>CM051834.1:84531232-87031232 GCA_028451465.1 Erethizon dorsatum
AACTTTAGGAGGTAGGGCCTCGTGGGAGGTCCTTAGGCCATTAGGGTATGATCTTAGAAGGAAGCTGTCCAATCCCTTAAGTTCTCCTGAGAGTGTTGTAAAAGGACCAAGCCAAGCCATTTCCATCCTCTTTCTGCTTCTAGTTGAAGAGGTAATCACTTGTGTGCCTCCAAAGATGCTCCTGCGATGGCTATCTGCCTGCATTATGCTGTTGGACTTTGAATCTCCAGAACCGTGATTTAA
The DNA here is from genome assembly GCA_028451465.1 of Erethizon dorsatum. Taxonomy (NCBI): domain Eukaryota; kingdom Metazoa; phylum Chordata; class Mammalia; order Rodentia; family Erethizontidae; genus Erethizon; species Erethizon dorsatum. The sequence goes on from CM051834.1 coordinate 84,531,476, forward strand.
ATAAGCCTCTTTTCTTTGTAATTAGTCTGAGTCAAATATTTCATCCTGGTGACAAAAAGCTGACTGATGTAGGTTAGTAAATGTAATCCTCATTATAACCAGGAAGAAAATAGCTGTAGAATACACACAAAAGGAATGAGAACGAAATTTATACATTTCACTACAAAAAAGTCAATTACACAGAAAAGAAGACAGGACTGTGGAAATGAGGGACAAAAAATGTTATATAGAAAACAAATAGCAAAATCACAGAAACAAGTCCCTTTTTATCAGTAATCAATTTAAACATAAATGGATTAAATTCTGCATTTAAATGAACAAAGATTGGCAGAATGGATTTTAAAAAATAAGATTGGGACTTCAGGAAGATAGTGGAGCAATAAACCAGCCTCTGTAAGATTCAGAATCCAGACATTGAAAAATGACAACTTGAGGAAGCAAAGAAGGAGGGAGGTCCCTGGGAGCCAGAAAAGATCTGAAAGGAAAATTGGAGACTACAGAGAAATTGAAGTGTCAGACCACAATGCAGAAAAATGAAGGGGACCTCTGTACTTTCTTCCTGGCTCCTGGGTTGTGGTGAGAGAAAGAAAGATCGAATCTACAGAGACACCATAAAAGCAGGCGACTCCAGAGAACTCCAGGGAGAAACACACCAGTGGAATGGAGCAATGGATACCATGCACTACAACAGCTGGTGAGTGACTCCAGTCCAAGGGTTTGCAATATACCCTGGAGAGGGTGACTGGTTGGATGCCATTTTAGAGAGGGCCCAACTGAACCTGGGACTCAGAGCAGCCACAGGTTGGCTTTATCTCCCACAGTGTTAAACTCCCACAGTGTGACAAATTATTAGTCATCACAGTTTGTCATTTTCCAGTCTGTGTTTGATGCTCAGTACTGATCAGTATTGTCATTACTGATTGTACTGCTTCAGCCAAGGTGACATAGTTGTGATCAGTTGATCTTCCTTGTATGTCTAGATTGTCTGGGGGTCATAAGCAATACTACAGCCCAGTACCAAAGAACTACATGCTAGGCCAAATGGGCTGAAACCTTTCATCCCTAATAAACAGAAGAGGCAAGATCCTGGGACAGATTGAAAGACCAAAAGCCAGTTATATCTAGAAAACATCTCTGAAAAGTAGTCATTTCCTTAAGAGGTCTTGATACTAGTAGTAAAGCTACCTATCATAAGCAATTTACATGTCTCAACACACATAAAAAAATTTAAGAAACAGAAAATGAGAAAATGTGGAAGCAAGATGCAACCCATAATCCCCAACTCATCCAAGGCAAACCCAGGGGGCAGTGAGGTGGAAGAAACCAAAAGACACCCAGCTAAACTTTCTGAAATGCTGATAGCAGAAGTAACAAAATGAATAACTCTCTAGACAAAACCAAAACAGAAATAATTAAATAGATAATTAAAGACATAATGACCATAATGAAGGAAATGATTAGTGAAACTAGAGTAGATACAGATACAAAAATAGAGGAACATAGGAAAGACAGGGAAACTATAAATGCCCAACATTGGAAAGAACTGGATGTCATAAAACAGATTCGAACAGATTTCCAAGAGATTAAAAATCTATTGCAAGTATATGCAGCAGAATCAACCAATGTGAAGATAGAATATCAGATCCAGAAGACAGGCTAGAGGTAGCTATTCTATTTGCAAACAAAGTGGATTTCAAGCCAAGACTGATCAGAAGAGACAAAGAAGATCACTACATACTTGTTAAAGAAACAATCTAAGAGGAAAAGATAACAGTCATAAATATATATGCACCAAATACTGGTGCACCCAACTATATAAAATAAACACTAATGGATATTTAAAAATCAGATAACATTAATACAATTATAATGGGGGACCCCACTGTCACAAATAGACAGATCAACCAGGCCAAAAAAAAAATCAACAAAGAAATAATAGAGCTGAACTAAACCTTTGAACAAATGGACTTAATAGATATCTATAGAGTGTGCCACCCCGCACAACAGAATACACATTTTTCTCAGCTGTATATGGGATGTTCTCCAAAATATACCATATACTAGTTCATAGGACATGCTTAAGTAAATGCAAAAGACTTGAAATTATTGCATGCATATTACCAGATCATAGTGCAATGAAACTGGAAATAAATGGCAAAAGAAACCACAAAAACTATATAAACACATGGATATTAAATGACTCCCTCCTGAACACCAATGGATCATAGATGAAATTAAAGAAAGATTAGACAGTTTCTATAGTTAAGCAATGATGCCAATACAACATACTGGAATGTATGTGTGTATGGGATTCAGTGAAAGCAGTCCTATGAGGGAAATTTATAGCAGTAAATTCCCACATCAGAAAAACAGTGAGCTCAAATAAATAACCTAACTTTGAAACTCAAGTTTCTAGAAAAAGAAGAGGAAGTTAAACCTAAAGCTCATAGGAGGGAGGAAATTACAAAGATCAGAGCAGAAATTAATACAATTGAGACTAAGAAAACAATACAAAGACTCACTGAAGAGTTGGTTTTTTGAAAGATTAAATAAAATAGAGAAAACCTTAGCCAACCTTAGCTAAAAAAAAGAAAGAAAAAACCCAAATCCATGCAATTAGGAATGAAAAGGGCAAAATCCCAATGGATCCTGCAGAAATCCAGATCATCAGTACCTACTTTGAGAACCTGTACTCTAATAAGATAGAAAACTCAGAAGAAATGGAAAGATTCCCAGATACATATGAATTACCAAAACTGAATCAAGAAGATATAAAAACTCTAAATAATCCAGTATCAGTAAATGAAACTGAGGAAATAATACAAAAAAACTACCAACAAAGAAAAGCCCAGGACCTGATGGATTCACTGCTGAATTCTATAAGAACTTTAAAGAAGATTTAATGCCACTACTCCTCAAACTCTTTAATGAAATTGAAAGGGAAGCAATACTCCCAAACTCATTCCTGGAAGCAAGTACTACCCTGATACCAAAACCATAGAAGGGTCCAACCAAAAAGGAGAACTAAAGGCCAATCTCCTTAATGAAGATAGATGCAAAAGTCCTCAATAAGACACAGTCAAAATACAGCAAATCATCAAAACAATTATACCCCATGACAAAGTAGGATTCATCCCAGGAATGCAGGGATGGTTCAACATACACAAATCAATAAATGTAATACACCACATTAACAAAGCCAAGAACAAAAACCACATAAGCATCTCAATAGATGAAGAAAAGGCATTTGACAAAGTCTAACACCTATTCATGATAAAACCCTAAAAAATTGGAATACAAGGTCTATATCTCAAACTGACAAAAGCCACCTATGACAAACCAACTGCCAACATCATACTAAATGGTCAAAAACTAAAAGCTTTCACTCTAAAATCAGGAACAAGATGAGGATGTCCACTACCACCACTCCTGTTCAGTATAGTTCTGGAAACATTACCAGAGCAATTAGATAAGAGAAAGAAATAAAAGGAATATGGGTAGAAAAGAAAGAAGTTAAATTACACTATTTGCAGATGACATGTTACTCTACATAGAGGACCTCAAAAACTCTACCAAAAGATGCCTAGAATTAATAACCGGATTTGGTAGTGTAGCAGGATACAAAGTCAACGCTCAAAAATCAATTCCTGTACATGAATAACAAACTCATTGAGAGAGAAATCAGGGAAACAACATCTTTCACAATAGCATCAAGAAAAATGAAATACTCATGAATCAATCTAATGAAGGAAGTGAAAGACCTGTACATTGAAAACTACAGTACTCTGAAAAAGGAGATTGAAGAGGATATCAGAAAATGGAAAGATATCCCCTGTCATTGGATAGACAGAACTAACAGTGAAAATGACCATACTTCCAAAACTTTTATACAGATTTAATGCAATCCCAATCAAAATATCAATAGCATACCTCACAGAACTAGAGAAAACAATCCTAAAATTCATGTGGAACCAGAAGAGACCTAGAATAGCAAAAGCAATTCTGGGTAGCAAGGGCAAGGCAGAGGGCATCACAATCCTTGACTTGAAGTTATACTACAAAGCTCCTGTGATAAAAACAGCATAATACTGGCAAAAAAACAGACCCAAGGATCATTGGAACAGATTAGAAAATGCAGAAACAACTCCAAGCACACTCAGGCACCTTATGTCCGACAAAGGGGCCAAACACCTTCACTGGAAGAAAGATAGCCTCTTTAATAAATGGTGCTGGGAAAACTGGTTTTCCACATGCTGAAGACTCCACCTAGACCCATATCTCTCACCATGCACTAAGCTAAAATTAATATGGATTAAATATCTAAATATAAAATCAGAAACAATCTGCTGGAATATAGAATAGGTAAAACTCTTGCAGACACAGGTGTCAGCAAAGACTTTACAAACAAAACCCCAATCACACAGGAAATACTATAAAGGATCAACAACTGAGATCACATCAAATTAAAAAGCTTTTGCACAGCAAAAGAAGCCACTAAAGGAGTGAAGAGACAACCCACAGAATGTGAAAAAAAAATTTTATCAGCTACTCCTCAAAGGACTAACATCTAGAATATATAAAGAACTTAAAAAAATCAGACCCCCCCAAATTTAAAGACTCAATCCAAAAATGGGCATCTGAAATGAATAGACACTTCTCAGAGGAAGTACAAACAGCAAATAAATATATGCAAAAATGTTAAATATCACTCATCAATTTAGAAATGCAAATTAAACAACACTGAGATTCCATCTCACTCCAGAAAGAATGGCTATCATCAAGAAATCAATAAATAACAAATGCTGGCGAGGCTGTGGATAAAAGGAACCCTTCTCCATTGTTGGTGGGAGTGTAAATCAGTACAACCACTATGGAAATTAGTATGGAGATTCCTCACAAAATTAAAACTAGATGTTCCATTTGACCTGGCTGTGCTCCTCCTATGTTTTAAGTCCAAAAGAGTTAAATGCATCATACCACAGAGATATATGCATCCCCATGTTTATAGCAGCACAGTTTATAATAGCTAAATCTTGAGAACAGCTCATATGCCCATCAATAGATGAATGAATAAAGAAAATGTGGTATTTATATACAGTGGAGTACTACTCTGCCATAAAGAATGACAAACTTGAGTCATTTTTAGGTAAATGGATGCACCTTGAGACCGTAATGTTAAGTGAGATTAATCAGATGCATAAGTTTAAGTATTGCATTGTTTCTCTTGTGTGAGAAACTCAAAGGGTAAATAAAGAGAAAATGGAGTACAGATATCGGGAAGTAGGAAGAAAATGTTCAAATGGAAAGGGGAACAAGGGAGCAGAAGCGGAAGGAAGGGGAAAGGGATTTAAAAAAAGAGAGAATGGAAACAAAGCTTTTGTAAGTGGGGATGGGGAGAAGGGTTGAAAGGGAGTGGAGGGAAATGGTAAAAAAAGAATTAAGACGTTATGTACAGGTACAAATCCTATATAAGTGTGATTATTATATATGGCAAATATGTACTAATAAAAATTAAAACTGACCAAATAGCAAAAAACAATCTTTTTGTATCCTGCCTACAAGTGACTCACTTTATACCCAGAGATACAAGTAAGTTGAAACTAAGAAAAGAAAAGATATTCCACATAGTCAGTAACTGAAAAAAGAGTAGAGGCTATACTAATATCATCTTTGCAGTAATAATGATCACATTCATTGCGGGGAATTGATACATGTACAGAACACACCTCAATTCTTTTTCCCTTTCCCCTTCACCCCCTTTTTTAAAACATTTTTTTTTTGCCAGCACAAGATTCATGTATTTATTTTATAAGTCATTATCAAGTCAATTATCATACACATAAGTTAACAATCAGACTAACAAGCCAAAAACCATATTAATACCTAGGACAATTATGCTAAATTAAGGTACACTTTTAGATACATTGGTTCCCCAGATGATTTCACTGTTGAATTCAATCCAATGTTTAAAGAATCTATAGGAATCCTTCATCCTAAAAACAAAAGAGGAAGGAACCTTGTCAATTCATTCTATGAGGACAGTATTACTGGAATATTAAAGCCAGACAAAAGCATCACAAGAAAACTCCATTATAAAAACTCAACACACTAAAAATAAAATTTAGTTTTAATTTTATGTAAGTAATATACATGTACATTGTTTTACATGAACATTCTGTTGGATGATGAGGGTGGCCAATGTGAGCTTTATCAGACAAAAGAGGATTTAAAGCATTGAGGCTTTAGTTTTCTGTCTCTTTGAGAGCAGTGAACAATGGCCTGCGACAAGGTTTGTCTCACTTAGCAGGGCTGATGGAAGATCTAAAAACAGCCGATTCAAACAAGGCCTTAGTAAAACATTTGCACAGTGCCTGGCATATAGCAAGCATTTAATAACCTTAGCTGTCCATCATTGGCATTATTATATCAGTCAAGATGAATATATTTTATAATAGCAAACACCACTGGGAGGGTGCAAATCCAGTACATTTACTGATACTGAATTTGAACAGAATTTGTAGAAGGCAATTTGTCTAGAATACAAAATTGTTCAATAATAGAGATTGGACAAATAAATTAGTCCCAGCCAAAAGATTAAATACTACAAAGTTATTAAAAATCATGTTACAGGGAAATGTCTTATAAGTGAAAATTAACTTAAAATTACTTTGTGTAATATGATCTCAGATATATAAAAAGTAAAATTGTATATGCATAGAAAATATAAACAGTGATTATCTCCCAGTGGTATGATTACAGATGGTTTTCATTTAATTTCAATTTCGTGTTTTTCTGTATGTCCCATGTTTGCCTCAGTTAAACTGTCCCTTTTGTGTTTTGTTTTTGTTAATGGAAGAGGGGAGTCGATAATATTATTGTAAAAGGTATGATGGTCTATATCACCCCGGTTCACATTTCATTATTTATGCTTTTAATATTCTCTGATGATCTGTAATAGCTCCAGATTCCTTTCCTGAGCACTGTGAACAGAATACCTCAGCTACAGAACAACATTAATATAGGCTTCATGTCTCTTCTGTTTCTTTGTGAAAAGTTCTTAGAACTTCAAGTACTAGGAACTTAATAAGAACATCATAGTGGCATCACTAGCAAAGGCCTGTACTCAGTTTATATGACTACTCTTAAGCAGTAGGTATTAATAATATTTGTGACATATACTAGCAACTTTGAGGAAGCATATTTGATACCTACGGCAAGCTTAAAACCAAAGGAATAAATCACTCCAGAAAATAGCAGATGCTCACAGATCAAATAGATTTCTCAGGAGGAAAAAGAGATGAACTAAAAATAACCCCAGACAGGGCCAGGACATCCAACTGAAGAAACATCAATATTATGGACCATTCAATTAAAAATTATGTGCCCATGGTTTGTTTATGGTATTAGAACTTGATTTGGGGACCTGGGAATGGTAGATAAAATAAATTAGGAGTAACAGAAAAGTCTGTGATCTTTGAAAACTCAATGCCATTCATGTAGGGAATTTTGTTAATTGGGAGGCCACATTAGGTGGGGGAGAGGGTTTCACTCCAGAGTCAGATGGAAATGCATTTTAACATCAGCCCTGCCAGTCTAGATGTGTGGCATTGAGCAAGTAAATGAACTTCACCACGCTCATTTCCTCATGTGTAAAATGGATATAGAAATACCTATCTCGTAGGGCTGCTGTGAATATGAAATAAAAGATTGTACAAAAAATACCTGGTATAATCCCAGTACCATAAATTATGGCACTTAACATTATTGGTAATTTCCCAAAATTACCACTATGTCAGATAGAAAGGCAAAAGAGACTTGGAGAAACAAACACAAATGATTTGGTGCTTTAAAGATACATCTAGTTCCTTACAGCAGAATGCTTTTGTGTAAGACTGATCATGGAGTTAGATCACTGTGTGGTCACAGATTGTAAGTGTAGGGAATCAATTTGAAACTCAAATGTCAACTCCTGGGGTAAAGAGATACAAACATCCCAGAAAAAGGTTAGGGGGACAAAAAAAGTATTGCCTAGAAATTTTGAAGATATTTTGAGAAAGCCCAGAATTTTATTTAAAGAGAAAAAAATTTTTCAGAAATCACTTCAAGGAAATTGATATTATTCTGGAAAATTCCTTAATGGAGGAAAGGCAGCATTAGAAGTGAAAAATGGAAAGTTATTTTCCTGACTTATAATATTAAACTAAAATAAAAATAACTACTAAAAATAAAAAATTATAATAGATATATTTTAGTTATCAATTAATGATTTTTAATTAAAACATTTAAATGCCTCCACATACTGCTTAGGATCTAGAACTAAAATCAATAAGGCTGGAACAGTGGAGTAACTTTGACCCAGGGTCAAAGTTGTAAAATGGATTCCTAACCATCCTGTCTCAGTTGATTGACCTTGGACAATTTATTTAACTCTGAACCTGTTTTTCCATCTGTAAAATGATGATTAAAAACACTTACCTTTGTTTGTTGTGTGATAGCTGATATCACATAGTCACAAAGCTGAGACATGGGGACTGAGAGATGAGCTAAGAGATTTTTGTGGAGAAATATAGGAATAGCTAGGGGTACGACCAAGGCAGCTAAGTCCTTGAATAAGTCTGGAGAGAAATTTCTGAATATTGACATTAAACTCTAGATGTAAAGAAACATAATTTTATTTAATTACAAAAAAATGAAAGTATAATTTCTCTTTTTTTGTGGTGCTGGGGATCAAATCCAGGGCTTTGCACATGCAAGGTAAAACTCTACCACTGAGCCACATCCCCAGCCCTGAAAGTATAATTTCTGATACCATTTAACTCTGAAATTTTCTGGATCATTTTCTAACTTTATCATAATGGAATAAACACAACATAGTCATCTTACATAAACAGAAGCACGTGTTAGTGAAATGATATTTTCTGGGCTAGAGGGCAGGACATTTTGAGTGATCTCCACGACATTAAATTGTTCTGCTCACTTTCCTTCCACGGTAAGCTCGGTTGCTTTGCCAGGTGTCTCTGCGACAGTGGAGGTGCTGTGGGAATGTGAGGGCCAACCCACTCATATCCAGATAGCATTCATCTGGACAGAACTTGGCCTTACAGCTGAGACTTCTGGGGTCAGGCCTTTAAGGCCAGAGTTTCGAGACCCTACATCCTATTGTTCACTATAATAAGGTATTTGAAATATTTTATTTTATTATAGTACTTTACTTGCAATTTTAAAAGATCATCCAGTTTAATATCATATTGAAAACAGTATTTTTGTGTCCAGTAAACATTATCATCTAAACCTCCACGATTCTCTTGATCAAGTAAAAAGCCTTGGTTGGACTGCTGGCACATTTTTTTTTGCTTGTTAGAGGGCCAGTATGTTGAAAGTGAGCCTCACTGTGTGTCCTGAGATTCACTGAGACATGCAAGGGGTGTGCAGTTTAGAACAAAGAGAAGAAAGGGAGGGAAGCAAGGGTCCTCTTGAATTGCAAATGGCCACAGGCTGCCCTTGTTATTCCTCTGCCACAACCCAGAGGCTCCTGGACCTTCCAATACTCCTCCATCAAAACTTCTTCAGTATCCCCATCCTTTCAAAGGGACACAGGCTAATCCTTTCCCCCAAATTATCCAGAATTCATGGCCACTTTAACAATAGCAGGCTGTGATTCCAAGGAGAGTCTGACATTGGGATTTCAAGGCAGGGCAGCTCTGGGCTCTGCAGTGCTGGCCTTTGTCAGAGACCCATTTGCCTCATTTGAGCTTTTCCAAGGAGACCCTGTGTTCAGCCATCTTTGCGTCTCCAGCTTAAGGACAGCACTTGCCCCATAGGAAGAGCTCCATCGGTGAAAGGCTCCAGTGAAAGAGGCCTCTTGTGGCAGGTCTAAAATTATTGTTTTTTAATAAATACATTTCAGTGTACTTCTACTGAACCGGTCTATTTTTAGTCTTACTTGTCTACCTTTTGGGATCATCTGAAATCCTCATTCATCCTGACCCTACTGCTATAAAATAGGCAGCACTTTTCCTTCTATTGGAGGGACAATGAGGATGAGTGATTTTCCTAATATCTGTTTCTCTGCGCGCACACACACACACACACATGCATGCACCCCTAAATAGCTCAGGGAACAGAACCCCAGTTTCCTGGCTCAGTCCTGGGAAGACCTACTGAAACTCCCCTCCTCCAGCTCTCTACCTTCTCCAGCAGCCTTTGTCATGAATCGAGAGCTACATAGCTACCTGCAGGCCGTGCAGCTTTAACAAGAGAAAGCTGTCTGAAAGATGCACAAATATTGTGACTCCCTGCAATGAAAGCTTCTCTCCCAGGAGTCAGGAAGAAAAAGTGTGCGGGAATCTTAACCTCTTTGAACATCCCATCCTTTAAGTAAAGCTCAATTTTAAGAATAGTCCCCAGGGGCTCCATGCTTGTCATCTTTCCCCACATTTTTGTACTAGACTGTTTATTAGTGAGCCAGCTGATGTGGCGGATAGAGAAAGAACTCTGGCTCTCAACCCGAGCCCTGGCTTTGTTCAGGGACTGTTATCTGCGGAGTGGCCAATCTGTTAGCAGCCCTGTGGTCAGATTCCAGACTCTCTGCAACTGCAGTTTAATTCCTCCCTGGGCATAGATCTTTTCAAAGGCAAAATGGTGTCATAGAAAAAGTGGTCTTAAAATTAGACATATCTAGGTTCAAATCCCTGCTTCCCTACTTACTGTTCAATTCTGGGCACATTACTTAACCTCTTGTTGTTGCATTCAGGCAGCTATAACCAAATACCATAGGTCAGGTGATTTATAAATGATAGAAATACATTGCTCACAGTTCTGAAGGCCGGAAGTCCCACATGGAGGCACTAGCAAATTCAGTGCCTGGTGAGGGATCTCTGCTGTCACAGAGGATGTGCCTTCTGGCTGTGCCCTCCCATGGCAGAAGGGGCAAACAGGATCCCTCAGGCCTCATTTATAAGGGCACTCATCCCAGTCCTGAGATTAGGCTCTGACTTCATGATCTGCTCTCCTCCTAAGGGCTCTATCTGTTAATACTGTTTACTATTATATTAGGGATCAGGTTTCAATATATGACTGTTGGGGGAGGGGGAATAGAGCATAGTACTCCTCTAAGCCTGACTTCTGCCATCAGTTAGAGGGGATATTAATACCTGTTTTGCAGAATGTCATATTGATTAGCAGGGTAGAATGGAACTTGACTGAGTGGTAGTCATATGCCTTTCCAAATGGGATTCCAAAAGGAAGAGCTGTGGATTTCTGGGGCCTCTCTGGTTTGCCCCTCTCTGTGCTGCTAGAGCTGAAAGCAGGAAGCTACTTGCATTGTCTTCCTGGCTGAGGGCTTGTGTGTAATGTATTCTTGTTTGAGAAATGTTAATAAGGTAATGAACCAACTAAGCCACATGCTCTCATTGTCCTGCAAAGGACACTGAGTTATGCCTGCTGACTGCCCTTTTGCCTGCCACGGGGGTTTTAGTTACTCTGTGTTCCTTTGAGGAATGCCTGGTTCCTCTAGAGCAGCCTTAGCAGCCCCATGCGAATGAAGTCACAGTAGGCTGGCTCTAGCTGGTATTGCACAGAGCAGGGCCAGGACAGATTAATACTCTGATGGCCTCTGGAACTGTTTCCTTTCCCCTCCTTTCCTCTCCACCACAGCCTCTGCTCTGCCTCAAAGAACACCAACATTCATCAAGACCAGGGTGTACTGGGGAGCTCTCACAGCATCCCCAAGGCCCGGATGGAAATGCTTTCAGTAACGGGCCTGACAGTCAGTGTAGATAAAGTGGGGCCATTCTCCTAAGCTGAGCTGCTACACCTGCAACCCTGAGTTCCATCCTGGAGTTCCCTCCAAGCTAGAGTATTCTGTGAACTTCTCATTCCTGTAACACCCTAAGCATCTTGTTCACTTAAAAAAAAAAAAAAAAGGAGAAATATCACTTTGAAACTCAACAGAAACAAATTGACTTTTTTGGATCCTAAATATGATCCATGCTGAATTAATTAGCTAATCAATATTTCTATGCTTGCAAAATAAGATCAATTTTAATTTAAAAACTTATGATTGGGCCGGTGAGATGGCTCAGCGGCGTAAGCACCTGCCTCACAAGCGCGAGGGCCCGAGTTCGACTCCCGGAACCCACATACGAAAAAAGGGCCGGTGATATCGCTCAGCGGCACGGGCGCCTGCTGGCACGCGAGGTCCTGAGGTCGACCCCTGGTACCCACAAAATAAATAAATAAATAAATAAAAAACAAAAAAAAACAAAAACAAAAAAAAACTTACGTTACAGTAGAGGCTGCAAAAGATAGTGTGCGGAGCACTTTGTGCCAGGCATCATCCTAAGCACTTGTCAGACACTGTCTGTTCTGCGGTGCATAGGCCGAGACATCACACTGTCTCGACTTGAATTTAAGCATCAACGGAGTAGCATGTTACATAGTCTTGTGCAATTCCTCTAGGTCCTTGCCTGGCTGGCTCCTTCTTACCCTCTAGGTTTTAGCTTAAATATTATCTCTTTTGAGCATTGTTCCCCTGATCATCCTATCTAAAGCAGCACCTCACCCTCATGCCCCATTCGCCATTGTTTTCCATCATGTTACCTATTCTGTTCCTTCAGAGCACTGTCTTCATCCATTACAAACACCTTTTGAGAGTCCTCTGTGGACCAAGCTTGATATCTAGTTGCAGGGTAAACAGCCCAGAATAAGAGCTATTCTCCTGGAGTTTACATTCTAGTGGGAGAGACAGACAAATAGGCAACCAACAATAAATAAATAATATTGTAGTGTTCTAAAGTGCTTGTTTATCACCTGTATCCCTTAATAATGCTGTTAGAGCTTTATGGACAAGTTCTGGTCTGTCTTGATTTCTGCTAAATTCTTAGTGCCTAGCATGGTGTTTAGCACATCATATGTTTCAAAAATGAGGATTAAAAAAGGATAGGATTTTGAAGAGATAAAAGTAGATAATAGTAGTGATAAAGTAGATAATCCATACTAAAGCCCTTAGTGCAGTGCCTGGAGCTCAATAAACTCTTAATTTAAGAGCTGGGTGTTTTTCAATTAGATTATAAAACTGTTCTTAACTACTTTGCTACACTGTGTCTATAATAATGATAACTATAATAATAGTTGATTATTATTATAGAATAAGGTAGAACAATGTGCAATTACTAACTTCTACTGCATGCCATGAACTGTCTAGGCATATTAAAATAATCTTATTTAATTATAGCACCACAATAATCCTAAAAGTTAGACACCTCTAAACACCAAATTCCTCTCATAAAAACCCAGACTGTGGTTAGCATCAAAGACAGGTATAAACAAAGTGCTGTGCAGTGCAGAAAAGGAGGAGCCAGTATGGGGAGGTGGCTGGAAAGGGTTTAATAGAGGAGGAGCTGCTGGGAGAACTTTGGAAGGCCAGGAAAAGGAGGGAAAAGGAGGCAGGCAGAGGGAAAGCCTGAGAAAGGTCACAGAAGTGTGCTCCAAATGGTGTGCCACTCACTCCTGGCTGCAGGTGGAGTGCATGAAGGGAGTGATGGGATAGGGCCAGAAGTGGAGACAAGATAGCCCTCCATTGCTAAGTGAGGGGATTTAAGATTCATTTCACAGATAAAGGGGAGCCCTTAACATTTCAAAGCAGAGGAATAAAAGAATCAGAACTGTGAACATCAGGCAGATTGATTTGGTTGTAGTATAGATGAAAAGGAGGTGAGACTGGCACTGGCTGACAAGGCTATTGCAGTAGCCAGGTGGTAGTTTCAGGAGGTGATGGTGATAATAGAATGCAGGGTGCATGGGCAGTGAGCAGAACTCCCTGTTGGAGTCACACCTGGCTGGAAGGGTCTAAGCTTCCACAGTTGGTGCTCTTCTGATATCCCTGGCCCAATATTAAGTTCCGACCCAGGTAGCTTGATAGTTCTTTAACTCAGACTAGCTTTTACCTTCCCTAGAAAAAAAATGGCTGGCTGGATGTATACCAAATTTGGCAGGTATGGGGGGTTGATATGGCTTAAAATGCAGGTGTTGCATGAATTCAGTTGTGAGTGTGTGTGCATGGGGGGAGGGCTTCTGTTTGGCACCTAAATCAGTGGCAGGCATCCTACAGAGTGATTGGACCTGAGGAAAGACTTGCCATGGTTGACATAAAATAAATGATGCTTTGAAACATAGAATTTTGAATCAAAACCCAAAAGAGTAGAAGATCCTAAGAAGAGTTGTAGGTCTGTACGCATGATTTTTCTCACAAAGGCAACTGTATGTAGCATACTTTAAGGCAGATTGTGGTAACAGTTTGTTGTTTGGATTTATTAACTATTTCAATGGTTAGTAATTCTCCCAGGGATAAAAGTTTCAGGGAGTCTAGAGAAATCCTTATTCTCTCTTCTGGTAAGATTCCAAAAACTAAAAGCAGGGTCTCCATAGTCCATTAACAACATTGCCATAAGCTAACTGATGCACTAGCTTGAAACTTTCTCCTCTGTCGGATGTCTTGTGTTTGTCCTGCCAGGGCCCCATCCACCCTTCTTTCCACCGTCTCCCTGCCCCATGGGGCTGACTGAATGGACTGCAGACACAAACCCCTTTCCTCTGGGTTTAGGTGAGTTCAACTTGTGGCGGGGGGCAGGCAGCAGATTGGAGTAAGAGAAGCTGAAGTTCCCTGGCTCCTGCCGTGTGCGATCCTATCATGACGGTTTTCTCCACCACTCCTCCACACAGCCTTCTCTGACTCTAATCCCAGAAATAGTTCTTCCTCCAACTGCTGGAACAACCCCTAGTCCTGGGGCGCACATGATGCCTTATGGTTTCCCTATACCCTGCCAACAGCTTTGCAAATAGCTTCATTATGAAATGATCCCTTTGAATCACCCTAATTTGGGTGTGGCTTTTACTGGGATACACTTCGTTTCTTCACAGTGGCCACATAATCATTTTCGCTGTAGGACCTCATATTTGAGTGAAGAAAAATATTGACTTTTCCTCTCTCCTTCTTACCTACCCCCCACCTCAAAATCCAGTGCAGAATTCCTACTTTTCCTTTCTCAGCACTCTTCTTTCTTACTGTGGGAGTTTTCACTTAGTGAACTGGAATTTACTCACTGGGTAGCTAGGTAACTGAAGCTAACAAAGGTCATAGATTCAAATTTACTTTCCTCATTTACTTTCTTGTAAAACAAAATCACTGTGTCTAATGGTTTTTGTGTAGCTGAAACTCTATTTCCTGTGTTGATTCTTAAGATTGGGTTGACATGTTCAGTGCATGGTGTTTTCACTCATTTAAAGGCACTGCCCATGTAAACACACTGGCCTTGGTGCTGGCAGCTTTCAGCCTCTCCTGACCCATTTTCATCCTTTCCCATACCCTCCTGATTGCTACCTTCTAGTTAGCTTTGGCTGATAGAAGTTACTGGTATGAGATTAAAAAAAACAGAGGGAGACAGTTTGGGATACTTAGTCCTCCCACTCCTCTGCCAGGTTCCCACACTTATAGAGCTTGCCAGGCTCTGAAAACAGCTTCCTTGCTATTTGCTTCAGTCCCAGAGCAGCGTAACTTTCTATCGATTTCTTATTGTTGCTGGTACCTGGCTGCTTCTTCTTACTCTCTTAACCCTGCCCATGCCTCTGCAACTAGTCCCTGCGTTCAACTCCTGTCTGTTACCTTGGGTATGCCATCTGTGTCCCGAGGGCACTTTTACTGACATATACTTTTTAATGTCATTCAGAGCTATGAGTTGCAGCCTGTCATCCTAGGTTAGGTATCAATCAGAAGTCACACTTAAGATTCTAACACTTCAAATCCTAGATATTTCTTCAAGCTCATCATAAACCGAATATAATTTCTGTTGATGTGGTTTCCAAACTTATACTCTAAACTCTAGGACTAAGCTGAAATCAGAATCCTGAATTGTCAGGCAGATAGCTTCTGGAGCCCAGGATTCCAAACAGCTATCCTTGGAGACAAAACAAGCAAAGGTGCCTCCCTGTGACTTGACCCTGAGCCCTGTCTGGTTTTCACCTTTAGTGAGTTGAGCTGGTCTATGTGTTGGCTATGAGAGCCGTTATTGCTCCTGTAGCCTGAGAGCTCAACTAAATATGGGCAGGTCATCTCCTTGATCTGTTTTCTCCAGGCTCACATCCAGGGATGGAGGAAATCTAAGGAGTCCCTTCAAATCAGTATGCCTTAAACATGCATTTAGCCCCAGGTACATAAGACTGGGTCCAGCGGCCTCATCCCTTACTTTTCTACTGTAAATTTGTATTTTACTGTAGTAGTAGCTAGCTGTGCATCTCAGTACCTTTCTCTGAGGGATATAGGAAGCAATCTATGTGTTTACTCACTTGGTATGACAAACAGCAGAAGTGGCAAAATGGGATTTTTTTTAACTGACCTTATGCTCCCTCTAACTGGTGTTGTGTATATTTACTCAAGCATCATAGAGGGTCCAATAGATCCACACCACTCCAGGATATATTTTAAAATTTTTTTCTTTTTATTTTTCTGGTAGAAGTAGTCCAATTCAGTACAATGGCACATGAAAAACCAGATTTGTAAGTTTTGGAGGTCATCAAAGTGAATCATCAGTTTACTCATGCATGGATGATTAAGATGATCCATTATAGTAAATATATGCTTTCATAACAGAAGAGTGGTGGGGGTGGGTGATGGTGATGATGCTGATGGTAGTGATGACTTTGACATTGGCCTTGTGAGCCAAAGTTCCTATGACAGTGAAATAGAGCAAGAATCAACTGATACAGACACAGGAAATGCAGCCCTCCTTTATTCAGATGACCAAGAAAACAGCAATGTAAGTACATATTTGACTAGTTGAAATGTTGCAAAATGGCCATGCAACCAAATGATCCAATGATAGAAATATGTCCGAAAACATAGTGAGGGTCTTGGCAGGGGTAATAGGTATTGGACAGAATGCCAGCACTGCCATTCAGCGTTGGAAATTGTAACAGACAGAATGCTACAAGATGTTGTGAAATACACAAAGTCTGAAATACAAGTAAAATGTTCTGTATGCACCACTAGCCATATTAAAAAATGTATTTATTGTGACACCTCACTAGCTGAACTGAAAGCATTCTTAGGTCTGCTGTACTTAGCAGGGATTTCTCATGGTGATCGCAGGAATGTAAAAGACATTGAAAATTGATGGGTCAAAATTTATGCCCTTGTATACACAAAGACTTATTATGCTTTCAGTTTAGACCCCAGAACTCAGCCATCAGGTCCTTATTTGTATAGTAATAAACCAAATGATGTTGTGAACAGACTTGTTGCTCCCATCTCCTAAACTAATTGGAATGTGACATTTGACAACTGGTTTACTGGTTTCCAATTGATGTTACATTTGCTAACAGAGCATAAGTTGACCAGCACAGCAACAGTACACAGGAACAAGGCAGAAATTCCAAATGAAATGTTGCAATTTCAAAACAGAGAATGTATAGTACAATCTTTGGATTTCAGAAAGATATAACATTGGCCTCATATATGTCAAAGAAAAACAAACTGGTGCTGCTGATGTCAACATTTCGCCATGATGGAAACACTGATGGGGAAACCTCAAAAAAATGGAAGTCTGAGATGGAAATTTTCTACAACAAAACCAAAGGGGGAGTAGATGTTGTTGATGAATTATGCCGCAACAACTATGTCACTTGAAATGCAAAGCATTAGCCAATTGTAGTGTTTTACTCTATCCTAAACTTGTGTGGCATAAATAGTTCGATAGTTTACGAAGAAAATAACAAGTGCAAAATATCATGGAGAAATTTTCTTAGAGGATTGGGACTGAAGTTCTTAAGAGATCATTTACAGCAGAAGAAAACCAAAATATTTCTGTCCAGGGAACTACGCAAAAAAATTGTGAAGCACACTGGTGAGCTGACAGGTGAACAGGCAGGTGCAGCATCACTAAGACCTACTACAATAGGAAAACAAAAAAGATATCAACTATGCCCTACAAGAAAGTACAGGAAAACAAAACATACATGCTATCAGTGTAAATGATACTTGTTTATGGAACATGTGTGTGTAATGTATGAAGACTGCCTTGAGTGTGACAGCTGAGGCAAAGCTTATTTCTGTGGTAGACATTTATTTGTGTTTACATTGTAGTTCATATATGTTTTTATTTTTATTTTTTGTTTTTTTGAGATAGGGTCTTACTATGTAGTGCAGGCTGGTCTTGAACTTACTGCAATCCTCCTGCCTCGATCCCCCAAGTGCTGGGATTACAGGTGTGTGCCACCATGCCTGGCTTATATTTTTATTTTTGATGTTACCTTTTGGGTTACGTAAGCAAGTACACAGCTGATGTGAAAATGTTAATGTCTGTTCTAAGCACTCATTGCATATTTTATATTTTATTTCATGATATCTTATTTCTCTGCTAAGTGCATGTTTTACTATATAGTAGGAAGCCCCTGACAAAACAGGAAGAGAAGAGAGGTGACAAGACTGCCACATAGGAAAGGAAAGCTAAGCACATGTGCTGTCAGTGTGAGTCGTGTGCATGGAACATGCAGGTGTTATGTGTGAAGGCTGCCTTAGGTGTGATAGTTGAAGCAAAGCTTATTTTTGTGGCAGAGTATTTTCATTCTAGTTCATATAGGAATTTATTTCTGATGTTATCTTTTAGGTTTTGTAAGCAAGTACAAAGCTGATGTGACAATGCTGATGTTTATTCTATATGCACAATACATATTAAGAATTTAAAACTTTATTTTATTGGTATTTCATGTTCCTGTTAACTACACACTGTATAATATAATAAGAATCTCCTGACAAAGCAGCAAGATCACTGAGATGTTAAGTATGTCCTATAAGAAAGCCAGGAAAGCAAAACACATGTGCTATCAGTATAAGTAACACATGTGTAGGGAACATGATATTGTCATATGTGCAGACTGCCTTAGGTGTGATAATTGCAGTAAAGATTTTTTTTGTAAAGTGCTATTGGTATTTTCATTTTAGTCCATGTAAGAATTTATTTGTGCTGTTCTTTTTTAGACTCAGTATACCAAAAAGCACTCAATGTTGAAAATTTTGATGCTTTTTTATAAACACTCAGTAAACATTAAAAATTTAATACTTTACTTTTGTGATATTATTTTCCAGTTAAGTACCCATTGTTTAATATAATAAAACTCATAAAATTAAAATTAATAATTCATCAATAGAAATATTCTAAAGAATAAATGTGGGTCTGACAGACCCATGTTTATGCACCTTGATGACAAAGTTTGTCTTATGCCTCAAGGTGATGTATGAATCGAGATTGACTGGGAATTACTTTTAAAATTTGTCTACCTTGACATGAGAATAATTTATATACTTTATTAGTTCAGAGAGAGAGAGAGAGAGAAAGTCCTGGCTCCTTAGGGATAGGAATAGAGGTTCACCCAATGACATTCTCATTCTTCTCTTCAGGAGATTGACCTAGGGTGGACACCTGACTGACTGTCTGTGCCTGTATCAGAAACTTCCCCACAGGAATAGAGTGAGAGCAATCTTCGAGTTCCTCTGGAAAGTAAATAAGCCTCAACCAGACTTTTTGCTGTGGAGTGAATTAGGGTACCACCTTCATGTATGTTGGGAATGACCCACAGAGATCAGAAACTAGGGTCTGAGGTAAACTAAAGATAAACAGAGGAAGAAGGAAAGGGGGAATGGGACAAAGGCTGATTTTTTTCCCCCCAAGGTCTCTTTCTCCCACAGTCAGTATAGGGGAGAGGAGTGTCACCAGCAACTGTGAGCTGTGTGCTAAAGATATACAGAGGGCCAGCAAAGTAATTCAGCTGCTTCGACAGCAGCTATGTGCAATTCTGGGTTTGAACTGCTCCAGTCGGCTCCCTCTTGCCTTGGTTTTTGTTTGAGATCATTGAAATGAGTGATGCTCAACTAACCCAAACACAAAGCTTGCCTAATCTTTGTATGCCATAAAACTCAGTATTTATTTATTTAATTTTATTTTTAGTAGTACTTGGGACTGAACCCAGAGCCTTCCCTATGTCCCTAACCCTTTTTTATTTTTTTATTTTGAGGCAGGGTCTCACAAAGTTATCAAGTTGCCCAAACTGAGTTTGAATTTACTGTGTTCCTGCCTCAGCCTCCTAGAGTGTTAGGATTTACAGGCATGTGCCACTGCACCCACCAAAACTCAGTTTTTAGGAAAAGTGACCACATGACTATCATTTACTATTTGTCCCACTGGAGGGTTTATGTTTTTCCCTCTCTATAATCATTTCACTGCCAGCTGTGTCCAGGGATTGGATTTTTGTTTTTTTTTGATGGACCAAGACATTTCAGGGTACATGCTTGTCTTCAAATCCTGTGAGGTGCTGTGGCTGGAAAAGAACTGCAGAACCTGGCCCACTGACAGGTGTAAGGTGCTCAACGTATGCCTGCTTACAGCAGCAGCCCAACCTTACTTAAAGGGCAGAGATGCCTTGGGAACAAAAGGCAAAGAATTCTCACCAACCTATCCCATCCACAGAATGAGGAAGGAACAAGTATCCCATCCAGTAATCTCCCAAGAAATAAAAGCAAGAAAAGCTGCTATATTTTATCAAACATCCATCTTATTTTTCATCATGAGGCAATGACGGTACTGTCTGGAGGCACAGCTCTTGTAGAATAAGATGACGCTGGCTCATGAAAACCCACTCATTGCTTTTAAAGCACGTTTCCCCTCATATCCAAAGAACTAGAAGTGACCAAAATGAGGACATATTGACAACATACCAGTTTAATAAAGATGCAAAACATTAAAAAGAAATAATCAGAGCTAAACATTGCCAGGAGAGGTCAGATTTGGTACAGGCTAAGTTTTTTAGGTCTTGTTATAAAACCTCTGCAAACAGAACCATATCCTGCATTCACAGCCTTCCTGGATATAAGCTAAAGTCTCCAGCACACTACAGAGCCGTTCTTGTCAAGCTCACCCCTCCAGCCTAGGATGGACACTAAATACCTAAAAGAAGCACCAAAACCAAGAGGATTTGGGGCAACAAAAACAGTGTCAGGTGGTCCAGCGTTTGGACCTCACATTAGCGGCTCTTCTCTCTTCCTCTTCCTGACTGTACCTCCGGTCCCCTTCTCTTGGGCACTTTCAGGTCTGCCCCTTTGGAAAGTCCTCCCTGCATCATCCCTCAATGGGGAATAGCCACGTGTCCTCTGAGCCCAATGCTAAGCTGTACAGCTTCCAACTGTCCTCTCAGTCTTTCCAGTCAGCCTGGCCCAGCTCAGTCCTCCCTCCTCCTCTGCAGCTTAGTCCTAGTTTCTTCCTGCCGGCGTCTCCAGGCAGCGATGATGGCTTCATCATCCATTTCTTCCTCTTCCTCCTTGTCGGTGCTCCTCCGATACTGGGACCGCCGCCCAGATGCAAACCTTCCTTCTTCTCTGTTTTCCATCCTCTCTTTCTCCCCCTCTTCTTCAGACCTCATGAAGCTCTGGGTAAATTTCCTCTTGGCTCCAAATTCAGAGAAGTCTGACTTGGATGATTCTTCCACATCTTCCCAGTTCCTTGGCCTGGCCCAACTGGGACGCGGGGGCTCCGGGGACTCTTCCCCTTGGGAGGGCTCGGGGGTCCTGCGGAAGAAGTAGGGTTCCGGGCTCCCCTCTCGAGAGCTTGTGGTCTCACTGAACGTGGACCTGGAGAACTTGTGCACCTCTCTGCCCTCCTTTGTGGAGGAAGAAGAGAACCGTGAGGTGCTTCTTACCGAGTTGCCATCTGCCTCATAGGAGGAGGAGGTATCCTTTTCCTGTGACTGGGATTTAGAGAACTTGTAACTGGAAGATTTAGACTCAGTTTCCCGGAGCAAGGACGATCTGGTGTACTTCCCCCTGGAACTTCCAGACCAGTCACTCTGGGGAGGAGATCTTTCCTCCGTCCCTAGGCCACTGAGCCACTTACTAATGCTGCTATCCCTGTCTTTGCCAGCTCTGCTGCCATTTCCATAGTGATCAGAGACAGCTAGGGAGGAGGAGGTGTCTGTTTCAGGCTTTTGGGAATTACTGTGGGAGGAATACTGGAAGCTCCCGATGGCACTGTCTGTGTCCTCATCCCTGTTGTCCACACCCTCATCCTCATCTTTGATCTTCTTCTTCTTGAAAAGAGAGCTGCGCTTATTGTCCGAAGCCAGCTTCTCCATTTTGTACTCTGACATCTTCTCCCTCAGCTCCATCTGCATCTCCCTCTCCTTCCGGCTGAGCTCCTTTAGGTCCACATTGTCAGCAAAGAGGCTGTAGATGGGCTTGCTGGTCCCCCTAACGCTGCTCCCAGTGCCTTGGGCCCTCAGGCTCAGCGCAGAGCTGGAAGACAGTACAGACTGCGCATCACAGTTGGCTCTGGCCTGGCTGGGTGGCAGCAGGCATGCCCCCAGGGAGGAGCTGCTCTGTCCACTGAGCATGGACCCCTGATCGTCCCCCAGGCAGCTGACCGCTGGCGCTACCCTGAAGCTTGCCACAGATGGTGGGCGAGACAACTGCAGCATTTCATTCTGCTTCTGGGCGAGGGTCTCAGTGACTACACTGGCAATCCAGTTCTGGATGCTGGCGATGGAAATGGTGTCCCCGGGCCCCACGGGCAGGTTAGGCAGGGGAGGTGTGGGTATGGAGGCTGAGCATGGTCCTATGTTGCTTGCAGCCTGGGACAGGGGGGAGTGGTGACTCTGGGTGCTGAGCACTGATGCACTGTCCCCATCAGCGCTGACCGAGAAGGCTGCAGACCACAGTGCAGGCAGAGGGATGCTCCCACTGGCCGCCGAGCTGCCCGCCTCCCAGCTCGCCATGGACTGGCTCTCCTCCAGTGTCTGCCTGCTCCGCTCTAGGAGCTCCAGCCTGCGCTGCCTCTTCTTGGCCGAGGCTGTGTCCTCTGCCTTGCTCATCTCCACCACCTCCTCCCTGTTCTCACTGCCCACCTTCTTCTGGTGCTTCAGCTTCCAGGCCTGGTAGGCTGTCAGGCTGACATCTGAGAGGGTCTTCTTCTCCCCTTCTTCCCCCTCAGCAGCGTGCTCGCTGCTGCCATCCCCTGCCTCAGAGTCTTTCTTGTGAAATCCAAACTGGATCCTCTTGATCTTCCACCTTTCCAGGGCGGTGAGCTTCTCCTTGTTCCTGCTGCAGAAGTTATGGAAGGAGCTGGCCTCCGAGGCCACGCTCTCCTCGTCGTCCTCCCGCAGCCTGCTCCCAGCCTCTGAGCTTGTGTCCCCCTCCTCCCTCCCGCTCCGGGAATGGTATCTGCGGGAGGCCTCCTTCTCAATCTCCAGCAGCCTCTCGTTCCACACGTCCCAGGTGCTCTCGGTGGACACCGAGTCCGAGCGGCGCCTCCCGTCTCGGATCTGGCTGCTCATCTCCAGCTGCTGCTTCAACACCCGAATGTCCCGGCTGCTCACGCTCTCTGAGGTGCTGCTCTCACTCAGGGCGCGTCTGCGGATTCGCCCCGTGTAGGAGCCCGTGTCACTCTCCACCTCTTCCTCCTGCTCTTCCCGACCCCACTGCCGGTGCCCTTTGGCTTGGTACCTCTCATTTCGGCTCTGCCACTCCTGGATGACCCTCTTCACATCCCCGGCCTCATCCTCATGCTCACTCCCATCCTGGCCGGAGGCTGCAGAGCACCTGCCCTCTCCACTCTGGGGGGCCCTGTTTGTGGGCAGGCCCTGCTGCCTCCTCCACTCCGCATACAGCTTCTCCTCCTCCTCTTCATCAATGAGGGTGAGAGGCCGGGAGGCCTGGCTGGCCTTCCCCAAGGAGGAGCCACTCAGATGGCTCAAGTGGCTGGTGGTGTCATCCTCCTCCTCCACCGTCAAGTCATGCACTCTGGCCCCAAACGTGCTCCCCGTGTCTTCGCCCTCCTCCGTGTCATCCGCTCCCTCCTCCCTGTCATAGTCCTCTTCCCTCTCCTCCATCAACTTCTCATTGAGCTCCCGCAGCTGCTTCAGGAAGCCATCGTTGGGGTAGATGGCCCTCTTCTTGCGTACAGTCATCAAGGCCTCCAGGATGGCCATGTTGTGGAAGATCATCAGGTAGGCAGCCACCAGCACTGCTGACCGACTGATGCCCATTTCACTACTGACCAGGACTTTTCCTGAAAAGAGAACCAAGAGAAAATGATGTGCTGACAGAGGCTTCCTGTGGTGTTTTGCTAAAGTTCTGTCTTGATACGCTGAGCTTAACCTGTACAGTTTGCCCTTGGTGTCCACTCATGCTCAAGTACACAGGGATAAGGACCATTGTCCCTATATCACAGATGTCAGAACAGTCCCACTGTCCCTGCTTTTGAAACACTAGAGTGTTTCTACTTTCTCTCCACAAACTCTCATCAGAGGGAGAAATAAAAGAATGGGAGAGCATAAAAGGAAGAATAAGAGGTAAAGATGAATGAATCCCCAGTAGAGAAAAGCACCACCAGCCAGTCTAAACTCGAGGTTCCCCTTTATAAGATCCTCAGTGCTGGGTCACTGTCCCACAGCATTTGCTGGATGCCTTTGGTGAGAGGGAGCTCAGCAGCT
Organism: Erethizon dorsatum; assembly: GCA_028451465.1. Classification (NCBI taxonomy): domain Eukaryota; kingdom Metazoa; phylum Chordata; class Mammalia; order Rodentia; family Erethizontidae; genus Erethizon; species Erethizon dorsatum. The sequence continues at coordinate 84,556,004 of CM051834.1, forward strand.
CACCAACACGTGGGTATGCATGCCTCCCTTTACACTGGTGCCCTACAACTTTGGACAGTTCTTTCACAGGTCAGGGCAAAGTATAACTTCTGGCTCTTGGAAGTACCCAGGTCTCCTACACTGACATTCTATATAATCAAGATCTTTTGCACAAAAAATCCTCAAGAGGGTCACTATCATATTCTTCCCTCAAGATATTTTTTTTTCTTTTCCTGGCTATTCTGAGTCTTTCAGTTATTACTCATCATCTTTTCATATTCCTTTACAGTTCTAACTACTCTCCTCTGAGTGAAAAGTTGAATTTATCAGGTTTTCCTTTTGTTTGATTGTTTTCCCTGAGGAGTTTGTGTTTAGGATGGAGGAAGATATTTCAGGTTTGAACTGACTCATGTAGAACAGGGTGGGCCCTGAACCCATGACCTTCACTCATGCCATCTTGTATTGTTCAGCTTCTCATTACTATAATGAAATACCTGAGGTAGGCTACTTTATGAAGAAAATAAATTTATTTTGGTTCTGGAGGTGCCTCATCTGATGGTGGCCTTCCCACTGGCAGAGTCTCAAGGCAGTGCAGATCATTGCAAGGCAAGAGACAGAGACTGCACATACATTGCCTGCTCTTGTTGCTTTTCTTCTTCTTAAAAAGCTACCAGGGGGGCCGGTGAGATGGCTCAGCGGCGTAAGTGCCTGCCCAGGGCCAGGCATGGTGGTACACTCCTGTAATTCCTGCACTCTGGGAGGCTGAGGCAGGAGGACCACAAGTTCAAGGCCAGCCTGGGTTGCATAGTGACTTAGTGAGGCCCTATCTCAGAAAGAAAGAGAGAGAGAGAGAGAGAGAGAGAGAGAGAGAGAAAGAGCAAGGAAAGGAAAGGTTAGGGATGTAGCTCAGTGAAAAGGTCCTGAGTTCAATTCCCACTGCCAAAGGGGGTGAGGGATGCTCCACCCTAATGACCTTATCTCAACATAATCACCTCTCAAAGGCTGTACCCCTAAACACCATAATTGGACTGTTTCTGCCCTCCTAATATCTCACAATCAGGGTTACATTCCAACACAAGCAGTCTTGGGGGACACTCGAACCATATCCAGGTCATAGCACTCCCTAAGCTTGCAATGTAGGGAAATACATCACACAGTGAAATCAAATTATATTTCATTTTGTTTTGTTTATTTTGTTTATTTTGTTTTTGAGAGAGTGCCTTGCCGGGTAGCCCAGGCTGGCTCCAAACTCCTGAACTCAAGTGATCTCTTGCCTCAGCCTCCTGAGTGCTGGCGTGACAGGTGTGTGCCACTCTGCCCAGCTCAAATCATCTTTTATATCAACTAAAACCTATAAAACTTTATTAAAAACCTGCTTCTAAGTAATGTCTCTCTTATAGCATCTTTTACTCGGAAAGATAAATTTACAAATTCCTATTAACATTTTTGGTGGAAGCAGCCTGTGCTTACAGCCTACAGAAGTTTTTGCAGCAGACCAGTTATCAGCCAGCCTCCTCTTCTGCTTTGCACCTTCGTAAGTGCGGCAGACTTGCCTTCTGTGCCTTCTGATGGCTGCTTAAAATGTAGACTGAGACCCCTGAAGACCTTCCTCCTGGCTGTCATCAATCGTTTGCCAACAGCCTTTGAGGATGCTTGCTAAATTGTCTAAGAGTCTTATCTAGTAATAGGAGATGGGAGGTGGCTCTTCTATTATTTTATCTTTGCACCTGTTAAGGGAAAGGAGGTTGCAGACTGAAGCTGGAGGGGACCTGGGGCCCCTTGATGCTGAAAGGCTTTATTACCAAGAGCCAGCATCCACTAGAGGGAGGTAGATGGAGTGCTTTGGACGTCTCTGTCATTTTGTTCAGTTGACTGCAGAAGCTAGAAAAGCTGGTGCTGCTATTGATATATAACACCCTGTATTATTGATAAACGTACATTTGGGGGGAAGTTTTTGAAACTTTAACTGTGCTGCCAACTTTGGAAGAAGCATCCCAGTTTACCATGTTGAGTTGGCATTGTACAGAGATTAACAGTCACATTGGTCTAGAAATCTTAATCATTTTTTTCATATGTACAGGGGCAATGCCCTGTATTTAATATGTAAAGTCTTATCTAGGTGGGTTTGCCTATGGAAACTAATATTCTTTAAATAATGAAAAAAAAAGCAGAATCAAAGTAATAAAAGCAATTACTTAAGAGTTCCCTGTCTCATTCCCTCCACCTCTGCCTCAGGGCCTGGTAGCTGCCCCTCACCAAGGACCTCCCCTTAACCATCTAATCGGGCCACAGCCTACTGCCCTTAGTCTCTGGAAGAAGGTCGCACACTCTTCCGTTGACAGGCTGGCTCATTTCAGGACTTTTCAGGACAGGATTCACCAGTCTTCCTAATAAGGATGTCAAATCCTACTTATGTCCGTTCTGCAGACTCTGGGTGCGATGCCAGGTGTTCCCATGTTGTGTTCCTTATGTCCTCAGGACAGCAGCCTGAGGAACAAGGAAGAGGCTGGGTGTGTAGGGCCCTGGGGAATCCTGGGGCCTCCACTCTCTTCACCCAGCAAAGCACCAGGATTTTCTCTTCTCTCTGCTAGGCACAAGGCCCATGCTAAAGGTGTATAGAATTTGCTCTGCACAACTCCAGGGGGAGCCTTTCATACTAAAACATATTTGCTGGTTAGGATGAAAACTTTCCAGCAGTAAACTAGTCTGAAGAAGGTGGTATTTTGCTAACTTACGGAGTTGCCATTTTGGTCAGTAGCAGGGCTGACTGGGGAAGGGAAACTCCATCTAGATGTGGGCCCAGTTTTAAAAATTCACAGAGCCGCGAGTGGAGAGAGCACTGGTTGTCAGGGAGACTGGGTCACACTCTCTCTATGCACTCAGTGTGCCTCTTGGTGGCAGGCATTTGTGCTGTATCTTCGCAAACCCTGATTCCCCCTTTCCTCTGAACTCACACCTGGGGGAAAACGAGAGATATTTGTGCAGAAGCCACCGACTTACCACTGTCCATAGAACTCAGGAGACACAAGGACCAGGGCCTGCTGAATAATTTCTCCAGGGAATTTGGAAATGGAATGGAGGCAGGTAATTAACTAGTTAATATCAGGCTTTCATTTGCTTTCTGAAGTAGAGAAAGGAGAGGCAACCAAGAGTCCTAAGATTGTCCAGATTATCTTCTTGGATTCCTTCTGACACGGAGACCACAGGGCCCTTAATCTGTCACTGATTAAAAGCATAATTTGTATTTTCTTCAGAGGCAGTCAGAGACTGAAAGCTGTTTTTGCTAACTAAAAAGTCAACAAAACAAAACCCAGTGATTTTTAATTCTAGAGATGCCCAGTAGCTAACTCAAAGCAGAATAAAGCTTGACCTTCATTTTATTACCCAGGTCAGAGCCCCGCTCAACTCTGCATATAGAGCTGTGTTTCCCCTGTCTTATCCCCTCCTCTGTGACCCCTCCCTGCTCGCATATAGGTTATTTAGGGACATCTGTCTAAAAGCTGGCAAAACAAAGTTGATTAGTCTTAAACTTACATAACCCATCCACCCCCTTCAAGACTGAGAACATCAAGAGAAGAGATTTCTAGGGACATTCACCAACCCATGGGCATCTAGAAGTCTCCAGCCACTGCCCTAAACTTACACAGCCACCTTGGATTCCAGGGAGTGTCCCCAAGGCTGAGACTACTCCAGGCAGAAAGGATCATCTTATGGAGACCCAGTCACCCACTTCAAGCAATAAGGATGTCTCCAGGGCCACCTTGTAAAACCAGGACTGAGGTAGTCAGGCCCTAGCCCACTTTGGCTAACCCATAAAGGCTGATCGCTTTTGTGAACTGGCCAGTCTTGTCCCCCCACCCCCACCCCTATCTGCCCTTATTGGGGATTGAATCCAGGGCCTTCATATGAGCTACGCCCCAGGCCCTGCCCTTTCATTTTATTTCTATTTTGAGACAGGATCCCTTTAAGCTGCTAAGTTCCTAGGCTGGAACTTGTGATCCTCCTGCCTCAGCCTTTCTTCCTCATCAGAGTTGTGCTCCTTTCACCTCCTTTTCTCTTACTTTCTAACTGCCTGATAAACCTGCCTGTGCCTCACACAGATTCATCCTGAAATTCTCTTTCTGTGAGAGTGAGTCGAGAATCTACTCTAGGGGCAAGTTCAGGTCCCCATCTACTCTTTGCGGGGACCTCCTCTGACCCTGTGTGGTGACCATCCTGTGTCTTTATATTCAACGCCCTTGATGCTTGTGGAGGAGTTCCAGGCTGGCTACTACCTGCTAGCAACTAAGAGAATCTTAATTATTACACTGGCCCCATCAGAGGACCGCCCAAGGTCACAGCTTGCACTGCAAGCACCAGGTGTTCCTTCGCAGATTTCCACCTGGGTGTTAGAACTGACTCCCAAGAATACCCACAGAAGCCACGGGCTTGGGAAAATACCACAGAGCAGGCCCTACCCACACCAGCAGCACTTCAGAGACCACTGGGGAAAGAGGCAGAGGGAGGGCCTGGGCAGCCTGCAAGGGAAGCTGAGGCAGAGGAGTCTCTCTCTGGAGCCCCAGGCACTGGGCGTGTCCTTCCCCATCCCCCTCCAGGCTCACTCCCGAGAATGCATTCCAGCCTCCACTGCCCCACTGGCTCAGGGACGCTGCAGGCCAAGTCTGCGCTCCTCATTTCCCTTATTACTCTCGCTTCAGTCCCACAGGGAGGTGGGCTGGTGTCCAGACCCAGAGAAGAGGAACCACCTCTGCTGCCCCGGACACACTCAGTCCCACATAGGTCAGACGTTCCAGGAGGTAGGTTGTTTGAAGCATGGAAGAGGAGAAAACTGTACCCATGCACATATGCAGATACACATGCATATATAAAATGTATACGCATATATATACGTGCTGTGTGTGTGCATCTGTGTGCATGTGTGCATGTGTGTGTGTTCCATTACCCAGCCTGGCCATTGGTAATGACAGGCAATCATTAACATTATTATTATTATTATCATCATCATGACTATGACTTTTTAAGCATTTATCCTATGCTAGGGGTTGTGGCACATGCCTGTAATCCCAGCACTCAGGGAGGCTGAAGCAGGAAGATCTAAAGTTCAAGTCTCACTTGGGCAACTTAGCAAGACTCCATCTCCAAATAAAAAGGACTGGGGGGGCCGGTGAGATGCCTCAGCAGTGTAAGCACCTGCCTGGCAAGCGCGAGGTCCTGAGTTCGACTCCCGGTACCCACATAAAAAAAGAAAGGACTGGGGATGTAGCTCAGTGAAAGAGCTCCCCCAGGTTCAATCTCTGAAACAGGAAAAAACAATTATTTATAATAATGGCTATGCCTTTTAAAAAATTTATCATGTCCCAGGTGTTGTGCCAAATAAGCTTGTTTATAAGCATTTAAATTTTATATTCCTCACAAGAACTTTAGGATTAGATGCCTATCTTTGTTCTATGTATAAGGAGACTGAGGTTCCTTGGGATGAGAAAATACCTCAGGGTCAGATGGTGAAACTAAGGGTAAGAAACCCTGGACTCAACCCCAGATCTCTGGACAGCAAATCCTGCCCATTGCAGGGGCTCCAGCTTCTATACAAGAGGCGGGGCAGAACTGGGCTCCCCTGTGGACTCTGGACACTGGTCTCACATGCCTCTTGTGTGGACCACAGCAGTCACACCCCTGCCTATCCTCTGCTCCCCTACACTGCTCATTCTCCAAGGTGGAGAGAGTGACTTCTCAGACACAGATTGCCTTGGGGTGCTGCATCTTCCTCCCCTGGGCGCTCGCTTCCTGTCCAGTGGCCCCTGCCACTCAGCGCTTCCCGCTGCCTTTGGATTTCTGAGCACCAAGATTCCTCCGCCTTAGGGTCTTCACACTAGCAGTTCCCTTGGCCAGGAATGCTCTCCTTCCACTTCTCTCCTGGTCCGCTCCTTCTTGTAGCTTGGCTTAAATGTCTCAGCCTCAGAAAGAGCTTCCCGACCAGCTCTCCAGGGAGCCAGCCAACAAGCACATTTACCTACTTAACCTCTGACCAGCACTTTCCACCATCTGACAAATTTCTTAAAAATGGTTCTCTCCTCGCTGCAGTGTGAGATGGTCTCATTGCCACAGTACCTGACTCATATCAGGCCTTCAATTATTGCATAATAGCTGAATGATCATCCTTTCTCCTCTTCTTAGAGAGTACCATAGTCTCAAGGTAGATTTCATCCAGATAACCAGGAGGATTTCATAACAGCCCTGGCGTTGCTTCCCCACCCACCCATCGAACTCAATAGCCTGGAGCCAGTAGAAACCCCTCACCTCTGTAGGTCAGCAGTGCTTCATCAAGGAACTCAGCAGCCTTCCGGAAATGCTGCGAGATGTCCACCTCTGGAAAGTCATCCACTTCCACTCCCAGGTACTGGATCTCCAGGCCAGTGTAGAATTCGGGGCCGGTGTACACACCAGTGCCATGTGCTGCATTCAGGATGTGGGTGATACCCAGCCTCTTCAGCCTCCCTTTGTTCACAGCCACGCTCCTGGGGGAAGAGGCAAGGACACGTTGACCAGAATCAGACCTAGAAAGGTGAATTACCACCGTGATGAGGAGCCTGCTTCCTGGGTCAGGAGGGTGCCATGGGCGAGGGCTGCCCTCTCTGCCCCTGGAGGTCAGGCTCACAGCAAATGCCTTTATAAAAAGGGGCCATGACTTGACTGCAGCAAGAGAGGGAGACGAGATGGTCAGGGAAGGGCAGGATGAAAAGGAGAACAAGACTGGCGTGCAAGGAAGTTTTGGGGTGATCCAGAGACCTCTGCTAAAATACCATGCATTGGGAATGTACATTCATCAAAACACAAAAATGACAGACAAAAATAATAAAAGTAGGTATATTACAACATTGATATTGCATGCTATATTTTTCATAATCCTATAACATCATTATTTTATTTTATCCTTACAGTAAACTTAAGAGGTAGAAAGGGCATTGCTGGGCCGGTGATATAGCTCAGTGGCATAAGCACCTGCCTGGCAAGTGTGAGGTCCTGAGTCTAACTACCAGTACCTGCATATAAAAAAAAAAAAAAAAAAAAAAAAAAAAAAAAAGAAAGGGCATTGTTTTTATTCCCATTTGAGAACTATAAAAATGAAGCCAAGAGCTTTTATAACCACTCAAGACTGTGAAGAGAGAAAAAGACAAGACCTGGTGTTTTTGATTTCTGGTTCAGAGCTCTTTTTGCTGCAGCTGTATAAATGGAGCTCAATTTGAAGAGGCCCTGAGGACAGGGTTACCCAAGAAGGAGCAGAGAAAACTTTAGTTGGGGCTATCTGGGGATGCCTAGCATCCCTGGTGACCACAGAGTGATTCTTCTGGAGCTATAGATCTATTTAAAGATCCCTTGGGACTTGGTGCCCACCTCTGGGAATCAGGTTCTAGGCAACTGATTACTCTGCTATAGAGCATAAGATACAATGTCCAAAGCTATTTTTCCAAATTCCCTCCTCCTCTTAGGGATAAATGGGTAATTATACTGGGAGGTAATTACCTCTCATTAAGTAGTCAATGGATCAACAAAAATTAGTTTCACAAATTAACCTACTGGTACCAGTTATGCACTGGCAAGACCCTGAAGGAATAGACTGTGAATAAGTTGGTTTTGTTCTGGAAACTAGAGATAAACTTTTAAAATATAATAGTTTTCTGATTATAAAACCTGTACTATTCAAAAGAAAATGTGAAGGAAGAAATAAAAACCACTTATAAAATCACCTCCCAGAGAGAAACACTTACTGTGAACATTCTATCACATTTCTTTCTAATTTCTTAATGGAAAAACGTGCATGCACACCACACCATAGATATTACTTGATTAGTGTATACTGTATACATGCAGTGTTCTTTTGTAGTCTAATTTTTCCTCATAGTATATTGTGCACATTTTCATATGTTGGTAAATATGAATGCATGTCAATGTTGTTAGTGGCTACCAGTGTTCCATTATAAGGATGGTGGAGATGGAGAGGTGACAAGAGTGAGTCAGGTAGAGACCAAGGCTACAACAGAGAGTCCTGATGATGGGAGGCAGAGGCTGAATGCTCATTTTGCAGGGCATCTCTGTATGCAGGTGCATGGGGAGTCTTTCTCCAAGGCCAGGGCAATCATGCAGCATTCATTTGATGGATAGTGTAGTTATGGCAACCTTTGGTGAACATTGAGGGAGTATGGTCTCCCTCAGGCACTAACCAGAGGTGCAGGACAAAGCGTCATATCCCCCAGCAGTCAGACTCACTTCTCAGCTATGAAGATGTTGGGCCAGACCTCATCCACCTCGTTCCGGGGGGCCTCCTGGCGATCCTGGACCAGAGCTCGCTGCAGATCCAGCACACAAGGGGTATTGTACAGACTGGTGTCATCCATCTTCTCCTTCACACGGTTGTACAGGTCCTCCACCAGCAGCTGCTCGGCAGACTCCAGCATGCCTGGATACTCCATGTCTGCTGGGAGCCCTCGAGGCTTGAGTTCTAGAGGGAACAGATGGCATTTGCATCAGAGAGTTGGGAACACCATGGCTTTCCCTGCACCTTGGGAGAACTTGCTCACTGCTAGGACCCTGAACATGGACAGAATGCCAGCAGGATCTGCTAGGAAGGACTTAAAGGGGACCCAGGGAACACACAGCATTGGCCTAGACACTTGTTGGCAGTATCAGCTGCAGGTGCATGTGAAGGAAGGGAAATCTAACCAGTTTCCCTGACTCACTCCTTTGTCTAAAGTTCACTAATACATTTTCAGAGCTAGGTCTTTGCATATTAGATGTGTATCAAATTCATGCTTGTTATGGTTGTGTCTAGATAGCCCTCCAAAGCCTCATGCAGTCATAGGTGGGGCTTTTTCAGAGGTGACTGAATCTAGAGTGTATGATTGATTCATGGTGCAATGCTAGGATAAAGAATGCTAGGATTAAGGGTGGGTAATTACTAAATCAGTTCACTGATTGGCTTGGCACCACTTTAATCCTGGTAGCCTGGACGCAATATTAAGGACAGAAAGAGGCTTGTCTTGTCCCTTGCTTGCTTGCTTTGCTACCTTCTGCCCACCATGAACTGTTTCTCCTCTGCAATTCCTGTCTGTCACGCCACCCTGCCTTGGAGCCAGCCGACTATGGACTGAAACCTCTACAAACTGTGAGCTAAATAAACTTTCCCCCTTTAACTTTGAGTATCGGGTTTTTGTCTCAGCAACAAGAAAAGTAACTAAGACAACGCTTATAACTCCTACATTACCCAGTACAGTGTAGATGCTCAGAAGTATCTACCAAATGAATAAATTATATTCTTTCGTAGCAATTTGCACTATTAACCAGAGTTGCTTATATATGGAATGTAAGTAACCATGCGAAAAGTAAAACGTTCAGTAGTCATTTAGGCAATATTACCTTCTACTAAAAAACTTGATTTTTTTATTTACTTCATTCATTGTCTGCTTCCCCACTCTAGAGCTGAGTGCCCGTGATTCTCAGTCTCCCAGCCGTCAGACAGGTGCAAAAATTTGCCACGAGCTCCCATGCCAGCTTCAAACCAGGGCCCAGGGCCTTTCTGACAGCTGGTCAGAAAAGCTCAGATTCCAGATGAACTCAGATTCTGATTCCCCCATATCTGGGGGGGACCTTTATCTCCTCCTAATAATATACTGCTCACAATTTATCAAATTTAAGGAGAAAGTGAGATGTTTCTTTTTACTAAGAAGTATAAGAAGAGGAGAAAGCAAAACCTTCACTCTCACTCAGTAACCAAAAATATTAAATAAAGTGAGAAAAAAGAAGAAAAGTATGCCCTCTGTGTCGGCCGTACCCCTAGCCGGCAGTCTCTGGGCAGGGAGCTGCAGGATGAGCACGGTTACATTTGGAAGATGAAGTTGGCCCAGCCCCTCAGGGAATCATCTGGCAGGTAACTCTGAGGTCTAGGGCTCAGGGTCCCATACCTAAAGCTTCTCTTTTCTCCTGTCCCTCCTCTAAACTACCTGATCCCCACTGCCACCCCCTCTCAGGTGTCAGCTCTAAACATTCTCTGATCTCCGTTTCAAAAGCAGAAAGAAGACCTCTACAATCCCTGAGCTTTATTTTGTTTAAAAATAGATGAAGGGTTCCTATTTTCTCCACCACCCAGTTTTCTCCCCTGGCTCCCCTGCGGCCTTGTATCCCAAATGTAAAAGCCCTTCTCCTTCCCTAACCTACATAGATAGCTTTCCTTTCCTACATGTAGAAAATAGAACTCACCCATGCCTCATTAGAAGGTATTGTGTTGTCCTCCTCAGCTACTCATATAGCAGGGTGCTGTTTTGATTTCTTCCCTTTTCCCTTTAAAAGCAAATGCCCCAGCCCTTCATCCCCACTGGCAACTCTTGGTTTCCCTAGGCCTCTAGTTCACATTTCCTTCCTGCATCAATCCTCCTGTTTGTTGTGATTACCTGAGGTTTCTTCAGAAGAAAGTAAAGCCCACACCCTCCCCCCAGGCAGGGGACATATGCAGATTTTCACGAGTCCTAAGGGTTCCTTAACACACAGCTTTACCCTTCTGATCACTAGAAAGCTAGTAATGTGTTAAAAATATCACCAAATACATCTTGCTTTTGCTGTAATAGATTGTTTTTCCTTCCCCTCACAGCCCTTTAATGATGAAAGCTAATGAAATTTAGGTTTAATGCCTCAGAGAAGGAGAGAGTAGATAAGACCTAGAATTTTAAAAGGTGTTGTTCATCTTATAGTTTCAAACTAGACCTTGAATATCTATGATATTCTGTAGATTTGAAAGTGAAACTCTCAAAGGAGGAAATGGTTCCACAACTCCTGAAGGCAGGCTTTCATTTATCAAGACCTGGAGCCTGGAGACTGTCCCTCAGAGTGAGGCACAGGGAACAGCTGATGCAGGGTGGGAAGTTAGGAAAATTCCGGACCAAGGTGCTAGGGTGATGCTGGGAGCAATTCAGAAAGAGCCAGCCCAGGGAGGAGACACTATCTGGGGCTAGGAGCCCTGGCCCGGCTTGGAGTAACACAACAGAGACCTCATGTAGAGTGGAAAAAGAAAGAAAAAAACAAGAAGCAGAGCGAGCTTTGAGAAAACACTCCCTCCCCCACACCCCAGCTCAGAGCAGCCAGCAAAAGCAGGTGCCAGAGACCCAAATCTCCGGGGCCTCTGCTGGGGACCCACAGAATCAGGGAACTAAGCGAGTCTCCGGGTTAGGGCAGACAAAGAATAGCATGGCTGCTTCTCAGGTCTAAAGGCCAGCAGTGGGTGCCAGGTTCCCCCCAAAGAGCACATGGCCTTGTTTCACCAGCTGAGGTTGCCTTATTCTGTCCCCCTCCACCAGAAGTGTGAGAGGCCACCCAGAGAAATGGGAGGAGGAAAGGGAGGAGTGAAATTGTGAAAAATTATTTACCAGAAAAAAGAACACTTCCAATCAGGATGAGTATCTTTGAATGAATATAACAGGTTATCTGCTCCAAAATTTCCAGTGTCAATATTAACAGGGCTTCCAAAACCCGCTTTAATTTGCCTCCTTTCTATGCATACTGTAGATCCAAGACCATGCTTAAGCACCGTGGATGCAAATCTAAAGCTCAACATCCCCTTGAACAGAGCTCTGAGTGTTCCCAGCCATTTCTTTTGCTCCTGGCTTTGTCTCTCTACCATACGCCACCCCACGCACTACCCTTGGAGTTAAACAAGTGAAAGGAAGGTCCTAGGAGCAGTTTGGAGCTGCCTCCATGTGGTCATCTAGAGAACTGTTCACACTGGTGCATGGTGATGACCACCTCTTTGCCATTACAGTTGATGAGGTAGGGTTGGCAGGACTGCTTTTATTAGATCCGCTCTTCTTAAAGTGATGGGCAGCACTGGAAAAGCACATTTACCCCTTCAGGGGCTCCCTGCAAGAGTCTCCTGGTGACCGCTGGGCAGTACCTGTCCCACCTGCTGACCCGACTGCATTACCTTCATTGATGATCTGTTTGGCAGCAACAGCGGAGGAGAGGTGAATGGGCTCCATAAAGATGCTCTCGGTTTCTGCGTCAGAGACCATTGAGTACCTAAGGAAGAGGACCGAGATGTGAGGCGACCCTGGGCAGCATCTGAGTGAGGACATTCATCTTGGAGGAGAAACCTGGGCCTGATTTAGAGCATAAATCTGGGTCTCATTTTAGCCCCAAGTGGGAAGCAATGAGCAATAACAGGAAAGCATTCCTCAGTTTAGGGAACCTGGAATGCAGCGCGGTGGGTGCCTTTTGTCTCAGGTGCCATCTAGTTTTAGACGCGGGTTAACACCTCTGGTGCGGAAGTTGCTATTAAATGATATAGTCTAGGTTGTGGAGAGAAGAGTGTGTGCCTGAGCAGGGAGACCTATCCTGAAGTGGCTTCAGTTTCTTATATACTATACTGCTCATGTTTTCCTTTGCTATCAATAATTTTTTTCTTTTCTTTTTTTCAGACAGGTTCTTACTCTGTAGCTCAAGCTGGCCTTGAACTCACAGAGATCCTCCCGTCTCAGCCTCCTGAGTGCAGGCATTGCAGGTGTGCATCACCACGCCGAGCTCTGGATGTCCCTGACTATGCCTTTCCCAGGGCTCTGCTGGGTGGTGGCTGAGTCGGCTGCCACCATGCTCTTTTCTCATGTCTTCTCCCTGCTTGGAAGGGAATGGGCTGAGAATGAAGGGCAGGCACATCACCAACTGAAATGCAAAGATGTGCTCATATGCATAGGTCCTGATTCTGAGCATAAGAAAGGGTCAGGCTGAGCCCAGGGATGCGAGACAGTAACTTGAGCACCTGCCAAGGCTGATTCTCAAGAGAAATTCAGAGGAGGTATCACGGAGGAGCACGGAGAACCCGGGCTGAGACAAGTGTTAAGAGTACAGTCTCGTTCACTAGCGAACTCCTTCCTAGTGAGCTGCTTTGCAGATGGTGGGGTAAGCTTTGGGTCTTATTTTTTATCTTTCTTTTCTTTAGAATCAGAGAGGTTAAAATGGGAAGATTTGATGAATATCATTGTTTAGTTCCTCATGAATTTAATTCTGACACCTCTTCTACAAAGTACATATTATTATTCTTGCTTTGCAAATTAGAAAACTGTGGCTCAGGGAGTCTAAGGGAAATGCCCACAACAGCAAATCAGTGGCAGGGCTGTACAGTATTGAAATTCAGACAGTCCTGCTCTAAGTCCAGTCTTCTTTTCACCATAGTACATTGATACCATGGTTGGAACATGGAGGTGAGACCATTGGTAGAAGCAACTCCAGCTGGAGTCTCAGGCCCAATACAAGACTTTAACACAGAAAAGTATGAGGTGGGATCAAAATGCATGGTGTGTGCTTTTAAAAACTATTACAGTAAAAGGCACATTGCCCTTAATCTCCCTAACAATACTCCTCCTCACTTTGAACACACTTATCCCATCATTCTTGCTACTTTCTGAAGAAGTTCCGGAAGTCCTCTTCTGTGGATGTTTTTAGTTGTACTGTCATAGCTGCCTGCATGTCCTGAATCCATTCAAAGTGTTTACCTTTCATGGTCATTTTGACTTTGGGGGAAAGCCAGATGTTGCGGGATGCCAGATCCAGTGAAGTGGGTGAGGATAAACCATCACGTTTTTACCAGCCTGCCTGTCTGTTTGGATGGCATTTGTCAGCAGCACTCATTATATTTTTAATCATACCTCACAAAGACACTCAGAAAAGAGGATTTCCAGAACTGTTTCTGAAAGTGGCAGGAATGATGGGATAAATAGTTTCAAAGTGAGGGGAGTATTTTGAGGGGAATTAACAACAATATGTCTTTTACTCTGATAAAAAGTTTTAAATTTAAATGCTCACTGTGTGTACTTAAAAAGTAGTTGTTGAGAGGATGAATGGATGGGTGGATGAAATGAGTGGAGTTGAGATAGGCTGAGGCCAGCTGAACTGAATAAAGCCAACTTGAGCTGAGATAAATTGGAATAGAATTGAAATGATAGCGGAACAATTCTTTCGTAGTACATAGCCAAACCAGAGTCACACTTGAGGAACATGTGCTGAGTGTCAGCAAGACCATGGAGAAAGAAATGCCCTTGCCAGTGACTCTACCTGGAGTAGCCTGTGACTCTACCCAGGATGTGGCCAGACCTGCTCCATGTGGCTAACCATCCTTGCTTGGTTCCTGAGAGTCTTCCAATAGCACCTGGGTTGGTCTTTCCCATTCTACCACCAAGCATTCCTTGGGACCACAGGATGCCTTTTCAAATAAACATGACTAGGGGAGTTAAGGTGGCTTAATAAGGGTGAGGTCTGTGGGATATTAATGTAGGATGTTAGAACTGGAGATATCTTTAGAAATCTCATTACTTGGTGAAGATAATGAAAATTAGAACACCTGGAAGGTGTAGGTACAGATTACCAGGCTTATTTTATTTAACTTAAATCCTCTCCTTCCTTTTTGCCACAAATAACAGAATTTCTTTCTTTCTTTTTCTTTTGCTGTATAACATCCCATTGCCTATGTATGCCACATTTTCTTTATCCATTGACCCACTGGTGGATGCCTCAGTTGATTTCATAGTTTGGGTGCTGTGAGTAGTGCTCCAACAAACATGGGAGTGGAGGTAGCTCTTCGATATGCTGACTTCATTTCCTTTGGATATATACCCGGAAATGGGATAGCTAAACCACGTGATAGAACTAGTTTTCATTTTTTTAAGAGCCTCCATACTGGTTTTCATAATGGCTATAGTAATTTACTTTCCCACCAGCGGTGTATAAAGAGTTCCTTCTTCTCTGCATCCTCACCAGAACTGGCTTTTTTTTTTTTTTTTTTTTTTTTTTGCTTTTTTGATAATAGCTATTCTGACCAGAGTAAGAAGATATCACGCTGTAGTTTTATTTTTTTTTTTTGGTACTGGGAATTGAACTCAGGACCTTGTGCTTGCCAGGCAGGTGCTGTGCCACTGAGCTATATCCCTGGCCCCTCACGTTGTAGTTTTGATTTGCATTTTCCTGATCCCTAATTACACAGAGCACTTTTTCATATACCTGTTGGCCATTTGTATTTCTTCTTTTGAGAAATGTCAGTTCAGCTCATTTGCCTCATTTTATATGGATCATTCAATTTTTGTTGTTAAGGGGTTGAAGTTTTTTATATATTCTGATTAGTAGGCTCTTGTCAGATGAGTCATTTGCCAATATTTTCTCCCATTCTGTAGGTTGTCTCTTCACTGTATTGTTTCCTTTGCGGTGTAGAAGCCTTTTGTTTGGTCTAATCTCGTTTGTCTATTTTTGGTTTTGTTTCTCATGTTTTCGGGGTCTCATAAAAAAAATCATTGCATATACTGATTTCTTGAAGTGTTTCCTCTATATTTTCTTTTAGTAGTTTCACATCTTACATTTTGGTCTTTATCCATTTCAAGTTGATTTTTTTATGTGGTGAGAGATAGTAGTCAAGTTTAACTCTTCTACCTATATATGTCTTTTTACCACCATCATTCATTAACGAGGCTGTACTTTCTCCAATGTATCTTTTTGTTATCTTTGTTGAGATTTAGTTGGCTGTAGGTTTATTTATGTGGATTTATTTCTAGGATCTCTATTCTTTTCCATTGGTTTCTGTGTTCAATTTTATGCCAGTACCTCACTGCCTTGGTTACTATAGCCCTATAGTATGTCTTGGGATCAGTTATTGTTATTCTCTTTGTTCAAGATTACTTTGGCTCTTTAGAGTTTTTTATGCTTCCATACGAATTTTAAGAAGTTGTTTTCCTCAATTTCTGTGAAGAATGCTATTGGTATTTTAGTGGAAATTGCCATCAATCTGTAAATTGCTTAGGGTAATATGGACATTTTAATAATATTAATTCTTCCAATGCATAAACATGGGAGGTCTTTCCATTTTTGTGTGCCCTCTTCAATTTCTTTTATCAGTGTTTTGTAAATTTCATTGTAGCGGCTGTTCATTTCTCTGGTTAAATTTATTCCCAAGGTTTTTTGTTTTGGTTTGGATTGTAGCTACTACGAATAGGATTGTTTTCTTGATTTCCTTTTCAGCAAGTTCATTTTTTGTGTTTGTATATGAAAATCCCACTGATATTTTTATGTTGATTTAGTATTCTGCAATCTTACTGAATTCTTTTACTAGTTCTATGTCTTTTGGTAGAGACTTTAGATTTTTCTATATATGGAATCATGTCATTCGCACAACAGGGATATTTTGACTTCCTCCCTGTCTTAGTTTTCTCGTTGCTGAGACAAAATACCCAAAACCCAAAGTTAAAGGAGGAAAGCTTTATTTAGCTCACAGTTTGTAGAGGTTTCAGTTCATAATCAGCTGGCTCCAAGGCAGGGTGGCATGGCAGACAGGGATTGCAGAGGAGAAACAGTTCATGGTGGGCAGAAGATAGCAAAGCAAGCAAGCAAGGAACAAGACAAGCCTCTTTCCATCCCTTATACTGTGTCCAGGCTACTAGGATCAGGGTGGTGCCAAACCAATCAGTGGACTAATTTAGTAATCACCCACCCTTAATCCTAGCACCCTTCATCCTAGCATTGCACCATGAATCAATCACACACTCTAGCTCAGCAACCTCTGAAAAAGCCCCACCTATGACTGCATGCGGCTTTGGGAGACAGCTAAACACAAGACATAACACTGCCTTTCCTTCCTACTTGTTTGGCTTTTATTTCTTTCTCTTGCCTAGCTGCTCTCGATAAGGCTTCCAGTACTATGCTGAGTGAGTGTTGAAAGGGCACATTTTGTTTTAGATCTCAGAGAAAATGCTCACAACTTTTCCTGTTTATTATGATGATGGTTATGAGTTTGTCTTATATAGCTTTTGATGTGTTGGGATACATTCTTTTATATCTAATTTATTCAGAGTTTTCATCATGAAAGTTTGTTGAATTTTATCAAATGCTTTTTCTGCATCAAATCGAGGTTATCATATGACTTTTTCCTTCATTCTGTTGATATAATGTATTGCATTTATTGATTTGTGTGTGTGTGTCAAACCATCCTGAATCCCCGGGATAAATCACTCTTGCTGTGGTCAATAATCTCTTTGATGGGCTATTGGAATTAGTTCGCTAGTGTTCGCTTGAGAACTTTTACATCTCTATTCATCAGGAATACTGATTTATATTTTTCTTTTTGTTGTTGTTGTGTGCTTGTTTGGGTTTGGTATCAGGGTAATGCTTGTCTGGTAGAATGAGTTTGTAAGGGTCCCTTCCATCTTAATTTTTTGAAATATTTTAAGGAGAATTGGTATTTGTTCTTCAAAAGTTTGGTAGAATTAAGAGCGAAGCCATCTGGTCTTAAGCTTTTCTGTTTTGGGAGACTTTCTATTACCGATTCAATCTCATTACTCATTCCTGTTCAGTCTTGGTAGATTATATTGGTCCAGAAATTATCCATTTCTTCTGTTTTCCAATTTGTTGGCATGTAGTTGTTCATAATAATCTTTAACTATCTTTTGTATTTCTGGGGTATCAGTTGTACTGTTTCCTTTTTCGTCTCTGATTTTATTTAATTTGATTGTCTCTTTTTTTTTTAGGTTAGTCTAGATAAAGGTGTTTTTTTTAATTGTGATTATCTTTTTAACAAATTCTTCCTTTTCTTGATGTTTTGTGGGGGTTTTGGTCTCTATTTCATTTAGTTTTCCTCTTATATTTGTTATTTCTTTCCATCTACTAATTTTGAGTTTGCTTTGTTCTTTTTTAATTCCTTGACTTGTATCATTAGTTTTTTTTTTAATTTGAGAGCTTTCTTTCTTTCTTTCTTCTTTCTTTCTTTCTTTCTTTCTTTCTTTCTTTCTTTCTTTCTTTCTTTCTTTCTTTCTTTTGTTCTTTCTTTTTCTTGTTGTGGGCACTTATTGCTATAAAATTCCCTCAATATTGCTTTTTCTGTATCCTACAGATTTTGGCATGTTGTATGGTCATTTTCATTTGTTTCATGACATTTTTTTCTTCTCTTTTGATTTCTTTGTTGATCTGTTGTTCACTTAATAACATATTGTTTAAATTCCATGTATTCGAAAAATTTCTGAAGATTCTCTTATTGATTTCTAGTTTTATTTCATTGCTGTCAGAGGGGATACTTAATATGATTTCAGACTTTTTGAATTTGTTAGGCTTTTTCTGTGGCCTAAGATTGTCTGTCCTAAAGAATGTTTCATTGCTGATGAGAGGAATGTATATTCTGTAGCAGCTGGATGAAATATTCTGTAAATGTTCACTAGGTCCATTTGGTCTATAATATAGTTCAACTCCAGTGTGTGTGTGTGTGTTTTTTTTTGTTTTTTTTTTTTTTCATTGTTGTTGATTTTTCTTTCTGGGTGATCTATTAATGGAAGCAGAGTGTTGAAGTCCCCACTACTATTATATTACATCCTATCTTTACCTTTAGATCTAATGATGTTTGCTTTGTAAAACTGGGTGCTCTGGTACTAGGTGCATATACATTTATACATCTTATTCCCTCTTTTTGAATTGATCCCTTAATTATTGCATAGTTTTCTTCTCTGTTTCTTTTTACAGACTTAAAGTCTACCTCACCTAAGTATAGCTACTCCAGTTTGCTTTTCGTTTCCTTTTCTGTGTATTTTCTGTGTATTCCTTTTTGGAGTATTTTTTTCCATTCTATCACTTTCATTCTGTGTGTGTTCTTACTGATGAAGTGAGTTTTGTAGGGAGCATATTATCATCTTTTTAAATTTTAAATTCATATAGCTACTCTATATCTTTTAGTTGGAGAATTCACTCCATTTGCATTCAAGGTTATTATTGGTATGTAAAGATTTACTCCTGTCATTTTGCTAATTTTCTTATAGTGTTTTATATACATTTAGTTCTGTTCTTGCTCTCTTCTTGTTTATTTCTGTGGTTTGATGGTTTTTCTTTCTTGATAAGGTTTTATTCTTTTTCTCTTTCATTTACTGATCTTCTACTGGGTTTTATACTTTCATGTGTCTTCATGATGGTAATTTTCCTTGTTTCACTTCTAGATGTAGGATTTCCTTAAAGGGATCTTTTTTAAGGCCAATCTGGTGGTGATGAATTCTCTCTCCATTTTTTTCTTATCTTGGAAAGTCACCATTTCTCCTCTATTGTAGAAGTATAGTATTTCTGGGTATACTCCTGATTGTCAGATTTTTCCATCAGATTTTTGAACATGCCATGCCATCTCCTTAAGGCCTATAAATTTTCTGCTAAGAAATCTGCTGTTAGTCTAAGGAAAGTTCCCTGAAATGTGACTTGCTGTTTTTTCTCGCTGTTTTTAGAATTCTCTTTGTGTTGGACTTTTGACAGTTTGGCTACTATATACCTCAGAGAAGATATTTTCTCATCAAATCTATTCATGGTCCTTTGAGCCTCCTGGACCTGGATCTCCATATCTTTCCCCAAATCTGGGAAGTTTTCAACTATTATTTCATGAATAAATTTTCTATTCCCTTTCCATTCTCTTTTGGAACACTCATATCTCAAATATTTGTTTGTTTTAAAGTGTCCCGTAAGGTTTACTTCAGTCTTGTTAGATGGTTGGTTAATTAGTTGGTTGGTCTAACTGAATTATTTCACAAGACCTGTCTTCAAGTTCATAAATTTTTTTTTCTGCTTAATGTAGTTTGTTACTGAGGATCTCAACTGTATTTTTTTTTTTTTTTTTTTTTTTGGCTCACTGAGTTCTTCAGCTCCAAGATTTTTGTTTGGTTCTTTTCCATGGTGTCCATCTCTTTGCTGAATTTTCCCCTTCTATCATGAATTGTTTTCCTACTTTCATTAAATTAACTGCATCTTCTTTTATCTCATTGACTTTGCTTAGAATCATTCTTTGAACTCTTTCTTCAGGCATTTTATCAATTTCTTTTGCGGGGAGCTAGAGAATTACTGTGTTCCTTCAGAAATGCTATGTTGCCTTGATTTTCATACTTTTTGTGTTCCTCTGTTGATGTTCGCACATCTCTACCAATTTTATAGTGTGGCTTTCATGGTAAAGTACTATCTCCTAAGAGACTTAGTCTTATGTGTCAGTGTGTTATGTTTCTTTGGCTTTGGTTCCAGTTGGGTACCATATTGTGGTCTCCACATAGCTTCTTTGACTGTAATCAATAGCTTTGGGTATGGTGCATATAGCAGGAGGGTTGTATAGTCTATGTATTTCTGCAGGCCATGCAAGGGTGGAGATACTCTAGAGGCTCAGGCAGGCATGACACACAGCAGAGGAGGGTAGGGGGATGAGGTGTCCACTAGGTGGCCACTCAAGTAGGCCCAGGATGGGTCATGATGGCAGGAGTGTGACTATCACTCTTCATGGGCCATGTGAGGCTGAAGCCCTCTTTGGACTCGGGACAGGTATGGAGCATCCTGTGTACCAGCAATGATAGAGTGCTAGGTTGTCTGCACAGGCCATGTGGAGGTGGGGCTACTCCGGTGGGCCCTGGGCAGGTGTGGTACCACTCACCTGGTGGTGGGAGCAGGATACCTGTGCAGTGCAGAGCACACCTGTCAGTCTCTGGAGGCTGCATCCACACAGCCACAGGGCCAGGCACAGTTGGGTTTGGTTTCACAGTGGCAGCATGTAGCAGCAGCAGCCTTGTTGAAGAAGCTAGTACATGAACTGAATTCTCCGCTGGAGCAGTATAGAGGTATGCACCCCTTGACGGCTCTCTAATGGGCTTTGGACCTACAGAGTTACAGGACCCACCAGCACCTTAAAGTTTAGGTATCCATGGTGCCAATGTGGGCTGCTAGGAACTTCCCATTTATTTTTCCCCTGTCATGGGAGGACTTTCCTCAGTTCGTACTGGTCCAGACTGGGGCCATGGGATGGTTATTGCAAGGTACTCTGTTCCCTTCTTTACAACACCACCTGGATCTCCATATTCCACAATTTCTCTGTGCTGTCCACACTGCATACCAGCTCTTTCCCCTGAAGGTTTTAGCCAAACAGAAGCTGTTTGTTCTTTGATATTTATTCTTCTTTTCTTTTTTTTTTTTTGAGGGTAGTGCTTCCAATGCTTTCTCTGCAATCCTGTTTCTCTGCAGAAAACCAAGGTACTCGTAGGTCCTACCCACGTATTCTTCTTCATTAGGCTTACTGAACTGTCAGTGGCAGAACAGTTCTATGACTATTAGGTTTACATCTAGTCAGCCATCTTGCCAGACTGTCTTGAGAGAAGCTTCAGTTTTCTGGCTGCTGGCACTCTCCCCGGAGGTCCCAAGCTGCTACATAAGAAGTCTGACTTCTCCCAGACCATCAATCTGGAAAAGCCACTGGTCAAGGGTCCCTTCTGAGCTCCCAGCCATGTGAATGAGTGATGGATTCTCCAACCTTTTGGATCATTTCAGCTGTTGCCATCTGAAACAGACTTAAGCTGTTCGGCTAAGTCCTGTCAAAATGCCTGATCCACAAACAAGGGAGCAAAACAAAATTACTGCTTTTACTCATGATGTTTGGGGTAATTTGTTAAACACCAATAGATAAAGGGTCAGTGTTACTCCAGGGCCAAAAAGTGGGTTTTGAGCAAATGACAAGGCGTTCTTCTTCCTGATAGTGATATAGAACCTAATACAATCCTAAACTGACCCAAATGTATTGTGGATGGGAAGTAACAACAAATAAAAGCCCATATGGATGAGCAAAGCCTGCCTGTATAGCAGATTTTGTGGACATTCAGGGCAGTCTTGGTTTTCAAATATCCGTATTTCATAAAGCAAGAATCAACATCTCATATTTCATCTTAATGAGTCCTATTTCCATGTCAACAATATTTAATAAGGGAGTTTTATTATTTTATTTATTAATAATATTATTTCTACTACCATTAGTAAAATGTGAGTCATTTTATTTGCTGAGGATCTGTATTATGTAAATCAGCATTTGGGACAAAACAAAACAAATCCACACTGAGAATTTTTGCATTGCCATGGAGATTATAAGGGCTTCTTTTCTCAATAGCCCCTCACTTCTCCCACATGACTAGCTTTCTTGTTCCTCTGTGGGCCTGTGAGGTACAGCATTCTGAAAAGACTTTCTCACATTTGCACTTAATATTCCAAACAATGGGCACAGGCCTAAAACACACAGGAAGCCCCTCACCTGTCAGGTGGGCAGAAAGGTCCCATGAAGAGCTCAGAAACAGGAGTGGTACTGGGATTCTGACTTGGGAACAACTCACAGATAGCCCTGATCATTCAATTTTCCCTAAACAACACTGACTCATATTGTGAGGGTTTGGTTTTAAGTGACAAATACTAGGGACGGAGAATCTGTCCTAAATATATCTGGACTCTGAGGCTAGGGGTTTGATAGGGGAGAATTTGAAATTAAAATCTGAAAACAGAAATGACGGAGAAACATTCTCCCTTCTCAGGAGTGTAAAGATTGAGCTCAGAGGTTAAGGACTCAGCAAGCCTGAGGAAGCCCAGTGAAGACCCAGTACCTTCTGAGAAGTTGGCAGCTGTTTCATTGAGAAACGAGGACAGTAGAGAGATTTCCACCCAGCCCCGCAGTGTTTCTGTCCTTGGCTGCTCTGTATTACCCAGTGTGGAATGTGGGATGTAGATTATAAATATTTTTATGAGTCACTGAAGGGAGATGTAAACCTAACAGTCATAAAACTGTTTTGGCATAGACATGGTTTATTAAGTCTAATAAAAGGGGTAGATCTAAGAGGACTCTGGTTTTCTATGAGAAGCAGGATTGCAGAGAAGGAAAAGAGCAGACAGGAAAGACTTGAACAACTGGCTCTGTTGATATTTGCAAGGTCAGTAAGATGGCAGTGCCTGGGGGTTTTGATTTATGACCATGTCCGTGCCCCAGGCAGTGTCCCTGAGATGGAGCGAGATGACACTCACACCCTGATTAGAAAGCAGTGAGAGCTGGCTGTTGACTAAAGACAGGCAGGGAAAAAGAGGATCTGGGATCGATATATACCTCATCACAGGATCAGGAAACAGCAGCTAAAAAGCCTTGAGGTGAATTGAACAAGAAACAAGGGGAATTTGATGAACTTCCTAAGCAAGACCGGGAGACAGCTCAGCTTCTCGTGAACCTGGGCTTTGCGAAACTGCAGCCTGTGACTCATTAGTGCATCATTGAATCAATTCAAGAGGTTGTAACCAGTGTCTGGGGAGGGAAGGAAGGAGGAAGGAGGAAGGAAGGGGGGGGTAGAAGGTGACATGAAAGGGGAAGGGAGGGAGGAGAAAAGAAACAAAAAAAGGAAAGAAGAAAGAAAGGGAAAGAGGAATGCAGACTGACACCATGCATTGCAAGGATAAGTGTATTTGGGGAAATTTTTTATAATTTATACATCCCTGTGTATATATACACCCAAGTTGAGGTATAAATGATCTGTCCTACTGCAGATTACAGTCAGCAAAGTTTGAAAGCTGCTGCTTTAAGTCCCTTGCCACACTGACCAGACTTGGACAAGGAATGGAGCAGAATTGGGGTCTCCCCACCAGCTCCCCACAGGCTGATCACTGCCTGTCAAGCAGTCCCTTTGAAATGAAATGAAAACTGAGGCCCCGGAGGGGTGCATCTTTTTTTGACTTGGGTTTTGGGAAAAAGAACCAGGTTTAGTAAGTGACCACAC
This sequence comes from Erethizon dorsatum, assembly GCA_028451465.1. Taxonomy (NCBI): domain Eukaryota; kingdom Metazoa; phylum Chordata; class Mammalia; order Rodentia; family Erethizontidae; genus Erethizon; species Erethizon dorsatum. The sequence goes on from CM051834.1 coordinate 84,579,565, forward strand.
ACAGCTGAATTCCAGGAACTAAGAAGAGATTTCAGGAGAAGGAAGAATGATTTTTAGCAAGCTTCTTCCAGTGGAATTAATGAAAGAGAGAGGTAGAAAACTCTTCAAGGAAAAGGGAATAGAAAAGGGAGGGGTAGACAGAGGACAGGGTAGAGTTCCTGGAGAAAGCACAGGAAGGACACAAAAATGACACTTCAGGCCCATCTCCTACCCCAGCCTCCACTACCAGGCTCCCAGATGGGAGAGGAGAGGAGAGGAGAGTTGGCAGCCTGTGCCCAGGAGCCCCACAGAGGAGGAGGGAAAAGGCCTGGCCAGATGCCCAAGGAGTCCTGAAACACTGCAAAGACCTGAAAAGTTCAGATCTGAAAAGCCAAAGCAAGAAATGGACTTTGAATTTGAAAGATATAAGAAAGAAAGAGAAAGAAACAATTCTTCAACTCAGGATCCAGAAGAGGAAGAAGACTTTGCTTCCGCTTTGGAAAGGAGGAGACACCTGGAAGTGGCTAAGAAGGAAGGGACAGACAGTGGCTTTGCACGGAGCACTCCATCGATCGGGCTTCATTTATTTGATTATGGGGAAGGGAGAAGCTCTTGCCAAAGTGCCCCACTGAACAGAAGGGTTTCACATTTTTCTTTTCTTTCGAAGTGTTGGGGATTGAACCCAGGCTTTGAGCTAGCTCCCCTGCCTTTAAAACAAAAATTGTGTCATTTTGAGACAGGGTCTTGCTAAGTCACTAACTTGCTCAGACTGGGCTTGAATTTGCAATCCTCCTGCCTCAGCATCCCAGAGTTCTGGGATTACAGGTATATACCACCATACCCATCTAGGTTTTATATTCAGGTTAACTCAAGAATACTTTAGGGCAGTAGTGGTAAGCCTATGGCACAAATGCCACAGTGGGCTATTTGTTATCACTGAAAGCTCTGAAAGGTTCACCATCAGTGGTCTAGGGAGTCTTGCCTGGCCAATAGATGAATGACTCTTGAGCTGGTTTCCTACAAAGTTTTCTGACAAAGGGAAGGACTCATTAAGCCAAGGTTTGAATTTAAGGCACGAGGCTAGTGCAGAAACGAAGATTTGGCCCTCTTCTCCACAGTCTTCGTGCTTTCCCGGGCTCTTAATTCACCCTAGGGTAAGATCTTATAGATGAAGCATGAAATATTAAGACTTCCTGTCTGGACAACAAGTCGGCTTCCTCTCTGGACTAATTTGCTTGATTGGTAGTGGCTCTTGCGGGCATGGGCGAAGTTCCATGAGGCCCTGTCTTCATTCCTTAGGGAAGAGCGTGGTTATGTCTACCAGCACCTGCGTCAAGGGCTGTCGTGGGTTGAATGGTGGCCCTCCAGGCAGGTGGATCTCCCAGAGCTTGTGTATGTATCTTTTTAAAACTAGAAGTATCATTGCTGATGTAACTAAGTTAAATATCCTGAGATGAGGTCACCCTGGATTAGGATGGACTCTAAAGCCAGTGACAAGTGTCCATGTAGGAAAAGGAGAGAAGACAGAGGAAGGAGTGGACAGAGATGGGACAAATGCTGTCACAGACAAGAGGTGCCAGTGGCCACAGAAGCAGGAAGAACCAAGGAGGAGCCTTCCTGTGGGCCTTCCGAGAGAGTGCGGCTTTGCTGCTACCTTGAGGGTGGACTTCTGGCTTCCCAAACCATCAGAGAATAAACTTATGCTTCTAAGTTACAGCAGCCCTGGGAAACCAGTTCCAACACTAAGGTTATTTGCTGACTTAGTATATAATTTCATTTTAGAAAGATGCAAACCTTTAGCTAATGAGATAAAACAACAGGAATGGAATTTCAGGCCCTTCCCATGCACAAGGAGGCTTGTGGAGGAGGGGACCAAGAGAGGGATCAACACTCTGTCACGGAGAACCAGCGCTCGCTAACAGCGAAACTGGAGAAACACAGCGGCCTCACTAGTGTGAGTCGGACTCTGGTGGAGTAGAGTTTCTTGACATCATGAATTACTGAAAAGAATTGGCTGTTAGATATTTTTCTCTGGAAGGAAATGGGAAAAGAGCTACGATTTATCAAATACCTCATATTCCTTTTTTTTTTTGTGTGGGTACCGGGGAGTTGACCTCAGGACCTCGCGCGCCAGCAGGCGCCCGTGCCGCTGAGCGATATCACCGGCCCTTTTTCGTATGTGGGATCCGGGAGTCGAACTCGGGCCCTCGCTCTTGACAGGCAGGCACTTAAGCCGCTGAGCCATCTCACCGGCCCCTCATATTCCTTTATACGCAGTGTCTTGTTCAATCTCTGACATGGGTAAACCTAGTATTGTGATGCTATGGTTAAGTCATCTGCAAGCTCTTCCGGCTAATGAGCCATAGAGCAGAGCGCACCCCTGTTTCAGTCCCGGCTACACCACTTAAGTTCTTTTCACAGCACCGTGCTGCCTCATACAAGAGGGTTTTCCTGATTTTTTTCCATGGCTTTTTGAAAAAGAACTTTGTTTGAGGTATGATTGATATTAAAATGCACATATTTTAAATGTACAGTGGGTGAGCTTTGACATTTGTAGAAACATCACCACAAACAAGGCTGTGACTTAGCCACGATCCCGCCGCACTTCCTCATGCCCACTTGTAAGCCCTCCATCTTGCCCTCCCTGCCCTGTCCCCACCCACCCCACTGTCACTGCACTGTAGAGAAGAGCTTGAGCTTACATCTTCTAGATTTTGTGTGAAGGGAATAATATAGTATGTACTCTTTTTGTCTGACTGCAGTCACTCAGCATAATTATTTTGAGATTTACCCATGTTGTTGTATGAATCAATACTTCCTTCTTTTATATTGCTGTATAGTATTCCTGTGTATAAATATACCATGACGTATTTATTCATCCACTTATTGATGGATATTTGGATTGTTTCTATTTTCTGGGCTATCAAAATAAAGCTGCTATGAACATTCGGGTACAAGGCTTTATATAAACAATGGGCTTTCATTTCTCTTGGATAAATACCTAGAAAGTCTGAATCATATAGACATAGGTACATTTTTAGGTAGGTAGGTATATGTTTAACTTTACAAGAAGTTGGTAAAATAGTCGCACCATTTTTTTTGTTTTTGTGGGTACCGGCGGTCGAACTCAGGACCTCGCGCTTGCCAGGCAGGCGCTTATGCCACTGAGCTATCTCACCGGCCCAGTTGCACCATTTTAAATTCTCACCAGCAATATAGGATTGTTCTAGGTATTTTACATTCTCACCAACATTTGATCGGTCTGTTTAATTTTATTAATTCCAATAGACATGTAATAGTAACTTACTTTTGTTTTAATTTGCACTTCTCTAATGCCTAAGGACTTTGAGCATTTTTTATATTATCGTTTGCTACCCAAATATTTTTTGGTGAAGTGTATGTGCAAATCTTTTGTCCCTTATTAAACTGAGTTGTTTCCTAATTATTAGGTTTTGAGAGTTTTAAAAAGTATACTCCAGCTATGAGGTCTTTATCAAATACATGATTTGCAAATACTTTCACCCAGTCTGAAACACTGTGGATTCATTTGTCTGGGCTGCTTTCAACCCAGTGCTATGTAACTAAGTAGGATTGATTGGGTGATACTTCAAACCCCTGTGCAGTCCCTTATACCTCAGATTTCACAATGACACTGCGGGAAGAGGTAGCCAATGAACCATCCCACCTGCATACACCTTCCTTGAAGATTTCTGAAAAAACTGGCTGACTTGGGATCTGCTTCTAGACAACAGTTGTTAAGGAATACACACAAGCCAAGAGGGACATCAGAACCCACTGGATGCAGAAGTATCACTGAGAACGCAGAGGAAAACAATTTGCTGTGAACGTGGGTCCACACCTTAAGGACAGTCAGCCTTCTCCACCTGTGAATCTTTCAGGCTGAGCCATTTTTGCCTAGGGAGGGGGACTGGCTGCTGGAAGGGCTGAGGGCTGATGACACCAGGACACCCCTGTTACCAAACCCTTTTGTCCTGTGGCCAATACCGTCCCTTTCAATGACACCACCCACCTCTGCTTGTACTCTCTATTTGCTTCCCCAACAAATAATCTGGAAAGCTCAATCCCACCAAAGTGAAAGACAGTTAACAAAATGCATATTCCTTAGGGCTGTATTTTAAAAATATCCACCAGACTTTATTTATCTAGCCTAGTGTTAATTGGTCAGCTCATCCTGTTGTTGGAATATCCACATTCTTAATGGCTGTTAGCTGCTGAAACATTCTAGCGCTTATCTTCTGGTGCACATATGTACTCGTTTCTGCTCACTGCGTATCAGGAGTGAGCCCGCCGGGTCAGAGGACAGCTGTGTATTCAGCTTTAGTAGAGACTGTGAACTCTTTCCAAATGTTTGTACACTCTCGCCGGCAGTGAATGGGAGCTCTGAACACTTTACATCCTCACTAGCATTGCTAGTGTCTGTAATTTTAAGTATTCTGGTGTCTGTGAAGTTGTATAGAATTGTGGTTGGAATTTAATTTTTTACTATTTTTTTTTCCTGTTCTTCCTGATTTTTACCTTAATTTTTTTCTATGGTCAAAAGAAATTTGTTGATGTATTCCTAGTCCAGTATATGTGTATTTTGGTAAATATTCCATGTGCCTGTGATAAGAATATATTTCCTGCAGTTGCTGGGTACATGTTCTAAAAATGTCAATTAGGCTAATTTTGTTCATTGTATTGTTCAAACTTCCTGTGTTTTGGATGATTTTTTTTTTTTTTTTTTGCCTCACTCTATCAGAATGGTGAGATAGTTTTGTTAAATATACATTTGACTACGATTGTGGGCTTTAATTTTTTCTTCGGTTCTGTCCATTTTTTGCTTTATAAATTTCGAAGTTCTTATATTTATAGATACTTAACATAATTATGTCTTCCTGGTGCATTGAAACTTCAGTCCCTGTGAGATGTCCTTCTTTATCTCTAGCAACCTTAAAATCTCCTGTGCCTGCTATCCATATAGCTTCGCTGGCTTGCTTTCGTTTGTGTTTCTAAGTGCAGAAACTTGTATTTTCCAAAGATGGCCACAATATTGCCCGCCCTGCTTCCCCCTTTACAACGTGACCTTGATACTCCCCTGTTGGGATGATGGGGTCTGCAAGGCCTTCCCTTGAGACCTCTGTGACAGCAGAGCACAGAAGACATGACACCGTGTGACTTCTGTGGCTAGATCATGAAAAATCAGCGCACCTTGGTCTTGTTCTTTTGGGTGAAACCCGTGGAATTTAGCAACCATACTCTGAGAAAGTCCAGACCAGTCCACATGGGACGAGTGCATGGAAAGACCGTCCTAGCAGCTCTCGCCCAGAGCCCAGGTGAGTCACAACTCGAGGTGCCCAACGGAGCCCCCACTGTTGAGTCAGCCTCTGCCCCAGGCATCCCCAGCCGTCAGATCCCTCCAGCCGAGGCCTCGGTAACTTAGAAACCCAGCCAGCCCTGTGGTGCTTGCCCAGGGGCCAATTACCAATGTGATAAAATGGTTGTTTTATGACACTAAACTCTGAAATTATGAGCAACAGTAACCGGAACAGTAGCATAGATTCTCTTTTCTTCATTGACCTTTGTATATTTTAGTCTTTGTAGACTTTGTAGACTTCTAAAAAATTGAGTCTGGCCAGTTGTGGTGGCACATGCCTGTAAGCCCTGCACTCCAGAGGCTGAAGCAGGAGGATGACATGAATTTGAGGCCAGCCTTGGCTGCATAGTGAGTTCGAGGCCAGCCTGCACTACATAGTGAGACCCTGTCTCAAAAAACTACAAAAAGAAAAAAAATTAAATCTCACAATCTTTGTCTTTTAATTGGAACAGCCTATTTAATTTAATGTAAGTTTTTATATATTTAGGTTTAAACCTACTATCCTACTTTTTTCTTATTTGTTATGCTTTTTCAGTTTCCTTTCCTATTCTTTCATTCCTTGTTGAAAGGTTGATCGTATTTTATTCACTTTTTTCCTTTTCAGCTATGCACTAGTTATATATTCTGTTGTAAATATTTCTAACAATTACACAAGAAATTGCAACATTCTGGACTTCTCACCCAAGTTTACAGTTTCAGATAACCTTTAAAGATAACTGCTATCAAGCTGAGACAAGAAAGAGAGATGTGAATCAGAGTTAAAAATTATATCCAGGTAAGAAATTCAGTTGTGATCACTAACACTAGGAAATAGTCTGGTCTACATAGATCAGAAACCTATGAGTTTTTGAAGGGATCATATTTTTAAAGAAACTAAGAGTTTAAAAGAGCTTTTCAGAGCTGGATGTGGTAGCTCTGGGAGGCTGAGGATCGCAAATTGAGCCCAATCTGGACAACTTATCCAGACCCTGTCTCAAAAATAATAAAAGAGGGCTGGGGCTGCAGTTCAGTGTGAGGGTTCAATCCCTAGTAACCCCTCCCACCACCCCCTGCCACTGCCACACACACACACACACACACACACACACACACACACACACACACACACACACAAAGTCTGTGGGTGGTATAAGCTTTAAAACAACCCTAGAGTCCCCAAATTTCCAAGATCAAGACGCAGTCTGCAGAAGTTATTCAGCCTTCGAGGAAGACGGGAGCTCTCATCCCACTTCAGGTGTGGCTGTGAAGGATAATGGTCAAGGAATGCCCAGAGGGAGGAGCCAGAGGCCAAAGAGAACAAGATACCAGAGAATACCTTCAGGGAGCCACATCACAGTTAAATCACAGAGCTCTCCCCACCTGTGGGGCAGAGAGGACCACAGGACTGAATCCCAGGACTGCTGTAGCTCCCCTTCTTCTTTGGTGAGAAGAGAACTTTTTGGGCTGGTACGTGGCCGGAACACAAGTTGTTGCACTCAGGCCTGAGGAAGAGGAGGTACCTGCTGGAGAACCTGGCCCTTGCACTACAGATGCAGCAGTTGCCACATAGATTTGGGGGTGTTTCTTTCTTTTTTTTTTTTACATGCGGGTACCAGGAGTCGAACTCAGGACCTCGCGCTTGCCAGGCAGGCACTTATGCCGCTGAGCTATATCACCGGCCCTTGGGGGTGTTTCTTTTGGGAGGCAGTGAGTGTGCTCTATGAGTGGGAAAAAGATAACATGGATAGACTGCTGGGAGGGGTGTATTGTGGCTGAGACTGCTCTGTATCAAGAAACAGATGTCCTCTTTTCCGGACATCCAGTACCTTTTCCATGGACCTTATTTCCCATCTTCCCTGAAAGAAAATGTGGCCTTGCTGAATTCTAGACAATGGAATATAAGTGGGAGGAAAGTGGCCATTTTCAGATCCGGCCCATGAAAAACTGGGAGATTCTCTGTGCCCTCTGCCATGTTGTCTTGATGCTGATGAACACAGTGACATTAGAAGCCATGCTTTAAAATTGTGGATCCCCAAGACAGAAAGGGCCTTGGTTCCTGTATCTCTGCTCAGGTACCTGGTTTGGAACTTACTACAGCAAGAAAGCAATATCCACTTGACACGGCAGCTAGCGTTATTCTAATACACAAAATGTCACCCCCAACCACACACAGAGCTATCTCTACCCTAATGTGGATGTGCAAGAGGGGAGGGGTATATTTTAAGTCTCTCAGTCATGACAGTTTTTCTAAGTGGAAATATAAACTCAATTTTAAGGGAAAAGTCTGTAAGCTCCATGGGGGCAAAGTGCCTGGGCTCCCATCTTTCTCCAGCAAGGAAGCCCCTTGAGCCCCAAGGAAAGGAGGCAGCGAGTCACCAGGAGAACAAAGAGAAACCAAAGTCAGACAGAACTGGGGATACTTAGAATTCTTTGCATCAGTTTGGTGACAGAGCTCTGATTAGATGTCAGGTCTCTGCTACCACTGAGGACAGAAGAGAGGAGACAGGCACAAACACACTAATGTTTTGCAGACAAGGAAGAATGGGTTTCTTTATTCTTATGGTTTTTCTTTAAAAAATCACCAATTTGTCATTCTACATCATTGTATATCTTTAATGCTTTTATTTATTTTTTTTAAATTTTTTTATTTTTTGTGGGTACCGGGGGGTCGACCTCAGGACCTCGTGCACCAACAGGCACCTGTGTCGCTGAGCGATATCACCGGCCCCTTTTTCGTATGTGGGTTCCGGGAGTCGAACTCGGGCCCTCGCACTTGCAAGGCAGGCGCTTACGCCGCTGAGCCATCTCACCGGCCACTTTAATGCTTTTAATAGAAAAGAAAGTTTTAAATTATTTGTCATAAAATAAAGAGAACTCTCCAGGAAGATGTTTATTCACCCGTGGACACCCTGCTGCTTCCCCCTAGGCAGGCTTAGATCCTAGTTTGAATGAAACAGCTAGATCATGGATGCAAAATTATTTTCCTACCAGGACCTGGTCCCACGGGCCTCTCCGCTCCTGATCCTTTTCACACGGTCCCTGGCCTATTGCCCCCGCATCCAGCTCTGGTCCACAAAGTCAAGCCTGAAAGGCAGACCTGCCAAATCCCTAGTCATCCTCTGAGGCTCCGGCCAGCGCTCTCACCTTCAGGAAGCCTTCTGTGGCCCTTCCAAGTCCCCTTGCTCCCTGCTGTGACCCACTGCTGCTGGACCCTAGAGGTACTAATACCTAGCACTTGCCATGGCATCTTCTGTTAGTCTGTTTGCCATCCCCAGAAAGTAGGACACCTAGAAGCACTCAGTCATGTTGCTGAATGAGTGAGCTTTGGTGGTGGCTCTGTGTCCCCTGAGGCCACTCCTCACCGCCCCACACACCGTGCCCTCCCTACTGGCCACGTCTTTGGGGTAAGAGCTCAGCTGTGCACACTTACTGGCTGGGTGAAGGGCTCCGGAGGTAGCGGGCCTGCACTGCCTTCACGTCGGCTTCATCTTCCTCGCCTGGTACCACCTGCTCCTCCTCTGGGTCCCCACTGGTCGCCATGATGGCCTGTCAGCCTCTGTCGGTTTGGCAGGAGAAAGACAGTTAGGGAATCGGATTCCAGAGCTTTGTCGGGTGAGAGGATGTGTCTGTAATGTCACCTTGGGAATGGGAATGGGAGTGGAAATGAGAAGGCCACCACATGTTAGGACCTGAGAGGGTAAAGGACCCAGCCCAGCTATTGTTAACAGGACACCAAGCAGCTCGCAGCAGCTGGGTCAGCAGCCATCTTAGAGAACATTTAAGAAGGGATAACTTGATTCCTTTCACAGTTGCCAGCAAGCAAGCAGTGAGGGGAACCAGTCTCCACGATAGCAAAAAAGGTTGAAAGATAGTGAATTCCTCAGACTAGAAAGATTTTCTGTTGAAATTATAGGGTGTGCCTGGGTGTGTACACACACACACACACACACACACACACTACACCAATGAGGGCACCTGGTGTCTCTGCAGGGAGAGGCGGCGCTGGACTTCCTCAGCTAGTCTAACGGAGGCCATAGGAATCAAGGCCTTTGGCTCAAGCGCCATCCCACAGCCGGTTAAGCCACATAAAGTCACCCACAGCTGGTCCCAGACATCCCTACTGTCAGGACAGAGCTGCCACCCCTTTCCTTGTGAGTCGGGGCTCTCTGAGACAAAAGGAGGAAGAAGCACACTCACCAGCAGCCTGCCTGTGCGTCCACCCCAGGGCTGAGGTCCCGGATGAAGTGGCCAGAAGCTCTGACCGGTGTCAGAGGAACCTGACACTCCTCTCCTCTGCTTCTTCTCTGAGGGGCAGGACAGCTGTTAACAAGAAACCTTAGCCACTCTCTAAATTTAGCCTCTGGCCCCACAGACTGGCAGGTCACTGGCAGGAAGGAATGCAGCCCTCAGGACCCAGTCCTACAGCAGGCCTCCCTTAACCCTTTCCCTCCTCCCTGGCTCGCCGGACTCTGACCTTCAGCAGTGGAGTTGGAAGAAGCTCATCCTCTGGATGAAGAGGCCAGAAGAGGCGCTTTCCTCTGGCTGCTCTCTCCATATCCTCCCGCCTGGGGTTGCCTGTTTAGAGTCCTTCAGAAGACAATCTAAATCAACAGGTCAGAGGGAGAAAATAAATTTACCTTGGCCCCCTGGCAGCTTAGGGAGGCCTAGAAAAAAATCCTAATACATAGAACAGGGAGGGTCCATAGATAGAAGATGACAGGTAGATAGATAGATAACAGTGTGGTGCGATAAAGGGCAGTCGTTTCTTGTGCCTAGGATGACATTTCTTTTAACAGAAATATCTCTTCTCAGTAAACTTCAGTAAACTGGGAAGTTGCACCTCCCCTCCACATCCCCTACTTGTACTCCACTCACAGCCCTGATGACAGACAATTGGCAAGCCTGGGTGACATAAAAATTCCATGAACATCACCATAACCTACTCTGCCTTGCTACACTGCAGTCTCCATCACCAAGATGAAAACAAACCCTAATAACCCAGTAGTTCACACCTCTTGTCCTACATATTCTATAATTATTCCTCTATTCATTCTTCTATCTATTCACTCACTGGTCTACCCATTTGCAAATATTTGCTGATTACTTACTATGCATCAGGCACTGTACTTGACTAAAATTAATAAGACACACAGCTTAAAGTTATCTTTGTTCTTAGCTAGATGGAACAATGCCCAGCAAATAGTATCCTTAGAAATTGGCTGAATGAATGAGTGAGCTCACCATTTATTAAGAGGAATGAGATATGGGTCAAAAATAACCCAAGCATAAGAGAGAATGTAGTTAGGTCCCTGAAAGAGATCCAGAGTGCTGTGTGAGTACAGAGGAGGGAGAGAGCCCTTACGATGGAAAAAGTCAGGAAAGGCTTCATGGAAGAATTGGTGACGTATGAACTGCCTTCTAAAGGACAAGTTAGATTATAATAGCTGATACAGTAAGGGGAAGGAACTACAGAGGGGACAACGTGTGGACCAAGTTTTGGGTTAGGAAAGTAGTAAGAGTTCTAGGTGTGAAGAGATGTCTAACTGAGTCAAAACGTAAGCTACACATTTTGGTAGGCTATACTGTAGAACAGATGCATGAATGCCTTAAAGGCCAATTTAAGGAGCTGGATTTCACTTTTTAGGTTAGGCAGAGTCAGTGATAGGACCAGAGCAAGGAAGTGATATTTTCAGGGCAGTAGGGTAGGAAGACTGACTCGGCAATGGTACTATAAAATGTCAGGGCTGAAAAATTATTGCACACAATAAAAGAACTCAATAAGGTAGCTAAGTAAAATGCAGTAGCTTTTGTATGTCAAACAAACTTAGTAGCCATAAAGTATTGATAAAATAATTTATGTGGAAATTCTGAATTCATAACGCAAAGAAATAATGGGGAAAATATTTGCAATACTTATCACATCCAGAAGTTAGTTTCCCTAATACACAAAGAGCTACAAGAAATCAACAAGCTAAAGACCAAGAATCTAATATGAATGTGGGCAAGTGAACTCACCAAACTCAGAAAATGAAATACCATGTAGTATAATATGAGGTATGTCTGATAAATATGGTAACTTTAAATTTTTAAAAATTTATTACAGTAAAAGACACATTGCAATTAATCCCTCTCAAAATACTCTCCCTTGCTTTGAACACACTTATCCCATCATTCTTGCCACTTTCTGAAGCTGTTCTGGAGTCCTCTTTTGTGTTTTTAGTTGTGTTGTCATGGCTGTCTTGATGTCCTCATTTGATTCAAACGTTCACCTTCCTTGGTCATTTTGACTTTGGGGAAGAGCCAGAAGTCTCACAGTGCCAGATCTGGTGAATAAGGTGGGTGAGGTTATGCCATCATGTTTTATGAACCTGCCATTCTATTGGATGGCACTCAGCAGCAGTGTTCCCCGCAGTTTTAATCACACCTTATAGACACTAAGATATTTTGTTAAGTGAAAAATTAAAAAAAAACCCTCATTACAGAACAATGATATGACATATACTCTAATATATGTAATGTCTGTGGAAGAAACTGACACCAGTGGCTATTCCTAGAGTTTCCCACTGGATGTATCACACTTCAGGTAGGGTGACCAGCATCTCAATTTGCTTGGGACTGAGATGGTTCCCAGGACATGACACTTTTGGGTTAAAAACCTGGACAGACCCTGTGAGACTGCCACAAGGTGGTCACATTATCTCCAAGATTATCTTCTCTGTTTACTTGGGCATTTGCTATGTTCCTGACCAAATTATAAGCTCTGAGGGAAGGGGCTTCCTATCTTCTCCACAACCATGTGTCTGTCCTGAGAAGAGGAGGGAAGTAGATCAAATCATATTGGGTCTCAAAGTGTTTCAGCAAATGTGGGCAACACCCTTCTTTTACTAGCTTGGAATCCCACCCTTTAAATATGCGTCAGTTTCCATCAGTTACGAGAGAGGCCCACACCTTAGTGCAAGGCCCAGGACTTTGTACACCTGTTAACAACTCCTAACGAGGGAGAAGGCGGAGAGGTGACTGGCTCCAGAGGAGAGTAGGAAAGACTCCTCCAGGGACCTTCAGAGTAATAGGTGGAGCACAAGCCCAACCCCATAGGTGAGCTCACCTGCCAGGTCAGAGGAGGCGGGCCCGCGGGCCAGTCTGGGCAGAGGTAGACAGGACGAGGAGAACTGCAGAGACCTCAGACCGGCCCGGCCACCGACTGGTGCCCGCCACTGTTGGGGTTGGAGCAGAGAGAGAGGAAGCAAGACCACAGAGGGAAGATGCAGCCAGTGCTGTGGATGCTGTGTACGGGTGAGTAAGCCCCTCTCTCCTCCAGCGCCCAAGGGTGAGTGAGACCTAGGGACCAAAGGCCGAAGGAGAGGCTGCTGGGCAGAGCTACTTATTCTCTGTTGCAGGCCAGATTCCAGACCAGAATGGTTTTCCTTTGTGTATTAGTAAGTAAAACCCCAGCCCTTGGCTGCAATGAAGGACTCAAAATACTCTCAAGATCATTTTTTCCTGGGCCAAATTAGATCATAGTGTTACTGGGTTTCAGGGTGCTGGAATCTCCTTCTAGAGTTGGTTTGGAGGTTCTTTCTGTCCTGAATAAAGAACTGGTCAAGACAAGCACAAATGGTAATGAAGTTTTACATTTATTAAAGATAGGAGAAGAAACAGGCTCTGCAGAGTGAATTTGGGCCAAGTAAAAGTAGGAAAAGAATTATGCTCTACAGGAGAAAGCGGGCGACAGCAAAAGAACACAGTAGCAAAGAACTTAGAGTCCACTGTCCTTTCGTGTCACCTGTTCCTGAAGCTGATGCTGGGTTTAGGCTTTCCTATCAAAACCTGCTCGAGCTCTTGCGAGAAGTCCATATGCAGGGTTTTAGGAACAGTTCTGCGTGTGTGTTAGGGTTTTGTAATTAACAGGTCCTGCCTACTTCCCCCACCAGCTTTGCCACGCCCTAATCTCCTGTCTCAATAGGGTCAGTGTAAGCGTTGACTGTAGGGACAAAGTATTTGAATCCGGGTTTCCTGGAAAATACAGCATGTGGATCTAGATGCATTTGCTATCTAGGACTTTAACTGTTGCCTTAAAACCAGAGAAAGACACAATGATAAGGATGTTAATGTGTGTATCCCAGATGGGGAAACTGAGGCAGAGAGGCAAGGCAACTTATACAATATCATGCACAGAGCAGCAACGAAGGCCATTGCCAAAGGCCAAAGCTCCTCAGGTCTTTACGTACTCTGGGCATGGGAAGCTCTGAAGAACGGGAACCTCCTGCCTCCCATTTATAGATCTGTGATTGATTGATGCCAAACCAAGGGTTAAGTAGCAAAGTCATTGTGTGGGGATCCACAAAGTGGATAAGGCTTGGAATGGAAATCTTGGAAGTGAACAGCAAGAGGGAAGTAGAGTTTGGGCAATTTGAGGCTTACGTTTAGTCAGTGCCCTTGGCCATCAACTTCCCATTCCCATTCAGAAACTGCTGAGGGCTTCCAGGACCTGGCAGTGACAAGGAGGAAGTAAGAGCTGTACTGGGAAACTCCCCAAACCTGGGGAAATGGTGCCCTAGAGTTTGGTTTAGAACCCCATGTCAGTACACTGGGCAAACCCTGTACCACCAGCCCCCGCCCTCCCTTACAGTTCCAGGCCCCAGGCTCCCTCTGCTACCCCAGTTCTCAAAACCCAGCCAAGAGCCAGGGCAATCTGGTGCTGGAGCAGGGCTGGGTCCAATGGCTGGGAGGTAGACCCGGAAAAGGTGAATTCGCTCAGTTGGCTCAAGCGTGCTCAGAGATCCGTTTGCTGAGGGCTGCGGGCCCCTCATCATCTACTTAGATGGCGAGGTTTGTTCATTCTTCAACAAACAGCTCTTTACTGAGCACATCCAAGGTGGCAGCACCCTACTGCTGAGGAGTCTGGAATGACCAGAGTCCCAGCCATCAGATCCAGAAAGGAGGTTGCTGCAGACCCTGAGGGACAGTGGCTAAAAGGAAATAACCATCCTGTCCCAGTTGGGCCGGCAAGTTTCTGACCATTTGAGCTGGACTCTCCTCCATGCCCTACATTTAATCTGGCACTGACCTGTGCAGGGTTAAAAAGTAATATGAGTTTGGGAAAAAAAACCTGAACACAACTGCTCACCGGCTTAGAATGAAAGGTCCCTTAGCCCTGAGTGGCCCAGAGTGGGTCCTTTTGCCTCTTCCCCAGATGACCTCATCCATCAGATCCAGTTCTAGGCCACGTTTTCCAACACGCTGACAACATGTGTCTTTTTCCCTCACTGCCTCCCCTCGCCCTGCCAGCAGCTCAGCCCAGAACCTGGTGCCCACCAGCTTTTCTCCTTGCATATCTACTCTAAGGGGAAGGGGCCAGAGCTGTGGGGCAGAGGGAGCCGGGCACAGTGGCCTGAGGCATATGGGGCACGTGAACAGAATTTGCCACCCGCAAGCAGTATTTAATGGTGAAGCCATCATTGCCATCCCTGGGAGCAAAGAGGGCCTTCAAAGATCAACTCTGAGAGTGTCCTAGCTTGGCACACAGAGGAGGCCCAGGTGGGAGCAAGGAAATCAGAGAGGGCTTCCCGGTGGAGATGGAGCTCAAGTTGGGTTCTAGAGGACCTGCTGGTTTCCTTCCTCCTTTCTCCATCTGATTGTGCCAATAGATCTGGCTGGGAGGGAAACACCAAGCTGATGAGATAGGCCCCAGTCTCATCGAACTTAGGGAAGCAGAAGATATCATACAAGGTCAATGGAAGTGGCTGAAGTCAGCACACTAGGAAATGAAAAATAAATAAAACTGACTAAAGTTGGTCTACTTTATAGTATCATGTGCTGACAATTCTAAACAAAGGCAGTGACAAAATGCTTCTCCCTGCCAGGGAGATGTTCCAACCACCCCCACCATGGCACTCTAGTGCCATCAAAGACACTCAGGGGGCCTGACTCCAGTCCCTCTTCCTTAGCTGACTGCAGTGTGGGTGAATACTTCACCTGGTAAAGCCCAGTTTCCCAGACTGTGAAATGGAGAAGGTGATTCGCAATATGTAAAATTCTATTTTCCCTCCCATAGGATTCTTATGGATAGTAACTGGGTTTGCACACATACAGATCTTAGAGCAGTGCCTAGGACATAATAGGGACTCAAAAAATGCTATTTATTATTATTGGTGTTATTGTTCTTTGGGCAAATGTAATGAGACTTCACTGAGGGGGTCACCTGAGAGCTCTAATATGGCTGGTACTGGCCAAGAGGTCACTTTGCTGGATCCCTAAGTTGTTACCAAAAAATCCACCATGTGCCTTACACCTGCCAAAGGCTGCTAGAGAAAGTGCTCTGATGTGTGCACAAAATCAGGTGTCTGGGAAAAAATTTCAGCCACAGTGCTCCAGGAAAGGTTTGTGATGGGAAGTCCGGGTCATGAAAAGAGATACCTAAAAAAAAAGGACGCATCTGGAAAGCTCCGGACCAACGAAGTCATTGATCAGCTCTGCCAGGAGGCACTGACATCTTTGTAGACCTGACAACACACACACACACACACACACACACACACACACAAATGCAAAACCTACCTTCCTAGAACTGCGGGAAGCTTCCTCATTTTCCTAATTTAAGAAATTAGAAAGTACTGCTTTACCCAGAATAAAGGAATCTATCATCATAAAATATCACACCAGATGAAAAAATTCTTTTTCTCCTCCCAAATCTCAAAACGTTTCAATCAACCCGTGGATGCTCAACCCATGATGGGTTTTAGTGAGAACTGTTTCCAAGTTGCCTTTTGAGGCTGATCACACCTGCTGGAACCCTTCCCAGCACCATCGGCAGCAGCCCCATCCCCGGCAGCAGGGCCTTCCCTGAGTGCACAGCCTTGTGCAGACTCATCTGAAGCCCATGTGGCAAGGGTTGAGGGCTCCCTGGGTTGGCCCTGCGCAGGAAGCATGTCTGAGCCCAGTGTCACCCACATGTCTACGTTCCCTGCAGGGGCCTGGCCCAGGCTGAGTGGTTTATGGGGCTCAGCATCAGACGTGCACATCTGATGAGCATCAGATGAAAGTGTCCTGCTTGTGCCCTTTGAATCTTGACCCCAAGAAGGAGGTGTGCATGCTAGAGCCAGGGCAGTGTGAGCCTGAAAGTACAAGTGCAAGACGGGCAGCCTGCCCTCCATCCGCTCCATGCTCTGGGCCTGAGGCCACTCTAATCCCAAGAGCTACCTCCCCCGGAGCCTGGCCACCGCCTGTTGGCCTTTGCCCACAGGACAGAGCCAGTGTTTATGCAGGAAGCACACTGCCTGAAGAGCTACAGTCCAGATTAAAATGATTCAGTCCAGTCTGGGGCCTCAATCTAGTCCCAGCCATGGAGAGGAACGGATGCAGGGACTGGCTGGTCAGGAGGGGTACGTGTTCAAAGTGGGATGAGTGACAGTTTGGGATGGTGGCCAACTGCTATGGTTGTCCATCAGAATCACCTGAGGAATAAAAACTCCCCCAGTCTCCCTATACCTTCTGAATCCGAATCCAGAGTGCAGGATCTAGGCTTCTCTCTGACTTTAAAAAAATTACCCATGTGGCTCTGATGTGCAAGTCTAGAGTTAGAGTTACAAATTGGAGCTGGAAGAAACGTAAGTTTAATGATCAGTCACTTCTGAGGCTCTGCGTGTGACTTGAAGCTCGGTTTGGCATCATCTGGCTGCTTTCCTGGGTTACTGTCCCACCTCTGGTTCGATGCCTGGACTCAGGAAGCCCGAATGCATGTATTCTGACTTCATTGTGCGTTTCACTTGGGTTTCCTTAGTGTGGCTGGAGTCTCAGAGCAAACCCCTGAAGAGACAGGAAGTGGAAGCTGCCAGCATCTTAAAGCCAAGGCCCAGAAATGGACCAAAGAATATGATATCATATTCTATATTCTATGGGTCAATCGCATAGCCCAGCTTTTTAATTTTTCCCTTTTATTATTAGTGTCTATTAATTTTACAAAATACTGGGTTTCAGGAGGTATATTCCAATCATATCCCTCCTCCCTCTTACTCTCCCTTATACTTCCTCCCCGTTATTCACTTCCTGTTGTCTAATAACAGTCTCCCTTCTACTTTCCTGTCATCTTTTTTGGGTTCTGTGTATTAGGGAAAACATGTATTTGTCTGTCTAAGTCCGGCTTATTTCACTCAACATGAAATGGATCTGCAGGTCCATCCATTTTCCTGCAAGTGACAAAATTCATTCTTATTTGTGGCCAAATAATACTCCGCTGTGTATGTATTACCACATTTTCTTTATCCATTCACAAGGTGATGGTAGCTAGGCAATGTGGCTGAAGGTGGGTCGATTGATATTGAGATGCGTCCTCTGCCGTGCTGATGGAAGTAGCATGCCATTCGTCCTTGGCCTGTATGATCATTTGAAGTGACATGGAGAGACTAAAAGATACCACAAGTGGGCAATCGCACCCTTCCCCGCCCCAGGGATGCCATGGCTACACCTGGTTAGTTTTAATTTCTGGAGCATGCTGTGTCCTCCTGCCCCTGATCCCTGCACAGCATCCTTCTCTCTAGCGCCCCATCTTCTCCCATTTTCTCAAGGTGCACCATGCTCCTCTCCATAGGCCCTTCTTCAGGACAACTCTGCTCCTCCCAAGTCCCCTGCTCTCTCCTCTCATTGAATGTGTAGCACCCGTTACCATGGTGGTTTCACATTTATTCTGTGATTATTTATTTATTACTGTCTGACTCACCCAGAGGGCGGAACACTGAGAGCGGAACTGTCTACCTCTGCTGCTATTGCTTCCCCACGTCTGGCATGGATCCTGGGCCTCAGGTGCCCAGCGCCATTGCTGGAGGGGTGTTAATGATGAGCACCCCCCTTCCCCCCTCACTGGGCAGCACGCCGGTTTGCTGTCACTGTCTCCCATCCTGCCTTTCCTGTTTCTCCTTCCAGGCTGCCCGTTTCTCTCCAAGCTTCGTTTTGCTAAGTCGCCGTGTCTCCCCAAATCTGCCTGTCCTGTTTCCCCTTCCAGGACTTGATGGCTAAGGGGGCTGGCTAGGCAAGGAGTCCCTCAGTTGGGAATTCTGGTGCTGAGATCAGACACATGGGAGACACAGCGGGCTTGGAGCTCAAGTTCGGTTGTTCTCAAACTGCTGCTCATTGGCAGCACTCTGATTCCGTCTCTGTTGTGTTGCCTTCTCTCTGCCTGCTCTGCGGGGCTTGTCTCTCCCAGATCACCCTATCTCTCTCTGCCCAGGGCACCAACTGTCACACGTGGAACCTGCCTCCTTCCTGAGGTGCTGCCCACTCCTCTGCTACCAGCGACCTTTGAGCTGCTTCCTTGTTTTCTGCCCTGGTGAGTCAGGGATGCCATAAACACCTGGCAAGGACAGATATGGCTTCAGACACACACTTCCAGTTAGGATAGCCACAAAGTTCCCTGGGAGAGGAGCAGAAAATGTAGATTGGTGCCCTAAACCTCACTGCCCTGCACTTGTGGACTGACTTATCTCCATCTGCTCCCAGGGGAACCTGGGGCATTTGCCAAGAGCAGAGCTAGGGCTGCCCTTACCCCTCCTATTCCCTCCCAGGCTGAGGTCTTGCTCACTCTGGCTTCTCTATTTTCAGCCTCTTCCTTTCTGGAAGCTCCTTCCCTACAACCTACAGAACATTCAAATCTCTCCATCGTCAGTACAGAGGGACCTGAAGAAACCTTTTCAGGACACTTTGTGGCACTCTGGTTTCAGCTTTCTCCTCCTACCTCAGGTGACCTCCTTGTGACAACAGCTTGTCCTCACTGTCTGTATTTCCACGTCTCCTTCTTGGCTTTGCAGTTCCAAGAGTACTGTGTATTTATTGTGGAACATCTGGAAAATACAAGTATGCAGAAAAGAAACCCCAAAATTCCACATGATCCTCAATTCCAAAGATAACTGTTATTAATACTGCTTGTATTCTGATATGTTTTCTTCTAGAATTTGCTGTCTGTGATTATGTGCAGTTGGGGTAATGTTAGATACAGTTTTGCATCTTGCTTTATTCCTTTATATGCACAAGTTCAACACAATTGAGTCCCTCAGGGGGCTGTGTCAAGTCCCACTTCCTCAGTAAGCCTTTCCACTAGAATCTTCTTTCCTGGTTTTAACACAGCTCCCTCCCCCAAATTCTTCACACTTACACTTTAACACTTAATTAAGTTCCATTAAGATGCTGGCTTCCAGTGAATTCTAACTGCATCCTGGGCAGGGATGGTGAGGCAAACCACTCAATCAACAAGGCCTAATTAGTACCCAGCTTTGCATAGACCCCCGGAGATTGAGTCAGCAAGGCATGGGTGCAAGAGAAGTCTGAGACTCCAAGCTGCTGGAGGAGGAGGCGCTCAGGGGAGGGGAGGAGCCTGCACACACAGCCCCACATCATGAGAAGTACATAGATGTGGGGTGCATGCTGCCTGAAGCGGTTCAGAAAAGCCAGCTAGCAGAATGTGCTAGAGTAGTCCTGGTGGCCTTCCAGAGAGGTGGGACATGCCTTGCATTAAACTAGGACTTGAGAACAAATTCACTGATGTGATCCAAATGTATGCATTCCTGAAGACCCATGTTGATCATACTGTTCCACGAACATTGACTGAGTTCTTTTTATGTGTGTCTGTATTTGTGTGTGGTACTAGAGATTGAACCCAGGGCCTTTGCACTGAGCTACATCCCCAGCCCCTTTAGTAATTTTTATTTTGAGACAGGGTCTCAAAATAATTCACTATATTGCCCAGGCTTGGCTTGAACTTTCAATCTTCTTGCCTCAGCCTCCCAGAGTGCTGGTGTGACAGGCATGTACCACCACTCCCAGCTTGACTGAGTTGTCAACCATCCACCTCCTTGCCTTTCCCTGCTTCCTCCACCAGCCACCAGATGAGGAGCCTTCAGGGGCTGTCCACTGAGGGAGGCAGAACACGCTGGCCTGCATGCGAGAATGGCCTCCTCCTCTCTGGAGACCCACTCTTCCTCAACCCTATTGCAGGAGATCTAGCTCTGAGGTCAGCTAGGTCCCTTCTGGCCTTCAGCATTTCCTCCCTAACAAGAATGTGGTTTCTCTGAACAAATGGATTTTCCTAAGTGGAGGCATCATTGCCAATTTCCCCAGGGTTCCCATAATGTGCTGGGGATGCCTCGGTTCCATCAAGCATTTCATTATCTTCCCCGGATGTATTACTTTTCTTTTTGCTCTGGAGACAGTTTACTCTCTTCTTAACAAATCTTAATTATTTACAAGCAAGCAAGCATCAAGTCCACAGGCTGGGTCTCTGCACCCCACCTACTCAGGGAGATTAAATGACCCCTCCCGTGGCCATCTGGGGCATCCTGCAGACGGGGCTTCCCCTTTCTGAGGCTCCTTGTGTGCTTTATTTTGTTTTGGGGTAACTCCTAGCAACCCGTGGGAAAAGTTCTTCCACCAAGATTCTCTGCTTGCAAATCCCACCTATGCTTTAAGCATAAATTTTCTCTAACTTACTCCTTGGCTGACAAAGAGCACTTAATGGAGCTCTGTTGTGGGGGGGGCACTTTGTTGAGCCCTGGGGAATGTGAAGGTAAGGATGACATGGTGATAGTGTAGTGCCATAGAGTTACCTGTGCCACGGTAAAAGATATGTTCTTGGTGTTAAGTCATTCAACACTCACAGCAACATTGAGTTAGAGGATGTGGTTATCCTCACCTTACAGTCAAGGAAGCTGAGGCACAAAGTTAACTCAGTTGCCCAGAAGTAAGAAGAAAGATGCCAGCCGTGACCATTTGGCTCTGCTGTTGGGGCTCTTGGCCACTCGAGCATATTGTGCAAGAAAGTTTCACGAAAGAGAAGTACTCAAGGCCATAGGTGACACCAAGGACAAGTTAGCAACTTTGCTTGGGAGAGCCAGGACACTTTCTATGGGATGATGCATATGCTCAAAACATTTTCTACAAACAACGATGTGGGAAAATGTTTATGATTCTTCCCTTGCAGGAGAAACAGACCGCTGTCCCTAAGTGGACACCCTGGAGTTGACACATCATTCAGTATTTACCCCTTATGGCCACTTAGCATATCAGATGCTGCTCAGAAGAGCTCGGCCAGCTCTGCGGAAGAAAGGAGAGGAGGGATGAGGAGGGAAGAAAGAAAACTTGTGGAGCAAGAGGGGCACAGGTCAAAGGAAGTATGGGGTGGGGAGCTGTGGCTGTGGGGTGGGAAGTGGGCTCTGGGCCACTGGAAGGGTGTATCTATGTTGGTCTACAAGGAAGCACAAGAGGTAGGTGGAAGCCTCTAGAAATGAACTTCTGTTCTTCCCAGTTTCCTGGTCATGGATTAGATGTCCCACCTGGTACCTCTGTCTCATTCACTGAGTGGGGACACAGAGGTCCCTCAGAAGAGAAAATGAGGGATGGCAGAGCTTATAAGCATAAGGCCAAGGGTCAGGAGTGAAAAGAACTGGATGTGCTAAATTATTAACCAGAACAGCCAGATGTTTCATTGCTATTACTGTCAGAGTGGGAATACTGACTGACCCAAGCTCATACCCTTAGTAAAGGAAGGAACTGGATTTTTTTTTTTTTTTTTTTTTTTTTTTTGTGGGTACCAGGTGTCGAACTCAAGGACTTCGCACTTGTCAGGCAGGCACTTATGCCACTGAGCCATCTCACCAGCCCCAGGAACTGGATCTTTAACAGAGGCATTCCATGCGTTTAAACTCTCTGCGATGCTACTTCCTGAGATGGCCACAGAGAAGTTGTGCGATACTTATACAGTGGTGCAGATAGAGCTATGGGAATAAAGATATCAGAAGGATGTTTCCAAATCAGAAGAAAGGGAGAGCTGGCCAAGGAAAGGAGCAGGCGGTGGGGTGGTTGATTAGAGCATATTGCCTTGTGGGGATAAATATTTTTTCTTGTAGTAGCATTGAGGATTAAAATCAAGGTCCTTTGCATTGAGCTACATGTCCAGCCCTTTTATTTATTTATTTATTTATTTATTTTTATGTGGGTACCAGGAGTCGAACTCAGGACCTCGCGCTTGTCAGGCAGGCGCTTATGCCACTGAGCCATATCACCAGCCCTCCAGCCCTTTCAAAATTTGTATTTTTGACACAGGATCTTGCTCAGTTGCTAAGTTGCCAAGGCTGGGCTTGAACTTGTGATCCTCCTGCCTCAGCCTTCCAGAGTGCTGGGATTCCAGGCACGTGCTCCCCGATGTTTGGAGATTTCATGAACCTGCAGTCTGGCCTGCTCCGTTTGACAGGATGTGAGCTGAAAGGTGCTGGCCAGCAGGGGGCTGTTGCAGGGATATTACCAGCCCTGGCTCCATCTCCCATAAAGTTCCTGTTGATTTCTCTTCTGCCAGCGAATACTGCACTTAGAGCTTGGTTAAGAGAACTGATTGTGTGTATGGGTCCAGTCTATGTCCACAAACTCCATGACTTCATGGCTTGTGCTCACCTCCCAGAACCAAGGAGGCACCTGACTGTACGTGGCAGGCACACGTGAAACACTTGAATGGGGGCCGAAGAGAGCACATAGGTGGTCAAGGAGTAAAACAGGAAATGGATTCTGCTGGGGGTCAGGACAAACACCATCCCCCAGGCCCAGCTGGTGACACCGAGTGCTCGGCCCTGACTGTTGGGCAGCAGCCCACACCCTCACCACGCTGCTTCGTCACATGGACCTGCGGCTGCTCTGCTGTTGGTCAGTTATCAGGTTGGGACAAAGCAAATTGCTTTCCTTCTGTAAACATCAATTTTAGCATCTGCCAAATGGGGATAAACAGATGTCCACCTTTAAGGAGACTAAGGAAAGTATGAGAATGAGTAAGAAAATACCTGTAAAATACCTGTATGGTGCCTGCACCACTGAGTCATAATTAACCTAATGTAGGACCAACAGGAATTGAGAATTACTGACTGCATATCCACATATTAACTCTTTTTCCTTGACAGTTAGCTTAATATCTTTTTGATTTTTTTTTCTTTTTTATTCTTGTGGTACAGGGAATTGAACCCAGGCCTTCACACTGAGCTGGATCCCCAGCCTTTAATTTTTTCTTTAGGACACAGGATCTTGCTACATTGCTAAGCAGTCCAGGCAGGGCTGGAATTTACCATCCTTCTGCCTCAGTCTCCCAGAATGCTGGGGTTACAGGCATGCATCTCCATGCCCAGCCAACACTTTGATATTGAGTGAGCAGAGAATTAGACACTCGCTTGATTAGAGGAATGACAGTGGGTTGGTTCTCTTCGATTGACTAGTGAAAGTCAGTACCATCAGATAGAGCGTGCCACCACGTGGAGACAAGAGTGGACGGGCCATCTGGGTTCTGCCAGTGACAGCAGTCCCTTACTGTGTAGCTTTGAATAAGGTATAGGATGTGCAGGAATCACTACGCAGATCACAAGGAAGCCTGGGTGTGGTGGCTCTGAGGACAAGGCTCCAACAAAATGGGTTGAGGCAAGGATAGAGACATGGGGTCAAGATAGTGGCAGTTGTCACGGATACAGAGAATGACCTCCAGACATGCTCTCTGAACAGGATGAGAGCTGGGCAGATGGGTCAGAGGTCCCTTCCAGCAAGCAACATCCTGACCGAGAGTAACTTGCTAGTAATGACCATGATCACAAGTGTGTTTCCTGATAGATGAAGGTAGTGGAAAGACCAGTGGCAGCATAACATTGAGGGTTATTTGATAAACTCAGCTACCTGGGTGGCACCTCTGGCACAGGCATCAGCAACTCAAGAGGCCAGCACTTGAGCTGATTCTTTGTGGCTCCTGGCACTGGTTGTCACCATGATGAAAATACTCAAATGGCAAGGAGGGGAAGGCTGGCTTTTGACAGCCTTGTGGTCCTCTTAGCCCCGGTGTCTGGTTCTGTCTGACTTTATACACTGGCTCCTGGATTCTCATTGCCCTGGCCATACAACATCCACTCTGGAAGGGTGGCTGGTTGCCACCCTAGGAAGGACAGTCTTTGAATGAAGCACTGCACACTAAGTGTGAACAATCCTGTTCCCAGAATATTTTTGCATTTTTAAAAGGAAGTGTGTTAATCCAGCTGAGATCTCGATTGAATAGTGGCACCTCCAAAGCTGGGCTAGGGAGAGCGATATTCAGCAGGGACATTTTCCTCCCCTACAATACAAGCTCATGATGGGGGTGCTCAGAAAAACGCTCACCCACTCCTGCCAAATCTGCCAGTCACTTGCATTTTTAGCCCATCTGGGGATAAATAGCCTGGGGTCCTTTCTAAGCCCTGCCACCTCCCATCACCGTACATACACTCTCATACATGCTACAAGGACATCATTTCTCTCTCTTTTCTCTTTGGGTTCATTCTCATCAGCAAACAGTGTCAAAAATATTTTTGAAAGATCCAAACCCTGTCTTGACCCCACAATTTCCTGTAGCAGTCACAGCCCCATCTTCTCTCCCCTTTCCAACAAAAGTTCGTGTCTCCCATTTGTTCTTGAGCCCAGTCCAGTCAGGCTTTGTCCTCACTGTTCCACATAATTTGCTCAAGGCATGGGCAGCTCGGTGTGGCCACATCCAGTGGTGATCGCTCTGTCCTCAGCTCCTTGGTTCAATGGATCAGTGGCAGTGTAGTAGCTGACCCTCTTCCCTTTCAGGTGACATGTTTCTTGCTTGGCCTCTTCAAAACACTTTCTTTTCATTCTCTTCCTGTCTCCCAGACCAGTTCTTCTTCTGCCTTGCTGACTCCTCATTTGCTCTACCAGCGAGCACTGGCATCCCTAGGTTTCAGTCCCAGACATCTCTGTTGTGATCTCAGTGTCCTCTGGTCATAAATGATGGAGAGCCGATGACTCCCCAGGATGTGTCTCCTCTTCTCCCTCCCCCATAAAGCTCCAGACCTACACAATTGCTTCTTCAGGTTCCGCATTTAGATGTCTAGTAAGCATCTCAAACTTCACACATCTCTACAAACTCATTTTCCCACTGAAGCCTGCTCCTCCCTCAGCTTTAGTTATTTCAGTTCCACTCTTCCTACTTGTATTTATCCTTGATGCCTCTTTTCCTCCATCGTGCACAATTCGATCTGCGGTCAAGTCCCATTGGCTCTACTTTCTAAATACTTCTCACTTCGGATTGTTTCTCACTACCTCCGCCATTATCACATATATCCAAGCCACCGTTAGCATCACCTGCACTGTTGAAATTGTCTCTTGCAGGCTTTCCTGCCTCCACACGCTTCCCCCCCCATGCATGTTTACCTCACATCGGCCAGAATGAGTCTCCAAAATTGCGTGTTAAATTATTAGCTCTACACAAGTCTTTCCAAGGGCTTCCAGCTGCCTTCAGAGCAAAATAGAAAGCTTGCAAGCAGGGCTAGGGCCCTTGATGCTATCTGAGGTGCCCCTACTTCTCTGCCTCATCTCCTCCCAATGGGCTGGCGTCCTTTCTTTTTTTTTTTTTTGTGGGTACCGGAGGGTCGACCTCAGGACCTCGTGCGGCAGCAGGCGCCCGTGCCGCTGAGCGATATCACCGGCCCTTTTTTTGTATGTGGGTTCCGGGAGTCGAACTCGGGCCCTTGTGCTTGCTAGGCAGGTGCTTACGCCGCTGAGCCATCTCACCGGCCCCTGGCATCCTTTCTATTCCCTAAACATGAACCAAGGTTATAAGGGATGATCACAGTATAGGATGAATATTCAAAATTTTTAAAATTTATTACAGTAAAAGACACATTGCCATTAATCCCTTTCAAAATATTGCCCCTCACTTTGAACACACTTATTCCATCATTCTTGCCAGTTTCTGAAGCAGCAGAGGTCCTCTTTCCTGAGTGTTTTTATAAGATATTATCAAAAATATGTCTGTCTAGTGCCATCCAACATAAAGGTGGGCTCATGAAAACATTACAGTGTCCCATTCACCTTATTCACCAGACCTGGCACCATGCAACTTCTGACTCTTCTCCAAAGTTAAGGTAACCATGAAAGGTAAGCATTTTGAATGGATTCAGGACATCGAGGCAACTAAAGACAGGAAAGATGACTTCCAGAACTGCTCCAGAAAGTGGCAAGAACCATGGGACAAGTGCATTCACATGGGAAGAGTATTTTGAGGCAGATTCATGGTGATGTGCTTTTTCCTATAATACATTTTTAAAATTTAAACATTCATTGTATATTTCAATCACATCGCAAACCCCCACCTGCTGCCTGGCCCCTGCAGAAACCTGTGCCTCTGGAGGAGATTCTCATCACAGGTGTCCATCCGCAGGACTGCGCCGACCACTGACTGCTGCATAACAAACCACCCAAAACTCAGTGGCTCCACTCTGCCTTTTACTCATAAATCTCCTGGCTAGGTGGAGCTGTGTGGGGAGTTGAGCTCTGCACCCCTGGTGTCAGCTGGGCAGCTGGTTGGCTGGGTTTGCTCCTCCCTTCTCTGGGAGTTGAGTTGGTCCCCAAGGGCCAAAGTGGGAGTCCTAGACATGTGCGTTTGGTCTTGTGATGTGTGGCCTCTGTGAACATCCTCAAAGGACCAGGCAAAACATATGGCCTCTCACATGTTAGCTTCGGGGCACCTAGTGTCACCTGTATCACAGCCATAGGCCCACCCAGACCAGAAGGGTCCCACTTCCTGGAGGAAGCGAGTCCCCATCCCAGCTCAAGGAGAGTAGATGTGATGGGAACAAGTGGTGCACTCACGCTCTTTCTCACCCTTTCTGATAAACTTACATTAAATGAACTACCCAGGCAATGCCCTCTATCTCTGTCTCTTACCTTGATTCAATCTCACTCATAAGTCTCTACCACATGTAAGCATTTCATGAATATTTGTTTTTTATTTTTATTTTATTAGTCCATGTGTGCAGTACATAATGATCACATTCATCGTGGGCAGTTGGTACATGTACATAACACACCTTAATTCTTTTCACTTCCCCTTCTCTTCCCCTCCCTCCATCTCTGTCCTCTTCCCATTTGCAAAAGTTCTATTTCCTTGTTCCCTACTATCTATTTTTATTTTGCTCTTTAGTTTATTTATACTTTGGCCTTCTCATATAAGAGAAATCATGCAATAAGCTTGTGTATCTGATTTACTTCATTTTATGGTCTCAAGGTACATCCATTTTCCTACAAATGACTCAAATTTATCCTTCTTTGTAGCAGAGTAGTACTCCATTATGTATAAATACCATGTCTTAGTTACTCTTCTTGATACTTTTTTTTTTCATATGTGGGTACCAGGAGTCGAACTCAGGACCTCGTGCTTGCCAGGCAGGCGCTTATGCCGCTGAGCTATATCACCGGCCCTTAGTTACTTTTCTTGCTGAGACAAAATATTTGACACCCAAAGTTAAAGGAGGAAAGATTTATTTTGGCTCACAGTTTGCAGAGGTTTCAGTCCATAATCGGCTGGCTCCAAGGCGGGCTGGCAGGGCAGACAGGCATCACAGAGGAGAAACAGTTCATGGCAGACAGAAGGTAGCAAAGCAACAAAGTAGTGAAGAAGCAAGTCCAAGCAACCTTAGCAGCTTCTTTCTGTCCTTTTTATATTCTATCTAGACTCTGGGCTTGAGGCAGGCACCAAATCAATCAGTGGACTGATTTAGTAACCACACATCCTTAATCCCAGCATCACACATTCCAGATCCAACTACTTCTGAAAAGCCCCACCTAGGACCACATGAAGCTTTGGAGGGGACATCTAGACACAAGCCATAACATACCATATTTTCTTTATGCATTCATCTGTTGATAAAATTTAGCTGTTGGGAGTTGTGCCGCTATAAACATGATTATGCCCGTATCACTATAATACGATGTCTTTAACTCTTTTGGGAAGACACCTAGATAGGGAATAGCTGGGTCAAATGGGATTTCTAGCTTTAGTTTTTTGAGGAATCCCCATACTGATTTCCACAGTGGTTGCACTAGTTTACATTTGGTTTATACCAACAATGTAGAAGGGGCCTATGAATATTTAAGTCAATGAATAAATCATCATCACTACCAACAAGATGGCAGATCTCATTTATTGAGAGTTTTCTATGTGGCAGACACTAAGAAGAATATTGACATGTAGTACCATTTTCCAGTTCCCCAACATTTCTGGGAAAGGAGTATTAGGACTCCTATTTTACTGATGAGAAAACTGAGGCTTAGAAAATTTACACAGCTGGTGAGCCATAGGGCTGAGGTCCAAAATGAGGCTTTTAACCCCCGAATGCATGTCACTGCTTTGTGATGCTGTGAGGTGGAGATAAAGGAGCCTGGGCACATGTGTTGCCCCCACCCCAGTCCAGTCTTGGAGTAGAACAGCTGGCAGCCACGGTCACCATCGCCATCATGGCAGACACAGCTGTGGCTGCAGGGGCAAGGGCAGCTCTGGGCATTCTCACAGAGGTCCCCTGGCCGTGAGTGGGTGTGTTCATGTCATTTACTTGCCCCTCATACCTCCTGCTTTCCCTCCAGTCTGGGTGACTGTCGATGCCATCTCTGTGGAAACCCCGCAGAATGTTCTTCGGGCGGCCCGGGGAGAAAGCGTTACCCTTCCGTGTACCTACAGCACTTCTGCCCTAGACCGAAATGGATTTATCCAGTGGGATAAGCTCCTCCAGAGTCACACGGTAAGGCTCCTTAAAAACCTGGGGTTTTGCAGATGAGAAGGGGACCAAGAGATGGAGGGAGGGGGGAGGAAAAGGACACAGAGAGAACTGGGATGTGTTATGCACATCCAGCTCCCCATGATGAGTGTCATCGTTATGTACAGCAAACGTGTACTGACAAAAATAAAAAAACCAGTTCATCTAGAAAAAATAAAAGCTGGGACATCATGGGAATGATTAGCACCTGACCAGGATGTCCTGGAAGGCAAGCACCGTCAAGCCTTTCAAGAAATGTTAGCTGGAATGAACAGGAGCGGTCAATGCTGGACCCAGGGAGCTCATTAGATCATCTTTATTTTGACAAAGTCGCCTGCCCTAAAATATCTCCCTGTTGGTCGATTTCAAATGACCTAAATTGTACCATGCAACTCAGTCACTCTTTCTGACTAGCATATTCCCTATTCTGAGGCTAAAATTTATTTTATGGATTTCTTTTCCTGTTCGGCTTCTTTTGGAACATTTGGAAAAGTTTTATTTTCTATTTCTGTTTTTAAATAGATCATAGCATTCCATGGTTTCAAAGTCAAAACATGATTAAAAAGTTTACTTTGAGAAGTCTCATTCCTTCCTTGCCCTTTCTGCCCCATCCATCTTGTTCCCATCCCTTAATCCTTCTATCCTGCACTGTCCCCGGCCCGCAGACAAAGCACATGCAAGCATAGGTATGTTTGTTATACATACATAGATATACAACTATTTATATCTATCCCTCTCCTCCCTCTCTCTGTTTCTCTCCCTCTTTAGTACTAGAAACTGAACCCAGGGCCTTCACAGTGAGCTACATCCTCAGACCTTATTTTTATTTTGGGGGGAGACAAACTCTTGCTAAGTCACTAAGTTACCCAGGCTGGGCTCAAACTCACAATCCTCCTGCCTCAGCCTCCCAGAATTCTGGAATTAGAGGCTTGTGCCACCATGCCCTCTGCCCCTTTTGGGAGTGCTGGGGACCAAATCCAGGGCTTTGCACACCTTAAGCACGTGCTCTACTACTGAGCTACAAACACAACTCATATCTAATTTTTTAAATATTTGTATAAAATTCTTGTATAAAGAACATTTGTATAAATGTTCCATTTCATTAAGTACATAAATAGTACATATCAGTATGTACTACTGATGGACATTTTGCTTTGTTTCCTATATTTTGCTGCCACAAATAATGCTACAATAAATATGCATATATATATATATATATATATATCTGTCTCAGGATATATATATATACATATATAGTATATACGATAAATGATTAAAAGTGAACTTCTGGGTCAAAGAGTATGTGAACTTAAATTTTTGGTAAATAATATCAAATTGGTCTCATTAGACGTCTTACTAATTTTCATTTTCATCAACAGTAAGGGTACCCATTTCTCCAACACAGAGTATTCTCATAGTTGCCAATTTTACAAGTGAAAAAAGTATCTCGATTTTGATCAAATTCACATTCACCGTAGAAGCGGAGTGGCTATTCCCGAGCTTACAGGCTGGTTCTCCTTTTAACATGCTGACGTGCCCGGCAGCGGTAAGCATTGGGTGCCCCACAGCTCGGACTGAAAGGATGTGGCTTTTTCCCTGACAGGAAAGAAGGGGTGGCCCAGGACACCCAAATCTTCAAGTGGCAGGACCTACAGGAAGAGGAAGTAGTCTTGGCCCGAGACCCAGAGGGTCCCTGATAGGCCACAGCCATGTGTCCTGTCCCTCCCAGATTCCAAGGGCAAGACCCAGGCTGCGGCCTTTGGCTGGCAGAAACTGAGGGGCCGGGCCCCTTCTCCCACCATCAGACACCTCTAGCAAACCAGACGTGAGGTCCTGGCTGACATCTGAGTGCTGAGATAGACGCTAAGGTTGTTTATTGCCTGATGATTTCCAAAAGGATTTGAGGCAACTCCCTTGAGACCAAGTAA
The DNA here is from genome assembly GCA_028451465.1 of Erethizon dorsatum. Lineage (NCBI taxonomy): Eukaryota > Metazoa > Chordata > Mammalia > Rodentia > Erethizontidae > Erethizon > Erethizon dorsatum. The sequence goes on from CM051834.1 coordinate 84,610,416, forward strand.
GGTGCCGAGCAAGGGGTTAAATCTGTTCCCTGAGTTACCTGAGCAAAGATCCCCAAGATCCTAGCAAGCGGTGTGACCAGGGAGACCCAGGGGTGGAGACAGGGATGGCAGAGCAAGCTGGGGTCCTAAAGAGCTGAGAAGAGAAGCTGGGACCCCAGAGCCCTCTCCCCGCTGCCTTCCTGTCTCTCCTGCCGGCCTCAGCCACCCTTCCCGGAGCCTTGCCGGGACCGCCAGGGCAGCCCGTGTGCTCTGCACAGAGGTGTCCGGCACACAGCTGCGCCCCATCAGCCAATCCCTGGGCCTGCACCCCGGCGTGCCTGGCTGAAAACCAGGGCGCCTCACTAATTTGCACAAAGGTATTGGGTACACAGGCGTCAGAACTGACCCGTCTCCACCTTCTCTCCTCTGCCTCCCAACACTACACTGATGTCGCCTGCACTTCATACCAGAAGTACCTTCCAATCCCTGCGCCTCCCTGCTGGGCTCTGTGGCAGTCTTGTCCTGGGTTTTCCTCTGGTCTCTCTGAGCGCTGGGTTTCCTGGGGATGCACCACTTCCTCCTCCTTCCCCCCGGGCGGCTTCAAGGAGCTCTGTCTCGCAGACATCTCCCTGTCGTTGGCTCCCAGACCTTCAGCCCCAGTTACACTCCGCTCACTCAGCTGCGGCGCCTCTCCTCCCAGGGTCCCACTGCCGCTTCAGGCCCCACACGGTTTCTTCCTAAAGCTCTCCTTCCTGTGCATTTCCTCTCTTGGATCCACCCAAGTATCCAAGAGGCCTGCAGCCCCTAACTCTGCACATGAAACCCACCTCCAAATCTCCTGGATCTACGCTTTCGCGCCTCAGACTCATCTCCCTCCGTCTGTCTGCTCTGTTACTGCTTTCTCAGGCCACCCACCATATTCACCTGAATTGCTAACCCCATTTCTTAACTGACCCCTTTCTCCTGCCACTTCGTTTTGCACCTTAAGAGCTAACTTCTTAAAACACATGACTCCTTAGTGCCTTCAAGATAAAATGCAAACAGTTTGGTCCCAGGACTTGGCACTTTCTACTCTCCGGGATGCAGGCTCTGGCTTTGGAGCCAGAAAGGCCAGTTCAAATCTCTGCTCTGCCATTTCCTTAGCTGTGTGAACTTGAGAAAGATGCTTAGCCCCCCGGTGCCCTGGTTTCTCCACATGTAAACTGCACATAATCAGAGGACCAAGTCCATGGGGGTGTTTAGAGGTTAGATGAGGTAAGACTTCCAGCTGCTCAGAATAGCAGCTTTCTCACTCAGCTCCGTTCCCATGGCACCTCCCGGGTTTTTCATGCTGCTTCCACTTCTGTGTCCTACCTGCAGTTCTCCCTTTGCTGGAAATGTCCAAAACACAACGTGTTTAGCCCACTCCAACATGCCCCCCGCTTTACAGCTAAGCTAATTCCTAGTTGTTTTTCAGGATTCAAGGCAACTATCAGCATTTCTAGGAAGCCTCCCCGACTTCCCAGTCTAGAAGTGATATCTGTTTTCTGGAATCCCAAGCTAATCATAAGCTGTAATGACTGGCTGCCCTTCGCCCTCATTTTTACTCTTTGAGGCAAGAGGTCATGAATTAGCGGCCCTTGGATGTGAGGCATCTAGATGCTCAGTGACACCAAGGCCAGCACTTCCAGAGACTCAGCAGGGCAGCCAAGCCCTGACCTAACTGCTCTGGACGTGTCACCCACTTTACTCCTCATTGCAATCCCAGGAGACAGGTGTTACTATCACCTCCATTTTGTAGAAGAGAAAAGATGGCAAGGATTTTGTTCAAGGCCATTCAACTAGTAGTAAGTGACAGAATTGAGGCCATCTGGCTCGAAGGTCTGTGGTCTTAGCCCCGGCCCACACTGTTGGATCAAGAGTCAGCGATTGTATCAATGAATAAACAAACTCTAAAAGCAAGAGCCAAGGTAATGAAGAGCCAAGGATGGCTACCTAGCATGATGCTGGCTGAGTGACTGAATGAGAGCAGACCAGACTGAAAGGGAAAGGAGGAGAGATGTGAAGGGTACAAAGGTGACGCTATCGGGATCCCAAGGGCTTCTGTGGCGTGAAGCGCCCACCTGCCCTCGGCCCCAGTGTTCTTTCTAATAGGTCCACTTACAAATAAGTTTTACAAATATAGCGAGGGCTAGAGAGAGAGGCGATGAAAGGAGCTCGCCGCCATGGCTTCGGGTCTGCGGGAGGGGTTGGTGCGTCCGTCCGTCATCCGGCTGAGGGCAGCCAGGACAGGCCCGCGCCAGGGCCTCAGGCTGCAGACCTGCAGGGTTTCTTCTCGCTCCCAGGAAAGAGTGCTCACCTGGACGTTCGGGACCCAAGCCTACTTCTACGGCGACCGCTACAAGAACCGCGTGAAGATGGCAGGCGGCGCCGAGCAGTCAGACGCCTCCATCACCATCGACCAGCTGTCCATGGACGACAACGGCACCTACGAGTGCTCCGTCTCGCTGCTGTCGGACCTGCAGGGCACCTCCAGGTCCCGCGTCCGCCTCCTGGTCCTCGGTGAGGGTCGCCCTCTCGCTCATGACGCGTGGGAAGGGCAGGCCGGAGAAGCGGCCTAGTAGAAAGAGGCAGCCCCCATATTCTTCCCAAAAGCATTTCGGGGGAACTGTGGGCCAGTGCAGGGACGCATGCTAATGCGCATGCCCGACCCTACCCCATCACAGGCCTCCCTGGAGTTTAGGGGGAACAAGTTTACCCAAAGGTGAAGGATACAAGTTTAGTCGGAGACGGTGGAACTTGGGTGAAACCAATGTTTTCTTTTCTTTTCTTTCTTCCTTTCTTTTTTTTTTTTTTTTTCAGTACTAGGTATCGAACCCAAAGCTTTCTCACTGACCTTCACCTCTACCGCCCATTTTTATTTTTTAATTTTACTTATTTTTTTAAAGAGAAAAAATAGAACAAAATTTCAGAACAACATAATAGGAGAGTAACAATGGTTAATACATTGCATATTGTTATCTTTAAATTAGTTACTCAGGGTACAAGATATCGGCTTTCAATTGTCCAAACAATATTAGCACAAACCTTTCTTTTCAATGAACTAAGCGAAATTAGTAGTGTATCTATCTTAACTATCTTATATATATATACATATATATACATATATATATACACATATGTATATATGTGTATATATATATATTTTTTTTTCCCTTCCTTCTTTTCTCCATTCCCCCATTATTTTTTAATTTTGAGACAGAGTCTTGTCCAGTCCCTAAATTGCCTGGGCTGGACTTGAACTTGCGATCCTCCTGCCTCAACCTCTGGGAGTGTTGGGATCACAGGCTGTGCCACCATACCCAGCTCAAGGATTTGTTTTAAAAAAAAAAAAAAAAAAAAAAAAAAAAAGATCAGTTTGTCCTGCTGGTTAATAAATCCAGTAAACTTCTTTTTAAAGAATTTTCTTCCCAAACTGCTTTGCAGCCTAGCGGTTTTTTAGGCAGAGGGCTTTAATTACACGGGGTAGCCGAGGCGAGCAGGAAAGCCCTCAGCCTGAACCCCGCGGGTGCACGTCTGTCTCCAGGCTGCCGCGGGGTCTGGGAACTCAACACTCGCGCGGCCCGGCTGGATCGCGGGCTCTCCGGCCTCTGGCGCCCCCTGCCGTCCTCAGAGGGAGTCGCAGGCATCGCAGAGGCCTCGGAGCCCCACAGGTGTCCACACTAAATGCTCAGGTTAAGATCCGCCACGCGGGGCTCTCAGGGGCCTGCGTGTGTGTGACTACGTCAACTGGAGCGGTCTGGTCCGAGCGAGGGCGAGGCCATGTGGGCCGAACTTCGGGACATTTAATCCGAATGCTGGTCTCCGTGGGAGTGGCTGGCCCCTTGTTTGCCATTATCTCAGCTCTGCCTTTTCCCGTAGCCAACAGCGGGACCAGCAGAGCTGGGCTTCAGGCGCCATCAGATTGCTCAATGCTTCTGTAGACGCCACTGGCCTCTGTCATTTTCCTTTCCCTCTGTATGGTATTTGTGTTTATCGTATCCCAAAGAAACCTGGCCTAGCAGTGATCTCCTACCAGTCCTGATGTGAGGAGCTCAAGAGAGAAAGTGCTGTGCACCAGGCCTGCTCCGGAGCTCTCCCGTAGGCTTGCCACCTCTTGTCCCCTAGACCAGCAAGGTGGGCAGGAGGCTGCTGGTTGGAGGTGCCAGGCAACCCTGGCACTCTTAGGTTCAGAGACTATTATAGGAGGGGCAATATGGGGGTGCCTCTAATTTGTGCCACGATTGTCCGGCACCTGCCTGGTTGTTACTATGGTAACAGATGTCCAGCGCACCTGACAACAGCCCTGTTTCCTCCTGCTTCAGCCTCCCAGCATGCTAGGATCACTGGCACGCATCACCACGCCTGGCTCTGCTTCCAAAGATAAATACTGCAGCTGCTGGGCTGGAGGGGAGAGGTGTGTCCTGCAGCACTTGGCCCAGCACCTTCCGGTGGGGCTGAGACTGGAATTTTTTCTCCAGGCTCAGTGACCAGGCCTGCATGAGGGAGATGGCAGCTTTGTTTATCTGACAAGCATGCCCTCCAGGGGGACAGGCCTGACACCTCGGATATTAGCAACAGCCCTCCTCACCCTCGAGGATGCTACATGCGTCTGGCCTCTGAGCCTTCACACCTATGGTTTCCTCTTCCTGGAGCCCCTCTGTGCTCCACCACCTCCACTTTTGCCTCTGCCTCCTTTGCCCTCAGGCATCCTTCGGGTCCCAGGTGGTGATAGGAGTGGGCCCTTGCCTCCTGCCTTGGCATTGCCTGCTTTCAAGGCTTTGCCCCTGCTGGATTCTTTGGTACTCACCGTGCCATCCCGGTGCCCAGCGCTGTTAGGTTTGCAGACTCCGCTGCACACAGTGGCGCACGGGTGAGGCTGAGGGAAGGCGCAGGCCTGGAGGCTCTGGGAAGCGGGCCACCAGGTGAGGACTGTGAGCTGAGGACAGCCGCTGGCTCTGTGACCTCCCCTATAGGGCTTCCCTCTCCCCTCTCCTGCTCCCATCCCCTTGTCCCATTCTGCACCTGGTACTCAACTCCCCTGCGCCCCAGAGTCCCTCCTCTCCTCCAGCCGCTCTGCGATTGCATTTTCCCAGCAGATTTGGGAAGAGGGCATGTGGCTGCACAGTTCCAGGTGCAGGGCTTCGGAGGTCATTTATGCAGGGCTGGGCCAAGGACGGCCAAGCCCAGCCAGCCGAGCCAGGCTTCACATTTCTGAAGCATTATTGCAAAGAAAAAGCAGCAATACAGAAGTGACACGTGGTCTGCAGAACCCTCCGCTTCTTCCCAGAAAGGGTTGTTCCTCTTACAGATAGGAACCGTGCGATCCCAGAGAGGCGGAGGGTTTCCCTAAAACGCCACACGGAGTCAGTCTGAAGGAGCTCCTGTGAGCTGGTGGGGCGAGCGCTGGGTCTGCAGTCCGGAGACCTGGGTCCTGGTCCCATGAACCAGTGTTCCCTCTGGGCCTCGGTATCCCCATCTTTATAAAGACCATGGTAGAGTGTCTGTAAAGTCCCATGACGCTGGAGAACACGTGGCCCGCACCCGCGAAGCCACTGTCAGCTCCTGACGGCTCCCTCCCCACTCTGAGAGTGACAGGCCCCTCGGGAGGTATTTTGGGGGGCTGTTTGGGGTGCAGGTGGCTGTCACCACCAATTCAGTACATCTCCTTGGCCTCTCCCTTCACAGTGCCACCCTCCACGCCAGACTGCCACATCGAGGGAGAGACGGTGATCGGGAACAACATCGAGCTGAGCTGCCAGTCGGAGGAGGGCTCCCCAGCCCCGCAGTACAGCTGGAAGAGCTATGACGCCGAGCGCCAGGAGCGGTCTCTGCCTTCGCCAGGTGAGGGGCCGCAGGGAAGGCGGGGCCGAGCAAGGTGCGCTGATTGGCTGGGGCTGCCAGGAGAGTCGGGGCGCCGGCCAATCACATCCCTTTTCCTCACCCAGCGCTTAGGATACCGTGGGCCAGGCCTCTAAGATTGGTAACAACCACGGCACAGTAGTTGGAGAAAAAGAATGATTTGTGTGAACACGATAGCGGAACATGATACACGCCACTTTATTTTCGTTATTCCTCATACCTCAGTTCTCCTGGCTGAGCGGGTACGGATGGGATTTTAATGTTGATTATGATTACGTCCTAGAGTGTACATTTGATACCCCAAATCTAACTCCAGGATGCCCCAGGTTTCCAGGGTCCCCAGGTCTCCAGGGCGCCACCGAGTCCCACTCCCTCTGCAGACGCACCCGTCACACCATTCACTCACCCTGCCTCTGTAGACTCCCTCCCTGGGAATACATCTCCCCAGGTCCCTTCCTCAGGGAAGGACACCCTAATTTCAGACCAGCTGGGAACTGGGCAGCTTGGTATTTGACCTTTCGGTCCGGAAGCAACCAGGAGGGAGAGGAACTATGTGCACGGAGCCTCGGTGGCAGCACGGAGCCTCGGTGGCAGCTGGGCTGCCGCCGAGGCTCCCTGGCCCGGGCCAAGACCCTGGGCCCAGGGTGCCCGCCAGCTGCCCCGCTACTCCTGAAGATCAGGAACAACAGGGTCATCAGACTGAACTTCTAGGGGGCCTTTCACTTCAGTGAGGGTTGAAAAGGAAGCAGGAGGCAAAAACGAAGCCCATGGGGGCACAATTGTCCCAGAAAGAGGAGTCACAAGGGGCGGGAAAGCATTATGTGTCCTGGGTGAGCCCAGCAGAATAAATGCAGCTTGGGATTCTGTCCAGCTAGGGTGACTTTTGTTACTCTACTTTTCACTTGTTTGGGAACAAAACAAAAAATCGAAAGTAAATCTCTGCACTGTGGGAGGCTGAGGCAGGAGGATCACAAGTTCGAGTCCACCCTGGGCAACTTAGTGACTTAGCAAAACCCTATCTCAACATTTAAAAGTAAAAATAGAAAAGGGCTGGCATGTAGTTCAGTGCAAAGACCCTGGGTTTTATCCCCCAATACCACAAAATAAAAAAATAAAATAAATAAAAAAGTAAAGAATTAGTAGAACTCACTCGACCTAATGCAAAATGGAAATTGTAATGTGGATTTCAGCCATCTTCCAGTTTTGTTACCACTTCCTGGATGGCCAGTTTTTAGAAGTATGTCAGGAAGTTTTATTGACTCCGCCTGCAGTCCTCTCGGGCCTCTGCCTGAGTGACCAATGCCTCCAGTGCCCGGCTCGACAGGTCTGCAGTGGATACTGGTGGCCTCTGACCTTCCTTCTGGCACAGCGGTGGCGGGGGGCCAGGGCAGAGCGCATGGGGGTGATGACTGCTGCAGTCCTCTGTGCCCAGCAGTGCAAGGCAGAGATGCAGGCAGGGCTCACAGGTGCTTTCTCCGAGGGGCACAGCTGAGCGCAGGACAGCGTGGTGCTGGGGAGCGTGGTGGTGGTGGGGGCTCGAGTCTAGCTCTGCCACTTCCCAGCTGTCTGACCTTGACAAGTTACCCAGGCTCTGTGTGCTTTAGTTTCTACATCCGTAAAATGGGCACAACACTAGTGTTCCCAGGGTTGTTGTAAAGATTAAATGGAAGTATGAGTAAAACACTGACACCAGTCCTCGGCAGAGAGGAAGCACCCCATGAATGCTGGGTACTCTCGCCTATTGTGGGAGCGGGCTCCTTCCGAGGCGTGGCATGGGCCTGGAGAATGTGTGGGAATCACGGCTGTCAGAGTGGCTGAGGGGCAGGGAGGAGACATTACGGGGCACCCGGGTCCCAGCTCTGCTGCCTCCATCAGGAAAGGTGTCTCTGGGTGTTAGGAGCCAAAATGCAGCCCTCTGGAAGGGGCTGAAAGGAGACGGGCTTGTGCCCAGAAGCTCCGTCCCGCCTCAGGGTCGGCGGCGCGTGTGCCCAGAGTCAGCACCGAGACCTGGGGCGGAGGGTGACGGCCACAGAGCTGTGCGTCTGGGCGGGGACAGGGAGGGGCAGCTGGGGCCTATCCAAGTCTTTTGACCCCAGTCTGTCTCACAGAGGCCTGGAAATCTGTCTGCGCCTCCTTCCTCCGTGGCTCAGTCCAAACTCCTTTCCGATGTCTTCCGAACCATTCCAGTCTGAGGGTGACTTAGGAGAGCTCCTCCAGCCCTCCCGCATCTGAAGGTGGACTTTGCACCATCAGACTTGGCCAGGGACAGAAGCAAGACCAGTGACGAGGACGGGGTCTGTGGCACAGGGAGGCGGGGGTCTGAGTCCTCAGCCTGACTATGCAGCTGCTCCAGTCACAGCCTCTCTGACCCGTAACAGTCACCTGGGAAAACACAAAAACCAAGACGCCCCTAGAGACTGTGAAGAGGATACGAGGAGGCTCCCTGCAGGATGGCTCTGAACATATTTTGTAAACTGAGTCCTAGCTAGCTAAATTTCCGCGCGCCAAAGAAATAAGAATTTGAATGTCAAGGAAAGGGGAAGGGGTAGTTCTGGGGGCTGGGGTACCTTAGGGGAAGAGGGTGTGAGGATGAGGGGTGCGGGAGGATCCTGAGGGCCTTGTGAGCGGTGACAGCCGCGCTATGGACAGCCATGGCGTGTGGGTTGGGGCAGGGAGGTTAGGCCTTGCGGACTCCAACTTGGCGCTGTGAGGGGGCCGGGACTTGGTGGAGGGGTAGGAGACAGACAGCTGTCCTGTGCGAACCTGTGTGACCACAAGGTGTCGCTCCTGCAGCAGAAAAATTAGTTTCCCTTAGGATTGCAGAAACTGGTGGTCACTTTCCGAAAGGAAAAAGGGATTCGAGCCTCAGTTCAAAATCAAAGTTGGGGGCCGGTGAGATGGCTCAGCGGCTTAAGCGCCTGCCTTGCAAGCGCGAGGGCCCGAGTTCGACTCCCGGAACCCACATACGAAAAAGGGGCCGGTGATATCGCTCAGCGGCACGGGCGCCTGCTGGCGCGCGAGGTCCTGAGGTCGTTCCCCCGGTACCCACCAAAAAAAAAAAAAAAAAAAAAAAATCAAAGTTGGGAGCCGGTGATATCGCTCAGCGGCATAAGCGCCTGCCTGGCAAACGCGAGGTCCTGAGTTCGACTCCCGGTACCCGCATATTAAAAAAAAAAAAAAAATCAAAGTTGGTCCTGCGGTGCGGACTGTGCACTAGTTCGCCCCAGAGCAGCTTGCAGGGTCCACGGTCGCTGCTCTGCCTGAGGAAGCCGCGCGGCCCCGCCCTCAGCAGGGCCTGGAGCTGTCCACCCGTGCCCGTGCGAGGAGCGCCTAACACCCAGGCCGCGTTTCACAGTCTACAGTAGTGGCGCGCTCTAGACTTCTTAAGACGGGTCAGACCATAGAGCATTTTCCGAAGTGTGCTCCTTCAAGATGCCGCTGAAGAAAACACAATGCCTGCCAGGCGTAGTGGTGCACACCTGTATTCCCAGCGCTTTTGGAGCTGAGGCAGGACGATCACAAGTGTGAGCTCAGCCTGGGCAAATTAACAAAATAAAATAACATGGAAGGGCTAAGGCGTAGCTCAGTGGGAAGGCCCTGGGTACAATTCCAAGTACTGGAAAAGGAGGGGGGTGGTTAATAAAATCTAATTAGCTGGCCGTGGTGGTGCACACCTGTAATCCCAGCACTTGGGAGGCTAAGGTAGGAGGATTGCCTTGAGTTCAAGGCCAGCCTGGGCTACATAAGCGAGTTCAAGACCAGCCTGGACTACATCTCGAGACCCTGTCTCAAAAAATAAGCTAATTAGTTTAGAAAATGGGACCATTAAATACTATAAACACTATTAGAGATTCCCAGTCCTCATTAGCATATTAGAACATCTGAGAGCTATGACCTTAAAAATGCATTTAACCCTAGATCAGTGATTTCTAAATTTAATTTGATCGTGAACTCCTTTTCCAGTACCACACGTCTAGAAAAGATGGAAAGAAAATAGCCCCGAATCAAAGTGCTACTGTTCCTAGGTGGTGAGATTATGGGCGATTTTTATCTTCTTCTCTCTTCTCTGATGAGGCTTTCTCCAGCCCTTTGGGTGAGCTGAAGTCCCCTTGCTCTAAGATCAGACAGCACCCCCATGTGAAATCCTAACCGCCCTTGCGGTCGCCATTGTTTTTTTGTGCCTTCGTTTGCAGAGTAGGAAAGCCAAGAAGACAAGGACCCTCTTTGTCTTGTTTATATCTGTGGTCAGCTCATAGATTTTCTGGATTGAACTGAATTGGAATGATAGTTCTACATCACATTCCAATTCTTAGAATGAGTATACATGGATTTGATAGTATAAAATTTTAAAACGGAGTTGTCGACTGTTCTAGACCTAAAAGCAGGAGTTTTGTTCCAGCTCTGTCATTAATTCTGTGGCCTTTCGCAAGTCGAGTTTCTGAGTCTCCGCGGGACCTGCTGTGGAGCTACTTGCTCCACCTGCAAGATTGTGGGAAGGGTGAGAGGACATCGCTGGGGACCTGTGCCCAGTAGCACATCCCAACAAGTAAAACCCATGTGAGACATCTTCCCTGGGACCGAACCGGGGCCCCAGGGGAAGTTGCAAGACACACAGCTGGCATGATTGCGGGCCAGACCCACAACACTGTCACCACGGTAAAAGCTCAGATGTGCTACTGAGGCTTATGGGTAGCCTCTGAAATGTCTGAAGGAGCAGTACAGGTTCCTGTTCGCAACTTGGAAGGTCTCCTTCGGATGGAGTGAACCCTGGTGGCAGCAGGGTTCACGGGAGGCTGGCCTTGCAGTGAAAGGAAGGGACAAGTGTCTCCAACTCTCCTCTAAAGCAGCAGGGATGGCAAAGCATCTTTGAGGACAGGCCATATGTCTGTCTGCGCGAGTTTGTCCTTTTGTGGTGAAGACGTTTGTAGGGTTACAGACTCAGGGGAAAGTCCTCTCGTGCAGCCACCAGGGCCATTCCCTGGGACTCTGGATCCGCCCTGTCCCCCCTTTTCCAGCTGCTGGAATCAAATGGCTCACTTGAGTGGTGGTGGATGAAGAGGACCAGCCAGACAGCTGCCTCCTGCCCACCTGACACCACACACACACACACACACACTCACACCACATACCAGATTACACACTCACACACACCGCATACGGTCTCTCACACACATACCCCATACCTTACACACATTCACATCACACCAGACGCCATACACTTACATGTACCACACACCAGAAACACCACACACTCACACACCGTCTATTATGTGCACTCATGTCACACACACCAGCCAACACACAAAAACACACTCACCTCTACCATGCACCACCACAAACGCTCTCTCACACATATTCACCATACATTCCATGCACACACATAACACACAACAGTACACACACACCACATACATCAGACCACTTATATCACACACGTGCTTACATCCACCCGCCCTCTACATTCCACACGCACACACTCACCCCCCACACCACACACACTATATATGCACTCGCATACCATCTGCACATGTGCATATTCACATGACACACCCATTATACACACTCACCACACCCACCACCTCCCCACCACACGCACGCCCACCATTTATGACAGAAATCCAGAGATCAGGGTTCTTGATTGCCCAATCTAAAGGCTTCAGGTTCTGCAGATTATAAAAGTGGTAGTAATATATTCTAATTATAAAGCATTTGCAAGTAAAACATAATATATCTGATTTTTCCTGAGCTCTTACTGTCTGTCAGCCATTCTATGTGGGTTTGTATTTATTGCAAAAACCACCTTTTATATCCACAAGTACCCGGAAGGCAGGTTCTATCGTTTCCAATCATAGGTGGGGAAACAGAGACTATGAAGCTAAATTACTTGCCAACGGCAACGAATTAATCAGTGGCCAAGCTGGGATTCCAGCCCAGGGTACCTGGCTGAATTCTAACCGCGTCTCTTTTGCATGACCTCCCCAGAGTTGTCGCTGTTGGCAGCCCTGGAGGCAGAGTTTGTCCCCATGTGGCAGCTCCCCGGGCCTGGCCACTACTCCCTGGCATGTGCTCTCCCCGGGCACACCCTGACCCCCTCTCTCCCCGCAGCCTCAGGCCAGAGCCTCCTTCTGAAGAACATCTCCACACTCATGTCAGGCTACTACACCTGCTTCTCCAGCAACGAGGTGGGGACGAAGAACTGCAGCATCACACTGACCGTCAGACCTCGTGAGAGCAGAAGGAGAGGGCGGGGAGGGGCCAGAGGGAACCAGCTGGGTGCAGAGCCAGCCGAGGCCCATGAAAATGAACCTGGAGCCTCATTAGGACCACTCATGTGCAGGGCAGCTGCGGTGACTGAGGCCACGTCCCCTCACCTTGAGGCCAGCCCAGTTCCCCCGGGCTTGGGCAGCACAGCCTGGGACTAACTTCTGTAGCCTCCCCTGTTCTGCTGTCCCAACGCCACTCAGTGAGCCCCGGGAAAGTGCCTGGCGCCAGCAGCCATTCTGCAGCCCATCCTTTGGACTGGGGCGCCACATCTAGCTTGGGTTAGGCTAGGTGTTGGCAGGGCCGACAACAGGTTATTGTTGGAGTCCAGGAGCCTGGAGTGTTGAGATGCAAAGCCTTGGGTGTCTGTCCTTGCCTGTGCCCTAACGTGAGGACCGTCCCAGGCCTGTGTGGTTACATTCCCACCAGACCACGCCTTTCCTTTGGTGAGGTGTGACCGGAAATGGCAGCTGCTGCCCCCAGGGCTGGGAGGAGGCCTGTCCCTGGCTTTGCTGTCTCCATTGGTATCAGGGTCCGTCAGGGGCTCGGGAGATGCAGCCATTCTGTCTTTCTGCAGCCTCTATGAACGTGGCTCTGTATGCGGGCATCGCGGGTGGTGTGGTGGCAGCCCTCATCATCATTGGCATCATCGTCTACTTCTGCTGCTGCCGGGACATGGACAAGAAGGCTGAGGACAAGGAGGGCGCGAGACCGTGAGTGTCTGGGCGGGCCGCCTGTTGGGAGGGCCTGAGTGGACTGGAAATGGGCCATAGCTGCTCACAGAAAGGTCACTAACACTACCCCTGGGGGCGCGGCCGCCCTCGCCACCCTGATTTTAGAGCCGAGAAGAATGTGGCTGGCCCTAATCAGAAGCTGCACTGAGTCCTGGCCCTGCCAGCCTCGGGAGCCTTGGGAGGAATCGAATGCGATCCATTTAATTCCCTCACTAGCACCTGTGTTGTCCCCAACACTCTCCACTCATGGGTGGAACATGTTGGTGGCCTCTTCTGTCCCTCTGCCCCAAGCGGGTAGGGATGGTGGGTGGGGTCCAGCAGCTGCTCTTCCCAGACCCCTTGCAACCACGCACGGCCAAACCTTTCTCCTCTGTTCCCCTTGCCCTAAAGGGACCGGGCAGCTTACCAGGAGCCGCCAGAGCAAATGCAAGAGTTTTCCAGAGAGAGGGAGGAGGATAACGAAAACAGGCATGAAGACCAGAGGAGCTCCGGGCGCCAGTCCCCCAGCCACCCTGACCAGTGACAGGGCCTGCTGCAGGCAGGGGAGGAAGGGTGAGGGCTTCATCCTCCCACTTGTCTCCCCTGCACTCCCTCCCCAGCTGCTCCCCCCAGACACTGGTGGGATGCACCCAAGTGGCTGCAGAGATTCCACCTGTGCTGACCGTGCCGGCCACGTGCTTCTCACTGTGTGGTCAGGTCTGACCCTCACCCTGCACCAGGCAGCAGCCCCCACTCCCCCTCAGCTGGCCCTGCTTCCTGAAGCACAGCTCTGAGCACAGGCACCCCTGCCCGGAGCTCTCCATAGAGCCATGCTACCTTGGAAGGAGCTTCCCTGTCCCTGTGTGCCCAGCCACCAGGGCTGCACTCGCTACGTTCTTGTGGAATGAAGGAAGGAAGGAAGGAGTATGGGAGGGACTTCCTGTTATCGCCTACCTTCCTTGCTTGGAGGCTCACACATCCCAGCCTCTGCTGTCATCTCCTGGCCAGGGCTGCCTCCCATGCCCATGCACTTTCCCTCTCTGCCTCGAAAAATCCTGCCACTCCTGCAGGCCCATCTCTGATCACAAAGCTTTCTAGAACCCTATCCTGATTGCCCACACCTGTGGGGACAGTCCTGTTGCTTTGTCCCCACAGGATCCTGGGCTCACATGCAGTTCTAGTTGTGGTAGAATCCGAACTTCTTGGAGCAGGGCCTGGGCCTTACCATGCCTGCCTTCCCTGCAGCCCGGGGGTCTGCATTTGGGAGGCTGCTTTGACAGGTGGGGCTTTCCTGATGATTGTGGACACAAGGATGCTCCCCACCCACACCCACGAGTTAGACAGTTGATTGAATTCATTGAAAATGAACACACATAGCCAGGCACAGTGATGCACACCTGCAATCCAACTACTGAGGGAGGATGAGGCAGGAAGATTGAAAAACTGAGTCCCACCAGGGTAACTTACTAGGGCCCTGTCTCAGAAAAATAAAGAAGTGCTGAGGATGTAGCTCAGTGCAAAGTCCAGGATGCCTGCATGATTGTCCCTCTGCTGCTCCCCTTCTTGTTGTCTTCCATCGCCCTGCAGCCTGCAGAGGTGGCCAGCAATTCTGCTCGCCAGCATCAGGCAGTGTCTCCGCTCCAGTGGCTGGTGTCATCCAAATGCAGCTTACTATTAAGCAAATGTTGACTTTTCTGGATAATCAGAAAAGCAGTTCCACAAATCTGTTGTCCACTTGTGGTTTTTTAAATGTCTATTTTTATATGTTTTGTTAAAGCCTTTGCTTCATTTGAAATGCTTTCAGGAATAATAAAATTGACAGTGGAAACTCTTCTCTTTGGCAGTGTGGGTCTTTTTGACATCATGGCAGAGCTCGTATTAGCCAGGCCAAGTCTGCTCCCTGCTGGCCTCTTCTTCCTTCCAGAGGTGCAGTGAGGTGACCAGGACAGAATCCTGGGGTCCCACTGCTTATGGGCACAGTGGGCCCTGCAGGGGTGCCTTCAGGGGCTCTGGGGACACAAGGAGCCCTCCCTGCTGGTGGGGTAGACCCAGGAGCCTGCAGTGGCATGGGGACCCTCCAGAAAGGGGGCAGGGAGTGCTTGCCCCCAACACTCTGAGTGCTGTCCTGAGAGAAGGGCACATCATGCTTTCGTTCTGTCACAGAGAATGTGGCCGTCCTACCCCAAAGCAGCTCTGCTCCACTCTATAGCAGTATGTATAGTCAGGCTTTTTTCTTTTAATGGCAAAAAGGTAAAACAAAATTTCATAACAAGATGATAGGAGAATAACAACAGTTAATGCATTGCATTATTATCTTTAGTTACTCAGAGTACAAGATATGGGCATAAAAAATTCTCCAATTGATACAAACACAAACCTTCCTTTTCTATGACCTAAGAGACACCGATAGTAAAACTAAATTGCATTTTTTTCTCCCTTTTCCCTTCCTTCCTTTCCTCTTTTCCCCATCCTACTTCCTTTTTCCTTTTGAACAATTTCTTCCCATTTCACAATATCTATTGTACATTTTAGACCTTATTTACTCTTTCATTTTCTCACACCAGGGAGACAATACAATGTTTACACATGTGAGTCTGATTTATTTCACTAATGAGTATGGTCTCAAGTTGCATCCATTTACCTATAAAAGTCTCAAGTTTATCCTTTTTTTTTATGGTGGAGTAGTATTCCATTGTATAAAAATACCACATCTTTTTTATCCATTCCTCAGCTGATGGGCATTTGGGTTGTTTCCAGGATTTAGCTATTACAAATTGTGCTGCTGTAAACATGGGTGCACATATATCGCTGTGGTATGATATTTTTAATTCTTCTGTGAAGATACCCAGAAGGGGAATAACTGGGTCCAATGGGACCTCTAATCCTAGCTTTTTGAGGAATCTCAAAAAGTGTTTGCAATAGTCTGCACTCCCACCAACAGTGGAGAAGTGTTCCTTTTTCACCACAGCCCATCCAGCATTTGTTATTGGTTGTTTTCTTGATAATAGCCATTCTTTCTGGAGTGAGATGGAATCTCAGTGTTGTTTTAATTTGCATCTCTTGAATGACCAGTGATGTTGAACATTTTTTCATATATTTATTTGCTATTTGTATTTCTTCATTTGAGAATTGTATGTTCATCTCAGATGCCCATTTTGGATTGGGTCTTTGAATTTGGGGAGTCTGATTTTTTTCAGTACTTTATATGTTCTAGATAGAAGTCCTTTATCTGAGGGACAGTTGGCTAAAATTTTTTCCCAATCTGTGTGTTGTCTTTTCACTCTGTTGGTGATTTCCTTTGCATGCAAAAGCTTTTTAGTAAGATGAAGTCCCAGTTGTTGATTCTTTGAAGTGTTTCCCGTGCAGTTTGGGTTTTGTTCATGAACTCTCTACCTACACCTATGTCTTCAAGATTTCTACCTACTTTCTCTTCCAGTAGTTTCAGTGTTTCTGTTTTAATATTTAGATCTTTGATCCATTTTTTTTTTTTTTTTGTGGGTACCGGGGGGTCGACCTCAGGACCTTGCGCGCCAACCGGCACCCGTGCCGCTGAGCGATATCACCGGCCCCTTTTTCGTATGTGGGATCCGGGAGTCGAACTCGGGCCCTCGTGCTTGCAAGGCAGGCGCTTACGCCGCTGAGCCATCTCACTGGCCCCCTTGCTAATTTTAAAACAGTAGCTTTGCAGTATAATTTCAAGTCAGGGATTGTAATGCCTCCTGCCTTGCCTTTGTTGCACAGAATTGCTTTTGCTACTCTATAGGTCTCTTCTGGTTCTGAATGAATTTTAGGAATGATTTCTCTAGTTCTGTGAGGTATATTAATGGTATTTAGATTGGGATTGCATTAAATGTGTCTAGCAATTTTGGGAGTATGGCCATTTTCACTGGGTTGGTTTTTCCTATCCATGAGCAATGGGTATCTTTCCATTTTCTGATATCGTCTTCGATCTCCTTTTTCAGAGTACTGTAATATTCAATGTACAGATCTGTTACTTCTTCTGCTGGATTGATTCCTAAGTATTTTATTTTTTTGGATGCTATTGTGAAGGGTATGTTTCCCTATTGTGAAGGTTTCTCTAACTTCTCTCTCAGTGAGTTTGTTGCTTGTGTACAGGAAGGCTATTGATTTTTGAGTGTTGACTTGGTATCCAGCTATGCTACTGAATTTGGTTATTAAACCTAGAAGTCTTTTGGTAGAGTTTTTGGGGTCTTCTATGTAGAGTATCATGTCATCTGTGAATAATGATAATTTATCTTCTTCCTTTCCTATCCTCATTCCTTTTATTTCTCTCTCTTGTCTAATTGCTCTGGCTAATGTTTCCAGAACTATATTGAATAGGAGTGGTGATAGTGGACATCCTTGTCTTGTGCCTGATTTTAGAGTGAAAGCTTTCAGTTTTTATCCATTCAGAATGATATTGGCTGTTGGTTTGTCATAGATGGCTTTTATCAGATTGAGGTAGAGACCTTCTATTCCAATTTGCTGTATGGTTTTTATCATGAATGAGTGTTGGACTTTGTCAAGAGCTTTTTTTGCATCTATTGAGATGATCACGATTTTTGTCTTTGGCTCTGTTGATATGGTGTATTATATCGATTGATTTGCATATGTTGAACCATCCCTGCATTCCTGGGATGAATCCCACTTGGTCATAGTGTATAATCTTCTTGATGATTTGCTGCATTCTGTTTGCTAGTATTTTATTGAGGATTTTTGCATCTATGTTCATTAGGGAGATTGGCCTGTAGTTCTCTTTTTTGGTTGGGTCTTTCTCTGGTTTTGGTATCAGGGTAATATTTGCCTCCAGAAATGAGTTAGGGAATATTGCTTCTCTTTCAATTTCATTAAAGAATTTGAGGAGTATTGGCATTAAATCTTCTCTAAATTTCTTGTAGAATTCAGCAGTAAATCTATCAGGACCTGGGCTTTTCTTTGTTGGTAAGTTTTTAATTACATTTTCAATTTCATTAACTGATATTGGGTTATTCAGAATTTTTATATCTTCTTGATTCAGCTTTGGTAATTCATATGTAGCTAGGAATCTGTCCATTTCTTCTGTGTTTCCATCCTATGAGAGTAAAGATTTTTGAAGTAGGTATTGATTATCTCCTGAATTTCCACAGGATCTGTAGTGATTTCACCCTTTTCATTCCTCAATGCATGAATTTGAGTCTTTTCTTTCCTTTTTTTGATAAGGTTGGCTAAGGGTTTATCAACTTTATTTATTCTTTCAAAGAACTAACTCTTCATTAATTCTTGGTATTGTTTTCTTTGTCTCAATTGTATTAATTTCTGCTCTGATCTTTATAATTTCTTCCCTTGTATGGGCTTTGGGCTTGACTTGCTCTTATTTTTCTAGAAGCTTGAGGTGCAACATTAGGTTATTTGTGCTCATTCAGTTTTCCTGATGTGAGAATTCACTGCTATAAATTTCCCTCTTAGGACTGCTTTCATTGAGTCCCACAGGTTCTGGTATGTTGTATCTGCATTTTTGTTTCATTGTAGAAATTGTTTAATTTCTTCTTTAATTTGATTTGTGACCCATTGGTTGTTCAGGAGGGTGTTACTTAATTTCCATATGTTTATGGAGTTTTTGCAGTTTCTTTTCCCATTAATTTCCAATTTCATTGCACTATGGTCAGATAATATGCGTGGGATAATTTCAGTTCCTTTGCATTTACTTAAGCATGTTCTGTGGGCTAGTATATGGTCTATTTTAGAGAATTTCCTATGTGTAGCTGAGAAGAATGCGTATTCTTTTGTTGTTGTGTGGAACACTCTGTAAACATCTACTAAGTCCATTTGTTCACAGGTTTGGTTCAGTTCTGATATTTCTTTGCAATTTTTTGTCTAGTTGATCTATCTCTTTGTGACAATGGGATATTAAGGTCCCCTGTTATAATTGTGTTATTACTTATTTGATTTTTCATGTCTATTAATATTTGTCTTATATAGTTGGGTGCTCCCATATTTGGTGCATACATATTTATGACTGTTATCTCTTCCTCTTGAAGTTTTCCTCTAATGAGTATGTAATGACCTTCTTTATCTCTTTTGATCATTCTTGGTTTGAAGTTCACATGGTCTGCAAACAAAATAGGAACTCTTGATTTTTTCTGGGTTCCTGTTGCATAGAGTACTGTTTTCCATCCTTTGATTTTCAGTCTATGAACTTCTTTTTGAGTTAAATATGTTTCTTTTATACAGCATATTGTTGGATTTTGTTTCTTGATCCATTCTTTTTTTTTTTTTTTTGTGGGTACCGGGGGTCGACCTCAGGACCTCGCGCACCAGCAGGCGCCCATGCCACTGAGCAATATTATTACCGGCCCTTTTCCATATGTGAGTACTGGGAGTCGAACTCAGGACCTCGCGCTTGCCAGGCAGGCGCTTATGCCTCTGAGCTATCTCACTGGCCCTCTTGATCCATTCTGCCAGTCTGTTTCTCTCGATTGGTGAATTGAGGCCATTTACATTGATGGTTATAACTGATATATATTGGCTTATCTTTGTCATGTTATTTTCCTGCTGTTGGTTCCCTTCTTTTCCCCTCTGTTTAATTGCTTGACCTGCCTGGTGGTTTCTTTCTGTTGCTGTTCTTGGAACTGTGGTCATTTTTTTTCTCTGTGTAGAATATCTTTCAGTATTTCTGGTAGGGTTGGTTTGGTGGTCATGAATTTCTTCAGTTGTTCTTTGTCATGGAAGTATCTTATTTCTCCATTAATTTTGAAAGATAGTTTTGCAGGGTACATCAATCTGGACTGGAAGTTGTTTTCTTTCAGGACTTGAAATACTTCACTCCAAGCTCTTCTTGACTTGAGGGTTTGTGTTGAGAAGTTGGCAATGATTCTGATGGGCTTTCCTTTATAGGTGATCTGTTTTTTTCTCTAACAGTTTTTAATATTCTGTTCTTGTGCTGAATTTCTGGGATCTTGATTATTATATGTCTGCGTGTAGATTTATTTTGGTCATGGTTAATGGGGTTCTATGTGCTTCATTTATCTGTATGTCAGATTCTGTTCACATGTTTGGGAAGTTTTTTGCTATTAGTTCTGCAAATAGTCTTTTTATGTCATTTGTGTTGACTCCTGCTTTTTCATTGACACTTATCAGTCTTATATTGTTTTTCTTTGTGTCATCTTGCAGCTGTTGAATTGTTGTTTCTTGATCCATTGTTATTTTTAAGAGATCTTTCCTTTCACAATCACTAGGTGTGATTCTGTCTTCTTTCAGTTTCATTCAAGCTATTTTATCAGCTTTCAATGGAATTTCTAATTTCCTGGATATTTGTTTGAATCCATTTCATGCATTCTATTTCTTTCCTATATTGATTATTCACAGTTTCCACCCTTTTCCTATCATCATCTATTTTTTATCTATCTCTACTCTAGATTTGCTGAGCAATTCCTTTATGAATACTGACATTTCTTTTTTACCTGAGGGATTATTTCTGATCTGATTTCCTCTATAGCCTCATGGATTTTTTTCTTTACTTTGGTTGCTATCATTTCAGAAATGTCAGGTGTGTGTCTTCCATTTTCCTCTATCTCATTGTCTCCTGGACTTGTTCTGGGTGGGTGGGAGGTCTGAGGTTACATTTTGCTTCTGTGTCTTGTCATTTTCCATTTCAGATGTTTTTATTTTGTTTTCTGTGTTGATCCTTGTAAGTTTTTGTATTAGGTATCTATATCAGTAGTATCAAGTCCTCTCTAGGAAATGTCTGTTCCTCAGTGATGTCTTCTGTATGTAGGAGGTTCTTGGCTTGTGTCTGTCCCAAGATCCTACCTTCCTAGTTAATTAAGAGTGAGATGTTGGTATCTGTTTGGCTCAGTCCGCAGTTCTTTGGTGCTGGGCTGTGGTGAGGTTATTACCCCAGAGCTTCCCGGTATTGTTACAGAAGGGAGAACTACTGATTACAACAGATATGACATCCTAGCTAAAGTAGTATCATTAGCAATAACAATAGCATCAAGCACAGTTTAGAAACTGACAAACTGTGGTAGCTATTAATTTTGTACCTTAAACCATAGGAGCAAAATCTACAATTATATAACAGAACCGATCATAAATTGGGAACCTGTATTCAAAGTGTTTCCCCTTGGTAGAGTGGTTTTACCCTGTGGTGGGGAGAATTAAGAAGGATAGTGGATAAAACAAAGATAACTAAAAAGAAAGTAGAAGCCAGGCTGGAGGACAAAGGATGATCATGCAAATTTTGGGAAACTAGAGGAGAGGGCAGAAGAGAAAGAATGAGGGAGTAAGCAAAGGATTATGTGAACTGGGTATCTGGGTTTGGGAGATGGGATTAGTTTTCATAGGTGGAGTTCTCCCCAGCTGTTTAGAAAAGAAAAAAAGAGAAAAAAGAAAAAGTAAAAGAAAGAAGAAAAGAAAAAGAGAGGGAGAAAGAGAATAGGGGTGGCCCCACCTGCCTGCTTCCAGTCCATGTGTCTTTGTCCCCAGGCACAATGCTGGTTCACCTAATTTACCACCTGTTGACTCATATTGTTAATGTTGCTTTGGACTTTTCATGCCACTAGTCCTGCCTGTCCTGCCTGCGTGCTCTAGCTGGGACCCTACTTTGTCACTGGCATTCCCTGTGGTCTCTGGGCCTTCCAGATCTGTTCACTTCAGTCGTGGCAGCAACAAGGGGAGGGGCTGTTCTCTGGGCCCTCTGGCACCATTCACCTGGGTCTCAGCAGTGGAGATGGTGATGGGAGGGGCTGCCCTCTGTGCCCTTCACCTTGGTCCTTGTTTTTTTTTCTTTTCTAGACAGGGACTGAATCAAGTTGCCAGGCTGGGCTTGAATTTGCATTCTTCCTGCTTCAGCCTCCCAGAGTGCTGGGATTACAGTGTGCACTATCATGTCTGCCTCTAACCAGGCATCTTATCACCTGTGGAGATCCCGGAAGATTCTCTGGGCTTCACCCACCCTTAGATATTTTGGATGGGGGCCCTGGGCATCTGCAGAAGTGATCCTATTTGGAAGTGTGTTCCTGTGGGAGGGGCTCTTTGGGGACACCTGGCTATGAGTTTGCATACTGAGATTGCCTCTCCTCAGGTGGGTTTCCAGAAAGGCCAGCCCCGCTGTCTGTGTGTGATGGTCCATTCTCCCTGCATCTCCTAAGCTAACATGTCACCCCTTTCTGTCCCCCTCTTTCCACAGTCATATAGTTTTCAGATTTGCTAAGACTTTCCTCTAGTTCCAATTAAGTCATTTCTGGGAACTGCTGTTGCTCTCAAGGGGATGCTGAATATTCCTACTCCGATCTAGGATGTAATGATTTTAAATTTTATCTTTAAGAGGAAAACATACTCCTCTGCTTTTCATGCTGTTGAGTGGATTTTTGTCTTAAGCCGAACTGCTATTTTTAAAAAATAGACGAAAAAATGTGTCATGGCTGAAGTATAATACAACCAAACACTTTTTGAGAAACTGAGGTTCCAAGTCCTCTAGTTCCCATGGGGTCTTCTGTTCTCAAGGGCTTGAGACTATGCCTCCAGCCAGCAGAGAAGGTGGTGCGCACAATAAAGGCACAGTGGTTTCTTCAAACCTTGATCCAGAGGTGAACAACCGCCTCTGCTCAGGGCGGGCGCTGGTCGAAAGGCCACACACCATGTGGAGGAGGCAGGGAAGCACACACACACCCTTGTTCCATGGGCTCAGGAAGAAAGGGGATGGGTTGTGGATTTCTGCCACCGTTGCTTGTTCCACCCTCCACCTGCCCTCCCAGTTACAGAAGAGCAGCCAGAGGCTCGGGGCGGTAATGTCATCAGAGTTGAAGCTGCTAGGAGGTGGCAGAGTGAGGATGAAACTTGCTCTGATCCTGCAGACCTGGCTCTTTGCATTTGGTCACCCTTCCTCCTGACCCCATGCACGTGTACAGGATGGGGAGGGGAATGGGAGGGTTAGAGCTTTCTGTTTAAATTTAAAATTTGTACGTGACATTTGTGACCTGTTTTAATACAGGCATTTCAGGTATAGCTATATACATTTCTGAAAAACTGCATTCTGCAAAATGACATCCTAAAAATAACCAGATTTTCAGGGAAATTGGGATTAAAGGCAGACCACATAAAATCAACGGAACTTTAAAAGCCAGTTCGACTTTGTCGCCAGGTCACTTCTAAACACTGACAGTCCCAGTGAAAATGTAAGCAGCACCAACATCATATTCAGTCAGCCTTAATGAGGTCACTCACTTCCACAGGGATCAACTCTCCAAAACCAGAGCACGGCCCAGTCAGCTCCTTGGCTGTAGAAGTGGAGGGATCTCTCTTTTTAAAAATTGGGCGTTTATCATGTTATTCGTTATCTATGTGCTTATCCTTGTACTTGAGTTTTCTTGTTACTTTGTGGATATACCCTGCATTTTCAGGTGGTGGAAAAGGCCCAGCGTATGTTGCAGGGTGAGACTGTACCATTAGTTCATCTTTAAAAGAATGACCCAGAGTGTGGCCTTTTAAAAACTGATAATTGTGCTATTTTTTGTATAACACAAGGGAAGCATCTTTTTATCAGTCAGCTTAAGCCAAGCTATGCTGTGGTACTGTTGTAGTCAGGGTTTGCAAGGGAATAGATTTAATATAGGACACATAATTTATAGGATTATTTTATAATATTCACCCAAAGAGTCAAATGCAGAAGGGTGAGGGAGATCTCTCCACACACTAGAGACCCAAAGAATCCAGCTGAGGGCCTGGATCCCACGGCAATGTCCTGCACGAGTCCAGCTGAAGACCTAGAGCCCATGGCAAAGTCCTCCACGAGACCAGCTGGAGGCCCAGAGCTCACGACAATGTCCCATGCAAGTCTGTATCAAGTATCTGCCCTGGGAAGGCCCAAAGGTCAGTGGTGGAAGCTAGAAAGTCTGCACCAGCAGGGTAAAGGATCTGTGCCAGCAGACTGAGGGATCTGCACTGGAGCCTTATGCTCAGAGTAAGGACCAGAGCTCCCCTGAAGAGAACCACAGCCATCCTCAGCGACAGTGAGGAGGACTGGAGCTCCTCCGATGATGAGAACAGCTGAGTTCCTATCAGGAAAACCAGTCCAGAAAGCTTCTCCAGGAGAATCAACAGCACACATCTTCCTCTCCAGTTCTCTTTTTATGATGTTGGCAACAATCCCCAGGTGGGCCTTCCACACCCAGAACCATGCTGATTCAGTTCAGCTGGGTGTTACAAGTTGACCATGAGTTAATTCACCACAGGTGCCCACATGCAACCACAGTGGCTTCTGGCACAAAGAATCATATCTTTTTTTTTTTTTTTTTTTTTTTGGTGGGTACTGGGGAGTCGACCTCAGGACCTGGAGCGCCAGCAGGCGCCCGTGTCGCTGAGCGATATCACCGGCCCCTTTTTCGTATGTGGGATCCGGGAGTCGAACTCGGGCCCTCGCGCTTGCCGGGCAGGCGCTTAAGCCGCTGAGCCATCTCACCGGCCCAAGAATCATATCTTGCTCACGTGCCACATCCTAGCTTGGCTCGGTGCTGCTCTGCAAGTTGCTCACCTGCAACTCAGGCTGAAGATCACACTGACCTCTGGATGGCAGAGGGAAGAGAAAGACCAGAAGATCTGAAATGACCCTTCAAGCTCCTGTGGAGTGGGAGCTCCCCTCACTTCTGCTCCTATCATGGCCCCGATGGAGTCACATGTGTCAGGATGGTGTTACCCTCCTCCAAGCACAAGGCGAGGGATACGTGGAAGTCACAGTGTCTCCTACACCTTCACAGGTTTTCCATCTTCCTCTGTTCTCACAGTGTCCCTGTACAGCTGATTCTAAAGCAAGGTGAATTGATTCTTGGCAGGTAGGCTCTTATGTAGAACATTCAGCTTTACTTTTAAGGCCATCATATATTGCTTAGCCTTTGTCTTTCACTGGGGGAAAGCATGTTCCAGAAACATTGGTGTATTGGGAAACCCATCACCTCCTCCAGGCCCGCAGGAGCAAGCAGAGAGGAGGGGGGAAGCCTGAAGAACCCAGTGAGAGCTGGAGGTGAGGAGAGGTTTCCCGTAGGAAACAGAGCCTTGGAGAGATGTCACTGCCAGGACAGCAGCACCACCATGGATAGTGGGCAGGGGAGGAACAAAATGGCCATTGTCTTGGTTACTTTTCTCTCATTACTGAGACAAAATACCCAACACCCAAAATTAAGGAAGGAAAGGTTTATTTAGCTCACAGTTTGTGGAGGTTTCAGTCCATAATCAGCTGGCTCCAAGGCAGGGTGGCACATGGCAGAGGGCAACAGTTCATGGTGGCAGAAAACAGCAAGAGCAATGGGAGCAAAAAGGGAGGAGCGCAAGAGAAGACTCTTTCTGTCCCTTATATTGTATACAGGCTACCCACCCTAGGGTGGGTGTAGCACTCACACCCATAATCCCGGCACTAGACAATCACAAACTCTAGATTCAGCTGCCTCCAAAAAGCACCACCCCCGTGACCACATGAGGCTTTGGGGGGCACCCAGACACACCACAACAGTCACGTTCTCCTCCCATGGCAGAAGCCAAGGAGTAGCTGGTGGGCAGCAAGCCAGGCCTGGCTCTCTGTGGGGTCAACTCCCTGGGGTACAAAGTGGGGAAGGAAAGGAAGAACAGAGGTGGAGGGAAGGGCAGGGATGTGGATGGAGAATCACCAACACACCACCTTCACCTATAATTGAGTGCGAGTACTGTAGCTATCAGGGTTCTTCCTGTCCACCCCATGCCCACCCCCAGCACCTGGGAAGGGAGATGAGGGTGCATTGGTATAAGGAGTTCTCAAAGAGTTAAAGCTCACTAACTAAAAAATGCACTTAAAACAGTGTAAGTTCCAAAAAAGAAATTTCAGAAAAATTCATATCCTATTTTGAGAACCTGAAGAACAAGCATCATTCTATGTCTCTCTGGTTCCAGGAGAGGGGTCTCCATTCCTCAGAGGGCCGGTCCTCCACGTGCACCCCCGGTATGCAGCAGAGGCTGCCCCTAGGCACAATGCGCATGCCACACGCAGGCAGAAAGGGGAGTCATTCCACAGGTCCCTCCCCTATGTTTTTCCCCCTTTTATTTTTCTTGAAACAATCTCAAACTTACAAAAATTTCTGTATACAATATGAAAACTATTTTAACTTGAGCTATTTAGAATAAGCTGCTTACATAACACTCCATGGCCCTTCAAATACTTTAGTTTGTTTTTTCTTTAAGGACACTCTCCTATACAACTATCATATAGCCATTAAAGCCAAGAAATCACATCGATGCTTTAATACGATCTTATCTTCAGAACTCATTCCATATCTACCAGTTCCTCAGTAATGTCCATGAGAACAGGAAATTCAGTTTAGAATTGCTCAGTGGATTGTTAGCATATGTATTTAGCCTCCTTATTTTGATTTTCATGACTGTGACACTTCTGATGACTACAAGCCAGTTATTTTGTAAAAGCTTTCTCAGTCTACGTTGTCCTAGGCTTCCTTCTGATTAAACTTTCGCATCTTTGACAAGAAAATCACAGAAGCGAAGCTGCATTCTTTTCATTGCATCTTATCAGGTGACACAAGATTTACAGGATTTCAATTTTCCCATTACTGATACTAATTTTATCACTGGGTGAAGGTAGCACCTGCAAGGTTTCTCCACTCCAAAGTTACTTGTTTCTATTGCAAAGGGTGAGTATTGGAATGGATTGGGATGGCCAAAGATAATATATAAACATTTTAATTCTCATCAAACTTTTAATTTATTTATGAATTTATAAAATCTTGATGGATTCTTGCATTTTGATTTTATTCACTATGACTCATTACTATCATTATTTTGTCATGCAAATTGCCCCATATTTGACAGTGAGATCTGCTTTCTAGCTGCCTTCTTTAACTTTTGACAGGTCCTTATTTTGAAATTCATGTGTGTGCGTGTGTGTGTGTGTGTGTGTATGTATCCAATTATTCCAGCACTATGTATTCAAAAGTTTTTTCTTTTCCCCACTGACTTGCTGTCTTAGTTACATCCATTACTGGGACAGTGTCCACACCTACAATTTAAAGTAGGAGAGGTTTACGTTGGTTTCAGTTCATGACCAGCTGGTTCCAAGGCCAAAAACAGAATGGCAGAGGGCCATAATGAACAAAAAGGTATTTAACCCATAGCAGCCAGGAAACAGAGAGAGGGGGAAAGAGCCAGAGACAAGAATATACCCTCCAGGTCACACCTCCCAGTGACCCACTTCCAACCAGGCCTCACCTTCTAACAGCACACTAAGCTACGGAACCCATCGATGGATGAATCTAGTGATGAGTATAGCACCCCATGATCAATCACCTTCCACACACAGGAGAATTGTGAGGGTCTAGATCTAAACCGTAGCATTCTGCTCCTGACCTCCAAAAGACTCATGAGCATGTCATTATGCAAAATGTATTTAGTTCATCTCTAAGAGTTGCCAAAGTTTTAGCAATTCTAGCACTGCTGAAAAGCCAAGTCCAAAGTCTCCACTTAAACTCAAGGCAAATTCTTAGTTGAGAGCCCCTGTTAAAATCGGAAAAGAAGGTTACATATTTCCAACATACAATGGCACAAGGTACATTTCCCATTTCAAAAGGGAGGAAAAGGAGGATAGAAAGAAATCGGACCAACGCACAACTGAAACCCTGCATGGCAAACAGTAAATCCTGTAGTTCCATATCTAGCACTGGAGGCAGATTGAGGCGAGATGTGACCTCCAAAGGGATTGGGCCATGTTGTCCCTATAGTATTGCCTCCTTGCAGCCCTCATGGCTTCTCTCTTAGAGTGGCGTCTCTCACTACCTGATGCTTCCCTCAGCAAATGTTCCATGTTTCTGAAAACTCTAACTTCCACTAAACTTTTGGCTTCACTCTAACAGCTGCATGCATGCACTGTCCTCTCAGGGGCACACTGCATGACCCTCCAGGCCTTCTTCTGAAATCTGGGTTGAAGCCTCCATGACCCCATAACTCTTGCATTCTGCCTGCCTGTAAAATCAGCACAACAAGAATGATACAAAAGTCTGCTGCCAGCTTGAGCAGTAGCCCAGCCTTCTTGGATCAGGGTTGCAGAGGCTTCTGAGTGCCTGGATGGCTGAGCCGCAGGAAACTTTCCTACTTGGCCCTGAATTAGCTGAGCTCTCTAGGGCTCTCTTCTCAAAGTGAAGTCTTTCACTTTTCCACTTGTGAGCCTGCAAAGGGCAGAGTTTTGCTGATTCCTGAGATGCCTCCAAACCATCTTTTCTATTGACCCAATGCAAAAATACTTGGTTTCTTTTCAATGCTAATTTTTTCAGTAACCAAATTCTCTAAGGCTGCAACTTCTCAGGCACTTCCTTTCTGACAAAACTGAAATTTTTCTATATTGTTTGACTCTGCTGTTTGCTCTTGATTTTTTTACTGTAGATCTGGCTAAAAGCAGCCAGCAGTACCCATGCCACAGCCTAAATGTTGAGCTGCCTTGAAATTTCCTTTGCAAGATTGATTAGTCCACCACCCTTAATCTCAGCCCCCCATAAAATCTCAGGACATAGGCAAAATGTAGATGAATTTTCTGCCAGTGTGTAACACACATGGCTTCTTGTCTAACAGCCAATGGAGTCCTTGCTCCCAACTGAAACCTCCTGAGCTTGGCCTTTACTGTTTGCATTTTTGTTAACATTCTGGTCTTTTGAGCTAATTGCACATCAATCACTACTCACAAGATTTTAATATATGTGCTGTTGAAGTGAGTACACTGCTCACAAAATTTTGATGCTTTTCTAGTCCACTTCTCCAAACTTTTACAAACTCTTCTCACAAAGAAGTTCCAAAGGCTTCTATACCACATGGTCAGGTACAGTCATAGCAACAACCCCACTACCAATACAAAACCTGTCTTAGATGCCTTCCTGTTGCTAGGGCAAAATATCTGATACCTACAACTTAAAGGAAGAGAGGTTTATTTTGGCTCATGGTTTTAGTCCATGGTTGGTTCCTCAAAGGCAGAAATAGCATGACGAAAGGGCGTGTCAGAAGAAAGCAGTTCAACCCATGGCAGCCAGGAAGCAGAAAAATAAGAGAAGACCTGGGCACAGGAATGCACCCTTCCAGATCATGCCCCTACTAACCAACCTCCAACAAGATTCCACCTCCTAACAGCACATTCAGCTGTGAACTCGTCAATGGATGAATCCACTTATGAGCATAGTGCCCCCATGAAGCAATCACCTTCTACACACATGAGAATTCTGGGGGACGTTCTAGATCTAAACCATAACATTTAGCTTGGTGCCTTTACAAAAAACATCAATAGACCATCTACGTGTGGGTCTATTTCTGGACTCTCTATTCTTTTCCATTGAGCCTATTTGCCTATCTTTATACCAATACTGTATTACCTTGATTTATATAGGAATGAAGGGGAGGAAAAATTATGAGAAAGTACACCACTTGGCTTTCAGTAATCCTGGAATCATTTGCCTTTTTTTTTTTCCCCAGGATCTCACTATGTACTTCAGGGTGGCTTTGAACTCACTATGTAACCCAGGCTGGTCTTGAACCCATTGTAATCCTCCTGTCTCGGCCTCCTGAGTGCTGGGATTATATAGGCATGTGCCTCCATGCCCAGCGATTTGCCATTTTTATTGTATGGAGGCACCTAGAACTGCAGAATAACAGTAAGATAGTGGGAAGAGGAAGAAGAGAGGGAGAGGAAAGTGAAATTGCAGTAATCTAAGGAGACCCCATGGTGAATGCTTGTACTTCTAGACTCACTTTGGTGCTCTGCCCCTGAGGAATATACGGTATGGTCACAATCCTAGACAGCCCAAGTTGTCAGGGCTCACAAAGGAGAAACACAGCCCCACAGCAGTTCCTTTTCACCTTGGGAAGGAAGTGCTCACCCCGGTTTTCATTTTCACTCTCAGAAAGGTATTCCTCCATGATGACTAGAAACCACTAGAGACCTGATCATAAGTGCAGGTCTTGTACAAAGGTCTTGGAAAACAGACCAATGACCTAAGGTAATGAAGGGCAGCAGCCATTTAGGACAGAGATGTGATCAACTCAAACCTAGGTTTGAGTGGCTTTGATCACCAGATGCCAAGGGAAATGGTCCAAGAGCAACCTGCCAGAGCCACTGAACTTCCTTTACAGAAGGGAGGAGAATTAAAGGGGGTGTGAGAAGGCAATCAAAATCTTCTTGTTAAACAGTGACAAATTAACTTGAATTAATGCAATAGTCTTTGTATATTATCATGAAATGCCTATTATTTGAAAAATGACACATTTAGCAGGCAGAGCTTTTATATTTCCCATTACTTTATTCCTTCCTGATCCCTTCAGGAGTTTTTTAGCCCAGTCTTCCAGCTAGTTCTGGTGCCAACTCTTCTAGCCATGTTCAAATAAAGCAAATGCCTCACTATAACCAATCCCACTGCCTTTGTACCTAACTCCCACTTTCTGTTTGTTGCTTCCTTTTCTCTGGCTATAAATGTGGACACGTGGTGGGGTACAGCATTCTGAATTGCTGCCAGATCCTACAATCACAAATAAAAGCCAATTAAGATATGAAAAACTCCACTTGTTATGATTTTGTCTTTTAACATGATTGTTTCTGAGGCTGTTATTTCCCTCATATCTCCCCACTGCCCCTGAGTAAGTGGGTGGAACCCTCCTCAGGGAAAAGAGAAGAGATCATAGCCTGCACTTGGGTAGGTGCACAGGCATCATGTGTGGGCCTGTACATCACCTGTGCACTGAATCAGGTGGCCAAGGGGACCAGGTCGAGGGAGCTGCAGGTGTTTGTTCAGGCCCCAGCCTCAGGGCTGAGAGTTTACAAGTCTGTCGCATTTCCAGGAGCCCGAGCCCAGGGAGACTCTTCATGGCTCGCCACAGGAGCCCTTCTCTCCTGACTGTAGTCTGGCTTCCAGGGTGGGGCGGCCAGAGTCCAGCCAGGGACCTCTCCTGTTATTTCCTTGACAAAGCATCCTGTAATGCCTGGAGCCATGTATGCATGGTGGGTTGCAGCAGCCCCTTTTCTCTAAGAAATGACTGGGCAGGAAATGGTTTTCCAGGAGGCACGGTGAAGAGAAAAGGGCACAAAAGGAAACTTCTTCCTATCCAGAAAGTCCTCCTAGACTCCATTCTCTGTTTCCATGGATAACCCCAGGCAGATCTGGTGACTCCTCTCCTTTAGCTTTATCTGATGAGTCCTCTTCTCTGTTCTTGCTGCTGTCCAACGCATGGTGACCTGGGATCTCACCTGTTGACTTATCCCTGGTTTGCAGCAAACCTGCTCATGGGGATCCCCTTAGGACAACTATGAGAAGAAACAGGTGGGTGGGCAGCCTCTAGTTTAGTTTACATTAAGCACTTCAGCTCCTGAAACGATGTCACTCAGACCCACCCCTCTCCCGTGGCAGGTTTCCAAAGCAAGTGTATCTGTGCTTCAGCCCAACAAGGCATATTTGCACCCCAAAAACTACAAGAGATTACAACTCTGCACTCAGTACCCAAAAATAAATTCCCAAACTTACACTGAAAGAAATAATACAGAGAATTGTCCAAAGTATATAATATAATTACTATACCCTTGTCTTGAGCCAAGCCATCAGATCCTTCCTTGTACTTGGTTTGTAACATCTTCACTCTTTCTGGAGTTATTTTACATAAATACTTTGGCATAATTCCACTGCATGCTACTACAGGAAATTGATAGAAATAGTATTAATTTTCTCTCTTTTGGATTTATCGTCAGCATGTTGTTGAGGACACTACTCACTACACTACACACTACTTGTTGGAAAGAATCCACCAGAGAATTTTCTCTGCAAGTCCGTTTATTAGGAAGGTTATCACTACTCATGACAGTGAATTTGCTATACATATTCTGCTTCAATTTAAGGACACCACAAACTATACAGAACTTGAGGTTTCTTGGCAGTAGTTGCTGGGAAGCATGCAAACTTGTGTAGCACATCAAGCAATTGTATAGCATTTTTCTAAATGGAGTAGGTGAAGAGACTTTGTCTATGATTTCATCTTTTTTTCCCTTTTTTTTTTTTAGCTTACCATTGATGTTGTCTTTAGTTTTCATCTTTTATGTAATTGTGGTATCCATCTTAAATCCTTTGAAAACAAAGATGGGATTGGATAGCAATGGAGGAGAAGAGTGAAAACAGTTGTGGAATGTGAGGGATAAGGCCTGGAGCTCTGGAGAGTTTTGGCTGACTGGAGTCAAGGAGGGCGGTAAAGTCCTGGACCTAGAGGAGATGCAGAGTGAGGGTGTGTGGGGAGAAAGGTGTGAAGGGGGTGTTCCAAGAAAACCTTCAGTGGCAGCTGTGGAGGTGAAAGGAAGGCTGGAGGAAAGCCTGGAGAGGCTGACATGCAAGGCAGCAGAATAGAGATTCTTCCTTTTCAAAGCATCGTGTTTCCATTCCACTCTTTTTCATCATAAAATCAACTAGCGGAATTCCACCGTTGAAAGACTTAATTGGGTGTAGTTTATGCAGTGTGACACTCTTCCATGATTATTTTTATCTGAATCTTTGTAAGGCTACCCATGGTAACACGCTTTTCTGTTCCCACGTGAAGTTCACTCCCACGTTCCCTGCAGCCTTGATGGACCCTGTCAGGCTGGCCTGCATCCAGCAGGGTGAGGGAGACTTCCGCACTCTCAGTGCCAGTGCTGGACACCAGGGGACCTCCCAGGGATGGGGGCAAAGTGACATCAGAATCCACTGTGCCTCTCCAGAGCAGCAGAAATTCTGTAGGGAGACACTTGGACCATAATTTAGGGTACTTTTACTCCCTCCCCAAATGAGCAGTCAAAACGGGAGATGCTTTTGGGTTTTTTGGTGCTGCCTGGAGGAGAGATGGACTCACTGCCAGTGGGCAATTATTTCACTGTAAAAGGAGCAGAGGCTGCAGCTGTCTTGGAGCGGGAGCTTTTCGAAGTGGATTCAAAGCATCTCATCTCACCAGGCATCCAGGAAGAGGCTTCAGACACCCTCCTGAAATACTTAGCAACATTCTAGAAAAATCTGCCTCAGCAAATCACTAGTCAGTCTCCCTACCGAAATATCTTTTGCGATATGTGTACACATGCTAGAAGTCGTCAAGAGAGGAAACAGCCTATCAGAGGTACACGAAAAGGGAGCTCATGAGACGGAAGTACTCAGCTTTATAAAGCACAGCCGAAGAGGAGACCTGGTCTAATCATCACAGCCACCCTGTCAGCCATGTCACTCTCAATTTATAGATAATGAAGCTGAGGCCCAGAATGTTGAAATATGCTATTTGCTTAAATACAATTCTTCATATCATAACTCTCAAGCCTTCCTTTTGGGAACAATCTATATGGTTTATCAGCTCAGGGCCGCCTTCCTCCTCTCCCAGTATGCTTTTATCTTCTTGCTCACACTTTTCTCTGACTTTCCCGGCCCCCTTCCCCTCCCCAGGACATTAAAAACATCCTGCAGTCTTTTTGAACCCATTCCATAACCCAGGAGAGTTCTGTGGCTTGGCCACAGAACAATCACTCTGAAACAGCATCACTGCCAAATATTGCTCAAGGTCCCATTAATAAAAGCTGTTTTCTAGACCAGATGGACCAAAGGGCAGGATTGTATTTGTGTTATTTTTATTCCCTTAACTTCTCTGTAAGTCTGATGCTATAGAAATAACTCAGGAAGCCCTGAAAACCAGCAGTCCCGGTCTGTGTGATTTTGAGCAGTGACAAGCTCTTGGATTGTTTCTACCTCAGTGATAGTAGATGACAATGAAACAAAATGAGGTTGAAGGTCCTTGTCTAGCACTAACAGTCATCTCTATGGTAGATACCAGGATTCTTATCACTGCTTTTGACTCACTGGTAGGGTTGGTTCCCAATTTCTGGGACCAATCCAACTAATGAAAATGGAAACATGGGAAACCATATGAAAGGAGAATATATTCTTTTTTTTTTTTTTTTTTGTGGGTACTGGGGGGGTCGACCTCAGGAACTCGCGTGCCAGCAGGCGCCCGTGCCGCTGAGCGATATCACCGGCCCCTTTTTTGTATGTGGGTTCCGGGAGTCGAACTCGGGCCCTCGCGGTGCCAGGCAGGCGCTTAAGCCGCTGAGCCATCTCACCGGCCCCTAGGAGAATATATTCTTTTAGGGTAGGTCTTTGGGCTGAATCAGGAGAAGGATGTCATCTTCTTCTCTACTACTCCCTGAGAAAGGAGAATAAGTTCACTGTTGTATCTCCAGTGCTAAAACAGTGCTCGCACATAGTATGTACTGAATAATTATTAGTTGAATTGATTAATAGAATTTAGAGACCCAGGAAACTCAATATTTATTTCAATACAAAACTCTAATATTTGAAAATACTTGTGCTTTCATCCATGCACTAATTATACACTGCTGATACCCCATGGCTCCCATACCACCCTCCAACTGCAGTTTCAATAGGACCTGGGTCCCTTTGACGTATCCTACTCTTTCTGGAATTTGAGGCTGTGTTAGTTTACAGAAAGATAATAATTTGGAACAGGAAAAGTCTCATCAGAGATATGAACAAACAGTACAGAAAAAGAAGTGAAAATCACCCTTAATGCTGTGAAAAGCAGCTCAATATCATTCATCTTATGGTAAGATGAATGTAAATTATAACTACACTAAGATATCATTTCTTGCCAGTAAGACTGGCAAAATCCCAAAATCTGGACTACATACTCTATTGCTAATGGTATAGTATATCAGGAGTATTCTTCTACATTCCTGGTAAGAATGAAAAAATGGCATAATCCTAAAGAAGGGGAAATCTGCAAAATTATATATGCATTTACCATTTGACCCAGCAATCACACTACAAAGTTGTCTTTTGAGAATCTAGATTCTAAAACACTATCTCCAACACTTAATAGCAAAAATAGGACCAGACAAATGTATAAGGTACTATTATAGCATTATTTGTAATAGCAAAAGACTAGCAAAAGCCCAAATCAATAGGACAAGTTACATAAGCAGAGCTTCAGCCACACATTAAAGTACAACACACTGTAAAGAGGAATGAGAAGTAACTGTATACAGTGAAGTGGTCCTAGGGCATATTACTATGAAAAGCAAAGGGAAGAAAAACATGTGTAGTATGGTACCATTTATATAAGAAAGGGAAGAAAAGAATCTGCTATTGCATCTGCCTCAATATGTGTTTAGCCATATAGTATAAAAATCAATGAAAGAATAATAAAAAATTTAAGGATGGTTTTAGAGGACAGAGATGAGTATCTTTGACTATTTCAAAGATTTATCTGTAGAAACCTAAGTACTTAATGTAAAACAAAATTAAAACTTACTTCTTAAGAAGCAAAAATAAAGTAAGTGGATTATATCTGTGCATCTAGTTAGCAGCATTTCACACAAGGAAAAACTATTTTGAATGAATTTAAAAGTTACTTTGACCATGCAGTCTCATTGGGATCAATCCTAAAGACAAAACAACAGCAAATACAAAAAGAAAACTTTAAATTGGCCTTGGTAATCACATTGGTGGTACAGTTGGTATTGCTATCCTGAGACTGCTATAACGTAGGATAAAGAGAAGTTATTATTTGGTATCTTTGAGAACCAGGTATTTTGGTGTGGCTGAAAGGAGATACATAAGCTGCATTAGTGAACTAAAGAGGCTGTAGACCTGTGTTCCCTTTGGAATACCAGTACGCAACCATGAACTATTTGAGCGTACTGACAAGCATCTTCTAATTCTGCTCCATGAAGAGATGCAGACACAGTTCCCGACCAGGGTCAGGGGTCCCCAAGGCCAACTTCAGGTTCAGTCATCTCTATAAGAACTCATAGAACTCAGCAACTTTCCTGGCTGCAGTTTATTACAATGAAAGGATATGGGTTAAAGTCAGCAATGGAGAAAAACACAGGGCAAAGTCCAAAAGACCAGACACAAGCTTCCAGTCATCCTCTCCCAGGGGTATCGCAGGAATAGTGCTTAATTTTCCCAGCAATGTGTGGCAATATGCATGAGGCATTTCCAACCACAGAAGCCTTGGTGTTAAGTTTTTTACTGGGGATCAGTCGTGTAGGCATGGCCCTCCAGAGGTCAACAGCACCACATGGCCTGAGACAGCTGTCACAAGTCACACTGCTAGCATGGACTGCTTTACACGGCCCCAGTTTGAACAATCCAGGCCCGCTGAGCTAATCCTTCACTGCAAACCAAGTTAGAAACAGTGGAGTGCCATTAGTACAGAGATTGTGTTCTTTAAATAAAAAATAGGTTCTTTGCAGAAATGGCTGAATCCAAGTCTAGGGGAGGAAATGCTCAATGTGAGCCTAGAAGAGATCAAGGGAGTTATCAAAGATCACTGGGATTGCGTCACTTTGACTCAGAAGTCAATCTAAGTAAGTTCACACTGGCTAAAGAGTGAACACTTTGGGCCGGTGAGATGGCTCAGCGGCTTAAGCGCCTGCCCAGCAAGCGCGAGGGCCTGAGTTCGTCCCCCGGAACCCACATACGAAAAAGGGGCTGGTGATATCGCTCAGCAGCAGGGGCGCCTGCTGGCATGCGAGGTCCTGAGGTTGACCCCCCGGTACCCACACACACAAAAAAAGAGTGAACACTTTGAGCATCAATATTATTATAGTAGATATAAATACTTCAAAACACATTTTTTTTAATGTGGGTACCGGGAGTCGAACTCAGGACCTCGCGCTTGCCAGGCAGGCGCTTATGCTGCTGAGCTATCTCACCGGCCCCGTATTTATTTTTATAGGATACTAAAATAACCACAGCAATTCATTGGTCCTATTGGATATGTGCTTTAAAACAACTCACATCACTAATTGAAAATGGGTAATGAAATATCCGTCCTCTCTGTCCTAAATGATCATAAAAAGTAGATAGTTGATGTGAAGTGGAGATGCAAGGGCTTCTTTTCATAAGGGTATTTCAGCTGAAAAAAAAGAGAGAGAAAGGAAAGGGGAATGATAGAGTATCACTATTTTTCAAACACTACTAAACTAGTGGATTTGAGCAATGATCAAAAACAGAAACAACAGAGACTGTTCCTCCTAGTAGAAGTCCAAACACCACTTGTAAAGCAGGGTTAAAAAAAACTCAAGAGATGACCAAGGTCTAGATGTAATGATCAGTTTGTAGGTGGTACAGGGGGCTGGTAAACATTATATGTTACATGACCTGGGAAGGCCGTCATGCAATCAGCAAAATCAAGACTGTGGGAGACTCCGGATCCTGATTTCCAACATAAAATTTTAAATTTTTAGAAAATAAAGAGGAAATCTATAGAACAAAAGAGAAATATCAACAAATTAGAGTGTATGCTACTTATCTGTACACCAGTTCAAACTACTGTAGTATTTCGAACATTTCTGAGACAACTGGGAAAATGTGAACATAGACTATTTAATAATATAAAGAAATTATTATTAATTGATTTTAGATGTGATACTGGTACTGTCTTTTAGTAAAAAAAGAGTCCTTCAGGAAACCGGGAAGTAGATTTTTGGAGAGGGGGAATGGGGTAAGCAGGAGGGGGAAGGAAAGAGACAGGGAGTGATGGGATTGAAATTAAGATACGTACCAACTTTCTAAAACAGAGCCCACCATTATGTAATGTTATCATGCAGTAATAAAATATAATTCAATTTAAAAAATAAAAATGCCCTTATATTTCAGCGATAACAGATTGAAATCTTTATAAATTAAAATATATTTGGGTTTTGCTTCAACATAGTCTGGTGAGAAGTACACGGAATGGACAGGGCAGAGATGAAACAGAACTGGCTACATTTGTACTAACAACTGTTCAGCCAGGGTGAGAGGTAGCATTGGTTCTTTTTTTTTTTTTTTTTTTATGGGTACCGGGGGTCAACCTCAGGACTTCCCACTTGCCAGGCAGGCGCTTATGCTGCTGAGCGATATCACCGGCCCCGTAGCATTGGTTCTTTACATATCCTCTTTTACTTCTGTATGTTTGTATTTTTTGTACCGTTTTGTCTCAAACAAAACCCGAAACCAAGAGCCCATTTCAACTAGGAAATGTTGCAAGTAGGTAAACTGAGGGTTGAGACTTCGACCATTTGATTTAGCAATGTGGAAGTCACTGGTGATCCTGATAAGAGTAATTACAGTTGAATGACAGGAACAAATGCCAGACTGGGTTCAAGAGACCATGGGAGAAGAACGGAGAACATGGAGAAAAGATAACTCTTTTGAAAAACATTGCTGTAAAAAGGAGTCACTGATGCAGCAGTAGAAAAGAGGGACAAGGATTGATTGCTTCTTATTTTTAACAGAAGGAACAACGGTAAGTTTACAGAGTGACAGGAACAATCCACTAGGAAGGGAAGCATCAACGAGGCCGGAGAAAGAGCACAGAATGGCCAGCGCCATGCTCTGAGTGGGACATGGGGTTTAGAACGGAGGGGTGTGGTTGCTGGAAGGAAAACCAGGAACGGTCATCCATTCTAAGGGGTGGGCAGGGGGTCAGCACATGGGACAGATGCTGTATCCAGGAGGATGGGGTGCGGGAGCTTGTTCTCTTCTGAATACTTCTTAGTGAAGTATGAAGCTAGGAGTAGAAATGGGAAAGAGGTGCTGTAATTTTAAGGAAAGGAGAGAAAGGATGGAAGAGTCACCCAGGAAAAGGAGGAGTAGACTAGGACACAGTGTTACGGCCTCCTTGGGGGTGTGGTTGTGAATTTACGGGGACACCAGGCAGCAATGGCTGTTTTTCTCCAGCAAGATTCTGATGTGTGGGTGTTGACATAGAGCAGGCAGTGTTGAATTTAGCAAAGCTTTGGATTGTGTCAAACAAAGAAAGGAAAAGATGAGTAATGCAGAGGGAATATATGCGAGGGAGTAATTATAACTCAGTTGTGGACTTTTAACATTAAAGATCAAAGTGAGAATACAAGTGTGGCAAGAGACAGGGAAAACTGGTGATGGAGCCAATGGGTTGTCAGCCCCATGTGGAACGGAATTGCTGAACTTGGAGTGTCAGAAGGAATAAGCTACAAAATGGAGATGGTGAGCAGAGTGTATAATGCTTGAAATGGACTGTACGGAGAACTGTGTTATTGGTAACAATGAGGCCTAGTGTATGACTAAGAAAGTGGATAGTAGAAGTGGGATGAAGGACAAGTTCACCGAGGAGAGGAAGTCAAAGACTGAGACATTGGGATTTGAACAGATCATCTCCATGGAGACTGAAATCACCAAAACCCATAGCAGTAGTAGTACTGGGGAGTGTGACCGTAAGCCCAGAGTCACAGTCATCAAGGAATGAGTGGGAGTGATCTGGTGGGGCTGACAACAGCAACAATGAGGCACAGTAGTAGGTGACACAACTTGTCAACGGGACACTAAAACCTGGATGTTTCAGGAGCGAGGAAGGGAAAATGGAAGGGAAACAGCAACAAGGGGCCAGGGGACACTCGCTTCACGTTGAGGCCTGGCTCTACAGGGAAGATGGCGGAGAAGCAGCCAGCAGTGGGGAGGACTACAGACATGAAGGTGAAGAAATATTTTGCCAAGAGGTGATGCATACAGGAGGGTGGGCCCACACTGCCTTCCAGAGGGCCAAGTAGAAAGGTTTTGTGAGATGCGATGAGCAAGGAAAATGGGCCAGAAAGGCAATGTCCA
Source organism: Erethizon dorsatum (assembly GCA_028451465.1). Taxonomy (NCBI): domain Eukaryota; kingdom Metazoa; phylum Chordata; class Mammalia; order Rodentia; family Erethizontidae; genus Erethizon; species Erethizon dorsatum. Next base: position 84,649,876 of record CM051834.1, read on the forward strand.
GACCTGTGTGGGGATCCCACGCAGGTAAGAGGATGACCTAGGAGTCTGGTGTTTGGGAACAGATAGGGGACGAGAGACATTAATGGGAATAAATGGCATAATGATTTTGGGCCCAATGGTCTCAAGGTAGATGGTGGTGAAGCCAGCACATGTTGAGTGTGAGGGAGCAGGGAGGTCAGAGGCCATAGCAACACTCTTGACAAGCAGGAGTGGGAGGGCTGCGGGATCCCCTCCTACTGAGCATTCAAAGATCCCTGGGGAATGGGATCCAAGGAGAGGTTATCTTACCTGGAACTTACCTGGTGTCAAGCGCTATTCTAAGTGCATTCAATCTTTTAATCCTCATAACAACCCCAGAAGGTTTTAGATGAGCAGCACAGACAGGTTGAGTAACTTTTTGAGGTAATGCATCCAGGAAGTAGGAGGGACCAGATTTGAATGCAAGCAATCTGCCTCAATGCCCAAACTCTTGACCACTAAACTCTACTAGTATTTGACATTCATTGAACTTGGACTGGATACCATCTACGTGCCTGCTTCTTTGTAAACTCCGTAAGAATGGGGACTGCTATTCTTATTTATTCATTTTTCAGTATCCAGGGCCTTTTCACTGAGCTATATCTCCAGCCCTTATTACTTTGAGATAGGGTCTCGCCAAGTTGCTAATTGACCAGGCTGGGCTCGAACTTGTGATCCTCCTGCCTCTGGGGTCACAGGTATGTGCTACCACACCCAGCTAATGTTGAGTATTTAAAAACTGTTTAATAAATGTTTGAATGAATTGAATGAATAAACAGACTTATGAGACAGATAAATATTACCTAGAGAAAAAAAAACAAATTGGGTTAAAAACAGTAAAACTGTTCCTTTGCAATATCAGATAACAAAAACTTGTAAAGCAATAATAATTCAAGAATACATGAATTGAACAGAAAAGCCAGGAATTAGAACTGAATCTACCAAGGAATTTATTATATAAAAGCAGTATTTTTGAAGTTAGTGTGGGAGTATCTTATTTAATAAGAGAGATGGAGAAACTGGTTAACCATTCAGAAAAAAGTACAATCTGAATCCCTATCTCACACTGTCACCAGAATGCAGTTCAAAAATTAAAATGTAAAACAATTCTAAAAGTCCAAGAAACAAACATGGAGTGTGTAAAATATGTTACATATCAAAGTGGAGAAGGCCTTTCTAAACCTAACACAACACACCACGGAAGTTTTATAAATATGACCAACATAAAAATAAAATTTCAGCCTAGCAAATCCAGAGTTTACAAAAATAAATGACATACAATAAGCTGGGATAAAATATATACAGTGCATATCATAGATAAAGGGCTTCTATGAATCAAGATTTTAAAAAACCCCACCTCTGTAGCATACTGGATAAGGGATAGGAAACAGTTAAGAGGAAATATAAATTACTCCTAAATATATCAAATTTTTTTTTTTTTTTGTGGGTACCGGGGGTCGACCTCAGGACCTCGCGCGCCAGCAGGCGCCCGTGCCGCTGAGTGATATCACCGGCCCTTTTTTCGTATGTGGGTTCCGGGAGTCGAACTCAGGCCCTCGCGCTTGCCAGGCAGGTGCTTAAGCCACTGAGCCATCTCACCGGCCATCAAATATTCTTGACCTCATTGATAACAGAGATTACAACTAATAGCATATTGTAGCACCATTTTTACCTATCACACCAGGAAAACTGCAAATTTGATAACACACCATATGGTAAGAGTGTGGAGAAGTTACATACGCACATACTCTAATATGTTCAAACTTAAACTGTCAAAGGACAGCTGCGTTTAACCATCCTAAGTGCCTTTACTTGCAATTCTAGAATTGGGCAACACTTCACTCCATAAGCTGGAGTAAGCTTTGGTTTTATGGACAGAGAAAGGCTGAAGAAAACAGAAAACAAAAAGTGGATTGCTTGCTTCAAAGTTACTTTCCTTGTAAATGGGCACAGGGAGACAGAACAATAGGAAAATACCGATTTGTTAATATCAGATTATTTCAGGTTTTAAGGATTAATGCAGAGAGGGAAATACATTATCATTCTGATTAAAATGGGCCTACTTGGGAAAATCTGGCTAATCCCAGCTTCTCCAAAGGTCAGATAAAGAGCTTTGTTTCAGCTTATGAACTTTAGCATAACCCCGTTTTGATTTTAGCTTGTTCAGTTGGTGCCCAGGGTAGAGGCCCTCATGTTTATCATGTATGTATAAGGATATTCATCCCAGCTTTTGTAACAGCAAAAAAGCAATTTAACTGTATGTGAACAGGGATATATGCACCACCCATACAGTGTTATGTTTTACATGTATGCAACTGTTAAAAAGAATGAGTACCTGAATGATATGGAATGATCTCCCAGGCACATCAAGTGAACAGAAATCAAGCTTCAGAACAATGCAAATCTAGTATGCTACGTACTCATCCAAAATACGGCACCTAGGCATACTGAATTATTTTAAACCTAAGGAAACAGAAAATGGCAGAAACAGGATGGTTCTCTGAACTTGCCCTCTTCTTCTTCCCTGAAGGTCATAAAAACCTATGAAGGATTTTCTGACCTTCCCTTGAAGGAGGTTGTAGGAGCAGTATGTGAGCAGTGTCTTCCTGGTACGTGGAAGAGATGAACACCCTTATTGCCAAAGAGCGAGAGCGGTCAAGAATGTAAATAAGTAGGCCTAAGTTTTCTCCAGTTTATTACCACTAGATCAAACCCTTTTTGTGTCCTATCATATTTCTCCATGATTATCCATTCTTTATTGAGTTTACAATAAAAAATACAAGTTTAATTGTTTATTATTTTCTTATGAAGTTTCCCAAAGTTGAGTGGTACTTACAATTAACGTTTTCTTTTGTTAATTCTGTTGTTGTCGCTGTCATTGTACCTTAACCATAAACCTAAGACGGGTAGAAGCAAAGTTATTTTCCTCCTCTGTGTTACCATTTCTGGTTTTTTTTTGTGTGTGTGTGTGGGTACCGGGGGTCGACCTCAGGACTTCGCACGCCAGCAGGCGCCGTGCTGCTAAGCGATATCACTGGCCCTTTTTTTGTATGTGGGTTCCGGCAGTCGAACTTGGGGCCTCAGGACCTCGCGCTTGCCAGGCTTATGCTGCTGAGCTATCTCACCAGCCCACCATTTCTGTTTTTTGAAAGACAGAGTAAAGAACAGGTGGCTGAATGAATGATTGGTGTGGTTCATACCCAAGAAAGAGGCTACACTGGTTGTGAAGGGAAAGGAATTGAGTACATGGGCACAATGATGTCATGCCTGTGGATTACTGTGTACATTCACAGCTTTTGAATTTCATGTACATAAATATAGTACCTCTCCCGAACAGTAGTATGATACTGATTTTTTAAGAATGTTATTTTTGTTCTCAAGTTGAAAAGAAAACATACACACGCTGCATCATAACATGATGGAAAGTGTTAGGTGCCCCAAGAGAGGCAGAGATGGACTGCGGGAAAGACAGGGCTGGTGGAAAGTTAGGCGGAAGGGTGGGATTGTGTTTTATTTAAATACACTTCAATAGAAATGGAGTTCTAATCTTCAAGTTCAGGTCATATTCAGCAGCTCCTTGGCCTCTAGTGTTTTGGTTAAAAGCAGGTCCCAGAAAATTTGGAGAGTTCCAAAAGGGCATCAATGGCATGTTGTAAAAGTCAAGGATCTAATGTTACTAAAGGCTTTTTAAGTGCTTACCACCTCCTTTGTGACCTGTTCCAATATTAAAATTAGCTGTGTTTAACATCATGGTGTGACAGCAGGAGACAGATAACACATGCTACTTTTAGCAAGTTCTGGTACAAATGGTAGATGCACCTTGGACTCCATGGCAGATCTGCCTCTCAGCTCCTGGGAAACCAAATTCAAACTGTCATCCTTGCCTGTCATCTTAAATGGTGAAACGGACTTTTTAAGATTCCTCAGACTGTGACATGGTGAGTGAATAAAAACCCAAGGCAGCATCCAACTGGGGTTACATTGCAAGTTTTAGTTTTGTTTTGTTTTTCCCTTCCAAAAAGCCAAGTAAGGACATAAAATTTCAGTTCAACAACTGCTGAAATCATCTAATTTACTGGTAAAGCATACAGAACCCTTCCACCTTTATTTTCCAAAATGGAAGAAAAATCTCAGGTAACCATTAAAATCAGCCCTTTCCGTATCAACTAGAAGACAGTGTCTCGAAGATACCATAACTTAGAGAAAAAACATTTTACTATGTTATTGCTCTAATCACCAAAAATTCTCTATTAAAATTTCTCTTTCTCTTTAAATATAATATTTGACTTATATTTGCCTCTGCTTTCTTGCTCTTACTCTCCAGGAGCAACAACTATTGAATTTTGTGCTTGTAATTTCCAGTTGGTGGCTTGTCTTTTTAACACTCTCTGTAGCTTTTGTGTGTCTTTTTAATGAACAGTTTCTTTAGTACAGTCACACATATCAAGTTTCTTTTTTTTTTGGTACTGGGAGTTGAGCTCAGGATCTTGCACCTGCCAGGCAGGAGCTTGTGCTGCTGAGCTATATCCTCAGCCCCTCATTTCTTTTAAAGTGAACTCTTTTGGTACTATTATGTGTCTAAAAGATCAACGTGACCCTAACATTACAAGATACCATTCTATGTTTTCTTTGAAAGCTTCCTTTCCACATGTACACAAAAGGCAATCGATGTTTGTGAATGCGGTGGGTAAGGGGACCAACATTAACTTTTCCCCTTTATGGATATACCACTTGTTCCTGGACAATTTCTGAACAGGCCCATGTTCTAAATGTCACCTGTTACACACCATCGTTCCATGAGTTTAATGCGTGGATCTTTTGATTCTGTTCCACCGTTAGTCCACCTTTATCATTATAAGCTTCACAGTAACTTGAAGACCTGGCAAAGCAAGTCCATTACCCTTGTCGTTTTCTTCTATTGGACCAACCTGTCTGCTCACCTTTACTTATCCTAGACTTTAGTATGTGAAGTCTCACAGAAGTAAGGCTGACCTATTGACTGGAATTCATTGAATCCACAGATCAATATAGGAAGAATTGAAATCTTTCTAATAGTGGGCCTATAAATGTAGGAATCTCTATTTAGGTCTTTATGAATGTTTTTCACTAAAATTTTATCATAGTTTGCACATTGGTCTTATTTTTCTGATCAAATTTATTCATAGGTCTTTTATTAATAGTCCTTGCTATTATAAATGCCATGTTTTTGTTTTCTAAGTATTTATAGCTGATGTATAGAAATTTATTTGATACATTTATCTTTTAGCTATATCTTATTTTAGAGAGAAAATTATAGGTTCTTTTGAACTTTTATATAGATAACTATCTGTGAATAATGTAATCTTATTTTTACTTCCCAAATATGCTTTTATTTTGTCATGTTGTATTTGCTAAAAACTCTAGTACAATGTTGAGTAGAATCAGCAACAGAAGGCATTTTCTGGTTTTGTTACTGATTTTAAAAAATGTTTTTAAAGTTCTCCCATTAAAAATAACACTTGCTATGGAATTTTTGTAGACATCTTTCATCAGGTTAAGGAAGTTCCAAGTCTGTTCCTAGTCCTGCTTATTTTTTTTTTAAATCACAAATATCAGTTGAATTTTGTCAAATGCTTCTTTATCTATTCTAATGACATACTTTTTTCTCTTCACTCAATTACTGTGATGAATGACAGTTTTAGACTTTCTAATGTTAAATCACTCTTGCTCTCCTGAATAAACCCAACTGGGACATAGAATTAATAATGATTTTTATGTATTTGAATGATTTAGACCTTGCAAGGTTAGTAGAGTTCACCTGTTGAATTGTGTGGTCCTAACATTTTATTTGCATTTTAAACTACTGCTTCAATTTCTCTGTTACAGGAAATGTAAACTTTCTAATTCTTTTTGAGGCACTATTAGTAAGTTGTATTTTTCCAGGAATTTCTTTCTGGTTCATCTAAATTTTCAAATGTACTGGTATGCAATGTTTATAGTATAATTTTACCTCTTTGACCTTGATGGTATAAACAGATACTTTTATATTCTTAATTTTTTTGTCTTGTTTTTTGTTTTCACATCACATCTAATTTAATAATTTTTTCAAAGAGCCAACTTGGGCTCCATTGAAACTTTTTTATTTCATTGATGTTTACTTTATTATCATCCTATTTCTCATAGGTTTATTCTTTGTTCTTTTCCTACTTCTTAGATATTTAGTTAAGTTTTCAGCCCATTTTTAAAAATTTGGTATCAATATAATTATGACAGATTTATTGGAGATATAAATCTTTTCTTTTCCATGTCAATCTGCCTCAGGTTTAAATATTACAACAGCCGATAACTGAATTGTGAAAAGCCTCATCTGGCAAACATTTATTGTAAGTACTGATACACTGCATTTGACTTCATGCTATTTTCCATGCCCTCCCACCATATGCCTTTCTTTCGTCTCTCCACTGACATGCGAGGAATGTGATTTTGTCATCACTGATTACACATTCCCTCGATCCAGTTGTTTTCTATTGGTTGGAATTATTCACTCTATTTCTATTCTCTTAATGGTTACCCTTGAAAATTTTCCATACCTATTTAATAAGCTCTAGTGGTAAATATTAAATTCAAACAATTTTATGAACTTAGAATACACTAATTTCAATTAACGCCTCTTTGAAATATACACCCAGTATGTTTCAATTTAATATCCCCTACAAATTGAACAATATACCTTTTCATTATACAAACAGTCTACATTTACATACATGTTTGCCGTTTTATATCCTTGCTATATCTCGTATCTCAGTCTGTCCTGGAATAATTGTCTTTCAGAAGTCCTTTATTGTAGGTCAATCGGTGGCAAACTCTTTTTCTTTTTCTAATGTATAAATGCACATATCTTTCTTTCAAAAAGAGTTTTATGGGGTACAAAATTTTAGTTTGATAATACTGTAACATACGTAACCAGCAGAGACCACCAGGCTTGGGTAAAGGCAACATGGCATGGAACTTATTGTGCCTGGGTTCAGGAAGAGAGCGCGATAACACCTTCTGCCCCGGACAAAGAGAAGTGGGTCCCTTTTATAGGGATGGAGAGAAGGCAGGGACCTTAGGCGGGAAGATCCCAGTGAACATCTAAAGTTTTCTGGAAATCTTGCATCTCAGTGGGCTGAGTCCTTGAAGTGTGCATTGTAAATTTTGGGGTGTCTCCAGGACCTGCAGACTTTTTTGTCCTATCTTATCTCCTTTCCTGTGCTTGTCCATGATGGACAACTGTACCGAGTTGAGTTCCCTGCAGAGAGCGGTGCTTCCGCTGGCAAGCAGGCTGGGGGCTGGGAGAGTCAGATCCGGTTGAGGACTTACGAATACCGTAGTCATCTTTCAAAAAATTTTAAGATATTATTCCGTGTCTCTTGGCTGCCTGAGGATAGAAGTTCGCTGTCTGGCCCCTTCACTGGGCAGTTATTTTTCTCTGGCTGCTTTCCAGGTCTATTCTGGTGTTCAACGTTTTCTCTTCAGTATTTCTAGGATAGGTTTATCTTAAGGATTTGTGGGTTTTGTGTCTTAAAATTTTCAGCCATTATTCTTTAAGTACTGCTTATCTATTTTATTCGTTCCTCTGCAGGGACTCCATTTAGACGTGAGACCTCATTTTTTCCTATCTCTCATCATCTGTTTTCCAGTCCATTCTCAGTCTTTGCTACATTCTAAGGAATTTTTTTTTTCTCAGATACAATTTTTCATTGAGGGTTTTTTCATTTAAAAAATAATTACTTTTATTTCTACAAGTTTTGTTTCTTGTTCTTCAAATTATGCCTGCTTCCTTTAGCTACTGCCTGCTCCTCTTTACGAATGTTTTATTTAAACGTCTCGTGCACAGCTGCTCTGCATGCTCCATCTGGTGGCTCCAGTACTGCAGCCCTTGGGTAGGTAAGGCTGGTATTTGCTGATGCTACTCTCAGGATGGTCCACCCTCTTTTAGGCTTTATATACTGAATAAGTACACTGCTTGATGTTAATCTGCAGGAATTTTGGGTAACTGGGCAAACATTCCTTAAGACAAGATAGTTGTCTGACAGTATCAAGGTGGTGTCACCAACCCTGAACTATTTTAGCCCGAGAGGTTGAAGTTTCAGGCTCAGCCTCTTCTTTGTCTGTCACACCTCCTTCACAGAGGCAAGGATTTTAGTTTCAAAATGTTATTTTTAGAAACACTTATTTGGAGGTGCATCTTTTCTGTAAAAGGCCAGATAGTAAGGTTTTACAGACATACAATCCTACTTACTCAATTTGGGCTCTATTCCAATCAAACTTTTTAAAACAGATGATACACCAGCTCTTACCAGAGGGGTCATAGCCTGCCAATCTCATGATTTAGACAGCAGGTTTTACCATTTACTAAACATCATTTCTTGTCTTTTATTCAACTTCATTTTTCTTATTGAAAAACATCCTCTATTACTTACACTGTGATAAGAACCTGTTAATGATAAGCTTTGGATCTGTTAAAAATGTTATGCTCATGTGCCACATGGCGTTTCAGCCAACATAAGACGTATCACCTAGCGACACTACAGCTTTGTTTTTGTAAGCACACTCTATGATATTTGCAGAACAAAAATGCCCAAGGACACACTTTTCAGGATGTCTCTGTCGTTAAGCAATGAATGAATGTATTTTACTCCCATGTTTGGCTAGATATATGGCCACATCTCGTTTTATTGTGTTCCACCTCACTGCAGTTTTTATACAAATCAAAGGTTTGCAGCCTTATGAAGTATTGTGTACTGAGCAAATTCACTGGCACCATTTTTCCAAAGGCAAAATTCTCAATGTCTATATGTCACATTAATTCTTGCTATGTTTCAAATATTTTTGTCATTATTACTGTTATGGTGACTTGTGTTTAGCCATCTTTGACATTACTACCCTAATTGTTTTGCAGTATCATCAATCTTATATAGGTGGCAAACTTAATAAATGCATGTGTTCTGACTGCTCTACCAACTAACAGTTTCCCTCTCTCTTCTCAGGTTTACCTATTCCCAGAGACCCAATAATACCGAAAATAGGTCAGTAAATAACCCTACGTGGCTTTTTTTCTTTTTTCTTTTTTTGTACTGGGAATTGAGCCCAGGGCCTTTGCACAGAAATGTGTTACGGTAAGCATATACATAGATTTTTAAAATTTGTGTTACAGTGAAAGACACACCATTAACCCCCCTCAAAATACCACCCCCCCACACACATACTTATCCTATTGTCCTTCCCATTTTCTGAAACAGTTCTGGAAACCTTCTTTCATGTCTTTAGTTGCACTATCGTAGCAGCCTTGATGCCCTGAATCAATTCAAAACATTTACCTCTTATTGTAATTTTGACTGCAGAAAAGCCGGAAGTTGAACAGGGCTACATCCACTGAATAATGTGGATGAGGACACACCATAAGGTTTTCATAAGCCTGCCTTTCTGTTGCATGCAACTCAGCAGCAGTATTCATTGTACACTTCATAGAGACACTCATGAAAGAGGATTTCCAGAACTGCTATAGAAAGTGGCAAGAATGATAAAATGTGTTCAAAGGGGAAAATTTTGAGGGAGATTAATGGTAATGTGTCTTTTATTGTATTTTTAAAATTTAAACATTCACCATGTATTTTGACATCCTCAGCTCATTTTCTTCTCAAAATTTTTATTTTGAGACAGGGTCTTGCTAAGCTGCCCAGGCTGGGCTCTAACTTGCCATCCCTCCTGCCTCAGTCTCCCAGAGTGCTGTTTTTACAGGCATGCGCCATCATGCCCAGTCTATTTAGGTCAAAAGCTAGATATGATTAAATGAGAAAGGCATGTCAAAAGCCAAGGCGGGCTGAAAGCGAGGCTTGTTGCACCGAACAGTTAAGCTTGTAGATGCAAAGTTTTGAAATAAAAGAACCACTCTAAGGAATATACAAATGATAGGAAAGCAAAAGAGCCTTACTGCTCATGTGGATAACATTTTAGAGGTCTGGACAGAGCAAACTAGCCACAACATTCCCTTAAACCAAAGCCTAATCCACAGTAAGGCCCTAATTCTCAATTCTATGATGAGCAAGTTTGAAAAGAAAAGTCTGAAGCTAGCAGAGGTTAGTCCATCAAGTTTCAGCTAAGAAGCAGTCTCTCCATAACATGAAAATGTAAGACGAAGTGGCAAAGGCTGATATGAAAACTGCACCAAGTTACACAGGAGATCTAGCTGCAATGAACAGATTTTTAATGTAGGTAATAGTCACAGATAAGGTGCCACCTTGGACTTCGATAGCTAGAGAAAAGTCAACGCCTGGCTTCAGAGCTCCAAAGACAGACTGAGTCCTGTGTTAAGGGCTGATGTAGCTGGTGATGAAGTGGAAGCCAATGCTCATTTACCAAGAGCTCTGGCAGAGATGTGTAATGGAAGTCCTGTTGTCTGCACACCTGCTAACACATCATCTGTTCTTTAGGACCAGGGAATACTCCTGACTTTCAAGTCTTAAGACACACCATTGATAATTATTCCATTGATGGACATGGGCAAAGTAAACTGAAAGCTTTCTGAAAAGGATTATTCTACTTGTCTTTCAGAACATTTCTGATTCGTGAGAGGTGGTCAGAATATCAACAACGGAGTCTGGAAGAAGTCTATTCCAACTCTCACGGATGACTGGGAGGAAACAATTGCCGATGCAGTGGAAACAGCAAATGAACCAAAAGTGGAGCCTAAGCGTGTGACTGAACTGCTGTAATTTCATGACAAAAATTTTAACAAATGAAAATTTAACAGATGCTTCTTATGAACAAGAAAGTGGGATCTTGAGATGTAATCTATTGGTGAAGATGTTAGAAAATGATCAAATGACAAAAAGCAGTGGTAGGATTTGAAAAGACCAACTCCAATTTTCAAAGCCATTCTACTGTGGGTATTAAGTTTTTGATCTTAACCGTCTCCCAACTGTGTTGAAGGCCTGGTGCCACATACAACAGTGTTCAGAGGTAGGGCCTTTGGCAGGTGACTGGGTCACAAGGGCTCTTGCATTAATCCACTCATGGATTCATAACTTAATGGGCTACTGGGAGGTGGTAGACACTTTAGCAAGAGGGACTTAGTTGAAGGAAGGCCATTGGAGACATGCCCTTGAAGGGTGTATTTTGTCCCTAATCCCATCATTTCTCTTTCTGCTTCCTGGCTGCCAGGAGGTGAGCAGCTCTGCTCTACACCACATGCTCCCCACCATCATGTCCTGCTTTACCACAGGCCCAGCAATAAGGCAGCCATGACTGTGCTCTTAAACCTCTGAAACCGTGAACCAAGATAAACCTTTCCTCCTTTGATTTTCTGGGGTATTTGTCACAGTGGTGGAAAAGCAAAGCTGTGGGTAAAATGGATGTCAAATAGTATCTCATGCTACACGGAAATCTGTCATGAAAGCAAGAGTCAACTGCTGTGGCAAATGTCATCTTAAGAAATTGCCCCAACAACCTCATCCTTCAGCAACCACCACCCTGATGAGCAAGCAACCATCAGCAACGAGGCAAGACCCTCCACCAGAATAAACATGACACCCTGATGGCTCAGATGACCATCGGCAGTTTTTAGCAACAAAGCCTTCTTAAAGTAAGGTTACGTACATTTAAGACAATATGCAATTGCACATTTAATAGACTATAGCATAGTGTAAGAACTTTTACACGGACTGGGAGGCAAGTTATTTTATTGTGATACTAACTTTATTGTGGTGTCCTGGAACCAAACATGCAGTATTCTCCACGGTTGGCCTGTAAGATTTCTAAATTCCATAAACACTTTGAAGCTATTATGCATCATCAGCTCTCAACTAGTACTGACAAGATGTCTGAGGTCAATCTGATTATCAGTTATATTTTGCAGTTAAGTTTTTCCTCTAATAATTTCAAGAATCTTATGATCTTTAATATGATAAAGCTACAGACATCTGGTCTTTGGTATAGTTTTTCCTCTTATTTATGTCATTTGCCCCCCAGTAGGCCTTTTCTACTAGCAATTCCTCAATTTCCAATTTACTTTGTTTTCTAGTGTGGCCTGCATTATTATTCATACTGTACTTATTTTCAGTTATGCTGGGGGAGGTGAGGTAGGCAAGTGCTTAAAAGACTGTCTTGAAACCTGTTTCCTGGCTTTTAAAAATCAGTAGAAAAGCAAACTACTTGGCATGGGATATGTTTGTTTTCCACCTCTCCTTCACAAGCATATCAGGTTTCAATCACAAAAAACTTAAAGTGCCTCAAATATACCCCTTTATTTCAAATACCTAAGCCTTAGAAAACTGTTCTTTAAAGTCCCTTCCCCACTTTGTCTACTTTGAAAATTTCTTTGTAGCTCCAACATCTCCTCCTATAAAAGTATTCCACATTGCCCTTATATTCTGCTCTCTCCACAAAAATGTATTCCCTTTGTCCTACCACTCTACCTTATGCATACTTAGTAGCGCCATTTTTGAGAAATAATTCACGTAACACTTACCTTTTAGTACTTTGTACCATGAAGTACATAACCTAGTGGTTTTCAGAAGTCACAGGTTTTGAAAACCATCACCATTAATTCCCAACTATTTTTTCCATATCCAAAAGAAACTGTATACCTAGTCCCCTTATCACTCCCTCCCCCAGCCACTGGCAGCCACTCACCTACTGTCTTTTCTGGAAATTCCATTTATACATGGAATCATACAGTATGTGGTCTTTTGTGCCCAGCTTGTTTCATCTAGCATAATGCTTTCAAGTTTCATCTATGTATCAGTACCCCTTTTATGGCTGAGAAATACTACACTGAATTAAATATACCACATTTTGTTTACCTACCAGCTGATGGACACGGGTTGTTCCCATTTTGGAGCAACTATAAAGAATCATTTATCAGATAAATGGTCTGTGAATATTTTCTTCCATTCTGTGGGTTGTCTTTTCACTTTGGTGAAGTCTTTTATTGCACTAAAAAGACATTTTTAGGTTTAATCTGGATAAATCCCAGTGTGGGGGTTAGTTGACTAAATGTCAACTTAAGTGGGGAAGGAACACTGTTCTGAACTGAGCATGGCTCTGGGTGTGGAAGACCCACTTGAGGAGGCCTGTTGTTGGAACGGTATAAAAAGAGAATGGGAGGGAAGGATTTCAGCTGATTTTCCCTGGGAGACAACTTTCCTTCTGGCTGCTTCTCTTCAGAGGGGCTTCGTCTTCAGTTGAGCTCGTCTTCACCTTCGCCAAGGATGGCCGCTGATCTCTTTGAAGGAGATCTAGTCTTTGCCTTCGCCTAGAGCATCGTCTCTTGGCTTTCGGTGCAGATTCTTCCACTTCTGGCACCAGCCTTTCACTCTGCCAGCACAGCCTCTCTAGCCTCCAGCACTGGCCCTTAGTGCAGACTCTTCCATCGCAGAGTCCTCGGCATCCTGACTCGGACTTGCACGGGACACTGCTGTGGGTTCCTTTGGCTGGATTCTTCGGATCTCTAGCTCGAGGACAGATCTCTTGCACTCTTCTACACTGACTCTGTGGGCGGATATTGTCAGCTAATCTTGTAAATTTCTGTGCCCTGCATTAAATGTTTCTCTTGCAACTACTAACTATAACATCCAGTATCTATTTTGTTCTTTTATTGCTTATGCTTTTGGTGTATTAAGAGACTTAGTTACCTTCTCCTCGCTGAGACACAATATCCAATACCCACAACTTACGGGAAGAGAGGTTTATTATGGCTCACACAAAACAGCTCCAAGATGGAACAGAATGGCAGACTGGCACAGCAGAGGAAAGCTGCTCACATCATGGTAGCCAGGAAGCAGTGAGCAAAGGGAAGAGCTGGGAAAAGAGATAAACAACTCCAGCTCACGCCTCCAGTGACGCCCTCGTTGATCAGACGCACCTCCTAACAGCGCCTTCACTTACAAACCCTGCCTCTGAGCACAGGATGCTTTCCGTAACATTCTCAATCTAAGTCATAACAGACTGCAGCCTCATCTAAAGACATGAGGATTTACACTTACATTTTTTTCTGAGAGTTTTATAGTTTTAGATCTTACATTTAGGTCTTTCATCCATTTGACTTAACTTTTATGTGGTGTGAGATAGGGGCCTGTTTTAATTCACTTGTGCTGTAATAACATAGTATCTGAGACCGAGTAATTTATGCAAAACAGGAACTTCTTTCTTACAGTTCTGGCGACTGTGATGTCCAAGATCAAGGTGTTGGTAGGATTGCTCTCTGCTTCCAAAGGGGAAGAATGCTGTGTCCTCATGTGGTGAAACTTACAGAAGGGCAAGAGAGCGCTCTCTTCAACCTTGAGCTCTTTTAGAAAAGGTGCTAATCCCATTAAAGATGGCAATGCCATCATGACTTCATCAACTCCCCAAACCATACCTCTTAATACAACTACTACATTTGGGATTCGGTTTCAACATGAATTGGAAGGAACACATCCTTCAAACCATACCAAGTCCAAATTCATGCCTTTTATGGGGCTGTCCAGTTGTTCCAGCACCACTTACGGTTCTCCCATTGAATGGTACTGGCGTCCTTGTAGAAAATCAATACATGGGTTTATTTCTAGATTCCTGATTCTATTCCTTTGATCTCTATATGTCTCTCTTCAAGTTTAAGAGCACTTTAAATAATGCACATAATTATTCATTATCTCTGTTAAACTGTAAGTTCCTCAAGGTGAGAAGCCCTATCTTTATTCACTTTAGTGTTTTTAACACAGTATTTAACAGATTCTCTAAAAATACTAACCGAACAAATAAAATTAACCATTAACTTTACCTTTTTGGAGAAGAGTGGTAATGGAGTCCTTAGAAAGGAAGGTCCTTTCCCTTTATATTATGAAGCTGTTTTGAAATTCTGCTATCCTTTCTCTATTACTTGAAACAGTAACCATTTATTCTAACATTTACTGAACACCCTCTCATATAGTAATACATGCACTTTGAAGTTGAGGTGATAAGTCATAAATCCTAATGTTTATAATTAAAAGCAGTAATATAGTACTGTCTTAGCACACTCCCTGGTTCTGATTACAGCTATTGTAGGATGAAGCTAGAGGGACCAGAAATCACTATCAACCAGGTTACCTATGAATGTCCCAATCACTCATTTAGTCTTCCTGAAGAATAATTTAATTTGTTTGCCGTGGTAGAAATGTGCAAAGATAGTACCCCAAACAGAGAAGTGGGAAGCTAGGCAGGCAGCGTGTCTCCAGGAAAGGCCCCACGACCAGATGAAACCTGATGTCAAAAACACAAAGAAAATCCAGGTATAGTGCCACACGCTTGCAATCCCAGCTACTCAGAATATTGAGGGAGCAGGATCACAAGTTCAAAAGTCCAGCTGGACAACTTAATAACTTAGTAAGATCCTGCCCCAAGATAAAAAATACTTCTAGAAGACCCAAAGGGCCGGGGATATAGCTCATTGTGAAGATCGTGGGTTCAATCCCCAGGACCACAAAAAGAAAAAAATTGATTTCAATGCCAAAAGAATTTTTTAAAACAGGAAATAGGGTTTAAATTGTATTAATTACATGGTTTGGGAATTTTTATTATCTCTGAAGTGAAAGAACAGCTATTCTCCTAAAATGAATCCCTAAGGTCTGTGTTTTTTTGGTAACATATAGTTCTGAAATATAACCAATTATTATTGCTAAGATTTTTCAAATATAACTTGAACAATTAACACAATTGAATTCAGATAACACAGAACAGGACTTACATAACTGAAGTCATGGGTCTGAATTGTAATTTTAGACCTTTGTTCCTCTTCCTAAGCCAACCCAATTATTATGCTGCTGATTTTTAAGAAAAAGTGGTTTCTAAGTTTGGATATGAAGTTAAAAAAAATCCTGCTATTTGCAAATACAGTATATAAACTTATAGTCTATCAATTTTTTGAAGATCTGGTATTGGAAACAGATAAAAGGGAACTAGAAGAGAGTGTAATGTGTTACAAATATGGTCTTTGGATTCAGAAAGACCTGGCAGAAAATAACAATTCCTTCACTTAGTAGCTAAGTGACCTAAATTCTTTTTTCCTTGGTCTATAAAATGGAGGTGTCTCCTCCTTCAGAGTGATAAAGATTTCACAAAATTTTATAGAAAGGAGGGAAGGGAGGGAGGGAGGGAAAGGAGAGAGAGAAAGGGGAGGTAGGTAGGAGGAGAGATTTATTTTGGCTCACATTTTTAGTCCATAGCTGGCCAGCTCTAAGGCAGGAAGGCATGGTGGAAAGAACTTGCACAGGAAAGCTGCTCATATCAGGGCAACCAGGAAAGACAGAGAGAGGGGAGGAACTGAGAGGGAGATAATGCCCTTCTAGAACACTCTCCCAGTGACCACCTCTAAGCAGGCCTCACCTCCTAAAATGCAATTTAGCCGTAGTGCTCCCATAATTCAACCACCTCCCCAAAGCCCCATCTATGAGCACACAAGGCTCTTGGGGGACATCTAGATATAAACTGTAACAAGGAAAACATGTATATTAAGACAAACCGTTCCCTTTAAAGTCACACGACTGACAAAAAGTGATTCTTTATAATCAGAGGACTAAGGTCTCACATCAGACAGACCTGAGTTAGTATGCTCTCTGTCGCTGCCATGTGTGGTCTTGGCTTGTGGTTCCAAATAAAAATCTGTTTTCCTCCTCTTGGGTTGTATCTTATCCTGGCTAAGAGTAGTGAGACAGTTTAGGTCAGTCACAGAGCAGATGCCTGATTCAGTATGACATCTGCTTGGTATAGGGAGAGAGTTTTGTGGTCCCATGGACCTGGAATTTGGTAACGAGCCATGTGATTTGGAATAAATTGCATTATCTTTCTCATTTTGGCATCTCATCCTTCAAGTGACTTCTTTTGCCAAAGTAAGCTTATTTCAAAGACCTCTTTAAGTACCAAAACTTTATTTTTGTTAAAGGCTAATTTTCTTAATTATATGCAATGCAAATAGCCTATAGGTCTTTAGTATGAGGTTCCTGTTTTATAATGGAAATAAATAGGCTAATATTATTTTAGAACCATTCACAGCAGATACTCAATACCTTTATTGTAGGGTAAAGAATTATCAATTATTTGGAGAATTTGTGGATACTGCTGGAGGAACTGGAGATGCTCTCTAGTAAGCGGGTTATCCCTCTTCCTCGAACACGGCTGTTTTGGCCTGGAATTTTCACCCCAGATGGGTAATCATCTAGGATATTGAAAATATAATGAAAGTAATACATGATTTTACAACATTATTATAAAGAGATGCCTCAATTAACTGACTTTTATCCTACCACAGGTCTCTCATTAAGGCATAATTTAAAGGATCATGAATAGGAGAGAGATTCTTTAGTAAAGGCAAAAGCTGAACAACGTTTTCTTTGTTTTTAGGGTAGGAAATCCTAATTGAAGTTCTTCAGATACCACTTGAAATCTGATGTCACTAGCTTTTCTCATCTCCCAAAAGGTATCATCACATAAAAGCTATAAAACTATAGCTAAAAGAAAAAGAGATTTTTCTTCTAAATGTCTTCAACAAAAGTCTAGGGAGTAAGTTATATCCAAAGTGACATGAAAACATATACATCCAAATAAAATGCCCAATTCAATAAGTTTCTGAAGCTAATCTAAAAATATCTGTTGGGCCAGTGAGACAGCTCAGTGGCATAAGCACCTGCCTGGCAAGCGCGAGGTCCTGAGTTTGACTCCTGGTATCCACATACAAAAAAAAAAAAAAGCCAGTGACATCGCTCAGCAGCACGGGCACCTGCTGGCACATGAGGTCCTGAGTTCGACCCCCAGAACCCACAAAAAATATAAAAATAGAAATATCTGTTTAAGCACCATACTCTGGGATTTCATAAAGTTTTAAGGGCCTAACTTCTGTAAAGTGTATTCTATAAAATTTAAGATGCTTACCAGAGGATGTGTTTGATCTTTGTTCCTGATTAGAACAGCTGAAATGAGGGAACCCTGGACTCTCAACCCTTTGATTCTGTAAAGCAACAGAAAAACACCAGGGGAAAAATACTTATTTATCGATTATTAGATGGTCTAAATCAACTTCAAATTATTCTTTTCCAAATGCAAACACACACCCAAATACTTTTCAAATATCTGATCTTCTTTTGCTGGAAAAGGGATGAAAGAAATAGTATAGACTCTACAGAATCAGGAGAGGGCCTGACCTTTTTTAAAAGACAAGATTATAGCATGTTTGCTAATAAGAATGATTCAGAATAGGGGGAAAACATAATGATTCAAGAAATTTCAGTCATAAGTAGGAGAATGGATGTACCCTGAGACCAAAATGTTAAGTGAAATCAATCAGACACATAGTTTAAATATCACATAGTTTCTTATATGTGAAACCCAAAATATAAATAAAAGAACAAAATAAAAGAAAGATCATTATTAGACAGGCAGATAGATCTTTTGCAAGTGGGAAGGGGACTGAGAGATTGATGAAGAGAGGGAAGAGGAAAAGGAAGTAAAAAGAATTAAGATGTGTTAAGTACACGTAACAACTTCCCACAGTGTGTGATCATTATGTACTGCTAACATATACTAATAAAAATTTAAAAATTAAAAAATAGAAAGTAGGGAAAATTACTGCAGTCATACCCTAAATTAGTAAGACAATGAGATCTAATAATATATACAGAGTGGTTTTAAATAGAATACAGACAATTCAGTCAATAAAACGAGTAAAAACAGAGGATAGATATGGTAGATGCAGGTAAGTAAGGCAGGAATATGTGAACAACCTTTCCTGACTGCTTTATTTTCTCAAGAGAAGTAGGAGGCATTAGTATCAGCGGGAACAAGTAAGAGAAAAGGTGATACAAACTGAAGAGAAAAATGGGAGAAATAACTGTGTGGAAATGAAAGATTAAGACGTTCATGACGGGGCCTGATCTGCATATCTTACTGCCAGGCAGCTTGAATCCCTGGTGGTGCATGCATGACTGTCCCATTGGGTGGAATGGGACAGTCATGCATGCACCACCAGGGGTTCAAGCCAGTGGGAATGTGTTCATCAACTAGAGACATGGATAACTACCAGGCAACATCAACGGTCCACTTAAGTTGGTGGTGATAAAAATTCAGTAAGACTAGTTAGCATGGCGGTACTTTTCCAGGCTCATTTAGCTTCACAGGTGTAGGAGCCAAACAGGTGATGAGTTAGATTTAATCAGAGTTAGTTTATCACGCCAAGTGTGAGATGAAAAAAAGGGCCAACCGAGTTGACAATGACTGCAGCACAATAGCAATGACAGACTACGCAATCTGAGTTGGGAAGAAGTGAGGGAGCAGACGGGATGGAGGTGGTGAAGAAGAGGACGCAAGGCTGCATCTTTGGACCCCATCGAGGGTGTAACACAGTGAGACATAAACTGCAGGTTGCAGAAGAGGTCAAAAAATTGTTGGCACTGGAGTATTAAGGAACATGGTGGTAACGACAAAGGAGGATGCTTGAAATTGAGACTTTGGAGAAAGTACCACTGGGGTCTAGGATACAATCACGGGAGTGGGAACTTTTCTATGGTGGAAGGCACTCGAAGAGGAAAGTCAAGGAACTGAGAGTCATGTGGAAGAATCATCTATGCGGAAAATTAAAGAATTCTGGGGGAAAAACTGCTCTCGTAGGTCAGTGCATTTCATGAGGAGGATGAATTTATGTGTCTAATGACTCCAAAAAACAGTTATAAGGTACAGCAGCCTGGATGGCACGAGATTCAAAGCCTGTGAATTTTAGGGAGAAGGTCTGAAAAACTCTGCAAGCCAAAATCAAGGACAACTACTTCAAATATAGATATGGCAAATAAGGAAGAATAAGATGTCATCATTTGAAAGGACAAACAGAAGCAGTGCTCTTAGAAAACAGCCAAGGTTTAGTTAGAAACAAGAAGGTGAAGAGATTTTCCAAAGAAGAAGTTGAAGATGGCTAATATTTTGCTGGTAACTAAGGCTTCTTACCTGGTAACGCCCTGCATCCAATACAACCATTTTGGGTGTCACACTACTGCTGGCCTCATAATCCTGAAGTGGTACGTGAGCTCCTGTGAGCTGGATTCCAAAGAGAGTAGCCAGTGAATTGCTGATGCAGTATCTTTCAAAGGAAATAAGAGAAAGTTCACTATAAGTATCTCATCAGTTCACTCAAAAAGCATTTGTATTTTAAAATTTCTAACAAAGCATCTGAGAAACACTGTTCTAAATTGGGAAGAAAAGAAATACAGAGATTCAGAGAAGAGATAGGAACAGGCAGCAATTTACATCCTAAGACAAGTTATTACTGGTAAGCAATCTTCTGATTAACAGTAAGAAGAATAAAACTCCAGGTTACAAACAAATGGAAATGAGTATAAAGATAACCATGATTTTCAAATGTTCAAGGCAAGCAGAGGGCAGGAGAACTAAGACTACAATTACCAACAGTTAAATTTTTTTTGATACCAGGAATCGAACTCAGGACCTTGCACTTGCCAGGCAGGTGCTGTGCCACTAAGCTATATCCCCGGCCCACCAACAGTTCATCTTTAGAACCAATAATCACTCACTGTGCAAAGGGGCCACTAGAGCACCTAGAGATCTGGGACTCCAAGTACTTTTTACTACAAGATGAGAAGAAAAAGGTGTATGTTTTGGGGGGACTTTCACAAGAAAGTGTTGTCCTTAATACGATCCTGCTGGCTTGAATCACAGGTGGTGTGTGCATGACTGTCCCATCAGGCAGCATGTACCACCTTTGGGACTGTCCCATGCTGCTCCATGGTTCAGGGCCCCCTGGCAGTGAGAACAAATTACAGCCCCATTGTGAACATGTTAGTGATAGCAGGGAATTTCATTTTCCTACAGGAGTCCAAGAAGGAAAAATTTCAGTAGGTGCTTCTGAAGATTCACCCCGACTGTTCAGGTAAGTAGTGATGTTAAGAGAAGAATAAAAGTAACATAAAATAAAACCACCTTTGTTTTATAATAGAATGTGCAGTAAGGAAGGTGAACAGGGATTCAGTCCAGCTGCCACAACAACAGCAAGCAAAACAGGCAGAGAAGAATTTAACAGAGTACAATGCTAGGAAGAAACTTTTTCTCAACTTACGCAATCTTCTTGCAAACAGCTAAAGCACAGAAGAGAATATCATTTTCTTCATGCCACTTGCACCTGCATTTAAAAATAGGTTTTACTATCCTTACTGAAGTGGTGCTGCTTAAGGGTTTTTATATGTGATATTTCTAACTTGCCTAGCTGAAATCATTTAAGAAAAACTGACACTATTAGTCAAAGTTTCTAATTTAACACCCAAAGATTAACAAAAAATTGTTGCTCTCTCCATACAAATTCATGACACCTTACAAACTACACATAACCATAATAAATTTTACTTTGAAATAAAAAGGGCATTCTAGAAGCACAGTAGTGACTAAAGGTAACACGCACTCATTCAAGAAACCAAGTCCACACTATTTGCTGGCACTGTTATAATCCCCCTGAAAAATATTCTTCTAGTAAAGTTCATTTTATATGAATATCAGATCTGCTTTGTGCATTTTGTTACGCTATTAATATTTACTTTGTAGTGTCAACTCTAGCGCCAACTGTAACGTAACTATAAACTCTCAGATGTGCTTTTTTTTTTTTTTTTTTTTTTTTTTTTAATGTGGGTACCGGGAGTTGACCTCAGGACTTTGCGCTTGCCAGCAAGCACTGTGCCGCTGAGCAATATCACCGGCCCTTTTTTCCTTTATGCGGGTACCGGGAGTCGAACTCAGTACCTCACACTTGCCAGGCAGGCGCTTATGACGCTGAGCTATTTCACTGGCCCTCAGATGAGCTTTTATGCAAAAATCTTCTCCAACTTTCTAACCTTAGGCCCCAGGTGCATCCACAGCTTATTCCCAAAGCTTCCAGCACTACATCTCAGTCAAATGTAAGTGAGTGAAAATCAGAAAGGCCTTTACACTTTTCATTTCCACCTCAGAAAGTTCCAACAGTCTCCTGTCCTATTTCAAGGTTAAGAGTCCTTCTTCTTTTCAAGGATAATCCTGCCTTTCGAACCATCATTCTATAGCTATAAATATGCACTAGTCAAACTCACTGATTTTTAACAAGGGTCTGTGCTTTCATTCTGGAGTTACTGTTCAAACAATTTTACTGGGAAGAATGCTTCTCTCAACTTCAATCTTAGCTCATACAAAAATTTTGGGGGGTGGGTACTGGGAATCGAACTCAGGACCTCATGCTTGCTAGGCAGGCACTGTGCCACTGAGCTATATCCCTGGCCCTGCTCATACAAATCTTATCCATATATTAACTCCATAAAATACTTCATAGTTTTTAAACCTTTACACTGAAGTAATTTCTCTCTCATTTCATCTATCATCTTTTGAAAGTCTGGTGGGAGTCACTAAGAACCTGTACATTATTCTAGTGTCTTCACGTCTTACTGCTCACATCAGACAAGAGACTGAAGGCAAGGATGATCATGTCACTCCTTCCCACACTTCCCTCAAGACCAAGGCTAATGCTTTATGTACAAGAGCTGCTCAAATTTTTGTTAAATATGAAAAGCTCATTAAATTGGACTAAGAAAACTAGAAATATTCTAAAGTAATACAAAAATAGAAAACTTGATCTCCTTCTCTGAATAACATTTTGGCCATTCTTTTTTTTTTTTTTTTGTGTGGGTACCAGGGGGTCGACCTCAGGACCTCGCGCGCCAACAGGCACCCGTGCCGCTAAGCGATATCACCGGCCCCTTTTTCGTATGTGGGATCCGGGAGTTGAACTCAGGCCCTCGCGCTTGCAAGGCAGGCGCTTATGCCGCTGAGCCATCTCACCGGCCCCGGCCATTCTTTTAAGAGCATGATACATAGCATATTAGTTACTGTTATTCTCTAATTATTTTGTTATGAAATTTTCTGTTTTCATAGAAGGAGAGTGCTTTTCATATTTTATTAATATCTGCTTGTATTATATTAAAAATAAAAAACTGCATCTCTTAATAATAGTACTGCTGTGGCATCTGATTCAAAATGGTAAAATAAATACACGCACAGATTTCCTTCCTCTCATTCCTGAGACCCTATGGAAATGAAAAACAATAAAAATGGTGGATATCTACAATAAAGGAAAAAACAGAAGGATGCCTCCATGAAAGAGAAATTTTAAAATTGTGTAACATCTCCTAAAGCTGATCTATGAAGCATCAAAGGGGAGGAAACCAAAAGACACACACTTGAATTATCTGAGATGATTATCAGACGAGAAAACAAAACAGCTCAATGAGGCGTTTGGCAGGTTCACAGAAGATATTAAGTAGTAAGATAATGGGCCAAATAAATGAAATGGTCAGCCAGTCTACTGAAGACACTAATAAAAAGCTAGCTGAGCTAAATAAAATGATGCAAAACATTAATAGAAAAGAACTAGGAGTCTATGAAAAGGCTCCAAATAAAAATTTGGGAGTTTAAAAATTCTAATGCAAGTGTGGGCAGCAGAAGTGACCAATGCGAGGACAGAGTGTCAGAACTAGGAAACAGGGCAGGTGTCAGTGATTAATTAACTAGAGATACCTTAAAAACAAGGGAATATGAAAAATGGATCCAACAGCTGTTAGATGAGGCAAAAAGGAGTAAGATTAATTAGCATTCGTGAAAAACCAGAAGACAGCACAAAAGGCCTTAGAAAACCTGTTTATTGATATAATAGCAGAAAGCTTTTCAAATAAAGAAAAAGAATTTAACATACAGATACATGACGCATACAGAACCCCAAATAGCAACAATCAGAAAAGAACTTTGCAACACATCACAGTCAAAATCCTGGAACTCCAACACAAGAACAGAATCTTAAAAGTGGTTACAAAAATGCAATGAATTATTTATAAAGGAAAAGCCATGAGAATTACAGCAGACTTCTCAACACAAACCTAAAGGCCAGAAGAGCTTGAAGTGAAGTGTTGAAGCCCTAAAAGAAAACAACTTCCAACCCAGGCTGATATATCCTGGAAAACTATCTTTCAAAAATGATGGAGAAGTAAGATATTTTCATAATAAAGAGCACTCAAAGAAATTCATGACCACCATACCAGCACTCCAAAAAATTCTCAAGGACATCCTAGAAGGAAACCAATCTCATTTTTTTCCATTCTCTGTGGGTCCAGTTGCTGGGTCTAATGATTTTTACCCATCTGAAATCTACCTATTCCTCTCCACTTCTGTCTGCACCCTAGTCCAAGTCATTTCTTGCCTGGTCATCTAATAATCATAGGCTCCATTTCTTGCCACCTTCCAAAACATCCATTAAAAACTCAGAGCTTTTAGAAACCTAATCTACCACACTTCCCCACTTGATAAAATTTCTTCCTATGGCTAACAATGCCTTGTGCTTCTGGGCCCTCCTCACATAATCTGTCTCCTGCTTCAGTTCTCAGCTTTAAGTTTCCATCCTTAAAAAAAAATTCTCCTTGAAAATTTTGGAGTCTACCTTTATACACACTTCTGTTAGAGTAGCTTGCTGATTTCCTTTATAGTATTTATCACAAGCTAAAATTAGCATTTTAAATTATTTACTGCATGTCTCTTTCCTACTTAACTGACAGCTTCATGAAGGCAGGGACCACATTAATTGTGCATTAGGAGAAATGCCTGGTACAAAGGAGATGCTCAATAAATATTTATTGATTAAACAAAGGCTGTATTGTTTAAGTTATTAGGAAGACACAGTGAATCCAATGACAATGACAAGAAGCATAAGGAAAACGGGAGATTAAGTTTTAAATATCCTAGTCTCCAAAACATGACAGTTCCTAAGAGTTGGCCCTCTTTAAGAGTCTAACTGTATTTGATTTTACGAATATAAAATCTACCTATTTCTTCTACAGCTGAAGACAACATTTATTATAAATTAAGTCTTTTGGAAGGTATTTGAGAGCAGTGTTTGAGATGAGTCTTAGTGGCTTACATTAACAGATTCTAACCAGTTTCTATAGTTCATTATAGTTTAAACTCCCTTGTAAAGTATTAAGTATTATGTATTAGTAAGAGGTAGATCTATCCTATCCAAATCATTTCCTTATTAAAGTGCCTAAATACTGAGTAACAGATTCTTCTTTAACAAAACACCATGTCACAGGCTTCAAAGAATGTTTCTGTAGCACTGGGGACTGAACCCAGGGCCTTTGCACTGAGCTACATTCCAGCCCTTTTTCTTGTTTTGTTTTGAGGCAGAGACTCACTAAGCCTCTGAATTACCAGAGCTGGGCTCAAGCCTTGATCCACGTACATCAGCCTCCCAGACAACTAGGATTACAGACATGTGGCACCATGACTGATTCAAAAAACGTCTTACAGCAAAGTTACTCTAGTCTTATTACAGGATGTACTTACTCTACTGAATTTAACATTATATATCTTCAATAACAAAACACGTTTTTCAAATCTCACTGGAATTATAATTCATTTTACAATCAAAGATATTCTGCTGGACAGTCTGTAAACAGTTGCCAGGGCCTAAACAAATAAATTTGATTACTATTCTTGCTTGTATCCAGACAATTGCAGTCCTCTAACATTTTAATTAATAAACCCATTTAAAGGTTATTTGAGGACATGCGAGTTTGTCTCTGGAAATTTTCTGTTGGCTGCTTCTGATGAGATTAAGAAAAAGCCAGCATCAAAGCTTGAAGAAAAGGTGTTAGTGGTTTGGAAGAAAATCCCAGAGATAATAGTGGAGTTCTCTTTAAGAAATGGGGCTATATCAGCTCTCTTAGTGGCACAGAGGATAATAATGTATAAAAACACTGATGCCAAATGATTCTGAATGTGAAATTTTAGAACTATGTTTATTACCAGTTCAGGTGATAGAGTATATAAATCCAAAATCCTAACACCTTACCCACAAAATGTCCAGATTAACAAGAACAAAAAAACTAAAACAGAAGAGACAAAATTCACACTTGCAGCACAACTAGAAGACAGAACACTATAAAACTCAACTACCTACAAACAAGAAAAAAGAATTTTTAAAATTCCAATGGAGCAAATTCTTAATCCCCCACTTTGCCTTCATGAGGATTGTAGAATCCAGAAAAAAACTGTGGGGAAAAGAAAGGAAACAGAGAGCCAAAGATTAAAATCATCCCCACAAAGAGAAAGTCCACTCTATATAAATACTGAAACAATCCTGGCAGATCTGAGCAATGACCACGGGAAAATGCCTGTGCTGAGGGAAAGAGGAGTGAGAAGAACCCTTTAGAAACTGGGTGGAGGGAAAAACAGCAAGTAGGTGACATTAAGGGTCCTGTAGGACAAAAGAAAACAATGGAAGGACCTACAACCCCACATCCCGAAACCGTACACTAATGAACCTGTTCGTGGCTACACTGACAGGAGAGGGAGCTCTTGAACAAAGACTCAAACCTCTCCAAATCACCAGCTCTACCCAAGAAATGCAAAGAAACAGCACATTTTCATCTAGAGAAAGCTTCTGTATGAAGAAAACAGAAAATGAGAATCAAAATGCTTCAGATGGTAACTTCCTACCACTATCCCCTCCAAAATGTGGAAGAGGACAGAATTCTAACGTAACATTACCACACTGAATTAAATGTCCTCAAACAAGAATGTGAGGACACAGAAACACACTCTTAATAAGAAAGTTCAAAATTAAAAACAGAAAACATGGAAAAACCATACAAGAAAAATTACTAAGTCATAAACTGCCCAAGAAAGAATATATTCATTTGGAAAGTTAAGAAGAAAAACTGAAGAAATCACAAAATTATCATGAAAACAAATGATTAAAGAGTACAAAGTGTCAGAGAAGGTAACAATAAAAATGATTATCAAGCAGACATATTTTGGATACACCTTAACTTTAGAAACAAAATTAAATGGTGAAACAGATCTAACATTAAACTACAATAAAAATCTTCAAAAATAAAGCCTGATTCTGTATATCAAAATGGCTCACGAACCACCTCTGAGTGGACCTGAAATAATAAACCCTGAGAACTATTCTAGCAAAACTATTAGACTTTAAAGATGAAAAATATTAAGATCTCTAGGCAAAAAGACCAAATAACTATAGGCAAAAATACAGGCTGAGAGAATCAACTGACCAAATTTCACAGAAGATACAAATAATATAGGTTTGTATTTTCTAGAAATTCAAGGAAATAAAGTGCAACCATCAAAAAGCCTTAAACATGCAAGAAAATAGGAAATACTATTCCTATAAGGTGCTCATCAACTTACTATACCGAAGTTCAGCAAACATTTTATGTACAGGAACCAAATAACACAGTAACTATCTTAAAACTACAGGAGGTACAAGGACATAGAAACAGTAGTAACAAGATTTTAAAACTTCATTCTCAATACAAAGTAGATCAACAGGACAAAATGCATCTGAAAGGTAAGAAAATTCAAGCTACATAATTACTATAGTTTGGACCTGAAACATCTCTCCCCCAAAGGCCTATATGCTAATGGCTTGGGCCCCACTTAATGCTCAGTGGGAAGTGGTGAAACTTTCCCTTTTCTCTTTAGCTTCCCAGAGATGAAGTGAGCAGTTCTGTTTCATCAGGTACTCCTGCCATGATTTGCTGCCTCCATACAGGCCTAAAAGCAACATGACCAATTAATCACGGACTGAATTCTTCAAAACCATGAGCCAAAACAAACCTTTTCCCTTAATAAGCTAATTAACTCACATATGGATATATATATATATATATATATATATTCCAAAAATAAAGAATACATATTCTCATGTGTCCACAGAAGAGTCACAAAAATTGATTATATATTCTACTAAGCAAAAAATCCCTTAATCACTAGTAACTTCCATTAAATTGGTATTATAAACAACATCCTTTAGTTACAATGCGAAAAGAAATAATAATTTCCAAAAAGAAACAAAACCAGAAAGCCTTTCTACCTGAACATTTAAAAGTCTTATATTTAACACCTGGTCGAGAATGAAAATGAAAAAAATTTGTTAAAAATATAGTCAGTCATGGTGCAGGCCTGTTGTCCAGCCATGTGGGAGGCCTAAGTAGGAAGACTGCTTAAGCCCATGAGTTTGACAGCAGCTGGGCAACACAGCAAGATCTCATCTCAAAAAGATGTTTTAAATATATAATATATATTATAAATATATATACAAAAGACACAAAAGTAGATCTGAACAATAGAAAGACATCCCTCGTCCTGGGATACAATTCATCATTATAAAGACTTCAATAGTACCTAAGTTAATTTATAAATCTAATACATTCACAACTAACTTTATGGAGCTAGAACGAACTAAGTGACACTTTTGAAAATATTTTTTGTCTGAACAACAGTAATACCTCACACATTCAAAAGGTAGTTATATCAACAAACTGGGGAAAAACACAAAATATAATCAAAAAAATGAACTTAAGTATGTTTCAAATAAGTAATTTAACTATACTGAGGGAAGAAAAAAGAAACATCTAAATAACTTTTGAACAAATTATTTCACTTTTATACTCTCAGACTTAAATACAACAGTAAACAAACCCTGAACTGTCATGTCTTTTTTGTTAAACAGTGATACTGCTTAATTCTGAAACTACTTTCATTGTATTCTGGAATTGGACAAACAAGTAGAGAAATACTGAAATACAGGTTCCTCGCTGTCAGAGAAAGGAAATACAAAAATAAAAAAGGAGAAAACTAGAGAACTGTATGGTACTAAACTAGAATTGTAGGTTCAGTACCAAATAATGGTGAAACAGAGACAGATATAGATAGAAAGCAAGAGACTCAGGGACACAAAATGTGTATGTAGGCATTTGTCCATTTCCTAATCCTCTCCATTAAAGAGACTGAGAATCCATGACCCTGGTAAGGAATGAGCACACCTACCACCCAGACTCTATCTCCTAAATACTACTCTCCTCCACTAGAAAGGCCAGGGATCATTGGAGAAATGGCCGATTCAAGGCTGGAGCAGAGAAAAATAGATGAGTCTAGAATATAATGTGCAGAAAGCAAAGGGTTCAAAAAATAGATGCAGCAATGTCAAAAGGACACAAAAACCACTGCTTGAAGGAACTTTCACATTCTTAAGTGGAATAATTTGGCCATAAAAATCAGTTATTATAATCCACTGAATGAAACAGTTATTTGAGTCTATACTCATGTAAGTAAATGAAAAAAAAATGGGTGAAAGAGGAAAGCTTTTTCATGGAATCCTAATTAATATAACCAGAAGGAACAATCAAATTAGGAAAAAAAAATCACTGTTTCACTAACATAGTAGTAATTGATTCAGATTAAATCAATGGCTGCTAAAACTACTATATGAAAATGTGAGGAACAGAGCAGCTAATCTCACAATATTTCCCAGGAGGATATTTATTAATAAGGCACAAAATAATTACTTTTGAATGGGTAAGTCTGACAGACACTATCTCGGGCAAGTGATTGAAGTTATCACCATCAGTAATGGGACAAACTGACACCATATATGCCTCCAGATATGACACACTGAGAGGACAGCATTATATTTGTGGCATCCCTGCCCCAAACTTTAATCTAATCACAAGGAAATACAGACCAACTCAAACTGAGGAACCTTCTATAAAGTACCTAGACTGTACTCTTCAAAAAAATACCAAGAACATGAAAAGTCAAAGTTTGACTGAGGTACTGTTCTAGATTATAGTAGTATAAAGAGACATAAAAACCAAGCGCAACATGTGATCCTGGATTGAAGTTTATATTAATTTTTTTTGGCTGCAGAAGACATTATTGAGACAACTAGCAAAATACGAAAATGGCCTTCCAATTATAGTATTGTATCAATGGCAATGTCCTGATTTTGATGATTATACTATGGTTATATATAAATGTTCTTACTCTTATGAAATCTATATTGTAGCATTCAGATACAAAGCTGCATGATAAAGGTCACTTACTCTCAAGTGGCTTAAAAGGTATATGTATTTAGAGAGAAAACTATAAAGACAATGTATTAAAATGTTTACTAAGGAATTTGAGAGAATGGTACACTTTTTACTATTTTTGCAACTTTTCATTAATCTGAGATTATTTCAGAATGAAAAATGAATACTTCGGCTAATTTTTTTTTACATATATACATCTGCTTATACGTAAATACAAGAGTTTTATACAGTTAATTAATCTAAATAAACCTAAAAACATTCATCAGTACAGAAATTCTAAGTGACAAAGGTAGTTTATTTGGTAGTTATTTTTTTAGTGGCACACAAAATAACATATCTTACAACCAATATAATCTTATATTTAAAAAAGTACAGTATTTGCAAGGTTTCATAGGAAAATATTGCATGAAAAGGCAAAAACTAGTGCTATCACATTTTCTCAGAAAATACAGGGGTTCTAACAAAACGCATTTCAGAAAGAAGTCAAAGTCTTTGTATTACAAAAATCACTACCCGTACCTTGTGTTGCTAGAATAATCCCACATGGCCACATCTAGGAGGCTTCGGACCCAGGTCTTAGAGGGCTCCTTGAGAAATTTTTCCTGATAAATCCCTACTACGAGGTCCTCTACAGTGAGAAGTTCTATATCTTGCCTGATTTCTTCCATTAGTAAATAGAAAAACACATACAGTTAGTGAGGTAGGGCTCTTAGAACACGTGTCTCAAGATGGAGATGGGTGCTGTCACGTCCTCCTGCAACGACGCAGATTCACCTACCTGATGCCCTTGCCATACGCTTCAAACACCAGTTGACTCTGGCTCTATCATCAGACTGGAGAAGGAAAAAAGAAGTTACTCGTATTCTTCTCCTACCTTGAATTATTTTTAATTAATTCATTCATTCATTGTTGTTCCTTCAAATAGGTGTGGGGAGGAGGGACAGTAGGGAGGGGCTGAAGAGTCTGTGACGACTAAATTAGAACTGTTAAAAAAGAGTGGCATACGTTAGAAAAGACCACTGCCATTACTAACTAGTTACATCTATATAGTAATGTTAACAACACACTTTTTGAAAAGCAAGTGAAACTAAGTAGGCGAATAAAGAAACCAACGTTCAGGAAAAAATTAGGCAAACCTGCTTGCGATTATACTACTAATGAGTAGCAAGGTTAAAACCCAATTCTTTGACTCCTAGTCTAGATGAATTTATAGAAAATAAAAAAATAGCCCTCTATAAATATTACAAAGAAGAGGAGCAAGAGATTACTACAAAGACAGTTTTTGAATAAAAGATAATCATATGCAGAATGAAAAGTATATAGAATGGAACATCCATTCTTCAGGGTAAACAGATATTGCAGATATTTCAGAAGGAGGAACTAAAATATGCATCTACCCAAAATGAAGTATGTTCAGCTTTTGTAGTCTTCAAAACCCTCCAAAATCAGAGGCATTTAAAAGAAAAGGCATGACACTAGTTACATTGAGAAAAAATTCAGAATGAATGTTTTAACCCAAAAGCTAATATGCAGGCAAAAACTCTTTTCTATTGGTATCTTTTGTGGATCTTCTGGTGTCTAAATGGATATCTTAAAATTAAGAACTTCTCAACTGAAAGTTACCTTGCAATAGACAGGTGGCCAGTTCCCAGGGTTTGGATGAATAAATCTATAAAGATTTTGTAACACAGTTGCTTGGTCATGTCCAAATTCAAAGTTTGAAATAGGGATCTTGTGACTAGAATCACCTGAAAGAATAAAAAAGCAGGCAAAAGTTCCAACTTTAAGCAAGACAAATATTATGGGGTAGGTATAGAAATAGGGGTACAGGAAGAGAGGATAACTCTCCATATTGAAGCACTTGTATGAAACATGGTTATGGTTAAGAACTTTATATATACACCTGTAACTTTACAACTATGCTTAGAGGTGGGTGGTATATACGGAATTAAGGAAAAGACCACCAAGAGACCCAGAAATTAGCAGTAGGTTAATGGTGGACTCATGACTAGCACTTTTGCAAAAATTGAGAGTGTCTGAGGCTCCTAGGAGCACACGCATAGTAGTAAGGAATTACTGCGTGAGGGTGCAAGAGAATATAGAAATCCAGAGAAATAAGGCTAGTGTGGGGTAAGTCTTCCCGGTGGAAAAGAAATCCAGAGGAGGAAGTTAAATTGTTGAGCAGAGTGTTTTGGGGGCCTGGATTTCTAGGTCTGACATGTCTCAAAGATGCAAACATGCATTTTCTCTGGAGAAAGACAACATTGCTATAGGCCCTAACATACTTCGAAATCTTTTTTCCAGACGCTTTATGTGGATAACCAGGTACACAAAGAAACAAGAACAAAAGCCAAAATAAAGTTGATAGATACCCACAAGTACTTCAGATACTGAAGTTATTAGGCCACAGGTTAGAATTATGCTTCTATTTGAAGAGACCAAGTGATGAATTTCAGTATAAGATTGCAAACTATAAAAAAAAAAAGCACATGAGTTCAGCTTCTTATAAAGACAAGGGAAAAACTAAACAAAAGAAAAAAGTACTTAAAAGTACCCCAGTGAGGAATTAGGGGCCTGGAAATCTTGAAAGAAATCCTAGAGAACTGAATGTAGCATTTGGGTTTGTTTCTCCCAAACAGCATTTACAATGCTGCAAGATTCAGAGGCTAAGAAACTAGACAGAATTTTCAAGAGATACAGCACTAAGAAGAATTTAAAGTATTACTCCAGTATTACCTGTATAAATAAAAAAATTAAAATTAAAAAGTATGCTATTGTCTCCTGGCTTCCACTGTGTATGCTATGAAGTCAACTGTGAATTTAGCAGATGATCCTTTGGAGGTCATGTGTCTACCCTCCTTTTATTCTTATTAAAGAGCAACAGAAATAGACTACCCTTAAAAGGTCTGAAGCTCAATTTAAAATTACAGTGATTCTCTAACTTACAAATGAGTTCTGTTCCCAGAGAACGTTCCTAAGTTGAATTTGTTTGTAAGTCTGACAACTTAAGTCTTACAAACTTTTGACACAAATATACAATGTAAAGCATAAAAAAACTTCACATGTTCCACGATCTTGTCCTTGTTCATGTTACAAGAATGAGTGAGATCTACCATCTTTTTGCCTTGTTGCAATCTCTCAAGTATTTTCACTTTTGTTTCTGTGGTTATTGCTTTGCGCTTCCTAGCAGCCCCCACCACATCACCACTGCTTTTCCTCTTGCTTCTGGTCATCCTGGGCTCTGAGTGAGCCCTGCACTAATGCACACTATCACACCGTACAGTAAGCACACAGCAGCACAACTGTGAGGGTCCAGCAGACACGTGAGCTACTTCTGCGATTTGTTCACAACTACAAATGTTGGTAATGTGAGGTCCGTTCATATTTGTGGAAGTTCACAACTTGAATGTTCGTAAGTCAGGGACTTACTGTACCTCCATCCCTGAAATTGGGTTAATGTAACCTAAGATGGCTGGTGACTCCAGCTTTCTGCCAGATGTAATCATAAATCTTCCTTGCAAAGTACTAAGTTTTCATATATACTATTTACACTCAATTAAAAATAACTACACATCTGAAGGGATCTGGTAACTTGAATTAAACATCAAGAACATCAAAAGATTATTAAAACAAAACCCAAAAGATTCCTGTAATAGGATTATTAAGACATAAGACATTACCTAGGTTCTTATACTCAGGAAAATAAAAACAGTATTAATTTCTATAGAACCATAAAACAGAACCAAATTAAAAAACTGGAAACAAAGCCCTGAACTTATTTCACAACAGCAAAATTACCCTGATAACCTAATAAGACAAAGTTAAATCTCAGTCTTAAAATTCACAACTCCTGAAACAAAATACTAGCAAACTAAACTAAGTAATTTATTTAAAAGATATGTAGTTGGCACACTTGAGTTTGTTCCTGGATACAAGGATGGTTTAACATTAGCAAATCACCATATAAACAAAAGACACAAGTTATCAGAGATGCAGAAGAGTATTCATTAAAATGTTCAACTTAGGGCCGGTGAGATAGCTCAGCGGCATAAGTGCCTGCCTGGCAAGTGCGAGGTCCTGAGTTCGACTCCCAGCACCCACATAAGAAAAAAGGGCCAGTGATATCGCTCAGCGGCAAGGGCACCTGCTGGTGCGCGAGGTCCTGAGTTCGACCCCTGGTACCCACACACAAAAAAAATGTTCAACTTATAACTTCCCTAGTCAAATGGGAAAAGAAGGAAACTTCTTTATCTTGATAAAGAGTGCATACCAAAAATTAGGAGGTAAGAGGGCTTGAAAAAAATTAAAAATAAAAAAGGAAACTATAGGAAATAGCATTCTCATTGGTAAAGCACCATAAACTAGAGGTCCTAGCCAGCATACTAAGGCAAAATGTTTTTTAATTTTAAAGACAGATTAGAATGAACAGAAGTGACTCACAGATATGACTTCACAAGGAATTTACTAAAAATTCCAGTAGCAGGTAGGATAAAACCAAAATATAAGCAGTTAGAACATATAATTTCAAAAGATAGCCAATTAAAACACTCAAAAAGGTAAAACATAAATTTAACAAAAGCTATTAAGATCACTATGAAGAAAATTATAAAACTACTGAAAAGCATTACACACATGAAAGAAAGAGGATAGCATCATGTTTACAGAAAGACAGTATTATAAAGATAATAGTTTTCTCCAAATTGATCTATTTAAAGGCGATCCAATCTAAATCCCAACAAGGCATTTCTGCAAAATATGAAAAATCAATTCTAAATTGTTTATGGAAGACTAAAGGGTCAAAAGTAGCCACAATATTCTGGAAGAACAAGGTCTAATAAATATTACCAAACTACTGTGCTTAAGAATAAGATAGTCACGCTCAAAAAAAGGTAGGCCAATGGAACAGAATAAAGAGAAGGAAAAAAAGCATAAACAGAAGCATGATATGGTACAGGTGGCACCACATACTGGGGGACACACTGATTAGTAGATAAATGATGCAGAGACAACTGATTGTCCATATGTGGAAAAACATGAAACCGAATCTCTACATACCATATACAAGTCACTTCAAGGTGAAATAAGGACTTTGATATGAAAAACGAAACTGTAATTTTTACAAGAAAATAGAGACTATATAACCTTCAGGTAGAGGAGAATTATTAAGTAGGGCATAAAAGCTCACTTGATAAAACATTAATATATTTGCAAAATTAAAACCAAAAACATCTGTGCATTAAAAGACCACGGAGAAAGAAAATACAAGGCATAAAGGGAAAACAGATATCTGTACACAACTTTTTAAAAAAGTATAGTGGGGCCGGTGAGATAGCTCAGCAGCATAAGCGCCTGCCCAGCAAGCACGAGGTCCTGAGTTCGACTCCTAGTACCCACATAAAGGAAAAAAAGGTCCGGTGATATTGCTCAGCGGCACAAGCGCTTGCTCGCAAGTGCAAGGTCCTGAGGTCAACTCCTGGTACTCACATAAAAATAAATAAATAAATAAAAAAGTATGTGATGCAATCTTAGCTATTCAAGAGGCTGAAGCAGGAGGATTCCAAGCTTAAGGTCAGCCTGAGCAACTTAGTGAAAACTTGTCTCAAAAAATAAAGCAACAGCTGAGGATGTAGCTCAACAATCACTGGGTTCAATGCCCAGTATCCAAAAGGAAACAAAAAGGCAGAGAAGATATAATACATAAATAGATAAATGATAACATGAGGTTAAGAAATATAGGTATAGGGGCTGGGGATACAGCTCAGTAGCACGGTGCCTGCCTGGCAAGCACAAGGTCCTGAATTTGACTCCTGGTTCCAAGAAAACAAAACAACAACAAAAAAGAAATACAGGTATAGAAATATACATACCATATTTTAATTCTACAAGCATTCGTAAAGGCAAAATTAAACATCACAAGTAAATATATAATGTACACACAGTAAAACTATTCAGAAAAAAGAAAGGGAATGATTAACACAAAATTCAGAATAGTTGTTTAAGAGGGAAGGTGTACAACCAGGGAGAGATGTTGGGACGAAATGTCAATGGTACTGGAAATGTGTTTTTTCAGCGGACTGGTGGGTGCACTGCTGCTCGATAATATTCTTCACACTTTGAGTAAATGCTATATTCTTTTTTTGCATGCATAAAGCTTCATTTGAAGAGCTGATGGACCCTTAGTGAAGGAAGCTGAAACCCCAGTATTCACAGCTTTGCTTCTTTTAAAGCTGAACTTCTCTAAAATCATTAACCAGTAGAATGAACAAAAGCAGAGCTCCTGTAGTTGAAGTGGTGAAGAGCAGCCAAACCGCCTAGCCCTGCAGTCTTACAGAACCTGAAGCACCTCTCCAGAGGAATACAATTAGGGGAGAGAAGTCACTGGACTCCGTATCAAATCCTTTCCACTCCTGAAATTCTTCATGATTCTAATGTGCTAAACTATGACGCCCAGGAAGCGTTCACTTGATTTCACTTACACATACTTCATAAAAGATTAGATAGCACAGGGTCGTTTGAGACCTACATGCCTGTTTCTTACCTACTGCTCCAGTGGATCACGTCCACATGTAAATCTGCTCCAGTGTGTTACCATATGAAATATGGTCCTCTCAAATCAGCTCAATAACATTACTGCAGGCACTTTTAGTTACTATGTCGGCATAGCTGTCACTCTAATAGTCATTTATCTTAATTAATTTGCACATTTCCCTGGGTTATCAAGTTGACGATTGAAGGCATGCTTAAATTGGTAAGCTCCAAACATTTTAACTTTCCCTGAATGAGCAACAACACGCTCAGTTTCAATTAGGTTGAATAAGGAAAACATTCCTGGAATCTTTAATAGGGTTTGTTTTTGTTTTTTTTTTTAAAGAACCACATTTTCAGTTTATTTGGTTAACCTGAAAATGTTGGAAGGCCGGGCGTGGTGGCGCATCCCTGTAATCCCAGCACTTGTGAGGCTGAGGCAGGAGGATCGCTGTGAGTTCGAGGCCAGCCTGTGCTACAAAGTGAGTTGAAAGCCAGCCTGAACTGCATAGCGAAACCCTAAAAAAAAAAAAAAAAAAAAGAAAAGAAAAAGAAAATGTTGTAAAAAATAAGATTTTCAAAACAAGATTTATCAAGATAGCAAAGATACGGTAAGCCAGTGATGCTGTCACTATAAAGGTCTGGCATACAATAGGAATTCCAATGTATTCAATACAGAAACAAACCAGATACAGAGCTTAAGTAGAACTGTGAAAATTAATTTACCAGCTATGTTCCTACTTGCATTTTAAACTTTTAAAAGATCACAGATACCATCTGTCACTTCTATGAAGATTATCCAACTACAATGTAAGATTTATCTTCCCCTAGTTTATGTTTTATGTGTTAATGTAGTAAGTCTTAACTGGGTATACATATTATACTCAATTCCTATATTTTACCTCATTCCTTTATACTTACTTGCAGCCTGACAATGAAATCGAAATCCTCGTGGAATTTCACCTATAATATAAAAATTTTTTGAGAGAAGCATAAGTGTGCAGGTTCTCTAGTTGTATTACAGTAATACCCCATGGAGATGACCAAGTCATTACATGGGTAAGTATTTTTATTATGTGAAAATATGAAACACTAAACCATGACATTCTTTTCAACCAAGACAATGATGACTATCAAAGATATGTGGCACTCTGTCTAAACAACTGTTAAAAGCAAGTTACTCCTTACAAAGAAATAGTTAAAAGAAAACTTGTGCCAAAGGAATCTTCGCTAAGGGTCCATGAATGGTCCTCAGGAGGTGGAGAGGCCATCAACACAGTGAAGGTACCTACATTTCTCAAAGGGAAGAAAGTCTCCAAATTCTATCATTATGGTTACAAAGCAAAAACACTAGTGACCACAGAGATGAAGGGTGAGCTGGAGGGGAAAAAAAAAAAAAGACCAAGGAATAAAAAAATTTAGAAAAATTTTGAGATGCAAGCCATAGGTAAGCTAACAGCAGGCTATATATTTTCAGGTATTCTATCCACCCAATCCTAATGCTTACTTAATACTGTATTAAAAGCCTAAACCAACAACCCTATGTTAATACTTAATTCCTAACAGTTTTTCAACTAAGTACTATTAAGTCTTGCATTTTAATAATTCAGCTATACTTCAACTTTTTTAAAAAACAAATACTATTAATAAATGAGGACATGATCTAGCATCTACTCTAGCTGGCTACTTACCAGGATTTATAAAACTGTGGAAAACTGCCATAATACCTTCTTGGAGAGAATATCTAACACAGCCAATTTCACAAGGGAGGAAGCGCTGTTCACAATGAGGAGGTAGCTCACCATGGCTATAAATGTTCAAAAAATAAAAAACACCTCCAAGGAGAGCTACAAAAGAAATTTTTAAAAGTCATAAGACAAAAGAAGCAAATGAGTGTCTTAAAATTACCTCT
This sequence comes from Erethizon dorsatum, assembly GCA_028451465.1. Lineage (NCBI taxonomy): Eukaryota > Metazoa > Chordata > Mammalia > Rodentia > Erethizontidae > Erethizon > Erethizon dorsatum. The sequence goes on from CM051834.1 coordinate 84,688,267, forward strand.
TCCAAAAAGTCTCAAAGTCAAGAGGAAAAAGGCTTTAGAACCATTTTCTGTGTTCCTATATTCCTAAGTGAGCTGGAAAAGATAAAACTCATCTACTATACCAGGTAAACAAGTTAAAATTTTTATAATTATGTTTATCAAGGATTAAAGTAGTAACTACTTTTTGTATAAACTTACAGTCAGCTCTACAGTACTTAAGCCATTGAATCTCAAGAATGATGAAGAAAAGCTCTGACTTTATTCAACAAACAAAGCACTTTGAGAAATGAAGTCAAGCAGAATGAGTGCAGCAAACTCTATAACTATGGAAAATTTAATTCTTTCCTTTTATACTTTTTACCAATATACACAAGACGACTTATAAATAAGAAAAAAAAAGAATGTGAGAATATGTGAAGTGTTCTTACTTATCAGGACAGTGTTCTTTTTACCAATGTTAGAAGTGTATTACTGCTGGGCATGGTGATGCACACTGTAATCCCAGCACTCTGGAGGATGCGGCAGGAGAATTGCAAGCTAGAACTCAGCCTGGGTAACTTAGCAACTTAGTAAGACTTTGTCTCAAAAATAAAGGACTAGGGATGTAGCTCAGCTCAAAAGCCCTGAGCTCAATCCTCCTTACTGGCAAGGAAAAAAAAGTTATTAGTGTTAAAAAAGGCATAATACAATTAGTAAAAATTGCCAGAAGGGCTACAACCCTTTATTAGCTATGTTCTCTTCCAGGCTAGCTCAATAGTTCATCTTCACCTTTATTCCTTCTCTGCAGTATATTTTTTAAAATTTTATTTTTAACTGACAATCATATATTTTTATAGCATACAATGTGGTCTTGATATATGTATACATAATAGGATGATCAAATCAAGCTAATTAACATATCCATCACTTCACATACTTATTTTTTGTACTGCAAACATGTAAAATATCCTAGTAGTTTTGAAATACAATTACAAAGCCTTATTAACGGCCATCACTATGCTGTACAACAGATCTCAACAGATCTCCCTGTCTATAATGTGTTTATTTGGCTAGCTATAAACAAGTCTAAATACCTGTATTTAATAACATATGAAGTGGCAGCAACCAAGAGATCAGATCTTTGTTACACAAACCTCTCTCAACAAATGCATGATATTCTTGTAACTTTAGCCCTATCATACTTAAACAGGTATAGCCAATTATTTTGAAATGGAGGATCAAAACGAATGGAAAATATTTTTACTGATCAATGTCAATAGTGTTTTAAGCATCCAAATTTAAGCAAAATATATTGGGAATACTCTACCTTGATCACTTTTTAGAGACAAACTTGACATATCTGGGGGTATGACACACGGCTTTGGTATGAACATGCCTGGCCGCCTTAGTGGTGTGGAAGCGAGTTTCTAAAAAGGAAGAGAATCATTGACCACAAACTTAAAACTCTTGTAGGATACCTTATCTAAATTTACTAAAATAATTTCAAAATAACCCAGTGATTACTTCAGTAAGGTGTCAAGGCTAATAAACCCAACAAATGAATATATATGTCAATAACATCAATATATTCAAAGGCAGACAACAGCAGAATCTATAGTCTGAATCATAAGGCAAGTGGTAATAACCAACTCAACTATAATTGCAAACAATTTGTTCACTACTGATTTTCCAAGCTAATCTTCCTGAGTCATCTATGCCAGACTGGTGGTCAAAAGAACACCATTCACCACAAAACTCTAACATTCTGTTTCACCAAAGCAAAAACCAGATCACGCCTGATGTCAAGTCTCAAAGGAGACACACAGCTTACTTTTGAGGGGAAATTTGGTATAAGAAATTATAAAGAAGAAAAACCAAAGCTCACAAGTATAACTACGGCAAGTACAACTTCAACTGGCTAGAGCATCTTCTCAAACAAATCCACAAAATAAAAACGTCTCAAACCTAAAAGAAGTCTTTTGAATTGTAACCCCATGTCAACACTTTAAGAATGGAATTTCACTAAGAACAAAAGGAACACAAAGGGGGAAAACCTTCACAATTACCTCATGCTATCCTGACACAAATGTGCAAGAAAACACTTATTAATACTTTCTACTACACAGAAATGTACTCAAACTTTTTTCAACTTATTTTACTTGTAAGATATACAAACGTTCGCCATTTCCAAATCTTGTTATTCCAATACTTAAAAGACAGCAACTGATTTGGTACTAAGATATCACTTAAAAATACTGGCGCAAATGACTCTTAACCATCCAGAAATTAAAGTGCCCCCGCACCGTGGGGATTAAACCCAGGGCCTTTGCACTGAGCTACATCCCCAGGTGTCTCGTAAAAATTTTTTGAGACAGGGTCTCACTGAATCACTGAGGACGGGTTCAGACTTGCAATGTTCCTGTCTCAGCCTTCCACAGTGATGGACTCTTTATTTATTTATTTATTTATTTATTTATTTATTTATTTATTTTTGTGGGTACCGGGGGTTGAACTCAGGACCTTGCGCCCCAGCAGGCGCCCGTGCCGCTGAGCGATATCACCGGCCCTTTTTTCGTATGTGGGTTCCGGGAGCCGAACTCGGGACCTCGCGATTGCCAGGCAGGCGCTTATGCCGCTGAACTACCTCACCGGCCCCATGGACTTTTTAAAAAACCCTTTAATAAGAGAAATTAAAAGAGACATTTAAAGGTCATTTAGTACAACTCCTAAATACCAAATACTGTACTCCCACTGCTGATCAAAGTTCAGGACTTCGCCAGGCCTCTTACCACTAAGAGCAGTTTGTTAAACCCATGGGCTGTTTAATAAAAATCTCTCAAACCTAAAAGAAGTCTTTTGAATTTTAACCCAATGTCGACACTTTAAGAATGGAATTTCACTAAGAACAAAAGGAACACAGAGGAAGGGGGAAAACCTTCACAATTACCTAACGCTATCCTGACACAAATGTGCAAGAAAACTTATTAATACTTTAACATTCTACTACAGAAATGTACTCAAACTTTTTTCAACTCACTTTACTTGTAAGATATGTTAAGCAGCCCGTGGGTTTAACAAACTTTCTGACACCACGGAAAAAGTGAAAATTCCGCCCTGTACTCATCCACCTTGTCGCCCAGGAGTCCACCAGCGTTTCGCACATTCATTCATCAACCACTTGCTGACTGTGCCCATGTGCCAGGCAGGCTGCTGCCCTCCACTAACTTTACCTGCGTCTCTGAAGACCCAGGCTCCTTTCCTTGGGCGGCTCTCCACTCTCGGGCCATTTCTGAATATTTCTCCTTTTCTTCCTCCCTCAAGAGCTTGGAAAAAAACAAAAAAGCCGCGGTGAAGACCCGGGGCCTCGTGGGTGACGTCTAGGTATCAAGGGAGGCTGCTCCGGCGTCGGTTCTCCCCGGCCGGCCGGATCCAGCGCCTCCCTCCGCGGGCCCTCGCCCACCCCGCGCCCAACTGCCCGGCCCACTCGCTCCAGCCTCACCGCCCATTCTGCAGAGCAGTGGGGGATGGCATCAGCCACGCGAGTCACGGGCAGGCCTCGCCGACGTAGTTCTGGTATCCTCTCCCGGACGAAGAAGTAGTAGGCATTGCGGCTGGCCCTGCGGTTGGGCATGGCGAGCGCCGACCAACTTCGAGGCGCGCCTGCGACGCCAGGAGCCCCTGCGCCCTCTCAGGACTCCCGCCCTTAGTAACCGAGGTCGGCGCCTGTGCGTGCAGCTTACCAGTTTTTGGCCAATCACCGCGCAGCGCGCAGCCGCATTTGGCCCTGTCTAGGGGAAAACCAATCAGAAGCCCGAAGATTCCACCTCGTGCACCCACGCTGGGGAGGGGCAGGAGGAAGGAGGCACAGGTGTGCAGCCTTCTGATTGGCTGCGGTGAGTCGTAGGCGGAGTATGGTCACGTGGAAGTCTGCAGGCGTTTCCTGTACATTGTTACGTAATACTGTGTATGTCCAAGAGTTAGAGCCAAAGCGGGTTAGCGGGCGCTTCAGGTTCTTCCGTGTTTTATATAAATCTGTAAATGGCCGCGTTATGCGAAGTAGTGGGTGTATTTGGTGAGGACAGAGTGAGGAACATGATAAATAAGGTCCTTACTTAGGAGAAGTTTACAGTCAAATGGGGGAAAAGAATGACGAAAACAATTGAAGCCATAAAAAAATTTAAAGGTCATTTAAAAATAAGTTTTAAGAAACATTCAGCAAGAAGCTGAGATTTAAGATAATGTCCTTGAATAAAGTTTTATGTATGTCCTCTTAAAAATCTGTTTCATTTTTTGCAAGTTTTATTAGGTGATATTTTGGGAGATACTATGAAATACGTTTAACATCTCAAATTGTCTAATTGGTTACTGCTGATGTATAGAAAAGGTATTGATTTCAGTGTTGATCCTGTGTAGTCATGCTGAATGGTTACATTGATTCAAATAGTGTCAAACAGATTCAGATTTTCTAAGTGGATGTTTTCCAGAGAAAATTCAATTTCCTAAGTGCGTGTGTACAGGTAAGGTATGTGAATGTTTAAAAATAATGACAATCGAAAATTCATTAACTTTTTTTCTGCATCTTTTCAGATAACCATATGGGTTTTAGCTTAATTTGTTAATATAATAATATTGCTAGATTTTTCTAATGTCGAAGCATACTGCCATTTCTAGTATAAACTGCTTGATCGCGAGGCATAGGTGACATTTTAAATACAGGCTTAATGTGAAATTGTTGATTCCTTGATTGTGACGATATTGAGTTACAAACTTTGTGGTGTTTTCCTTACCAAATATTGCTATCAGGGTTGTATAGTAGCCGCATCAAATGATGTAGTTTTGTCTCAGTTCAGTTTTGAATAATAGATGGGAATTAATCTATTCCTTGACGGTTTCATGGAATTTCTTAGTAAAACTCTGATCCTGGTATATCTTTGGAGGGTAGGTGGATCTGACCTTTGACTATCATTTCATTATCTTGTACGGGTTATGGGTGTTTTCAGTCTTTAGTTTTCTCGAGTCAATTTTTGTATTTTTTCTAGAAAATTGGCTAGTGCACTTGGGTTCTGAAGTATATTGTTTGGGCCGGTGAGATGGCTCAGCGGCTTAAGCACCTGCGCGGCAAGCGCGAGGGCCCGAGTTCGACTCCCGGAACCCACATATGAAAAAGGGGCCGGTGATATCGCTCAGCGGCACGGGCGCGCAGGCACCCGAGGTCCTGAGGTCGACCCCCCGGTACCCACAAAAAAAAAAAAAAAATGAAGTATATTGTTACAAAATTTGACCAAGGGGGAAGCAACTAATACTTTCGTGCTAACTAATACTTTTATTGATGGGACAACTGCTTGACAGTATTTTTTACTTATCCGGGGACCCAGAAACGCCACTTTTTTAGGAGGAAGGAAACTTCCACTCAAAGCCTTGTAGATGAATTATTATAGTATAGTATCTCTATTCATAAGAACCAGAAGGTGGACCACCCAAATGTTCGTCAAGAAGTGAATTCATAAATTGTGTTATAACTATATAGTAGATCACTGCTCAGGAATGAAAAGAAGTGAACTATTATTGATACTTAACATGGATGAATTTTGAAATTTTGCTGAGTGAAAGAAGGCATACATATGGTTCAATATACAAAAATGTAGAAAAGCAAAACCATGATTATAGAAATCAGATCAGCAGTAACCTGGGGCTGGAAGGTAGAGAGGGATGGGACTGACTGAGAGCTAACACATAAGCTTTCTAGATAAGAAGTATTTTATACTTTGATCATAGTGTTGGTGGTTATAAACAGTATATGTCAAAATTCATCAAACTATACACTGAACGTGTGCCTTTTATTTTGTGTAAATTATAGTTCAATGGCATTGATTTTTTTTAAATAGTATAAATATGTAACATTTGCTTGTAATTTTAAAAATGTATATACTAATATTGTCCGCTCTCTTTTTACTCGTAATATTCCTTATAACTTCTAAGGCTTTTTTTGATTCTTTCCGAGGTTTATTTTATTGAGCATTTGTTTTGTTGATCAGTGTTTCTTTTCACTCATTTCTGCTTTAACTTTATTATTTCCTTCTTTCTACTTCAGTCTGTTTTAAATTGCTTTTTCTTGTTTCTTGAATAAAAGTTTTATTATTTTCAATGTCTGTTTACTATTTCTATAGGCTTCTTATTTTCCCCTTTTCTGCTTTGGTTGGGTTGATCAGTATTTTTTTGCTCTACCTTCTCTTCCGCTGGTTCCAGTTACACGTTCTATTTTTACTCATTCCACAGTTACCCATAAAATTTTAAGTTTTTTTTAAACTTAATTTTCATAAACTTCTGTAGTTAATAGGTATTCATCTCTCCCCTTCCCAGGCAAGAAGCTTAGAAAATTAACACATTTCCCCACTCCGTCTCCTACTCCAGTCCTCCACCATCCCGCTTCCATCTCCCATGTTAATGTCACCTAAGATTTTTTCATACCTATGTGATTGAAGTGCCACAAACTAAATCTATTTAAAGTGTACAGTTTGATGAGTTTTAACACGTGTACACCTGTGAAACTATCACTGCCATCAAGGTAACAATGCCATCCCCCAAATTTCCTTCACCCCCCCCTTATGCTGCCTGAAGTTGCCCACAGCTCACTGATGCATTATTTTTTCTCCAGTCTTTTTTCTGTTTCATTTTCATACTTTCTATTGCTGTCTTTGTGTTTACTCATATTTTCTTTTATAATGTCTAATCTGCTATTAAGCCCATTCAGTAGATTTTTTTTATATCAGATTATTTAGTTTTTATCACTAGAAGTTGTCTTCCTGTCTTCCACTTCTCTACTTAACATGGTCCATTTGTTTTAACGTGGAATATAGTTATAATATAGTTACAGTAGCTATTAATTGTCCTGTCTGCTCATTCCATGAACTGAGTCATTTCTGGGTCTCTTTCTGGTTAATTTTTCTTTGTATTATGATTTGCATTGTCCTACCCCTTTGCAGGCTTGATTATATTTCATCAGATGCTAATCATTGTAAATTTTACCCTGTTGCATGCTGTGTGTTTCTGTATTCTTGTAAATATTCTTGTGCTTTGTTCTGGAACACAGTTTATTACTTGGAAGCAGTGTAAGGCTGGATTTTTGCTCCTTTGAACACTTACTTGTATGCTTTGTTATTTGGTATCAGAACAACCGTTAGGACTAATTTTTTTTTCTACCGATGTAACACCCTTTTGAGGGCTTTATGTGATATCCCATGAATTTGGAAGTTTTTCCACTTTGGCTGAGGGGAACACAAACTATTTCCAGCCCTGTGTGAATTCCAAGGATTGTTCCTTCTAATCCTTTCAAGTTGTTCTTTCCCTGGCTCTGTGTGGTTTCCTCCCACACACAATGATCAGTATTCAGCTAAGCTTCAGGGGAGATCCTCATGAGGATGCCAGAGCAATTTTCTTTCCTTTTGTGGTGCACCCTCTTTTTGGTACTCCGCCCTACAAACTCATCCCGGTGCCAACCTGGACACTCAACTCCATGCCCCCAACGTAAGGAGGCCTGGACCCTGCCTAGGTTACCCTTCTTGCTACTCAAATCTGGGTACTCTCTCCTGGCCACAGCTGGGGACAGTCACAACACGCACCTTGTTTCTGTTCTTTCAGAGATGATCTGCCTCTGCTCCCTGATGACCGGTGTCTGAAAACATTATTTCATGTATATTTTACCAACATTTTAGTTGTTTCAGGCTGCTGGATAAATCTATTCCCTGTTATTCCATCTTGGTCAAGATGGCTTTTTCTTCCTTCAACTTTTTTTAGACTTAACTGATACATTTTTAAATAGGTGATCAGGGCAGATCTCCCTGAAAAGCCAGTGACTTTTAAAATGAGAAGAGATAGAAAGTAACAGGGAAAAGAGCATTCCAGACAGAGGGACTAGTCTATGCAAGGGCTCAGATGACGAAAAGCTGGGTTCGTCCTCAGAACAGACGGAAGATTGGTCGGTGCTGTCGTCGTGTATCCCGCTGGGCGGGGAATGGTGCATGCCAAGGTTGGAGTAATCAACGGGGATTTGAGTGTGGCTGTCATAAGGGATGCAAATACTGCTGTAAAGAAGATGTACAGTCATTTAAATATTTTACTTTATATTTATTTTTTAATTGGCAAATAAAATTGCATTAATTTATTATTTATAACCTGTTGTTTTGAAATATAGAGCAATGTGGAATGGCTAGATTGAGCCAATTAATATATGTATTACATCATATACTTATTATTTTTGTGACAGGAACACAAAATCTACTGTATTTAAAAGTTGTTAAGGGCTGGTGAGATGGCTCAGCGGCTTAAGCGCCTGCCTGGCAAGCGCGAGGGCCCGAGTTCGACTCCCGGAACCCACATACGAAAAAGGGGCCGCTGATATCGCTCAGCGGCACGGGCGCCTGCTGGCGCGCGAGGTCCTGAGGTCGACCCCCCGGTACCCACAAAAAAAAAAAGTTGTTAAAAACATGTCATGGGGACCGGTGAGATAGCTCAGCAGCATAAGTGCCTGCCTGGCAAGCGCGAGGTCCTGAGTTCGACTCCCGGTACCCACATACGAAAAAAGGGCTGGTGATATCACTCAGTGGCACAGGTGCCTGCTGGCACGCGAGGTCCTGAGTTTGACCCCCGGTACCCACAGAAAAAAAACATGTCATTATTCGGTTTCCAGTTGAAGAAGATCAGTTTTGTTGCTATTTGGGGAATGGCTCAAAGAAATAAGGATGGCAGGGTGAGCCCTGTTAGGCGGCTTTTTCCTGAGTTCTGGTGACGTACGATGGTGACCTAGAATAGAGAAGCAGCAGCCAACATACAGAGATAAAGAAGGGCTCAAATTGTGTCTTGGGGGAAAAATAGAACCAGGTAATAGATTGGATATGAATGAGAAAGAAAGAGAGGAATCCTAAAGTTTGGGCTTAGTAACCCAAGGTTGAATGATACTTTTTCAAAGATAAGGGAGGACTGGCGGGGGGAGGAGAGACAGTACTAATAGCAAGGAAAACCCAAAGCTCCCTCATAATTTCTAGTATCTGCTCCTCTCCTTCTTTGGTACGGCTAATTCTTTAATCTTACTTGAGTACTACATAAACAGAATAGCTTTCCCCACTTTCCCACCAGATCAATTTTCCGATTCAGAAATTCTAAAGGGTGGCAGGCTTTGGTTGGGGTATGTGTGGGTAGGCTGGGGATTAAGAGTTCCATTGTGGACACGTTAATGTCTTGATGCCTACTCTGTATTCAAGTAGAGATGTCAAGTAGGCCATTGGCCATGTAAGTCTGGAATTGTGGGCTTGAGATAGAATTTGGAAGCAAGCCACATCAAGATGCTATTTAGATTCATGGAACTGCTTGAGATCACCTAAAGAGAGAGTGGAGAGAGAAAAAGGATCCAGAGGCCCGCCAGCAGTTAGAAGTAGGAGAAGGAAGACCCAGTAAAGATGATGAAGAAGGAATGTGAAACGTAAGAACAAAAGCAGGAAAACAAGGGAGAGAGTGATTGCAGCAGGAAGCCGTTCTGTTATTCAATAAATATCAAACAAAAGCCCAGGGAGCACCAGGCTCTATTTTGGACATAATAGGTTGGATGTAACAAAGCTTATAATGAGGAAAACAGGCAAGAAGGAAATAAACAACTATGTAGCTAATAAGATGCCAGAAGAACTTATCAGACAAGTCCAGTGAAAATAGCAGCTGATGGTGCAATTTTAGGGTGGTCACTAAAAGCCCTGTATGGGAAATGAAAATTAAAAGCAAAGATTGGAAGGAAAGAAGGAGACAAATGTGAGGAGATCAGAGAAGAGCAGTTAAGCCCCTGACGAGGGAGCACATCAGGTGTGTCTGAGGAACAGCAAAGCAAGCACTGTGGCTGGAGTGAAGTGGGTGAGGAGAAAGCAGAGAGGACCTGGGGGCAGGGAGGACCAAAACAGAAGACTCACAAGACCAACATAAAGGCTTTGATTTTAGTGTAAATGGGGGGAAGCCACGGGAGATTAGATGGCTTCTACTTTTTTTTTTTTTTTTCCATACTGGGAATTGAACTCATGGCTTTTGCTCTGAGCTACATCCCCAGCTCTTTTTTAATTTTGAGACAGGTTCTACTAAGTTGTAAGTTTCCCAGCTAACCTTGGACTTATGAGCTTCCTGCCTCAGCCTCCCAGAGTTCTGTGATTACAAGCACATGCCACCATGCCCAGCCTACATTTTTTAAAAAAATATGAAGTATAAGGTATTATGTTATAATACTATAATGATAACAGTAACAGATAACATTCATCAAAGGTTACTGTGTTAGTCTCTCTCAAAAGCCTAGTGAGAGTTATCTCATTTCCCTTTCACAACAACCCTAGGAACTAGATTCTATGATTACCCCATTTGCAGAATGGGAAATTGAGGCACGTAGTGGGGAGTGACTTCCCCAGGACACACAGCCCATGAGTGACCCTGAGCTCTGACGTCCCTGCTTCCCTAATGTTCTTATTCCAACCTGTTAATAATTAAATGCTCTGAGATTCATATTACCTGATGCTTTGCTAAAGCAAAAAGAGAGATTTCCAAACGCTTCCCAACATTGCCTCACTGAGCTTTCCCATTCTTGAGTAACTCAGCCTGAAGTCTGGTTGATTCCACTTGTGAGCTCAGTCTACATAAAAGGTGTGAGCGAAAAATACAGTAAATGTTTAAATTTTTAAAAAATATTTATTACAGTAAAAGACACATTGCCATTAATGCCTCTCAAAATCCTCCCCTTTGCTTCAAACACACTTACTCCATCATTCTTGCCCTTTCTGAAGCAATTCTGGACTTCCTCTTTTGTGAGTGTCTTTAGTTGCACAGTCATGGCTGCTGCGATGTCCTGAATCAATTAAAAACATTTATTTCCGTGGTCATTTTGACATTGGGACAGAGCCAGAAGTTGCATGATACTGGATTCAGTAAATAAGGTGGATAAGGACATGCCGTATGGTTTTATTTGATGGAAATCGCAGTAAACATTTGATCAATGAAGGATAATCAAAAAATATGGGTAATGCTTAAATTTTAAAAATGTATTACAGTAAAAGATACATTACCATTAATCCCCTTCAAAATACTCAAAATTCCCTCTCACTTCTAACACACTTAGCATCCTTGGCAATGTTTCTTTGTAATAATTTTTTTTTTTAAACACTCGCTGTATTTTTCAGTCATCCCTTGTGGTTGCAGCCTCTTGTCACATCCTGTGGACTCTGCCTTTTGTGTCGCTCTGTAACATCTGTCTCGATTCCCATTCATGTGGCCCCGTAGCCTAGTTTTGGTGCTTTCTCTTTCTTGGGCCCTCGTAAAAGCTCCCCCATGGCAGAGGCTAGAACAACTTTGCTGAAACACAGGTCTGATTTTGTTCTACTTAGAGATTCTCATGGATGGTCCTTTTCTGTGCAATTAAGTCCAGACAAGGTAGCCTGTTTCCCTTGTTTGGCCTCAGCCTACATTTCCAGCTTATTGCAACTCCACGCTTTGTGAACCTGTGCTATGGGCAGCAGGTCCCACTCTTTCCTCTCCCTATCAATTGCGCCTCTGTACTACCCCGCCCCCAGGATTCTATCCAGCTGATGTTTAAGATTAGCTCAGGGGCCACCTTTCCATGAAGACATCTCTGACCAGCACTACTGATGGATAATTGACCCTTCCCTTCCCTCTGTGTTCCCACATCCTACCTGGTATGTGTCCTAACATAGGCCCTGCCACACACTATCATATTTAAAGATTACATGTTTGCCTTCCTTCCCACACACATGACTACAACTCAGCTGTAAAGTCTTTGGTGCAAAGGGCTGTGACTCATTCATCTTTGAATTCCTATTTGTCATTAATTTCTAGATATAGTAGGCATTCAATAAATGTGTGTGGGATAGCGGAATGAATCCAGGGAGAGCAGAAAATGAGGAAAAGGGATGGTGAACACTCTAGAGCAGTTTGTAATTAGTTAGACAAATATGTATTGATTTTCCCTGTGTGCAAGTCCCCAGAATTGGGGAAAAGGTGCAGCATTCACATTTGTCAGAGGTACTTATGGCACAATTCCAACACAAAGGTCATGGCTGCTGCTAACGCTTTGAGAGCCCTCCTGCCCCTTTGCTGGTGTGAGTTGATTCTTTCCACGATGCTCAGTGCTCTGCCCTTGTCGTTCCAGCTCCATTTCCTGACCCTTTCCTGGGGGCTATGCCATGATGACACACTCTTTCTAGCTCACTTCCTTCCTTTAGGTTCCATCTTCAACTTGTGCCAGGGAAGGCCTCTAGATAAATTCTTAGGGCTCTAAGAAATAATCTTCTGGCTCAATTGCTGAAACCCAAGTGCACAAGGCACTTCCTCTCTCCTATGCTGCTGGACCACTAGAATCAGAGTTTCTCTTTTGCTCATGATGGGGGCCCTCCATGCTCCTTGGATTGCTTACACTGAAACAAAAGTGGAAACAAAAGCAAAAACCAGGGCTCATAAAAGAGAAGCAACATTTCTTCATATTTGGCTCTGTAAATTACAAAGAAGTTATAGGTTGAACTATCAGTCAATAAGGGCTCCCAGGGCTTCAACTACTCATAATTAACTTGATTAACAGTTCACAATGGAGACATCATGAGAGCAGATGTACATTTCAGGGCATTTTATCTGGCTAAAATTACAGACCTGACAAAACACCTGTCACCCCTCCTCCCTGCCTCTCTCCTTCCTCCTGGGATGTCCTAGAAACTCAAAAGTTTTGGCAGGGACATATCTTTTGTGCAGTAACTTTTTCTACATTGCAGAAACATTAGCATATACAGAGAATTACAAAGAAGAAAATATAAATGAATGAAAGTCTTCCCAGAGATAACAGTTACTCTTTTGTTGTTTCCTTTGTCTCTTTTAAATACATTTTTCCATATTTGAGACTATGGTGTAAACATACTTTCATGTTCTGTTCTTTGCTTCTTCACATTACCCTTGGATTGACCTTTTGGGGGGAAAACATTGTGAGACAACTAATGCAGGCAGAAGTACTCCACTGCTGAGGGGGTCTAACCCCAGCATGCGACAAAGAAAACCTTACCCAGTTCAGCACCCGGCACCACTGACATTGGATTTGAAGGCTGAGACTGCGAGCTCTTGGATTAAATCTGCTGCAAGTTGGGGACTTTTCAGCATATTCTCCCAGTCTTTTACTTATTGTATACTTACCACTGTTCTTGGCAATTCAGGGATTTTTTTTTCCTTTGTATTTGTTTTTGTGTATTTTAAGGTGGAAGAACTTTATATCTGTATTTCCAGTCTTTAAAGCTTTTTATATTTTTAGGGTTTTTTTGTAGTGTTAGAGATCAAATCTAGGGCCTCGTTCATGGTAGGCAAGTGCTCTACCACTGAGCTACGTCTCCAGCCCTAAAAGTTTTCTTTTTTTTTAATGAAACAATTTATTCCCCAACATGAAACAGCTGAAAATGTTTTGATTTTGGTACCGAGTCTCCAAGTTTAAGTTCCTTGGTTTCATTTGGATATATTTTAAACTTAGAATTCACTGAGGGTGGTTTTGAAGGTGTGGAGGATGGGGAAGATAACAAACCTAACAGGTAACACAGGGAAGGAAAGATGAACCAGTCTTAGATAAGAAATATGACATCTGTTTTAAAGTCACACCTCATATATTCCTCCTGAAGTGCAAAAGCAGAGAGAAGGAGAAATATGATTTTATCAGGGTGCTTTAAAAAGACCCACGTTAAGCAGGATTCATGTGCATGCATGCCTGTGTGTCTGCAATGAAATCATGTTTTAAAGAGGATTCAGCTGCATTATATTTATAACTATGTGGTTGCTACCAGCTACCAGCATGTCTCCTTGCGGTGGTTCACATCTCTTTTCTCTGTGTCCTAATTCTGTTCTAATGTGAGCAGCTTTGACAAAGCACCCTGTTAGTCCTCACCCCTTCCCACCTAATGCAATTCCAGCTGTGGCTTCTTGAGAATCCCACTCTGGTCCCCACAGGACCTTATTCCAAAATGTTGATCTCTGGTTTCAGAAGAAACTATGACAAGTTGGGGATCAAGACCCTCTGTTGGTTGTGATGAATCAGTTTCTATGTGGGGTCCCATCCTATTTGGCTAAGACAAATGGACTACAGGAGATAAACCAGATCATAGTCTCATTCACAAAAGTCAATTCAACAGCTTCCCAGGAGAACAAAAGGATAGTTAGTTATGTATTGTTTTTTGTTTTTTGGGGTTTTTTTTGAGACAGGATCTCACTATGTAGTCCAGGCTGGCCTAAAACTCATTGCAATCCTCTTGCCTCAGCCTCCCAAGCTCCGGGATTACAGCATGCACCACCATGCCTGTTGTATGTATTGCTTCTTAAACATTAATGTCCATTGAAAGCACTTGTGGAAGGCAGATAAAATGCATATTTCTAGGCCCCTGACATTTCCGATATCAGTCCCTCCACCCCATACTGAGGAATGAACCTAAGGCCCTTGAAATGACCTATGTCCCCATCCCTTTTTTAAGTTTTTAGTTTGAGACAGGGTGTTGCTAAGTCACTAAGTTGCTGGAGTAGGGGGGTTAATTTGTGATCCTCCTGCCTCAGCCTCCCAGAGTGCTGGGATTACAGGCGGTGCCATCATGTCCAGCTGCAAATCTGTTTTAGTAAAAGGCGAAAGATTTATACGATCTGAAGAGAAACCAGAGTATTGCAAATCTGTTTTAAACATTGTTCTTGCCACTTTCTTGAAGCAGTTCTGGAAGTCCTATAATGTGATCCTGCTGCTGGAAGTTCAAAAACCATACTTGGAAGAACACAAGATTCTGGGTGTCATACCCTACTACTCACCAACAATACTGCAAAACAATACCATTGCCCCACATCTCCCATCTCCATCCATTAGGCTCCATGTTTTTGAATCATTAGGTGTATGGTTAAAGTTTATATGAATGCCCTGTCACCTTGGTAACAGCCTGCAGTTGGGAGAGGCACACGTTGTGATTTAGGGTATGGTCTGGGGTCCCATTTTCAGGAAGACTGAAGATAGATCAACTCTGTCTCTCTAGCTATGAAGTAGATGCAGGGCAGTACACAGAAAACAAGCTCCTGGGATGGTAGACCAGAAACCTGCATTCTATAATTCACCACTCTTTTGCAAGCCTCTTGTTTCCTGTTGAAGTACACACATCATATACCCTGAGTACACATTCAAAGTTCACTTCTGTGAGTATCCACCGTCCCCTTCCCGTGCACATCCTAGCTCTCTTCACTCAGCCCATCTCCAGTTTTTCACCCATATAAACTTCCTTCTATGTCAAGTTTTTCATCAAATGCTATAGTGACATGTTTAGATACTAAACATTATTCAGTTTTTTGCCCACTGTATGTCTGCACACACTTACAAGGGGTGATCAAATATATGGTGAATGTTAAATTTTAAAAATTTATTATACTAAAAGACGTGTTGCCATCAATCTCCATCAAAATACTCCCCCTTGCTTTGAATATGCTTATCTCATTGTTCTTGCCACTTTCTTGAAGCAGTTCTGGAAGTCCTCTTTCATGAGTGTCTTTATGAGATATGATCAAAACTATGGTGAATGCTGCTGCTGAGTGCCATCCAAGAGAAAGGCAAGCTGGTAGAAATATGGTATGTCTCCATCCATCTTATTCACTGGGTTTGGTACTGTGCAATTTCTGGCTCTTCTCCACAGTCAAAGTGACCACGAAAGGTAAACATTTTGAATCAATTCAAGACATGGAGGCAGTCGCAATGGCCCCACTAAAGACACTCGTGAAAGAGGACTTCCAAACCTGCTTCAGAAAGTGGCAAGGACATGGGATAAGTGTGTCTGAAATAGGCAGGAGTATTTTGAGGAGGATTAACTGTATGAAATTTTTAAAAATTTAAATATTCATTATAATTTTCAATCACATCTCATATAGCAGTTAATGGCAGAACATCACATAAATATATCATCAATCAAGCTTTTGGTGTTGATATCCCTTTTATGGTGCAGACATATACTGTATTTTGGGGTCAGAAGATTTGAGTTCAAATATTAGGTCTGCCATTTACTAGCTACCAGACCTTAGAGAAGGTAATTACCCTCTCTGGTCCTAAGTTTCTTCATTAGGATGAAATGAGAAAGTTCATGGAAAAATCTAGAACTATGCCTAGAACCTAATAAATTCAAAAATGTTAGGGACCTCTCTCTCTCTCTCTTTTTCTTTTTTGTTCATGAAAGTAAATAGTTCTCAAATTTCTCTCACATAGCACATTATTCAGGATTCTTAATGGTATCCATCAGAAATCATCCTAGCCAAAATAAGAAAAGAGATAGTTTATGAAAAGATACTGGGTAGCTCAAGGAATTGCCAAGAACTGAAATCCTGGTGCAGAAGATGGGCTGAAACTTAGAAAGGCTATACCAACACTGCAGCCAAAATCACAGCTCAGAGCAGTGTGGTGGCTTTGACTTCTGCAGTAGCCGGCCTGGGCAATAGATGCTGCCGCTGTCTCACGTCAAAACGGATTCTATGCTATTTCTGTGTTTTGCACAGCTTGAGCCAGATTCAAAACCCTGTGAGTGTCTGGTGGCCTTGCCTGGGGCCCCAGCGCTGCGCTCCAGCTGGGATGGTCAAGGAAGTGGCCCTAGACTTTCTGCCTTCTGCAGCTGGAAAATAGGAAGGGAATTCAGACGTCAGGCAACCGCGGGGTCTCCCCACCTTTCCCCCATTCTCAGGTATTATCCCTGCTTACATACACATTCGTTCCTGTGACAGGAACGCCCTCAAGCCTGGAGCCACTGTGTTCAGAGGCTGTTTTCTGCTTTGTCTTCCCTTCATTTGCCCACAAAGCTCTCCACTTGCCCCTTTTACCCATAAATGCTCAAATTTTGCCCACTGTGCAAATGCTAATTCCCCTTGGTTATGGTCCTCAGCCCTTCCAAGATTAACTTGCTCCTTCTTACACTCCTCAGGCAGTTTTCCTGGGTTTCTATGACCACCTCTGCTGCACTGTACAGTGAATGTGTATTATGCCTCTAGAGGACTGGTGCTCCTCCCAAGAGAAGGCCCAAGAGAAGGCTCCTTAAGGGCAGAGAGTCTGTCTTACTCATCCCTGTAGCCTTGATTCTTAGCACCTGGCAGACTTACTAAGCATTTGTTAAGGCAGAATATACTTCTCAGTTCTCTGTCAGTTGTGACCCCTTTCCCACAGTCATCAGACCAATCCATGTTCTAAAAATGGAAGTATCGGTCGGGGATATAGCTCAGCGGCACAAGCGCCTGTCTGGCAAGCACAAGGTGCTGAGTTCGATTCCTGATACCAAAAAAAAGGAAACATTCCATGTGAACTTTCCCTGCAAACTCAACGTTGGGCCGATCTGAGCCCTTATAAATGGGCATTTCATTCTACTCTTACATATTTTCTATTGAGAGGCAGTATGCCCTCATTCTACCGAGTACTGTCTTAACAAGGAAAGTTATGAGGAGGGATTCCCGCCTACCCTTTTTCAGTTGTGCTGAGCCTCTGGGTTGCTTGCACTGTCGCAAAGGGAACCAGACGGAGGGGTGGGTGGGGGACAGCAAAGCAAACACCCCCGTCTCCAGGACTTGCTAGTCTAAGTCCCATAAGGAATCAAGCCAGGAGCACGCAGGTCCCCCACCCTTGTGGCTCTGTCCCTCTCTCCCGGTTCCAGGGGCGCGGCTGCCTCCAGCCCACGTTCTCACCGGGCCGCCTCCCTCTCCGCCGCGGACTTGGGGACCGGCCGCTGACCTCCGGGCCGCGAGGGGCGGCACGTGATCGGGAAACTTTGGCAGCCGGGCTGCGGGCGGAGCGCGGGCGGCGGGCGGCGGGCGGCGGGCGGAGCGGGGCGGGGAGGCGAGCGGGAGGAAGGCGCCGCCGCGCGGAGCGGAGCCCGGAGCCCGTGGCAGGCGCGCTGGGCAGGCGGCGCGGTGCAGCGCGCGGCACCGAGTGCGCGCTCTGCCGGCCTGGGACCCCTCGCCCGCCGCCTGCGGCCGCTGCCCACTTTGTGAACGCCCGGCCTGCATGGGAAGTTGGGGAAAATGGACAGGGTCGTGTTGGGGTGGCGTGCTCTCTTCTGGCTAACAGGTAAGAATCGTTTTCTGCAGGGACGAAGAACTTCACATATAGATTGCCACAGTGGTGGCTGCTTTTCACCCCACCCTCGATTGCCTCCTTATTGTCCCTGTTTTAAAGCCGCTTGTGTGTGTGTGTGTGTGTGTGTGTGTGTGTGTGTGTGTGTGTAGATGATGGAGGCTGGGGAGAAGCCCGATTACACTTGAGCCGGATGGAGATGCAGGTGTTTGGCTCACTGGCGCTGTGAGGTTATTCTGGAAATGTGCATTTTCTCCTCCATACAGCGGTTCTTCCTGAGTCTTACCCTGAGTTTGTGATACTGAGTCCTGGGCAAAGCCTGGCTCGGAGGGGCTGATGCATTAAGAGCACTGGTTTGCGGGGGCGGAGGTAGGGGAGCGTCTCCCCAGTTCCTTCCCTGGAAAAGGCAAGAGACCCAGCAGCATTCTTTGTGGCTTCCTGGGGGTGCAGGGGAGAGGGGAATGGGAAGGAGGTGGGGACACAGAGGCTTGATTGGTCGGAGTTTAGGGCCTGGCTCAGTCTCACTGGTGTGCTTTGGAGAGTGGTCAGTCCCATGGTAAAAGCAGATCCTTTCTAACAGATGCAATCCCCTCCCCTCAGTAAAGCTATTTTGCCAAGAGGTCCAGAGGCATTGAGCTCCCCAGCACTGATCTAGCTGTGCTCTTCCTGTCCTCCTCTCCCTTTCGCTGAACTTTCTTCCCATCCTCTTGGGGTTCAGAAAGGCGGGAGGAAAGGGGAAGAGTAAGCAGAAAGAGATTAAGATGTGATATGTATATGTACCAGTTCCCCAAGGTGAATGTGTTTATTATGTATCTCAAACATATACTAATAAGGGGGGCCGAGGAAAGGCCCTTGTTCCCAACATGCCACCCTACATGGCCATTCTGTGCTGTTAGGGGACAAGTACCCAGGATAGCCAAGCCTGAGAAACTCAGGAAGAACCCTTGCTGAGGGGTAGCATGTGCACGAGGCAGGTTTGGGAGCTTGGACGGCCATTCAACACCAGGTGGGGACAGAGTGAAGAAGGAAACAGAACAAGTTGTCAGAAAGGTCATGAAGAGAGGCTGGGGCAGTGACTGGCAGGAGGGAAAACAGCACTCACCAGATCTGGAAAAATAATCAAGTCACTGGGAAAAGTGGAACCAGAGTAAAATGTCCCAGGCAAGTCACTGAAAGAGGGTAAAATACACTTAAGAAGAAAGAAAGGCAAATACCCTGTTTCCTTTAGCTTCAGAATAAGATTGTTGATTGCCTATTTTTTTTTTTTTTTTTTTTTTCTATTTCAAATGAAAGGTCTCTGCCATTGCTCCTGCCCCCGCTGGGTTTAGACTGTGGAGGGTATCCTCAGCAGAGTTAGCCTCTTATCGTGGCTGTTCTGAGTTCATCCCTCCCACGGTATTCAAATATGAATCATCTCTAATTTCAGGGTTTGGCTGATCCATGCCTCCCCCCTCTCTTGTCCTCCCCTGGTGCCTTCTACTGCCACCCTCACTGATTCTGATTCCTTAATTTGCCTCTACTTCTCAGTTTTCATCTCTAGGGGAATTAGGCCTGGGGCCTCTTATCACTGCCTCCCTGAAGTCAGCCAGCCATCTGGGGAGGGGTCTGAGTCAGAGGAGCTTTCCAGACCGCCCCCCCCGTGTCTGCCCAAGAGAAGCACTGTGGGGATTTGCAGGAAGAGGGGGAAGGAGAACATATGGCCCTCTCTAGAGGGCTAACAGTGTCTATGAAATGGAGTCCTATCTGTGGAGTGGCCACAGAAATCCAGCTCTCAGTTTATAGAAATGGAAGCCCAGAGGAGCAATATGCATGCAGCACACTGGTGACTGGGGATAGGTCCCAGTTCTCCCGAACTCTGGGTCAGTCCTGCACCCTCCCAATATGCCTCTTTGGCTTTTTGGTTGGAGTGTGTCTTGTTTTGTTTAGTTTTGTTTTGAGGAGGTGATGTTTTCTGTATGCCTTCTGCCACTTGCACCTAGAAGCAGGCAACAGGTTAGTTATCAAGGCCATCTCAGCTGTCAGATGGCTGGGGCTTCTTTGTCTTGCAGTGAGGCTGGCTTTTGCAGTGCCATTGATCACCCCCCGTCCTCGAATCCCATTACTGCTGTCAGAGGTGCCCATGGACAGGCTGCCTCTCAGCCTGAACAAAGTAGAGGAGCTAACAATGGCGGCTGGGGAGGGGTGAGAGGAGAGAGCGGCAGTCAAGGGTGAGATGGATTCAGACTATTCTTCACAGAGAAACCATGCAAGGAAAGGTAAGAAATTTTAGTCTAGCCCAATCAATGAATTCTTTTGAGGGGGTGGTAAAATGGGAGGGAGGAAAGGAAAAGACAGATTAAAAATGAGACAGAGCCAAAAAAAAAAAATTCATTCTCTCCCTCCCTTTTCTCCCTTTCTCTCTCCCTTCCTCCCTGTTAACTCTCCCTCTCATTTCCCCTCTCGTCCCCCCTCCCTTTGCTTCTCTTTCAAGGCAGGCTGAGCAATTTCTAATCAACACTTTAGTTTTTTTCCTCAGGCTCTAGCAGCTCCTTCCTTGTCCTTCATTGCTAAAATTCTGTATTTCTCTTCCTGGTATATATTTAGCCTCATGATTTCTTATTGTCATTGTGATGCTGCTTCCTGTGATAGATTGGTTTTGTTGTTGTTGTTTTGAACAGAACAAAATGCTTATCAGCTGCTATTTTAGCAACAGGTGCCATGTAGCCGTAAGGAGGGTTCACTGTGTCTTTGTTCCTGAATACGAGTGTTGTTTCATCTTCTCCTGGTTGCAGAGGCTGTGGGAAATGCTGGAACTCTGTCAGTGCTCTGGGAACCCACTCTGATGTGTTTTCAAGGAGAGTCTTGGGGCATCTCTGTGATAAAAATTGCTTGCTTGGTCAGCATTTCTTTTGGCATTCTTTTGGTTTTATTAACTTATTTATCTATTTATTCTGGAAACGTGTATTATATACCTGTGATTTCTAAGCATCAAATACTGAAGACATAGTAGTCCTTGCCCTCAAAGAGTGGTCAGTCTAGATAATGACTCAAGCATGTGTTCAGGTAATTTTGTCTTATTTCTTGATGGTCCCATGATGACCACCACATCAGTGCTACAGAGCTTGGAGGAGGTGCATCCAACCCAAACCAGCTCTGCAACCCATTCTCAGAAGAGGTGGTGGCTGAGTTAAGACTTTTCTTCATGCATTGTCAATCAAAGGGTTACTACCATGTCCTGGCCATTGTGGTAGGGTTGATAAGATACATAAGACACAGCCACTGCCTTCCAGGAGCCAGTCTGGTGGTGGAGATACCAGTTACAGAATTGTGGACACACAGTTATGGAGCAGTAGCATTGCCCAAAAGTAATAATAGAGATCTGCACTAAGTATTATGAGGTGCTTTGAAGGGGCTTCTAACCCAGCCTGCAGGGGAAAGGTAGGTATGGGGGAGTGGTTGTTACCTGGGCTGGTTTGTGTTCAGGTAGCTGCATGGTGACTGTGTGAGGATATGCTCAGGTATAGAGAGTTGGAGTGTTATTCATCCTGGAGAAGGAAGAGTCACTTTTAGAGACTGCTGACACCTCAACATCCATTATCTCCTTTGCATCCTGTGTACCTTCCCATTTATCTCCCTCCTCTGTTCTCATTTCCTCCACAAAAGCCACCTTGTTCATACCAGAACATCTTTCAATGCTTTCATCACAGCCGACCCTGTGCCCATCATCCCCCAGCCTAGATGTTCCTCTCTAGATTAGAAAAGGAAGTTGTTCAATATCTTCATCACTACAAATTCCCTGTGATGAATTCCCTTCATCACTACAAATTCATCACTATGTAATTCCATTATGTATACCTAAATTGTACCAATAAACAAGTAAAAAAAATTTTTTTTCATCACGCTTTGGACACGTGGTTTTGATGGGTGGCTAGTTTATACAGACCTGAGTATTAGTGCTAGTAATCTTAGTAAGGGCACCATATGAGTAGTCATAGTGAAAGTACTTAGTGCTTGGTCTAATGCTAGTAGTATTAGCATGAGGGCTTGGTTAGTGGAATGATCCCTGACCTGGGAGTTGAGGGCTGGATTCCAGTCCCAGATCATCCATAATTAACTATTTAGCCACCAGTAGGTTTATATCTTGGTCTTATAATCTGTTGAATGTAGTGATTTCTAACATGTCTATCAGCTCTAAGGTTCTGTTATTCTTTTTCTTTTTTTTTTTTTGTGGGTAGTGGGGGTCGACCTCAGGACCTCGCGTGCCAGCAGGCGCCCATGCCACTGAGCAATATCACCGGCCCTTTTTTCATATGTGGGTACTGGGAGTCGAACTCGGGCCCTCGCTCTTGCCAGGCAAGCGCTTATGCCGCTGAGCCATCTCACCGGCCCGGTTCTGTTATTCTGAACTTTTCTCCATTTAATTTTGATGAGTTGGAAATTAAGGTTCAAGAGTGACAGGCCCAACTCTTCGTTTTATAATTCACCCAGTGAAGAGCGATCAGGGAGCCTTCAGTTTTCTTTAGCCTTTTTATCCTGAGTAATGATTGGAAAGATCTGTTGTTATAATTTTCAGAACAAATGAGTAGCACCACATTCTTGGTGGATAGGATAGGGCCCACTCTGAATAATTACACGTGGTCATACTGGGGACTGGTAAAGTGAGGCAAGCACTTTGGGCCAGATGAGATGAATTCTCCTCTGGCCACATGGGCCTAGAATATCCCTCTCAGTCTCAAATTTTGGATCTAGGACCCACTTACCTCTTCACTCCTTCCAACTATTTAGCTCTTTTCTCCAATCAGAAATATAAAGAAAGGTATGGCTTGGTGGTGGTTGATTTTGCTTATTTACATGTTTTAATACTCTCTGTGGTAGATGGCTTTTTATATGTATCATCCCACTTTATGAGTAAGTGGGGCTGGTATTGCCTACTTACACTTAAGAAGACCAAAGCTCAGAAGAAATAAGTGACTTGTCTAAATCCATGGTATCTTATTGATTAAGAACATAAGATACAGTATCATTGATTTAATATGACTTGGATGACATAAGTGCTGAATCTAAGACAGTCTTTTCTGGTGAAGGTGGGTCCAACCAGAACTCTTGATTTAAATGAACACAGTGATGTCTATTATGGGGCCTTTGGTACTGAGGCTTAGAGTTCATAGAAGGCAGGAAGATAGTACAGGGAAAAGTGAGCAAGAATGGCTTTATTTTTCCCTAGTTAAATCCTGGGCTATCGGGAGAAAGGGTGAATGAGGAGTACTCCACAAGGCACAGGAGGGCAGAGGCTGTGCCCAGTGACAGAGCTAATCCTGCTGGCTGTCTGGGACTAGGGGTTGGTATAGTGTACCAAGAGCCACACAGGATGTAGCTGTGGCATATGCCTGCTTAAAATCTCCGCTGTTGAGATAGTTTTTGGCTCTCTGAAAATGAAAGAAGGCATTTTGGATGACTAGAGTTCTTTATGGGCCAAGAAACAAGGAAGAACTCAGAAGAACATGCTGCTTCCCCTTCAGCGTCTGGAGCACTGCAGGAAGCAGGGCTGTACGTTAGGAACAGGACCCTGACATGCAGCTGGGACCTTGTGCCGTCACTCCTTCCATGCCCTTGGCCCCTCAGGAGGCAGATGCCAAGGCAGTGAGGTAGAGATTAGGCTCAAACCGACCTGGATTTGAATACTAACTTAATGTTTTACCTCATTTTCTTTTGCTTTAAAATGGAAAGCTAACCTGCTTTACTGTGTTATTGTGATAATTAAGATGAAATTACAAAAAACTCCTAGCACAATGTTTGGCACATTGTAGACCCTCAATATTTATTATGAACCCAAATTAGATTTGTTAGTCAGCATTTTGTTGCAGTATCAAACAACCCTCAAATCTCAGTAGCTTGCACCAGCATACACTTTGTTCTTGCTTGTGTTACTTGAGAGCTGCAGTCAGCTGTGTATAGCTATGGATTGGCTCGACTTAGTTGACTTGGCTCTGTCCCAACTGTCTTCTTATTCCAAGACCCAGCATGAAGGAGTAGCCACTATCTGGGCATGTTGTTCTCATGGTGAAGGGCAAATGTTTGGGAGATGGAAAAGATGGAGCTGAGAGGAAGGGTGCAGAGCTAGACCACATAAGTGCCTTGTAAAGCTTCTCCTTGAACATGTTTTATGACACATCTGCTCACATTGCAATGGGCAAAGCAAATCATGTGACTGAGCCCATAGTCTGTGGGGTGGGCTCCATTACTGTCTACAGAGACCAATGCAAGGCTGAAGAGGAAACAAATAATACTATTAACCACCTGGGTTAAACCATTCAACACATGTAATCCAGAGTCTTTAGAAGCCTGCAGAAAGGAGCTTGTTTTTCATGGAGAAGGTTGACAACAATGGAAAATGAAGTTGTATATTTGGGTCTGGAGCTCAGGGTGAGATGTAGACAGGAATCATCTTAACAAGTTAATAATAGGTATGGGAACTTTCTTATAAAAGCTTTTTTCTGTCCTAGTAAGCTGGAGCATCCCAGAAGTCTGATTCACCCGAATGAACTGGGGCAATTTCCAAAGTGCTTCAGCACTATGGGGTACATGACCTTTTTTAGCTTTGGTCCTGTTGGAGCAGCATGTAAGCCAGCTAGACCTCACCACTGAGCTCATTTCAGATCTGTGGAAGAGGAGGAAAATCAGACAGAAAAAAGATACCTCTTGGCTTTTATCGGCACAGTTGTGGCAGAGACTGGGAAAGCATGGTTTAGTTGGACACACAGGAAATATGCTTAATGAATGGCAAGCTTTGTGTGTACAGGCATCAGAATTATTGGCAGCAAGTAATAACTAGGCCATGAACAAAGCCCACCTGGGCAAGGGGAGCACTGGAATTTATCAAAGCCTTATGGGAAAGGGGGCCATGTTGCTGCCTTTTGGGACCCTTGAGGGGAAAACATATAAGAATGCTATCATGCTTTTACATTTCAAAATGGTCCATCTGTTCACCCTAACTCTAATGCAGATAAAGGATTCAGGTACTGTGGTAACAAACAGGAGAAAGTGATCCCAGCCAGGAAAGGAATGCATTGAAAGGAAGGTGATTAACTCTTAGAATCAAAGGGAAAGCTGGAGAGCAAGGCTCAGAACATAGGCAGATACCAAGGCAATGTCTACTATTCTTGATAAAACCTTTTTTTTGTGTTTTTTAACCCACGTTGATCAAGAAGATGAATGGTTTCTATTTCTGGAAGGAAAAGGAGTCAAGCTGCATTTTCTTTGTCTTTAAACATTTAGTCTTAGGTCAACATTTCCCAAACGCTTTGTCCTCATCCTGACAGTGTTACTAAGGAAGGCACAGCCCTTTTTTCCATATCCAATCCTAGCAGACACATCTGTCCACCCCCTAGTCATTTCCTACAGGTAGAACACCTGCCCATTAGTTGTCTCTAAAAATGTCTTAGGAAATTGGACAGTATGTTAAAGAGAATCTCTTTAAAAAGACTTAACTTGAAGGCAGGAAAAAAGATTACCATACTGAATAAAGAGACATCTGAATGGTTTGAAGGCCAAGATATGCAGGAGAATGAACAATTTGTCAAATCCCACTTTGGAGACTTGAAGAGTTAAGGGATAGGTGAGCTTTATACAAAATTTCTAAAGATGCTTGTCTTCAGCAATAATTTCCCATGACCTTTAGCAGCAATCTTTGTTTCTCTAAAATGGGGCTGTGGTTATAGATCTGCCTCTCAAAGATGCTGGCATGAATAGCTTATAACTAGTGGGGGGAAAGGAACTTGCTTTGAGAAAAAATGAAAGTGCTAAAATAAGAACAGTCTGCTTTTGTTATTCTTGCAAGAACATAGTTCATCATATATAGAATCCTTTTCTGTACATGAAAATTGGGGCAGGACTTTATTTTGTCACATGCAGGGAGGCATTGTGTGTGTTTGGAGCTGATTTTCCCTAGCCTAGTGATAGGTACCTGTCCCTGATGACTGGCTGAGAGGGGGGCTGCTGCTCTGAACTGTCACTTGTCACTCTACCTTTAGACAGCTTCCCAGTTATTGGCCAGAAGCCATTCTCTGCACTGGGGTCCACCTGCTAGGAAAATCCTGTCAGAATCACAGGCTTATTTGTTCATCTGTTGATTCATTCCACAGTTTTTGAGCTTCAGCTATCTTCTGTGACTTTTCTGTATACCGAGGACACAGAGTCAACCAAATCCTGATCCCTGCCCTCACAGATGTTATAGTTAAAAACCAAGTTTATATTAAATTTCTCAACACCAGGGGCTGATCTTTTGTCTGTGTTGCCAGACTTAGCATAGTGTTTTTTTTTGTGTGTGTGTGTGTGTGGGTACTGGGAGTCGACCTCAGGACCTCACGCGTCAGCAGGCGCCCGTGCCACTGAGCGATATCATCGGCCCTTTTTTCGTATGTGGGTACCGGGAGTTGAACTCAGGACCTCGCGCTTGCCAGGCAGGCACTTATGCTGTTGAGCCATCTCACCGGCCCAGCATAGTGTTTTAAAATATGTGTTTGATTGAATTAAAATTGGATAGTCAAAATCAGTCTTCCTGGGGATCAGGGGACAAAAAAAGATTAAGAGAATACTTTGATAGTCTAAGAAAGATGATTCCTTCCTCAGCAGATGTAGAAATCCACCTGTGCTCTTCCATGTGCCATAGAGTGCTTTCTTCAATCAGGAATTCTTTTTTAAAATTTGGGAGGTCTCATCTTTACAGATGTGCTCTATACATTTTGATCCCTTATTTCATTTCCCTTGTTTTTCTGTCATTTGCTCTCTTCTCTAAACTGTCTTCCCAGTTTTCTGCAGCACCTGCTTTAGCTAGTGAAGCAAGAAGGTAGGGGAAGTTAGGCAGAGAGGACACAGGTCCTGAAGAGTTAACCTAAAGTAACTAAAAGTGGTGCTTAAGTGAGTTAACACACTAGAGGGTCCGAATAATTAACTTGAGCAAACTGACTCTCCCGGCCTAATGGAATGCAAGCTATAAAGAACGGGTCCCTAAACAAATGGGGAGATGTTGCAGGGAGTGAAATGCAAAGGGAGCAGCTTGCATGCCAGACATCAAAGGCCCACCTGCAACCAGAAGCATCCCAGGTCCCAGAAACTGTATAAAAGGCCAATAGACTTAACCATCTACGTTGTTTGCTTTATGGAACCCCTCCCCCCACTAGTGGGGAGCTTTTCCTTCTATTCTTTCTAATAAACGTGCATTGGACTATTCCCCACCACTTGCTGTTTGCTGTTTTTTCTGCTTCAATCTTCATTGCCCCAAAACAAGGGCCCGAGAGCTAGAGGAAGCTGGTTACCCGAGGAGGAGGATGCGTGGACTCTTTCTGCACCTCTGTAAGCTTTTTATAAGAGGTTGGAAACTCAAGTTCTGTGAGCCATTACCAGGGCCTCGTCCCACAGTGCCTGTAGTATCTGTTCTTGTGTGTGCAGTACCCCATCTCAGTGCTCGTCCCTGACTCCTAGGAACTGCTTCAGTTAAATGCTTGCTATTTCTCCACGTGGCGGGAATAACACACAGTCAAAAAATGGGGAATATTTCATTATGTCTAGAACAGGTGTGGGGTCAAGTTTCAATGAAGGCCTCATACGCCATGTCAAGGTATTTGGATTTTATCCTGGATGGAACTGGGAATCCATGGAGGCCTTAAAGCAAGAAACTCATGTGATTTGATAATATGTGTTTTAAGAACAGAGGATGTGTGGAGACTGGATCGGGCTGGGAGCAGGGAGACCATTTAGGACAGTATTCTAAGGCCCATGTGGTCATGAAGACTTGTGTAAAGTGACAAAGTGACGGGGAAGAGCTTTAGAACCAGTCAGCCTGGGTGCAAGCCTGACTGTCACCTGCTACCTGACATGTTGGGCAGGGTACATACACCCTCTGGACATTGGTTGCTTAACCTACAAAATGAGCGTGGTACTAATGCCTACTTTGTAGGGTTTTTGAGAGAATTAATGAAGAGAGGTGTGTAGCACAATCCCTGATACATATTAAGTGCTTTATAACTATTCTGTAGTAGGAGGAAGTAGAAACCTCCTTTAAGGGAGTGACAGTGGGGACAGAGAAGGACTGAATTTGAGAAATATTTAGACTTAGTGATCCACTCAATGTGGCCAGGGACAGAGAGGAAATCATAAACACTAGGATTTCTATCTGGGGCAGTAGGGTAAGTGGTATACAGGCAAAAGAGTTAGGGATAGAGGGACAATGTGTGTGTTTACAAGCAAGAGTTGGGACAAGAAAAGAGATGTGAATGAGATTTACAGGTTTAATCT
Organism: Erethizon dorsatum; assembly: GCA_028451465.1. Taxonomy (NCBI): domain Eukaryota; kingdom Metazoa; phylum Chordata; class Mammalia; order Rodentia; family Erethizontidae; genus Erethizon; species Erethizon dorsatum. The sequence continues at coordinate 84,716,618 of CM051834.1, forward strand.
AAAGTATTTGTTAAATATACAGATGAGGCCTAAAAGAGTTGAGGATCTAAGATAAAATTGGGAGTTGGAATCATGGGAGTAATATTTCTTACATTAAACGCACAACTCAGCACAATGAAGAGGTTGAAAAATTTACATTTATTTATCTGGCACTCAAAGTTATAGTTATATGTTCTTACTAGCCTGTATAGATTCCAGCTTAAGAAGTACTAGGTTTTTGGCATCAGATGAGTAGTGGAATAGAAAAACAAGAATAATTTAAAAAGAAAAGAAAACCTAAGAGGTAGGATCCTAGCTCAGGACACTAACTTAGTGCCAGGACAGAGCTCTTGGGAATGGGAGCCAGAGAGAGGGGGTCCTCAAATTAAACCTCAGTATCTGTGGAGGACTGGTCATCCTTGCCCCCACTCCAATTAGCACTCATCTATAGGTAGGAGTGGAGGTCTCATGAGAAGTACTTTTGAAGGTTCAGATTTGGATCAGCCATGTGTGAAGGGCATAGGAAACAATACCCACCCTTCAGGAGACGGGGCTGGTATCAGGGCCCTAGAAAGCAGGCTAGAGTTCAGGGCCGGGCCTCGGCCCCACTGGAGCAACTGGGTTGCAAATCACAACACCACTGTAGAAGCACAGTCTCATATAACGTCAGTAATGTTGAGGGAAAGGGACACTGCCCAGTGGGCACAGGGAACCCAATCTCTCATGTAGGATTCAGGGTTAGAGTCGAAGAGCAGTGCTAGATCCCATCCTCCTGTGGGAATGGGGTTTCTGGTATGCTTGGTCAGGGTAGGCTTGGGAAGTGGGTGGTATTCATCTTAATTTTTTATTTTTTTATATGTGGGTACCAGGAGTCGAACTCAGGACCTCACGCTTGCCAGGCAGGTGCTTATGCTGCTGAGCTATATCACCGGCCCCTCATCTTAATTTTGAAACCTATAGAGCTGAGACAGGGATTCACATTTTTAGTTTTAAATCTTCACTCTGTGGTCTTGAAGATCCAATAAGCTTACAATTACCTGGAATTCCTTGTCCTACCCTCTCCAGCACTCCAGCTCTCTCCTTTGTGTAGAGTCCTGTCGCACTTGCATGTGTGTTCTTGCCTATGCGTGTCTCACACACACGCACACACGCACACAGGGTTACTCTCCAGTTTTGCCTTCTAGGAGGTGCACAAGTAATGGGCATGGGGAGCACACCCAGGCAACACCACTGTTGAGCCCCCAGTGTAAATTCTAGCATCTGAGCAGTTTCTGTCCATTCTGCCCTGTTCAAACTCAGCATCTCACACACTGATATCTGTGCTTGCCTCACCCTGGGTTTGCAGCTTCACTGAAGTCGACAGCCTGTTCTGTGTAGCTGTAGCAATGGCAGCAGCAGCTACATTTATTGAGCCCTTAGTATATACCAAGTATTGTCCTAAGTATTTAGCATAAAATGTCAATTAACCCTCAAAAAACTCCAACTCCATAAGACAGTTACTGTTATTCTGGTTTTACTCATGAGGAAACTGAAACTCATGAGTTGAGTAATTAGCCTGAGGTCATGTAGCTAAGAAGTGGTAGAGCCTGGATTCTAATTTAAGACTGACTCCAAAATCCATGTCTTTAACTATCATGCTGTAAAAAAAGCAAAATTTTCTGAGAATCCTTCAGAGCATGAGCTTATGTCATGGAAGATGCTGAGACTTGACTAGCCTCTGTTAATAATTGATGAAGAGAGTCCAATAGTTCGCTTGCTCAAATGGCTAATCTCATTAACAGGGAGTCTAGCCAGGGAGGAGGTTAATACTAACAATCATCTAATAAACAAAACCTGAAACTTAACTCTCTCTCTCCAAAAAATAATAAGTAAGATTAAAAACTGCACAACACTTTTGTGTAGCACCTGTCTCCTTTGATGGTTTTATTTATCCTAGGAAGTCTAAGAACTGTGATTTCTCCAGTAGAGCTTCTGTTCGGAGTAGAGCAAAAGGAGGTGTGGTCAAGTACACAGTGTGTCCTGGCTACAGTGCCTGTGATTTCCTGTACAAACTCAACCTGCTAATTGAAGTCATCTCACCTCTCTGCTCCATTTTTTTATCACCTGAAAAATTGGGATGTGAATAAGGATTTGAAGAAGAATTACAAAGTTAGAAATTAGCATAAAGAAATGAATGCAGTAGAATCTAAGGTGAAACTATAAAGAAATTTGTTTCCTAATCCACCTGTGTGAGTCAGGGAGCACGAAATTACCCACATCAACATTTGGAGTGGTGAAGAGAGCATAGGAATGGAGCTTCCAGATGGAATTATCTGCCCCATCATGGAGTTGATCAACATGATGCAGCTATAATCAAGACCTGCTGGTGGTGGATGGTCCCTGGGATTCAGGAGCTTCTGGATAGGAAGTGAGGGGAAGGCAGGAGAGGCAAGGGAAGGTGAATATTTGAGATCTGCTCTTTACCTGTCACAGGGCTCCTCTATTGAGTCTACTCTGACAGCAACCAATGAGATACTGTTTGTTAATGACCCTTAGAGTAGTATTATAATGTTCCTTTTATAGGTAAGTCTCAGATTGCTTCATAGACTTCATTAAGACTCCACCACAAGTATATCGCCAGATGATATTCAAAGCCCTGCCTATTTGGTGCCAATGCTATTTTACTATACTGTGCTATCTATGACTCATTTAACCAGTTTCCTCTGCGGAGTACTAGAAATTCTCATATTAATAGTAATTCACTTGCTCATTCATTCCTTTATTTATGCATAGGTAGCTATTGAGCACATGGAACGTCTAAAACATTTCGAGATTTGATACATCTCAAATTCTCTGATGTGTTCACTTCCAAATTCCACAGCACTCAGAAACCTCTTTCTCCTAACAGAAATTAGAAATTAGGTTTTCATTTTGCTTTTCACTGAAGAGACCCTGACTGGAAATCAGAAGACAAGAATAAAAGTATGGTGTCTTGTCCGTGTCAAGGGAGCTTGAGTAAAGAGGCATATTCCTAAATAAGTGTGTTTGAGCTGCAAGAGTAAGTTTGCTTTGCAGGATGTCGTTGTGAACATAGAACAGGGGGCACTGTCATGGTTTGTGTCTAGATGCCCCCCACCAAAGCCTCATGCTGTTTTAGATGGGGCTTTTTCGGAGGTAGCTGAATCTAGAGTGTGTGATTAATTCCTGGTTCAATGCTAGGATTAAGGGTGCTGGGATTAAGGGTGGGTGACTGTTGGATCAGTCCACTGATTGGATTGGCACCGCCCTAATTCTGGTAGACTGGATACAATGTAAGGAACAGAAAGGGGCTTGTCTCTTCTCCCTTGTTGCTTTTGCTGTCTTCCGCCGCCATGAACTGTTGCCCCTCTGCCATGTGCCACTCCACCTTAGAGCCAGCCGATTATGGACTGAAACCTCCACAAACTGTGAGCTAAATAAACCCTTCCTCCTTCAACTTTGGGTGTTGGTATTTTGTCTCAGCAACGAGAGAAAAGTAACTAAGACAGGCACTTAGTGAGAAGAAGTCCTTTCTTGTGTGTTTCAAGTTCTGGGGTGACCCTCTTACCCTGTCCTACCTGAAGATGACTTCGTAGCCTCCTGCATTCAATTCACAACATTTTTTATATCTTTATAACCTTTGTTTTCCCCTGCCTCTTATCATAATTCTACTTCTGCTTCTACCAGAAGTTTCTAAAGTAGAAACTCTTGACTCTCCTGTTCAACGGAGGAAGTTATGTTCTCATTGCTTGGAATTTCTAGATCTAACCACTGAGTTCGTATAGACCTTTTGTCTCTCAGATGCACCCCTGACCTTTCATTCACTGAAATGTTCCCTCTCTTTTTTTGGTCACCACGCTTCAGGTTGGATCTTTTTACCACTTAAATTTCTCATCTGCTTTTTTAAATTCCTTTTTTTTTTCCTTTCGATTACCCTTCAAAGCTTTTGAACTCAGTCTTTTGCTTTTGATCTGAAATCCCTGATTCTCTCAGACTTCATTTCTCCTTTATCTCTGTCCCCTTTACTTGGTCACCAGGTGGAAGGAAAGTCACTTCTTCTTGAAGTCATACTTCCTGGTTTCATTGTCATTATTTATCAGATATTTGTTGTCTACCTTCTGGCTTTATAAGCCAGAGCAATGAGATAAAACATACTCTTTATGTGAAAAGGCATACAAGTAAACACACGCAAAATTATTATAGTAAATGTCTACAAGAGAATGCTACATATAGTGATGGTGCAGAGGAGGAAGTGATGAACTGATTGGTCAAAGGAGGCATTATGAGAAGAGCCTGTCAACTGGGTTTTGAAAGGTAAAAGAGTTTCCCAGAGGAAAAAGGGGAACACCATGTGCAAATCCTGGAGGTGTGCGATAGTGTGTCCCACTTGGGGAAACTGATGCTGTTTGACGCTATTTAATATTCTTGCAGCTTGGGCTCATATAGAGGTGTTTTAAAGAGGTGGGCTGAGGGTGTAAGAGGAACTAGATGATGAAGCCCTTTGGATGCCTTGCCAAGGATTTGGGTTTTATCCTGAAAGGCATTCAGGATGAGTGAAGGGTTTTAAGAAAGAGAGCCATAGCAGTCAGATTTAGGAAGATTATCTAAACTTAGCAAGGAGAATGTACTGGATGTTGATGGACTAAGTGCAGGGAGATCAGACAAAGGAGTGTTGTAATATTATAAGTAAAAACAAACAGGACCTAAACAAAAGCCATGGTAGTGAGTTAAGGAGGGGAGAGAAAAATATTAAAGAGATCAACTTGACTTTACTTAATGATAGGTGAAATACAGGAAATGGGCATAGGTTCCTGGACAAGGCAGCCAAATGGACCCTGATGCCATTAATTATGACGGGGCAGAACAGGTTAAGGAAGTGAGGAGGAAAGGTGTTGACCACACAGTGGGAGATGAGGTTCAGGATATGGATACTGCTTGGACATGTTTCTTTTGTTTTGCAGCCATGGCTGAAGGCCTTCAGGTCACAGTGCCTGACAAGAAGAAGGTGGCTATGCTCTTCCAGCCCACTGTACTTCGCTGCCACTTCTCCACGTCTTCGCATCAGCCTGCAGTCGTGCAATGGAAGTTCAAGTCCTACTGCCAGGATCGCATGGGGGAGTCCTTGGGCATGTCCTCTACCCGAGTCCAGTCTCTCAGCAAGAGAAACCTGGAGTGGGACCCATACTTGGACTGTTTAGACAGCAGGAGGACCGTTCGGGTGGTGGCTTCAAAACAGGGCTCCACTGTTACCCTGGGAGATTTCTACAGGGGCAGAGAGATCACGATTGTTCACGGTACTAGTGGCCTTACTCTGAATCTAGGGAATGGGAGGGAGGTTGGTTCCATTCTTCCCAGACACAGGGGGATGTGAGTATCACCCTTTCAGCCCCTCAAGAATTCGATTTTATTGGAGATGGGAGCAGTAAGAGCCCTAGCAAGTTGCTTTAATGGAGTAGTGGGGGTCAAGAAGAGTGGACAGTGTAGTATGTGGAGAACACAGAGACGAACCTTGGAACAGTCTTCCCAGAGCCTGACCTTAAATTTGGGAGCTTGTTTTCAGAATCAAATTGAAATGGGTTCTAGTGAGAGAAGTTCAGCCAAATATCCTACACCTTGATGTTGCTTTATGGTCCTTTCCTAAACCTGAAAAAGCAGAATTTCTTAAGAATTTCCTCCACTGGGAGGAAAGATGCATGCTCGCAAGTTACCAAGCCAGGAAGATGCATGGCCTGAGCCCTCAAGGCTTTGTATCGACTCTATGCTTTCTCTTGTTTCCTAAATTTTAGATAAGAAAAGGTCCCAAGAGTCTGATAGGACCTATTTGATTATTCAAATTTTGAAGAATTCCTGTAAAGTCAGTTTATTTCTGGGAGTCCAGAATTACTCTGCAATTTATCTGGTTCTCAGTGGTCTCTGCAGGCCTAGTTCAAAGCCATCATCTATTCCCAAAGCTGGACTAGATCAGTTTGTGGCTGTGTTCCCATTTTCTCACTTCATGGATGCTACTTTTTGTTATTGTTTTGTTGATTTGGTTTTATTGAAAAGGCGAACATCTTTCAACCAACATCCAGGTGAAAAAACAGAACACAGCAGAACTAGTTCTCTCCCCTCTGAATCCCCCATCGCGCAATACTTTTCTTTCCCAGGATAGAGTTTTAGAACTGGGTTCTTTTGTGTGTGTGTGTGTGTGTGTGTGTGATAACAGATGCAGATCTTCAAATTGGAAAACTCATGTGGGGAGACAGTGGACTCTATTTCTGCATCATCACCACCCCTGATGACCTGGAAGGCAAAAACGAGGACTCAGTGGAACTGCTGGTGTTGGGTAAGTCAAAACCAGAGGCAGCATTTCCATCTTAGGCAGCTTGCAACGACTGCGTCCTCACACCTCCTCACTACGAGCATTGGCAGGTTGCATACAGAGCTGTTATCTTCTGTGTGCTGACAAAACTGTTTTAGAATATGCTCTTTCTGAGCAGTAGCTGTATTTACAATGTCTTGCTCTTGAAGGCAATGTCCCTACCATTTTAGCATTGTCCCCAAAGTTTCTTCCACTTTCTTAGTTGTTTTCTTCTTCATTCCACTTTAACCTATAACCCTGATTTCTCGCTTATGTTTTACTAGTCTCTTTACATGCTAATTGTTAAAGAAAATTCCAGAGGCCTTTGAAATAGGATAGAGACTAAGGATAGAGAAGAATTCTTTGGTGTGTAAGCATCACTAGAGACTTCAGGAAGCTGTTCCTACCCCACTTAAGACAGTCATAAGGCAAGACGGCTGTGAACTGGAAAGTCTAGTGATAAAAGATGCCCTGCTGAAAAGAGCTGTCTGGGAGATGTGCTTGTGTTTCACTGGAGGGCAAATCTCTTGAAATCTAAAAGTGAGTTATTCTCAAAGCAAATACATCTAATTCTTATTAATGTTAATTTTTTCATAACTGAAAACTCCTTACTTTTGGCTGTTTTTCATCTTTCATGGAATGGAGGAATATTAGTGGGAAATGACCTCCTTGTACCAAAACTGAAAATGTAACACATATTTTATACTCTATAACTGTTCAGTGAATAGGAAAATTATAATACAATCAGGTGTGGGGGCACATGCCTTTAATCTTAGCACTGAGGCTAAGCTAGGTGGATCATGAGTTTGAGGACAGCCTAGGCTATATAGAGTTCGAGGCCAACCTGGACTACATAGTGAGAACTTATCTTAAAAAATAAAAAAGAAACAACAAAAACAAAAAAGAAAATTAGAATAAAGAATACAGAAATCAAGAAAAGAAACTGCATCAATTACAGGAGAAAAGGTAGTTGAGGATATATATTTGAAGTCATTCTTCAAAATAAATATATTTTTGGCACTTCCAAAAAAATCACCTGAGAGAAATTTGGGGTATATATAAAGGTGCCCTGTTTTGAAGGGAAATGAGTTTGAAGGTTGATTTTTACCCTTTGTGTGAAACTCAATCCCCAGGGAGAAAATGGCATTTTCTACTGAGAATTTTTAGTTCTGGTCTTTATCATGATTGCATGACTTTGGCAAAACAACTGTTCCGATGCTTTAGCATTACATTTTACAAATTGGACTGAGGTAAACTGGTCTACCTTATTGGAAGGTTGACTTCAATCAAACATAGTGTTTGGTCCCAACATACGAAGTATAACTGCTGTGACTTGTAGAAGAATCAAAATATGACATATTTGAAAGGAAATAAAAATGTAAAAGGTTTATATTGATGTTGTAAAAAACACAGGGAGATCAGATTTGAGATCTGCTGTGGCTTTGTAAATCGGAAGGGAATAAAAAAAGATAAATTTCTGCTTAATCACACAACTCTAATAGCTAAATCTGCAGGAACAAGTGGCTCATTGAGCCTGCAATTAGCTAATTGTGAACACAGTTATTTGGCCAGGGCAGCCATTTGTGGAGAAGTAATTGTCTGTGCAGGAAAAAAAAAAAAAGCCAGGTAAAAAGCACATTCAATAATGTGGTCCCAGTCGTTCTGCAAATGGGGGGAAGTGAGAAGAATGAAAGCTTTGCCGGGTGAAGATGTGCTGAAGTGCATGGTAGACGTTCCTTGGGATCAGAAAATGCAATGCAATTTGGGTTGAGGATGCTGTTCTGGAGGCCAAGAGGGGTTGGCTCCTGGGGGGAGGGGTGTGAAAGGAAGGCTCAGGTGACAGTGGTCACAGTGATGGGAGGTAAGATGAAGAACAGAAATCAGTGTTACTCTGAGAAGAACTGTGCAGGAAGACTGGGAAGTCTGCAAATCAAAACTCATCCTAGCAAAAGCAGTGTATCTAAATAGATACATGGTAGGTTCTTGGGGAAGAAAAAACATGACTCTGCTATGTTCCACATTAATTAGAGATGTTCAAAGTGTGATAAATTTGTCATGGAAATGTTTTAGGGCAGACTTGTGTTATTTAAAGGGCTTAGTTTGAAATCTATGAAAATTTTTTGGATGTAAGAAGTATAAATATAAAATTCTGAGTCTCGTTTGTCTTGACATCCCTTTATAAAGTGTTTCAAAATACTGTCACGGTTTTAAAAATTCAAACTGGTTGGTTGTTATATCCTGCAGCCCAAGGATATGTATCGTGTTAGGTATTCCTTTTTATGTGAAACCGGAGAGCAGCCTGGTTTTTGAGGTCAACTCCCAAGGCGATGGAGACATGAGTGGGAGGTAACTGGAGTCTGCAGAGTGCTAATTACAACATCTATGAGCCACTGACTCTGTCACTGAGTTTCACACAAGGCATGGTTGGAGGTTTTGTTCTAGTGGAAGAGAGCTTAGAATGGGAACCATGGGCAGTGTCTCCAAATACCTGAAATGAAATTGTTTACAAGAGGAATTGGAAACACACTCCATCTGGTTAGGTACAACTGAATCAGGAGTGGGAAATAGAAGGGGAGGGAGGTTTGTCTCAGTGTATAGGAAGAACTGTTAACAACTGGAGACATCTAGAGATGGAATGAGTGTTCTTAGGAGTAATGAGTCCTATGTCCCTGAAGGTATTCAAGAGGGTGGAATATTTCTAATCAAAGTTATTATATAAGGAAGTTATGCATAGGGAAAGGTACTCAACCAAGTTACCTTTAAGCTTTATTTGAATTCTAAAATTCTTGGATTAAAAGTAGACAAACAGGAGTGATGATGAATAAGAAAATGACCTCTAAGGACCCAGTCTTCATCATAGAGACAAACAGGGGTACAGGTTGGTTAGAAGAACACAGTGGGTGATGAGCATGCACAAGGAACCCAGAAAGAGTAAGGTTTGGTCTGGTGCATTAGTCAGAGCTAACAGGACTAGTCTCACAAAGAGTGAAGAAAGGAAAAGAAAAGAAAAGAAAAGAAAAGAAAAGGAAAGGAAAGGAAAGGAAAGAAAAGAAAAGAAAAACTCTTGATGATAGCTTGAATGAGTCAGCCACTTTAGCTCTTCTTGGAGATGATCACAAAATGGGGAGCAGAAACCTGGTTTGAATTTCAGATGATGAAATATAAGGAAAGATGCATTAAAGAGATAAATTAGAAGCAATTATAAGAAGAATTTCGTTTCCTCATTTAACTTATAAAGGTGAGGATGGAACAGTTAACAGGGCAAGATTATGAAGTGTTGTATATATAAGACTAAGAAGTTTGAACTTCCTCCTGAAAACTCTGGGGGAGCCAGTGAAGAAACCTTAACAGAGTAAGGAGATTAGATCTCAAGTGAGCGTGATACTTAGCAGTAGGGCAGGCCACATATCAGGGAGGAGAGCCAGAGGAATGGGACGCTGCAGTAGCACAGGTGAAAAGTATGAGATTCTGAACCAGAGTAGGGAATTGAAAGCAGACAACAGAAGGTTCTGAGATAGAAGCAATGCATGTTGGTGACTCATGTATAAAAAGAAAACGAGAGAGGAATGAATCAAACAGGATACTATGATTTCTAATTAGTTGTGTAGCCAGCCATTCCATCAACTAACAAAGAGGACAGAGGTAGAAAAGCAAGTTAGAGGGGCAAGAGAACGAGCTTGGTTTTGTTGAATATAAGATGGCTGGGACCCCAAGGTGAAGATGCTTTGCTGAGGGTTGGAAGTGTAGGTCTGGAATTCAGTGGAGAGTGAAGATTAGAGATAATGGATTCAGAATCATGAAGGATAGATAGGCAGAGCCATGAAAGAATAGATGAGTCACCAAGAAAGATAATATAAAGTGAACAAGGCCAAGAACAGAAGCGATTGGTCTCATATTCTAATTTTGCTTCCTGTGAGTGATGACATTGTTACTGCATGTGAACTTCTCTTGGTTTCCTCCACAAAATGCGAGCCTTTTAGTACCACTGGACTATGAGCTCTTCAGAGTCAAGAACCAATTCCCGTTCGTCTTTTTATCTGCAATGCCAGCAGGGTATCTAGAATAAAGAGACCTCAGTGAACGCTTTTTAAATGACAAATGGGCAGAGTCTATAGCTAATACTTTATGCCTTTGAAGTGTAGTCAATGTTGGGTACGTATTTATTGACTATAAATGGTCAACACAATAAACATCTACAGTTGTGAGTGATAGAACATAGTTTAATATCATTGTTCATAATTATCTGGTTATTTAAATTATTACTAGTGATAGATCCATCATAGACTACAGTGGAAAGCAACAGAAGTAGGTTCTGGTTATTATTTAAACAGGAAAGGAATTCACTGGAAGGCTATCAAAACTGAAAAAAGACTGGAGAATCGGTCTCAGAAAAAGGTAGTATGTTAGGGAAGCACGGTATGTTAGCTTCTACACAAACAATCGTCAAATATCAGTGACTTACCACAGTGAAATTTCATTACTTCATCTTGTCATAGTCAGATGTAGGTTAGAAGGCGCCCGTAGGTAGATCCTTTCCAAGTGGGGGTGTAGAATTCCAGACATCTCTATTGTTTGGCTCTGCTGTATTGGAGACATTTGCTTCTAGCTGCAGAGAGAGAGAGAGACAGACAGACAGACAAAGATGGAGAGAGAGAGAGACAGAGAGACAGAGAGAAGCTCATGTGAGACTTTTTAGTGGCCAGATGTAGTATTGACATGAGATGTTCCAAGGTCTAAGTAGCAATATATTTAGGGTTCCATTGCCAGAAAAAAAATACGTAACTACTCAAATGTTACTTTCTGTTTTTGCATTTTCCTGCTGAAGAATCAGTCCGAAGAGAGACAGCCCAATGGGTCCAGTTTGGTCAGTTGTCTGCTTAGCCTTGGGAGAGGAGGGGCTCCTGAGGAATAGTCCATCAAGAAGCAGAAAAGAATGAACCCTCCCCAAAGTAAATTAGAACACTGTTACAGAAAAAGAAAGAATAGATATAGGATACCAAAAAGCAATAGATGTTCACCAAAGTGTTGCCATCTCTACATCCACTAGTAATATTAATGTAAACTGATAAGTTGTAGTTCACAAAATTTGTCTGTAATAATCTTGTAAGGTAGGGGGTGGGCAGGCATTATTTCTCTTGTTTTACAAACAAAGAATTAATGCCCCATTTTTATGATTAGTGCATCAGTTTTTTAAAAAGACAGTGTTGATGATCAAACTCAAGTGTTTTGGTTCTTAGCCTCATCTCCTTCCACAGTATCACACAACCTGTGTGTAGCAGGATGCTATAAAATAAACTTTTTAAAAATGTGGTTGTTCCTTGGGGCATGGGGCATGATTTCTGTTTTCCCCATATTTGCTTCAATATTTCCTTTTATTTCTTAGTGAAAGGGGCTACAACCATTGACCTAGGCCCTCACTTCAAAGGCATAGCTGTTCTGGTCTAGGTTAAATGCCATCCCACCAAGCATGACTCAGCCCTTCTTCTACCCCATACTTCTGAACCATCCACAAATGCTATGGATGATTCTTTCAGAGGTTTCAGAAATATCCAGACATGTGATTCACAGAAACAGGAGGACAACCACTGACTCAATACTAAACGTGAAAACTATACTGAACACCCTTTAATGTCTTTTTGATGATTCAGAAGATAAAGTCATTCTGAAGTTGGAAATCCACACATTGTTTTGGGTGCTTTGAGATGACAGTGACAGGTACCTTAGAAATATTTAGACAGATGTTTGGGATCATGGGGCTATATGAGCAGACAGTCACAGAAGGTGGGAGTGTCCAGAAATCTGCCACCCTGAGATTAGACTTTGGTCTAGGATCAGTGGCCAGGACAGATTGTTTATAACCTGGAACCATGCCACTGTTTGGATAGGAATAAAGTTCCCCAGGGCAGTTCCAGCTAGCAGGAAAAGGACTTCACCATTTCAGGAAGGCTCACGCAGGAAAGTTATTATTTTAAAATCTAAAAGCAGCTCGCGTTGTTCTTACTTCTTTCTATGCAGACTATGAGGGCTTGACCCCTTGCAATTTTGATGTCCCATGTGGAAGCTTGTTGTTTTTTTTGTTTGTTTGTTTTGGGGTTTTTCTGTGAGTACCAGGGGTCGACCTCAGGACCTTGCGCGCCAGCAGGTGCCCATGTCGCTGAGCGATATCACCGGCCCTTTTTTCATATGTGGGTACCGGGAGTCGAACTCGGGCTCTGGCGCTTGTAGGTAGGCGCTTACGCCGCTGAGCCATCTCACCGGCCCAGAAGCTTGTTGTTTAAGGCCCTTTAATTAGAAAAAGAGGGAAAGGGTCCCCATGGGAATGTGCCTGGATGAACACTTCCATCTCTGGCCTGAGAACAGAATAACAGGACATGAGCCAAGAGAGGTTTAGATTCAGACTAACGAAGACATTCCCAATGGTAAATATCAATTTTTGGAAATTACGGGTGGTTGAGACAAACTATAGAAATTCTTTCTCTGATGAGCTTTAACATGGAATGAATTCTCTTGTCTGAGATATGAGGATAAACAAGATGGTTTTTCACAGTCCTTTCAAAGATTTTGACTATTTCAAAGATCCATAGAGTATAGTTAATTCTCTAGAGAGGAGGATGCCTCATAGAAGGTTGCTTTGTTTGATTGTTTGTCTCAGAAAAAAATGATACAGGCTTACTGTCAACATTTCAAAACAAAAGGTACAAAAGCAGAAAGTATCTCCCAGAATCTCACTATCTAGAGCTAATTGTTGTGTGTTCTAGAACTCTTTGGATTGCAAGGGACAGAGGTTCCAATTAGCTTAGGAGAACTTTTTGGTGGCGGTATGGATAGGCTCAGGGGTATTCCTAGTTTCAAGCCTGGCTGAATCCTGGCGCTCAGATGGTGTGTCGAGGAATTTCTCTCCTTGCCCTCAGCTCCTGCTCCACTCCTGTGTGTTAGCCTCATTTTCAGGCAGGCTCTTTCCACGTGGGGCAAAGACAGTGGCCCCAGCAGGTCCAGGCATCTATGTTCTCTCACGCCTTCCATCTCAGGAGGGTAATGTTCCTCTTTCTCCATAGTTTCTGCCGAAGTCCTGTTGTTGGGGAGCCTGTGTGTTGGGAGAGGAATGTACTATACCATCAGCCCTGACTGAACTGCATGAAATGAAGTGATAGGGAAGAGGAGTAGCTCACGAGGGAAAAACCAGGCAATTGTTTCCAAAGGAAGAAGAAAAGAATGCCAGGCAGGCAAAAACACACACTGTTAACATTCTGTGGAATTCATCATCAGTTTCTGCTTCTCTATGGGCCAAATAAAGTGCTAATTCAGGAGACTAGAAATAGATATGCTCTCAGCAGGCCCTTCTGAGGAGGCACTAATTTGAGATTGATCTTTCTCCACAAAGGTAATGCCGCAGAATTACCTCCGTTTTCCTGTCATGCTCCTATTTTTTCTTCCATCTCCTCCTGTGACTTACCCAGAAGTACAGTGGAGAAGGAATGGGTGGGCATGGTTTTTTACTTTAAAAAAAATAAAACCAAGCGATTCACAGTACTGTGCCTGAAATTGTTATGTTAGAGTAAAATGACCTATTCTGCCAATTAGTATAAAAAGCTATTAAGCACCTAATAGAAAAATCAGTGAATTCTTGGGATGAGACATCTCTCTAGAGGTCATTTCAGTGATATTTGATTGGAGTGTGTTTCCTAAAGCTGTGCAGAAATGCCAGAGCTCTCGCCCTTGCATTACTGCTGCCTCAATTTGCATGCTGCCCAGGTGACTTTAGTTCTGGCTGTTCGGAAAGGCTACTTGTTGCCTAGGCTTCTCCTCCTTCTTCCCTCCCTCTTTGCCAGTCCCAGCCCAGTTCTGCTAACCAAGGAGATTTGCCGATTAGAAGGGCCTCAGCTCCCAGGGTTCCCATGGCAACAGCCTCCTTGGAGGTCTTTGTTGCCTGCTAAAACTTTGATCTCAGAGTGGCTGCTGCTGTTTCTTGGGAAGATTTACATACAGAGGAAGAAGGAAAATGAATTGGGGGAGAAGAAAGAAAAAGTTTACTCCTGGCAGAAGGGAGAGAAAGAATTAATTACAGAGCCACACTCTAGCCATGAATCTGGTGATTACTCCTTTGGAACATCTTGTGATCTGGGCTGTGCCCACATCCCCATTTGTAGACTTGATTATGCTTCAGATGTCTTGGCCCCACACGAAAGATCTAAAGTGAAGTTGATTCACCCAGGACGGTGTAGTTCTCCCACACACGCTTGTGCTACAGGCTTCCAGGGGAGCTGAGATGATCCTGAAGGCTCCCACTGAAGGAAGAGAGAAATCAAATGCCGACTGGGCTTCTCAGGGCCTCTAATTCACCTGCCTTTCCTCTCACTTCTCTTTCCTAGCCCTGGCCTGCTCTGCCCTGAGCTTGCTCAGATGCCGTGTTGCTCTTGTTTCTGGAAAGAACCAGAAAAATGTGTTGAAAGGATAGAGAAGAAGGAAGAGCCAGAAAAGTTAGCCAGGCATCAACTAGAATCTAATTCCTGTTAATAACTGTGCGTAACAGGTGTTCTACTGAGGACAGGAGAGGTCATGGTGCCTCTGAAGACCTAAGACCATGCTTTGTACCCAGCAAGGAGCCTCCTTTAGCCTTCAGACCTCTCCACTTCATAGGCTCAGGCTTGCTTTAATTTCTGTTTCAATTATGGTTGAAATTTAACAAATATCTTTGGCATGCTATGTCTCTAGCATGGTGAGGATACAAAATAAATAAATGACACTGTCTTGTCCCTATAAAAATGACTGTTCTCTGGCGAAGATAAAAGTTAGAGTTTTGAAGCAAGTAGAGGACAAGATAAGATTAAAACTGAGTTTGGATATTAAATATCTCCAAGGCCATTGATTGATTCTCAAGAAGGGAGACATTTGGCAACGTTTGGAGACATTTTTTTGATTGTCACAGCACGTGGAGAGCAATGGCATGTAGTGGATAGAGGCCAGAGAGGTTGCTGGACCTCCTGTAAGACCACCCTCTCACACCCAGCAAAGAAATATCTGGGCTCCAAATGCCAACAAGTACCAGGTCATGAACAGCAAAGGTTTTGGGGTCTCTGTGAACAGCAGAGCTTTTGGGGTCAGACAGCCCTTGACTCTGTGTGATAATGTGGTCAATACCTATGACCTCAGTTTCCTTATCTGTAAAAATAGGAGAGGTTCATAAAAGTTAGATGGAAGACCTTCTATGAAGATTAAATGGCACATAATAAGAACTCAGTAAATGTTAATTCCCTCTCCCACCCCTTCCCATTCCCTACATCTCATCACCAGTATGTCACCCCTAATTGGAGGGAACCCTGTTTAGGGAAATCTACATTGAGGGACTCCTGCTCCAGAGCAGATTTTCCTTTAGCTAGTTCCATGGGCAGAGGCTTTAATGGGCCATCTGTGAATCGGCAATCCTGTTACTAATAGATTCACATTTTCTCGGTGACATCTATGCTGTGCCTTGCCAGTGGTGACCCTAATCAGCCCGTTGAAATCTTCCTGCCAGTGGATTTGAGAGTATTCTGTCCTCGCATACTGTTTTTTGGCTGAAGTCCCCATTTGCTCATTGGATGACCCTTCATTTTTAATTACAGGCTGTTTACTGCCTAACCTAAATACAAGGATTAGGTAATATAGACCTTTCTGTTAAGTCTGGAGGAGTTTGGAGAAGACCTAAAATCTGGATTAGGATCTGTATGGGCTTAAAAAAACTTCAGATAGGGTGACTTTATAATTTACGGTTACTTAAGAGTAAAAGTGGAGGGAGGTTTTAAAATAATTTATGGCAAATCCACAGGCATAAACTGGCACCATCCAGGCAAGCTGGTATGATGGTCCATCTTTAGACGTGGACCACTTTGAAGAGTCTCTTATTGATTCGAGAGAACAGAAGATCCAGAGAGGCCTTGAGATCAAATTCATGTCAGCTGCCCTTCAATCTGGTGCACTGCATTCTCCAAGACCCGAGGGTGTGTCCATAGTCTCCATTCATTTTGAACCAAGCAGTGGGCCCAGCAAGGAGATGGTTTGGCGGAATGGAAGTTCGCAGAGTGACTGGCCTTAAATTTCTGAACAAATAAGGTCTCCAGGCGCGGGTGCCCTGTCCCTAGCCTCCCTCGCGCCTCCCTATTTTTGCTTCACTTGTTGCGCATTCCGGGGGAGGAGCTGCGCCTTCAATGAGGCGCATTCCTGCCGCCGCGTTTCCGTGGTTACCCGGGCCGGGCCGGCGCAGCTGGGTCAGCCTAGCGCATTGTGGTCTGCGGCGCCCGAGCCGCGCGCGCGGGGGAGGAGGCGCGGGGCGAGCGCTGCAGTGGGCGGCACCGGGAAATCGGCTCAGCCCGGGGGAGAAAGAAAGGCAGCCCTGGAAAGCCGGGCAGGAGACAGCAGGTCCATTTTCCCCCCAAGCCAGCTGCCGCTATTCAAGCGTGCAGGGTTGCGTTCACACGGGGGCTGCCCCTCCTACTTTGCTGAATTGGCTACTAAGAGAGGGATCTGGGAAAGGCTCCCGGTGGAGGCCCCAAACACTTAAGAAGGGGCTGGCCACCGAGCGAAGGGCAGGGGACTCTGCCCATCCCACACCCACCGAGCTGACTCCCCATGGTTAGGGAAAGTACCCATTCTTGGTGTCTTTGTATCTAGTCTGTTGCCTATCTTTGTGGTAGGCTAAAGGACAAGCAGAGTAAGTGCTCGAAATCACACTGCACCCGAGAAACTCAATTTCCTCCCTCCGTTGAATCCCTCTCTTCTCCATCTCATTTTTGAATCAAATCTAGCTGTCTTCAGCATTTCATCTCAGGCCAAGTCAAGCATGTTATTTTCTATTTTGTATCTATCTATTCACTCTCTGAGGATAAGGGGTTGGCTCACTATAGCACTCTGCAAAGGAAGAGCACTTTGCAATCATTTTTATTATTGTTTATTAGTTGGTCGCAGCGTGGTGAATGCCTTTTAATTGGATCATACTGTGTTTTGATGTATTCAGTAATCGTTTTCCGGCCGCAGCTTTTAAGAGGTGCTGAGAATTTCAACGATCTCCAACATGTTCTGCATCCAAAAATCATACTTTAATTATATAAGTAGAGCAGTGATGCCACACACAAATAAAATATCAGAATCACTCACTGCAAACACCAGGAGACTAGAAAGAAGTTGCTGCACGTTTCTAAATTGAGAATAAGCAAATGCTGACGGAGCAGTGAGATACGGGGGGTACTGAAATGGAAGCAAGCAGGCCTAGGGTCTACTTGTTAGACTGACTGGCTTGACTGTTAGTCGACTTTTGCCTTTGGGTGAGCTCTTAACCTCTCTGAGCTTCAGGTTTCTGAAAATATAGGGTCGGTATAGACTAGACCTCTGTGATCCTTTTCTAGCTATAAAATCTGACTCTGGAGTTCTGTGTGACTGGAAGAAGTCACTGCCTGAGGCTAAGCTTACAATCATTGCCAAAAAAAGGCAAAAGCATTTATTAACAGTTAATTGCAGATGCTCCAATACTAGTCATTTTATGGAGAGAATTCACTGTCAGAATTATTCTCCTCTAAGACTGTAATTTAAAGTGAACTAAAATACAAAAGACACAAAAAGAAAAAGTAAACACATGAAGTGCTTAAATACATACTTCATAAATATATATAAAAGGAGATTATATCCACATTTGTGATGGATAGTCATAAACTATATTTATTGAATGCATGGTTGCCATGGGAATATAGAATAAAATTGAGGATGTGTGTGCCCTTGGGAAATTTCCAATCTATTTGGGATTTTAAATAGCCATAGAAACGACACTTAAAGCATAGCCATAGAAACATCTTTGCACTTAAAAGGGCTAGAGAAAGGCATCTGCTTTCCTCAAAGACATAAGAGAGAAACATTTTGGAGGGTTAGGAGCTGAGAGAACAGGGGGTGGTTACAGTACATCCCTGAAGACGGATGGATCCGGAGCATCTGAGGGAAGCTTAGAAGTAGAGGAAGCTGAGATGTGTGTTAAGCAGAAGGGAGAGGAAGGAATCTCAAAGAACCAGGGAAGAAAGGCATCTCTTAACATTTTAAACCAAAGGTTCCTTTCCATAGTTGATTGGAAAACCCCAGGAGAACCTCTAGTTAATGTGTTCTAAGAAACGGAGGCTGTAGGCATCATGAGGATGGAGGAGGAGTGGTTATCCCAGCTTTTCATGAGTTCCAAGGCATTAGCATCCTGTCTGTTAAATGACTGAGATCAGAAAACAAGTTTGTCCAAAATCCAGAACTTCTGCACCATCAATCGCATTTTGGAGGCTTAGCCTAATAATCAACTTGGATAAATATTAAGAGAGAGGAGCAGTCTATTTGGCTGAAACGTGTATGCACAGGAAGTCCCTGTAATGAGTTCCTTAAAAATACCCTAGCCTACTGATTCTCAGACCAAGGGGACAGCAGCGAAGTGGTGCTTCTGTTGTCTAAGATGGTATCTTGGGACGTTCTGGTGTCTAGGTGACGTTCCTTGGCATTGCACCTTGACCACTGGCGTGCTAAATGTTCTATAATATGTAGACTAGTGCCGAGTGAATGAATTCGTGAATGAATGTTTCCTTTATATTTTTATTGAAAGCCTACTTCCATCTGGAGGGTAGAAGGGAATATAATGAGCAGAGAATCAGAAATCTAGCCAGAAGCCCCGCCTACCAAACAATAGCGATCTGCTACTGAAAACCCTTGAGGAGCCTCCTTGTACTGGGCTGCTGGGCTGCTGAGGTTAGAGCCCAGTGTCTGCTCCGAGGGGTCTGCAGCCTGCTAGTGGAAGCTCACATGAGGGAGTCCCTGTCCCTGTGAGGGGAGTGATCTGGTGAAAGTGTTTACAGTGGTCCCAGGGAACTCAGAGGGAGAAATCTTCTCATTGAGGTGTTCTCACAAGGCTCCGTCAAAACTTATTTCCATCTTGTAGAATGCGTGTGATAAGGACTTGAACAGAGCAGTTCAAACGCTCATCCCAATAGCGAAAGTAAGTTAATTCTGCCTTTAGGAGCCTCACCTATCAAGAAAAGAGTATTAGAACCGTGGGGAAATATCACCAGGACATGGTTGTTATGAAATGTGCAACATGGTTCTCCAAATTAAGGGAAGGACTCTGTCTTGGAGGGGAAGGCCCACACGAACAGCTAGAATCTGATGTCAGAAATGCAGAGAAAAAGCCAGGAGGAGCTAAGTTGGAACCTAGCCTGGGCAATTTAATGACTTTGCAAGACCCTGTCTCAAAGTAAAAAATAAAAAGAGACTGGAGATGTAGCTTAGTGCAAAAGCCCTGGAGAAAAGAAAGAAAGAAAGAAAGAAAGAAAGAAAGAAAGAAAGAAAGAAAGAAAGAAAGAAAGAAAGAAAGAAAGAAAGAAAGGAAAAGAAAAGAAAAGAAAAGAAAAGAAAAGAAAAGAAAAGAAAAGAAAAGAAAAGAAAAGAGAAAGAGAGAAGAGGGAAGAGAGAAGACAGAAGAGAGAAGAGCCAGGTGTACTGATACATACTTGTAATCTCAGCTACTCAGGGTGCTGAGGAAGAAGGAGTGTAAGTTCAAGGCCAGCCTTGGCAACTTAGTGAGATGCTGTCTCAAAATAAAATTTAAAAAGGGGCGGGGACACAGCTCAGTATTTCCTGGGTTTAATCCCCAGTAACACACACAGGAGAGAGAGAGAGAAAAACAGGGAGAGACAGACAGACAGAGAGACAGAGACAGAGACAGAAGGTGATGCAAACAGACTTGGCAGGAAGGAAGTCTTTTGACTTTAGCAAGTCTTATAATGTAGAAGCAGTTAACTGCCAGGCGTGGTGGTGCATCTCTGTAATTTCACCCCTCTGGGAGGCTGAGGCAGGAGAAGTACAAGTTCAAGCCCTGACTGGACAATTTAGATCTTATCTCAAAAAACAAATAAGAAAAAGTTTTGGGGTGTAGCTCAGTGCAAAGGCCCTGGGTTTAATTCCCAGTGCTGGAAAGAAGGAAAGAAAAGAAAGGAAAAGAAAAGAAGAGTTCTGAGTTCTGCTTATGTGGTTGGACAAGCTGCATGCGTGTGGGCCAGACAGAATCTGTCAAGCATTTCAAGGAGCCATGCCTTATTCCTCTTTCAGTCTCTCCTGGTTGCAATACACATTTCTTTATTGATGAGTGAACTGGAGACATTCCAGAAATGAGCTAGTTCCCAGGAATGTGTATAAACAATTTAGCTGGGGATAACTCTAAGGTGGCAGTGGCAATGAACAGCTGAAATAGTGATATAGGTTAGAGATGTCAGTTGCTTATTCACAGTGCTGGTTTCTATCCTGAGCATTTGGCCCAGAGGATCCAAACACATTTGCTCTGGAGCCTGTGACCGTCTGGTGCGACACTGGCACTGTGTTTGTGCATGCACGAACTATTGGTGTGCCTGATTCATTTGGTTTATTCATGTGGAAATTTCTTAAAAGTAATAGATTTTGCAAGGCTTGGAAAAAACTGAGTGGTTACATGAAAAGTATTTTCTATGAGTTTGGGCTTTGGCTTGAAAAGAGTAAATGTGGCCTTCTATTGCAGGGTCTGCTTTCCATCCTTTTCCTCAGATCTTAAAGTGACTTGTAATTGCCAGTCTTAAACTAGTCCTGGAAGAATAGCAGTGATTCGTAAGTGTTGGTAAAGCACTGCTGAAATCTGGAATGTATTTAGTACCATTGTTTAGACATCCTAAGATGAGACTTTCATTGGTCGTGATAGAATGTATGAAAAGATAGCACATTTCTAACTGGCAGCAGCATTTCTTAGGAATTGTTAGGGAGGAAGCTGGAAGCAAAACGATTTTCAGAAATATAGGATTCCAGCATAAATCCAATTTTTAAAATGCCTTTGGCGCCACTAGAATATAAGTTGTAGAGTATAAGCCAGACAGCTTTGCATTCTCTCCTGTTGATATATGGTGTTGTCTGCTATACCAAAACTCCTACTATGTTCTGAATTCAGAAGACATTTAATTTCACCCACTTTGCTGTAAGAGTCTGTCATTCTCACCACCCTGGGGCTAACATAACATTACAGAGATGCATCATGGGAAGTCTTCACTTTCTGAAGCCCCAGCTACTGACTGTTGCTTCGGGGGAATGAGGAGCTTGATGTAGATCGTCCTGCTAGAGTGACAAACTGTGAATTTCCTATCCATATGTCGTATACACTCCCCCAAGTGCCAGTTTCATACTAATCTCTTTAATGTTTCACAATTATAAAAGTAAGAAATTCTAGAGCAAAATACGAAAGGCCCTTCATTGTTTTTCCATGATGCCCATTCCAGCTCCTCAGAAATAAGAAAGGCTAACAATCTGGTGTGTAAGAGTATTGCTTTGAAGTTTTAATTTGAACGTATGTGCCTATCAGAGTTTATATTCACCATCATTCTGTGTGTGGAAGCAGCATTAGAACACCATTAAGGTAACATACATGGCCTGTGGGGGAAATACAGCATTTGTGTTTTCCCACCCATAAATATATCTCTGTGTATATACCCATCAGAGGTTGAAAACTCATAGCCCGTAGACATATTTTGTTTGACTTATCCACTGTTTTAAATATATATGAATTAGTTGTCCCGTATTTGAAATCAGAGTATTTCATGTAAAATATGAGATCTGATGAATCTTAAATGATAGGATGGTGTGGAACCCTGAAGACAAACCCCACTGGGCAATAATTGGTTAGAGGTGAGTAGTGGCAGCCCTGTAATGACACTCCCATTTTCCACACCCTGACTGTTTCCTCTTTGCTTAAAACTGGCCAGCTATCCTCATTTGCATTACCTGCCTGTCCCTATAGACATTTGCAACTCCCATCACTGAGTATCAGATTTGATAACTAAAAATTATCTAGATGGGGCGATCATATCATAAATTATCTAAACCAGGATACTTTGATAGTAAAAGGGGTACTATTAATAATTACATCATGACCATAGGCATAAACCAGGACTGTCCCAGACAAACTAAGATAGATGATCTTCCTATTTATACACCACTACATTCAATCTCTTCTTTCTTCTAATGAGAAAACTGAGACTTACAAAGAGGAAGTAATTTGTCTGTACTAGGCAATAAGTAAATTAATGACAAACCTGCCCTAAGCTTCCTTGACTCCCAGTCTACTACCTTTTCCAGCATGTATATAATATGCCTGAATCCATATCCTCCTTGAATGTGTGGATTTTTATAGTTAATAATTACTACATAACTGATGTCCTGTGATAGCCTACAAATTTGTAGCTTATATCAACAACATTTTATTATTAATCTAATTCATGATTTGGACACCTAGAGATGTTTAAAACATTGGTGAACCTGAGAACTAGAGAGTAAACATAAAGCTTCCCATTTAACTAGATACAACAAGAGACATATTTAGAAGTACTGAGTACTAGAGATGGAAAAAGAAAAAGAAGTTTATAACGAAAATCTCCCATCAAGTGAGTATATGATAACTGGCTTGCTAACAAACAATGTATGTCGACTTCTTGATCACTGGCTACTGTGAGGTAATGAATACTAATTATGTCTTCAAGAGATGTCCAAGATCCCACATTCCCAAATCTTTGATCAGCTGTTTATTGCCTTATTGGATTTCCAAGAGATATTTTTACAGAGAGCACTCTGGATGAGACCAATGCATGTTCTTATTCACTTGCTCAGATTTGGTCCCAAACCTTTGTCTAGTTTTCTGCTGTAGGGGACTTTGTGAGCCTTAGGGGCACCTCTTAGCCTCTTGTGAAGGCTTAGACCACGAGCTAGCCTTAGTAGTCTCCCAGTCTTCAGGACATCTTTCTCCAGTGCCTCACTTGGGCTCTCACTTGTCCTCCTAAGGGACCTTACGAGAAGCAGAGCTGGCCTGAGTCACCAACCCTTTCTCTTGGAATACACTCTTAGCTTTCCAGATGTGGTACCATCACCCATGCAGGAGACATGGCCAGGACTGATGTTACCATTTAGCCTGCTATAGATGAAGAGAGCCAGGAAAAGGTAAAGTGAGCAAAGATCTCCTTCACCCCACACTAACTTCTCGCCCCAGCTGCAGCATCTTCCCTGGTGTCCTAGAGGTGTCCTTGTCCTTTGACTTTCGTCAGAGCTTCTTCTCTGTGGGGGGCCTTTTGAGGAGGGATCAGTGACGAAGTCTGACCCTTGTAAGCCTTACATGGGTGACCTTTTCTCTATTGTACCTCAATGAACTTTAACAGGAAGTAATGGTTTCTAAATGAGCCAAATCTCTCTCTCTCTTTCCCTCTCTCTCTCTCTATATATATGAATTTTGTTTTCATATGAAAATAAGGCTATGAATGACTGTACAAAAATGTAGATTATGGATTTTTGTTGTATTTTCCCCAATCTGGACAATTAGTACTTCTAAATATAACACTTGTTGTATCCGGTTAAATGAGAAGCATTGCTTTTGTTTACTCTCTTGTACTTTCTTTTATTTATTTATTTATTTTTGGTGGGTACCGGGGGTTGACCTCAGGACCTCGCACGCCAGCAGGCGCCCGTGCCACTGAGCGATATCACTGGCCCTTTTTTCGTATGTGGGTTCCGGGAGTCGAACTCGGGCCCTCGCGCTTGGCAGGCAGGTGCTTACACCGCTGAGCCATCTCACCGGCCCTCTAGTACTTTCAAGGCTACCAATGTTTTACACACCTCTGGGTGTTCTGTCCAAATAATTAATTAGACTCGTGTCACTGATGATATAAGCAACCAATTTATAGGCCCTAGAACAGTGCTGTCCAAAAGCTATGTGTGCTTACTGAGCCTTTGAAATGATAATATGTGGTTGATGCTGGTGTAATACAAGTAAAAATAGTATTAAATTAATTTTATGTTTCCTTTTACTTTCTTAGTGTAATTACTAGCTAAAATTACCCATGTTGCTGGCACTGTACTTCCACTGAAAGGAGAGAAGTTTGCCAGTGGTTTCCTAGTGGAACTTACTCGTTTATTAATAAGGTGTCAATGTGGTAGAGGTAGCATATCAGGCCTTTATGTTTACCTTGATAGGATAATATGGTGAAAGGATCAGGACGTTTTCCTGTAAGTCAGGCTAGTTTTTAAAAAGACTGACCTCTCTTACACACACCCTCTCCAGTGCTTGTTTCCTGCACAGCTCTTTGCCTCCCAGAACCCCTGAGGGGCACCTGTTCTCACACCAGCTTTAAGCTTCTGTGCCATATCACACAGAAGGCACTTGGGTACATACAGTGCCAGCTGTGGGTGCCATATGGAAAAACCATACCATATACATATGTAGAGAGTATTTCTGAAGCCAGAAGGAGTGTAGAGGAGTGTGTAACCGATCTAGCTTTATCTTTGCCTTGCCATTGAAAGTTTTAATCATTGAAATATCTTTAGGCCATAAATAGAATCATGTAGCAAGATAATTCTGAGTGAAAACCAAATATGTACTTTTGTTTTTATATGGACATAGGTCTGTGTATGGATGTATGAAAATGTAGACAGAACGTTTGGATACAGATGGGTTTGAATTGCAGTGAAGTGTATGGAGAAGGATGTATAAATGAATGGAGGTGGTGTGTGTCAATCTGCTCAAGCAGAGTTTTTCATATGGAAACAGAGATTTCCTGTTCCTGTAAATAGTTGGAGAGAAGGTTCTGTTTCTGCTTCCTCCTAGTTTAGGTGCACACTCCACTTAGATGGCTGCCAAAGATTACAGAGAAGGTCATTGTCTTGGACAGAGCTCAGCCTTGGTGATGCATCTTTCATACCCCATTGAGCATGGCCCAATAGCCCCATGTAGGATGGTAACAATAAGAGCCATATTTCAGGCTGCATTTTCCTTGGAGTAACCTCTTTCTTTCTTCTTTTCCTTCCACTTCTTCTAGGCAGGACAGGGCTGCTTGCTGATCTCTTGCCCAGTTTTGCTGTGGAGATTATGCCAGGTATTCAGTCATTTAACTCTTTATTTGCTTAATTTGCTATCATTCCATCTGTCTTGCTTTTGCATTAGTGACTAATTTCTTGTTTAATCTATTTGTACATTTGTCTATATATATACCTGTGATCTTTTGCAGGATGAACTAAGCCCATTGGAAAGGCTTTTAAACTGTATTCCTTCTGTTCCTAGGCCCTAAAATAATGATAATTGAACTTGGGCTGAGATGGAGACCTAGTTCTTCAGTGTCAGGCATCTTGGCAGTCTCCATGCCCACCTCACCATTTCAGCTATACCCAGAGAGCCTCTGAGATTCTTAACAAAGTCATTATTTTCATATGTTTGCCAATTTGTTATTATCCAATCATGTTATTCTGAATTGCCTTTTATTACATTATTAAAATCTTTTTCAAACCTTAGGAAAGATATGTACTCCTCCACCACTGAAAAATACACATTGAGCATATGGTGGCACATGCCTGTCATCACAAAACTGTGGAAGGCTAAGGCAGGAGGATCACAAGTTTGAGCCCGGTCTGAGCAACTTTGTGAGAACCTGAGTCCTTTAGGGCCCCATGGACAATATGTCATGCACACCTGCCCCAAATATACGTATCTATCTTTTGATGTAGCTTCAGGTGAATGCACCAGCCTAAACAAGCCAGGTCAGCTTGGTTCAGCAATGTAATTCATAATGGAAGGAGGCTCAGAAAGAAGCAAGAATGAACAGTGGTGAAGACAAGGCCAAACTCAAGGATTAAGAAAGGATGGGATTCAGTCTTATTTTGGACAGTTTCTGCCAGGATTTTAAGAACTTCCTAATAGTGGAAGAGAGATACAAAATATTCCTGGCCATTGGTTTTGACTTGATTCAATTTTTTTTTTTTTGTGGGTACCGGGGGTCGAACTCAGGACCTCGCGTGCCAGCAGGCACCCGTGCCGCTGAGCAATATCACTGGCCCTTTTTTCGTATGTGGGTACCGGGAGTGGAACTCAGGACCTCGCGCTTGCCAGGCAGGCGCTTATGTCGCTGAGCTATCTCACCGGCCCTTGATTCAATTTTTTAAAATCATCCAGTCTTCACAGTTAAACTTCACTAATCATTCTTGCACAAATTCTTCAACCCTTTCCCATTTGCTGGCCATCCCAAACCCAGACATTTTTCTTGCTGTTGCTCCCAAGGACACAAATAGATAGCTCTTTGTAATCCCCCTTATCAGAAGCTCACTTAATTTGTAAGTATTTGCTCACAAAGCAAAACCTCACAAAAGCCCAGTGTTACATTGCGATGTTTCAAACTAGAAGTTACATCTCCTTGTTCTATGAAGCAGTTACTATATATTTCATATCTGGCCCTATCCACCTGAATTTCCCTCCCTTTGATTCCAAAAATCTTTCAGCAGATAATATTATTTTGTCTCTCTAATATAACCTGCCAGCCTTTTTCCCTCAAGTGCCTGACATAAATTGTAATCAGTACTCCGCACAGCTCACCAAACCTCCAGGACTGCACTCTGGGAGGCTGAGGCAGAAGGATCACAAGTTTGAGCTCAGCCTGGAGAACTTGGCAACTTAGCAAGACCAAGTCTAAATAAATAAATAAATAAATAAATAAATGAAATGTAGGTCAGTGCAAAAGCTCTGGGTTAAATCCCAGTACCAAACAAACAAAACAAAACAGCCCCCCCAAGCTCCTATCTGTCTAAAGCCACATTGTGTTATATTACTGCTAAGGCCTGGACCAAAGCCTTCTGCTATCTATCGTCCTCAGCAAGAATGGTGCAAAGCCAGGTACAAAGCCTGCTCAGTCCTTCACTGCAGAGAGGCTGACCTGCTTAATTTGAGTGTATCTTAAGAGATAAGTGAGGAGGGACATTCAGAGGACATAAGTTGTTTGCTTTCTCTCTGAGGAAATTATGTTCTAACCAAAGGTCAAATGATTTTACATTGTCACGAAACCTTTTGTGATAACAAAAATGTCATATTTTAAAGCTCCCAAATGAATGTCCATTTAGTTGAAAGAAGACTTAATAACCAAAAAATATTGTTTTTGAAGTGTACTTGAAGCTCATTGTAAAAGGGTGTTTTGACAGATGGCTTTAGCCAAAGTGAATCGCTTCAGTCTTTTGGCTTTTAGAGGAACGCATAGCTCTCTGCACTCAGTCCGCACAGGCCTCCAGCCAAGTCCTGATGGTACGATATGGAGAAAATTCACTTGAGGGCCACAGTCATTTTTATCTAAGCCAATAAGATTCATTGCCTTTCTCTTAATCTTTTGGATGGGCAAATGAAATCCAATTCATGTTCAGCCCCTGGCAGAGCTGTGAAAATAACAGAAGTTAAATCAACAGACTCAGCGCCATACAGGTCGTTTGTGTAACCATTCATCACAGCTCCAAGCCATGTTGGCCCACAGCTGTGCTGGCTGAGTAGCCCAGTCAGCTTGAAGATGTTCAAACCAAACGCATTATCTGGGGTTGGGGTCACTGTCTTCTCTATGTGAGACTATGTTTCCAGTTTTCTAAAGCCATGTGTTGCTATCCAGGTATAAACAAGAGGTTTGGATCTCAGGCCCAGTGCTGAGAACAGGGAAAGTTTAATCGGTAGGGAAAGCAGATGAATATGTTTGGAGCTGGACCACCAATGATGGTCTAGCTGCATCTAGACGTAGAAGCCCCTTTTTCAGGATTTACACCTAACAGGCAACATTAACTTGACTATGAAAGGTAGGTATTCTCAGAGACTATCGCTGTGTAGCCCAGCAGGCAAAGTCTCTCCCACCAGTCCCCAGCAGGAATCTTTCTGCTCTTGTTCCATCCTGTTCTGATCCATGTGGTGAACCCTTCCCAGTAAGGGACCCTGAAATCGCCCCATTGCTTCGTGCTGGTCGTTTTGTGCACCCAGTGTGACACCTAGGTAACCTTCTTCCCTCTTCTCCGCTTCTCCAAAGTGCCCAGGTACTTCTCACCCTCAGAGCTCCTCTTGTGTTTGGGGCTCTGTTCCCCGGGAAGACATGCTTTCTTCCCCAAGTCCTCCCTCGCCTCCTTTCACAGGGAGACACTAATCAGACAGTGTCCTGTCCTGGGGGCTGGCCACCTCGAGTGTGGATTTCTCTGTGTGTCCTTCCAGAGTGGGTGTTTGTCGGCCTGGTGCTCCTGGGAGTCTTCCTCTTCTTCGTCCTCGTGGGGATCTGCTGGTGCCAGTGCTGTCCACACAGCTGCTGCTGCTATGTCCGCTGCCCATGCTGCCCAGACTCCTGTTGCTGCCCCCAGGCCTGTGAGTAAAGAAAGAGTCAGTGGGGAGATGTGGAGTGATTGGAAGAAATGTCACCTCTCCTCCTGACAGCTGTCTACTCCGAGTTCCTCCTCACCTCCTTTTCTTCTACGCCCAAAGTTGGTCATCCCAGACTCTCTCTTCTGGGTGAGCCCATGGCTTCTGGGATGACCATCTTGTTTTCTTCCTCACCTACATGCACATCTCCATGCTTTCAATCCACACCATTGCTCCATGCATTTGGAATTCTCACCGACACTACTGCTCGAAGGAAGGGCAGGTCCAGGAGTGTGAGGCTGCGGGATAAGGAGTTTTCTTCTTGTTGGGGCATCCAAACTAGGAAATCTCCACTGGTTATTCCGCTACATGGGAAATATCCTCCCATGCAGAGAATGTCTTCTGTTATAAACAGAGTGTGCAAACGGTGGCCTTTGGGCACCTTCCAGCAGACTTTGACAGCTTTACATATTTCTGTGATGAAATGGGCCACAACAGGAACTCATCCTCTTTTGGGATTTCACCCTGCTAGCCAAGCCCCTATAGGCATTACGTTTGGCACCCTTCCCGTAAGTCAGTCTTGGAAGAGAGAGGCACACTGTGTATTCTTGATCAATAAAGCAGTGTTAGGAGGAGTTTTGAAATCATAGAGCAGGGGCTGTGTGCAAGCCTGTTGCTTGCTGTGCTTTTCCAAAGAGGCTGTGGATCCTGGAAGCAGCCCCGGCAGCCCTTGTGCTAGGCCTGCTCCAGAGGGGTGGAGGCCACCTACATACAGCGTGAGTAAGAGTGGGCTACTGCTGCC
Source organism: Erethizon dorsatum (assembly GCA_028451465.1). Classification (NCBI taxonomy): domain Eukaryota; kingdom Metazoa; phylum Chordata; class Mammalia; order Rodentia; family Erethizontidae; genus Erethizon; species Erethizon dorsatum. The sequence goes on from CM051834.1 coordinate 84,745,919, forward strand.
ACTGGGGATGCTGCGATGACTGCTCCCAGAGCCAAGTAATTAGCCAGTTGCCAGGTGCCAAATACTGCAATTCTTCATGTCACTGCCTTTTTGATGGAGCTGGAGGAGGCCGAGGCAGAATCCACAGTCCTAGGAGAGCGTGCATATGCCCAGTAGCTCCCACAAGTGCTTCCTCGGGGTTTTTGGCTGAGGGTTGTGGAGGGTGGGACAACATAATCTCTCTTGCTCTTCATCTCCCTCCACAGTGTATGAAGCAGGGAAGGCAGCCAAGGCCGGGTACCCTCCCTCTGTCTCCGGTGTCCCTGGCCCTTACTCCATCCCCTCTGTCCCTTTGGGAGGAGCCCCCTCATCTGGCATGCTGATGGACAAGCCGCATCCACCTCCCTTGGCAACAAGTGACTCCACTGGAGGAAGCCACAGTGGTAAATGTAGTTCCAGACCCTGCCCCATGCTTGTCTTGGCCCCTGTACTGGTTCCTTGGTGATGAGCACAGCCAGTTTAGTGATGTGTCTTTGGGTAACGATGACCTCCATTCCAGAAGTGGGATCCTGCCAGCCGTGTGCTTGTATCTTCGTAGTGCATATGAGGCTTTGCAAGGGCTGTGAGACACTGCTGATTCCTGCTGCCTTTCTTCTCAGTAACTAAAACTACAGGGAAAATGCAAGCTACTCCTTGAATGCTGACCATTGGTTAAATGGTCTTCCCTCTACCTGGTGTTCAGGACTCTACTCGGTACTGTGTGGGACAGCAGGATGGGTAGGATATAGTTTCTCTAACAAGCAGTATGGTCTAGTCAGGGAGAGAGAATGGATCTTGAAGACAATTAGAAGCTGAAGAGTATGGGACTCAGAGTTCAAAGATGAAAGAGATGGAGTGGTTACAGAGACGCAGAAAAATTTGAGCTGGGCCTACAGGAATGAGTAAGACTTAGGAAAACAGGGGGAAATGTTGGGCATCTCCAAAAAAAAGGAAGGCCAGTGTAGTGAAATACCAAGCCTGGAAGAATGCAGTGTGAACCTTCAGTAGTGTTGGAAGAAGACAGAAAGATATTGTGGAACCAGATTAAAGATGGCTTTGTAACCCTGCAGAAGAAGTGGGGCTTTGTGGGGTGAGCAGGCGAAAGCCCCTCCAGGCAGATTCCCAGGTGGAGAGACAGCAGGATGGCAGATGAGCGGTAATTGGGAGAGAAGGAGCCTGAGATCTGATGGATGTGGTTCAGCTGTGTTATGTGACCATCTGGCTTATGATGGAGAGAGTAGAGGCAAAGTACTTGGGCAAATCTAAGAGAAAGTTTGAAAGAAGCAAGGAGATGCGAGAGAAGGAACGGAAGGGAGGCTTTGCATTGACTCCAAGCTGTCTGGTGGTACAGATCATAGGCAGGAGTGAAATATTGCTAAAGAGAGCTGATCTAGGTGAAGATTAGCTCTGTTCGGTGCATGATGAATTTGTGCAGAGGTAAGGAAGAGAGGTGGAGGGGCAGAGTGTGGTGGAGAGGTAGAGGGGCATTGAAATATAGCTTTCCTGAGGGCATTTGAGCAGGATTATAGGGTGGCGAAGATTAAGATTGTATGTGTTGTGGATTTAGAGGGTGATGTTTAAATACCTAGATGTGGATGAGCCACTAGGGCTGGTGAAATGGCTTGGAAGGATCTGGACTTCAGAGAGAAGGGGGGAGGGTCCAGCTCACTTAAGGAACCACCAATACCTGACTGTGGCAGGTGTGGATATCCTCAGTGAGTAATCAGTATTTATGTTTTTCTCCCCCGGAACTATTAGTAGAATTCTGACGTCTGAGACTAGGAATGAGTCACAAGCTGAGAAGTAAAAGTTAATGATCAAGGACAGCCAGGGAATTAGAAAGAAAAAGTCAGTATAGCTCATTTCCCAAAGGATAGAGTGGGCAAAAGAGACATTAATGACACTTTTGTCATAGATTTTACTTGCTGCTTCCCCTGCTCTTCCTTTTCCTTCCTTCCCACCAAAATCCTTCATCCTCTTACTTTTTTATTAGGTGACTTATCATAATAAAATGATTCTTATTTGCAGGATAGCAAATACTTTTTGTTTCCTGTTTTCAACCTTTTCTCTGTTCCTGTTTGTTGCAATTTAATCACTTTAGCCCCATCTTGCTGTATTAACCAACTGCAATTGGAAGTGGCTTTGAAAAGAGGAAAATGTATTATTTCACAAGGAAGAAATTGCAAAGTAAAGTAGTTCTAGGGTTGGCTAAATGAATAGGTTGGTGGCATCGTTGCAGGAACTAACTCTTTTCACCCTTGTACCATCACCCTGAGTACATCCTCTGTCCTCCTTGGCTGGCTCCCACAGTGATCCCTTCATGACTACAGGAGTTCTAGGTACTAAATGTTTTCAGAGATGGAGAAAGGGTGCTACAACCTTGTGCTACTTTCCCCGTGAGTGAGGAAGAGTTTTCCAGGAGTTCCTCCCCCATCCACCAGACTTCACAGTTTTATTGACAAGAATTGTGTTCCATGCCCATTCCTAAATCAGATGGATTTGAACTAATCCAGACTTACTTCTTAAATTTGGACAACTATTTGCCTTAGAAGCGAATAAAGTCAGAGTACTGTTAGCCAAGTGACAGAGGAAAGATGGCAACCAGTGTGTACCACAGCTAGTCTGGCAGTGTCATGATTATCTGTCTGTAGAGCCAGGACAGAGTTCTTCATGGTCTCCACAGGCACATTTCTTACTCATGGTCCCCTGGGCAGAATAAGTGATGGCGTTTGGCTAATTCTCCTATTAAAAAGGTGGCTTAGGCCACTGTAGACTATTCTGTAAAGAATGTCAAAAATGTTAAGAAATGCTGATGTTTAAAAATGTAAATTTAGCCTTTTTATATTTATATGCTACTTTAATTTTAGGGTAATCGTCTAGCAACAGTGATTTTTCAGATTACATTTATACACAATATTCTTTTGAACACTGTTAGTTTAAAAAGGCATCTTTGATGAGCTATGTATAGTGTAGCCAGTTGTTTATCAAATGGGAGAAGGAGAAGAGGCCCCTGATTTTTTCTTCCATTTTTCATAGCAGTTGCTTGAGACTTTCTTTGTTACAATGAAAGAAGACACTGTTCTCCTGCCTTGGATCCATCACCTTCGACTTTGTCAAGGTTCTCTGTTTATTGAATATCCGTACTGTCCCCCATTTCTACCTCGTATCTCCAGTTTTCCCTTCTTTAATAAACTCTTTCCTATCAGCATTCAACACATGCTCACATCTCACCCATTAAAATACAGCAGTGATCTGCAAAAAATTCTGAAGTCTTCTAATGTTGCTTCCCTGACCCTTTTCAACATTCACAGCCAAACTCCTTAAAAGAGTTTTGAATATTTAATGTCTCTATTTCTTCTGTTCTCACCAACTCCTCAACTAACTTCCATCTTGCTGTTGCTATTAGGACTCCAGTTACCAGCTCCTGCCAAGTTTGCCTGATTGCTACATCTGATGGATGCTTTTCAATCCTTACTTCCTGTGACTTCTCAAAAGCATTTGCCATCCCTGTCCCAATCATTTTTCCTTGCTTTGCTATACTTGTAGTCATTTTGCTTGTCTCTTTATATGCTGGCTGTGTCTTTTCTGTGTCCTTCAGATATTTGTGTTCCTGTTTGGTCTGTAGTCCCCTCTCTGGGAAATCCTTTCCACTCCCATAGCTTCTGTCCTCTTCTACAAAGTATGATGGGAAAATATGGTATGTGTTTAAATTTTTAAAGATTATTACATTAAAAGACACATCGCCATTAACACCCCTCCCCCCATATTCCCTCTCACTTCTAACATACTTATCCCATTGTTTTTGCCATTTTCTAAAGCAGTTCTGGAAGTCTCTTTTCTTGAGTATCTTTAGTTGCTCTGTCCTGGGTGCCTTGATGTCTTGAATTGATTAAAAACATTCACTTTTCTTGGTCATTTTGACTTTGGGGAAGAGCCAGAAGTCACATGGTGGCAGATCTGATAAATAAGATGGTTGAGGTCATGCTGCAATGTTTTTATGAGCCTGCCTTTCCATTGGATGGTACTCAGCAGTAGCATTCATATTTTTGAAGAAAATTCTTGGGGGTGACTTCCAGAACTGCTTCAGAAACTAATAAGAGGAGCTGAAGTATGAAAAGCCACAGCAACCAAAGAACCAGACTGAGCTTGAAAACAGAAATAAATCATCCATCGACCCCAAGCTGAAACATCACTAGGAAAAAAGTCAGTTTCCAGTGGCAAGAACAGTGGGATAAGTTGTTAGAAGTGAAGAGAAATATTTCGTGGAGAATTAATGGTAATGTATCTTTTACTGTATATAAATATATATATATATATATATATTTATTTATTTATTATTATTTTTTTGAGACAGAGTCTTGCAATTTGGTTTAGTGCCATTGTCCAACTCACTATGTAGGCCAGGCTAGCCTCAAACTCACAGTGATTCTCCTGCCTCATCCTCCTGAGTGCTGGAATTACAGGTGTGCACTACCACACCTGGCTTTGTAATACATTTAAATTTAAATATTCATATTATTTTTCAATCATCCTTGTACTTATATGCTGATGATTCCCAATTATTATCTCCAGCTTCTCTTCTGCCCCTTAGTCCCTGTATTCAACTGTCTCTGGACCTCTCTACCTGGTGTCTTATAAGCATTTAAACCTCAGCTTCTAGAAAACAGAATTAATCTGCTGCTTCTCCACTTTGAACCTGATTCTACATATATTATATACATGGATGGCATCATTGTTCACCTACTGGTCCAAACCAGAAGCAAAGACTTCATTCTTAACCCTTTCTTAGCACTCCCTTCCCTCATCCAGTTGGTCACCAGAGTCCTTCAGACTGTGCTTCATGATAACCTGGAGTTGGTTTCCTTTCCTCTGTTTCTTCTGCCGTCCTGGTCTGTGCTGCCATACCTCCTACTTTGCTTAGCGCAGCTCTCTCCTAGCTGCTCTCTCCCCCTCTGCTTGTGCCTTACTCTAATCCATTTCACTTCATTCTACCTGGCTTCCACTCATCTTTTGAAAGAATTGAGTAGACAAGTAGGGTTTTGAAATGCCATCTTCAAAATTAATTATATATATATATATATATATATATCTACATCTACTGTATATGTACAGAGAATATGCAAATTTTAAGAATCACTTCTCCCACAATTGAGCTGCTGTCACCCCGGGGGTGGAATCTGGCAGCTGTTCCATCCTCCATAAACAGCCTTGCTTAGCTCATTAAGAGAGGACAGGAAGAAAAAGGCTCTATCCATGGACGTCTACCTCAGAGATTTCTTTTGCAAGTTGGATTTTGGCTGAAAAGGGGGAAATTAGCTGAAAAATACTTGCACCTTAATTGGGTCAATAGTATCAGCTCAAATCCTCTAACAATAAGAATTTTAAAAATTATACTTTGGTGTCATAGGGAATATGCCGCTATCCTCACTCTCCAATAAAGTCCAAGTGGGCAAGACTAGTAAGAGGAGTCGAAGTATGAGGAGCCACAGCAACCAAAGAACCAGACTTTGAGCTTGAAAACAGAAATAAATCATCCATCGACCCCAAGCTAAAACATCACTAGGAAAAAAGTCAGTTTCCAAAGATGCTGGATTCTGGCCAATCGTCTAGAACATTTCTTATTAAAATATCACCACACATCAGAGAGCTCTGTGATCTTCAGAGTACAGAAAAACATCTATCTGATGCCATCCTATATGTTTTTAAATTCAGAAACGTTTAATGAATGCCCACGAATTTTCCCTACCCTCAAGAAATTTACAGTCTAGCACGGTGATTGCCGGGGACTGGTGAATGGAAACGAAATGAGTAACGAATACAAGGCAGTACATGATAAGATATTCTGTGGTGCAGGGTCAGAAAGGAAAATCTCGCCTTTGGAGAGGAGGGATCCAGAAAGGTTTTTCTGGTGATTCGTATGCTCTTGAGCAGATATATGACACAAAGCCAGATTCTGCCAGGATGAGACAATAATTTAGCGTGTCGTGCAAATTTTCAGCTTACCATTAAGAAAAAACAAAACAAAACAAAAAAAGCCTACATTTTATTAAAGGGAGAATTACCTAGATTTTTAAGTTACTGAAGCCAAATGAATAAGGCCCCTAAAGTCTAATGATCAGTACTTTCTTTGTCTCTGACTTCTTTGACAAATTTGACTCAATTTAAATTTCTGAAGTCACAGACTGCCGTGACTGAGAAGTCAAAGCTGAAAGTATCTCGTCCAGGGGAGTCTCTTTAAAATGCCATTACTGAAAGACAAAACTGTTATCTTCATTTGAGGCTGTAGTTACTGCAACTTTTCAGAGACCTGATAACCTATGCACACAGTCAAATCGTTACCATAATGAGCAGTGTAATTTTTTCTTAATGACATAGAAAACAATCTGAGCTCCAGTCCAAGTGGCAATTAACTGAGAATCCTCCAGCTGTTGTGCGGTGCAGCTGCCCTCTCCCTCCACCAGGGCATAGCTGGTGCGTAGTTCCATATTGCAACAACCCTTCCCCTCATGATCTGTATTTCAGGGTCGCTGGAGGCTTGCCCTAAAGGTGCTTCACATATTAAGAACACCTAGATAAAGCCACTGCTGTGGGTAGAGTAGGTCCCCCCCTAGTCCCACACACATGCTAGCGTTCTTTACTTAGTGTTCTTTACTTAATCATCAATAATAATAACCACAAAATTTATCCTTCCTGATCAAAATTCTTCAGTACACCACCCATCCACCCATGGATACACATGCCATACTTTATAATCCATGAAAAATACAGTTTCTGTTCCTAGTTTCTCTTCACTCATTCATTCATGCTTTCATGCATTCATTTGAACACACATGTTTTGAATGTCTATAATATGCCAGGCTCTGTGCTAGGTGCTAATGATGTGGAGGTGAAAAGTCTTCATGAAGTTTTAACTCTATAGATGGACTTTACTGAAAATACTGTTTCCAAGAAACCGTAACCCTGCTCCATTCTCAAGCCGGCAGGAATTCAACATTTATTAAGGGTCTATGATTTGTAAAACACGGTCCTAGGCACGTGGAGATCCTGAATGATAAAGATTATTTTACTTTAAGAATTTTGAGATTAGACCTTTATCTAAATAACTTGAAACAAACCTGAATGTATTAAGGCCCAAAATAAAAGTTCAAACTAAATGACTGTAAATTAGGGAAAAGATCACAGCAGAAAGATAGATCTTTTCCAACTATGAAAATTAAAGAAAGCCTTTCGAGGATGAGGCTGTGTTTGAGCTGCCCTGAATAATTACAAAGACCTCCAGGTGCTCCACTGATTTGGTCTTATCTGTCCTCTCTTCTTTAAGAGATTACTTAAAGTGTAGGAAATATTAGTTGCATTCTACAGACAGGAAAACTGAGTCCTGACAGGTCATCATTTATTTGAGGTCCCGGTGAGAGCATGACCACAAGATGCCCATTTCCCCATTTCCCAGTCCTATCTCATCCATTAGACATAACTGCCTTAGTACAGACATAGCAGTTCTGTGGGGTAATTGCGTTTTAATTGAACTGTCTGTACTACTCTGTAAACGCCTCTGCAGAGAGGGAAAGATGTGTAGCTTGATAAATAAAATCATTTCTGCTAATAACTGCTTCCGCATAAGGATCATGGGTCTAACGAAGGTGCCACTAAAAAGCACGCACTGAGATTTGTTAGTTTTTTCCTAAGTAATTTCACAATTTGAGGTGGATGTGGACTGCCCAGTATGTTCTCATATAGAAAATCTGCACCTGCAAATGGGTGTGTGGGCGACGTCTCTGTCTTCAGTGCCTGGGTTGTGATTAGTGTGCTGTGGAATTTTATATTTTAATCTTCCACGTAAAATAGCTTGTGGGGTGGGGGTGGGGCTTTGCCCACAGTCAGGGTAACAAGTCCAGAGGCTATACAGCAGGGTTTTCTCTGCAGCCCATGCAATCGTGTGTTCTCCTCACAGTATTTGCCTCACTTCTGTGATAGGGAGTGTTGGGCATGGGTCACTTACTTCCATCCCATGGTAAAGTCCTACTAACTGGACGACAGGACTCTGCTGCAGATCATACAACCCGTGATACACCTAAGTGCATTTTCTACTCTGGAATTTGCTTACTTGTCTTCTTTGTCTACCTTTGTTGTTGTTGTTGTTTTTTAACTATCTCTCATCCTAGACTATTGAGAGGCAAGATGCCCTGATACAGTGAAGCAACAGTCCATCAGACTACATGGGTCCAGCCCTGGCACTGCCAAATTATTCCCAGAAAAGATATCAAAAGCCCTCTGCTCCGAAGTTTTCTCAACCATGAAATGCAACCGATAACAGTACTTCCTTAAGTGGTTGCAAGGGACAAATGCCCGAGTAAACATTTAGCACAGGACCTAGCACATTTTCAGTGCTTAATAAATGTTGTCTAATTACCATTTTAGTTCCATCCCCATACCATCATTCCTTTCTTTCACTATTTTCCTTCCTATTACTGTGCAGTAGGCCTGCTAATGTCTGGTTACCCTTGGGGCTGGCATTGGGCTAGACTTATACTCAAGTGGTATGGGGTTTAAACAGCCTCTGTCTCTGACAGTATAAGGGATGGCTATGTAAGAGATGGTATTATCGCCCCTGCCTTAGGTTTTTTTTTTTTAATTATTAAGCCCTGAAATTAACACCTGCTTGTAACCACATAGCAGCAGGTTGAATTAATCATATCTAAAATATGGTATTCCTTTTCCTAAAAGGAAAATGCTAAAGAAATAAAATGGAACCATGATTAGAAATCCATGTGTTTTGCACCTTGTTTTGTAATAATGTGTATGAAGTCTAGAATCTAATATTGGCTCTTAGGTACCACCCAGTTTAAGGAATTTTTACACCATCTCCCAGGCAACTAGAGGCTTCCAGGATGGCGGGGCTTTGTCAAAATCCCTGATGTTTAGGTATCTATTTTAAAGGGACGCATGATCCCACCAAGTGAAGGTGTGAACCTCTGACTCTGGAGTGCTGTGTCCTCCATCTAGGAAGTAGTTTTTTTTGTAGTGTGAATATACTCCTCCCATGGAGCTCAAAAGCTTTGAGAAGATAAGCATTCAGTGCAGTGGGAGGAGGTCAGAAGACAGGAAGCAGAGGATACCAAATGACTAATATACACTGTAATGGATATTTGGTTGTTCACCTTCAGGTCCTCCATTCAAACGGAGGGGATCTCAGGTATGGCCCCATATATATAAGTACAGGTGATTTCTGGGTGGTTTCAAAAGAAGTTTTTATAATTAGGAGCCATGTTTTCCATTTGGTAAAATGAACGTAGGCCTCCTTTTCCTGATATTTTCTTTTCTTCTTCTTTTTTTTTTTTTAGTTCACCTTCTTGTGCTTTCTCAACAGTTCGCAAAGGCTACCGGATCCAAGCTGACAAAGAGAGAGACTCCATGAAGGTCCTGTACTACGTCGAGAAGGAGCTGGCTCAGTTTGATCCAGCCAGAAGGATGAGAGGCAGATGTGAGCACCTGTTGGTTTTATGTGACTTGTGCATCGTACAGGACCTTGTAGCTAAGGAAGTCAGGAGGATCAAACTTGGGCAGCCTTGAACTTGCAGGGTCAGAGCTAACAACGATGCTGATGACACCATGGTAGAGAGTAACAGAGGGCAAGTTCAAGGGCCTGAGTTCAATTCCCAATACCAAAACAAAAGTAGCAGAGGGGAGCAAAAGAGTCTCTGTTGTGAAGCGTAGAGCTGTCACGTACCCTGCCAAGGGGCAGTCAGCACTGATTGTGGCGGCTGTTTAATCCTGGCGTTAGAAATGTTTTATTAAAAGTTTTCCCTACTATCCTTTTAAGGTATAGTGAAAATAATGACTTAAGGTGTGATGCTTCAGTTTTTTCCAACACAAAGGGCCCTAGCATTACACCATCAAGCTGCCGGTTGCCTCATGGAGGCTCAGTGAAAGTGGAAACACAAGTCTGGCAAATGAATCCGGAAAAAGGGACTGACATTCATTCCTCTGAGATGCCCAACCACGGAGATGGAGAGCAAAGAGGCTGCTCCTCTTGCCAAGGAGCTTTTTAATTACCAAGTCTGTAGGTAGCTGGGCCCCAACCCCTAACTTACCCACAGTCCTCACAAGCTCCGCAGCTGACACAGCTGATTCTTTGGGGTGGATTCCAAATTACCGTCTATCACAGAAGGCAGAACAGGGCAGGTCTGACATGGATGGGCTAATTATCAGTGGGTGCTGGCAGGCATGGTAGTGAGGTCACTGTATGCTTTCTTCAAACCCTCCTCTTCTTGGAACCAGGGAGACTTGATGGAATTGTTGGGAAAACAGTCCCAGACTACAAGAGTTTTATTCAGATTAAGGACAACATATTCCACCCAGTTTGCAATTCTAAATTCATCCTGTCTGTGTTGCGCCCATTGCTGCATCCTCCCACCGCAGGGACTATAAAAAGACCATCTCCAGATTGGAATGTCAGGAATGCAGATGTCACTGCACTTGACAAGCCAGTTGTAACAGTGTTGTCATGGATCCCTGTAAGGGCAGGGACAGTCAGGGATCAAGGAGAAAGCTGGGTAGGGTATCTACTGAACCTCACAGCTGGGGGTTGAGGGGTGAAAAACTAAGCTCAAAGCGAAAGAATGGTTTAGGTTATGTCTCCTGACTGTCTTGACTAAAATGGTCTCCAGGGGCCAGCTGATCATAAGACAGTGGGTCTCAGAGTTGAAGGCGACCTTACAGAGGGCTAGGTCAACCTTTGCCGTGTACATACCGAAGAAACAGAAGGTCAGAGGGGTGCAGGGACAGAAACAGGAGTAGAACCCAGCTCTTCTGAGTCCCAGTCTCGATCTTAACACAAGAAACCTCTGAGCAAACTGGATGGCTCTATGGCTGTAGTTCTACTGAAACCATGGCCTTTTTGATGGCCTTCGTGCTTAGGGCTCCAGAATGCTGGAAGTGGAAGGGACTTCTGAGGTTGTTAAATACATCTCCTTCATTATACAGAGGAGATAGTGAAACAGAGAGGGAAGGTAACCAGGGCCAGTACTCAAGGCCAGTACCAGGACTGGAACCTAGATCGCCTGGCACCTGCAGGTTAGCATTACAATGGCTGCGTGGTAATGAAGTAGGAGTATAGCTCACTCTGTTTCCAGATGTTGGTTCTATTCCCGAAGAGCAGAGTAAACCCTAGAGTAGATCGCGGAATGGGACCATCTTGAAAAATCTCTTTGTAAAATGGATCTCATGGTTTCAGGTTAGGGCAGGGAAGTCATACATTCTATAAGAATTAGGAGTTTGAGGTCCAGACTCATGAATTTGCTAGCCAGTACCGGCCTCATTTGCCTTGTCATTATATGTGGAGAGTGGCTCTTGGGATTTTTTAGCCTGATAATTCATAGAGCAGGGGTCAGTAAATGAAATCTCCCTGGCCAAGGAGGTTCAAATTTCTGTTTTTGTAAATAAAATTTTATTGGAACACAGCCATGCCAATTCAATTATGTATTATCTGTGATTGTTTTCACGCTAGAATGGCAGAATTGAGTAGTTTTAACAGTATGGCGCACAGTGCCTAAAACACAGAAGATGTTTGCCTACTGTTATACTATTGGATATCTGTGAAGTGAGGGATGTCGAAGTTCATGTTCACCTTGGCAGAAACTTTAGTGAAACATACATCCCAGCCAGTTATGAAACTCTGATAGCCCTTCCTATCTGCAGAAATCAAAAAGGGTAAGCATAGCATCCCTAAAGTTTAAGGAAAGATCTGAGCCAATATTATTTCTCAATGTCCTGCTTGGCCCATTTTAAAGTTCTTTGCTATACGGTTCCTAAGGAAATTGTAATTCATGAGACTTATGACAGAGGGAATGTTCTGTTTTTACTAACCAGTAGGATCTGAGTTATTTTCCTTTAAAATAGGCACAAACTAGTTCATTGTCCTTGAGAGGAAGAAAGGTTTTAAAAATTAAATTCTAATTCAGAAACCAACTGATGGCATGATTAAACTGAATGGCACTCAGGGTAAAAGCTGTGTCCCTAGGAGGCTGCGTATGGGGAAGAAGAGTGAGACGCCCCCTCTTTGATGTGCAAAATTTCTCTGTTCCTCCCAAGACCGTTGGAGATTGGGTGGGGTGGGGGTGGGGGCAGAGGGGAACTTGAGACACACATTTATATTTCCCAGGTCTTGGCTTCTCTCTCCCTTGATGGCCTTAAACTTAGTAAGTGTTGTTTTAAATAATATTTTGAAGTCTTAATGAAAACAATTTTAGAAAACAAATGGTTTTGGTTCCATTGCAAATAGGTTCACTGGATTTATTTTTTAAGTGAAATGAAATTCAATACATTTCAAAGTTCTATAAATAGTTTCTCTCTTTTCTTTCTAGACTGTGATTCTGGTTCTTGTTCAAAGGTGCTTTGCAAAAAAAGCACCTTTACTTAGGTTTACTTAGGAAAACAAGAAAGCTATGACTAGACACCCCCCTTGCACTGGAGCATAAATGGAGACCAGGCCGGAAGGGCAGGCCACCACCCCCTTTTCTTCTCACATCTCCAGACAACTGGCACATGGGAAATACTTTTTAGGGACAGGAAGAGGTCTACCCAGGCCTTGGAAGTGGACTTGGTACCACTTGGGCAGGATATTCCAGGATCCTGGATGACCATGGTCTAAAAGGGAGGTGTGTGGACACGAGATATACACTTCTCCTTGACCTTGTGGACTTCTTGCTCTGCAGGGAGGGGCAGATTAGGGTTCCTCTAAAACATGTGGCAGTACTGACTCTGAAGTCCCCATTACTTGGTACTGCGCTGGCAGGAAAGATGAGGGGTTCTCTGGCTTCTCTTTTTTGTGCCTTTTGGCCCAAAATGACTGGGATCATCATGGCTCATCAACAAAATTATACAGGACCAAGAAAAACATTTGAACAAGGATGATGATGTACTAGGAGGCCAGCTGCAGAGAGCCTGAGTTCTGGGAAGCCTGCCTTAGGTGGAACAAAAACAATTGTTCTCTTATTCCAAGAACAGAGCACGTAGGAAGCCTCCCTTTCTATAAACAGTAGACTTCTAACTGAAGCCAGTCCCTGCTGAACTGAGAACACAAATTCCACTAGGGCAGGTCCACAGTCCACCCGGGGCAGACGGACCTGAGGGCCTCCAGTGGGATGTCTGGAGCCTCAGGTCTCAGCCCCTGAACAGAGTCCTCTTCTTATCTACCATGTAGAAAGCTCTGTCGTGCCTGGTTTTGTCTCCACAGATAACAACACCATCTCGGAACTCAGCTCCCTACATGAGGAGGACAGCAATTTCCACCAATCATACCATCAGATGCGAAGCAAGCCATTCCCTGTGTCTGGGGACTTGGAGAGCAATCCTGACTACTGGTCAGGTGTCATGGGAGGCAGCAGCGGGGCGAGCCGGGGACCCTCAGCTGTGGAATATAACAAAGAAGACCGGGAAAGCTTCCGGCACAGGTGATGGGTTTGAGGGGACCAGATCAGAAGGCAAGTTAAACCTCAGCCTAGTGTTATGTACAAGTATCTGTCTTCATCTTGTACTGCCCTGCCACATCTCTTTCTATAGGATATGGAGTGGCTCCTTCTCGCGTTCATTAAGCAAGGGAACCCTTGTGACACCCTGTGTAGAAGAAATCCTTTAAGGCCTTTTGAAGATGTGTGCCTTGGCCCCTCAAGGAACCTTCACATATCTCGACCCTCCTCAGATACTTTATCTTATAACCTCTAAAACTTCCAACCCATCATGTGCATCATTTTTGATCATTTGTCATGTAAACGGTAAAATGCCAACACTTATACTGTTACATATTCTCATAACTCAAAGCAGCTACAACTAATTTATGTTGGGGAAATACAAATTTCCAGATGCTCAGGAACTTACCAACGGTGTTAAGACAAATGAATAGGGAAGGCCAAGATTTTACTAGTTTTTGTGACCACTTCTCCTTGAATGGCACCTTCACCATTCATCTGTCCTTTACCTTGAAGGTCAGTAGACATCACCTTTTTCTTACCAACTGCAAGGGTCTCTCTGGCCTCCTGCCCGGTAACTTGGCCCTAGGACCCGAAGTCTCTAGAATATACGCTGACACATACCCCTTCGGGGTATTTGGCCACTTGGCTGGCTTAGAGAGTAGGCAGATGAGATGTGCGGTATCAACCAGAGGTCCCATCCTAATGATCAGAAGGCCTTGCCGTGTGCTTCAGCACTGAGTAGCCCAAAAAGCATTTTAGCCACCCAACTCCATTTTGATCCCTCTCACAAACTCATCAGGTAGCCTGGGTCGCCCTCCCTTGATGCATCACAGGGCCTTTGAGGGGAACAAGATGACTGGTGCGTCCTGGTGCAGAGCCGAGGTCCGGGGACCACTGAGGGCACTCTCGCAGGCCGGCCTTAATCTCCCAGCCTTGAACTCGGCAGGGTGCGGGCTCCGTGACCCGCGGTCCCCTGACCCATGCCTCCTCTGCCCGCAGCCAACAGCGCTGCAAGTCGGAGATGCTGTCCAGGAAGAGCTTCGCCGGGGGCGTGCCGGCGGTGTCCATGGACGAGCTGGCAGCCTTCGCGGACTCCTACGGGCCGCGGCCCCGCCGCGCCGACGGCAGCAGCCTGGAGCCCCGGGGCGGCAGCCGCTTCGAGCGCGCAGAGTCGCGCGCGCGCGGGGGCTTCTACGCGGACGGCGCGCTCGAGTTCTTCGCGCCCGGGGACGCGCGCGCGCCGCTGCCGCGCCTGGTGAGCCGCACGCCGAGCGCCGCGCCCGAGCCCGGCCTCGCCTTCCCGGGCGGCAGCCTGGAGACGCCGGCCAAGCGCAGCGCACAGCTCGGCCCGCGCAGCGCCTCCTACTATGCTTGGTCGCCGCCCGCGCCCGACGAGGAGGACGTGCCCGACGACGCGCTGCCGCCATACAGCGAGCGCGAGCTGAGCCGCGGCCCGTCCTACCGCGCGCGAGAGCCGCCCTACCCCAGCAACTCGGAGAGGCGCAGGAAGAAGGAGCCCGCCAAGAAGACGGTGGGGCGCCCGGGGCGCTGGTGGGGGGACGCCCTGGGCGGGTAGGCGGGGTCCCTACCCAGGGAGGCCGGGGCGAGGGAGCCCTGGAGTCCCGCCTTAGGGACTTCGTACGCGGAGGTTACGCTGGGATTCTTTTCAGCCGCTCTCTGTCCAGGACCAGGGTGGGGTTAGTAAGCATGGGCCCCTGCAGAGTTTTGTAAAAAGGCAAAAAGTACAAGGTGTGTAGATGACTTTACAGAGGCCATTAGACAATTAACAGCCAGCTTGAAGGAGGATTTGGTTACAGGGTGTCGTGGCACAGGCCGAATGTCATCCCAGCACTGTCGGAGGCATGAGGATAGGTAGCAAGATGAAGGCCAGCTTGGGCAACTTAGCAAGATCCTGTCTCAGAATAAATAAATAAATAAATACTATATATATATATATATAGTATTTATTTATTTATTTAAAAAGAGCTGGGAATGTATCTCAGTGTGAGGGACCTAGATTCAATCCCCAGCACAGAGTAGGGTGGGGTGGGGGGTCAGCAGCATTTGGCGTCAGGGATTCTAGGCACTATGGCCACTTCAGGCCTTTCTTTACATAGGTGTCCGTGGTCTGTGCAGAACGTGTTCAGGTTTTAGGAACATTCCTCTTTTCCCATCTCCTGCCCCCTTGGGGTGAGGGTTGGCAATTTGCATTAAGTTCCCATGAGTCCACATCCCAGAAGTCAGGAGCCACTGCTGTTCACAACTTCTTTCTTTCCTCCTTTGACATTTTATTGAGTGTTAACTGTGTACTGTGCCTGTATATGTGAAAGAAATCCTCTGATCCCTGCCCAGTTCCTTGTTTCTTTTGTAGGCCACTCTTTTGCTTTCACTCTAAATGCCAAATGCAGCTCACTTTATCCTTTGGCCTCTGAACGTAAGCTCTGGACCTCAGAGTAGCATTGGGGGACAGTCGCAGGTGCTCACAGTGGAGTACCGAAGTACCTCTGACCCCACACTTTGGAGACCACTGTCCATGCTTGGTACCTCTGGGCCTTGCTCTAACTCTGCCTCCCCACGTTTTGTTTTTCACGAATCCAAGCTGGATGTTTCCTTTAATGTGCAGTGTGGGAGGAGGCATATAGACAGAAAAACGGTTTGACATTATTAGCCCCTCCAAAACAAAGGTCCTTTGTTCTTTAAATAGAAAAGTGCCATGATCAGGATACTGTAAGGAAAAACTTATGGATGATACTGGGTTTATGGTAGACGGTTGTTCAGCCGTGATGTAGTTGCTCCTGGGAGGGAGGTTCTTGGGAGGGTGAGAAGTGCCTCTGTAGCCAAGCATCTAAATTCTGTCTGGGGTGTCTTGGCTTCAGCCCCAGCAAATCTAATAGAATGTCTTCCAAGGCAGGGCATATCTGGCTCTGAACAAATTGTGGACTCTGACCAGTGGACTATCTGTTGTGTCAGTTGACTTCTTTAAGCACCTTATGTTTAATGTTAGGCTTTTCCTGCTTTTCTTCAGAATGACTTTCCAACTAGGATGTCCCTTGTGGTCTGATGTTTTTGAGACATCTCTCCGGATAATCAGAAATCAGATGCAGACTGCAGCGACAAGACACAAACCCAAGAGCCAGCAGGCCGGGACTTTCTTTGACAACCACCTTGGAAGATTTGCTGATCTCTTCTTTGGCAAAGGCTAGAAGGCAGCCTTGAAGGGAGGCTGATTACAAACCTCAGTGCCCATCTAACTAGTTTGAGAAACCTACCACAAAAACAATGACATGCGAGAACATCCCACCCACAGTTTTTGCTGTCCAGCCTCCTTCCTTAGCAGAACTGGGGTTTCGCTTCCAGTTCTGAAAGAGTTAACTCTGGACCACTAATCTCTGGAAATTGTCTATGCCTACAGTATGTCTCTGTGCTATGCTTAGAGACAGAATAATTCATTACTGTGATCAGATGAAGGCCCGCTGCTGACCTGGAAAGAGCACTTCAAGGCAGAATACACCTTTTATCCCCATCACTTCCTGGTCACTGGTCAATGACTGTTTTCACACTCGAATCAGAAAGCCTTTCACGCATTCAGTGATAGCAACCTCCTGGACAATCGCAGAAAGGACTTCAGCCTGCTGTTCTGAATCACAGCTCTTGAGTGGCTGGGACAAAGCAAGAATATACCATTTTGAGAACAGTCCAAGCGGTATTTTCTCTCCTATTCTGAGGACATAAACTGCTTTTCCCTTTCCGCAATACATGTCAACATCTGAGTCTTGAACCTTAAGGGCTCTTCTTTTCCTCTTCTCTCCAGGACTTCCTACCGGTTGGTGCCACACACAGAACCCCACCTCCATCTGCACTCTGATTAGTTTGTCATCAGGTGCCTTTTGATAAATGCTTAAAATACAACATATGAAAGGGAGGGAATTAAGAAAGAGAAGAGGAAGCAGTCATGCAAGATAGAAAAGAATGACAAGAATTTAAGAGGAAAATATGGTCCTATTATATTTGACATGTGGGTCATTTTCCCTACAAATACTAGTCAGTCTTTTCTGGTTTTGTACTTCATTGCCCATAGTTGTCTCTGCTATCCTGGTTCTGCCATTGCAGGAGATGGGGAGCCTGCATCTCTTGGACTCACTGGGATGCTTTTGGGAGATGAAAAGGATATTGCTTTCTGGGAAGGAATACTTCCTATTCCTACCCTTGTCTAAATGGTAGGTTCTGTCTAAGTCCCAAAGCTAGACCTCTCTGGATTTTGTAATTTGTCTGGATTACAAAAATGGCCACAAACTCTTCCCTCCTCATTAAGAGATGGTTTTTTTTCTCCCACCTTTTGAACCAGGAGATGGCCATGTGATTGATTTGATCAAATGGCCCAATAGCAAATATGACATAAACAGAGACTTGAAAAGTTCTTGTGCATGGGGTTTGTAGTCTCTTGCTGCTCTTGGGAACCTTGCAGTCACCACCTGGTGAATGAGCCTGAACTACCCTGCTGCATTATAGAGAAAAGAGCCTACTTACCCTGTCACTCTATGTGACAGTTTGTGAACTCTCAGCTGATTGTAGACACGTGAGAGTCCAGCCAAGATCAACAGAAAAGCTGCCTAGCTGAGCCCAGCCCAAACTGCTGATTCCTGCTTGAGGCAGGAGATGTCAGTGTACCCTGTGTGTTCTCTTCTTGTCAGAATGTTCAGCCCTGGATCTCTTACTCCACCCAGTCTTAGGTGTCTCCCAGCCTGCTCTTTGTTTGACAGACTTTTTATTTCATTTTTTTATCCCACACTATTACAATGGGACACATTGTTGGGTCAAATCCCTGGAGGGGGAGAATGAACTTGCTGTCTTCTAACCCAGCAATGGTCCATACCTATTTTTGGATCCATGGACAACCTCTGAATGTTGATCAGCATCTCCCAGGCCTTCTCCAGAGCTACCAGTCTAGACCTCCAAACTACCGTTCATTAGTATCCGTTGTACTTCATGGTGTTTCCAAAAAGTCCTATGTGTGCAGTGTTACAAAGTAGTGGCTGGGTGAAGGTCAGAGGGAAAGCTGTTATCATCACGTGGAGAATTGGCCTACCAAAGGCCTTCGCAATTGTTTTGGGCCGTTCTACAGGAACTAGAAGTACAGTTCAGCCCAGTGCTGGCGCTTCCAAGGGCTTGAAGACACAAGCCATAACCCTGGTGCTGAGTTTTAGACTTGCTGGTGTCCCTGTCCTCAAAGAGTTAGTCTGTTTGGGCCCCAATTCACATGGAAAATGTGATAAACACATAATTTCTTAGTCACCAGCTTTGGATTTCAACTTGCTCAGGCAATTTTGGCGAATGTTGGATAGCTGCTGTAGCTGTTATCGCTTTATACTGAGCACTGTGTCAGGCTTCTCACCACCAAAGAGCCCCATAGCACCAGCTGCAGAGACTGCACATCATGATTTTTAAAGTCAGGGGCATGTATCATTTTGGTGAAGGTTGAGGGGAGCAATGGGAAGAATTATTAAAATTGGAAACTTGTAATTCCTAAGACAATGAACATGTAGACAGACAATGAAAAAATACAAAGAAGGTAGTAAGCTATTAAAACAACCTGGGGTGGGACCAGGTTGTTTTCTGTAAGGCTGGAGGAATCACTCAGACTTCCAGGCCTTCAGTAGACAGAAAAAGCAGTTTTTCCTGGATATGTGGACGGGACGTAAGACTGCATAGACAAGGCAACGTTGACTGTCCTCAACACCCCTGGCTTTTCTCTACACATCTGTCTGCTCCTTCTTCTCTGAATAGTGTGTCCTGCTTAGGAAGTGCCTGTACCTCCTAACTTCCTTTGTGAGTTTTATTGGGCTATACAATAAGTCTTGTCTAAGTCATGGTCTCTGTCCATTGGGACCCTGCGATTTAATAGGGGAAATCAGACATGCTCAAGAATGAACTAGGAGATTCTTATGCGTATGATAGGACATAGTGCTGTGGATCAATTATAATAAACCCAGAGATTTAGAGGTTTTTAAATTTAAATGGGAATATTTTGATATTTAAGTGTTGCATGTTTGTCCATCCGTCCCATTTGAAAATACGATCAGTAATCTGAAAAGCCAATCTAGAAAAGTCTGAGCTGAAAAGAAGTGAATCAGGATGGGGAAGGGCGAGTGGCAGGGAGCCTGGAGCGGTGGTGCAGGAACTGCTGTGTGTGCCTGTGAGTCACAGCTGAGTCAGGGATGGGCCGGAGGAGGGAGTGTGGAAGCAGGTGGCAGGCGGTGTCCCTGGGTGGATGAACTGCTTTTCTAGGCCATGCATAGTCATTAGGAAGCTGAGGACAATCACCACAGACCTGGCAGTACTGTCAGTTCTTCCACCTGAGCAAGCTGACAGAGCTGAGCCTCCGCACAGCTAAGGGCCGTTGCTGCCCACCTTCACTAATGCAGGCAGCTTTCACGGAGGTGGCAGGGCTCTTGTTTCCCTTCTCATGGTTCTCCCTCTGCACCTGGTGTGGGCTGGGCGCCTTAGGATGGGAAGGGCTGCCGCCCAAACTCAAAGCACAGAGCCACATCTGTATGTATTTCTAGTAGTCTGAAGACTTCATACAAATAACTTGTGTTTCCCTTAGGCAGCCTTTGAGAGAGGCTGAAGTAACATTGCAATTCACCCCTATGCTTTTTTAGACTGAGAAACCATCCTTCCCATTAGTGAAGTCATAAACCTATTAGATCTTTAGGCTCCCAGACTAAAGGTCTTAGCTGCTGGATCAATGTCTCCCCAAACTGCCTAGCCATAAGAATTATTTGAGTGCTGTTGTTTAAAAGGTACTATTGATAGTTTGGGAGGCTGAAGCAGGAGGATAGAAGGTTTGAGGCCAGCCTGGGCAACTTAGTGAGACCCTATCTCCAAAAACAAAAAGCTGGAGATGTTGCTCAGTGGTTGAGCATTTGCCTAGTATGTGTGAGGCCCTGAGTTCAATCCCCAGTACAGTGTCACCAAAAAAAAAAAAAAAAATGTCATTGAGCTCTGCCTTGGGCTGGTCTGGAGTGAAGATCTATATTTTGCACCTGAGTTTGGGAAAGTCCTGTGGTCAGGTGCATTTAGGAAGAGTTACACAGCTGGCCCTGAGGCTTTCTTGGGCTGCGGAATCTTCAGAGGTCCTGGTGAGCACCCTCCCACTGCCTTGAGGCTGCCAGCAGTGTGATCCCCAGCAGTTTGGCTGTGACCCTGGGGATTGGCTGACCAGAGCCAATGCAAAACTGTGCAGGAGAGAGGAAGGCATGGGGAGCCTGCCACAGGAGCCTGCACTAGATGTCTCCATTTCCAGAACAGTGATCTGCTATGACAATCTCAGATCAAACAACAAAAATTACAGGTAATTTTCTCATTCCCTTGGTGCCATTCTGAGTAAAACTTAAATCATGAATAGAAAGAAAGGAGGCCATTGGGGAAATGGCAAACGTGAATCGCTTTTTAAAGCATATATATTGTCAGCCTTGGGAATCAACATCACTTCCACCTTAAGACCCAAAGTGGAGTGGGTAAGAATAATAAAATCTACATTACAGCTCCTTCCAAGGTCAGGTTTAAATGCTGCCAGAATCTTACAGACATTTGAGTTATAGGATGTAGAAATCCAAATTCACTACAACAGTGGCCCAGATACTTAAGGTCCTAGAAGAAAAAAGTGCCTAGTTTTTTCCTGCCAAGATCGTTCCTACCTCCTAGTCACCTGAGAAACTGATCAATGAAGCTGGAAGAAGGGGCTTTGAACATCAGAGTGGAGAAAGGATACTGCGGGGCTGCTCTAAGTATCAGCCCGAGCTTCGGCACTGCCTGACAGTGATGAGGTCAGTACTAATGATGTTAGTAGGATTTTTATGATATATTAGTGCTTACACACCACTTTCCCATGCATTATGTCATTGGATGCTCACATCAAGCTCTGCGATAGAATCATACAGAATGTAAACAGGTTGGAAAAGCTCAGTGATTTTCTTAAGGTCAAATAGCTTGTAAAATTATAGAGCCCAGAGCCTCCCTGGCAAGCGTGAGGTCCTGAATTCGATTCCCAGTACCCAATAAAATAAAATTATAAGGTCAGGCCTTCTTGACTGTTTAGGGTTCTTTGCAATTCCTACTAAACCCGAGGGATGGGAGTCTGGCTTATTCTTTTACAGTGCAATGTGTTGTAAGAAGCATCCTGAACTCGCCTCTGGTTCACACATCATCACTTGAGTAAAGCAACAAAGATGCGCCCTGTATCCTCTTTGTCTAATTAAGCACCTTTCCTCAAAGGCTGTCCTCAGAGGGAGGGGCCTCCCTCAAGGAACTTCCATGTGCAGTAGCCTTGTGGCGAGGGGCTTTGGGAAATGTATGCTTCAGCACTTGGAATCCTCCTCGAAGAGGAATTTCTGAAAACAAACTACAGATTCACCTGGACCCAGAATTCTGGGGTGGGGACAGGAGCTGCTTGGGAAGAAAATACCTTGTCATCTTCACTACATTTCCAGGCTTTAGGTAGAATTCAGAAGGGCCAGATATGGAGGGAGGCAAGAAGGGTGAGAACAAGAAAATACCTAAAATTTTGGTAATTTCTTGTTGGGGCTGGCTGGATACGAGGTGAATGTGGTCTGACCCCATTTTTTCTGGGAAAGCTGACAAATAGTTTCTCTCTTACCTTGGTTATAAGAAAAGCCACTTTATTTACAAAAATGTTAGATGCTACCCCACGAGAAATTTCCTCCTGCAAATAAAAGAACAAGAGAATGGAAGAAACAATGGGACTAAGAGCAGCAGAAGTCGGCTTCATGAGAGTCACCTGCCGTTTGTTTTGTGCCTTGTCTGTGACATCAAAACTGAAATGTTTATATCACTGTTGCCCATG
This sequence comes from Erethizon dorsatum, assembly GCA_028451465.1. Taxonomy (NCBI): domain Eukaryota; kingdom Metazoa; phylum Chordata; class Mammalia; order Rodentia; family Erethizontidae; genus Erethizon; species Erethizon dorsatum. The sequence goes on from CM051834.1 coordinate 84,768,269, forward strand.
ATTTTTTTAATATATATCAGACATACAAAGTGAATCTGGTTGTGATGTTTTAAACTAAATAAAGCATTTTCATCTCTCTTTGTCATCAAGTATTCATCATTAACATAATTGTGGTTCCTCATGATCTGGCATTAAATGGCCTCAGCAAAAATGGAAGCGTACAATATGCTTCACCCTTCTCAGAGTGTTTTCCGGACTGTACTAGAGGGATAAATGTTATGGGGTTGTAGGAGAAGCAGGTACTGACAAAGCATAATACTGTGCTTTTGCAGATTGTAATGAGCCGCAGGCTGGATGAGTCCTTGGCACGCATTGCTCTACTGTCCTAGAGGAGATGAGGTGGGAGCATTGCTTGGACAATGGAATGGTACCTGGCTCATTTTCCAGACGGGAACCAGCCTTTGCCTGATAGAAATTACACTTGGGAAAGGAAGGAAGCTTATCGTGGGAGGACATTTTAAATTCTAAAGAGATTTGAGAAATTCCACAACACTATAATTAAGAGAAAGCAATTAAAAACCTTTGTTATCATAAGTGATAAAAGAACTCAGGGAACTATTAAGCCTGTCTTGATGGCCAGGCCGTGTCAGGGGAATTTCAAATTTTGGGGCTCTGGTTGAATGGAAAACTTGTTTTTGCTTGATGTGTCTGGGCTGAATTTTCTTCTGAGCTAATTAATTTGCAAATATTAACATGAAGATTTAACTTAAAAATAGATTCTAGCTGAGTGTGGTGGCCCACACCTGTCATCCCAGCACTCTGGGAGGTTAAGGCAGGAGGATCGAAAGTCTGGGCCCAGCCTGGACAACTTAACAATGTAGTGAGATCCTTTCTCAAAATAAAACAATTTTAAAAAGGTTAGAGATGCAGCTCAGTGTGAAGGTCCTGGGTTCAATCCCTAGTACCACAAAACACAAAACAAAACAAAAAAACACCAAAATCAAACAAAAACAAAGAAGAAAGCACTCTAAATAAAACAGTTTAACTCCAAATACCTCTTCTGAACTTTCTGCCACTTTGTCTAATGTTTTAATTCCGTCTTGCTTTTTCTAATATATATTTTTATATTTATATATAGAAATAATATTTATAAATGTATAGTTTATATATAAATATCTAACATTTAGATATATGGTTTTTATTGTTCGTTTAGGGTCACCCATGTCTTTCCTACACATTCTCTTTTTGGATGTTTTAGATCTTCCTATTGAAATCTTTTCTTTCTGAAGGAAGGTTTCTTTAGTGTTGGTCTTTTTTTTTTTTTTTTTAATCTAGAAGTATTCCATTCTTGTTCTTGAAAGACAATTTCACTGGTTATACAATTGTAGATTGCCAATTATTTCCTTTCAACACATTGACATGATCAGTGCTGCTTTTGAGACATCAGTTACCAACCTATCCTTTCATAGGTAATCTGTCTTGTCTTTCTGGGCATTCTTAAAATATTCTTTTTTTTTTTTTTTTTTTTTTTTGCGGGTACCAGGGGTCGACCTCAGGACCTTGCACGCCAGCAGGCACCCATGCCGCTGAGTGATATCACCGGCCCTTTATTCGTATGTGGGTTCCGGGAGTCGAACTCGGGCCCTTGCGCTTGCCAGGCAGGTGCTTACACTGCTGAGCCATCTCACTGGCCCTAAAATATTCTTTTTATCTCTAGTCTTCTTTGGTTTTTATTAACTTGTAACTAGGTATGAATTCTTTTTATTTATTCCAGTTGAGACTTATTGTGCTTCTTCAATCTGTGGATTAGTTTTCATCAAATATGGAAAACTCTCAGCTATTAACATATTTCATCTCATCTATAAGCTCTATGTGTTAGATCTTCACATTTTATCCTCCGTATTGCTTAAACCGTCTTCCATTTTCTATCTCTTTGTCTTCTGTTCTCTTCTCTGGTTAATTTCTTCAAGTTTATCTTGCACTTCACTAATTTTCTCTTCAGCTGGCTCTAATCTTCCTTTTAACTTTTAGTAATATATTTTTCATTTAGAAGTTCAACTTGGCTCTTTTTCAAATCTACATGGTCACTGTTGATAGTGTCATGCACCTTACTCTATTTGAAGTTCCTCTTTGAATCTATTAAACATAATAATTTAAGATCTTATGTCCAATAATTCCAATATCTACAGTCTTTGTGGGTTTAATATTGGAATTTGTTACTTCAGCTAATTCTCATTCATGGTTTGTCATGTCCTCATATGTTTTATAGTTTTTTATTGTGAATTTATATTTGGTGGAATGCCATATTCCATTGGTGTCAGTCAAGAAAGACCTTTCCTGCTTTTTTACAGTATCTACCCAAATAGCTGCATTTATACACAGCAACTCTGGGTGTGGAGTCCAAGAGGAATGAGCGAGTAAAGAAAGAATGGAAGTGCTAAGTAGAAAAAAAGTCAGGAAGTCACATGTATTTCTCTCTACTGCAAGTTTCTAGACTTCTAGATAATGTAGGATTGTAGGGGAAGGCAACAAGCTTTAACTTTATATATAATTCAGAATTTGATCATTGTAAGAGAATGGCTATTTTAAGGGGAGACATAAGACTATTTTAGGAGTTAAAAATAAGCAGCCCCATAGTTATTAAGAGCAACTGAAGCAACTGTAGATCTAGATTTCCTTCTAGAAACAAAGAAAGACTACATCCCATAGGGTGGAATAGGATTAGGAAAAACAAAATTACTTATTTCCCCTGTACATTGACTAATTCTAGTTGAAATTTTTATATACATTTAAGAAATAAGTAGGCTGATTTTAGATTCTCTGGAAAATCTTGGCAAAGACATCCTAATAATACTCATCACACCATTTAGGTGGAACTTGTATTTTCTGCTAAATTGGTCTTAAACATTTCCTGAATTCTTCTCAGGTGGCCTGAGATGACTCACCAAACATGGCGGGAGGTGCAGAGGTAGCAAGTCCCTCAGAGGCGAGCGAGTTAGCCTGATGTGCCACCTAGTGGCAGCCACCCAAAGGGTGCCCCTGGCCTGGACAGAGGCCTTTCAAGATGTAAGAGATGTGTTCTTGAAAAGCTGTGTATGATTTCACTTTTGACAAATTAAGTGCACTGAGAGTTCTTTATTTAGAAGTGGTGAGTTTTTTCTGCATGTTTTGCAAGTTTACACATGTCACATATTTTCAGGGCAGACTTCTGTGAGCGCATGCCTTTCTTCATTTACAGCTATTTTAAACTGTGGTTTTAACACTAAAGAATTACAAATGCTTTCTAAAGTCAGGTCAACACTTTGATTTTGCAGCATTATAGTGAAGCAAAAACTATGTCAGTGAAGTGTGCAAACAAATTTCCTAAATAGTCCATTCCTTGGCCTTGGCCTTGGCTGTAAAAAGAAAGAAAAAAAGAAAAAAAAGAATCAATTATTTCTCTTGCTCTCATACTCACTTTTTTTTTGAAAAATCAAGAGGAGGAGAAGCTTCCACACTCTCATGTTCAAATACTTTATTTGTTTTTAACAAACCTTGCTCTTAGGAGATATTTTCTCATGTTTTGTTACACATCCTATGCAGCAGCCTATCACCAAAGTATTCTTTCTGGCTCTTTTCTCCCCTGAGATACTCAACCTCTGGTAGAGTGCAGCTGGAGGTACATATATGCCAGCTTCTGCTTAGTCCTGTTCTTAGAAAAGCCCTTTATTCACTGAGTGGAGTTCATTTAAGTGCACATTAATACCTGTTCTTCTCCCCAGATCTTAGTATGGTTTAGACCAGCGGTCCCCAATCTTCTTGGCACCAGGGACTAGTTTTGTGGAAGACAGTTTTTCCATGGACGGGAAGGTGGGTCTGTAGGGGTGGTTTGGGGATGTTTCAAAGGAGCATGCAACCTACACCCCTATGTGCAGTTCACAGTAGCATCCACACTTCTGTGAGAATCTAACATCTCTGCAGATCTGACAGTGGGGAGCAGCTGTAAGTACAGATGAAGCTTCACTAGCTCACCCCCTGCTCCCACTGCTCATTCCTGCTGTGTGGTCTGGTTCCTAACAGGCCATGGACCTGTACCAGTCCTGGCTCAGGGCTTGGGGACCCCTGGTCTAGGCAACCGGCTTTTCTCATTCTTTCCTGCCAGGTAGATTGCTGAAGTCCAGTTGACATTTCTTTCCTTTGGTAGCTGTATTAGTTAAAAATATTTGGGTTACAAATGACAGAAAGCCAAGTCAGACTGACTTAAAGGGGAAAAAAGACAGGAGGGGATGGAGGTAGCATAATTATTAGAAGATTCTGGTGTGGCTGGAGGAGCTAGGAACAAATCTGGGTCTTGATGCAGTTGTATGCTCTCTCTGTCCATCACCTATATCTACTTGTCTCATTACATACATATATATATATATATTTTTTTTTTTTTCTGGCCAGGGAGGATAGTTTTTCTGAGTAAGGCAGGTATATAGCTGCTAGTCCAAAAGTTACAATTTTCCAGCTCCTTTGACCAGAGAAATGGAGAGCTTTACTCTGGAGAACAATTCTGGAGAAAGACTGTGATCAAGCCATATTGAGTCCTGTGCCCATATTTGAGCCTGCCACTGTGGCCAGAGAGATAGCAAGTCCGTTTATGACCATGAAGGTGAGGTACTGCGATCGTGGATGCTATGGTTTGATAAGTGTCCCCTAAAGGCCCACATGTTAAGGGCTTCAGCCCCAGGGTGGCACTATCAGGAAGTGCTGGAACTTTAGGAAACAGGGCTTTGTAAAAAGTCCTTATGCCAGTGAGGGTGAGTCCTCTAGGGGGATTGTGAGATACCAACCAAACTAGTCTTTCTCTTTGCTTCCTGGTTCCTAAAGTAAGCAGTCTTTCTCTGCCACACACTCCAAACGGGATGTGCTGCTTCCACGAGCGTAAAAAATGTGTCCAATTGATGAAGGACTGGAACTTCCAAAATGGTGACCCAAAATAATCCCTTTCTCTTTATAAGTTAATTATCTCAGACATTTTTGTTAGAGTGACATTAAGCTGATTAATGCAGTGGGATAGAAACATTTCTCTAAAGGAGAGGGGGAATGTTAATAGAAGTGAAAGAAGGAGTGCAGGCCAGGCAAAACACATTGTTATGTTTTATGTATAAAATGTTCCCCAAAAGTCTTATGTGATCAGAGGTGAGGCTTTTAGAAAATAATTGGATCCTGTGGGCACTATACTCATCAATAGATTCTTCTATTGATGAGTTCAGTAGCTGAATGTGCTGTTGGGAGGTGGGGCCCGGTTGGAAGAGGCAGGTCATTGCAGGTGTGACCCGGAAGGGTGTATTCTTGTTTCAGATCCATCCATCCACCCACCCCCTCCCCAGCTTCCTGGCTACCGTGGGATGAGCAGCTCTCCACCATGCTGTTTCTGCCTTGGAGCCAGCCAACTTTGGACTGAACTCACTGAAAATATGAGTCAAATAAACCTCTCTTCAAGATGTGGGTATTGGAATATTTTGTCCCAGCAATGGGAAAGTAACTAAGACACACATACACAACATGCACAACAGATAACCACTCCTACATTCAGATAGATGCTTCTCTTGTAGTTCTGAGCCCTAAACAAAAGCCTTTATAGGTTCTTTCTATTGCCAAACTCCTCAGACAGTGTCTCCATCTGGGACTTCAGGGAGACTGTTTTCACCCTTCTGTGACAACCCCCCCCAGAGCCTTCTACAAACCTGATGTCCCTTTGGCAGCTCATTTTGAATTCAGAATCTCTGCATCACTGCCTTAACTAGCACTTTCTATCTCTTTCCTGGATTGTTCCAACACCTTCATTTCTACTCTTCTAGCTCCAGCGTTATCTCCCAACTTTCACCTACTTTGTTACCAGAGATTCTAGATTATTTCAAGAAAAATACTTGGACAATGCACTTTCCCCCTTCTCCTCTAAGTCCTATAGAACAGGAAATTTTTGCTTCTCTATTGATGTGGACCGAATGTTTTGTCCCCCCAAAATTCATATGTTGGAACCCTAATATCTAATGTCACGGCTATGATCTTTGGAGGTAGCTGTAACTAAGTCATGAAGGTGGAGCCATGAGGTAACTTAGGGTTACCTTAGTAAGATAGAACTTTGATGTAACTAAGGGTTACCTTAAGGGTAGACCTTTGGAAGGTGACTAAGTTATGAGGGTAGTGGCAGGAGAGAGCTTACTTTCTCCCTTTCTTTGCCGCATGAGGATACAGCAATAAGGCATCCATCTGCAAAGCAGCAAAAGGCTCCTCACCAGGAATTGAATGTACTGGCACCTTGACCTTGGACTTTCCAGATTCCAGAACTATGGGAAATAAATTCAAGTTGTTTAGGTCATAGCATTTGTGAAATTTTTGTTATAGCAGCCCAGAATAATAGATACCCATCCACTTCTTTAGTTTTTTTCTTTACAAGGAGGAAAGAACTAATTGATTGTATGAGAGTCTGAGGTTTGTCATGCCACATTTCCTGGTGTCAATGTGGGCATTCTCTTTTCTGGTCCCACCTCCCTTTTCACTTCTTGTTATCAGGCATGGCCAGCAGCTCTTTGTGTTTCGTTCTCTCATGTAGAGGGCACATTTGGGCAGAGTTTTTCTTATGCATCTCAGTTTCAGACCAAAGCTGCATTCTCTAACATGTTACTGCATTTTTGGAGTTATTTGTCCCTCCATGAGCTCCCATTTAACTTGTGATCTTTATACGTATGCAGCGTTGGGCGTGGAAGAATAGAACTGAGCCACCTAATGTGTTTCTATCTCAACATTTGATATGAGAATTCAAACAAAATATTGGCATTTTAAAACAAATTTAGAGCATCAAATTCTTAGAAGGGGATCCATTTATAAGAGATGTCCCCTCAAGAGAAATTATTTTCTCATCAAGGTACTTTTCTTGTCAGAACTTGGACAGTGCCCATTTTGCCATGGTGACTCTTCAGATTTAAATAGCTATCAAATCAAGATAGATTTTCATAATGAGCCAAACTCAAGACATTCAAACAGGCCATGGGAAATTTTCGAAAGGAAATCTCTTCTTCAGGTATTTGAGGGCTCTTGTATACACTTTCAGTGTTTCGGAGGGGAACTTCTTCAAGGACTGGTGAACAGCTCTTCATCATGGCAAATGTACCCCTCACTCTGAGAAATGCATTAACACAATTTTTCTCTCTCGGGGAAGTTTAAAATTACATTAAATGTTTCAAATTATTAACTTAAGGAGACAAGCATTTTTTGGATAAAGTTTTCAAATGTACCTCACATTAAGTGAAAGAAAAAATTGCCCAAAACTATAAGAATTGCAATGGTAGAAGCTGCTTAAATCTGGTTTGCAATAGAGGGCATACTGCAGTAGGCACTGCTGACCAGCATGGCAGACAGGGGCCCTGGGGTGTGTGTCATGAAGGCCCTGAACTGATGGGTGCCTGGGTCCCCTGAATCCATGTAAAAACTAGAGCATGACATAGGTCATCCAGGAGGGCAAGTCTGCACCCTCACATGAAAGCCAGGTCATAGCTTGTTAATGACCTTCAGTGATGAAATTCTAGATGTGAAAATGTTTCCTAAGTAGAAAATTCAAATAGCCAATAATTCAGTTGCAACTAAGGTACCTGGTAGGACAAAAGTCTGACTTTGTTGCCTTCTGTCTTAGAATGTACACAAGACTTTCCTGTTGTCTGACCCTTCCTGCCACCACATCCTCAGTGACAGTGCCTTCTACATTTTGGCCATGCTGTATGCACAGATCATCTGTATATACAAGATCATCTGTAGCCCTTGAATACACTGCTTTGTATTGCAGCTCTGTCCTTTATTCCAAAATGTCTTCTTCCTTGTTTTTGAGGACTTTCCGATACATGTTTTAAGATTCAGTTTAGGTACTGCAGAAAGCCCCATTCCCATCAGGCTGGGCTAAGAGACCAGTTCCACACCACATCTGCATTCATTCTATTACTACATTCATCATTTTAATTTGAAACTTTTTGTGTGTGTTCATCTACCCACTGAATACAGCTTCTTTGAAAGTATTCTCTTTTTCATTCTTCATACCACTACAGTGTGTGTTACACAGCAGGTTCTCCTATGTCTATCTAACTGAACCAGCTATCCTGAAACCTCTGGTCTCATGCAGCTGGACAGCAGTTACTTTGTCCAAACACGATGTATCCAGGTCACATAAATCTCAATCACTTTAAAGCTTTCCATCTAGTGTAGCAGAAGATGCCCCCCACCCCAGCCAATGTACTTCAGTTTGTTAGTTGCCCAGGTAATAGTTCCAGTTCCAGTTCCAGTTCCTTTACTTTTGTTTCTTAGAAACAGGCTGGTCACTGTGATGCATAGCTTGTCACTATGATGCACGTTGTATAAACCAATCCCCAATTGACAAGCCATTCTGCCTCTGTACTTCCTGCTTGCTTATCTCATATAAGCCCTAAACCACCAGAGATCAGGACCTGATATTTTGGGAATGATCTCAATCAGTGCCCGTCGATGTAAATAAATATGCCTCCAAATCCTGGGTGTTGGTTCAGTGTTTCTGCTTGCCATAGCACTAGCCTATACTAGAGCAGAGATTGGAAAACTTTCAAAGAGTCTTACCAAGAAACAATTCTTTTTTACAGTCACATGAGAGCCTGGGGAGGTTTGGAGGGCAGTGGATGAAGATCGTCTTCATCTATAAGCCTCTTATGGGCAAGAAGTTCTGAGATAGCAGGGCCACAAATTTTAGAGGTAGAAATGAGGTAAGAGGTAGACCAAGGACAAGCAAACAACAGAAAACATTGGGTGAAGAATTGAGAAACCAGACAGAGCAAGAATGACTACGTCAAAATATCAAAAACCAATAGATAGAGGTCAAGATCCCCAGGCATGCACAAAACCAAAATTACATGACCCTGACCTATGTCCAACCTTATGTACATTGTAGTTTTGACCCTCTCCCTGTGGGCTTTGGGCACCATGACACTTCCTCTGAAAACCTTGTACGGCTAACCTGCCCCTCCTGATGAGTGGGCTGAGTCAGGCACCCCACTGGGCCATGACTCCTGACATCTCCAACTGTGGATACTCCTATAACCCCAGGACCTTGAGAGACTGTCTTAGTTACTTTTCTCTCATTGCTGAGACAAAATACCCAATACCCAAAGTTAAGGAAGGAAAAGTTTATTTAGCTCACAGTTTATAGAGGTTCTAGTCCATAATCAGTTGGCTCCAAGGCAGAGTGGCATGGCAGAGGGGCAACTGTTCATGTCGGTAGAAGATAGCAAAAGCAACAAGAGCAAAAAGGGGAAAAAAGCCTCTTTCTGTCCCTTTTATCTTATCCAGACTGCTGGGATTAGGGCAGTGCCAATCTAATCAGTGGACTGATGCAGCAATCACCCATCCTTAGTCCCAGCACCCTTAATCCCAGCATTGCACTATGAATCAGTCATAAACTTTAGATTCAGCTACCTCTAAAAAAGCCTGCCCCCCATGACTGCATGAGGCTTTGGGGGGACATCCAGACACAAACAATAACAGAGACCTAGTATTTGCCACCATGAGCTCTTGTCACTGGTCACACCCTGTGGAGTGTACTTTTGTTTCTTTCACTTTTATTAAATTGTACTTGTTACTGTTTCTGAGAGTCTTGGTCAATTCTTTGTTTGGGATACCAAGAACTCGGAAACAACTCCCCCAAGACCCTCCACGAATAACAGAAACACCTGATACCACACATTGGCTGCCACCCATGGCTGCTCACTCCCACTGAGGATTAACTGCTGTAGCAGTTGTCGGTGAGGTTGTGGCTGAGACATGAGGGAGGCACTGACTCCATAGCCAAAGCCTATTGGTGGGTTATTTCACTACCATCAAGACCAGCATGTTTTGAAGATAGACACTAAGGCTGTGCAAGTCAGGGAGGCCTGGAAATGCTGTGTCCAGGTGAAGTGGAGGATGAGGCATGGGGCCACTAGAGAAATCTGCTCAGTCTCTCACAGACACTGGTATGCTCTCTTCTTCTCCATCGTCTCTGAGCTTCGATTTCGTTTAGTCTAAAAGGGAACAAAGCAGGGTGACAAGTAGAAGATATCAGTGTTATGGGCAATCCTCAAACCCCTTCTTCCGGGCTTGCCAAATCCTATACGGCCAGCTCAGCTTCTGCAACTCAGTGGCCTACACTCCTGCGATGAGTGAAGGAAGCTGCCAGAGGAGCCTGGACTGGCTCGAAAGACTTACATGGGATGAGAAGAGTGTGGGAGAGAAGAGGGTGAGAGGTCATGATCAGGATGGACTTGGAGAGTTTGGAGAGGAAAGATGTAGATAAGGGGTATAAATATCATTTATATGAGATTTTGAGAGAGAGATGAAAAAAAGATTTCAAGGATTTAATTTTTTGTTGTTGTGAATATAATCCCCTTTGGCATCTTTGAGAGACTTTTGTATGCACCAAAATAGGACGGGGTTACACAGCATAAAATCCGTGGGGTATATCAGCATTTTAAAAAAGTCTTCTTTCTTTGTGAGGCTTCTACCTTCTCATCCAGCACAGAGCATATTTTTTTTTTTTTTTCTTTTGCAGCTTCTTTGAGAAGGTATCTCCATGCTTGGCATGGAAATCAGGGGAGGAAATGGCCAAGGTGTGCTATTGTGTACAGTGAAGGGAGAGCGATGGTTTGGAGATGAGGTCCAGAGCCTGCCCTCTTGTTCCCCACAACCTCCCCGTGTTGTGCGGACTCTCCCTGACTCCTGACTTCTGGTCCTGGCTGTCCTGGGATGCTTCTATTTCAAGAGAATTTTAGACTATTGCACAGTACATTTATATACATTGTCATCTGAGCCTCTTAACGTTGTGAGGAAAGAAGAACATGTAGTATTTTCTCTGTTTTATAGATGGAAATATCGAGACTACAAAGAAGAGAATGAATACCTTAAGGTGAGTTAAAAAAAGAAAAAAGTCACGCATGGTGGCGCACGCCTCTAATCTCGGCACTCTGGAGGTTGAGGCAGGAGGATCGCAAGTCTGATCCCAGCCTGGGTAACTTAATGACTTAGTGAGGCCTTATCTCAAAATGAAACATAAAAAGAGCTGGGGGATGTAGCTCAGTGCAAAGGCCCTGGGTTCAATCCTCAATACCACCAAAAATCAAAACGAAACCACCAAGACGGGGTGGAACTGGAGCTAGTATCTAACTCTCCTTGTCCCCGGTGACACTTAATTCTTGCTTTGCAAACAAGTGTAAGGTTGTTGAAGTTCATATGAAAGTTGGGTACAATGAACAAGAAGCATAAATTAAAGAAACATGGACCTCGCTTGTGCACTGACAGTGCAAGGGATGAGCTGACCATCAACCAGTGTGTGACAGTGGGAAGGAACTGCAGATCCACTGGCAGTGGACAGGGCCAGAATCGAATCCCAAGAAAGAGATCTATAGACTGGAGTAATGGGCTAAATCTAACCAAATGAGATCAGGAGTGTTCAACGCAAAGTCTAACATTTTGATCTGCAAGGTAGTTGCACAAAGATGGGATAAGGAGGTATTGCTTGGGATCCTCTCTTTGTCTCTTTCTTTCTCTCTCTCTCTCTCTTCAGTACTGATGATTGAACTCAGGGCCTTTGCACTGAGCTACACCCAGCACCTTTTTTATTTTTTAATTTGAGACAGGCTCTCATTAAGTCAGTAAGTTGCCCAGCCTGGGCCCAAACTTGCAATCCTCCTGTCTCAGCCTCTCAGAGTGTCCTTTTATCATTTTATCCTATTTATTTTAAGAGATATTTGTTGGGCATTCACCATGTCTATACAATATTTTTGGCACTGAGTTTACAGCACTGAATATAAGACAAATAAGGCCTCCTACCCTTATGGAGCTCAGATTCCAATGAAGGAAACAGCTACTCAATAAGTGGTTTCATAAAGTTTCAGTGTTAATAAAAATATAAAGCAGAGTTGTAGTCATTGATTGTCAAGAGGTGGGATAATATTAAAGGGTGATCAGAGACGGTTTCTCTGAGGAGGGATTTTTCAAGCTGTTTTCTTAAGGATAACAAGAAACCAAGATTTTAAGGATCATCGGGCAGCCTTCCAGGGAAAGGGAGAGCACGTACCAAGTGCTTGATGTAGGCATGATTTCAGAATGTTTGAGGAGCAGAAAAGAAGCCACTGTGTTTCAGGATTAGTGGACCAGGAAGGATGCAGGCAATGATATTAGGGGACTGCAGGGTCCACAGATCATTTAGGCCATTGAGGTGCAATAAAGGTGGCAGACCACTAGTCATCCTCCCCAAATCTCTTCTTTTCTTCTCTGGTTAAATTCATTCATCTGGACACCTATCCAGACACTAAATGTCCTAGGGTGAGGCCCTGTGACTAAGGTTATTGTCAGTGGAATGTGAACAGGAGAGATGTGGGCACTGAAGGGAAAATGCTTGTCTGTAACTTTCTCTCTTTTCCCTTCCCTGAGCTACTTACTAACCATTCAAATAAAGACAACATACTAGCTGGCAGCATGTTGGAGCAAGGAGATGGGAGGAACCTCATTCCAGAATACTTCATGGTGAACTGTCTTGTCAGAATGGGCTGTTACATGAAAGAGAAATCAACTCTCTTCTTATCAAAGCCACTGGATTTTGAAGCATTTATCACAGTGCTATAGTCTTTGCTATAATTAAATCAATTGGAAATTTGTACTTTGGGAAGTTGGAAACCATTAGAAAATTCAGACAGATGAGGGATATGGCCTATGTCTTAAAAAGAACATTCTGGCTTCTGTGTGAACAGATTACAGGAAAGCAGGGGTGACAGGAGGGTAAACAGAGGCTATTGCAGGTTTTATGAGAGAGACAACAGAGTAAAATAGTAGGAGTAGAGGAGGAGAGATGAGGTAGGTTATGAATATATTTTGAAGTAGAGCAAGTAGGCTTGTTGATCTGTTAAACTTTGGAGAAGGTGAAGGAAAAGGAAAAACATTATTCTTAGGCCTCTGACTTGAGTAACTGATGAAACAGTGGTGGGATTTTCTGAGGAGGAGAAGGTTGAGGTGAGAGTAGGATGGGATGGTTTGACTGCCCTCCCCTCCCAAAAAACAAACAAACAAACAAAAAACTTGACACAAACAGGCCAAAACAATAAAGAAATTTATTAGTCTACAAAATATAGAACCGGCTACAATGATGGGTTGTTCCAACAGCTTAAATATGTCATCTGTATCCTCTTTCTAACTCTCCTCTTACGTCCATGTTTAAGCTGTATTTCCCAATGGTCAAGTGTTTCTTTGCTCACGTCCAACAGAAAGGAGAGAGAAGCCATTCCTCTGAGTATGCAAAGCCTCACTTCGAGGCAGAACCTCCTAACTAGTTCTGTGTCCTGATAGTCTTAGCGAATAAGGAATAGGCTTGGGATTTCTATCCTCTAAGCCATGACTGACACAGGGATGGCAGAAGGTGACACCTGGGTGAAATTAGGTTCTACTAGCCAGGACAGGAGGAAGGGTTGGTTAAGGGTTTATGTGTTTCAACTTTTTCTTTCTTTCATTTAATCTTGCTGGGAGATATAAACACAACCCTGGCAGAAAGAGCAAGGCCAGGACCTCACAGAGAGAGATTTTGTGTCTGTCAAAAGAAAAAAACTCAACATTCAAAAAACTACAGTTAAAGTCTCTCTGGCACCAAGGAGGAAGCCTGTTCCTAATATCAAAGGGACCCTCATGGCAAGAGTGCTTGCCTGGGGGCTGGAGATGTGGCTCTTTGAAAGAGTACTTATCTGGCATGCATAAGGCCTTGTGTTTAATCCCCAACACTGAAAGAAAAGCCACCAGAGTGAGGTCCTGTGAGTGTCAGTTACTGTGTTTTGGTGACCTAGATGCATTTTCTGATGGGTCCAAAAAGCCTTCCGGGGGAGCCAGGGCAGAAGGCAGCAAAATAAATCTTGCTGGTCCTGGTTTCCGCACTATAAAAATCCAGTCTTTTGGTATGCTAAAGGATGATCACAAAGGATTCTAAAACCGTCTCCCTTTTATAAGTCAGGTCCATGACATTTTGAGAAATCAGGTCTTGAATGTGAAAAACAAATTGGGACAGTGCCATGGAGGGCAAAAGGGGCCTTGGTCCAGGATGAGGGAGGTGAGAAGAGAGAATCGGCAGGAATGAGGTTGTGCAATCAAAAGCCTCACCTGCTGTCCAGGGAGACAAGACTCTCTGGATGGGAAGCTTTCTCACTGGCCATTCTGTGAATAAGAAATTGTTCAGAAGGTGTTTACAGTTGGAACCATGGAGAGTATCACTTAGAAGTTCTGAACTTTTACCATAACCCCAGAGCATCCCACTAAGTCTAAGGTTGATGTGATTTGAGGCCATTTATTTTTTTCCTAAGAGGAAGGGAACAGAGTGTATTCCCAGTCATAGGCATTTCTGTTGAGAACCTGAAAACTCAGGGGGGCATGGAGCCTGATTAGTTTGCATCAGATGTACAGAGTCTGAGCCCCTGTTAGCCCCAGATTGTACCCTCGGGCCATCAGTGACTGCTGATGATGGAAGGTAGCTAAAGAGCCCAGGCAAAGCTGTGGAGCTATCGGTGTTTCTGGGGTATGTGCTCCTCTAGTCATCCGATACTCTTTCAGGAAGGGTTTAGTGTTGAAGCCTGGCATGGTGGTGGTGCATAACTAATGGCAGCACTCTGGGAGGCTGACACAGGAGAACTGAAAATTTGAAAGTTTGAGCCAGCCTGGGCCACTAAGTGACTTAGCGAGAGCCTGTCACAAATAAACAAATGAACAAATAAACAAACAAACAATTAATTCTGGAGATATAGCTCAATGTGAAGGTCTTGGTCTATATTCAATCCAGGAAAACACACACACACACACACACACACACACACACACACACACACACACACAGAGTTTAAGAGTACTGAATTCTAAAAATCAGAGGTGAAATTTGAGTTCAGTCTCTTTCTTCCATGTCAAGACTCAATTGCTGTTCCCATATCTATCTTCTGTCTCCCTTTGAATACCATCTACCTTACCATTTAATAATCAAATTTAAATTAAAATCAGAGCTAACAGTTAACAGAGGTAGAACATAAAAGACAGGAAATTTTTTTAAAAAAATGATTTTTATAACTCAGAAATAGAGGAGGGGTTTAAATAGGAATAGCAGTAACTTGAACTACCCCTACCTCCCCCAGACAAAAGGTCTGCCTTTTATCCTGTCTTTCCTACCTCTGTTGGTGGCCCACTCCAGCCCCAGTTAGATAACTTGAGTCCTAGGAAACATCACAGACTTTTTTCTCCCATCCCAGCATGAGGGTCAAATGTCCAGTTCCCAGAGTTAGACTTCCTGTGTTCCAATCTTGCATTGCCACTGTGTAGCTCTATGAGCCCATCTCTCAAGTTATGGATCCTTTCTGAGCCTTGGATTCCCTATCTTTGAATGAGGTTAAGAACTCTGCTTCACAGAGTAATGCGGAACCTGACACGTAGTAAGGATGAAATAACCACTACAGGATATAATTATTAGCTAACCAGTTACTGAGCCCTTTTGATTTTACCTTTTCAATATCTGTTGTATATGTCCTCTACAATCATCTTAAAGTGTGTACTGTGAGATAAAAGATTAATTTGTGGAGAGTAGGCTGCTTGTCAAATCAGAGAGGGAGAGATAGACTCATCAGTGGGAAATGGGGAAGGGGCATTGGGAAGCTCAGGCTTTTTGAAATAGGTGATGGTGAGACAGACTGGGGTGGAAGGGATGAAGGAGAGAGTCTGGGAGGCTGATAAGCAGAGAGAGAGAGAGAGAGAGGGAGGGAGGGAGGGAGGGAGAGACCGAGACCATATGTTAGGAGAACGTACCTTGTTAAAATGCAGATTCTGACTTGTAGGTCAGAGTGGAGCCTGGGGTTTTGCGTTTCTGCCAGCCTCGCAGGTGATGTTGACACTGCCTGGTTTTAAATGATCCAAAGCAACACGGGAACAGAGCCAATCCTCATATTGTCCTTCAACTTATGGAGCCATCTTTGGAACTCTCATGGACCTGTTTGCATTCTGCTTTCTTGGAGCTGGCCCCAGAATAATTCTTCCACTTTCCCTAGACCACTTGGCCATGTTCTCATAAGTGCCCAGAGCAAGAGGAAAGTGGGTTGTATATAAGGAAGAATTTTTATAAGTGCATTGTATAGGAAAAAAATAATATGAAAAAGGCTTAAAAAGGCAGAGCTAAATGTTTGAGTGTTTGGGATCAATTTATAAGACATAAAAGAAGACATGAAGAAATATAAGACATGAAGAAATACTTGATTTTTTCTGAAATTAAACATCTTCTATGGACAAATTCTTAAGAAGACAGCAAAAAGACCCATACTTCATCTTGAATCTACCAAGTCCTATCAGCTTAAAAGATGAATTCATGGGGCCAGTGAGATGGCTCAGCAGCGTAAGCGCCTACCTTGCAAGCGCGAGGGCCCGAGTTCAACTCCCGGAACCCACATACGAAAAAGGGGCAGGTGATATCGCTCAGCGGCACGGGTGCCTGTTGGCGCGCGAGGTCCTGAGGTCGACCCCCTGGTACCCACAAAAAAAAAAAAAAGATGAATTCATATTGGATTACTCCCTCAGCTACAACTTACACATAATCACATGATCAAACAATTTGGTTAACATGTAAATGTTCAAATTCTCTCAGGCTATAAACTCCTTGAGGGTAGCAATCACATATTTTTCACTTTTTCTTTTCTTTTCTTTTTTTTGGGGCAACCCAGGACCTTGTGCTTGCCAGGCAGGTGCTATGCCACTGAGCGATATCCTTGGCCCCCTTTTTTATTTTCTTAATACTAAGCACATACTAAGTACTCAAAAATTTAAAAAGTGAACTATCTCACTGTGTTCATGTATGAGTGATAAGACAAACCTAGCATGTAAAGTCTCATGGTTGTACCCTCCTCATCCAGAAGAGGTAGAAAGGCCTATGTGTCAAAAGTCTGGTCCTCAGCATGGGCTGCTATTGGAAGGTGGTAGAACCTTTAAAAGTGGGGCTAGTGGAAGTTAGCTTAGGGACCTGCCCAAGAAGGAGCTATGAGGGCCCCAGTCCCTCCTCCTGCTACCTTTCTTGCTTTCTGGCTACCAGGAAGTGAACAGGACTCTTCTACCATGAGATATACAGGACCATCACAGGCTTACAGCAAGAGGGCCAACTTACCATGGACTGAAACTTCTAAAACCATGAGCCAAAATAAACCTTCCTCCTCTTAAGTTGTTTATCTCAGGTGTTTTGTCACAGTGATAGAAAGCTGACTGTCATGATTTATAACTAAAAATGGCCCTCAATGCATTATGTGTTCAGAAGGTGATTGAATCATGGGGGTGTTATAGCTGACTTGTTGTTAGGAGGTGGGGCCTGGTTAGAAGAGGCAGGACACTGGGGGTGTGATCTAGAAGGGTTTAGTCCCTCCCCAGTTCCTCCCTTCTCTCTCTGCTTCCTGGCTGTCATGACATGTGCAGCTTTCCTCTGTCAGACCCTTCTGCCATCATATTCCTGCCTTGGAGCCAGCAGCTGTGGACTGAAAATATGAACCCAAATAAGCCTCTCCTGCTTCAAGTTGTGGGTACTGGGTATTGTGTCCCAGAGCTAAGGAAAGCAAATAATACATGACAAAACACACAAAGGGACACAGAAAAGAATCTAAAAGAACAAGCCTTGCCAAGTGTCCCCCAGTTTATTATATCATATCCTTTTGTCCTCTAATCATATTTCTCAACAACTGTCCACTCTTCATCAAATGTAAAAATACCCAAGTTTACCTGCTTCGTTAGGTCTTGATTCCTGTGAGTTTGCATGTCCATAAAACATATTAAATAAGCATGTATGCTTTTCTTGTGTTAACCTGTGTTTCATTACAGGGAAGGAGAGATGTTCTTTCATCCCCACAGTATTAAACCCCAGTTCTTCCTTTTCTGCAAAGCCACCTCAGGCCCTCCAGGCTGAGTCCATCATGCTCACCTCTGAGCCTCTGAGAAGTTTTAATGCTGAGATTAGAACAAACTACATTTTCTACATCAAAGATCGCAACGTGTGATTTGACACCCCGAGTGACACGTGGGCAGACTATTTGAGAATCGGGGAAAAGTGGCTTTTGTGATTATAGAACTTACCGTGTTCTATTGAAATTGTATCTGTACCTGCCTGGGTGGCGAGCTCCTCGAGGACACAGGTGATTCCTCTGTACCTTGTTTTCTCAATTCTAGCTCAGTGTGCATTAACTCCTTCCTCACTTGCTAGATTAAGCTGCACAAATCTCTCCCCCTGCACACAGCAAATACTCCCCAAAGAGGAAGTATATAGGATATATATATATATTTCTTCCTCTCCTTCACCTTCTTCATTCCATTCATCAAACCCCTCTTAGAATGCTTATTCAAGGAATACATAATTGATGACCACGAAAACTATTACCAATCGTATGGGGTTTACATTTGGACAGCATTTGAAGGCTTCAAGTATAAAGATGAAATAGGAAGAGCAGAGGGAGAGGCATCTTTCAATTGGAGGGGAGAAGCTGGCTTAGCAGACAGGCTTTTTGGAGTCACTGAAAGCATACAGGTGCTGCCTGGTGCAAAATTAAGCCATTTCCAAAGTGCATTCCAGCGCAGTCCTTTTGGAGCATAGTTTGGCGGTTTCTTGCAAGACCAAACATACTCTTACCACACAATCTAGCGATCATATTGCTTTGTATTTATCCAAATGAGTTGAAAACATATCCACAGAAAAATCTGCTCATGGATGTTTATAGCAGCTTTATTCATAATTTCCAAAATTTGGAAGCAACCAGGATGCCTGTCAGCAGGTGAACGGATAAATAAACTGTGGTCCATTGAGACAATGGAATATTATTCAGTGCTAAAAGTAGTGAGTTATTGCACCATGAAAAAATATGCAGGCAATTTAAATGCGTGTAAGTGAAGGCATTCAATCTGAAAGTCTATAGACAGTAAGATTCCAACTATAATATGACATTCTGGAAAAGACAAAACTATGGAGACAATAAATATTAGTGGTTGCCAGGGGCTAGAGGGGAAAGGAGGATGAATGGGCAGAACACAGAGGAGTTTTAGAGCAGTGAAATATTCTGTAAGATATACTGGTAGACGTGTCACAGATTTATTCAAACCCATAGAATGCACAGCACCAAGAGTAAATCCTGATGTAGATGTTGGACTTTAAGTGGTCAATGTGCATCAGCATAGGGTCATTGTAATGAATGTACAGTACCACTCCGATGGGGATGCTGGCAGTGAGTTGGGGAGGTTTTATGCACATGGGTGAAGGGGTATATGGGAATTCTTTGCACTTTCTGCTCAAATTTTATGTCAACTTGAAAACTGTTACAAAAAACCAGTCTACTAAAAGTACAAACAAACACCACAGAATGAGGAAAATATCTGTCCAAGAGCATCTGAGGTTCTTAGAGGAAAAGTAGCCTTCTACACGCTCTGTGGCTCAGAAGACCCCCTGAACCCCAAGCTGGGTGTTGTAGATATTCATTGTGCCTAACAGTCCCCAGCACACATTTACTGGTTCATCTCTTCTGCCAGAATGCAAGACCCTTGAGGACAGGGACTGTGTCTGATAAAGTACTGCATCCACATTCCCTGGCAGAACACCTGGCATTCGACAGGTGCTTAATGCACGTGCACTCTATCAGTGAATCAGAGCATGTGGACAACCACTTAGCTGCACTGAAGCTTGCTTGGCTCCAGCTAGGTGCTGGATGCCCCCAGTGTAGTCCTCCAGGAACACTGAAGCTTCTGTAGTACCTGGTGTCATGCTGCAGGTCACACTGTCACTGGAGAGGACAGAAAATCACTCCTGTGGAGATGAGTTCTGCATGAGCATCTGTCTGCAAAGGAGCGCTTCTTTCACAATATGGCATAAAACCAGAGAAATTTAGAACACTAAGATACAGTTCCTGACTGATAGAGATCTTTCCAGATGAGGAAAATATTAAGTAGGCCAATGGAAAACTGTGATGGTTAAACCCAGTTACCAACCTGATTGGCTTAAGTGGCACCTATGAGATTAGAAAAACACACCTCTGGGTGTGTCTGGGTTTGTCATATACGGTCCCTGGCCCCTTTCTTTCTGAATCTGCCCTCATTCTTGATTCACAACTTCCACAAGGTGGGCAGCTTCCCTCCACCATACCCCTTCTGGCATACTATTTCTGCTTTAGAGCCAGCCAACCATGGACTGAAACCTCTGAAATCGTGAGACATATAAATGTTTTCTCCTTTGTGTATGTGCAGTACTTTGTCCTATAAAAGGAAAGGTGACATACAAAAACCAACAAGGATTTGGACTAACCTTGTTTCAAGACCAGTTCTCTCACTTTCTGATTGTGTGAAGGGTGATAGTTTTCCAACCTCTGTGAGCCTGTTTCTTTGTGAACAAAATGAAAAACAAAACAAAAAAAAACAAACAACAAATAAACAAACAAAGCCACTTGAGGCAAATGATCTCCCTGCTTTCTTTTACCTTTGTGACTTAACAAAAGCCCACAGCAAAGGAAATACGTTAAGTCTTCATGGTCTATGTCTTCTCTGAAGGAAGTTACCAGTTACCCTTGCTATGCTTCCATTTGTCACCTTATTTTATCTTATTTTATTTTTGTGGGTACCAGGGGTCGACCTCAGGACCTCACGCTTGCCAGCAGGCGCCCGTGCCGCTGAGCGATATCACCGGCCCTTTTTTTGTATGTGGGTACCAGGAGTCGAACTCGGGACCTTGCGCTTGCCAGGCAGCACTTACGCCTCTGAGCCATCTCCCTGTCCCCCATTGTCACCTTATTTAAAATATCACTGACTAAAATTTTTATTTCATGATGGTGCTGGTATCCTCAGTGTGCCCCTCTCTGACCCTTCTTTGCAGCCTGCCTCCTCTGTGCCCTCTTGCCTCTGAAGTTCAGCCAATAGAAAGTACTGGCAGAGCTCAGAGGGCTGGAAGAAGGAGACCTGGACATGTCTCCCCACCCATTCCCTACTGCATTGGCTCCCTAGGACCGTCATAACCAATTACACAAATTAGATGGCTCAAAACAGCAGCAACTTATTATCATGCACAGTTCTGGAGGCTAGAGGTCCAAAATCAAGGCATCCACAGGGCTGGCTCTTTCTGAAGGATTTTAGGGAGTATTGTCCCATCCCTCTCTTCTAGCTTCTGGTGGTTGCTGGCAATCTTTGGTGTGCAGGACACATGACTCCACTCTCCGCCTTCATTTTCATATGGCTTTTTAGCCTGTGTTTTTCTATGTCTCAAATCTCTTCTCTATTATAGGAACACTAGTCATTGGTGTCCATCCTAAATCCAAGATGATCTCATCTTGAGAAGCTTAAATATTTGCAAAGACCCTCTTTCCTTTGGTCACATTTACAGGTACCAAAGGTTAGCAGTTGGACATATCTTTTGGGGGCCACAATTTAACCGCCTATAACTACCCTGATAAAAGCAAGCCTATATGGAGGACAGAGAACTGCTCCGCAGTCCCAGTTCTCATGGATAACATTATTTTCTTTGTCTCTTATTCCTTAAGAGTGGTAAAGGCCCCCTATTATTGGCTAGGCTCTGAGTGCCTAAGAGGCTTTATTAAAAGGAATTGAGTTATTGAATATCTTTCTAGTTACACACACACACACACACACACACACACACACACTCCCACATGGCATGGGAATACAATTTGTATTCCTGGAAAATAACTGGCACAAAGTGAAAGTGAGCCTGGATAGAGTTCGTAGCATACCAGTCAGGCTGGGCGTGGTGGGGGATTCTGGGAGCCTATGTAGGAATGGCTCCCTCATTACGAGAAGTGAGGAATCCGGAGTATTTCTCCCTGATTCCCCACCCACCTTTGGTTGAGGGCTTCTCGTGAGAGCAACGACTCCACACCACTTCTTGCTTGCCCTACACTGTGCTGAAGACAAGCCCTCAGGCAGAGGGTCATGGCTGTCCCCAGGGAAGAGCACTGGCCTGCAGGGATGGATGTTAAGGGGATACAGGGAAGACACTGACAACCTCTGCTGAAGACATTAATGCCACTGAAGAAAAAGACAAGACTAGACATGCAGACATCCCAGTAATGTGGCAGATGGAGCTAGACTGTGTTACATACATGAGAGTCTGCTTGTCTTCCCTGTCCTTGCCATGGTTGACTGGCAGGCAGAGCGTGGTCCCCCCACCCCCTTTGATTGTGGGTTCTCCACATGACTTGTGTTGTCCAATAGAAGGTTAAAAGATGTCATAAGAGCAAAAGATTTATGTGGTTTGACTTGGTTCGCCTATACTTCCATCTTCTATGTTTGTACCTAGAGTTTCACACTGGGAGTCGGTCCTACAGAAATACACAGATACATGAGTAAATTCTGCAAAATATAGTCATTGCAGAATTAATTGTAAAGACAAAAATTTGGAAAAAAATTATAACAGAAGAAAGGACAAATAAGTTATGGCATATTCTTACTATGGAATTTTATGTTGTATGTCTTTACAGGGAAAGATGTGCATAACACATAAACTAGGAAAAGCAAATTGCAGAACTATATATAGTCTCATTTTTGTAATGACAAAATCATAATTATACATATTCAAAGATGCATACTTGCATTTTTCTTACATACTTTGAGATAAAAATCTGAATTTAAAAAGTATCTCTGGCCATTGCAGTTGGAGGAAGTAAAGGAAAGGAAAGCCCTGCTGACAGTTTTTAAAATGTCATACACGAAATGTATAAGAGGAAACATTTAATGAATAAAAGACAAAGAAAAAATGAAAGCTTTAAAAAATATGAAAGTTTTCCATTTTTCTTCACACCAGGTCCCATCCCACTGATAACTATTTCCTGTAATTCATTCCAAAAGCTCTTTTCATGCATACATTCACATCACATATGCACGTATTCATCCACTCTTATTCATTATAGTGCAACTTGTTCTTTGGACTCTTAAGGATACAGAATGACCTGATTCTTCTCACAGAGGCATCCTTAGCCCATCACAGGAACTTAGTGTTGCAGTATTTAGTAAACTTGTCCCCTATTACTGAATACTGGATGTTTCTAGTGTTTTACTTTAGCAAAACAATGTATCTATAAGCATCCTTGTACATATAGATGTAGCTAAACATGTGCAACCTTGTCTATTGGGTACATTTCTGGCAGAAGGATTACCAGTGGAAGGATATGTGCATCTTTAATTCTGACACATATTGTCAAATTCTCCGGAAAGAATGCACTATTATATGTTTCCACCAATGATTTATGAGAGCATTTATTTTCCCCTCAGGCTTGAAGCACTGGGTGTCATTATGCATCTAGATCTGCCAATCAGAGAGGTCAAAATTATCTCTTTATTCATGATTTTGATTATTTGCACTTACTTCATTATGAGCAAGTTCGTACATCTGATTGTTTTCTGATTAGCTGTGTTATCTTTTCTACAAATATTAGTATCCTTTGACTATTTTCTTTCTGGATTGGTCATCTTTTTTTTTGTGTGTGTGTGGGTACCGGGGGGTCGACCTCAGGACCTTGTGCGCCAGCAGGCGCCCATGCTGCTGAGCGATATCACCGGCCCCTTTTTCGTATGTGGGTTCCGGGAGTCGAACTCAGGCCCTCGCGCTTGCCAGGCAGGCGCTTAAGCCACTGAGCCATCTCACTGGCCCAATTGGTCATCTTTTTTATACTGACTTGTAAAATTGTCTTTGATAATTGAAGAAGCTTAACTTTTTATCATTTGTTTTGCAAATAGATTTTTTTCAATTTGTCATTAATCTTTTGACTTTATGGTACTTTCCGCCCCACACACACTTTCTGAAATGGTTATGTGGACACATATATCAATTTTATTTCTTTATGGCTTCTAGATGTTGTTCTTATTTAAAGCATTCTTCCTGATTGCAGATTTTTCTAGAGATTTTATTGTTTTTATGCATAAATCGTTGATCCAGCAAGCATTGATTTTCATGGAGAGAAGAATGTTTATTTTTGACTTTATATGCATTTTTATTGTTTGAGTTTTTGAAAATGAGCATTTGTTGGCTTCTGTAATTTAAAATTTCCAGTAAGTGAAAAAAAAAAAAAAATGACAAGGCATAATAGCCCACAGGACAAAGCCTGGAGAGAGAAAGAACAGGTAAGGGCTGTTTTAATAGCCTTGATCAGACATGTTCATTCAATACGCTGACCATCTATTACCTGTCAGGCCCTGTGCTAGATCCCGAAGACATAATAAGAGCCTGGATTGAAGAGCTGACAGTGGTAATAAGGAGGAGGGGAAGGACTGATGGAAGTGTTTTAGCCCATGGAACCATCACCATGGCAACGGGAGCCTGAATCATCTCTATGGAGACACAGTGCTTGAAATTACGACTAGAGGGATAGTGTGACACTGTTGGTGAGGATTCTGAAAAAGGTAAACAGGGGTGTGACAGATGTTGCAAAATTGCACTGTTACTCCCTACACTGAGGCAATTGCTTCCTTTTTCCCCAATGTTCTGTTTTATACGGAAGATAGAGACAAAATAATTCAAAGATAACACAGATTAAGACAAGTACAAGCTTTCTGGGGTCATTGCTATTCATGACTGCACCAGCTAGGCGAAAGCCTTTTCCTTAAGGAAGTCACCATCCAACGTAACACACATTACATACTAAGTGTTCTTGGGTCCTGGACTTCTGAATCCTGTACTGCTTCACTACTGACGGAGACTTTTCTCCTCACAGAAACCATAAGGACTTCTGTCCAATGTTTAAGGCTAAAAAGAAACTTGCATATGTTTAGGGATGGGGCTTGTTTTAATGGGAAATTTGATCAGGGCTTGAGCTAGACTCCTGAGCTATTTGATTATTCTATAACATAGCAGACCACTTGCTCACGAGTACGGGGGGTGGTCATATTTATTACTATATCTAATAATAATACTTTTGCTTCTCCACTCCACCCCTTCACTTGGAACTTCCAACCTCACATTCAGAGGCACTGGGGCTTTGGGCAGTGCTAGGGCAGAAGGAGTTCTAAGTCACAGGCTCTAAATCAGTCCGGGACAGCACTGTTCTTCTGCCACTACCTGGCTCTGGACCTTGCTGTTTCCTCTCTCTGTGCTTACTGCTCCCGCCTTTGCTTCCCATGTCCTGCAGTGTCCAGCCACCACATCAGCATAAACAAAGTTGCTGCTGCCTTTATCAGACCCGCTCAGACAGCACACCTGAAACCAGCATGTCATCTTGGGTGCAAATTCTATTAAAGCTCAGGGATAACCAAAGGGAAACTTCCATCTAGTGCCAGATGAGACTGCTTTTAGGACCAAGCCCCAGGCTGAGCCTCCTCCATGTGGTAGAGAACAGTTTGCCTCCATTCTAGAATGGTCTCCAAAAGTCTGTCTACCTTTTAATAAAGTGATCCTATAAATCGATTTGTGATTTTAGTCATTGCAAAAGTCCCAAAACTTGCTTCCTTAAATCCAGCCTAGCCTTTGGGAATCCCTGGCCACAGGGGTCTTCTGCCCTGGCTATAGGTATCCTGCACAGTGGATCACCTATTAGGATTAGGGGAGAAACTAGGAAGCAGGGTTGCACATTGAAATTACCTAGGGAAACTGAAAACTACTGATACTTGGTTCCATGCCCTAGACATTTGGGTTTAATCTGTCTGGGACATGACCTAGGCAAGGAGTTTTTAAAAATTTTTTCTAATATCAAAGTTGAGAACCACTGCTGTTATCAAAACTAAAGTGGGCAAATTAAATAGAAATAATTCTGTTACAGCAAGCAAAATCTAGCAATCTCCTTTGGTCATACGAAGTTCTCCAGAAATGCAGGGTCGACATTGTTCTTGTCTCTGTAGCCCCCCCATTGCATTCTCCATAGCAACCAGATGGAATTGATTCCATTGTCCTGGCCTGGCTGATTCCTAGTTCTCTCTACTAAGTGATACGGAAATTGTTGGAAGAGACTACATATTGGAATAATTCATGCTGGTATGTCAAGTGCTTGGTAAATGTTTATCTACGTTAGTTGTGTGGTCAGAAGCTGGCTGCGCTGGGAATTAGAACACGCAGAGACTGGCTCCTTCCTCCACTGGCACAGAGCAGAAAAGTCTGAGGCTCCTGGTATTGGCATTTGGATGCTTATAGGCAATACAATAGGCATTGTGGGGTGTGAGGCTTCCCAGCAGCCCCTGATGTCTAGCAGAGACACTGTCCATGGTGTACTGAGCAGGCATCTTGCAGGTTAGAATGACTGCTATGGAAGCAGCCAATTTGCATGAACCTAGTCTATACTTCTTCATGCACAAAGCTCGGGTCATAGGCTCCCAACAGATCAGAAGGATGCAGAAGTAGCAAAGCATTTGTTTGCTTGTTTACTTGTTTGGAAGTCCTAAATCCTACTAAGAAATGTAAATGTAAATATAAAGCCAACTGGGTCAGTGCCATGTGGAAGAAGCCAGGGTGAGGCCAGCCTCATCTTCCTGGACTTTTCGATGGAGTCAGCCTTTCAGATACCATTTTCTAGGTTTAGACGCTACACTATTCTAATTGGGGAAAAGCAATAAACCCAGGCCTCAGACATTTGTGCCGAGAGAGAGACAGACAGACAGACAGAGAGAAAGCCCAGTGCAGTTTGTAGAGGGGTCTTTCAAAATGTAGATAAAGAGGGGCCGGTGAGATGGCTCAGCAGCATAAGCACCTGCCCGGCAAGCGCAAGGGCCCGAGTTCGACTCCCGGAACCCACATACGAAAAAGGGGCCGGTGATATCGCTCAGCGGCACAGGCGCCTGCTGGCACGCGAGGTCCTGAGGTCGACCCCCTGGTACCCACAAAAAAAAAATGTAGATAAAAAGCATGCATGATGTTCACCCTCACCGTGTACAGGAGTCAGGGCATTGCAGAGAGGGCAAGTAGAATGAGGGTGCTTGGGAAAATGGCATCAGCTGTAGTGGGTGGAGGGCAACAAGGAGTTTTCACATCATCTCAACTTGTCTCAGATGAAATCTTTGGGAAGAAGTGGGAAAGGGCACCAGCAGTAGGCTGAGCAGCAGAACATGGTAGCAAGTGTATGGCTTGGGAGCAAGGCTGCCTGGGCTCAGGTCCAAGTCCACCAGGTACAGTGCTAGCTGTGTACCGATGGGCAAGTTTCTTAACTCTCTGCACGTGAGTTTGTCCCCCTTTTGACTAGGAGTGATATTAACAGTACCTACTTCACAGGGTTGTGATGAGGATTAAATAAAGAAGTACATAAAACCAGACAGTGGGCCCTCTATACTTGTGGGTTCTCCATCTGCAGATTCAACTGACTACAGATTAAAAATATATTTTTAAAAAATGTGTCTGCACTGAACATTAAAAAAACCCTTTTTATCTTTATCCCCTAAACAATACAGTGCAACAACTATTTACATAGTATTTACATTGCATTAGGCATTGTAACTAACCCAGGAACGCCCGGAGCTTATAGGTAGGTTGTATGTGAAAATGCTGCATTTTATAAAAGGGACTTGAACATCTGGGGTCCTAAAGCCAATTCTCTATGGATACCAAGGGACAACTGTATTCCATACATCGCTTGGCAGATACTAAACACACTAAGTGCTCACTGGAGTTAACTTTTATTACCTCAGAGTAAATGTGCATATGGACCCTGGTGTCCATAAGGACCTGAGTTCCATTTATTGTGCAACCTGCAACTGAGCCTCAGTTTCTCCCCCTAGGCAGCAGGAGAGAAGAAGTAAAGACTCAGTGGGTGATGGTTGGGATTAAAGGAGGTGATGGTGGGCCCCCCACCTCCTGCCAGGACTTTTATAGCTTCTCTATCTTATTTCCTGGGGCCTGAGAGAGACCTCACAGCGGCTTCTGCTCTCTCCCGCCCTCAGAGCCCAAGCTCTAGGGATTGAGAGAACTCCGCAAGGCACTGCCTTCACTTCCCAGCGGACACAGGCCTCTTTTTTTTTTTTTTTTTTTTTTTTTTTTTGTGGGTACCAGGGGTCGACCTCAGGACCTTGCGCTTGCCAGCAGGAGCCCATGCTGCTGAGCGAAATCACCGGCCCCCAGTCAACTCTCTTTGATCCCCAGTTCCCAGATTGTTCCCAAATGTAGCGACGTGTCATCTTCTGCCTGTAGGTGATAACCTTGTCTGGAACTCGGAAATGACGTTGAGCCCATCGCCGTCGTTCTGGAAAGCTCTGAAAATCTCATCTTTGCATGGCCAGGTGTGTGAGGCCACAGGCCAGGGTTTCCCAAGGCTCACCTGACAGGGCAGCTTCTCTCTCTGGGCAGCCTGCGGAAAGGTGAGCGCGCATCGCCCCCAGGTGGCCGCTGGGTAGACACGCGCCACCAAGGTCTCTCCTGGGAGGGAGGGCTGCCCAGGGGAAGATTGCTCCACTCAAAGCCAATTAAGTGCGCCTTCCCCACTTGTCCCTGATCTCACCACGAACTCCCTCGAAGTCCTTCCCTAGGGACAAGGACCCCTGTGTCTGCTATGGCAAGTGGCTCCCCCCGCCCAGTATTGGAGATTGAACTCGGGGCCTTCACTCAGAATTACATCCCCAGTCCCTTTTTTGGAGACAGGATCTTACTGTTACTACATTTTTCAAGCTGGGCTAGAACTTGTGATCTTCCTGCCTCAGCCTCCCAGAATGCTGGGATTACAGGTGTGCACCACCATGCCTGGCAGCAGGTGGATTCCTGAAAGCTCAGGATGCACCTGCGGAGTTGTCTGGGTGACAGCCCATGAGTCAACATAAGTCTCTGGGGCTAGGACAGAAACCAGCAGGGGGGCTGCCAGGGTGAAAGATGACCCGTCGCCAGTGATTTAAAACTTGCACCATGTCTCTTTTCCATTTTTATTGATTGATTGATTGATTGGCCTATTAGGCCTCTCCGTAAAGGTAGGACTGAGCCCAGCCCAGGATAGAGGATCCATTTTCTCCTTGCAGGAATTTTTTGGGTTGCTCTAGAGCCCCTTTGGCTGGGTACAGTTTCATGAGGCTGAACACAAAACTCCCAGACAAGCAACTGCTCCAAATGCATGAAGGAGACCAGCAACTAAACCAAGTTTGCAAACCCAAAATCTGAACTTGTGTTTTTAAATAAATACATATAAAAAATAAGATCAAAGAGCCAGGACTCAGAATTTAAGAACCCTTTCATTAGCTTTTCTGTTGCTCCATCGCTTGAATGAAATCCCCGACACCTGCAACTTAGAGGAGGAGAGGTTTCACTGGGCGCACAGTTTCAGAGGGTTCAGTCCACGGTCTGCTGCTGGCTCCAAAGTAGTGGAGCAAAGCTGCTCAGTTCATGGCAGCCAGGAAGCAGAGCCCAGGGATACATCCTCCAAGGTGTCCCCCAGTGGCCTTCCTACACCTTCCCTTCTGGCCTTTCCTGTACCACCAGAGCCTCCTAAATTTTTCTTGGAATAAAGGCAAACCAAATTAGGCCACAGTCAGGGAGGTGGAGAGGCGGAGAGGTTCTTTGATGTGTCAGGAAAATATAGTATACCTCATGTCCAACGGTAAGCAAGGAATTATGATGGTGGTACTCAGGGGACACCGTTCACTTTCAGGAGCCCATCCTGACCCTGGAAAAATAAGCACAGGTCAAAACTGAGCTTTTGAAAACTTGGAATGGAAATTTTACAGAACAGCCACATAAACAGATACAAGAAACACACATGACCAAGGAATCAAATTGGACATTTCAAAAAAATTTGCCCTCTTATCCACTAAGAGAGCAAATTTAGGGAAATTTTCTCTAATTTTCAAAGAACAAAGAAGTCCCTTTCTCTCTTTTTAAAACACTGTTTCACAGAATTAAAAAAGTAGAAAATAATTCCAACTCATTTCATGATGCAGTACATAATCTTGTTATGGATGAGGGCAGTCCTCAGAATTATTAGATTAGTTTTACTTATTATTATCCAAAAATCCTAAGCAAGAGATTATCAAATCAAATATAGCACTGTATTTTAAAAACACATCATAACCAAGAAGAATTTATCCCAGAATTCAAGAGTGGTTTAACATCAGGAAAAAAACAAAACAAAACAAAAAAACAAACACTAATTAGAGTGATTCACCACACCAAAAAGGTAAAGAAGAAAAACAATTTTATATTCTGAATTGATATAGAAATACATTTATATGAGGCAGGAGGTTTTCAAGTTTGAGTTGAACCCAGGCAACTTCAGGACATGGCAAGACTCTGTCTCAAAATAAAAAAATTAAAAATACAAAAGGAATAGAGATGTAGTTCAGGTCAAAGGTCCTGGGTTCAATCCCTGTACTGGAAAAAAAAATTATGCCTTGTATTAGTTCCTATTGGTGGGACAAAATACTCAACATCCATACTTAAAAAGAGGAGAGGTTTATTTTAGCTTCAGCTTATGGTTTTCAGAGGATTCAGTCCATGGTTAGTTGGCTTCAAAGCAGAAATAGCATGGTGGAAGGGATGGGGAGGAAAGCTCCCTAACCCATGGCACCCAGGAGAGGGGTGGCGAAAAGCCAGGGACAATAAGATAACCTTGTAGGGCATACCTTCTGTAATCTGCCTCTTCTGACCAGGCCCCACCTCCGAACAGATGAGACTTTGGGGGTACATTTTAGATCCAAACAATAAAATGCCTTGTGATGGTTAATTTTATGTGTCACCTTGGTTGGGCTGAGGGATGCCTAGAGAACTGGTAAAATTTTATTTCTGGGTGTTTCTATGAGGCTGTTTCCAGAAGAGATTAACATTTCAGTCAGTAGACTGAGTAAAGAAGAGGTACTATCACTATCATCTAACCTACTGAGGGCCAGAACAGAACAAAAATGTGGAGCAAGGGTGAATTCTCTCTCTCTTGTTGAGACAGAACATCTTGGAGTTCCTGGTTCTTGGGCCTTCAGACTCCAGGATATATGTCAGCCCCACCCATTCCTCAGGCCTCTGGACTTAGACTAGGAGTTACACTCTCAGCTCCCTGGTTATCTAGCTTGCAGATGGTACATGGTGGGACTGTCAGCTTCCACAGCCACATGAGCCCACTCTCATAAGAAATGCACACCTCCCCATATAGACACTCCTTGACTTGACACTCCATAAACCTAAGTTGAAAATATCGTAAGTCAAAAATATATGGAGCACCCCAGCTTAGCAGCATGGCCCACTGGTATGACATGGTACATATGGTCCCCTCATGATCGCCTGGGAGCTGTGGCAACTATGCTTTGCTGCCTCTATCAGCACTGAGGAACAGTATTGCGTTGCACCACATGGCTAACCTGGGAAAAGATCAAAATTCAAAATTTGAAGTATAGTTACTACTGACTGCGTGTTACTTTCACATCATTGTGAAGTTGAAAAATCACAATCACACACACACACACACACACACACAAGGCCCCTGTTGGTTCTGCTTCCATAGAAAAGCTTGACTAAACAAGCAGCCAATGATAATTCATGGTGAAACATTCCGTGAACTGGAAGTCTATCCTTCTGAATGTGCAGCAAAATACTCCCCTGGTGAAATTCGGAGAGTGCCATGAAAGCCAGGTGCCGGGCTTAGAGGTCCACTATCAGTGCCGCTGCTTGCTACTCTGCAGAAGGTCTTGAGCTGCTTGGTACAAGAGCCACCAGTGGCAGACGGATATTCAAATCGAGCTGTGAAATGCATAGGCATATTTTAAGTGAGAAATAGCCACATGTGGCTACTGTATTAGACAACCCAGTTATACAGCATTCTTTTCAGCATAGAAAGTTTTATTAGACAGTGCCAGTTTAGCCAACATAAAAACAAAACAAACAAACAAGACCCAAGAAAATTAAGTTAAGAGGCCAATGGATTGGAAAGAAAAAGTCGAGTTTTCCATCCCTGCAGACAATATGATTGTCCTCATAGAACATCCAAGAAAATATGCAGAGGAACTACTAAAATTAATAAAAGCATTGCGCAATGGTGCTATACACATGCTTAACATAACAATAAGAGCTGTCACAGATGGACTTTGTCTAGCTCTGTGCAAAGGCCTTTTAGGTAATCTTACACGTTACAGTAATTTAATTCTTACAACAACCCTGAGGTAAACAGTTGTATTATTTCACTTTGCAGATGTGGATGATTAAGTAACTTGTTCAGAGTCACACAACTAAAAGAGGAAAAGTCAGGCTTCAAACCTTACTCAGAACAGCCCTAAGCCTGCTCTTTAACCCCATGTTTTTTGGCCTCCATTGAGTTCCAAAGCACCAACAAAACAAAGTAGACAACATAATAGGGGGAAACGTAACAGACAAAAAAAAAAAAAAAAAGATGCCTCTGCAACAGCAACGGAATTTTAAAAAGAAATTAGGCATGAGAAATTAGGCAAAGATGCAAGAATGAGCTCCTTACTTTGGGGTACGTCCTGGTTCCCAAGGAGAGCGCTCAGTTTGGTACAACGCCACCTGTAACTCCAGGCAGTGAATCCTTTCTGGGATTTCAACCACTGAGCCCTGAGCAAATCTGAACTTCTCTTATGAATTTGCTTTCCCAGCGTCAGGTTTTTCAGGGTGACATCAGACAGGCTTTTGTCTTTCTGGATCAGCACTGGTGGCTTTCCTTCTTTCCAGAGGGTGATGCGAGCTGCCCAGGCTGCCTCCGCACAGGGTCCCCGTGCCATCGACAACTTTAGTGACAGAGCACGGGCTTGGGATCTCCACCTGCCCAGAGTGCCATTGATCTCTCCGGTGCTTGACTTTCACCTCTACACAAAATACTGCATTGGCTCCTTGGAGAACTCATCTCCGCATCTGAGTTCAGCCAGAGGTTTCTGCCAACTTTCCCAAATTTCAGTTTGGCTCTTTACGGAGGTTGGAAGAGGTTCTTTCCCATGGTGTGCAGTTTAACACTTCATGTTTAGAAAAAAATTCTAAAGGCCTCACGAACATCTCTGCTATTATTTTCACCTTTAAGAAGAGTTCTTATACCATTTGCTCAGCCTCATGGTAGATGGTAGTGTTATTTCCATCACAGACCCAAGGGGATCTCGGCTGTCGGACTCCCAGTCAGAGGAGTAGAAAGGGACTGCTGAGATTTCCTTAGGTGACAGCAGCATTCTGGGGACCCCATGGTTGGTGTGTTAGCTTTCTGTTACTCTAACAAAAACATCTGAGATAAATCAACTTGAGAAGAGGGAAAGTGCATTTCGGCTCTCAGTTTTGGAGGTTTCTGTCCATAATCAATTGGCCCTGTTGCTTGTGGGCCTGCGGGGAGGCAGCACGTCTCGGCAAGGAGGGTGTGGTGGAACAAAGCTGTTCACCTTGTAGCTGGGATGAAAAAGGGAGATGAAGGAG
The DNA here is from genome assembly GCA_028451465.1 of Erethizon dorsatum. Classification (NCBI taxonomy): domain Eukaryota; kingdom Metazoa; phylum Chordata; class Mammalia; order Rodentia; family Erethizontidae; genus Erethizon; species Erethizon dorsatum. The sequence goes on from CM051834.1 coordinate 84,801,534, forward strand.
CTGGGGTCCCAATATCTCCTTTAAAGACATCCCCATGATGACTTCACTTCTCCCCACTAAGCTCCACCTGCCAAAAGTTCCTCATTCCTCCTCCATAGTACCAAGGTGAGGATTAAGCTGTCTTGGTCATTTTCTCTATCGCTGAGACACAATACCCAACTCCCACAGCTTAAAGGAGGGGGGATTTATTTTGGCTCAGGGTTACAGTCCACAGTCAGCCAGCTCTGATACAGAAACTGCATGGTGGAAGGGACCGGGCAAAGGGAAGCTGCTCACATCATGGTGGCCAGGAAGCAGAGAGGGAAGAGAGGAGCTGGAGAGCGAGATAGACCCTGTCGAGTCCCATCCCCAGTGACCTGCCCCTAACCAGACCCCATCTCCTAACAGCAAGTCAGCTGTGTGGCCCCCATGATCCAATCACTCTCCAAAAGCCCCGCCTGTGGGAGCACAGGGCCTCTGGGGGACATCCTTAATTGAAACCATAGCACAGGCCTTCTGCCTATGGGCCTTTGGGGGGACATTATCCAAACCATAGCAGTTCTCTGTGTCCCCAGAAGCCAATTAGTGGTCCAGCTCTGCCCATCTTCTGCCCTCTTATCTGAGTAGAAAATTCTACTGCACCTCTATTTTCAATTGGTTGCCCAAATTCTAACTTTTTCATTGCAATAAAACTTATACCCCTCTTACTTGGGAAGGAAAAACTTTTATAAGGGGATAATTCAAAAAATAGATTGAAGAATCTAGACTAAACAGTTGTAGAATTCTTTGCACTTCATAACATATGAAGATTGTACAGTTGACTGGTTTCTAATTATCTCCATGTATGTGGAGAGATCATGCGTCTTTCTATTCCTCAAATGTTTGTTCCTTTATTTTAAGACTCAGTAGCTCTGGGAAAAGTGCTTTGATCAAGTTGATTACACCATGATAGGTCAAAACACACTGAAAAAACAGGCCAGCGTCTCAGTGTTTTGAGGGTTGTATCTTTTGCCATTTCTCACAGCTCTAGAACTTCAGTCCCCAAGGGTGTCTGGAAAATGGAGAAGGAAACTGCAGTTAACTCTGTCGCACAGTCTTAGACTGAATGCTTCTGTCTCCTGAATTCATACGTCAAAGCACAAACCCTCAGTATGGTTTTACGGTAGACACAAGGTCTCTATGAAGGGAACTGAGGTTAATGAGGTCCTAAAGTGAAGGTCTGATCTGATAGGATTAGTGTCCTCATAAGAACCACCAGAAAGCCTGCTCTTTCTCCCTCCTCCCTTGAGTATAACAAGGAAAGGCCACGTGCGCTTAGATGGCCATAGCAAGAAAGTGGCCATCTCCAAGCTAGAAAGAGAGCCCTCGCAGAACTGAATTTACTTGCACCTTGACAATAGACTTCTCCTTCCAAACTATGAGTTAATAAATTCCTGTTGTTTGAACCATCCATTTGTTAAAGCAGCCTGAGCAGACTAAGGTAAGTACCTATAAAACTTTAGAGGGTCTTAAACTGAGGCCTATTGTAGTTTACACCCAGATGTCCCCATCAAGCCTCACATGATCATAGGCAGCAGCTTTGGAAGGAGACTGGATTACAGGGTTTTATAACTGCCAGGTAGGTCCTGGTTGGAAGAGACAGGTCACTGTGGGCCTTACCTGGAAGGTGATATCTCCATTTCTGGCTCCTTCCTTGACTCTCTCTCCTTCCCGTCTGCCATGACACGAGCACCTCTTCTCTGCTATGCCCCTCTGCCATGCTGTCCTGCCTTGGAACAACTGGATTATAGGCTGAAATTGTCAGCCAAAATAAACCTTTCCTGTAAGTTGCAGGTGTCCCAATGACAGGGGAAGTGACTAAGACAGGGCCTATGAGCCCTGCCGGGTCCATGGGCAGAAATGTGTTTTGATACAACTGTTTAAAATGTAGCCCATGTAATTTATGCATTTAAACACACAATGCTCAGAAGGGCTTCAAAGACATCACCAGGCTGTCAATGAGGTCCGTGACATTGTGGGGAAAACAAAAGAGGAAGAATCTTTTTACCTCCAGACATGAAATAAATATACTCTATGTGGTATCAGGGCAGAATGACTCCCCTCTTGTTTTAAACCATACATTTTACTTGGGCCTAATATTCAGTATTTCAAGTCTATAACCTTTATATTAAAATGTATAGATTTATACATATACAGGGGAAAATCATACAGAATTTTAAAAATTTTGTGGTGCTGGGGATTGAATATTTAATTCCAACATTTATATTGCGTGTAAGCCACTATATGCCTTCCTGTAACCCTATGTATAGGTATCATATGTGTACTTAGCATATGCGTGTATCATATCGTGGTGGACTGACAGCTGGTGGTCAGCTTGTAACACCCAGCTGAACTGAATCAGCATGGTGCTGGGTGTGGAGGGCCCACCTGAGGACTGTTGCCAACAACATAAAAGGGAGAACTGGAGAGGAAGAGGTGGTGATGCTGGTTCTCCTTGAGGAGCTTGTTGTGCTGGCTCTCCTGATAGGAACTTGGCTGTTCTCATCGTCGGAGGAGCTCAGGACCCCGTTGTGGCTGAGGATGGCTGTGGTACTTTTCAGGGGAGCTCTGGTCCTTACTTTGAGTGTCGCTTCCTGGCTCCAGTGCAGATCCCTCAGCCTGCTGGCACAGATCCTTTATGCTGCTGGCACAGACTTTCTAGCTTCCACCACTGACCTTTGGGCCTTCCCAGCACAGATCTGTGAAATGGAATTGCATGAGACATTGTTATGGGCTCTGGGCCTCCAGCTAGACTCATGGGGGACATTGCCATGGGCTCTAGGTCTTTAGCTGGACTCAGGCAGGACATTGCCGTGGGATCCAGGCCCTCAGCTGTGGGATTCTTTGGGTCTTTAGTGTGTGGACAGATCTCCTGCACTCTTTTTGCATTTGACTCTTTGGGTGACTATTATAAAATAATTCTATAAATCATGTGTCCTGTATTCAATTGTTTCCCTTACAAACCCTGACTACAACACATATACAACGTACCGTATCACATGCCATATGGTATGCCATGTATGACATGCCATGTAAGGATTACAAATGACAGCAAACATTATAAAGGCAGGTTCAAGAAGTAAATTTAAAATGTTATTAGTAATATTTTAAAGCAGAGCACTAAGAGTGCTTCTAGGAGAACTGAGCTGCTGCTCTCTGAAACGGAAACAACTCACACATCTGCCAACAGTGCTTGGAGAAGACGGCTGAGTCTGTGTTAATGGTTAGTAGAGTAGGGAGGTCAAATATTTCCCCTGTGGTGGGTCCTAGCCATGGTAGAGCTAGAGTTGATGGTTTATAAATGGTGTAAAGAAGCTGTCTGGGAGGAAGAACAATCATTTATGACTCCCCAGAGCTGGAAAACCTCGTAGTTCTATTGACACCAAATCCCGATATCAACAGAAGACAGCCAGAGTTGGTGAGGATGTGAAGAAACTGCATGCCCTGTCCATGGTTTGGGAGAATGAAAAATGGTGCAGCCACTAAGGGAAAACTGGAGGTTCCTCAAAAAAATAAAAAATAGAACTACCGTGTGATCAAACGAGCTCACTTTTGGTTACTGAAATTAGGATCTTGGAGAGATATTAGTACTACTATATTTATTGTCAATCTATTTATAATAGCAAGATGTGGGCCACCCTAAACATTGGCATGATGGTGTATGCCTATAATTCCAAGAGAGGCTGTATGCCTATAATTCTGAGAGGCTAAGGCAGGAGGATGGCAAGTTGGAGCCCTGCCTAGGCAACTTAGTGACTCAGTGAGACCATGTTTCCAAAAAAAAGTATCTAGGGATGTAGCTCAGTACAGAGACCCTGGGTTCAATTCCCAGTGCCAACAAAAGCAAAAGAAAGAAAGAAGAGAGAAATATGGTCTGTACACATAATGGAGTACTCTTTGGCCTTGAAAAAGAAAGAAATTCTGCAGTATGTGACAACATGGATGGAGCTTGAGGACATTACGCTAAGTGAACTAAAACACAGTTACCACAATGAGCACAGTGTCATGTGCCTATAATCTCAGCTACTCACTCAGGAGGCTGGGGCAGGAGGATTGTAAATTTGAGGCCAGCCTGGCAACTTAGTGAGACCCTGTTTCAATATAAAAACAAACAGGACTGGGAATGTGTGTAGCTAACAGGCAGAAATTCCCTGATTCAATACCCAGTACTTAAAAAAAAAAAAAGTTGCCAAAAGACAAATAGTACATGATCCCACTTATAGGACATATCTAAAATAATCAAATTCATACAATCAAAGACAGAATGGTGATTTCCAGGGACTGGGGTGGAGGGGAAATGGGGAGTTATTAATCATAAACTTTCAGTCCTGCAAAATGAATAGGCTCTAGATATCTGCTCTACAACAATAATGTCCACTTAAAAATTTGTTACAGCTGGGTGTGGTGGCGCACGCCTATAAGCCCAGCACTAGGGAGGCTGAGGCAGGAGGATCGCTGTGAGTTTGAGGCCAGCTTGGGCTATATAGGGAGTTAAAAGCCAGCCTGAATTATGTAGTGAGACGCTGTCTCAAAAAAAATTGTTACAAAGGGTAGATCTCATGTTAAGTGTTCTTATAATAAAAAAACTCTAATGTAACTCACTACACCAATGCTTAATAAAACATAGAATTGAGAAGTAGACAGAGGTCGAGCTTTCAAGGATAAGTAAATGTCTTAGTTACTTTTCTCATTGCTGAGACAAAATACCAGGCACCCGGAGTTAAAGGAGGAAAGGTTTATTTGGCTCATGGTTTGCAGAGGTTTCAGTCCCTTGTCAGCTGGCTCCAAGGCAGGGTGGCATGGCAGAGGGGCATCACAGAGGAGAAACAGTTCATGGCAGCAAAAGACAGCAAAAGCAAGTGACAAGTGACAAACTATAAGTAACTAGCAGCTAGCCTCTTTCTGTCCATTATATTGTATCCAAGGCAGATAGCACTCACACCCTTAATCCTAGCACCCTTAATCCTAGCAAATTGCACCCTAAATCAATCACACACTCTAGATCCAGCCACCTCTGACAAAGCCCCACCTATGACCACATGAGGCTTTGGGAGGACATCTAGATGCAAGCCATAACAGTAAGTCAAATAGCTGAGAAAATATACTTTGAGGGAAGTCTTCCTTTGTATTGTGTTTATACAGAATTACATTTATGAAAGAAAGAAGTTGCATTAAAATAGGCAATATGTAAGAATAATAACATCAACCTTCAATTATTCATCCTAATTAAGTAGAAAGAAGATATTGACAGTGTAAACAATGTCAATTCTTATTTTACTGTGGAAAACATACACATATGTACATCTATATCTACTCACTAGAGGAAATATTCGTAAATACAGTTGTCCCGCTGTATCTCTGAGGTTTGGATGCAGGAACCTGCAGATGCTCAAATGCCTTAAATAAAATGAGGCAGTATTTGTGGATAGCCTACATGTATTCTCCCCTGTACGTTATTTATATTTAGATTACTTATGATACCTAAAACAATGTAACCACTACACAAACACGGTTGTATTGTTTAAGGAATGACAACACAGAAAGGTCTGTAGATGTTCAGTACAGATGCAGTGTTTTTCTAGATATTTTCAATCCATGTTTGGTTGAATCTGAGGATATGGAACCCACTGATATAAAGGGCTGACTTCATATATTGGGCAAAGATGAGTTCTCACACAATGTCTGTTCCCAACATCCTACTGAGTTGATTCTACCATTACTCTGAAGCCAGCTTGTAACTGGGGAAGAAAAGATTGCTACAGAATAGCTCAAAAAATAGGTTAAGAAGCTAAACTAACATTTGTTATTTTACAAAGCACATTCACACAGTCTCTGTAGCTATTTTAAGTTGCCTATATGTGGTATGCACTATGCAAGTGTTGCAATAATTAAAAGATTTAGAATTAGTTTCTTTAAAGTAAATCATCAAAGTACAAGAGGTTTTGGCATTCATTCTATTAAGTGCATTTATTTAGTCAGATGTTAATTTGTGTATATTTTACCACTTAACACTACAGTTTAAGTGGACATTAACTGAATACACTAAAATTAGTGCAAATGGCTATATACACTGCTGAGAGACAAATGAATATTCAATTGAGCTAGATGTTTAGAGGTGTATGGGTTTTGTCAAATGTGGGTTCAAAACATAATCTTCAAGTCTTACCATTCTTAATGGTAGGTTGAGATGGAATTGAGAAGCAAGGATTGCTGTGGAAGATGGAAGATACAGCCAAACATCTATGCTCTTTCCTAGTTCCATTCAATTGACCCTTTAGCAATCGTGTATACAATCTCTGATAAAAAAAAAAGGTGAATACCAAACCATTATTATAGTAAAAGACACATTGCCACGAATCCCCCTCAAAATACTCACCACCATTTCTAACACACTTACCTCTTTGTTCTTGTCACTTTCTAAAGCATTACTGGAAGTCTTTTGTTTCTTTTGTTGTGCTGTCATGGCTGCCTTGAAGTCCTGAATGGATTCATAATGTTTACTTTATTCATGGTCATTTTGACTTTAGGGAAGAGCCAGAAGTTGCACGGTGCTTCTCAAAATAAGGTAGATGAGGATGCACGGTAATGTTTTTACGAGCCTGCCTTTCTGGTGGAAGGCACTTAGCAGCAGCATTCACGTATTTTTGCATTTTATTTTCTTTTTGAGACAGGGTCTCTCTGTAGTTGAGGCTGCCCTTGAACTCTTGGCAATCCTCCTGCTTCAGCGTGCCAAGTACTGGGATTATAGGCATGTGCTAGTAGAGAGGACTTTCAGAACTGCTTGAGAAAGTGGCAAGAATGATAGAGTAAGTGGATTCAAATTGAAGGGGAGTTTTTTTGGGGGTGGGGAGGTGGTAGCAATGTGTCTTTCACTGTAATAAAAAAAAGTTAAATATTCACCATATAGTCGATCACCCCTTGTATGTTTGAACCTTGCTGAGACCCCCAGTCTGGAAACCAGCAGAGGGGATAAGTGGAAAAGGACGGAGTCATATGGTTTGTATATAGAAAGTCAAACTCATTAGTATGCGGATTGCAGTCTGAGGGTGTTCAGGGAAGGACAGGTGTGTGCGAGGCAGACAGGTAAGCTGATTTCCAGCTCATTAGAAGATGTGAATGCCTGGAATGTACTTACTAGGCAATGCTTGTGTGTGTGTGGGGGGTTGGAATGCTTAAGTGGGTGTTTGCATAAAAACATTTTTAAAGGACAAAATTTCTCTGAAGTTTTATGATAGAGAGGAAGATTTTTCTTTTCCATGTTAGTTTTTATATCCTTAGCACCCTAAGAATGCAGGCACACAACAGGAGCTCACCCTGTGAATTCAGTTCACCTAGGAGAGGTGCTGCCCCGCCAGCTGTGGGCAGCAGCAGCCTGCGGGGTTAGGTTGGGCACCAGGATGAAGTTGCATGAATACATGAATACGCTTGAGAGGTTTAGCCTCTGTGGATTATTTGTAGGATGACTAGTCTTGTACATAATTCTTTTTTGTGTGTGTGGTGCTGGGGATTGAACCCAGGGCCTTGTGCGTGCAAGGCAAGAACTCTACCACTGAGCCACATCCCCAGCTCGAGTCTTGTATATTTATATGTAGGATTACTATAAATTTTTGGAAGGCATTTGACAACATGCAGCAAAATACTTACACGTAAATATTCCTACTATTTAATCTTATAATTCTATTTATAGGACCCTGTCCTAAAATAATAATCTTAAATGAGGAAAAGCTTTATGTATAAAGACATTATTGCAGTATTACTTTTTAAAACTTTTTTATTAGTACCTGTTTGCAGTACGTGATTACATCCATTGTGGGGAATTGGTACATGTACATAACACAACCTCAATTCTTTTTACTTCCTCCTCTCCCCTCCCTGCAGTGCTACTTACTTTTAATAGAGAATAAAATGAAAATAATCTGGTAATTGGGAAACAAGTTATTGTATATATTCTATCTGGAGTAATACACTCATTAAAACTATAAGGACAATATAATAATACAAATACTTATAAGTTTTTGAAAGACACAAAATTAAACGTAGAGAATGTTTATAAATTATGGGAAAGGGGTGGGGGAGCGAAGGAGAAATTTGTTAAGTGTTTTCCAGGGATCGGTAAAGCACTTTTTCTCTATGTATTTTTCCTGTTTCCTATAATTACTTCATTCAGTCAGCAAGTATGCATTGAACGTTCATGATGTGCTACGCGCTGCTCCAGGAATGGGAGGAAAAAGTGAATAAAACACGAATTCTAAGAGGCTGAGGCAGGAAGATCACAAATTTTAGCCCAGCTGGGCAACTCTGAGCCTTAGATACTGTCTCAAAAAAAAAAAAAATTAAATAAATAAATAAATAAATAAAATTAAAATAAAAGTAAAAAGGGCCGGGGATAGAGCTCATTGTGAGGGAACTGGGTTCAATCCCCAGGCCCGAAACAAAACAAAAATCACACACAAATCGTATTCTGGAATTCACATTTTAGTGGACGCAGAAAATTAACAAAATAAAACGATGAAACGGCGTATCAGATGACTAGCGCTCAGGAAAAATTTAAGCAAAAAAACAGCGTAAAACAGATTCTGCTTTTTGACCCGGAGGGCTGGGAGGAACCAGCCCACAGAGCCACGCAGCCGGGCGGGGCGGGCAGGTTTAGCTGTGGCGCGCGGCGCCTACAAGGTGCAGTGGGTCACGTGACTCGAGGGGCGGGAGGAGGAGAGCCGAGTTTGGCTGCGCACCTTCCCAACAGTCAGGCGGGCGGAGCCGATAACCTAACAAACGTCCTCGGAGCGCCTGGGGGCGGGGCGTCCGGGCGAGGTTTGAAGATCCGGGGGCGGAGGCCTTCCGCCCAGTTGGCTTTTCGGTTGGGGGTCGCGGTGGCCGTGTGGTGTGCGGTCGGGCGGAGACGCGCGGTGTAATGGCGACCTTTGTGAGCGAGCTGGAGGCGGCCAAGAAGAACTTGAGCGAGGCCCTGGGGGACAACGTGAAGCAGTAAGGACGGCGGGGGCGCAGCCTTCAGCCCAGCGCGGGGGGCGCTTTCGGGGCCTAGGGAGGCCACCCGGCGCGGAGACTGGGCAGCCTCGCGTCCTCCGGGCCGCGGCGGGTTCCGGGCGGGGCTGGGGCGGCCAGGCCGAGCGGGCTTCCTGGAGGCGACCCGCGGGGACCCGGGCGACCCCGGCCCCCAGTGTCGCCACTGTGACTTGGAGGTCGTAACCGTAGCGAGCGGTAGACGCCGTCCCCAGCCCAGCTGTGTCCTGTCCGCGAGCCCCCGGCGGGCGCGAGGTGGGGACCGCTTCTAGCCGGGGACGCGGGCCTTCGATGTCACCGCACGCCTGGCCCCGAACCCGGTCACCGCGGGACCCAGCGCGCCGTGGGCTAGGGCTGGGCCAGGGAAGGACCCCTGCACTTGCAAGGAGTACAGGAGTAGGGCGTTTCTGACACATTCTTGTTAGAGTTTTATTTTTCAAAAATCTAGGAAGCAGCCTTACGTGGTGGTGCACGCCTATTATATCAGCTCTCAGAAACTGAGGCAGGAGGATCACCGTGAGTTGGAGGCCGTCCTGGGCTACATAATGAGTTCAAAACCAGATTAAATTACGTAGGGAGATCCTTTCTCAGCCCCCCCCCCCCAAATCTGGGAAGCACTTAAAATTTAAAACTATAGTGCCCTGTGTGGTTGCTGCTGGATGACTTGTGCGGTGCCTTCTCCATTTTCATTACTCAGTAGATGACTTCCAGTGATGGTAGATGAACAAGGAATTTGGGGATACTTTTTCTCCGACACTTTCTTCTTTTCAGCCATCTCTTTATTATGACTGGATTGACGCTACTTAGCCTGGAGTGTCACAAGTGATTTCAGAGATTTTTCCTCCATGTGAAATTTTGGGGTGGCAGTTAAGTCCTTTTCATCCTTACAAAAGGCAATCAAACAAAGACTGGGATTAAAATCTAATCTATTAATTTAGCAGCAGAATTACTTCGTTTTTTGTAAACATTAGGTGACTTCCAAAGATATAGTGGCCCATTTAAAGTTATATTTTAATATTTATGTTTACTGTCAGTCTATTCCTTTCTTATTTATTAAACATTCTTATTTTAAAAGGTATATTTGACAGCTTTCACACTCAATTAACTATAGCCTTTTACTTTTGTACTACACTTTCACTCTCGTCCATCTACAATGCTTAGAAATATTTGAAGGTGAATGATTTCATACTACAGTGAATTTGAGGGACATGGCTTGTGTGTTTGACTTTAACCCTGATGAGACAGAACCGTGCCCTCCATGATCCCACACTTACAACTCACACACAGTGAGTTCAGGGCTGCCAGGCATACTTTTGAAGTTAGTGTTCCTTATTATGTTTCTAAAGGCCAAAGCTTGACTATCTCATGTTGGTCAACTATGGATGGATGTGGGTGCATCTGTAGCAAGAATCCCTAGTAAAAATGTAACTAAATGTGTCTTTGCTAGGAATAGGTAATGGTACAGTATTGTATTGTTCTGCATTCGTGTTTCCATTCTTTCATTGACCTGCTTCCCTTTCTGTTCCCTAACAAGTGCCTTGTGGTTAAGCAATCTGTAATAATGCTATACACTCATTTCTCCATAAGCAGTTTGCTTTGGTTTGTACAGCTTGGCCATTTAAACGTGGTCCTCGGTGGTGACGGGTAAAACATAAGGTTATGCAGAGAGCCTGCATGTGAACCATTGCTGTTTACCCAGTGACCCAAATGTCCTTTATGTCTGCTAGGTCAGATTGTTGCCTATGTCGGGTTCCAGAAGGACACGGACTTCGCTAGCAAACTCACCTTGTGTAGTACCCAGTAGAGTTTATGTTCAAATAGATGCCTAATGTTTTGAAGATTTGGTTATAGATTACTTAGTTTTCTCTAGGTACCTCTAGTGCTTCCTGGTCCAACCTATTTGCACTCATCATCCATCATCCTTACCTTCCTAGAGGTTGACTGTTTTTGGTATTGTGGAGGGAAGCAGGCATTTGTCTGTCTTATGCAGTGAATTAATGTGCGGACCAGGACTGGGGAGTAAGTCTTCAACTCTTGATAGCAGTTCTGTCTATTTGGGCTATAAAGTTTGTCTTGGAGAAGACAAATAACATCGTGCTGGCAGAACTTCTTGGTACAGCCTTGACTTAGTTCTGAAACAAGTTCACTCATGCCGAATAGGGTTCTATTTCTGTCTCTCCTATGAAACTGGCATAGGGCTTTTAAATAGTAAAAAATATTCTGTTATGATCTTTTGTTGAATACAGTGGAATAAAAAAAGACCTTTGGTTTTTTGTGGAGATTTATTTTACTCCTTTCATGGTTGTTCCTGTGTTTGTTTTTTCTTAAAAAGGATAACCAGGTGCCCAGCCAATCCGAAGGCTGAGGCAGGAGCATTGCTTGAGTCCAGGAGTTAAGGCCAGCCTGGGCAACAACAGCAAGCCCCATCTCCCCAAAATAGTACAAAAATGTCTACTGTTTTGAAATTCCTGGTGATGTATTGACTCGTGAGTGTGTGAGTAGTAGGTGAAAGGCTGCTGAGCTCTACAGTAAATGTGTTTTGCTGTTGAATGAAATGGCAGTGTCTTAGGTCTTGGGTCTTAAGCTATGTGTTTTAAAATGCACAGAGACCCAAAACTTTGCACCTAATTACATGCACAGGTACTTACAGAGTTATGTACTAACGTAACTTGAAGCTCATGCACATACGGGAGAAGCCTTTCTTCTGTGGGTGTATGTGGCAATGTTTAACCATCTTTTTTTTTTTTTTTTTTTTTTTTTTTTTTTGTGGGTACCGGGGGGACGACCTCAGGACCTCGCGCACCAACAGGCACCCGTGCCGCTGAGCGATATCACCGGCCCCTTTTTCGTATGTGGGATCCGGGAGTCGAACTCGGGCCTTCGCGCTTGCAAGGCAGGCGCTTAAGCCGCTGAGCCGTCTCACCGGCCCTGTTTAACCATCTTGTTAGAGAATTTTAAAAGTTTTCTTCCATTGGGAGCTCAAAGGAGCATTAGAATGTAAGATGTGCTTGAGTTGAAAGTAGTAAGACTTAGAGTCACTTTTAATCCTGTTCCATGAAGGCATCCTTAAACAGGATGTGAAAGATATATTTTACTCTTGTTTCTTACAATGTTGCTACGGTATAAAAGGTTAAATTTTTTTTTTTCTACCAGTTATTTGGTCATTTTTAATTTTTAGTGCAGGTTTTCATTTTTAAAACCACTAAGTTTCTCATAGCCTTGAGTCTTGTCTTTTTGGTAAGAAATTTAGAAACCCATTTCTTGAGGCAGTTCGATTAAAACTTGAGTTCATCTAAAGGGAAAGACATCGTCCAGAATAAGTACAATGACCACTCCCTTCCCATAAAACACATCTGCATGTTAAAGTGTGACTGTCCTGTAGGATTCCGGAGGGTAAGCGGTGTTTCAGAAAGGCGTCACTGAGAAGAAAGGGTGCAGCTGTGGGTTTTAGCTGAGTGGCTCATGAGTCCAATTCTGTGACCATCTGTCTGTCCCCGTCTAGGGAGAACCTTCTGTTTCTTTGCTGGTATTATTATTTTTTTTCCCCCCATATATGCAGGTACTGGGAGTCGAACTCAGGACCTCGCGCTTGCCAGGCAGGCGCTTATGCCGCTGAGCTATATCACCGGCCCTTTGCTGGTATTCTGATTCCTAGGTGTTCTAGTTTGCTAGGCTTGCTGTGACAAAATATCACAGACTGGTTAGTTTAAACAGCAAAAATTTGTTTTGTCACAGTTCTGGAAGCTGAAAGGTGAAGATCAAGATGTTGGAGGATTTGATTTCTTTGGAGGCCTCTGTTATGGATGTCAGCTTTCTCGTGTGTTAATGTGGTTGCCGGTCCTCATGTGTTGAGAGTCTTTCTGTGTCCTGATCTCTTACAAGTACACCAGCTGTGCTGGATTAATGCCCACACGAGTGGCCTCATTTTAAATTCTTTACCTGTTAAAAGGTCCTATCTCCAAATGTAGATACATTCTAAGGGATTGGGGTTAGTTAAGGCTTCCACACATTAATATAGGGGAAGACAGAATTCAGCCAGTGATTCTTGAGAATGTCGTATTGCCTTCCCTGGGAGTTGAAGCAGGTGAAGTGAACTTGGGGAAGAAGTGAAATCTGTGGTTTTTAATATTCTGTTTCTGCTTCTGCAGATACTGGGCTAACTTAAAGTTGTGGTTCAAACAGAAGATCAGCAAGGAAGAGTTTGACTTGGAAGCCCATAGACTTCTCACACAGGATAATGGTAAAATAATTGTCTGGGGAGTTATCTTATTGCTCTCAAATTTTCCCAGATTCAAGAAATTAAATTTTTTGAACAGTAAAATTTTAGTTTTAATGATATATAAGGTCGTCTTAATGTGGATATTTAAAATTAAATATAAAGGATGGCAGAATAGGGATGTTCAAAAATCCTTTCATGCTAGACTGAAGTAGGGTTTTCTTATGTTGACAATATTTTGTATTTGACTTTTGACAACCTTCCCTTTTCAGTCCATTCTCACAACGATTTCCTCCTGGCCATTCTCACGCGTTGTCAGATTTTGGTTTCTACACCAGGTAAGGGAATGGAAATACTTGCAATGTGTGTCACTATTGTGCAGATGCAAACTCTTTTACAGAACCATTTTAAAGCAGGTGACTTCCCTGTACTTACATTGTTTTGGTCTTTATTTAACATTCACCTACATTTTAGAGAACTTTAAGTGAAAAGTGAGGAAGAAGGTTGGAGGGAATAAAGACAGGGTACTCGATAGTAGGAAGGGTGAATTAGATGGTGGGGAAACCACAGTATATGTTGAGAACCTGGACTTCGATTTGTATTCTAAGTAAGGTAGCTTTCGCATGTGTGTTTGGTACAGAACAGTAGGTAGGGGAGAGCAGCATAATGGGGAGGTTGGTAAAAACCACGCTTGCTACATCCGCCTAAAGAGTTTCAGATAGAAACATTGACTCCTTAAGTTTTTGGAGCTAAGTGGTAGATTGAGTTGCAGTTTATCTCTTTAAACTATCTTAGTTTTAATAAGGCAAAAATAAATAATTAGGTACATTAGGGCCGGTGAGATGGCTCAGCGGCTTAAGCGCCTGCCCGGCAAGCGCGAGGGCCCGAGTTCGACTCCCAGAACCCACATACAAAAAAGGGGCCGGTGATATCGCTCAGCGGCACGGGCGCCTACTGGCGCGTGAGGTCCTGAGGTCGACCCCCCGGTACCCACAAAAAAAAAAAAAAAAAAAAAATTTAGGTACATTAAAAGCTTACCGCATGATAAAAGTTGTCCTGGATTTTGTTAAAAGCTTGGATTCATAGGTACCTCTTACATACGTAGGTTAAATTTTTTTTTCCCCAGTGATTAGGGTAGTTCTGATGATCTTGTATCAAAATCCTGTGTTTTACCAAGAAATGGTAGGCATTTTGTATCATTCCTCTCTCTGGTTATATCTAACTTCTATTGCATAATAAAGATTCGCATAAGGTCTTCTAACCACCTCCATTCCTCCACTCTCAAAGCAGTTGTTAGTGATGGAAAGCAGAGTGGGCAGTGGGCGTCGTCCGTGGAGGTTGGTGGCTGCTCCCTTAACCCTCACCATGCCATCTGTACAGTCTCACACGGTGACAGATTTCTAATGTTCTATTTAGATAATTAGAGATGGGCTTTGGCCATACCTCCTTTATGTCCAAAATTGGGTCATGGATAACCTATTTTGTTGTATAAAATTAATTTGAGCAGAGAAAAGCCAATATCGTAAGTATACCTTACTTGTTAGGTAGTATGTTGTAAAGTGCCACACACCCAGAAGATGAATGAAATGATCACAAATAAAAGCTGGTTGATAGGACTCAAGAGACACGGGTTCAAGTTGAGGTTTTGCCACTAACTTATATTGTCAATTACTTGGGGTTCTTAGCTTTCACGTTTATATAATAGGTACAGTAATATCTACTCTGTAAGTTCATGAAAAAACAGGTAAAAAAAATATAAAAATGTACTTTGAAAAGTAAAAAAAAAAAGCCGAATAGATATAAAGTTGTATTAGTTAAGTATAGGTAGCTGATTTTAGTTAAATAAAAATTTGATATTCTTCAGTGTGTATTATTGGTTATTTACAAATAAGTGAAGAAATAACCTATTTGGGACCTGAGAATGTATTTCTCTATTGGACATTCAATATTTATTTCTGCAAAAACAAAATTAATATTTGCTAGCAACAAAGATAATTTCTATTAAAAGTAAAATGTAGTTTTGTGTGCTTAACAATTGTGGATGAGTTGTTTTCTATTTTTCTAAGCCAGTCAGAAAAGGTGATTTTAGTAATACTACGTACTGAGTGACTGCCGTGGGTTAGACACCTTACACGTGTCCCCTTTCATCCTTGTGACTCCGCAGGGTGGCGTGTCCTTATAGATAGTGACACAAACTGGCAGGAGAAAACGAAAGCCCTGCAACTTGCCCAAAGGCCTATCAAACCACGGGGAAGTGTAGGGTCAAGCATCCGAGTGCTGGGGAAAACCCTCCCTTTGGCCAGGCTCAGTCCTTCTGCCATGTGTCCCCCAAAGCATTTGTCCCCGCAGCAGCAGCAGCCTCTAAGCTCTGGTCTGCAGACCTCCTTTTCATAATCCTCCACACGATCAGTTCACTTTCTTGTCACCTAGTTTCTACTTCCATTTATCTGGAGTTGATCTCTCAGGAAGTTGTTGAAGATTGGCTGACCTTACCAAGCGAGATGAGGTTGTGCCAGATTAGACATCTCTGCCTTGTTGCCCTGTGTTCTCTGAGATTCCTTCAATTCTTTTAGGCTGTTCAATACATTCTTTAAGTCAGCCATTTTTATAGCATTCTCTTGTTTTATGAATACATGTCTTCTCAAACTTTTCTGAAGATACCAGATAGAAATTGGTCAGTCTTTTTGCATTCCCTCTAGGATGGCTGTTGCTTGTTCAGTTAACTCCGTCATTCTTAACCTGGGCCATCATTTGGCTATGGCTTGTCCACTGTAGGCTCCGGTGTTGGCGGCTTTGTTCTCAGTGGAGCAGTGGTGAGCTTGTGCGGTCTTTGAGATGTGGGGCCTGGCAGTAGGTCATTGGGGCGGCTGCCTTCAGAAAGGATTTAGGAAGCACTTGTGGGACTCCTGAGCTCTTCAGAGAGAGAGTTGTTACAAAAGCAAGCCAAGGTCTGACCCCCAAGTCTCTTTCTCCTTCCCGTTTGGCTGTGTGATCTTTCCCTCTCGTGTGTGTGTGTGTGTGTGCGCTGTCTGCCACGAGGTTCTCATCAGAGCTGAGCCGATGCAGGCACCATGCCCTGGAATCGCCAGGACTGTGAGCTAAACAAGCCCCTTTTCTT
Organism: Erethizon dorsatum; assembly: GCA_028451465.1. Taxonomy (NCBI): domain Eukaryota; kingdom Metazoa; phylum Chordata; class Mammalia; order Rodentia; family Erethizontidae; genus Erethizon; species Erethizon dorsatum. Next base: position 84,817,907 of record CM051834.1, read on the forward strand.
TGTAAAGTTTGCCTGCCGCGGGTATTTGGTTGTAGTACTAAAGGAGGACTATGGCATCACGTTACTGAATGTGGTCAAATGTATGGTGATTCGTTGTCATCCTTTTCATTTTAAGGACGTAGGATAAAACTGTGTGGAGACTGCTTTAATGAGCTGACAGGAAACCAGGCATTAAGCTGGGGGTCCCCAAACACCAGCATGCAGAGAGCTTTGCTACAGGCTCCCAACAGCCTTACCAGGTGCTTTAGTAAGTCCCAGAAACTTTGCCAGCGTGGCTGGAGAAGAGTTGTGCCTCCCCCGCATCTTCCTGCCCTCCCCGCATCACTGGTCCCTGCTCTGTCCTTCTGTGCACGTGTGCAGGCGCGCGGGCCACCTCTGTGGGGTGTGGACTGCAGTTGCACAGAGGGCCCTGCACTTGATTTGGTGCTTTACAATCACGGCCTTGAACTTCTTTATTTGTGACCCAAGGTCCTCTTGTTTTTATTTTATACTGAGCCCAGCCCCTGGGATGAGGGAAGGTGTTTGTGTGGGTGATTTTAAATATAGACCTGCCGTTAATAATCACTTTCTGCCTTACGGATCCCCCAGTTTCCACTGTGTTCATGGTCTCCACATCCAGACTCCTGTGGGTTTCAGCTTGGTTTTGGCCTCATTTGCCACCTTCTTGCCTTTTGGGTTGTAGCTTCCACGCGTCAGTTTTGTAAGGCAGCACCACGTTAGGCTGTCCCAGAAGTTATCACGCTCTCATCTTCCGTTTTGTCTCTGCTACAGATATGTGCCATTAACTTTCTCTGTTCTCATTTTAACTAGGGTCTTGAAAGAGAAAAAATACGTGTGCTCAGTTCACCATCTGGGCTAGAGGAATCTGTCCTGCTTTTGTGGTAATACTACTGAGAAACAGAACACTCAATAAACATTGACTTAAAATGTAAAAAACAAATTTGTCTTTCTAAAAAAATAATTTTGGTTACAGCTAGAACAAAATGGGATGTGAGAGGATTTATAATTTTGTGGAGAAGTATAAAGAGAAGATCTCAATTTGAACATTCATGATTTATTTTCATTACTTGAGCATACATGCTTTTTAGTCCCAAATGAAAACACACTTAGCAGTTATCAATTGTCATTATTTCCACTTATGGTGACTGTTTTTCTCTCTTGTAGAAGGTGCTGGATCTTTGCCCTGGACAGGGGGTTCTGCAGCCAAACCTGGAAAACCCAAGGGCAAGAAAAAGCTTTCTTCTGTTCGTCAGAAATTTGATGTAGGTGGTTTCCCAGTAGATCTTGGTAACCATTGGTTTAAGGGTAATGTGGTAAACTAGGTTTACTTTTTGAATATATATTAAAATAGTGGTAGTAGATTTGGAAAAAATGGGTAGAGTTAAGGGAATAGGAATCTTAAAGGTTGTGAGTGGGAATATTTAAAATTCTTGCTTGTTGCTGGTTAAATATTAATGTTATCATTAGCACTTGCTTTTCAGTGATGCAAATCTATGCCTGTTTTTCTCTCCTCTTTAATATTTTTCTTGAGTGAGTAGTGTTTCTCAGGTTGAAGGCATCTTTTCCAAGTGATAATGATCTAAGTTTTCCAGATGTATCCTTTTTAAGGGTAGACTGGAATTGATACCTTTATTGACTAACACCAGCATTTACTTCTTTGTACCTTTACTCTGTGTTTATATCAGTAATAATATTCAGTCTGTAGGGTCTCAGCATTTCCAGAAAGGCATCCCTGGTTTAAAAAGACACCTTCAATATAAAATAGTTTTATACTCAGAAAATTGAAAAGTAACAATATTGGTTTTTTAACTTTTTATTAGTACATGTATGCAGTACATACTTCATAATGGGGAGTTGGTACACGTGCATAACACATCTCAATTCTTTTTTTTCCCTTCCTAAGGACAATATTGTTTTTTATATATCAAACCCAGACAAACTATCTTTGCAACAAAAAATTTCTTTTTCTTGTGGTACTGGGCGTCAAACCCAAGGGTGCTATACCACTGAGCTACCTCCTCAGCCTTTTTTTAATTTTGTGATTGGGTCTCCCTGTTAACTTGTGATCTAAGCAAACTTGTGATGCTCCTGCCTCAGCCTGCTGAGTAAGATTACAGGTGTGTGCTACTGTCCTGGCTTCTGTAAAATCTTTTGTTGGGTTTAAGCCAAAGCTACCAGGAGCATATCTCCCAGTGATGATGGAGATATGAATGGACCATCAGAGTTTTCTGAGGAAAGCTGTGACTTTATGAATGCAAAAGATTTTAGATAGTGTAACTATGTCCTAGATAGGTTCTGTATGGAGAATTGTAAATAGAAAATAACAGTAACTATATAGTTAACATGATGTTTCAGCTTTATTTTTTTACTTTTTTACTTTTTATTTTAAAGAGAAAAAAATATAACAAAATTTCAAAACAACATAATAGGGCTGGTGAGATAGCTCAGAGGCATAAGCACCTGCCTGGCAAGCGCAAGGTCCTGAGTTTGACTCCGGGTACCCACATAAAGGAAAAAAAAAAAGGGCCGGTGATACCGCTCAGTGGCATAAGCACCTGCTGGCAAGCGCGAGGTCCTGAGTTCAACTCCTGGTACCCACATTAAAAAAAAAAAACGACATAATAGGAGGGTAACAAGGGCTAATACATTGTTATTGTTATCTTTATTTTTATTTTTTTTTTTGTGGGTACCGGGGGTTCGACCTCAGGACCTCGCGCGCCAGTAGGCGCCCGTGCCGCTGAGCGATATCACCGGCCCCTTTTTCGTATGTGGGATCCGGGAGTCGAACTCGGGCCCTCGCGCTTGCCGGGCAGGCGCTTAAGCCGCTGAGCCATCTCACCGGCCCTATTGTTATCTTTAAAGTAGTTACTCAGAGTATAAGATCTTAGCATTCAATTGTCCAAACAATATTAGGACAAACCTTTCTTTTCAATGAACTAAGAGAAATTAATAGTATATCTATCTTAACTATCTTTTATATATATATATATATATTTTTTTTTTTTTTTGGCTTTTCCCTTCCTTCTTTTCTCCATTTCCCCATCCCAATTTCTCTTTCCTTTTGAACAGTTTCTTCCCGTTTTACAGTATCTATTGTACATTTTGGATCTTATTTACACTCTCAGCTTCTCACACTAGGGAGAGAATACGATGTTTACACATGTGCATCTGGTTTATTTCACTAATGAGTGTGGTCTCGAGTCAGCTTTATCTTGAAGTATTTGTTATTAGGTCTGTCATATTGGTTAGGTAATTATATGTTTTTATTTTTAGCACCTACTTATGTTTAGACTTAAATTTCTCTGACTTTTTGAATATAGTTGTGTATCCGTTTCCTGCTATTTTCTTTGCTCTTTTTGTTGTTTTTTTTTTAATGTGGGTACCAGGAGTCGAACTCAGGACCTCGTGCTTGCAAGCAGGTGCTTGTGCCGCTGAGTGATATCACCGGCCCCTTTTTTTCCTTTATGTGGCTACCGGGAGTCAAACTCAGGACCTCGCTCTTGCCAGGCAGGCCTTATGCCGCTGAGCTGTATCACTGGCCCCGTTGTTTTTTTTTTTTTTTTTTTTTTTGAGGCAGGGTCTTACTATATAGTTCAGGGTGCCCTTGAATTCAATGTGTAGCCCAGGCTGGCCTTGAGCTCTTGTTGATCTTCCTGCCTCAGCCTCCCGAGTGCTGGGATTACAGGACTGTGCCACTATGCCTAGCTTCCTTCTCTGTTATTTTGAGCACAGGAACATACATTCTGTGATCACTTTGGTATTAACTGAATAAATGTTAATACATACATTATTCCCTAAACTTGTGATTTTTGCGTGTGTGTGTGAATGAGTTACCCTTTTACCTTTTAATAATTTCCCCCATGTTCTATAGTTTTGGTGGCATTAATTTACAGGATCTCCAGCCCAAAATGTAGATTACTTTTTTTTTTTTTGGTACCAGGAATCGAACTCAGGACCTTGCACTTGCCAGGCAGGTGCTGTGCCACTGCACTATATCCCCGGCCCCTGGATTACTTGTTTTGTATCTTATTACTTTTTACTACAGTGAATGATGAAGTTTTTTACTCACAGCATAGATTCCAGCCTCAGAATCCCCTCTCCGGAGCTCAGCAGTTTGTGGCCAAGGATCCCCAAGATGACGACGACTTGAAGCTGTGCTCCCACACAATGATGCTCCCCACCCGAGGTCAGCTGGAGGGGAGGATGATAGTGACTGCCTATGAGCACGGGCTGGACAATGTGACCGAGGAGGCCGTGTCAGCTGTGGTCTACGCGGTGGAGGTTGGTTTGTTCTTGGCAGAAGCAACTTTATGGATTGAATGTGACAGGCTTGGGTGTTGTGTAAAGTTGCCAGAAAAGAACCAAAACCTCAGTCTGTTTTTACAGAGTTGTCACCACTGAAGTTGTTTTCTTTTTTCTTTTTGGTACCGGGAATCGAACTCACGACCTTGTGCTTGCCAGCCAGGCGCTGTGCCGCTGAGCTATATCCCCTTCCTGAAGTTGCTTTCTTTTGAGGGAGAAATACATCGTGTTCTAAAGCACTACCTTCAGTTAGTGGACTAAGCTTTCAAAGGTTGCTGGTGGTATCACACTTCTGCTCAATCCGGCATTTGATTTGTGAACAAGGGAACCTTTTTAAAGGAAAGAAATGAGGTTGGGAATCTTAATGATTCAAGTCACTTGTTTTTGCTGAGTTACAGCACTTAAAGAACAGTCAGTTTAGTGCCTGAACCGTGGGATTCTTGTCTAAGCACACTGTTGCATTTATGCATTCATTTATTTAGTCATTTCACAAAGTGTACATTTCACCTGCCTGACAATACTGGGGTGACAGCAGGTAATTCTTTTCCGTTCTCTGGGCCTCATTTTCCTCACGTATATGTCAAAAACAGTAATAGCTGTCTCGGGAAGTTACAAGCATCAGATGACTACTGCATGAAAACCAGTATTAAATCGCACAGTGCTGTCTTGACTAATTCTTTTGTGTTTATTTCCTGTATATCTTATTTATGTGGCTTTTGAGAAAGCAGAGGTTCTTTTCATGCAGGGATTTTGATAACCAATAAATACAAGATCTTGAAACATTTTATCCTATTTTAAGCCAAGTTTCAAGGTAGTTTGCCTTTTTTAAAAAAATTGTTTATTAAGTCATTTTTGACAGAGGAGCCAATTTAGAGACATAGAAACCTTTAAAATAAATTTTACTAGAGCAAGCCCATTTTTAAAAAGAACTAAATAACAATCAGCATGTCCCCATCTTTCCTATATCTGTTGCTCTGGAATGGCTCTGCAGCTCTTCTGTTAACGTTCTCGTGGTTCTAACATGTGCTAGCCTGTCCCATATTTCCATCTAAATGCAGTGAACAGTTTTTTGTTAATAGATGATTTATGATTTGCTTTTCAAGAGATTGTGCTATTTCTTTTGTTTTTACAGAATCACCTTAAAGATATACTGACCTCAGTTGTGTCAAGAAGGAAAGCCTATCGGTTAAGAGATGGGCATTTTAAGTATGCCTTTGGTAGTAATGTAACCCCACAGCCTTACCTGAAGAATAGTGTGGTAGCTTACAACAACTTAATAGAAAAGTAAGTGGTTTCGTATGATGTTTTTGCTTCTACCCTTTGCTAGTGGGTTACATTGAGCTTATGTAATGACCACTGTCATATAATGGATTATTGTGTTTTTGCAGGATTAAAGTGCTTTTGACAGCAAAACTATTTTATATTTTTAGGTCTTATTCTTGCACGCTGTCTAGTGAGTTGTTCCGGCACTCTTTTTATCGGAAGCAGAGTCCCAGTTTGGGCTGCTGTGCGTGGGTCTAATGTGATGGCCTCCACTCTCAGATGTGGAATGGAGACCCCGCGGGCAGTGCTTCCTGGTGGGCCTGAGCGGTCGGGGGTGGCCCGCTCCTCAGAGCTGGAAGGAGGACTGGTGGATGTTTTCCAGGTCCTCCTCTGACTTCCAGCTGTAGCTCAAGATGGTGACCTGTGCTGGTGTCTTCTGATTGCTTTTGGCCTCTTCTGCAGCTCTGGTCTCAGCTCAGCTCTGGGATTCCTGTGTCCTCATTCCCTGAGGGCCCCCAGGGCCTCTTTTATGTCCTGAGGCAGCCCTTTGTGAGGTGGCCTAGATTACCTTTATCCGTGTGTTCTCACTCTCATTCTTCCACCACCCATTCTTCCCCACACTCCCACAGCAAGAAAAGTTTAGTCTGAATCTTTAGCCTTTGGGAAAGAAAAAGCAATAATAAAATTTTCCTCGTGGTTATAGGAGTTACTGTATTTCCTTTCAGTACAGGACTTCGTGTATCTGATTATCTGGCCAGTTAGGGAGAAGAGAAGCCATAGGGAGATACAAGTCCAGAGAAAAGTAAGGCTGGCAGGGTTGGCAGGAGTGATGGTGGTGAAGAAAGAAGAAAAAGGCAGGCAGCCGGGGTGGGACAGCTGAGAGTTGGACAGGGCACATGGTGTCAGTGGTTGTACCCGTGTCCATTTCCAGGCTGTGGAGACCTCCAGGAGGGTCACAAGGCCCAGGTCATTGAGCACCACCTTAAATTGTTCTCTGCTGAGATTGTCATGTGTGATAATTCATTGATTAACTCTCATTCAAGCATAAGTCATTATTCGCTAGAGAAAAACAAACAAAAAAATGGCCCTCTAGTGGGGCGGTTGTGGGCAGTGTCTCTGCCTGTGCCTGGAGGCTTTGGTCCCCTGCTGGCCAGTCCCTCTTCACGGCCTGCCGCTGTTCTAACAAGGCTGCTTTGTGTGACGCTTTAAACCCACACTACTTGCCGCCCCACTCTTGTTTTACCTCCTTGTCCTACAGGTTGTCTCCCACTGTGCTGTAAAGTAAAAATCATGCCTGACTTCTCAGCTCCTATTCTACTGGGGAAATATGATCTGGATGGATTTTCCCCACCCTCCACTTTGCCTGTTGTTTCTCTTGTGCTGTATCTTTCCTTACTGTTTAGTTTTGAGCTTGTTGTCTCATTTTGCTCTGCAGGTCATTTGTTTTCAGTTCCATATTCCTTTAGGGTTCTGTTAAATTTTTTTTTTTTTAAACTGAAAGATGTTTAAGAGCAAGAATCAGTGTTGAATCGGTATCCTGAGCTAAGTAAATTATTTTAACGCTGTGGAGGAAGCTGGGTAAATGTAGTTGAGTATACATCATTTCTAGCTTGATAGATGGGCTGATTTTAAAAATTAAAATTATAGACAGTTCCTGTATACACTGAACTGGTTTCTAATGCATTTAAAGGTACTACTGATAAAATGCTTTTTAGCAAAGCACTCTATTCTAGCTGTTCAGTTGTCTCCATCATACATGCTGGGACTGTTTCTCAAATTGTTCTTTTCAGCCCTCCAGCCTTTTCTGCTCCCTGCGCCGGTCAGAATCCATCTTCTCACCCACCCCCTGACGACGCTGAGCAGCAGGCCGCACTCCTACTGGCTTGCTCTGGGGACACCCTGTCTGCATCTCTGCCTCCAGTGAACATGTATGACCTTTTTGAAGCTTTGCAGGTAATTCTTGACTCCTTAAAGTTCATCTGGCTTTATGGACAGGTTAAGAGATTCTTCAGTTCTGCAAAAATAGTCACTAGTTTTTTCTACTTTTTGGCTGTTTTTCATGTTTTACTGTTTATTATTAAAGCCATTAATACTAGCCTTATTTTCCAAATCCTGAGCCTAGGAATCCTTCCTGTTTACCTTCTTCATTCTCTGTATAGCCAATTCAAAAAAAAGAAAGAAGGAAAAAACAATTCCTTTGTTCTCTTACTCCTATTTTAGAACCTTACTATCTCCTTGTTTTATTATCTCATTCCCAAATTCATTAGGTTCTGACTTAAAATTTATAGGTTGTGTGTCTGTTTTGTTAGTATAAACCTTTCATTTTTTATGTTAGAAAAATAAGTCTACTAAAGTATTATTGGAGACATGCTCATTTTTAAATCCCAGGTACACAGGGAAGTCATTCCTACACATACTGTGTATGCCCTTAATATTGAAAGAATCATCATGAAGCTCTGGCACCCAAATCATGAAGAGCTGCAGCAAGACAAAGTCCACCGCCAGCGCTTGGCAGCCAAGGAAGGGCTTTTGCTCTGCTGAGTTAGGATTTGAGGGTATGGGACCCTCACCAAATTCACTGATTATTGAAAGTTGAATGTTTTGGGGTTCACATTTCAAGATTGAAATGTATAGTATATATATAACCTTTCCTATGGAAATGCGACCTTGAGTACATTTTGTGTTGCTACTATGAAGCCGTTAATATAAATCTAACTGATAATGACCCATGTTTATATGTATTTGTTCCCAGTTAGGGGAGCAGGCACTGAAGAAGTTCTGTGCCTGGAATGGGGATGTTTAGGCATCTGAGGCTTAGTGTCCTATGGTCTGCATGTAAGAGATGACATCCTAGAATAAAGAAGCTGTCGTAGCTTAGTTCTCATGATTAGCAGGACATTGTGTTCAGTGACATTGCATATTCTCTATCAGGCAAGTTGTAAAGTTTCTGCCTCTCCTAAAGATCTGTACTCATGCGTTTTAGTTGAAATAACCTATACAGTGTTAAAAGTCCGATACCTCCTTTAATAACCCATTTTAGTTTTTAACCGCTACACATAGTCCCCAGACAGTATAGAAAATGATTTGGAAAAGCTGTGCTATTAGACAAAAGTCAAATCCTTTCTTTACATTGAAAACCAAAATCAAAACAAAACTCTTGGAACACAATTAATCTCATAAATGTGTCCCTATAACTGAAGTTTTTTTTTTAGCGTTTATCTGTCCAAAGACTTTGATTGACATGCTTATCTATTAATTCCTAGAGAATGTGTTAAGATATCTATTCAAACAAGTTGGATTGATGCTTGGTAATTTTATTCCTATTAAATAGCTATTTCTATCCTTTCAAGTCATAAAGTGAAAATAATTTACATTTGACAGTGTTACTGATAACAAGTTCTTTTGGTTTTTTTAGCTATGTTGCTTTTTACTCATAGTGTTGATGGATAGAGTGTATATATAGATGGGTTTATGTAGTTCTAAATAATGGATATATAGATATGTATATATAGTTCATATATCTGGATCTGTGTATTTGATTTTGTACTTTAAATGTGACGAATAAATGTTCTGGGAGAAAATTTTTTGTGGTTTATTAAACATATAAAGAATATACTTTGCATAGAAACAGGAAAAACCTTGCTTTATGAGATGTTGGCAGAGACTTTTCGAACAAAATGTACTAGATGAAAAAGACTGAAAAGCAGGTTCCTCTTAAGGTATGCCATTTCTTTTTTGTGATGTGTAGAGTAAGACTAAAAAGAAAAAATCAGCAGCTTAGTTTCAGTTCTTGGGACAATCTGTTTAGAGTTTTAGGTGAGATAATCCTCAAGAATTTTTTAGAGTTTGGAAGAAATTGAAGTGATACTCAAAATGAATAAAGTGGTTTTGTTTCAGACCACACAACTGGGCCTTAATGGTGCCCAAGGAGTATGCGGTAAATCTTACAAGTTGATAGACGAGAGGCAGCCAGAGCTTCCACCATAGGGGTCTGTATAGCACGGAAGAAATTCCAAGCTGGAAATTTCTCACTTCTCTGGACCTGGCCTGAACTTGTCATCAGTCCTTGTGGTGGAATCATAGAATGCCTCATCTCTTTCAGGTCTGTACTGTGAAGTAAAATCTGCTTTCCATGCCAGTTCTCAAGAAATCATTTTCTAAAGTGGGAGATGGGGTTGAAGGTAAGGCAGAAAAGTAGAAGGAATAATGAGGATTTTCAAGAGAGCCCCTGAAAGATTTGAAATTCTGTTCCCCCGAAGGCTGGCTCCATCTCTGACACCATCGCCAGCTGTGGGATCCTGTGTGCGCTCTCTCCTGTAATTAAGAAATCACGAGTACTTATTACCAAGCATCGTTTAGAAAAATATTTGTCAGAAAATAAGCTGTTAGAGATCAGATAATTTATTATTCTACGTTATTTCTCCTTCAGGAATTTAAATAACTGTCTTTTAGCTATAGGTTTATCACTGCAAAAATCAGGGTTGATAGGCTTGCCTCACTTTACTGGGCAGACCAAGGGCTGGCTTAGTATACATTCTGTCACCTTCATCACCCAGTGCTTGGTCACGTGTATCCATTGCCTGAAGTTCCTGGGATGTTCCCAGATTATCTTCTAAATGATTACTGTCTTTTGACCATTGATGAACTCTTGTGTCCTGTCATGTCTTTGGCATACCAAGGTGCTTCTGGGAGGAAGGAAATGGGTAAGCAGGCTGTCTTAGGGTTCAGATTAGGAGAGTGTGGCCAACAGACAGGTAGCATTTGATTCTGATCATTAAAAAGGAGTAATAAAAATGTCCGCATTATTCTCGGACAGTAGATTACTACTTGAATCTATGGATATGATAAATTGTGAGGACTAAGCAGCCTCAGGGCTCATGACACTTGCATGTTTTTTTTTTTTTTGTCAGGGTCTTGCTATGTAGTCGAGGCTGGACTTGAACTCATAATGTAGCCCAGGCTGGCCTGGAACTCACAGTAATCCGTGCCTTATGCTGGGATTACAGGACTATGCTACTGTGCCTGGCTTGATGCTTTCAGTTTTAAAGAAACTTAAAGAAATAGGATACTATAAGTTTTCTATCCACCAATTCATTAACATGTTTCTGGTGATATTAATATCCTTTATGGATTCCCTTCATGTAATTTTGGTAACTGTCCCCTGCAGCATGTGAACCACGAGTGACTGAGGAAAAGAACTACTGTATGCTAGATTCCCTTACTTTTAAAAGCCAATTTAAAACCACTCATTGTTTTCTTCCCTTTGTCTTTAAAGACACCAACATTACTTATACTGTATTCCATGCACACTTTTTATTTGATTCAGAAGTATAATAAATATATTGGTACCAAACTGGATAAAGTATAAACAGTAGCTTAAAAGGTAACTTTAGACAATGCTAGCAGGTAAAATAAACCACCATAGTCTATTATCTTTATTATCAAAGTTTATTGTCAGGTCAGTTCCTATGTTAGGGAATATAACTATGTCTCAGTGTGCTATAGTACTCTAGGGTAATAGCCATTCTGTACAACAGCTGTACTGGGGCTCTGTTCGGCACAGATCATGTTAAGTCTGGAAGGACGAGCCCGGAAGACCCTGACAGCAGAGCCATCACTCTAGGAAAGTTCCAGTGCTATGCAACCTGTAAGGCATCATCTCTCAGCTGAAGTTGAGACTCGAGGTGTTGTGGAATAAAACAAGAGTCGAACTCATTTTCTACTCTTCTCGGCAACGTAACTGGTCCCATGCAGGAACCCAAAATTAAGTCCTGTAGCATCTTTTAAGCTCCCAAAGCAGAGAAATAAGACATGAAGAAAGGGCCAAGAACAGTTGAAGGAAAATTATGTAGAAGTGGAGGGGATGGAAACTTCTGGAATGGAAAGTAACGAATTAGATGCTAATTTCGGATGATCAGGAATACAGTTGCAGGAACAGGCAAATGGGGAAACAATTCAAATACTGAAAGTTATTCAGATACAAAGAGAAATCCGCCCCACTTGTGTGTGTGCGGTGGGGTACTGGTTTAAAAAAATCAGAAAGGTAAATCAGTAAATCAGGAAAATGAGTACCTGAGGAGAAACAGGTGTTCAAGATGCCAACAACAGTTCATAATATACACGTGAGCTGAGTCTACAGGAAGGAAAAGGGACCGTGGGAGCCTGTGAGCCAGACTCGACATTGGAATGACACTGGCAATGGCTTGGTCTGAGGTTCTGGCATATTTTTTTGCAGCACAGATGGCTTGGAGGGAATGTTTTCATAACACTTGACCTATGTAGGAATGCAGATTACTACTGTGTAAAATTTTGATGACCTCCCACTTATTCCTGCAGGGTAGAAGATTTGAAGTCTTGAAACAGCTGTGGCTAAAGGTTCAAGTCCTCTTACTGCCCTGTGATAGAAAGATTAAAGAAATTACAAAACAAGTAGACGAGTCAGTGGGCCGTGTTCCCGTGGACACAGATATTTCAGTGACTTCCGCAGGCAGCCTGAGAAACAAGGGCTTGCGGACTGCGTGCTGCCTGATCATCAAATATAATGAAAAAAAAAAAGGGCCAATGAACAGGACCCTAAAAAAGTCTAGCTGCCAACCAGATTGGGATGATAAATAGAATAGCATAGTTGCTTTTAACCTGTATGTTCTACACTAATTTAGTTTGTAGAAAAGCCATCTGCTGGTGCCAGGCCAGTTAGTCTTAATTTTGCTGTTATGATTAGCATCTGATTTCCCTGAAAGAGGAGATGTGTAAGTAGCAGGTGTACATAAGTGGCACATTTCTACAAAAAGCCTTCTCCGTAGTCTTGACCTGCGTGGGACAGGTTCTACTTCTGGAAGCATTTTCAGAGGCAGAATGAAAGATGTACTTGAGGTTTTCTCCACAGAAAGGACACCCCGAGAGCTGTGCCCGTACCACGAGTCTCTTGTTGGTGTTGACCAAATGGCCTCTTCTCTAAGAAACACCTTTGTTCATTCATATTTACAGGTTTCTTCTGACGGACAGATGAAGGAATCTCCAAAACAAGAAATGGGGCAGAAAGGTTCTTTTCTCATCTTGTCTCTGTTGAAATGAAGGATCTTAACAGGTTGCTGACACCTTTCAGGGTAGAGGCAGAGGGACTGTGTCCCCAGATGGATGCGCAGGCCACCGTCTATACCCAGGCTGTGCAGAGCCCAGTCGCTTTTCCTGCTGCTCCTGTGCATCTACACTTTCAGGAATAATCTCGAGGATTCTCCTTCCCAGCAGTTTCCATCACAGATCCATCTGCTGGAAGACAGACAGAACCTAAGTGCGAATTAACCCTTGTATTTCTGAGTATCTTAACAACTTAAAACAATAGTAATTCCATTAATCAGATTTCCAGATAGATGACAAGAAGCAGTTTTGTGCCAGGGCATCGCCTACATTTCATTTACTTCCATCACTTCCTCTGCCACACAGAGGACGGTGCCCATCTAGAGGAGCAAAAGCTCGTGCGGGTTGGGAACAGACGTTCACGGCTGCGGCTCAGTAGAGGTTTCTTCCGTCTCTTTTTTTTTTTTTTAAATATGCGGGTACTGGGAGTCGAACTCAGGATCTCGTGCTTGCCAGGCAGGCGCTTATGCTGCTGAGCTATCTCACTGGCTCTTCCCCCCCCTTCTCCTTTTCTGAGTGTTTGATCTGGTCCCTTGGGTAGGAAACAGCTTAGAAAACTGAAAAGTCCCAAAAAATGTTATCTTAACAGAGGGTGAGAAATACAAAAATAAATAAAATGAAAAGGGAATGATAAAAAACAAGGTAATCCAAAGTTTGATAACCAGTGGAGGTAGTGAATGATCAGTGGAAAAGGGAGGTTGAATTTACAGGGTTTTTAAAAGATGGGACATGAGAGAAAAAAAAAATTTCAGTTATTTGGAGCATAAGAGTAAGAACTCTTGCTCTACTGTAATTCAGGGATCCCAGAACTACAGTGGAATCCAGTGATACGAGTACAACTTGATTTGGGCAAAAGGAGGGAGGCGTAAGTCACACTTAACACACAGATGCGCTTAAACAGCAGGAAGTGGGCTGGAGGAAGATTTCATATTAGCGTAGCGTTTCACTTGCAGGAAAAAGTAAGTAGAATGCAAACACCTAGTTATACTTTAAGAAAAAGGGGTGTCAAGATAGCTTCAGGTTCTCTGTCAAAGGAATGGCCTCATCCCTTTTAAAACACTGTCTGGAGCCACAGGGTACGTGATAATTAGGAAAATGAGACTGAGGAGGTTAAAGCAAGCTGTCCACTAGGTTGCCTGTCTCCTACTGTGACCACGCCCCTGCTTCGCCAGGGGTGTGGGGAAGGTGAGCGGAGGCTGTGTGCTCATTTGGCAGGGTTGGCTCTGGTGGGCTCCCATTCCTTGCTTGCTTTTAAAGCTGCTCCTCCTCTGAACTCAGTGCTGTCGTCCTTGGGCTTCAAACCTTACTCACTGTAGTCCTAAATACGCAGTTTTATTTTAATCCTCTGGTGCGATGATTCGATTTAAAAACACCTTCCTTCAGACATCTGCTCACTACAGGAAATTACCATAGCTGCTTACTCCGTCGGAAGCTGAGTATGACACAAAGATGATAGAAACCCTTGGGAAAAGCAATCAGAAGCTAAACTTGTATCTCCCTGGGGGGCACAGTGCAGACCACCCCAGGACAAAGATCTGAGGCCCAGGGGACATTGTACTGCCCTGGTCCTACTGGCCCTAAATATTCAGCATGACTTATAAGGGAAAGAAAAAACTCGTCTTTTCAGACAAAACTGAAGGGAGCTATGTCTGACTTTCTTCTTTTAGGACCAAATAATTTCTTTCAACATTACCGCTTTCAGATGAAATGTTCTGGCAGTTCACCCTTTGTTCATTTTACATATATTCCAAGTGCTCGCAGGTCCAGGCCACAAACTATACACAAAGCAAGCCAAGCAATCAAAGTCTCCTACAAAGAGAAAATACTGATGGTGTTTTACCTACATGACGACACTGTAGCCTCTGAGACAACTTGACAAAAGAGAAAAGAGAAAGGTGTGTGTGAACGCGAACATGTCCATCAGCAAAGACCCTGAGCATTCCCAGCCAGTTACCTGAACTTGTCCTTCAGTGGCCCTCCGTCATGCTTTCAGTGTCACATTCTTTTGGTGGCTCACCCCCTCCTGGCAGCTCACTCTCGATTTCCCATAGCACATCATCTTCCTCCTCCAAGTTGCTGGAGATGTGGCACTTCTTGAACCCTTGGACAATGGACTCACTTGAGATGCTGTTCCATGCAACCATGACCCACTCCAGGAAGAGGCCCAGGGGTGGCTTCTTGGCATTCCCTGTGGGGCTCAGCGCCAGGTTCCCGGCCAGAAGCCAGTTGGAGTATTGGGCCCGCACGCTGTCGTTGAGTGGTTTGTAGACCACCACATCCAGCACCTGCAGCTGTGAGGTCAGGCCCCCGGGGATGATCACCATGTCAGTGTTCATGTTTTCCATGGAGCTCTTCACTGAGTCAGTGGTGTGGCCGCGGAAGCCGTTCAGGATCAGCATCCCTCGCTGCTTGGGCACAGTTCCCGCAGCTCCTGTCCTCCGTCTCCACACCACTTCCAACCAGTCCTGCATCAGGTCCTCAGTCATCCACCCATAGCGGTGGCAGCGGATCTCCATCCCGCTGGGGAACTTCCCAGGGGGGATATATGTCCCCCTCAGAATGATGTATGGAGGTAACTTCCTCCCATCAGCCAAGACGCCCAGCATCGCAGTGATCTTCAGTTTCTCCCTGCCTGGTGTCTTGACCAAGACAGGCTTTTCACCCTGGTTATCCACCGCCACCCTGGATGGCACCTCTAGGCAGATTGGCGTCTCATCTGCATTCCCCATCTGTGCCACCTCGTAGTCGTGGGCTCTGCGCAGAGCCAGCACGCTGCGCTGGTATGTGACGAGCTTCTCGGTCAGGTCCTCAGGCAGGTGCTGGGGCACGGGCACTTTGTGCCGCAGAGACAGGTCGTACCTCCTCATCATCCTGCGACACCAGCCCAGGCTTGCCTTGAACCCTTTCTCTGGAATGTTCATCTCCTGGGCGATCTCGAGTGCTTTCAACTGCATGGCCTCTCTGGTGATAGGGTCCCCCTTGGCCTGCATGTACCGGACGTACTCAGCCACGCGCTGGTCCACCAGAGCGAACCTCCCGTTCTTGGGCCCTCGGAATGCCCGCCGCATGGCATGTGCATTTTGGAGCTGCGGTTTCACTTTGCGCCAGTCTCGAACATTTTTTTCTAATACCCCAAACTGCTTGGCAGCCTGGCAGTTGTTGGTGCTCTCGGCATACTCCACTACCATCAGCTTGAACCCTGCATCATAGCTTCGGCGCATGCCTCGGCTGAACTGAAACTTCCCAGCTATGTCGTCAGCTGGGAAGTCATACCCTGGGAAGCCCATGGCCATGTAGAAGGGGTACCCCTCACTCCACTCGGGCAGTTCTGTGATGCACCGAGGCAGGCGCAGGCTGAATCTGTCGAGGTGTTGAGGCGGGGGACACTGGGAGGCAGTGTGCATGGGGCTGGCCCAGTCTGGGGGCTTAAGGTCAGATTCTTCACTTTCTGGGAGAGAAACGGGAAGGAACAAAAATAATGCTAGTTAAGTACAATGATCATTTGAGACTTTGGGCCAAAATGCTTAACCTGAGGTTCACCAAAAATCCTAACTTTAATATGTAACATAGTCTCAGTCCTTCTCCACGTGCCACTTTATATGGACCAACAAATGGAATTCTTCCAGTGACTGTGTGGATCACTGTCGCTTCTTTGCAGATGAGGGAAGGGAGGTGACAGAACCTATGAAATGGATCAGGGGCTGAGCTGGGAAGAAGCTAAGAACTTCCAGTGGAACTGCACATAGGTACCATGCTTGGACCAAATGCATTAGGAGTCATTTGGAAGCCAAAATGATGTTTTTGTGAATGAGAAGCCACATGCAACCCCTACTATCACCTAATATTACAGAGATTTGGCTGTGTCTTGGGGTAAATCCTTGAGTCAAGGCAACCTATAGCAAAAATCACATTAGCAATGTTAATATTTAAGCTTTTTTTTTTTTTATGTGGGTACCAGGAGTCGAACTCAGGACCTTGTGCTTGCAAGCAGGCGCTTGTGCCACTGAGTGATATCACCGGCCCTTTTTTTTCCTTTATGTGGGTACTGAGAGTCGAACTCAGGACCTCACGCTTGCCAGGCGGGCGCTTATGCCGCTGAGCCATCTCACCGGCCCAGTATTTAAGCTTTTAACACAGAAGACTGGTTCTTGCCAACTAATGTTAGAGCTACTTTTACTGTATGTTTGTATTTAGAAGGTGGTCACAGAAACTGAGTATGGTTTGGGGAAACTACTTTGTATCACCAAAATTAAAATGCCATCAGTTGTAGGATGCACCCTTACATGTCATTAAAAGAAAAAAAGTGCCACTAATTATCATAACTATCACACGCCATCGATTTTAAGAGGCATTCTCTATTTCAGAATTGTTAAAATGGTAGGGAAAAAGCACGTCTGAGAATCACTGAAACATGGCATTTTAAGCTCTCACCTACAGAGAAAAGCAAATAAAGCTATTTTGGCTGTCTGGAAGCTATGCTATATTTGTCCAACTGCTACCCTCCTCACCACTTTGGTTGATAAAGGACTAGGTGCTTTTTAGACACATTTGCTCAAATATGTATTGTACCTGTTACCGCTTTTGCCGTTTGAAATGAACAGGAAGCGCAAGTAAGTCACTCTGGCAGCATATCTCTCTCACCGTTCCTTAGTCTGCAGAGGCACATGGTGGCTGCTCAGGTGGCCGCGCTCACTCGGCAAGTACACCGGACCAATGCCAAAAAGGCTCATTTCACTCAAGCCATGTATAAGGTCGCACATCAAGTCTTATTTAAACCCACAAATGATGAATGCAGACAGAGTAGGCCAAGAGAGGTGAAAGCTGCCTAAGGTCACACGGTTAGCACTGGAAATCGGGAGATTTTTAAATTCCAAAGCCCATAATTTTTTGTGTCGCACAGCCCCCTCTCCTTTCTGAATACCTTCCAGAAGGTAAATGGAAACTGAAAATCCAGCTTCAGAATGATCCCCTTTGGATAGATGCTGAAGTGATTTACTTGTAGTACCTGCGGAGGTTCCTCTTTGGAGCTGCCACTTATCAGAATTATGAGATTCCTCCTCCTGTTCCAACCGGCTGATCATGTCTGGCTTAGGGAATGGGAATTCTGTTTATAGGAAATAAAACAGGTAAGAGCTGTGTGTTTGTTTCCTGGAACAATACCAAAATAAGTACTGCATTTTATAATACTTAAACCCCTGCCTCCCCAGTCTTGTGGAAGACAGGGAAAAACCTTGCTCATACTTAAAGAAAACTAGGATAGGAAATAGGTCTGTCCAAGGGACTTTCTGGATTTCTGTTAGTGAAGACTGGAACTAACAACAAAAGAACAGTGTTTAGCAGACAAGTTGGGTGGATGCGGCCACCGATCCAGTGAACATTTTGGGACCTGAATGATCAAACTGGAAAATCCTCCAAATGGTTATACACTAATAAAATGGGGGATACAAATGTCAGGGGAGGGGCACCCTTCGGGGTTATGTCCCCGAGTTACTGAGGCTGACAAGATATCAATGAGGCCTGCCTTCCTTCCCAAGGAACAACAAAGCATAGGCCCCGATCCACGGTGACATTTTTAAGGTTATAATCTTTTTTTTCTTTTTGCAATAATGGGGATTAAACCCAGGGCCTTCACACTGAGCTATATCCCCAACGCTTTTTCATTTTTTATTTTGAGATACGGTCTGGGTAAGTTGCCCCGGTGGGCTGGAACTTGTAATTCTACTGCCTGGGCTCCGTGAGTGCTGGGATGACAGACATATACTACCACATTCAGGTCTATCAACTTTTTAAAAATGTGAATTACTGGCTTGAATGAGGACATTTCTAAGAGGTGGCATAAGTCACTGAGTAGCAGGGTATAATATTTATATCCCGTCCAAATCAAAAGCAAGAAATGGGATGGACACAGGGGTGAAGGGAAGAGAGTCCAAGTTCAGCAGGGAAGGGTACACCAGGGAACAGAGGCACGGACACAATTCTCTGGGCTCAGAGCTTCCACCAGACAAAGGAAAACGAAGCTTTACCGAGGGACAGGACAGTTTCATAATTCATCCTCATGACTTCTCGGTAGAGGGCCTTTTGTTGCTCTGTCAAAACTTCCCACTCCTCGTCGGAAAAATATATGGCCACCTCATCAAACAGGGCTGGTACCTAGAACATGAACGGGCCTTTCAAGGCTCACAGGCACAGGCAGACATAGACTATCAGAGCCCGCGGGGTCTCACAGATGAGTGGCACAGCCTCCCCATCACCTCCCTCTTGCAGGCCAGGTCTGTCACAAGAAAAGTTCTGTCCACGTTCCTGTGGCTACTGGGAGCAAGACAAGGGCAAGAGGACAGGCCCTCTTATGCCTACCACAGCAGCTTCCACCCCTTCGGTTCCCAAATACAACTTCCTTTGAGAAGGAAGCCCCTCTGTTGCCCATCGCCAGGCTGGGGGACACTGGATGTTGCCCCCCACCCCCTGTACTGCATGAGAGCAGCTCACATGTCACCCCAGGCTCCACAAGCAGGGGCCAGCCACACCCAGAGGAAGCAGCCCCAACCCTCTCAACCCAACCTGCACCTCCCTGCAGCCCGAAGACCCTCAGCCCAAGGGGAGGAGTGGGGTTTGGGAATTTGAAAAGGATTACTACTTCCCATGGGATCTCTGTGGTTTTCTCGGACACTCCGTGTCCAAGGGTACTAACCTTTGTGTGTGACTTGGAACCCAAAGCTGCCCAGAGAGAAGCCAGCGAGAGAAGGGCGAATTAGAGCTTGATTTATGAAAGGAGAGGCTGGCGCAAGCGCGTTTGCTGTGATGCCACACCAGATCAGCAGAGAAGCCCGTGCCCCTACTCCACCCTCCCCTTTCCTGCCCGGAGCAGGAGGGGATGCCCCACTAGCTAACGGCAGCCAAGCCACCAAAACCAATCCTCTTTTTTAAACCGAACTGCTTTCCTTTCTGCTGTTTTTTCTTGGTCACTAAAAGTCCTGCTCCAAAGCTGACCATATGTAGTGGCAAGAAACTACCGGACAACTTGTTTCAGCCTAGTCGCTTTGTACTCTGGCCTTCAGAGCCATTCCCCAAAGCCTACATGAGTCTGGGGGATCAAACTGTTCTTCCTCAGCTTTGGGAAATCGGTGTCTCTACAGACCGCGGCCCTGTCAGGGGTCAGGCCGCCAATCATCAATTACTTAGATAACCGGCCTCTCCTCCCTCACCCAAAGAGGCTCACTGATCCCCCACCCCAACCCAGAGCACCTTCCACACAGGGAGCACTTACTAGGAAAGGCCCTGCCACTGCTTTACTGACTTCCCCCAACAACCCTATGAAGGAACAGAGACACCCCAGGTGAATCAAGGAGGAAATGGGCTCAGAGAGGCCTCATTTCCAAGCTAAAGTCACACAGCTGATACATGGTAAGTTGAGAGCTGGACCCAGCATCATGTGATTCCAAGCCTCTGGCTACTGAGAGCAAAGCTGCACCTGGTGTGACTAAGCCTAAACTCTGCCACCTCTGTCCTGCAGCTGTTCCTTGCTGCTTGTCATTCCGGGCCATCTGCACATCTCTGACCATTCTTCCCCTGGGCCTCAGAGGTCATCCCCATTCTGGGTGGCGCTAACACCACCCATCTCCCACGACTCAGGCAAACTATCCTATTCCTCAGGAAACCTGCTCTGTCCTGGCTGCCAGCAAACCACACGTGGGATCAATATCACGGTGGCACCTGTGATACTGCAATATTCTTTTGCTTTACTTCTCCTCTCCACTAGAATGGGAGCTTGCTGGGGACAGAACCTGGATTTTGCTTCCCTAAGCCTAGGGCACTTCCTGTAGTTGGCAGTCACTTGGAATGTTTTTGAATGAATGATCTAGGCAAATAGTTTCTGGATTTCCCTTCTCTTGCTGCACTTGGAACCATTTCAAAGAACTGTTAAGTTTTATCTGTCACAAAACCAAGCCAATGCTTTGTAAGAATGGGCAAAAATCTCCAAGTATGAAATACTAGGAGGTAAAAATGGATTGGTTTCTGGACTTTCCTCAATCTAGAAAGCCAGAGAGCCCAGGCATTTTCCACCCTACCCTCTTCCAACTTCGCAGGCTTTTAAACAGCTCTTCCTCTGGTCTTTTCTCTCCCTAGGAAGTTCCAGATCTAGGTCATACCTATTTAAATCTCTTCTCCTTAGCTGATAAAACAGGACACAGCTTGGCTCTGCTGGCCACTGCAGAGAGGGGGACACATTCTGGAAAAGCATTAGGTAGCAGCAGCGCTGGAGGCAGTGAGAAGGCAGCTGGAGGCTGGGTGGTGTTCATCTCCTCCTAATAATGATTGAGCCACGGAGGATCTTCAGACAAGCCCACATTATTTGCTGGAGGCCCTGGGCAGTGCTTAGAAATTCCCCTCACAGCCGTTCTCTGAGAACTGCCAGGCTCCAGCAGCCCTGCTGTGCGGGCCTCCTTGGGCGCCACAGAAGCCTTTTATCTGGCCGAATGCAGCAGAAGGTAAACAGGGCCAGCCAGGGGCGGAATGGAGAAGTCAGACTGTCAGCGGTCAGCCCCCAGACATCCTTTCTTGGCCTTCCAGGTGGGGGCCTCCATCCCTTCCCACTTCCTTCCCTTAGAAGATCAAGGGCTCAGCAGAGAAATGTTTTTCCTTTAGGTTGTGCACTCTGCTGGGAGGCTGGTGTTCCAACGCTTATTTCCAAGGGTAACTGTACAGCCTCATAATCACCCAGCAAGGCCAGCAGGGATCCAAGGGGAGTGAGCTCGTAGTCTGTGTAGAGCACCTGCTATGTGCTGGGCACTGTAGAGGGCCCTCCAGTTTCTCTGAAGATATTCTCTCTTGGACTCTTTAAAATATGCTAGGGATGTGGGGATCACTACCCCACTTTTGTGGGTAAAGGATCAGTGGCCAAATAGTATGCCCACGGTCAGGGAGCGAGAATCGGATTCCCAAGCCCATACTTTCTCAGCAGGCCACACAGGTGCTTGTGGAGCCTGGGGCTTCCCTTAGAAAGATGGGATAAGGACTCATTTTTCTAAAGAGAGAGTTCAAACTCAGTGCAGCACACCACACCCTCGTGGCTGGTGCTGGCCCCTGGCCTGGCCTACTTCAGCCCTATCCTTTGCTACTCCCTGCCTGCTGCCTCGGGTTCCTGCTCCCGGAGGACTCCTAGCTCTGCATACAGTGCAAACCCCCTCCTTTCCCTTTGGCTCATTCCACTCATGACTAGGGCTCAGTTCAAAGTACATTTTTTTTGTACCTGAAATTGTATTTCTATTCCAACTCTATTGAGTTTTATCCCCATATAGAACACGGTACGTATGTTTGAATGGGCTTTTATTGATTACCCTAACAAAACTCTCTACAAACCAAAATATATATTTAAAATACACATTCAATTCTTTCCTTCCCCTAATTTAATACTGTAGCGCAGTCTTTCTTAACCTCACACTATAAACTTAATTCTTTGTTGTACATGCAAGGGACTGTTCCACGCACTGTAAATGTGTAGGTAGATCCTTGGCTTAAATACATTCCCCAACCCCCCACTTCAAATCATGGCAACCAAAGTGTCTCTAGATGTTGCTAAAATGTTCCAGGGCTGGAAGGGGACAAAATACTCCAGTGCTCAAGACTAAGGCTTCTCTAGGAAGCGCGTGCTCCGGGTTGCACAAGGCCCCGTACTCTCGACTGCTGGAATATGCTGTGCTGACGTTCACTGCTGCAGTCTGCACCTGGTTATTATTAATTCTGTTTACTTCCCAGTCTTTCCACCAGACTATGAACTCCATGAGGGTAGGAACCTTGTCTTAACACCCAGCTCCATGGGCAACAGCAGATGGATGGCAGACTGCCCAGAGGTCACAAAATCCCCAGCACCATCAAGATGCCAGGCTCCCTCCTTCAGCTTCGCTGGCTATTTCCTTGTTTTCTGGCCCACGCAAAGTCTTCACCTGGCTCTTGTCTCATTGCCCCAACATATTTGGATAGCCACTTTCAGTACACTTGTTTTCCGTGGCTCTCCACTCCACTTAGGTGTTCTGTGCTGCCCAATTCAGTCTCAAAGCCCAAAGTTCCACTGTCCAGAGGTCTGGCTTCCAGCCAGATGGGACTGACTCCTGCCTGGATCAGACTGGGGAAGAGGACAGGGTGGGCAAAGAACCCTGCCAAGACAAAGCACAGCCTCCATGGCCAGATGGCAATCCCGGTGCCTGACTGTGGCAGTGTTTATTTACTGAGGTACAATATACATATAATAAAATGCACAACTTTTTTTTTTTAATGTGCGTACCGGGAGTCCAACTCAGGACTTTGTGCTTGCCAGCAGGTGCTTGTGCCGCTGAGCGATATCACCGGCCCCTTTTTTTTTTCTTTATGTGGGTACCGGGAGTCGAACTCAGGACCTCATGCTTGCCAGGCAGGCGCTTACGCCGCTGAGCCATCTCACCGGCCCAAAATGCACTACTTTCAAGAGTACAGCTCAGGAGGCCTATTTTTATGAACAAATGTCCGTGCACATGTACATCCTGGGGAAAAGCAGATGAGCTTTCTGCCTGCAGCCCTGTCATGTGGGAACAGGGTAGACGGGGTAATTTGGAATTGGCAGAGTTCTGTGAACTGGGACCTCTTCTTGGAAACAAGGGATAGTATGCATTAATGACACTGAAAAAGTTTTCACACAATGGAAAACTAAGCAGAATAAGGCCAATTTATTGCTTATTTATAATGTTCATGGCTCATACCCAATTTCCACGAAGTCCAGTAACTACTACGAATAACTATATGTAACTATAAGTACCTGGACCACTTCATCTGTTCGGTTTACTTTACTTCTATCACTCTTCTCTTTGCATATGCTAAATATCCCTGTTCCTGGTTGCCCACCATTTCAGTCCAGGCCAGGTGGACATGCAGCCCCCCTGAGTGCACTACTCAAGCCTAGAGTCTCCTCATTTCGGCTCCATGACCCAAGTCTTACTTAAAACCCCTCCCTTCAGCCCCAGGAAGTCTGTGCACATCTGTTTGGTACCTATACTGTGCATGGCATCCAGCAGGGTGTTGCCAAACAGGTGGAAGACCAGGACAAGGTCTCGGCTTCTAGGACTTCTACTTTGATGATGATAAATCTCAAGGCGGAAGGGGCTGTTCCCACAGCCACCTCCACCACTGGCCATTTGCACTGCCTTTTAAAGCCACAGGGCTGTTTTCTCAGGAATGCAAACATACAAGGGCTGGGCTATTTTTACTTCTCCTCTGCCCCAGGAGACTGAAAGCAAGCCTGGCTCCTCCGCTGGTTCCTCACCTTGTGCATAGCCCCACACTTTCTTACTTACCCATCCACCCTCTGAACAGATTCGGACTTTCTGCATATCCGTAGGGCCATCCTCCAGTTCCCGGCTCTGAATCTCTTCCTCCTCTTGCTCTTCTTTCAGGGTCAGATTGAGAGGGTAGGCTGTGGACTCCATCTCTGCAACAAGATTGAGTTTGGACAAAGCAGGGGTCAGTGTGAAAGCCTGTGAGAGGAAGGCTCGGCAACCCACAAACCTCCTTAGCCCTAAGCACTGTTGTGGCTGAAATGAAGGCAGGGAATAGTCAGGCCTGGGCAGGACAGGTTTCAAGGAAACCACCAGGAAGCTGGAAGCTGGCATATTTAATTATCATAAAGGGGACTGTGGGTAGATAACATATCTGGCTGCCTTCAAATATTTAGGAGCTTTCTGTGTGGCAGAGAGGCAGAGACTGGTTTGTAAAGACCCAAGGGAGAACTGGGGCTAGAGGGTAAGCATTCCGGAAAGAAGTTTTAAACAGTGCATGGACATACAGACCTTTCCCACAGTCAGGAGCACCCAGACAGCGAATCAAAGGAGGGTGTTGACTTTCTATCAGTGAATCGGACACTTACTCAGCTGGGTTGGTACTAGAAGCCAGCTGAGTAGAGAGGAAATGGTTGGTTGGCCCAGAAAACTGTACCTATTACCTGGATTTTCTAAATTCAAAGGCGCTGTCCAAGAGCCAGTTCAAAACAAAACAAATAAAAACCAGTCAATCTGCCTTAAAGGACTTTCCAAAACCCAGAGGCAGTGATACCTAGGGAGAGATAGACCTGGATAACCACGGAGGTGCAAAACTCTGCTGGGGTCCACCCAGACCTGTAAATGACTCCTTGCCTTTGGGACACAAATGCCAATTCTCTTTGAGCCCACGACTCCGTGAGCCAGTACAGTACAAAGGGCCGAGCTCTGGCCCTCTAGGGGCCGCGGGCATTTCCTAGATGGGGACTAAATGTGCACCGCGTGGGTCACATCCTCTGGGGCTTCCCAAGAAATGATCCTTTGGAGTTCAAAGTCAGCTTGGATATTTAAAACAAAAAGGGGGGGTGGAGGCAGCAGGCAGGGGTCCGGGGCGGGCAGAACCGGCCTCCCGGGCCAGCCGGGGGGGAGGGCAGGAGTGGGAGGGCCCCGCCCCGCCCCGCGCCGAGGTGCCGGCGGCCAGGCCGCCCACCAGCGCCCCGGAGCCCGCGCGCTCGGGCTCTCCAGCCATCTTGTCCCGTTTCTCTTTCTCCGCGCCCCCGCCACCTCCCGGCCGGCCCCAGCGCACCTGCCGGACGGCGAGAGCCGGCGCCGCCCGCCTCCCCTGGCCCGCCTGCAACAAAGGCGGCGGCGGCCACGACGGGAGCTGCAGCCTCGGACCCAGATCCCCGCCCCGATCTTCCCCGCCGCGTCCGGAGCGATCCCCACCGTCCCCGCGCCGCGCGCACTCACCCCGGGCCGGGCGGCGGGCGCGGGCCGGGACGCGAGCGGGCGGGGACGCGGGGACTGCGGCCCGGCTGTCACGGCGCCATCCTTTCCGCCTGCCCGGCTGCTAGTGCGCGCGGCCCCTCGGGAGGGAGCGGGGAGGACACGTGGTGGGAGGAGGGAGGGTCCGGCCGGGAGCTGAGGGTGTTGGGAGGCGAGGGGAGGAGCGCGCTGATGTCAGCAGGCTTCGTCCCAGCGCGCACGCCAACCTCGTCCCTGCGCGCGCGCCCGGCCTGTTCGTCCGGGGCTGGCGGGGACTGCTGAGCCTGCTGTCTTCCCGGCTCTGCTGCGGATGGACGAGGAAGAAAGAGTCCGGCTTTATTTTTCAGCCGTGGGAGCACCCGTGGGTGTGCGCATTGGCACTCACCACCAGTGGTTTGCACTTGCTCGCCCAGCTTCGGGGAATGCGCTCTGGAGGCCAGATCTGCAAGGGAAGGTGGGAGGTGGGAGGCGAGGGTGTTACCGCCCGCTTAGATTCATAAGCTCAGGTTCCTTTGCTCTCTGAGTCGAAGGAGCCCATATAGTTTGGTAAAATGGAACGAACAAACAAGGATTTATTCAAACCTGGCTCCCGGGAGATGGAGCGGCCCATTTGCCTCAAATCATTATCTCCCCGTGTACAGATAGGCAAGGTGCTTTTATAGTAAGGAACGTTGCTTAG
The DNA here is from genome assembly GCA_028451465.1 of Erethizon dorsatum. Lineage (NCBI taxonomy): Eukaryota > Metazoa > Chordata > Mammalia > Rodentia > Erethizontidae > Erethizon > Erethizon dorsatum. The sequence continues at coordinate 84,844,052 of CM051834.1, forward strand.
GGGAGTACAGACAGTGCAGATCACACTGGTTTTATCACTTGCAGCCATCTTCATCTCCTTGTCCTTTTTCTTGTGGAAAGGAAACTGGGCTCCAGGCCTCCTGCTGTGGGCACCTGCATATTCTTTGACTTAACCAGGAAGTTTGGAGAAGTTGCTTATCGCTAAAAGAAAAACATCTAACTTTTAAAGTTCCAGTTTGTAGTGACTGTTACAAGGGGTCTAAGGTCTTGGGAGAAGAGCGCTCCAAATTTGGTCGGGTGAATGTACAGACATTCCTGTTGCACATGAGAGAACTTCCTGATTTTTATAGTTATTGCCTATTAAACCCAAAGCATACACTGCATGAGCAAAAAAATACAGTACATGTTTAAGAATTTAAATTTATTACAGTAAAAGACACATTGCCATGGATCCTCCTCAGAATACTCCCCCCCACTTCCAACACACTTATCCCATCATTCTTGCCACTTTCTGAAGCAGTTCTGGAAGTCCTCTTTCCTGAGTGTCTTCTGTTGCTCTGTCTTGGGTGCCTTGATGGCCTGAATTGATTCAGAACCTTTACCTTCCTTGGTCATTTTGACTTTGCATGGTGCCAGACCTGGTTAAGGTAGGACGGAAAAAGTAAAAAAACAGATTATCAAGATTAGAATTGTAGGGCTGGTGAGATAGCTCAGCAGCATAAGCGCCTGCCTGGCAAGTGCGAGACCCTGAGTTTGACTCCTGGTACCCACATTAAAAAAAAAAAAAAAAAAAGATTAGAATTGTATTTTTAAGAAAAACTACAGCTTCAAGACAAGTCTTTTTTTTTTCGAAAATACTCTCAAAAAATACATTCTTAAAGGTCGTTTTACAATAACTTACAAATAAGGGCTCTGGACCTATTCTTTTGTTTGTTTTGTTTTTTTTTTTCACCTGAAGACCCACTGTAATGTTTTTATTTGACAGAAATTGCCATAAACAGTTGATCAATAAGAGGTGATCAAAAATGTGATGAATAAACGTTAAATATAAAAATGTATTACAGTAAAAAAATATTGCCATGAATCCCCGCTCAAAATTCTTGTAATATCCTTGCTTCACACACACCTCATTGTTCTTGGCAATAGTGTCTTTTTAATAAGTTAAAAAAATTAAACATTCACTATATTTTTTGATCACCCTTGTATAATCTTGTGGATGAAGTAGTTGTATGGAAGGATGTCTCATCTCTGAAATGTTCAAAGAAGTTCTTTTTTTTATTATTTTAAAGAGAAGAAAAAACAAAACAAATCAAAAAAAGAACAAATTTTCAAAACACCATAATATGAGGGTAACAATGGTTAATGCATTACATATTATTATCTTTAAGTTAGTTATTCAGGATACCAGACATCAGCATTCAATAGTCCAAACATTGGCACAAACCTTACTCTTCAATGAACTAAGTAAAATTGGTAGTGTATCTATCTTAACCATCTTATATATATATACAATTTTTTTTCCCTTTCCCTTCTTTCTTTTCCCTATTCCAGTCTCTCTTTCCTTTTGACCAGTTTCTTTTGTTTTTTTTGATTCACCATGTCTATTGTACATTTTGGATCTTATTTACTCTTTCAGTTTTTCATACTAGAGAGACAATACGATGCTTACACATGTGCATCCGGTTTATTTCACTTATGAGTATTTTCTCGAGTTGCATCCATTTACCTATAAAAGTCTCCAGTTTATCCTTCTTTATGGCTGAATAGTACTCCATTGTATAAAAATACCACATCTTTCTTATCCATTCCTCAGTTGATGGGCATTTGGGTTGTTTCCAAGATCCGGCTATTACAAATTGTGCTGCTATAAACATGGGTGCACATATATCACTGTGGTACGATGTTTTTAATTCTTCTGGGAAGATGCCCAGAAGGGGAATAGCTGGGTCAAATGGGACCTCCAACCCTAGTTTTTTGAGGAATCTCAGAAGTTCTTTTCTTGAAGCTCTGTGGACTGTATAACAAAAGTGACCCAAGAACCCAAAGACCTTTTCATTCCAGAAAAATTTTCTCATTTTGGGTTTTCATTGGTTCCTGTGAGATAGGAGATTAGGGCCTGGCAAAGCTGGCTGGGGAAGTAAGCGTGACTTGATAATTACAAAATCCTAGGACACAGGAGCAGAACAGTTCCCAAAGCCCTGCACATGGACTTCTTGAGAGAACCCAGGCAGGTTTTCAATAGGATGGCCCAGACCTGATGTCAGCCTGAGGAGTGGATGATACAGAAAGGACAGTTGACATTGAGCCCTTTGCAGCTGGTGTGCTTGACTCATAGCAACGGAAAATTGACTGTGCCAGTCTCAGAGAGGGGCTTGGCCAGCCAAAAGCCTCACCTCACCCCAGCCTCCCAATAAAGAGGACAGGACAGGCTGGTGAGATAGCGGCATGAGTGCCTGCCTGGCAAGCACGAGGTCCTGAGTTCGACTCCCAGTACCCACATAAAGGAAAAAAAAAGGGCCAGTGATATTGCTCAGTGGCACAAGCACTTGCTGGCAAGCGCGAGGTCCTGAGGTCGACTGCCGGTACCCACATAAAAAAAATAAATAAATAAAAAAATAAAAGAGGACAGGAGAGGCCCAGGGAAACTTGCACAGGTCCTGTCCATAGACATCTCTGTCTCCTGCAAGAAACCCTGGGTGTCTCTGGATTAATGGGTAAACAATTTCAATTCCTTTGGTTTCTGTTTTAACTTTCTGCTCTGGAAAATCCTCCTCTAGATCTCTAGACATAACTGGGATCAAAGAGAGCCCTAGTCAGAGCTTCTTTACTCCTGCTCTGACATGTCACTTTAAGGTCAGATGTTCAACCGTAAGTTGTTAATTGTCCCACAGTATCCCACTACTAGCAAAATTGGGGGCAATTCTCCAATTCTAGTGAAGGCCGAAGCAGATTTTACCCATTGGGACTATGCCAGGCCATGGTTCCAGACACTCCTGAGATTACCAGAAAGACTTGCATTCCACTCTGTGAACAGGTGATTTCCCAGACCTATGCAAGCAGTCAGGACATCACTGACCTGAGGAGTGTGGTTCACTGATGGAAGCAGCTTCATCCAAGAAGAACAGTAAAAGGCAGGTTATGCAGTTGTCACTTTGCAACAGGTCACTGAGGCCACACCCCTTCCCCCAGGGTCCCCCGGGGACCTCAATTCAAAAAGCAGAGCTCATAGCTCTTACTCAGGCAGTGATATTAGGAAAAGGCAAAAAGCTCAATATCTATTCAAACTCCAAATATACCTTTCTGATGCTACATGCCCATGCACCAATCTGGAAAGAAATGAGCTTGCTGACAAATAAGTAATCATCAATAAAGCACAAGCAGGAAATTCTACAACTCGTAGAGGTAGTCTATCTTCCCAAGCAGGTCACTGTCATTCATTGCAAGAAAGCCATGTCTAAAGTCTCCTTGGGAAATCAAAAGGCTGTAGGGAGGCAAGAAGGGCAGCCTTACAGTCCCTCAAGACCTTAGTCTTATTCCCAGTTCCTGAGGAACCATTAAAGTAGTTCTTCCTCAAGGGATGCAGTGCAAAGTATAAAAATCCTACATGGGAAATAAGCACTTGAATTTTCACAGCACTAGGAAGAAAGGTACTCCTTGGAGCCTCTAGAAGACCTGAGGTTTCTCCTCAGAAAGTGAAACTCCGGTATTGCTCTGGGTGCAGATAAATAGAGTCACTAATGACCCTAATTCACCACAGCTTAAATGGGCACCTGTATTGAGACTTCTATTTTTAATTAGATCCATAATGTGGGTAATCTTTCTGAGAGTATGACTCTCAGGCTCTCAATAATTTATCTAACATCTTTTTTTTTTTTTTTCCTATACTCTTTCCACAGGAAGCATGGCAATCTGATCTGCTACTCCTCATATCTGACTTCTACATCCCCAACTCAATAGTAAAGTTACTTTCTTTCTCCCATCGAACAGACAACTTAACAGTCACTAACTCTGTTTTCATTATCTTCTGACAGGATTGTTTTTGTTTCACTCCAGCCAGTGAGCCACAACACCCCAAGATAATTGGAGAGCACATACCCCCAGTAAATAGGGGCTACGGCCCCTTTCAGCAGGAAGTAGCTGTATGAAGATAGAGACCCCCACTCCCTCAGCACCCCATAAAGAATTATGGGGATGTGTGTCTCTCAGGGGGAAATGAGGCAGGAGATTAGGGCATGGCAAACTGGCTGGGGAAGTAGGCATGGCTTGTTAATTACAAAATCCCAGGACACAGGAGCAGAACAGTTCCCAAAGCCCTACTGGACTTCTCGAGAGAACTCAGGCAGATTTTCCATAGGACAGCCTAAACCTGTCAGCCTGAGGAATGAGTGAAACAGAAAGGACAGTCCACCTTGAGCTCTTTGCTACTGTGTTCTCTCACAGTAGCCAGCTTTCATCCTATAGAGCATACTTATTTTCCTACTTTTATTTGGCCCAAACTTGCTCTGCAGAGCCTGTTTCTTTTCCTACCTTTATATTTAAATAAATGTAAAACCTTATTACCATTCGCACTTATCTTGACCAATTCTTTGTTCAGGACAGAAAGAACCCAGAAAGCACCCCTAGACAGAGACTCCGGCACCCTAAACAGCACCCCCAAACCTGGTAATGCTTGTTTAAGAAAAAATTGTTTTGATATCATTAAAACAAAAGACTATTCAGAGGAGGGAGATGGTGTAACCGTCACTGCAAACTAGAACTTTGAAAGTTAGATTTCTTTCTTTTAGAGATAAGCAACTTCTCCAAACTTCCTCCTGCTGAGCACATAGCCAACATCTTCTTCTCTCCTCAGCCCAAAAGAAGTGACACAGTGTGCAGATGCCAGCCTCAAGAGGCCAGCGACCTGGTTTCTTTTCCACAAGAACAAGGAGGATGAGCTGAAGATGTCTGGAAATGATAAAGCAAGTGTGAAGATCTACATTGTCTCTCTGTGCTCTGCCTCCTCTCTGTTCCTTTCTGTAAAAGACCCTTGCATCCCTGTAAATGGTGAGATGGTGATTTGAGGCAAATGTGCCCCTCCCTCTCCTCACACACAGCTTTGAATAAATTCTTTTTCTTTTTTACCCAACTATATGGCCTTTTAAAATTTTGTTAGTGGCAAGCAGACAAACCTGAGCATGAGCCTAAGTGGCTGGTAACAAGGAGGTCAATGTAGAACACCGTAAAGAAGGCTGGACATTTATAGCCAGTGACAGAATAAAGGGATGTTAGTCAGCAGATAGAAAATCACTAAGAGTAGCTACCAAAGGTGTAGGGTCTCTTGCTAAGCTGACTGAACAGGATTCTTGCTGAGGGCAGGCAGGGTGATCAGATATCAAGGGTGAGGGATGAGATTTTGATGAAATATGGAGGGTGATCTGACATTAGGGTGGGGATTGCTCTCTAAACTGATTTAGCAGGATTCTTGCTGAAAACGAGGCTGTGTAGGCAGAAGGAGGGCGAGAAGGCCAAGAAGAGAGTTTGTTAGACTTTTCAAATCCCCGAGATCTGAGTGCATGCTGGGAAGGCTTCTTCTTCAAGTTTTTGTGGCCATTCCTATTTATTTACATGTGAACTTTACTTCTGTATGCCTGGTGAGAGGCCACTTTAGGGCTGAGTGGCTTCTTACTACATAAAATATAGAACGGCAGATGCATCTTTGAGGCACCGTCATGGCTGATAACCCAAGACAACTGAAGATCTAACTAATGGATGATTACTCAAAAATTGGGAGAGAAGGTTAGAATTTTCATATGTTTTAATGAATAATTCTTTTTGTGCATAGTTAGTATTTTTAGAGCAGATGCGAGAGTTTAAATTGATGGAATTCTCATTGTTTCTGAAGAAACAGCAGGTTCAAATGGGAAGTGGGAAGGGTGTCACCAAGGGGGAAGGGACAATACTGGTACCCCAGCTTCTTAAAAAATAATACGGGCCATGATACAACTAAAACCCAATATTATGTTAGGATTTTTAGTCCCCGAGAGCCCAAATGTTTTTATATAGCTTTGATTAGAGTTAGTGACCCATTTGAATTCTTGTCTTTGAACTCACAGCCCTGTGATTTTAATTACTGTTTCAGGACCCACCTTTTACAGGTCCCTAATTGCTAACAGGACTCCCTTTGGGAGCAAAGTGCTGGTGTAGGCAATGATACACCGCAGATGTGTTCAAGTGGTTCTGTAGGTCACGTCACTTCTCTCTGCCCAGATTCCTCATCTGCTAAAAAAGAGTTGAGCCAGATACTTCCTAAGCTCTCCTGTGGCTCTGTTACTCAGTGATTGCAAGCTCTGTAGGAAGATTTCATTTCTGTCTAAATGGGGAATGACTGAAGCAAATCTTGGAAAGGGTGCTGCATTCTGGTAATGCAATAAGATGGATTTCTTTTGGTAGGTGGTTAAGTATCAGCGGAACACCTGTGCAATCAATATAATAGTTCTTTGATGATGCTATGGCTTGGCTCCATCCTTCGACCAGTTGAATTATCACAGTGCACAAGTATAGGGGTTCCAAAGAGCTTCAGTACCCACAAAATACTCATTTTGAACTGTAGCGCCCCCTGGTGAACACACATTCCTAACCTTCTTTGGCCAAGGTTCCATAGTTCTCCCTTCAACTCTGCTACTGGCACACATTCCTCCTTTCCTCAGGCCCTGTGGTAGGTTGAATTAGTAGTCTTTTTTTTTTTTTTTTTGTGGGTACCGGGGGTCGACCTCAGGACCTCGTGCGCCAGCAGGCACCCATGCCACTGAGCGATATCACCGGCCCTTTATTCGTACGTGGGTTCGGGGAGTCGAACTTGGGCCCTTGCGCTTGCCAGGCAGGCGCTTATGCCGCTGAGCCATCTCACTGGCCCCTGAATTAGTAGTCTTAATCTTTTCTGTTTGGGCACATATCCTGGTTGAGGTGTTATGTGCAGAATATGCTTCGATGCCTCTTCATGTGGCCTAGACATAGGGTGTGCTTTGGCCACTGGAACGTGGGTGGAAGTGACTGTGTGGTGAGTCCTGAGCAGAAGTCTTAAGAGGTCTCATGTTTCTGCTTCATCTCTAGGAAATTTTGACCTCTTCCATCACAAAAGCCATTGAAGAGTAGTTACTGTCCTTCAACTGTCCATGTTAGAATGTGTTCCAGAGCCATCCTGGCCAACATGAAGGCATTGTTACAAGGTGAGGGCTGATATGTCTTATATAGCATTTTGCTGGCCACAGGAAATTAAGACAGTGACAAAGGCAACTTTAGACTTAGGGCTTTCAGTGCTGGCCTTCTTGGAAGTGCTGTGAGACAGAAGAAAGAGTTGCCCACTTCATGGTGACTATCCTCAGGCACATGGACAAGGAAATCCTGGGTGGGGAGAGAAGGAGAAGACCAAATAGGTAAAGGAGTGTTTCTGATGACCTTGTCCTCTTTCCTGGAATTCTGGCACTTCAGTGGGAAAGTGAAATATGACTCCCATTCTAGAAATTACTCAATAAATCTGCAGGATATTCTTGGGGACCTCGGTAAAATGACAGTGGATGCTCCACTGTGGGCAGTTCTTGGAAGGGTTTAGAAGTTCCTGGAGAGGAGACTTGTGGTTTGAACACCTCAGAGTTGAGTACATGGTGGTTTTCCTAGAAGCAGAAAGCAAATTGTAATAGTATAGTACTAGCTGCTATAACAAGTAAACCCTCAAATGCATAAAGTATCTATCACAGTAGAAATTTGTTTTATATTTATTTATTTTTTGGATTGAACCCAGGGCCTTTGGACTGAGTTATATCTCCAGCCCTTTTTATTTTTTATTTTGAGTCAGTGTCTCCCTACGTTGCTGAAGTGGGACTCAAACCTGTGATCCTCCTGCCTCAGCACGTTGTTCCTACAGCTCTGGGATTACAGGTGTGTGCCACCACACTCAGCTCTATTTTCCATTTATGTAACTGTCCATTGTGAGTGTTACCGGAAACCTGGTAGCTCTCCTCTGTGCTTTGGTTGAGAGAGCCTAGGCTTTCTGTCTTGTGGCTTTACCACAACCTAGGGCCTGTGGTTTTCTTCATCTACCACAGTAAAGAGAAAGAGCAAATGGAAGAGGCACACCCTTTTCTTGGTTCTACAGTGACACACACCTTTCTTGCGCACGTGTCCTCTGTTAGGATCAGTTAGATGGCCATGCATATATGGGAAGGGGTGAACATGCACTGCAGGTCCATACATTGGACAGCAGGCCCAGGTTTTTGTCCCTGCCACAAATATGCTTTTCCTTTCAACGATTTAAACATTTCACTCTACTGTCTTTTTGTTGACAAGTTTTCTGGAGAGATTTCCAATGTATTTCTTATCCTTGTTCCTCTATAGGTAAGTTGTCTATTCCCCTCTCTGGCCTTTTTCAAGAGTTTCTTCATATTTTGATTTTTTAGTTTAGATATTATATTAATGAGGGTTCTCCATAGAAGCAAAACTAATAGGAGACTATATATATATATATATATATGTATATATATATATATATTTACACACACACATGTAGACACATACACACATATACATACACACATATAGACATATGTATATATGTATAGTATATGCAAATAAATGGATGTGTACACATATATGTATACATGCATATGCACACACACATACATACACATATAATATATACATAAACACATACACATGCTCATATTATGGAGGCTGAGACAATATGCTTTCTGGAAGCTAGAGAAGCAGGAAAGCTAGTAATATAATTTGGCCTGTGACTGAGGCCTGAAAACAGTGTGTGTCTGCATATGCATGCAAGTGTGTGCACACAAGCTTGTGTAAATCCCCAAATCTGAAAGTCTGAGAACCAAGAGCTCCAGTGTCCAAGGACAAGAAAAGATGCATATCTGGCTCAAGAAGAGAGTTTCTTTTCTCCTATATTTTTCATTCTGTTCAGCTCCTTCCTGTCTGTGTTGGTGAGGGCAGAGGCAAACTCTAATTTCTTCTGGAAACTCCCTCACAGACATACCCAGAAATGTTTTATCAGCTGAATATCTCTTAGCACAGTCAAATTGACATATAAAAATAATCACCACAGATATGATATTACTGTAGTTTTTTTGGTATTGATCCTGCTTGGTATTCTCTGCAAGCAACCCTGAATATGTGGTTTGATGTTGGTCATTGATTTGAAAACACTCAGCTCATTTCTTCAAGTATTTCTTCAGTTGCCTTTTCTCTCTTCTTCTGATATTTCGTTGTGTATATGTTACATTTTGTAATTCCCCCACCATTCTTGTGTGCATTTTCCTGTTAAGGTTGATTTTTAAAATTTTGCTTTTCAGTTTGGGAATGTTTTATCAACACTACTTCAAGTGCGCTGATTCTTCTCTCAGCCTCATTGAATCTACTGATGAGCCCATCAGAAACATGCTTCATTTTGTTTTATGCTTTTTTTTTTCTTGTGGGTACCGGGGGGTCGACCTCAGGACCTCGCGCGCCAGCAGGCACCCGTGCTGCTGAGCGATATCACCGACCCTTTTTTCGTATGTGGGTTCCGGGAGTCAAACTCGGGCCCTCGCGCTTGCCGGGCAGGCGCTTAAGCCGCTGAGCCATCTCACCGGCCCTGTTATATGCTTTTGATTTCTAGAGTTTCTTCTTACTTTGAGTTTCTGTCTCTCTGCTAATATTATGCATCTATTCTTGGATGTTTTTTCACTTTTCCATTAGCACTCTTAGCACAATTGCTCATAGTTATTTCAAATTCCAAATTTGATAATCCTCAAATCTCTGCCATATCTGTGTCTGGGTCTGAGGCTTGCTTTCTCTTCTCAAACTGTTTTTGCCTTGAAGGCATGCCTTTAATTTTTTGTTGAAGGCCATATGTGATTGTTTTCTGATAGGAGGGTCTTTGGGGAGTAGTTTCCGGGTTTTTGGTATCCTGAAGAAAGAATTAAGCAGGACATCCAATAGGAGTAACAAGAGTAAGGTTTATTGGAAGCAAAAGAAGCAAAAGTACATTCTACAGGCTGGGAGCAGGCCAGTGAAAGGAGCTCAGAACCCCAATAGATTCAGCATCTCTTAAAGACCTGGGATTATGGGAGGATCTATAGCTGGGGATTGACAGGAATCATAGCTCAGTGGGGAACCTGACTCGGCCCACCTGTCAGGAAGGGGGAATTTTTGACCATAGAAAGTTTTTAGAGGAAGTGTCATGGCACCCAAAGCCCATAGAGCAGGGGTCGCAGAGGGAAAGTCAAAACTACAATGCATAGGAACTTGTACTTCTGGGTTTGTGCATTCCTGAGGGTCTTGATTGGGGAAGAGGATTACCTTTATCTATCACTTTTCTGATGTTTTGACATAGTCATCGTCATTCTGTCTGGTTTCTCAATTCTTTATGCCGTGGCTCTCTGTTTACTTGTCCTTGCTCTACCTCCCACCTCTACCCTTGTTGGGTAAAAGGAACTGAGGTAAACAGGCCTTGGGTGTGACGTTTTATTTATATTTGGTTCGGAGTCAGGCTCCGTTTACTGTAGTTCTGGTGTCCAAGACGAAAGTTTCCTCTAGTGCCTTTTTTTGTTTCTCCTGTTGTCTTTGACTTCCCTACAGACTCTTTCTTAAATTGAGGTTGAGTCTTGGAGCTCTTTTAGCTGTGAGCCCTTGTTGTTAGACAGGAGCCTGATTGCTGTGGTGTTAGACTGGGAGGCAGGAGAAACTTTCTACAATGCTATGGTTACATCTCAATCTTTTAGTACCGCGTGTCCCGTGTCCCCGGAATGCTTCTCAGCTACCTCTTCCCTCTCCTTTCAGTGAGACAGGAAGAGGGGGCAGGAGTTGAGTATTTATTTTCTCCCAACTCCGGTAAGCTCAACCCAAGTTGGTTAGTTTGTTTTGAAAGAGTTTGTCTTGAGGGCAGACTTTTGTTAAGAACAGAATGTGCTGGGCTTCTTTCAAAATGGGTATTTGTCCCTTTCCTGTTGCCAGAAGCATAATGGGAATTTTTTGTAACCTTTGCTCTGAGAACCTGGTGGAGCTCCCGGAGGTGAAAGTCAGGAAAGTGTGGGATTCTCCTGACTTTATCAGGAGATTTTATCTTTCAAGCTAGTCCAGGCATGGTCCTCAGAATGTAGTTAATTACCCCCAAGCGCTCCTACCAGGCTCCTGCTGTGGCTTCTGTTCACAGTAAACTACAATAATTATGATTCCCTGTATCCTCACGTCTCTACAGTGTTAGGGGTATGATTTTGTCCAGTAGCCTCAGTTCTCTGATGGACCTGAAAAGAGTTGTTGATGTTCAGTTTGGCCTTTTGTTTTTTTCCTGTGAGGATAGAGGTGATGACTGCCAAGCTCTTTTCACATCAGACTGGACAAAGTAAGTTACTTAAGCAGAACTAGAGAGGCTAGTGGCAAATCTCTGGCTTCACCTTTCTCCTTCTGGCTGGCTGAATTCAAGAGCTCATTTATTTCCTTCCTCCCTTCTTTCCTTCTTCCTCCCTTCTTTCCTTCTTCCTTCCTTCTTTCTCTCCTTTCTTCCAAAAGGCATTTTATTTATTTAAAAATTTTTATTAGTGCATAATGATTGCATTCATCATGGAGAGCTGTTGCATGTACATAACACATCTTAATTCTTTTTATTCTCCTTCTCCTCCACTTCCTCCCACTGCCTCCATTTCTTGGTCCCCTTCCCATTTGCAAAAGATTTGTCTCCCTGTTTCCTATGGTCTGTCTTTTATTTTGCTCCTTAAGTTATGTATACTTTGGGTTTCTCATATAAGAGAAGTCATGCATTATTTAATTGTGTGTGTCTGATTTATTCCCTGACACATTAAGAGCTCATTTTCTTTTACATCTGTGGGGTTGAGCTGAGTACAGCCTACACATATTGATTCTTTTGATCTCTCAGTTTATATTATGATTATAGCTTTCCCCCACTCTTCTAGAATGTTGATTTTTTTGGTTGTAGTCTCCATTTGTGAGATAGCATAAAACAAATGTAACATAGAAACCTTATCAAAATTTTAAAATACCTGCTCTGTCATTTGAAGTCTCTTCTAAATATCTCTGTTTTCTTCATTCATTCTTTATAAAGCATGGTTTCTTGTCCATTGTAGTTATTTATGGTCTATTGTAATTCAAGGTTTTCTTGACTTTTAGTAACTCCATAATCCACCAAGTAATTTCCTCACATGTCTTTGTGTGTACATATTCCTCTCTTTTTCTACAGAAGCATTCCTTTATTAAAAATGAAAAGGCAAACTAGTAGATCAAAGGTCTTTCCTAGCAGTGAATGCTGGAACAAATTTCTCATGTATCTCTTTATAAGGAACATTGAATGATATAATAGAGAATGTGCCCAAGAACGTCATTTGAGAAAAGCATTCTCAAATTCAAATATATAGTGTAGTAATCAACTTTTTCTGCATATGATACTGTGAACGGAAAATTGACCTGCACTTGTGTGGGAAGCTTGCCTCTGATAAGCCAGTGATTGACTCTGAAAGCTTTTTCCCTGGTAGTTGCTGTTTCAGCCTGGTCTCCAGATAGTGCAATGTGGAGAGGACCTTTGTTCCACTCATCCCAACCAGTCCATTGCCTAAAGCAGAGCTGCCAGTAGAGCCCAGCCTCAATCACCTCACCTATAATCAACTCAAAGGCTAGTGAACATGAAGATAAATGCTTGTTATTATAAACTACTGGGTTTTGGAGGATGGTGCTAGACTGAAGGTTTAGTTATGCAGAGGAAGCCTCCCCACCCCCATCCAGATCACTGGAGCATAGGAGGCAAATCCACTGTGCAAGTACACGTCAACCCTCTTCCTGTATTACGTCTACTAACATCCCGCTGGCCAAAGCAATTCCACAACCAAGCTCAGCAGATGAAGTAATGCATTCTTCTTACCGTGAGGCCAGGTCAAAGTATAATTCTACTACAAGGGAGTAAGGAATTAGGACCAGTAATTCAATCTACAACATTATTTATGAGCCACTTTCATACCAAATGCACTTATATCCATTCCAGGATTCCTCAAGACTCATCTACTCACAGCAGCATGTCAGAGCTCAGATTTTCATGACTTTATACAGTTTCCTTGATCGAAGGCCTATGACTAAGAAGGCAAGCTACCTCCTTCCTACTGCTCTGTACCCTATACAGAATGGTGGCATGGTGTCAGGATAACCACAATAAACTCTTGCATTTGAAAAGGGGGAAGAATGGGAGGTTGAACAGTCATATTCACAACAATTTTGAAAGCACACAGGACAAATGTCATCTTAGCTCCCTGTTCTGGGAGTAGAGAATGTCCCCTGATTAGGCCTTGGGTAATTCTTCTCCTAGGATGACTGAGTCCTCCTTTCAACACCCAACTTAATTTTACTGATTGATTGATTGATTGATTGATTGATTGAGGCAGGGTCTCTCTATGTAGTGCAGGCTGGCCTTGAACTCACTTATGTAGCCCAGACTGGCCTCAAACTCACAGTAATCTTCTGCCTCAGCCTCCAGAGTGCTGGGATTACAGGTGTGTGCCACCACACCCGGCCAATCAGTTGATTTTTCATCCAGGTTTGTGGGGTACATTCTGCCACTGTAGGTCTTTCAAAAACTGAAAGTTTTCTAAATGCTTCATTTGCCCCGTTCCACATCTACTACTTTTCTGAAGCTATCACTTTCTTAACCCAGGTAAGGACATTTTAGTCAGTTTATGCTTCTGGGACAAGGATTTTTAGCATTCCTAGCAATTTTTTTTAATGTTATGTTTTTTGAGATAGGGTCTTGCTATGTAGCCCAGGCTTGCTTTGAACTCACTAAATTGCCCAGGCTGGGCTTGAGCTTTCCATCCTCCTGTTACAGCCTCTCAAGTGCTGGTGCTGGGATTACAAGCATGATGCCTGGCTCTTAGCAGCCCTTTTGTACAGCCAAAAGGATGTACTCTATGGTACCATAGTTCTTCCAATGCTCAACAATGGGCACACTTTTGATTTGGTCTTTATCTTAAGACAATGAATTAGTCTTTTTCTTGAGGTGTGTTTTACTAAACCACTCGTGCAATTTGATGATTCATTTTTCCAACTCTGCAAGCTCTATGGTCTCCAAACTGCCAAGTGTGCTCACAAACCAGCCAGTTCTTTCCTCAGCACCCTTCTTGCTCCAGTACTCTACCAGATGCTGTTAGTAGCAGTTCAGAGTCAATAGTCTGCCTCAAAATCATTTCATTAAGCACAATATCTGTCATTCAAGTAATCACAGATGGCAATTTTACCAAATGTTCTATTGTTACCTAACCCGGGTATCACTTTCCAGGTTCTCATAATACCCAGTCCCAAACATACCTGAAGGTCTTTGTGACAGTGCCAGCCCATTTCTACTTACACATTTCTGTATTAGTCAAACAATCCACTGGCTCGCCATAAAACAAACCACTACAAAATATGGTGTCATGTAAAAAAGTGTTTATTTTCCTGCTTACTGGTCTACCTGTCCACTGTTGTCCAGCTGGTCTTAGCAGTGGGCTGGCCTCAGGAATGCTCAGGTGTGTCTGTTTTGGGTTCCAGGCCTAAAGGATGGCAGCTACTAGAAGGAAAGTCTTCTCTTCCTTCTGTAGACTAGTGGAATACAAGCACAGTGGAATACAAGATCTTATTTACTCAGATCCCATTTAGCTCAAGACAGTCATGTGGCCAAGCTCACAATCAAGGGGCAGAGGCACCCTGCCTTGTAGTGGTTTGTTACATGGCAAGGGTATGACCTGTAATACTACCACAGGAGTGCACAGAATTGGGCTAAGTAATAATTTACACAAATAACTTTTTTTATTTGTTTTGTTTGTTTATTTTGTTTATTGTAATTCCCTGCTATTAGATGGGATCCTGATTGATGTGGTGTTAAGATTTGAAGGGATGGGAAATATTCTATAAGCCTTTGTTTACATCTTAGTCTTATTCAATTGCCCACCAGAAATTTCTATTTGAATGTCTAAAAGGCATCTCAAACTAAATCTGTCTAAAGATGAAATTTGGATTCTACTCCCAAATTCTCCTTCAGGCTTCTAATCTTATTAAGTAACACTTCCATCCCTTTGTTTGCTCAAGCCTAGTTATTCTTGGTACCTTGCTTTCTCTTCCAGCCCATTAAGAAATCCTGAGGAGTCTATCTCCAAAATATATCTAGAGTCTGTCTTCTGCCATTCCCATCCTCGAGTAAACTGCCATCATCTCTCACCTAGGTCACTGCCAGTAATCTCATGGCTGCTCAGCTCACCTCTACTTTTATCCCCTGCAATTTGGTCTCAACTTAGCAGCCAGTGTGAAAAAGACTCAGGGTCTCTCTCCTGCTCAAAATTCTCCAATCAGAGTAGTAAAACCCACAGTTATTACTGTGACTATTAAGGTCTTTTATGGCCCTCCATATCCTCAACCCACCACCGCATCCTGTTCTTCAGAGCTTTGGCACTTGCTATCCTGTGTCCCTGGACAAATCTTCAGTTTATCATATCGTCACATGAATGTCACCATCTGGATGTGGCCTTCCATGACTACTTTGTATAAAATAGCAACTTCTCCGCACCCCATAGGCTTTATCACCGGTATTTTGTTTTATTTTTGTCCACCATGCTTAAGACTATCTTACATCTTATTTATTTATTTCTTTATTGTCTTCTCACTGGAAGGTAAGGTCCATGGGTGCAGGGACTTGGTCTGTTACATTAATTGCTGCATACCTGGCAGTCAAAATAGCCTCTGGCAAATATGCCCGCAGTAAATTACAGTTGAATAGATGAAGAAATCATGAGAAACTCTACCTCTTCATATAGGTAATAGAATGTAAATGTGCAAAATAGACCTTCAGGTAACAGAACAAGCTGACCCTCAGACAACATTTATTTGAGGTATAGTTATTAGAGTGTAGAGAGTTTGAAAGATAATACATTTCACTTAGTACTTCATTTAGTACTTCTGGCGGTAGAGTATAATACCATTTGTTTATTGCAGCCACTCTGGTCTGTGACACCCAATCAGGAATTTTATTGCCTTACCATTCACTGGTGCAGTGCTCTTAATACAAATGTAGAATGAATGCATCAAACATTTATTAAAATTGTTAACAAGGGAATCAGCAAGGTCAGTGAAGCTGGTGGCAAGATTATTTTGAAGAAATTTAGCCACTAAATGTTGAAATTGGGCATGGTAGTGCACGCTGGTAATCCCATCATTCTGGGCAGCTGAGGCAATAGGATGGGAAGTTCGAGTTCAGCTTGGGTAATTTAGTGAGACCCGGTCTCAAAACAAAAAATAAAGAAAGGGCTGGGGACGTAGCTCAGTGTGAAGGTCCTAGGTTCAATCTTCATTACTACCACCAACACACACACACACACACACACACACACACACACACACACACACACAAATCTGTTGCCAGGTTAGGTACAAACTGGATCAATCCTGGTTAATATCATACTAGTCAATAAAACTATAACTTTATGGTTATCTTTTCTATAGTACAGAAGACATTTGCATCCCAACTGGATGAAAATCTACAGGTTATCACCTAACCACAAAGCATCTAGGCCCTAATGAATAATAAATAGCAATCTTGTTTAGCTTTTCAAAGAATGACCTGTTTATCGATTCTTTGTGTTGTTCTTTCAGTCTCTATTTCATTAATTTCAACTCTGCTCTTTATTATTTATTTCCTTCTATTCATTTTGGATTTAGTTTGTTCTTGTTTTTCTAAGACAAAATGCACCATTATGCTATTTGCTTTATTTGGGATGGCTGTTTTTATTTTTTTTTTCAGTACTGGGAATTGAACTCAAGACCTTTGCTCTGAGCTATATCCTCAGCTTTAAAAATTTAAAAAAAATATTTTCAGACAAGGGCCTTGCTAAATCACTAAGTTGCCCAGACTAGGCTCAAACTTGTGAACCTTCTGCCTCACTCTCCCAGAGAGCTGGGATTGCAAGCATGTGACACCAGGCCTGGCCAGACTGAAAAAAAAAACAAAAAACAAAAAACGCACTAATAGCTGTAAACTTCTCTCTTAGAACTGCCTTTACTGTATTCCACAGATTCTGATATATTCTGTTTCCATCATCATTTGACTGTAGGAATTTTAAAATTTCCTCCTTGATTCCTTTAATCACCTACCGACCATTTAAAAGTGTTTTGTTTTATTTCCCTACATTCACTCTACATGTGTTTACGTAGTTTCTCTTGTTGTTGACTTTTAGTTTCATTCCATTGTGATCAGATAGGATGCATGAAATTATTTCAATATTTTTGTATTTGTTAAGACTTGATTAATGACTTAAAATCAGTCTATTTTGGGGCTGGTGAGGTGGCTCAGCGGTGTAAGTGCCTGCCTGGCAAGTGTGAGGTCCTGAGTTCGACTCCCAGAACCCACATACGAAGAAAGGGCTGGTGATATCGCTCAGCGGCACGGGCGCCTGCTGGCGCGCGAGGTCCTGAGGTCGACCCCCAGAACCCACACACACACACAAAAAATCAGTCTATTTTGGAGGAGGTTCTGTGAGCTGCTGAAAAGAATGTATATCTCACTGTCATTGGATGCAACACTTCAGATGTTTGTCAAATTCATTTGATCTATAGTGTAGTTTAGTGGTGATGTTTCTTTGTTGATATTTTTTGTCGCAATGACATATCTATAGATCGGTAAATCCTTAGCTAAACTAACCAAAAGAAAGAGAGAAAAGACCCCAATTAAAATTGGAGATGAAAAACATCTGTGTTATAACAGATTTCTCTGAAAACCAGGTTATTAGGAACTACATTGAAAACTTATTTTTTAATAAATAGGAAAACCTGGATGAAATGGATACATTTCTAGATTCATATGACCTCCCAACACTGAACCAAGAGGATATAAAAAACTAAATAGATCAATAACAAGCAATGAGATTGAGGCAGCAATAAAAAGTCTCTCAGCAAAGAGAAGCCTAAGACTGGATGGATTTATTGCTGAATTTTACCAGAACTTTAAAGAAGTGACACCAATGGCCCTCAAACTATTCCATGAAATAAAAAGGGGAGGACTGCTCCCAATTCCCTGAAGCCAATATCTTCCTGATATCAAAACCAGATAGAGATGTAATAAAAGCAAACAACAACAAACTACAGGCCAATATCTTTAATGAACATAGATGCAAATATACCCAATAAGATTCTTTTTAAAAATTAATTATGTTTATCGGTACATTTTATGTATGCATAATGATCGCATTCATCATAGGGAATTTGTACCTGTACATAACACAACTTGATTCCTTTATTTCCCATTCCCCTACCCTCCCTTCACCACTCCCCCTTCCCCTCATTATTTACAAAAGCTCTGCTTCCATCTTTTCCTTCTTTTCTCATTATTTTTTTCTTTTCTCTTCCTTCCTTTCCCCCTCCCCCATCTCTAGTTCCCCTTCCCATTTGAACATTCTCTTCCTATTTCACAATATCTATTATACATTTTGGTCCTTATTTACACTTTCGGTTTCTCACACCAGAGAAACTATATGGTATTTACATATGTGTGTTCAGTTTATTTCACTTAGGAGTATGTCCTCAAGGTGCATCCATTTAGCTAGAAATGTCTCAAGCTTATCCTTCTTTATGGCAGAGTAGTACTCCACTGTATAAAAAACCTAAATCTTCTTTATCCATTCATCGGTTGATGGGTATTTGGGTTGTTTCCAAGATTTAGCTATTACAAACTGTGCCACTATAAACATGGATATACATATATTGCTGTGGTATGATGCTTTTAATTCTTTCAGGAGGATACCAATAAGAGGAATAGCTGGGTCAAATGGAACCTCTAGTCCTAGTTTTTTGAGGAATTCCACATTGATTTTCACAGTGGTTGCACCAGTCTACACTCCCACCAACAGGGGAGAAGTGTTCTTTTTTCCCTACAGCCCTACCAGCATTTGTTATTGGTTGATTTCTTGATAATAGCCATTCTTTCTGGGGTGAGATGGAATGTCAGTGTTGTTTTAATTTGCATTTCTCGAATGACCAATGATGTTGAACATTTTTTCATATATTTATTTTCCATTTCTACTTTTTCATCTGAGAAGGGTCTGTTCATTTCAGATGCCCATTTTTGGGTTGGATCTTTAAATTTGGGGGAGGGTCTTTTTTTTGAGTTCTGTATATATTCTAGATAATAGTCCTTTGTCTGAGGAACAGCTGGCAAAAATTGTTTCCCACACTGTGGGTTGTCTCTTCATTCTGCTGGTGGTTTCTCTTGCTGTGCAAAAGCTTTTTAATAAGACAAGATCCCAGTTGTTGCTTCTTTGTGATAGATCCTGTGTGATTTTGGTTTTGTTCATAAAGTCTTTACCTACACTAATGTCTTCAGGAGTTCTACCTATTCTATCTTCAAGCAGATTTAATGTTTCTGTTTTAATATTTAGCTCTTTGATCCATTTCAAGTTTAGTTTAGTGCATAGTGAAAGATATGGAGCTAGTTTTAATCTTTGGCGTGTGGAAAGCCAGTTTTTCCAGTACCATTTATTAAAGAGGCCAGTTTTTCCAGTACCTTTGTTAAAGAGGCTAAAAGTGCATATATTTGGCACTTTTGTCAAAGATAAGGTGGCAAAGTATGTCTGGAGTTGTTTCTGCATCTTCTAATCTGTTCCACTGATCCTTGGGTGTTTTTTTTTTTTTTTGCCAGTACCATGCTGTTTTTATCACAGTAGCTTTGTGATATAATTTCAAGCCAGGGATTGTGATGCCCTCTACCTTCCATTTGTTGCCCAGAATTGCTTTGCCATTCTGTGTCTCTGGTTCCAAATGGATTTTAGGATTTTTTTCTCTAATTCTGTGGATATGCTGTTGGAATTTTGATCAGGATTGCATTAAATCTGTATAACAATTTTGGAAGTATGGCCATTTTCACCATATTGGTTCTTCCTACCCAAGAACAAGGGATATCTTTCCATTTTATGATATGCAATCAATAAATGCAATCTCCTTTTTCAGAGTGCTGTAGTTTTCAGTGTAGAGGTCTTTTACTTCCTTTGTTAGATTGATTCCTAGGTATTTCTTTTTTTTTTTTTTTTTTTGGATGCTATTGTGAAAGTTCCTGTTTCCCTAGTTTCTCTCTCAGTGAGTTTGTTGTTTGTGCACAGGAATGCTATTGATTTTTGAGTGTTGACTTTGTATTCAGCTATGCTACTGAATTTGATTATTAAATCTCAAAGTCTTTTGGTGGAGTTTTGGGAGGCTTCTATATAGAGTATCGTGTTTTCCACAAATAATGATAATTTAAATTCTACCTTTCCTATCCTTATTCCTTTTATTTCTTTCTCTTGTCTAATTGCTCTGGCTAATGTTTCCAGAACTATATGGAATAGGAATGGTGACAGTGGACATCCTTGTCTTGTTCCTGATTTTAGAGTGAAAGCTTTCAGTTTTTGTCCATTTAATATGATGTTGGCTTGTTGGTTTGTCATAGATGCCTTTATCAGATTGAGATAAAGACCATCGATTTCAATTTTCTGTGGGTTTTTATTATGAGTGGATGTTGAACTTTGTTAAACACTTTTTCTGCATCTATTGAGATGATCATATGGTTTTTGTCCTTGACTCTGTTAATATGGTGTACTGCATTTATTAATTTACATCCCTGCATCCCTGGGGTGAATCCTACTTGGTCATGTGTATAATCTTCTTGATTTGCTGCATTCTGTTTGCCAGTATCTTACTGAGGATTTTTGCAGCTATGTTCATTAGGGAGACTGGCCTGTAGTTATCTTTCTTGGTTTGGTCTTTCTCTGGTTTTGGTATCAGGGTAATGCTTGATTTCAGGAATGAATTTGGGAGTATTGCTTCACTTTCAATTTCATTAAAGAGTTTGAGAAGTAGTGGCATTAGATCTTCTCTTAATTTCTGGTAGAATTCAGCAGTGACTCTATCAGGACCTGGGCTTTTCTTTGCTCATAGATTTTTAATTACATCTTCAATTTCATTGACTGATATTGGTTTGTTAAAAATTTTTATATCTTCTTGATTCATCTTTGGAAATGCATATGTATCTAGGAATCCGTTCATTTCTTCTTCCTTTTCCCTCTTATTAGAATATAAGTTCTTGAAGTAGGTATAGATGATCTTCTGGATTTCTGAAGGATCCATTGTGATTTCACCCTTTTCATTCTTAATTGCATGGATATGAGTGTTTTCTGTCTTTCTCTTTGATAAGGTTGTCTAAGGGTTTGTTGATTTATTTAATCTTTCAAAGAACCAACTTTTCGACTCATCAATTCTTTGTAATGTTTTCTTAGTCTCCATTACATTGATTTATGCTCTGATCTTAATAATTTCCTCCCTGTAATTAGCTTTGGGGTTGACTTGCTCTTTTTCTAGAAGCTTGAGGTTCAACATTATTCTATTTGAGCTCTGTTTTCCTGATATGGGCATTTACCACTATAAATTTCCCTCATAGGATTGCCTTCATTGTGTCCCATAAATTCCAGTATGTTGGATTGGCATTATCATTTAATTGCAGAAACTGTCTAATTTCTTCTTTAATTTCATCTGTGACTCATTGGTTGTTCAGGAAGGTGTTATTTAATTTGCATGTGTTTATGAAGTTCTTGTGGTTTCTTTTGCCATTGATTTCCAATTTCATTGCACTATGGTCTGATAATATGCATGGGGTAATTTGAATTCTTTTGCATTTACTTAAGCATGTTCTGTGAGCTACTATGTGGTCTATTTTGGAGAACGTCCCATGTACAGCTGAGAAGAATGTGTATTCTGATGTTGTGGGGTGGAACACTCTGTAAACATCTACTAAATCCATTTGTTCAAAAGTTTGGTTTAGTTCTAATACTTCATTGTTGATTTTTTATCTAGTTGATCTGTCTATTTGTAACAGTCGGGTATTGAGGTCCCCCATTACAATTGTATTAGTGTTTGTTTTTTCATGTCTATTAGTATTTGTTTTATATAGTTGGGTGCACTGGTATTTGTTGCATATGTGTTTTGATTGTTATCTCTTTTCTTGGATTTTTCCCTTTACAAGGATGTAGTGACCTTCTTTGTCTCTCTTAATCAGTCTTATCTTGAAATCCACCTTGTCTGCAAATAGAATAGCTAGCCCCACTTTCTTCCAGGTTCCTGTCCCATGGAGTATTGTTTTCCATTCTTTGACTTTCAGTCTATGAATTTCTTTTTGAATTAAGTGTGTTTCTTGTACACAGCATATTGTTGGACCTTGCTTCTTGATCCATTCTGCTAGTCTACTTGTTTTGATCTGTAAATTGAGACCATTTACATTGATGGTTGTAACTGATGTGTATTGAATTGATATGTATTGATTTATCCTTGTCATGTTATTTTCCTGTTGTTGGCTCCCTTTTTTTTCCCACTCTATTTAATTGTTTGCCTTGCCTGGTGGCTTCATGCTGTTGGGATTTATGGAGCTGTAATCCTTATCATCTCTTTCTAGAATGTCCTTCAGAAGATTTTGAAGTGCTGGTTTGGTGTTCATGAATTTCCTCAGGTATTCTTTGTCATGGAAGTATCTTATTTCTCCATCAATTTTGAAAGATAGTTGTGCAAGGTACATCAATCTGGGTTGGAGGTTGTTTTCTTTTAGGGCTTGAAATACATCACACTCCAAGCTCTCCTTGACTTGAGGGTTTGTGTTGAGAAGTCTACTGTGATTCTGATGGGCTTTCCTTTATTGGTTATTTGCTTCTTTTCTCTAACAGCTTGTAATATTCTGTACTAGTGTTAAATTTCTGGAATCTTGACTATTATATGCCTTGCTATAGATTTTTTTGATCATGGCTAGTTGGAGTTCTATATGCCTCACTTATCTGTATGTCAAATTCTTTTTCCCTGCCAGGGAAGTTTTCAGTCATGACTTCTGTGAACAGGTTTTGTTTTGTTTTGTTTTGTTTTGTTTTTTTAATGTCATTTGTGCTATCTCCTGCTTTTTCATTGACTTCGATCAATCTTATGTTATTTTTCTTTGCAGCATCTAGCAGCTGCTGGATTGATTTCTTATGGTCCCTTGCTATTTTTAAGAAATCTTTGTTTTTCATGATTGCAACCGCAATCTTGTCTTCTTTATATGAAATTCTGTCCCCACATTGGCTTGTTCTGCTGCATATACTTTCAATGGAGTTTTTAATCTCCTGGATATCTGCTTGAATCTGTTTTATGGATTCCATTTCTTTCCTATGTTGGGCATTCATGTTTTCCATCATTTTCCTAAGTTCCTTTATTTTTTAAATCTGTATCTGCTCTAGAGTCATTAAGCATGTCTTTCATTATTATAATCATCTCTGTAGTTATCTGAGAAATTATTTCTGACTTGACTTTTTCTAGAGCCTCTTTCATCTGCTTAGCTACTTCTGTTACCACTTCAGAGAGGTCAGGTGGGTGGCTTTTGGATTGTTCCACCTTATTGGCCCCCGGTTTTCCTTTGGTGAGCTGGATGTCTGAAGTTGCGTCTAGTTTAATTGTCTTCTTATTTAGAATTTTTTTTAGTTTAATTCTTGTGTTGATGCTTATAAATTGCCTATGCTGAGTAGCTTCATTGTTGGTATTTAGAACCCTTAGGAAATGACTACTTCTCAGAGCTGTCTTCCAGGTGTAGCTGGTTTTTGAGTTTTGGGTCAGTTGCAAGATCCCACCTCTTCAATTTGTTGGGGATGAGAAGTTGCTGCCTGCTTGGCCCAGCCCCTGGTTCTTTGGCGCTGGCCCACAGTATTTTCTATGACCCTTAGGCAATTTTGGTCTTGGAATACCATGAAGAACAGCTGGTTAGAACAATTATGTCACTTCGGCTAAAGTGGTACAATCAGCAATAAGAATAGCATCAAACACAGCCTAGAAAATGACAAACTGAGGTAACTATTAATTTGCCACCTTTAACCATATGAACTAGATTTGTGATTATATAACAAAAGAAAATGAGCCAGAAAATTGTATGAAGTAACTAAGTCCTCAATATGGCAATTTTACCTTCAGGGGAGAAAATTTAAAAGGGGCTATTGGGAAAAAATAGAGAAATAGAAGAAAAGGAAGAGAGTAGAAGAAAGGCTGGAGGACAAATGAGGATCACACAAACTTTGGGAAACTGGTGCAGAAGACAAGAGGAAAAAAGAGCAGGAAGAAAAAAATAAGACCAGAACAACAACAACAAAAGAACTCGATACCATGTTCACATTCATATAAAAACAAGAACAAACAATGAAGAAAAATCAAACAAAAGAAAGAAAGAAAATAAGAAAAGAAAAAATGTTCACTTCAAGGTGTGTCTCTGCTGCCACTGGTGTAAAATTGGGCAGACAGAGTCTAGATTTGCTTCGATCAATCCCAAGAAGCCAGCAGCAGCTTCACAGCATGGTAGAGTATGATCTCAGTGGGCCTGCACCCTATTTCCACTGAAATTCAGGCTGGCCTCAGGCTGCAAGGCTGGAACCAGACCTGCCCAGCCTGCTGCAGTCCCTATGCCTGCTGCAGGTTTGAACTTGGTGGAGCTAGAAGCCTCTCCAAGTCCCAAGGTCAGTTGGCCTCTCTCCAAAATGACCCCCAGCCAATCACATTCTCTTTTGGGAGGTCTGAACAGGACAACTCACCATCCACCACAGTCCCCTGCGTCCACTGCCCTGCTCTATGGTGTACTTCTCTGTGGAGGCCTCTGGGGTCGCCAGTAGTCACTGTGTGTCTGCAGTTTCAAGCCGCCCCTCCTATTCAGTGAGTCCAGCCTCAGGGAGAAAGAGCCGCCTGCCTCCTCCTCCTCCTTCCTTGAAGTTTCTCTCTTTGCTCTCCCTATGGGCTTTAATTCTCGCTTCAGATCATTCCTGGGTCCCAGGGACCCACTTCCCTCCTTCATCTCTTCCTCCTTTTGCTATATTCCAGTGTTTGGATACCAAATCTTGGAAAGGCTCTTTCTCTGCTGCTCACCACTCTGCCATCTTCCCTTCCCATAAAATTCTTGAAAACACAATTAAAAACACTTTAAAAAGATTATACACTATAATCAAGTTGGTTTCATTCCAGGGATACAAACTAGGTTCAACATATATAAATCAATAAAAGTAATACATCACATAAATAGAATAAAAATTACACAGTCATCTCAATCGATAGATAAAAAGACTTCACAAAAATTTAATATCCCTTCATGAGAAAAACTCTAAAGAAAATAAATATAGAAGGATATTGCTTCAGTATAATAAAAGGTATATATGACAAACCCACAGCCAACATCATACTAAATGGGGAAAAAACTGAAAGCATTTACTTTAAAATCAGGACCAAGATAAGGGTGTCTACTCTCACCACTTATGTTCGATATGGTACCTGAAATTTTAGCCAGAGCAATTAGGGAAGACAAACAAATAAAAGGAATACAAATAAGAAGTGAAGAAGTCAAATTATCCCTTTACTTAGAAGATCCTAAAATGTCCACCAGAAGAGATTTAGTTCTGATAAACAAATTCAGCAAGGTGGTAGGATACAAAAATCACCATACAAAGAGCAACAGTTTCGTCTTAGTCACTTCCCGCATGGCTGGGACACAATATCTGATACCCACAATTTAAAGGAGGAGAAATTTATTTTGGTCCACAGTTTCAGTCCATGATCAGCTAGCTCCAATGCTAGCTGGAAATAGGTTGCAGAGGGGCCTGGTGGAGGAAAAGCTCCTCAGGTCATGGTGGCCAGGAAGCAGAAAGTGAAGGGAAGAGCAGGGAAGGGAGATATATCCTTCCAGGTCATGCCCCAAGTGATACAACTCCAGTGAGGGCCCACCTTTTCACAGCATAGCACCCCCACAATTGAGTCATCTTTCAAGAGCCCACCTCTGAATGTCTGATACTTTTGGGGGAAACTAATATCTAAACCACAACAAGCTTTTTAAACACAAATAACAAACCTGCCAAGAAAGAAATCAGGAAAACAATTCTATTCACAATAGCACCAAAAAAAAACCCCCAAAACAAAACAAAACAAAACACCCCCAAAAATCCAACCCAAACCAAACCAAACAAAACATAGAAATAAGCATAACCAAGGAGGTAAAAGACTTCTACATAAAATACAGAATATGAAGAAAGAAATTCAAGACAACACTAAAAAATGGAAAAATTTACCATGCTCATGGACTGGCAGAATTAATATCATTGAAATTGTCATATTACCAAGATGATCTACCAATTTAATGCAATTCCCATTAAAATAACAATGACATTCTTCACAGAACTAAAAAGAAACCCTAAAGTTCATAGGGAAGCACAGTAGACCTAGCATAATCCAAAAAATCCTGAGAAAAAAAGAACAATGCTGATGACATCACAGTACATGGTTTTGTAGTGTATTTTGAAACCATATATACTACAAAGCCATATTAACAAAACCGACATGGTAGTGGCACAAAAATAGGTAAAACAGTGGAATAGAAGAGTGTACACAGAAATAAATCCACCCAACTACAGCTATATAATTTTTATCAAATGGGTAAAAAACATACATTGGAGAAGATAGCCTTCTTAACAAATGTTACTGGGAAAACTGGATATCCATATGTAGAAGATTGAAACTAGATCCCTACGTCTCACCCTAAACAAAAATCAATTCAAAATGGATCAATGACCTAGGTATAAGACCTGAAACAGAAACTGTGAAAAAAACAAAGGGGAATCACTTGAAGTTATATGCACAGGCGAAGACTTCTTGAATAGGACTCTAACAGCATAGGAAATAACAGCAAGAATCAATAAATGAGACCACATTAAATTAAAAAGTTTCTGCACAGCAAAGAAAACAATCAACAGAGTGAAGAGACAGTCTAAAAAATGGGAGAAAATCTTTGCCAGTTACTCTTCTGAGGATAAATATCTAGAATATATGAAGAACTCAAAAACGTTCACACCTAATCATCAAGTAGCTTAACGAAAATTGTCAAACAGAGGCTTCTCGAAAGAACTACAAGTGACCAATGAGTGCGACATCACTAGCCAATAGGGAAATGCAGATTAAAACTATGTTGAGGTTCCATTTTATCCCAGTCAAAATGCCTATCTCCAAAAATATCAAAACAACTAAAATATCAAAAACAATAAGTGCTGGAGAGAGATAACAGGGAAGTAGAAGAAAAACTATTAGAAAAGGGGAAGAGGATCAGTGTGAGGGAGAAGTGAAGGGAAGAGAAAGGAAGATAATAGAGAGGGTGAAAATAATTAAAATATGTTCTGTGTATGTATGAACTTGGCACAGTGAGAGTCACTATTCTGTATAGCTAACCTGCAGTAATAAAAATAATAAATAGCAAGTCCAAAAAAAAATTACACTAGCTGATGAATTAACTAATTTTGGGGTAGGCCTGTTAGATAAATTTCCAGTATAACACTGAATGAACATGCACTGTGGGGCCAGTGAGATGGCTCAGCGGCTTAAGTGCCTGCCCGGCAAGCGCAAGGGCCCGAGTTTGACTCCCGGAACCCACATACGAAAAAAGGGCCGGTGATATCGCTCAGCAGCACGGGTGCCTGCTGGCGCGCGAGGTCCTGAGGTCGACCCCCTGGTACCCAGAAAAAAAAAAAAAAAAAAAAAAAAAAACATGCACTGTGTTGATTATTTACTGTGCTGTAATCTCATTTGTTCTATTTTGCTTTTGTTTCCTGTGCTTTTGGTGTCTTATCCAAAAACATTCTTTCCTATTCCAATGTCTGGAAGCATTTCCCCATTGTTTTCTTCTAGTAGTTTCATGTCTTAATTTAAGTACATAGTCCATTAAGCTGATTCTTGTATATAGTGAGAAGGATTTAGTTTCATTCTTCTGTATGTATTTAGTTTTTTTAAAAGCACCATTTATTCGAGACAGTGCTTCTTTTCCAGCGCATAGCCTTAACACCTTTGTTGAAAATCAATGTAATGTAAATGTGTGGGTTTACTTCTAGGTATTCTAGTCTGTCTCGTTTGTCTGTATGTCTGTTTTTATGTCAATGCTATGTTGTTTTGATTGTGATAGCTTTGTAGTATATGTTGAGGTCAAGTAACATAATGTCTTCTACTTTTGTTCTCCTCAAGATTGCCTTGGCTATTTGTTTTTTTCTGTAGTTCATATAAATTTTAGGATTGTTTTTCTAAAGAATGTCATTTTTCATGTCAATGTCATAATTTCATGAAGAATGTCATTGACATTTTGATGCAGATTGAATTAAATCTGTAGATGACTTTGGATAGTGTGCACATTTTAAACAATATTGATTCTTCCAGTTCATGAACACAAGATGTCTTTCCATGTTCTCTGTATATCTTTTTCAATTTCTTTCACCAATGTTTTATAGTTTTTATTCTAGAGATTGCTTTCTGATTTCTTTTTCAGGTAATTTATTATTGGTATATGGAAACAATACTTATTTTTGTATAGTGATTTTCTATCCTGTAACTTTGCTGAATTTATTAGTTCTAGTAGTTTTTTTGGTGGCTTTTTTTGGAGTTTTTTCTATAAATAATCATGTCATCTGTAAATAATGACAATTTCACACTTCCTCCTTTCCAATTTGTATGCCTTTTATTTCTTTGTGTTGCCTGATTGGTTTGGCTGAGACTTCTAGTAAAATATTGAATAAAAGTGGTAAAAGTGGGCATCCATGTCTTGTTCCAGAATTTGGAAAGAAATTTTCAATTTTTCTCTATTTGGTGTGATATTAGCTGTGGGACTGTTACATATGGCCATTTATGTTAAGGTATGTTCTTTCTATATGGAATTTGTTCAGAGTTTTTTTTAATCAAGAAGGAGGTTGAATTTTATAAAATGCCTTTTCTGCATCTATTGAGATGATAACATGGTTTTTGTCTTTCATTCTGTTGATATGATGTATGACATTTATTGATTTTCTTGTATCACATTTATTGATTCTCATAGGTTGAACCCTTCTTGCATTCCTGGACGAATCTCACTTGATCATGGTGAATAATATTTTTACTACACTGTTGGAGTGCTTGTTAGTATTTTATTGAAAATTGTAGCCTGTAGCTTTGTTTTTGTTGTTCATTATCTGGTTTTGGTATCAGGACAATACTAAGCTTGTACAATGAGCATGAAAGAATTCTCTCCTTTTCAATTTCTGTAATTATTTGAAAAGAGTTGATGTTACTTCTTTAAATGTTTGGTAAAATTCAGCAGTGGACTCATCTGGTCCTGATCTTTCTTCGATGGGAGATTTTTTTTTAATAATTCGATACCATTACTCATTATGGGTCTGTTCAGATTTGTTTTGTTTTGTTTTGTTTTGTTTACACAGGCTCTCTCCATGTAGTTTAAGCTGGCCTTGAACTCATTATGTAGCCCAGGGTGGCTTTGAACTTGTGGCAATCATCCTGCCTCAACCTCCCAAGTGCTGGGATTACAAGCATGTGCTACCATGCCCGGGTGCATGATTCAATCTTAGTAAGGTGGATGTGTTCAGAAATTTGTCCATTTCTTCTAGATTATCACATTTGTTGGCATATACTGTAGTTGTTCACAATAGTCTCTAATGATCTTTTGTATTTCAGTGGTGTCGGTTGTAATGTCTC
Organism: Erethizon dorsatum; assembly: GCA_028451465.1. Classification (NCBI taxonomy): domain Eukaryota; kingdom Metazoa; phylum Chordata; class Mammalia; order Rodentia; family Erethizontidae; genus Erethizon; species Erethizon dorsatum. The sequence continues at coordinate 84,873,562 of CM051834.1, forward strand.
CATGTTCATCTCTGATTTCGAGTCCTCTCTCTTACTCTAGCTAATGGTTTGTCAATTTGGCTTATCTTTTTGAAGAACTATTTCTTTGTTTCATTGCTTCTTTCATTTATGTATGCTCACATATATTATTTATTTTCTTTTACTAATTTTGGGTTTTCTTTGTTCTTGTTTTCTAGCTCCTTGAGGTACAATGATAGGTTGCGTATTTGAGATCTTTCTGCTTTTTTGATATAGGTATTGATCCCTTCAAACTTTTCTCTTAGTGCTACTTTGGTCGGGCCCCATAGCTTTTCATATGTTGCATTTCCATTATCATTTGTCTCAAAATTTTTTAAAATTTCTTTCTTAGTTGCTTTATTGACTCATTGGTATTTCAGAGGTATGTTGCTTAATTTCCACATATTTGTATAGTTCATAATTTTTTTGTTATTTATTTCTAGTTTTATTGCCTTGCTGTTGGAAATGTTACTCAATATGATTTCCATTTTAAAAATTTGTTGTTTTGTACCCTACCTTGTGATCTACACTGGAGAATAGTCAAGGTGCTATTGAGAAGGATGTGCATTTTACAGCTGATGGATGGAATGATTTGTAGATGTCTTTTAGGTCCATTTGGTTCAGGGTGCAATGAACTCTGCCATTTCTGTGTTGATTTTCTGTCTGGGTGACCCATCCATGCTGAAAGTGATGTATTTAAGGCCTCTACTATTTTTGCATTAGGCTATCTCTCCTTTTAGGTATACTGATATTTGATTTACATATTTATATGATTCAATGTTGGTGTGTATATATTTACACTTGTTATTTCTCCTTGTAAAATTGACCCTTTTGTCACCTTTCTTGTGTCTTTTTAATGCTTTTGATTTTAAATCTATTTTATATGACAAAATATGGTTACTCCTGCTTTTTGATTCCATTTATATAGAATATATATTTCTATCCTTTCATTTTCAGTCTATGTGTGTCCTTAGAGATAAAATGAATTTCTCATAAAAAGTAGTATATAGCTGAGCCTTATTTTTTAAATCCATTTAGTCACTCTATGCCTTTTAATTGGAGAATTTAATTCACTTACATTTAAAGTAATTGTTGATAGGTAATTCTTATTACAGTCATCTTATAATTTTTTTTTTTTTGTGTGTGTGTGTGTGTGCGTACCAGGGGTCGAACTCAGGACCTCATGCGCCAGTAGGCGCCTGTGCTGCTGAGCGATATCACTGGCCTTTTCTTTGTATGTGGGTACCGGGAGTCGAACTCAGGACCTCGTGCTTGCCAGGCAGGCACTTATGCCGCTGAGCTATCTCACTGGCCCTATTATTGTTTTATAGTATTTTCATAACTACTTCCTTTTTTTGTCCATTTTGCACATTTTTTGTGGATAAGTGAATTCTCTAGTAATATGTTTTCTTTCATTCCTTGCTTGTTATTTTTGGTGTATTTATTATTAAAGTGTTTTACTTTGTGGTTACCATAAGGCTTACAAAAATCTTTTGATTATCACAGTCTATCTTGAAATGATAGCATCTTAGGGTTGATCACAGAGATAGAGAAAGAAAGAGATGAAGAAAAGTACTAATAACTTTCCACACTTGCTAGGCATGGTCGTGCATGCCTGTAATTCCAGCACTGGGGAGGCTGAAGCAGGAAGATTGCTGTGAGTTTGAGGCCAGCCTGGGCTACACAGTGAGTTCAAGGCCAGCCTGGACTACACATAGTGAGACCCTGTCTCAAAACAAATAAAAAACCTAGAAAAGAACAAAACCAGTAACAGAAGTCTACACTTGCTCTCTGTTCTTCCCCATACTTTGAACTTTTGGTGTCCCATTTTATATCGCTTTATATTGCTTATCTTTAAGATATTAACATAGATATTATTTTTAATTATTTTGTTTTAGTCTTTATTCTAATGATATAAAAGGTTTACATTTACATTTAGAGCACTCTTAATTTTTCTGTATAGTTACTCTTCTCAGTGAGTTTTATACCTTCCAATGTTTTCTCCTTTCTGGTTAGTATCTCTTGTTTGAGGAACTTCCCTTGACATTTCTCAGATGGTGATAAATTCTTTCAATTTTTGTTTGTTTTGGAATGTCTTTATCTCTTCTTAATTTTTTTTTTTTTTGAGACAGTGTCTTGGTAAGTAGCTCAGGCTGACTTTGAACTCCCTATGTAGCCCAGGCTGACCTCCAACTTGCAGCAATCCTCCTGCCTCAGTGTCCCGAGTACTGGGATTACAGGCATGCGCCACCACGCCTGGCTTTCTTCTTCCTTTTTGAAGGGTAATGTTTCTGGGTACAGGATTCTTGATTGGCAGGTTTTTCTCCCTTCACACTAGGAATCAATCTCTTGTCTCACTCTCTCCTGTCCTGTAAGCTTTCTGCTGAGAAGTCTGCTATCAGGTGAACTGGAACACAGTTTTTTTTTTTTTTTTTTTCTCTTGCTGCTTTTAGAATCCTCTCTTAGTCTTTAATCTTTGGGAGACTGACTGTGGTATGTCTTGGGGTAGACTTAATTGTGTCAAATCTGACTGGGGACCTTTGACCTTCCTACACCTGGATATATGAATCTTCTCAAGGTTTGGAGTATCTTGTGATTTCTTGGCATACGCTTTCTACCCCTTTGCACTATCAAGTCTGTCTTGAACACAAATAAATTGAATATTTGTTCTTTAATTATTGTCACATAGTTTCCATAGGATTTACTTATCTGAATCAATTTTTATTTTTTTCATGCCAATTGTAAATTTGCAAATAGCCTGCCTTTGGTCTCACTGAATCTTCTGTTTGATCAAGTCTGCTATTGATGCCTTCTGTTATATTTCAATTTTTATTTTGTGTACTTGTCTGTTTCAGGATTTCTGTTTGATATTTCATAATTACTTTAATCTTTGTTAAATATCTCTGATTACTTAATTTTTTGTTTTCTTAAAGTTTGTCAAATTTCCTTAAAATAGCTATTTTGAATTCTCTGTCCAAGAGTTTGCACATACTGGTTGTTTATGGTCATTTTTGATTCCTTATTTTATCTGTTAGATAAGGTCTTGGGTTTCTGAAAGTTCTTGATGTTTATTGGTACACAACTATATTTGTGGATTGAAGGATTAGGTGTTTATTACAATCTTTGCCATCTTTGTGCCTGTCTTTCCAGAAATTCCAAGCAGGCTGATCATTATTTTCTCTGAGCCTGTGGCCATTGCTACTACTCCACTACTAGGTGGCGCTTTAAGTCTCGGTTTCCTTTAAGCCCATGGTTGCTGTGTTACCACTGTCTGAGCACTAGAGGGCACACCAAGCCCATGTTTGTCGCAAAACTGCAGTTGCTGTATTGTTTCCGATGGAGTGGTGTTAAAGTGTTTTCTATTTATTAATTTAGATTTTTTTTTAAAGGAAGGATTTCTAATTATAAAAAATAGTATGACTTTATTTTCAACCCAAAAATCAGAACACCCAATTTGAAAAGTAACATGATGAGGATAGCCGAACAGTAGTAAGGCAGCTTATGTGAAACCGAGGTCTCCCGATAATTGTGAATGAGACTCAGTATTAGAATACAAACTCTTTTAACACAGTCATTTATTTAAAATTTTCTTCTTGGTTAAGAAGATTTTTGTTTTGAGTTGTGTATAATATGCTATCATGTTCAGAAATTCACATGAGCGGGGAAATTAACGTGTTGCCAAACTAGTTCTAGTAGACCTTACAGGGTGCTTTGGTTCTGAGGCCTTCCGAATTTTCCTCAGTGATTAGGAACTGTATTCTCTTCTCTGTCAATGAGTAGTAAACTACTACAGCAAATGAAGGAAAATGGTGTGGTGGTGCCTGCCTCTATTCCCAGCACTCCGGGAGACTGAGGCAGGAAGATCACAAATTCAAGCCCAGTTGGGGCAACTTACCAATTAAGGAGACATAGACTCAATAAATAAATAAATAAGTAAGTAATAAAATAAATAAAAGAAAAAGGCTGGGGATGTAGTTCAGTGTGAGGGGCCTGGGTTCAATCCCCAGTCCCCCAGTGTGAGGGCCCTGGGAGAGAAGGTGGGAAAATCAAGGAAGGAACTGCATTGTCTCACGTTGCCTGTCCTTCATAGTGGATGTTATTCCCCATTTACTAAAAGAAAAATGAGGCTCAGAAATATGAAGAAACAGGTTCATGCAGTTAGTGGCAGCACCAAGTTATTCATTTTGCAAAACAGTTTTTGTTTCCTTTTTTTAATTGAAAATGGTACATCACTACTTTCCAGGGGTGACTCAGTAGAGCAGATGGCCCATAAATCCTCTTCATTTCTGGCCCTCGTGTTATCATCTTGAGTTCATGAATACATTTCAGGCTCTTGAAAATTGCCTGGCATGTGGTAAGGACCAAGATGCCGGATATTACCTTTCTTATCTCTTTGGCCTGATGTCCCCTTCCCCTTATTGATATCAGTGGTCTAGATGTATGCAGGTTTTAATGCTTCACGGAACTTTCACTCTGCATCTGCATTGCATATTACATTGATCCTTGCAATAATCTTACAAAACTGGCAGAACAGGCATTATTTTTACAGGTGAGAACCCTGTGGCTTGGGTAGATTAAGTGGCCTTCCCATGATAATGCCCAATAGTAAGCAGCAGATATGGAATTAAAATACAGGCATCCAGCCCCACGGCTCAGTACCACTCTCTCTCTTGTGGACACTGTGGTTTTCCCTCTGCACCATCTCCCTTCTTCCCACACCAAACCTAAGTAACTATGGCGTTTTTCTCTTTCAAGTGTCCATTCAGCCTTTCCCACCTTCTTCTTTTCTCTCCTTCTCACATTTTCTGAATTTGAGAAAGGTGCTTTGGAAACCAAAGAACAGATAGTGCCATGTCCTGAGCTACAAGCCCTGCAGAATAAGGGAGGGCTGATGGCTGACAGGCCTGTCTGTTCTCCATGCTTGGTAGGGCAGGAGCCTAAACAAAGGCTGGAAGTGGGAAGTAGAAGTAAAATCCATGGTAATAAGTTAGGAAGCAAGCACCAGAGGAATTAATTTTTCCCCATTTGTTATTTGTAGTGTCACTGGAAAAAATACTGTGAAGATTTTGAAAATTGAGGTGGGATTATTAGAAATAATGAGAATCTTATCTGTAAAAATGTATGCCATTCATATTGCAAAAAGAGCCCAGACTTTAGAATCTGATACATCAAGGATCTAATACCAACTCTGTTATTAATGAGGTTTTTTTTTTGGCTTTGGAGAATTTGCTCCTCACCTTTCTAGCCTCACTTCTCTGCTCTGTGAAAAATAAAAGATCCAATGTGTCATGATACTAACTACCTCCCACAGTATCTGCAGCATGCAGGCACTCTGTGGAAAGACAAAGAAGATCAACAAGGGGAAGGTTTTGTGGGCATCAAAAATGTCTAATGAGGGGCTGGAGGTGTAGCTCGAAGATAGAGCACTTGCCAAGTATGGCCAAAGACCTGGGTTTGATATTTAGCCCCTCAAAAAGGAAAATAAAATTGCATAAAATTAAAAAAATGCAACATGCCTTTGGCGGGCCGAAGTACACCGGAGCCCCGAGACCCAGGACAGCCGGCCCTGGGCGCATGAGTAATCAGCGAGACCAGCAACGTGGAAGTGTCCGAAGCAGCAGTGTAGAACCAGCAGTTGGACTCCGGAGAACTCCACCAACAGAAGACCAGTCCCAGCCCCCACATCCAGAGTCCAAGATCAGCTCCATACACAGCACAGTTCCCATGGCAAACTTGGCTGGAATACACAGCTCATTTCTGGCACTATCACAGAACTGTAAACACCAGAGGTATTTTACTACTTTTATTCTCCCTTGTTTGTCTGAGTGGCTACTCCTTTCCTGTCTGGTTGGAATTCGTCTTGTTTTGTCTTGTATTTTGTGGTTATTTTTGTTTTTGGGTTTTCCTCTTTTCTTTCTTTTTTTTCCTTTCCTCTCTCTGGTCTACTTTTCTTTCTTTCTTTTTTTCTTTTCTTTTCCATTCTCCTTCTCTTTCTTCCTTCTTCTTTTCACTGTTTAGGTTTCTTACTTTTCTTTTTCGTTTTCTTCTATTGATCCTCTTTCTCTCCTACCTCAACTACTTTTAGAATTTAAACTTTCAAGTGAGTAAACATTGTCTCTGCCCGTTCTGATTACTCCTTCACATTCTATTTCATTCTTTCCTCCTGTGTCCTCCAGTTTCCCAAAACTTGGGTGATCATCCTTTGACCTCTAGCCTTGACTCAACTATATTTGACCTCATTAATCACTTTAGCCTGTCCCCTACCCATCTTAACCACCCCAACTACCACAAAAGGGTAAAACCACTCCACTAAGGGGAAAATCAATGTACACAAGTACACAGTATGTATTTGATTTTGTTATATAACTTTAGGGTTTGCTCCTGTGGTTGGAGGTAGCAGGTTAATGGTTATCATAGTCTGTCAGTAGTTAAGCTGTACTTGAAGCTATTGTTATTACCAACTGTACTACTTTAGCCAGGATGTCATACATGTTATAATCAGTTTTTCTCCCCTGTATGATAACACTGTGATAGTATGAGGTCATAATCATCACCACAGCCCAGTACCAAAGGATTGGGTGCTGAGCCAAATAGTAACTTTGCATCCTTTACAAATTGGGAAGGTAGGTTCTTGGGATAGGTATAAAGAACCATCTACATCTAGAGGACATCCCTGAAGAACAGACATCTCCTAGGGAAGCCTCAATACTAGTGATAAAGCTATCTATCATAAGAAATCTGCAAGCATCACCATAGAAAACAAAATAAAATAAAAAAGAGAAAATAGAAAATGACAAGATGCAGAAGCAAAATGCAACCCCAGACCCCCAGCCCACCCAGGACAAGCCCAGAGCACAATGAGATAGATGAAATTGGAAGTCAAACACTGGAACTGAAATGATAGCAACAAAAGTGAAAAGAACAAGTGGAAAAGGCTATAGAGAAAATAATCTCTCAGGTACAAAAAGAAATGATGCTTAAAATCAAAGATATTAGAGAAGACACAGATAAAAGAATAGATAAACTTAGAAAAATGATGGAAACCACAAATGCCCAACATAGGAAAGAAATGGAATCCATGAAACAGATCCAAACAGAAATCCAAGAGATTAAAACCTCCATTGAAAGTATATGCAACAGACTGAATGAAGGAGAACACAGAATATCAGATCTTGAAGACAGAACTGCAGCAAATGATCATGAAAAGAAAGATATCTTAAAAATAGCAAGAGACCATGAAAAGTCAATCCAACAGCTACAAAGTGACGCAAAGAAGAATAACATAAGATTGACTGGGGTCAATGAGAAGGCTGGAGACAGCACAAATGCCATAAAAAAACTCTTCACAGAAATAATGGCAGAAAAGTTCCCAAGCGTGGATAAAGAATTTGACATACAGGGGCCGGTGAGATGGCTCAGCGGCGTACGCGCCTGCCCGGCAAGCGCGAGGGCCTGAGTTTGACTCCCGGAACCCACATACGGAAAAAGGGCCGGTGATACCGCTCAGCGGCACAGGCGCCTGCTGGTGCATGCGGTCCTGAGGTCAACCCCGGTACCCACAAAAAAAAAAAAAGAATTTGACATACAAATAAATGAAGCATATAGAACTCTGAACAGTTATGGCCAAAATAAAACTACACCAAGACATATAATAATCAAGATTCCAGAAATTCAGCACAAGAACAGACTATTAAAAAGCTGTTAGAGAAAAGGAACAGATCACCTGTAAAGGAAAGTCCATCAGAATCATGGCAGACTTCTCAACACAAACCCTCAAATGAAGAAGAGCTTGGAGCGAAGTAGTTCAAGTCCTATACTACTAATCTCTATAAGTCCATTGAAAAGAAAGGTTTGTTCTGGTGTTGTTTGATCAATTTTTCATGCCTATATCTTGTAATCTGAACAACTACTTGGACAATAACAATAAGCAATGTACTAAACATTGTTACTTTCCTACTAGCTTGTTTTGAAATTTTGTATCATTTTTTAATTGTTTTTACTCTTACAAAAAAAAAAAAAAGTAAAAAAATGCCCAATGAGAGGCCCCTTAATGGGAAACTACATCGACTTACTATCATTTTATTAACTACTGCACATATATTCCTGAATTCTGATACTTTTATATTTTTAAATACATATTGATTATAGAAACTTGTGAACTTGTCCTTATGAGTAATTGCCTGCTCAATTCCATAATTACCAAGAGGAAAGGCAGCCATCCTACAGAAGAGGAAAAGTCTCTCTGCCTTGTGTGTGAGCTCAGAAAGAACAAGAGAATGAAATGCTCCTTTGCTTTCCTAGCACTCTCTTCCCACAGAGTCGAAGGGACCAGGGGAGGCTTCCGGGAGCAGGTGGCATGTGACACGGGTGTGCAGCAGAGTTGAAGTAAGAAAGAAGGGAAGGAGTTAATGAATACACCTCAGCATGTCCTTCAGAGACTTGTAGATTTGTGAAAAGGCTAAGTGGTTAGAGTGATTTAAAGGAGAAAGTAACGTAGATAATACAGGTGAGTCCAGAGGGATGTTCAGATAACCTCACAGAGGAGGAGGCCATTTGGTGCGAATAATTACATTTATAATTTATGGAAACTTCAGAACACTGTAAATCTAATGAAAATGTAAAGACACATATCATTAACTAATAAAAATAGCTTAGCAGTGACATCACAAATCTGTGACCCATTATTTCATCCATTAGAATTATTGGATTAGGAACAGAAAAAAAATGCAATTTTGCTAGATTCTACTGGAGCTTCATTGCTGAGAACAAGCTGCTAGGCAAATACTTGCCTTTGGTAATGGTTGCATCCAGCAGATTCCCAGGGGCTGCAAAACTTTATTGCTAACTTTGGAAGGAGAAATAAAAGAAGGCCCAAACTACAAATCAGAAACATGATTTTTGGGCATTTGGAGCCTGGTGGTCGGTCTTTCTTGAGTCAATGCCATGGGATGCAGTACACATCAGTACTGCAGTAATGGTGATCACAATGCTGATAGCAAATGGTGTCGCTATCAGCATTGTGACCATCACTCCTGTTTCACTTGCCCCTCCTAACTTTCTTGCAGGGCTACCTTCTTTTATCTAGTGCATATAAGCAAACTTCAGAGCATAGATAATAAAAGGAGTAAAATAATTAGGAAAGGATAAGTTTGGGGTGTTTATCACCTTTGTGTTTCATACAATTTGTTTAAGTTTAGTTTTTAAGCTGTTTAACAACTGCTGAACCAAATCCCGGGCAATAGAACAGTTGGCTTTCACAAGCTGGCGTATGTTTGGGGAATGTCTCAAATAATCAGGTACTGGATATTTATAAAACATGGGTTTGGAGTTATCTCACCTAGATAGGCTTGCTAGGAAAGGAAATAATATGACTTGTATTTAGTAGTGCAACACTGAAGAGAAAAGTTATACAGTTTAATTCCACCAAAGCTGTTTGATTAGTGGCAGTGTAGAGGTATTTCTTAAGATTCTTCTCCCCCACCTAGTAGCACTTCTGAATAAGTTTTTTAAAAAGGTGGTTTTGTTGAGATGTAATTCATATACCCTAAAATCGCCCATTTTAAGAGTGCATTTAAATGATTTTGCATAGCTCCTATAACTGACTTCCTCAGAAGCTTCTCTCATCTTTTTCTCCTGTCAGGAAAAAGAGTAAGTTAAACACTATGTTGCCAAAGCCTTACACACAATAGTAACTTTTTCAAGACAATTACTCAAGTTCAGCAAAGTAGGTGTACCCTAGCTTAACCTCAAGATAAAGGGAGAGAGCCTGACAGAGGAATGCCTGGTTATCAATCAGCAACTGAAGCTGCGTTTGGTACTGGGAGGCCCCAAAGTTACCCGCGTAATCCGATAGCTGACATTTATTGAATTTCAGTCATTGTGCCCCACTGCTTGTCTTCCCCCAGCTTGTGTAGATAGGGCAGGGAGCTAAAATGTAGTATGAATTTATACATTAATCTCTTAATATACATTATAATATGCATTATATATACATTATAATTAATAAATTATGATTCCTCATTTTATAGATGAGGCAATTGAGGCTTAGAGTGGGCAACTTGTCTGAAGTTGCATAGCTGTGGACAATGTAGGGTTCCTTGGTCTGCAGTGATGCGATACGGAATCCTGTGTTGGTAAGACACGTGCTCTTTACCCCCCTGGAGAGACACCGTGGGCAGGGAAAGCAATTTACATGCAGAATAGGTTTTGTTTAGGAAGGACAAATTGCAGCCTCTTCCACAGAACGGACCTGGACGGGTTATTGAGAGGCTTCTCTTCTCAGGCATCAGTGTAAGGCACGTAGCTCTATATACTTTGTGCTAACTCCAGTGGCTCCACTTTCCTGCCTCCTTAATTTTTTTTGGTCTCCAATCTTCTAATCTCATTTTTTTCCATAGGATCCTGAGCAACCAGTCAACTTAAAGTCCACCGTATAGAATTCCAACTAGATCCCATTTCTGTCCTTCTGCACAAGGTAAGTGGCTCATGGTTCTGTCCATTGGGAGGATTTTGCTTTCCCAAGGTCCCTCCAGATCATTCATCTTCAGCCTGCACCAACATATCAAGGTAATCCACCAGTGAACCAGGTCTGAGAGCTTTCTTCCTGCACCAGTTAGTTGTATGTCCTCATCCCCTACACACATAGTTTGAAGGACAGGTGTCCATGCATCAGAAATAGAGGCCTTTGGGGCCTGGGAACATGCAACTTATTTATGCTCTTTTGATGCTCCCAGGCCAGATCTCAAATGTTTTATTTCATTTGTACAATGAAATAAGTGGTGGTGTGTGTGCTTTTACCGTTATGACACAATGGAAATGGATCTGCTAATGCTTAGCTCTCGAAGGGCAGCCTCTGTGGCATATCTAGGTCATACTGTTTATATAGCAGAGGGCAGGAATACAGAAGGCAAAAAGAACCATACATGCATTTAGGGTTTCTGGTAAGTCACTTGGTGTACGTATCACTCACATTCCATTGTTCAGAGCCAGTCACCTAACTAAACCTGGCAACGGAACATGGACTTATATTCATCCACAGGGAGGCAGGGCGAATGGAGGGCTGTGTCATGCTCTTACAAGGGAAGGAGCAGACAAGTAGGAGGAATATTACAATCTGCCACCTTCTTGAAACTTTCTTTGACCACTCCTCATCGTGAGCTCTTCCTGTAATATATTATCTATGCCACTTCGACTTTTCTGCTCAGTTGTAAAGTTTGTATACTATCCTTTCATTTAGGTATACTATATTTTTATCTTCCTAGTAAGCCTGAAAATAGGATCCAGGAATTATATTTCCCTTAAATTTTTTAGCACAGTGCGCAGAGTACCTTAGTTCTCCAATATAATTAGCTAAAGAGTTGGTAGCATCTGTATGATGAAATCATCAGCCACATCAATTTTCATGCGGTAGCTCTGTGATTCTTGCAGATTCACTTTAGATGCATTTGTTTTTTATTTTACATGTGTGAGAAGTGACCTCTTTTAAAGTTGGTTAAAAAAAGAGCAAGTTCAGAAAAGAAGAAAAGAGAAGGCTCGTTTACTCATTCAACAAGTATTTGTTACAGAGATTTCTGATCACTGCAGAGAACAGACCCAGATATGATCTAAAATTCTTTTTAAAAAGGCACGATGGGAAAGATATCAGGGATATCCTATCTTATTCTTGCATAACATTGGTAAGGAAAGTAAGCTTAATCTACTAGGCAGCAACATAATGGTGTAGGTAAACACAACGTGTTCAGATTCTGCCTTTGGCAAAAAATTCTAGTCAGTTATGACCAAAAGCTGTTAGGCAAAGGAGACAGTTTTATGAGGAGATTAAGCCAAATGTTTTTCCCTGCTAGCTGCTAGGGGGTTTTTAGTTTTCTTTCTTTTCTTCTGTAAAGTGCATTAATGCAAGAATCTAGTTTGTTCTTATAATTACTGGAGTTCAGTTCTTTATTATGCCATCTTGTAAAGCAATCTGTGACTGAATGTGACTCCCTGGCTGGCTTGTATGTTGGTGGTCTGGTCTGCTCTAGGTATCCTTTGGTGGCAGCAAGTACACCTGTTTCCATGGGGTTGAAAAGGGCTCTGACCCCTTGGCCTCCTGGTACCAAATCCCTTGGGACACTACAGTGAACTCCAGGGCTTGGCTCCTTCGGATCTCCAGTGCACGGACAGCCCTTTTGTACTTTTCCACACCTGACTCTGCAGGTGGCCATTGTAAGCACATCTTGTAAATTCTTATATTTTTGTATACCTTACATTAAATCTGTTTCTCTAGTGACTGATACAGCAGATGTTGAACCATCTTTACCTACCTGGGATGAAGGTCGCTTGGTCATGATATGTGGTATTTTTGAGGATTTATTGTATTCTGTTTGCCAATATTTTATGAAAACTTTTGCATCTGTATTCATTAAAGAGATTGGTCTATAATTCTCTTTTTTGGTAGGCTCCTTTTCTGGTTTTAGAATCAGGGTAATGCTTGCTCCCAGGCATGACTTTGGAAGTAATGCATCCCTTTCAATTTCATTGAAGAATTTGAGGAGTACTAGCATTAGATCTTCTCTAAAGTTCTCGTAGAATTTAGCATTGAGTATGTTGGGACATGAGCTCTTCTTGATAGTTTTTTTTTTAATTACTTCTTCAATTTCATTGACTTATTGATATTGGACTATTCAAGATTTTTATCTTAAATTTTATCTTCTTGGTTCAGCTTTGGTAATTCATATTAATCTAGAAATCTATGCATTTCTTCTGAATTTTCCATTTTATTAGTGCATAGGTTCTCAAAGTAGTTACTGATGATCTGGATTTTGGCAGAATCTATTGTGGTTTCACTTTTCATTTCTAATTGCATGGATTTGGGTCTTTATTTGGTAACATTGGCTAAGAGTTTTGCTGTTTTGTTTACTTTCTAAGAATCAACTCTTTGATTCATTGATTTTTTTTTTGTATTTTTGTCTCAATTTCATTTATTCCTGCTCTGATTTTTTAATTTCAGTCCTTGTATTAGTTAATACAAGCATTGACTTGGGCCAGTGAGATAGCTCAGCGGCATAAGCGCCTGCTTGGCAAGCACAAGGTCCTAAGTTCAACTCCCAGAACCCACATATGAAAAAAGGGCCGATGATATTGCTCAGTGGCATGGGCACCTGCTGGCGTGCGAGGTCCTGAGTTCGACCCCCGGTACCCACACACACACAAAAAAAGCATTGACTCCTGCATATGACTCTATATAGCTACTGTCCTTATACTTTAGAATAGATTTTTGTATATTCAGGAAGAAATAATGCTTAATTTGATGCTGTAGTTGTAAAAAATTATATAATATTTACATAATATTCAATAAACCCTTATACTACATGTAATTATATAATATATAATATTATAAATGATAATATATTTACTATTAAATAATTAGGATTATGTAATATAAATAACATATATAGCATTTGTACATATAATACATTAATATTTACAATATGATATATAGATATATGACTGTTAATACAATTGAATTCTTATTCAGAAGTTTACTATATGATAGCAAATGAAAATTGAAGTTCTTTGGTTGAATTGGAGAAGGCAGAAAGCTGCTTACCTGGTTTTTCTGCAATGATAGCCCTTCCTTTTGAAATTCAAGGACCATGAAGACTATGGTTTGCAAACCACTGCTTTATATATTTTCATTCTAATAAGACAGTTGTCTGTCAGATTATTAAGATCATTAGAACAAATTTCCTTAATTGGTTTAAGAAACAAGTCTATCTTGGCCTTCTTGATGGGATAAAGTCATTAAACTTTGTATCTGCAAACACCACCATTCCTAGTTTTCAGACAAGTGTTCATCAAGGAATGAAGTTTAGGATTGGTCTCAGATGCCAGCTGGTATGTTCTGGTACTCACCTTACTACTATATCCTAAGGTCCTGATTTGCTTGGTCATATATCTTTGGAACTTTTATACTAATGAATTCAATTTTTAATGTTTTTTCTCTTTCCTCAAACCAGCGCCCCTCCCCAGTTGGTTCCATCCATAATAGCTAGACATCTGTTCCTGCTCACTGAGTAGTACATTACTTGTATGTAGTTAGACTGCTGGGAATGTGTCCTGCGTCCGACATCAACCTATCCAACTGGAGACTCATATCTCCCAGATGGCTCCACTGGGAGATAACATCTTATCTCTATACCTTCACCAGTGGCTGTGATTCTTTCTAAAATCAACAGATCCCTACTTCACATGCCGGCACTGCCGCATACACTATCAACTGGCTTCTCATTTCACCTGACACTGGAATTTATCTTTCTGAAGAAGTGCTTGTCTGCGTTAGGCATTTCTGTCCTCTTTAAGTTGCTCAGTTCAGTCTTCTCTTACCTTCATCGGGCCATTTTGCTGAAGTTTTAGTATGTTTCATACCTCAGCTTCAGAAGTTGAGGTTACACTGTTGAGTAGCAGTTCTTAAAGTCGAGTCCACAGATCTGCAGGCCCTGAGAACCATCCAGAGAGTCTGTGATGGGAAAACTGTTTTTATAACAATATTATCTTTATTTACCTTTTCCACTGTTTTGATATTTATACTGATAATATGGATGCAATGGCAGATAAAGTGTTGGGGCCTCAGGATAAATCAAAACAGTGGCATCAGAACAAAAAACAACCAAAACACTAAAAAAACAAAAAAACAGTGGCACCATACCTTGCCCCAGCCATGCCCAAACCAAGCCCCAGCCATGCACTGGGCCATGCCCTAAACCATGTCCCCAACAAGCCCTAGCCACACACCAAACCATGCCCTAAGCCATTCCCCTGAACTGGAACCAAATTGTGCCCCAACCATTCCCCTAACAATGCTCCAAACCCCACCTCAAACCATACCCCAACCTATACCTCAAAGCAAACCCCAAACTATACTCCCCAAATCGTTCCATCAGTCATCACATTCATCAGCCATGCATTTGCAGGTAAAAAGTCAGTTTCACTTAACAGTGTTATTGATGAATTGTTAGCTTCATTCAATGTCTACCCTTAAGTCTCCATAATATTCTGTGAAATGAGAAGGAAAGTATGCATATAACACTTCTGCTGCATTCTAAGGTATGACAGTTATCTCTGGAAAAAGCATTTGTGCAATTGTTTGAGCTGTAGCCTGAGCTAGGTGCTTTTCTCATGGATCGCAATTTTTTTTTTTTATGTGGGTACCGGGAGTTGAACTCAGTACCTCGCGCTTACCAGGCAGGTGCTTATGCCACTGAGCTATCTCACTGCCCTCCCCCCCCCTTATTTTGTAAGAATGACTGATCTTGGCAGACATTTTCTAAAGAGTGGATGAAGGAAACCTGTCACTTCAAGGAAAACAACAGATAGCACCTGTTGTCAATGATAAATTGGCACATTCAAGCAAAAATTAGAATATCAGAAATCCTTTATCTGGTCCTATAAGTTTGATAGTTTTCTAATATCTAGAGGTTTTCTGATGAGAAATGTGACCTTCTGATTTTGTGTAATGGTATTTGGAAAATCTGCACAACTCATGAAATCAGCATATTCTAAATGTTGCAGAATTTTGACTGGCTAAAGGATATGCACAAAATACAAGATATATCAATAGATTTTAATGTAGTAGAGCATAAAAATTCATTGATACATTTTTTTGATTCCATACTGCAAACCTATGAGAAACTACTATTTGTTGAGTTCTGTCTTAATATCAAAGAAAAATATCCACAATTATCTGGAAAAC
This sequence comes from Erethizon dorsatum, assembly GCA_028451465.1. NCBI lineage: Eukaryota > Metazoa > Chordata > Mammalia > Rodentia > Erethizontidae > Erethizon > Erethizon dorsatum. The sequence goes on from CM051834.1 coordinate 84,889,289, forward strand.
TATTAAACTCTGATTCTTTTTTTTTTTCTAACCACATCTGAGTGAGGCTGATTTTTCTTCAATCAAAATAACGTAGTTAAACAGATTGGATGCAGAAGTAGCTATTAGAGTCCAGCTGTCCTCTATCAAGCCAGACAGAGTTTTGCAAAATGTAAATGTCACTCTTTTCATTAAAATTTCTTTGTTCTGTGTAGATAATTATTTTCATAAAATGTTGTTTATGTTGATATACATTGTTTATTTTTATTACTTTTTTGTCTTTTTTAATTTTTTATTTTATGGAAAAAAGATAAAACAAAATTTCATAACAAAATAATAGAATAACAATAGCTAATACATTACATGTTGTTATCTGTAAAATAGTTGCTCAGGGTACAAGATATGGGCATAAAAATTTCTCCAATCGATATTAGCACAAACCTTCCTTTTTAATGAACTAAGAGACACTAATAGTATAACTGACTTGCATTTTTTCCCTTTTCCCTACTGTACTTTCCCCTTTCAGCCATCCTAGTTCCTTTTTCCTTTTGAACAATTTCTTCCCATTTCACAATATCTATTGTACATTTTAGACCTTATTTACTCTTTCAGTTTCTCACACACGGATGACAATACGATGTTTACACATGTGAGTCTGATTTATTTCACTTATAAGTATGGTCTCAAGTTGCATTTTTTTTTTTTTTTTTTGAAACAGGGTTTCACTATGCAGTTCAGGCTGGCCTCGAACTTGCAGCAATCCTCCTGTCTCAGCCTCCCAAGTGCTGAGATTATAGGCGTGCACCACCACTCCCGGCTTATTGCTACTTTTAATGAACAAATATTGTACATTCATATCTTAAAATGTCTCTTTTAACTTCTAAAGGGTGAATATCAACAGACATAATTCTCATAAAGAGTTCTTTTTGGGGCCTTTGATAATTTTAGGTCTACAAAGGAGATTGAGAACCACTGATATTTTTGAGACTAAAGAGAGAAATGTTGCTGTTTACTAGATGGCTGCAAGTTCAGATTTTTACATTATTGCAGATAATTTATGTAATTGGTACATTTTCTTTATGAAATAAATACCTAAGGGGTAATTTGTTTTGTAAAACCTATTACCCATTTGAGGTGGCCTCTTAAGAATATGTTTAAATAGTAATTGCAAATTACTGCACAACAAAACAAATCAAGACTAGAAAGGAAATAAACTAATCTCCTAAATTTAAAAAGAAAAAGCCAAGTAGACACAGAGCACCCATTATAAAATTCCCAAAGGCAAAAACTTGGACTTAGATGATTATAAAGAAGAAAATTCTATGGCAGGGTGTCCTTTATATAAAAATGAGCCTCTATTTTCATCTATAGAAATCTAGGAGCACTAACAAAAATGTTTTTACAGCTTGTAATTGTTGCAGTGGTAGAATCTGAGAAGGAATCAATTTCTCATTGCAAATATTCACCTTGTAGGGTTCTGTACTCAGTTTAAATTTGTCAACCATTCTCATCTGAAAGGTAAAACTCTGCATTCAAGTCACAGAGTTGCTAAAATAAGTGGTACCTGAAGTTGGAGCTCAAAGGGCTCCTTTTGCACTGGCCCAACTACCTTTGTCATTGTCCTTATGGATCACTGATTAATAACTCTAGGTGACTGCCAGGCTTGGTAGCACACGCTTGTAATCCTAAACTCTTGGAGGCCAAGGCAGGGAGATTGCAAATGTGAGCCCAGATTGGGCAATTTAGTGACTTAATAAGAACTTGTCTAAAATAAAAAGAAGGACAGGGGTATAGCTCAGTGCAAAGGCTCTGGGTTCAATCCCCAGTACCACAAAACAAAACAAAATCAAAATCAGAGACAAAACAACTCTGAGTGGCAGAAAGATTTTTATTCTTTCATCGACATTGTGATGCCATAACGCACTATGATGTTTATGATGCCAATTATAAGTTTCATGTTTGAAGAGATAAAATATTTTCCATTAAAATATATTTTGGATGAATTCGGGGATATAATTCCTTTAAATTTCTAAAAGTCTTTGAAAATGCCACCTAAACTCATTTTTAAATGGAGGCATCATGGAATTTAAGGCAGAGTAAGAGTGGAGTGTGCTGTGTTGATGCAGAACTGACAGGGATCAGAAACAAAGGGTTGAGGTAAGGAAGCACTTCCTTGGATGGTGACCTGTGTTAAGACCTACTTTTAAATAATAATTGTAAAATTATTCACATAGGGTGGTATTGTCTAAGCAAGAAGGAATATAGCTAGTGAGGCTCAAAAGACATTTTTCTGTCCCCTGCCCTTAATTAAGCATTTATGAAGGGTGTTAGACATTTTGAAATGAATTATATCAGTTCATTATATCAAGTTAAATAAATTATACCACTTTTCCATTTTTACAAAAAAAGAGAGAAAAGGAGGCTTTTTTTTTACTAATATCTTTATTAGTAGAAGCATTTATATAGTTCTAGAGAGAGATTTTGAAAAATCAGTTAAAACCTAGGAAAGATACCCAAAATAAGAATGGATGTGTGGTTCTGGCTAGTGGTGCAAGAAGCTGGTAGATGAAGTGCACACAGTCGTTAGCATCTTTCTACTCTACACTGAATAATGGGGTGCACAACCAAGAGAGCTATTTTTTTCTAAGTCTCTGATGCTGTGATTAGTCAAACAGAATTTTATTTAAATAACTGCTAGCTTTATAGTAGTTTTGGAACCGTATTTTCTGAATTAGTAGTTACTGGAAGTATAATTAGTTTCATTCGAGAGAGCTGAAAACTTTTATTTTAAAATGACATTTTCATACTTGAATGCTGGGAAACACTATTACAAATCATTCCCTAGTCTTTTTAGACACCTTCTAGGATCAGGCTGTGTCATCTCATAGTGTCCCTTGAACACCTTAATTCCACATAATGAGTTTTTATTAAGTGTGTTTTCAGTACTTGTGGACTAGGTACTGGTGACATAAAGAGGATGAGGGTTTACTCTCCTGCTTGTCATCATCTGAGTAATTGTCTCCTAGTTGTCATGGGGAAGAGCTAACGAGCATGCCCAGGAGCTAAGGCATCTCTCATGAAAAGGCAGAATAAAACCCTGGTCTGTCTGTTTCTCCTTTCTAAATTAAACTTACTGAACTATAGTTTATAAAAATGAATATATCTATTTAAAATGCATAGTCTGATAAATTTTGACATATATATATATATATATATATATATATATATATATATATATATATATCATGTTGCCACTACCCTAGTCAAAATTTAAAATATTTCCATCAACTCAAAGTTCCCTTATACCCTCTTCTGGTGACTCTTTCTGTTCTTCTCCCACTATCCTTTGAAGCCTGAGCAAACACTGCTATTTGTGGAACTGATGATTAATTTTCCTGTTTAAAACACAGTATAATATACAGCCTTAATTTATACCTCAAAGAACCTGAAGCTTCTGGAGCGTGCAGGCTCTTACATAGCAAGGGCCCAGTAATAGAGGACGTTCCCTTAGCTTTTTTTCAGAATGGGGGGTGGGAACAGCAAAAAATGGTGGCTCTAAAAAATAATAACTGGATGGAGGTCACTACATAGTGTTGGACTAAGGAAAACTAAAGTCTATAGACAGCAAGAAACAGGTGAACTATCAAATCAAATGTGGTGTTGGTGGGTGAAATGAATTTCACTGGGCTCAAAGCTCAGATGGCCTGAGCTTCGTATTTGTTTAAGCTTATATTTTCCAAAGATGGCTACAGCAGTATCTCCTATTTCATGCAGTCTTTTAAAACCTTGCTACTCTGTCATCAAAAGGCAGAGGCTAATTCCCCTCTTTCTGAATCTGGATGGGCTTGTACTTCCTTCTGGCCGTTAAAAATAAGAATTGCCACTAAACGACTTCAGGGACTAGGTCATAGAGAGCATCTTTCATCTTGCTTGTGGGCAGCCCTGGTGTTGGAGTCCTGAGCTGTCAGGAGATCTGACTGCCGGGAGGGTCCCCTGTGAGGAATCCACTGCATGGAGGAGCCTAAGACTATATGGACAGGGACTAAGGCTGGGGAAAACCACAGCTGCTCCAACTTCAGCCACCCTCTGATTAAAACCTCATTTGACACTTGAGCCAGAGTCATGCAATGAAATCATAGGCAATAATATAATTATTGTTGCTGTTTTAATGTTTTGGAATGATTTGTCCTATACAGTAATAATAAGCCAAATAAGCCACCATTCATTTTTAATCTTGAATTATTTGTTTTTTTCTTCTCCATTGGCTTAAAAGGCATTTGAGAGAATATTTGGCTCTTGGATCTTCGTGTTCTACTCTTTTAATTTTTTCACAGTAGCTGAAGAAGGACTGCCATGTATAGAGGAAATTTGTGGGTATCCACACATAAATTGTTACTTGCTGACTTAGTCACTGGCACATTATTGATGACTGGCTGGTTTCCACACATGATAATTCTGTTATTTTAAGGACCCAGGTCTAAGGTTGGCCATTCCTAGGTTTTGTTCCCATATAGAGTTGTAAGTCCATGTGGCTCTGAGGCCAAACGACTCAACACATCTACTCATTGTTTTTAGCTGACAAAGAGATAATAAATCTCCCTGATAGCCGAAGGCTATAATATAGGACAATTTCTTGGCATACATAACTGTCTTATGCATACAAAACTTAATTTTGAAATAGATTAATTGATAGGCAGAGGTGGAAATACCACAAAGCCCAAATAAAATCCAATGAAAAGTTTGGCTCTTTTAGACACAATTAAGTCCAGGTAGGATCTTTTCTGAGCTCTCAAGATTGGGCTTGGGGATTTTGGTAGTCACTGCTGGGCATATAAAAGAGAGTCGTTAGTTCTGAGTGGCCAGCTCACAGTGTGATGCACAACCTTATAACGAAATAGCAATCACACCGAGACTGTTATAACTTCCCAGTGGAAACCAATGACTCCCACCCCCTTCAGCTTCTACACAGAAGAGTCTGTGTTTTGAGTTGCTTCACTAGGAGATTGAGGTTTGCCTTGAGATGCTGAGGCAATGTGCAGGGGCTGCTGAAAAACCTGTGACTAAAAGGGATTCTGCATTGGCATTCTTGCTAAAGTAAGGTTTCGTTCCACAGGTCTCTCTTCTGTTCATACAAAAAAAAGTTACAAAATCCAAGTTTATTAATGCCTGTTTGGAGTTAATCTTAACATTCCTAAGACTTTTGCCTATAACTTTTTTTTTTTTTTTGTTCATTTGGACATTCAATTTGTGCCTTTTGGTCTAATGTTTTAGACTTGGCATCTAGAGAATTCTTTCAGTTGAAGATATTCAGAGCAGAAACATGTCAATTTTATCAGAGATGGGTGGAACACAATACAGAAGAGGAAAGATTATATAAAGTGTCATTCCCTTAGAGAGCTTTCTTTTTTGGTTCTGATCTGTAGGCTATCACAGAAACTGTGTGAAGACAGAATTTGACAAGGGAGAACTGCATAAGCAAAGGGGGTGGTGATGGGGAGAAAAATAACACTTTTTAAATTTTTTACTTCTGGTCACACCAGAAAAATTGTAGGTATGTGTGTAGACGAAGAGATTATGGCAGCAGACAACTAAAATTGTGGCTATGTTTTTTCTGTCTCTGTCCTCATCTGGCCAACTTCTGTATGTCTGAAGAAAAGACCCAGACAATAATATGGAAAAATGACTAAGGTTAAGGGACAGTTAAAAATTGTTTGAGATGGAGTAATATCTTATGCTTTTTTTTAAAAAAAATTAAGTTCAATGTTATTCTATGAATAAATTAAGACAGTTACAGTATGGAAATTTAGATAATAAGTTTTTAATTAATGGAGAGGCTATTATATAATAAACTTGATTGAATGAAATCATGCTATGCAGTCAGCCAGTGTTTGAATTTTTTTAGTTTAAGCCATATACTAATATATATGTAACAAAACTGGAGAGAGAGAAGAGGGCGGGGAGAATGAGAGAATATAAGAAATTGGTTTACTTGGTAAGAAGGCTGAAAAGTCCTAGGAACTGCTGTTAGCAACCTAGAGACCCAGGAGAGCTGATGGTATAGTTTTAGTCCAAGCATGAAGACTGAGAACCAACAGAGCAGGCAGTGTAAGTTCCAGCTTGAGTCTGAGTCCAAGGCCAGGGATTGGCTGGCGCCACGCACAGGACAATTTACTTTGTTCAGTCAACAAATTCAAATGTTAATCTCCTACAGAAACACTCTGATGGATACACCCAGAATAATGTATCACAAAGTATCTGGGAGCCCTGTGATGCAGTGAAGTTGACACATAAACTTAATCATCCCAAGTCCATCCTTGCTAACTTGGCACCTATACACTTTTTAAAAAAAACATTCATAATCTCTAAGTAAAGGCAAAACTAGTGTCATTCCATCTGGTATGATGGAACCATGTTGCATACAACCAAAAATACACTAATCTTTTTCCCCAGAAGAGGAGATAAGAACCTTGAGTGATGGTTTTTGTTTGATGTCCTGTAACTTAAACATTATGATGTGAAAATTCATAATATTTATATAGTATAATAAGAAGTTAATAAGAAGTTAACATCTCTTGTTACATGACAAGAGAATTATAGAGGAAGGAGGGCTGGGGTTTTAGTTTGTGGTAGAAAACTTGGCTAGTATGTACAAGGCTCTGGGTGTGACCTCTAAAATGAAAGGGGGAGAGAGAGACAGAGAGAGAGAGAGGAAGAAGAAGGAGGGGTGGGGAGGAGAGGAGAGGAGAGAAGAGATAAAGAGAAGAAAGAGATTTCTATTCTATTTACATATACACACAATATTCTTAACAAAATAAGAACACTCATGACAATTATAAGCCTTGTTTCTAAACCGGGCATATGGTTGTAACCGGTATTTATAACTACCTTCTTCCACTATCAGTGTATTTTCTTTCTCTTTCTTTCTTTCTTTCTTTCTTTCTTTCTTTCTTTCTTTCTTTCTTTCTTTCTTTCTTTCTCTCTCTCTCTTTCTCTCTTTCTCTCTTTTATTTCTTCCTTCCTTCCTTCCATCTTCCCTTCCTTCCTTCCTTCTTTCCTTTTCATTTTAGTACATTTTTATAGTACATAATGATTACATTCCCTGTGTGGAGTTGATACATATACATAACACATCTTATTTCCTTTTTTCATCCCCTTTCCCTCCCCTTCCTTCTCCCTCACTCCCCCCTCCCTCTGTCTCTTGATCCCCTTCCCATTTGAGAAAGATCTATTCCCTACTTCCTACTATTCCTTTTACTTTCAGCAAGTACTTCAGCTAGTTATGGTTCCTTGCTTGGTGGGGTGACCTAAACCTTTATTCCTGAAGCGTGTGGGTCATTAGTAGTCCTATTTAGATTGACTGGTTATCATTTTCATTGACCTTAATCCCAAAGAAGCATGTGGAATAAGCAGTTCAATTTCTTCTTGGTAGTCAGGTTCAATTACTCTAGCCAGTGCGGTCATTCCCTTTTGGCCTGTTGATTCAAAAGCATGAGGAGTTCAAAGTGCCTACGTGGTAACCTTAACTTACAGTTCAAAGGAATCATTTTTGTGTTTTCTGGTGGAAGGATTCTTCCCTTAAGACATCTAGACTTGAAGAGTATAAGATTGTGGGAAAATTTGCTACTGGGTCAATAGGGGTAATAAGGGGTGTACCATTCCATTTCCACTCCTTGATTCTTAGGCCTGTGAATCCTGGCTAGAGGAGAAATAGCAACGTATATTGAACGCGGATTCACAGGTTCTGGAAAACTTGGCCTCAGTTCTGCAACATATACCACTGCAGGTGGTATCGACGCTGTGAATATTCAAGAGGCCATTTCAACAATTGTCAAAACAATTGTTTCAGAATGGTGGGGAACATAGTAGGACTTGTAAATTCATATAGTGGAGAAATAAACTAATGAATTTCATGAGGACGGGCCCACTGCCACGCTTCTTTTTCCTTTAGTGAATTTCCCAATCAGAAGCAATTCTGTGTGGAATATCATGTTGGTGTATAAGGCATCCTGGAAGCCCACGGATGATGGTGGTAGGGGAAGCATTGTGTGTAAGGAAAACAAGTTCATTTCCAGAGTAAACGTGTATTCCATTAAGGACAAATGCATCTCTTTCTGTGGTGGAAATGGCGTAATGTGATTATAATTGCCATCAGGTAGCTGGCTGATCAATCCAGAGAATAATGGCATACTGGGGACTCAGTGTTAGTTTCTGCTGCTGCCAGGTTAGTATTGGTAAGTGGAGTTTCAGATTCCTGGAATTTCAATACGGCAACATTCTGGTCTCTCTTTTATTCATAGGATTCTTGCTCTGTACATGGGCTCAAGTCTAGGAATTGATTTAGGGGTTATGACTCTGTTTATGGTTCAGATTAAGCTATTTGTTCACTGGACTGAAAACTTTCTTGCTTACACATATTATGTCAGAATTTAGTAGGCATCCTATTTGCTTCACTTTTAGGAACTTGGTGATTCATTAGCCAGTGCTCTAAGTCTGCCTGAGGAAGACTATTCTGAGTGCTGCTTTGACCCTGCTGTCCATTACAATAACCATACCTACCTTGCCTTTGCCAGCTGAGTGATGCCACTTGGCCCCTGCCAGTGAGGATTTAATTATTCCCATTGCATTTAGCTTTCCCGTTTCAGTGACAACAGTTCCCACCTTTAGATCTGGACTACACAGAAGAGTGATCATGAAGCTCTTAGAGGCTGCTGGGTCTCTCCTCACAGATTTTTGCATTTTAATGAGCGTACACATTTCAGTTGGTTTATATTTTTGGGTGGGGAGCCAACAAAAAAAGGCAAGATTCTCCAACTGCACAAATTGCAGTATTTGTGTTTCCAACATTAATAGGTAGAAACAGTAACGCTTACACAAAATGTGCAGCAAAGGATGTTTTTTTTTTTTTTGACTCGAAGGACCTGAATTTGGAGGACGTGTCCTTTTAACTTCATTTTGTTGTGGACAGTTTAAGGCATGGTCATTGCTCAGTCCTTAATGCACCAAGTCTAGATTTGTAAATTAACAACGTGAGTCCTGTTGTGAAATTGGGGAAATAATGTCCACCTCAATTTAACAGAAAACCAAAGATGCTTTTCACATCTAAGAAATGAACAAAAGGGCTGTGTCACATTCCAAAGCCAAAAAAAAAAAAAAATTAGCAAGAATGCAAACATGGTGAAAAATGTACCACTGCCGAGACTCACAGTGACTTCAGTGCTGCTGTCCTGGGAAGTGGCCTTCTGTCTACCCAGCTCCTCTTCCGGAGCCAAGTTTCTGTGCCATGCCACCTCTCAGAGGAGGCCCTCTTCCGTCTTGTTCACACACCATCCCACTGCCCGTGAGGACTTCAGGACCCCGGTCGTTACACCTGATATCTTTGCAATCATCACCCCTGATGAAACCTCTGGTTTCTCACTCTCTTGCAGCTCTGGTTTTCTTCTCTTCCACATTTAAATGCACCTCTCCTCAGAACATAATTGGTTTGCAATGAAGATTCTTTTAACTGGTTCAGAGTCATCAAAAACCACAAAACCAAAATTTGGAAGCTTTCCCCCAACACCCTTGGTATTGATACGAAGTTCCACAAGGTTTCCAAAACTCGTAAAGAATTCTTGCAGTTCATTTCATCAATATCATGTGGCAGGTTTCCAGCAAAAAGTTGACGACTGTCTGGCTAGCGAATTATTCTATGGTCATAGAGTCATTCTGTTCCACATCTCCTCTGCCTGGTCTTGGTCCACTAGGAAGGAAACCAGCTCCTCTCCAGGTTGCTGTTCACACACACGTGGTGGGTGAGACTGAACTTCCGGCTTAGCTTCGACCCCTGGCTGTGAGCTGGTGCTTTAGCATGGGGTGGAATTCCAGAGGAAGAAACAGTGCCACGTGGAGGCAGGTTTTTGCTGGTCACTGAAGCCCAGGAGAAAGCCTTTGGTGGTTCTTGGGGGAGGGAAACAGGCTCTGTGGGGAGAGGAGTAGAAGACTTCTCCTCCAGTTCTAAGTTCTCTCCTCCACGTGTGGTTTCAACTTTTCAGTCTTTGTTTCAGATTTGGGCTCAGGTTCAGGTTCATGAGAGGATTCTTCCACAGGCTCCTCTATGCCCCTAGTCATGGAGTGAGCTTCGTAGTAACCACTGTTAGCATTTTCTTGCACATGTTCAGGAGATGGCTGTCTTTTTTCTTGCTCCTTTTCCACTTCATCTTCTGACTCTTCATTATGTTCTGGTTCAGATTCACCAAATACTTCCTCTTCATAATGAAACATATCATGTGAACATAAAATTTATTTGGAACAGACTCTTCTGGAGCCAAAACAAAGGTCTGCATGAATTTCTTTCTGGCTGCCTGCTACTAGATAGCAAGCCAGTGACGTGGACAATGACTCCGTTACTCAAGGTGGCATGCATATCCACTTGGTGCATCTTCCTGTGGTATTCACTCAAGTTCAGAGATAACACTTTGTGGTGTATCTCATAAACAGCTTCCTGGGGCTTTCCACTAGCATCCACTCCTCCATGAATGTAGGAAGAATTCCTGCCACAAAATCTGTGTAAATATCCTGGTGTTTTATTCAGTAAGGTGTAACATTGCCTCACGAACTCCCACCCTACCAGCTGTGAGCTGGGCTTCTCCATAACCATTTCTTTGCTGCACAGGATCAAATGCTCCAGCCAACAACCGTGGCAGGTGCATCGTGCGGGGCACAAGCTGGAGAGTCGCCAAGGACCTGCCGTCAGGGATTCTCCTTGCTCACCACCTCTCCATCCAAACAAACCTAAAGCCTCTGAAGCCACAGAGACTCTGCGCTCCTTTCACACACAACCACCCCATCGCAGGCATGAGGCGCTGCAGCCACCAAACAAGAACAGGGATATCTCCATTTTCTGATGTCCTCTTTAATATGCTTCTTTGGGGTGCTGTAGTTTTCTTTGTAGAGGTCTTTCATTTCCTTGGTTAGGTTAATTTCTAGATATTTCTCTTTTTTTTTTTTTTTTGAAGCTGCCGTGAATGATATTGATTCCATAATTTCCTTCTCATCCCATTCATTTTTTTTTTTTTGTGGGTACCGGGGGGTCGACCTCAGGACCTCGCGCGCCAGCAGGCGCCCGTGCCACTGAGCGATATCACCGGCCCCTTTTTCGTATGTGGGTTCCGGGAGTTGAACTCGGGCCCTCGCGCTTGCCGGGCAGGCGCTTAAGCCGCTGAGCCATCTCACCGGCCCCCGTTCATTGTTGGTGTACACAAATGCTAATGACTTTTGTATGTTTATCTTGTATCCTGCTACTTTGCTGAAGCTGGTTATTACTTGTGAGAGTTTTTTGGTGGAGTTCTTTGGGTCTTCTATGTAAAGTATCATGTCATCTGCAAATAATGATAATTTGAGTTCTTCCTTTCCTATATGTTACTCTTTTATTTCTTTCTTTTGCCTAATTGCTCTATCTAATGTTACAAGTACTATATTGAATAGAAAAAGTGATAGTGAACATCCTTGTCTTGTTCCAGAGTTTAGGGGGAAATGCTTTTAGTTTTTCCTTATTTAGTATGATGCTGGCTATTGGTTTGTCATAAATAGCCTTTATCATATTCAGGTATGTTCTTTCATACCTGGATTTTGTTGAAAGCCTTTTCTGTGTCTCTTAATATGATCATGTGGTTTTTGACCTTGCTCCTGTTTAAGTGATATTACATTTATTGATTTAAGTATGTTGAACCATTCTTGCATCTTGGGATGAAACTTACTTGATCATGATGTGTCATCTTTTTGATAACGTGGTGCATTCTATTTGTTAGTATCTTGTTGAGGATTTTTACATCTATGTTCATTAAAGAGATTGGCCTAGAGTTTTGTTTTTTAGTTGGATCTTTATCTGGTTTTGGGATCAGGGTGATACTGGGTTCCAGAAATGAATTTGGGAGCCTTTTATCCCTTTCAATTTCTTTGAAGAGCTTGAGGATTATGCTGATATAACTTTCTGAAAGGTTTTGTAGAATTCAGCAGTGACTCCATCAGGTCCTGGGCTGTTTTCAGTTGGCAGATTCTTTATTACTGAGTCTATTTCATTGCTTGTTATTGGGTTGGTAAGCATATTTATGTTTTCTTGGGTTAGTTTTTATGTGTCTAGAAATCTGTCCATTTCTTCAAAAATTGCTAATTTGTTGGAATATAATTTTTTTGAAGTAGTTACTACCTTCTACATTTTGACAGTGTCCTTTGTGATTTCACCTTTTTCATTTCTAATCGCATTAATGTGAATCTTTTCTCTCTTTCTCTTGGTGAGTCTGGCTAAGGGCTTATCTATTCTATTTATACTTTTGAAGAACCAGCACTCTGATATGATTTTTTTTACAGTTTTTAAGTCTCAATTTCATTGATTTCTGCTTTCATCTTTATAATTTTCCTCCTTAACTTCAGTTTGGAGTTGGTTCATTGTTATTTCTCAAGTATCTTAAGATTTTCCATGAGATTATTTATTTGGGCTTGCTCTGTTTTTGTAATGTGAGCATTGACTGCAATGAATTTTCCTCTTAGGGCTGTTTTCATAGTGTCCCAAAGGTTTCATTGAGTTGTACAGCCATTGTCATTAGCTCCAGAAAGTTTTTAATTTCTTCTGTGACCCATTGGTTGTTTAGGAATTGATTTCTATTTTCACTGCACAGTGGTCTGATAGTATGCATGGGGTGATTTTAATTCTTTTATATTTTCTTAAGTAGGCTTTGTGGACTAGTATGTGATTTATTTTTGAAAAAGTACTGTGGGCAGCTGAAAAGAATGCATACTTTGTTGTAGAGTGGTGGAATATTCTGTATATATCCATTAAATCTGTGCATTCAAGGGTGTGGTTCAGTTCTGAAATTTCTTTATTGGTTTTTTTGTTCAGTTGATCTGTCTCTTTGTAAAAGTGGGATTTTAAAATCCCCTACTACGATTGTGTTAATGTTTATTTGATCTTTTCATTTCAGCAGTTTTTGCTTTATGAAGATAGATGCTCCAATATTCAGTGCATATATGATTATCAATGTTATGTGTCCTTGTTGGATTGTTTTCTTAATCCTTGTTGGATTCTTTCTTAGTATGTCTCTTCTAATCCACTTCAACTTGAAGTTTACCATGTCTGCTATTAGAATTGCTACCCCTGCTTGTTTTCAGGGTCCTGGTTCATGAAATGTTGCTTTCCATCATTTAATTTTTAGCTTACAAATATCTTTTCGGATTAGATGAGTTTCTTGAATGCAACAGACTGTTGGATTCTGTTTTTTAAAGTTAATTACATTTATTGGTACATTTCAGATATACATAATGATCACATTCATCATAGGGAATTTGTACCTGTACATGATATATCTTGATTCTTCTTTTATCCCATTCCCCTCCCCTCCCTTCAACCCCTCTTCCCCTCTTTATTTACAAAAGATTTATTTCCATTTTTCCTTCTCTTCAGGTGTTTTTCTTTTCCCTTCCTTTCCCCCCCTTGTTCCCCTTCTCATTTGAACACTTTTTTCCCATTTCCCAATATTTATTATACATTTCAGTTTTTATTTATACTCTAGGTTTCTCACACCAGAGAAACAATGCAGTATTTAAACATATGTGTCTGATTTATTTCACTTAAGAATATGGTCTCAAGTTGCATCCATTTAGCTAGAAATATATCAAGTTTATCCTTCCTTATGGCAGAGTAGTACTCCATTCTATTGAAAAAAACACTTCTTCTTTATTCATTCACCAGTTGATGGGCATTTGGGCTGTTTTCAAGATTTAGCTGTTACAAACAGTGTCCCTATAAACATGGGTGTGCATATATCACTGTAGTATGATGTGTTTAATTCTTTTGGGAAGATACCAAGAAGGAGAATAGCTGGGCTGAATGGACCCTCTAATTTTATTTTTTTGAGGAATCTCGACACCAATTTCCACAGTGGTTGCACCAATCTATACTCCCACTGATAGTGGAGAAGTGTTCCTTTTTCCCGACAACCTTGCCAGCATTTGTTATTGGTATATTTCTTGATAATAGCCATTCTTTCTGGAGTGAGATTGAATCTCAGCACTGTTTTACTTTGCATCTCTTGAATGACCAGTGATATTGAACATTTTTTCATATATTTATTTGCTATTTCCACTTCTTCATCTGAGAAGGGTCTATTCATTTCAGATAACCATTTTTGGATTGTGTCTTTAAATTTGAGGGAGTCTGATTTTTTTGAGTTCTGTATATATTCTAGATATTAGTCCTTTGTCTGAGAAACAGCTGGTAATTTTTTCCCCACACTGTGGGTTGTCTCTTCACTCTATTAGTGGTTTCTCTTGCTGTGAAAAAGCTTTTTAATAAGATGAGATCCCAGTGTCAATTCTTTGTAATATTCCCACGTGATTGTGTTTTTTTCATAAAGTCTTTGCCTACATCTATATTTTCAAGGTTTCTACCTATTTTCTCTTCCAGCAGATTTAGTGTTTCTGTTTTAATAGTTGGATCTTTGACCCATTTTGATTTTAGCTTAGTGCATGGTGAGAGACCATGGATCTAGTTTTAGTCTTTGGCATATGGGAAGCCAGTTTTTTTCAGCACCATTTGATAAAGAGGCTATCATTCTTCCAGTGAAGTTGTTTGCCCATTGTTGAAGATAAGGTGGCTAATTATGTCTGGAGTTGTTTCTGCATCTTCTAATCTGTTGCATTGATCCTTGGGTCTGTTTTTTCACCAGTACCATGCTTTTTTTTTTTTTTTAAATCACAGTAGCTTTGTAGTATAACTTCAAGTCAGGGATTGTGATGCTTCTTGCCTTGCCTTTGTTGCCCATAATTGTTTTTGCTATTCTAGGTCTCTTCTTGTTCCAAATGAATTTTATGATTGTTTTCTCTTCTGTGAGGTATGTTATTGGTATTTTGATCAGGATTGTATTAAATCTGTATAACAATTTTGGAAATATGGCCATTTTCACTATGTTGGTTCTTCCTACCCAAGAGCATGGGATATCTTTCCATATTCTGATATCCTTTTTGATCTCCTTTTTCAGAGTACAGTAGTAATCAATGTGAAGATCCTTTACTTTTTTTATTGGATAGATTCCTAAGTATTTCATTTTTTGATGTTATTGTGAAAGGTGTTGTTTCCCTAATTTCTCTCTGAGTAAGTTTGTTGTTCATGTACAAGAATGCTTTTGACTTTTGAGTGTTGACTTTGTATCCAGCTACACTACTGAATTTTTTAAAAATTAAATCTAGAAGTCTTTTGGTGGGGTTTTTGGTGTCTTCCATGTAGAATATCATGTCATCTGGAATAATGATCATTTAATTTTTTACTTTCCTATCTTTATTCTGCTTATTTCTCTCTCGTGTCTAATTGCTCTGGCTAATGTTTCCAGAAGTATATTGAATGGGAGCGGTGACAGTGGACATTCTTCTCTTTTTCCTTAATTTAGAGTGAAAGCTTTCAGGTTTTGTCCCTTTATATGATGCTGGCTGTTGGTTTATCGTAGATGGCTTTTATCAGATTGAGATAAAAACTGTCTATTCCAACTTTCTGTAGGATTTTTATCATGAATGGGTGTTGGACTTTGTCAAAAGCTTTTTCTTCATCTATTGATTTGATCATATAGTTTTAATCTTTGGCTGTGTTAATATGGTGTATTACATTTTTTGATTTGCATATGTTGAACCATCCCTGCATCCCTGGGATAAATCCTACTTGGTCATGGTATATAATCTTCTTGATGATTTGCTGCATTTGTTTTGCCAGTGTCTTACTGAGGATTTTTGCATCTATGTTCATTAGCGAGATTGGCCTGTAGTTCTCTTTGTTGGTTGAATCCTTTTCTGGTTTTGGTATCAGGGTAATGCTTGCTTCCAGGAATGAATTTGGGAGTATTGCTTCCCTCTGAATTTCATTAAAGGTTTTGAGAAGTAGTGGCATTAGATTTTCTCTTAATGTCTGGTAGAATTCAGCAGTGACTCCATCAAGACCTGGGCTTTTCTTTGCTCTTGGATTTTAATTACGTCTTCAATTTCATTGACTGATATTGGGTTATTTAGAATTTTTATATCTTTTTGACCTTGCTTTGATAATTCATATGTATCTAGGAATCTGTCCATTTCATCTATGTTTTCCATCCTATCTGAGTATAGGTTCTTGAAGTAGGTATTGATCTTCTGGATTTTTACAGGTTTTGTTGTGGTTTCCCACTTTTCATTCTTAATTGCATGGATTTGAGTCTTTTCTTTCTTTCTTTTGATAAGGTTGGCTAAGGGTTTGTCAATTTTATTTAATCTTTCAAAGAAGTAACTCTTCCATTTATTGATTCTTTGTATTGTTTTCTTAGTCTCAGTTGCATTAATTTCTTCTCTCATCTTTGTGATTTCCTCCCTCATAGATGTTTGGGGCTTGACTTGTTCATTTTCTAGAAGTTTTTTTTTTTTTTTTTTTTTTTTTTTTTTGTGAGTACTGGGGGTGGTACTCAGGACCTCACGCGCCAGCAGGTGCCCATGCCACTGAGCAATATTACCGGCCCCGTTTTCTAGAAGTTTGAAGTTCAACATTAGGTTGTTTAATTGAGCTCTTTCTGTTTTCCTGATGTGGGAATTCACTGCTATAAATTTCCCTGCTAGATCTGCCTTCACCGTGTCCCACAAATTCTAGTATGTTGTATTGGCATTATCATGTAATTGTAGAAACTGTAATTTCTCTTTAATTTAGTCTGTGACTGATTGGTTGTTCTGGAGGGTGTTATTTATTTCCATGTGTCTGTATAGTTTTTGTAGTTTCTTTTGCCATTGATTTCCAATTTCATTGTACTATGATCTGATAATATGCATAGGATAATTTCAACTCCTTTGCATTTACTTAAGCATGTTCTGTGAGCTAGTATGTGGTCTATTTTGGAGAACCTCCCATGCACAGATAAGAAGAATGTTTATTCTGATGTTGTAGGGTGGAACACTCTGTAAACATCTACTAAGTCCATTTGTTCACAGGTTTGGTTCAGTTCAACAATATTTCATTGTTGATTTTTTGTGTAATTCATCTGTCTATCTGTGACATTGGGGTATTGAGGTCCCCATTACAATTGTTTTAATGCTTATTTGATTTTTCATGTCTGTTAATATTTGTTTTGTATAGTTGGGTGTGCCAGTATTTGGTGCATATGTATTTGTGATTGTTATCTCTTCCTCTTGGAGTTTTCCCTTAACAAGTATTTAATAACCTTCTTTGTCTCTCTTGATCAGTCTTGGCTTGAAGTTTACTTTGTTTACAAATAGAATAGCTACCCTGCTTTTTGTCTGAATTCCTGCTGCATGAAGTATTGTTTTCCATCATTCGACTTCCAGTCTATGAATTTCTTTTTGAGTTAAATGTGTTTCTTGTATGCAGTATATTGTTGGATCTTGTTTCTTGATCCATTCTGCCAGTGTGTTTTTTTGATTGGTGAACTGAGACCATTTACACTGAAGGTTATAACTGATTCATATTGACTTATTCTTGTCATATTATTTTCCTGTTGATAGTTCCCTGTCTTTCCCTTCTATTGAATTGCTTGCCTTGCCTGGCAGATTCTTTCTATTGGTGTTCTTGGAATTTCAGTCTTCATTATCTCTTTCTAAATATCCTTCAGAACATTTTGGAGAGCTGGCTTGGTGGTCATGAATTTCTTCAGTTGTTCTTTGTCATGGAAGTATCTTATTTCTCTGTTGATTTGATATAGTTTTGCAGGGTACATCAATCTGGGTTGGTGGTTGTTTTCTTTCAGGACTTTAAATACTTAATTCCAAGCTCTCCTTGATTTAAGGGTTTGTGTTGAGAAGTTGGCTGTGATTCTGATGGGCTTCATTTATAGGTAATTTGTTTCTTTTCTCTAACAGCTTTTAATATTCTGTTCTTGTGCTGAATTTCTGGAATCTTGATTATTATATGCCTTGATGTAGTGTTTTTTTTTTTTTTTTTTGATCATGGCTAATTGGAATTCTGTATGCCTCACTTATTTGTATGTCAATTTATTTTTCCATGTTTGGGAAGTTTTTTGCCTTCTGTGGACAGGTTTTTTACATCATTTGTTCTGTCTTCTGCTTTTCCATTGACTCTGATCAATTATGTTGTTTTTCTTTGCATCTTGTAGCTGTTGGATTGATTTTTCAAGATCCTCTGGTATTTTAAAAAAATATTTCTCTTTGTTTTTGCTAATCATAATCTTGTCTTCTCATTCTGATATTCTGTCCTCACCTTGGCTCATTGTGCTACATATACTTTTGATGGAATTTTTAATCTACTGGTATTTGTTTGGATCTCTTTCACAGTTTACATTTCTTTCCTATGTTGGGCACTCATGGTTTCCACCATTTTCCTAAGCTCCTGTATTTTTTTTATTTGTGTCTACTCTAGATTCACTGAACATGTCCTTCTTTTGATCATCATCTTTTTTTAATCTGGAAGATTATTTCTAATTAGAGAAAAAAGATGAACAAAACAAACAATAAATAACCAAAATAACAACAACAACAAAAAGACATAAAAAGGAAAACAAAATGAAACAAACAAACAAATGAATGGGCAAAAAAAAAAAAGAAATTCCTTTGATGTCCACAGTTTGGTGGTAGTGTCCAAGTCAGAGCCCAAACCCGTGCTCTGAAAACCTACCAAGTCTGCAGTAGGATTAATGCTGGGTGTGGGGCTGATCTTGGCCTCTGGCTGTGGGGGCTGGGCCCAGAGTCTTCAGCCCACAACTTTTTGGATGTCCTTTGGTGGCCCACGCACATCTCCTTACCCTGTTTGTCTCTGTGTCACTCTCTAAGTTGCAGTGGCACCCTCAGACAGAGACAGCCTGAGGCTGCTCCCAGTCCCATGTACAGTTGGCCCCTCCTGGCCCTTGCTTGGCCCCTTCTGTTCCAATCTGCTGGCTCATCTCTCCTCTCACAGTGCTGTGAGCAGGGCAGGTGGAGTGCTGACTTCCCACTTGTTGCCCTGCCATGGTGCTGTTCCACTCATTACCTTCACCACCACTGCTGTGGTTCCGGTTCCTAATCTTGTCACTAGAGGTTCTAGTTAGCTGCTATGGTACACGACAAAAACAAAACAAAACAAAAAAACTGGTGTCCTATCAGGGAAGGGAGCAGCTTCCTGGTCACTTGCTGTTGTGTGCGTTGGCAAAACTTGCTGCCAGGCTTCAATGTCCTTTGTTTGGAGGAGGGCAAAAGAGGCCAGGGGCCTGATATCCCAAATATATCCTGTGTGGTTTGAGTTTGCCATACTATTACAGTCCATCAGTTTTTTGGGAACTTCTCAGAGTGGCAGTTCCTGCTCCATGAACAGGTGGAGGTCCCACAGGCAGCCTTATGGGCTGCTTTGCTGTTTTATAAAGTCCTATGCCTATGTTTTGTTTGATCTATAAGTCTCTTACTTCAGATTGATTTTGGCATCAGGATGTCTGTTCCTCCCTTTCTTCCAGTTACCTGTGTTTTTAGTTAATTTTCTCTCAGTAACTCCAATGTGGCTCCTACTTTATTGAGTCATGTTGAATCTCCCCTGGATTCTGTTTTTTGATCCAGTCTGCCCATCTGTGTTTTTGATTGGAGAGTTGAGGACATTAACATTCAGAGATATTACTCAGATGTGTTGGTTATTTGCTATCATTTCCTTCTTTATCTGTTGGTGTGTCATTTGTTTTTCTTTTCTTGATTTTTTTTTGTTGCTCTTTTTCCCTTTACCTCATTCATTTCCTCTGCATTTTTAGCTGTATCCAATTCATTGTTTCTGTTGAGAATATTCTTGAGTATTTTCTCTGGAGCTGGTTTAGCACTCACGTGCCTTCCAAGCTGGTCTTTTTTTAAATGGAAATACCGTATTTCTCCACCTACTTTGAAGGATAGCTTTGCTGGGTAAGTTAATCTGGGTTGCAAGTAATTTGCTCTTAGGGTTTGAAATACTTCACTCCAAGCTCGTTTGGCCTTCAGCGTTTGAGCTGAGAAGTCTTCTGTGATTCTAATTGGTTTATCTTTATATGTGATTTTTTTTTGTTTTTCTCTGGCTGCCTTTAAAACTGTGGGTAGGGACGGTGAGATGGCTCAGCGGTGTAAGCGCCTGCCTGGCAAGCGCGAGGGCCCGAGTTCGACTCCCAAAACCCACATATGAAAAAAGGGCCGGTGATATTGCTCAGCAGCATGGGCGCCTGCTGCTGCATGAGGTCCTGAGGTCGACCCCTGGTACCCACAAAAAAAAAAAAAAAAAAACAAAACTGTGAGTTTTTTTTTTTTTGCTACGTATCTATGAATTTAATGAGACTATGCCTTGGTGAACTTCTCCTTTCACCCTAATTGCTTGGTGTTCTATAAGCATTGCTTACTTGTATTTTAATCTCTTTTCTTACATTTGGGAAATTTTCTTATATAATTTCTGTACACATGTTAGTGAATCCATCAATGCTGCATTATAGTTTTTCTCTAACTCCAATTAGCCTTAGCTTTTTCTTCTTGTCATCATCTAGTAGCTGTTGGAAAGTCTTCTCTTGTCCTGTTATTTTCTTTTTGGCTTCTTTGAGCTCTTTACCATAATTCACTATTTTGTCCTCAATGTCAGACACTCTGACTTTACATTAGGCATCTCTTCAATGTATGAATTCTATTCTATTTTTTATTTTAAGTATTTCTATCTGACATCTTTTGAGGATTCCATATTGAATCTGTCCTTCAAATTTTGAGCTGTTTTGATTAGCTTGCCCATTTTTTTTTTTTTTTTTTTACCTATTTCCCTGAAATTCACCATAGGCATATTGAGTGTAACTGCTGTGACCTTTTGGTTCATTTTCTCTTTGAACTCAGCTATTTTCTTTATTTCTTCTACAAACTTCTCATAGATTTCTGCTACTTGGTATTTATTTTCGTCTCCCTTTGTGGCCCCTTGTTCTTCCTTGGGAGAATTTGGGGGGTTTGGAGATCTTCTATTTCCTTGTTTCTCCATTCTCCTACTTGTATCTTCTCTCTATCTATTATCTATCTATCATCTATCTATCTATCTATCTATCATCTATTATCTATCTATATTTTTCCATATATATATCTTTAAAAATTGTATATCACATCCTTTTTTATCTCCACTCTTTTTTGGGGGGGTTACTGCTGGTTGGGGACTAGAGAAGTGAGGAGAGTTTGTTCATTATATTGAGATTTTTAGTAAGATGTTGCCTCCCTGTGAATAATTTTCAGCTTTGTATGTTCAGTAGTGGTACTTACTCTTCCTGTTAATTACTTTAAGCAATTTTGACTCTTTTTCCATGTTTTGGAGGAGGAAATGCTTCTATTTACAACAACATCCACAAATTCAACCTTACAACACTTCTATATGATGATCTGCACAGTTCTAGTAAACTGGATCTCTGGTTCTTTGTAAACCTCTGTCCGTCTAGTACTGAACTTTAGTGCATTCTCTCCATTACCTAGCTCACACAGTAGCTGTTCTCTAGTTGTCAGAATTCCATGCCATGGGAAGCTGGCAAATGCTGCCTTCTTCTAATCTGCCATCGTGCCTCCTCTTGCACTATTTCATCCATAGAAATAGTTTAATATCGTGCCTTAAATTTTTCTTTATTTCATTTTAATGTAGCAGAGTCTGCTATACTTTTAAAAATCATTTGTATGATGGATCATGTACAATTTAAATCTGTAAGCTCATTTGTTTTAGGTCGGCTTTCTTTAAACCACCCAGATTTGGATTCTGCATTTTAACTGAATATGAGAGCTTTTGCTTTAATGTAGAAGTTTAATTCACTTATCTCATTCATGTTTTTTGTATCATTTTGTTTGTTTTTGTTATGCTTTTGTGTCTTCCTTATTTTGCTTTATCTGTTATGTGTTTTGGAAAGAAATCATAGAACCTTTTCTAGTGGCTACACTGGGATGTTTCTGAAGTATTCTTTAACCTGTATTTCTTGAGTTTCCTAGAGTTAAGAATGAAATTGTACTTTCAAGCACTCTCTGGCTTTGTGAGGTCTATACTACCGCACCGTCAGCTGTATCTTTTTTTGTGTGTGTGTGTGTGGGTACCAGGGGTCAAACTCAGGACCTCGCGCTTGCCAGGCAGGCGCTTATGCTGCTGAGCTATCTCACCAGCCCGTCAGTTGTATCTTAAGGAAGGCTGGAAGTGAGGAAGAGGAGAGGACAGAATCCAGCATGGGAGAACAGCATAGACAGCACCCTTTGGCTTTGCTGGTAGTTGTCAAAGCAGCAGAGATGCTGGTTTCTTGCTGTATTGAGAGGAATGTCTGAAATCTCTAGCCTAGTGTCATCAAAATTCCAACATTACTATGACACTAGGCTACATATTTCAACACTATTGCTTGAAAATGCTCTCTTTTTCTCTTCTCTTTTTTGGGGGAGTGTTTTTGTTTTGAGAGTAAGGAAAAAACAACAATAGCCTAAAGTTAGATTAGGCAGTGGGACACTGCATTTAGTGAAGGAAACATGAATACAGCATTTTATGTGGCCCTGGACACCTACATATGACAACAGACATAAAAAGTCCTGTGAAGGAAAATGATCAGATCTTATGTCATCCTCACATGACAGATGTGGCTACATGTCTAAGATTCCAGACATTTTTTTTTGTGGGTACTGGGGGTCAAACTCAGGGCCTTGCGTGCCAGCAGGTGCCTGTGCTGCTGAGCAATATCACCGGCCCTTTTTTTGTATGTGGATACAAGGAGTCGAACTCAGGACCTCGCGCTTGCCAGGCAGGCGCTTATGCCACTGAGCTATCTCACCAGCCCGATTCCACACATTTCGTGAGCTTTCTTAAAAGAATTTTAAAGGAAATTCTAATTGACTACTAATACATAAACTTTTAGTCATTTGATACTAGACTGATACATTTTATTGTGCTTATGCTGATCATCCCCAGATGCTGCTTTTTTCTGATGATTTTACTGTTTATTGAAGGCACATAATATTAATATTAGTGAAGCAGACATTTATTATGATTCTCAGAGTTCTTGCCAAGGGAAATGAGAGATCTAAAATGGTTTAGATGAGTCCCACTGTGGCTAGGGACTAAAATTCCAGAGATCAGTGACAATCCATGTTTCCTCAATTCTGAATAATCATTGTAAAAAATGGAATCACAAGCTTGAATACTGTAAGCTTTCTGTGAGTAGAAGCTGTGTCTTACTTTATTTGTAACTCCAGGGCTAAAAACTGTGTTGAGAATACTGTAGGTTCACAATCATATACATTGGAGGAATTCAGTGCTTCAATGTTAAATATATATTAACATTTTCTAATCATCTTTTAATGCCAGGTTTTCTAAAATTATAAAAACTGAAAAATAATTCCACAGAGATTTAACTGACATTAATAACATCTCTTATGGTTTATTTGTGAAAGGTCTTAGGAGCTAATTTTCTCTAATATTTATCTGTGGATTTAAGCCTGACCTTTGTAGTTAGCACACTGTGGTATAGGAAAAATTTCTATCAGCTTGTGAAATCTGTTTTTCTTTAATTTTCTTTCTCATCAGCTACTATTGTTGTATTAAGCTGTGTGAGACTGAGTTAAAACTGTCAAGCTGTCTTTGCAAACCTCATGGGATTAGAGTTGTGTATGTTCACAGATAGAGGATTTCCCATTACAGGAGAGAGAAAAATGACAAGGTACAAGATTAGGTTAACCTTATAGTGGAACATGTAAGTAGTTGTCAGCAGTAAAAGGAAATATTCTTGTCACATTGTACAAACATCTAGGCTACTCCACTGTACTGCAGCAGTGACATAATCTTCCCTACGTGTCAGAGAGCACTCAATATTCATGAATTACACATGGATGAGAGAGCATTTTAAAAATTGTGTCTCAAATGCAGCTTCACTCAGTGAGAGTCACCTTACTTCTGTCTGCTTACTAATTGTAACTCTGCTTTTTATAGAACCCCTTTGTGGTTGGAATTCTTATTGTTTTGTTTTATATTCACAAAGTAAATAAGTAAATATTTAAAAGCCATTACTATGTGATACTTATTTTTCTAGGGATGAGGATAAAAAGAGGAGAAGACATGGTCTCTGGCTTCTCATGTACAGCAAAGACACAGCAATGACAAGGCATTACCAAATATGTAAGGAAGGTATGAGGCATGATTGAAAAATAGGGTGATGTTTAAATTAAAATTTATTAAGAATTTTAAAGTGGAAGACACACTGCCATTAATCTCCCTCAAAACACTCCACCTGGCTCTGGACACACTTATCTCATCATTCTTGCCACTTACTGAAGCAGTTCTGGAAATCTTTTGTGTCTTTAGTTGTGCTGCCGTGCGTGCCTTGATGTCCTGAATGATTCAAAATGTTTACCTTTCGTGATCAATTTGACTTTGAGGAAGAGCCAGAGGCTGCACAGTGCCAGATTCAGGGAATAAGGTGGAGAAGATGCACTGTAACCGTTCTTATGAGCTTGCCTTTCCCTTGGATGGCACTTGAAGCAGCAGTCACCATATTTTTGACTATACCTTGTAAAGACACAGAAAAGGACTTTCAGAACTGCTTCAGAAAGTGGCAAGAATGAAGGAATAAGTGTGTTTGAAGCGAGGAGGAGTATTTTGAGGTGTTCATGGCCATGTGTCTTCTACTGTAGTACATTTTAAAAAATGTAAGCATTCACTGTATGCTTTGATCACAACTCATAGGTGACACATGGCAGAGCAGAGGAGGCACTGTGCTAAGTAGAGGATGCTGCCCCTCTAGTTGCCATCAGTCAATCATTACTACACTGAGTGGAACCAATCACTCTATAGTGATTCATACTGGAAAATTTGCTGTCAGCACAAAACATTACATTGTCCTTTTTCTCAACTTTTGAGTTTCTTTAGTCCGCGGCACAGATATAGTTAAATACAAGAAGCCTCAAACTTAAAGAACATGCTGCCAACATCACATTCTGTTGTGTTTGTTCCCAACCCGATATGCAGGTGCTTGAAAAGAGTTCAAGATGAATTATTACTGCATATCTGCAGCCACTGCAATACACACAGATCATCATGAGAGGAGTAAATTAACTGTACGATGTGTGGATGTTATAGAGGAGGTGTGAAGGCATCACTTTCCACTCAGGTGTAGTAGGAAGCTCCCTTAGCTTCTGGGAGCAGACGAGGAAGACAGCACCTGGAGAATGCAGAGGAATTGGCTGGGACAGAGCTCAGAGGAGATCCAGATGGCTTCAGAGCCATGCAAGTGAAGAAAGAAGTCAATTCCAAAGAAATAGGGAGCAGAGGAGCAGCAGGGAAATTTATAGGGAGTAGGTTACATGGTTGAAGAGGACTTGGTACACCTGCTTAAGAGATAAATAGACTAACATTTTACAGTCATCCTGTTATAAGGAACTAGTATTTATAAGATTTTGCAGAGATCAAACTTGGTTTTTGTCTCTGTGTGCTACATGAAAACCAGAAAACCTCTGTGTCATTTGTTGTGGACATTTTTGGAGAGGTCTTTCTAATACGCAGCAATTTTAGTAACTCTTTCTTCATCTGTCCAATACTCAGCAGTTTTATTAACTCTTTCTTCCTGCTTCATGGAGTGGGCTCCAAACAGTCACAGTCATATAAAATAACTCTACTCTCTGCTGAAAGTCATAATTGCTTAGTTCAGAGGTAAAAAAATGGAACTCAAGGTAAGCCAATCATAGTTCCTTCCCTGGGATTTTGAACAGGAATTGATGAACATACACTCCCTCATGCATATAACTTGTAACAACAAGAGGGAAGAGATGGGCAGCTGTATTCCACCTTGTAGGCTGGGGGTAGAGTTAGCTGCTCTGTGGACAGAGGAGAGAAGAAAGCAGCTATTGGAGCAGAGCTGAGGGAAAGGGCCCTGCCTACGTTTTGAACAATGTTTCATTTCTAGAGCCAATTCTTGTTTGGCCCTGCACACTTATCAAAATACCCTCTTTTTTGCTTAATTTAGTTCTGTACAGTGGAAGACCTGATGAATATGGCACTCATGTTTGGTTTAACTGTACAATAAGCCATATTCAGTGGTACCTCAGTTTATGAACCTAATTTGTTTTACAATTTTGGGGCAGATGGCCGCATTTGTATTTGTGTGGGGAAAATAGCTGTGGTTATTTGTTACCCGATGTGGAGTTTGCGAATGGAAGCAAAATTTTGCAAATACTTTTAGCGTTCCTGAACTGAGGCATTACTACTGTATTGTTCTCATTCCAAAGTAAGAACTCTACCATTTGCAACTAATTTCTCTGTTATCTTCACCAAGACTTGTGTGCCATTGTTACACTCAAATGCTTCTACCGGTGAGTGATCACATGGTGACCACACTGAGGTCGAGCAGGTAGAGAACACCCTTTATACAATGCTGTTGCTTTCCGGCTTTCAATCTGGGTGTGCTGGGTTTTCATACCAATACATGTATTTTGAACAACATGGTCTTAATTTACATGTTGAAAGGATTCAGATACTAATGATGTCCTAAGTCATATGATATGATAACAGCCGTTGCCAGTCACTACTGTGATCAGTAGTGTACATAGATTACTTAGTCCAGAGCAACCTTATGAGGAATGTACTTTGATATTTCTCTTTAAGAGAAATTGCAATAGGTACAATAAAGAAAGTAATTTGATACAACCTATATAACCCCCTGAAGCAGTTTCAGGTGACATCTGTCAGAACATTTAGCATTAACTAAGCCGACCTTGCTGAGATGGATCCTCCTGGGTAAGATTCCAGGCAACATGCTGCTGGGCTCACTAAACTCCAAGTCCAAATTTCCTTCAGGGTTATGAATTATACAGTGTGGGACATTCATGAATGGGGCTGCGTAAGAGTCTCAACAGATTTTCCTAGCTGTGATATGTAAATATACAGATATTTTTGCTTTTTTCTTGAACTTCTAAAAGTGTATAGACACTTAATCCAACACTTTATTGTTTTTTAATCTTTGCTAATATGTAGACTACATACTTTAATTTTTGGTTTATTAGCTTAGTTTTGTTTTTTTCCACTTATAAAACTTTCATATTGTTCAAAAATTGGAGGTATGCAACTAATTATATACAGTTATAGTTACGTATGTATACATATGCATACAGATGTTAATACAGTTATATATTAAATTTATATTTGTATCTATAGTTATATTTAACACATAACCATAGACATAACTATAGCTATATATGTAACTGTATATGTTATATATGTAACCATAAGTATATATATTTATATAGCTTCATATTATATTTAATTATAATATGATATATACTTATCATTATATAATGTAGGTTATTATATATATTTTAGTTATATTATAAGTCATACCTTGGTTCATGAACTTAATTCATTCCACAATTTTGGGGAAAATGGCCATGTTCATATTCTTAGATGGCCACAGTCATGTTCTTCACCGGATACAGAGTTTGCAAACAAAAACAAAATTTTGCCAAACACTTCTGTTTGCAAACCAAACTCAGCCAAAAAGAAAGATAAATTTGAGACATTTATAGGTAAATAGATGGACCTTGAGATATACTCTTAAGTGAAATAAATCAAACACACATGTGTAAATATTGCATTGTTCCTCTGGTGTGAGAAACCAAAAGTATAAATAAGGAACAGAATGTATACTAGAAATTGGAAGAAAATACTCAGTTGGGAAGGGGAACAAGGGAGGGGGTGGGGAAAAGATAAAAGAAAAGAAGGAAAAAATGGAAACAAAGCTTTTATAAATAAGGAGGGTAAGAAAGGTTGAAGGGAGGGTAGGGAATGGAAAAAAATAAGAGGCATTGAGATAAGTCATGTACAGGTACAAAGTCCCTACAATGAAAGTGATCATTTGTATATTTAAAATGTATCAGTAAATTTAATGAAAAATAAATAAAATATTGAAAAGAGATGACCAGGGATACAGCTCAAAGGCACAGGACCTGCCTGCTAAGAGCAAGGTCCTGAGTTTGATTCCTGGTACCAAAAAAAAAAAAAAAAAAAAGATAAAAAAGAAAAAAAGAAAAAAGAAAAAGAAAAAGAAAAAGATATGGTATGAAATCAGACTAAATAGTTTTTATAAAATATTTTAAATATTTTAAGCTAATTTGAGTCTTTGATGATAAAATATAAAAATGTTTTTATTTGATGGGGTTGTCTTTTATCAAAAATCAGAAATATTTGCAAAATAATTTGTGCCACACAAATGTACTGGAAATGAAAATGGTATTGTTATGTATGGAAATGCAAAATCCATTGATTTGTACTTTGAAATCAGACTATGTTATAGTACTCATTTAAAAAAAATGTGTCATGAACTGAGGCACCACTGGTATGTTATATAATATAGTATTATTTATATATGTAACTATAGATATGTGTATAATTATATACAGTCATATAATATAGCTATGATATATATTTTGTATCATTACATAATATAGTTGTAATATACTATATTATATAATACATATTTATATTTATGTTACTTAGATACATATGTATTTATTCATATATATGTAACTATAGCTGTATATATATCACCATAGTTGTATATAGCAGTATAACCAGTGTGGGGAGCAGCTGAAGCTGGAGAGTGATCACACATGTGCAGCTAAAGCAAGGCCAGCCCCAAGACCATGGCAGCAAAGGTGAGCCACATGAACAAGCTGTTCCAGCTCCAAGAAGGCGAGGGGCCCAAGGCAAGCCAGGCAAACAAGTTCTTAGGGAGAGGGGTTTCAACTGACATCAACCTCTTGAGTGTATAAATAAATGTGATGCAGTCATTGGGTGGTTCTTTTTCTCCCACCAGGAGAGGAGGCTCCACCTGACCTCAGCTTTCTGCATTCTGACTCTTGTCTCCATTTCTTCATCCTCCACCATCCTCCCCCAGGGAAATTCGAGAGCTGTGCTGGACATGGCATTTTGGTGCCTGAACAGGCACCTGGGACACCAGGAAACTCATCATATAGCAGGTGAGAGGACACCTCTGAGTGCACGTGAACAAAACAGGCTCATGAGAGCAAAAGAACAAAATAGGCTCACAAGAAGCATAGGGGAGAGAAGTGTATTGATATTATCAATATTGATTTCATCAGGTGTAAAACATGGGGCAAATAGGTTCTCAAGAACAACAGATGTATATACAAATACTTGTTGTATTATTGATTCCCATATTTACTTTTTTGTTCTGGACCTGGATCAGGGAGTGTCTTGATGATTGTACACCTGCTGAGATGACCACAGAGGATTTGGCTCGGAGCACTATCTTAAAACTAAGTTCTGGGCAGAAAAGAATAGTGAAACAACAGCCCCCTCATAGCGGTCAAACCCTCTAGCCTTGCTCTATCAGATAAGGAAGGAGCTGTGAGGGGCAAAGAAGACCCTTCCCCACTAGAGGAGTTTTTCACTGTGACTTCCATTTCACAACTGTCCAAAGTAGAACTGATAACTTTGACTGCATGACAAGGGGCTACTTCCAGTTTCTTAGTTCAGAAAAGATTTGCTGCGTCACAGGCTGAGACTTCCACCCTTCATAGAACAGTCATCCTTTCTTTCTCCCTTTCAATTGGTTCTAAAAGAAGCCAGGGGGTGGGAGAATCCCTGAAGGGTTTTCAACATGTCTAACCTGTTGTTGAACTCCAAGATCCCAATAATCCAGGGCAAGTTATACATCTTCATGAAGCTGTACCCTTTAAGACCTTAAAAGAACTAAAACAAGCAACCACTACCTGTCGCCCCACAGCCCCTTTTACTTTGGGTTTTATAGAGCACATAGGACAACAGGTTATGGCCCCAAATGATTGGAAGGAATGGCTAAAGCATGTTTAAGTCCAGAGGATTATTTATTGTGGTAGGGAAAGTTTTTAAAATTGTGCACAGATCAAGCCTCTTGAAATGCTGCACACAACATGGCCATTACAAAAGACATGTTAACTGGAGAAGGTGCCTTTGCTGCCACAAATAATCAACTTACTTTTGACTTGCAAGCATATGAACAAATTAAAATAGCTGCCACAAGGGCTTGGAGGGAACTTCCTTCAAGTGGTGAGACATCCCTTGATCTGACCTCCATTCACCAGGATCCTGATGAAACTTTTCAGGATTTTGCAGCAGGGTTATTGCAGGCTAGTGAGAAGATTATCAATGACACAGGCTAGCAAGGTAATTGTTCAACAGTTGGCCTTTGAAATAAATGGTGTAAAGAGGCTTTAGGAGCCCACAAAAAGTGGGCTATGGTGTCTGAGATGATTCAGATTTATGCAGACATTGGCCCCTCATATGTACACGGGGCTGCCTTGGCAGCAGCTATCACTCAGGCTACTCATCCACAGCCTAGAGGAAAGGGAAAGAACAAGGTTACTTGTTTCAGCTGTGGGGGTGGGGACATTTTGCCTGAAATTGCTCTGCTGCACCTGTAAGGGCAGCACAGCCATTATCCTTCCCTTCAACAAAACCTATCTGTCCAAAGTGTAGACGAGGGTGTCACTGGGCAAATGAGTGTAGATCCAAAACTGATGTGGAGGGCTGACCTATTCTGGGAAACTTTCAGCAGGGCCTGCTATGGCCCCACCAAACAGTGGGGGTGCTTTCCTTAATTCTTCCCCAACCCTCCCCTCCACCACAAAGCATGTTTCTGACCTCTGGTGAGCAACAAAAGACAGCAGAGTCTTGGACCTCAGCCCCTCCTCCAGATTCATACTAACTCCTGAAATAAGATACCAAGCTATTTCTACTGGAGTTTATGGGCCTTTGCCCCAAGGAACAGTGGGACTACCACTAGGCTACCATAGTCTCACTTTAAAAGGTCTCCAGATATTTTGCCTGGTGTCATCAATGCTGATTATACAGGGGAGATCAAAGTTAGGGTTCAAACTATTCAACATACTGTTCAAGTCACCCCAGGTTCTCATATCACTCAATTGGTCACTTTTCCTTTGACAAAAATTGGAAAAATCTATAAATAAGGAAAGAGGATACAAGGGTTTTGGGTCCTCTGATACTTATTGGGTTCAATAGTTTAAAAAAGATCATCCTGAGATGGAATTGATTATTGAAGGAAAAACATTCAAAAGGCTTTTAGATGCAGGTGTGGATGTTTCAGTTATTGCCTAATACCATTGGCTTATGGCATGGCCTCTGGAAGCAGCAACTACGGATCTACAGGGGGTGGGCAGTGTTTCTCACCCTAGTAGAAGTGCTAAATTGTTAACCTGGATGGATGCAGAAGGTGGACATTTCTCACCTTATGTCCTTCCCCATATAACAGCCAAATTATGTGGTCGTGGCATATTACAGCTTATGGAGGCATTTTTGGTCAGTCCTAACTCTTTGGTGACTCATCAGGTGCTATGACAAGGTTTTCTCCCGACTCAAGGGCTTGGTTAATACAATCAGGGAAGGAGAGAACTCCTTCCAGTAGACCCTAAAAAGGACCATTTTGACATAGGCTACTCACCTTCACATTCTCAGGAGGGGCCTTGATCTCTTCTCCTATCCCATGAACTGTATCCAAGATAACCTGGATGTCCAATGACCCTGTTTGGGTTGATCAGTGGCCCCTCACTCAGGAGAAGCTTACAGCAGCTCATATACTGGTTAATGAGCAGATGATGGCAGGGCACCTAGAACTCTCCAATAGCCTTTGGGATACTCCAATTTTTGTAATAAAAAAGAAGTCAGGAATGTGGAGATTATTACAAGATTTGTGGGCTGCTAATCGTACCATGGAACCTATGGGAGCACTTCAACCAGGATTGCCCAGTCCCATAGCTATCCCTTCATATTTTTCCCTCATGGTGATTGATTTAAAAGACTGTTTTTTTACAGTCCCTCTCCATCTTGAAGATAAAAAGTTTTTTGCCTTTAGTTTACCCTCCAGTAACCATCAGGCCCCTATGCACCATTTCCAATGGTGTTTTCTGCCACAAGGAATGGCAAATTGTCCTACCCTATGTCAAGAGTATGTGGCTGCAGCCATTTTGTCAGTCCATCAGGCTCACCCATCTGTTTATCTTATTCATTACATGGATGATATTCTTCTAGCACATGAATCCTCATTCACCTTGCACCAAATATTTCTCCAATTAGATGATGCCCTTTGTAATGCAGGCCTGGGGGTGGCCCCCCAAAAGGTACAGACCATGGCACCTTTCTCATATTTGGGTCACCTTATCGAACAGAGACATGTTGTGCCCCAAACTGTTCAAACCCATGTTAATCATCTTGCAACCTTAACGGATTTTCAGACTTTACTTGGTAATATTAATTGCCTCCACCCATCCCTTAAGCTAACAACTCATGATTTAGGACCTCCTCCTTGACATTCTCAAGGGAGATCCATCAGAGTCTAACGCTGCCTTGGACAAAGTTAATTTGGCTTTCTCTAATGCTCAACTCTCTAGAGTTGACCCATCTTTGCCAATGTTTTTAATTATTTTTCCAACTCAGCACATGCCACTGGGGTGCTTTGGCAGTCTCAGGGCCCTTTACAATGGCTACATTTGCCACATGCTCCACATAAAACCATTATTCCCTTTTATGATGCTGTGGCAGTTCTGATCACACGTGGGCAAATTCGTGCTGTTCAGCTGTTCGGTCATGAGATGTAAACTATCACTGTCCCTTTTCTTCTGTTCAACAACAGTGGCTGTGGCAATTTTTGTCCTCTTGGCAATCTGCATTGGCTAACTTCCCTGGTGTTATTTATTGTCATTATCCTTCAGACAAATTAGCTCAATTTGCTTACCTCACATCCTTTGACTTCCCTTCAAAAATAAGCTCACTTCCCATAGTGGGAGTTGTCTTTATTTTCACAGATGGGTCCTCTTCAGGCAGGGGAGGTTATGTAACGGCCTCCTCTTTTGGAATACAGGATATGGGTTTTTCTTCTACACAAAAGACTGAATTGCAGGCTGTTATATGGGCCTTACAAGATCATTCATCCACTCCTTTTTTCAGACAACACTTGTGTTTGCGGTGAGGTGTGCCACATTGAAACTGCCACTGTTCACACTGGTGAAGAAGATATTTTTCATTTATTTCGCACTCTCCAATCTGTCATTCAGTCATGCCATGTCCCCTGTTTTATCAGTCATTTACATTCTCATTATTCCCAATTGCCAGGGCCTCTCACTGAGGGAAACGCTGCAACAGATGAATTGCTGGCTACTGTCACTGTTACTCCCTCAGATGACATTCAACAGGCTTCTGCCTCACATGCCACCTTCCATCAAAATGCTTCTGCCTTGCACAAACAATTCCTTTTAACACAGGAACAGGCTTGACAAATTGTTAAACAATGTTCCTCATGCATAATACATCTTCCCTCACTCCTTATAGGGGTTAATCTCCGAGGGTTATACCCTAATCATTTCTGGCAAATGGGTGTCACTCACATTCCTGAGTTTGGCTCTCTACAGTGGGTCCACGTTTCAATGGATACTTCTGCAAGATTTATTTTTGCTTCTTTCCACACTGGTGAAGTGGCTAAACATGTCATTGCTCATTGCTTGGATGCTTTTAATACCCTTGGTTGCCCACGGGCACTTAAAACTGACAGTGGCCCGGCTTATATGAGTACTGCCTTCCAAACCTTTTGTAAAACCTTTCACATTTCCCTTACCATGGGAATTCCTTATAACCCTCAAGGTCAAGGACTTGTTGAATGTGCTCACCATATGCTCAAAATTCAATTACAAAAACAAAGAGAGGAATCCTTCCCTACAAAATTCACACTTCATAATAGACTTCTTTTGGCTGTATATACTATTAACTTTTAATATCCTACTAGGGATAGAAATACAGCAGCAGAAAGACAATTCAATTAGATAAAGGAAAAGAAGCTAGGACATGTCCTTTGGGAAGATCTTCATACTGGGTATGGAAGGGATCAAGCCTAGTACTCATATGGGGCTGAGGGTATGCTTGTGTCTTTCCAGAGAATGCTGAACAGCCTCTCTGGGTGACAGAGCATGCTGTCTGGCTGTATCATGGACCCAGACCTGGAGAAAGAGTTGGTTCCACTTTTCAAGAAGCTGATGCTCTGCCTTGTGGCAGCAATGCCTCAGAGACTGTATGACAGCTGACAGACAAGGATGGGGCTAGACTCGACCTTCAGCTAATTAAAGAAATTGGCCCGGGATGCCCAGGAGATGGTAACCAAAAATATATTTGAGTGCATTCTAATATTGTAAGAAGATTGTCCGTGTGTTTGTCTGTTTGTCCAATCTGTTAACAGCTGTTTTTTATTTGAGCTCAACAGTATTTTTTCTTTTCTTTTTTCTTTTACATTTTTGGATCATTTGTTCATAATTTAATTTGGTTTACAGATTTAAAAACATGCTTCCACCTGTGTTTCCAGCTGGTCAAAATGATATAACAGTTGGTTTTCTCATAGGTCATCAGAAATTTGTTAAGGTAACAAGTTAGGTAAAAGCTTCTTATGTACTAGATAAAGATGATTGACTTAAAAGGCTATTTTATGTAAAAATGGAAATCAGGTGTGTAACAAAAATTTCATCATGATTGTCATGCTACAATATTATGTATGGCTTTTGATTTCAAATTTTCTGTGTAAAACTGTGTAACTCTTGTCTGTTAACATTCTACAGTGGTTCAACTACTAGAACATCTATGATTGGTAGGAAATAATGCTTCTATATTGTATTTCAAGGTGCTTGATATTCAGATAAAATTATAATATTAAGCTCACTGCTCCCAATACATTCTCTTCTGGATGTTCAACAACCGAGGTTTGGAGACCAAAAACTAGAAAGATAGAAGGGCCAAGAGGACAGCTAATATTTTGGCCCCAGCTCTCCAAGGTCAACAAGGACCCAGGACATAAGAGAACCTCTGCTGCAGCATCCTACAACTCAGTTAGTCTCCAATCTTATGACCAAGGAGGATGTTGGACACAGAGGAAGGAGATCAATGGTGTATAGTGTGCCTAAGGAGAGTCCCTAGGAGAGAAAATTCTCCCAAGCTTTCACAAACAGCAACTTGGTCAAGCAATGGCTGTGACTCATCCAGATGACCGACACTGACAGAAGAACAAAGAGGTGCTGTACATGGTTCCTAGGTAAATCCTGAGAAGACTTAACTGACCTTGATAGGTAGCAAAAAATTAATTAATACAGGTCTCACCTTAACTTGGTCTTGAACATCCAGCAGAAAATATAACCACCAGATGTATAAAACAATGCCATAGTAATATGTTAACTATAAAATAAACTCAAATCACTAACACCTTCTGAAAATTGCCAGCTACGGTGGTAACTGACTACTGTTATGGGTTAATGGGCTGTATAGGGTTAAATTGCTGAATGCAGGGACCTGAAATCCTTGGACTTGGAATCTTTAGCCTAAATGAGTAAGTTCACTAAGAATGGAAAGGGTTCAAGAATGAGAAGGTCTTCTACAGTGTCCAAACACAGCTTCTCCAACTTCAACTGACTACCCATCACTTGCAACTACAAAACAGAAAAGGGGGAGAGGTGGGGACTGACTGAAACTGGAGATCAATCACACGTGTGGGGCTAAAGCAAGGCCAGCCCCAAGAACATGGTATAAACTGCTACGACCTGTCTGGCATCAGCACAACTTCATCACTATGTCCAGTGTGATGAGGTGAGTTTTTTTCTCTTAACACAAATTTTCTCTTTTATGCATTGTCAGCTAAACTTCATTTGTTTTCCTTTGTTGCCTATCACTCATATGTTAAATTCATGTCATTGCATCTGAGATCATTAAGAACACGTATCTGTTGGCACCTATGAGATCGAGAACACGAAGAGTTTTTTCCACTGGTTATCCAGATGACATAGAGTATGTGCATGTCAAATTTTTAAAGAGTTGCATAGAAATTGTTTGAGAGAATATTGTGCATTCTTGCAGAGAAGCGCTGACTATTGGACTGCAGGTGAGAACAATGTCAGTGCCCATCCATATGATCCCTTTACTCTACCCTTGGGCAAGAACTTTCCTCAGAACTGATATTGATTAAAAAAAACAAACAAACCCTATGATGCAGCCATGTGCAATTCAGATTCAATTATGACCCCAAATGCTATGGCCCCTGGCTTGACTTCCATACCCATGAATGTCTACAGATTCTGGTTTGCACAATGTCCTGTTACTCCCTGCATCCTTACTACATGTCTCATTCTAACTGGAGGCCCAACAGTGGATATCCCACTGCCACTGCTGACCAGGCAGGAACTTCAGATTTAGAGGATAGTATTGGCTTGCTGGTACCCCAGCTTCTACAGTGCTGAAGCTGAACAGGTTCATTTCCTGAATACCCAGGATTGCCTTCCAGCCTTGGGATCAGTGACAGCACAGCCTTGTGACTGGAACTGTGGGGTCTGCCCACCCTGTAGTGTTAGAGACAGCTAGAGGACCGAGGAAGGCAGAACATTCCTACCTGGACCCTGGATTCATATGTCACTGCTGCCCAACTGCTTTTGGAACAGAATAGATGTTTAAGGACTTTGACACACACCCTCATTTTTAGCAAAACTTCTATTTTGGGGATTAGTTTGATGAGTTTTTGTTTTTATCTTTCCTAAAACAGTTAAGATGAAAATTAACATGTTTGGTTGGTATAAGTAGTGTACTGGAGAACTATAACTACTGGCAGGCATTTGGATTCAGAGAATTGCATGAATGGTTCCCCTAAGAAGTGAATGTATAGAGATGTATAAGAACTTGAAAAGTACTTTCCTTGGGAATTTCCTTGACTTGGCTTGCATAAACCTTCAGGCATATTCTGTGACTTCACAGAACTTCTGTCACCCATGCTATCTCCATAGCTCTGTGCATGCTGTTTTGCCAAAAATTAAGATTTTTTTTTAGTATATGTTTGTAGTACACAATGTTTACATTCCTTGTGTGGAGTTGGTACATGTACAAAACTCATCTCTATTCCTTTTTCCATTCTCTTTCCCTCCCCAGCAGCCCTCTCCCTCCATCTTTTGATCCCCTTCCCATTTGAGAAAGATCTAGCTTCCAACTTCCTATTATCTATATTTTATTTGCTCTTTATTTATAATTTGTGTTTTTCACATAAGAGAAACCATGTGATATTCAAGCTTGTGCATGTGATTTGTTTTACTTAACATCATGGTTTCAAGGTATATCCATTTTCCTACAAATGACTCAAGTTCATTTTTTTTTTTATGGCAGTACTTTGTATGGTAGTACTCCATTGTGTGTAAATACCACATTTTCTTTATCCATTCATTTGTTGATGGATATATAGGCCAATTCCAAGATGTAGCTTGTATGAGTTGTGGTGCTATAAACATAGTTATGTGTGTATCACTGTAGTATGATGACTTCAACTCTTTTGGGAAGATATCTAGAAGGGAAATAGCTGTGTCAAATGGAATTTCTGTATTTTAGTTATTTGAGGAACCTCCATACTGATTTCCATAGTGGTTGTTCTAGTTTACATTACCACCAACAATGGAGAAGACTTCCTTTCTCCACCTACAGCCTCACTAGCATTTTTATTATTTGATTTCCTGATGATGTCTTTTCTTTCTGGAGTAAGATGGAATTTAATTTGCATTTCTCTAATGGCCAGTAATATTGAGCATTTCATCATATATTTATTGACATTTGTAATTCTTCTTCTGTAAAGTGTCTATTCATTTTCATTTGTACATTTTTTGATTGGGGCTTTTATTGGGGTGTCTATATTTTGGGTTCTCTATATATTCTAGATATTAGTCCTGTGTTTAAGAAAAAGCTGGCAAAATTTTTCCCATCCCATAGATTGTTTCTTCACTCTGTTGGTTGTTTCCTTTGCTGTACAGAAGTTTTTGATTTGATATTATCCCATTTGTTGATTCTCAGTACTATTTTCTGTATAACCAGGGATCTATTTAGAAAGGCCTTACCTGTGCCTATGAATTCAAGAGTTTTACCTATTTCATTTTTCAGCAGATCAAGTGTTTCTGTTTTAATATTTAACTTTGATCCATTTGGATTTTAGTTTAGTATTTTGTTAGAGATATAGGTCTAGATTAAATCTTCAATACGTGGATAGCCAGTTTTCCCAAGATTATTTATTAAAGAGGCTGTCTTTCCTCCAGTGTATGTTTTTGGCCCCATTGTCGAAGTTAAATAGTTGAATATGCTTGAGGTTGTTTACGCATCTTTTATTTTGTTCCATTGATCCACACGTCTGTTTTTATGCCAGTACCATCCTGCTTTTGTCACTGTAGTTTTGTAAAATAACTTGAAGTTCAGCATTATGATGCTGTTATGGTTTGTGTCTGGATGTCTTCCAAAGCCTCATGTGGTCATTGGGAGTGGGATTTTTGGAGGTGGCTGAATCTAGAGTTTATGATTCATTCATTGTCTAGTGCTGGGATTGGAGGTGTGGATGCTACACTCGCCCCATGGCAGATAGCCTGTATACAATGTAAGGGAGGGAAAGAGGCTTGCTCCTCCCCTCTTTTTGCTCTTGTCACTTTTTGTATCTCCCGCCGCCATGAACAGTTGCACCTCAAATACGCCACCCTGCCTTGGAGCCAGCAGATTATGGACTGAAACCTCTACAAGCTGTGAGTTAAATAAACCTTTCCTCCTTAACTTTGGGTGTTGGGTATTTTGTCTCAGCAACAAGAGAAAAGTAACCAAGACAGATGACTTCTGCTTTGCTGTTGTTATCCAGGATTGCTTTTGCTAATCTGGTTTCTTCTGGTTCCATATGAATTTTAAAATTGTTTCTTCCCTTTCTATGAAGGATGCTATTGGTGTTTTGATAGAAATTATATTAAATCTGTATATCAATTTTGAAAATCTGGCCATTTTGACTATGTTGGTTCTGCCTATCCAGGAACAGGGGCTATCTTTCCATTTTTTGATGACCTCTTTGATTTCATTTTCCTGAGTACAGTAGTTTTCTTCATAGAGGTCTTTCATTTCCTTAGGTTAATTCCTAACTATTCAAAATTTCTTGGTGCTATTGTAAATGATATTTTACTCTTAATTTATTTCTCAGTGGTTTTGTTATTAGCATACAGGAATGCTATTGATTTTTGTGTGTTGCTTTTGTATCCTGCTACATTACTGAATTTGGTTAATAATTTTGAAAGTCATTTTCTGGAATTTTTGGGATTTTCTATGTGGAGGATCATGTCATCTGCAAATAATGTTACTTTGACTTCCTTTCCTATATGTAGCCTTTTTATTTCTTTTTCTTTCCTGATTGCTTTGGCTAATTTTTCAAGTACTAAGTTGAACACAAGTGGTGATAGTGGGCATCCTTGTCTTGTTTCTGATTTTAGAGGAAAAGCTTTCAGTTTGTTTCCCATTTAATATGATGTTGACCACTGGTTTGATATAAATGGCTTTTGTCAGATTCCAGTATGGTACTACTATATCTATTATCTTCCGTGTTTTTAGTCATAAAAGAATGTTGGATCTTTGTCTGGTTTTGGAATCATAGTAATGCTAGCTTCCAAGTAATGACTTTGGAAGTCATTCTTTTTCAGTTTCATTAAAGATCTTGGTTATTTGGGGTTCTATACACCTCACTTATCTCTATGTTAAATTCTTTCCTCTTAATTGGGAAGTTTTCTGCTATTTTTTCAGTAAACAGTTTTTTAATGCTATTTTGCTGTCTTCTGATACTTCACTAATTCCAGTTAATCTTATCTTAGTCTTCTGTGGATCATCTAGCAGCTGTTGGATCCATTTTTATGTTCTCTTGTTGTTTTTAACATAGCTCTCATTAATTGTTCAAGACAACAGCTCTGTCCTCTAGTTCTGACACTCTGTCCTCACACTAGTCACTTCTGCTGACTATACTTTAGATAGAATTTTTAATCCCCTGAATTTCTCTTTGTAGCCTTTTTGTGGAATCTAATTCTTTTCTATGTTTATCATTCATGTTTTGCATCATTTTGTTCAGCTCTGCTAGCTTTTTAGTAGTGTCTCCTGTAAACTAAGTGATTGTTTTGTTTATTTGGCCCAATATCTGTTTACTTATATTTTCTGTGAGCTTGCCAAATGTTTTATTATTCTGTTTCATTATCTTCTCTGATATACTTTTGAATAATTGGGGTATGTGGCTTTTGATTTCCTCTCCTTTGATGCTCCATAGATCAGTTTTGGGGGAGTTAAAAATGTTTGGAGGCATTTTGTTGCACTGTCTTACATTTCTGTTTTGTTTGTTTTTGTGTTGAGGCTTTTGGGCTGACTATATTGGAAAGCTTTGTTTCTAGTATAGAGACCTCTCTGGTTAATGTCTTCTTTCCCTTCGTGTCTTCTTGGTATGGCTTACCATTGGCTTTTCCCCTTGTCCATTTAACCAGGATGGGAAATTGCATTGTATTTGGCCCAGTACCCAGTTGCCCAAGAATGGACTAAAATATTGTTAATGACCCCAAGGTAATGCAAATGTTGGCATCCCAAGAAAATCAAGCAATAGCAACAGTTATATCACATTCATTATAGTAATAAAATTAGCATCATTTTTAGTATCAAATACAAGCTGACAAATGCTAATGAACAATAATATACCACACATAACCATATAAAAGAGATCTATAATTATAGTTTGTACACTCAAACCAAATATTGACCCACTATTGATCTATAGCACATGTCTACAGAATGGAACAACTTTACCTCTACTAATAATAGAAAAATATTCAACAGCAACTGCATAACATTAACTAGCTTTCTAGACATTCATAAAGCTTAGTAGTTATACTAGTAAAGGGGGGGGTGGGGAACTGGGGAATGAAGAAAGCAAAATTTGCAAAATTAATCAATGAGATATGAGAAGAAGGAACAAAAAGTGAAATGGGGGTCCTATTTAGGTGTAAAAGGAAATTGGTAGTTGTAGAAAGCAGTGGAAGGAAAGAACAAACAAGAAAAAGAAAAAAGATAAACAGCAAAATACAGGAAATAAAGATAAGAAGGAAGAAAAAAGCTTGACAAAGGAAAAGAAAAGGAGAGAAAAGAAACCAAAAGAGGAAAAAGTGAGAAATAACCCCAATCCCCCAAACCTAAAGGAGATAAAAAATAATAAAGAAATGGAAAAATCAGGAAAAGATTGAATCAAAGAAAAAAATTCCTATGTTTTTGAATGAGTGGTTTCTTTCCAAGATCTCCAGTCTGAGGATCCAGCCAGTCATGATTTTTTCTGCCTAAATTCATGCCTGTGGATTTTTGAGATGCCCTCCTTGCACCAGAGACCCATCTGTGCATTTACCCAGACCGT
The DNA here is from genome assembly GCA_028451465.1 of Erethizon dorsatum. Classification (NCBI taxonomy): domain Eukaryota; kingdom Metazoa; phylum Chordata; class Mammalia; order Rodentia; family Erethizontidae; genus Erethizon; species Erethizon dorsatum. The sequence goes on from CM051834.1 coordinate 84,930,463, forward strand.
GGTTACTGTCCAAGCGCAGGCATGTCCTTATTTGGTTGGTAAATGGGAAACAGGATGAGCCCTCTGATCTCTGCTGATGTAGGCTGCGGGGTGGGGCTCAAGTGGGCTGTTGGACTTAATGTTGACAGTCACAGGGTGCTGTTGCTCCCTTGACTCCCCATGCATTGTCCTCATCCAGGATCAAGTTAGGTGTTTTGTCCTGGTGTCTGCTGTCCCATGTCAAGGGGAAGCAAAATGTACAGCTGGCATGGAGTTGGTGGATGGTTGCATGCTTGCACATGTGTGTGCACAAGTGTGTGTGTATGTGTGTGTGTGGTGCTGTACCTCTGGTGTGGACCTACTTAGGGTTAGGGTGAGGGGGGTACCCCGTGTCTAGTGCAGGCCTGCTTGCTCACACACAATGGGGATGCACCATGCCCCCAAAACCAAGATCTAAATTACATTTCTGACATCCTCAGGAGAGTAGGGGTGCAACAGAGAATTATATAATTATGATATTTATCACTTATGACCAGTTGCTGATATATTCCACTCCTGCTTTATTAATTTATTCATCATGATCCTTCTCTGGTGGATGGACTGCTATTATCTGCCTGCTACAGATAAGGACTACAATAGGTGATTTTGGTCATCAACTTGCTTGGATTAAGTGATGCAGAAGAACTGGTAAATCACATCTCCGGGTATGCCTTTGAGCGTGTTTCCAAGAGGACTGGCCTGTGGGTCAGCAAACTGAGAGGAAGAGACCCACCCTGAGTGAGGGCAACACCATCCAGTCAGCTGGGGTCCAGATGGAATGAGGATAAGGATAAGGGTGAAACCAGCTCTCACTGGCTCTTGACCCATCTTTAGCAGGTGCACTTTTTGCTGCTGTCCCCTTTGGAATCAGACTCCATATTCTCCAGCCTTTGCAGACCTGGACCAAGAATTATCCATGGGGATTTCAAAGCTTCAGCCTCAGACCAGGAATGCGTCATTAGCCAGCCTTCATTCCAAGGCTTTTTAGCTTCTTGGACTAAGCAGCTAGTGGTTTCCCTGGCTCTCCAGCCTGCAGATGGCTAGTGTGAGACTATTCACCCTCTGATCATATGAGCCAATCTAATAGACCTCCTCTCATAATTATATATATATACTGTACTAGTTCTGTTTCTCTGGGGGAACTAGGATCAATAAAATGACACAGGGACTTGGCCAGGTGAGAACAACTTACACAGTATTATTAAGCAGTATGGGGCAGGACTGGAATTTAAACCTGAATCACTGTGACAGATAAGCCCAAGGATTTCATAAGTATGTCTCTAGACTGCTTCCCTGGCTTACATTTTTGGGTACTGAGCATGAAGATAGAGTGAAAGATGATGTTGCTTGAACTTTATTCAATGATGCACAAGATAGGGCAACTGAAAACAATGTAAGATACAAAATACATTGCGTTTATTTTGCTATAACATTTGAATGTTAAAATATTTATTTTGGATGAATGAAGACATCAAAAATGAATAATATGAATGAAATTATGATGAAAGAAGAGTTAATAATGTCCAGCCAAATGTCACATGGAATTTTATGTTGGAATGGAATTTGACTCTTCTGCAGCCTTTTCTCTTGTTTCCTGCTCTGACGCAAAGAACTGGAAGTGCTACCAGTCCTAAGATGCATTTGAGGCTGCACTTTATTTTCTCTATACTAACTCCTGAACAGCAATTCTCAGAAAATAGCAGACTAAGGTTAGTGGTGGGGGTGTTGCTAGGAAGTTGGGTAAATGACAGAATAAAGATGGTATGCTGATGTGTATAGTATCCATAAATAAAGCTTTGCAGAGGGGCAAAAATAGGGAGAAATATTGGTATTGAAGTTTTTCATGTCTTTACAAGTTCTGCTTATCAAGGAATCCAATGTTGGAACCAGGAAAAAATGAGATAAAAATAGACAAAAATACATAATGGAGTCCAGAACCGGGAAAATTACTGTATCTGGAAAATGTGCAAATCAACTTCCCTTTCAGCTTTGGTTCTGAGAAGAGACTCTTTTATCACCAAGTGAAGAAAGACATGGGCCAAGGTGCAGACAATAGTAGAGGTGTTTAGGAACAGTGGACATAATCAGTTTTGGTGGTTTGCTTAACTAGTATATAAGCACATCAAAGAGTGGATGTTTTACAATGTCATGTTTTAAGAAGAAATGGTGTGAATATTCTCAATGCACATAATAGTAATTGGAAACAGATGAATTTGTCAAGTGCTTTGAAAATGATTTACCTAAAGTACAGCATAAAAGAATCAAAATTGGGCAGTGTATACCTAAGTGTGGTTGAGAATAAAGCTAACATTTGGTATACTCCTTTGAGTGCTCATGATGTAACAGCTGTTATTTTAAATCCCTTCAGTGTATGAGCATAATTAAATTGAGTAGGCACTGTCTTATCTGGTCCTAGTGAGAACAAATACCTTGCTTTATCTCACAGATTTGGTGAAAGGTAGAGGTAGGATTCAAATTCAAGCTGTCTGTCTCCAGAGCACAGGGTGTTAGGAAGTGAATGATACTGCCTCTTGTATAATAGCATGGAAAATCCAGATAGTCATGATATGAGCACACAAGTGCAGAAATAGAGGACCACACCCAGCGCTGGAATATGGTTCCAAGAGAGTCTTTTAAAATCTTGGTAGCTCAAGTGTTTAGACATAGATTCTGTTACTGTTTGGGTAGGTGCATCATTGACTGATAAAAAAATTCTGTCACTTGAAAGTGCAAAGTGTTGGGACAGGCCGGTGCTGTCATGCCCCAGGAAGGAGCCATGTTGGGGTGGTGCTGATGGATGGTGGAGTGGCGAGCAGCAGAAAAAGAGCCTCTGTCAGATTTGGTGGCCAGACTTGGAATATAGCAATGTGAGGAGGAAAAGAAGGAGGGAAGTGGGTCCCGGGGACTCAGGAATGATCTGAAGTGAGAATTGAAGCCCACAAAGAGAGCAAAGAGAGAAATTTCAGTGAAGAAGAAGGAGGTGGCAGGCAATGCCTTCTCCCTGAGCCCAGACTCACTGCATAGGAGAGGCAGCTCAAACCTGCAGATGCATAATTGCTGGCCACCCCAGAGGCCTCCATGGAGAGATGCAACTGTGGAAGGGAGCAGTGGACACGAGGACTGCAGTGGCTGGTGAATGGTGTGGGTTCAGATGTCCTGCAGGAGAGGGTAATTGGCTGGAAGCCATCTTGAAGAGGGGCCGACAGAGCTCGGAATTCAGACTAACTGCTGGCTCCATCTAGTGGCGCCCAGCCAAGTTCAAGGCTATAAAAGGCACACCAACTGCTGCAGGCTGAGTGGGTCTGGTTCCATCCTGGTTCATGGCCAGAAACCAGGCTGAACCTCAGGGGAAATAAAAGTGCAGATTCGCTGGTATTATCCACTACCCCACCATAAAGCTGCTGATGAATTGCTGGGATTAATCAGCACCAATCTGGTCTCGGCCCACATTGTCCACCAGTGACACCAGACAGCAGAGACACACCTTGAAGTGGACCTTTATTTTTTTCTTTCTCTTTTCTTGTTTTTTCTTCTTCATTGCTTGTTCTTGTTTTTATAGGAGTAGGAACATGGTTTCTAGATTTTGGGGGGCTGTTGCTCTGCTCTGTTCTTTTTATTTCTTTCTTCTCTCTTTCCCTCCTGTCTGTTGTACCAGTTTCCCCAAATTTACATGATCTTCCTTTGTCCTCCAGCCTTGCTACTAATCTCTTCCTCTTTTTCTATTTCTCTATTTTTTTTCCCATAATCCCTTTTAAATTTTCTCCTCTGTGGGTAAAATTGTCATACTGAGGGGTTATTTACTGCATACAATTTTCTGGTTCATTTTAGATTTTGTTATGTAATCAAAAATCTAGTTCATGTGGTTAAAGATGGCAAATTAATAGTTACCTCACTTTGTCATTTTCAGGCTATGTTTGATGCTATTGTTATTGTTGATTGTACCACTTTAGCCAAAGTGACATAATTGTTCTAACCAGCTGTTCTTTCTGATATCCCAAGATCAAGATTGTCTAAGGGTCATAGAAAATACTGTGGGCCAGTGCTAAAGAACCAGGGGCTGGGCCAAGCAGGCAGCAATTTCTCATCCCCAGCAAATTGCAACTGACTCAAAACCCAAAAGCCAGCTACACCTGGAAGACACCTCTGAGAAGTAGTCATTTCCTAAGGATTCTAAATTCTAGCAATAAGGCTACTCAGCATAGGAAATTTACAAGCATCAACTCATGAATTAAACTAAAAAAAATAGAAAATGGGGCCGGTGAGATGGCTCAGCAGCATGGGCGCCTGTTGGCGCACGAGGTCCTGAGGTCGACCCCCCCAGTACCCACACACACACACACAAAATAGAAAATGAGAAGACACTTAAAAAAGATACAACCTCAGACATCCAGTTCAACAAAGGCAAACCCAGGGAGCAATGAGGTGGAACAATCCAAAAGCCATCCATCTGGCCTCTCTGAAGTAACAGCAGAAGTAACAAGGCAAATGAACAAGGCTCTAGAAAAAATCAAATCAGAAATAATTTCTCATAACTACAGAGAGGGTGACCACAATGAAAGACATTCTTAGTGACTCTAGAGCAGATACAGATTAAAAAAATAAAGGAGTTTAGGAAAATGATGGAAAGCATGAATGCCCAACATAGGAGAGAAATGGAATCCATAAAAGAGATTCAAACAGATATCCAGGAAATTAAAATTTTCACTGAAAATATACACAGCAGGATGAGCCAATGTAAGGAAAGAATCTCAGATATAGTCACCAGGATTGTGGTTAGTGATCACAAAAATAAGATTTCTTAAAAATAGTAAGGGACCATGAGAAATAAATCCAGCAGCTATTAGATGCTGCAAAGAAGAATAACATAAGTTTGATTGGAGTCAATGAAAAAGCAGCAGCTAGCACAAATGATATAAAAAACTTGTTCACAGAAGTCATGGCAGAAAACTTCCCTGGAAAGGAAAAAGAATTTGACATATCAATAAATGAGGCATAAAGAACTCCAATTAGCCATGATTAAAAAAAAAAACCTGCAGCAAGGCATATAATAGTCAAGATTATAGAAATTCAAAACAAGAATGGAATATTAAAAGCTGTTAGAGAAAAGAAGTAAGTCACCTATAAAGGAAAGCCCATCAGAATCACAGCAGGCTTCTCAACACAAACCTTCAAGTGAAGGGGACCTTGGAGTGAAGTACTTCAAGCCCTGAAAGAAAACAACCCCCAACCTAGACTGATGCACCTTGCACAACTATCTTTCAAAATTGCTGGAGAAATAAGATACTTCCATGACAAAGAGCAACTGAGGAAATTCATGAACACCAAACCAGCATTCCAAAATATTCTGAAGGACATTCTAGAAAGAGATAACAAGGACTACAACTCCAGGAACCCCAACAGAATAAATCTACCAGGCAAGGCAAACAAGAAAACGGAGGGGGAAAAAAGGGAGCCAACAAAAGAAAAATAATATGACAAGGATAAATTAATACATATCACTTATAACCATCAATGTTAAAGGTCTCAATTCACCAATCACAAGACACAGACTGGCAGAATGGATCAAGAAGCAAGATCCAACAATGTGCTGCATGCAAGAAACACATTTAATTAAAAAAATTCATAATCTGAAAGTCAAAGGATGGAAAACAATACTCCATGCAACAGGAACCTGTAGAAAAGCAGAGGTAGCTATTATATTTACAGAAAAAGTGAACTTGAAGCCAAGACTTATTAAGAGAGACAAAGAAGGTAACTACATCCTTGTAAATGGAACAACCCAAGAGGAACAGATAATAATCACAAGTATATATGTAGCAAATACCACTGCACCCATCTATATAAAACAAATATTAATGGACATGAAAAATCGATTAAGAACTAATACAATTGTATTGGGGGATCTCAGTATCCCACTGTCACAAAAAGACAGATCAACTAGGCAAGAACAACAACAACAATGAAATATTAAAACTGAACCAAACTTTTGAACAAATGGACTTAGTAGATATCTACAGAGTGTTCTACCTCACAACTACAGAATACACATTCTTCTCAGATGCATACAGGATGTTCTCCAAATAGAACACACTCACTCATAGAACATTCTTAAGTAAATGCAAAGGAATTGAAATTATTCCATGCATATTATCAGACCATAGTGCAATAAAATTGAATCAATGGCAAAAAAACCACAAGAACTTCATAAACACATGGAAATTAAATAATATCCTCCTGAACAATCAGTGGGTCATAGGTGAAATTAAAAAGAAATCAGACAGTTTCTACAATTAAATGATAATGCCAATGCAACATGTTGGAAATAATGGGACACAATGAATGCAATCCTATGAGGGAAATTTATAGCAGTGAATGCCTATATCAAGAAAACAGAGTGAATTCAAAACAAACAACATGATATTTAACTTCAAACTTCTAGAAAAAGAAGAGCAAGTCAAGCCCAATGCTTGTACAAGTGAGGGAGTTATAAAGATCAGAGCAAAAATTAATGCAATGGAGACTAAGAAAACAATACAAAGAATCAGTGAATTAAAGAGTTTGTTCTTTGAAAGATTGAATAAAATCAACAAACCCTTAGACAACCTTATCAAAAAAAAAAAGAAAAAGAAAGAAAAGACTCAAATCCATGCAACTAGGATTGAAAACAGTAAATCACAATGGATCCTGCAGAAATCTAGATCATCTATACCTACTTCAAGAACTTGTATTCTAATAAGATGGAAAATTCAGAAGAAATGGACAGATTCCTAGATACATATGAACTACCCAAGCTGAGTCAAGACAAAAGATGACATATATCTACTTTGAGAACTTATATTCTAAAAAGAAGGAAAATGCAGAAGAAATGGACAGATTCCAAGATACATACATACTACCAAAGCTGAATCGAGATAATATAAATAATCTAAATAAACCAATATCAGTCAGTGAAATTGAAGATGTAATTAAAAACCTACCATCAAAGAATAGTCCAGGCCCTGATGGAGTCACTGTTGAATTCTACAAGAAATATAGAGAAGACCTAATACTGCTATTTCTCAAACTCCTTAATGAAAGTTGAAAGGGAAGCAATACTCCCAAATTCATTCCTGGAAGCAAGCATTACCCTGATACCAAAACCAGAGAAGGACCCAACTAAGAAAGAGAACTACAGGTCAATCTCCCTGATGAACATAGATGCAAAAATCCTCAGTAAGATACTGGCAAACAACATGCAGCAAATCATCAAGAAGATTATACACCATCACTAAGTAGGATTCATCCCAGGGATGCAGCGATGGTTTGACATACACAAATCAATAATTATAATATACCATATTAACAGAACCAAGGACAAAAACCATATGATCATCTCAATAGATGCAGAAAAAGGATTTGGCAAAGTCCAACACCCACTTATCATAAAAACCTGAGGGAAAATTGGAATAAATGGTCTTTATCTCAATCTGATAAAAGCCATCTATGACAAACCAACAGCTAACATCATACTAAATGGATAAAAATGAAAATCTTTAAAGTCAGCAACAAGACGAGGATGTCCATAGTCAATACTCTTATTCAATATAGTTCTGAGAACATTAGCCAGAGCAATTAGACAAGAGAAATAAAAGGAATAAAGCTAGGAAAAGAAGAAGTTAAATTATCATTATTTGCAGGTGACATGATACTCTACATAGAAGCCCCCCAAAACTCCACCAAATGACTTCTATATTTAATAACCAAATTCAGTAGCATAACTGGATACAAAGTCAACACTCAAAGGACAATAGCCTTCCTGTACACGAATAACAAACTCACTGAGAGAGAAATTAGGGAAACAACACTTTCCACAGTAGCATCCAAAAAAAGGAAATACCTAGGAATCAATCTAACAAAGGAAGTAAAAGACCTCCACTATGAAAACTACAGTACTCTGAAAAAGGAGATTGAAGAGGATATCAGAAAACAGAAAGATATCCCTTGTTTTAGGGTTATAACTTCTGATATCCCTTTAAATCCTCTCTGAATTCAGAAACATTAAGGATTAAGACACAGAAGTCAAGTATATGGAATGGAAACATCAACCTTCTGACTTATAAAGCTGAGGGTAGACTGTAGTTTTCCTATGGAGTTACATTTGGTTTACTCAGAGTTCTCCATGAGTTCAAGTCTAGGCTGACCCCCCCAAAAAACGTTTAGACTTGAAATTTATCCATAATTGCTGCCTCATATGTGAGGGCCCCAGTGGGCAGAGAAAGAAACAGAGGACCTTCCTAAGCATGATGAGACTTCAGTCTGCCTGATGAAATGGTGAGCCCCATTGAATGTCACATTCTACCCTCTACAGAGGATGAGAAGATGGAAGTGTCCATAATGGGGGCTTCCAAGTAGAGCAGGGGGCCAGCATAAGGTAGATCTTCCTTTAATGTTGTTACATCTGCATTTACATTGGAAAAAACCTCTATGGCTATTAGTATGAAAATCTTTCACTTAACTCTAAAATAGTTTTGATTATTTGGAAATGTTTTTTTAGTGGATTTTCTATTATAAGGAAAGAAATAGACCTTGTATATTTCCAAACCATTGGCGTTTTGAACCTCTACATCAAAGATCAGATTGAGAACAATGCAGCAGATCCACAAACTTTTCCAAAATGTAATACTGGAACTCCATCCTGGAATACTAGAACATTTCACTCTTCCTTATCCCCTACATATTTCTTCTAAGTTTCTATTTTTTTTTAATGTACAATATGCTTTTTAAAAGTTTTGAGCTTTGACAGGACTAAATATACATTTGACCCTGGTAGTTACTGCTGGGGCAACAATGGAAAAGTTTAGCTATTCTAATTTATATCTAAAACTATTACTTTTGGTAGATGTTTCTCAAGTTTTAATTTTTTCTTATAAATTGCAATATCTCATAATAAGTGAACTCATTTTCCCTGGGGTGCGTTTCACAGTTTACCTTAAAAGGCTCAATGAGGAATGGGTAAAAAAGATGAGGTATTATTATATAATGGAGTACTACTCAGCCATACAGAAGGATAAACTTGAGGATTTTATAGGTAAATGGATGCAACTAGAGACCATACTCATAAGTGAAATAAATCAGACTCGCATGTGTAAGCATAATAGTGTCTCCCTAGTGTAAGAAATTGAAAGAGTAAATATGATCCAAAATCTACAATAGATATTGTGAAAGAGAAAGAAACTGCTCAAAAGGAAAGAACTACTGGGATGGGAGAAAGGAGAAAAGAAGGAAGGGAAAAGAAAAAAATATATATATATACAAGATAGCTAAGATAATTATACTACTAATGTCTTTTAGTTCATTGAAAAGAACAGTTTGTGCTTATATTGGTTGATCAATTTTGCATGCCTATATCTTGTAATCTGAGCAACTACTTTGGAACTAACAATATGCAATATATTAACCATTGTTAATTTCCTATTATCTTGTTTTGAAATTCTGTAGCATTGTTTTTATTGTTTTTTATCTTTAAAATAATTTTTAAAAGGTCGAACAGAAAGTTCATAGTTGAGTGGTCTTTGGAAACATTGAAAAGTTATTCTTTCTGTAAGCTCCTTTGGCTATGCTATATAAGATAGAGTTTTGGGCTTTAATCAGCCGTTTGTGTAGAGCGGGTTCTAATTAATTTATTAAAACATGTCTTGGTTGCCAGAGTGAGTCCTTCTTGGGCATGGGTTTTATGGGGTGAGATGACTGTCCTTGGAGACATCCATTCATTCCAGCCTGTTAGTTCCACAAAGGGCACAAAACCTGTTCTCTTACATGTTGAATCATAGAGCCTACGATCAAAATACCTCCTTGAAAGATGCTCTACTCCAGACATTTTCTGAGACTATTTTTTAAATATTTTCCACATTTCTGTTTTTAGAAATAATATCTTAAAAAGATTATTCATAAGCTACTAGGTCCAAAATTCTAAAACATAGCATAATAATAAATTTTGGTGAAAGATGAGAAAACAGATTGCAATGAATGGGCTTCTGCAGGTTGAAATTCTATCGCAATTCAGCTAAATATGTCTTGGAAGATATGTTAGTTAAGCATAGTGTCCTCTTTTATAAGAAGTCTCTGAAGAAGCCCCTCCTTTATCGCCATACTTAACATAGTTATAATTATCCTTAGCAATTTGTATGTTTATTTTTTTATCTCACAAGTCCTATCTTTTGCTTATCTAAGTTTTCCTTTTTGGTTTATTTAATAAAATGTTAAACTCAAAATTGTGGGCCAAGAGTGGCACATGTATGAATCATTATAGAAAATGTGCATTTCCTAAAATTTTTATTTTGAAATTCTCATATTTTCAAAAAAGCTGAAAAATAGAACATAGCTTTTACCCAGAATCATCAGTTGTTAAAATGTTAAGTCTCTTTCATTTTGTCTGTCTTATACACAAACTACTTTTCTCCACCCCATTTGCAAATAAATTGTAGATATCATGATACTTTATTCTTTCTACTTCTGTATACATCTTCTAAAAATAATGACGTTTTACTATATAATTATAATACCCTTATTATACCAGATAATATTATCATTAATTGAACAAGATAATCTAATATACTGTGCATGTTAAAACTTACCAGATCATCCTAAAACTGTCAATTAATGTTTATAAACATTGCATTTGGTCATTATGCTTTTTTATTTTCCATTACTGTAGAAAGATTTTCCTGGTCTTTTTAGCTCTTTTAATGATGCTGACTTTTTTTTTTTAGAATACAAGCAAGATATCTGCACTTTCTTTATTTTTCTAATTGTCTTTCATAATTACATTCAAGTTAAAAATTTTTGCAATACAACTAGATAGGCAATATTGGACTTCTTATTTTATCATATTAGGAGTTGCAAAATTTCACATCAACTTTGTATTAATAGTTTGATCAGTTAGTTAAAGTGGCGATTGAAATATTTTCCTTTGTAAGAAATATGGGGGCTGGTGAGATAGCTCAGCAGCATAAGCGCCTGCCTGGCAAATGTGAGGTCCTGAGTTAGACTCCGGTACCCACAAAAAAAAAAAAAAAAAGAAATATGATATCTGTGTGGGAATAATTTGAGACAATAAAATGCTCTTTTGAAGCTTATACTTGGTTTAAATTTCCTTGTTTATTTGTTTACTTATTGAGCATTACTTTTGATTACTCTCCACTATTATATGTTGTAAGACACTTCAAATTACTTCTGGAATACAGTGAAAACAACCTATGCATTTTCAACCCTCCTTTCTTATAAAGCATTTGGCAAAATCATTATTAATTTTGTTTCCATTAAATGTCCACGTGTGAACTAGGCTATCTAGTCAACAGCTTTCCCCATATAATTGTCTTCATTTTGATACAATTCGAATAACAACTTGTTCTCCATTTGCATAAACATCTATGTCAATCTGAGCTTAATGATGCATCATTCGGATGATGCCTAACACGGGAACAGAGATAAAAAGGACAGCACAGGTACACCTGACCCAGAGCGGACCGGAGGAAGGAGACCCAGAGGGTGTGAGCGCGCGCGTTCTCAGGGGTTTCAGGATGCGGTCTCTCTGGGTGAGGATGGCTTTCCGGGCCCCGCTCCACTGCCCAGGCCCCTGTAGACGGTACTGGTATGGAGTGCAGGGCCCATAGAAAATCTCCTTGGCCAGCTTTGCATCCCAGAGGAGGAGAGAGAGCAGGTTGGGTTTGACGCCCAACTCAGAAGCAATTTCGTCCATGTAGTCGATGTACTGCACTCGACATGCAACTCTTGGGCTTTCCAGAAACCTGGAATAAGAAAGAAAATATTAGAAGCCCCATGCCAGATTTCAGTGGCTGTTCTCTTCTGAGTTTCCAACTCTTCTGAGTTTCTCTTTCTGAGTTTTATTCTGCCTGTTTATTGACATCAATTATCTTCTACTTATCAAGTAATCTCACATACACATGTGTTATGGCTGGTATCTAGATGTCACCCCCAAAGCATCATTTGGTCATAGGTGGGATTTTTCTGAGGTGGCTGGATCTGGGTGTGTGATACTGGGATTAAGGGTGCCCTGCCCTTGGTGTGAGTGCTACCCTCCCAGGTGGGCAACCTGGATGGAATATAAGGGACAGAGAGGGGGTTGCTGCTGTTGCTAGCTGCTGCTGCTACTGCTTCTGCTTCCTGCCTGTCCTGCAGTGGACTCTTTCTCCTCTGTGATGCTCCTCTGCTATGCCACCCTGACTTGGAGCCATAAGACTATGGACTAAAACTTCCACAAACTGTGAGCTGAAATAAACTTTTCCTTCTTTAACTTTGGGTGTTGGGTATTTTGTCAGCAATAAGAAAATTAACTAAGATAACATGCCTTCACAAACTTCCCTGGAATACTACAGTCTCAAAACACAACTGTGAAATCCTCCACATCTGTAAAATTCCCAAAGCAGCCATAAGAGTGACTTATATATGGAATGTGTTGCATGAATGAATGAATGCCTGAAGTCTAGATATTGATACCTCTTCCAGACACAGGATCCAGTTTCATTATGTAAATTATATAGTGGGGAATATATAAATTGACTAGAAGAGTGTTAAACTGCGTTGCTCACTTCAAGGTTCCAAGCTACATGAAATATTTTCTCCATGTGTTAATTCTGGATAAAATTATGCTTTTGAATACTGTTAAACTGTCATAAGTTGTTCTGCAAACTTGGAAATTTAATGACACCATACTAAATCACTCTTGGGTGAATGAAAACAAAACTGGAATTACAGACTACTTTAAAAATATCAAGCCAGGTGCAGTGGTGAGAGCCTTTAGTCTCAGGAGGGACTTTGAGGCTGAGGCAGAAGGATTGCTTGAGTCTATGAGTTCAAAACCAGCCAGGGCAGCGTAGTAACACCTTGCTTCAAACAACAACAGCCACAACAATAACCATAACAACAACAACAAATCGTACCAAATCAAATGAAACAACAAAAACAAAACCGAAAGATCAAAATCTAAAAAAATGCTGGGAGGTTAGCTATTACTGAAGAAAAACATCATAAAATTTGAATAAGCCAAGTAGCCAAATGAAGAAGCTAAAAAGAAGCACAAAACAAGGATAAAAAAGTGGTTTTAGCATTAATTAGGGTTAAGTACTAAACTCATGAAATCAGGAAAAAGGCAAATTGACAAATAAATATTAAGGTGGTTATTCGAAAATTTAAAATAAACATTGAAATAGTCAAATCTCTGGAAGCCTTAACCAAGTAAAAAGGGAGAAAGCATAAAATCTACATGCAAAAAATAGTCAGAAAGGGGTATTATAGAAATATGAAAGCTCCAAATGAAAAAATATTGTGCATGCTGAAAATTTGCAAAAGTAGAAGAAAATGTTAATTTTTTTTTTTTTTTGTGGGTACCGGGGGTCGACCTCAGGACCTCGCGCGCCAGCAGGCGCCCGTGCCGCTGAGTGATATCACCAGCCCCTTTTTCGTATGTGGGTTCCGGGAGTCGAACTCGGGCCCTTGCGCTTGCAGGGCAGGCGCTTAAGCCGCTGAGCCATCTCACCAACCCGAAAATGTTAATTTTTAATAAAATGTATCTTTATACTTGACATAAGAATGCAAGAATCCAACTAAGCCAATAATATTGGAAATAAAAAAAATTTGATTTGAGTTATTTCTAAAATAAATATTGGGCTCCAATATTTATATTAACTTTTTCAAATTTTTAAGAAAAGTGAAATCATACTTAAGTCAATATAAGGTTTTTTGAGTATTAAAAAACACTAAACATTTTCCATTCTTTGTATAAGGCTCGCATATGCTTGATAACACAATATAACAAAAGTAAAATAAAAGGGGGCAAAGAAGAAAAAAGTCACAAACAAATTCCATTTATGGATATAGTTGCAAAATCTATAAATACAATTCAACAAAATAGAATTAAACAGTGTTTTAAAAATAATCAGAGACAATGACCAAAGAGTCTTTACTTCTGGGCCTTAAGATATGTTTAGCACTAGGAAATGTATTACTATAATTCATGGCATCAACATGTCAATAATGGAAATTTATGTCATTTTAGGATATTGTCAAACTGCTTTGGATGACATTCACCATCCATTACTTTACACATGGAGGGACTAGCAGGACATTGTCTCAACCTCAGCATATATTGTCATAGTAAAAGGTGAAAAACCAGGTGTGATTTCAACATAATAAAAAAAAAGAATATTCATGCTCTCTATTATCTAAGATCATACTCTAATAGCCAAGGCAGTCACACTAGAAAAAAAAAAAAAAAAAGACATAAGTATAAGAAAGAATCGGGGGCTGGTGAGATGGCTCAGTGGCGTAAGCACCTGCCTGGCAAGCGTGAGGTCCTGAGTTCGACCTCCAGTACCCACATTAAAAAAAAAAAGAAAGAATCAAAATTATGATTTTCTCATTGCTTATCTAGAAAATCTAAAATAATCAAATAAATATTAGTTATAAACAGCAAAAGTAAAAGAAAGGACTGATTATAAAATAAATATGCATAAAGCAATAATTTTTCTAAAACTCAGAAATAATGTTAGAAAGTATAAAGGGAAGTATGTTTATCTTAGCAACAAACATAGAAACTAAGAATAAACCTAAGTAGAAACATAAAATCTTGGAAATCATAAAAGCTGTTTACATATCTTATCTAGTTTCACAGTCTGTATTATTGAATTAGTTATAATATTATAATAAAGTTGCCCATCAGTTTTTCCAAATTTCCCCTAAGCATGATCTTGAATGTAAGTTTATTGTAAAGCTCACAGAATAGTGTTAAATAAACTGAAATAAATGTGCATCTTCTTAAGCTACTCTTTACTTGATTATACATTTAAAAAGTACAGTGTATATCCCCTATGTACATTGTTTATCATGATGTCATTGAACTAAAATTATCAGATGTCATTTAGGTAGGCTCAATTTACCATAATGAGAAATATCAAAGTTCTGTCTAGATTTAATTTTCTTTACTAACAATTAGGTTTCTTACATTTTTGCCATTTCCTTTCTCTTTCTTGTGATGTCAGCCATCATGTCATGCTCTGAGGGTAATTTTTTTTAGTCCTACGAAGAGATAGACATTTAATGACTGTCAGGAAGCCTGGGGAAGGCAAGTAAACAAAAAGAATGATTTTGCAAAACAATAATTATAACAGGTCTTATGGAACTCATGATCAAAGCCCTGTATGAAAAACTGCAGGGAAACATCATTCTCGGGTTGTTGGGAAGGGGTGTCAGCTTTACATCACAAGGAATAGGTTTTTGTGTTGTTTCTCAATTTAAATCCATAGTTGAAATTCTTGACCATTAAGAATCCCCTGCAATATGCTTTTGGTGGACACATAATATTAGTGCATATTTACGAGATACAGTGTGAGATTTTGATTCATGTATATATAGGGTAATAATAATCAACATAGGTAATTAGGGCAACTTGAATAATTAGCATAACTATCTCCTTAATTGTTTATCATTCTTTTTTTATGGTATGTGTACTCGAAATTTTCTTCCGAGGATTCTGTTTTGAAGTATGCAATGTATTATTGTTACCTATATTCACCTTGATGTGCCATAGGACACGAGAACTTATCTTACTTTATCTTCCAATCTGACTGTAACATTTTACCGATTGACAAGCCTCTCCCCATCTTCCCCTCGTCTCACCAGTGTCTGGTAACCACTCTTCTAGTCTCAACTCCTAGGAGATCCACTTTTTTAGATTCCATCTAAGAGTCCATCCAATGCTTGTCTCCATGTCTTACTTCACTTAACGTAATAGCTTCCACCTCTAATGCTGCAAATGTCAAATTTCACCCTTTTTATGGCTAATATTTCATTCTATATAATATATATCTTTTTTAATCTCTATAGAAATATAGGTGTCAAATTATATATATATATATATCACATGACGTTTAGGTTGATTCCATACCCTGACTACTTTAAATAGTGAAGCAATAATCTTCTTGAGAGCCTCGGACTCTAGTGTGACTTGCCCCAGAGCATTTGGAACTATCGCAGCTCCTCCTGTGTTCATGAAGTGTGCAGTGCTGGAAAATTCCCTGGGACAGCAATAACTGACTTTGATAAGAAGATAAATAATGTTTTCTAAAAAAGTGATTTACATGTGCATTTGCATGTCAGGGGAAGAGAAGAGCAGAGCAAATGAAGGTTAGAGTGGGAGAAAAAACATGAAAATCAAGGGAACAGAGGGAAAGAAATAGGGCCAATCCCTTCTCCTAAATTATGCTCCTCATTGCCTGCTGTGACCTGGAGGCACAATGCTGCCTTCCAGGCTCATCGTATCTTCCCTGCTCAGGATCTGTAAGTAGTAAATCTTTTAGCTTACTTCCCATTGTGGTGGTAAACTGAATGTTCACCTTCTATCCAGAGAACAAGGGCTTAGCCCAGGCCCCTAGGCCTTTGTCCTAGGATTCGAGAGAGAAAATAACTTTGGACTCCCTGTGCCAGAGCCATGGCTGGACAAGCATAAAGTTAGCCTCTTTAAACAATTCCCCCTTGTGAAGGATGCCCTGGGCATAGGATGGACACGTAGGCCATCCTCCTGGTAAAATAAGTATCCCATGAAAAGCAGAGTATTACCATCAACATCCAGCTCCCCTTCATTTCCAATTACTGCAGGTTTCTAGCTACTCTGGAATTAGAACCCAATTTACTTGGAGGCTCACAAAACAATCAGGCTCCATATAACATTGACACAAAAGTATAATGTACTCATGAGTACTATGAAATGTCCTACAAATGAACTTCAGAAGATGAAGTGTATAAAACAGTGAAGGAACAGATTTGTAAAATAGAAAGGCTATCTAACACATGAAAAGTCTATTTTACACTAGCACCAATTATTCTCCTAGGTAACCAAGAGAAATATGAGCATATATTCAATAAAAGACACATGTTAGGTGTTGATGGCATCATTGTTTATAGCTCTAGATGCCCACTGACACAGAACGGGCCAGCTATGGATATATTATTTAGTGGATAAGTATGTGGGATGCTATATACCAGAGAATATAAATGGCCACAAAATATTGATACATTTCACAAATACCATAGTGAGAGGAAGAAGGAAGCCAAACAATAGAGTTCATATTCTTTGATTTCATTAAAATAAAAAGGGAAAAATAACCCCCAAACTAATTTATTCAATTAGAATAAGCATAACTGTCACCTTCGGTATTGGTGAGGAGAGTGAGGTAGGAAAAGAACATACGGGGAACTTGCGAGTGATAGTCAATTCTTCCTTTTTAAATCTCGATGATAGTTGAATAGGGTTTTGTGTGTTCAAGTTGCAATAATCCAGCAGGCTATGTATTCATTATATGTGCACTTTTCTATGTGTATATTATAACAAAATACATCTTTAGAAAGTCTCATTTTTAAAAGGTAATTAGATATGAGTAGAGAACTGAAAATATGCATGAGAAATGCTTGATTAGTCACCCTTGTTTATGGTCACCACCATGTCAAGCATGTGTCATTTTTCAACATGCCACTAACGCCATTTGTATGCTACCATATTTCTTGCAATGAATTCATTTGCAAGGAGAAAGAGAAGAAAGAAATATTTATGGAAGCCAACATATCAAAGTAGAGCTATGCTGAAGAGATTTTTAAATAAGAATCAAGTAAGTTATTACCTAAAATGATGTCAGTGAGAGAACAAACATGTGACTTCAGAAATAAATGATGAACAGAGAAACAGCCTAAGCCACTAAATAGTCTCTTCTCACAGTGAAAATTAGTGCACTTTATAATTTCCAGGCTTGCCTAATTGGTAATTTTTTGTCTCAGAAGGTAGAAGATTTAGTGAGGGCAGCCTTGTATTACATTCAGACCCATCAGGAAAGAATTGTCCTGACAAAAGAGGATACTGACTTCTCATTAATTAAACATGGAGAATGTGATCAAAGTTACTTGGGAATATAAGAGAAAGAGTTCCATGTGATTCAGTTAGCTTACTCTGGTTCTCAGAATTTATAATGCAACTCTGTCAAACTTGAGCTCCTTCTAGTAACAATTTTGTTTTGTTCAGAAGCATCAATTTGAGTGAGGACTTGGAAAATGAGTCAAGAATATGAGCCACATAGTTGGAGTTCATCAGCAAAGTAAAACAATTTCATCACCTTTCTGAAATATATTCATAGGTAGGTTTTCTTTGTTTTACTACCTTGGCCAATTTCTATTTTCATAAAGCCTTACCCTGTATTAGCTTTCTGTGGAAAGAACAAAGTAGAGATACCCAGTATGGAAATCTAACTTGATTACAATTTCATGTGTTTTCTGCTTTATTTCTTGGCTGCTTTCATTTTAGAAAAATTCTTTTAGAAACTATAAATCAAAATTCAAGAGAGGCCAAAAATAATCTAATTCTAATGGGGAAATTTTGGGTATCTGGATAGAACATGGGGGGAGATAAATGATTAAGAACAATTCTAACTTTTCTTATGATCTCAGTGCATAATTAGGAGTATACTTTGCTTATGGAGAAGACCAGTACCTACCCTTGAATACACAAACAACCCATCAGTTTTGAAGTTCTGATGTGGGAATAGTGGCTCCCACTGGCTGAACCATGCCAATGAAAGCTAGCGTTGGCTTCTCTATCTGAGGGGGGAAGACAAATTTAAACATGGTGTGCTGGCTGTCCAGGATTGCTGAGTCATCCTCCAAGAAAGGGAAAGAGAATTTGTAGCCTGTGGCAAAGACAACAGCATCAATGCTCTCTTCAGTACCATCTTCAAAGATGGCGGATGTGGCAGTGAACTCCTTCATGTTTAGTTTTATCAGCACTCTCCCTGTAATTATGTAATTTCCCAGATCATCACTGATGATGGCCTGATGGCTGAGAAATCTGCATAACAGGGAATGTAACAAGAACTGAGTATACATTTTCATCACAAAGAATTTATGGTTGGTAAATGTTCAGGAAACAACCATAGTATTTCAGTAATTTAAATACTCTTTATTGGTAGTCCTAGAAAGTTGGTATGGTTTATTGGTTAAAAACTTCATTTTGAGAATCAGAACTGGATAGCTATACTAGTCCTGCTACTCAGCAGCTATGGTGTCTTGGACAAGTCATGAAGTACTTCAACCTCAGTTTCCTGTACTGCAAGAACTATAATGATGTAGAATATAATAATGACATAGTAACTATATAAGATATAAGACCTATAATGATACAGTTATATAGATATGGGGATATCTATATAGATACATATATATCCAATAATAATATAACTCTTTAGGACATAGGAATAATAATAATGTTATAGGAACCATAACAATGACATAACAGATCAATTGTGCCAATCAAATGACAATACACCTTAAAAATATTTTTAGCTAGTAATATTTTTATGATATAATAACCCGATTACATTGTGCTAGTCAGGTGGTAATACACTAAATATTTTTAGGTAATAATATTTTCATTATTAGCATATCCCTTTGCTCTTGATATCATGTAAAATTTGACGGTAATTAGTCATTAATATTTTTCAAGGGTCTCCATGGTACAACTGTATAACGTTAAGTTTGGATCATCAAGGGAAAAATTTGTGTTTAGTGACACTCAGATCTTTGGCAACTATAATGGAAAGCTTGAACTATGACTTAGCAGCAAGATGTCATATTCCCAGGCCTATGTTATTACTAATAAATATGTATTCCATATTCTGAATAATTTCTCTGTATAAAAGAAATTCCAGTCACCCACGTTACCTGTTAGTCATGAAGTTGTGTATGTATCCTTGAGATACTTTGTAAAACTAATTTTCTCTTGTTACTGACTGTATATTAATTCAATCTTTTATTATTTTGGGGGCAGATTTAATATTTTTAATACAGGAAGCTCTCCAGGGTAAAATAGGAGAGCATCAAGAATGAATACATAAATAACACCATGTTTTACTTATCAAGTAGAGGAAAAGGATCAAGAAAGAAGATAAGAGTGGACACAGGTGAGAGAACCCAAGATGGGAGATATGGAACAAAAAGACTGGGCAAGGTTAGAGAACTAGCTGGGGTTGAGTGGAGTGAGACATAGAGAAGTGTTTGGTTGGCAGTTACAGAATGAGCCCTGGATGCCATCTGGGGGTGCAGATGTGGGTGTGGATAGTGCAGATGGAGTAGGATAGGGGCCTAGGGCAGCGAAGGAGGTCAGAGAGCTGAAACAGTTTCACATGCAGATATTGAAAATGTCCTGGTTGACAGTAGGTTTGGATACCTACTGTCGTAGTGTAGAATTTAGGGAGTGGACAGGAAGCAGTTGACAGATAAAACTGAGAGGTGGGAGCATGCCATAGTGAGATGGTGTGAATCTCAAATGAGCAAAGTATTTAACAGTCTACTCCTCATCACCTCCACATCTTTTTCTTATATCTTAGTGGAATGACCAAGTGCTACTTGAATATTCTTCAAAATAAATTCTATCAAGAGCTAGAGACATAGCTCAGTAGTATAGCACACCTCTAAGTGTGGTTACAGCCTTGATTTGATCCTAAACACTGAAAAAGAAAATTCTATCAAGAGTTATATTGATGCTTTTATTTCTTATGGCACACCACAGCTTATAGATTCTACTGCCTACTAGCTTAAAAGTATAGATTAAATACTAGATCTTATCTGTGTTTGGGCTGCAGCCCATAATTGGCATGGTTAAACCTTGCATTTAACTTATTCTCTGCCCATCTTTTGATCAGGAATGGGGGCCAGAATTTCTGGACCATTCTATTGTAACGGGTGAAGAGTGTGACATCCAGGGGGTTTCCATGATCCCAAATCCGGTACCATACCCATGTACCTCATCTTGTGCTAAGGAAAACCTGCAAGAGAGGAGTGGCTACCCACTAACAGTTTTGCTTCTTATCACCCCAATCTCAGATACCACCTTCTTATTCTTCCTCCTGACCTTCCTGCTCTCTCACTCTATAACAGATCTGGTTAGTTCAAGGCCTTCCAATTCAACTACTATTTGTCACATTACAATTCCCATTGTAATGTTTCCTCTAGCTCCACTAGATGCCTGGAATCTCTTTCATCCCAGTATGTGAAAAGAAATGTTAACACAAATAAGTTATGTTGGGAGTTAGAAGTTAATATCCCTGCTCTCTCTTAAACTCTATCATTCCATACTGAAGTATGACGGAGACGTATCTGAATACAAAGTCTGGGATAACAATAAAAATAAAATGAGAAAATTCACACTGGGATTTTTCTCACATTACATTTGTAAAATCCCACAGTATAAAGTATAAAGTGCATAAAAAACAGAGTATATATTTTGAATTATTTCACTCTCTATTTTGAATTATTTAACTGACACTTCAAAAAAGGCTTCAGGATTTTAATGAAAATATGAGCTTCAGAGATCATTAATTGCAGAGGTCTGTGACTCATAGCAGTACATCCAGTTCAGAGAGCCTGACTTGGGTAGGGAGTTTTTGTACAGAAAACTAAGTATGGGAAATCTTGTATCTGCTTTTGGAAATCCTGAATCAAAACAAAGAATTAACTTTGAATTATGAAGTCATCCCTCCATATTCTTACAGAGTCCAGGATATTCTACTCAGAGAAAGGTAGCTCCTCTTTTGTTACTCTTTATAAAATTCTGCCGCATTCCCAGTACTTCATTCATAAATCAGCAGTACATTTCTACCCATGCATGTGTATGTTTTTTGTTTAAACTTTATTTCTCCTATAAAAGCTTTGCTGATTTTTGTAAAATTCATATTAGATTGAAAATTTCCATCTCATGGGTATAGCTACACATATATAATCGTACCTAACTCTAGTTTGATTGCTTTATTTCATGACTCCAATGCATTATAATGTAGAAGACTACCATTATTTTGGTTTTCTTTATTTTTTTTTACTCACATATAGTCAGAAGAAAAAGTGCGCCAGTGCCTTGCTAAGGCAGCAGGCAAAACTGGGATATCATCACTAAGCAACAGCAAAAGTCTAGATTCATGGGGGCCATACTGTAAGAGTCAAACTTACACCAAAGCACAGAATCAGTGTACAGTGCCAAACCTGTTCAGCGACACGACTGATCTCACCAGCCACATCTGCTCCCGAATTCCTGATGCCAATGACAACTACTCTTTTCCCCACAAAGTCATCTGGGTGCTTGTACTCCCAACTGTGGAGATACCTGCCTTTGAGCTCCTGGATCCCTGTAAGGAAAGGGTCAAATCCCCACATCACAAACAGAAATGGGAAAGGCTCCTTGGCAAAATTATCTTTAAACTTGAAGTGTAAGGTACTTATATACCATCCTCATGGGTTGTTGCCAATATGACAGAATGATGTTATCTAAGGAACAAAATATTCAATGACAAGAATAATATGATAAGACCAAAATAAAAGTACCCTAGCATTTCTTTTTAAAAATGCAATTTTAGGGCCGGTGAGATGGCTCAGCGGCTTAAGCGCCTGCCCAGCAAGCGCGAGGGCCTGAGTTCGACTCCCGGAACCCACATACGAAAAAGGGGCTGGTGATATTGCTCAGCAGCACGGGCACCTGCTGGTGCACGAGGTCCTGAGGTCGACCCCCCGGTATCCACAAAAAAAAAAAAATGCAATTTTATATTTGCTCAATATGATGCCTCTTATGAGTTTAGGGACTTACTATATTTTTCTTACTTTCTACTTATATATGAGGTAGAGTCCTCACTTTTTGTGATTCTGTGAAGGAATGCACACCTGTGTAAAGACCTTTAGCAATGTACAGCAGGACTGTCCAAAAGAAATGAATGCAAATCACATATGGAATTTAAATTTTATAGTAGTGATACGAAAATGGTATATACCATTTAATTTTAGTGATATACTTTATTAAACTCGACATAGTCTCTAAGGTTACTCTGCAGAAAGGTGATATACAGTTTTACTATATTGCCCAATCTGGTGTGTATTTTACACTGAAAGCATATTTCAATTTGTGCAGCCACATTTCAAGTGCTCACGACGAACATGTGGCTATCGGTTTCCTCATGGAAAAATGTGAGCCTTGAGTATTAGGCATTTAATACTCCACGCCTAACTTATTAGTATTTTAAAGCATTTCAAAGAAAAATTTCATTATATTCAAAAATATTTTGTGACCTTGGCACAAATACGATTATATTGGCATATTCTATTCATCGAGTGCTATGACCCCTAAAATGCATCCAGATTTTATCCTCTTTGATTCCTATCACCATTGCTTTAACAAAGTCTCCATTATCACCTCTTCAATAAACTGTTAAAAAAAACCCTCTTATTGATGTTCTTTTTTTCTTGAGGAACTTCTAGTTTCCAGTTTCAGAGTTAACTCTACTATCAAATCTGCCCCATTATAAAATCACCGCACACTTTTTTTTTTTGAGACAGGGTCTCATTATGTAGTTCAGGCTGGCCTTGAACTCATGGAGATCCTCTAGCCTCAGCCTCCCAAGTGCTGGGATTACAGGGGTGCACCACCTTGTCTGACAGCCACACTCTTTTGTATCACCACTTCGCCGCATAAACATATGCACCCAATACCTGCTATTGCACAGGCATTAAGTTCTTAGAATCCACAGATGTTTTTTACACATTCATCAGCTAAATACCTGCAAAATCCTGTAAAGGCAGATACTTTTCTGTGAAATGACCACTGCAGATCATGATACCTTCAAAGATACAAGTTTTCTGTTTCCCATCAGTTTCTACCACAACTTCCCACTGGGCAGAGGATGAAAAATCAACACGCTTCCTCACACTGCACACCTTGGACTGGGAAGTAAGGAACAAAAGCAGCTTCAGTTCTAGAGCATTGTTCTCAGACTTCATTTTTGTCCTAGAATTCCATTGTATTAAATGAGGTAGGTGGTACTTTTTGTATTCATACCTCCTGGTTGTTTAGGATTTTTATTCACAACAACTTCCTAAAGGCATTACTTTCTCCATTTCAAGGTACTTTGGAGAACATATTACAGTAATTTTTTTCTATAATCCATGTTCTATATTTAATAAAATTAATTGAAAACTAGATTTAGGGATATATCTTGAGATAATGCTCTTCTGAGAGAATCAGGAAGACCCTAACAACTCTTCAAAAATATTGACAATGAGACATGATCATTCTTTCAGAATTGTGGTGGAAAATGCAAATTGAAAGCATGCCTCAGCTTGGTCTGGCTTGAGTAGACTTTGCATTGACCAGTCTGGAGGTAATGTCAGGGGTTTCATTCCTTACCAGGAATTGAATATGTTTCATCAGACCAAAGTGCCTGGCATACATCCTGGGTACTCCATCATTTTGGAGTTGTGCAGATAGTTGGGATAATGATCAGGGAAAGAGTAGTCGCTGAATGCTGTTATTTCTTTGGATGTATCGCAGGTCAAAGACTTGTAAATCCCAGGATGTCCACTTTCAGGTGTCTCCTGCAGGAAACAAAACCATCTCATTTCTTCCAGGATACAGAAACTTAGTGAAGAATGTATGAGGCCTGATCATACCTGGGGTGTTGGGCTCATTTTTTTTTTTTTTTTAAAGAACACATTTGGCAGTTTTCTGTTACATTGCTCAACAGGGTGAGGCAATGGATTTGCTTTCTTATGATGGAAAGCAATCCTGTTTATAGTGGTGCCAATAATTACATCACATCAAGATAATGACTACATTTACTAAAGCATAGTACAACTAACAAAATTGAACAAAAACACAAAAAGGATTGGGAAGAGATACATCCTAGAGATAAAAATCAGCATCACAACCTAAGGAATTTGGTTCAAGAAGAGGAGCTGGAAATATTTTTGACTTGGCACAAAAGTATCACAGAAATATGTGAAATATTGAAATATAAGAAGAGACAAAATTAGATAAACATGATAAGTATTTAAGTGCAAACGTGACTGATATTTAAGTAAGAGACATTATTGTTAAGACTGCATTCCCATATTTCTGTTCATTTGAGATACTGTTCACTGTAGTTTGGATCTGGAATGTGTCCCCAAAACCCTTGTGATTAAAGGAGATTCCCAGCCTACGATGGAACCTTTGGCAGAGGGACTGGTAGAAGGAAATTACATCCTTGAGGTTATGCCCTGGAATGAGGAATTGAGACAGCAGCCCCTTCTGTGTTCTTGATTCTCATCTGCCATGAGGTTAACAGACCTCTTTGGTCAGGTACCAGACCACTAGGGCCAAGTGATGATGGGTTGAAACCTCAAAACCATGATACAAATAGATCTTTGCTCCTTATATTTTGATTTTAACAGGTATTTTATTACAGTGATAGAGATCTTACTAACACACTATCCATGATATAATCCCATCTTTTTCTTCACATTAAACATGGTTACATTCATGATCACAAGTACCTTTCTTAGTAGAGACAGTTTAGTTTTAAAGAGCATCTATTAACACGAGGCTATACACAGGGTGATCCTGTGGTATGGAGGGAAATGTCTGAACCAATAGTTAGATCTTCAGTCCTTATCCAGCCCACTGGAGGCCAAATAATCATACACACTTTCTAAGTGTCATTTTTCTCATGTGGATAATTTGTTACCAATATCCCAGGTATTCCACATAGGATTGTTATGGAAATGAAAGGGAAGCACCTGAAAATTTTAAGTTTATCTGAATACAAGATATTAGTGTTTTGAAAAGACTGCTTAGGGAATAAATACTTTAAATGCCATCAGAGTTCTGTTTCTTAAAATGAAAACAACTCTTTTACACACTGATAACACCATACTTTATAAGAATATTTAAAAATTACCTCATATCTCCACAGTCCTCCAATGTCACTACTTTTTTCAAAACATACAGGCTCAAGTCCCTCCTCCAAGCAGCACTTAATAGCACCTAATCTGCTGACCCCAGCGCCAATCACTGCAATCTTTTTTACTTTCATGTCTCCTAAAGAAAGAAAAGCTGTTCAGCCTCATTTTAAGAAGTCCAAGATTCATTGCTATGTCAGTGTCCTTTTCATTTAACATTCTATTATTTATTTTGATGGAAATTTGTTTGTTTCAATTACAGCTTATGTTGGGTTAACTTAGAATTCAAACAAAATATATTGCATGTACAGACAAAATATGTTTACACATACACAAATATTTTGCTGACACTCCATATGCTTGAGTTTTGCATTTACAGATTCCACCAACTACTGATTCTAATAGGTTGAAGATACTGAAAGAAAAAATTGTATTGGTATTGAACATGTACAAACCTTTTTCTTGTCATCATTTCCTAAATGATACACTACAACAACTATGTATACAGCATTTACATAGTACTAAATATTATAAATAATCTAACTTTGATTCAAAGTTGAAGGGAGGATTGCACAGGTTGTATGCAGACACTATATCATTTTATTTAATATATAAGCACTTGACATTCTACAGATTGTGGTGTGTGTGTCTGCGTGTGTGTGTTTTCCTGGACTCTATCATCGAAAATTAAGAGATGACTGTATCTATATATGGACCAGATCTTTGATCTTTTCTTCAGAGTCATAAAAGTGTTGCCCTATTTAATCAAAACAAAATTTGCACTAATTTTCAGGTGTTGAAAATTTTTTCTTGTGGAAATATCCCAGACTATATTAAAGTCTATTAAAATTTGATATAAAAATAGTTATTTATATTGTGAAGGTGTTGGTTATACAATCTGTTTACTAACAGCTAAAGAAGTGCCCAGGGTGGCCAGAAACATGTATAGGAACGCTGTGCTGGGTCTTCACAATTTTCTCTTTCTACTCTATTCTAGTTCTATTTTCTACTCCATTTCTACCCAGTTGGATCAGATGAACTATACGCTATCAGAAGTGCATAAATTGAAAAAGAACAGGCACATTGAACTATATCTTGTTTCTTCATTTGGTAAATTGAGATGAAATCTTTTGGGGCTTATGCCCCTGTGAGGGGCAATTATTAGAAGGGATGTAATCATTCCTT
Source organism: Erethizon dorsatum (assembly GCA_028451465.1). Taxonomy (NCBI): domain Eukaryota; kingdom Metazoa; phylum Chordata; class Mammalia; order Rodentia; family Erethizontidae; genus Erethizon; species Erethizon dorsatum. The sequence goes on from CM051834.1 coordinate 84,957,454, forward strand.
ATTGCTTCAAAGTCAACATCTCTTGCTGGCTTCAAGCCCCTTGGTGAAGCAGCTCCCCATACCCAACATCTGCTCTGTGGCAACACCTCTACCTCTTGAACATCACAATTATATTACACAGCATATTGTGATCTTCTTATATTAATGCCTCTGCTTTTCTTTCATTTTTTGTCCAGAAAGTCTTCTCTTTCCCATGTTACTCAGTTACGACTATTCATCAAGGCTCAGCTCTGTCAAATGGGAGAAACAATCTTGATGTACAGTTGTTATCACTTCATTGAAGTTTTTCTTTTTTTTATATTTTAAAGAGAAGAAAAAACAAAACAAATCAAAAAAAGAACAAATTTTCAAAACAACATAATATGAGGGTAACAATGGCCAATGCATTACGTATTATTATCTTTAAGTTAGTTATTCAGGATACCAGACATTAGCATTCAATTGTCCAAACATTATTGGCTCAAACCTTCCTCTTCAATGAACTAAGTAAAACTGGTAGTGTATCTATCTTAACCATCTTATATACATATACAGTTTTTTTCCCTTTCCCTTCTTTCTTTTCCCCATTCCAGTCTCTCTTTCTTATTGACCAGTTTCTTTTTGATTCACCGTGTCTATTGTACATTTAGGATCTTATTTACTCTTTCAGTTTCTCATACTAGTGAGACAATGCGATGCTTACACATGTGCGTCTGGTTTATTTCACTTATGAGTATTTTCTCGAGTTGCATCCATTTACCTATAAAAGTCTCCAGTTTATCCTTCTTTATGGCTGAATAGTACTCCATTGTATAAAAATACCACATCTTTCTTATCCATTCCTCAGTTGATGGGCATTTGGGTTGTTTCCAAGATCTGGCTATTACAAATTGTGCTGCTATAAACATGGGTGCACATATATCACTGTGGTACGATGTTTTTAATTCTTCTGGGAAGATGCCCAGAAGGGGAATAGCTGGGTCAAATGGGACGTCCAACCCTAGTTTTCTGAGGAATCTCCACACTGACTTCCACAGTGGCTGTACCAGTCGACACTCCCACCAACAGTGAAGAAGGGTTCCTTTTTCCCCACAGCCCCTCCAGCATTTGTTATTAGTTGATTTCTTTATAGTAGCCATTCTTTCTGGGGTGAGATGGTATCTCAGTGTTGTTTTAATTTGCATCTCTCGAATGACTAGTGATGTGCACATTTTTTTGTATATTTGTTTGCCATTAGTATTTCTTCATCTGAGAAATGTGTATTCATCTCAGATGCCCATTTTTGGAGTGGGTTTTTAAATTTGGGAGGTCTGATTTTTTTGAGTTCTTTATATGTTCTCGATAGTAATCCTTTGTCTGAGGAACAGCTGGAAAACATTTTTTCCCACGTTGTGGGTTGTCTTTTCACTCTGTTGGTGGTTTCTCTTGCTGTGCAAAAGCTTTTTAATAAGATGAGATCCCAGTTATTTGGGATAGTTCCCGTGCGGTTGAGTTTTTATTCATAAAGTCTTTGCCTACACCAATGTCTTCAAGGGATTTACCTATCCTACCTTCCAGCAGATTTAATGTTTCTGTTTTAATATTTAGATCTCTGATCCATTTTGAATTTAGTTTAGTGCATGGTGAAAGATATGGGTCTAGTTTTAATCTTTGGCATGTGTAGAGCCAGTTTTTCCAGCACCATTTATTAAAGAGTCTATCTTTCTTCCACTGAATGTGTTTGGCACCTTTGTCAAAGATAAGGTAGCTTAGTATGTCTGGGGTTGTTTCAGCATCTTCTAATCTGTTCCATTGATCTTCAGGTCTGTTTTTTTGCCAGTACCACACTGTTTTTATCACAGTAGCTTTATAGTATAATTTCAAGTCGGGGATTGTGAGGCCCCCTGCCTTGCCTTTGTTGCCCAGAATTGCCTTTGCTATTCTAGGTCTCTTCTGATTCCAAATGAATTTTAGGATTGTTTTCTCTAATTCTGTGAGATATGCTGTTGGAATTTTGATTGGAATTGCATTAAATCTGTATAACAATTTTGGAAGTATGGCCATTTTCACTATATTGGTTCTTCCTATCCAGGAGCAAGGGATATCTTTCCATTTTCTGATTTCCTCTTCAATCTCCTTTTTCAGAGTACTGTAGTTTTTAGTGTATAGGTCTTTTACATCCTTCGTGAGGTTGATTTCTAGGTATTTCATTTTTTTGGATGTTATTGTGAAAGGTATTGTTTCCCTAATTTCTCTTTCAGTAAGTTTGTTATTTGTGTACAGGAAGGCTATTGACTTTTGAGTATTGACTTTGTATCCAGCTACACTACTGAATTTGCTTATTAAATCTAGCAGTTTTTTAGTGGAGTTTTTGGGGTCTTCTGTGTAGAGTATCATGTCATCTGCAAATAATGATAATTTAACTTCTTCCTTTCCAATCATTATTCCCTTTATTTCTTTCTCTTGTCTAATTGCTCTGGCTAAAGTTTCCAGAACTATGTTGAATAAGAGTGGGGACAGTGGACATCCTTGTCTTGTTCCTGATTTTAGAGGGAAGGCTTTCAGTTTTTGGCCATTTAGTATAATATTGGCTGTTGGTTTGTCATAGATAGCTTTTACCAGATTGAGATAAAGACCCTCTATTCCAATTTTCTGTAGGATTTTTATCATGAAAAGGTGCTGGACTTTGTCAAAAGCTTTTTCTGCATCTATTGAGATGATCATGTGATTTTTGTCTTTGGTTCTGTTAATATGCTGTATTACATTTATTGATTTATGTATGTTGAACCATCCCTGCATCCCTGGGATGAATCTAACTTGGTCATGGTGTATAATCTTCTTGATGATTTGTTGGATTCTGTTTGCCAGTATCTTATTAAGGATTTTTGCATCTATGTTCATTAGGGAGATTGGCCTGTAGTTCTCTTTCTTAGTTGGGTCCTTCTCTGGTTTTGGTATCAGGGTAATGCTTGCTTCCAGGAATGAATTTGGGAGTATTGCTTCTCTTTCAATTTCATTAAAAAGTTTGAGAAGTAGTGGCGTTAGGTCTTCTCTAAATTTCTTGTAGAATTCGGCAGTGAATCCATCAGGGCCTGGGCTTTTCTTTGTTGGGAGGTTTTTAATTATGTCTTCAATTTCATTGGTTGATATTGGTTTATTTAGGATTTTTAAATCTTGTTGATTCAGCTTTGGTAATTCATACGAATCTAGGAATCTGTCCATTTCTTCTGCATTTTCCATCTTAGTAGAATATAGATTTTTAAAATAGGTATAGATGGTCTTCTGGATTTCTGCAGGGTCCGTCGTGATATCACCCTTTTCATTTTCAATTGCATGGATTTGAGTCTTTTTTTTTTCTTTTTTTAATAAGGTTGGATAAGGGTTTGTCAATCTTATTTATTCTTTCAAAGAACAAACTTTTTGCTTCATTGATTCTTTGTATTGTTTTTTTAGTCTCCAATACATTAATTTCTGCTCTGATCTTTGTAATTTCCTCCCTTGTTCGGGCTTTTGGCTTAACCTGCTCTTCTTTTTCTAGAAGTTCGAGGTTCGCCATTAAGTTGTTTATTTGCGCTTGCTCTATTTTCCTAATATAAGTATTTAATGCTATAAATTTCCCTCTTAGGACTGCTTTCATTGTATCCCATAAGTTCTGGTATGTTGTACTGTCATTATCATTCAGTTCTAGAAATTGTCTAATTTCTTCTTTAATTTCATCTGTGACCCATTGGTTGTTCAGGAGGATGCTGTTTAATTTCCATGTGTTTAGGGAGTATTTGTGATTTCTTTTGCCATTGATTTCCAATTTCATTGCACTATGGTCTGATAATATGCATGGGATAATTTCAATTCCTTTGCATTTAATTAAGCAGGTTTTATGAGCTAGTATGTGGTCTATTTTGGAGAACGTCCCATGTGCAGCTGAGAAGAATGTGTATTCTGATGTTGTGGGGTGGAACACTCTGTAGACATCTACTAAGTCCATTTGTTCCAAAGTTTGGTTCAGTTCTATTATTTCATTATTGATTTTCTGTCTAGTTGATCTGTCCTTTTGTGACAGTGGAGTATTGAGATCTCCCAATATAATTGTATTAGTGCTTATTTGATTTTTCATGTCCTTTAGTACTTGTTTTATATAGTTGGGTGCATTGGTATTTGACGCATATATATTTATGATCGTTATCTCTTCCTCTTGGATTGTTCCCTTTACAAGGATGTAATGACCGTCTTTATCTCTCTGAATACTTCTTGGCTTGAAGTTCACTTTGTCTGCAAAAAGAATAGCTACCCCTGCTTTTTTCTGGGTTCCTGTGGCATGGAGTATTGTTTTCCATCCTTTGACTTTCAGTCTATGAATTTCTTTCTGAATTAAATGTGTTTCTTGTATACAGCATATTGTTGGATCTTGCTTCTTGATCCATTTTGCCAGTCTGTGCCTTTTGATTGGTGAATTGAGACCGTTAACATTGATGGTTAAAACTGATATGTATTGACTTATACTTGTCATGATATTTTCCTGTTGTTGGTTCCCACTCTTTGTTTTTCCCCTTTCCTGCTATTTAATTATCTGCCCTGCCTGGTGGATTCCTTCTGTTGGGGTTCCTATCTCTTTCTAGAATGTCTTTCAGAACATTTTGGAATGCTGGTTTGGTGGTCATAAATTTTCTTAGATGTTCTTTGTCATGAAAGTATTTTATTTCTCCATCAATTTTGAAAGATAGTTTTGCAGGGTACATCAATCTGGGTTGAAAATTATTTTCCTTTAGAGCTTGAAATACGTCATTCCAAGCTCTTCTTGAATTGAGGGTTTGTGCTGAAAAGTCAGCTGTGATTCTGATGGGTTTTCCTTCATAGGTGATTTGTCTCTTCTCCCTAACAGCTTTTAAGATTCTGCCCTTCTGTTGAATTTCTGGGATCTTGACTATGATATGTCTGGCTGAAGTTTTTTTTTGATCATGTCTAGTTGGTGTTCTAAAAGCTTCACTTATTGGGGTTCAAATTCTTTTTCTCTTCCAGGAAAGTTCTCCCTGATAATGTCTTTGAACAAGGTTTTAATGTCATTTATGCTATCTCCTGCTTTTTCATTTATTCCAATTATTCTTAAGTTGTTTATCTTTTATTTTTTATTTTTTTTTATTTTTTTATTTTAAAGAGAAGAAAAAACAAAACAAATCAAAAGAAGAACAAATTTTCAAAACAACATAATAGGAGGGTAACAATGGTTAATACATTACGTATTACTATCTTTAAGTTAGTTATTCGGGACACCAGACATTAGCATTCAATTGTCCAAACATTATTGGCACAAACCTTACTCTTCAATGAACTAAGTAAAAATGGTAGTGTATCTATCTTAACCATCATATATATATATATATATATATATATATATATATATATATATATACAATTTTTTTCCCTTTAACTTCTTTCTTTTCCCTATTCCAGTCTCTCTTTCCTTTTGACCAGTTTCTTTTTGATTCACCATATCTATTGTACATTTTGGATCTTATTTACTCTTTCAGTTTCTCATACTAGAGAGATAATACGATGCTTACACATGTGCTTCTGGTTTATTTCACTTATGAGTATTTTCTCGAGTTGCATCCATTTACCTATAAAAGTCTCCAGTTTATCCTTCTTTATGGCTGAATAGTACTCCATTGTATAAAAATACCACATCTTTCTTATCCATTCCTCAGTTGATGGGCATTTGGGTTGTTTCCAAGATCTGGCTATTACAAATTGTGCTGCTATAAACATGGGTGCACATATATCGCTGTGGTACGATGTTTTTAATTCTTCTGGGAAGATGCCCAGAAGGGGAATAGCTGGGTCAAATGGGACGTCCAACCCTAGTTTTCTGAGGAATCTCCACACTGACTTCCACAGTGGCTGTACCAGTCGACACTCCCACCAACAGTGAAGAAGGGTTCCTTTTTCCCCACAGCCCCTCCAGCATTTGTTATTAGTTGATTTCTTAATAGTAGCCATTCTTTCTGGGGTGAGATGGTATCTCAGTGTTGTTTTAATTTGCATCTCTCGAATGACTAGTGATGTTGCACATTTTTTTGTATATTTGTTTGCCATTAGTATTTCTTCATCTGAGAAATGTGTATTCATCTCAGATGCCCATTTTTGGAGTGGGTCTTTAAATTTGGGAGGTCTGATTTTTTTGAGTTCTTTATATGTTCTCGATAGTAATCCTTTGTCTGAGGAACAGCTGGAAAACATTTTTTCCCACGTTGTGGGTTGTCTCTTCACTCTGTTGGTGGTTTCTCTTGCTGTGCAAAAGCTTTTTAATAAGATGAGATCCCAGTTATTGATTCTTTGGGATAGTTCCCGTGCGGTTGAGTTTTTATTCATAAAGTCTTTGCCTACACCAATGTCTTCAAGGGTTTTACCTATCCTACCTTCCAGCAGATTTAATGTTTCTGTTTTAATATTTAGATCTCTGATCCATTTTGAATTTAGTTTAGTGCATGGTGAAAGATATGGATCTAGTTTTAATCTTCGGCATGTGTAGAGCCAGTTTTTCCAGCACCATTTATTAAAGAGGCTATCTTTCTTCCAGCGAATGTGTTTGGCACCTTTGTCAAAGATAAGGTAGCTTAGTATGTCTGGGGTTGTTTCAGCATCTTCTAATCTGTTCCATTGATCTTCAGGTCTGTTTTTTTGCCAGTACCACACTGTTTTTATCACAGTAGCTTTATAGTATAATTTCAAGTCGGGGATTGTGATGCCCCCTGCCTTGCCTTTGTTGCCCAGAACTGCCTTTGCTATTCTAGGTCTCTTCTGAATCCAAATGAATTTTAGGATTGTTTTCTCTAATTCTGTGAGATATGCTGTTGGAATTTTGATTGGAATTGCATTAAATCTGTATAACAATTTTGGAAGTATGGCCATTTTCACTATATTGGTTCTTCCTATCCAGGAGCAAGGGATATCTTTCCATTTTCTGATATGCTCTTCAATCTCCTTTTTCAGAGTACTGTAGTTTTCAGTGTATAGGTCTTTTACATCCTTCGTGAGGTTGATTCCTAGGTATTTCATTTTTTTGGATGTTATTGTGAAAGGTATTGTTTCCCTAATTTCTCTTTCAGTAAGTTTGTTATTTGTGTACAGGAAGGCTATTGACTTTTGAGTATTGACTTTGTATCCAGCTACACTACTGAATTTGCTTATTAAATCTAGCAGTTTTTTAGTGGAGTTTTTGGGGTCTTCTGTGTAGAGTATCATGTCATCTGCAAATAATGATAATTTAACTTCTTCCTTTCCAATCATTATTCCTTTTATTTCTTTCTCTTGTCTAATCGCTCTGGCTAAAGTTTCCAGAACTATGTTGAATAAGAGTGGGGACAGTGGACATCCTTGTCTTGTTCCTGATTTTAGAGGGAAGGCTTTCAGTTTTTGGCCATTTAGTATAATATTGGCTGTTGGTTTGTCATAGATAGCTTTTACCAGATTGAGATAAAGACCCTCTATTCCAATTTTCTGTAGGGTTTTTATCATGAAAAGGTGCTGGACTTTGTCAAAAGCTTTTTCTGCATCTATTGAGATGATCATGTGATTTTTGTCTTTGGTTCTGTTAATATGCTGTATTACATTTATTGATTTACGTATGTTGAACCATCCCTGCATCCCTGGGATGAATCCAACTTGGTCATGGTGTATAATCTTCTTGATGATTTGTTGGATTCTGTTTGCCAGTATCTTATTAAGGATTTTTGCATCTATGTTCATTAGGGAGATTGGCCTGTAGTTCTCTTTCTTAGTTGGGTCCTTCTCTGGTTTTGGTATCAGGGTAATGCTTGCTTCCAGGAATGAATTTGGGAGTATTGCTTCTCTTTCAATTTCATTGAAAAGTTTGAGAAGTAGTGGCGTTAGGTCTTCTCTAAATTTCTTGTAGAATTCGGCAGTGAATCCATCAGGGCCTGGGCTTTTCTTTGTTGGGAGGTTTTTAATTACATCTTAAATTTCATTGGCTGATATTGGTTTATTTAGGATTTTTAAATCTTGTTGATTCAGCTTTGGTAATTCATACGAATCTAGGAATCTGTCCATTTCTTCTGCATTTTCCATCTTAGTAGAATATAAATTTTCAAAATAGGTATAGATGATCTTCTGGATTTCTGCAGGGTCCGTCGTGATATCACCCTTTTCATTTTCAATTGCATGGATTTGAGTCTTTTCTTTTCTTTTTTTAATAAGGTTGGATAAGGGTTTGTCAATCTTATTTATTCTTTCAAAGAACCAACTTTTTGCTTCATTGATTCTTTGTATTGTTTTTTTATTCTCCAATACGTTAATTTCTGCTCTGATCTTTATAATTTCCTCCCTTGTACGGGCTTTTGGCTTAACCTGCTCTTCTTTTTCTAGAAGCTCGAGGTTCACCCTTAAGTTGTTTATTTGCGCTTGCTCTATTTTCCTGATATAAGTGTTTAATGCTATAAATTTCCCTCTTAGGACTGCTTTCATTGTATCCCATAAGTTCCGGTATGTTGTACTGTCATTATCATTCAGTTGTAGAAAGTGACTAATTTCTTCTTTAATTTCATCTGTGACCCATTGGTTGTTCAGGAGGATGCTGTTTAATTTCCATGTGTTTAGGGAGTTTTTGTGGGATCTTTTGCCATTGATTTCCAATTTCATTGCACTATGGTCTGATAATATGCATGGGATAATTTCAATTCCTTTGCATTTACTTAAGCAGGTTTTATGAGCTAGTATGTGGTCTATTTTGGAGAACGTCCCATGTGCAGCTGAGAAGAATGTGTATTCTGATGTTGTGGGGTGGAACACTCTGTAGACATCTACTAAGTCCATTTGTTCCAAAGTTTGGTTCAGTTCTATTATTTCATTATTGATTTTCTGTCTAGTTGATGTGTCCTTTTGTGACAGTGGAGTATTGAGATCTCCCAATATAATTGTATTAGTGCTTATTTGATTTTTCATGTCCTTTAGTACTTGTTTTATATAGCTGGGTGCATTGGTATTTGACGCATATATATTTATGATCGTTATCTCTTCCTCTTGGATTGTTCCCTTTACAAGGATGTAATGACCATCTTTATCTCTCTGAATCCTTCTTGGCTTGAAGTTCACTTTGTCTGCAAAAAGAATAGCTACCCCTGCTTTTTTCTGGGTTCCTGTGGCATGGAGTATTGTTTTCCATCCTTTGACTTTCAGTCTATGAATTTCTTTCTGAATTAAATGTGTTTCTTGTATACAGCATATTGTTGGATCTTGCTTCTTGATCCATTTCGCCAGTCTGTGCCTTTTGATTGGTGAATTGAGACCGTTAACATTGATGGTTAAAACTGATATGTATTGACTTGTCATGATATTTTCCTGTTGTTGGTTCCCACTCTTTGTTTTTCCGCTTTCCGGCTATTTAATTATTTGCCCTGCCTGGTGGATTCCTTCTGTTGGGGTTCCTATCTCTTTCTAGAATGTCCTTCAGAACGTTTTGGTGTGCTGGTTTGATGGTCATAAATTTTCTCAGATGTTCTTTGTCATGAAAGTATTTTATTTCTCCATCAATTTTGAAAGATAGTTTTGCAGGGTACATCAATCTGGGCTGAAAATTATTTTCCTTTAGAGCTTGCAATACATCATTCCAAGCTCTTCTTGAATTGAGGGTTTGTGCTGAAAAGTCAGCTGTGATTCTGATGGGTTTTCCTTCATAGGTGATTTGTCTCTTCTCCCTAACAGCTTTTAAGATTCTGCCCTTCTGTTGAATTTCTGGGATCTTGACTATAATATGTCTGGCTGAAGTTTTTTTTTGATCATGTCTAGTTGGTGTTCTAAAAGCTTCACTTATAGGGGTGTCAAATTCCTTTTCTCTTCCATGAAAGTTCTCCCTGATTATGTCTTTGAACAAGGTTTTAATGTCGTTGATGCTATCTCCTGCTTTTTCATTTATTCCAATTATTCTTAAGTTGTTTATCTTTGAGTCGTCTAGCAGCTGCTGAATTGATTTTTCATGGTCCCTTGCTATTTTTAAGAATTTTTCCATTTCATGATCACTAATTGCAAGCCTGTCTTCTATATCTGAGATCCTGTCCTCGCATTGGCTTATTCTGCTACAAATACTTTCAATGGAATTTTTTATCTCTTGGATATCTGCTTGAATCTGCCTTATGGATTCCATTTCTTTCCTATGCTGAGCATTCATGGTTTCTATAGTTTTCTTAAGTTCATCTATTTTTTTGTCTGTATCAGCTATAGTGTCCTTAAGCATGGTCTTCATTGTAGACATTATCTCTGCAGTTATCTGTGAGATTATTTCTGTTTTAATTTTTTCCAGAACCTCATTCAGTTGCTTTGTTGTTACCACTTCAGATAGGCCAGGTGGGTGGCTTTCGGATTGTCCCACCTCGTTGCTCCCTAGGTTTGCCTTTGGTGAATTGGATGTGTGTGGTTGCATCTTGTTTAAGTGTCATCTCATTTTTTCTTTCTTTAATTCCTGGGGTGATGTTTGCAAATTACCTATAGTAGGTTACTTTATTGCTAGTGTTTAAGATCTTTAGAAGATGACTACTTCTCTGCAGTATCTTCCAAGTGGAGCTTGCTTTTAGGTTTTGAGCTTTCTGCCAGATCCTACCTCTTCAATTCGTTGGGTATGCGAAGTTGCTACCTGTTTGGCCCAGTCCTTGATTCTTTGGTACTGTGCCTCTGTATTTTCTGTGTCCCTTAGTCAATCTCAATCATGAAATATCAGGAAGGAAAGATGTTTAGAACAATTATTTCACATTTGGCTATAATGTTAACTAAAGCATCAAACACAGCCTAGAAAATGACAGACTGAGCTAACCAGTTATTTACCACTTTTAGCTGTATAGAGTTGCGGTTATATAACAAAATCTAAAACACACCAGAAAAATTATATGCAGTATACAAGTCCTATGTATGTCAATTTTTCCCTGAGGAGTTTAAATTTAAAATGAGTTAAGGAGGAAATAGAGTATTGGGAGAAGAGGAAGGAATTAGATGTAAGGTTAGAGGACCAAGAGGGATCCCACTAAAATTGGGACACTAGTGCAGAGGACAGGTGGTAAAAAGAGAAGGAAGGGATAAAAGGAAGAACAGATCACAACCACAGTCACAAAGAAGTTAGAGGCGCTGTTTACACTCATATAAAAAACCAGAGAGAATAATGAAGGAAAGAGCAAATACACATACAGAAACAAAAACGAAGATAAAAACAATAAAACAGACAGATCAAAAATAAAACCCCACCAAAAAACAAAACAAAACAAAACAAAAACAAAAAAACCCTTCGCCAGAACAAAAAACAAATCAGTGAGAAAAAAAAAATAAATAAAAATAAAAATTAAAATTAAAAAAAATAAAAAGAATCAGTTCCAGGTGTTGACTCTGTTGTAGGCAGGTACCTTGTGGTGACAGAGTCCTGTTCTGTGCAGGTCCATCCCAGTAAGCCAGGAGCGCCCTCTGGCGGGTGGTGAGCAGAGGCGCGTACTTTCAGGCAGAGACCAGTCTAGCTCGCCTCCGCTCTCAGTGCCCTTTCACGATCCCTGGGCCTGAGAGGCTCAGCGTGCTGTCCGGAGCGCGGGTTCCTTGCACTGGTTCCCGCCGCTCTGGTTTTTAGCCACGCCCCCCACAATGGCACCGGGCCAGTCGCTCTCTGGCACGGGACAGGTGTGGCTGAGAGTCCAGTCTCGTTCGCCTGCTGACCTCAGCACACTTTCGTGGGCCTGAGAGGCCCCGTGCTGTCCTGTCCGGAGCACAAGTTCCCAGAGCAGTTTCCGAGCCGCTCTGAGTTTCGCCGCACCCCCCACAATGGCACCCGGCCGGTCGCTCTCTGGCGCGGGGCAGCTGTGGCTGAGAGACACTCACCGCTGGTCAGCGCCGTTCTCCGCCGCTCCCCTGCCCCGCCGCTGTCTCAGGATCCTCCGTGGGGTCTCCCTACCAAGGATATTTTAAAGTACACTAATCAACAGCCGGATGAAGAGAGAGGGCAAGGTTGGGAAGCTGGGAGCAGCAAGTTGTTTATCTTTGAGTCATCTAGCAGCTGCTGAATTGATTTTTCATGGTCCCTTGCTGTTTTTAAGAATTCTTTCTTTTCATGATCACTAATTGCAAGCCTGTCTTCTATATCTGATATCCTGTCCTCACATTGGCTTAATCTGCTACAAATACTTTCAATGGAATTTTTGTTCTCTTGGATATCTGCTTGAATCTGCTTTATGGATTCCATTTCTTTCCTATGCTGAGCATTCATGGTTTCTATAGTTTTCTTAAGCTCATCTATTTTTTTGTCTGTATCAGCTATAGTGTCCTTAAGCATAGTCTTCATTGTGGACATTATCTCTGCAGTTATCTGTGAAATTATTTCTGTTTTAATTTTTTCCAGAGCCTCATTCAATTGTTTTGTTGTTACCCCTTCAGATATGCCAGGTGGGTGGCTTTCGGATTGTCCCACCTCATTGCCCCCTAGGTTTGCCTTTGGTGAATTGGATGTGTGGGGTTGCATCTTGTTTAAGTGTCGTCTCATCTTTTCTTTCTTTAATTCCTGGGGTGATGTTTGTAAATTACCTATGATAGGTTACTTTATTGCTAGTGTTCAAGATCCTTAGAAGATGACTACTTCTCTGCAGTATCTTCCAAGTGGAGCTTGCTTTTGGGTTTTGAGCTTTCTGCCAGATCCTACCTCTTCAATTCGTTGGATGTGGGAAGTTGCTACCTGTTTGGCCCAGTCCTTGATTCTTTGGTACTGTGCCTCTGTATTTTCTGTGTCCCTTAGTCAATATCAATCATGAAATATCAGGAAGGAAAGCTGTTTAGAACAATTATTTTACATTTGGCTATAATGGTAACTGAAGCATCAAACACAGCCTAGAAAATGACAGACTGAGCTAACCAGTTATTTACCACTTTTAGCTGTATAAAGTAGAGTTGCGGTTATATAACAAAATCTAAAACACACCAGAAAAATTATATGCAGTATACAAGTCCTTAGTATGTCAATTTTTCCCCTCAGGAGTTTAAATTTAAAATGAGTTAAGGAGGCAATAGAGTATTGTGAGAAGAGGAAGGAATTAGATGTAAGGTTAGAGGACCAAGAGGGATCCCACTAACATTGGGACACTGGTGCAGAGGACTGGTGGGAAAAAGAGAAGGAAAGGATAAAAGGAAGAACAGATCACAACCACAATCACAAAGAGGTTAGAGGCGCTGTTTAAATTCATATAAAAGACAGAGAGAATAATGAAGGAAAGAGCAAATAGACAAACAGAAACAAAAATGAAGACAAAAACAACAAAGCAAAGAGATAAAACAGAAATAAAACCCCACAAAAGAAAAAAATAAAAACCAAAATAAAAACAAAATAAAATAAAACAAAAATAAAAACCCCTTCACCAGAACAAAAAACTAATGAGAGAGAAAAAAAAATAAAAAAATATAAAAAAAATAAAAATAATCAGTTCCAGGTGTTGACTCTGCTGTAGGCAGGCACCGTGCGATGACAGAGTCCTGTTCCGTGCAGGTCCGTCCCAGCGAGCCAGGAGTGGCCCTCTGGTGGGCGGTGAGCAGAGCATGGTCTTTCAGGCGGAGACCGTTCTCCTTCGCCCGCTGCTGTCAGCTCACTGCTTTCGCGCCGCTCTGATTTTTGCCACGCCCCCCCACAATGACGCCCGGCCAGTCGCTCTCTGGCATGGGACAGCTGTAGCTGAGAGACACTCACCGCCGGCCAGCGCCGTTCTCCGCTGCTCCCCTACCCCGCCGCTGTCTCGCGATCCTCTGTGGGGGCTCCCTGGGCGCCAGTTGTCACCATGTGTCCGTAGCTTTGAGCTTCTGTCTCGCCGTGATTCCTGGGATGGTAGAAGGTGCGCGCGCGCGGGGTCTGCTCCTTCTTTGTTGAAAAGTACCCTTCACTGGTGCCGGGGGTCCCAAGCTGCGCTTCAGAACTTTTCTGGGTCCCGGGGAGGCATCTGCCCCCCTCCTGCGCTCTCCTGGTCACTATATTCCCGTAGTCCAATGGCAACTTTTAGAGAGTTTCTCTGCGTGCTTCTTATTCATCCGCCATCCTTTTTCCTCCTCTTGAAGTTTTTCTTGACCAACATCAATACCTACTTTGAGAACCTTTACTCTAATAAGATAGAAAACACAGAAGAAATGGACAGATTTCTAGATACATATGAATTATCAAAGTTGAATCAAGAAGATATAAAAATCTAAATAACCCAATATCAGTCAATAAAATTGAAAAAGTAATTAAAAACTTACCAACAAAGAAAAGCTCAGGTCCTGATGGATTTGCTGTTGAATTCTACAAGAAACTGAGAGAAGACCTAATGCCATTACTTGTCAAACTCTAATGAAATTGAAAGGGAAACAATACTCCCAAAGTCATTCCTGGAAGCAAGTATTACCCTGATACGAAAGCCAGAGAAGGACTTTTCCTTCTCTTTTATAAACATGGTTGGCAATACTCAGCTTAAAATTTTTCTCAAGTTTTCTAGTTTTCTGTTTTGTTACATCATTCTGGGTGTGTCATACTAACTAGATGGTGCAGTTCTGAGGATAGGGACATCACCACTCTCTTTGAGTTCTCATCATAGTGCCACAGGGCAGTAAAGGGTCTCAGTGACAAAGAAATGGTCCAGCACCATGAAGGTCAAATCCTTTTGTCAATCTGGTTTTGATGGGGGAGGAGATTCCTGCTTCCCTGCCATTTTAGGGACAGTCTTGGGGTATTACTTCTGTTTTTTCTTCCTTTTGCATCCTCATTCTCTTATCATAGTGGGAGCTGGAATGGCTCCCGTGATGAGCAAGGTGGCTGACTTTGGTGTCTGTTGGATGAAGCAAGCCTGGAGCCCTGCCTACTCCGACCGAGGCTTTCTTCCACGCTTCAGGGATCTGAGCTGCTCTGTGGTCATCCATGCATTTGATGTGATGGGCACTCTGAAGAATTCATCCTCTCAGGCAGCTTTCAATCTCTAGACTTGAGGGACAAGGATTAAGAGTTCCACTCAAGTTGTAGGGCAAGCCACATTCTCCAATCTTGGGGCAATAAAGCCAGGGATGTATTTTAATGCCTAGTTTTATGCTATATCCATTCTTCACTTGGTTAGAACCAGTAAATGAGTGGTACATATTTATACTGCTAGGACCCCCACACTGATAACAATTGTAAATATATTTCTTCCTTTCCTTTTCTTAATAAACACATTCTATATTCACTTCTAAATGGAATTTGTAATTTATTTAATCTTGGAATACATCTAAACACATACTGTTTCAAGTCTCTTTTCAACTTGATATCTAGAACATCACCACTCATATACAGCTATTGTAGATTATGATCTGTCATAGTCGATCTAGTAAGCCTTTCATTCTTTTATTTTCCATCTCACCAGTAATGCAAAATTGCTATTTAAAAATTATAAAACACTGAATTAAAAAGAAAAAATTACATATTGTTTTGACAGATATTATTCAGTATACATACGTATATAGTTTCTATCTTCTATCTATATATCTTTTACCTACCTATTTAACTTGAACATACTATTTCTAGTATTTCACCTATTTTTTTATCTAACAATTTTGTGGACATACTACTATATACAAAAGATTTTTCAGAAAATATTTGTTAAATGAATTAATAAAGTTTAGTACCTGTAGAATTTGTATTATATAATTTTTCTATTACACAATTTAGATTTTTCCAGATTGGCACTATTACAAATAAAGTTATATTTTCTTATTTTCAAAATATTTTTTCTGGCTACAAAAGTTCTGCTACTTTATTCCCCTTTCAGTCAATTGAATCTTCTTCAGTGGGTTATGAGAATATAGGCTTTTCTCTTGGTATGGTTGCTGGGACCACCTAAGTAACAGGTCCCTGTCTAGTAAATGGTACCAGTGTTTCAATAAATAGATGAAAATTATGCTATGCACAAGAGTGAAATAAAAACTGAATAATGTGGTGGAAATGCAGTATATATTACATTTCCATCCAATTTTTATGGGCCTCCTAACTGATTTTCTGTCATTTCCTCATTTCATTGCTCCTAGTTCCTGTTTTCTCTCAATCCTTAATTTCATGTCTGTATGAAACTTCATTCCACACAAAAATGTGTGAATCATAAGAAGAAAAAGTTACCAGACGCAGAGGTTTGATTCAACCACCAAGGTGAAAGTTTGATTCTACCACCAAGGAATTTTGTCTACGCCAGGAAAGGAAAGAAAAGTACAGCAATAGGTATGACATATAGGAAAACATAAATGCTATGACTATAAAGGTTGTATTTCCTGAATACAAAATTTTCATTTATTCAACTCATGTCTCATCCTAGGACAAATCACTGAAAATCAAGAAATCCTAGCAATTCTGTAACAAACCATTTCTGCAAGAGTGGTAAAACCACTGCAATAGGGAGGGGGTGATGGAAGAATTCAGAAACATCAATATCCCCAGCTTGCTAACCATAATCTTCTGTTGCCCCAGAGGAAAGGGTTTTCAACCCCCAATCCTTGGGGGTGGGTGGGAGTAGCCTCTTCTGGATTTATGTCTTGTGCAGCTTTGTGGTTGATGTTTTTGTCCTGGACTCAGGTGTTTATGTGCCAAGGGCAGGTGCTGCAAGAGCCCAAGTCCACTTTCCTTGCTGTCCAGTGCTCTGTAGTCTGCCCAAGGTTCCCTCTCAACCTCCAGGGAATCTGGGTGCTACTGGTACCTTCCCATCATCAAGCCCCTGTGTACTTACCTGGTCCCTTTATTTCAAAGGGAATAGGGTAGGATCCTTACACCTGTTCCTGGAAGGACCCACCATTTTTTTTTCCCTAGGGATATGTAATCACTGTAGGCAGAGATATAACTGTCATTAATGAAGCCTGAGGGAGATGTGTCTCAAATTTCTCCTTTTAGAGCTCTCAGCAAAAGAGAAGCACACTCCCCCCATGTATTTTTCTCAGAAATCTGCCATAACAAAGCACTTCAGAGTCATTTCCAAAGTGGTACGTCTTTACCTCATGTCAAGAATCTCCAAAGAGACAGATCCATGAAAGTATCAGTGTATGTACAGATATGGATTAGATACAGATATTAGATATAACTAGAGATACAGATATATGAGAGGGAATTTATTAGCGTAACTGACTCACATGGCAATGGAGGCCGAGAAGTCCCAGTTTAGGCTGCCTGCAAGCTGGAGACTCTTTAGGGCTGGTAGTTTGGCTCAGTCCAGATCTGGAGCCCTCAGAACCAGGGAAGCTGATGGTGTATCTCTTTTTGTGAGGCTGAAGGCATGAGAACCCAGAGAATTTATGGGGTATGTCTTAGAGTCCAGTATGGAAAACCTGGTGTTCTGATGCTCAAGGGCAAAAGAGCATCTCAGCTCTAGGAGGGAGTGAAAAAATCAGTTTCTCTACCTTTCTGTTGTACTTATCCTCCCAGCCCATTGGATGTGCTGCCAACATCAAGGGTGGGTCTTTCCCATTTGGTCCACTCAATCACAGGCCCACATCCTTGGAAACACCCTCACAGATCTGGCACACCTGGGCAGTACTATCCTTCTAATCAAATACTAAACAGTATGGATTTCTCTTCTCAGAAAATTAGCAGAAGAGAAATGGATGTGGTACATACTAAGCTTTGATAACATTAACGCATTTCCTGCTAAGTGGTAATCCATTAATATAGTAAAGTTGACATCTAAAATTAACTATAGCATGGGCCGGTGAGATGGCTCAGCGGCGTAAGTGCCTGCCTGGCAAGTGCGAGGGCCCGAGTTCGACTCCTGGAATCCACATACGAAAAAAGGGCCAGTGATATCGCTCAGCGGCACGGGTGCCTGCTGGCGCGCAAGGTCCTGAGGTCGAACCCCGGTACCCCCCCAAAAAAACAAAAAAACAAAAAACTATAGCAAGTCCACATCCCAAATTGGCACTCATTTGCTTCTCCTTAAATCATACATAATCTCCACATAATGCCAATAAAAAGGTAGTAGTTCCATCTAACATGATACAACTATTCTGAGCCTGAAAGTGCACTATCTCTTCCCAAAAGAGGAGTTAATATCCTTGGATAGTCTTTACCCTTCTGCTGATGTCCCATCACTTAAATATTGTGATGTACAATTAGGAACATTTATACTGATAAAAAACAAATAAATCTTGTGTTGTTTGATAAAGTAATGTTTAATGAAAACAAGTATATTACATATTCAAACATTCCCATGCACACAAACACACAAAATATGTTCATAGAAAATAAGGAGGAAATTGGACAATTTCAGTAGTAGTTTCTGTAACTGGTCTCACGATCAGAGAGGCATAAAACTACTTTGTTCCACGTGTTTTAATTTTTGGCTGAAAGAAAAATACCATAATAATTTAAAAAGAAAATTCTTTACAAATATCATAAATATCTTCACATCATTTGCTCAGGTAGAGAGGTCTATACATATAACTCTTCCCCAAATATCTTTGTCCCCAATTTTCCAGTTATGTTCTTTCCAAGTCCCTGCCCATCCAGCCATACCACTGGCTACAGCCCAGGAATCAGTATGCAGTCTCTCACCTGGCCACCTTTTCTTCCAAGCAAAATGTACAACCCGGTACACTGTCCAAAGTTCTGCCCACTGTGAAGAGTTTCCTTTACCGCTGTCCTTCAGGGATGTCTTGGAAAGGGGGTGTAATACTGCTGCTGTCCACTTTTGCATGGTGCCTCTGTTACGTGCAGAACTATCTGTAGTCTTCTCTTCCTCTGTTAGCTGATTATATGGTACACTCCAAGAGGGCAGAGGCACATGCTGGGAGACCAAAGGCAGTGTAGCAGGGATGACATTCAATATCCATTTCTATGTATATGGAGGGAATAACATGATACCGTCTCACCCTCAATAGGCAATATCTTATAGAAAGTTGAAATATCAGAAGTGGGCTCAACAAAATTGGAACATTCATGTTCTTCATCATCTGAGATCATCCTGTAAGGTATAGCTAAAGCAGTGACATAAAAAATCAATCAATCAATCAAAATTACAGTTATTTTCATTGTCTACCTAGCAAATCTAAAATAATTAAAAAAATATCTATCATAACCCATCAAAGGGCTAAATTCTTATTACACAGTAAATGTATGTAAAGCATATCTTCCTTAACACCCAGAAGTAATCAGTTGACAATACAAAGGAAAGTCTATTTTAGAAATAAAAATTAGAAACTAAGAATAAACTTAGGTAGAGACATGAGATTATGGATAATAAATGCCATAAATAATACCACATTCTCTATTATTGAATTATTTATGAAATTGTAATAATTGTCCCAAATTTCCCCTAATGGTGCTCATGAATGTAAATTAATTGCAAAGTTGCACAGAGAAGGTGTTTAATTGAAATAAATGTGCATTCTCTTAAGTTATTCTTTACTTGATTATACATTTGAAAAGCATATGGTTTTTACTTTGATTTTGAATATACTTAAAGTTCCCTTTGTTTCCATGATCTCAGTTCTGATAAAGAATTCAGGAATTCTTCCCATGTGTCCGATGATCCTTACTTTGGAGATTGCTAATGGTATAGTTATGACAATCTATTGGTGTCCAACCAGGGGGGAGGGAGAGACATATTCCACTTCTAGATTTTTCTGCACGTGTCACCCATGTACGCTGTTCACCATGATGTCATTAAAGTTATCTTAGGAGATAACATTTAGGTGCAAAGTATATAAAAAAATCAAATTGCTTCTTCTAAACATATGTCATATACTTTATGTGTCATAGTGTTTCATTACTTTTCATCTAATTTATTCTTAGATTCTTACTCTTTTACCATTTTTTAAAACAAATTGTTAAATGTTTATTTCTATCTTTTTAAATTTTGTCTTTTATTGCTACATGTTTGCAGTACATAATGATTACATTCCTCACAGGGAGTAGGTACATGCACATAACACATGTTAATTTTGTTTTTGTCCAGTTCCCTCCCCTTCACTCTTCCTGCATCTCTTGATCCCCTTCCCCTTTGAGAAAAATCTGTTTCTTATTATCTAACTTTTATTTTGCTCTTTATTCATACTTGTGGTTTCTCATATAAGAGAAACTATGCAATATTTCAACTTGTGTGTCTGATTTATTTTACTTAACATTATGGGCTCAAGATGCGTTCATTTTCCTACATATGACTCAAGTTTATCTTTATGGCAGAGTAATACTCCATTGTGTATAAATGCAACATTTTCATAATCCATTCATCTAACCATGGACAGATAACCCCCTTCTAAGATTTAGCTGCTATGAATTGTGCTATTATAAACATGGTTATACATGTATCATTATAATATGGTGTCTTTAATTCTTTTGGGTAGATACCTAGAAGGGGAATAGCTGGGTTGAATGGAATCTATACTTTTAGTTGTTTGAAGAATCGCCATACTTATTTCCATAATGGTTGTTTTGGTTTACATTCCTACCAACAATGTAGCAGGATTCCTTTCCCCCCTCAGCCTCACAAGTATTTGTTATTTTTGATTTCTTGATGATAGCCATTTTTTCTGGAGGAAGATGAAATCTCAGTGTTGTTTTAATTTGCATTTCTTTAATGGCCAGTAATGTTGGACATTTTTCATGCACTTATTGGGCATTTGTACTTCTTCCAAGATGTTTCTATTCCTTTTAGTTGCCTGGTTTTTGAGGGGGTCTTTTATTTTGCAGGTCTAATTATTTTCATTATAAGTTTCTAAAACTTTATTAGTACATGTGTATTGTACATAATGTTTGCATTCCTGTGGGAAGTTGGTACATGTACATATCTTAATTCCTTTTTTCTTCCATTCCCTTCCCTTCCTCTCACTCCTCTATATTTTTGAGCCCCCTTCTCTTTGAGAATGATCTACTTCCCTACTTCCTATTATCTATCTTTTATTTTATTTTTCTCTTCATTTTTACTCTGGGTTTCTCATGTAAGAAGGATCATGCAATATTTAATCTTGTGCATCTGATTTATTTCACTTAAAGTTATAGTCCTAAGGTGCATCCTTTTTTTAAAATAAATGATTCAAATTTATCTTTTGTTGCCAGAGTAGTACTCCACTGTGTGTGAATACTACATTTTTCTTTATTTATTAATCTGTTGATGAACATATAGGCCACTTCTAAGATTTTGCTATTATGAATTGTGCTGCTATTATGAATTGAACATGGTACGCAGGTATCACTGTAACATGATGTCTTTAACTCTTTCAGGAAGATACCTGAAGGGAAATAGCTGGGTCAAATGGAAATTCTACTTTCAATTTTTTGAGAAATCTCCATACTAATTTCCATACTGGTTGTATTAGTTTACATTCCCACCAACAGTGTAGAAGTGTTCCTTTTACCTATTATCCTTTCCAGGGTTTGCTATTATTTGATTTCTTGATGATGGTCATTCTTTCTAGAGTAAGATGGAATCTCAGTGTTATTTTAATTTACATTTCTCTAATAGCCAAGATGTTGAACATTTCTTCATGTATTTATTTTACTTCTTTGTGCTTTCTATTTATTCAACTATTTGTATTTTATTTATTGTACTTCTTCTGTGAAGTGTTTATTCATTTCTTTTGACCATTTTTTGATTGGGTATTTTATTTGAGGAGGTCTTTTTTTTTGAGTACTTTACATATTCTAGGTATTAGTTATCTGTCTGAGGAAGAGCTGGCAAAATTTTTTCCCATTCTGTAGGTTGTCTCTTCACTCTGTTGGTTGTAGTATTTAATTTTTCTTGATGCTGCTGTGAATGGCATTGATTTCCTAATGTCTGTCTCAGGAAGTTCATTACAAGAATGCTGTTGGTTTTTGTGTGTTGATTCTGTATCCTGCTACACTACTGAATCTGGTTATTAATTCTAGGAGACTTCTGTTGGAATTTTTTGGATCTCCTATGTACAGGATAATTTTGTTTGCAAATAATGGTAATTTGACTTCTTCCTTTCCTGTAGATATCTCTTTTATTTTTTTCTTCTACCCAGTTGATCTTGCTAATGTTTTGAGTGGTATATTGAATAGGAGGGTGATACAGGATATTCTTTTTTTTTTAAGAGAAGAAAACAAAACAAAACAAAACAAAAAAAGAACAAAAGTTCAAAACAGCATAATAGGAGGGTAACGATGGTTAATACATTATGTTAGTTACTCAGGGTACAAGATATCAGCATTCAATTGTCCAAACGTTAGTGGCATAAACCTTTCTCTTCAATGAACTAAGCAAAATTAGTAGTGTATCTATCTTAACCATCTTATATATAAATACAAATTATTTTTCCTTTCCCTTCTTTCTTTTCCCCATTCCCTCATCCCAGACTCTCTTTCCTTTTGACCAGTTTCTTTCTGATTCATCATATCTACGGTACATTTTGGATCTTATTTACTCTTTCAGTTTCTCACACTGGGGAGACAATATGATGTTTGCACATGTGTGTCTGGTTAATTTCACTTATGAGTATTTTCTCGAGTTGCATCCATTTACCTATAAAAGTCTCCAGTTTATCCTTCTTTATGGCTGAGTAGTACTCCATTGTATAAAAATATCACATCTTTTTTATCCATTCCTTGGTTGATGGGAATTTGGGTTGTTTCCAAGATCTGGCTATTACAAATTGTGCTGCTATAAACATGGGTGCACATATATCGCTGTGGTATGATGTTTTTAATTCTTCTGGGAAGATACCCAGCAGGGGAATGGCTGGGTCAAATGGGACCTCCAATCCTAGTTTTTTGAGGAATCTCCACATTGATTTCCACAGTGGTTGCACCAGTCAGCACTTCCACCAACAGTGGAAAAGTGTTCCTTTTTCCCCACAGCCCCTCCAGCATTTGTTATTAGTTGATTTCTTGATAATAGCCATTCTTTCTGGGGTGAGATGGTATCTCAGTGTTGTTTTAATTTGCATCTCTCGAATGACTAGTGATGTTACACTTTTTTTTGTATATTTATTTGCCATTTGTATTCCTTCATCTGAGAAATGTGCATTCATCTCAGATGCCCATTTATGGATTGGGTCTTTAAATTTGGGAGGTCTGATTTTTTTGAGTTTTTTGTATGTTCTCAATAGTAATCCTTTGTCTGAGGAACAGCTGGAAAACATTTTTTCCCACGTTGTGGGTTGTCTCTGCACTCTGTTGGTGGTTTCTCTTGCTGTGCACAAACTTTTTAATTAGATGAGATCCCAGTTGTTGATTCTTTGTGATAGTTCCTATGTGGTTGAGGTTTTAGTCATAAAGTCTTTGCCTACACCAATGTCTTCAAGGGTTTTACCTATCCTACCTTCCAGCAGATTTAATGTTTCTGTTTTAATATTTAGATCTCTGATCCATTTTGAATTTAGTTTAGTGCATGGTGAAAGATATGGGTCTAATTTTAATCTTTGGCATGTGCAGAGCCAGTTTTTCCAGCACCATTTATTAAAGAGGCGATCTTTCTTCCAGTGGATGTGTTTGGCACCTTTGTCAAATATAAGGTGGCTTAGTATGTCTGGAGTTGTTTCTGCATCTTCTAATCTGTCCCATTGATCTTTGGGTCTGTTTTTTTGGCCAATACCACACTGTTTTTATCACAGTAGCTTTATAGTATAATTTCAAGTCGGGGATTGTGAGGCCCCCTGCCTTGCCATTGTTGCCCAGAACTGCCTTTGCTATTCTAGGTCTCTTCTGATACCAAATGAATTTTAGGATTGTTTTCTCTAATTCTGTGAGATATGCTGTTGGAATTTTGATTGGAATTGCATTAAATCTGTATAACAATTTGGCAAGTATGGCCATTTTCACTATATTGGTTCTTCCTATCCAGGAGCAAGGGATATCTTTCTGTTTTCTGATATCCTCTTCAATCTCCTTTTTTCAGAGTACTGTAGTTTTCATTGTAAAGGTCTTTTACAACCTTTGTGGGGTTGATTCCTAGGTATTTCATTTTTTTGGATGTTATTGTGAAAGGTATTGTTTTCCTAATTTCTCTTTCAGTAAGTTTGTCATTTGTGTACCGAAAGGCTATTGATTTTTGAGAATTGACTTTGTATCCAGCTATGCTACTGAATTTGCTTACTAAATGGAGCAATTTTTTAGTGGAGTTTTTGGGGTCTTCTATGTAGAATATCATGTCATCTGCAAATAATGATAATTTAACTTCTTCCTTTCCAATCCTTATTCCTTTTATTTCTTTCTCTTGTCTAATTGCTCTGGCTAAAGTTTCCAGGACTATGTTGAATAAGAGTGGGGACAGCAGACATCCTTGTCTTGTTCCAATATAGGATATTCTTGTCTTATTCCTGATTTTAGAACATAAGGTTTTAGCTTTCCCCTTTTTAATATGATGTTGGTGCCAAGGGTGGTAGGATGCCTGTAATCCTAGCACTCAGAAAGCTGAGGTAGGAGGATCACTGTACGTTTGAGGTCGGCCTGGGTTACAGAGCGAGTTCAAGTCCAGTCTGCACTACAAAGTGAGACCCTGTTTCAAAAAATTCAAAAAGCATGATATTTTGGCAGTCAGTTTGTCATAAATGGCTTATCAATTTGAGATAAGATCCTTCTACACCTATATTCTTCAGGGGTTTTATGAATGGATGTATGATTTTGTCAAAAAATTTTTCTGCATCAATTGAGATGATCTTTTGATTTTTATTTTTGCTTCTGTTTATGTGATGTACTACATTTATTGATTTGCTTATGTTGAACCATCCTTGAATCCCTGGGATTAACCCGACTTGGTCATGATGTATGATCTTTTTGATAGTTTGTTGCATAGTTTGCCAGTATCTTGTTGAAGATTTTTGCATCTATGTTTATTAAAGAGATTGGCCTGTAGTTTTTTTGTTTGTTTGTTTTTGTGGGTGTCGAACTCAGGACTTCGCATACCAGCACTAAGATTAAGAGTATGAGTGCTACTTGCCCTAAGTAGCCTGGATAAGATATAAGGGATAGAAATAGCTATGGTCATCCCTTGCTTGCTTGCTTTTGCTGTCTTCTGCTTGCCATAACTGGTTCTCCTCTGCAATGTTCCTTTGCTAAGCCACCCTGCCTTGGAGCCAGCCCATTATAGACTGAATCTTCAACAAACTGTGAGCTCAGTGAATTTTTCCTGTTTTAACTTTGGGTGTCAGGTATTTTGTCTCAGCAATGAGGGAAAAGCAACTAAGACAGTAATCGATATATACATATAAATATACAATTAATATACATATAAATCTATCAATTTTTCTGAATTCTTCAATTTATTGGAGTACAGGTTTTTGAAACAGTTATTAATAATCTTCTGGATTTTAACAGTGTGCATTGTATTTTCTTTTTTTTTTTTTTATGTGGGTACCGGGAGTCAAACTCAGGACCTCATGCTTGCCAGCAGGTGCTTGTGCCGCTGAGTGATATCAATCAGCCCTTTTTGTCCTTTATGTGGGTACCAGGAGTCGAACTCAGGACCTTGCACTTGCCAGGCAGTCGCTTATGCCACTGAGCCATTATCACCGGCCCTGTATTTTCATTTTTAATTGCATCGATTTCTTCCTTTTCTTTTTTCTTTTTAGTAAGATTGGATAAGGGTTTGTCTATTTTATGGAGCTACATACAGTCCTTTGATTAATTTTTTATTTTTTTTCTTTCAATTTCATTCATTTTTGCTCCAGTCTTAATAATTTCTTTCCTTATAGTAGTTTTGGGTCTGGATTGTTCTTTTTCTTTTTTTTACTTTGAAATGCAACATTAGGTTATTTATTTGGGCTTGCTGTATTTTTCTGATGTGGGCATTCATAGCTATAAACTTCTTCTTAAGACTGCTTTCATTGTGTCCCATAGGTTCTGATATGTTATACTGGCATTATCATTTGACTAGAAGAAATGCCTAATATCTTCCTTCATTTTTTCTGTGACTCATTGATTATTCAAGGGTGTGCTGTTTAATTTCCATATGTTTGCATAATTTCTGTTCTTTTGCTATTGATTTCTAGTTTCATTGTGCGATCTGATGATATGCATGGGATAATTTTGAAGTTTTGCATTTACTTAAGCGTTCTTTATTCACTCATATGTGGTCTATTTTGGAGGTGGTCCCATGTGCTGCTGAGAAGAACGTGTATTTTTCTGTTGGGTGGGACACTCTGTACATATCTATTAAATCCATTTGTTCAAAGGTTTGGTTCAACTTTGATATTTCTTTATTTTTGTATAGTTGATCAGTCTATTGGTGACAGTGAGGTATAGAGGTCTCCCAATATAATTGTGATGATGTTTGTCTGATCTTTTATGTCCAGTACTGTTTGTTATATGAGTTCAGTGTGCTGGTGTTTGGTGAATGTATGTTTATATCTTTAGCCAACATCAACTGTGTGTCACTTCTGAGCTCACCAGTGTATTTTGCTCTCTCTTTTCACGTACTGCTTTCTCTTCCTGGAAGGCATGTGCCTAACCATGTTTGCCTCCAGAAATCTTAGGTCTCTAGTTTCCATATGACTTCTATTACTACATCCTTTTTGACTGTTCCGGAAAGTCAGCACATATTCTTTTGTATTTACACCGTGTTACGTAAACAAGTCTATGCAATGCCCATGATGGTACAGGCATTAAGATTCTTAGAATCCAAAGACTTTCTTACATGTTTATCATCATCTGTTAAAAACCTGGGGCCGGTGAGATGGCTCAGCGGCTTAAGCACCTGCCCGGCAAGCGCGAGGGCCCGAGTTCGACTCCCGGAACCCACATACAAAAAAGGGGCCGGTGATATCGCTCAGCGGCACGGGCACCTCCTGGCGCGCGAGGTCTTGAGGTCGACCCCCCGGTACCCACACACACAAAAAAAAACCTGCAAAGTCCTGTAAAGGCAGACACTTTTCTGTGTAATGGCCATTACAGACCACGACTCCCTCAAGGATACAGGTTTTCTGCTTCCTTTAAACTTCTACTACATCTCATTAGCCAAAGGATCAAAAATCAGGGTGCTTCATTACACTGCACACCTTTGACTAAGAAGAAAAGAAAAAAGGCAGCCTCAGTTCTAAAGCATTAGTCTTCACTTTATTATTCCCTCTAGAATTCTGTTTTGACAAATAAAGTAGGAGGTAGTTTGTCTAGTCGTAGCTGTTGTTTCTTTAGGATTTTTACGCACAACTTCCTAAAAGCATTACTTCCCAAGGATCAAGGCATTTTAGAGAACAAAACCCATTACACTTTTTTTTCTATACTACATATTCTATATTTAATAAAATTAATGGAAAACCAAATTTCAGGGACAAATGTTTAGATTATGTGTCCCTGGAGGGAAAAATAAGAGAGCAACAACTCCTCACTAATACTGAGAATGAAAAGACATATGATAATTCTTTTAGAACTGTCTTAGTTACTTTTCTCATTGCTGAGACAAAGTACCCAACACGCAAAGTTAAAGGAGGAAAAGTTTACTTTGGCTCATAGTTTGTAGAGATTTCAGTCCATAATTGGCTGGCTCCAAGGCAGGGTGGCATGACAAAGGGGCATCACAGAGGAGAAACAGTCCATGGCAAAACAGGGCAGTCAGAGGTCAGCCAGCAGTGAAGTAGCAAGCAGCAAACAATGACCAACGACTCTAGCTCCCCTCTTTTTGTCTCTTATATTTTATAAAAGCAACCTACCCTTAGGATAGGTAGCATTCACACCCTTAATCCTAGCATTGAACCATAAATCAATCCCAGCATCACACACCATAGATCTAGCCACCTCTGAAAAGCCCCACCTATGACTGAATGAGGCTTTGGGGGAGACATCTAGATACAAACCATAATAAGAATTCTGGAGGAAAATTCAAATTGGCAGTGTGCTTTTGCTTACTCTGCTTAGAGCACACTTTGCATTGACCATTGTCAGGTGATGTCAGGGCTTTCATTCCTCACCAAGAACTGGACATGTTTCATCAAACCAAAGTATCTGGAGTACATCCTGAGGTACTCCATCATTCTGGAGTAGTGCAGATATTTGAGATAATGATTAGGGAAAGGATAGTTGCTGAAGCCTTTCATCTCCTTGGAAGTGTTGGAGATCAAAGACTTGTATATCCAAGGATGGCCACTTTTAAGTGTCTCCTACAGGAAACAAAGAAAAAAACCCATAGAAACCCATATGGATTCCAGGATTAGGAATACAGTGAAGAAAGCATTGAAAGTGTTAGTCAGATTTTTGGTGTTTGGTGCTTTTTTTTTTTTCAAAAACATATTTATCAGTTTTCTATCATGTTGCTTAACCAAGTGAATTCATTTCCTTAGCAGGGACTTCTTAGTGGAATCCTATATACTGTGAAGGATCCAAAGTAATATCAGTAATAATATCACAACTGGATAAATATTGAAGATACTAAGAACACAAGACAACAAACAAAATACAACCAAACAAAATTAAAATTAACACAAATGGAGTTTGGAAGAGAACCTACCAAAGCCAAAATCAACCTCACAACTAATGGAATTTGGTTTCAGAGAAGGAACTGGAAACAAATGTTACCTGATTTGGGTAAATTCATGCAAATATGGAATATATTCCAATTTAAGGACAATAAGTGACAAAAATTAGATATATGGGATGAATACTTAACAGCACAACTGGCTGGTTTTTAAAGACTATGTATTATATTTTTGTAGAACACATTCCTGCTACCACTAAACTTAGTTGCCTCTTACTTTCTGGAATACAGAAAGTAATCCATGAAAAAACTCATTCCTTTAAGTTACAGTTGTCTACATTCATGATGACACACATCTTTCTTTGTAAGAGCATTTCTTTTTTCAGAGGCTATTAAATACCACAAAACAACATATAGGGTGATCTTAGAGCAGCAGAGAATTGTCAGAGGTAAGACTCAGAGATTTTTGGTCCCTTTGGTAAGCTTGATGGTAGTAGAATAAATATAAGCTTTCTGAGTTTAGAGCTTTCTCATGTAACATCTGTAACCAGTAATTCAGGGAGATGAAAGAGACAGGATTATGCACATGCTTCAAGAAGTCTCCAGTCTATTTGCATACTACTTTGAAAAGAAACCTTGAGGAATAAGTAGTTATATGCCATCCCAGTTCTTAAAAATCATCAGTAAGATACTAGCCCAGAGAATTTTGCAAGTTTTTAAAAAGATCATACATCAGGACCAAGTCAGCTTCATTCCAGAGATAGAAGAATGGTTTAACATATGTAAATCAACGAATGTAATATACCATGTAAATAGAATCAAGGGTAAAAGCTACATAATCATTTCAATAGAAGCAGAAAAAGCCTCTGAAAAATCTCAAATCCAAAATTCATTCATAATGAAAAATTTCTGATGAGAATGTATATAAAAGGACTTTTGTACGTATAGCAGGTCCACCTGAGGAATGTAAAGACTATGCACTGCAAACATGTACCAATAAAGAAAAGAGGATAAAAAGGATCTTTTGGGGGGATTTCTAGGTCTGAACCATAACATTCCATCCCTAATCCCCAAAAGATTCATGTGTTCAAAGGTGGGGCTTTTGTAAGGTGATTGGATCATAGCAGTGCTATACTTATTTCATTAATTCACTGATGAGTTCATAGCTAAATGTGCTGTTAGGAGATGAGGAAGAGTCAGAAGGTAACAGTGTGGGTGTGACCTGAAAGGATATATACTTGTCCCTGGATTCTTCTCACTCTCTTTGCTTCCTGGCTGCATGGGTTGAACAGCTTTCCTTCACCATACTCTTCAACTCTACATGTCCTTACTGTCTTGGAGTCAGCCAACTATTTACCGATTCCTCTAAAAATTATAAAACAAAATAAGCCTCTCCTCTTTTAAAACATGGATATCAGATATTTTGTTCCAGTGATGAGAAAATGAGGAAAACAGATTTTTGTACCAGGAGAGGGGTCATTGCTATGACTGTATATGACCATGTGGTTCAGAAACCTGTGGAACTGGTCAGCAGAAAGAGTCTGGAAAAGTTTGGAGACATTGGCTAAAGAAGCCCTAAAATGTTGTAAACCAAACTTGATGGGAGATTCCGGTCAGAGCTCAGAAAACCAAAGTGCTGGTAGAAATGAAGACAGTAAAGGCCAGGCTCAAGAGGTTTCAGTTTGGAACAAGGACCCCATTGGCCGTTGAACTTCAGGCTATGTGCGTTTTGTACTTGCAGAAAATTAGTCTACATTTTGTCCATATTCTGAGACTTTGCAGAAGATTGAGATTACAGGCACCTGATTAATTAATCTGGTGGAAGAAATTTCAAAACAGCACAATGTTCAGGCTGTGGCCTGGACACTGTTGGCTGCATTTGGTCAGATCTATAGTAAAAATCAGGAGCAAATATTAGAGTCAAAAGAAGTGAAAACTTTTCAGTTATAACAGAAAGGAGGAGGCTGCAAAGTTGGGGCCATGAACAGTGTGATTGCTAAAAAGATTAGCATTAAAAAAGAAGTAATTTCATCAGGACAATAGGAAAAAGCTTGAAGGCATCTCAGGAATGAACAAGACCCTACCCTTTCCAGGCTCAAGGGTGTAAAATTGTAAAGATTTCATTTGCAAAAACAGCACTCAGTGTGCTTTACTCATTCAGGGCCACATAGAGAAATGTTTCCCAGAGTTCAGGCAGCCAGGCACTCAGAAGCTGCTGCAGCCATGATCAAAGGGGGCAATTTCTTAGTGGACAATCTGTCAGTAGACCTTGGTGTAATACATATGGTACTGGTTTTATAGGCATGGATAGTGCAAGATTGTGGAGTCAAGGAGATTTCCACTTAGATTTCAGAGGAAAGCTTTGGAGGCCAGGATTAATGCCCCTGAGAGGTAAGTGTGTGAAAATATGAAAGTGAAGCTGAAAATGCAATGGACACCTGAAGAAGATGGAGATACCAGTAAAGTGCAACATTGCCTGAGGGTGCCATATGCAGTGAGCAGATCCATTACAAGAGTCTACAAGGATTGCAACCAGCAAGGATGTAGGGGTGGGGCTGTCCAAGCCCTTTGGAGTTTATATTTCACCACAACTTGCCCTGGATGCTGGACATGGTGCTACAGGATTTAATGTTGGGTTTCAATCTTGCTTTGGCCTAATTTCTTTTATCTTTCCATTTCTCCCTTTCAGAATGGGAATGTTTACCCTATGCCATTGAGAGTGCTCTACTCATTGGACTCCTCCCTTGATGAGTTCCATAACTAAACATGCTCTGAGGAAGTGGGGCCTTGTTGGCAATGAGTCCCTGGAGGTGTGACCTAGAAGGGTGTAGTTTCATCTCCAGCTGTTCCCTTCTGTCTCTGCTTCCTGACTATGAAAGGTTGAGCACATTTTCCTTTGCCATGGTTCTCTGCCATTCTTCAACCATGCACTGAGACTAGAAGCCAAAATACTGTAAACTTCTCCTCTTTTAAATTTTACCGTGTATTGCGTCCAGTGACAGGAAAGTGACTAAGACGTTATCCTTACAGAGACATACAAAATCAGCAATGTCCCCATGGGTTTTTTTTCAGTATATTGGAAGTTATGTGCACTTACAACTCTTCAATGAGTGAAGATAATTAGGATATTTATATGTCATTATCATCATCTGAATTGCTTCACTCATCTAAATATTCCCTTAAATTTCTGAAGAAAATATGCTTTCAAGATATTTGTTCAGAACTCCTACTCCCTATTCTTAGACTTTTAAAAACAAATTTATAATCAATTTAACTTTCTTTTAAATTGCTATGCTTTCATTACTTCACATACTGCCTGGCATAAAAAAGTACTAAGTAAACATGTTAAAGGAGTAAATAGAAAAGTTGAAAAGGTTGATTTTTAACTGCACACCTACAAAATGTCTTAAATGATAAAATCAAAATGTTGATTGTCTGCCTCATATCGTGAACAGTCCTGTTTCTCAAGGGTCCAAGGATCCCAGACAAGCTTGTTCCTCTTGTGGCTTAAGACACCAGCAGGAACCTGAACTCCTACCATGAAATGTGTTACTATCCACTTCCAACAGTTAGAGCTCAGAGAACAGCAATAACACCACTTTCCCAGTCCTACCCAATCTCTTGTCAGTTTAAAGCCAGTGTGACAGGAAACTATGAAGCAAAACAATCATTATTTTCAGCATCACCAATTTAGTCTTTCTGTCTGCTTCTTTTCTAGATCATCTTTTTATTACTTTCCACCTGCCCTGCATAACTTGCCTTCACATTTTTTCCATCTAACTTCATTAAGAAATTCTCTTAGAAACATACCAGTGTCAGACTCGATTCAGACATGATTCTCCCAGTACCGAACCCAGTACTGTTTGCCAGCAGAGGCATTGTTCTCAGCTCAGCAGCAGGATGCCTTCAGCAAACAGATGTTATAAAAGAGATAAGATGGAGCATGGAATCTTTCAAAACACTGGGACATCTGAAGACCCCCAAACATTCACACCGGTTGGCTCAAGGACTTTGCCCATGGAGGCACGAGACATCCAGAGAACTTTGACAACTAATGTTTACTAAGATCTTCCCGCTTAATGTCTCTTGCTTTCTTTCAAGCCCTATAAAAAAAGTCTGCTTCTCTTTGTTCTCTGCAGATGGCCTTTTCACCCTCTGTCTGCCTGCACCCAGGCACAATAAATTCCACACCATGTTGCCTTACAGAAGCCTGGTGGTCTCAGCTGGTCTCTGCCTTGTGCTGGTCCTTACAACCAGATAATTGAATTACATTATACCTGAAGTTTCAAAACATGTGGTAAGAGAAATCTATTTAGGAGATGTTTATAGCCAGAAAAAAGACCTTTTCTAAGTGAACAAGTTGCTTTTAAAAGATGATATAAGGTTTAACACGTTTACCCAAGTTCATTACATTATTAATGTAATAATTCAATTCAATTGTATCAAAGAAGGAGATTTATTATGCTATATACTCCAACCTCTTGACTTACTGACCTGGCATTTTGGGATTCTCACCTTACAAACATATTACATGAAAATTAATATAACTACAGAATCAGACTATACAGATAGTATGGATTCAGACTATACCACTGTCATAGCTTGCTACAGATTAATTGATAATCCCATAGTACTTATTTAAAGTACTCTTGAATAAATTCTTTTGGGTGCATTTTGGAAATTTTTTACAAAAGTATAAATTACTGTTAAGTTTGAAATTGATATATTGCTGCTGTAACAAATTATCACAAATTTGGTGGATTAAAAGAGGTCAATAAGAGTATCTCACATTTCAGGTCAGAAGCCTTAAATGGGACAGCAAGGCTGCATTTCCTTTAGGTTCTGCTTCCATAATCACATTCTCCTTCCCTGAATAAATCTCCTCGGTCTTCCTTTTAAGAACCTTGTGATTACTTTGTACCCAACTGGATAATCCAGGATAATTTCCCCATACCCAAATCCCTAATTTATTCACAACTGCAAAGTCTCTTTTGCAATGTAATATGGTATGTTCACAGATTATAAGGATTACAGCATGGACACTTGGGGTTGGCTTTTATTATTCAGACTACCATAATTACAAGTGGGAGGTCTTTGCTTCATAATGAGGGATAGGATTAACAAATGAAAAGTTGGATGGTGTTATTTTACAAATTAGACAGCTATTGTGAAAGAAATTTTAGGGTAGCGTTGATGTCATGATTATCTATAATAATCATGGATATTTATGTCTGAAGTCTTTAGGGACTGGGACTGTACAAATTCATTTTTGAGTAAGATCAAAGAATGAGCACTCACATATCCCCAAGCCATGGACCTTCAGGTTCCAGGAAAGTGCCTATGCTTTTCTAAATTTGTGTTCTCTAGAAATATCTTGGAATTGTCTACACCAAACCATCCTTTTGTTCAGGAGTCTCATAGTAATAATCTTGGTTATTTCAGTTCTTTAGATTATGAAACATGCATGCAGGTGGCTAAATTACTTAGTGTTTGTTTATAAATAGATCTGCTTTTTATTTTTCTGCCAAATAAGAAGGTACACTCACCCCACATCAATACTACAGTGTTACAAGAGGTTTAAGTGTTGGGAAGGGAGAGGGAAAGAGCAGGGCCATGGGTCAACCTGAGGTAGTTGTAATGCTTCTTTCTTTCCCAGGTTGCACATTCTCTACTTCTTGAAACAGAGTGAATTTAGAACACCACAATATCGTTTTTTTGTTTTGTTTGGTTTTGTTTTTTGTTTTTCTTGTATCAGGAATCAAACTCTGGACCTTGTGCTTGCCAAGCAGGTGCTTGTGCCGCTGAGCTGTATCCCTGGCCCACACATCACAATGCCTTTATCCCAAGAGCACTGGCAGTGTTTATTGGAACTTGGATGTGGTAACAAGCTGGCAACACCCTAGAAAACCATCCCAACTGGGAGATAGAGGTCTCCATCTCCCAGCTACCAGCTCCATCACTGCCATTTTTTTTTTCTGAGTTTCCTGGATTCTGGTTGCATATTTTTGATATAGAGCACTACATGTAGTATGTCTGGACCTAATATGAAGTCATGAAGTTTTTCCTCCATGTTGTTTATTTCTCTAAATGTAAATTCTCTGTAGATTATTCTGCTATCTAATCTCAGCACTGTGGGAGGCTGAAGCAGGAGGATTGAAAATTTGAGCCTAGCCTGGGCAATTTAGCAACTTAGTGAGACTATCTCTAAATAAATAAATAAATAAATAAGGTGGTGACGCAGCGCAGTGTGAAAGGTCTGCATTTAATCCCTAGAGTTCAATTCCCAGCAGGCTCTGGATTCAATCCCTAGCAAAACAAACACACACAAAAAAAGCAGAGCAAAGTTAAATGAAGAGACATCACCTACTAACATTCTAGAGTTAATGCACTTGAATTAATGAAATTAATAAATTGATTCATTTCTTCTATCTAAAAACATTGCTAGTATCTCCTCTGTATCTGGTATTGTGCTAGGCATAAAAATAAAATGATTATTAAAATATCTTCTATCCTTAGGAATTAAAATTTTGTAGAGCTCTTAGAGATAGGGAAGGAAATCAGGGGAGGGGTGAGAATAGGGAGAGGGGGATAAAGGGATTAAAAATGAGCAAGATATGTTATATACATGTACCAATTCCCCAAAACAAATTTCACTATACTGCAATACAAACATGGACTAATAAAAATAAAATAATTTTTAAAAGTTTTTGAGGGGGCCGGTGAGATGGCTCAGTGGCGTAAGCGCCTGCCTGGCAAGCGTGAGGGCCCGAGTTCGACTCCCGGAACCCACATACAAAAAAGGGGCCGGTGATATCGCTCAGCAGCACAGGCGCCTGCTGGCACGCGAGGTCCAGAGGTCGACCCCCCGGTACCCACAAAAAAAAAAAAAGTTTTTGAAGTTTAAAACCTATTTTAAGTTAAACCACATATATGCATATGTTTAGAGAGTTTTCTATAGAATTTAATAAGCCAAGTGTACATGAATGTATATTTACAATTGATTCTTCAGTATTTTAACTTACTGAGATGTGAGTGATATGAGTATCAATTACTTAATATTAGGTAAGTTTAAAATTTCACAATACATAGAATGTTTAAATCTATTTGTCCCACTTACTTTCACCTAATTAAAGAAATTATATGTATTTATGAAAACTGAGGTATTAGACAAGTATAATAGTCATCCTTTCAACTTATTTATTCTTCAATGAGAAATTGTAAAAGTTAAATTGCTGTACTTGGTATACAGGACAGTGCATTGCAGTTGTACCTACGTATTTGTAAATCTGAGTTATAATTTTATGATCTTATATATCTCATAGAGCTGAATATAACCCTGTCTGGCCCAGCTAAAAATTTTTGCCAACCATTCTGATGTCATCTCCATTTTCATTTTATCAACTGATTTAAAAATATCTTATTGATCAAAGATAAAAGGCATTTTTGAATTAATAGTTATAACCTTAACACTTTCAGTTTTTTGTATATTCACTTTTCTGTAATTCTGTTTGAATGTAATTTTTTAATGTATTTTATATGTGGACATGACAAAAAATAAGTACACATGCAAAACAAAGTGTGGGTTTAAACCTGGGTTTAAATGGGCCTTTTGACAACAAGGCTTCTCCTTTGGCATATTTATTTATTTATTTTATTTTTTTTATTTTTATTTATTTATTTATTTATTTATTTTTTATTTTAAAGAGAAGAAAAAAACAAAACAAATCAAAAGAAGAACAAATTTTCAAAACAACATAATAGGAGGGTAACAATGGTTAATACATTACGTATTACTATCTTTAAGTTAGTTATTCAGGACACCAGACATTAGCATTCAATTGTCCTTTGGCATATTTAACTGTGATATTATACAAACATCCTTGTGGTTTAAGATGACACTTTTTTTTTTTTTTTTGTGGGTACCGGGGGTTGACCTCAGGACCTCATGCACCAGCAGGCGCCCGTGCCGCTGAGTGATATCACCGGCCCTTTCTTCGTATGTGGGTTCTGGGAGTCGAACTCGGGCCCTCGCGCTTGCCAGGCAGGCGCTTACGCCGCTGAGCCATCTCACCGGCCCAAGATGACACTTTTGAAATAAAATTCTCCCCTAATGATGAGTTGAGTTCTGACACTGGATGAGGAATTCAACAGAGCCTATAGAATCTTATCTGGAATTGGCAGTCACTATTATAATTCTGTTCACTTATTTTTTAGTTTTCTTTTTTTTTCACAAGAAAGAAAAGATGATGCAGTTTTAAATATTAAAAGTGCATAAGTTGCTTTGTTACAATAAAACTAAATGTGTACACAAAAACATTCATACATGTGTTTATACAAAGATCATACAGTTTTCACTTTAGAATTGTATTCATGAGAAAGAAAAGATATAATTAAGTAGTACATAAAAAGATGATTGAACCCAAACTGTATCCCTGACAATGGGGTCAACTAAAGTTCCTTGATTATTTTGCTACCTTAATATTTTTACTTGTCTTGGTTTCATTTATACTATTACCTTAGTAAAATAATGTTTTGTGTTATTATGTGTTTATTTCTTTTTTCTATGAATCTTTGTGGTTTCCTGTCTTATATTCTGAGTGATTAGTTTGGAGATAACTACACAATGTAATAACTGTTGTTATTCTTTTATTATTTGATTATAAAATTTTTTTTCATAAAATTAAAAATGTCGGGCCGGTGAGATGGCTCAGCGGCTTAAGCGCCTGCCTGGCAAGCGCGAGGGCCCGAGTTCGACTCCCGGATCCCACATACAAAAAAGGGGCCGGTGATATCGCTCAGCGGCACGGGCGCCTGCTGGCACACGAGGTCCTGAGGTCAACCCCCCGGTACCCACAAAAAAAAAAAAAAAAAATTAAAAATGTCTTGATAGGTACTCTTATGAAAGCTTTGCCCTCAATTTTATGTAAAATATTTCCCAAAACAGCTTGGTTTTACAAAGCTTCCTTTATATTTTTACAATTTTTTTATAGTCTCAAATGAGTTAAAGAGTTAACTTATTCACATGTTTACATTTTATCTAGGACTGCTTAAAATAACAAGCCTCCAAGAAACCTTGAATGAAACATCAAAATTATCTTTTTTGTTTGTTGTTTGCTTTGCTGATTTGATTTGCTGGACTAAGGTAACATGGACAGGAAACAATTTTAGAAGCGGTTTTTAAACAAGTATTGACAGATTTTCTTTGGTATTTCATGGCCCATGTGGTAGAAAAAAAATTAAGCTAGACAAAGAGATCTTTTGTTATTGCTCTCTGAGCTCAAGACTCTGATCATGAGACATAAATGGCTAAAAAATAAAAAAAAAGACAGAACAGTTTCATTACTCAACCTCTGTTAGCCAAGCAAATGTAGATTTTTGTTTTCAGAAGAGATGACTTTTAAGTTGTTACCAGATGGCTAAGGCTTCTTTTGCTCAATTCAGATAGAAATTGCAAAAAGGCAAAGTGCAACTCTCTTAGTGTTATCTTCTCTGAGCGATGAGAATCCATAGCTCTCCATTCTTACTGTTGCAGTTCTGAACTTTGGATACCAGGAATTCTCAGCTACTATCATAACCCTATGCCCTGTGTCCATCAGGGTGAGCAGCCTGTGATAAGAGCACTTCCAGTAGTTTCTAGCACCTCCTCAAGAGCCAGAGCTATGGCTTCTGGCAGCCTTGTCTTATGTAAGGAGGAGGATTACATTAGATATTTTGAAGCAGTAATTCTTTGGTACAAGTATTAATAACAAGGTGGCATTAGTCTGAGGTTGGACAGACAATCCTGGGGAGGTGTCCTTGTAGAAATATTTTGTGTGTGTGTGTAAATTGTGATGGTCTTTGTGAAGGTTATGGTTCTGACAGAGTCTCTTTGATCATTACTCTCAGCCAATTTTGCTTGGGAACCTTGTATCCTAATCTTCTGTCTTCAT
The DNA here is from genome assembly GCA_028451465.1 of Erethizon dorsatum. Lineage (NCBI taxonomy): Eukaryota > Metazoa > Chordata > Mammalia > Rodentia > Erethizontidae > Erethizon > Erethizon dorsatum. The sequence goes on from CM051834.1 coordinate 84,995,699, forward strand.
TTATTATTTTATTTGTTATGGTTGACATCAGTGATTTCATTTTGATTCTGACAATATGCATGTCCTATTAGTTTCCTGTTGCTCATGTAATAAATTATCACAAATTTAGTGACTTACACAATATCAATTTATTATCTTGTCATCCTGGATGTCAGATGTCCCCCAGAGTTTAAATCAAGATTTCAGCAAAGCAGCAGAGCAGCTTTCTTTCTGGAACATCTGAGGATGGAGTTTATCTCTTGCTTTTCCCGTTTCCATGGTTCTCTACTTGGCTTGATTCATGGTTCTCTACATGAAAGCCTGCAATGGTGGCCCTCAACCTCTGCTTCATCACTTCTCCTCTGATTCTCCTGCCACCCTCTTTCTTTACAAGGACCTTTGGGATTGCATGTGGCCCAGATGGGTAACCCAGGAAATCACCTCATCTCAAGGTGCTTACCTTAATCACATCTGCAAAGTGTCTTTTTTTTTTTCATGGGAGGTAGCACATTTGCAGGTTCTGGGAAGTAGTTCCTTACACATTGATGGTAACTCCCTGACCTGGGTCTTTGGTGGTGCTGTCATTTTGAGAATGTCACGTAGGTCATGTGAAGTAGAGCAGTCTCTATACACCAGAAAGTTGCTGAAAGAGATGTGGATTCTCCCACATCTTCAAGTTTGAGCTTCCAGCATATCTTCAAGAGACTTTAATAAATATTTAAATTTTTATTGATGCTTTTAGGATATTTTATCGATATTTCTGCTTAGGTTTAAAATTTATGCACAATTGCTGTGTCACACTTGAGTATCCCTATGGGCAAAGAAAGAAAGTGAGAATCTTCACGAGTGTGACAACACTTCAGTCTACTTGATGAAGAATCATGGGCCCTATGATTCTACTTGATGAATAATCAATGGGCCCACCTTCGACACTACCGAAAAGACAAGAAAGTGGAGGTGTCTCCAGAGACCTTCCAAAAGATCAAGAAAGCAACACAGTGGAGGTCTTTCTGTGACATTGTCACATCTGCACCTACATTTGAGAAGAAGTCTATGGGTATTATCATGAAACTATTCAATTCACCCTGAACTAGTGACGTTCATTTAGAGATTTTTTTCCTCCAGTTGACTCTCCATTACAAGGCAAAAGTAGACCTTGTATATTTCCAAACCATTATCCCTTAGATGTCTAAGTCAAATATCAAGGTCGAGTAACACTGTGAACTGATAGACTTTTCCAGTATGTAATACTTGAGCTTTTACCTGGAATAGCTAGAACACTTCACTCTCCCTTATTCCTCACATCTTGTCTACTTCTCTAAACTTATATGTTTTTAATAGTCAATTTTTTTAAAGTTTTGAGTTTTAGGGGAACTAAAATGATAAGTGACCCAGCTAGATGGTTGTTGGTAGGAAAAAATAATAAAGGCTAACTATTCTAAATGATATGTAAACTTATTTTTGATAGATGTTTCTCAACTTTAAACTGTCTTATAAATGGTAATATCTCATAATGTTGGCTCATTTTCATTCAGATATATTGCACATTTTACCTTAAAGGGCTCAGCAGAAAGTTTAGAGAAGAATGTTCTTTAGAAACCGTCAGAAAATTATTTCTGCAGATTAAAACTCTTGGTCAAATTAAATGGATTAAAGCTTTGAGGCCTCAATCAGCCACAAAACATGGAGCAAAATCAACATACTAAAAATAGCATGCTAACAATAATCATGGCTCACAGAGTGAGACCCCTTTGGACTCAGATCTTTGGAGGTGAGATGTCCTTAGAGATCATTCTGTCCAGCACCTCAATTCTACAAAACGGCACATGCCACAGCGAGGTGTGTACTGTGTAAGAATCCACAATCCTAAGGACTGCCTTAGAAGTTTCTCCACTCTGGACACTTTCTGAGACTATGCTCTTGATATTTATTCAAATTTCTGTGGATGAAAATAATACTTAGCAGGGATTATTCAAAATAATATTATGTCTATTATTCTATATCATGGTAATAAGGTTTAGTGAAAGATGGGGAACCGGGTCACAGTGAATGGGATCCTGTTGCACTTAGACTAAGAATATCATGGCGTTGTCAGGTAGTTCCTTTAGAAATGGCTCGACAATTAAAGTATTCCAGGTCCATCTTGCCTCGAACAAAGAATTGGATGAGACAAGCCAAAAATAGTGCCAAAAGTTTATTTGAAAAATGAGGAGTAAAGGGACAAGGGAAGAACTAGCTCTGTAGAGTGAACTCAGGCCAAATGAAAGAGAAAAGGATAAAAAGTTAAAATAAATGTGCGCTCTGCATCTAGGAGATGAGATGTGGAGTGGGTTAACAGGAGGGGTCACGATAGCAGGTTCCTTGTGGTGTCTGATCTCTTTATGCCGACCTCATCTTGTGAGAGCCCATGAGAAGTTCTATACTGTATATGGGGTCTTAAGAATCATCTGGTGTTGGGGCCGGTGAGATGGCTCAGCGGCTTAAGCGCCTGCCTTGCAAGCGCGAAGGCCCGAGTTCGACTCCCGGAACCCACATACGAAAAAGGGGCCGGTGATATCGCTCAGTGGCACAGGTGCCTGTTGGCGTGTGAGGTCCTGAGGTCGTCCCCCCGGTACCCACAAAAAAAAAAAAAAAAAAAAAAAAGAATCATCTGGTGCCACCCTGGGATCTTGCAATTGACAGTTTCTGTCCATTTCTACAACCAGCTTTGCCACGCTCCACTTCCTGTATCAACGGGGGTTATTTCTATTACAATGTGGTATATGCTTATAAGAAACCCCTGGAGAAGCCCCTCCCTCATTCTTATACCCAACTTAGTTATTACTTTTTTTAGCAATTGGTCTGATTTTATCTCATAAACCTCTTCATTTGCTTATCTAAGATTTCCTTTCTGGTGTGAGTTTGGTTAAACTCAAATGTATGGCCTACCTGTCACACACATTTTCAAACACCCCCCCCCATATAAAATACCTGGGCCAATTATTATTAGAGTAATGTTGTTTTCATTTAAATGCCATAAAGAAAGATAAACTTGAGTCATATGTAGGAAAATGGATGCACATTGGGACCACAATGTTAAGGGAAATAAAGCAGACACACAAGCTTAAACATCACATGATTTCTCTTATATGAGAAACCCAAAGTATAAATAAAAAGCAAAATAAAAGGTAAATAATAGGAAGTCAAAAGACGGATCTTTCATAAAGAGGAAGGGCATAAAGAGATGGAGAGGGAGGGTGTTGGGATGGGATGAAAAAAGGAATTAAGATGTGTTATTTACCTGTACCATATCCATATAAGGAAGGTCAACATTTTGTGTTGCAAACATGTACAAAAATTAGTGAGAAAAACGAAATAGAAACCTAAAGAAATTAAAATGTCCATATGTGAGCTAGTCTGTCTAATTAAATGCTTTCCCAGTATAATCATTTGTCTTCATTTTGATACAATTCGAATAACAACAACTTGTTCCTCTCCATTTGCATAAACATCTATGTCAATCTGAGCTTAATGATGCATCATTTGGATGATAAATAACATGGGAACAGAGAGAAAAAGGACAGCACAGGTACACCTGACCCAGAGCGGACCGGAGGAAGGAGACCCAGAGGGTGTGAGCGCGCGCGTCCTCAGGGGTTTCAGGATGCGGTCTCTCTGGGTAAGGATGGCTTGCCGGGCCCCGCTCCATCTCCCAGGCCCCTGTAGACGGTACTGGTATGGAGTGCAGGGCCCATAGAAAATCTCCTTGGCCAGCTTTGTATCCCAGAGGAGGAAAGAGAGCAGATTGGGTTTGACGCCCAACTCAGAAGCAATTTCGTCCATGTAGTCGATGTACTGTACTCTTCGTGTTTTCCTTGGGCTTCGCACAGACCTGGAACAAAAAAGAAAATGATGGAAGCCCTAGGCAGAATTTTGTCACTATTTTCCCTTGCATTTCCAAAGGACTTTATTTCTATTTTGCTTATTGACTTTGTTATCTTCTACTCATTAAATCTTCTTAATTTCATATATTTGCCTTAATTAATTTCTTTGGGATACAACAATGTCTAAGTACAAGATGTGAATCCCTGAGGTCTTAAAGTTCCCAAAGCACCCAGTAGAGTGAAGAGAGAATGTTAAACGAATGGATGGATGAAGTCTGAGATATCGATTTTCCTTTCAGAAACAGAATCTAGTTTCATTGTATAAATCTGACATTGAGAAATGTGAGTCGAGTAAAAGAGTGTTAAAATGCATTGCTCACGTCATGCTTCCAAACTGCAGAAATATCCTTCCCATGTTAATTCTGGACATAAATTCTTCCCTTGAATACCCCTAGACAATCAGAATTATATTTTGACTAACTTTAAATGACTTGTTCTACATACTTGGAAATTAAAAACCACTCTGTAAAATCACTCTTGGGCCAAAGAAAAATGGAATTAAAATTACTACATAAAACATGTCAAGATTTCTCAAAATGTTGGGAAGAGATAAGTATGAATTATTTAAGAGAAACATAATGAAATATGAATGATCCAAGGACCCAAATGAAGAAGTTAGAAAGAAACACAAAACTTGACTAAGAAGCAGTAATAGCCACATATTACTAAATTTATGAATTTGGGAAAAATTCTTATAGAAACTTAAATATGGTTGTTTAAACAAGTAAACAATACAACAGACAAGTCCCTTAATTTTTTAATCAAGTCAAAACATGGAAACATAAATACACACATAAAAATATTCATTGCCTTCTTATCTACTTACTCAATGATTATCACTTAAATATTATGACTGAAAAAGAATGAGGTTCTGATTGCAAAATGATTATATAAAGCAATAACCTTTATAAAGCCCAGAAATAATTAATTAGAAACTCTATTTATTTTAGCAACAAAATATAAACTTGTAAGAATAAACTTAAATAGATACATAGGATGATAGAAATCATAAATATTTACCTGCCTTATTTCATTTTATAGCTTAGACTGTTGGTTTAGTTATTACCTGATCATTTCTTCTAAAGTTCCCCTTAAGGGTTTTATTGAGTGTAAGTTTATTGCAAAGAAGTAGATGATTAACAAGTTGAAATAAATGTGCATCTTCTTAAGCTACTCTTTACTGGAGTATACATTTTCCTTTCCACAGATTCCGAATTTAGCTAATTTCTCATGTAGTTTTAATGACCTCAATTCTAATGAGAAATATAGACGCTTCCCAGTGGTCCTGACTTTGGAGTCTGCTCATTGCATAGATATGATAATCTACGGTTGTTGTACAGGGAGGAGATCCATATTCCACAGCCAGGAAGTTTGTATGCATGTTCCCCATGTACGGGACGTTGTTCACCATAACACCAATTAACTGAATTTATCCTCAGAGATAACATTTAGTTGCAAGTCGTATGAAGAGAAAAATTCAATAGCTCCTTACAAACATATTTTATATATTTTAGCCAACACTTAAGTTTCTTACTCTTTTGCCATTTTCTTTCTCCTTCTTTTGATGTCCGCCATCATGTCACTTTCTGAAGGTAATATTTTCAGTCCTAAGAAAAAGAGACAGACATTTGAGGCCTGTCAGGAAGGCTTGAGGAGATAAGTAAATAGAATGGTTTTGAAGAACAACTGTTGTAATAATGTCTATATGAAATTCATAATCAAAGCCTTTTGAAAAAAATCTCAAGGAAGGCAATTTATTTTCTGATAAACTTGGGTTGCCAGGAAGGGAGGTTAGGTTTCACTTAAGAAAAGTAGTTTTTTAGAACTTATTTCTCAGATTAAATCCATGAGGGAAATTCTTAAACACTAAGAATTTAATGATTTTTGAATCTTTCAGAGATCCTCAAACTGCAATGCGTTTTGACTCAAATGCCTCTCTCTTAACTGAATATACCTTGTGCTTGAGCTCATATCTCAAACGCAGTATTTCTTAGTCTTCAGAGCAATTGCAAAAAATCTTAGTTATTACTATATATTCAAGATGGGTGCAGTGATAGAAAATGTCCCAAGACCGCAATAACTGCATTTGGTAAGAAAATGAAGAACAAGTAATTAAAATAGGAACATGGTGTTTGTGTGAACGAGCGCCAGGGACTAAGAGGGCAGGACAATGTGAAAGTTATGGGAAAGGCACGATAACATCAGAGAAACAGAGTAAAACAAGTGGTCCTATTGTCTCCTTCTAAATTATTCCCCTCATGGTTTCATCAAGTTCCACGTACTTCTTGGTACAAAAGTATAATGTACACCAGTACTGTCAAGTATTTTTCAGAACATAATTCAGAGGATGAGTGTGCAAAACATGAAAGGAACAAAGTTTCAAAATAGAAAAGCCATCTAGTACATCAAAATATCTTACCAACCAAGCATCTGTTACGAAGTATCAAATATCTGCCTAAAAAGGTACCCAACAAAAATGTGCATATATATTCAATGATAGACATGCATTAGATTTTCATAGCATCATTGTTGATAATTCTAATTTGCCATTGACGCAGAATAAGTACTTTGTGGACATCCATATCCATAACCATATATCGAATGGATAAGGACATGGAGTGCAATATACCAGTAAAAATAAATGAATGAAACATAAGGATGACTTTTTTTTTTTTTTGGTGGGTACCGAGGGTCGACCTCAGGACCTCATGTGCCAGCAGGAGCCTGTGCCGCTGAGCGATATCACTGGCCCTTTTTTCGTATGTGGGTACCGGGAGTCGAACTCGGGACCTCGCGCTTGCCAGGCAGGCGTGTATGCTGCTGAGCTATCTCACTCGTCCCCTTTTTTTTCGTGTTTTTTTTTTTTGAGTATTACTTTACAATAATTCTGAGAGAAAGAAACCAAACACCATGAAGTGCATATTATATGATTATATTCATGTAAAGGAATAAAAAGCAAACCTGATTGGTACTATTAGAACAGGCATTGTTACCCTTGGCAATGGTGGGGATGGTAAAGCTGGCAGTGTAAAAGAGAAGCTTCTGAGTACTTATCATATTGTTTGTTTTAAGCTAAATGATGACTAAGTAGGAGTGTGTGTGTGTGTATTCAATTTGTGAAAATTCAGGAAGTGTACAAACATGATGCAGGCACTTTTATGCATATATATATTTTACTAAAATAAATCTTAAAAATCTTTATATAAAGGAAATTAGATATGAATAAAGAGCTGAAAATACAATCAGCATAATGAGGAATTGTTTAACTACTCTTTCATATGGCCACCACTGTGTTATCCATTTGTCATCTTGAAATGTCCCATGGTGACATTTGTTGGTGCTTCTATTTCTAGTGATGGATTCACAGTGGAAGTCAGCTAATAAAGTATATACTTGTTAGAAAAAGAGAAGGAAGACTATACATGGAAACCAAGATACCAAAAAAGCAATGCTATAGAGATTTCTGAGTAAAAATCAAATGAGTTATTACTCAAATTACTTCGATGAGGGAATAGCCACATGACTTCAGGAAGGGAATGATATAGGATAGAAAAAGAGTGTAAGCTGCCTGGATAATATTCAACTCTTGCTTAGTGAACAGTAGTGCACTTCCGTATTCCTGGCTCACCTAGTAGGTAATTTTATATCTCAGAATGAATTCAGTGAGGGGAGCCACTAGCTTGTATCACATTCTGAACCAGCAATGGGCAATTGTCCTGGGAAGATAGAATCTCAACTTCTCATTAATTAAGCATTGAGAATGTGTTCAAAGATACTTGTGAAGGCCAGGGAAAGGGCTCGTTGTGATTCTGTAAATGTGCTCTGGCTCTCAGCATCTATAATGTAACTCTGCCCAGCTTGATCCCGAGACTGATAGAATCAGGGGAACAGGACAAAGAAAGGTAGCCCCCTTTCGTTTTTATGGTACAAATCTTGCTTTGCTCAGAAGCACTGATTTGAATATGGACTTGGAAAATGAGTTAAGAATATCAGCCACATGCCTGGAGTTCACCAGTAAAGTTAAATAACTTCACTGCTATTCTGAAATATATTTAGGTAAGTTCTCCCTCATTTATTTTTCTACCTTGGCCAATTTGTATTTCCATATAGCCTCACTATAAATGAACTTCTTGCCAGAAAGAAACAAATAAATGACTACCCAATAGTCAAGTGTAACCTAATGACAATCTCATACTTTTCTTTATTCCTTGAATGCTTTCATTTTTAATAGAATTCTTTCAGAAATTAAAAATCAACCTGCTAGAGAGTACCAAAGAAATCCATTTCTAATGGTGAAATTTCAAGTCCCTTGATAGAACAAGAGACAAGATTGGTTGAACAGAGGTCCTCTGAGTGTCCCTGTCATCTCAGTGCATTGTTAGGAGCCTAGTCCAATCGTGTAGAAGACCAGTACATACCCTTGAATACGTGAACAACCCATCGGCTTTGGAGTTCTGATGTGGGGATTATGGCACCTGCTGGCTGAACCATGCCAATAAAAGCTAGAGTTGGCTTCTCTAGCTGAGGGGGGAAGACAAATTTAAACAAGGAGCGCTGGCTGTCCAGGATTCCTGAGTCATCTTCCAAGAAAGGGAAAGTCCAGGAGTAGCCTGTGGCAAAGACAATGGCATCTATTTCTTCTTCAGTGTCATCCTCAAAGATGGCGGATGTGGCAGTGAACTCCTTCACGTTTGGTTTCATCAGCACTCTCCCGGTAATTATGTGCTTTGCCAGATCATCACTAAAAACGGTCTGGTGGCTAAAAATTCTGCACGATAAGGAGTATAATATGAAGGAATGAGTATGAATGTTCTTCATGAATGAGTTGTGATATGTAAATACTCAGGAAACCACCATACTCATCAATAATTTTAATACTCTTTATTAACTTCCCAGAAAAGCAATATAATTTATTGGTCAATAATTTGATTTTCGGAGTCCGAGTTTGGTCTCAACACTAGTTCTTCCTCTTACTCATTGTGAGACTTTGAAGATGACATTAATCATTTGAGTCTCAATTTATTAATCTGTAAAACTATAATAATGATAACAGATCAGATTGTGCTAATCAGATGATAATACATGTGAAATATTTTCTTGATAATAATTTTTCATCAGGAATAAGATGTTTTGATTTTTAACATATTTATTTGCTCTTAATATCATGTAAAGAAGACATTAATTGGTTCTTAATATTTTGGGGGCCTACAAGGTGCAACTGAATAAAATAGGAATTCAATGATAAAAATGTGCTCAGTGAAATACAAACTTTTGATACTTCGAATTTATGGTTTGATCAATTAATAAGAGGAAAACAGTCATATTCCCAGGTCTACATTACTTTTAACAAATATATATTTCATAGTCTAAATAATTTCTCTTTATGAAAGAGAGTCACACATATTATTTCAGTTAGTCATGATGCTCTTTTTGATTTATACATTCATTTCAACACTAATTTTCTGTTTTCACTGCTTACTGTACATTAATTCAAAGTACTATATTTTTTGCCTAGACTTTAAAATATTTAATACAAAGAACTCTGTAGGGTTAAAAAGGAGAGAGCCCAGGATGGATACATTAAATTTACATAACATTAAATTTCAAGTGTTAGGGGAAGAAAATGATTGAGAAACCCAATAGAGGAAGGGCCACAAAGGCAAAAGAACCACAGGAAGGAGATGTAGGATGAGAGGACTAGGTAAGATCAGAGTCTGCCCAGGTGCCCTGGGATAGGAGAAGAAAGGTAGGCATTTGCAAATACAGACTAGGTCCTGCAGTAACATCCAGAAGCACTGTGGTTCCAAGTAGTAGTTTGGATCGCCCCGTGGGTATGGATCATGCAAATAGAGTGGGAAGGACGCTAATGCAGTTGGGGATGTCAAGTGGCTGCGCCGTGTGAGTATGGGGTCGTTTTTCACTCAGATAATGAAATAGTCCTGGTTGATGGTAGGTTTTGAGGGTACGTGTGGAATCCTAATTTAGAATTTAGAGAGGGAACAGCAAATAGTTGAGAGATGACAGCAAAAAAGAGGAAGTAGAGGGTGGAATAGTGACATGGTTTGAGTGTCAAATAAGATAAGTATTTAAGTCCTACTTCACCCTTCTGCACCCCACACACCTCTTTCTTATCCCTCGGTGCAATGACATAGAGCTGCCAATAGGAAGGAAATAGCTTGGATATTCCCAGTCAAGAAAAATTCTATGAGGGGATAAAAATGTACCATGAACGCATGAATAGTTAGTCCTTACAAATAGCTTATAGGTTCTGTTGACTACTAATAGCTTTAAAAAAATCATTTTCTTGTCGTAAACCATTGACCTTACCTGTGTTTGGGCTGCAGCCCATAATTGGCATGGTTAAACCTTGCGTTTAATTTATTCTCTGCCCATCTGTTGAGCAGAAATGTGGGAATGAATTTTTCAACTGTTCTGTTATAACGAGTGAAGAGTGTGGCATCCATGGGATTTCCATGATCCCAAACCCGGCTCCATATCCATGCACCTTGTCTAGTGCTGAGGAAAACCTGCAAGAGAGGAGTGGCTGCCCAGTAACAGTTCTGTTTTGTATCGACCTGGTCTCACATCCTCAAGAGGTACTTTAGAAAAAAAATCGTCATGAGGAAAATTATGAACTCCTCACACCAATTCCCCAGTCTGTCTGATCCCTTTCCTCCTCTCTTACTCTGTACACAGGTCCTGTTACTTCAAGTCCATCCAGTTCACCTAGTATGTGTCATGAAACTGTTGTCATTGTAATGTTTCCTCTTGTTCTGTTAGATGGAATCTTTTCCATCCCAGCATGTGAAAAGAAGTGTTAACACAAGTAACTTAGGTTGGAAGTTAGTAGTTAATATCTATGTTCCCTCTAAGCTCTATCATTCTGTATTTCAAGCTGAAGGACAAAATCTAAATATAAAGTTGCAGATTATAACAAACATGAAATGACAAGTTCTATGTGAAAATATAAGAAGTGAATGAAAAATGGACTACACATTTTGAGAAATTTATTGCTTTCTATTTTGAGTCATTTAACTGACAATTTGAAAAATGGTTGCAGTTTTTAAAAGGAAACAATTACTAGCCTGAAAGTCATTAATTGCAAAGATCTATGATAAAATAGATAACTTCATCTCATTCAGAAAGCCTGACATGCATAGGTAGGAAATGGTTGATTTGTCTTTTCCCTATATATTGTGACTCAAGGGCCAGGGATATAGCTCAGCAGCACAGCACCTGCCTGGCAAGTGTGAGGTCCTGAGTTCGATTCCCAGTACCAAAAAAAAAATTGTGAATCAAAATAAAAAATTAATTTTGAATTGTGGAAAGTGCATCCTGATGCCCATTGAGAATCCACCATATTCTTTGTGGAGGGAATGGCTCCTCTTCTCCTGCTTTCCACAGGCAGAATTGCTGCATTATTACCAGCACCTCAGTGATAGATCAGCAGAGCATTTCTACTTATGTTTGCATATGTCATTCTCTGTTTAAACTTTAGTTCCAAATTGAAACTGTGCTGTTTTCTGTGAAATTTATTTCAGTTTGAACATTTGTATTTCCCTTGTGTATTTATAGCTCGACAATTCTAATAATCTGACTGTAGATTTATTGCTTTTTTCCCCAGGACTCCAGTGTATTCCAATGTGGGAACATAGTGCTATCTTTGATTTTGGTAGTCTTTTACTCATGTTTAGTCTGACAAAATGTTGGGCCATTGGTTTGGTGAGGTAGCAGACAAACATGGGCTACCACAGATAAAGCAATAATAAAAGTCTAAACTCACATGGTCATTACTGCAAGAGTCAAACTTATACCAAATCACAGAATCACTGTACAGTGCCAAACCTGTTCAGCGACACGACTGATCTCCCCAGCCACATCTGCTCCTGAATTTCCAAGCCCAATCACAACCACTCTTTTCCCCACAAAATCATCTGGGTGCTTGTACTCCCAACTGTGGAGATAGCTGCCTCGGAACTTCTGGATCCCTGTAAGGAAAGGGTCGAATCACAAGCAGAAACGGGAAAGAATGTTTGGCAAAGTTTATTCATAACCTTGAAATACTGTATTTGTTATATAAATCACCATCTTTGTTTGTCAGTTGCTACCAATATTATAGAATGAAATTTCCAAGGAGTAAAATAGTTACTCAGTGGCAGTGACAATATGGCCAAGACCCACATCAAAGCTTACTAATGTTCCTTTTTATATATCAGACTGTAAATTTCCTCAGTATGATGACTCTTGTCATTTTAGAAGGCTACTGAATTTTTCTAAATATGAGGAAGTATCTTCGCTTTTTGTGAGTCTGTGAAGGAATGTGCAAATACGTAATGATCCTTAGCAATAAAAAATGGTGCCGTGCTGAGAAATCAAATACACACCTCACATGCACCTGTAAACTTCTGAGAAATCATACGAAGAATGTGTAAAAAGTGATATTAATTTCAACAACATATTTTGCTTAACTTGCACTACACTCTAAGATATTAATATATCACCAAAACACAAGGTATTAAGGAGATATTTATATATTTGTGCTATATATCCTCACAATCTAGGATAGTGATGCCGAACCCCCCAGAGCTTTCAATAATACAATCAGCCCACTGCAGCCCACATACTCCAGCTTCGTTACCACTGATATAGGGTTATTCTACATAGAAAGCACATCTTGTTTATATTAGTCACATTTCACATGCTCACTAGCGACACTGAGCAAGTGGCTGCTACATTTAAACCCTACGAGCCATGAGTATTAGAGGATTCAAAACATTTCAAAAGAAAATTTGATTACATTTCAAAAATATTATGCATGTTGACACAAAGCCTACAATTTTTTTGACACATTTTATCACTCCTTGAGTGTTGCCACGACCCTAAAGTATCTGAAATTTGTGCTCTCTTCTTTCAGTTCTACCACCATGCTTTACTTGTATCCCTATCATTATCTCTTTAATGCACTGAGAAAGTCTTCTTATTGATATTACTGCTTTGTTCCTTTTTCCCTATCAATTAATATTCTATACCACTGCAAGACTGACCTTTACAAAGTACAAGTATGATTGTTCACCTGCTCCCCTCCAATAGAAACACACATACACACACACCATTACCACCACCACCACCGTGTAGTGAGAATTCATGGACTCTACAGACCTCTCTCTGTCCATTCATTGGCTCCCCACCCCCATCAATACTGTGTCATTCCTTCAGCTTACCAGGCTATTTTACACCAGCTTCTTTTCACAACTGCTTTCCATCCCATTCAGGCTGTGTTTGCCTGAGTAATTCTTAGTTTCCAGTTCCAATGTTATTTCTAGTATCAGATCTACCCTGGCTGTTTTGAAAAGTAGCATGTATTCTTTTGTATTCCCTCTGTGCCATGTAAACATATCTGGCCAATGTTCATGATTGCATGGAAATTAAGATTCTTAGAATTCAAAGACTTTCTCACACATTCATCAGTTAAATACCTTCAAAATCCTGTGAAGGCAAGTACTTTTCTGTGTAATGGCCACTGCAGGTCATGACCCCATCAAAGATATAGGTTTTCTGCTTTCCATCAGCTTCTACCACAACATCCCACTGGCCAGAAGATGAAAAATCAGGACACTTTCTCACAGTGCACACCTTAGACTGAGAGGACAGGCACAAAGGCAGCTTCAGTTCTAGAGCATTGTTCTAAGACTTCTATTTTTCCCTGAAATTCTGTTTTGACAGATAAAGTAGGTGGCACTTTCTCTAGTCATAGCTGCTGGTTCCTTAGGATTTTTATGCACAACTGCTTCATAAAAGCATTAATTCCTGAGGTTTGAAGCACTTTAGAGGTTATAATATATTAATTTTTTAATAACTCATTTTATTTAATTAATTGAAAAGTAGATTTCAGGAGCATATCATGAAACTATGTTCTTTGGGGGGTCAACATTAATTCATCACTGATCTTAAGAACGAGAAGAAATTTGATAATTCTCTCAGAACTGTGGTGGAAAATGTGAATTGAAACCATGCCTCACCTTGCTCTGCCTTGAGCAATGCATAGGTGATGTCAGGGCTTTAACTGCTTACCAGGAACTTGATGTGTTTCATCAGACCAAAGTGCCTGGTGTACATCCTGAGGTATTCCATCATTCTGGAGCTGTGCAGATAGTTGGGATAATGATCAGGGAAAGGGAAGTCGCTGAAGGCTGTCATTTCCTTGGAAGTGTTGGAAGTCAAAGACTTGTATATCCCAGGCCGTCCATCTTCAGGTGTCTCCTGCAGTACACAAAAAGCCCGTGGTTTCTAGTACGCAGGGACACAGCAAATTATGTGTTAGTCATGATCTAACTTATGGTGTTGGGTTCCTTTGTCTTTGAAAATCCGTATTTATTGGTTTTATGTCATATTGTTCAACAGAGTGGGGTCATTGGACTCACTTCCTTATGAAGGGAACTCAGGTGAAAACTGTTTATAGTGATGACACCAGTAATTATATCACAACAGGCAAAGCTTATGGATATTAAAACAACAAAACAAACAAAACCCAAACAAAAAAATTAAAGCAAACACAAAAGGAACTGCAGAAGGCCAAACCTCACAACTAAACCTCACAACTAAAGAAATTTAGTTTAAAAGAAGGCACTGGAGAAAAACATTACTTGATTTAGGAAAAAATCATGCAAATACAAAGTATATTAAAGTTTAAGGGTAAAAAGCTCCACAAAAAACTGCTAGATTTAATAAGCAAATTCAGTAGCATAGCTGGATACAAAGTCAACACTAAAATTCAATAGCCTTTCTGTACACAAATAACAAACTCACTGAAAGAGAAATTAGGGAAACAACACCTTTCATAATAGCATTCAAAAAAATGAAATACCTAAGAATCAATCTAACAAAGGAACTAAAAGTCCTCTACATTGAAAACTACAGTACTCTAAAAAAGGAGATTGAAGAGGATATCAGAAAACGGAAAGATATTCCTTGCTATTGGGTTGGAAGAACCAGTATAGCGAAAATGGCCGTATTTCCAAAATTGTTATACAGATTTAATGCAATTCTGATCAAAATTCCAACAGCATATCTCACAGAATTAGAGAAAACAATCCTAAAATTCATTTGGAACCAGAAGAGACCTAGAATAGCAAAGGCAATTCTGGGCAACAAAGGCAAGGCTGGGGACATCACAATCCCTGACTTGAAATTATACTGTAAAGCTACTGTGATTAAAAAAAAAGCATGGTACTGGCAAAAAAACCCCAAAAAACAAAAAACAAAAACAGACCCGATGATCAGTGGAACAGATTAGAAGAAACAGAAACAACTCCAGACATACTAAGCCACCTTATCGTTGACAAAGATGCCAAACACGTTTACTGGAAAAAAGATAGCCTCTTTAATAAATGGTGCTGGAAAAACTGGCTCTGCACATGCCAAAGATTAAAATTAGACCCATATCTTTCACCATGCACTAAACTAAATTCAAAATGAATCAAAGATCTAAATATTAAAACAGAAACATTAAATCTGCTGGAATACAGAATAGGTAAAACTCTTGAAGACATTGGTGTAGGCAAAGACTTTATGAATAAAACCCCTATCACACAGGAACTATCACAAAGAATCAACAACTGGTATCTCATCTAATTAAAAAGCTTGTGCACAGCAAGAGAAACCACCAACAGAGTGAAAAGTCAACCCACAATGTAGGAAAAAATGTTTGCCAGCTGTTCCTCAAACAAAGGATTACTATCAAGAACATATAAAGAACTAAAAAAAATCAGACCTCCCAAAGTTAAAGACCCAAGCGAGAAATGGGCATCTGAGATGAATACACACTTCTCAGATAAAGAAATACAAACAGCAAATAAATATATGAAAAAATGTTCAACATCACTGGCCATTCAAGAGATGCAAATTAAAATAACACTGAGATTCCATCTCACCCTGGAAAGAACGGCTATTACCAGAAATCAACCAATAACAAATCCTGGAGGGGCTGTGGGGAGAAGGAACCCTTCTTCACTGTTGGTGGGAGTGTAGACTGGTACAACCACTGTGGAAATCAGTGTGAAGATTCCTCAAAAAACTAGGATTGGAGGTCCCATTTGACCCAGCTATTCCCCTTCTGGGTATCTTACCAGAAGAATTAAAAACATCATACCACAGTGATATATGCACACTCATGTTTATAGCAGCACAATTTGTAATAGCCAGATCTTGGAAACAACCCAAATGCCCATCAGCCGAGGAATGGATAAAAAAGATGTGGTCTTTTTATACAATGGAGTACTACTCAGCCATAAAGAAGGATAAACTGGAGACTTTTATAGGTAAATGTATGCAACTCGAGGGCATACTCATAAGTGAAATAAACCAGAAGCACATGTATAAACATCGTATTGCCTCTCTAGTGTGAGAAGCTGAAAGAGTAAATAAGATCCAAAATGTACAGTAGATATTGTGAAATGGGAAGAAACTGTTGAAAAGGAAAGAGAAACTGGGATGGGGGGAAGGAGAAAAGAAGGAAGAAGGAAGGGAAAAGCAAAAAAAATATATATATACATATATATATATACACACACACACACACACGATAGTTAAGATAGTTGTACTATTCATTTCTCTTAGTTCATTGAAAAGAAAGGTTTGTGCTAATATTGTTTGGACAATTAAATGCCTATGTCTTGTACTCTGGGTAACTAATTTAAAGATAAATTTAAAGTAACTAATTTAAAGATAAACAATGTATTAACCATTGTTACCCTCCCATTATCTTGTTTTGAAATTTTGTTTTAGTTTTCTCTTTAAAATAAAAAATAAATAAAAAATAAAAAATGAATTAAAAATAAAGTTTAATGGTAATAATTGATGTAGATTAGATAAATGGGATGAATACTTAAGAGTACAAATGTGTGTGTTTTAAGAACATGCATTATATTTCAGTAAGACACATTCCTCTTAAGTGGTCTACCTAAGATGTATACCCATTTATTTAAGTTATGTATCACTACATTTATGATGACACACGCCTTTCTTGGTAGGGGTATGTCTTTTTTCAGAAGTTCTTAAACATCACACAACAACATATAATGGATCTTATGACATGGAGAGAAAAGTCAGGACCAAGATTCAGGAGATCAGTAAGTATACTGGAGGTGGAATAAATATCCAAGGTTTCTAGGTTTGGGCTTTCTCATATGCAACATCTATAACCAATACTCCAGTATCCCCACAGGGTCATCAGGGAGATGAAAGGAACAGGACTACGCATGTGCTTCAAGAAGTCTCCAGTTTAGTTGAATGTACGACATTCTACTTTGAAAAGAAACCTTAATGGGTAAATACTTTGTATGTTATATCAGAGATGTACTTCCTCGTGGAAAGAGAATAATATGTTTTATGACAATATGTATAAAATTACCTCATATTTCCACAGTCCTCCAATGTCGTTGCTTTTTTCAAAGCACAAAGGTTCAAGTCCTTCCTCCAAGCAGCTCTTAATGGCACCTAATCCACTGACCCCAGCACCAATCACTGCAATCTTTCTCACTTTCATGTTTCTTGAATAGAAAATAATTCTTTCAGTTCTGTTTTGAGGGAAAAAAAAAGTCAAGGTTCATGACCATATCAGTGCTCCCCTTCATTTTAGCATTCTTATTTCTTTTTTTTTTTTTTTTTTTTTAATGTGGGTACTGGTAGCCAAACTCAGGACCTTGCACTTGCCAGCAAGCGCTTGTGCCGCTGAGCGATATCACCGGCCCTCTTTTTTCCTTTATGTGGGTACCGGGAGTCGAACTCAGGACCTTGCGCTTGCTAGGCAGGCTCTTATGCCACTGAACCATCTCACCGGCCCTAGCATTCTTATTTCTTTGACTAGAACTTTGCTTGCTTCTACTACAGCTTATGTATATATTATACATGCTATGTATGTTTACATATATGGCTGTCCAGATCTGAGGATTGTGTATCCACATATTCAACCAATCCTAGATCTACAATATTAAAAGATAGGTTTCTGCTGAAGATATAGACACTGTTTTTCTTGTCTCTCTTCCCTAGAACGTATAGTACAAAGACTGTTAGCACAGCCTTTACTGTTTATTGCAAGTTATCTCTGTGATTTAAAGTATATGAGAGGAAGTTGTGGGTTATATGCCAATACTATGCCATTTTACAGAAGTGACTTGAGCATATGCAGATCTTGACATCCACAGGGGATCCTGGAACTAATTCCCAAGAGATCCCAAAGGATGAATGCATATGTAGTATATTTAGCCAGATTTTTAGTCTTTTTATTACAATCAAAATAGTTGCCTTCCTTATTCAAACTAAAATTTTCTGATAATTCAAAATCTTTTATTGTAGAAATTTCATCCTATATTAAAATTTGATTTAAAAACAGTTATTTATGTCATTAAAGTTAGTGTAATATGTTCTGCTTAGTAATAGCTAAAGAAGTGCTCAAAGTTACAATCAATGCAGATAGGATTGTTGTGGTGGGTCTTCAACGTTTTCTATTCTATTCTCACCACATCATATCTTCTACTCTATTTCTACCCAATTAGGACAGATAAACTGTTCTTTATCACCAGCGCAGAAATGGAAAAAGAATGGGAACACTGAAGTATAATCTCTCTTGTCTCTCCATTTGGTAAATTGTTTCTTTTTGTGTGTGTGGGTACCGGGGCCGACCTCAGGACCTCACGCGCCAACAGGCACCCGTGCCGCTGAGCGATATCACCAGCCCCTTTTTCGTATGTGGGTTCCGGGAGTCGAACTCGGGCCCTCGTGCTTGCCGGGCAGGCGCTTACGCCACTGAGCCATCTCACCAGCTCTTTTTTTTTTTTTTTTTTTTTTTTTTTTTTGAGACAAGGTCTCACTATGTAGTTCAGGCTGGCTTTGAACTCACTGTGTAGCCCAGGCTGACTTTGAACTTGTGACAATCTTCCTGCCTCAGCCTCCCGAGTGCTCGGATTACAGGTGTGTGCCACCATGCTCAGCTCCATTTGGTAGACTGAAATGAAATCTGGGGCTCTTGGTCTTGTAGGGAACAGTCATTGAAGGAGTGAACTCATTCCTCACTGAATCGAAATCAACCGGTTTCAAGCCTCTTGGTGAATTACCCTTTCCCCCAGTGTCTGATCTTTTGTGACACCCTTTCCTCTTACGCATCAACATTACATTACACAGAGAATCATGACCTTCCTATATTGGAATCTTTCTGATTATTATTCATTTTGTCCAGAAAGTCTTTTCTTTTCCATGTATACCCACTCGAATCCATTTATCAAGACTCAGTTCTGTCCAGTGAGAACATTGTTGACACTCGGACCTCATCACCTTTTTGAGGTTTATCTTGACCGTTTTAATTCTTCCTCTTCTATACCCAGACTTGTCAATACATACTTAAATTTTTTCTCATGTTTTTGAGTTTTCTGTTTCATTACATCTTTCTAGATGTGTCATAGTCCTTCTCCACCTAGGTGGTGCAGCTCTGAGGACAGGGACATCACCATTCTCTTCAAGTCCTCATCATCTTGCCAAAGGACAGCAAGGGGACTCAGTAACAGAGAAACGGGCCAGCACTCTTTGGTCAGGTCTTTCTTATCTCAATCTTGCTTTGATAGGAGAAGGGATTCCTGCTTTCCTGCCATTTTAGAGCATTTTGAGAATTATTAGTCCCTTTTTTTTTCTTTCCACTTTGCACCTTCCTTCACTTCTCACAGTAGGCACAGGAGTGGCTCCTGCAGTGAGCGAGGTGGCTGACTTTGGTGTCTGTTGGATGAAGCAAGCCTGGAGCCCTGCTGCTCTGACTGAGGCTTTCTCCCACCCTTCAGGGATCTGAGCTGCTCTGTGGTCATCCATGCATCTGATGTGACGGGCCCTCTGAAGAACTCATCCCCCCAGGCAGTTTCCAATCTCTATTCTTTTTTTTTTTTTTTGTGGGTACCAGGGGTGGACCACAGGACCTCCCGCGCCAGCAGGCGCCCGTGCCGCTGAGCGATATCACTGGCCCTTTTTTCGCACGTGGGTTCCGGGAGTCGAACTCGGGCTCTCACGCTTGCCAGGCAGGCGCTTATGCTGCTGAGCGTCTCACCGGCCCGCAATTTCTATTCTTGAGGGAAAGAAATAGGAGCTCCAGGGTAAGCCACATTCTCCTACCCAGCCTGAATGGGAAGCTGTGCACAGGGATATATTTTATTGCTCATTTTTATTCTATGTCTGTTCCTCACATGGTTAGAACCAGAAGGTGGAAGATATATATTTATATTATAAGGACTTCCACATCCATAATAGTTGTAAATGCATTTCCTCCTTTCCTTTTTATATACACATTCTATATTCATTTCATAATAGAGTGCATAATTTGTTTAATTTTGGAATAAATCTAAACACATACTTAATTTTCATAACCATTTAATATCTAGAACATTACCTATTCACATACACCTATATATCTATCAATTGTTAGAGGGTCCAGAGATTTAATTCTTTCTTTTTTATTCTATCTTACAATTAATGCATGTTTCTTATTTTTTTGAAAACCATGAAGTAAAACTAAAAGAAAAAATAAAAATTGCATATTCCAATAAACCAAACCCACAGATTATTCAGTACATGTAATTTTAGAAACTGTGTCTCTTGCTCTCTCTTTAGATGTGTCTCTGTATGCACATATAAATGTAAATATATAAAAATTACATAGATACTTGAATATAGTACTTATAGTGTGTCATCTCTGTCTAACTCTCTATATATAAATTGAACATAATATTTATAGTATGTCGCTTATTTCTCCACCTAATAATTTTGTGAACATATTCTCTACACTAGACGCTCTCAGAAAATATTTTTGAATTAATTTTAGTGGTTGTGGAATTTTCTATTACATGATTTTCAGTTGCACATTTTAGATTTTTCCAGATTTTCTCCACTATAAATAAAAGATACTTCTCAAAATCATTTTCTCACCACAAACACTGCTACTTCATTCCATTTTTGGTCAACTGGACGTTCTTCTTTTGCTCCCATCATTCTGAGGTTGAGCACAGGCATCTCTTTTTAAATGATCCCTGGGACATAGTACCTGCTTTGTAAGTGGTAGATAATGTAAAAACTGCAATGAAAATCTAAAAACTGAAGTGGAGTGGGGTTGTTGGTATGGAGTATCAAATTCCTGTCCGACTTTAGTTGTCTCCATACCAAGTTTTATGTAGTCTTCTCATTTCATTGTCCATGGTTCCTGCTTTTTCTCATTCCTTAATATCATGTCTGAAGGAAACTTTGGTTCAACAGGTTAATATCAAACAAACCTAAGGCAAAGTAGTTGCCAGACACAGAGGCTGTATACAGTGAGGAATAAGATTTCATTCTAACATCAAGGAATTTAGTGTCCACCAGGAAAGCAAAGGCCAACATCGTAATATGTATGACACAGGAAACAATATAAAAGCTATGATTGTAATTGCTTCATTTCCTGAATAAAATATTTTCATTCAATAATTAATGTCCAAATCTGGGGCAAAAAAATCAAGAAATCCTAGCAATTCCAGGATACATTGTTGCTATTGAAAGAGTGGTTGAAAGTAATGCAGTAGGAGTTTGGGGAAGAGGTGATGGAAGAAAGCAGAAATATCAATATCCCCAAGTTACTAACCACAGTCTTCTTATGTTCTGGAGGAAGGAGTGTCCAACTCACAATCTTTTGAGGGACAGCAGGATACTCCTCTTCCCAGGTTCACGTCAGGTGCAGCTGTGTGGTTTCTGTCCTGGCCTTTTCAGGTGGCTTAGGTCCAAGGGCAGGTGCTGCAGGAGCCCTGGCCCACTCTCCTTGCTGGTCAGTGCTCTGCGGTCTCCCCAAGATGTCCTCTCAACCTCCAGGGAACCTCAGTGCTACCTGTGTCTTCTCATCCTTAATCCTCTTTGTAATTACCTGGCCCCTTTATTTCGTAGGAGGCCGGGATCTTCAGACCTGCTCCTGGAAGAACCCACCTTTTTTTTTTTCCCAGAAATATGTGATCACTGTAGATAGAGGAAGAGCCTTTCACTTAATTGCTATAAATCACTCTGAGGGATATTCGTCTCAAATTTCTCTGAGCTCTCAGCACAAGAGATGCCCTCCTCACAAGTCTTGTCAGGAAACTGCAACTACAAAGCACTGCAGCATCATTTCCAAAGTAGTATGTTCCTTACCTCATATAGTAGTCATGGTTCTTCAGAGAGACAAGCCCAGGAGGATATCAGTCTAAATAGATGTAGATATAGATGATATAGATATAGATATAGATTAGACACAGATATGGATGATATAGATATAGATTAGACATAGACACAGATGCTATAGATATAGATATAGACATAGAAGATACAGCTATAGATATAGATGAGATAGAGACAGAGATGCAGTTAAATGAGAGGGGACTCACTGGGGAAATTGACTCACATGACAGTGGGGTTGAGAAGTCCTGTTATGGGCTGTCTGCAAGCTGAAGACCCAGGGGTGCAGGTAGGTTGGCTCAGTCCAGGCCAGGAGGCCTCAGAACCAGGGAAGCTAATGGTGTATCTCTGTTTGAGAACCCGGGGAATCATCAGTGTATGTCTTGTAGTCCAAAGGCCTGACAGCCTGGAGTTCTGATGTCCAAGGGCAGAAGGTGCCCCAGCTATAGGAGAGAGAGAAAAATCTCCCTTTTCTTTGCCCCTTTGTTCCATTTGTGCCCACCCCGTTGGATGTGCCTGCCCATATTGAGGGTGTCTCTCCCCACTCAGTCCACTGAGTCACAGGCCTTTCCCCTCTGGAAACACCCCAGAGACACATCTAGTCAGTCCAGTCACTCCGAACAACGTCAAACCTGGGTTTCCTTCCAGCAGAAGAGGAATGGGCTTATTGCTACTGACCTTGGAGAATAATTGATGCTTAATCAAATACCTGTGAATCATTTGATTCAGTTAATTTGACACCTGAAATTAACTGCAAGTCCACCCTTTGTTAACTAGGCACAAATGTGTTTTACTTATCTTACTTACTCTCCAAATAATATCAATAAACAGTTAATAGTTCCGTTCTATAAAAAAGCACATCTTACTTATCCATTCATTGGTTGATGGACATGTGGGCTGTTTCCAAGATTTAGCTATTACAAACTGTGCCGCTATAGACATGGGTGTGCATGTATCACTATGGTACGATGTTTTTAATTCTTCCGGGAAGATACCCAGAAGGGGAATAGCTGGGTTGAATGGGACCTCTAGTCCTAGTTTTTTGAGGAGTCTCCACACTGATTTCCACAGTGGTTGCACCAGTCTACACTCCCACCAATAGTGGAGTATACGTAAATCGTACCAATAAACTTTATTTTTAAAAAAGAATAAAATCAGTTAGTAGTTCCACCTAATGCGATATCACTGCCCTGCATACAACTGAAAAAGCCCTAATCCCTTCCTAAAAGAGGAGTTAAAATCCTGTGTGATCATTACCTTTCTCTTGATGTACATAATTTAAATACCATGATGCACAATTAATAATGCTCTACACTGATACAAATTCAAAAAATCATGTTATATAATAAAGTAATGAGAATAAAACATATATATATATTTACATATATATAAACACACAAATACACACAAAAATGTACTTTAACAATAAGGAGATAATACTCATGACAGTTACAGTATTAGTTTTGTAACTGGTCTCATGATCACAGAAGTTATTTATTACTACCTTATTCTACTACCATTTTTTCCCAGAAAACTTTTCTAAGTATTTAAGTGAAATAAATCAGACACACGAACTTAAATATTATATGATTTCTCTTATATGAGAAACCAAAGTATAAATAAAGAGCAAAATAAAAGATAGTTAACAGGAAACAAGCAGATAGATATTTTGCAAAAGGGAAGGGGACCAAGAAATGGAGGGAGTTTGGAGGAAGAGGGAGGAAGGCAGAAGGAAGGGGAGGGAGGTGAAAAAAGAATTGAGGTGTGCTATGTACATGTACTAATTTCCCACAAGAAATATAATCACTATGTACTGCAAACCTGTACTAATAAAAATAAAATAATAAAATTCACACTGAGTTCCAATCCCCTGAGCTAACAGCGAGCTGGTGAGGACCTAATTGTAGAAGTTCTCCTTCCTCCACCCCAATACTTCCCTTGCCTGGAGGTCTCCAAAGACAGAGGGAAGAGGCCTTGAAGCTGGTTGTGTCCATTGCCAGGAGGCAGTGGTCGGGAATGAGGTTTGGGGGTGAGGCCCCCAGTGTGGAGCCATGGTGACTGTAAACATGACCCAGGTTGAAAGCTGGTGGTATCGCAGCCTCCTGAGATACCTCCTGATGGGGAATGGTCTTTGGTCAGGGCAAGAAAGGTGACCCAGCAGTCAGCTATAAGACATTGCTAGACTTGGGGGCCGGTGAGATGGCTCAGTGGTGTAAGCACCTGCCCGGCAAGCACGAGGGCCCGAGTTCGACTCCCGGAACCCACATACGAAAAAAGGGCCGGTGATATCGCTCAGTGGCACGGGCGCCTGCTGGAGCGCGAGGTCCTGAGGTTGACCCCCCGGTACCCAAAAAAAAAAAAAAAAAAAAAAGACATTGCTAGACTTGATGTCCTCAGAGAAATATTGGGGTTTGAGGGGCTGAGTTCAGAGAGGGTCTGTGATGGAGGGGACTGTTTGTGGTTGGGGCAGGGTGGAGGCTGCAGGAGCTGAACCCAGCTTGCAGTTGTTTTTTCCTTGTCCTGGATCAGCACCTGGGCCCTTACTGGG
Organism: Erethizon dorsatum; assembly: GCA_028451465.1. NCBI lineage: Eukaryota > Metazoa > Chordata > Mammalia > Rodentia > Erethizontidae > Erethizon > Erethizon dorsatum. The sequence goes on from CM051834.1 coordinate 85,020,353, forward strand.
CAATGAGTGAGGTCATGGCCTTCTTTCCTGGAAGAACCTTCTAGACAACAATGCAGGCCACTGCTGCCCAGCTCCCAACAGGAGGTCAGGTTACCTCTAGGAAACCTGCTCAAGTCAGGGGCAGGAGAGCTGACTATGAGGAAAAGTGACTGACAAGTGCAGTCAAGAAGCATCAGGAGGGCATGTGTGAGGGCCCAAGCCCAGAGGGCCACTGTGGAGCCAGGAGCCCCCCTAGGGCCTGGCAGGGTGGTGATCAGAGTTCTGCCTCAGCCCACTCCAGCCAGGGGCCCGGGGGACAAGGCAACTCACTGTTGATCACACACTAAGCCTGCCATGCTGCACCATCCACTGCTTTCTCACCGCCATCTTCACCCGCTATCCACTTAGTTGTAGCAAACAGCAACACACCACAGGCTGCTTCTTCTATGCCATGCCCCTCTGCCATGTCACCCTCCTTGGGAACCAGCCGACTATGCACTGAAATCTCTACAGAAGGGGAACCAAAATACAATAAACATTTCTTGCTTTAACTTGTGGGTGCTGGGTGTTTTAGCCCAGCAACAAGAGAAGTAACAAAGACATAAGTTGATCAATTCCCCCCATCACTGCCGTGTCCCATCCTTTTCCTTAGTTTCACATTTGGGTGAGGTTCAGTGTGTGTAATGTGTTTCGATCCTATTTATGCCCCCTATGATCTACCCTTATACACCCTTTTCCCTCCCCCTTCTTCCCTTCCTCTTATCTAATAAGAATTTTCCTTCTACTTTTTTATCAATTTTTTAGATAACACATATTAGGGAGAACATGTGATATTAGTCTTTCTGACTCTGGCTTATTTACCTGAAATGGTGATTTCCTGATCCATTCATTTTTCTGCAAATGACAAATATTCATTCTTTATATGGCTGAATGACATGCCAATGTGCATATATACACCTCATTTTTTATCCACTCATCTGTTGATGGGAACCTGGGATAGTTTCATATCTTGGCTCTTGTATCTTTTGTCCCAATAAAAATGGGTATGCAGGTATCCATATGGTATGGTGATTTTAATTCCTAGGGCTATACCAAGGAGTGGTATAGCTGTATGAAATGGCAGTTCAGTCTTAGTTTTTTTGAAGAACCTCTATACTGATTTCCATAGTGGCTGTAATAATGTACATTCCCACCAACAGTCTAGAAGGGTTCCTTTCACCCTACATCTTCACCTTCATTTCTTGTTTTTTGCATTCTTGATGATAGCTATTCTGAATAGGGTAAGATGGAATCTCAATGTAATTTCAATTTGCATTACCCTAATGGCTACAGACGTTGAACAATTTTTCATACACATGTTTCATATACTTCTTTTCAGCAGTGTTTGTTTGATTCTTTTGCCAATTTATTGATTGCACTATTTGATTTTTTGGTGTTAAATGTTTGAGTTCTTTATATATTATATATATTAGTCCTCTGTCAGAAGAGTAGCTGGCAAAGATTTTTTCTTTTCTGTAGATTGTCTTTATTCAGATTGTTTCCTTTGCTCTGAAGAAACTTTTACAACTTGGTGTAGTCCAAGTTGATTCTTGCTATTATTTCCTATGGTATTATTTGGCCAAGCCTATGGTTTCAGTTGTTTCCCCTATGATTCATTGCAAACCCCATAAAAATACCAATGACATTCTTTGAAGAGCTAGAAAAAACAATTTTAAAATTCATGTGGAAACACAAAAGACCCAGGATAGCTACAGCAACCCTAACTAAAAAGAGCAAGGCTGGAGGCATCACAATACCCAATTTCAAATTGTACAACAAAGCCACGGAAACAAAAACAACAGGATACTGGCAGAAAATACACGCATAGACCAGGTGTCCTTTGGTGAGGAAGGTGTGATGGTCTTTGTGAAGGTTGTGGTTCTGGCAGTCTTTTGTGATTGTTACTCTCAGACAATCTTGCTTGGGAACCCTGCAGCCTAACTGACATCAATGATTTCATTTTGATTCTGACAATATGCATAGCCTATTAGTTTTCTGTTGCTCATGTAATAAATTATCACAAATTTAGTGACTTACACAATATCAATTTATTATCTTGTTGTCCTGGATGTCAGATGTCTCCCAGAGTTTAAATCAAGATGTCAGCAAAGCTGCACAGCAGCTTTCTTTCTGGGACATCTGAGGATGGAATTTATCTTTTGCTTTTCCAGTTTCCACAGTTCTCTACTTGGCTTGACTCACGATTCTCTACTTGAAAGCCAGCAATGGTGGCTCTCAACCTCTTCTTCATCACTTCTCTGATTCTCCTGCCACCCTCTTTCTTTACAAGGACCTTTGGGATTGCATGTGGCCCAGCTGGGTAACCCAGGAAATCACCTCATCTCAAGGTGCTTATCTTAATCACATCTGCAGTGTCTTTTTTTCATGGGAGGTAGCACATTTGCAGGTTCTGAGAATTAGTTCCTTTTACATTGATGGTAACTCCATGACCTGGGGCAATAGTGGTGCTGTCATTTTGAGAATGTCACGTAGGTCCTGTGAAGTCGAGCAGTCTCTACACCAGAAAGTTGCTGAGAGAGATGTGGATTCTCCCACATCTTCAAGTCTAAGCTTCCAGAATATCTTTAAGAGACATTAGTGAATATTTAAATTTCTCTATTGATGCTTTTAGGATGTTTTACTGATGTTTCCCCCTATTACGTTTTTACACTCTCTCTCCATGGTGGTTTGGATTTTACCAATCCAAGCTCATTTTGTTAGTGAAAAAAACTCATTAACTCGTTAAGTAATTATTGCCAAATTTGAGAGTTTATAGTAACTCATGGAAAGCATAGCACCTTATTCTTTGTTTCTTCAAAGCAACTGTTCAAGAATAATTTAGAAGAAATATTTCTTATTTCTAATAAATTGAAATATAAAATATTTTACCTTGTATCTTTTAGCTTTTATATTGTAAACTGAAACTTTCATGCATGGGTGAGACTTTGATAGAATTACTTCAAAGCAAGAAAAAGATAAGATGGAAAATATAGTCACTGCAAAGTAAAATTTTATTTAGAAATTCTTGTAAGGATAATCTTGCTTTGTGAAACCAAAATGGGCACACTTTATGTGGCAAAAATATTCTTATGTCTTACACAGTGTTCCTCTTAATCATAAACTTTAATTTGAATTCACAACATTAAATTATATAGAACTTGATGCATACCCATGTTTAAAGAAATATATCTACTGGTAACGTACATGTAAGCATTTTCTATAGTACTTATAATTGTGTTAAATAATATTGACATATATTGCTGAGTAAATGATGGCTTTGTAACAATTTAGGATGAGTGGAAATACATACTTTTCCCCCTTTCAATGTTTAGTTTTTCCTTTCCCTTTACCATGATGAATATATCTAAAGTATGCTAAGCCAGCAGCCAGAAATGTCAGGACAAATGGTGTCATCTTCATCCAAGACAGCCATGAAGACGAACGACTATCCTCACTTGTAACACGAGTGCTTAGGGGCTTGATGATCCTCTCTCTCTGGGTCAAGATGGCTCTCCTGGCCCCATCCCATTTCCTTGGCCCCTGCACGTGGTACTGGTATGAGGTGCAGGGACCAAAGAAAACCTCAAGGGCCAGCTTTGGATCTGAGAGAAAGAGGAACAGCAAGTTGGGCTTCACTCCCACGAGGGTGGCAATCTCATCCATGTACTCAGTGTGATCCACCTGAATTGTGTGGCGGGCTGTCTTCACATACCTGAAACACAGGAGAGAAGGTAGAAAACTCACAGCAGAGGAGGGAAGACAGAGATTTATATCATCCCTGAATAGAAGAAAGTTAACTACTACTGGCTTTAGAGGTGAAGAAACTGAGAACTAGGATGGTATACTGACAAATCCTACACCACTCAGAGTAGTCAACAGCCATGTCAGTGTAGATACAGAAGGAAATTTCCATGCTTACAGTCCCTTCATTTCAGATTGCACCAGGGTGACTGAACTGCGGCTTGGGGCCCACAGTGATCCCTACTCTGTCAGATGTTCCTTTTTACAAGGAAGGATTGATCCAGTTAAATACTTCCTTGTGTATTATGAGATAGGATGGAGAATTTAATCTTTAGACTTCCTACATGTTTGCAATTAACCAGAAGATGGAAATATCATAGCTATATTGGTCCCAGGAACATGGTGGCTGCAGTGAGGTAAGGGTGTGGGCAACATGGCCTCCTTGGCAATGCAAAGTGACTGTGTAGTCCTGCTGGGATGGCAGCTACTGAGTAGTTCTCCCTTGCCCCAGATGCTTCACCCATGATCATGTAGAACTTGATTCATATCCAGTGACTGCATGACCCAAGTGTCCCCATTCATAATATGGATACTGTGGATGTGACGTTTATTACAACAGTTTTACTTCCAGCATTTGGAAATAAGTTGTGTTGAGGAACCAATGCTATTTACCAATTTCCACAAATGCATTTTATGGAATGGCAGCAGTCCTGTGACACTGATATACAACATGAGGCAAGGGCAACATGTATTTTTGAAAATGCATACAATGTCCTCTTGGAAATGTACAGGAGTTGGCACTGCTGTTGTGAGAATTGAGCGTTTGTTCCATGTGGTGCAAACACAGAGTTTGCAGCCCTCATGTCTGAAAACAGAAGGCTGTTTTCAGATGCTATTACATAAGAAAAAGAGCAGTGCCACCACTGTCCAGTATATTGCTTTCCATTTGCCTCATGCAAAATCAGGTTAAAAATGCTCAGCCATGTGCCTGTCATAGTAGGCACAAAATAAAGTTTTAATGAGTGAATTAGAAACACTGAAGTTTTTCTTTCAAACACTGAATAGTATTTGAATGCTTTTTCAAGCTATGATTTTCCGGTGTTTGCAAAGTTGATTATAAATTGTGCCATCGTGTTCTTCACAGGTGTAATCTGCTCAGACCTAGAAGAGAAAATCCAGAGGGTGTCAGGATTATTTCTTGGAACAACAGGGGTACATTTTGATAGAAGGAAGAGATGAATTTTATTCTTTTATATGGACACATACATATTATAGTCTTTAGAATCTTGAAATAGTTTGGCAAGGAAATTTAATGAACTATTTAATGAGTCTATTTTCTATCCATATTCCTTTACTCTTGAGTCTGCAAAGTGGCCTAGTCATGTATATTCCCTTGCTTCAGAGTCAGCTTTTGTAACATAACCAAAGAAATGCCTTATTTGCAAGGTACCTCCCTTTATAGCTTTTCTTTCCCCAATTTATAGTCTCATGGATGAGAATAAGATACATGTCCTTCAAGGCAACAAGACAAGAGAAGGAGAGATCTCACACAATGTAGGAAATAGAAGTCCCAGCTAAGAGTCTAGGAACTCATGGCAAGATGGAAAGGGAAGCTAGCTGGTTTCTCGGAGAAGCTGAACCTTAAGCCCATCTCAGTCAGAGCCTCATCCCTGGCAAAGATTCCTGCACCCTGCTCAGAATAGACTAAGGGTGGAGCAACCCAGTCCCTCTGTACTGTGTGTTCTTAGACGTAGGCCTTGAGAACATCAGTGAGGAAATGATGTGATAAAATCAGCGGCTACTCCCACACTTGGAGTATAATCACATAAGCTTCGGGATTCAGGTGAAATTCTAGAGAAAGCACGACTGAGATGGAGGTAGGTGGCATAAATTCAGATTTAATATTAGGCAAAGAGAATAAATATATGTTTATTTGCTGGAGAACTGAGTTAGGAGAATAAGATTCACACTTGTTTTGTGCTGTATCACAAAATAGTGCGGGAAATGGAAAAAATATGATTCAGCGAGATGAAGTTTGAATTTGGAATCCCAAAGATCAGGAATATCATAGTCTTTCCCCGTGAAGGTCCTCAAGCTAGCTGTTACTAATTCTTCGTGTACCGTTTTTCCATAGCCCCTTTCCTCTGGGTGATGTCAGCCATCATGTTCTTCACTGAGGGTAATGTGCTCAGACCTGGAAGAGAAAATCCAGAGTGTGACAGAATTCTTAGGAAAAGGAGTGTACATTTTGATGGAAGCAAGAAACAGTGTCAGGAGAAACAAAGGCCAACTCTAGGTGAACCGTTTGGCCTTTTTTGCATATTGACTCCAGACACCCTTGAATACTCATACAGCCCAGCGAGACTGGAGCTCTGCAATGGACAGGACGATACCCAGAGGCTGGATGAGCTCCATGACAGCTAGTGTTGGCTTCTCCAAGGTGGGAGGGAACATCAGCTTGTATAGGGACACTTCATTGTTAGTGACTTCAACCAGACCATCGAGGAAAGGAAATGAAAAGCTGTATTCTGTAGCAAAGATGACAACATCGATATTCTCCTCTACAGTGCCATCATCAAAAACAGCATCTGTTTCCGTGAACTTCACGTTGGGCTTCACTTGGACTGTTCCAGAAATGATGTGGTTTGGCAGGTCATCGCTGACAGTTGGATGCTGACTCAGAGGTCTGTGTACTAAAAATAAAAGTCCTAAGCAAGCAAATATACAAAAAGAAAGCCGTGCATAGGAGAAGCCGGGAATTTCCCTTTCCCCATACATCTGCACCAACTCCAGTATCTGCCTGCGATAACCGAGAGTACCTTGTGCCCTGAATCTTCAGTGTTTCCCTCAGTTCTACATTTTTTCAAGTCTCATAGTTTATCCTGGAAAACATGTGTATGTCTTACATTCTGTCCCACACGTTTATTTGCTTTATTATTAAAGTATCTACATTGGTTAGACTTGAGAAAAATGATGTACAACCATGACTCCAGGATGGAGACAAGCCAGAGATGATCTGCCTCCTCTCCACCTCACTTTATATTTAGTCTCCATTTGTAGGCAAAAATCAATCTCCAGGTTAAAAGTAGAAAAATTTTGTAGCAGAATTAGTCATAAAGCTACCGGACACAAGAACCCACTCAAATATTGGTTAAAGGGCTAAATTGTTGCCTTATGTAATTCTACCTCAGGCATTGAATCCATATTCCAGACATTACAAATGTGAAAGGGGGAGGGTGAAGACGCAAGTTTGTCCAGTGCGACCCTTCTTCCAAGCAAACATTAGCCTTCCCCAAAGCTCCACTCAGAAGACTTCCATTTACTCTCACTGGAGAAAACCAAGGCACACTGACCACCTCGTCCAAACAAGCTTCCGTGAAAACAGCTACTTGGGACTTCTATGTAAAGGATCATGTCATTTGCAAATAATGTTAATTTGATTTCCTCCTTTCATATATGTATCCTTTTTATTTTTCTGTCTTGCCTAATTGCTCTGGTTAATGTTTCTTTTTTTTTGCAGGGGGAACCGGGAATCAAACTTAGAACCTGTCACTTGTCAGACAGGCGCCGTGCCCCTGAGCTACGTCCCCGGCCTGGCTAATGTTTCAAGTGCTATACTGAACAAGAGAGGTGATAGTGGACAAGTTGTCTTGTTCCTGATCTCAGAGGAAAAGCTTTCAGCACTGTCCACTGTGACGCTACCTTTTTCTTTCTAATTGCATTGATGTGAGGTTTTTTTTCCCTCTTCTTTTGGTAAGTTCAGCTAAGGGTTTGTCTATTTTGTTCTTTCAAAGAACCAGCTCACTCTTCAATTCATTGATTCTTCATATTTATTTTTAGTGTCTTTTTTAGTTAATTTATACTCTGATCTTTATGGATTCCTTCCTTAAATTGGGTTTGGGTCGGGACTATTCTTGTTTTTCTAGAAACTTACAGTGCATTATTACATTATTTATTTGAGCGCACTGTTTTTCTAATGCTGTGAGCATTCACAGAAATAAACTTCCCTCTTAAGACTGCTTTTGTTGTGTCCCATAGGTTCTGGGATGCTGTACTGACATTACCATATGATTCTGGGAAATGTTTAATCTCTTCTCTGATTTCTTCTGTGACCCACTGAGTGTTCACAAGTGTGTTATTTAGTGTGCTACAGCACAAACCAAAGATTAATACCTAAATTATATAAAGAACTTAAGAAAATTAGATCCTTCCAAAAAAGACCAATAAAAAATGGGCAACTAAAGTGAATAGACACTTCACCAAAGAAGAAGTACAAATGGCTAATAAATACATGAAAAAATATTCAGCACATCTAGCCATTAGAGAAACGAAAATCAAAGCAGCACTGAGAGTTTATTCTACTCCAGAAAGAATGGTCATCACCAAGAATCAAATAATAACAAACACTGGTGAGGCTGTGGGGGAAAAGAAACCCATCTACATTGTTGGTGGGAATGTAAGCTGGTACAACCACTATGGAAATCAATATGATGATTCCTCAAAAATCTAAACATAGAAATTCCATTTGACCCAGGTATTCGCCTTCTAGGTATCTTCCCAAAGGAGTTAAAAACATCATATTACAATGATACATACACACCCACATTTATAGCAGTGCAATTCATAATACTAAATCTGGGAATTAGCCTATATGTCTATGAACAGATGAAAGGATAAAGAAAATGTGCTATTTACACACAGAGCACTACTCTGCTATGAAGAATGATATATTTGCATTACTTGTAGGAAAATGGATGCACTTTGAGACCCTAATATTAAGTGAAATAAATCAAACATGTAAGCTTAAATATCACATATTTTCTCTTATATGAGAAACCCAAAGTGTAAATAAAAGAGAAAATTTAAAGATAAATAATAGAAAATACGGATATATATATATTTGTGCAAATAGGAATGGGACCAAGAGATAGAGGGAGAGAGGGGGAGAAAGGGGGACAGGAGGGGATGAAAAAAGAATTAAGATGGGTTATGTGCACGTAACAACTCCCCACAAGGAATATAATCATTATGTCCTACAAACATATATCCCTTTTTTCTGGATAGGCAGAACTAGTATGGTCAAAATGACCATATTACCAGAAGTCATATACAGAGTTAATTCAATTCCAATCAAAATACCAAAAGCATTTTTCACAGGACTAGAAAAACAATTCTAAAATTTATATGGAACCTTAAGAGACCCAGAATAGCCAAAGCAATCCTCAGCAATAAGAGCAAAGCAAGAGATATCACAACCCCAGACTTCAAGACATACTACAAAGCTACAGTGATAAAAATAGAATAATACTGGCACAGAAACACATATATTGACCAATGGAATAGAATAGAGGATGCAGAAACAAATCCAGGAACTTTCAGCCATCTGACTTATGACAAAGGGACTGATACCATATGCCAGAGAAAAGATAGCCTCTTTAACAACTTGTGTTGGCCAAATCAGTTATCCATCTGCAGAAGAATGAATCTAGATCTGCATCTCTCACTCTGTACCAAAATAAAATAAAAATAGATCAAAGATGTAGATATGAAAACAGAAACACTGAATCTGCAACAAAAAACAATAGGTAAAATTTTAGAAGACAAAGGGAAATGAAGCACTTCTTGAACAAAACATCAATTACACAAGAAATAACACCACGAAGCAACAAATGGGATTATATCAAATTAAAAGTCTTATGTACAGCAAAAGAAACAAATAACAGAGTGAAGAGACAGCCTACAGAATGGGAAAAACATTTTGCCAACTACTGACCAGGTAGAGGGGTAATGTCTAGAATATTTAAAGAACTCAAAAAAGTAACCCCCCAAGTAAAAGACCAAATCTGTAAATGGTTAATTGAAATGCATGGACACTTCTTAGAACTAAAAATGGCCAAGAAGTACTGAAAAAAACTTGAGCATCTTTGGCTATAAGAGATATGCAAATCAAAACAACACTGGGATTCCATCTTACTCCAGAATAGCTATCATCAGGAATTCAACAAACAACAAATGTTGGTAAGGTTGTACAGAAAAAGAGATCCTTCTCCATTGTTGATGGGAATGTAAACTGGTACAACCACTATGGAAATCAGAATGGAGAGTCCTCAAAAAACTAAAAATAGAAATTCCATTTGATCCAACTATGCTTTTTGGGGTATCTTTTTGAAGGAGCTAAGGTCATCATATTACAGTGATAACATGCATACCCATGTGCACAGTACCATAAGTCACAATAACTAAATCATGGAGGTGGCCTGCATGCCCATCAACAGGTGAATGATAAAGAAAATGTGGTATATATACACAATGGAATATTATTCATCCATCAGGAAAGATGAATTTGAGTAATTTGTAGAAAAATGGGCAGAACTTGATATCATAATACTAAGTGAAAAAATCATACACAGAAGGTTAAATATCTCATAGTTTCTCTAATCTGGTCAACCCTGAAATACAAATAATTTAAAGAGCAAGACAAAAGAGAGATCATAGGTAACAGGGAATTGAGCCTGTGGAGATATGAAGCAGATCTGAGGAAAAAGGGAGAGAAGAGTGTATCAAATTTCTACAAGGACTGTAATTATTATGTATCACAAACATGTACTGATAAAAATGTTAACTTTCACAAGAAAAATATTTAAAAAATGCAAGTCTTATAAGTAAATATTGGAGACTAATTTTATAATGAGCAGGGCCAGCTTCTCCATTTAGCCTAAAACTCAGAAATTATAAAAGAAAAATGAACATATATGAATTTTGGCTTTTACATATTAAGGTAACACACAAGCCAACTCAGTGGGGAAATATGATGAGAATAAAGGTAAAAAACATGACTTTAAAAGTGGGTTGTCTGATTTTTTTGGGTTCTTAATATGTTCTTGATAGTAATCCTTTGTCTGAGGAACAGCTGGCAAACATTTTTTCCCACACTGTGGGTTGTCTCTTCACTCTATTGGTGGTTTCTCGTGCTGTGCAAAAAGCTTTTTAATAATATGAGATCCCAGTTGTTGATTCTTTGTGATAGTTCCTATGTGATTGGGGTTTTTATTCATAAAGTCTTGGCCTACACCGATGTCTTCAAGAGTTTTACCTATTCTACCTTCCAGCAAGTTTAATGTTTCTGTTGTAATATTTAGATCTTTGATCCACTTTTAATTTAGATTAATGCATGGTGAAAGATATAAGTGAAATAAAACAGACGCACATGTGTAAACATCGTGTTGTCTCCCTAGTGTGAGTAGCTGAAAGAGTAAATAAGATCCAAAATGTACAATAGGTATTGTAAAATGGGTAGAAACTGTTCAAAGGGAAAGAGAAACTGGGATGGGGGGATGGAGAAAAGAAGGAAGGGAAAAGCAAAAAAAAAAAAAAATATATATATATATATATACGTAAAAGGTAGTTAAGATAGAGATACTACTAATTTCTCTGAGTTCATTGAAAAGAAAAGTTTGTGCTAATATTGTTTAGACAATTGAATGCTGATATCTTGTACTCCGAGTAACTAATTTAAAGATAACAATATGCAATATATTAACCATTGTTACCCTCCTAGTGTGTTGTTTTGAAATTTTGTTCTGTTTTTTTCTCTTTAAAATAAATATTTTTTAAAAAGTGGGTTGATTTCTTCAATATTTAAAGAATTCTGAAAACACAAAATCAGCTTGGTGTGGCAGTACATGTTTGTAACTCCAGCGCAATGGGAAGGTGAGGCCAGAGTATCACAAGCTGGAACCCAGCCTAGGCAATTTAGTGACTTAGCAAGACCCTGTCTCCAAATAAAAAAAGGGCTGGGGAGGGAGCTCCATACAAAGGCCCTGTACCAGAAAACAAAACCAAAACCAAACACAAATGTTATTAATTCAAATGGATCTCTGGCCCTTGGTTTTAAAAATACCAGCAGAGGGCCTGGTGAGATGGCTCAGCGGCATAAGTGCCTGCCTGGCAAGCGGGAGGGCCTGAGTTTGACTCCTGGAACCCACACACGAAAAAAGGGCCGGTGATATTGCTCAGCAGAAGGGTGCCTGCTGGCAAGCGCGAGGTCCTGAGGTCGACCCCCGGTACCCACACACACACACACAAAATAAATAAATAAAATAAATAAAATAAAAATCCCAGCAGAAATATTAGTCTTCTGCAGTGCAGCTCAAGTCATGCTACTTATTTGCTTTCATTTCTCCCCTTGTCATTCCTAGTGTTTGTTGCAATGCAGCAATGTTTATTACAGTTTCTCTCAGGCTATATCCCTTCTGTTTAAGATGACTTTTTTAAAATTCAGAGTACACAGCCCCAGATGGGACTGATCTATTGTCTCTCTTTTTCTTCCTCTCTCTTTCCTTCTTGTTTTTTTTTTTTTACATTCTTGCTTTCTTGCTTGCTTTTGTTATCTGCCTACATTTATATGGATTTAAATACAGATATTCACCACCTTTGCCTTTTCTTCTTCCCTTAATGTACCTTTCTGACTTATCTGTTGAGAACACACCCTGAAATAACTGTCTGTCCTTATTTCAGATGAACCATTTTCTCAGGATTTAGGATTTAAGCTTTTCAGGTTGAAGACATTTTCTCTCAGAATCTGTAAACTCTATTGCACTTTATCGCATGTTACAGGATTCCAAATGTGAGGCTGGCTGAAAGTCTGGTCACTTTTTCCGTGTTCTTTCTGAGTGGAATCATATTCATGGGCATAACCTTTGGTAGTTTGGCTGGCTGAAACCCAGGCTTGACTTAGGAGAAACTGTCCCAAGATGGGACTGGTTGGAATTTCAAAGGAAGAAGTATTAAACCCAGGATTGAAACATATACTGGGGAAAATTATATGGAAGCCGCATACTATTCTGCCGGTAGACAGTAAGACAAGGGACATTCTACCTAAGCTACGCAAGTACGTCCTTAGTGAAGATGTCAGACTGTAGAGGTTACAGGAGGGTTTAAGGAATTTGGTTTGGGGCTGGAACCAGTTTCTTTCAGTGTTCTGGGCAACAAGATAGACCTCTTTATAAAAAGCCTGGAAATGTTCAAGACCCTACTAGGCTAAAGTTTAAGCTGGCAAAGAAGAAAATACACAATTGCCAATATTTCTGAGTCAGGACAAGGAAAAATGTGCAGGACACTGAGGGACCTACATAAAGGTATGTATATGGGAGTGTGTCTATTTGCATGCATGTTTTGGATAACCCACCCTGGAACTCAGTAGGTCTTTTGCAACCTGAAATTTTTCTATTCTTTATTTAAATATTGTGTCATCTCTGTCTTTTCCAATTTCTCTTCATCTTGTAGTGATCATTTTTCCTTCAATCTATCTACTGTTTTCTTTAATTGGGAAATGGCATTTTTCAGCTCCAAAGAATATTTTGTGTGCCCCTTGAATTACCTTAAGATCTCTTTGCATTTTTATGTAGCTGACTTCTCTTTCTGAATTATTTTCCTAGGTACGTGTTCTTATTTTATGACTCTATGCATGCTGGTTCATTTATGTAGAATGGTACTTCACTTTGACAGCTCATGTGGGCTGCTCTCTGGTTACTGGGTACCCTCATGGTGGCTCTTCTCTATGTGATACAAGGCGATGTAGTCCAGCCTTATAGGGTGCGATGCAGAAGCCAGAAAACAGCCATTCTCTTGCTGAGGTACCTGGAGACGCCTTTCTATCCCCTCCCTTCTAGGCCTCCCATGACCTCAAGGATGACCCATTCTCCTCATTCACTTCTTCTAATCTCATCACTGCTAGGCCAAGCACTCTTCATGAAAAGTTGATGTTGACTTTCACCAAAGAATTTCTCACAAAACATTTCCCAGGATCTGCCATATTCACACGTTGGAGGTTCCTGAAGCCTGGTCCGTGAGGAAGAAAGACTGATAGAGCTCAAATCCTTAATGGATCCCTGTTGGTTTTTTTCTCCAGGGATAAAGGTAGAGTTGGGAATGGAAGGAAAAGGGATCATACCCATATTATTCTGTTTCCAGAATCTTCCTTTCTGTGTTTTCCTTATAAGCAGGCATTTTAAAGAATTGATTGCAACAGCAATAAGATTGTGTTTATGTAAAACTAATGAAGTTATTCATTCAAATGTGTTGTACCCCTCCTGATTTATTTCTCTAGACCAGGCTTCTACTTCAAATTCCAGATCCACATGATCAGCTGCATGCTGTAATTTATCTCCTTCTGACTGCCTCAGAGGCATCACAGACCAGATGGCCAACTCCAAGCCTGTTTCTTCTTGGGATTGTTCTCATCTCCACCGCAATAAATGACCCAATTACCAACCCATTTATTCAAGTAAAACTTCTGAGAATTCCTGATTCCTTAATTTCTTTCATTTTCCTTCCACATTCAATCCACCAGCAAAAATTATAAGTTTTCATCCTCAAAGCCCGTCCTGAATCTATCCCTGTACTTTTCTCCACTCCTATCATCTAACCCAAAACAATCTAATCCCTCTCTCAGGCTATTACATTTCCTTTGGGTCCTATCCCTAATCCTCAAGCTTTCCATTTTCCACAGAGAAGCCTGCAGGATCCTTCAAAAATGTCCATCGCATCACGATCTTCCCATGCTTAAAATTCTTAATAATTTCTCTCAGTTCTGTATGAAAAGTGCTCAACATCACTAATCACAAGGGAAATGCAAATCAAACCTCTGTGAGATAGTACATCATACCTATTAGGGTGTCCATTATCAAACAGACAGGAGATAACAAGCAATAACATGATTGCAGAGAAGGTCGTTCTTGTACATTTTTAGTGAAAATGTGGCTCGCTATAGACACCGCGGAAAACAGTATGGAGGTTTCTTAAGGAAGTAAAAACAGCATTACCATATGACCTAGCAATCCCTTTTCTAAGTATGTACTCAAAAGAAATGAAATCACTACCTTGAAAAGATATCTGCACTGTCATTTTCATTGAAACATTATTCACAATAGCCCAAATTTGGAAACAATCCTAGTATCCTATCCATCAACAGACAAATGAATAAAGAAACTGTGATATATATCTCAGCCTTAATAAAGAAGAGCTTGTAATTTGCCATAACATGGTTGAGCTGGAAGACAGTGTGCTAAGTGAAATGAGCTAGACATAGAAAGGAAAATACTGAACTGTCTCACTTATATGTGGAATCTTTTTAAAAATGTTAAAAACACAGAGATAGAAATAAAATGGTTGTTACCAGAGATTGAGGGGTAGGGAAGAAAATAGAGATTTGGATCAAAGAATACAAAGTTACTGGTATGTAGAATGAACATATTTAGAGGTCTAATGTACATGAGTACTATAGTTAATAATATTATATTGCATTACATTGTACTGTATTGTATTAGCGATTTTCACTACAGAAAAAAATAGTTTTTAGATGCTTTTGTCCCAGATACACAAAATGGGTAATCATGGGATGGTGAAATATATTCATTTGCCTGACTAAGCAACCTTTTAGATAGACAGATAGATAGATAGATAGATAGATAGATAGATAGATAGATAGATAGATAGAGACAGATAGATAGATATCAAAACATATTGCACACTCTAAATCTATACAATAGCCCCAAAAAAGAGATAAAGATAAAACTCAGAGTCAGGGTCCAGAAATATGTGGTCAGGCTCCTGCCTGTCTGTGGCCCCCTCATGCTCTTTTCCCTTCACTGATTTTTTTTTTAATTTTAAAGAGAAGAAGAAGAAAAATAGAAATAAAATAAAACAGAGTTTCAAATGAGGCTAATGGGATATTACTTCATGCCTTCACTGATATTTTTCTGATCACATTGGTTTCCTTACTACTCCTCAGTGTGCACCAGGCCCCTTCCTAGCTCAAGGACTGTACTTTTGCATATTCTGCCATTTGCACCCTTTCCCCAGACTCTTTTCACTGTGGGCTCCCTCTTGTCCTTCAAATCTTATCTTCAGTCTCACTAATAGAAAACTGTCCCATTGGTGGTGCTACTAGATTAGCTGGCTGCCTCCTGCCCCCAGATAATCTTTATCATACCTTTCATTCAAGGCCTCAGCATTCTCATAGATTCTGTAACATTTTACCAGTCATCTTTCTCCATAGAATGCAACAGTGCTGTGTATCCATAGCATAATAAAAGCTTATTAAGTATTTTTAGTGAATCAGTCAATTAACGTTCATTCCTTTGTCTCATTTGCTGAAACATTTGAGGAATTTCTTTTTTCAAAGTTGCCTTTTTTTTTATTTTTTTTAATTTTTTTTGTGGGTACCGGGGGTCAAACTCAGGACCTCACACACCAGTGGGCGCCCGTGCCGCTGAGCAATATCACCGGCCCTTTTCTCCTATGTGGGTTCCAGGAGTCGAACTCGGGACCTCGCACTTGCCAGGCAGGCGCTTATGCCGCTGAGCCATCTCACCGGCCCCCAAAGTTGCCTTTAGAGACAATTAAGTATCCATATAAGAAAATAATGATTTTTTTTATCCTAGTCTGTGTCCTAATGCTGTAACAATATCTGAGAGTGCATAATTTATAAAGAAATAAAGGTTTATGTATTCAGTTCATGGTTCAGGAGATCTGAGGTGGGGCAGCCACATCTGAGAGGGCCTTTTGTCAATAAGGACATTCTGGGGTTCTGGGATGGCATAGGGTGCCCCACATGAGACAGAGACAGGTTGCATTTCCTCTTCTTATAAAGCCACTAAGCCGTCATGGATAGCCCACCCTCCAAATATCATCTAATCCTAATTACACGCCCCACCTCCACAGGCATTAACACATGACTTTGGGGATTATGTTCCTCACAGATGAGGGACCTTTATTAGTTTAAATATTGTTTCTTCATTCTGTTTCTAATCTTTTCTCAACTCTGCTTTGTATTGATCCTTCTTTTGCCTTTTTGCCAAAAGCTGCAGAAAATTTCTGAACCAAGAAACTTCCCTGAGACAGAGCTGAAGTCACAGAGGAGGGGACCTCCACTGTCTCCTCTTCTGTGGGGACTTCTCTGACATTTCTGCCCAACCACAGCTGAACAGAATTTGTCCTACTGGGGCCTTTGTGTACCCCACCCTGGCATCTGTCATAGCACCTGTCACCTTGCCTTGCTGTGACCATGCTTTTTGCTGTCTTTCTTCTAGACTTAAAGCCTGCTTGAAGCGAGGGACAGTGTATTATTTATTTTTGTGGTCAGCATATAACAGATTTTAAATGATTACTGAATGAGTGATGTGTACGTGGTGTCAAGAAGCAAACTCACATTTATGCACTGTGATGCACAGTGTATGTGTTATAAGTGTTTTGTATTTGTGAACATATGAGAGTAATTGACCAGAAGTTCGGTTGTTTCTAAGGCGAATTCCCCTGTACACCCGCACACAGTTACACATGAGTCGCGTGGTATCACCTGTGCTGTGGCTGCAGCCCATAGTGTGCGTGGTTGAATCTTGAGTTCACTGTCTTCTCTAGGTAGTTATTGATTGTGGCCGTGGGTAATGCTTTCTGGAGAAAGGAATTAAACCGAGTGAAAAATGAACTATCCATGGGGTACCCGTTATCCCAAACACGGTGCAAGATCCATGCTCCTCATCTAGTGCTGAGGAATACCTGAGGGAGACAGAAAGCAAAACAGGGGAGAAAAGAAAGTTTTAGATGATATTGTTTTATGCACACTTTACCCATTACACATTTTGAAGAGTGTTGGCTACTGAGGATCAGAGGAAAGATACTGTGAGTGTCACAGGCTGTGATTTGCAGAGTCTACTGATCTCTAGAAAAAGGCTGCCTCTATGACACCAATTTCATGAATGAAAACCACAAAATTTCACTCATATTTCTGTATATCTCTGAAGCACTGTTTTAAAAATATTCATGGATATTGACATGACTTTGTGGCTATTTGAAGTCTATTTCAGGACGCAGGTGCTATTGTGGTAGTGAAAAAAGTCACATTAATTATCTAATACTTTGCATTATCCATGTTAACATTTTTACTTTTATTAATACATATTTGCAGAGCTTAGTGATTATATTCATTATGGGGAGTTGGTACCTGTACCTAGCACATCTAATTTTTTTTCATTCCCCCACATCTCTTGGTTCCCTTCCCATTTGTAAAATATCTGTTTCTCTGTTTTCTATTATCTATCTTTAAGTTTGCTCTTTCATTTATTTACACTTTGGGTTTCTCATATAAGCATAACCATGTGATATTTAAACTTGTATGTCTGATTCATTTCACTTAACATTATGTTCTCAAAAGGTATCCATTTTCCTACAAATGAAATTTGTCCTTCTTTATAGCAGCCTCCATTGTGTGTAAATAGCACATCTTCTTTATCCATTCATGTATTGATGGACATGTAGGCTGCTTCCAAGATTCAGTTGTTATCAGTTGTGCTGTTATAAATACATGTATGCATGTATCACTGTAATATGAAGTCTTTAACTCTTTTGGGAAGATACCTAGAAGGGAAATAGCTGGATCTAATAGAATTTCTATTTTTAGTTTTCTGAGGAATCTCATGCTAGCATTTTACTCATTTTGCTCAATTAATGGAAATTTGTTTACATGCGCTTTACCATCATGAATATGAGGAATTGACTTTGTGTTTATTCTCTTCTCAGCTTTAATTTCAACACCTGAGACCACAATTTTCCATAGATTTCTCTGTCTTCTTCGGCTGTTCACAATTAAATCCATGTTCTGTACGGCACTCAAAATGCATAGGTTTCCATTAGTGAGATTGTTGAAAGTAAACAAACCTGTTTTGCTACCCAACTGAGCTCCACAGCTATATCCACTCCAGAATTCCCAATGCCAATCACTATGATTCTTTTTCCCACAAAGTCCACGGGACTTTTGTATTCCCGGCTGTGGAAATAATATCCTTCAAACTTCTCAATGCCTGTGATGAAAGAAGAGAATTTCTCATTATGAGGAGAAATTTTACTTACTAATCAGCACACAGAGGAAAGTTGTGTTCTGAATAATTTGAATGCAAGATGTGGAATCTTGGTCACTCAATATCACACTTTGCCCTCAAAATGTTATTTTATACTTCACAGATCTTGGGAAAAAGGGAGTAAACTCAGAATTGGTGCCTGTAGACTTGAATATAGAATATTTGCCTCATAAATTATTTATTAGATAGTAGATCTACCTGTCTTGAATCTATCCAAAATGAAAGTTTTACAACAATGACTAATTTTTTCCATTATTACATTATGCTATTTAGTCTTAAGCAAAATGATGAAGCAGGAAACTGCTCATTGCATTGTTTCACTGTTCTCTAAATAGATAGAGTTCTTTCTTATTTTGATTTCTGCTCTGTCTTCCAAGTGCTTGATCCCCTCAGTCTCTGTCTGGCATTCCCAGGCATTGTCCCACTTTGAAAGTGTTTATGTCACTCTTCCCGCAAATCTATCTAGATACACACACCCACGTGTCTCTATAGATAGAATCTTTCAGCCAAGAAGCAAGTGAAGAAGAAGCTGATAAATATGTAACAGTTCGTTATGTAATCTACAGATTATACTTTAATTATAAATGATTTCTAGAATATATTGTATTTTAACTTTCAGAAGGTCAAGTACTTCCATTTTACACATGTTCACATTGGTGTGTAGACACAGAAAGGTTAGGTAACAGTCACCCATAATTCAGTCAGTCAGTTGGACAGCCAAAATCCAAGTTTAAAGCCCTTGATGTCTATCTGGTACTCTTCTAATTACTGTGTAGACCTCAATACCCAAAGAGTTTCTCATGATAGCCTGATATGTAGGCATCATGGAAGGGCACTGAGATTTGAAATATTTCCTGATTGACTCTTGGCAGGATTGATGGAAATAGAGGATAGTGGAGCAGGAGTAAGGGGAAAGGGTTTAGTTGGTTCTGTGAGTGGGGACTAAAGCAATATCCTCTGAGGTGGACACCATTTCACCACATAGAATTCAAAGGGAGCAATCATCTGCTAGCTTGGTTTTATTGACCAATGAAAATTCATGATAAATAAGCATTAGTGAAGATCTTTTTCCCATATCTAAGATTTCTAAATTTGTGGGTTTGCCAGCTGCTTTGCTTGTTTTGCTTACCATTTGTCCTTTATTTTATTAATTTTACTTTCTTTGGAAGGGAGTGAGATCAGATGAATGTGCATAAAATTAAAACCACTTGAATGTGGGCCAATTTTTGTCATTTATTAGAAGCTGTAAGATGGTAATAGAAGTTGTTGTCATTGCCTGCTTTTGCACTGCCATGGGCTTTATTGTCCTGTTAACACAAATGTTGAATAGTTATTGTCGTTGAATGTTATCACTGAGATTTCATAAAATTTATGCTCAATCATTTTGCTCTGTGAGTTACTTGGAAAGTAATTTTCTACCCAATAGACTTTTAGTGACCCACCTGGGAAGGACTGAAGTGGTAAGTGGGGGTCTGTGTGGTGCCCACTGCAGACCAAGATCCCATCAAAGATGAAGACCTCCTGTTTCTCATCAGTCTCCACAACCACATCCCATTGTCCACTGATGGAGAAATCTGGATGCTTCCTCACACTTTGCACTTTGGTCTGAAAGCCAGGGCACAAACACAGGTGACTCACTCTTGAAGTCCTCTGGTTTACTTCCTACTCCCCCAGACCCTTTAAATCTGAATAGTATGAGTCATTTGATTGGTTCACACTAGTGCAGTTCCGGCTCCTCGGTGCCCACCTTATAGTGATGTTTCTGGGGGGCATTATCAAGATATTATGGACATTTCATTGAAAATCTAGTTTGCCATACAAATGGAAGTAGTTGAGACTTAATTATGAAATAACGGAGGAGTGACTGAAGCCATAGCACTAATATTCCCCATCCAGGGAGACTTCTATGTGAAAAAAACAGTATTCCTTAGGTTTCTCATATCTGAGCACAGGTCTGTCCATTTGCTCCAGGGTTAGTTTTTGAGTTTCAGAGAGGAATTAATGTTCTATTGTGAATATAGAGATGGGTTTTGCATCTGTGAGTTGTAGGTGATAGAGGTAGGTAGACTGTGGAGACTGAGTGGATCCAAAAATGTCTTCTTTCAGTTGCTTATAGAAGCTTGGTTCTTGTGCTATAACTACTGCCATTTTCCTAAGTTTGTAAACATTTCGATTAGAAGGCCTTGAGAGAGGACCCTTACCATGCCACACTGAAATATTGTCAAACTAGGTTCTGATGAGCAAACTTCCCCAACCTCACATTCAAGTGAAATCTTCAAAATATTATTTCATTAAAAGTTCTGAGTTTCTAGGGTGAAATCTCACTAATGACTTTTTCCTCTGAGTATAGTGTATGCACACGCACACACACACACACACACACACACACACACACATTTCCTGTGCAATATTTAATTTCCATTTTACCTTAACGTGAATGTGTTTCAGGAGGTCAAAGTGTTTGGTGTACATCCTAAGGTAGTCCATAAGTTTGGAGTTGTGCATGTAATTGGGAAAATGATCTGGAACAGGAAAATCACTGAAGCACATCATCTCCTTGGAAGTGTTGATGGTCACAGATTTGTAGATACCAGGCATCTTCTCTGAGGAATTTTTCTGCAGGAGAAAACCTCTCTTAATACAATAAAATTTATAATTACAAAAAAATCAAAATAAAATATTTTATAGGAGAAAAGTAAGCTCATTGGCTTTTATTTTCATCTGTTAGAGAAAACAGTTACATTGAGTCAACAATAAGACACATCTAACTTCTCAATAAGAAGGAGGGAAGTCACAAACAAGTGAATGATATCTTTAAAATGGTAAAATTGGGCCGGTGAGATGGCTCAGTGGCTTAAGCTCCTGCCCGGCAAGTGCGAGGGCCCGAGTTCGACTCCCAGAACCCACATACGAAAAAAGGGGCCGGTGATATCGCTCAGCGGCACGGGCGCCTGCTGGCGCGCGAGGTCCTGAGGTCGACCCCCCGGTACCCACAAAAAAAAATGGTAAAATAAAAATGTTTACTTGGACATCTATGCTCAATAAAGATATCCCTCGAAAGTGGAAGTGAAAGAAACATATCTTCAGACAAACAAAAGCTGGGATAATTTGTTGCCAGCAGCCGGAGAGGGGATGAATCAAGAAGGAAGTATGCAAATGCAAGAAGGAACAAAACAGATCAATGTAAAAAATATTGACAGTTTAAATAAAATTAATAATAGTATCTTGTGGGTTTATAACATACTCAGGAAGTCAATCACATAACACAAACAGTAACTGAAAATGGAGATAAATTGTGAGATCCCTGCTTTCTTCAGAAAGTGGTAAAAGTACCAACATAAAGTTATAAGTCAAGAATGCTTTGAAATTTTAAGGGTGACCATTAATAACAGTCCAAGAATGCAATCTAGTTATTTAACATACAACAAGAAGCGAAAAATAAAATACACTGAAGTGAAACTAAAAGAAAACAAATGAGGAATAGAAATAATAAAGATATGAAACAAAAAATATAAAAGAATATAAATTAAAGCTTCGTATATTTATGTATCATTACGTATAAGCACTCCAGTTAATATATCAAACAAGCAAAAATATCAAAATACTAAGCAAACACCCTCTTTATGCTAGTTACAAGAGACAAAGTTAGACTAAAATGTAGATAAAACATGAAAGTACCAATCAAAAGACAACTGCAATTACTCTGTTAATAGCAAACAAGTTAAGCATTGTGGCAAAATTAGAGGTCATGAGGGAGAAATCATAATGATATAAAGATCAACTCTACAGAAAAAATAAAAATCTTAAATTGAAAGGTAGCTAGTAACATAGTTTCAAAATATTTAAATAAAAATTATCATAATTAAAAGGAGAAAAAGACAAACTCATATTCATAGCTGAAGAATTTAACTCATTCCACTATGTAACGATAGGACAATAGAACAGAAGTTGGTAAGGACATAGAATATTAAAGAACTTAAATGAGCTTAATTGACATGTACAGATAAATAAACCCTGCAATTTTAGACTATGCATTGTTTGAGGTATATTTCCAATATAGGCATTATGGTGTCCCGTTAAAAATGTCTAAGCAAATTCCAAAGCAGGAAAATCAGTATTTTTTCCAATAACAGTAGAATTAAATTAGAAATTAATAAGATGTACATACCCCAAAATATCCCAATTCTTTAGAAAGTAATCAACATGAGTAAATAATCTTTGTAGCAAGGAATATATCCTGGGAATAAATGAGTTATTAGAGACAGATGTATAGTTTAAGAACATAAATCAGAAAGAAAAAGTTGCAAGCCAGTTAAGCCCCAAATCAACAACATAGATAAATACCATAAATGCAAAAATATGTAGTAGAGAAAATAATAAATACAAACAGAAATAATGAAATACAAATAAAAATGCACAACAGGAAAGAAGATGCCTCTAACTTTGATTTTTAGAAAATTAATAAAGTTGATAAATCTCCAGCAAAATTGACAAGAAGAAGGAGGAGGAGGAAAATGAGAAGGAGGAAGGCGAGAATGGGGAGAGAAGAAGAAGGAGAAGGAGAAGAAGAAGAAGGAGAAGGAGAAGGAGAAGAAGGAGAAGAAGAAGGAGAAGAAGAAATAGGGGGATATAAATTATCAATATCAGGAATAAAAATGGAGTATCATTATAGGATTATATACAATAAAAAAGACTATATGATAATATCATGAACAATACCCACGAACTGTCAATTTGGACAAAGACCAAGTCCTTGCAAAACAATACATAACCATTTTGACAGAAAAAAAAAAGAAAAATTTGAAAGCCTCAAATCTATGCAAGTTAAAATTTGAAAAAATTATGTCTGTTGAATTTGTCATTAAAAACTTCACAAAGCATGGGCTGGTGAGATGGCTCAGCGGCAGAAGCACCTACCTGGCAAGCGCGAGGGCCAGAGTTCAACTCCTGGAACGAACCTAAGAAAAAAGGGCCGGTGATACCGCTTAGCGGCACGGGCGCCTACTGACCTGCGAGGTCCTGAGGTTGACTCCCGGTACCCACAAGAAAAAAAAAAAAAAAATTGAAATGTATAGAAAATTTTGGGCCGGTGAGATGGCTCAGCGGTGTAAGCGCCTGCCTTGCAAGCGCGAGGGCCCGAGTTCAACTCCCGGAACCCACATATGAAAAAGGGGCCGGTGATATCGCTCAGTGGCACGGGCGCCTGTTGGTGCGCGAGGTCCTGAGGTCGACCCCCGGTACCCACAAAAAAAACAAAAACAAAAACAAAAAAAACTTCACAAAGAAAACTCCAGGCTCAGGCAACTTCACAGATGAATTCTTCTGAACATTTAAAGAAAGAGGAATGTAATCTTACACAAATTCTTTAAGAAAATAGAAAAGCAAGAAACATCTTTCAATTCATTTCATAACCTTACGTTAGAAAACCTGACATACATATTATATTAAGGAAAAATTTATACTACAGTGTGTGCAATAAATATATGCAATAATATTAGCAAATTGTGCCTGTTAGCAACATAGAAATATCAGCAAAAATGTGAATCTAATGTAGCAAAAAATAAAAATATTTAAAAATAACTACATAGGAGTTTCTCTAGGAGCAAAAATTTGCTTTGCCATTTTAATATTAGTCAATGAAACACATTGAACTAACAGAATAAACAGAAAAAGCATCTGTCAAGATTAGATAATGTAGAAAATCACTTGATAAAATAATCCATGTTCATGAGTTAAAAGAAATTCTACACAGGGCCGGTGAGATGGCTCAGCAGCATAAGCGGTTGCCTGGCAAACGCGAGGTCCTGAGTTCGACTCCCGGAACCCACATACGCAAAAAGGGCCTGTGATATCGCTCAGTGGCACGGGAGCCTGCTGGCACGCGAGGTCCTGAGGTCGACCCCCGGTACCCACAAAAAAAAAAAAAAGAAGTTCTACACAAATTATATATAGATGATAACTTCAACGTACAAAAAACATTGATATCATTATGTTCACTAGTAAAATATTGATCTGTTTCTCTCTGAGACTGGGAAGGAGAACTATCATGCTTCTATACTTTCAATAGAAGATAGAAGAATTATCTTCTATGATTACTTTTATCCAGCATTATTCTAGAGGCCCTGGCTAGTGCAGTAAAGAAGAAAAATAAACAAGAATCATAAATATTAAAAAGGAAGGAGATGTTATTAAGAATTCATGATTATGTACATAACAAATCAAAATGAATTTACATACAAAGCATTAGTGAAATTAGATGTCTGGGTACAAGGATAAGATTAAAAATAATTGCTTCATACAATAGCAACAAATTAAAAATGAAACCTCTGTGATGGCCACCAGTTATGATAACATAAAAACATCAAATATCTAAGAATGTTTAACAAAAGACATACAAAACTTCCACACCAAAAACTATGTGACAAACGAGAGTTATACAATTTCACATCATATGAGATTACTCAGTATTAAGATTTTAATCTTTCTGAAGTTTATCCATAGATCAATGGAATTCTAAATTATCTTCCAGTAGATTTTTTGGTGGAAACCGACAAGATAACTTTAAAATTTATAGGGAAATGTAATGATCCTTGAAAATTCAAGATGATCCTTGAAAAGTCAAGACAATCCTTTAGAAAAATGAAAATATCAAGCTTTATTACAAAGATGTGGTAATTAAGAGAGTAGTGGAAAAACAGACCAGCAGAACAGAGTTAAGGAATAAGTACAAATAGTCACCTGATTTCCAAAAGCAAAAAAATAATTGAAAGGCACTATTGCAATTTAAGGGGATGGATGAACTTTTCAATAAATGGTGCTGTATCGTTTGGATATCTGTATATGAAGAGAAAGAGCTGGATCTCTGTATCTCACTGTACACAAAAAGAAATTCAAACTGGATCATTCAAACATTAAAAGTACATCAATAAAGGTGTGGAATAAAATATGAAAATATCTTCAGTACCTTTGCATGAATATATTTCTTAACTATGGAACAAAAAGTAAGAACCATAAAAAACTTGGTAACCTGGACTCCTTTAAGATTAAAAGCTTCTCACATGTGTAACCATCATATTGTCTCTCTAGTATGAGAAACTGAAAGAGTAAATAAGATCCAAATGTACAATAGACATGATGAATCAAAAAGAAACTGGTCAAAAGGAAAGAGAGACTGGAATAGGGAAAAGAAAGAAGGGAAAGGGAAAAAAAAGTATATATATATATATAAGATGGTTAAGATAGATACACTACCAATTTTACTTAGTTCATTGAAGAGTAAGGTTTGAGCCAATAATGTTTGGACAATTGAATGCTAATGTCTGGTATCCTGAATAACTAACTTAAAGAAAATAATACGTTATGCATTAACCATTGTTACCCTCATATTATGTTGTTTTGAAAATTTGTTCTTTTTTTTATTTGTTTTGTTTTTTCTTCTCTTTAAAATAAAAAAAAGATTAAAAGCTTCTGTCAAAGATGTCAGTATAGTAGTAAAATGATATTCTACATACTGGAAGAAGATATTCACAGTAAATTGTGTGCAACAAAAAACTCATACACAATGTAAAAGAATTTTTATGAAACAAGAAAATATAGACTACCAAATTAGAAGTAGACAAAAGACTTGAACAAGTTTCTTACAGAAGAATATAACCAAATTGCCAATGAGCAAACTAAAAAATGTTCAATGTTTATACTCATAAGGGAAATGCAAAACAGGAGTAGAAGACACCAATACCCAACCTCCAGAATAGCCCAAATGAAGAGCTAGCAGTACTAAATGCTTGGAAAGGTGTGGTGCTCTCATGTTGTTAATGAACATGTAAACCATTATGTTCATTTTAGAGTACTGTATGGCACTGTCCACTGTGCCTATAGCTTGAACCAGGATTTTACACAAGATAAACAAGTACATATCTACCAAACACCTGTGCAAGAATGTCCATAATACCTTCATTGATAATTGCCAAATAGTGAAAATAATCCAAAGTCTATTGACAAAATAATGAATGAATTACTTGTATATTCATACAATGTCATGCCACACAGAAATAAGCTTTTAAATGAATTACTTTTATTCTCATATCATGAGTGGGGTTGCCATACACAAATGATGCATAAAGGAAATCAGACACAAAGGCACATTGTATAAATAACCCAAAAATAATAAAGAGGAAAAATGAATGAATTGTGGTATATTGTTATACTGGAACACTACATAGCAATAGAAAATAAAATAGGAACTATTGCTACAACCCCAATTTAAATGAATCTCAAGTATATAAATGGTAAGTGAAAGAACAAATACAAATAAGAGCATAAATATGAAATTCCAAGGACCATAAAGAGCAATTTAAGGTGTTAAAAATGAAATAAGTCATCACCTCCAAGTTTGGCTGGGTACTGAAACACACGGGAATCTTATAAAGTTTTAGAAATATTCTACATTTTGATCTGAGCACTGGTTGAATAGATGTATAAATGTAATAATTATCAAGTTGCACATTTAAGATCAGCATGCTTATGCACTTCAATGAATACATTATACTCAACATAATTTTTAAATGAAAGACTGCACAGCTCACATTAGACAATAAAGTAAAATTAACTTTTATGAAGACAAACCTAAAAGCAAACGTCACAGTAAGGTGGAAAAATTAAGTTAAATGATGAAAAATATTCTTATCAAGTTCTAACAAAAAGATAGCTAGTTTAGTAAGATTGATACCAATAACATATGATATATGGTAAAAACAAAAAGGTGTTTCATATTAACGAAAGGAAGATTGGTGAAGATCGCTGTGAGCCCCTCTCTGCAGATCCCCTTTCAGCCTTCTTTCTTACTTCTGAATTCTTTGTCCAAAAAACTACTTCTCATTGATGCTCTCCATGATCCCTTATTTAAATTTTATACACTTTTTTCCTATAATCTGTATTTTATTTCATAAATATATGAAACATTATATATGAAGCATATATATGAAACATTACATATGAAGTATTATATATATGAAGCAATATGCACACACACACACACACATATATATATATATATATATATATGCGTGTATGAAGTTTTTCATATAAGAGAAACCATATGATTTTTAACCTTGTGTATTTGAGTTACTTCACTAAGGGCTAGAATTTTTGTATTCAAATTTATTAATCCATTTCCTGGCATCTTAAAAGTGCCTGGCATTATAGTAAGTGCTCAAAAATATTTGTTGAATAAATGAATGGACTCTTGAATTAAGGAAGAAACAAGATGAATATTTAGAATGAAATGTAAAAACAACATAGAAAACCAGTAGGTTGCAGAGTGACATTTGAGTAATAACAACATCACGTTAGAGGGTCTGAGGGCAACTAGAAATGCTCCTTGGGCACTAGTTGGCTTGAGGGCCACCAAGAAGATGTCCCTGTGGGACAGTTTTGTCAATTATCTTGCCAGCAAGGCCAGACTCTATAGGGATGAAGAGGTCTTGTATTCTAGCTGTTGACTCACGACCTGGGTCAGGATAAGAGCCAGGAGTAACGCAAGAATATTGGCCTATAAATGCTCATCCATAGAATGCCAACCACGACTGGTGGGCAGAGTGGCTCTCTAGGATTATCAGAACTGGAAAATATTGATCAGAAATCCTGGATTTCAAGGATGCTTCCAAATATGGCAGAATGAAGCACTGGAAGTAGATGGGACCACCTACGAGCTTGAATCTATAAAACATTCGGCACCAAGCTCACGATCCTTAAGGCAACATGTATGTCTCTTGCAAGCAAGAGCTGAAAGAGGGGGAAAAGTCATTGTCCTGTGGTAGACGAGAGCGTGACGTGCAGAAGTGACCACAAAGAGAATATCAAATTGCATGGTAAAAGCCCAGCAATGGACCATCCTGTCCCTACTACCGAAATCTGTGACCTCCTTATCCTTGGACACAAAATCATCTGAGCAGCTGAGATTATCTTCCAACACTGTCCCCTTCTGATATTTCTGAGGATTGTATGCGATTTCTGGTACCTTGAATAGAATCTCACAAATTTCATGCCTAATTGGAAATTGACATATTTCCTCAATCACTAACACAAGCAAGAAGATTAGGGTCATTAAACAATTCTTAAAACATGATGTGCTCTATGTTACATTAAGGAAACATTTATTCAAATTGTTACAAACAGTTTAAGAAATTGCATGCTTAAAATCAAATAAAATCCAAACTTACTTGAAATCTCCACAATCCTCCAATATCATTATTTCTTTCAAAGCAGGTGGGCTCCAACTCTTCATCTAAGCAGCACTTGATGGCACCCAGTCCACTAATTCCAGCTCCAATCACAGTAATCCTCTTTTTGGCCATGGTGCCTGGATGGTTGGTAGAAACGGAGAATTCTATCACTACATGTAAGAAAAATTACTTTATCATAAGGACGTACAGTTCGCTGTCCTAAATTTTTATTGTTGTTATTAGCAACAAGAATACCAATATATTGATTACCTATCAAAGACTCTGATAGATATAAGGGATGCTAAAATGTACAAAATCCAATCATCCCCAATTTTCTTTGTAGTCAGAAAAATATAACCATTCAATTCCAGATTATATGATAAATTCAATGACAACACTGTACTGTACCAAGGGACTAAGGGCAGGCAGCACAAGGGAGGAATACCTGGCCTCCTGGAGGCAGTGTCCCAGGTGCAAAAGCTTAAGGGTGAATGAATTGGAATTAGCTAGGTATGAGACTCAGAGGAGTGGCGGTGGTGGCGTGTGTGTGTGTGTGTCTGTGTGTGTGTGTGTCTGTGTATGCATGTGTGGTGACATTCTAGACAGCAGATGCAACATAAATAAAGTCAGAAGATGAGTTCAGTAAAATATAAGACCCATAAAACTAGACACCGTAACTTGTTCATTACACTCCACAAAAACCTACAAAAGGAAAATAAATTCCACATACTGATATTTTTCTCTCTTATTTAGTGACATAATAGAAGCTACCTGAAGTAACTGGGAAATATTTAAAAATAGTATTTTTAGAATTATCATGAAGTATCCACAGTTAGTATGTCTAGGATTTAGACTGTGTATCTATTCATTAATTTTCCCCCTTTATTTGTTCAACAAACACGGATTCCCAACTATGGACCATGTACTGTGCTTGCTGCTGAAGCCACAAAGAAAGATATGACACAGTTTTGACCTCAGGGGCTCAATCTATGGGAGGAGGTGATGCAGCTAAAGACACCACATAGTGACTGCTAAGGTTAAGACGCACCCCAACTGAGCTTCAATCTTGCTGAACCACTTGCAGTGTAGACCCACGCCAGTACTTGATGCAAATCATACATCAAAAATGCAATTTCCATGGCAGAAATGCCCTTCTTAGAGCTAAAGACATCATAGTATAGTGACACATGCATACCAATATTTTAACAGCATAGTTAATAATAGCCAGATCCCAGAAGTAGCCTGTATACCCATCACCAGGAGAGTGGATAAAGAAAATGTGGTATCTACACATAATGGAATAGTACTCAACTGTGAAGAAAGACAAATTTGAGACATTTGTGGGAAAATGGATGCACTTGGAAAACATAATGTTGAGTGAAATAAATCAGACGCAGAAGCTTAAATACCATATAGTGTCTCTCTTTTGAGTAAAGCAAAGTACAAACAGCACAATAAAAGATGGACAGAAGGCAACAAGGGAGTAGATCTTGCAAATGGGAAGGGGTCCAAGGGAACATGGATTAGAAGTGAATGGGAGGGGAAGGGGAAAGCAGTAGAATAAAGATGTGCCATGCACAGGAACCTGAAAACATCAATGAATATAAACATTATATGTCATTAACACGAGATAAAATTAATATGAACAAGAACAGAAATGGAGAAAGGGTATTTAAAGGAGGAGGCAGGGAGACAGGAGAGAAGAGAAAGGGGATTTAAAAAAAAGAACCAAGCTGTATTACATTACATAAACCCACTTCCCAAGATAATGGTAAACTGGATTACTACAAACATATACTAATAAAAAGATTTAAAAAGAAAAAGAAAAAGAAAAGAAATGACCTTCTTTTTCTTCTGGTTACATCCCTGGATTTCTCAGTCATAATTAAGACCATCTTTCTCGATGACCATAGTGACTTGTATAGATCTCTGTTACTGTATTTATCAATACTTTTATTAGTTATAATTCCACTTTATTTTGACTAAGAACGTCCAGCATTATTTGAGACTTGTAACTGACACCCAATATTTGTGGATTGAAATGAGTGAATAAATAATGCCAATTTTCTAAACTTCTCCATTTTTACCTCTCTATCATTGTTGAACACTATATAATATACCATACAATTATAACAAGATAAGATATATTAATGATGATTCTAAACTGTCCCCAGACAGAACAATATATATTATAGGGAAAAAAATAAGACCAACCTTTGCAAAGAAGGAAATTCAAGTTTAGTTTCAGCTTCTCAATAAAGCTAGATATATTGCTCCCTCTGTGTTCTTGAAAACAAAGTTATTCCATGAAAATACGGACAGTTTTATAGCTTACAGAATGAGTTAATGCATGATCTCTTCCCATGACTCTTCTAATTTGGATTAAAAAAAATTTTGCCATAAGCCTTTTAGGGAAGAGACCATGGCAAATTGGTGGTATTTACAACTCACTGACTGAAAGTGTCTGCAATAAATTTTAATGCTAATTGACACATTGTAACTACCATCCAAATGAAATCATTTTCACTGAGTGGGGAAAGCATAACAAACATTTTCAGAATTAAACAATACTCTTAATTCACCAGTTACAAGCACAAACATTTTTACCAGTATGGATAGTTTTACATGAAGAAAACAGCAGAAATGGAAATAATGCTCAGTTCATGCTTATAACACAACTTTTATGAAAGATCAAAACAAGTTGCAAATTAAAAAAGAAATATACCAAGTAATAAATACAAAGAAATATTTCAAAGAACAAATTACCTCAACATAATGAATGACACAGTTGCTATTTTTAGTGCTAATTAAACATTTGTTGAAGAGAGATCTAACCTTGTTTACTGGCTCTGCCACTCTTCAGGTAAGGGAATTCTTTCTTAAAAGGGGATGCCATCACCAGGGCCATCTTAGAATTCTGCCATTTCAATTGTTTTTCCTTCTTTCCTTTTCATCACTGCTTCAGTACAAAAGCATTTCATAACAGTACCATGTAAACAGGATGCAATTATATTAGTCAATGTTTTATAACAACAAATAGCAGAATGGAAAACTTATAATGGGAAATATTCTCAATATATGACTAATTAATAAAATAAGAAATGTGACAGAGAAAGGTGTAAATACATAAAAAGTCTTTAAAAATTATATTTTAATTTTACCAAGTAATATGACACTTGGCATTCCATTGTTGCAATCATCTCATTTAGTGATTTCTTTTGCTATCTATCTATTTCAGAAGTTGCAGAAGGTGGAAGTCATCACAGATTTATCCCATTCACAAAACCTTCAAACGACAGTTTCTTTTTTTTTTTTTTTTTTTTTTTTTTAATTTTATTTTAAAGAGAAGAAAAAACAAAACAAATCAAAAGAAGAACAAATTTTCAAAACAACATAATAGGAGGGTAACAATGGTTAATACATTGCGTATTACTATCTTTAAGTTAGTTATTCAGGACACCAGACATTAGCATTTAATTATCCAAACATTATTGGCACAAACCTTACTCTTCAATGAACTAAGTAAAAATCGTAGTGTATCTATCTTAACCATCATATATATATATATATATATATATATATATATATATATATATATATATATATGTATATATACAATTTTTTTTCCCTTTCCCTTCTTTCTTTTCCCTATTCCAGTCTCTCTTTCCTTTTGACCAGTTTCTTTTTGATTCACCATGTCTATTGTACATTTTGGATCTTATTTACTCTTTCAGTTTCTCATACTAGAGAGACAATACGATGCTTACACATGTGCTTCTGGTTTATTTCACTTATGAGTATTTTCTCGAGTTGCATCCATTTACCTATAAAAGTCTCCAGTTTATCCTTCTTAATGGCTGAATAGTACTCCATTGTATAAAAATACCACATCTTTCTTATCCATTCCTCAGTTGATGGGCATTTGGGTTGTTTCCAAGATCTGGCTATTACAAATTGTGCTGCTATAAACATGGGTGCACATATATCGCTGTGGTATGATGTTTTTAATTCTTCTGGGAAGATGCCCAGAAGGGGAATAGCTGGGTCAAATGGGACCTCCAACCCTAGCTTTTTGAGGAATCTCCACACTGACTTCCACAGTGGCTGTACCAGTCGACATTCCCACCAACAGTGGAGAAGGGTTCCTTTTTCCCCACAGCCTCTCCAGCATTTGTTATTAGTTGATTTCTTTATAGTAGCCATTCTTTCTGGGGTGAGATGGTATCTCAGTGTTGTTTTAATTTGCATCTCTCGAATGACTAGTGATGTTGCACATTTTTTTGTATATTTATTTGCCATTAGTATTTCTTCATCTGAGAAATGTGTATTCATCTCAGATGCCCATTTTTGGAGTGGGTCTTTAAATTTGGGAGGTCTGATTTTTTTGAGTTCTTTATATGTTCTCGATAGTAATCCTTTGTCTGAGGAACAGCTGGCAAACATTTTTTCCCACATTGTGGGTTGTCTCTTCACTCTGTTGGTGGTTTCTCTTGCTGTGCAAAAGCTTTTTAATAAGATGAGATCCCAGTTATTGATTCTTTGGGATAGTTCCCGTGCGGTTGAGTTTTTATTCATAAAGTCTTTGCCTACACCAATGTCTCCAAGGGTTTTACCTATCCTACCTTCCAGCAGATTTAATGTTTCTGTTTTAATATTTAGATCTCTGATCCATTTTGAATTTAGTTTAGTGCATGGTGAAAGATATGGGTCTAGTTTTAATCTTCGGCATGTGTAGAGCCAGTTTTTCCAGCACCATTTATTAAAGAGGCTATCTTTCTTCCAGCGAATGTGTTTGGCACCTTTGTCAAAGATAAGGTGGCTTAGTATGTCTGGGGTTGTTTCAGCATCTTCTAATCTGTTCCATTGATCTTCAGGTCTGTTTTTTTGCCAGTACCACACTGTTTTTATCACAGTAGCTTTATAGTATAATTTCAAGTCGGGGATTGTGATGCCCCCTGCCTTGCCTTTGTTGCCCAGAATTGCCTTTGCTATTCTAGGTCTCTTCTGATTCCAAATGAATTTTAGGATTGTTTTCTCTAATTCTGTGAGATATGCTGTTGGAATTTTGATTGGAATTGCATTAAATCTGTATAACAATTTTGGAAGTATGGCCATTTTCACTATATTGGCTCTTCCTATCCAGGAGCAAGGGATATCTTTCCATTTTCTGATATCCTCTTCAATCTCCTTTTTCAGAGTACTGTAGTTTTCAGTATAGAGGTTATTTACATCCTTCGTGAGGTTAATTCCTAGGTATTTCATTTTTTTGGATGTTATTGTGAAAGGTATTGTTTCCCTAATTTCTCTTTCAGTAAGTTTGTTATTTGTGTACAGGAAGGCTATTGACTTTTGAGTATTGACTTTGTATCCAGCTACACTACTGAATTTGCTTATCAAATCTAGCAGTTTTTTAGTGGAGTTTTTGGGGTCTTCTGTGTAGAGTATCATGTCATCTGCAAATAATGATAATTTAACTTCTTCCTTTCCAATCATTATTCCTTTTATTTCTTTCTCTTGTCTAATCGCTCTGGCTAAAGTTTCCAGAACTATGTTGAATAAGAGTGGGGACAGTGGACATCCTTGTCTTGTTCCTGATTTTAGAGGGAAGGCTTTCAGTTTTTGGCCATTTAGTATGATATTGGCTGTTGGTTTGTCATAGATAGCTTTTACCAGATTGAGATAAAGACCCTCTATTCCAATTTTCTGTAGGGTTTTTATCATGAAAAGGTGCTGGACTTTGTCAAAAGCTTTTTCTGCATCTATTGAGATGATCATGTGATTTTTGTCTTTGGTTCTGTTAATATGGTGTATTACATTTATTGATTTACGTATGTTGAACCATCCCTGCATCCCTGGGATGAATCCAACTTGGTCATGGTGTATAATCTTCTTGATGATTTGTTGGATTCTGTTTGCCAGTATCTTATTAAGGATTTTTGCATCTATGTTCTTTAGGGAGATTGGCCTGTAGTTCTCTTTCTTAGTTGGGTCCTTCTCTGGTTTTGGTATCAGGGTAATGCTTGCTTCCAGGAATGAATTTGGGAGTATTGCTTCCCTTTCAATTTCATTAAAAAGTTTGAGAAGTAGGGGCGTTAGGTCTTCTCTAAATTTCTTGTAGAATTCGGCAGTGAATCCATCAGGGCCTGGACTTTTCTTTGTTGGGAGGTTTTTAATTACCTCTTCAATTTCACTGGCTGATATTGGTTTATTTAGGATTTTTAAATCTTCTTGATTTAGCTTTGGTAATTCATACGAATCTAGGAATCTGTCCATTTCTTCTGCATTTTCCATCTTAGTAGAATATAAATTTTCAAAATAGGTATAGACGATCTTCTGGATTTCTGCAGGGTCCGTCGTGATATCACCCTTTTCATTTTCAATTGCATGGATTTGAGTCTTTTCTTTTCTTTTTTTAATAAGGTTGGATAAGGGTTTGTCAATCTTATTTATTCTTTCAAAGAACCAACTTTTTGCTTCATTGATTCTTTGTATTGTTTTTTTATTCTCCAATACGTTAATTTCTGCTCTGATCTTTATAATTTCCTCCCTTGTACGGGCTTTTGGCTTAACTTGCTCTTCTTTTTCTAGAAGCTCGAGGTTCACCCTTAAGTTGTTTATTTGCGCTTGCTCTATTTTCCTGATATAAGTATTTAATGCTATAAATTTCCCTCTTAGGACTGCTTTCATTGTATCCCATAAGTTCCGGTATGTTGTACTGTCATTATCATTCAGTTGTAGAAAGTGACTAATTTCTTCTTTAATTTCATCTGTGACCCATTGGTTGTTCAGGAGGATGCTGTTTAATTTCCATGTGTTTAGGGAGTTTTTGTGGGATCTTTTGCCATTGATTTCCAATTTCATTGCACTATGGTCTGATAATATGCATGGGATAATTTCAATTCCTTTGCATTTACTTAAGCAGGTTTTATGAGCTAGTATGTGGTCTATTTTGGAGAACGTCCCATGTGCAGCTGAGAAGAATGTGTATTCTGATGTTGTGGGGTGGAACACTCTGTAGACATCTACTAAGTCCATTTGTTCAAAAGTTTGGTTCAGTTCTACTATTTCATTATTGATTTTCTGTCCAGTTGATCTATCTTTTTGTGACAGTGGAGTATTGAGATCTCCCAATATAATTGTATTAGTGCTTATTTGATTTTTCATGTCCTTTAGTACTTGTTTTATATAGCTGGGTGCATTGGTATTTGACGCATATATATTTATGATCGTTATCTCTTCCTCTTGGATTGTTCCCTTTACCAGGATGTAATGACCGTCTTTATCTCTCTGAATCCTTCTTGGCTTGAAGTTCACTTTGTCTGCAAAAAGAATAGCTACCCCTGCTTTTTTCTGGGTTCCTGTAGCATGGAGTATTGTTTTCCATCCTTTGACTTTCAGTCTATGAATTTCTTTCTGAATTAAATGTGTTTCTTGTATACAGCATATTGTTGGATCTTGCTTCTTGATCCATTTCGCCAGTCTGTGCCTTTTGATTGGTGAATTGAGACCGTTAACATTGATGGTTAAAACTGATATGTATTGACTTGTCATGATATTTTCCTGTTGTTGGTTCCCACTCTTTGTTTTTCCGCTTTCCGGCTATTTAATTATTTGCCCTGCCTGGTGGATTCCTTCTGTTGGGGTTCCTATCTCTTTCTAGAATGTCCTTCAGAACGTTTTGGAGTGCTGGTTTGGTGGTCATAAATTTTCTCAGATGTTCTTTGTCATGAAAGTATTTTATTTCTCCATCAATTTTGAAAGATAGTTTTGCAGGGTACATCAATCTGGGCTGAAAATTATTTTCCTTTAGAGCTTGCAATACATCATTCCAAGCTCTTCTTGAATTGAGGGTTTGTGCTGAAAAGTCAGCTGTGATTCTGATGGGTTTTCCTTCATAGGTGATTTGTCTCTTCTCCCTAACAGCTTTTAAGATTTTGCCCTTCTGTTGAATTTCTGGGATCTTGACTATAATATGTCTGGCTGAAGTTTTTTTTTTGATCATGTCTAGTTGGTGTTCTGAAAGCTTCACTTATAGAGGTGTCAAATTCCTTTTCTCTTCCAGGAAAGTTCTCCCTGATTATGTCTTTGAACAAGGTTTTAATGTTGTTGATGTTATCTCCTGCTTTTTCATTTATTCCAATTATTCTTAAGTTGTTTATCTTTGAGTCATCTAGCAGCTGTTGAATTGATTTTTCATGGTCCCTTGCTATTTTTAAGAATTTTTCCATTTCATGATCACTAATTGCAAGCCTATCTTCTATATCTGAGATCCTGTCCTCGCATTGGCTTATTCTGCTACAAATACTTTCAATGGAATTTTTTATCTCTTGGATATCTGCTTGAATCTGCCTTATGGATTCCATTTCTTTCCTATGCTGAGCATTCATGGTTTCTATAGTTTTCTTAAGTTCATCTATTTTTTTGTCTGTATCAGCTATAGTGTCCTTAAGCATGGTCTTCGTTGTAGACATTATCTCTGCAGTTATCTGTGAGATTATTTCTGTTTTAATTTTTTCCAGAACCTCATTCAGTTGCTTTGTTGTTACCACTTCAGATAGGCCAGGTGGGTGGCTTTCGGATTGTCCCACCTCGTTGCTCCCTAGGTTTGCCTTTGGTGAATTGGATGTGTGGGGTTGCATCTTGTTTAAGTGTCGTCTCATTTTTTCTTTCTTTAATTCCTGGGGTGATGTTTGCAAATTACCTATAGTAGGTTACTTTATTGCTAGTGTTTAAGATCTTTAGAAGATGACTACTTCTCTGCAGTATCTTCCAAGTGGAGCTTGCTTTTATGTTTTAAGCTTTCTGCCAGATCCTACCTCTTCAATTCGTTGGGTATGTGAAGTTGCTACCTGTTTGGCCCAGTCCTTGATTCTTTGGTACTGTGCCACTGTATTTTTTGTGTCCCTTAGTCAATCTCAATCATGAAATATCAGGAAGGAAAGATGTTTAGAACAATTATTTCACATTTGGCTATAATGTTAACTAAAGCATCAAACACAGCCTAGAAAATGACAGACTGAGCTAACCAGTTATTTACCACTTTTAGCTGTATAGAGTTGCGGTTATATAACAAAATCTAAAACACACCAGAAAAATTATATGCAGTATACAAGTCCTATGTATGTCAATTTTTCCCTGAGGAGTTTAAATTTAAAATGAGTTAAGGAGGAAATAGAGTATTGGGAGAAGAGGAAGGAATTAGATGTAAGGTTAGAGGACCAAGAGGGATCCCACTAAAATTGGGACACTAGTGCAGAGAACAGGAGGTAAAAAGAGAAGGAAGGGATAAAAGGAAGAACAGATCACGACCACAATCACAAAGAAGTTAGAGGCGCTGTTTACACTCATATAAAAAACCAGAGAGCATAATGAAGGAAAGAGGAAATACACATACAGAAACAATAACGAAGATAAAAGCAATAAAACAGACAGATCAAAAATAAAACCCCACCAAAAAACAAAACTAAACAGAACAAAAACAAAAAAACCCTTCGCCAGAACAAAAAACAAATCAGTGAGAAGAAAAAAAAATAATAAAAAAAATAAAAATAAGAAAAAATAAAATAAAATAAAATAAAAAGAATCAGTTCCAGGTGTTGACTCTGTTGTAGGCAGGTACCTTGTGACAAAGTCCTGTTCTGTGCAGGTCCGTCCCAGTAAGCCAGGAGCGCCCTCTGGCGGGCGGTGAGCAGAGGCGCGTACTTTCAGGTAGAGACCAGTCTAGCTCGCCTCCGCTCTCAGCGCCCTTTCACGATCCCTGGGCCTGAGAGGCTCAGCGCGCTGTCTGAGCGCGGATTCCCTGCACTGGTTCCCGCCGCTCTGGTTTTTCGCCACGCCCCACACAATGGCGCCGGGCCAGTCGCTCTCTGGCGCGGGACAGGTGTGGCTGTGAGTCCAGTCTTGTTCGCCTGCTGACCTCAGCACACTTTCGTGGGCTCAATTGAGAGGCCCTGTGCTGCCCTGTCCGGAGCACAAGTTCCCAGAGCAGTTTCCGAGCCGCTCTGGGTTTCGCCACACCCCCCACAATGGCGCCCGGCCGGTCGCTCTCTGGCGCGGGGCAGCTGTGGCTGAGAGACACTCACCGCCGGTCAGCGCCGTTCTCCGCCGCTCCCCTGCCCCGCTGCTGTCTCAGGATCCTCCGTGGGGGCTCCCTGGGCGCCCACTGCCACCGTGTGTCCGTAGAATTGAGCCTCCGCCGGCGCTCCAACTCCCGGGATATTAGAAGGTGCGCGCGTGCGGTCTGCTCCTTCTTTCCGTCTTCTTTGTTGGAAGTCACCCATCACTGGTGCCGGGGGTCCCAGATTGCGCTTCAGAACTTCTCTGGGTTTCGGGGAGGCATCTCCCCCCCCCTGCGCTTTCCGGGTCGCTATATTCTCGTGTTCCAATGGTAACTTTTAGAGAGAGTTTCGTTACCTGCTTCTTACTCATCCGCCATCTTGAGAAGCCCCCCAGGAAAAATCAAACGACAGTTTCTTGTTCATCTGAAACATCTCTTATTTTCTTCTTATCTCAGAGTTTTGTTTTCCTCCTTCCAAAACGATTCATGGGGCAAGGTCTCTTTTTATGTCTTTGCTGGGCCATAGGCCATCCTGATTTATAAGTCACGTAGAGGTTTCTCCTCCATTCTCTAGCCTATCAAAAGCAAGCATCATCTCTCACAATTTCTATTCTCATATTTAACACTAGTCTTTAGGTTGTAGGTGTGGGGAATAAAAAAAGTAACACTGAAGTAATAACTGAGGATCATTTTTTCCTAAAGCCTTTACAAAAACCCTTGTTTCAGAAATATAAAATGCAATGAATGAACAGTAATTTAGAAGAAAAGTAAAATTTGACTCCAAATTCCTTGGCGAAACAGAGAAATGAATTTCTATATCCTTGAAATATGATGAATGAATTGTTATCTAGTGTGCTCTCACATGGACTGAGTTTATCTTTTCACGATACACAAACAGTCACCCTTGGTTTTTTCCTCCCTCGAGTTGGCTTTCATAAGTCTGATACGGTTGTAGAAATGAGCATGCTGTCAGAGTTTTCTAAACCCAGCATCATGGGTGACTTAGCAGGGCAGAAATGAACAAAATCTTTGAACTAATGAAAACAATCTAGGAATTAAGAGTTTAATCTCAGTGGAAAAATTGAAAGAAATAATACCTTGATAGTGCAGATTTGTTGGAGATTTGTCACCACACCTGTGGTGCTATTCTGACTTCTCTCTGGTTCCAGTTCATCTCTACCACCACCCGGTGCCTCCTTGCTTGGGAAAGTTTGTTCTGAGTTCACCCGCTCTCTGTGCTACCTGTGTTATCCTTGTGCCTGGGGCACATTTTATTTCCTGTCTTATGTAGAACCCCCTGTACTTGTCATATAATTGTACAGATATATAATTGTATTCTTATATATAATTTTATTATATGCTTTTTATTTCCTTTAATGTGTAGAAATCTCTAGATAGATAGATAGATAGATAGATAGATAGATTAGATAGATAGATAGATAGATAGATAGATAGATAGATAGATAGATAGACAGACTGCCAAAAAATGTATACACATTTCAGGAAAGAAAAACAGTATAATTTTTTTCAACAGATGGTGTTACCCTCATACTGAGGACCCTAGAGAATGTCATATATTGCAGAAAACCCACTATGCTGCCAGCCCTTAGAGAAGAAATTGAAAATGCATGTGCAGCAATCTCAATGACCAAAGTTACCCAAGCAGCAGTTCCCCATACTAATAAACATCAGGAAGCACCTCTTGTAAATGTAGAGGCCAAAGGTAACTTGTATTTGTCACACGATGTCTCAATGAATTTAATATTAAAATATTTATGCAAGTTTTTCTTTTCCTGAAGTGTGCATACATTTTTGTAGAATATATATTTTGAAGAATATATATATGTATATACGTTTTTGTTAAACATATATATATATATATACATTTGTAGAATGTATATATGCCCAATTGTAGCATATCCTATATTATGTACCATCTCCTCTCCTAGAGAATGAGATCTCTGGGTGAAGTCCTCATCATTCTTCTGTTTTAAGGATAGAGGGACAAAAGGAGAATAGAGAGAAGGGATTGTGTGCAGATGGCTTGCTTCTGAAGTTTAAAAAGGGTGGGCCTGTATTTAGTGCCTCCAAATACGAGTAGTCAGGAGGATTTCTTCTCAAATTTCATGCCATTAGCATCATGAACTGCTTTATGTGTCCTGATGGAAATAAGCTCCACTAAAGAAGCTAAAGAGGCACGACAGCAGCAGAGCTGGCTCTCAGAGCTTCCAGAGCTCGGGAATTTCAGGTTGGCTCTTACCCTGGAGTGCACTCCCAGGTCCCATGCTACCTTCCCACCTGTGGCACTGTGCATAGTCACATGTTACCATAGCAAGGCCTCCCTGCAGACACAGTCCTTCAGACACCCCAGTGCTACTGCTGTGAAGGCTTAAAGGGGCAGAAACTGCAGTTTTAGCTTTATCCTGCTCAGGAAGAAATTTAGTGTCACCCTGCATCTGTCTGACCTATTTTATTGAGACTCTTTGGCTGAGAACTATGAGAAGTTTATCTTCTCTTCTGCTCAGCTCTTCAATAGCTCAAACACAGAGAAAAGTGTAGAAAATAATATAAGGCAGAGCTTCTCTGTGGTGTGCAGAGGGAAATAGGTTATAGATGTGCTGGGCTATCACGAATCCTCTCAATCTTGGATGGTGGTAAAGACACCTTAGTAAGTTACAGTTTTTGGAAAATGACTTGGGAAGTTGAGAGCAGTAAAACATAAAATAAAACAGAAATCCTTCCTGGGTTAATTGTCCATACCATGTATGCCAGTATGTGCTAACCCAAATGCCCACACAAATCTGTCATTTAAAACCATGAATCTCACCAGAAGTTACATTCTCAATAAGCTCTTGTGGGCCTCAAAATAAAAGGTCTTCTACACTGGCCAGTTTTGCCTGCTAGCATACAGGTGGTCAAATCAAAAAAGACTAATCTGAATTTTCAAGTTTTCTTTAGGCAATCTCTTAGAGATCCAAAAATACTATTACTTTCTGGTCTCAAGCAAATATTTAGTCAGAAAAGTCAAACTATATTTAACAATAAAAGTCTTACATTACTGATGTTCTGTCTGATGAGTGGACTATGGTGGTTGGTGGCCCCTTGACATGCCCAGTGCAGTGCTAACTCCCCTTTTGTGCCCACCACAATGTCAGTTAAATCAAAACCTGTGTACATCAGAAATTATATGCACATACCTGTAATCCCAGAACTTGGGGAGACTGAGGTAGAAGAAGGAGAAACTCAAGCCCAATCTGGGCATTAGTGGCTTAGCAAGACCCTATCTCAAAATAAAAAATGAAAATTAAAAAGGGACTGGGGATGTGGCTCAATATGAAGGCCCTGATGTTGCATGAATGTGTGAATTGCCAAGCAACCCTGAAGATGGACAACAGAGATCTGTGCAGACTCCAACACCCGGAGGAATAGCTTTATTCCTATAGTTCTTAAGACCAGGGGTGAGGGGATGGAGATTGGTCTGAGTCTTATGTAAAGATTTCTCTTAAGTGGATGTTGCAAAAGAGCAGGACTCAGGGAGATACATAAAGCTCCATGACCTAACTGGCCTCTGGCATTGTATAAAGCTGGGAGAATAGACCTAAGAGAGGGTGCAAATGAGCAGAGTTTGGCGAAGTCCAAATGCACAAACATCACATCCTAGGGACAACACCCAAGTATGGCAGCAGAGCTTAGTATATAACACTCCCATCAGAATATGCTAAAAACCTGGGGATTTTATGTGATTGCCATTGACCAGGAAGAATAAGAAGAGGCAAATCAAGAAATCATTTCTAGCATGTTCTAGTAAATTAGGATAGTTTGAAATGGAGAATTATCTTTGGTTTACGTTGGGTGTGGTTTTATGTATGTTCTGTTATCTAACCACATGGTAGATTTGTGATCTTCAAAGAGGACTCCCTGGAGAACGAGAAGAAAATACTAACCTTGTGTCAAATTTTGTGCTAGCATCAAGAAATGCACTAAGTTCTGTTGCATTTAATATGTGATCCATCGTGACATAGGTCTTGTGTGAAAAAGTTCAAAGCACAGGCCATTGCAGTGATCCCAAGGGACGTGGAGGGCTTGGTCAGGACACTCTTTCTTCATTTTCTTCGGTATATTGTGACCTGTGGCAGTTTAGGTGGGTTGGAGATCTACTATTCTGGCTCACCAAAATGAAACTTCACAAAAAGGGACACGTGGCTTAAAAAATATTATTACCATGTCATCCCTTATTGAAGATGATATTAATAA
Organism: Erethizon dorsatum; assembly: GCA_028451465.1. NCBI lineage: Eukaryota > Metazoa > Chordata > Mammalia > Rodentia > Erethizontidae > Erethizon > Erethizon dorsatum. The sequence goes on from CM051834.1 coordinate 85,063,561, forward strand.
TGTGAAAACAAGTTAAGAACATTGAGCTGACATTTGTCTGATTCCCAGTGTGAGCTCTTCAGGTGGCTCATAAAGAAATACAAAAATAATGATGAGTTCATCAGATTTGACAAATTTTCCTATTCAGTCACAGTGGGGAGACACTGGGTGCTAAATACCAGGATGCCATACCCTCAACAAAACCCTCCTAAGGTCCATCAGTGGAGTCCTTTTTCCTTTCATGATATGAGTTAATGTATGAAGGGTGGTTTATGAGATTGTCAAACTATCACCCATGGACCAAATCTAGCCCACAAGCTAAAAATAGCTTTTACATTCTAAATAGTTGGAGGAAGATGCATATTTCATGACATCTCACAATTATATTCAACAGCTCTTGATAAAGTTGTAGTAGAATGAGTCAATTTCTTTCCCTTTTAAAAAATTTAATTAAGTCTATTGGTACAATTAGGTATATACAATGATCACATTTATCATAGGAAATTTGTACCTGTACATGGTATACTTTGATTTGTCTTTTTTTTTCCTCCCATTCCCCTTCCTTCAACTCCTCTTCCCTTCCTTCTTTGTTTCCATTTTATCCTTCTTTTCTCATTTTTTCTTTTCCCTTCCTTCCTTTTCCCCTCTTCCCTCCCTAGTTACCCTTTCCTTTTCCCATTTTCCCACTTTCTTCCCATTTCACCATATCTGTCGTACAATTTGGTTCTTATTTATATTTTCAGTTTCTCACATCAGTTCAAAAAAATCTATTACCTATGGCTGCTTTTGCACTAAAACTGTAAAATGGAATATTTGTGACAGAGATCTTATGACTTGCAAATTCTAAAGTATTTATTGCCTGGTCCTTTTCAGAAAAATCTGGGCATGCATAGTTTATGAACACAGATTGTAGAATCCATGTATTATGTAAAATAAAATTTCAAAATAAATATATTTCATCATCATGGCAGAATTGTTATATGAAGCTGATTAATAAGCGAATGATGGACATTGATGTACACATCTGGAGCACTTCAGTAGAGAAAGCAAAGATGCCCACCATTGTGGAGCTCAGAGTGTAGCTCAATCTATCAACACAATCGTTAAAGTACTCTACATAGCATGTTGGTAGGAGAAAAGGGCTATGGAGAAAAAGAAAAGTACTTATTACAATTTGTAATCTCAAAACTTGTAAACACATAGCCAACCATCTACCCAAAGTATTTCTGAATCAAGGTACATTATACAAAAATAATGTTCTACAAACTTATGTCTTTCTTTAAGTTTTCTGAGGAAAGAGAGAAGGTGCAGATACGATGTTCTTTGCACACCTTGGCACTCCTCCCTGCAGAAACTGAAGCTGATCTCTAAAGATACCCAAAGAAGCTTCTTGACCATAATGCAGATAATTCTTGGAAATGGACCATGGCTGCAGATCAGCAGTTTCCCAACAGGACTGAAGATAAGTGAGTAATGTTTTTCATAATGTCCAATTATGTTGCCACACCAATATCAGCAGCTGATCCAACGCTAAGCTACTCCTCTGGCTCTTTGTCACTAACAACGCTGCTTATCTCATTTTAATTATACAGACAATGCACTTGAGAACACTCCTTAGCAATCGGTCTGATCTTTTTGCAAATATAGAAACCCATGATTGTGACACTACCGTGTTCATCTCTATCCAACCCCAAGGTGAGGCTCAAAAGGGCTGCTCTTCTCTGCTACACCTTTGCATAGTTGGCTTCTTTCCTTATTTTTGTGACCTATTCATCCAAAGTTTAATGAGCACTTTTACCTACAAGAAGGATACAAATGAACAAAATAAAGTACAGTATAGGAAAGGAAAAAAAAACTCTAAAGATATAATAAGTAGTATACCAATGTTTGAAGAATTTGAATTGTAAAACTCCCAGAATTTCTGGTCCAGCAATTCTTTTAATTTGGATCCCTTTGATTTAAAATACAAATATGTGTTATATATCTTGCCAAGAAAAAAATATACTAAAAGTATCCACCAATAATATTTTTATTAGCATGATCCTTAGATAGAACTAACACTATCAATTTCATTTCTTTTTCTATTTAATTTCTAATGTATTGTTTATCCTTTTGAAAACATCTGTGTAATTTGAATACTGTAGTTAGTTGCAAGCCATACACCATCATTATGTAGTCTGACTTGAAATGTGATATGAGAGTCACTTCAGAGACTCTTGAGCAAGTTTTCTGTCTGCCGAATTTTCCTTTGACTTCTTTACTACTTAGATAATAATATTCAAAGGAGCCAAAGCATCCCAATTAAATAATATTAAGGCCATGTTAATAGGGGTGAATTTTCAGAATTAAACACAAAAAGACAATTTATGATTTAAACAGTTTATCTAATGTGATGATAAGCACATTGTATGGGACATAATCAGTTATGTGAGTCAATTCTTTACATTTATATGTTGTGTAGACTGGTTATTTATTTTGATAAAAGTGTTGAAGGAACAGGTTTCTTCTAGGGCAGGGATGATTTGGTTTCTCGCTTATAATCCCACATCAGCTTAAATGGAGAAATCCTTTCCACCTAGAGGAGAACCTTCCAGGCCATTTGAAGAGAAGGCACATATTGCAAATAGGTGAGCGTGGTATATTCAGATTGCAGTTTAAAGAGTTTAATCCAACCTAAGAATAAAGTGAAGAAAGAACAAATAAGAAGCCAATACATTTTCCTAATTTAAAAATCATTCGTTGAGGGCCGGTGAGATAGCTCAGTGGCACAGGCGCCTGCTGGCATGCGAGGTCCTGAGGTTGACCCCCAGTACCCACAAAAAAAAAATCATTCATTGAAAGCATCTTGTTTTATAAGGTGCTTAGACTTCAAATTAGACTTCTCATTGTGTTGTAAATACATGCTATACATAACCTCCCAGAATTTGTCCTATGTTTGAAAGTCATCTCTGCGTTGTCAAAAAATTGTGTCTTTAGCTTCCTGTAAGCACCATTCTGTGAAAAAGAAGGTAAATTAGAGATTGGAGAATTGGTTTGGATAGAAAGACTGACATCCCTCCTATATTGTTGCAAAAAAAAATTATGACTGGGATAATTAAATAAGTTTCTACCTTAAGGATTTTATAGTGGAGCTTAAACTGACATTAAAAAGTATGAGTTCTTCTATTCTGAGTTTATATTCCCCTCCTTTGACACTCAGGAATTTTTTACAAACTTAATAAAGTTTAACATTCCATTCTACTTTATTAGTAATATTATAGCTATTGCTTTTTGTCTTTTTAAGGTTATTTATCTTACCATGTCCTTTATTGTGTGGTCTAGGGGTTCAATAAGTATTTTTTGTAAAAAGACAGATAAAAATATTTTGACCATTGTGGGCCATATAGTCTTTGTTGTAACTACTCACCTCTGCTGCTACAGAGTGAAACTAACCACAGAAAATGTGTGAATGACAGATATGGCTGTGTTCCCATAAAACTTGATTTACAAAAGCAGGCAGTAGGCTGGGCTGGATTTGATCTAGAGACCATAGTTTGCCAATCCCTAGTAACTTTGTGTCACTTTTTTTTTCTTATCCATAGACCTTGTCTTATTCAATTGATTTGAGAGTTTAATCCATTTACATTTATTGTTCTAGGTGATGAGTTTGAAGCTTGTCATTATGCAATGGTTTCCATATTTTAATGTATCCATATTTTACCATAGCTATGTGAAGAATGCTTTCTTGCTTATCTTTTATCTGGCATTTGGAAAGTTTCATATAATGGGGGATTTTGGGTTGTTTTCCTGTTTTAAAGCTTTGTGAAATATTCTTTAACATATCCTTGTATCATAATCATGATGGCAGTTCAAAATATTACTGGGCACATGCTAGGATTCCACGGTAGGCAGTTAGATGTGGTCCTGAACTAAAATTGGCTAAGGACACCTGAATGGTGATGACACCTGGCACATTTGGGAGGTTGAGGAAGAGCAAATGCACAATTTAAGATATTTGTTTGTTCATGTCTCAATAGTCTAGGAAGCGTGTGTAGAGATGAAACTCCCAATTTGGCCGAGGCCCCCAACTGACTGGGATGTGAGGAGCCTTCCTTCTGATCTTCCATGAGTAGAAATAAAGCTTTGTTTTCTAAAACCAGTGAGGCTTGAGGCCTGTTTGGAGTGGAGCAAAACTGAGCCCTTCCCTAAGATAAAGAAATTGGTATTTGAAGTAGAAGGCTGCCATGGCAAAAATGTGGCAAAGTGTTGATGATCTAGGTCATCAAGAATGAGCAACAACTTGGAAACCAAATAAGATAGTAACTTCTAGCTGTAGAGCAAGGATTAGCAAACTATGACTCCTGGGCCAAATCTGGACAGCTATCTGTTTCCAGATGGCCTGCAAGCTAACAATAGTTTTTACAGTTTTAAATGGTTGATAAAAAATTTGTAAAGTGCTACTTCATGACATGAACAAACTCTATAAAATTCAAATTTTAATGCCCAGAAATAAAATGTTATTGGAACCCAGATGCATTTTTAAAAATGCTTTTTAGGGCCGGTGAGATGGCTCAGTGGTGTAAGTACCTGCCTGGCAAGCGCGAGGTCCTGAGTTCAACTCCCGGTACCCACATAAAGGAAAAAAAGGGGCCGGTGATATTGCTCAGTGGCACAAGCACCTGCTGGCAAGCGCGAGGTCCTGAGTTCGACTCCTGGTACCCACATAAAAAAAATAAAAATACTGTTTATAGCTCCTTTTGTGCTACACTGGCAGAGCTGAGCAGTAGTAGCAGGACTACATAGCCTACAAAACTAAAATATTTACTATCTTGATCTTAATATCATTAAAGTTTGTTCACCCCTGCTCTAGACTCTAGAAAAAAATGTTCGGTAAACAATGTGAAGAGTGTACGTTTGTTGCTATCAGTCGATTCAGTACTACCAGAAAGAAATAAGAATGGAGGAAAGAGTTGGCCACTTATTAAGCAAGAATAAAAGGAATAAAGAGAATTTAAGCAGTTTAGGACTTGCAGGATTGGAAGAGGCAAGCAATTCTCAATGCTATAAAACTGGGAAGAACTTTGAATGACAAAGATTGATTAAAGTTTAACCCTAGGACCAGGGTCACATTATGGGCATGATCATCCCATACACTGTCAAAGCCTCTGAGTGGATTAAGATGTCAAGGTCCTGCCAGGATTCTGGCAACCAGGAAATCCTTGCTGTTGAGCCAAAAAATACAAGGCATTGCTGCCTCATTGATTTCTGAAAGAGGCAAGAAACAGCAATGAACTCAAGGCAGAAGTAGAGTAGAGTGAAAGAGAAAGACAGAAGAGGGAGGAAAGGAGGGATGGAGGGAGGAAGAAGGAGAGAGAGAGAGAGAGATGGAGAGAAGTTCAGGTGAAAGAAAGCAAAGGAAAACAGTAAATCTAGAAAGTATACATAGAGAAGGTTGTGGCTATGGCTATTAGTGCTTGGACTATATCAGAGCCAAATGCATAAGAATATAAATTTTCGAGAGAGTTGTATGGACAAAAAAAAAGCCATCTGCTTAGACTAAAACACACTGTAATTATTGGACGCTAAAAATGACCGTGGGATTACCAAGCATCTATGGATGCTGACCACAGACAGGAAGAGGTGCTTAGCCACCAAGTAGGGCTGAGTCCCTAGAGTCCATTTAAAAATACTTGAAAACACAGTCACATCCATGCGCTGGAACACAAGGAACCTCACACCTCAAAAAGTGGAATCACGGCCAAATCAGAAGCACTGCCCGTTCCCAGTGACGTCTGAAGTCTGTGGTATGTTCTGAGTATCCCCTTTAAGACAGGGGATTCAGAATGATTGATCTCTGTCTTCATCACCTCCATTTCAACTTGTCTTAGCATAATTTTTATATTTTAAATCGCTTTCCAGTAATTATTTTTAAAACTATCATCACTATATAATGTGTTTCATCCCCCAAAAAGAAACATTGACCTTTATGTTCAGTGTTGTACTCTGAGCTGAAATACGTATTAGACATTTGTATATTTGCATGGTTTCAGAGAATAATCCAGTCATATATCACAAATTCTTTATTTTCAAGCTCTTAATTTTCTTCAATTCTTTTAGTAATTTTTTTAAAGATACATGAAGGAAGCATGATGGGGCAACTGTGTTGTTTTGGCACAACATAGAAATCTTAAAAGAGTTCCTGGATTTTCATCTTCATATCCAGTGACTCGGTGTAGCCTCAGGCCAGATGGTTGGACATATCTGTTTTAGCAAGATGAAAGGATATTAATAATTACCTCTGAAAGATCTTGTGCAATGTATTATCTGATGTAAAAAATTATAACACAAATGAAGTTACTGTGTCTTTGATATAGACATCATCAAAAATTCAGAATAAGCATATGGCAAAAAACATATTCAGAAAATGCTCTCCATTTGTGTGGAACTTTCTTGGGTTCAGTGGAACTCAGTCACTCGAGAATTAGCACTTATTGTGAGCTCCTGCTTGGAAGAACTCTGTGCAGGTGCAATGAGTGTAGAAGCTGACAGAGTAGGGGATTTTGTTGTCATTCATTGACCCTTGAGCTGGGACACCCTTAGGCAGAACTTGCAGTGACCAAGGGAGGATCCCTCTGTAGGTCATTGCCTCATCTGGAGACAGTGCTGCTCTAGCTCTAACAGTGAGCCAGAAGGGTCTGGTATCTACCATTTACCTGTACACTCACTCCAGAGTGGCAGAATGGAATCTGTCACTTTTCTAAAACCGTAGTGCTTTCACATTCTTGGCTGAATTCATTTCCCATGAACATATAAAGTGAATTGAGAAAACGTCATTGCCTCATGGCCCTAGCTGCTGTAGAGCAGTGGTTCTTAAAGTGTGACCCCTAGAAATCAGCACCATATGCTCAGAACTTGTTAAAAATGCATCTTGGATGTTACTGCAGAGTTACAATGGAGTCATGATATGGGTGCAGCAATCTTTTAACAAGTTCCCTAGGGAGTTGTGACACGTGTTGAAATTTAAGAATCATTGTTGGAGAGGACCATTTGTCACTAAGAGCCCAGATCAAGACTATGAAAACGAAACAAAACCATAAAAACCTCCTGTATAGAATTACCCATATGTGATTATAAGAGCCCAGATCAAAACTATGAAAACAAACAAACAAAAAAAAACATAAAACCTTCCTGTGTAGAATTACCCTTACGTGATTATGTCAGTGAGGAATGTGGGAGAAAGCACAGTAAAGATGTAACTTCTCAGAAGGATTAAGTCTGCTGATTGAGGCCTGCATGGACTACCAAAGTGTGCATCAGACTCTAATTCAAATTCCAATATCACCCGTCTAGATAAAGTAAATTCAACTTAAAGTATAAAATTTCACTTCATTTTCAATGTACAAAAAGAAACTATGTGCAGGGTGTAAGGAGCTCTAATGTGGTTCCATAAACAACAAAGAGTAAATTAGGTTTTAAGCAGGGCATTATGTGGCCAGGTTTGGTTTCCACAAAGTCAACTCTGTGGATCTTGAGACCATAATACTAGGCAAAAGGTGAACTATAGCATGGTTTCTTTAATATGAGAGGCCCAAACTGTAAATAATTTAAAGAGCAAAACAAAAGAGAGCTGGTAGGAAACAGGAAGGTAGACTCCGTGGATATGGGAAGGGGATGTAAGATAGGCTGGAGAGTGAAAATTATCAAGATGGGATATGTGCATATACCAATTCCCCAAGATGAATGTAATTATTATATATCATAAACATATACTAATAAGAAAAGGAAGTCAACTCTGTTTGCGGCTTGGGAAATAGTGTAGTGTGGAGGGAGAGGCCTGACACAGGGAAACTAGGAGGAGAGGTGAGAGGATGAGTTGGCCAAGATGGGTAGTGGCTGTGCTTCTGGGAACCTAAAGAATTGGAACAGGTGTGGAGAGCAGAGGGTCTTCCAATTCTGTTCCCAGAATTCATTGCTCCACGTTCATGTCTGTCACCCACTCCCACATTCCAGCGTTCCGGGATGTTCTGTTCACCTACGCATTGCATATTTGATGCACTGTCTCTTTTCAAAAAAATGCCATCAATGCCTTTTATGATCCAGTTGAACTCTCCACACCTCTGCAAAGCCTTCCTCATTTCCCTTCAGTGAGTTCTTTGCTCTATCTTTTAAATTCCAGCAACACTTTGTATTTTTGTTACAGACACTGCATCAGTGTTGAATTGTTATTTCTCTGTTTACTTGCTTTTTTCCTATTAAATTGTGAATTCTTTGGATGGGGATAATAGCTGCTTGTGCTAGGCATGGTGGTACACATCCGTAATCTAAGCACTCTGGGAAGGTGAAGCAGAATAGCAAGTTTGAGCCTTGTCTCAGCAACTTAGTGACTTAGATCGTGTCTCAAAAGGTGTGTGGAGGGGAAGTGGCCTAGGGACTTGCATAGCTCAGTGCAAAGGCTCTGAGTTCAATTCCTAGTACTCCTCCCCAAATCTACGTGCATTTATTCAACAAATGTTTTTGAAGCATCTGGTTTGTGTCAGAAACTGTTCTAGAAAACACAGTGCAAGCCCTTGCCACTTTGAAGAGGGAAATTGAAAATAACAGGATAAAAGTTGGCACATATTATAATAGAAACATAATGCAGTGTAAGGAGAGAAGTGATTGTCTTGGGGGTTCTGTCTTATTCAGAACATTCAAGGAGACCTCAGTGACAAGGTGGCATTTCAGCAAGCATTGGGAGGTGCTGAGAGCATGACGTTTAGGGAGATCTGTGTTTCTAGAGACAAGAACGGCAAGTCCAATGGCATAAAATTAGCATGGACTGGAAGACAGCAGTGGTGGATGAGGTCAGAGAAATGGTGGGAGGCAGATCTTGAGTGGACTTGTAGGCCATGGTTAGGATCTGGCTTTTCCTCTGAGTGAGGTGGAGGCCGTTGGCAGTTTGGGGGGGAATGTAATAATCTGGCTTACATCTGAAAAACATGATTCGGCTGCTGTAATGAGAGTAGATCATGAGAAGAAGGTTGAGGTAGGCATTCAGTGAGGAGACTACTACAATGATACAGACAAAGATGGTAGGTGTAAGACCCTCCTAAGGATAGAGAGAGTGACATGGAGAGAAAAGTGGAGAACAACACAAAGTCAAGAACCATCCACAACTCATGATATTGAAACTGTCAAAATTCACGGAATGAGTTCTACAATAAGCATACAAAATTCTACAAAAACACTCAGGAGAAAGAGAAGCAGATACGGATAGAAAAGAGTAGAAAATATTTGCAACATTTACAAACACAGATAGCAAGGGAAATGATGAGAAATGATGATACTCTGTATTTATTCTGAAGGTAACAAGATTTATTTAGAGACTGGCTGTGGACTGTGAAAGAGATCAGGAACTTCAAACTTTTTGGCTTGAGACTGAAAAAATAGAGTTTCTACTTATAGAATTGGTGATGATATGAGTCTAAATGTTAAGAAGATGTCAAGTCTGAGGCTATATATTTGTGATTGAATTCTATGAGTGTGTAAATGGTATTAAGTCTATGAAACTGGATGTCACCCAATGCATCTATTTATTTCCTGTTTAACTCAGTGTCTGACACAGCAGGTGCTCAATAAATAATTTTTTAGTAAATGAGATAATGAATAATGTAATTCAGGCCTTTTTAAACTGGCAAACTATTATACAGAATATCACAGCTAGGTTCAGACATTGCTTGGTGACAGGAGTGGTTGAATCATTTGATTAATTGTTGAAGTCTCTGTAAGTTTTACAAATACCTTTACTCTTTTGCCCATATCTAATTCTCTTTCTCCTGAGAATTTTTGTACGATTTTGTATGTTTACTGTAGAATTTATTCCAGGCATTGTGATCATTTTAATGACATGCAATTATGTATTATTTCTGATTTTATATTATTTCCTCTTCTCTCTTCATGCTAACATTTATACCTTTAAAAACCTGAATTAACCTGTCACTTCAGTGCCTGTGATTCTATAGCATGTAGCTGTCTTGGGATATGTTTATTTTAGAGAAAAAAATCAATAAAAACAATGGTACAAAATTTCAAACCAAGATTGTAGGAGAGTGACAATGGTTAGTACACTGCATATTGTTATAGTCAAAGTATTTGCTCATATTACAAGATATAGGCATGAAAAATTGATCAAACAATGTAGGTACAAACCTTTCTTTTCAATGAATGAATAGCAGTTAGTAGTATAACTATCTTAAGTATCTTGTATATATATATTTAGTTTTTCTTTTTCCTTCCTTCTTTTCTCCATTCCCCCATCACAGTTTCCTTTCCTTTTGAACAATTTCTTCCCATGTCACAATATCTATTGTACATTTTGGATCTTACTTACTCTTTCAACCTCCTACTCTAGGGAGACAATACGATGTTTACATATGCGAGTCTGATTTATTTCACTTATGAGTATGGTCTCAAGTTGTACCCATTTCCCTATAAATGTCTTAAGTTTATCCTTCTTTATAGCTGAGTAGTACTCCATTGTATAAAAATACCACATCTTTTTTATCCATTCCTTGGTTGATGGGCATTTGGGTTGTTTCCAAGATTTAGCTATTACAAATTGTGCTGCTATAAACATAAGTGCACATATATCACTGTGGTACAATGTTTTTAATTCTTCTGGGAAAATACCCAGAAGGGGAATAGCTGGGTCGAATGGCAGGTCTAATTCTAGTTTTTTGAGGAATCTCCATACTGATTCCCATAGTAGTTGCACCAGTCTACATTCCCACCAACAGTGGAGAAGTGTTCCTTTTTACCCACAGCCCCTCCAGCATTTGTTATTGGTTGATTTCTTGATGACAGCCATTCTTTCTGGGGTGAGATGGAATCTCAGTATTGTTTTAATTTGCATCTCTCAAATGACCAATGATGTTGAATATTTTTTCATATATTTATTTGCTATTTATATTTCTTCATCTGAGAAGTGTGAGTTAGTCTCAGCTGCCCATTTTTGGATAGGGTCTTTGAATTTGGGTGGCCTGATTTTTTTACAATTCTTTATATGTTCTAGATATAAGTTGTTTGTCTGAGGGACAGTTGACTAAAATTTTTTCCCACTTTGTGGGTGTTCTTTTCACTCTGTAGGTGATTTCCTTTGATGTGTAAAAGCTGTTTAATAAGATGAGATCCCAGTTGTTGATTCTTTGAAGTGTTTACTGTGCAGTCTGGGTTTTGTTCATGAAGTCTCTACCTACCCATATGTCTTCAAGATTTCTACCTACTTTCTCTTCCAGTAGATTTAGTGTTTCTGTTTTAATATTTAGATCTTTGATCTATTTTGACTTAGGTTAGTGCATGGTGATCGACATAGGTCTAGTTTTAGTCTTCAGCATGTAGAGAACCAGTTTTTCCAGCACCAGTTATTAAAGAGGCTATCTTTCTTCCAGTGAACATGTTTGGCCCCTTTGTCAATGATAAGGTGCCTGAGTGTGTTTGTAGTTGTGTCTGCATCTTCTGATCTGTTTCAGTTGTCCTAAGGTCTGTTTTTTGGGGCATTTTTTGTTTGTTTCTTTGTTTGTTTGTTTTGCCAGTACCATGCTGATTTTATCACAGTGACTTTGTAGTATAATTTCAAGTTAGGGATTGTGATGCCTCTGCTTGCTTTTGTTGTCCAGTATTGCCTTTGCTGTTCTAGGATTCTTCTGGTTCCAGATGAATTTTAGGCATGTTTTCTCTAGTTCTGTGAGATATGTTAATGGTATTTTCATCAGGATTACACTGAATCTGTATAACAATTTTGGGAGTATGGCCATTTTCACTATGTTTGTTCTTCCTATCCATGAGCAAGGGATGTCTTTCCATTTTTTGATATCCTCTTCAATCTCATTTTTCAGAGTACTGTAATCTTCAACATATAGATCCTTTACTTCCTTTGTTAGATTGACTCCTAGGTATTTCATTTTTTTGGATGTTATTGTGAAGGGTGTGGTTTCCCTAATTTCTCTTTCACTGAGTTTGTTGTTTGTGTACAGGAATGCTATTGATTTTTGAGTGTTGACTTCATATCCAGCTACACTATTGAATTTGGTTATTAACTCTAGGAGTCTTTTGGTAGAGTTTTTGGGGTCTTCTATGTAGAGTATCATGTCTTCTGTGAATAATGATAGTTTAACTTCTTCCTTTCCTATCCTTATTCTTTTTATTTCTCTCTCTTGTCTAATTGTTCTGGCTAATTTTTCCAGAACTATATTGAATAGGAGTGGTGATAGTGGACATCCTTTTCTTGTTCCTGATTTTACAGTGAAAGCTTTCAGTTTTTGTCCATTTAGAATAATGTTGGCTGTTGTTTTGTCATAGATGATTTTTATCAGATTGAGGTACAGACCATGTATTCCAATTTTCTGTACAGTTTTTGTCATGAATGAGTGTTGGACTTTGTCAAAAGCTTTTTCTGCATCTATGGAGATGATCGTGTGATTTTCGTCTTTGGCTCTGTTGTTATGATGTATTACATTTACTGATTTGCGTATGTTGAACCATCCTTGCATTCCTGGGATGTATCACACTTGGTCATGCTGTATAACCTTCCTGATGATTTGCTGCATTATGTTTGCTAGTATTTTATTGAGGATTTTTGTATCTATGTTTGTTAGGGAGATTGGCCTGTAGTTCTCTTTTTTGGTTGGGTCTTTCTCTGGTTTTGGTATCAGGTAATACTTGCCTCCAGGAATGAGTTTGGGAGAATTGCTCCCCTTTCAATTTCATTAAAGAATTTGAGGCGTATTGGCATCAAATCTTCTCTAAATTTCTTCTAAAATTCAGCCATGAATTCATCAGGACCTGGGCTTTTCTTTATTGGTAAGTTTTTAATTACATTTTCAATCTCAGTCACTGATATTGGGTTATTCAGAATTTTTATATCTTCTTGATTCAGCTTTGGTAATTCATATATATCTAGGAATCTGTCCATTTCTTCATCCTATGAGAGTAAAGATTTTCAGAGTAGGTACTGATGATCTTTTGAATTTTCACAGGATCTATAGTGATTTCACCCTTTTCATTCCTCATGCATGAACTTGAGTCTTTTCTTTCCTTTATTTTTGATAAGGTTGGCTAAGGGTTTATCAATTTTATTTATTCTTTCCAAGAACCAACTCTTTGATTCATTAATTCTTTGTGTCATTTTCTTGGTCTCCATTGTGTTAATTTTGACTCTGATCTTTATAATTTCCTCCCTTGTATGGGCTTCTGGTTTTTCTTGCTCTTCTTTTTCTAGAAACTTAAGATGTAAGCTTAAGCTTAAGGTGTAAGGTTGTTTATTTGTGCTCATTCTGTTTTCATGTGAGAATTCACCACTATAAATTTCCCTCTTAGGACTGTTTTCATTGCAGACTATAAGTTCTGGTATGTTGTATCTGCATTCTTGTTTAGTTGTAGATATTGTTTAATTTTTTCCTTTATTTCATCTGTGACCCATTGGTTGTTTAAGAGGGTGTTATTTAATTTCCATGTGTTTATGCAATTTTCGTGGTTTCTTTTGCCATTGACTTCCAATTTCATTGCACTATGGTCAGATAATATGCATGAGATGATTTCAGTTCCTCTGCATTTACTTAAGCATGTTCTGTGGGCTAGTACATGGTCTATTTTAGAGAATGTCCCATGAACATCTGAGAAAAATGTGTATTCCGATGATGTTGGGTAGAACACTCTGAAGACATCTACTAAGTCCATTTATTCACAGGTTTGGTTCAGTTCTGATATTTCTTTGCTGATTTTTTGTCTAGCTGATCTAACTCTTTGTGACAATGTGGTGTTAAGGTCTCCCATTACAACTGTGTTATTGCTTATTTGATTTTTTATGTCTATTAATAATCATCTTTGAGGGGCCAGTGAGATGGCTCAGTGGCATAAGCGCCTGCCTGGCAAGCGCGAGGGCCCAAGTTAGACTCCCGGAACCCATATATGAAAAAAGGGCCGGCGATATCGCTCAGTGGCATAGGCACCTGCTGGTGCGTGAGGTCCTGAGGTCGACCCCCGGTACCCACAAAAAAAAAAATCATCTTTGGTGCATGCATATTTATGATTGTTATCTCTTCCTCTTGAAATTTTCCCCTAACAAGTATGTAGTGACCTTCTTTATCTCTTTTGATCATTCTTGGTTTGAATTTCACATTGTCTGCAAACAGAATAGCTACCCTTGCTTTTTTCTGGGTTCCTGTTGCATGGAAGATAGTTCTCCATCCTTTGATTTTCAGTCTATGAATTTATTTTTGAGTTAAATATGTTTCTTGTATACAGCATATTGTTGGATCTTGTTTCTTGATCCATTCTGCCAATCTGTTTCTTTTGATTGGTGAAAAGAGGCCATTTACATTATTGGTTCTAACTGATATGTATTGGCTTATCTTTGTCATGATATTTTCCTGCTGTTCATTCCCTGTTTTTCCCCTCTGTTTAATCGCTTGACCTGCCTGGTGTTTCTTTCTGTTGTTCTTGGAATTGTGGTCATTTTTGTCTCTATCTAGAATACCTTTCAGTACTCTTTGCAGGGATGATTTGCTGGTCACAAATTTCTTCAGTTGTTCTTTGTCATGGAAGTATTTTATCTCTCCATTAATTTTGAAAGATAGTTTTGCAGGGTACATCAATCTGCTTTGGAAGTTGTTTTCCTTCAGGACTTGAAATACTTCACTCCGAGGTCTGCTTGACTTGAGGGTTTGTGTTGAGAAGTCGGCAATGATTCTGATGGGCTTTCCTTTATAGGTGATCTGTTTGTTTTCTCTAACAGCTTATAATATTCTGTTCTTGTGCTGAATATCTGGAATCTTAATTATTATATATCTTGGTGTAGCTGTATTTTGATCATGGCTGTTTGGAGTTCTATATGTTTCATTTATTTGTATGTCAAATTCTTTAACCATCCTTGGGAAGTTTTCTGCCTTTATTTCTGTGAAGAGTTTTTTATGGCATTTTTGCTGTCTCCAGCTTTCTCACTGACCCCAATCAATCTTATGTTATTTTTCTTTGCATCATCTTATAGCTGTTGGATTGATTTTTCATGGTCTTTTGTTATTTTTAAGATATCTTTCTTTTTTTATATATATATATATGCGGGTACCGGGAGTCGAACTCAGGATCTCGTGCTTGCCAGGCAGGCGCTTATGCCACTGAGCTATATCACCGGCCCCTAAGATATCTTTCTTCTCATGATCACTAGCTGCAATATCAATCTGATATTCTAACCTCTCCTTCATTCAATCTGTTGCATATACTTTCTTTTTTTTTTTTTTTTTTTTTTTTTTGGTGGGTACCAGGGGGACGACCTCAGGACCTCGCACGCCAACAGGCACCCGTGCCACTGAGCGATATCACCGGCCCCTTTTTCGTATGTGGGTTCCGGGAGTCGAACTCGGGCCCTCGCGCTTGCAAGGCAGGCGCTTACGCCGCTGAGCCATCTCACCGGCCCTGTTGCATATACTTTCAATGGAGGTTTTAGTCTCTTGGATTTCCATTTGGATCTGTTTCATGGATTCCATTTCTTTCTTATGTTGGGCATTTTTTGTTTCCATCATTTTTCTAAGCTCATCTATTCTTTTACCTGTGTCTTCTCTAATATCTTTGATTTTAAGCATCATTTCTTTTTGTACCTGAGACATTATTTTCTCTATAACATTTCCACTTGTTTTTTTTTTTTACTTCTGTTGCTATCATTTCAGAGAGTTCCAGTGTTTGGCTTCCAATTTCATCTAACTCATTGTGCTCTGGGCTTGTCCTGGGTGGGCTGGGGGTCTGGGGTTGCATTTTGCATCTTGTCATTTTGTATTTTCTCTTTTTAATTTAATTTAATTTTAATTTTTCTATGTTGATGCTTGCAGATTTCTTATGATAGCTTTATCACTAGTATTGAGGCTTCCCTAGGAGATGTCTGTTCTTCTGGGATGTTCCCTAGATGTAGGTGGTTCTTAATAGATATCCCAAGAACCTACCTTTCCAATTTGAAAAGGATGCAAAGTTACTATTTTGCTCAGCACCCAATCCTTTGGTAGTGGGTTGCGGTGATGATTATGACCCCATACAACCACAGTGTTATCATACAGGGGAGAAAAACTGATTATAACATGTATGACATTCTGGCTAAAATAGTACAGTTAGTAATAACAATAGTTTCAAGTAATAACAACAGCTTAACTAGTGACAAACTATGATAACCATTAACCTGCTACTTCCAACCACAGAAGCAAAACTCTAAAGTTATATAACAAAACCAAGCATGTACCATGCACTTGTACACAGTGATTTTTCCCTTAGTGGAGTGATTTTATCTTTCGGAGGGTAGCAGGGTGGTTAATACGGGTAGGGGACAGTCTAAAGTGATGAATGAGGTCAAATATAGTAGAGTCAAGTCTAGAGGTCACAAGATGATCACCTGAGTTTTGTGAAACTGGAGAACACAGGAGGGAAAGAATGAAATAGAATGTGAAGGAGTAATCAGAACGGGCAGAGACAATGTTTACTCACTTGAAAGTTTAAATTCAAGAAGTAGTTGAGGAGAGAGGAAGAGGATTAGTAGAAGAAAAAGAAAAAGAAAGGTAAGAAACCTAAACAGTGATAAAAAGAAGGAAGAAAGAGACAGGGAACAAAAAAGAATAGAAGAAAAGAAAGAAAGACAAAGAAGACCAAAGAGAGGAGAGAAAAAGAAACCCAAATGCAAAAACAGCAACAGAATAAAAAACAAAACAAGATGACATGCAACCAGACAGGAAAGGGGTAGCCAATGAGACAAACAAGGGAGAATAAAAGTAGTAAAATACCTCTGGTGCTTATAGTTCGTGAGAGTGTCCACATCAGACCCCAGAGGGTGCTGGGTATGGGACTGATTTTGGCCTCTGGATGTGGGGGCTTGGACTGGTCTTCTGTTGATGGAGTTCTCTGGAGTTCAACTGCTGGCTCCTTGCTGCTGCTTTGAGCACGTCCATGTTGCTGGTCTCACTGATTACTCCGCAAGCTGGGGACTGGCTGTCCTGGGTGTCTGGGAAATGGGTTTTGATGAGGGCATTTTTCCCTGTTAACTTCTTAGGTCATTTGAAGAAATACTTTTCCCTAGCCTGTGTTTTTAGTTGTGAAAACAAGAATTTGCCAATTGCAAATAGCTTATAAATTATATTTATTATAAAGAGAAGACTAGGAAAACATGGTGTATCTGAGAACATACATCATATTATAGAAATTATGTATGTACTCTAAAAGCAAACTTTTTATTTAGTACATGTTTGTAGTACATAATGATACAGTTATCATGGGGAGTCGGTACCTGTACATTATACATCTTAATCCTTTTTTTATCTCCTTCCCCACCCTCCCTGCCCCTTCCAACTCTTGATCCCCTTCCCATTTGCAAGTAACTCTATTTTCATCATTTCCCCTTTAATTCTTTTTATCTCTTTCCCCCTCCTTCCCCCACCCTCCATTTCTTGTTCCTCCATTCATTTGAAAAAGATATCCTTACTTCTAGACTTTTAATTTTTAATAAACACAAAACTGCACATATTTGTCAGTTATAGTGTGGTATTTCAATACATTTGTACAATGTGTAATGATCAAATTTGAGTAGTTAGTATTTCTATCATCTCAAACATTTATCATTTCTTTGTGATGAAAACATTCAAAACTCTCTCCTCTGGCTATTTTGAAATACACAATATATAATTGGTAGCTAGAGTCACTCAAGGGTGCAATAAAAAACACTAGGACATATTCCTACCAACTGCAACTTTGTATCTAATGTCCAGTCTCCTCATACCTCCCAACTTGCTCAGCCTGTGGTAAATACTATTCTTTCTACTTCTATGAGGTAGAAACATTTTTTAGATTCCACAAAAGAATAAGAACACAAAGTTCTTAGTTTTTCTGTGTCTGGCTTATTTGACTTAGTATAATGTCCTCCAGGCTCATCCATATTGACACAAATCACAGGATTCCATCTTTTTTTTTATGTCTGATAGTATTCTGTTTTGTAAATATATTATATTTTTTATCCATTCATCCAACATTTAGGTTGATTTCACATCTTGGCTACTGTTAATATTGCTACAATAAACAGAGGAAAGCAGATGGCTCTTTGACACATTGATCTTTGATTTTCTTTGGCCATATACCCAGTAGATGGATTATTGGATCATATGATTACTCTATTTTCAGTTTTTGAAGAACCTTAAAAGTAAACTTTATACAAACCGCTTCATCTAAAATCTCTGTTGAAGAAATCTCCAGTTTGACCTAAATATTTGTACCAGAGAAATTTTAGAATTATTAGATACTTTACTGTGCAAATCTAGTCTGAATTGAGAGAAAACCACTTCAATACACCCAGCTTCTTAGTTATTTATTGTATGCCACTCTTGTTCTATCATTTAGTAGTGAGCATGGGAGGGTTACACCTTCATGATAACTACAGTGAGAACCAAGAGAAGACGGCATGCTCAGTTACTGCTCAGTCACAGAGGCACAAGGCACGGGGGTTGGTGGAGATGGGCATCCTCGGAGTCCTCAGGATCTGCGCTGTCTGAGTTGGGGTGGCTCCCTGGGTCTCGGCTCATTTCTGAAGCCACTGTGGGCAGCACTAATAAGCTGTGAGTGGCCCAAAGAGAATTCACTCAGACAGCTTTAGGATTCCAGGAGAAGAGTGAGAGCAGGGTGGATTTCAGTCCTAATTCAGAGGGGACTTCCTCCATGTAATCCACATACTACACTCTGTGTATTGTGAGGATTACTCAGGAATCTGAAACTGGAAAAGAAGATAATCAGAAACTTCGAGTCAGACAACTTCTAAATGACGGCCTCGAAACATTGGGTGGGCTTTGTGTGAAAGGGTAATTCATAGAGGAAGAATGAGTAACAACAAGGCCATTGATGACTTCTCCAAAAAGCAAGGAAAAAATGAGTTTTCTTGTTTTCAGTTACTCTGGTCTTCTAACAAAATATTCATGCAGGTATATTTTTCCCCTTCAAACACTTTGAAGAGTTTTAGATAGTAATAGGTAGGCTTTGGAAGATTTTTTTCTTATTAATATTATGCTCCTTTTCCTAAATTCTGTATTTTTACCATACACTTGACTCTCATCCAACATATCTCATCTTGGTAAATCAGACTGGGATATACAAACTGTACAGGTCGGTTCTATAGATATGTGTGACATTGATTTAAGTATTACTGAAAGGCATTTTTTCTGACCCAGCTTCTTAAATCAAAGTTACTGGATAATTGACTGTTCTTACGATGTACGCCCTTTGACCTTAGAGAACAAGCTCTGACAATCACTTTATAGAGTCTCAACAGGTATCTATTGAATAGAAATAAATTATATTTCCAACCTCAATAGCTAAGAATAATTTTCCATTAAGAAGATACGGCACAATCTATAAGCTTCTGACCTCACATCAGGCTTTCAGTCACATCCTGTAGTGATTTCCCAACTCATTTCTCACATGCATTTATCTTTGAAACTCAAAATAATGCAACAGTCCTCTGTTTTATCTTTCATTTGTCTCATCTCCAAGGTTATAATAAATTTGTAATTGTATGCTGTATTTTGTGTTCTTTGGATTTTAAACAAATTTCTTAAGTTTCTACAGAGTACTATTTGCATCCGTTCTCCCCTCATCCCCAAACATTCTATACATGAACTTCCTGATTAAGAAGAAATGAGTAAGTTGTTAATTTGAGACCTCATATAGGCAAATAGATCCAGATGAAGATCTATCCAGGCAAATAGATCTACGAGATCCATAGATTTCATCTATGATGAAAAAGTAAGGGATATTTGATAGACAACTCCATCTAAACACTGTTAACTGATTTTCAGGGAGAAACAATTTTCTTACATTAAAAAATTTTTTTTCTTCCTCTGTTAGTCATCCCACTCCTCACCAAGGTAATCTGTTTGATCCTGTCCAAGCTCCCCTCTGAATCTCCCACACTATTCCTTTGAATCTCCTTGGCACCTATGCTGGAAAAGAAAAACAATGTGGGAAGACTGGAAGTCAACAAAAGCACACATCAGATCTCACCCATCTCCTAATTATAGTGTTATAGTACCTAGAACAAGTCATTAATTGTGTTCCTAGAATCTTATGTATGGAAGGGACCAGAGGTGGGAAATTGTATCAAAGGTAATTTCCATAAAAACAGCCACTTTAAAAGATTTTCTAGTATGTTAATTTTAGAAAACCTTGGCTAAGCTAATGAAACTTTCATACTCTTGGTAAAATAAGCAGTATGGTAATTAATAAAATTTGAAATATTTATTTTTATTCCTTTCTTCATTTTGGAATAGAGTAAGATGTCTATCAAGAAAATAGGTATGAAGAGGGAATGATCGTGACTAAAGTGGTGTGCATTGCTCACATCTCGGAGAGGTGGGCAGTTGCACTGAGAGGTTGGGAATTTTAGGAACCTAAACTGTGTGGCTATGTGGTAGAGCTTCATCACTAATCCAGCTCCACAATTTTCAATGCCAATCACTTACTACTGTTTTCTCCTCCTGAACTTTCTAGAACTCTGGTGTTCCTCTCTGTGGATGTATTGAATGTGTGAACAAGAACAGAATAGCTAAATCTGGGTTATTTATTTATATATTTAACTGCTAGAACACTCTAAATCTTATCACTGAACTCAAAGGCTATCCTATTTCAACAACATCTCATTTGCAGGTCTACAGATGCCAGTTCTGTGAAATGCACCTAACATCCTCAGGCAGAGTAAATCTTCCTACACTACTTTTCTAGACTGTACATTATGTCCAAACAAGCTCAGGTTTCTGAGAAAATCAAATGTCTCATTTCTGCCTCCTTTTCACTTATCTGTATCTTGCCAAGCCTTCAAGGAGGAGCCCAACTCTTATTTAAGTAACACATTGTCTTCCTCCATGTCTGTTATTTACAACTACTGCTCTGGACCCAGTTCTCTCTGTCTCACTTATCCAGCCCACACTTCGGCTTCTCTAAACTGTTTCTTTCGCTTCTTGGGTCCACTACACCCTTCCTGCTCATGCTATCATTGTGTTCTTCCACTGGGGACAATGTTCTAACATCACCCACCGGATCTGAAGCTGAGAGCATGTAAGAACTCCTTATCTTGGTCCTAAGTTCTTTCTCTGACTTAAAGAGATACCTCATATTTCAAAGCCAAAAAAACTGAATTCATAGAATTTTATTCTTTAAGAAATTAGATCTGAACACATGGACCTCATATTGCCCTCTCGTGATACTGGACAGTCCTAATTGTGGTTCAATCTTGCTATCTTCATTTTCCTAGAGAATCTGCTCCAAAAGTTCGGTTTTCCCTTGGAAGCAATCTTTGCTTCTCACCTAGTGAACTCCTGTCATGAATTCAGTTGCCTCCAGTTTCCATCTTTGCCAAGTTCAATTGTCCGTGAGTAGAATAGACCCCCCTCCCATGAATACCTTACTGTAGCTATTTAAATTATTTTTCCTCTCTTTGACCCTGCTATGATCCCTGTCATTACCTGATATAATGATTTTTTTCTAATTTGTATCAAACAATGAAGATCTTAGATGAACTATGGTAACCCAAAAATTACTGTATTTTCATACACTTTTCCAACATTCATTCATATTAAAAACCCAGAAGAAAATAGATAGAAAAAGGACCTTATCTCAATCTCATGAAGGCCATATATGACAAATCTACTGTCAATGTCATATTAAATGGAGAAAAATTGAAAACTTTCCCTCTCAAATCAAGAATAAGATGAAGATGTTCATTATCACTACTCCTGTTTTAATGGAATAGTTGGAATATTAGCTAGAGCAATCAATCAAGAGAATGAAATAAAAGGGATATGTATAGGAAAGGAAGAAACCTAATTATCACTATTTGCAAACAACCTGATCCTCTATATAGGAGACCCAAAAAATTCCACCAAAAGTCTCCTAGAATTAATAACCAAATGCAGTAGTGTAGCAGTATGCAAAATCAACACACGAAAATCAATAGCATTTCTGTACACCAATAGTGAACTCACTCACAAAGAAGTTAGGAAAACAATGCCATTCACAATAGCACATAGAAAAATTAAATACCTAGAAATTAACCTAACTAAGGAATCAAAAGACCTCTACAATTAAAACTACAGTACTCTGAAAAGGAGATTGAAAATGGAAAGATATCCTCTGTTCCTGGATAGGCAAAAGCAATGTAGTCAACATAGCCATAATTCCAAAACTGATACACCGATCTAATGAAATCCCAATTAAAGTTCCAATAGCATTCCTCACAGAATTAAACAAAACAATCCTAAAATTCATATGGAACTGGAAAATACCCAGATAGCAAAAGCAATCCTGGGCAAGAAGAGCAAAGCAGGAAGCATCACAATCTCCAACTTAAAGTTATATTACAAAGCTCCAGTGATAAACACTGGATGGCACTGGCACAAAAACAGCATGTGGATCAGTGGAACAGAATAGAGGATACAGAAGCAACCCCAGGCATGCGCAACTATTTGATCATTGACAAAGTGGCAACAAACATACACTAGAGGCAAGGTAGCCTCTTTAATAAATGGTGCAGGGAAAACTGGTTATATACCTGCAAAAGATTGAATCTAGACCCATATCTCTCTCCATGTACTAACTAAAGTCAAAACGTGTTATGGCTTGTGTCTAGATGTCCCCCAAAAATCTCATGCAGTCATATGTGAGGCTTTTTCAGAGGTGGCTGGATCTAAAATGTGTGACACTGGGATTGATTCATGGTGCAATGCTAGGATCAAGGGCACTAGGATTAAGGGTGTGAATGTCATCCGCCCTAAGTAGCCTGGCTAAAATATAAGGGATAGAAAGAACTGTGGTCATCATTTGTTGCTTTGCTGCCTTCTGCCACCATGAACTGTTTCTCCTCTGCGATACCTGTCTGCCCTATCACCCTGCCTTGGAGCCCGCTGATTATGGACTGAAAACTCAACAAACTGTGAGCTAAATAAACATTTCCTCCTTTAATTTTGAGTGTCGGGTATTTTGTCTCTGCAACAAGAAAAGTAAGACAAAATAGATCAGAGATCTAAATGATAAAACAGAAATACTTAATCTGGTTGGAGATAAAATAGGTAAAACTCTTGAACACATAAGCGTAGACAAGAACTTTCTAAACAGAACCCCAGTTGCACAGAAAATAACACCAAGAATAATCAAATAGGATCTTATGAAATTAAATACTTCCTCCACACCAAAGGAAACAATCAACAGAGCAAAGAGGCAACCTATGGAATGGTCAAAATTTTTGCCAGCCGTTCCTCAGACATAGGACCAATATCTAGAAATTATGAAGAACTCAACAAAATTAAATCCCTCCAAAATAAAAGACACAATAAAAAGTCAGCAACTGAAATGAATAGAAATATCTCAGAAGAAGAATTACAAATGGTCGATAAATATATGAAAAAATATTTAACATCTCTGGCCATTAGATAAATGCAAATTAAAACAGCACTGAGGTACAATCTTACTCCAGAAAGAATGGTCATAATTGAGACATCAAATAATAACAAATGCTGGCAAGGCTGCAGGGAAAAAAGAACCTTCTATTTTATTGGTGAGAAGGTAAATAAGTTCAACCATTATGGAAATCAGCATGAAGATTTCTTAAAAAACTAAAAATAGGGATTGCATTTGACCCAGCTACTTCTCTTCTAGATATCTTCACAAAAGAGTTTGAGCCATCACATCACAGTGATACAAGCATTCCCATGTTCATAGCAGCACAATTCATAATAGCTAAATCTTGGAATTGACCTATATGTCCATGAATAGATGACTGGATAAAGAAAATGTGGCATTTAACACAATGGAGTACTATTCTGTCATAAAGAGAGATAAACTTGAGACCATACGTTCCAGGACAAAACTTTACACTGGAGAAAGGCCATTTAATCACATCTGACCATGATATAGGCCAGATGCTGTTATTGTGCTAAGCTCTTGAGATTTCAGAGTTTTCTGTGGGACAGGTAACATTAGCTGCTGTAATACACATAAATCATTAGGCTAAAGATAAAGGTCTAAAGATCAAGTATTAACACATATACAGGAGGGGATAAAGAAGTTTGCAAAGGAACTTGCAAAAACTTGCAATACCAGGAGACAGAGAATAAAGCCATAACCAGCCATAGTTAGAGGCCAAGTGGAAAAATACTGAGAAGAAAAGGGAGGGAAGGGGAAGGAGATAGAGAAAGGGGGGAGGAAGAAAGGACGCAGAGGTGGAGAGGGGAAGAGGGAGGGAGGGGAGAAGGAGGAAGAAGAGAGGAGGATGGGGAAGAGGAACAACAGCTAGGGATGAGTTTTTTTAAATGAGTAGATACTTAACATTGTTAGATCCTTTGAGAAAGCAAGAAAATTCAGGATAGAAAGTCATGTGATTGGACAACTTTGGAAGCAGCCATAAGGAAAATCTTCAGGAAATAGTGGGATGTCCATCAGGTAGCAATGTTTAAAACATGGAAAAAGATAGGAAAATGCAGAAAGCAAGTGTATGTTTCTCCTTGAAGAAGCAAGACACTGAAGGGAAAGATAGATTAAACATCACCCAGGGGGGGCTGGTGAGATGGCTCAGCGGCTTAAGCGCCTGCCCAGCAAGCGCGAGGCCCCGAGTTCGACTCCCGGAACCCACATACGAAAAAGGGGCCGGTGATATCGCTCAGCGGCACGGGCGCCTGCTGGCGCGCGAGGTCCTGAGGTCGACCCCCGGTACCCACAAAAAAAAAAAAAAAATCACCCATGCACAGTATAGGCACTAATAAAAAGTATTATACTAGTGATTGAGTTATAAATTAGTTTTGTTATGCTTGTAGTCCTATTTCCCAGATATGGAAAAAAAGTCATGGTGTATCTAAATGAGCATAAGACTATTCAAACTCAACCACGTATTTCCACTCTCCTCCGTCATGGCTTCCTTTCAAACAGGCAAGCTCTGGTACCTTTCGCAGTCACCTCTCACCGATACCTAATCCATGAGCCCAGCCCAAGTCATCACAGTCTTCTTCCTGGTTATCATCTTTTGTATTAGGAAATTTCTTAATGAAAAGACAGATTTTTTTCTTGCTAAGTATTTTTTCTATAATCCATTGGTCTTCTTTTTTCTAAAATTGCTTGTCAGTGCATTTAAGGAATATCTCACTGAAACCGGTAAACCTTTCAAAGGCTCTTGGAATATCAGAAAAACCTACTACTCAAAAGATTTGTCATTTTCAATTACAAAGTAGACTTGATTGTTTCAAATAAATAGTTTGACTCCTAAAATATTCCTGGCCATATGACTTCGTTGTTACATTCCATTTTGAGAGCTTTCTTCTACTAAATGCAGAGAGACTGACAGAGACAGAGACAGAAACAGAGAGACAGAGAGACAGAGAGACAGAGAGAGAAAATGTCCATGCACAGATTGTGCCAAGATGAATTTTCATTCCTTCCACTACTATTAGGTGCTTGTTAACACATTCACGTTGGGCATGTTTGCAATTTATTTAGGCCAGGGAGTCCCTTCTTTTGCCCCATGATGGGGTTGCCAGGGGTGGGGTGGGGTCCAACAGAGCATTTCATCAAGTATCGCTCATCACACGCTTACTGAGGCATAATGAGAGCCATGTAAGTGGTCTCTAGAAGTGTGGTCTAACTCCCTTAATATCAAAGATTAATATCTGGCTATTCATTCATTTCATTAAATATTTATTGGGTACTCATTATGTGGCAGACACTGCCTTGGTGGGAGCAGATAAAACAGCAAATAAATCAAATATGGTTCCTTAAAAACATCATAATAGAGCAGAGAGACTAAACAAGTACATAAATAAGTAATGTGCCACATGATGATAGGTACTAAGAAGGAAAAGGAGCAGGTTGGGCTCCATATAGAGTACAAGAGGGAAGCGTTAGTTTTCAGGGAGTGCCTGCTAATGACATTTAGGCAGGCATGCTGGTCTTTTTGAAGAAAAGCATGGGGATCCTGTGAATGGGTGTGAAAGGAATGTAAAAGGACATAAATTGAGGTCAGAGAGGCAGTAGCAAGTATCAGCGTTAGAGTCAGATCAGGCAGTATACTTTTTCAAAGGATGGAGCAAAGAAAATACATGCTCTACACACTGCCAATAAGTATTCAAATTGCCCCTTGGGTCTGAGGACCAGACTCTCCTTAGCTCCCCATCTGCCTTACAAGAATATGTTCCAGCCTCTACCACTCAGCTGAAACATGTGTTAATATATTTTTCTTAAGGTACGTCTTCCCAATTTGTTATCTGGTGATTGCCTCTTTGTTTTCTACACTGAATCAAAAGAGAAGCTGAAAACAATTTTGTATTTACTTTTAACAAGTTTATGTTATAGTAGTTATAGCAGCTATTTAAAACATAAGACTTTTGCATGTCTGGAGTCCTTTGGTCAGTTCTTTTGATTTAAAGCTTTTTAGCATAACCACTTGCTGTGTTGCAACTACTTGAAAATGCATCCAGATGTTAATAAGCAATGAGTTGACTTAACACATGATGCCTAAATCATTGCTCCTTCAAGTACTTAGCGAGAATGCAATGGTAGCCAATACTCTGAACCTCACAGGGGAAGAATAAATCTAATTAGGGAAACCATAATCACAAAAATACATGCAAGAATGCTGTATTTACTAATTTGAAAAATAGACCCATACTTTCAGTGTTCATTTTTAAATGCCAAAGCTGTTGTACTTCCATTTGGATATGTAAATTTATTTGACAAATCACTTTTAAAATACCAAGCATGTTTAGTCAAATGCTTTTCTTCAAGGCATGTGAATTCCTTAGATGTGGAAGCAAAAGGCTTTAACACATATAGTTCACTATAGTATAGGTATGTCCTTGGTCCTACAGCAGGTCCCTTCAACTCTAGCTCCCAATCAGCTCTGTCCTATGACCCTTTCATCTGAAATAACCCAAAAGAAACCACAGAGGGCCAAATCCCTGTCCAGGCTTGTAGCAGACACTGTCCCTGGCCTGTCTTCTGTCCTTCTAGAAGTGCTAATGTGTTGTTCTGTTGATGGATTCTGGGTCAGTTTTCCTTTCCTTGGAAACATTCCATACTAATTAGTTGCCCCTTTATTTATTGCATATGTGGAACACAAAGATATGTTTCTAATCGCACAATTATATGGCATAAAATAAAAATTTTAAATACCATTAGCACCTAGAATGTTTAAGGAAATAAAGGTCACAAAACCAAACAGTACGTGAAGGAAAGAAAAATCAGCCTTTGCTCTAGGCACTGAAGTAAAGAAATAGACTCCAGAATGCTGGTCACTAAATGACAGTATGGTACCTGTTTGTTTTTGGCTCTTTGCTATGCTAGGGAAACCCACCGGGGTGAGTGTTATATGATGGGTAAATTGCAAAAATCTCTCCGTGCCTCCTTCCCATCCACATGGCTTTTTATGTTGAAATTCAGGTAAAGAAATGAGCACACTGTCAATTTCTCTAAATGTTGTAATTGTGTTAGTCTCACAAAGTCTAATGAAACCTAGGTATGAAGCAGCCCGGGAGAAATCTCATCAAGATAGTGTAGAGCTTGGGAACTGATCAATAGTGAAACTTGGAAAATACAGGGAAACACTTCAGCTCCTGGAATGATAGGAAATGAATTTAAACATAATCCAATTGATATAATGTTATCACTAATGCTAAAATAGGGAATGAAAGAGATTGACCAAAAAATTATTGTATATAATTTTTGTATATTTTGGATTACTTCCTTATACTAAACTCTAATTGCAGAGGATGAGTCAAAACACAGTTGAACAGATTTTTGGAGCTTTGATACATCATTACCTAGGAAGATATCAGTTTTTATTATAATAAATAATATTTGAAGATACCCTTTTCCTCCTTTTTGATAATTACATTACAAATGTTAATTTATGTTAATAAATAGTAAATATTCTATTTTCTTATTAATCTATAATTCTTTGAATACTAATGAATCTAAACTCTATTTATATAATTTTAGACTATTTATATTTCTTCCTTGGTGAAATTGACTGGCTTGAGAGGAGATCAGTAAAGCACACTTTTGTGTGTGTCTGGGTGGGTCATGGGGGTGTGACCTTGGGGATTATATCTGGTCCCTGGCTACTTTCTTTGGGGCTTTTCCCCTGCTCTCTGCCATGAGCAGCTTCTTTCTGCCATGCCGTTCTGCCATGATGTCTCTGCCTTGAATCCAGCTAACCATGGACTGAAGTCTCTGAAACTGTGAACCAAAATAAACCCTTTCTTGATTCAGTTGTGTGGTTCAGGTATTTAGTCACAGTAACAGAAAGCTAATATATATACATTTCTCAAAATTTTTCTCTTATTTTGTCATTAGCTTTTCTCCCATTTTATGAAGTGAATAACATCTTTTTAAATTTTTTTTTTACAGTTGGGGCTATTAATATGCCATGCTCCTAATCTTCCCTAAGCTCAAGATTTAAAAACTATTTATCTATATTTATTCTTATGGCCTTATGTTTTCATTTCACTCTTTGGTAGTTCCAGATACTTTTGGTGTGAGGTACACTCTAATTTTCAATAGGTCACCACGAGTCCATGACTATTTTATTGAATGAGTTAGTCTTTCCTTGCCATGTGGGCAAAATACCCCCTTGGGATTCTTTTTTTTTTTTTTTTTTTTTTTTTGTGGGTACCGGGGGGACGACCTCAGGACCTCGCGCGCCAACAGGCACCCGTGCCGCTGAGCGATATCACCGGCCCCTTTTTCGTATGTGGGTTCTGGGAGTCGAACTCGGGCCTTCGCGCTTGCAAGGCAGGCACTTACGCCGCTGAGCCATCTCACCGGCCCCCCCTTGGGATTCTTAATACTATATGTTTGGTTCTCCTGTGGATTTTTATCTACTGCTTCACTAATGCTTCCTTGCATCCAAATATCAAACCCACACTATTTATTATTATTGCAATGGGCTTTTAATATTTCCCTAGATGACCTCCAATTATTAGTCTTCTTTTTCCATATTTTATTAACTTTTGTATCAAATTTATTCCTCTACATGAAATTGGGGCTCATTTTCACAATTCCAAGAAATAAAATTTTATTAAATTTATCAAGTAATTATGGAATAATTAACATCTGCATAACACAGAAGTTCTCTATGCAGTTTTTTGTATCCATGAGTAAAATTTTCTTCACATGAACTCACGTTTATTTATTTATTTATTTTTGTGGGTACCGGGCCCTCGTGCTTGCCAGGCAGACGCTTACTCTGCTGAGCCATCTCACCGGCCCACGTTTATTGTTGATAAATTCTACAGATATATTTTATTATTTATATTGTCCATTTTTCCACTATGTTTTCTAACTTAGTATTGCTGACCTATTACATGGTTAATAGCTATACATGTATTATTTGCTTATATGCTATATAAAAATGTATACATATTTTAGAGTTTTAATAGTGAATACATATATAATTTGAATCATTTGCTAAATTCTCATTGTAAATATTTCATGGATTCTTACACCACTTCAAGTAAAGAATCAAAGAAATAAAATAATAATTTCTTTTGTTTTCTTCCTTTCCAGTAAGTAGGTTTATATTTTTCCTCTCATTTATTGAGTTATTAGATTTTTCAGAGTAGTTTTTAATGGAAGTGGTGACTAAACATGTTCTTTTTTGTATATTATAGAGTGTTGGCTCTTGGTCTGAGGAGCACATTCAATATGATACAAGAGAATATTCTTATCTTGCTAGATAATGTTTAGTTCATGCATATGTGTATGTATGTGTGTATTATGCGTTTGTGTAGTTACAAAAGAGTATGGATTTTATTGGATGCATTCTTGAAATTTATTAAGATAATCATGTCATTTTCTCATCTTATTTATTACTGAGATGGATTATTAGATTTCCCATTTCAGTGGTGTTTGCATTTCTATGTTAATCTTACTTGGTTATGGTACATTAGTATTTAAAGTATTGGATTTTATTTCTTAGAACTTTGTTTAGGGTTTTTGCATTTACAATTAAAACTAAGTCATAACTAAGATTGGTCTATTGCTTTTTTTGGAGCTATCTTTATCAAGGTTATGCTATCTTTGCTATCACAGTAATTCTCCTGCCTCAGCATCCTGAGTGCTGGGATTACAGGTGTGTGCCACCACACCTAGCTCCCAGTCAATATAAATAACTAATAGTACATAAAATTGATGATGATAAATATACTCAAATAAGAACAGTGTACCACAATGAGCTTTAGCTTTTTTGAGGGAATCTTAACCCATTAAGACTTCCCAATTATGTCTAAGAATGAATTTAGGAGTTGAGGATCAGGATGCTTGACCATGATCTGGATGAGCTTAAACCCTAGCAACTGTGCTATTTCTGGTACTTTTTGACCATTTCACAAAATAAAAGATCTCAAAACAAACAAAAAAATACCTACTTTACTCATTTTGGGGACTGTACATCCCAGTCCACAATTAAGGAGGCTGCAGAAATACAATGGGTATTGACAAGTTTAATGCAGAGCCCAAAGGAAGCAAATCCCTGGGTACAAAGTAGGCAGAATGCTGACCGGGGGTTTCTTGAGCCTTAGCTGACAAGAGACCCACTTGGTGTCAGATATAGAGTAAAGCAATAGAGTCTAGAAATCCAAAGTCTGAGGTCGTACAATGAGCAAAGGCACTAACGTGGGAGATGAAGTCTACGGAAAACCCTCAGCCTGTCTAGTTCCCAGCATCTCGTCTTGGCTTCTTTCCTTAGTCAGAAGCACACAATTCTGAAAAGCATGGTGGTTCATCTAATTATGAAAGCAGTTCTAGGAAACGAACCCACCCCAATTTCTACATTTATGTTCTCTGAGGTGCTGACTCAGGTTTAAATAAATGAGGAAAAAGTAAACTGAAATCTTATATAATTGTTTCCCGGTACACTTAATTTCACAATAATGAATTGTGACATTATAATCATATCTTAATAATATCACATTAAATCTTGTGAGCACTTTAATTAAGCCTATTGCCAATATTTCTTTAGTTAATTAAAACTAGGGCGTCAACTTGATGAGTAATGTGATTAGTGTAACTGATTAAGAAAAGAAAAGGTGAAAGGTCTCTGAACTAGGTATATGAAGATGGAGAATATGGAGAAGGTAAGGTCTTTAAAATCACCATTATGGGCCGGTGAGATGGCTCAGCGGCGTAAGCGCCTGCCTGGCAACTGCAAGGGCCCGAGTTCGACTCCCGGAACCCACATACGAAAAAAGGGCCGGTGATATCGCTCAGCGGCACGGGTGCCTGCTGGTGTGCGAGGTCC
Organism: Erethizon dorsatum; assembly: GCA_028451465.1. NCBI lineage: Eukaryota > Metazoa > Chordata > Mammalia > Rodentia > Erethizontidae > Erethizon > Erethizon dorsatum. The sequence goes on from CM051834.1 coordinate 85,094,840, forward strand.
TGAGTTCAACCCCTGGTACCCACAAAAAAAAAAAAAAAAAATCAACATTATAAGTTCCTTTCAGAGTTTCTGAATTGAATTCAGAAAGCTACAAACTAAAAGCTAATTTTTATATTACATCCCAAGGCATCACTTTATATGCACACAAATGCACATATACGTACATACACTACACATGCATATACGTTTTTTTTTTTTTAATGTGGGTACCAAGAGTCGACCTCAGGACCTCGCGCTTGCCAGGCAGGCACTTATGCCACTGAGCTATCTCAGCTGCCTGCATATACACATTTTGACCATAAAACATATATTTATAGGTTATTGGTAGACAGACTATGAATCTATCTTACCTTAATAACAGCAAAATGTGTCCACTAATGTTTCAACAGAGAGGAAATATATAAAATGAAGCAGTAAGAAGCATTAGACTACTAGTAAGAAGAATTTTTCAGCTCTGTGTTTATTGCTGTCACCTATGAGAAACTGAGAAGTCATTAGGTTTTTTAACCTATAAAGTATTAATTGTGAATATCAACCTCATAAAAACACAATATGGCTTAAATGAAAAGCTCTACTTACAGATATTTTCAAAAATAAAATAGGACCTACAGATTTAGCTTTACAACTTAGAAAGTTATCTATTTTGATGGTTTCCATTTCTGGTTAAGCATTAGAATCACGTAAGTTAAAATGTAAATAAGTGGCTAAGGTCTGGGCTTTCTCCTACATTTATTAAATCAGAATCTTTGCTATTAAGGCACTATGGACCTGTATCATTAACAAAATGATAGCTATCATTTGTCAGATAATTACTACATTCTAGACACATTGTCTTATAGATATTCTTCCTACATGTGGTATTTTATTTAGTCCTAACAGCAGCTCTGAAAGTAGGTATTTCTGTTTCCATTTTACAGAATAAAAAAATAAATAAATAATGTACCCATAGTGCCCAAAGTTATGTAATTAGTAAGTGGTGGGCACCTGCTTAAGCATTTTTTTGGTGTGTGTGTCTTTTTGAGACAGGGTTTCACTATGCAGTTCAGGCTGGATTTGAACTCACTTTGTGGCCCAGGCTGGCTTCAAACTCACAGAGATCCTCCTGCCTCAGCCTCCGCAGTGCTGGGATTACAGGTGTGCACCACCACGCCCGGCTCAGTGGGCAGCTCCTTAAAAGCTGAGAATGTAAGACTCTTTAGCCTTTCTTTGCCAGTAGTTTTCAATTTTTGGATGTTTGTGGCACGTTTTAGGACTAGAATTTTTAGGAGTGTACTTGGAGGGATTAAAAGACTCAATAAACTCTAAACAAGTCATCGTTAGAGGTTAGCAGTGCTTTTCCAGTGTCACCTGGCTTCCTGTCCCACTACACTGTGGGTGGAGCAGAATGTTCCTCCCTGACTCACCACTCGGGCTGTCTTACACAGGCCCCCTCATGTTCCACTAGCTGTGTGATCACTTTTTTTGGTACTAGCTTCCTACTGGATCATGCCTTTCATTTCTTACATATGTCAGAACTCTCAACCAAGCATGGTGGTGCATGCGTGCATTCCCAGCACTCTGGCAGGCTAAGGCAGGAGGATCACAAGTTCGATCCCAGCCTGGGCAACTTAGTGATTTAAAAACACCTTGCCTCAAAACAAAACAAAACAAAACAAAATAAAACAAAACAAAACAAATCTCAGCATGTATCTGATATATTTCCTTAACAGTAAAAGTACTTAATTTGACAAAAAATAATTTTGTATGTTGATCAGAATTCAACAGCACACCTCCCTTCCACTGCACCACTGTCTAAGACAGATGTTTTTCCCTGGGGTTGTGTGCATATGTGTTTGTGTGTGTGGTGCCAAATTTTTCCTTATCTTAAATTTTTACTTAAGGTTTAGTGAAGCTTGTTTTATTCTCTTTTAACATCGAAAAAAGTCAGTATGGAGTTTTAATCTTGTTTGACTCAGATCTTGAAATTTTTTCCATTCAGGGGACAGTTTTCATACTTTTGAAAAGCATTTCTGCCGAGTTGAAACATCAAGCCCATGTGGCATGACAGCCCGGTCTGTCCTTCAAAGTCGGGCTGCTTCCCACTGCATGTTTGGCCCACAGGCCTTGGGGCTTCCGTCCCCAGACAGCCATGATCCTGCCTGGCACGTGCACCGGCTGCAGGGTGAGCACTTTTCTTGCTGTTCTCCTACCCAGGTCCCTGACTTCGAAGGGTTGTTTTGATAGAGGTATCAACCTCTTTTAGAGTCTTCTCTTCTCCTATCTTTAACACACAAAGCACACTTTTGCCTTGTAGTCATTTTTGCTCTGCTTTTTTTCAAGTTACTTCCAAAAGGTTCCTACTTTTCTTAAAATTTGATTTCAAGTAAACTTTGAAAGTAACAACAACAAAAGGCAGGAAAAATTACTACGAGGTAGAAAATGTACTTTATGTGTGTATTACAAGATATTTCTAGAGCATAGGTCGTTATGGTAGTTAAGTACTTTAATTTAATTTAGTTGAGGAAGGGAGCTATTATTAAGCACTAACTATGCACCAAATGTATATTATGAGCATAATCTCATTTACTCTTCTTGATGGCCTAATTATAAAAAGCATTATTTCCATTTAATAAACAAGGAAAAAGACTCAAGGGAGATTATTTGCTGCAGAAACAATAGAGCTGGAGTACAAACCTTTGTCTAACTCCAAAATATCTCTTCATCGCACTGCATTTAGCAGCCTCTTCCACGATTGGTGTAGTGGTTATAAATAAAAGGCTATAATTTATTTGATACTTCTGTTTAGAGACAGAACTACTTGGTGAGATTCCTTCCAGAGCATCCACAACCTCCAGCTATGAGGGCCTAGAGCTCCATATTTCAAGCCTCCAACAGTCAGGTCTTCCCAGCTAAGACTTCATACATTGTGGAGCAGAGGTGCGCCATGCTTGGTAGACACTATTAGGACTCTGTATGCATTTGAAGGAATAGTTGTTTGAAGCTTCTGAGCTTGGAGTAGTTTGTCACCTGAAATTGAAACAATGGGCCAAAATGACAAGCATGACTTAAAGAGAAAAAAAATTAAAACATCTAGCAAATCTACACATGCTCCAAAAATGTAGAGGAAAACAGCAGCGTGAGGAGAGAAACAGAAAGTCTAGAAAAGGCCCAGAGGGAATGCTTAGAGTGAAAAATACAATAACTGAAATGTAAAATGCACACACATTAGAATAAAGAGCATGATACTGGAAACGAATATCAGGGAATTGGAAAATTATAGCAATAGACACCACCCAACATTAGCCAAAAAAGAAAACAAAATGAAAAAAAATGTGTAGAGGATTGATAGCTTGTAGGAAAACATTCATTCTAACAGATGTGCAATTTCAGTCCCGGAAGAAGAGGAAAGGAGACCAGAAGGAGGCAAAGAGAGGAAAGAAGAGGGGGGAGGAAGGCAAGGGAGAGTAGAAGAAAGGGAAGGGGAGGGGAGCAGGAGAAGGAGGAGGAAGAGGAAGAGAAGGGGAGAGAGAGAGACAGAGATAGAAGAGTTTTAAAAGTAATGGCTAATAAATTTCCAAAGTTAATGAAAACTATAAAACCATAGGCCTATGGAACTCAATAAAATCCCAGGCAGAAAGGAAATGACACTTTAGTACATTATGATTGAAACCAGTGAGGAATAAAAAAATTTTTTTTTAAGTAGCTAGAGAAAAATAACACATTATACTTAAGAAACAAATATAGTATTGGGAATAGAATACTTGTCAAAAACTAAGCAAGCCAGAGGCCAAAGGAGTACTACCACCAAAGCAGTTAAAGAAAAAAAATCATCCTGGAATTGTACAAGCAGTGAAAATAATTTTCAGAGCTCAAGATTAAGTAAAGACTCTCACACAAACATAAACTGAGGGAAGTCTTCCCCAGGAGATTCTTGCTAAAGAATGTTCTCTGGGAAGAAAAATCTCTTAAACAGAAAATTGGCTGGATGAGGGCTGGTAAGACGGCTCAGCGGCATAAGCTCCTGCCTGGCAAGTGTGAGGTCCTGAGTTCGACTCCCGGTACCCACATTAAAAAAAAAAAAAGAAAGAAAGAAAATTGGCTGGATGAGAGGAATGATAACTGTGGAGATAAATATAAAACATATTTTTAATTTAAAATACCTTTAAAAGATAATTGATAGTTGAAGGCAGTGTGTTGTCAGGATTAAAGTATATGTAGAAGTAAAATGTATGTCAAGAGTAGCACAAAGAGGGAAGGGAGAAATAAAGTATATTGGATTATATTTGCATACTATACATTCTGTGACAGTTCGGTAAGTTAAAATATATTTTACAAACCCTAGAGTAACCACTAAAGCAAAACAAAAGAGGTTGAACAAAGTACCCATAAATATTCTGTATACGTTGCAAGCAATAATTCTATATTAGCAAAAAAGGTTGAATTAGGGTTAATAAGAATGTTTACTAAAAAGAAGCTCAGGAAAGGCTATAAAATCCATAGCGCAGTAGTGGGGCACTTGCCGGCATGCACGAGGCCCTGGATTCATTCCCAGTACTAGCAAAAAAAATAAATAAATAAATAAAAACCTCAAAAGAAAAGAAGAGATCATGTCCACGAATAAAAGTTTTTGCTTCATATTTGGGTTCTATTTAGGAAACAAAGTCAATGACAAGGTTAGAGGCACTAATATAATAAAAATGGAGGGGAAAAGGAGCTTATACTACAGGGGAGCTTATGCTACAGTTTGTAGCTTAAGCTACAAACTGAAAGTGAGCAATTACTGCACTGAAAAGAACTGACGGAATACTGCCAAGTTGCTCTGAGCCCACTGAGAGCTTTACAGAAGGCTTCATGCAGAAGAAAGAAGCTGGGTGTGGTGGTTGATGAGCCTGGAATCTCAGTACTCTGGGGGGCTGAAGCGGGAAGATCATAAATTTGAACCTAGCTTGGACAGTTTAGCAATATAGCGAGGTGTTGTCTCAAAATAAAAGGGCTGGGGATGTAGCTCAGTGTGAAGACCCTGGGTTCAATCTGCAAAACAAACAAACAAACAAATAAATGAATAAGAAATAATATCGCTAGTTCTGAAGATCTTTAAAAGTCAATCTTCAATTTTTTTTTTAAGTTAACGTGCATTTTTTAGGAATAATGTTTGTTTTAAATTTGTTTTTTTTTTAACTTGAATCACATACAACAAAATAGAAGCAAAATAAAATGGAATGAAAATAAGTCATCTTCTTACCCAGATACTTAATTCTATACTCCTAAATTATCACTACCAACACTTTTAATTTAAAAAATTTAAAATAAGTAGTCAATTTTTCATTTTTTCGGAACATTTCCATCCGTTTAAAACACAGATTGTATCCTAGTACACATATTCCACTTTCCTCTTAGTGTGTATAGATTTGCCTTAGCAGTCTTTTTTGATGATGTGTATTATTTTTTCGTATAGGTGCATTTTTAATTTTACAAAATATCTGGTTTCACTGTAGGTTAACATACATTTTTAGGTGTCATGAGGTTCTCTTTTTTTCATTTTAAGATTATTTTCAGGGCAGCTTTAGGTTCACATAAAAATTGAGTGTAACATGCAGAGATTTTCCTTTTACCTCCTGCCTCACATCCCCCATGAAAGTGCAGTTACGATCTACAAACCTATGTTGACACGTCACTATCACCCTAAGTCCATAATTCATAGTAGGGTTCACTCTTGGTGCTCTACATTCTGTGCATTTAGACAAATTTATAATGACGTGTGTCCATCATTATCGTACCACACAGAGTAGTTCCAATGCTGTAAGAATCCTTTGTGCTTTGCCTATTCTGCCTTCCTCATCCCTAACCTCTGGCAACCACTGATGTCTTTTACTCTCTGCATAGCTTTACCTTTTCAAAATGGCATAGTTAAAATCATGCAGTATGCAGCCTTTCCACGTTGGCTTCCTTCACTTTATAATACTCACTTCAGATTCTTCTGTGTCTTTTCATAGCTTGATAGCTCATTTCTTTTCAGCTGTGGGTAATATTCCATTGTCTGCATGTACCACAGTTCATTCATTCACCTGCTGAATGACATCTTCTCAGTTTGGTCACTCATGAATAGAATTTCTATAGACACCTATGAGCAGGCTTTATGAACATAAGTATCAGCTCCTTCAGATAAATGCAAAGTGTGATCTAAAAATATAACAAATGTTTAAATATTAAAAGAAAAATTATTGCAGTAAATGACACGTGGTCATTAGTCCCCCTCAAAACACTCCACCCTCGCTTTGATCACACTTATCCCATTGTTCTTGCCACTTTCTGAAGCAGTTCTAGAAGTCCTCTTTTGGGAGTGTCTTTAGTGGTGCTGTCCTGGCTCCCTTGATGTCTTGAGTCAATTCAAAACATTTTCCTTTTATGGTCATTTTTACTCTAGGGAGGAGCCAGGAGTCACATGGTGCCAGGTCTGGTGAATAAGGTAGATGAAGACACACTGTAATGTTTTTATGAGCCTACCGTGCTGTTTGTTGCATGGCGCTAAGCAGCAACATTCACTGTATTTTTTAAATCACACCTGGTAAAGATACTCATGTGTTCAAAGCGAGGGGGAATATTTTGAGGGGGATTAATGACAATGTGTCTTTTACCGTAATTGTTTTTTAATTTAAATATTCGCAATACTGTATTTTCTGATCACCCCTTGTATCATAGGTACAAGTACATTTTGTTTACATAAAATAAATGCTTTATCTGTGTTCATTTTTTAAAAAATTTCCACAATCCATTTATTCTACAGTAGTCAAGTAGAACTAGACCCATGAGATTACGATGAATTAGATACCCAGTGTTTGTCGCTGGGCAAACCTGTCTCTGTTTTCAAACTTTTGTTTACGGAATAAACACACCATACCCCATTGTAAATCCTTTTTAAATTTAGCCTCATATAACAAACATTTTTAACCTCAAGATTTTAAGTCAACAGGCCTTGGGAGTATTAAAACAAACCTTCAATCTTATAGGAAATTCTTCGCTCTTAGCAAATACGTTTATAAATTCAACTTCACATGAGTATGTATTTAACTTAAGTTTGTGGTCTCTTGTATGTAAATATTCACTAGCCTTTTCATTAACTGACAAAGTGTATTTGTAAAAGACTTCTTTTCCCCCAAGGCACCTGTACCACTAGGCTCTCCCTCTTCCAAGTTTCCTTAATAGATTTCTACTAACCTGTAGCTTCTGACTTCACTTATGATTTCTAGGTAAGACTGGATTAATAATAATGATAATAATAGCAAATAGCAGCAGCATCTGCTATAACAACTATCATTTACTGGATCTTTACTTTGTGCCAGGCACTATTCCAGGCTCTTTATGAGTCTTAACTCATTTAATCACGACAACAAATCTATGAGGTGGGCATTATTACCAAACACTTTTCCGGATCAGACAACTGATGCATAGAAATACAATAACTTGCCAAAAGTTTCACATGCAACCAGTAAGTGGTAGAGCTGAGAGTTCGAGTGGTATGTCAGCCCTGTTCAAAACCACTGTTAATAATTTAGGCTTGTAATTTTTGTTTTTTTCTGAAATTGACAAGTATCCTTTCCATCTACATGTTTACAATTTTAGTATATTTATGTATGAATCCACAAGGTACAAATTATTGCTTTGCTTACAATTCTGCTACTCATTTTCCATGATGTTTTGAATGATGTTCTGAAAATTCTTACTACTCATATCTACTGTATGTCTTAAATGCCATCTTAGCTGCTAGTGATAGAATATGATTTTTCCACGAAATAAATTATATCCACGCATTCCCTGATATCAAAGGATTTTTGTATCACTGGGTCCTATGTACATGGTTGTGGTGTGTTTTAATTTTAACTCTTTGATGGCTGGTATTTTGAATTTCTGTACCTATTTTTCTTTAAGTTAAAGAACCCTAAAGTTATTCTTTTCCTTAAATTGGCTGATCTGGTATTAAGAATATAGGAGCTTCTTTAAAAACTGGGGACTTTTCCATCTTTTTCTACAATCTAAGAATTTAAATAACATGGGAAATAACTGTTGCTTCATATTTACTTAGGAATTACATAAAAACCAACCTAGAAATGGTAACATTTACTTTTTAACTAGTGCTTTTGTTTTTGTTTGTTTGTTTTGTTTTGTTTCATTTTTTAAAGACAGGATCTCGCTGTGTAGTTCAGGGTGTCTTTGCTTACTATGTAGCCAAGGCTGGCCTCGAACTTGCAGCGATCCTTCTGCGTCAGCCTCCCGAGTGCTGGGATTACAGGCGTGCGTCACCACGCCGGCTTTAACTAGTGTTTTGATTGAGCATTCTATGTACATGGATTAAGATTTTTAAACTGCTGGTATAGAGTGAAACTCTCCCTTCTACCCATCTCTTCGTGTTCTGTTCCCATTAGAATAGGAAGCAACACTGTGTGTGCATGTGTGCGTGTGTGAATTCATCCGGGCATGTTTTATGTCTCCCAGGGACCCATGTATATAGCTTCCTATCTACTACCAACTTTGTACAAATAGTCACGCATTATTCTGAATTTTTAAACAGAATTTTCAGCTTTATTGTACTCCATTGAGTTGGTATAACATTTAGGACACTGGGTGTTTCAAATGCTTTCATATTTTAAGCACTGTAACAATAAATAACCTTGAATTTATGCAATTTTGCATGTGTGAAAATACGAGTTCATGTGTGTGGTATGTATATGTAGAATAAATTGCTGTATATAAAATTGTTCTAACAGAGTACGTGCCTGTGTAATTTGAGTAGATACTGCCAAAATGCTTTGCATTGAGATTGTATGTGATGTTTTAAATTTTTTGTTGTTGTTGTTTTGTTTTGATCTTTATTTTTTTTTTTTGGAGGCTGCGGACCTGAAAGCGAAACCCAGCCCTGTGCATGCTAGGCAAGCCCTGTACCACTGAGCTACATCTGCAGCCCTCTAATGTCCTTTCTTTAGTTATGTGTCCAATCTCTTCTGGGGTTATTGACTTGTTTAGATTTTCTATTCTTTCTTGGGCCAATTTTAACTTTTTTATTTGGACAGACTATTACTCATTTACCTTATATATTAAAAAATGTTTTTGCCAGAGAATTGGACATATATCTTTTGCAATTTTTTCATTATTTTCAGTATCTGTGACAATATATCTTTTAAAAATTCTTCATACTATAGTTTTGCCTAATCCACTTGACATGGAAATGATCTGTTTTATCATTCTTTTGTAAGGATCTATGTTTTACTCTATTTATCCTACCAGTAATTTTGGATTTATTTTTATTTTAATTTCAGCTTTGTCTTCATCAATTCCCTTCTTCTTGGTTTCTATTGGTTTATTTTATTGGTCTTCCTCTAATTTCAAGGATCAAATATCTTGTTCTTTATTTTAAAGATACAATATAGGCCTTGTAGTTGTGATATTATATCATTATATCAGGTGTAATATATTCTTTTCTACCACTTTCTTTTAAAATCCTGTTTTCTATTTCTCCTTTGATCCAAAGATCTTTGAGGACTGTGCCCCTTAACTTCCAATTAGAGTAGTTTTGTTTCTCAAAATTTATTACATTTCTGCCATTTAAAAAGTGAAACAAATTTAAAATGTATTATATTTTACAGAGCATAATTAAATGTCTATTATTAGTCATATTTTACTTTTATTAGCATTTATCTACTTCTAGTGACAAATTCTGATATTTATAAATTAATACGTCCTATATTAAATATATATTTATCAGTATATTAGTGGATACATCAATAGACAATTAGAAATCTAGATGTTTTACTTTAGTTTTTGACCATGAAAATTAGAAACTAAAAAGCAAGAAATGGAGTGTTAAACAAACACTTGTTCAACCTGAGTAAAAGGAAGTGGTAGCACATGCCTGTAATCTCAGCATTCTTGGAGGCTGAGGTGGGAGGATTGCAAGTTCTAGCCCAGCCTGGGCAGTTTAGTAACTTAGCAAGACACTGACTGAAAATTAAAAAATAAATAAAAAGTAAGCTAGGGAGGTAGCTCATTTTAAAATCCAGAGTAGATGGTATCCTGCTCCTATAGTCCTAGCTATACAGGAGGATGAGGCAGGAGAATTGCTGAGGCCAGGAGTTCAGGACCAGCCTGGGCAACATAGCATGACCTTGTCTCTTAAAAAAAAAAAGAGAGAGAATATGAGATTGTGTGTTTTAAAGAATTTAACTATAACATATAGTGTTTGGTTAAAAAATGATCAACTGGGCCGGTGAGATAGCTCAGCAGCATAAGAGCCTACCTGGCAAGCGCAAGGTCCTGAGTTCAACTCCCAGTACCCACATAAAGGAAAAAATGGGCCAGTGATATTGCTCAGCGGCACAAGCGCCTGCGGGTAAGCGTGAGGTCCTGAGGTCGACTCCCAGTACCCACATAAAAAAATAAATAAATAAAAATAAAAAATAAAAAACTATCAACTAATTCCCACCAACGAATATCACTATTCTGTTTTGCAAACATAAGCAATAAAATCAAGTAAAATAAAATGAAATATAAAGAAAAAAATGCACAAAATTGTGGAACACCGCTGGTCCTGTAGATGGCATTAGAGTACAATGCACATCTGAATCATTAAATGATAATTAATATTTAAGAAGCAATAAAATACTCTAAAAGGAAATGATTGTTTTTAAAAGCAAGATTGGAGTAGAGGTGTGGGAGATAATATACCAGGCAAATAGAAGCAGGCGCTTTTTGACTTTGAGGATATCTGACAGACTTTAGGTTTTGGTGCAAAGAATCTACTAAAGAAGAGAAGGTTGCCTGGCCCATTATTACTCAGCACGATCTAAGAAAAAGCAGTACCTACATCATCTTGGCCTTCTTAGAAATTCAGACTCTATAGAATCAGAATCTGCATTTTAACAAGTGTCCTACACTAAATGTGAGGGGCAGTCCCTGTGCTGCGTCTATGGCAGGAGACAAATGGAGACCCTTTGTGAGCAGAAGGGCAAAGCAGTTCTGACTTGTTTAGATGCTGCTCTTGGTCCCCACTTTCTGTGAAGAGCACCAGAACAGAGAGGTTCATGTCATTTGGGGAGAATGGGGTGCCAAACCCCCATGCTCCGCCCAAGTGCTGCAGGGACCCCAACCAAGAGCAGGTCCCTCACACCAAGAAGAGGGAACTGTGAACAGCTGTGTCTGGGTGGAGTAGGTCCCAGGTACCAACCTCAAGTGTCCCAGCCAGGAAAATGGCCAGGGACTTGTGGCAATAGGAGCCAGTGGGGGGCTGTTTAGCTGAAGCGTCTCCTCTTAGAAATGCTGTTCCCATAGACCTCCCTCTGCGTCTCCCGGCACACAAGTCAACCTCCCTCTCACCTGCCTGGCATCCAGGTCCAGCTACTGCTTGCGCATGTCCTTCTGCCGATCTCACTGGAATTCCTGCCCCCCGCTGCTATTTCTTTTCCTAAGCAACCCAAAGCTAGTAAGAGTGGTTTACATATATGTTTTTTCTGACTCTTGATACTGCTCCTGTCTTAGAGTGCACTGGCGGCCTCTTTAGCAATATGGGATCGGCTGACTCCTTGCCTTCTCAGCCAGGCCTGCCTGGCCTCCTGATTTAAAACTGCTTGTTATCCCTAAGTCCCTTTAGCTTGCTCTGTATTTTCCTCTGCCTAGCATTTAGCTTCTAATATACTACATAATTTGCTAACTTATTGGTAGTGCCCTCTACTATACATAATGACAATGACCTGTTACTATCTTGTTCACAAAGGTGTCCCATATGGAATAGTGCCTTGTGCTAGGCAGATTCTCAGGAAATATTTGTTGAATTTAGTTGAACTGGATTTTATTAAATTCTATTCTCGATTGGACCATTCCCATCAGTTGGCAAAGATGCTGTTTTATTTTCTCATCAAAAACAAAAAACAAAAAGCCTCTGCTGACCTCAACTGCTCTCGCACCAACTCACCTTCCTAATTCCTCTGCTCCATGGAAGCGCTCTTGGTACTTGCTATTTCTAATTCCTCTTCTTTCCTTCTCTCTTGATCACATTCCATCAGGCGTCTGCCTCCTCATCGCCACATAAACTGCTCTCACCAAGAGCATGAGGAAAGATCTTGTGGCTAAATCCAAATCCAGCCTTTGCCACCCTCCTCTTCATCTGTGAGCAGTATTTGGCTCACACAGTTGGTAGGATCCCCCCATGGGGTACTTTCCCTACCTGCTTCCAGGCCTCCCTACTCTCCCGACTCTCCCCGCAGCTCAGTCCCCTTGGATCTTCTACTCTCTTTAGAGAGAGTCCCCTTCTCTAAATTCCTGAGAGGCCCCTGCCAAGCCTCTGACCACTCCGCTACTCTCACCCCTGGCTGACTCTGGCCAGTCCGATGGCTTTAAGAACCTCTTATATGCTGGTGGCTTCCACATTTAGGATGTGAGGGCAATCTGGCTGTGACATCTGTCACCCCATTGATCCCCAAGGTTGATTGGGCTGATCTGGCTGGCTAGGCGGGTGTCCCCTTCCTCCCTCAACGCTCCATGTGTGTCCCTCCCGAAGCTCCACCCTCGGTCGAAGAGGATGGCCGCCCCCAATAGAGGAGGACCATTCCTCCCTCAAGGGTGTATGAGGAGCTGTGTCCCCTGCTAGAACCTCCAAACAAGCTCTCAGGGTCCACATTTATGTCTGTAGTTGAGTTCTCCCTCCTGATTCCAAAATTTATACCCAAGTGCTTACTAGACCTGCAGATGTGGATGCCTAATAAGCATTTCACACCTAACGCGTGCAGGCGAAGCTCCTGGCCCTCCCACTGATGGCTTCTCAAACCCCCTCTGCCATCACCCTGCCCGAAGCCCCATGTTCTCCCTCCTGATTCAGTGCAATAGTCTCCTAACTGGGCCTCTGGTTCCACCCTTTTCCCTACATTTTATTCACAACTCCACAGTCAGAGTTACCCTTGTTACATGGTTTCCCATCTCACCCAAAATGCATCAGGACCCCCACAAAGGCTCATGGGAGCTATGCAATCACTCTGTTCCCTGTCAGACTCGCCCTCCACTGGTCTCTGTACCCACACTGGGCCCCTTGCTGGTGCTCAGATAAAGCCAGGCACCCTCCTGCCGCAGGGCATTTGCCTTGCTCTGCTGTCTTACCTGGGGCTTGCTCTGGTTTTGATATCATGGCAAAATGCTCATCCTATTTCTGTCCCAAATACAGAGAAGATATAGCTACATTCAGTAACAGGAATGAATTGATTTTCTAATTGCATATTTGAGGGCCTGAATTGCTCAATCACCTCCTTTCACAGAACGAACTCATTCCATGAACAATTCTATCTTCCAACCCTACCCTTCTTTAAATGGCAAATAGAGTGGAACACAGGGGCAACATAGTTGATGTTCTCTATTGGGATCTACAGAGTCCGGTGTGATCCACACCATCTCTTGGGTCAGTCACAAACCTCGGTCCCACAGATGGGCATGAGAGGTGACAGGTGGAAGGGCTCAGCATATGTGAGGGTGGCCGTCACCCCTCACCTCAAATCGAGGAGTTGCTTGCTGCTTTCTCTCCTTCTTACACCGGGATGTGGTCACCCCTCACTGTACTGCTACCACTTTAGTGGGTGAACTCGCCCTGTCTTGTGTGCCTTTCCCAGGTGCTGCCCTGCAGTCATCCAGTCAACAAAGCTCTATGTGGGGTTACCGTGTGCTGCTTCCCAGGTGTTGTAGGGGCACAAGGGTTAACCTGGCACTGTCCACACCCTAATGAACCCTGTATTCTAGGTGGAAGACAAAACATTAAGTAATCATTACAACATGGTATGGTACAGGCAGTACCAGAAACACACTGAAGGAATGGAAACGGTGCAAGAAGGGAAAATTTATGACTTTATGGGATGCAGAGACAGTTTCTCAGAAGAATAATCCTAACTGGGTTTTTCAGAGGCAAGAGAAATTTATCGCTCAGATTAAAGGCAGATGGCCCCAGGAATTGGCACGAATGAAGTACCAAAGGTACAGCAGTACACTCGGTAGGGGCAGCCTCTGCCTCTGGCTTCCCAGAGTTGCAAAGCAAGGCAAGAAAGGTGGGGCAGGTACCCACAGGCCTAACGGCGAAGGTGTTGCAAGGCTTTTCTTACAAACAAGGAGGCACTGCTGGAGGCTTGGAGCCAAGGCAGGGCCATGGTGGGACTAGGGTTTTAGAAGGGTTCCTCTGTCAGTGGTAGGGGAAATGTGAGCACTGAAGGAGACAAGCCACCATGAAGGCCTCACCTGCATAGACAGAGGCCAAAGAACAGACTGATAGGCAGGAGGTCAAGACGCGGAATTCAGCGACCGATGGAGAGATTGTCTATGGGAGGTCGTCTGCGTGGCAGGCCTTCGGTTTGTCTGCAGGCTTTGTGGTGGCACCTCCAATGCCTGAACTCTGGACACACGGGACAATGAGTCTCCCAGGAAGTGTGGGAGCTGCCTTTCTTCCCTTGCATTCCTCTCCCCAGTACACATTCTCTCTCTCTCTCTCTCTTTATTTTTTAAACAGGGTCTCACTATGTATTCCATGCTGACCTTGAACTCAGTATGTAGCCCAGGCTGGCCTTAAACTTGAGGTGATTCTTCTGCCTCAGCCTCTTGAGTGCTGGGATTATAGGCATGCACCATGCCTGACAGGACTCTTTAAAATTTTTTATTAGTACAGTACATGTTTGCAGTACATAATGATTACATTCATCATGGGGAGTTGGTACTTGTACCTAACACGTCTTAATTCTTTTTATGTCCCCTACTGTTCCCTCTCTCCCCCCTCTCTTCATCTCTTGACCCCCTTTTTGCAAAAGATCTATCGCCATTTCCTATTATCTATCTTTTGCTTTGCTCTTAAATTACTTACACCTTGGGTTTCTCATAGAAGAGAAACCGTGTGATATTTAAGCTCTTGTGTGCTCTGCACTGTGTTTCACCTACAGGATATGCCCAATTTTTACTTACAGAATTAATAAAAGAATTTTTAAAAGTCTGAAAGGAGATAGAGTAAAACCTGAAGAAACTGTTAGGGGCAAAATGTTTGCAGAATTAAAGAATGTTAAAGCAGGAATATGTGTGGTGATTATTTAATTCAATCTATTAATTATACAGAGGAGGAAGCTGGGACTGAAAGCTACGAAGAGACTTGCCCGATGTCATAGGAAGGTAGGTGGTGGGCAAGTTTGGAGTGGAGAGATGATGAGTTCAGTTTGGGGAGTTTACATTTGTGGGTCCCATGGTAAATCCAGATTCCGATATCCAGTGTGCTGTTGGAATGTGCAGCTTAGGAGTCTGGTCAAGTCTAGATGTACGAATGTGTGGTACAAATGTTCCCAAGCTCATAGCTCATGCACACAGGTGGAGTTAGGATGCAAAGAGGCCTAGAGCAGAGCTCTGGTGACCTCAGAGCCAGCCTGGCACAGTAGGAGGGAGCACACCAAGTTTGTAAAACCCTTAATACAGTACCTGGCATGTACTAAGCCCTAAGGAAGTGTAAACAATAGACATATAAATACTAACATTTGGTGGAAGACAGAGGAAAAAGACTTAGAGAAGAAGTAAAAAGATAGGATGAGAAGTAGGGAGAATGCCTGTAATCCCAGAACTCTGGGCGGCTGAGGCAGGAGGCCAGGGTGACTTTGTAACTTAGTGGGACCTTGTCTCAAAATTCTAAAAGGGCTGGGGATGCAGCTTAGTGTGAAGGTCGGGTGGGTTCAATCCCCAGTATCAGAGAGAGAGAGAAAGAGAGAGAGAGAGAGAAAGCTAAATTAAATAAAAACAGAAAGGTGGAGAAATCAGGCAACTGTGGGAACCCCAAAGGCCAAGAACAGATTGGGCCAAAAAAAAAAAAAAGCGGTGGGGGAGGGCCATGAGGGCGGTAAGCTCAGGGCAAGGCAGGGAACAAGAGTGGAGAGAGAGTGAGTTAGGAGCTGTTGAACTGGACTCTAGTGAGGTTTTCTTCTTATTTCTCACACAGGCAAAGCCCCTTCCCATCCCAGAGTCCTCATTTGTACAGTAAGGGAGGGCTTGATCTCGACAGCCCTATGTCTCCGAGCCTCACTCTTTTCTGTTCTAGTTACTGGCATCTGATGGTGGTCAGATTCCTTTTAACTCTGAAATGGTACCTGAAGCAGCTCTTGAGTACCTTTTTACAGTCATGCTTTGACGGAAGCTGTTAAGACCTGGTTTATTTATTTAATTTTAGTTTCTTTTATTGAGATACAACACCTGTACATCTTGAGAGGCCCCATTATGGAAACTGTACATGTGAACATAATGTGTAATAATCAGATTAGAATAATGAGTATTTCCATCTCTTCAAACATTAATCACTTTTCCACCCATACTGAAGACTGAACCCAGGACCTCAAGCCTCCTAAGCAAGCGCTCTAGCACTGGGGTACGTTCCCAGTCCCCCATCTCTTTTTGAGACAAGGTCTTGCTAAGTTTCCCAGGCTGGGCTCAAACTTATGCTTCAGCTTCCTAAAGAAATGAGATTATAGGCAATGTGCCACCACACCTGACTGACATTTTTATGTGTTGGGAATTCTATACTCTTCTAGTCATTTTGAAATATATTATAGATTGTTTTAATAGTTACCCTACAGCACTCTAGAAAATCAAAACTAGTTTCTCCTCTACTTGTGCCCTTTATTGAGCATCTTTCATTTTCATCCTCCCTCTCCCTTTCCTTCCTGTGTCTAGTGTCTTTTAATTTATAAAATGTTTTCAACATACACTTTTGTGTTTGAGCCTGATGAAGGTATGTTATAGGTATTCTCATTTTATCCATGAAATAGATTCTGAAGAATGGAGTAATTTATCTCCAAGTCCCAAAAAGAGGGACCCAAGATTTGAACTCAGGTCTGCTGGTAGATAAATCCCATGCCTGATAGCTGATAGGAGTAATTGGGATGGGTGGCACAAAGCTAGTTTAGAAATAAGCCTCTAGAGGACACCGTTTTTATTTATGAAAAATTATTTTCAGCGCGAAATGTCTTCTATTTCTCAAAATAATAGGTGTTTCTACCACATCCTCTTTTCTTACAGCCAGACATATAATTTCTCACTTGGAGAAATAAGGTATTTTTGCACCTTATTTTCTCCTGAAGTGATATTTAATAATATTATCAATCATATTTTATTAGACAGATGTGGTTCTGTGTACGTGCTTAGATGATTTCAAAGCACTTTCACATGCATCATTGATCTGTTTGTTACTGCCATTCTTTGAGAATGAAAACAATAAGGGTGGAATTTAGATCAAATGACCAACCAAGGTATCACAGAATTTCTCAGGGACACCACTTAGACATCGGTTTTCTCCTCTCTCAGGTGGACAAAATGCCACCCTGGGGGAATCATCCTTAAGCTGCTGGCCAGACAGTGTCACTAAGGCCCCAGCCTACAATTAGCACCCATGAGTCTGTGAACATTAGGAGAAAAAAGTGCCCCGTCTCTCTGTGAAGTCTTCACCTCTACCAGCAGGGTATTGGTGGTGGGATTTTTGTGTTAGTCACTGAAATATAAGGGAAAGGTACAAATAAGGCATGAGGTGAGAGAAAGAGAAAGGAAAGACAAGGAGAATGAAAGGAGAAATCCTAGCAGTAGTTAAAAATTGCACCAATTGGCCGGTGAGATGGCTCAGCAGCATAAGCGCCTGCCTGGCAAGCGCAAGGGCCAGAGTTCGACTCCCGGAACCCACATACGGAAAAGGGGCTGGTTATATCGCTCAGCAGCACGGGCGCTTGCTGGCACGTGAGGTCCTGAGGTCGACCCCGGTACCCACACAAAAAAAAAAATTGCACCAATTGTGCATTTGAATACTACAAACGCTTGTGTAAAATGCTGACTTCATCATTCTACAAAGCATTTATGGAGTAATATCTCTGAAGCACTTTGAACACCTTGTAAAACTGTGTTAGATAAATATGAAACCCTGTAAGTATAAGCATGAAAGAAAATCTCAGACAACATAGCATATGTGTGGAAGAAATAAAATTGTTTTATTTGTCAAAACAATCAATGGAAAGTGAAGAAAGAGCAGTTTTTTGTTTTCTTTTGTTTTGTTTTGCTGTTGTTATTGTTTCTTGGCAGGGTAACTTGTCTGGTTTCCCTAAGGATTGATGCAGTATAAACATGTTTACTACTAAAAATTTTCTATGGAAACAGCGCTTTCTTGTAAAGCATGAAGATATAGAACCACAAATTTAATCTCAGCGGTAATAACTCATCTATCTTCAGGGCACAAATTTATATAACTCTGAACTATTTATAGTAAGTTTAGAAATTCTATAATCAAGGAGCTTTTTCCATCAGGGCGTCAGGTTTAAAGTATGATTCGATGTTATCTCAGAAGAATATCTCTTTGGTCATGGTTCCAGAATATTCTGGATATTATCTAAAGAAGTAGCATTACAATTTCAAAGTATAACAAAATAAAGAGCAAAACATGGAATTTCCCCCAATTTCATTAATACTAAAATTTAATGTCAACTTCACGAAAAAGTTCTGTAAGTTGCCTACAAAATACTTGATTATGAAAATGGGCAAAATAGCAGAGCACTGAGTGCTAGCACCTATGCTTCTCCAGGATAGAGTCTAGAGTCTGGAAAACAATAGCTTGGAGAGGAACCTAAGTGAGAGGAGGGTACACAGGAACCACGGGGGAACTTACAGAGGAGAAGAAAATAGGATTAAGTGATACAGAAGAGGTTGACCACGCTCCAGAGGAGAAACCGCTGCAACCCAGACAGTGGCTGGCTAGCTGCCAATTGGGAGTCAAAATGAGACTAACACCTTCTCTGCTCATGGAGAACTGCCTTGGGACCAGGAGAATCTTATGCAGTTGGGGACGCTGCTTCTCATGTGGCCCTCCAGAGTCAACAGTCAGCGACTGCGGTGCAGGTGTCTGAGGAACCAGTGTAGAGCAGGAACTGGCGGGGACCCCATTGTAGGGAAGGGTTGGATGTTTGAACCTGGGTCCCAGAACAGCCCCTAGACTGCTCCACACTGCCAATTCTCCAAGTGGATGAGGGGAGGACAGTCACAGGAGACTGCCAGCAGTTGGAGAGCAGACCGGGGGGAATCCCTTTGAGAGGCAGGGATGGATGATCATAGACTCCATTCCTGCAGTCAGACACAAATTTCAGCCTGAGTTACACAGGATCAGAAGCTCACATTGGTGCCGTGTTCCCACTGTTAAAGGAAGACCCAAAACAGGCTTTTATGGTGTATTAGTTCTCAACTAGCCCTGATAGATGTCACTGTAATGGATTAGCCTGTTAACTGCTGTAGTTGAATTGATTGCATAGGAATAATCCTGGCTCAGTGGACAATTTAGTGCCAGTAAACTTGTCTGCCAAATCCACCACCATACCCAGGGAGACGGACAGTAAGAGTTCCTAACCCAGGAACTCGGATTGGATCAGACTGTGCAAGAATGCCTGCGACCTGGCAGAAAGAGGTCGTGAGTCTGAGTTAACTTCAGCATTGCACTGGAGGGATCAGGGGAGTAAGTGGGGTGTGAGCATTCAGGCTCTCTGGCGAAGAAACCACTTGGGAATCACATATGCAGTGTATCATTGGGATATCTAATCTGTCTTCCCATTGGACATCTTACTGGTTTAAGTTTTTGTATGTTTCTTGAGTTATTTAGTAACACGGTGTTCTGTTATATTCTTTTATGGTTTCATGTGTTTATTAGGTTGTTACTCTTGTATATTTGTTCTTTCATTGGTTCTGATTTAATAGGTGTCTAGGTTCTCTCTTCATCTCAGTTCTTTATCTAATTTCTTCAGTTCAAACCCCTGAGACAATATTATTAACATATTTCTTTATTCTACTTCCAAATACAAAAACTTCTCCTCTCAAGTTTTTAAAGTCACAATACTTAGATCCCTCACAGTCACTTCTGTCTTCACCTGTATAAATCCTCGACTCTCCCCATCCTAATTCTTTAGCTCTTCCACATCTTACCTAACTTATTGTCTTTCCTCTAAGCCAGTTCTGATAAGCACATAGCTTTCTTCAATCACAGAGTGACCCCCTTTTCTCCCACATCCTACCCTTGCCCCCACAAAATATCCTCTGAAAACTCTCAGTATTAAACCTTCAGCTCAACTACAGTACTGCGATAAAATCAGTCCCCACATCAACCTTCTCTTCTAATCTACCATTAGTCTCCCTTTCAAACTTCCCTGTTAGTGTCTAACGCTACTCATCCAAACACCCCCCCCCCTTCTTCCCAGCCCACCTCATTTACCTCACTGCAGAGCAACCACGAATAAAACTGTCACAGTGTGCATGGAAAATAGAGAAAAGGGGGAGGGGGAGTAACTGCAAGGATCATCATATAGAAAAGTTGTAAGATTGAATCTGTGGATGCTGTCATCTGCAGAAGTGATTCTCCTGGCAAAACATAGGGACAAATTCAAAACCACTTAAGGTAAATAACAGAAGCAGTAAATACTAGCACTGGACTTATAAAGCTGAAAATTTTTCACGGAAAGGGAACATCCCACTAAAACTCTTCATGTAAGCCACAAACTCTCCTCGCTTCTCTAATCCCCAGCCTGTAGTAACCCAATAACCTCCCCAAAAGAAGGGGAGGAGAAAAAAAAAGGGACCACATATAATGGAATATATATATATATATATTTTCAAACTTCCAGGGGGAAGTTTTAAAGGAAGACTAGTGGTAGATTAGAGGGAAAAAACTGATGTGGGGACTGATTTTACTGGAGTAGTTTTAGTTGAGTTGAATAAACACATATACAAGTAGGAGAATGGGGAAATAAGGAAATAGAAGATCTCCAAGCCAGCCCCCCAGGCAGAACAAGGGGTCACAAAGAAAAAAGAAAACAAATACCAGGCAGCAGAAATCTATGAAAAATTATTACAAGGGATGAAGAAAATAGATGAATTCAAAGAGAAAATGAACCAAAAGTTTGCAGTAATTACACTCACTATGCCCATGGTGAATTTCAGGAAAATAGATTAAAAAAAAAAAAGTGGACGAACCATCCAAAACAGTATAAAATTTGAATGAAAGATTCAATAAGGATATGGAATGCTCAAAAAGATGTCAAACAGAAATACCTGAAATAAGAAAAAAATATATAGAATCATACATTGCAGAAATGACCAATGTGAGGACAGAGTGTCTGGTATTGAGAACAAAGTAGTGAATTATGATAAAGAGCTCAAAGAAGCCAAAAAGAAAATACAAGAACAAGAGAAGAGTATCCAGCAGCTACTAAGTGACAATAAGAAGACCAATCTAAGGTTAATCAGAATTATGGAAAAATTAGAAGATAATGCAGATGATTTCACTAACATGTTTACAGAAATTCTGGAAGAAAATTTCCCAAGTATAATAAAAGTTTGAAATAGAAGTATACAAATCTTATAGAATACCAAACAATTAGGATGAAAGGAGAAGTTCACTAAGATATAACCTCATTAAATTCACAGATATCCAGCAAAAACCCACAATTTTAAAGGCAGCCAGAGAAAAACAAAAAATCACCTATAAAGGTAAACCACAGTAGGATCATAGTAGACTTCTCAGCACAAACCCTGAAGGCCAGAAGACCTTGGGGTGAAGTATTTCAAGCCCAAAGAGCAAAAAACTTCCAACCCAGATTAACTTACCCAGCAAAGCTATCCTTCAAAATAGATGGAGAAATAAGATATTTTCAAGAAAAAGACCAGGTTAGAAGGTACACAAGTGCTAAACCAGTTCTAGAGAACATATTCAAGAATATTCTTGACAGACATCACAAACTGGGCACAGCTAAAAACAGAGGAAACTAGTGCTGTCAATGAATAAACAGCAACAAAAAACATCGGGAAGGGAAAAACAAATGATACACCAAAGATAAAGAAGGCAACCGTAGTGAATAACCAATGCATCTCAGTAGTATCTTTCAATTTAACAGCCTTAACTCCCCAATCAAAAGACACAGACTGACAGACTGGATCAAAAAACAGAATCCCAAATCTGGTGCATTCAAGAAACTCATCTTATCCAAAAAGATATTTGTAAACTAAAAGTTAAATGATGGAAAACAACGTTTCATGTACCAAGACCCTGAAAACAAGCAGGGGTAGCAATTCTAGTAGCACACATTGTAAACTTCAAGTTAAAACTGATTAGAAGGGACAAAGACAGTCACTATATACTAATTAAGGGAATAATCCAACAAGAAGAGATAACATTGATAAATATATGTACCGAATACGGGAGCATCTATCTTTCAGAAAAAAATGATGAAATTAAAAAATCAAATAAACATTAACACAATCATAATAGGGGATTGTAATGTCACACTTTTACAAAGAGACAGATCAACTAAACAAAAACCAGTAAAGAAATTCAGAGCAGAACCACACCCTTGAACATGCAAATTTAATGGACGTATATATAGTATTCCACTTCCCTACAATAGAGTATACATTCTATTCAGTAGCACATGGTACTTTTTTCAAAATAGATCACATGCTGTCCACAAAGCATGCTTAAGTAAATATATTTAAAAATTGAAATCACCCAATGCGTACTATCAGACCACTGTGCAATGAAGATACAAATTTCAGAAAAGGCAAAAGCTCTTGGAAAATTAATAACATACTCCTAAACAACCAATGGATCACAGAAGAAATCAGAGAAGAAATTAAAAAAAATTCTGGAAGTTAATGATAATGACTGTACAACTCAACAAAATCTCTGGGACACTATGCATATAGTCCTAAGAGGAAAATTCACTGCAGTTGGTGCTCACATTAGCAAAGCAGA
Organism: Erethizon dorsatum; assembly: GCA_028451465.1. NCBI lineage: Eukaryota > Metazoa > Chordata > Mammalia > Rodentia > Erethizontidae > Erethizon > Erethizon dorsatum. The sequence continues at coordinate 85,117,623 of CM051834.1, forward strand.
GCAAGCCCAAATAAATAACTTTAGAGGAACTCTTAAGATACTTGAGAAGCAACAACAAACCAGCCCCAAATGAGAGTGGAAATCAATGAAACTGAGACTAAAAAACTGTAAAAAAAAAAAAAAATCAACAAATTGAAGAGTTGGTTCTTCCAAAGAATAAATAAAAATAGATAAGCCCTTAGACAGACTCAGGAGAAAAGACTCACATCAGTGAAATTAGAAATGAAAAGGGGGAAATAACAACAGACACTGTTGAAATCCAGAAGATTGTAAGTACTTTGAAAAATTATATTCCAACAAATTAGCAAATTTTGAAGAAATGGACAGATTCTTAGACACATATAAACTACCAAAACTAACCCAAGAAGACATAAATATGCTTAACAACCTAATAACAAGCAATGAAATTGACACAGTAATAAAGAATCTACCAACTAAGAAAAGCCCAGGACCTAATGGATTCACTGCTAAATTAAACAAAACTTTTAGGGATATTATATCACCAATACTCCTCAAGCTCCTCAAATAAATTGAAAGGGATGGAGTGCTCCCAAATTCGTTTCTGGAGCCCAGTATCACCCTGATCCCAAAACCAAATAAAGACTCAGCTAAAAAGGAAAACTATAGGCCAATCTCTTTTATGAACATAGATGCAAAAATCCTCAACAAGATATTAGCAAATAGAATACAGTACATTATCAAAAAGATGATACATCATGATTAAGTAGGTTTCATCCCACAGATGCAAGGATGTTTCAACATACATATGTCAATAAGTATAATATACATCACTTAAATGGGAGTAAGGTCAGAAACCACATGACCATATCAATAGATGCAGAAAAGGCTTTCAACAAAATCCAACACTGCTTCATGATAAAAACCCTGAAGAAAACAGGTATAGAAGGGCCATACCTGGATATGGTAAAGGCTATTCAGGACAAACCAATAGCCAGTATCATACAAATCAGGAAAAACTAAAACCTGTCTCCCTAAAATCAAGAATAAGACATGGGGGCCGGTGAGACGGCTCAGCGGCTTAAGCGCCTGCCTTGCAAGCGCGAAGGCCCGAGTTCGACTCCCGGAACCCACATACGAAAAAGGGGCCGGTGATATCGCTCAGCGGCACGGGTGCCTACTGGCGCGCGAGGTCCTGAGGTCGTCCCCCCGGTACCCACAAAAAAAAAAAAAAAAAAAAAAAGAATAAGATATGGGTGTCCACTATCACATCTTCTATTCAACACAGTACTTGAAATATTAGCCAGAGCAATTAGGCAGGAAAAATAAATAAAAGGGACACACATAGGAAAGGAAAAACTCAAATTATCATTATTTGTGGGTGACATGGTACTCTACATAGAAGACCCAAAGAACTCCACCAAAAACTCTTACAAATTATAACCAATTTCAGCAATGTATCAGGATACAAGATCAACACATAAAAATCATTAGCATTTGTGTACACCAACAACGAATGCAATGAGAAGGAAATCATGAAAATAATACTATTCACAGTAGCTTCAAGAAAAATGAAATATCTAGGAATTAACCTGGCCAAGACCTTCACAAAGAAAACTACAGTACTCTGAACAAGGAGAGAGAAGAGAACATCAGAAAATGGAAAGATATCCCTTGCTCCTGGATAGGCAGAACCATTATTGTCAAAGGCCATACTTCCAAAACTGTTATTCAAAGTCAATGCAGTCCCGATCCAAATACCAACAGCATACTTTACAGACCTAAAGAAAACAATACTAAAATTCATATGAAACCAGAACAGACCAAGAATAGCAAAAGTAATTTTGGACAATAAGAGCAAAGCAGGTGGTATAGCAATACTTCAAGCTACACTACAAAGCAGTAGCAATAAAAGTGCCATGGCACTGGAACAAAAACAGACACATGGATCAATGGAACAGAATCAAGGATACAGAAACTTCCCCAGACATATTGAACAATTTGATCTTTGACAAAGGGGCCAAAAGCACTTGGTGGAGGAAAGAGCCTGTCCAACAAGTGGTCTTGGGAAAACTAATTATCTGTTTGTGGAAGAATGTAGAAGAATGAAACTGGACCCTTATCTCTCACCACTTTCTAAATTATAATCAAAATGGATCAAAGATCTAAACATTAAAACATAAACATTAAACCATCTAGAAGGTACAATAGGTAAAACACTTAAAGACATAGGTGTAGGAAAGGGTTTTCTAAAGAGAACTTCAATTGCACAAGAAATAGCAGCAAGAATAAACACATGGGATTATATCAGACTAAAAACTTCTGTACAGCAAAAGAATCAGTCAGTAGAGTGAAGAGACAACCTACAGAATGGGAAAAACTTTTATCAGCTACTCCTCAGACAGAGGACTAATATCTAGAATATACAAGGAATTCAAAAAAATTAAATCACCTAAAATTAAAGACCCAGTCAAGAAAAGGACAAGGGAAATGAACAGACCCTTCACAGAGGAAGAAATACACATGGTCAACAGATATATGAAAAAGTTTTCAACATCTCTGGCCACTAGAAAAGTGCAATAAAAACAACCCTAGATTCCATCTTATTCTGGAAAAAATGGCAATCATTGGGAAATCAAACAATAACAAATGCTGGTGTGGCTGTGGTGAAAAAAGAAGCCTCCTGCATTGTTGGTGGGAATGTAAACTAGTACAACCATTGTGGAAATCCATATGGAGATTTCTCAAAGAAGTGAAATTAGAAATTCCATATGACCCAGCTATCCCCCTGCTAGGTATTTTCCTCAAAGAGTTTAAGACATCATACTACAGTGTTAAGTGCATACCAATGTTTATAGCAGTACAATTCATAACAGCTAAATCCTGGAAGCAGCGTGTATACCCATCAACAGATGATTGGATAAAGAAAATGCGGTACCAATATATAATGGAATATGACTCAGCTATAAAGAATGGCAAATTTGAGACATTTGTAGGAAAATGGATGTACCTGGAAAATATAATGTTGAGTGAAATAAACCAGACACTGAAGCTTAAATACCACATGGTACCTCTGATCTGAGTGAGGCAGACTACAAACAAAGAAAATGATAAAGAATGGATAGAAAGAGACAATGGGATGGATCTCTTGCAATAGGGGAGTGGCCCAAGGTTACAAGGCCAAAGGGTAAGGAGGAGGGGAAGGGGAAATGAGAAGAATAAAGATGTGCCATGTACGGGAACCTAATAACCCCAATTAATGTAAACACTGTACACCATAACATGAGCAAAGACAAATAATATCAACAAGTGTGAAAAAGGGGATGGAGAACTGGAGGAAGAGGGGAAAAAGGGAGGAAAGGAAGAGGGGATTTTAAAAAAAGAACAAGCTGTAATATGTACATTTAACCACTCCCCAAGGTGCTTGTAAGCTGCATGAATTGCAAACATGTACTAATAAAACAAAAAATTATTTTTAAAAGGTGTGAGAGTTGATTAAACAAGTCAGAGAGGATATATAGAACAAGAATAACACTTCAGACAAGGACACCAAAAAAAAAAAAATTAAAAGATGGACAAAGGAAAATGAACCAAAGAAGGAGAGGGAATAAATAGAGAGGTCTGGAGCAGACACAAGAAACTCTGGCATGTGGAAAACCAAGACATAGAATTGAAATCAAGGTGTATTTATGCAGATAAATTTGAGATTAAGACAGCTAATGGTACCAGAAGCAACCTTATCACTTTGTTACCAACTTTTCTTCTTTGTCTTGATAAATTCATCACTTATCATGAGATATTCGGTCTGGCAGTATTTTAGGCTATTGTCTTTGAAAGATTTACTTCTTAGACATTGATACACATAGTTTGCAGTGTCTGAAAAAGTGACTTTGCCCAGTAGCATCAGACCAGCTGAAACCAAAGGGAGGTGTTGGGGTGGCATGGAGAGGGCACATCGCAGGCTTGTGGCATGTGTGGACCTGTGCTTTTCCAGGATGGATAGTGCTATAAGGGCCCCTGAAGGTCCCCCAGCAGTGGGGACCTGAGCCCGTGATGCCTGCTAGGGCCTATTCCCCCATGTGCCCCTCACTCTACCCTTGCAGATGGCTCAGCAGTGGTCTGCTCCTGTTGCCAGGTTCTGTACCAAACATTCTAGGCCAGTACATCTAGGTGGCTGAAGCAACTGCCAAAGCATTCTCGTGCCATGTGATGGCAGCCACTGTGGGTCTTTGACTTCCGTTACTCTTATGGAGGACTTTTGCTCTCTTAGAAGCCGGCTTGCGGTAAGAAGAGAAAAACAGCTTGCTCTCAAGCTTCCAGGACTCATCATGAAAAATGCCAACTCCTGAACAAAGTTAGCCAACCTCAGAAAAAGCACAAAGCTTTAGTTAGAGTCAGCTCTCAAGGATGCCCACCTGGAGGAGGAGCCAGGGAAGCACAGTGTTGGGAGGCAGCCTACACGAAGGTGGCCAGGGACAGAGCTAAACTTCGAGGGCAGATACCCTTTCTCCTCAAAGAGATCAAAGAAGAACAATCATGATATTTTCAACAACAGCAATCAAGGATGGGAGAGATATTCAACAGGATCCGGTTCCTAGCAGAGGAATCAAAATCGCTCATATCTCAAGTAGCCAAAGCCAAGCTTGCCTTGTTTCACATCAGTAAAGAAAGGTTCCAGGGAGCAATAACAGATGCTCTCAATGAAAATTCCTAACTGCAGAAGAGCCAGACACAGCTCTTCCAAGAAGCTCAAGAGTGGAAGGAAAAGCAAGCTCCAAGACTCCCAGGCTCGAGCAGAGCAATCGCTCTGGGAGAAAGGAAAGTGCATGGAGGTTCCTACTGAGCACCTGCTCATCACTGTGAAAGGCTGCACTGTGGGGCTCGGAGAAGACATCACATAGGCTAGGAACTTGCAGTGGGAAATGAAGAGCCAACCAGAAAACGGTCCTGACTTAGATCACTGGCCAAAAGGACCTTTGGAGAAACTAGTCTATGGTGCTCCGCTAAATGCTTCCTTAAAAACCTGGGAAGGAGAAAGAAACCAACTTCACTGTGAATTCAACTCTCTGAAGCAAAGAAAAGCAAGGAAGCACTGGCAGAGTCTATGCAACATCTCCAGCGAGTGTCCCAGCAGTCAGCAAACACACAGCTTCAAAGGGAGTACCAGAAGCTTCAGCAGAAGCGCAGAGTAAGGGCCAAAGTGTAGCAACAAACAGTCCTGAGCTGCCACAGGAAACTGCAACTGCAGGCGGAATCACAGGCAAAGCCAGAGGAGAAACTGTCCACATTGGAGGAGATGGGCAGCCATGACACTGAAGAGCTGGAGACCTGCAGAAAGTGAGCCCGAGATCTGGAAGAAGAATTGGAGAGGACTATAAGTTTCTACCAGAGGCAGTTGACCTCCCTGCAGAGAGAAGCCTGTGAGAAATGAGTGGCAGCGCAGATCCCTGAAAGAGATCTCAGGAATTTAAGGATAGAAAATGCTCACAACAGACAAAGCCTCAGTACAACGGAGCTGAAACTTCCCCTTTTAGAAAACAGTCCTGCCACACTCAGTATCACAAAGACCGAATCTGGCAGAGAGCATTCCCCAGGCAGTCCCTCTGGTTGGGTTGGCCTGAGTCTGCAAAGAGGTCTGCTCACTGTCTTCCAGCTCTGTGGGAGGAGCCACTGGGATGCTCACCTTTGCCTCCAGCAGGACAAGGAAGCCCATCCAGAGGCTCTCCGAGGGGCCTCATTGATCTCTCCCTGTCGAAAGCCAAGCCCCAGGCCAGGCCTTGATTCCTCCAGCCCTTCCCCCAAGTGAAGCTCTGTCATTTCTAATGCCTCCAACAGACCAGGTCCTGAGAGGTCCCCTCCTCCTCCTCTGCCTCCTCCAGGAAACAGGCACAAAGCTTGTCCATATCACTGGCCACCAAGGTATCTCCCCGACCCACAGCCAGCATTCCCAGTGAGGAATGCCTATTCCCCATGGGCTCTTCCTTGGTCTCTTCCTCCCAGATCTGGGGTTTTCCCAGTCCCCACAAACTGAAATGAGGGGCCCCTTTGGGATTCACTCCAGGTTCCAAGGAGCCTGCTACTCAACACACAGCCCCACAACAGAAAGCCCCACCATAGCTTCGCTCTCCCTTCATAACTAGTTTGACATTCTCTCTCACTTTCTGTGTTATGCTTCTGTTCTTTCTCAGGAACAGTATTTAGTAAATAAAGAAGATTTAAATATGAAAAACTGTAGATGCTCAGACTCTAAGTCTATGTTAAATAGAAGTTAAAAAAAAAGGAAGAAATACTTGACTACAACACAAACTACAAGCTACAAACCAAAAGGAAAACAATGATTTCTTTCCTTTATCCCAATAAAATACTCTTGAAAGGAAATGAAACTATATATGCAAAAATACCTACAGTTGGTTCTTTATAATAGAACAAACATAAAAAATAATGAATAGTTAATCATTGTAACAATCAAATGTTTACAGGATAGGCTATTATATAAGTAGTAAAGTAATAGGTATACTGTCCTTGAAAAAGCAGGAGAAATGTTTACAATATGTTTTGAAAAGTTTAGAACAAAGAAAACTATGATTATGCCTACATTAAAATTGTATGTTTAAATGTATAAAGTGTGAAAGGAACACAAAGAAATGGAAATCGTTGTTATATTAGTGTATCTGTCAGTATAAAGTAGGTTATGCTATTGTAACAAACAATTCCTATATATAAGTGTTTCACAACAAAAGCTCATGTTATACTATCAGGATCTGCTTCTTGTAATAACTCAGGAATCTAAAATATCCCCAACAGTCTTGTGTGTTAGGAGGTGGGGCCTCATCAGAAGTGGCAGATGGGGGGGTGTGACCTGGAATAGTGCAGTCTTGTTCCTGGCTCCTCCCTCCTCTCTCTGCTTCCTGGCTGCCAGGGATGAGCAGCTTTCCTCTGCCATGGCCTTCTGTCATGCCATTTCTGCCATGGGGCCAACCAACCATGGATCGAGTCTTCTGAACACCGTGAGCCAAAATAAACGTCTCTTCCTTTAAGGTACGCATGTCGGGTATTGTAGCCAACACTTGCTGGGACAAAATCCTTGACACCCACAAGGTAAAGGAGGAGAGGTTTGTTTTGGCTCAGGTATTAAAGGACTCAATCCTGGCTTGGTTGGTTTCAAGACAGAAATGGCATAGCAGAGGGCATGGTGGAAGAAATATGCTCAGCCCATGGCAGCCAGAAAGCAGAGGAAAAAAGGGAGGAGCTGGAGGCAAGAGTACCCCCTTCCAAGTCACACCCCCAGTGACCCACCTCCAACTGGGCCACACCTCCTAATGGCATGGTCAGCCATGAAACCCATCATTGATGCATATAGTGCTCCTGTGATCCAGTCACCTTCCGAAAGCCCCACCTCTGAGTATGTGAGGCTTCTGGGGACATTTTAGTTTTAAACCACAGCAGGTATATTGTCCCAGTGATAGGAAAATGACTGATTCTAATATGTCACTTCTACTTACACTGTAAGGCACATAGATATACTTAACTTGAAAGGGGGCAGGGAAGCTAAGTATGTATAACTATGTCATGAAAAAGAGAACCAGAAATATCTGTTGAACACTGTCTTAATGAGACTGGTAAAATTATAGATACTTTTTTCAAATGTTTTAAAATATTAAAATATATTTTATGCTATCATTACCTCAAATTCCACTTGTGAGACGGAAAATGGGAGTTGACGATGTATATACTATACTATCTTTCAAAGAAAGGCTTTCAGTGGAAAATTATCTTAAAAGTGTATTATTTTATTCAAATATTTAAAGTAGATCAAGAAGATAAATATTTTCATGTTAGGAAATACAGTTTGATTGAAAAATATTGCTGGCTTCACATCACTGTAATATGCAATTTGTAAATTACACGGAAGAAAGAAAGTACAAGAAGGCATTCTGTTATAAATATTTATAAATGTTAGAAAAATACATCTCTTGCCTTTGTACCTTATAACAATTTGCTTGCTTCAGCAAGCAATCAGCAATAAAGAAAATACATTTCACACTGGTAGAGTTTTAAATACTCCAATATGTAAAATCCTGAAAAAAAATCAATGGAGAATGAATGGAAATGGGTGTAACATTCAGCATTGGCTTTGGTATCAGGTGGGCTCAAATAGTAAACCATCATGTGTTAATTACACAACTTGGAGGAGCAATTTGCTCTGACTTCTTCCATTAAAGGAACGAAATGTTCCTTCCTCGTGTATATTAAAATTTTTGAATAATGCATGTGAAGCACTTAGAAAAGTGGCTAGCATATAGTAGACAAATAAATACTCATTTATTTACATGTTAGCTAAACATTGTGCAATTGTTTGGTAATTGCAATTATATGATGATCCAGCCATTCTATTCTTTTTGGAATAGACACATAGAGAGATTTGCACCAAGCAACCATGATCCAGCTGTTCTCAGTGAATGGATCTACTGTTCAAATAGAGTTCCTTAGGTGTATATATTTCAACAGATGAAAACTTTTCATGTGGCTTGTGGGATTATCCAATTATACCCAAACACAAAGATCAAGGACAGAGTAACTGTCTCATAATGAGTTTTCAATCTTTTTTGTTCTTGAAAGAGCTGCCTTCCTGACATTAGAAACGATCCCTGAAATCTGATTCAGAGTTTTGATTTCTTTTGACCTCGCAGTTTTAAAAAGCCTGTTTCCAGCTGAGCATGGTGCGCACTTTGGTAATTCCAGCACTCTGGGAAGTTGAGGCAGGAGGATCGCAAGTTCAAGCCTGGGGAATTTAGCTACCTAGTATGGTCCTATCTCAAGAAAATTTAGAAAACAGCTGGGGATGCAGCTGTGCAGAGGCCTTGGGTTCAATGCCCAGTAACTGGAGAAAAAAAAAAAAAAGGCTGATTTTAGTAATTTCCTGGGGGCAAATGGCCCTAGCTTTCCTTGTTCAGAGGAAACCAGCCACCACACCCCTGGAGGACAGCTTCCTGAGAGAGCAAGCAGGATAGGGAAGTGCCTAGCAAAAGACAGAGAGTACTGCTCCAGGGAGCCAAAGAGTGGGACTGCTGGTGCTAAGCTGGTGCCAAAGCTGATGAAAAGGACCAGAGAGAGGAATTCAAGAAGAAACAAACATACATGATGTTTCCCTTTCCTGGTTAGCGACAGAAGGGGAAGTTTTTGTTCTTATATTATTAACAAGAACTGCTGAGAAAAGCATCTTCTATCTTTTCTGGTTCCTTAGTTACTTTTGGTTCCATAAAACAGATAAAAAGAAAGAGGAATATTATCCTCCAAAAGAATTTTAATAAAAGTTCTACATGGAACACAGCACCCCGATGCAGTGCTGGTGCCGGTTGCTGATTCTGGCTGCCACACCTCTGTCTATGGTGAGGCAAGCTCGTCGAGTGTGTCCCAGGACGGGAACATTTTCAGGCTTACAAAAGTTGCTATACCGGGCCGGTGAGATGGCTCAGTGGTGTAAGGGCCTGCCTGGCAAGCGCGAGGGCCTGAGTTCGACTCCAGGAACCCACATACGAAAAAAGGGCCGGTGATATCGCTCAGCGGCACAGGTGCCTGATGGCGCACGAGGTCCTGAGGTCGACCCCCGGTACCCACAAAAAAAAAAAAAAGTTGCTATAAATGGATTTTCCCCACTCTTTCTTGGACCTTTCTAAATTGTCCAAGAAAAAAATATATATATAGATATCTGTTGTTGCCTTTAAGCTAAATAAAATATGGCTGGATAATGGAATTATTTTTAAAGAAAGAAATTAATGAACAGTAAATTTGTTTGTAACTGACCTGTCTTTTCATTCCTTTCATTTTTCCTGGACTAATTTTAACACTTCTTTGGAGCAAGATGCACAGCAGTAGCAAAAAGGAAACCATAGTTTGTCATGTTGGAGCAGATGGTGGCCCAGTGATTATGAGTTTCCCTTTGTTGGTATCATCATGCTCCCTGGCTGGATTAAACCAGTGACAGCCAAAGCTGGTTCCAGATGAGGTGTGATTACATGAGCACATAGGGGTGTCCAGTCACTAATGAGACACAGACTCTTCAAAGAAAGGAAATGAGGTCATGTACCTGTGGCGAAGATGATGACATCAATGTTCGCCACACTGATACCACCTTCAAAGCTGGTAGATGCATCCCTGATTCACACTGGGTGTGGCCCTTATTCTGCCAGAAATGATGTGACTGAAAAGTTGTCACTGATGCTCACTTGAGAGTTTGCAAGTCTGCAAAGCCAGAGAACATGGCTCATATTAGTGTTTGTCTCGCTCTGTCCATTTGTACATTTATTCATTCCAGAAATATTTATTGGATACTCTTTTTCTCACTGTTTTTATGAATGAAATGAAAATAGTCTTTAGGAAAGGTTAAGACTCTAGGGTTCTGCTTTTCTTCCTCTTTTTGTAATCCTTTGCTCATCCTCTGTAAGGCTATTCTCACAGTAAGAAAAGTTAAAAAGCAGGATGCAGAGCTCTGGTCCTCCAATGGGAGTCTTCACGTGGCCCTTCGCCTTGGGTTCTTAAACACAGCCTGCATACACAGCCCTCAACAGACGTGTGCAGAAAGGCTGAGTACTGGGTTCCCATTCCCAACTCTGATCTGGGGTCCCAGCTCTCATCAAGCGTCACCGCCTTGTTCTCTTTGTTCTGAGATATTTAACTGCATTTCCCATGGGGGGGGGTGGCGATTGTGTATATATAGCTAAGCCTCACTTATCCAGCACTGTCATACAATCAGAATTTTGAGAAAGTGAATTTTACACAGTTAAGAGTGTTTTCTTTTACTTCCTTTACCTTTTTACTTTGTACTTTGATGAAAATATTTCTAAAGTTTATTATGCTCTTGTCTCACTTCCTAAGTAGTGTGCAGTGAACATAGCTTAACAATTTTATTGCTTATTCTCATTATTAAGCACCTTAATTACTACTCAAAAGCTATAATGCAGCTTTAATGTCTCCTTCCTGTGCTGTTTATTATCACAGCTCTTGTCACTGGATCTGTAGCCAGCAACACTTTCTTTCTCACTTGTGACTCTGGCCTGATAAACTGGACACCCCATGGGTACCATTATCTGTGAAATAAAACTCAGCCACTCTGAGTGATTATCTGCAGTCCTGTCTCATTAGCGAAGCACTGGCTCATAATGCAGAGAAGCCTGTTGTCACTCTGTCTGGCTTTTATAATCACATCAGCAGCGATAAAATAAAATGTATCCTAAAGAATGACACGAACACTTCTTCTGAGGCACAAGGCCACAGTTGCATGATTGAATCTAGAATTTAATTTATCCTCTGCCCAGCTATTTGACCTAAATGCTCTCGTGATCTTCTTGATGGCATTATTAAGGCAAGCAGAAAGGACAAGGTCCAAGGGATAAAAAACCTTCATCCAACACAATAGCTCAATATCCATCCAAACCCCTTGACTGGTGCTCAGAAACAGGAATAAAGTATATTCTAAGCAGGTTAGTGGGGCGATTGTCAGGTGTGAGAAAGGACACAGAAGTTGCCTGATCTCCTTGGCAAAAAAAAAAAAAAAAACAACATATAATTTATGTCACAATGTAAAAGTTATACAGGATCAGAAAAGTGAACAAGCCAGGACACTTGTTCTTCTCTGTATCCCAACAACCTCCCCTGTAGCTGCCCTTGCAGAAAATGCCCTGGGCCTCTTCACTGCCTTGGAAATCCCCTGAGATGCTGGCCGGTGAACTGACCGCAGGTCAAAAGAAGTGCAGGTCTGCAGTGCTTCCTGCACTGTGCTGTGTGTGCCTCTTTCTGAAAAGATCTTAGATAAGGTGATTCATATTTTTTCTGCTAATCTATAGGCTTCTGCTCATCAGTACTTTGTCCTTCACTCAATTCCCCATCAAGTGCTTGGTGTATCACAGTCCTTTTACCTCTTTGATCTGAACTCTGCCAGCTTTGGATTAGAATAGCCATTTTCTCTCCTGGGGGTCCTAAATCTTCAGTCTTACAGAGATCTGTATCAGCTTTTCTCATTTTTGCTTTTCAATTCACTCTCTGGTATTCTCAAGCAGTTTCTGGTTTTAGTGATTTAATTCTGTGTGAATGAATCCTAAATATACTCTCTGCACAGTTTAAATTCATTCTTATGTCTTTCTTTTGTCAATATGAAAAAAGAACATAACACAAAACTTGATTATTTCTTTTATTCTTAGGTTGAAGCATAACAAAAAGGAGAAGTCAACACTGCATGTGAGTGTCTTAGAATTTGTTTTCTTGGCTTTAAAATAAAGACAACTGAACTAAATAATTTCTTCAGCAATACCAATTTCTAAAAAGCTATGCTATTTTATCAGTTATATCTTTTGGTGTATCCCAAAGAACTATAAACCATATTTCTTCAAAACAAAAAAAATTGTGTGTCATATTCATTTTCTGGCTGTTTTACTCTTTGCATTAGATATTTTATGAGAAAATGATTTAAACACACAAACGAGTAAAAATAATCATACAAAAGACACTAACTAGTATCGTATATGTACCTGGCACACAGAGTGGGAATAATGAATATGCTCGGAGTGAAGGGATGATAGAAAACATATCTAAAATGAACCAATAAAATCTGATTGGTAAAAAAAAGAAAGAAGGAAAGAAACCATATACAGAAAATGCTAGTTTTTGTAAAACAGCTGGGATTTCTTCATAATTGCCAGCAGGGGGTGCACATGCAAGCTGAAGACTTTGATCCTTGGTTTCAAATGGCTTACCTGGATGTACAGTTCCCCTCATTGCACAGGTAGGTTATTGTCCAAGTGCTCAGTGCACTTTGGACACCTGTTTTATTTGCATCTTGTTAACCAAGATCAATGAACAAAGCTACACACATTCACAAATTGTTCAGAGATCTCAAAATGAGGGCACTGCCAAATAATTATTTGGAAAATTCACAGTATTTTAGATCACTCTAATTCTCCCTAAATCTTCTTTTCAGGTTATAGAGAGATTTCTAAACCAGATCATTTAGGATAGCAGAATTAATTATCCTGGTTGCTGCCTATGGTTTTTGTTGGTGACAAGCACCATGCTATGGGAGGTAATCCATTACAGACTAGATACCCATCCATCAGAAAGAATGAACTGCAAAAGAGATAAGGCTTTTGCAAATTTAAGCTTCTATGAATCTAGAGAGATGATGGAAGAGGAGGATGAAGAGGAGGGGGAGAAGGGGGAGATGATGAAGATGATGATGGTGGAGGACAGTTGTAGTTAACAGTTACTGAAAGTTTCAGGATAGATGTTAATCCAAGTGTTCCACATGCATTCACTCATTTAACCCAGAAAGAGACCCCCTTTGCAAAGTGCAAGGTGAGAGCACCGCTCAGCAGGGAAAGAGGGCAGAGTGGTACACACAAGAGAGGCACAGGAAGATAATTGCCCAGCCTCAGAAAAGGAAATAGAATGCCCTTAGCTTTTCAAAACTGTGGGGCCGTTGCTGGGGGCTGTGACTGTCCTAGGTTCTTAGTATCTGCACAAAGAATTGAGCAGGACACACAGAAGCGGAAGTGAAGGCATAGATTTATTAATTAGGGTAGGAGAGGGTGGGAATGGGTCAGTGAGAAGGGCTCACAGCTGGAAGAAGCCAGGGGTCAGAACTTCTATGTAGTTTTTATAGGGAGGGTGTCACTTTTTGAACTGGTGCGGTTCACTCCAACAGGGACGCGTCTCCTCCTTTCTGCTAGAGGGGGAGTTTTATCCAAATATGAACATTTAAGGAATTGTCATGAAGCCCAAAGCCCATGGCAGAAGGGTTTGTCAAAAACACAATGCAAAAGAGATCATACTGAATTCTATAATTGAGTTGGGGTCACTTTTGGCTGTTCAGGATATTCTATAGTGCATATATCCCCAGGCACTGCTTAATTGTTAGAGGTGGGTGGGCTTGGTCATTTCTTGAGAAGAAATGTACCTATAGCACATTCACTACCTGTCTTTCTTAACTATGGTCTGGCTGTAAGCACTGGGCACTCTGTGGGTTTTGGAGAGCCAGCTTCTTTTATTTCCATCTAGCCATCAGGACATTCTGGAAATTTCTTCTCTCTACCTGCTGCCTCAGGGTTATAGCTCTGAAAATATTAATTAAAGGGTTAGGGGTGTAGTGCAGTGGTAGAGCACTTGCTTAGTGTGCACAAGGCCCTGGGTTCAATCCCCAGCATGGCAAAATACTACTAATGATAACTATAATGTTACATTGTGATTTATATATATATTTGTCTATAAATCATAACTTACATGTGTATTTTCTTCTCCAGTAGACTGTGACCTCCAGGACAGAGTGGACTAGCTTGCTTTGACTATCCTGTGTCAGACACAACACCCCTCATGCATAGATGCCCAATAACTATATGAAGAATGAGTGAATGAATAAATTAGTGTATTACCAGACAGTTCTGCCTCAGTAAAGTACTGAAAATGTACTCCTAAAGAAAGAACAATGTCAAATGCTCTTATTACCGGTCCACGAATGAATAGAATAGGTTAAATAAATAGCACATAGCACAATGAACACAGATCATGTCTTCTTGAAGTTAAATTCCAAGGCAGAATTATTGAAATGCCACTGTATAATTTCCATGTCTTCTCATGGTAAATAACAGCTAAGGGCTGGCTCATGGCTGTGGAAGCCAGGAGGGGAGGTGAGACCTTCCCAGAACATTCCCAACACTTTTCCCAGGTAGTCTGCTCTTTGAACCACGCCTCCCACAACCGACTTTGCTTTCATGAGTGCTTCTGGGAGAATGACCAGTTTTCCAAAGAAGACCAGCTGCAGGGATTTCTTCCCCAAGGGCCAGAGGCATTGTAGAAGTGACGTTTGCACCCACAGAAAGTCACTTTGATCTGAGAAGCAGGTGTTCCAGACCTCTGGGATTAGCTAGTAAGACCCAATTAACTTTCAGAAATTTTGCAAGACAACTGTTGAACTCCTTGAAATGCTACAAATACTACAAATGCTACAAATATAACCAATATGTTTTATTAAAAGCAAAGATAATAAAAATCCCCAAACTCATCACTTCCTACTTCTTTTGCTGCATTTTACTATTATCCATACTTGCAGGGTTATTTCCACATGTTGTATTTGTGTGGTGGGACCAATACATAACGTGCTGCTGTGTACCCCTTACAAACTCCACGTCCATGGATATCATTTGATAGCTTGATGTTGGCACTGGTGAGCGTATTAACACCTTAGAGCTCAGCAAGCACTCTAACTCAGGGCAATCTCCTGTCCCTCAGGGGCCTGTTGTTAACCATTTGCCAGCATAGCACAGACACACACTGGAATCAACTCAACAAATTCAGCCACACATCACAATGTGAATTAAACATTCAAATGAGGTCGGTGCTTCAGAATGTATGTGGGGGAAGCCATAAACATCTGCTCAACATCCTCTACTCCCTCAGAAAGGAAAATGCCCATAAAATTGCTGGAGCAGACGCCTCCCCCTTTTATTTTATGAAAGCCACCATGTGTAGAACTTTACTGCCGGGGATTCCGCTCTCCCTGGGAAGTACTTCACAGGAACCAAGCTCAGAAGAGATTATGTCTCAATTGCATTTTAATGCACTGGCTGCAAACCTCTAATGAAGAAGCACATCTAAAGTCGCATATTGATCCATCAGCATTTTTATGATCAGAGACCCGGAAATGGAGTGGTAAAGCAGAGGCTACTACTGTACTAACAGCAGGACAGAAGTATTAGTCAGGTTTGTGTGATGACAAGAAGATATTTGAGGCAGCTAATTCATCAGAAGGAAAGGTTGATTTAGCCCAGTTTTGGGGGCTCAAGGGTATGGTTCTGGCATAGGATCGGTTCCTGGCTTCATCATGTCCTACCAGATAGCAACAGCAAGAGTGACTACAGGAGCAGGCGAGGGATTGCATCTTGAACAAGGAGCACGGGGAGATGGAAAATAGTCTTGCTCTTTTTTAGAGCAATCCTCTTATTAAAACTCAAGTGTTTGCACAAGAACTCCCAGGGGGTCACAAATGAACTACCCCGTGAATTCATACCTACAGTGACCTAAGGACTCTGTATTGGTCATCTTTCCCTCTCTGTAACAAATGCCTGATATAATCATCTCATAAAGAGATTTATTTTGGCTTATGGTGTTGGAGATTCCAATCCATAATCAGGCAGATACATTGCTTTAGGCCTCTGGCAGGGGTGCTGGTTGTCAGTGTTGAGAAACACACCATGGAGCAAAACAGATCACGTGACGGCCACAAAAGAAATGGGAGGAATAAGAAGAATCTGAGGTTCTACAGTTTCCTTCAAGGACCTGTCCCCAAAGACCTAAAGATCTCCCCCCTGGGTTTCACCTCCCAAAGGTTCTACCACCTCCCAGTAGTGCGACTCGACATACTAAACTTTCAATCACAAAAGACATTTGAGAGGGCACAATTAAACAATTAAACCAAATCTAAACCACAGCAGCCAGTAAAGAAGAAAATTATAAAAAAAATTGTAGGTATGAACTTAAGTAAGTTGATTGCAAAAAAGTCACCACCCTAGGGACTCCATCATTAATCAAAACAATAAAGGAATCACAATGATTTCAGCCAGTGGTAGACAGAGCTTTACAAATCAGATCCCTCTCGGGGCAATGCAATTGCTAAAATCCAACTCTCTTGAGATAGTTTGCAAATACTTTAGAAACAATCACATTAGTCAAAATACAATAATGAAAATATGCATTCACATAAGTGCTACAGTAAGTCCAGTCATAACCATTGGATCACACAGCTGCAAGTTTCTTCTGGTCACAAGTTTCCTTCTCATTTATTGATGTTACTCTGGCCCTCAGGGCACTCACTGCTACAGATGCTCAAAAAAGCAAACAGTCTTATATATTTCTTTAGTCAAGTCTTATTTTCTTGAATCACTTTGCTTTCTCTTTTGCTAATGCAATTTTCCTGGGAGTTATTGTTGAAGTTATTCACAAAACAGTTATGAGGATGTAACTACACGAATTCAAGTTAAAGAGAACAGAATAATTTGTTAAGAGAGCAACTGTGGTGAAAGAGAAATATAATTTCTTATGCTCAAAAGAATGCTGATTGATCTCTGTTTTCATCTTCTTTAAGGGCAGCTTTGGGAAAAATATTTTGTATGGGTGGAGGTTGCTTCTGAAATTACCCGCTTATTCAAAAACAAAGGAACCTTATTTTCCACCTGTCCCTGTTGATATTATTTCTGCTTTTGTTTCTGAAAAAAGAGAGGGACTTTTTTCTATCTCTACTTTGGAAAAATATTTGTACAGGAATTTGTCTTATCTGGTGAGCCCCTCACCTTAGTTTATACAATGTTTCTACCTTCTAACAATTTCCACTGTTGAAATATTTCTGAGAAAAACAAAATATTTCCCACAATAAATGCATCTAGTCATCACCCCTTTGCAACAAGTGATATAATCAAATAAATGAGGCAATATAAGGCAAAGCACATTCTCAATATCTCAAAAAATTTCCGTACACCTCAGTGAGAAAATTTGATAGCCTTCCAACTGGTCATCAGTTTCCTATCATTCTACATAAAGAAGCCAGAGTATCTTTAGAAGACTTGTGTCAATTTTCTCCTCAAAAACTTTCTGAGAGACCCCTGAGGCCTGAAGAATAAAGCTGAAAATCTTTAGTGTGACATTCAAGGCCCTCCAAGACTTGGTTCCAACTTTCTGGCTCCCTTTCCTCTACAGTTATTGATGGGTGATCTAGAGCATTTTCCATGAGCTAGAATTATATTTAGTACTTTGAATTCATTAAACTATTTATATCTTATGGGAAGCCAGTGAAATGTGTGTTTTAAATCACTATTTTACAGAAAAGAAAACTGAGGCTCAACAAGACTAGATAAGTTCCCAATGGCACACAAGGGGCCAATGACAGGGCCCCGCTATGGCGGAGGCATTCTTGCAGCAGTGTCCATGTGCTAACCACAGGATCTCACCCCTCTGTTCCAGGACTTGCTGTCCCATCCCCCGACTCCTGCTCAAGCTCGCTCTTTGTTTTGGAATAACATTTTCCCTACAATCTTGCTCAGCCTTCAGTTTCGATGCTACTGCCTCCTCAAAGTCTCACCTACTGCTATCGCCAATCAGTTGAGCGTTCTTTTGCTTGCCTCAGATAGAAATCACGAATCAGCAAAGGGCAGCTCTGCTAGTAGCCCCGAGCCTTTAGCGTAGTAGCTCTGGACCCTGGTGTCACTGACTGATGCTAGTTAATGCCGGGCTCCATCAGTTGACACCACCAGTTGCAGGCCTCTGCCGCTCCTGTCCACTGCCAGCCACTGTTGGTCTATACTGGTTTGTGCCAGATGTCAGTCAACTGTGCCAGTTACTGGTCTCTGTCACTGATCTTCATTGGCTGCTGGTTTCTGGAGCTCTTCATGCTAATAGTCCCTAGTGTTTACAGTGTCTGTCTCTTTCTTTTAAAGCAAGTTCTCTGCTCCCGCCTCTCAGGATAAGAATCCCAAGTAGATTTTACACCACCTTCTGAGTCATGCTACCTGAAAAATAAGTCATGAGCAGATTTACAAGGCCACCAGACCGAGGCTTTATTTAAACAGAACCTGAGCAGTACCACAGGAAACTCAATACATCAGAAGGATCCCATCTAGAGTACTGCTTATATAGCAGGTGCAGGCCTGTGATTGGTCCAAATTCAAGCCTCCTGATTGGTCCAAACTGGTCTAAACTCAAGCCTTCTGTTTCAAACTTATTGATTGCTCCAAATAGAATTCTGTTTTTTTATTTCAAATCCAAGTCTCCTGCAGTCGAGGCAGACATCTGGAGCAGGTTCTGGGTATTCACTCAGGACAGCTGTAGCTGTTACAGCAGCAGTCTGGAGAAACATCAGGAGATGCTGTTTGATTGACAGCTTTCATATCTATGTAAGAAATGGCAGGGCTGAAACTGGGGAATCTTCAGAGGGTCAAGATGTGTTCCTCACAGCTAAATGGGGTTTGTGGAGGCTGGAGATGTTAATAATGGGCCCTGATCCCTCCTGGAGTGCAGAAATGGTAGAGGGGACCACGGCTGACCCCTTGTCATAGTAGCCCAGAGGATGGCGTGGGAGGACATGGAGGCAAGCTATCACAGTCCCTCCTCAAGTGACTGTGGGGAAATGAAGGGAGGAGAGGGATGGGATGTGATAGCTCTTGGCCAAACCACACCTCCTCTGGCCCTCTGGCCCTCTGGCCATCCCAGCACAAAAGCAGAAGAGTCGCATTTCTCATTTGTCTATCAGCGGTTCCCTGCTTTATTTGCCTCTTAAAGCATTTTATTCCTCTGGTCAGGAAAGCGAAGTCATTCTCTTCCACAATGCCTTGACAACAGGGCCTGTTTCTTCTACACGTAGAGTCCGCCAAGAAAGTGTATATGCACTTCAGGAAAAGAAAAACTTGTATAAATATTTTAATACTAAATTTATTGTGGTATCATAAGATTAATACAAGTTACCTTTTTTGCCTCTACAATTACAAGAGGTGCTCAGAGTGGCAGCCATTAGCCTCTGGACATTTATTAGTGTGGCGAACTGCTGCTTGGGTAACCTTGGTCATTGCGACTGCTGCACACACATTTTCAATTTCTTCTCTAAGGGTCAGCAGTGTAGTGATTTCTCTATGGGGGACCCTACATCCTTTAGGGTCCCCCATAGTTAAAAGTCTGCAGGTGTTAAATCAGGAGTACAAGCGCATGGAGCACTATACTTTTCCTGAAGTGTGCATACCTTTTTCGTGGACTCTGTATATTTTTCACAAAGACCTTCTACAGAAGTAAAATTAGTATTCAGTAGCTTTTGCTACCTTAATTAACCATGGCCAGTTCCTAAATAACCTTTCTAACTACAGGTGGTTACATTGAATGAACAGCAGAGGGCAGCAAATCCAGTTAAAAAGAATCTGGGCCCCAAATGTCCTGAGGATACGCGGGTTCCCGCTAGGAAGCAGTGCAGTTTAATTAAAACAACAACAACAGCAACCACCAAACTTTTTACATGGACAGGCTGAATTCCAATCCTGGCCCTTCCTTTTTAAGCCAAATGGACTTGAGCACTTTCTTTAATCTTCCTTAGCCTCAGGAAGATCATTAATAAAATGTCGATGCCAACACTTATGATCATATTTTAGCTAAATGGCAGCTGTTATCATTATGGACTGTAAAGTCCCTGGAGACAGTTTTTTACTACTACCCTCCAACTTGCCCCCACCCTACCATCTTCACCTCATCGAATAGCACTGTCCTCTTCCCAGTGTTTCACTCAGAACGGGAAGCCTCCCATGATTCCTTTCACCCCTTCATCCCTCGTAACATACAACAGGGAAACACTTACACTGCCTCCCCAAAACATCTCATATCTGCCCATTTCTCTTTAACACTGCTACTATCACCCTAGCTTAAACCGCCTTTATCTTCCTGCCTCAGTTTCTGGAATGGCTTCTCAA
Organism: Erethizon dorsatum; assembly: GCA_028451465.1. Lineage (NCBI taxonomy): Eukaryota > Metazoa > Chordata > Mammalia > Rodentia > Erethizontidae > Erethizon > Erethizon dorsatum. The sequence goes on from CM051834.1 coordinate 85,138,064, forward strand.
CAGGTCCTCCTGAGCCATATCAGTCCCTTCAATCCATTTTCTATATAGCATTTAGTTATGTTTTTAAAATGTACATCAGAGCCAGATGTGGTGGCACAAGCCTGTAATCCCAGCATACTGAAAGACTGAGGCACGATGACCGAATTTTCAAGTTCAGTCTAGACAATTTAATGACTGAAGTGAAGCCTGGTTTCAAAATAAAAAATAAAAAATAAAAAACTAGATATGTTGTGCAGTGCAAAGGCCCCGGGCTCAATTCCCAGGACCACACACACAAAACAATAAATCAAATCACATCAGTCCCTTCTCCTGACCATCTGTTTAACTCACTTCCCCAACTGTAAGACAAAACACCTGACATCTGCCGTTTAAAGGGGATTTGACTCAGAGGTTTTAGAGGACTTATCCATAGTCAGCTGGCGCCAAGGCAGAACCTGCATGGCAGAAGGACATGGAAGAGCAAAGATGTTAAGTTCAGGGCCACCAGGAAGTAGAGAGGGAATGGAGGAGCTGTGGTCAAGAATACACCCTTCCACATCACGTCCTCATCCACGGATGGGTGTGGTACCCCGTGATCCAACCATCTTCCAAAGCCCTACCACGGGGCACAGGTACACTTTAGATCCAACCTTTAATACCACCTGGTGACTTTCTAGCACCTGTAGAATAAATCTAGTCCCTCAGTGAATAAGAGGTGATCAAAATATACAGCGAATGTTTACATTTTTAAAAATTATTACAGTAAAAGACACACTGCCATTAACCTCACTCAAAATACTTGCTCTTGCTTCAAACACACTTACCCATCATTCTTGTCAATTTCTGAAGCAGTTCAGGAAGTCCTCTTTCATGAGTGTTTTTATATATGTGATCAAAATTAAGATGCATGCTACTTCCGAGTGCCATCCAACAGAAAGGCATTCTCCTAAAAACATTATGGTCTGTCCTCATCCACCTATTCACCAGATCTTGCATTGTGTGACTGGTGGGTCTTCCCCAAAGTCAAAATGACCATGAAAAGTAAGCATTTTGAATTGATTCAAGACATGGAAGCAGCCACAACAGTGAAACTAATGACACTTAAGAAAGAGGATTTCCAGAACTGCTTCAGAAAGTGGCAAGAATGGTGGGATGTGTGTTCAAAGTTAGGGAAGTATTTTGAGGAGGAGTAATGGTAATGTGTTTTGTACTGTAATAATTTTTTAAGTTTAGATATTCACTGTATTTTTATCACATCTCATAATTCTGCTACTCCTCTGGCTCCTCATACCACTCTTCTCATTCTTTTTTCCCCCCAGCCCATTTGCTTTTCTACTGCCCATCAAACACACTGGGCTTGTTCTCAGTTCCAAAAAACTAACATTTTTCTTACTGTTCCTCAAATATCCCTTTATACACCTCACCTAGAGTGCTTTTTCTTCCAGATTTGATGTAGGCATCTCTATTCACTCAACCTTCAGTTTAAATGTCTATCTGTATATATAGACATACATACATATACATGTATATAATTGTGTATATAACAGATACTCGGTATTTGTGTGTGTAACACATGCATGCATACACACATTTTTATCTACTTGCAACTAGAATTTATGTCCCATGAAAGGAAGAATTTCGCTTTTCTCGTTGAAAACTGTAACCTTACAATATGGACTATTATATGGAATGTAGAAGGTGTTAAATAAATATCTACTGAATAAACAAATATCTGTGGCTCTGAATAAGAAGCCACATTTAGAATGGAACGACTACAAAATAATCATATTCATTTATCACATGTTGTGCTAAGTAGTAGAGAATCTAAAGTGAAGCACAAACTGGGCACAATGGTGCAAGCCTGTAATTCCAGCACTATGGGAAGCTAAGGTAGGAGGATTGCAGATTTAAGCCCAGCCTGGGTGACTTACCCAGACTCTGTCTCAAACTGAGAAGGAGAAAGAGAGGAGAGGAACAGGAAGAGGAAGCAGGTGAAGGAGAAAGAGATGGAGAAGGGGAAAGGGGGGGAAATTTCATCCATCAAGGAGCTTACAGTATGATATTAAAATTTTATAAAGACAATTAAGACTTTTTTATAAAAAAAGAAAAACATTTTCTTTATATTACTCTCTTATATTTCCATTTTTGCGGCCATTATTGCACACAGAGCTTACTGGGAAGATGGGTAGTTTAACAGGAGAAATGCATTCTTTAGAGGTTTATAGCCTGGCTTCAAATCCCAATCTTCCAACCAACTGCAGACATAAAAAAAAATTTATACAAGATCCCGGGGTTTCCTTTATTCATCTATAACAAAAGGAAGGAGGACATCATTGAGATGGCAGAATAGGAAGCCCTGGATGACTCTTCTCATAGACACAGCTATTCAACACCAACATGGGATTCACTGGTTTTATGAGAAATCTAGAAACTAGTTTAGAGTGTCCTGCACTCCAAGAGAGTAGAAAAGCAGTCGATTGAAACTAGAAAGAAAAGTAGAGATACCCTCTTCCCCTATCCCACCCCTAGCACAGTGCTATATGATCAGGAGGAACCCAGATCCTAGCTTTTTCGTGATAAGCAGAGAAATTGGAACGCATCTTTTGCATTCCATTTTTTTCTAGTGATATACAAGAAACTAGCTTTGATCTTGTCTGTCTCAGACAAAGCTGATAGGGCCTGGCATAAGCTAAACTTGTGGGCACTATGGAGTACAAAGCAAGGGTTTGAACAAGTATGCGCACACTCACCATAGCTCTTATCCCAAGCTCAGCACATTGTGAGCAAGAGAAAGACCCCAGCTCCCAGCTTTTCCCTAGGAACAGAGTTGAACTATTATCCAGCATTCCAATCTGTAAGCCTGACTTTGTCCACTTGTCTTGGAGAGGTGGGACCTGGCATACTCGAAACACTTTAGCACTGCCAAGAACAAAGACATCAATTTGGACAACTATGAAGGTTTAAGAGACCCTGGAATAAGGTTGGCAAAAATCCCCTAGGTCTCTCCTAACCCTGGGGATAAATTCCAGGCTGGAGAGAATGAGGCTAGGAAATTTACCAAGCCCTGCCTACAATAGATGCCCCTTTCATCCTGTTATTCCCTTTTATCTTGTTTTCCTGGTTACTTGGAACCAAACTGCCACTTCTTTTGTCATACAAATTTCTCTGTAAATGTATTCACAGCTTCTCCTCCTCAAAGTACATTCATGGTTGCTCTGGTCATGTTCTATGCATGATTGGGGTCTCCTTTAACTTGGTGTTTGGGATCAGATTGAGACTCTAAGCCCTTAAGAACAGAGAGTTCGTTGTGAAGATTGGCCCCACAAAGCCCCTGTGTGAGATGGACTCAACACCTTCTAGAACCTCCAAGCTGAAGGACCCTTCGGTAGTCTGGTTCCTCGGCCTCCATCCTGCTCATCACACCACAGAGAACTGTACAACTCCAAAAGCAGCCAGGGAGGCCCACCTTTGCTTTAACTCACTTCAGTATGGAAGCACCAACCTTCCTCCTGGGAAAGCCTTCTTTACATCCAGCTCAATTCTGTCTGATTCCTAAGTTATGCTAGCTTTTTTCCTGTATATGTATTCAATGGGGCTGGAGACTAACAGCCATAGAGCTTAATGTTATAGACATTCTTGCTATTAATAGAGTAATTGTTTCCCCATTTTTCCAAGATAATTGTCCAATTTTTAAATTATTTAGTTCATTGAGTATTACCAAGCATTTATTATCTGCCAAGTTTGTTGAGAATAGAAATTTGAATAAGATACAATCTCTGCCCTCAAAATTTATAGTCTAGTGAGAGTATAATAAGCCTGGAAGCCATGGACTGGATTCATGGAGTCTAAGAACCTCCACAGCTGCATGCAATCTGGGGGGGCACAAGTGCATGTTTCTGATAGAAGTCAAATTCCTTTCCACCAGATCCTAAGTGGGGACCATGACACAAAAGGTGAAAACCCACAGCAATACAGACATAGTCTCAAGCGTCGAATTCATGATCACAGTCAGAGTGAGGGAGAGGGCTTGCTGCGTGGTCTCTATAGGGAAGAAGTCAGTACGCAGTCCAGGAGGACCCCTGTTCACAAGCAGTCGGGGGGGTCTGATGCTTGAGACCCACCTGGCTCCTGGGATGGAGAAGGGGCCTGTGGGAGGTGCTACTTTGAAAGCCCGGCTACAAAGGAAGCCTTCTCACTGTCACTGAATTCTACTTCGGTGACTTCTTCATATGTTCCACAGTTTTATTATTTTCACTTTTGTTCTCAAAATATATTTCAAGTTCTCCATGAGATCTCTGCACCCATAAGACAGGAAGAGACAGCTAGAAGGACCATAATTAATTTACAAATTATTTTCATAGTGCTTACACACTCACTTAAAGATCACTATCTATTTAAAATGTTATTATTAGCTTCCAAAATTTGCATTCCTTGGATCTTTTATCACATATATATGTATATATAAATGGTGACATACATGTGTGTATTATATAATATATATGCATATATACACATATTATATATACATATAATATATTATATACACATATAATATATTATATACATATACACATATTATATATACATGTATACTCATGTAATATATTATATATACACATATACTATATATTATGCACACATATATACTCATGTAATATATTATATATACACATATACTATATATTATGTACACATATATACATATATGTGTATAATATATATATATGATACATGCTGCATTGTTGGAGACCGGGCTGTACAGGGTTAAGTTGCTAAACACAGGGACCTCTGGCTGTGTTGGAAAAGAACATACCATGGTGCTCTAAGGTCAAGATAACCACAGCTGAGGATACCCGGCTCCAACCTCAATTAACTAAATAGAGACTGCAGCTGCAGGTGTCTCACTCTTGCAGTAAATGTCAGCCTAGAGATAAGATAGTTCTCCTAAATTAACATAATTTACTACTTGGGGAAGTCTTTGAACTATTCCCAAGGTCTTGCTCAGGTTCCTGCATTTTCCTCAGTATCCCCTCCCTTTGTTTGTAAACCAAATAAATAGAGGCCTCCAAGAGAAGTTCTTTGCCTCAGCCCCCAGAGAATCTTGAATTCTGTTAGAGAGTTTTGATCCTCCTGGAGCCCTAAATCATACCACTTGTCTCATTTATTTAAGCCTTCACTGTCCACTCATTTAGGAGATTAGGGCTAGGCCATAACCCCGATACTGCATAAAAAATATTAATATGCTAGTTAATTATATATATAATTCAAACAAGCCCTCTTAACATCAGAAGTAGAAAATAGAAAGAAGAAAAGTTGGAGGAGGGAAAAGGATGAATACTGAGGGCCTCCAGTAATCAATTTTGTGACACAAATTTTATCTTAGTAACAGTTCAGAGAACACTGTTAACATGACAGCACAATACATATGTTCCACAAACTAGAAGATCATAGCAAATGAAAAGAATGGGTTTCATTCAGGTTATTCGGGTCGGGTTATTTTGCTTTTATGCAAAGATTGCTGAAATCTTCATTGAGTAAACAGGGAAAGGATAACATCTAGAACAAGGAGCAGATCGCTCTGCGTCCCTTTGGATGCAGATATTTGGTGCCTCAGAAGGAATAACATTAAAGAAAGCATCTGATCAAACATAAGATTCTGTCAGGGCCATGAGAAAATCTAAAAATAATTTTAGCTGTTCTTACACTGCCAGTTTTAATGAAATCATCATCTTTGCCACACAATCGGAAACAAACTTTATCAGAACATATTTAGGTCAGCAAGCATTTACTGACTACCGAAAGGTGTGGTGCTAAGCTGCACGGGTGCCACAGCTAGGAAAAGAAATAGTCCTTCTTGGGGGAGCTACAGGAGAGGGGGAGAGAGAGAGAGAGAAACTCAAATTATAAGTAACTACATGTCAAAGCAGAAATTGTTAAATACTATAATGCTTAAATTTTAAAAATAATTTTAAAAATAAAATAATTTTTAAAATAAAAATAATTTTTAAAAATCCAAATGCTATGGAAATAGAGGCAAAGAAGAACACAGGGATCGGCAGAGTCTCACAAAGGAGGCAGAAGCAGGCCCAAAATTACAGCAAAAGACTTAGAGAAGAACATTATGAAACGTCTTGGGAACAGCAGGGACCAATTTGGTTAGAACAAGTATCTTGAAGAGAAGTAGGAGACGGTATGTCTAGAAAGTTATATGAGAGCCAAATTCTGAGAGTTTGAAATATGCTGTAAGGAATTTAGACTATTCCATATGTGGAGCCTATGGGCACTGGGAAGGGGGAGAGTTTTTGAGCAAAAGTGATAGATAGCGTGTAAGGATGGAAAGTAGAAGCAGAGACAACTTAGGTGGTTAAACTCAGTAGCCAAGGCATGAGGAAATCAGGGACTAGGTGAATAAAAACATGTGACACTGGACCAGGAAGAATATCCACATAAGCAAAGGTCCTCCCAAAGACCTTTAGGCTTAAACTCCAATACACAGAGTGGGGGTGCAGGGGCAGTATGGATGATCCCCTAGATCAGGAGCCCAGAAAATATAGACTGAACATGAGCAGCCCGGAGATACCACACCTAATCCTGGAATCACTAGCTGGAATCACTAGGCTGAGCAAGGAGAGTTCTGTAGAAGTTCATCTGAAATTGGGGCAACAAACCTAATCAGGCAGATTATCTGGTGATTATATTTGATTGATCTACTCTTCACGAGAAATAATTATATTTTTAAATGCTATCTGATTTGAGAACATTTTAAGTAAACACAGTTGCAAAGTTTGATACTCGTGAATTACTTGTGAATTTCAAGAGATTGTTATAAGTCAAAATCCCAGGTTCAAATCTTTCCCGTTATCAACTAACCATGTAACCCTGAATAGCTACTTAAATTTGACAATCTTTACTTTTCTCATCTGTAAAACAGTGACAATAATACCCTACCTTATTTGAGTATTACAAGAATGTATGTAGAAATCCCTGGAACAAAAATGTACAGTGATATGGTATTCTGGCTGTAAAAAAAATCATTTTACTGCAATTCCAAACTGGGGATAAAGGTGGTGGTGTTTGTTTGTTTGTTTGTTTGTTTGTTTGAAGTGTGTGGTGCTGGAGATTGAACCTAGGACCTTGCACAAGCTACACACCTGCTCTACCACTGAGCTAAGTTCCCAGCCCAGTATTCTGGCTTTTTGCTTGTTTTCTTTTGAATGCCTTGTACTGGAGTGGCACAAGCATTATAAACCCAGTTCTATGTTTGGACATAAGGTGGTTGTACTGGATTCTGAGATGGTGGCCCTGTGATCATGTTATCCAGGTAAAAGTGTCTCACTCCCCTTCCATTCGAAATTCACAAGGGGGCAAAATTAGAATATTACTTATCATCTACTTGACCTATCATTGTATCCACTTCTTGTTTATTCTTAACACTGGGAAGCTTTGGCACTAGGGTACTCGGCTGTACATCCTGAGGTCTTAAGAGTGGAGAGGCTAAGCAGCCTCACTGACAAGCTCCTCTGAGGGGAAATGTAATGAGGATCCGGTGGCCCTGAGGTGCAGAGAAGTATTTCAAACAAAATGAGAGCCACGCTGGCCAGGAGAGGCAGGAAACTCCCATCTTGCTTGGTCAGGGTGACCTACTTCTAATAAAGGGAAGGACAGGTTGGAAGAGAAGGAGCTCACTGCCAAGTCTGCAGTGGAGAAAGAAAACAGGCAGCAGGTTGAACAGATCTGAATCTACCTTTTTTTCTCTCCTGGAGATAAACTCAGAAACAGAGAACTGAGACGCCTAGTCATGTACCTCTCTGTCTAGGGCTGCTGGAGTTCTGCTGACCACTCTGTCAGAGCAGCTAACCGAAAGAAGAGTTTCACACCCAACAGTCAGATAACGTGGATGCTCTCCTCAAATGCTTTCATGGAACTCTCACTCTAGTTGAAAAGAACGAGGGTCTTTACAGAGAAAATAAGAAAATTTATGACTGGATCTGATTTTAGGAGTAGGTATTATAGCAGTCAACTTTTCTGTTCACTAGGACAAAATACCTGACACCTGCAACTTAAGAAAGGCTTACTTTGTTCACAGTTTCTTAAATTGTGAGGTTTCAGTCTTGGTCTGGGAGGAAAGCTGCTCAACCCATGGCGGCCAGGAAGCAGAGAGAGAAGGAAAAGCCTGAGAAAGATATAGGCACCGCCCCAGTGTGCCACCTCCTCCAATGAGGCCACACCTCCTAACAGCACATTCAGCTATGAACATGGGTGGGTGGATCCACTGAGTACAGTTCCCGCATGATTCAGTCACCTTCCGAAAGCCCCACCTTACCACACATGAGTTTTCTGAAGGGACATTTTTTTACCCAAACCATAACGGATATAAATATAAGATATGGCCGAACTCTCCATCATCTCTCAATGAGGCCCCATAGATATATGTTGAAAGTGAAGCTTCTACAATAGCCTACCTGAGTTCAAATCCCAGTTCTGTCACTACTAGCTACATAATCACTGACAAGTTAATTTCTCTGTGTATTGGTTTCCCGATCTGTAAAACAGAGGCTATTTAAAGGTTTGTTGCAGCAAATGAAAACATTAGATATATCAAGTGCATAGTAAATGGTATCTATTACTGAGGCAGGATAAAGAAACATTTGCAATGATGGTCCCCAAAACTTCTTTTAGTACATTTACTTCTTACTACACAAAGTCTTAACCAGAGCTTCAGGAAAGTACCTGCCTCCTCTGTTTCTGGATATAGCTATTGAGCAACAAGAAGAGAATAACCAAGACTTGGAGAGGCTAAATAAAGGCTAAAGGCAGTTTAATAATTGCCTTCTGGAAAATTCCAGATGGCCTCGTCACCCTTCCTGAAGTTGTATGGATGATACTTAATGTCAGATATGTTAAGAAGGTCAAATCATGGTCAAGGAATAGACACCATGGCTTCTTTTGTGTGTGTGTGTGAGTACCGGGCGTCGAACTCAGGACCTCGTGCTTGCCAGGCAGGTGCTTATGCCACTGAGCTATCTCACTAGCCCAACACCATGGCTTCTTGCCTCACACTGTCTGCAGCAGCGGCCTGGGGATTTGCTACAGAAGTAACAGAGCAGCGGGCTTAGAGGAATGAACATCATCCTAGTTCATGCACCATCGGTAAGCACTAGGTTAAAAAAGCAATCAGTGGAGCCAGTGAGATAGCTCAGCAGCATAAGTGCCTGCCTGGCAAGGGTGAGGTCCTGAGTTTGACTCCCAATACCCACATAAAAAAAAAAAATCAGTGTCCTCTTAGACAGGGTAGTTTTGCATAGAAATTGTCTTAACAAGGTGAAGCACTTGGAGGGAAATACTATATAAAGAAAAAGAGGCAATAGGACAGAGAAACACTGTGCCCTGAGCTGCCTGTGACTGTGGGTATGGCTGCATGGAGGAGGGAAGGGGCTGTACGACTTCATACAGTCAGGCACCACTCATTTATTTCTCCATCATGCATTACTGAGTGCCTACTATACCTGGAACATGTTAGGTCCTTTCACTAAAGATTCCTGGCTGGAGAATTACATAGCTCAGTGGTTTGCTATGCAGAGCAAATCCTGCATTCTGTGGGCAAACATCAAGATGACACCTGGAAGTACGAACCCTGCTGCTTTTCGAATTCTGGACAAATGATCAGAGTAAACGTGTCTGTCTATAACGTGAGGAAAAAAATGGCAACGGTCATCAATTATCGCTAAGCTGCTGGGAAAAAAATTTTTGTTATCATTTAAAAATTTATAAGTCCATAAATACTCACAGATAAATATTTTAATAATTTTTCCAAAGGTTTTATGTATAGGCAATAGTTTTCCAGTCATAGCCGCGACAGTTTTGTCTATGCAAGTCACACTGAGACCTTCTAGCCTGGTTCTGAAGCCACGTTTACATTTGCTGCTCAAACTTTGCTTCTGTCTACAAAGAGCCCTTTGTGCTTTCTAAAGCCCTGGAGAGCTTTGTCAAAGTTACCGTAGACTGTAATTGGGTCTGGGTCTAAATTCTGATGGCCCTGAAGCAGAAGGATAACTGGAGTACTATGTCATCAAGCCTGCTGTCCTGGCAGCAAAAGAGAGGCAGAAGGGGGAGGAGGGAGGACAGCAAGGGGAGGAGAGAAGAAAAGCACAGTTTTCCTTCAGAAGTAAAGCAGGGATTGATAACTAGGAAGAAAGGAATTGTTGAGTAATGGGCCAGTGCGAGGGGGTTCTTCCTCCAGAGCCCATATTATGCAGCATGAGCCTCCATCTTCCATGAGCTCGAGTACAATTCATTCTTCAAAGTAAAAAAAAGCAGCACGGCTGTAACATTTTCCAAGCCAGTTTAAAATGCACCATTTCAGTCTCAAGCACCGTGCTTGTGTTGCCACAACAGCACCATTGGTGAGCTTGGCTCAAAGCTGGCCCCTCTTGGAGAGTCTGCATTTGAAAGGACATCATGCAGGAAAGTCTATAGCATGAGAGGAGAGGACAAATTTGGTTCATTCACGAACCATGGGGTACTGTCTTTTCTACTATTAATACAGTTACTTTTGTAATTACATAGATGAGGTCTTTTGCTTGTTTGTTGAATTTCTTTTATTTTCTTTCTTTTGTGTGCGTGTGTGTGTGCTGAGGATTGAACCCAGGGGCTTCTTGCTGAGCTTTTAAAACTTTTTAAAGATTTATTGAGTCAGGGCCTTGATAAATCACTAAATTGCCTGATCTGGTCTCAAACTTGCAATCTTCTTGTCTCAGCCACCCAGAAAACTGGGATGACAGGTGTGAACCACCACGCCCAACTTGCCAGTTCGTTTTCATCAGCAATGCTGGAGGCAGTGTGGAGGACAGATTGGAGGACGGCACACCCATTTTCATGGAAGCTAATTAGAGGCTGTTCTGATAGTCCAAACATATGAAGACCAAACTTAGAGCTGTAGAGATTCAGTCACCCTAAGCTGGAAAAGTAGGTTGTGGAGCAGATTTTCAACTAATTCTTTTTTCGAGAATGCAGTGCATTTGGTATAAAAAAGATTGCTTCATTTACAAAAGCAGTGCTGCAGCCCCATCATCTGTGGTGCATGCAATTGTAGAGGTCCCTTTCTCCCCTGAATACCTGCTAATGTTGTCCTACACTAGCTGTGGCTGACAGCCCACTCTCTGGCTATGAACAGAGCCAGGTCATGCATTCTCACAGAACCAATTCCACAATTTTATTAGTATTATTCTCTGTATAGCTGAGCTAATAAATGCTTGCTGGAGTAAAGACTGTTAATAAAAGAAGATATGTGGATTGAGAGATAAACTATACACAAGAAGTTCAGCTTCCATTTCTACCATGGGGCTCCAGGTAAGCTCCTTGTCCCCTGTGGGCCTCTTTATCCATTTATCAACACAGAATATTTGCCAAGGCCTTTCTATGCTAGAACTATGCCAGACATCCTCAGATGAAAGGTTGGCAAACAGATCAAAGATGCTGTTGATACAATAAAAATTCCCACACATTACAGAATTCTACAGGTTCTAAGAAGTCAGAAAAATGAGAACAACTACTACGTAGAGTCGATGAGCTAGGCACCATTGGAAGTGGTAAGGAGGTAAGGGAAATAATATAAGGTTCTGTCCTTCATAATCAGTGAGGGAACAGTTCACAGAAACACATCAAAGGGAATAGGATCACTGATTGTTATATGTATTCATCTGAACTGAGAGGGAGGTGGAGGAAGTAGTATTCAAGCCAAGCTTTAAGAAGTCTGAAGGATGTGCTGAAGAAGAGGTGAAGTATGAAAGTCAAAAGCAGCACCTGGTATAGCTCCGCTCTGTTCCAAAGGGCAAGTGTAGCTCTCTTCTGCTATGCTAGGCCATGGCCAGTCACAGGTATGCAGTATGAGAAAAATAGACCCTCTCCCTCTCCATGTGTACCTCATCACCTAGTGGCAAATATAGCATTGATCGAATAACTACACATATAAACACATAATGGAAATATGGATTGCATTTCTTTTTTCCCCCTTATCAATAAGCCATTCTCTCTCCCTGTGCCTACCCTTATGGCCCAGGGGAAGAGAGGAAAGTAAAAGTCTCCTCAAAAAAAGAGAAGAGTGACAGGAAGAGAAAGTGGAAAATCTGCCTTTTCCATCCCAGTTAACTTTAGAGAGGAGACAAGCATGCTGTGAACTGGTTAGTCACACATGTCCTAGACTTCCTCCATGCAGAGCAGAGTGCAGATGAAATAGGAGGGAGTGGGATGGAAACTTTCAGAGAGTGGGACAAAGTAGCAACATTAAGCACTTTAGGAAGTAGTGAATGACGTGTTTCTCTAGGAATAAGCTAGAAGCCTCACTGAAGTTATTTACAGCAGTGGGCCCCACCTCAATCCACAGACAACCACTGGGGCCTTTTAGGAACCAGGTCACCCAGCAGGAGGTAGGTGGCTGGCAGGTGAGGAGTGAAGCTTTATCTGTATTTATAGCCACCCCCTCACTCACAATTGCCACCTGAGCTATGCCTTCTCTCAGATCAGCATGGTATTAGATTCTCATAGGAACTCGAACCCTACTGTGAACTGGACATGTAAGAGATCTAAGTTGTGCTCTTTTGAATCATTGCCAAAACATGCCAAAAACACTGGTCCCTGGTGCCAAAATTGCTGGAGACCACTGATTTACAGCATAGCAATGAACACAGAGTAACATTTGCAGAGATAAATCTCACTTTCAATATTTTTCTAAACTTTAGTAAAGGTGTTTGAAGATGCTAAGAAATCCCTAAATCATTATTGAATTAATTGGGGTAGACTAAGTTATTGCTATGAACTGAATTGTGCTCTTCCCCAAAAATTATGTGTTAAAGCTCTCACCCTCAAAGTGATGGTATTTAGAGATGTGGCCTTCAGGAGATTAAGTTCAGGTGATTGTCTTCAAGTAAGAGGAGGGTCCTACTGATGTATTTCTTGCTGTTATAAGAGATCCCAGAGCTCTCTACTGTGTGAGGACACCGTGAGAAGGTGGCCATCTGCCAGCAACTGAATTGCCAGCAGACCAATCTTGCACATGCCAGCTTCCAGAAGTGAGAGACAATAAAACTTTGTTATTTAAGCCATCCAATCTATGTTATCTTGTTATGGCAGCTGAGCTAACTAATACAGATATGCTACCATAACAACCCCTTACATCTCAGACTTAAAGCAAATATATATATTTTCTATTTTGCAAAGGTGACTGCAGTAGTACGCAATTCTAAAGAATAACTATTCTCAATGAGAAGATCCAGGGACCCATGGTACTTTTATCTGATTGTTCTACCTTTCAGAGCACTGGAGGCTGAGAGCTTTAATTATCTCTGAAGGCAGCTCCCTATCAGAGGTTGTTCTCGGAAGAACGTTACCTGGTGTAAGTTTTTGGAAGGTCAAATGTAGTGTACAGTGAGTAAACTGATTACAAGTCTCAACAACCAAAGCAAATCTTTGTCTCTACAATGAACTTTTAGTCCTGAGACCAGTATATAATAGAATCTCTTCCTTCTTTCACTTTTATGTTCATGAATCCCTATGCCACTTTCCCCTGACAGCCAAAATAAGAATTAAATCAGAGAAACTCTGATATTTCCTCCTTCATTCCTCTTTTAGTGATCAAGTGGGTTTTTTTGATCTAAAAACTTCAAAATCTCCCGTTAAGATTTATATGTTATGTACATACCCAATAATTGCTCCAGTTCTGCAAATTGGATCACAAAATAATCATAAACATCAAATGTGGTTCAAATTGCCTCATACAGTTTCAGGCAAGCAGGAAGACAGTGTTAATAAGCCGCTAATGCTCAGGGCATTTCTTGGGCCATTAAAGTAAATGTTACATCACTGTGGTACACACCATCATGTCCCTGAAATTTCCAAATAATATCATTGAGGAATCACATTGCATAAGCCTCAGCACCTGTCATTTCAGAGGTGCAGGCTGGGGACTTATGTTAATGGTGTTCGGGCCATGAAGGGAAGGGTGTGACTCTAAGAATATGGATTCCAAAATTCCCATTACTGTCGTATGATCAAGTCTCTGCTGCCTAAGAAGCGAAATTAAAGATAAATGAGAACTTTCCTTTTTTCCTTTCCTCTGGGACCATATTGTTTAGAATTAAAATTCAAACTTTAAAATGATGAATGACCCTGATTAGAAATAGAGCAGAAGAATTCAGATTAGGATTTCCTATTGTTCCCTTTTACTCTTAGCTATAACCCCTCTCTCCCTAGGAAGTAATGGGAAAAACACGGCCATACCTCATGAGATTGTCAAAAAGTATGAGACAAGGTGGACAGAATTTTCCATTTTTCAGATGGGTATGCTGAAGTCCAATTGCAGGGAGTGACTGACTCAAGGATCTCAACACCAGTGAGAAGAGCCAGGACTAGATTCAAGCACCCTGTTCGCTAAGCGAATGCTCTTGCCACTCTCTTATCCCCTTACGGTTTTGGTCCAGGTTCTAGTAAAAGATTCTATTTCCAACAATAGTTTCAAAACTATCTGAATGACAGATCAAGAAAATTCCCATGCATTGAATTAAATATATTAAAATAACAGGCATCTTCCTTTAAAATCCCCAGCGCTCCCAGCCATGCATAGAAGAGAAACTCAAAAGATATAGATCTTACTGAAATTCAGTGATGGGATTGGGAGGTTAGGCTGATAGGTAAGTAGTAAGAACACTTTACAAGGAATACTGCAGATACAATGGCATCTATGTGATATTTTCCCCAAGTTGGATGCATTTGAAGGTATGACTTTATATAAGAAAAGAACTGTCTAATCATTTTCTTATTATTGGTAATCATGAGCTCTCTATTAAGAATATTGAATTAATCATTTTCAAAGTAACTAAGGATACTGATAGTCACTCTTTTAAAATCCAACAGGGTCACAAAGACATCAATGGCATACTTTGTTTTGATTCCCATGAAAGTAGCTACCTCTAGGACTGGAGCTCAAAAAGAATAAAATCTCCTATCTTTTCCTGGCTTAGCACTAGGATCCTGAAAAATGTGATGAAATGAGAAACACTTTTTAAAATAAATTATTGAGACAGTCAATATCATTGGTTCCATCATGAAGATAACAGAAGGTACCGGGTAGCACCTGTGGATCAATGCAGGCTTCTACAGAGGGCATGGAAGTCCTGGTCTCAATAGGTTGGCACTGCAGCTTTGACCACTGAAAACTTCTGTCATGTACATGCCATTCTTTAATGTAGAAAACGGAGTGCGAGAAAGCCAAAGTCTTGGAGATGGAGAAGAAATGTAGCCAATGTCTGGTGGTCCAGTAGGTAAGGAAGGATATGTGCCATAGGTTTCTGACAAAGGGTAAAGACAGGAGAGAGAGCAGAGCGACCATCTTTGAAGGGAACCTTCTGTAGGTACTGCCCTCTTCCCCAGCTCGGATCCAAGCCTAGTATATAACTTGGCTTATCCCCGTGCTGTCATCATCAGCTCATCCACACTATCGAGCTACAAATGTTAACAAAAATAAATCGCTGCTTGCAAGTCAGCTTTGTTAACACATTTGGATAGTTCGGGAAAACTTCTGGCCTATTTGCATATGTCAGTGATGGCAGCCAGAGTACACCCTTGGCTTGGTGCTGCTGGGCCCGGAGAAACCCAGTTAAGTCTTAAGAAATTAGAACAGAGCACTGGTCTCAATGATAAACCAAAATCTTTCTCTTTGACTTTCTATTTCCCTTTGTATAATTCTTGTCTCTGCCCTCCACACCAACCTCTTAGATCTCTTCCTTAAATGATGTTTGTGAGGATGATACATAATATAATTCAGCTTCCACTCTGCATCTGTAGTGCGTGAGCCTTCCAGAAACCAAAAACTTATAATTTTCTAGTAGAATATATATATATATATATATATATATATATATATATATACACAAATACATACATAAAGTACACATAAGTATAAAATTCAATGAATTTTTATAAAATGATCATGTGTATGTAACCAATAACCAGATCAAAAAATAGAACATTCCTAACACTTAGAAGTCAATACTTTCCTCCCAGTTTTCTAGCATCTTGCTTCTAATAGCCTGGGTTAATTTTGTCAGATATGCAGATACTTTGTAAAATTAAATTGTATGGTGTGTGTATTATATATCTGATGTTTTTCTTCCAATATTAAGCTTTTACGATTCAGTGCTGCAGATAGCTGTTAATTATTCACTCTCATTTCTATACAGTATGCATTGTGTGATTATACTACAATGTATTTATCCATTTTAATGTTAATGGGTATTTGTTGTTGTTTGTTTCTTTTGGTATTATACCTAGTGCTTCTATGATTATTCTTAAATATTTTTTGATGAAAACAAGCATTTCTTCTGGTAGATGTGTGAGGGTGGGTGGAATCGCTGGGGTGTTTGGGAATGCATATGTTCACCCTAAGTAGATGCTACAAGTAAAGTACCTTCAAATCTATTACAAATTGCAAGTTCAAGCCCAACCAAGGCAACTTAGTGCTGCCATGACCCTGTCTTAAAATGTGGAAATGGGCTGGGGATATAGCTCATTTAGCTTATAGCAAAAGCCTTGGGTTTAATCCCCAGAAGAAAAAACATATTTAGTATTGTTAACTATATGCCTCAGAGATGGCCCTAATTGGAGAGGACTAGGCCTTGCAGGAAGTATGACCTCAAGAGACAAGAAGACTCCCTCTTCAGCCAAGGGCAAGACTTAGGAAGAGAGCTGAGGGCTGCCCACATGCCCAGCACTGAGGCAGTGAGTGCTTCAGTCTTGCAGGGAAGGACCAAGAAGCACAGCTGACATCCGCAAGAGTCCGCTCCCTGTGCTATCTGTATATGCTTGCTGCATATAACGGGTTCTGGGAAAAGCTCCTTCAGGATCTCGATGTTGTAAATTTATAAAAGGAAGGTTGGTGGCAGATTTCCTTAAAGTACAATTCATACTAACATCTCCCTCTTCCACTCCTATGCTAGAGTTCTTTCACTCTCTCTTTGTATCGCTATAAAGTCATAGTGTTTTATTTGGTGTAGTAACCCAGACCCTCATCCTACTGCTGGTCAACCAGTAAGTCCAAACTCCCCTGCTAGAGTTTCTTGGACTGCTTCTGGTACCCATTATTTCAGGCTAAGTTCTCTGAGAAACAGGCTCTGGAATGGAGCTCTGTGTGTAGATGAACTACAGGAAGTGTGATTGGCAAAGGGAGAAGCTGAACTGAAAATCAGGTGTAACCAAGGGGTTAGCCAATCTGACAGGAAGCTCTGGAGTTGGACAGCCCTTCACATTATCCTAAACGGGGGTGGGGGGTAAAGCTTTTATGCCTTCATATCAACGAGTCGTGAAACAGAGCCTGACCCGGTAGGGAGGCAGTTTTCTTTGCCTGACAGCTGTGGACCAACATGTACAGTGCCTTGGTACTGGAAAAAATGACTTCAGCGGATCACCATGGCATCCACTGCAAATATTAATGCCTTGGATCTGAGTCACAATAATTCAGAAGAATAAAATTAGCGTTTGGAAAGTTTTGGGTGATATCGGGAAAAATGGCTTTTGAAAAGACGTTGAGTTTATATAGGTGAAAAAAAATACTTCAGACTCCAAAATTTCACCTACTATAATCATCAAAATGCCAACAAATTTGATTCCTGGTACCAAAAAAAGAAAAAAGTCAACAAATTATAAGACGAATTTTAACATTATTACTCCATATAATATTAAAGAAATTCAAAACTGCCACAGATTAAATTACAAAACACAATATTATATGTAAGAAGCACCTCAATTTTAAAGATGGCAAAATGTGAACCTTAGAATTGATGATATATGGTAAATTTTAACATCTATCCTCTCCTTGAACACACACAGGGGAGTGCAGTGTTTCCTGTGGTGTTAGTGACTGTTGCCAAGACAACAAGAAAGGAAGAAAGGTAAACTTATTGGTGACACTGTCCTCAGTCCAGGTACCCAGCTAAAGCAAGAGTCATTCACTTCTCTTGCTTCTCTGTATGGCACCTTGAATTCAGGAGTCTGTGAGGTAGACATCTCATTGGGTGACTGTCACTTGTCCCTCACAGGTAGGAGAAGCATTTTGGGAAAATGTTCTGGCCAAAAAGGACAAGGGACCCTACCTACCCAGAACCCTTCTCAGCTCTGAAGCAGGTATGCGTGGTCTCAGTCATTCCATCTCTCCCATTCTTTACTCTTAGGATAGCAATAAAGAGAAAGGATCCCTATGCCATTTCCCACTCCAATTTTTTTCTTTCACCTTTATTGCTACAAGGAGTGCCACTGGGATGACATAAAGAGGGGATTTAGGAATGAGGACACTCACTACTTCGCAGCAAGGAACTGTCCATTCTCTCTCAGTCCACCCACACCCAACTTTTCACCCTTAGACACACAAACAGCTCTTCAATTGTTGCCTATTTCAGGTAAACTTTTATGATAAACTGTAAGAGAAGCAGTCTTCTTGGTTGCTCTTTCTAACCTCCCTCTTCACTCATCTTTGCCTGAACAACAGAAGGACTTTGTTTATTTGCAGCACTATTCTGGAGCTTTGCTTTCAACATATACTTCACAGGCTGACGTAGGACCATGGTGTTTTTCTCCTACACGATCAGCCACACAGAGCAGCAGTGGAAACCTGTCACAGACACAGAGCCTCTCGCCAGCTGCCAATGTCCCTGCTGATGAAGAGTCTGGGGTCTTAGAGGTACATTGAGATCTTGCAATGGGTCCAAGGTCTATCCTAGCCCAAGTGGCAGGGCTTTTCCAGCATCCCTGGAATGTGGGATGATGTTCGGCTCAGGGTTGTTCAGATTATGCGTGGTGCTGGGGTAGTTTACAAGCATCAACAACCATCATGCGCTAGAGGGTGCCAAAAGCTCGAGTAACCGAGTCTCCCTGGGAAGACCGCCTACCCTGAAGCCCAAGGAAAGAGACACAGCATCCAAAAGTCTAACCTGCCCAGACATGAAGATGTCAGCACCTATACTGTTGGGTGGACTGTTCTGAAACTTTCACCACATCAGGATCCAGGCCGTCACTGTGATTAAAAAGAAATCACAATAACAGAAGAAGCAATAACAATAGTTATCTATTTGCATACTCTTTACTATATGGCACACCTTGCTGTGACCCCTTTTATGTATTAGCATATTAAATCCTTCCAACGACCCTAAAATATTATTTATAATCTACCAATGAAGAAACTAAGACAGGGTTCAGGAATTTGCCTGTGATCACGTAGCTAGTAAGTGGCTGGGTCAGAACTCAAATCTAGGAGTCCAGCTTCTGTGTCTACACTATTTTACCAACTTATCGTGCTCTCTATTGCCACATCCCTTGTCAGAGGGAAGCGTAATTTCCTCCAGGTTCCCAACTTTCCATCCAACCCCTGTCCTTTACCTCTACTCTAGACTTTTAAAAATTTATTTGCATTTTTATCACTCTAGACTCTTTTTAATTTTAGAGAGAAGAAAAAAGCAATAAAAATAATGATATGGATTTCAAAACAAGATAATAGGAGATTAACAATGGTTAATATATTGCATATATTTTGACCATATTATGGACTTTTCACTGAATATGTCCAGCCTCAACAAATAGCTTCTGATTTCCGTAGTTATAAACAGGTGACAAAATCTGTCTTGGATTTTTAACACACTGCTGACCTACATTTCTGTCATTCCTTTTCCAAAACAGAGATGAAAGGACCCAAGTAAAAATAACAAATTAGGCTCAGTGTCTTGACATTGCATTTAAACTAATTAACCACAAAATTTTAGCCTTCCTACATGGATTATTTTTTTAATCTAGCTTTTAAAGCATCTAGACAACATAATACCCTAAATTTCTTTTCTTAAAAAAACACAGCATATTTCAATGTCTTCCTCCCCGTCTTTTTTTGTTAGTGAAGTTTTTAAATATATGCAGTATTACTTGAACTTGTCTTGTCTCTAAAACTGATTCCCTTTCTGGGAACAACTTGTGGGAGCCTCACTCCCAAGTTTCTTCATTCTGTGGATACAGAGAATTTCTACCTAAGGGACCCTTTCTAGAAAAATTGTGGGCAAATAAGATTATGGTGAATTAAATCGCATTTTCTGTGCATTTGCTAGGATTGTTTCTACCATTAGGAGCATTTTGATTATAAAATGAGGAAGATTTGTTTTATTTTTACTAGATTGCCTTAAGATGCATGGGCCAAACTGTTTCTCTGTAGACACTTTAGCTCTATTTCTTAGACCAGTGTACAGTATATTGATGAAGTATGAGACCTGCTAACTATAGATAATACCATGGTGTCAGAATGCCTGCATTCCAGTCCTGGCTCCTCTACTTACCAGCTCTAAGAACTTGGCCAAAGTATTTAACCTCTGTGCCACAAATAGAGTTAAAACAGCATCCACCTTGTACAGTAGTTGACTATGCAGTGCGTTTATAATAATACCAGCTCCAAATAACTGCTCAATAGACACATGTGCTATTAGCTACTTTTCTTTTATACTGACAGTCACTGTTTTCATTCCCAATGTTGCCTAAATGTCCTGGGAGAAAGGAAGAGTGGGAAGTATACCAAAGTTTCTGCCTGTAGAAGTTACAAACAATATGAAATAAGAAGAAAGCAGCTTCCTCAGAATCCCTGTGCATAACATCACAACCAGGTAGCCACCTTGACTCTGAACCCAAGTGAGTGCTGGTAAAACAAAGCTGCAGGATGTCCTTCAGCAAAAACAGCAGGTCTCCCTGGTGCCACTGAGTGGTGAGGCAGTTCCAAGGTTACTTTCAAAAGAAGTCCTGCTGCTTAGACCTGAGTATTATCTGGCAAACAAATCTCCTTTTGGAGTTCAAACACCAAACATCCCCACCTATGGGCTCCCCCCAAACACATGTGATCTAATCTAGTGGCCAGTGATAGCTATGATTTTGCTGACTGAAAACACTCCAGATTTGCAAAAAACAAAAATATCGATAGTCCTTGGAAAGGTCAAAATTGGACCCTCCCATGCCATCTCATTCTCTTGCTTATAATGCTACTTTCAGCTAAGAGCTGGGATGTGAACTCAGTTTATATAGCAGTGGACTCTTTTATGCTGCTTATCGCATTGGCAACCAGATCTCAATACCAAAGGCAAAAAGAATGCATGGTAAAGATGGTGTCCATCAGTGGCAGGCGCTTCCCTCTGGCTGATTAAGAGAAAGAGAAACCTGTTTGATTACACAAACAATTTAACACCCACTGCCATGGTAAGTCATTTAAAAACCTGGAGAATTGTAAAGAGACTAAAGGAATTGTTAAAGCCCTGAGTCATAAGCTTATGGAGTAATTTTTTTTACCTACAAATTGAGGGAGCTCCAAGGAAATCAATTACGGAAATTGTGGCTATCTCTGGGATAGCTTATTTCCAAATGGGTCATTTACTCAAGGGGCAGATTTGCAGGTTTGTCCCCCGAGCCTGTCTGAGCAGAGAATGAAAGCAATGTCATGAAGGTAGGGCAAAGGGGTGGTAGCAGGAGGCCTGTGCACCAAACATCGCTCACAGCGGGGATGCACGAATTTCCTTAGGGTGCACAGACACTGCAGAAGGACAGGTGAGAGGCATGCTGCTGTTACCCCAACGAAGAACTGGGCTGCAGGTGAAGCAGCTCCAGGACCTCTAGAAGTTGCAGAAAGATTTTAGAAGAATCAAGTCAGAGATAACTATCCTGATTTGGAGAGTTAAAAAGTGGGAAGCCCCTTCACCCACCCCCAGTCCTATCCAAGGTCCCAAAAGGCTATATTCAGAGTCCTGCCACAGAGAGAGATTTGGGGGGCTGTCACCGTGAGCCAGAGGAGAAGCAGCAAAAGAAGACCCTGACAAATGGCTGTCAAGGGGCGATTGGGTGTACAAAAAAGATTATTCAGAGTTTAATTTGGAAATTAATGTTTCATTTATTCAAAACTCTAGTTCTTTCTGAAGCTTTTAAGTTCAGCCTACAGATCTTATTATTCTATTTATAGTGCTAGCAATCATTAACAGTTGCCTTTTAGGGGATCTTTGATTAACAGTCTCATTTACAAATGTAGTTCAATTCCTTCAAATATTTTAAGTTGCATTTATACATTAAATTATTAAATATGTTTAATTTCCCTTTTAAGTTCCCAGTTGTCTGACTTAGTTAAAAGGGCTTCCCACATTCTTGAATAACTCATAAATCTAATAAAGTAAACTTATAAATAAGATAAAACTGAAGACTGCTTAAATACTCTGCTGCAAATATATAATCTTAGTAAGATTTTTAGCTGGAGTCACAAGTTCAAATCAATTGCTCCATCATCGTGAACTAGAATCACAAGATTTTCTTGCAGTAATAGACCAGATTCTCTTAACACAAATATTTAAAATATCACTTTGTACAAATTCCTTATCAAAAATGTTGTAATATGAGTTTAATGCTCTTAATACTTCTAAATAAATCTAGTTCTAAATCTTACTGGGGCTCAGTACTTCCTCATTGTGTTAGACACTTCCCCATCCCTGGAACAAAATAGCCAACACCCATAACTTAAAAGAAAAGGGGTTTATTTTGATTCATGATTTCAGAAGTCCCTAGTTGGCTGGCTCCAAGGCAGCAGTGGCATGGTGGGAGGCCATGGCACAGGAAAGCTGCCCAATCCATGGCAGCCAGGAAGCAGAGAGAGAGAGAAGGGAGGAACCTGTGGACAGGAATATACCCTTCCAGGTCATGCCCCTGGTGATTCACATTCAACCAGGCCCTACCTCCTAAACGCATGTCAGCTATGAACTCATGAACAGATTAATCTAGGGTTCCCAAACCCTGTGGGCCCAATACTAGTCCTTGACCTATTAAAAACTTGGTGCAGAGCAAGAGGTAAACTGCAGGCAAGTGAGAGAACTTCACCTGTATTTACAGCCACTTCTCATTGCTCAAATTACCATCTGAGCTCCACCTTCTGTTAGGTCTAATAGGAGCACAAATCCTACTGTGAACTGCACATATAAGGGGCGTAGATTGTGAGCTCCTTTGAATCATCCTGGACACCACCACCACCGCCCCACCCCCATCTGTGGAAAATTTGTCTTCCATGAAACCAGTGGATTCATCCACTATGAGAATAATGCCTCTGTGGTCCAATCACCTCCTGAAATCACAACTTCTGAACAGATGAGGCTTTGGGGATGTCTTAAATCTAAACCATAACACTCATTAATAAAGCAATTAGGTCATCCAATAGCTTTGGAGGAAAGCTCCTCACTCGTTCAGTTTGAAGGGTCATCAGCAAGGAGCAAGGGCACAGGGTCCACCACACTTGTGTCATCCAAGTTCTGGGCCACCCTTGGAAATCTGAATCCTCAACCAGGTTGATTTGCTTGAATTGTGTGTTATTGGGCATCCTATAACTGGGTTAAGATATTTATATGCACTCCTGCCTAGTTCTTCCTATTTCTTAGGCCAAAGAAAGACTTATATTTGTAAGGATTAATCAGATGGTTAATAAATTGACATCTAATTGAATTCTGGATTTTTTTATGGCTTGCTCAGTACATAAAATTGCCACCTCCAAAATTATTCTATGTACAGTGGCCAGCTCCCTAGGATGACCCCTTCCTGCTCTTTTATTCTTGGTTTTTAATCCACGATCCCAATTCAGGTGGAACTCATAGAGGGAGGGTAGAAAGAGAAAAATCCTCTTTCTCCTAGAGGTTACTGGTAACACAGACCAGTCCTAAACTCGAAAGAGGAACAGAGATGAGGTGAACATCTTAAATTGGATTGCCTACACTTTTTAATAACTAAAATGAGTGTGGAAAAATAAGGGTTTGTCTGAGATGTCAACAAAGAGAAGGAAAGGGAGATTCAATTGTGTTGGTGGAAGACAAATGATTAGAAAATGCTTGTTTCATGTTCATATGCAATGGGTTTCAAGCTGTTTAATAAGCACGGAGAATTTGGGCAAGGACAGTTTACCTCTTATTAAACCCAAAACATGTCTGGTTCTAATTGTT
Source organism: Erethizon dorsatum (assembly GCA_028451465.1). NCBI lineage: Eukaryota > Metazoa > Chordata > Mammalia > Rodentia > Erethizontidae > Erethizon > Erethizon dorsatum. The sequence continues at coordinate 85,162,066 of CM051834.1, forward strand.
TTTATTCATTTTAGAGTATACAGACACTTCATCTCGCATGTCAACTTCTTTGAGTCCCTGTTGCCGATTGTGGAACAAAAAGAAAAATCCTTTCAAGATTTTGTTATGGTTGCCTCCCAAGCAATGGCTTGTCCCTTGCAGAAGCCCACTGGTATGTCTCATCCATAATTCTGCATTTCTGTGTCATCCCCAGATTATTTCTGCCTCTTCATGTTGGTTTTCATGTCTACAGTCTCTGCTAGCTATAGACTGATGACAAACATTTGTAAAGCATCCTGGATATAGGTCCCTTTCCAAGGCCACCAGAAAGACTTTAGCTCTCATCTTCCCCTCCCCTTTCTAAAAGCCTTTTTTTCCCATTTTATATTTAGCTCCTTCTGAGAGAGCAAGTACCATAATTGGAAAACCAGCTGGCCAGAATCTGGACAAATCACACAGACCCAGGCTGAAGAATCCTTCCTTGCAGCATGCCCCAGGTCCCTGGACTAGACTATGTCCTTTCCAAGCTATAGGCTCAAGTGAGGCCTTACCACCCACCATGGCTGTGCATCCAAAATAAAAAAGGAACTCAGACTGCAACCAAGTGAGAAGACCAGGAGAGGAAATTAAAATCCTTTAGTTGTAGTGTATTAAGTCATTGCAGCACTCAAAGGCAGCCATTCATATCATTCAAAAAGCCCTGAATAAATGTTTCAGTAATGAGACAGGCAGAAAGGAGCTTGTCACCCTGTGATAGTCTTTTCTGCAAAGAGTCTGATTTAAGGTTGGTATCAGAGCATGAACCATGCTAAAATACAATTACAAAAGAAATAGGAATTTTATTAGTGGGTTGTAAGGAACAGCTTAGGAGGCTGGTGAGAGCTGATAGATGACAACAGAAAAAGTGGGAAGAAGGATGCAGTGCATGATGGGAGAGGCCACTTGTCCTTGGTACCACATCAAGGAGGAAGATGGATAAGCTGATTTCAGGGAGATGAAAGGAGATGAATTCCTTTTTTGAGTTGAGAGTTATAGGCCCTAAGGGGATCTGAAGATTCCACTTTTTATGAGAGCTACCACCAGAATTACTACAACCCTATGTCCCCCTCTTCTCATCCTCTCTTTTCCAGTGAACCCTGTTTCTCTGTTAATAGAACCCTGATTGGCTCTGGAAAATGTCCTTCTTAGGGGATTTTGGTAAAAGAGAATTAGGTTATTGGAAGTTGAAGTCCCAGTTCTGCCTAGCAAGTCAATAAATCCTTTCACAAACCTTACTTTCCTGTCTGTGATAAATAAATACTGGCAGGGCCAGTGAGATGGCTCAGCGGCTTAAGCGCCTGCCCGGCAAGCGCGAGGGCCCGAGTTCGACTCCCGCAACCCACATACGAAAAAGGGGCGGGTGACATCGCTCAGCAGCACGGGCGCCTGCTGGCACGCGAGGTCCTGAGGTCGACACCCCGGTACCCACAAAAAAAAAATAAAATAAATAAAAAATAAATAAATACTGGCACATATCAGGTACTCAAAGATAGAAAGCTGATTATTTCTTGGTTCTAAATGTGCTGATTAAATCAGTGATCTCAAAAGTGGAGATTAATGCAACCCAAGCTAACCAAGATGCCTCTAAAGGTGTGAGAAGAAAATCTCAGAATTTCTGTTGATAGGTACATCTTTAAACTAAAAAACAAGAATAAAATTAAACTTTGCTCATATTTATTTTATCAATTGGCAATTGTTAATTAGTTAATGTGCTTTAAAAGTCCCTAGAACATATAATAAACATTATAGAAAGGTTTGCTATGATTATATAACTCATGTACATGTGTAGGTGTGTATGACTATGTATGAGGTAAGGGCTTAAATGTATTTTAAATTCAGAGGTATGCAATTTAAAATACTGAGACCACTGTCTAAGCCATTAGTGATCCAGAGACAAGGAAAAAGAAGAGAAAGGGATAGAAGAATTTAAAATAAAAAAAAAAGTAGAGGACTCAATTAGACTGAGGTATCCGCATTTTGACAGTGCTTGCTCAGTGGAATTTCCTCCTGGTCCTCCATCTTCACCACAGAGAACGCCAATCTCCATGGAGAGAAGTCCAGCTTCAGATCATCCTATTAGTTTGTGTGTGACCTGGAAGTTCCAGTCCCATTTGAAAACATGAGCGCAATTATTCTCCCCTGGACAAAGAGCACATATTCTAAGTCTCATTCCTGCCACCTTCCCTCCAGTGCTGGTGGTGGGTGGAAACTAAGGGTCCAGCCCCACAAGGATGATTGTGTATCTTTCAATAAACAGCTCTTTACTAGTATCTGATGGAATTTCAAAACCAGATAGGATTACAGGTGCTAGCCAAGGTATAGGAAACTTACCACTGATTACAACGGAAAATGCTTGAACATTGTAAAAATGAAAACAAACAGCTATCTGATGGGCTTTAAAAAGTAGACATTAGCATCCAGATTTGGTTGAAAAATCAAAACAACCAGTAAGCAACTGAGGAAGCCCTTTAATATTTGCCTCTTTTGTCTCTCCGCTTTGACTGGAGGGTGTCCCTAGTTGTGGAGCTTGGTAGCAATGACCAAAATGCATGAGATGCAAATGAAACAGTGCTTAAAGGGGAATTTAAAGCATTTAATACTTACATAGAATAAAATAAAGGTCTTGTGTTAATAAAGCTTCCACCTTAGAGAACAGAGGGGAAAAAGAGTCAATTGAATGCAAAGCAAGCAAAAAGAAGGAAATAATGAAGGTAAAACCAAAGATCAATGAATTTAAAATGAGAAAAAGAATGATGAGAATCAATAGAATCATAGTTTTAAGAGATCAGTGTTATAATTTAAATCTAAAATGGCCCCCAAAGCCTCATGAGCTTGGCAGGTGATTGAATTAAGCAAGCATTATGTCTGTCTTGCTGTTAGGAGGCAGGCTCTGTCAGAAAAGGTAGATCACTGTGAGTGTGATCTGGAAGGGTACATTTCCCTTCTCTACTCTTCCCTTGATTTTTCTGCTTCCTGTCCACCATGAGGTGAGCAAGTTCTCCTCCACCATGTGTATCTGCCATGCTATTTCTTCTTGGGAGCTTGCCAACCATAGATTGAAATGTGAGCTAAAATAAGTCCATCCTTCTCTGAAGACGAGACTTCTCCTACAGAGGATTTGATGCTGGTGGTATAACTATCTACTACAAAAACTCACAAGGATCATCACAGAAAACAAAATAAAAATTTTTTGAAATAGAAAATGATAAGACAAAGAATCAAAATGCAATCTCAGTCCTCCAGTCTGCCCAGCACAAGTCCAGGAGACATCAACATAGAAGAAATTGGAAGACACACACCTGAAATTTCTGAAATGATAGCAACTAAAGTAAAGAAACAAATCCCTGAGGCTATAGAGGAAATCAGATCAGAAATAATCTCTCAGGTAAAAAAAGAAATGTCTACATTTATAAAGGGTTGTGGGTGTCATGTATTGTGTCTCATCAATGTGAAAGTGACTAAGACAATAAAAATTATAAACTAGCCACATGGATCAAGAGAAAAAACACAAGCTACAAACATAAAGAATTAAATTACCAATATGAGATCAGTATAGATCCCACAGACACTAGAAAGATAGTAAAAGATTATAACAACTTTATTCTCATAATCTTGAAACCCTAGATGAAATGAATTAATTCCTTGAAGATATAAACTACCATAACTTATTCAAAAGAAATAGAGAGGGCAGCGCCTCTCATCACCTCTCTGACACCATGGGAACCCAATGCAGAGGAGGGTGCCCTGTCCCATCCCCTCTCTGCCACCGTGACCCAGGTGAACCACGCCAGAGGAGACTGGTCCCTCCCATCACCACTGCCATGACTGAGGTGAATTGCTTGGAAAGGCTCAGAGACCAGAGGGAACACCAGCGACACAGTAGGGTCCCAACTAAGGTGCACAGGATGGACAGGCGAGACTAGTGGCATGAGAACTCCAAAGTAACAATAACAGTATGTGCCAGCAGTTCACTGAGGCCTCCATGAGAGTGGCAACTAGATTGGGAAGAATCCAGGACTCAGCAACCGGCCCTTTTCTCTCAATTTTTTTTCTCTCCTACTTTTCTTTTTCTTCTTCTCCCTTTTTTTTCTTTATTTCATTCCTTTTTTCTCTGTTTTTTAAATGGTTGGGAAGAACTCCAGCCACAGAAAACTAATCCCATCCCCCAAAGCCAGAGACCAAGTTCAGATAACCCCTCAAATACCCCTTCATTCTTTCTTTTCTACCCCCTTCTCTAGTTTCCCAAACCTTGTGTGATCATCCTTTGTCCTCTAGCCTTGCTTATACTTCCTTTCCAGTTATCTTTGTTTTAAGCACTATCCTCCCTAAATTTCCCCACCACAGGGTAAAATCACTCTACCAAGGCAAAACACTTTGCATACAAACTCCTAATTTATGGGCCGGTGAGATGGCTCAGCAGCTTAAGCGCCTGCCCGGCAAGCACGAGGGCCCAAGTTCGACTCCCGGAACCCACATATGAAAAAAGGGCCGGTGATATCGCTCAGCGGCATGGGCGCCTGCTGGCGCGCGAGGTCCTGAGGTCGACTCCCAGTACCCACACACACACACAAAAAAACCTCCTAATTTATGATTGGTTCTGTTATATAACTATAGACTCTGCTCCTATGGTCTAAAGTACAAAATCAATAGTTACCCCAGTTTGTCACTTTCTAAATTGTGCTTGATGCTATTGTTATTGCTAATTTTACTACTTTAGCTAGGATGTCGTATCTGTTGTAATCATTTGTTCTCCCTTCTGTAACAATACTGGGAAGCTCTGGGGTAATAACTTCACCACAGCTCTAAACCAAGGTACAGAGGCTAGGTACTAGGTACAGAGCCAAACAGATACCAACATCCCACTTTTAATTAATTGGAAAAGAGGATCTTATAACAGACAAAAACCAAGAACCTCCTACACACAGAAGACTTCTCTGAAGACCAGACTTCTCCTCCAGAGGATTTGATGCTGGTGGTATAACTATCTACTACAAAAACTCACAAGGATCATCACAGAAAACAAAATAAAAATTTTTTGAAATAGAAAATGATAAGACAAAGAATCAAAATGCAATCTCAGTCCTCCAGTCTGCCCAGCACAAGTCCAGGAGACATCAACATAGAAGAAATTGGAAGACACACACCTGAAATTTCTGAAATGATAGCAACTAAAGTAAAGAAACAAATCCCTGAGGCTATAGAGGAAATCAGATCAGAAATAATCTCTCAGGTAAAAAAAGAAATGTCTACATTTATAAAGGAATTATTCAGCAAACCTAGAGTAGAGATAGATAAAAAAAAATAGATGATAATAAGAACAGGATGGAAACAGTGAATGACCCATATAGGAAAGAAATAGAATTCATGAAACAGATTCAAACAGAAATCCAGGAAATTAAAAATTCCATTGAGGGGCCAGTGAGATGGCTCAGCGGCTTAAGCGCCTGCCTGGCAAGCGCAAGGGCCCGAGTTCGACTCCCGGAACCCACATACGAAAAAGGGGCCGGTGATATCGCTCAGTGGCACGGGCGCCTGCTGGCGCACGAGGTCCTGAGGTCGACCCCCCGGTACCCACAAAAAAAAAAAAAAAAAAAATTCCATTGAAAGCTGCCAAACTATTTGAACAAGACTGAAGACAGACTTTCAGACCTTGAAGACAGGATCATGGCTAATGATCATGAAAGGAAAGACCTCTTGAAAATAGCAAAAGATCAGGAAATAACAGTTCAACAGCTGAAAGATGATGCAAAGAAAAATAATATAAGAATAATTGATGTCAATGAGAAAGCAGTAGTCAACACAGATGACATAAAAAAAATTATTTGCAGAAGTAACAGCAGAAAATTTTCCAACCATGTGAAAAGAATCTGACATACAGATAAGTGAGGCATATAGAACTCCAATTAGCCATAACCAAAATAAATCTACACCCAGACATAGAATAATCAAGATCCCAGAAATTCAGCACAAAAACAGAATATTAAAAGCTGTTAGAGAAGAAAAGGGGCTGCGGATATAGTTCAGTGGCACAGCGTCTTCCTGGCAAGCATGAGATCATGAGTTCTATTCACAGTACTAAAAAAAATAAAATAAAAGAAAGAGATCACCTATAAAGGAAAGCCCATCAGAATCATGGCAGACTTCTCAACACAAACCCTCAAGTCAAGAAGAGCTTGGAATGAAGTATTTCAAGTCCTGAAAGAAAACAACTTCTAACCCAGATTGATGTACCCTATAAAACTATCTTTCAAAATTAATGGAGAAATAAGATACTTCCATGACAAAGAACAACTGAAGAAATTCATGAATGCCAAACCAACACTACCGAAGGTACTGAAAGATATTCTAGACAGAGAAAAAATGAACACAATTCCAAGAACAACAACAGAAAGAAACCACCAAGCAGAGCAAGAAATTAAACAGAGGGGAAAAGTAGGGAACCAACAGCAGGAAAATAACATGACAAAGACAAGCCAACACATATCAGTTATAACTATCAAGTAAATAGCCTCAATTCACCAATCAAAAGAAACAAACTGACAGAATGGATTAAGAAACCAGATCCAATGATACGCTGTATACAAGAAACACATTTAACTCAAAAAGAAATTCATAGACTAAAAATCAAAGGATGGAAAACAATCTTCCATGCAATAGGAACCCAGAAAAAAGCAGGGGTAGCTATTCTGTTTGCAAACAAGATGAACTTCAAACCAAAAATGATCAAAAGAGATAAAGAAGGTCACTATGTACTTGTTAGGGGAAAAATTCAAGAGGAAGAGATAACAATTGTAAATATATATTCACCAAATATGGGAGCACTCAACTATATAAGACAAATATTAATAAACATGAAAAATCAAATAAACATTAACACAATTATAATGGGAGACTTTAAAATCCCATTGTCACAGAGAGATAGACTGACTAGACAAAAAATCAACAAAGAAATATCAGAACAGAAACAAACCTGTGAACAAATGGACTTAGTAGACATTTACACAATGTTCCACCAAACAACATCAGAATACACATTCTTCTCAGCTGCACATGGGATGTTCTCTAAAATAGTCTATATACTAGCCTATAGAACATGCTTAAGTAAATGCAAAGGAATTGAAATTATCCCAAGCATATTATCTAACCATAGTGCAATAAAATTGGAAATTAATGGCAAAAGAAACCGCAAAAACTTCATGAACACATGGAAATTAAATAATACCCTCCTGCACAACCAATGGGTCACAGATGAAATTAGAGAAGAAATTAAATAATACAATAAAAAGAAAATACAAATACAACTTACCAGAACCTGTGGAATGCAATGAAAGCAGTCCTAAGAGGGAAATTTATAGCAGTGAATTCTCACATCAGGAAAACAGAATGAGCACAAATAAACAACCTAATGCTGCACCTCAAGCTCCTAGAAAAAGAGCAAGTCAAGCCCAAAGCCATACGAGGGAGAAAATTATAAAGATCAGAGCAGAAATTAACACAATTGAGACTAAGAAAACAATACAAAGAATAAATGAATTGAAGAGTTGTTTCCTTGAAAGAATAAATAAAATTGATAAACCCCTATCTAATCTTATCAAAAAAAAGGAGGGGCCGGTGAGATGGCTCAGCAGCGTAAGCGCCTGCCTGGCAAGCGCGAGGGCCCGAGTTCGACTCCTGGAACCCACATATGAAAAAAGGGCCAGTGATATCGCTCAGCAGCACAAGCCGCTGATCCTGTGGAAATTCAGAAGATCAATACCTACTCCAAAAATCTTTACTCGCATAGGATGGAAAACCAGAAGAAATGGACAGATTCCTAGAAATGTATGAGTTACCAAAACTGAATCAAGAAGATACAAAAATTCTGAATAACCCAATATCACTTAATGAAATTGAAGACATAATTAAAAACTTACCAACAAAGGAAAGCCCAGGTCCTGATGGATTCACAGCTGAATTCTACAAGAAATTTAGAGAATATTTAATGCTAATACTCCTCATACTCTTCAATGAAATTGAAAGGGAAGCAATTCTCCATAACTCATTCCTGAAGGCAAGTATTACTCTGATACCAAAACCAGAGAAAGACCAACCAAAAATAAATAAATAAATAAATAAATAAATAAATAAATAAATAAATGCAGGCCAATCTCCTTAACGAACATAGATGCAAAAATCCTCAATAAGACACCAGCAAACAGAATGTAGCTAATCATCAAGAAGATTATACACCATGACCAAGTGGGATTCCTCCCAGGAATGCAGGGATGGTACAACATATGCAAATCAATACAGGTAATACCCCATATCAACAGAACCAAAGACAAAAAACACATGATTTTCTCAATAGATGCAGAAAAAGCATTTGATAAAGTCCAACACTCATTTACAATAAAAACCCTACAGAAAATTGGAATAGATGGTCTTTACCTCAGTCTGATAAAAACCATCTATGACAAACCAACAGCCAACATCATTCTAAATGGACAAAAACTGAAAGCTTTCACTCTAAAATCAGGAACAAGACAAGGATGTCCACCACCACCACTCCTATTCAATATAGTTCTGGAAACATTAGCCAGAACAATTAGACAGGAAAGAGAAATAAAAGGAATAAGGATAGGAAAGGAAGAAGTTAAACTATCATTATTCACAGAAGACATGATACTCTACATAGAAGACCCCAAAAACTCCACCAAAAGACTCCTAGAGTTAATAACCAAATTCAGTTGTGTAGCTGGATACAAAATCAACACTCAAAATCAATAGCATTCCTGTACACAAACAACAAACTCACTGAGAGAGAAATTAGGGAAACCGCACCCTTCACAATAGCATCAAAAAAAAGAAATACTTAGGAATCACTCTAACAAAGGAAATAAAAGACCTATGCATTGAAAATTACAGCACTCTGGAAAAGGAGATGGAAGAGGATATCAGAAAATGGAAAGATTTCACTTGCTCATGGATAGGAAGAACAAACATTGTGAAAATGGCCATACTCCCAAAATTGTCATATAGATTTAATGCAATCCCGATCAATACCATTAGCATACCCCATCTAGAGAAAACATTTCTAAAATTCATTTGGAACCAGGGAGACCTAGAATAGCAAAAGCAATCCTGGGCAACAAAGGTAAGGCAGGAGGGATCACAATCTCTGACTTGGAATTATACTACAAAGCTACTGTGATAAAAATCAGCATGGTACCAGCAAAAATAACAGACCTGAGGATCAATGGAATAGATTAGAAGATGTAGAAACAACTACAAACACACTCAACCACCTTATCTTTGACAAAGGGACCAAACATGTTCACTGGAAAAAAGATATCCTCTTTAATAAATGGTGCTGGCAAAACTGGATCTCTACATGTTGAAGATTAAAACTAGACCCATGTCTATCACCATGCACTAAACTAAGGTCAAAATGGATCAAAGATCCAAATATTAAAATGGAAACACTGCATACTGGAAGAGAAAGTAGGTAGAAATCTTGAAGACATAGGGATAGGCAGAGAGTTCATGAACAAAAAACAAACTTCATGGGAAACACTTCAAAGAATCAACAACTGGGATCTCATCTTATTAAAAAGTTTTTGCACATCAAAAGAAATCACCACAGAGTGGTGAAAAGAAAACCCACAGAATGAGAAAAAATTTTAGCCAGCTGTCTCTCTGACAAAGGAATTTTATCTAGAACATACAAAGAGTTGAAAAATTCAGGCCCCCCAAATTCAAAGACCCAATCCAAAAATGGGCATCAGAGATGAATACGCACATCTCAGATGAAGAAATACAAATGCGAAGTAAATATATGAAAAATGTTCAACATCATTGGTCATTTGAGAAATGCAAATTAAAACAACCCTGAGATTCCATCTCACTCCAGAAAGAATGGCTGTCATCAACAAATCAGCAATAACAAAAGCCGGAGGGGCTGGGGGGAAAAAAGAACCCTCCTCCACTGTTGGTGGGAGTGTAGACTGTTACAACCATTGTGGAAGTCAGTGTGGAGAGACCTCCAAGAACTAGGATTAGAGATCCCATTCGACCCAGGTATTCCCCTTCTGGGTATCTTCCCAGAAGAATTTAAAACATCATACCACAGCGATATATGTGCACCTATGTTTATAGCAGCACAATTTGTAATAGCTAAATCTTGGAAACAACCCAAATGCCTATCAACCAAGGAATGGATAAAAAAGATGTGGTATTTTTATATAATGGAGTACTTCTCAGCTATAAAGAAGGATAAACTCGAGACTTTTATAGGTAAATGGGTGCTACTAGAGACGATACTCATAAGTGAAATAAATCAGACTCGCATGTGTAAACATCGTATTGTCTCCCTAGTGTAAGAAACTGAAAGCGTAAATGAGATCCAAAATGTACAATAGATATTGTGAAAGGGGAAGAAACTGCTCAAAAGGGAAAAACAACTGGGATGGGGGAAAGGAGAAAAGAAGGAAGGGAAAAGAAAATAGATACACACAAACATATATATATTTATATATATGCAAAAGATAGCTAAGATAATTATACTACTAATTTCTTTTAATTCATTGAAAAGAACAACTTATGCTTGTATTGTTTGATCACTTTTCATGCCTATACTTGTAATCTGAGGAACTACTTTGAAGATAACAATATGCAATATATTAACCATTGTTAATTTCCTATTATCTTGTTTTGAAATTCTGTACCATTATTTTTATTTTTTCTCTTTAAAATTAAGAAAAAGAGATAGATAATATGAATAATCCTCTTTATGACATTGTATTTATAGTTAAAACCTTTCCAAATGGTGAAAACCCTCCAGTTTCAGATGGCTTACTCGGTGAATTCTACCAGACATTTAGAAAAGAAATTATATCTTTTTGTACAAGCTCCTCCAGAAATTTGAGGAGGTGGAACACTTTCCAAATTATTTTATGAGGACAGCATTATACCAATGTCAAAATCATACAAAATATTATGAGAAAAGAAACTACTGACCAACATATTTTGAACCTAATACCAAAAATCCTCAACAAAATATTAACGAATGAACCCCAGTGATATTTGAAAAGAATAATATATCATGACCAAGTTCAGTTAATGCAGAAATACAAATCTAGTTCATTGTTTAAAAAATCCAGCAATACGCCCCCTACCTCCACTTGCAGAGCCTTAAAGACAGGACATAAATGAAAAAACTTACAGGGAACCTAGCAATGACTCTTTCTATGTCCTTTGGTGACAATTTACACTAGATTCCCCTGATCTTATTTTCCAATTCTTAACCAAAAAAGACCTGGAGGGAGCCCAGCAGTGAGCTCTCAGATGGTATTGAACACATTAATTTAAGAAATATTTATTGAAGAAGGCTGAGGCAAATATATCACAAGTTCAAGTCTTGCTTGGACTACATAGCCAGACCTTATCTCCAAAACCAACCAACCAACCAACTGCAAAACCTATTGGGCATCCACGAGAACTGTGGTCAATGATGTGAGCATAATGATGAGTAGAAAAATCAGCACAGTGCCTCGCAGAGCCTACTGGGAAAGAGCTAATTTCACGACCTCAGTAAAGATCAATAGACCCAATGCCAGCTTAGAAAAATACAAGTGAGAAAGAATATTTTCTTTAAAAATTAGCCAACTTCTCAGGTTTCTTCAGAGTTACACACACTTAGCAAAACTATCACACAAAATGTGACCATCCCATGACCTTTTTCTCTCTAAATTGACTCTGAGACCTGAGGATTTGCTGTTCCTTCCTTATCTAGTGTCCACAGGTGTTCTAGGACAGGATGGGATTTTTTGCAACAGTCCCCTGGTACCTACATGCAGACTGGGGCAGGCCCGCCAAGTATGCTGACTCACGTCATTCCTTTCCTACCAACCAAATTATATTTCAAGGACACCATGGGAGCTGCAGCCACCTGGGAGGCAAACCACAAGCCCAGATGCTGCCCAGACCCAAGTCAGCATCGGTGTGATGTGGGGCAAGGAAGGTCAACCTACTCCTGACTCAAACTCTCCCACCTCTTATCTCCTCTGCAACTGGTTCTACTTCCTTAAGCTTACCAGAACCTCAACTTCCTTTCTTTAAGATGGATATTTAAAAGGAAAAAACAACACACCATACACACACGCACACACATGCACACACACACACACACACACACACACACATACACACAGCCTTTCATGGGAATGTGAAAAAAATAAATGAACTGGACACCAACCAGAATTGTAGAACGTGATGTATGGCCTTGGTAAGTGTAAGATTTCTCTCTCACACTCTCTGCTTTGTTAGCTTTGTTAGATATGGAAAACCTTATTCTGGGACTGTCTCCAAGGGCAAAGAGGTTCTAATCTTCCTGGAGGGGAGGCAGACCTCAAACCTCCCAAATTTCTCCTCCATAAGACCAGTTCATACAGAGGCTTACAAGTCTCATTTAACTCTCCCCTCTTCAGCACAAGTTAGTCCTCAGTGGGCTGCCCTCCTGGAACTCCTACTGCCCAGCTGGACGTTCAGCCCATACATCTGGGCAGCCTGGAGGTTCTGCACCTGTTGAGCTTCCCCTCATTTCAAGATGATCCAGGATAGCATGGGTACCACCTCCCCAGCCAAGTGGCATCACATTGCATGGAAAAACATTCTTCCCACTAGTTCAGTTATTGTCTAAGTGGAAGAAAAGATTAAGGCATTGAAGCTCACAGACAGAACACACTTGGGATGGGAGCTATAGTAACTGCTTCTTTAAATCCATACAGTTACCTCTCCCTGTACCCCTGCTCTAATTGGGCTAACTACATCTTCTCTGTGTTCCTACAGATTTGCCCAGGGCATATCTCTATCAGTGCACTGAACTCTATAGATCCTGCCTCTACTCACCAATCAGACTGCCACACACTTCTGAAAGTGAATTTTTCATGGCCAGGATGTTGTCTTATTCAACTTTACATCCCCAGTTGCCAGCAGAATGCATGTCACTAGTACCCAATAAATGTTTGTTGAATAAATGGAAAAAAGTGGCTGTCTTTGTTACTGCTGAGACCAAATACCAGATACCCAAATTTAAAGTTTATAGAGGTTTCAGTCCATAATTGGCTGGCTCCAAGGCAGCATGACATGGCAGAGGACCATCACAATGGAGAAATAGTTCATGGTGGGCAAAAGCCAGCAAAATCAGCAAGCGACAAGCAATGACCCTCTTTTATCCAGGCTACCTGCCCTTAGGCTGGATAGTGCTCACACCAAGGTGGGTCTTCCCATTATCCACACCCAGAACTACGCCAAACCAATCAGTAGACTAATAATCACACATCCTTGATCTTCGCATCCCACACTTAATTCCAGTGTCACATACTCTAGATCCAGCCACCTCTGAAAAACCCCACCTATGACCACATGAGGCTTTGAGGGGGACATCTAGACATAAGTAATAACAGTGCCCCTAAATGAGTGAAAAAGATGGCCCTGTAAGTATGCCATCTAAACATTTTACCTCCAAGCTCGGGGGCCTTGCAATTCCCCATGGTGTCATAAATGAATGAATAATTCTACAGGATAAACTGGCTGCCTTCTGGGCTTTTCTCTTAAATGCAGACTGCTATCAAGGCTGCTAATACCATTTCCCTGGGTGTACCACAGAGGATGCCAAGCGTTATTATTCTAAGGTGTTTGCTTCATGTAACAACTTGCTTTTTAATGAGCTTGTTTATCTCACCATCTTGGATGTTAATATTGTTGAGAGAGAAGCATGCTGATTGACTGTTACCCAGGAAGGATGGAAATCTCCAGAGAGAACACTATGTGCTAACAATTATTCAATAATTAAGCTCTGTTTCAAAAGAAAAAAGGTAGGAAGAAAGGGAAAGGATGATTTTTAAGACGAGCGATAGAAAAATAGGGAAGTTGGAAAGTTGCTCATATTTCCATCCCTAAGCTTCTAGCAGAGTCTATGAACTAAACTGATTATCTCAAATTCTCCTTGCAGGTTGAGGTCTGGTGCCTATGGGGCTGCTCACCTCTGAGCCACCCACTTTACAGGGGGAAAAATAAGCCCTGAATGTATAGGTCATGGTGAAGGTTGAATAGTCTGTCCTTACCAAGTTATCCATTTGTAATTTGAGTTCTCACTACCGCAGTCTGCTTACTGAAATACAGCCCTTTGCTTGGGGGGATGGCTTCTGTGCTCATTCTGTTTGCTAACTGACGCCCCTCCTGATGCATTATGCACTCATCTCTGCCCTACTCTGGGACCCCTAGCCCAGCAGATGGCCTGACCTAAACTGCCTTCCTTCGGCTTTCAAGAATAGCAAAGCAGGGCCGGTGATATCGCTTGGCGGCACGGGAGCCTGCTGGTGCACGAGGTCCTGAGGTCGACTCTCAGTACCTACAAAAAAAAAAAAAAAAAAAGAGAATAGCAAAGCAGAGAGAAAGAGGACAGAGAAAAGTATTTCTCCCCTGTCCCACCCTGCTTCACCATCAAATCCCTTAGCAGAAGCTGGTTACTTCTAGATATACTGCTCCTGCTATCCCACTCTGTCTCCCAGCTCCCCTTACTGAGTTCTAGCAATTCCACCCTTTTCCCTTGCCCCTTAAGTCCTTGGGGAGGTCACTGCCTCCCTGGCTAATCTTTGGATGCCTGAATATATCTCGTCTGTTGCTTTATCCTTGCCAGCACTTCTGTAAATAGTCTTTCCATTCACCTTTTTTAATTTGAGCCATCTGAGATGAATACTTACAGAGGCCATCACAAATCAGACATGGGCCCTAGGCATCCTTTTTCATTTCATGTCCCTCTGTCACGTCTTCATAGTTTAATAGTTCGATCTTCAGTCTGTGGTGTTTTCAAGTCCACTGATGGGTCTGATGCCCACATGATTCTGTGACTTTGGCAGGACTGACTGTTATCCCCATCATATAGACAGGAAAAGTGAGATTTGGATGCTATCACATACCTAAAGTCACTTAGGCAGTTACTTCTTCCAAGAAAAAAAAAAAACTTCATTGACAAAAAACACATCAATGTACTTTGAAACTGGGAAACTTCTCTGCCCTCTTGTCTCTCAGAGTTCTTGAGAAGGTGAAAAGACATGGGAACAAAGCACCAACGCAAGATGGATGGGCATTAGATAGAAGCAGCATTTCGTCCATCACTGCAGGTTGGGAAGCAAAGTATACGTCTTTGGGTGAGTGGTCCAGAAGAAATGTCTAAGAGAATGACTCCATTTTCATTTTTACAGCTATATTACTGAAGCAAGATCATGTGCTGGGGATAGTGCCGGAGATTAGAGGGAAGGGAAGGGAACTGCAAAGCAGTCATCTGAAAGAGTAAGGAAGCGAATTTCTATATTGAGGAAAATCTTGTTGGATTGTCTGGCTGATGTGAAGTAGTCTTTTGAGATTAGGTGGGAAAAGCTTGAAGGTATTCAGCAAGCTGAGCTGTATGTGCAGTATCCCATTCCCCATCCTCCACTTTTCCCACTTTCTTTCAGGATGCTCAGTAACTGGACCATTTGTTTAAACCACATCGCTTCTGGGCAACAAAGGCAAGGCAGGGGGCATCACAATCCCTGACTTGAAATTATACTATAAAGCTACTGTGATAAAAACAGTGTGGTACTGGCAAAAAAACAGACCTGAAGATCAATGGAACAGATTAGAAGATGCTGAAACAACCCCAGACATACTAAGCCACCTAATCTTTGACAAAGGTGCCAAACACATTCACTGGAAGAAAGATAGCCTCTTTAATAAATGGTGCTGGAAAAACTGGCTCTACACACACCGAAGATTAAAACTAGACCCATATCTTTCACCATGCACTAAACTAAATTCAAAATGGATCAGAGATCTAAGTATTAAAACAGAAACATTAAATCTGCTAGAAGGTAGGATAGGTAAAACCCTTGAAGACATTGGTGTAGACAAAGACTTTATGAATAAAACCTCAACCGCACGGGAACTATCACAAAGAATCAACAACTGGGATCTCATCTTATTAAAAAGCTTTTGCACAGCAAGAGAAACCACCAACAGAGTGAAGAGACAACCCACAGCGTGGGAAAAAATGTTTGTCAGCTGTTCCTCAGACAAAGGATTGCTATCGAGAACATATAAAGAACTCAAAAAAATCAGACCTCCCAAAGTTAAAGACCCACTCCAAAAATGGGCATCTGAGATGAATACACATTTCTCAGATGAAGAAATACAAGTGGCAAATAAATATACAAAAAAATGTGCAACATCACTATCATTCGAGAGATGCAAATTAAAACAACACTGAGATACCATCTCACCCCAGAAAGAATGGCTATTATTATTTTTTTTTGTGGGTACCAGGGGGTCGACCTCAGGACCTCGCGCGCCAGCAGGCGCCCGTGCCGCTGAGCCCCTTTTTTGTATGTGGGTTCCAGGAGTCAAACTCGGGCCCTCGCACTTGCTGGGCAGGCGCTTAAGCTGCTGAGCCATCTCACCG
Organism: Erethizon dorsatum; assembly: GCA_028451465.1. Taxonomy (NCBI): domain Eukaryota; kingdom Metazoa; phylum Chordata; class Mammalia; order Rodentia; family Erethizontidae; genus Erethizon; species Erethizon dorsatum. Next base: position 85,178,561 of record CM051834.1, read on the forward strand.
GCCCAAGAATGGCTATTATTAAGAAATCAACTAATAACAAATGCTGGAGGGGCTATGGGGAAAAAGGAACCCTTCTTCACTGTTGGTGGGAGTGTTGACTGGTACAGCCACTGTGGAAATCAGTGTGGAGATTCCTCAAAAAACTAGGGCTGGAGGTCCCATTTGACCCAGCTATTCCCCTTCTGGGTATCTTCCCAGAAGAATTAAAAACATCGTACCACAGTGATATATGTGCACCCATGTTTATAGCAGCACAATTTGTAATAGCCAGATCTTGGAAACAACCCAAATGCCCATCAACTGAGGAATGGATAAGAAAGGTGTGGTATTTTTATACAACGGAGTACTATTCAGCCATAAAGAAGGATAAACTGGAGACTTTTATAGGTAAATGGATGCAACTCGAGAAAATACTCATAAGTGAAATAAACTGGATGCACATGTGTAAGCATCGTATTGTCTCTCTAGTATGACAAACTGAAAGACTAAATAAGATCCAAAATGTACAATAGACATGGTGAATCAAAAAGAAACTGGTCAAAAGGAGAGACTGGAATAGGGGAATAGGGAAAAGAAAGAAGGGAAAGGAAAAAATATTGTATATATATATATAAGATGGTTAAGATAGATACACTACCAATTTTACTTAGGTTCATTGAAGAGTAACGTTTGTGCCAATAGTGTTTGGACAATTGAATGCTAATATCTGGTATCCTGAATAACTAACTTAAAGATAATAATACGTAATGCACTAACCATTGTTACCCTCCTATTATGTTGTTTTGAAAATTTATTCTTTTTTGATTTGTTTTGTTTTTTCTTCTCTTTAAAAATAAATAAATAAATAAATCAACCACATCACAACTTTGCTAGTAGTTTTACCCCAGGAACTGGGAGAGAGGGTAAGTGGCTACAAGTTCAAATATGGGATCCAGGGGAAAAGACTGATTGCAAGATGAAGATGAGGACTGTGGAAAAACTGGTAGGGCCAGTGGGCTGTGACCTTAATGGGGTAGAAGGTAACTCTTGAATAAATTAGCTGAAAGGATTGAACTTTGTGCCTGAAATCATGATTGTGGATGACCTTGTTAGCCCCAATGTCTTATTCTTGTTTCTGCAGCATTCAGTGCAATGCTTGGTGCAAAGCCAGCAGCAGCAGAATGAAATATGCAAAGCAGATGAATTATCAGTCTCAGGAGAGGCTAAAATGCAGAAGGGGAAAGACATTTTGTCTCTGCTGTCCATTTATTTAATAAACACATTGCCAACTGGGCTTTCCTCCCTTCTTCTATTCTCTCTCTCTCTCTCTCTCTCTCTCTCTCTCTCTCTCACACACACACACACACACACACACATACACACACACACTCAACCAACACTGATCTGCAGTCCATTTCCCTGGGTAGTAGTCATTTTCTCTCATCTTTTCTCATTGGTGTCATTGTTATAGCACTTCCTTCATTTGGTTTAGCAATCAACATTAGTTGTCTTTGCCACTTGACTACAAGCAGGGAGTTTTCCAGTCTGATTCAAAACTCTTATGGAGTTTTGTGGACTCCATACTGCCTAGCACATAGCAGAAACTCCATAAACCTTTGTTAAATAAATGGTGATCTTCAAATGAATGACATTTTCTAATCAAATAATAAATCAACCAGGTTCAGATTCAAGATGAAGAAAACAATAGACCTAATTAATAGTGAGCTTTTCTTCAACTCGGAGAATCAAAGTCAATCTTGTGTCTAACAGCAGAGCCAGAACCATAAATTACTGATTCAAAAATCAGTGTATTAAATTGGCATTTACATAACAACAAAATTAGAAAGTCTTGGCATTGTGCTTCTATAAATTCTCCAGCTGTTTTTAGATTTCCTTCCACCACAAATTTAATGTTTTGCTCAATATGTTAAAATTGATAATAATAACAGCAGTAATAACAGCTAATATGTGTACAATATTTGTTAGGTACTTTTTATACTTGTTGGTCTACTTAATTCTCACAGTGCTATAGAGTTTTATTTGTAACACCCATTTTCACAGGCAAATGAACTAAGGCACAAAGAGATTATGTTATTTGCATAAAGTTATACGACTTGTAAGTAATGAAACCAAAATCTCAGTTCCAAATCATTTAGCCCCAAATCAATTGAATCCAAATCTTTGAATCCAAAAATCTTTTGATGTTTTATTATTTCTTATAGAGTCCCCAAAACACCACAGGGTGGGTATTGTTCTGAATTTCATACAAGGGCATTGAGAAAAGGAGACCCTAAGGGACTTGAATGTCACGAAACCAGGGAACTCACGCCTCCTGTCTCATAACACAGAGCATCTTCAGTTGAGACACGGCACTCTTCTGGATAGTAAGAACATGTAGAACCCCTCCAGGTTTTTGTTCTGAATAATCCATTCAGCATTAATATGACAGTGAAGCTTAGTTGTCAACTTGACTGAATTAAGAGATTCCTGGAGAGATGACTGGATCATGGGGGTATATACTCATCAGCAGATTAATCCATCAATGTCCACAATGGAATGTGTCTGTTAGGTGGTGGGACATGGTTGGAGGAAGTGGGCCACCTGGGGTATTTCTTTGGGAGATATATCTCTTCCTTGGGCTCTTTCCCTGAGCTCTGCTTCCCAGAGTCCATGAACTAAGCAGCTTTACTCCAACACACCCATCTGCCATGATGTTCCTGCCTTAGAGGAAGTGGGACACCTGGGGCATGTCTTTGGGAGATATATCTCTTCCTTGGGCTCTTTCCCTGAGCTCTGCTTCCCAGATTCCATGAACTAAGCAGCTTTACTCCACCACACCCATCTGCCATGATGTTCCTGCCTTGGAGCCAGTGACTATGGACTGAATCCTCTGAAGCCATGAGCCAAATTAAACTTCTCCTTTAAGTTCAGGTGTTGGACATTTTTTTCCCCAGAAACTGTAAAACTGATCAATACAATCAGTAAGAGACCCTTATGTTGGGTTATAGGGTGATCCACTAAAAATGGGTTTATTTGGGGAACTATCATTTCCACTTGAGAAGTGGCTCCCACTCAAGGAAAGTTTGCCACGTGGAAAGACCCATAGGAAAGAGTCATTTCAAGGTAAGAGATGAAGGAGATATTCCAGCTCCCTGAGTCTGGGGCAGAAGCAAAGGAATTTGAAAAGGAAAAAGGAAGCAGATAGAAGTAGAGTCTTAAAAGTGCTGCAGTGACTGAAAATAAACAGAGTGTAATGAACGGATGTTGTAAAGAAGAAAATGAAAGCAGACAGATATAAAAATTAATTTGCAGGAGACAAAACCCTGTATATTTCAGCTGATGGCAGCTCCTGTCATGCAGTTCTCAAGCTCTTTGAATCCTGCTTAGTTCTCTTGTTCCCTTTAAACCAGAGGGAAACCCTTTGGTTCTACCTTCACAGCATATGCAGAAACTGACCAGTTGCCCTACTTCTGTTTCTCCCACACTGGTTGAAGTCACATCATCTTTCCCCTATATCAATGCATAAATCTTTTAATCTGGCCTGCCTGCCCCACAGTCTAACTTTATCACAACAGCCAGGGCACTACCACTAAAATGTAAGTCAGGCTGTGTTGTGCCCCAACCCCTAAGTCCTCCAACAAGATCCTGTTTCCCTCAGAGTAAAAGCACAGTTTTTACAAGGTCTGGCTCCCTTGGGCTACTCTCCCATCACTCACTCCCACCCAGATCCACCAGTCTTTCCCCAGGCACATACTTTTTGTCTGCTCGGCTTTTCTGGTACTGGGGTAGAGAGTTTTCACACTGAGCTATATCCCCAGACCTTTTTTTTTTTTCCTTTTGAGACAAGGTCTTGGTAAGTTGTTAAGTTTCCCAGGCTGGGCTGAAACCTCTGCTTCCAAAAATGTTGTGATAACCAGCTTGTGTCGCCATGCCCAGTGGCACTTACAATCCTGGAGCCAGCTCTTCTCTCTCTCTCTCTCTCTGGACCTCATTCCTCACCTTTTTCAGTTTTCTGCCAAAATATAGCTTCCTCAACAAGGCCTAATGGCACCACTGTTAAAACCTACAACATGCACTCACACCCCCATCTGTAACTCCCACATCTACCTAACTTTTCTATTTTTTTTCCTAACACTTATAACTTTTAATGTACTATGTACTTTAATTATGGATCATTTTTACTCTCTATGGACTGTCTCCCCCATTGCAATGTCACTCCATAAAAGGAGTGATATTTTTGTCTATTTTGTGTAGTAATGTGACCCAAGCACCTAGAGCCATGTCTGAAATATTGCAGGTGTTCAATGACTGATCTATGAATGAATTCATTTTGGTGCCAATAATACTATTTTATTTGTCCCAAGCTAAGAAGAAAATTTAGAAGGCTTTATTATATAAGTGTCTTCTTATCAAGTGAGAAATAAATGATGTCATAGAGTAAATGTTTCACACTGATACAAATTTTAAATAGTGTGATAAAGTGAGTCATACATGGCAAGTGAGACTGCAAGCATATTTAACACAAAAGAATCAACCCTTCGCAGAACCTTCTCCACATTTAGAGGAGAATTCAATTTCACAAACCAAAGTCATCCATCAAGCTAAATCAATGCCCATTTGAACTTTAGTTTCACTTTGATTTAATTCATAAATTTGTTATGGTTTTATAATTATATGAGAATTCATAACCGTGATAAGTTTATAGATGTCTTCTATTTGTTTCAGTTAAAACACACAAACACAAAATAATAATTTTAATGAGCCCTGTGGATCCACAGAAGTTTTCTTCTTTCACAGAAGTTTAGAAATAGAGCTGATTTTCACTTTTGGGGACTGCATGTATGAGAGGGGCTTCAACCTCTTATCTGTCCAGATGTGATTCAACTTGGACTCATTGACGTTTCTCTCTTCCAGGTCAGCCAAGCTTATTACCACTCTCACCTCCTGCAGTTCAATAATTTGCACCATTAGTCCCCCAAACATAATTAAGCACCCACACTATGCCAGGCAGTGATCTTAGTGTTAGATATGCAAATAAGAAAATAGCGAAGTATCTGTTAGTTGGGGCCATTTAACACCATCCGAACTAGTGTAATACCTTATGCATGAATCACATTCTATAGTTTACAAAATAATCCGAAGTACACTCGCCTTTGTGGCAAGGAGTTAGTTAGATAAGGAATCTGATTGGGGATTAAGTGACTTGCTCAAGGTCACCTAGCTAATACTGTCAGAATCCAGAACTCAAGACCCGATTGTTAACCCTTCACACTCTACCTTTGGCAGCATTTACTGTCTACAACCACTGCAGCTTCATCTCCATTCCCCTTCCTCTCTTACCTCCCCACTTTCTGCCAAGTTTCCCCAGGATTTCTGATCTGCTTCTGAGTGGAAGGATCTCAAAGCAAAAACACTGTTCCTTATGCTTGGTGGGTTCCTTCCTTGTTTATGGAGGTGTGTGTATACAGGAGCAAACATAAGGTCTAAAGGACAGCATGCAGCCAGGGCCATTGGCAATAATGAAATATCAAGTCCAGAGCCCTCAGTGTTCCTAGCTTTTGCAAATACAGCCATGCTTATGTGTTTGGGAAAAATCACATTAATGAATCAGGATGGATATTGTGTCTGTTTGGCTTCTAATAGCATCACCTGGCAGATGGAACAAAGACTACATTCTTGCCGCATTATCCAATCTGTGATATGTGCTGTCCTATAAATGCCATCTGCCATCTGGACACAGAGTATCACATGACACCCTCAAGGCACTGCACCAGATCTGATTCTTCTCAGATTGGCTAGTGACCACCGTGAACCCCAGGAAAGTCTCACAAGGGCTGAAGAACCCAATTTCACTGCGACTTAATGTTGTACATCTACAGGCCATTCTAGGTCTAAATCATAACACGTACCATTAGGTTTATAGCTATTCATCATGGCTTGGACATGATGTGAGTGTGTTCGACAAAGATTCACACGAGAAGCTTGGTCCCAGTATGGGGATAAGAGCTGGTAGGATGTGTAAGAGGCAGGGCCTAGTATGAGGTCATGAGATCATGGGGGTGCTGCCTATAGTTCTCATTGGTTAACAGTTATTTCTTGAGAAAGGGGTTGAGATAAAAAGAATAAGAATGGCCCTTCCCTGGTCTCTGGCTTCCTGTCTCCCACACACTCCCAACATTGTGTTGCCATTCACCAGGATCCCGATTCTTAGCAAAGCCAAGAAAATGCAAGTGCCATGTCCTTGAATTGTGAGCTCATGAATTGTGAGCTCAATAAATCTTTTTATTTATGTATTACTGACTCCCAAGTATTTTGTTATAGCAACATAAAGCATACTAATACAGTATCACATTTTACTCTCATAACTATTCTGCATGGTAAAGTGGAACAGGTATGATTATCCCCAATCCATAGAGAAAATATTGGGGGGCCAGCAAGGTAATCAATTTTACACAGCTGAGGCAAGAAAGAAGGTTACTAACTACAACACAAAGGCCTTTAGTATTTGGAATCGGTTTATAATCCTGACTCCATCTCTGGCCAATTATGTCATTTGAGCAGGAGTTTACTCAGTGGTAAATGATAACACTGATTTTTGAGTTTTGATGATCTAGGCAGATGCCTGGCTCAGAATAGAGAACTAATGAAGGGCTGATATTACTTAAATTTGATAGTAAACCACATCTAGATATGATTTCCTTTATTAAAAAGCCTCTACTTTCAGGGAAGAGAAATGAAGGGTACAAAGACTTTTAAATGAAATCTATCCAATAGAAATGCCAACCAATATTAGCACCCTGTAAATAGGGGAGGTTGGGACCTATGGGAAGGTGGTGGGGGCACAGCCACAGCCAGGCAAGGCCAGATGGGACATGCTTGGGCAACACCATTTCTACTTCCAACATGCATTCATGCACCCTGCACTTCCTTCTGTGATCCATGTTGTGACTGGGTTTTACTTTAGTTCTCCTTGCATATTCTTTCTACCTTACTCGACATCAACAGGTCACCCTTTTTCTCGGCCTGCTCACCCTCAAACTGACATCCCAGTCGGCCAGTGAGTTGGTGGTCCCTCAGATCCACCCTAGTAGGAAGGGATTCTCAGTCATTTAACCTTCAGCAGGAGCTGTACTGACATTGGAACTACGAGCACAGTGGAGACACTGTTGCTGGCCTTGAGAAGCTCATGTTCCAAGCGGGAGACAGAGGAGTAAATCAATATTCAAGGATAACCTCTTACTGTAGATAATTGGGGCTGATAAACTTTTGTGAAAGAGACTACTTGAAGCTACTCTTAATTGCTGCTGTTAATGAGTTCAGAGCCTGTTCTATAAATTTTATGAATGATATCTGATTTGATCCCGACAATAACTGAAATTATTTCCTATTTTATAGTTCAGGAAATTGAGGCTTGGGGAGGCTAAATAGCTTACCCAAGGTCAGACAGCTGGTTATCAGGGAGACAGTGTTAAGCCCAGATCTGGCCCATCTTTCAACAGTGCTATTCCTAGAAGCATGGAAAGTGGCCGGGGGTGGGGCATACATGGTTCTAGGCCAAAAACCACAGCTTGAGGGGAAGGACATTCAGAGATCTTAATAACGAAGTCAGGGGCCTTTCTGCACATTCTTACCCATATTTTTGTTCAGGCATATGCCCCCTCCTTCCCTAACTGGTGCCTCCTGACCATTCCCAAGACGTCTCCAAAGATCACAGGTTCTGGAGTCAGACAGCCTGGTCCAGAACTCAGCTCCACCACTTCTTGCAGTATCCAGTCAGTTAATCCCCTTTGTGCCTCAGGTTCCTCATCTAACAAATGAGGAAAAGCAAGCACCTTCTTCAGAGTTTCTAGGAAGAATCATTGATTTCTTGTAAAATATTTCGCATGATGCCTTATACAAGTGGTGAATGCTTTAAAGATGGTGTGTACACTATTTTAGTAATAATTGTTATTACTACCTGTAGGAGCCCCCATTTCCTATTGCATTCTTCATCTCACTATTCCCTAAATACACCTTGCACTTTTCATCTTCAAGACTTTGCTCAGAGTTTCTTCTATTGATACACCCTTTTCTCTGTCTCACAGGTCTTATTTCATTCATCTGGATGTCCATTCATTATTATCATCTGTCACACTGTAAGTCTTCAACAACTGTGTTAATAATACCACTAAACATACAGTGAACTAGAGCCTATCCAAAATTCAGTTAGCCACACAAAAATCACTTTCTTACAATGTAATGTTTGCAGATTGACTGCAAGATGCTATAGTATTTTCTGAATCAGAGAAAATTGAAGTTATGTTCCATACAGGATGGTGAATGGGGGCAGAGGTGCAGTAAGAAAGAAGGAATATGTCCTGGTGTCCTGTTCCATAAAAAGGTGATGATAGCTAATCATAACATTGTATATTTCAAACAGCAAAGGAGAGGATTTTCAGTGTTGTCACCACCAAGAAATGATAAATGTGTAAGGTGATGTATATGCTAATTACCCTTCTGTGATCATTGCAAAATGTGTATATGTGTGGAAACAACACATGGTACCCCATAAGTATGTACAATTATTATGTGTCAATAAAATAAATAACAACAAAACAGAGTGCAAATTTGTATCAGGTGCCATACCTCCATAGGCCATGCCACTCTCCACCCCAAGGCAGCTATGATGTCATCTGAAGCTGGTCCCACTTTTCCCAGGGGCTCTGAGGACACCTGACCAGTACTTTTTGGAGTGTTACTCACCAGGAAAGACTGATGACTTCATTAAATCAACCCCACACTCCTTAATGTTCATCCCCAATATGGCCTGGCTGAGGGCATGACCAAAAGCAACTGAAGACACAAAGAGGAAAGCAAATGTTCTGCCTCAAGAAAGCAAGGAGAAAGAAATGTCAATATTAAACATTTTTAGAAAAAGATTGTCTCATTACTATTAGTGGAGGTACCGGGGACTGAACTCAGGGCCTTCACACTGAGTTACATTGCCAGACTCTTTGCATTTTTTATTTTGAGACAGGGTTTCAATAAGTCACAAAGTGGCCCAGGCTGGACTCGAACTTGTGATCCTCCTGTCTCAGCCTCCCGGAGTTCTGGGTCTATTGGTATGCACCACCAGGCATACCAATGCTTTGTCTGCTTTTTAGAGTAAGACTTTCTCCCCGTTAAACTGGTAGTTTAACATTATCCTTAATGAGTGCTATATATTACAGACTCTAGTCATAGGTACCAGAAAAACCATAATATAAAAACTAGTTTAAAGGCTCTGTTATATTTGTAGAAGAATTTTTAAAAACTACCTTGAAAATATGGACAAATATACATTTTATTTTAATGAAAGCAACTCTCAGAAGCTATCACAACTAGAAAGGGAGCTCAGACAACAAGGAAGATGAGGAGGGCCATGTCCTCCCAGGACTGAAGGACACACAGCACCTTCAGCCTCTGTGCTTCCCAGGCACAAAGGGTTCATTGGCAGTGTGGTCAGTCAGAGGCGTCCCCAGACATCCTAGCCACAGCCAGCACTCACCGTGCAGAGAGGAGCTCAGCATCTTTCATGACAGTCACCGTGTCCCCTGTGTCCTGACTACTGCTTGGTGTGAGTCTATTACAAAAGCACCTAAATATGTCATCCTGCTAAACATGAGGTGTGATTACAAGAGGCACCTGGCTAACACACTGACACACACCAGCGCCACCGGCTATAAAGTGTGATGCTGTTTGGCTGCGGGGTGACTGCTCCAGGACTGATTTTGTGGGCAAGCGGAAGAGTATTCCCGCTAGCAATCCCAGGCAGCTTGCAGGTAAGAAAGCTTTTAAGAGGTAAACAAGATTACCTGTAACTGTTAACAAAGTGCTAGTGACAGCCTTACCCCAATGGTAACCATCACTTCTAAACAATTAGGAATCCCTTTACCCTGCTCCAGGAAAGCTGGCTCACTCCCAGGGCTGGATCAGAAGAAAGGAGAACTGAAGTGTGGTTTTGCTTTTGTTTTGGGGTTGTTGTTTTTTTTTTCATTTCTCTACTTACATGGTGTTTTCATTCAACCAACACTTATTGAGTACCTTATGTATCAGGGATTATTCTAGACATAGAGGACACAAAAACAAATAAGTCCCGGTCTTCTAACTTAGGGGCTCACTGTCTTGGGGGACGGTGGAAGAGCACATAAATAAGGACAAGTTTAGAAACTCACATTTGTATGAGGTTCTCCATGCTGTATTCATCTGCTATTTATAGCAAGTCTGCGGGGTAAGTAGGTAGGAAAATATTATGTGCCAGTGTCCAGCAGCTGAAGGCTCAGCGGACACTTCTGTAGTGAATAAAGTTAGGTCAGAGAGAGCTAGGAAGCTGTGATCTTCAACCCAGAAAACAGGCAGTGCCATAGAGGCATCTGCACCAAGTGCAAGTTTAGATACCTTTTTTATACACAAAAAGCTACTGCTGGGGTTCAGGAGCTAGGGTAGTATTAATGCTCATCAACATTTTACGTAGAAGTTACTTTTTTTTTTTCGAGACATGGTCTTGCTTTGTAGCCCAGGCTGGCCTCGAACTCACTGTGTAGCCCAAGCTGGCCTCAAACTTGCAGTGATCCTCCTACCTCAGCCTCCAAGTGCTGGGATTACAGGTGTGCATCACCATGCCAGGCTTTAGAAGTTACTTTGGAATTACAAAATGTCTTTACATCCTTTTTAGATGGTCAGTGTTTCCTCAAGGGCTTTAATCATGTAAGAAACTCATGAAAGAAATTTAAGAAAGGTCCGTTTTTTTTAATTTAAACCAGGTCCTACCCCAAGGCAGGAGGATCTTTAAAGAACAATTTCTTTCCTGGCATCACTGGGCTGTGTGTTCCTTGGACAGCCAGGCGGCCAAGTGTCAGAAGGACCGTACAGAGTGTAACCTTAACACATCATTGTGCTCTGTGGGATTTCATGAGACCCGAGACCTAACAAATGACTATAAATGTTTTATAGATTGATGCCTTTGTTTCTTTACTTAGCTGACAATGCATACTATTTTGGGGCTCCCTACCCCTTTGTCTCTCAGGCCCACTGGTGTCTAACCACCTACCTAACAATGGGTGAGCTGGGCAGGAATAAACTTGGGAGTTGCTGAAACAGTCCACAACTTTGTATTTAGAACCAGGAGTGTGTGAAGCCACTGCGAGGTCAATTTGTCGATGGTCTTATCCTGAAACTCAGGGATCTGAACAGACCGATGTTAAGTCAAAGCTCAGAGTGATGAACACAGTGGTTTTGCTTTGATAAACATAGTTTATCTATATTGCCAAGTCATAGTACAGTCCGTTTTGAGAGACTGGGCTTTCTGTTTTCAGTTCTTGGTCCCCTTTTCTCTTTATCAGTGGTTAGTAATATTATTTCAGTTTTATAAGTGAAGAAACTGAGAAACAGTACTACCTTAGTCTACACCATCCGAAGCTGATGCACCAGCCCTCTTCCCCCAACCCACACACACACACAGGTTTCCTGACTTCAAATGGGGCACACAATAATTTCCATTCACCTGGACAATCCATTCAAACTATAACCTCCTTCTTGCTTTATGCTTTCTGCCTTTTCTTCTATAGAACCTCAACTACATCTTACAGACTTGTAACCTAGTAAGTGACAGTATGGTCTTTGGGAGCGACCTGTCCAGCTTCAAAACCTCGTTCTGTCTCGTGTTGGATTAGCAGCCTGTGGCAGTTTACTAATCTCTGTACCCCAGTATTCCCTCACCTCTAAAATGAGAACAACATCATATCTCCCCCATAAGATCATTGTAAAGATACAAAGATACAATCTGTGCCTAAAGTATTTGGAGAACTGTCTGCCATATTCAAAGGGCCATCAGTTATTAAGTTTTATTTTCTGCTGTCTCTACAGGACCCAGCACAATGCTCTGCAAATGGATAGCTGTGGTGGAAAGCTGTGCTCCTCAAATTTTCATTTGCATGCAGATCATCTGGAGATCTTGTTAAAATGCAGATTCTAATTCTGCATTTTTTGAGGAGCTCCTGGGTGATTCCTGCTGGGACCACACTTCGAACAGCAAGTAATTCTTGGCATGTGGTCTTCAGACCCACAGTTTCAGTGTTACCAGAAAATTTGTTGAAATGCAAATTCTTTTTTTTTTTTTTTTGTGGGTACCAGGGGTCGACCTCAGGACCTCAGGACCTCGCGTGCTGCTGAGCGATATCACTAGCCCTTTCTTCCTATGTGGGTTCTGGGAGTCGAACTCGGGCCCTCGCGCTTGCCCGGCAGACGCTTATGCCACTGAGCCATCTCACTGGCCCGAAACGCAAATTCTTGCAATTACCCCACCTCCTACCCTCACCCCATCCCACCCCCAAAGCCCACTCTATTCTGGCATAGAGCCAGCAGTCTATGCTTTAACTAGTCCTCCAGGCGGTTCTGATGCTCCCACTGCTTGACAACCAGTGGTATGGAGGAAAGAACTGGCTGGAATCTGAAGTCTTGGATGGCACTCTGGACTCGCTACTTGAAGATCACATCATCCTAGACGAGTCGCTTAACCTCTCTGAGACTAGTGCTGAAGGCCCCAAATAGTTAATTCTTCTAAACCCAGAATGTGGCTACACAAGACCATCAGCCAAGATGGAGCCAGGTTTCCCCTTCTTGGGTTCCAAATGCAAATATTTTTGTAAATTTTGTAAGATAATACGTAATTAGGAAGTATTCAAAATGTATCTGATGAATGATTAAATGAAGAGGTGAAGCATCATGTATATAATTAACATACCTTTGGAAAGCCTAGACTGTTTCTTTACAAAAAGTCATTTATTATGAGGAAAATACCCAAAGTTGTTTACTTATATGGTAGACATTTTTCATCAGAAGCAGGTGTCTGATCATATGGTTTAATGGAGAGCTAGGATGTTTTATTTTAATACTATTAATAGATCAATGAAGAAAACAACTGTGCAGATAAAATGGCCCACTTATTTCAGAGCACAAGTACCCTGTATATGAATATTTTCCCATTTTTCAAACTCTATTACAGGCTGGAAATTTTCTGAGACACCCTAAGTCGACTGAGGTAGCCATTTGTACCTTCGTATCTGGCTGCTCTGTCCCCACTGGATATTTATGTGTGGGACTTTTTATTTGACTCTGTCAACACCATCACCAGCTGGTACTGCCTATAATTAGTTAAGTCTGCTTATGAATATGAGTCAGTCACTTCCACCTCAATCAAGAAATATTGCTTGAAAAGAATGATGGGAGTTTTATTTTTGGTGTATGTTTGGTAAATCCAAAAAAACTTTAAAAATAAATATTACCGAATGTTTGCTAAGTTCAAGATCATCAGTAGTAAATGAGACTTTCTGGGTGCTTTCCTTTTACCACAAAACTACCTACATAAATTCAAAATATATGTCTTCCCAACAAACCACACCTCTGACATTTGAGGATAATTTTCAAATATAGCCATCACATGTGACCTTGGTTAATGTACCCAAATCTAATAATCGCAGCGAAGGCAGAATGGTGTGGTAAAAAAACACTTTCAGTCAACAAGAGACCAGGGTTCCCATCCTCAGCCTGCTACTAACCAGCTGCATGGCTTTTCCCCAGATATTTGCCTTCTAAACCTGGTTTCTGCTATCTGCAAAGTGCGGCTCTGGAGTGATCTTACGAAGTTGCCTCTGTTTCTAACATTCTATTTAGTGCTTGGTACGGGCCCCAGCTGGACATAGGCATACACTGCTCCTGTGACATGTTTCCATATGGTGCCAAGCCCGTCCACTGATCCTGTCAGCTGCACTAGATGTGACCAGCTTAACGGCTGACTCTGAAGCCCTCACGGCTCCGGAGGCATCCACCACAGGACACAGCCTCAGGATATGCTCACTTCATACTGCTGGCACCTGTCTAACAGGCTCTCTACAACACATCCAAGAAACCAGCAACAGTGATTCTTGGTCAACATATTCTCTGTGCCACCTTACAGCTGGTCCCCCTGGTCTAATAAGTCTGTGTCATGGATCCATCGTGACATGGGAAAGATTCTGAGAATCATCCTGCTACCATTATCAGGAGGGAACTGTGATTCCACAAAAGGAACGATCCTTAAATAGGAGAAAAAAAAGTAGAGAAAGTTGTGGTGAGCCCCATCTCAGAAGAGCTGGGCCATCCTCACTCACACCCTGTTTGTTGGTGAAACCAGTCACACCAAAACTAGTGCCTATATCACAGCATGTCCATCTTGTAAGTTCACATATAGCTCTCTTTCCCTTGTGAGGAAACCAAGACCTTGAGGTGGATGTGACATGCCCAAGGTCATCTCTCTGTAGGGACATGGTGATCAGGATTTATCCCCCCCACCACCACCTCCCAGTATACTAGAAGTTTGAATCCAAGTACAGAGAGAAAGGAAAAATCAGGCATTGCAGGCAAGGACAGCTGCCTGGAGAGCTTGACTCCAAGATGCCCCTTTTAGGAAGCTGGTGCACTGTGGTACAAGGTTGATGACACGGGAAAATGATCAGATACAGCAAAGTGAATTTTGATAGGGACAAGCGCCTTGCAGGACACTCAGGGAAAACTGCCCAAATATAATATGCTCTGGAAATATTATATACAATAGGATATTCTGACTCATTATGCACACATAAAGCAGAGAAATATTGTAGTCTTGTAAGTCTAGAAGCTGAACATGAGTCAGCAGGAAGGCAATATTGTTTAATAAAGCAGGGATGGGATTCGGAAGCAGAGGCGTAGAACATTACACTCAGCACATTCGAGCTGCTCTTGCACTCTTATTATTCTCTAATTGTATCTCATGTCTAAGTCTTGTCTCCAAAATGAGATTAAAAGCTCCCAAAGGACAATCTAGGTTTGATTCTTCCCTTGAATCTTTTATACCACTGGAAAGAAAATTTTTATTAGAGAGAGAGAGAGAGAATTTGGAATCAGGTAGTGTTTTGGGACTCTAGAATCCCAGGAGAAATTTGCTTAAAAGACATGGATATAGAGATGGTGGGATATGAAACCAAAATTAAAAGTTGGCTTGACATAAGCCTATAAAAAAAATGAGTGCAGGGACAACCAATGACAACAGTACTGCCACTTATTGAGCGCCTGTTAATCTTCACAACGATGTTGCGGGGTAGATTTTAGTAGCCCCTCACACAGTCAAGAAAACTAAGACAGAGAACTTCAATTACACTGCGTGTGCTCATCAAACCACTAAGTAACTAATTTAGAGCTAGCATTCAGGGCTGCCTGAATTTCAAACCCTTCACAGGGGCCCCTAGGCCATCCAGAGAATGAAGAGCTTGTGTGTTCTGTTTATGCTGGAACCGACACACAGACCTCGCCCAGCGGGAAGCTCTTCTAGCTGTGTGAGCAACATTTTTCTGGCTAGGAGGGTGGTCACAGAGCGCACCAGTGGCCCAGCCTCACAGCTGCAGGGACTGAGCTGTCACACATGAGGTTAACTTCAGAGGACCCCCCAGGGGTTTGGGGGCTCAGGCCACCCTGCCTGCAGTCCCTGGGTCGGAGGAAGAGGTGAGCTCCGGCTGCTCTGGAGATGGTCCAGGGCTGTCTCTATTTGTGTCTTTTCTATGTCACGTTGGCAGATTCCTCATCCCATTTCTCTCTGTGAGCACTGTCCTTCTAATCACAATGTGAGGCGCCCTAAAGCAAGCTTCCCCAATATTAGCTGCAGAGAGAAATCAGCAAGATCCAAAGACCAGCAAAAAAACAGTGCAAAGACACAGAATAAAATGCTAAGTTGTTACAGATGCTAAAGAAATGTTGGCCTTACAGGTAGTTTTTTTTTTTTTTTTTCTTTTACTTGTTCTTAAAATTCTCTGAATTTCCTAGACTTTTAAATTCAAAATGATCTTTTATAACCAGAGAAAATAGTACTCATATTTAAAATAATACCAAAAATTGTAAGTAAACACCGACACAAGTTGTTTTCAGGAAAATACAGACAATTATATGTTCTATTATAACCTTTTCTATTGCTCCCTACTGGTAAATAATTTCTATTTTTCTGAACTAAAACATCTTCCTCCTGTGCCATATATAAAAACCAGTAAGCAAACATGTAAAAATATTTAATGTCAGCCAAGTGTAAAGGTTATAATGTTGACTAGTACAGGGATATCCTTTGAAATACAGAAACAGGCAGTCTACAACTAGTGGTCAGAGATGGCACATCAGGCAAAGATACAGATAATCCCTCAGCTGGGCATGGTGCCGCACACCTGTGATCCCAACACTCTGGGAGGCTGAGACAGGAGCATCACAAGTTGGAGCCCAAGCTGGACAACTTACTAACTTGTGAAGCCCTGTCTCAAAGTGGGGCTGGGGATGCAGAGCTTATGATGTAGCCCTGGGTTCTGACTCCAGGATAGCCAAAAAAAGGGTAATTCCTTCCCCAAGGTATTTGAGGCAGGCCCACTGGAACTCGGCGCACACAGGACAGCCTGGACTTTCGCAGTACTGTGGTGGCAAGCATTCTCAGGGCAGAAGCACTCCACCTTGTCAACACGAAGTGAAGGGCCCCTTTGCTGGCAATGAGACATGCATGGACAGCAAGAGAATTAAGACTTCCTTCATTTTTCTCACTTTGTGTATTCATATCTGGTCTCAAAAGGATCTTTTCAAATATAGTAGTAACTTCTCATTCTATTGCCCCAAAATGTCCTGGAAGACGTTTTAGAGAAATTTTAGTAGACATTCCTCAGAACAAGTGGACCTAAGAGGAGGGGGAGGTGATGCTGTTGCTGCTAGATGAGGACCACATTTTGAGTATGCTCAGCCTTTTTCATTACAGGAGAACTGCAATTAAAACTATACCTGCTGGGAGGCTGAGGCAGGAGGATCACAAGTTCAAGCTTGCTACTTCTTCAAGCTAAGCTACTTAGTGACTTAGTGAGACCCTTTCTCAAAATATATATTTTTAAAAAGAGCTGGGGATGTAGCTTAATGCAAAGGTCCCGGGTTCAGTCCCCAGTACTGAAAACAAAACAAATATGCCTGGATATAATTTGCTATCACATTCTCACCATTATATCTTTCGCCAATGGATCACAGAATAACAGTGCTTGATAGGACATGAATTAACTGGAGCTGTCATGCGTGGGTGGTGGGAATGTAAAATGTCGAAGTCACCTTGCAAAATACTTCAGCAGGTTCTTAAAATGAAGAATAAATTGAGTGATTTCCATGTCCTCATTCCTAGAATAATCAATTCAGACATTTTCTTGGAATGCATATGGTTCAGCCAGATATTTTCTGGGAGGCTGACTAGAGATAGCCATAGTTTAATGAAAAGAGCCTTCAACTTGAAGCTGGAAGTCCTAGATATGACTCCTCATCACTGTAAGTGTCTCCGAGACTCCATTTCCTCTCAGTGAAAGGAGCATTATAAAGTCTGCGCGACAGTGTTAGCGAGAGATTTAATGAGAGATTGTGGGAACTCCATGGACTTACACAAACAAAAACTACTTTATATCCTGAAATTGATTTCATGACCATTTGGGGCCTGGCAATACTACAGGAGAGGAGATACATATGGACACTGTGGTATACAACACAGTTCTCTCAACCTAGTAGAGAGTCTGGTGAGAGATGCAGTAAGTTTAGGCTAAAGACCTTTTATTAAAAAGAAAAAAATACAGTGTGAACTAAATGTTTCATTGCTAAAGAGGTTCACCAAAGCTGTTGGTGGGAGTTGATGGAAATGAGTCCCGAAAAATGGCAGGAAAGTCCACAGGAGCTGGGACATAAAGAATGAAGGAGATGGACTGATATAGGGGAGGAACAAATCACTGAAGCTAAGTAACTTCTTCTCATCTGTAAAATGGAGATTAAAATCAAACCTCACGGGCCTCTTGTGAGCATTAAATGAAACGATGTATTTACAAGCTTAGCACAGCACCTTACAAACAGTGGGCAATCACTGAATTTTTAGGCCTTACTTTGTTTTATTTGAATGGGTAATATAAACCCATGATTCAAAAAACCAAACCAATATCTAAAAAGTATGCAATGCCAGGTTTTGCTCGTGTTTTTCTTCTCCTCCAGCAGATTCCTGCCTTTCCCATAGGCAACTACTCTTATGTAACTCTACAGTGTGACTTTATACAAATGCAAACAAATATAAATATATATTCTTATTCCCCTCTTTTCACAAAGGTAATATACTATGCACTTTACCCAGTCCCCTGTTGATGGACACTTGGATTTCTTATGATTATAAATTGGTCGCAATGAATAACTTTTGTGTGCCTATCATTTTATATATGTATTTTTATTCCTGTGGGTTAAATTTATAGAAGTAGGAAAAAATGCATTTGTACTTTTAATACATATTTAAGCAGTCTCTTTATGGAATAGGACTTTGCAGTACTTGGCGCCTTCTACCTGTGTTCTCTCCTACAGCCTTGACCAAAAAGTGGCTGCCCTGCCACCAAACTTTGGATTTTGATACCATCTTCACTACTTAATCTACTAACTTTTGTTTCTGGACTTCCTAGTCGGTGTTATGGTCTGTTCACCTATTAAGATTTTAGCATCCTTGTTTTAATAAATGAGGGTGTATAATATGCTGATTATCTACAGGGGCCTGTCCCTCTCCCCTGCTCTTTGTTTTCAGAATTTTTCTAGTTATTCTTGCTTGTCTGTTTTTCCATATAAGGTTCAGAATCAACATTTTCTCTTTTTTTGTTTTCTTTCAAAGAGAAAAAAATAAAATAAAGTTTCAAAACAAGATAATAGGAGAGTAACAATGGTTAATACATTGTGTGTTACTATCTTTAGTTACTAAATTAGTTACTCAGAGTACAAAATATAGACATTTAATTGTCCAAACAATATGAGCACAAACCTTTCTTTTCAATGAACTAAGAGAAATTAATAATAAAACTATCTTAACTATCATGTATATGATATAGATAGATAGATAGATAGATAGATAGATAGATAGAGATATATTTGCTTTTCCTTTCCTTCTTTTCTCCTTTCCCCCATCCCAGTTTCTCTTTCCTTTTGAACAGTTTCTTACCATTTTACAATAGATATTGTACATTTTAGATCTTATTTACTCTTTCAGCTTCTCACACTAGGGAGACAATACAGTGTTTACACATGTGCGTCTGGTTTATTTCACTTATAAGTATGCTCTCGAGTTGCATCTATTTACTTGTAAAAATCTCCAGTTTATCCTTCTTTATGGCTGAGTAGTACTCCATTGTATACAAAGACCACATCTTTTTTATCCATTCCTTGGGTTGTTTCCAAGATCTAGCTATTACAAATTGTGTTGCTATAAACTTGGGTGTACGATGTTCTTAATTCTTCTGGGAAGATGCCCAGAATCAACATTTTCAATTCAGGGGGCAAGGATGGGGTGTCTTTCTTTCTTCTTTTATTAGAATTGAGTTAAATTTACAAATTAAGGAGCATTGACCTTTTTATGACTTTTAGTCTTCTAAGTAAGGACATGATGCACCTTTCCATTTGCTGAATTCCAGTACTGTGCTGCTTGTGCCATTATGGAGCACATCACACAGTAACTGACAGGTAAAAAGGCAGGAAAATAAAGGCTAACAAGTTATGATGGCAAAAGAAAACAGATTAAGCTACCCAAAAGCCAAGGGGCCCTGACTCCAAATACTGGCCAATGTAGTAAGAGCCAGGATCATGTCAGAAAGGAAAATGTGGAAGAAAAATTCATCATTACTTGGGTTTGATGCTTTCTATTGATTATTTAATTTAATCCTCATTTCATAGATTGTCACAATGTAATTATAAGCTCTATCGCTTAGACTAATTTTACCCATAAATGCAAAACTCTTGGGCTAGTATATGTCACATAGAAAGAGCCCCAAAATGTTAGATATTATAACATTAATGAAGATGAAAAGGGAGGAGGAGAAATCAAGGCTCTAACACACAAACAACCTGTCAAATGTCTTCAAGATCCATAATTCTAAGCCAGGCCAGCCAGTTTTTAAAGCCTATGCTCTTTGCACTGTACTATTCGGCATCTGGGGTAGTTTATTTAACTTAGCTTAACAAAGGTTTATTAAGACTCTGCTATTGCTTGAATATTGTGTTCCATTTCAGAAGTCACACTGGTGAAGGTGCATTAATTTATAAATAATAAAGGCAAAGACAATTGAATTATCTAAGTATGAAAAGCACAAAAGGAATATTCACAAGCTAACACAATCGATTTTGGAATGGAGTGGAGTAAGGCTGGCCTGAGAGATGCCTCGATTCAGGGACTTGAATCCTGGTAGGCTCACTGTCTCTCTGCCCCTCTGGTCCTGGTTGCTGGTTCTCTTCCTGTCTTCCTTCTCATTCCTGGTTCCTTGGGCTCCATGCTTTCAGGCTGGCTGCCCCATGGGCCAAGGCTCCCGTCTCTGTGGTAGGATTATACCCTCACCTCTTCATTTGAGCTCCAGTTAGAGAACTTCCCAGGCAGCTTCTCTGATCAGCCGCCCTGCTCTGCCCCCAGCTCTCTGGCCAGAGGGCTGAGGCTCCCGCTGCCCCACAATCACATAGCTGAAGTAGAGGAAGCACAGTTGTCCTTTGGAGAGTTGGGGGCTGTTCCCAAATGATAGAGCTTTTAGGCAGAGGGGACAACACAGGACAATGACAAAACTAAAGCATAGCACAGCTGCTCAATGGGCTATCATGCTGCCGGTTGAAAGTGTGTTTTAATTTTATATGATATAATAACATGTAATAATAATAACATGAAAAGTATGTTTTAATTTTAAAAGGATATAATAAAAGTATGGTTTAATATTAAAATATTATAATAAAAGTGTATTTTAATTTTAATTGCATATAATAACATACAATATCATGGGAAAGCATGGCCCCATGATAATAGATTAAGAAAAGCAAATAGACAATGGTATAAATACAACTATACAAAAGCCAGGACCAAAAAAACAAAAAAACAAAAACTTGTACATAGGAAAAAGATTTGGGAGACCGAGCCACATAAGGATTAAATTGCTGACCATGAAGGGACCTCTGGCTGTCTTGGAAAAGCTCATATTCAGTGCTCTGAAGTCAAGATAGCACCACAGCTAAGGAAGCTGAGGACAACTCCCTATTCCAGAGCAATAAAACTGCCAACCTTAGAGATCAAACAGTTCTCTTAATTAGCAAAATTTACTGCCTTCATTCTAACTTGGGCTTTGGGCTTTCATACCCTTTTCTTCCTGCATCCCTGAAATCTGTGAAAAAATCTGGGAGAGTCTTTGTCCCTACTCCCGGAGAGTTTTGAACTTCCTGGACTCCCCACAAACCATACCACTTGTCTCTTTTTACTTAAGCCGTTGGCCATACACTTGTTTTAGGAGGTTGGGGGCCTGATCAGTCTCCAATAAAAAGACTGAATTGAAAAGCTTGCATTAAATGTGAATACTGGGGCCAGGGATATAGCTCAGCAACACAAGCGCCTGCCTGGCAAGTCCAAGGTCCTCAGTTTAATTCCTCGTACCAAAAAACAAAAACAAAAACAAAAGGTGAATACTATTCATCTTTGTGTGCTAGGACAATTAGTGATTTCTCTCCCACCAACTTTTTTTGTTTTATTATTATTTCTGCTATGGCTGTAGTTTACACCCAGCCCTCAAACTTCTCTTAAAGTATCTATTTTTAAAAAGTATTTATTTTACTTTTATCAAAGTAATGCACATGTCTGAAAACAACAGTCCCCATACCCAGGGCCAGCCCTGTCAGTCCCACTGTCAGTCACTGTAAACTCTCCACGCTCTTCCTCTAAATGGAATTTCCGAACAATGAGTTCATATCGCTGTCTTGGTTTATCTGCTGTAGACAATATCTCTTCATTTCTTTTCCTGGTAATTAATGACCTAATTCTTAAAGTCATCCAAACATGCATGTGCACACTTCCTCTTTTTCCACTGTCCCTAAATAATTTTACTAAAATGATTATCTAAATAAGTAGAGAGAGATTGTTTAAGTATGAAGCTATAAATAGAGTTTTCCAGCAAACCAACTAGTGCCATTCTTTCTTTCTTGACTTCTTTCACTGAAAAACATCTTAAACAACTCCTTAAACAATGCTTGGACATAAATATTTACCGTCTTTACATATCTAAAATACCTTCTGCCAGCAATCTTGATAAATGGTTTGACTACATTTGGAATTCTTCATTGAAATCTAGAGAAGAGATGTCTTTCGATGTTTTCCAGAATCCAGTCCTGCTATTGAGTAATCCAGAGCCATTCTTGGCTGTGGGAACCAAGCTTTCCTTCTACTTAGATGCTTTTCTTTACCTCCAATGTTCTAAAATTTCAAAACTTTGCATCTCTTCCCTCCATTCACTATGTTGATGTTTGAGAGGCCCATTCAAATTGGTGATGCATGACCTGCAATTCTGGGAAATTTCTGTCTTCCTCGGATCAATTCCTTCCACTTTGTCTGCTCTTTCACATGAAAATCTTGGTATGATGATGTAGTAGTCAGCTTTCTGTCACTATGATAAATGCCTGAGATAATCAATATATATATATATATATAATAAAAAGGTTTTGTTTTAGCTCACAGTTTTGGAAGTTTCAGACCATGCATAGTTGGCCACATTGCTTTTGGGCCTGTGTTAAGGCAGCACATCATGGAGGGGAGTATGCAGTGGAGCAAAATTGCTCGTCATTGCCAGAAATGAAAGAGAGAGGAAGAGACAGTACCCCACTACCCTGCTCAATGGTAGGCTGTCCCCCAATGACCAGAAGACCTCCTTCTAGGCCCACCTCTTAAAGTTTCCACCACCTCTCAATAGCACCAAGTTGGGTACCAAGGCTTTAAGAGGGAGTGGCAGAAGGAGGAAGGAAGTAAAGCAAGGAGAGGAAGAGGGATGGAAGGAGAAAGAAACTTCTTGGATTTGGCATAGTGGAGATTCAAGACTCCAGCCAGAAACAGTACATGGACATTAGGTGAAACAGAAAGAAAACAAAAAAGTGGGAAATATACAAACTCTAAGGCTTCAAAGAGGAGAGAGGCTTGGATAGTCCTTGTTTTGGTCCACAGGAATTAATTTATTTACAATACAATAGAATACAAAATCATGTTTGTATAAATTAAAACAACACAGCAGAATATGCATATTCAGATTAAACCAATCCCAATGTGAGCCCAGTAAGAAACTGTAAGAATTATAGTAATGACAAATAAAAGGGGTGAAGAGTGCAAGAGTCAGCCTTTTATTCATCTTGAAATAGGTCACACGGTAACTGCTAAGAAACTAAATGAAATGTTAGAGCGGATTGCTGCTATCTGTATATGTTTAAGGTGTCATGTCATCAAAGCTGATTCAACTTTGTCCCCCTCTTTTAGGGAGAGGTTTTGAGGAAAATTACAAGCCAACTTTGTCTTGAAACATTGTAACTGAAAGGGAATATAGGAAATCATTTGGAAATCTAAAGGGTAGAAAATCTTCCCAAAAGAAGAGACTGCAGAGAAGCCGATGGATTGTGCTCGCTGACTTTGCACTGCGAGAAGAAATCGGCCCCACAGGTGAGTTTCCACCTATTTCAATAGTGCCCAACCCAGTGACAGATTCCTTCCAGGACCTTGCTTAAAAATGATGTCATTGGCCACTTTTCCTGCTCATTAAAATGAGAACCTTCTTTTTTAACTTCTCAAATCCACCAAATGGCATCAAAAGTTAAGGTGATGTGTTCTAATGTCCGATGGTGGAGGTCACATCCAGCTGTACACTCTCAAGGATCCTAACCTCCCAGTTTCTCCATCTGTAAAATGCAGATGGTAACAACAGGACTTCCTCATAGGAATGGTTATCAGGGTTAAATGAGAGTAAAGTGTGGAGACCAGCCTGACATTTTGTGGGGATTCAAGATTATAAGCTAGAATTTCTTCCAGAAAAAAAAATGTTAATAATGTTTATTAATATTATTCATTGCTCTATTCTGAAAACACACATAACGTCACTTATTTTTCATAGTAACTTGCCCAGGTAAGCTTTAATACCCACTTTTAGATGAAAAAACCTAAGACAAAGAGTTAAGTGATTCACCATAGCACACACAAGTATAGAGATGGGTTTTTACTCCAGGTCTGTCTTCTATCGAGTTCTATTGTACCTGTTAGAGTTAAAATTAAAAATAAAATCTTTGCCACTTCTATAACTGACCACAGCTGACCTTGCAAAAACTCAGTATGAGACTTTAATCCAATAATGTGAGATATTTCGTGGAGGATGTTTTATGAGCAAAGCACTGAACAATACAATGATGAACTGCCATAGAGCCATGACCTTGATTCTGGAGTATACAAAAGGGCCACAGGAAACAGGTGTCAGCTGATCGTGTTTGGGTGAAGCAGAACAGAAACTGTGCTCAACAGGACTGTGAGAGCACAGAGGAGGAAGCAATTAATTCTGGAAGAGTGATAAGGGAAGCCCTGAGGGTAAGGCTACAAATAAGCTGAGCTTGGAAGGTTGCAAAGATTTTGATGAGTGGAGGAAGTAACGGGCATTCTGGGCCTGTCTGAGGTGAGGAGGAATGCATACTGTGTGCTTGGGGACCAAGCTGGTGATCAGTGAAGAAAACTGCGGCATATACCAAAGGATGTAATAGAAAATAAGGCTGGAAAATGAGTAGGGGCTAAGGGCAGACCATGATGCCCCTGAATGCTTGTTTAAAAGACTGAACTATATTAAGAGATCAGCAGGGAGCCATTAAAAGTTTATGAAGACAACTCCAGCAACTGCTTCCATGATGGGTTAGGAAAAGAGATTGATGGAGACGGAAGGCAGGGGAGAGGAAGGCTGAGAAGGACTCTAAGTAAACAGTTCAGTTCAGTCTTTCAGGGATCTCTGTTCTGCACAATTCCCCAAACACAGGCATCTGTGTGCATTTACAAAATGACTACTTTCCAAGACTTCCTCGAAGGAAAGATACTGGGAACGGACATTAAGGAAGATCTCTATGACCCTGCTTCCCTCTAAACTTCTCCAGGGCAGTCACTTGCATGATCTTTTGCAGAGCATGGGTGTTGCAGTGCATACAGAATAGTCCACCGTGGGTGTTGCATGGATACAGTCGAAGACAGGGATGAGAAGAGAAGACCACATGGTGGGGGCCATCTCTGGGTTTCTGGCCCTTCCAATCAGAACAGCCCA
Organism: Erethizon dorsatum; assembly: GCA_028451465.1. Taxonomy (NCBI): domain Eukaryota; kingdom Metazoa; phylum Chordata; class Mammalia; order Rodentia; family Erethizontidae; genus Erethizon; species Erethizon dorsatum. The sequence goes on from CM051834.1 coordinate 85,203,706, forward strand.
CTGTCATAAAATGTGAGGACAGGGGTTTTGTCTCTTGTTCTCCACTGTATCCCCAGCCTAACACAGTGTCTTGCACTATAACTGCTCATTTTTTTTTAAACGAGTAAATAAATGGGTAGAATGACTTGGAATCGTATATGATTCCATGCAAATAGGAGGAAGAAAAGAAAAAAAGAAGGTTTGGAATCGATCTTCTGAGCAAAACTATTTGCCAACTTCCAGGGATGCCATGATAGTATTTAACAAACTTGAGAGGAAATCCTTTCTTATACTGGACCAAAATGTTTTATTCAATAGTGTAAACTGCTTTTTTCTCTCTTGCCCTTGGGAAAGATGGCATGAATTCATTCACGATAATCATCTACTTACTGCAAACAAGTGAAAAAGCTGGTTTTGCTTTTTATTTTGTTTTTGCCTTTATCAAGTACTACACCAGAGTGTGCTTTGTGTGCCATGAATGGAATAGCGCCTCCAGGAAAAGATGTTTGCTGGCAGAGTTGCGGAGGGAGGGAACCCATGAGACACACTCAATGAAGAAAGCAAGGTAATACGCATAGTGAATGGGAAAGAGGGCAGCACAGGTAGTTGGCAATACCTGGATAGCAGACTTATCCATTTGTGAGTTGTCTGGCCTTGACTGAGCAACTTAACTTTCCTAGACCTCAGTTTCCTCCATTATTAAACAAGAATATTAACTAATGATTATAAAGCTAAGGTATGTCAAATAACTAGCACACTGGCTAACACACAGAAGTGTTTAATAAGTACCAACCTTTATTTTATTTATTTATTTTTTTTTTTTATTTTTATTTTTTTTGTGGGTACCGGGGGGTTGACCTCAGGACCTCGCGCGCCAGCAGGCGCCCGTGCTGCTGAGCGATATCACCAGCCCCTTTTTCGTATGTGGGTTCCGGGAGTCGAACTCGTGCCCTCGCGCTTGCCGGGCAGGCGCTTAAGCCGCTGAGCCATCTCACCGGCCCCTATTTTATTTATTTTTAAACATATGAATACTTTATTGATCTTACAAAAATTATTTTAACATCTTCACTTAAAAGGAATAGGTTAAATATATTGGCACATATAGGCATGCATCATAAATGCAAATTTCTCTTTTCTCAGAAGAATCTGTGAAGTGTGAAGGCAGTGATTATTTTCATACAAAATTAAATGTAACTCATATTTAATTTATATACCAAGATCAGTCACAATAATGTGGAACCTGATAGCAAAATTATTTGTGCCATTTGGTCTTATATTTTCAAGCAAAACTGCATATAGGATTATATGAATAAATTTTTAACTTGGATATTATATAAGATTCACATACTCCTTTGGTAATAAGACAAAATATCACATTTCTTTAAAATGTGGCAACCTTTATTTTAATGGACAAGGACATGAAATACCAGTATGGTCCTATCTCTTCCTAGAAAAGTGAATTTACAATAGTAGTAAAACTTTTCATGAGAAGCAAGTGATTTAAAACTGGAACAATTGCAAAATTCAAAAGAAATTTGGGTTGTGCTAGAACACTTAGGAATCATTATTTGTGGTACCTGAGGATACCTAGAATTTAGAGATAGAAAATGAAAATGGGGGTCTGGGTCTGTTGCTAACCTTATCCTGTGGTGGTACATTGCAGAAAGTCTCGGTGTCCCCAAGAAGGGTCCAGTGAGGCTAACATCAGGCCATCACATTTTCATTCATTCATTCATTCTTTCATCCAACTGAGCACTTCCTCTAAGTCAGACTGATGAAGTGAGCTACCCCTAAAGAGTGAGAGACCTTCAGAAAGAAGAGGAGCTAACAGCTGAGAAGAGCTCTTTAATTCCAAGCAAGGGGAGAATGTGGAAGACTGAGAACCACCTGACCAGCCAGGGCTGTAGACATAGACACAATTGTTAAGTTCAGGCAGCAGCAGCCTTTTCCAGTCCTGCTCCTTATGTGGCTGTCTGTGGAAGACTGAATTAATGGCTCCAATTCTTTACCCCTCCTTGTATCCACTGGTGCATACCCCACCTCCACCACCATTACAATATGAGAGCAGCAGAAATTTGAAAAGCCCTCGCAAGATGCGGCTTCCTCTCTCCTGTGAGAAGAGACGAGACTGTTCAGACTGGTCCCAGGAAGATGAAATATGGCAAAGCTGATTTCCAAACATATGAGACCAATCAAAATCAGCATAGTTACCCAGATAAGTACAGTCTAGATCAGCCAACATCCAGATTTTGAAAATACAGGAGTCTTGATCTAAGCTAAATTTGCAAGCAATTATTTGCACACTGTTTTTGACCATAGCTAACATGTACAGGCTTACATTGCCATAATTCTTTTTGGTCTTTTTAGCACTGAGGATTGACTGCTGGGCCTTTGCAATGAGCTACAGCTCCAAACTTTTTATTTTTTGATTTTGAAACACGGTCCTGTTAAATCACTCAGTTGTCCATGCTGGGCTCAAATTTAAGACCCTCCTGCCTCAGCCTCCTCAAGTGTTGGGATTATAGTCATGTGCTACCATGACCAGTGTTCCATAATTCTTTTACTTAAAAATTCCACCGTGCAAAAAACCCTGAAATTTATTTGAAGTTTAAAACATGTCTGCTAAAGCTGAAAAACTGACCATCCCACATGATATGTGATCTACACAAATTGAGAACAAAGACTTCAGCTAAAGTAATACTTTCTTTTCTTTCATATATGAGGAGAGGATAGGGAGGGGGCCATGAAGAAACATGCAACACGAAACCCTCTCCTCAAAGGGAGTCTTACCTGGAATACCTGTGTGAAAACACACCAACAATCTGCTTGAAAATGAAATGTCTTCCTCAGGTCCCTAAGGTAAATCCTCCTGAAAATCTAGAGCCATACAGGGACCACTTTGAAAGTATAAATCCTAAGTAAGAAATTTATTTTTAAATGGAATGCTCTAAGATTCATCAGCCCTCAGTGGACTGTGCAGAATGAGGCTTAAGATGAGTTTACACTGAATCGGCTGGGCATAGGAGCAGGACTAGAAGATGTGTAACCTAGTGTTTTTCTGCCTCTGAAGAGATTTTACATAGTGTATCCATGATGGGTTATTCACTAAAACAGAGCTGCTGGGTTCACATAGGGTTATAAAGACCATTTTAATTCAACTAATACTGTAACTGATTAGGTGAACTAATACAATTGCTTATAAAAACATGTTTTCTTAGACTTTGTAATAAAGCTCACGGTAAGAGGTTATATCTCTAGCCATTAAACAACAACAAATCATTTGCAGATAAAACCTTGCAGCTGCACTTCCTGTACTCTTTCCCTTTCTCTTCACTTTTTTCCTTCCATTTCCCCAAAGTATTAATCCTGATGCTGTGGATGCCATAAAGTGGAGGAGAACAGGGTGTCCACCTGTGCTGGAAGGGTATCAGAAGTAAATTTCAGTGACTCAAAGTGGGGTGTCAGGTCCCATGTAGCGTGTCCATCAGGAAAGTGCCCCTGCATGAGGTGCTGAAGTCCAGACAGGGTGGGAAAAAGATTCACGCCCAGCAACAGCCCGACATGAGGTTACTGGAGCCTAGCAAGCATGAGGAGGGCATCACACATAACGGAAGCCTAGCGTGGGTGATCAGTGCCTGAGGGTGGTGATGAGGACATCCAGACTTGTAAAAGTCTGGGTGTACATGATCAAGAGGTGGCCTGGTGTGAGGAGTCAGTGTTGAGAAAGGGTTCAGATCGAGGGTGTGGCTCAGGGAATGAGATGGCAGGTGGGTGGGGTTCACCTACATGAAGGGAACCATTGTTATGAGGAGTCAGTCCGAAAGGGTAAGGAGGACAGTCTGCCCTGAGGAGTTAGATATCTAGCAGAGTGAGGACGATGTCCACACGATGAACTTGTCAGGCTTAAGGGAGGCATCCGAGGGGAGGGGTGTCTGGGATGGAGTGTCAGAACCCAAAAAGAGTTAGGAAAAGCATCTGTGCTTGGGGGCAGCCTGACACCAGGTGTGAGCAAGAGCAGGATGAGGTCAACCTCCAGGCAGAGAGGTGACCACATGTGCAATGAACACACCTGGCTCACAGATCTTAACTTCTAGATCAGTGGTGGTGAGCCTTTTAGAGCTTTCAGTGATTAAAAAAAAAAAAAAAAAAAAAAACCAGCCCGCTGTGGCACATTTACCATAAGATCATCCTCACAATTGAAAGAAGCCATGGCCTCTTTGAACAGATGGCTGATTTCAGATCTGGGACAGGGAGGTAAAAGATGAGCGAACACATCTTATTGTGCCAGAATGTAAGGAAGTGCTCGAGAATTATGAAAACTTGTCAAAAGACATACAAATCTGCATGAAGTGATTGTTATGGGAAAAACTGAGAACAATTTGATAATAATGAGTTATAACTGATTGAATACCATACATTATGATGAGCTCATACAGATATAAAGGTATAATTAAATAAGCTGACTGTCTCATGAGAAATGGGATATTTACATAGTTTCATAGCTCCTTCCTATGAAATATTTACTAAGCAAAAAGGAGACAAAATAACCTCTCGGTGGAAAAGTTTGGCAGACACTACTTTAATCAAGTGATCAAAATAACTCATTAGTAATGGAACCAATAAAAGTTATGTGCCACCTGAAAATAAAATGCAATAAGTGCACCAGATCTGTTCTGCAATATCCCTGCCACAAATGCATAACCTGAATCAAAGCGTGAAGAATTGATAGGCTTAAATTGAGATCATGTTACAAAATAGCTAGCTTGTTTCCTTGAAAATTTTAAGGAGATTAAAGTCAAGAAATGCTAAAAAAAAACTGTTCTAGAAAAAAAAAAAAAAACAACTAAAAGCCATGACAACCAACTGCAATGTGGATTCTGAACTGGAACCTTTGGGTGTACCTGACACTGTGGAGCAACTGGGAATCCGAGGTGAAATGGTAACACATCGACGTTCACTTCCTTACGTGGATGATGGAACTGCAGTTTTATAGAAGAATGCTCTTTTGTAAGAAATATTCACTAGATTATGTGTAGGCAATGTGTAGGCCCATGTCTCTATCAGATTAGCAATTTCCTTTCCTACCTTTCAGGTGGGAAAGGTTCTTTAATCTTATTATAATCTTCAATTGTTTCAGAATAAGAAACATTAAAACAGACGTTCATAATTAAATATCGTGGAGAACCTTATAGAGTAAAAGTTAAAAAGAGAAGCTGTAATCATGATAACATGATTAAAGTTAAGTAAGATCTTTGCCCCATGGGCTTCCTGGGAAAGCCTCATGTGCTTTTGGCTCTCTCTCCTCCCAAACTCACTGAAGTGCAAACATTTTCCAACCTGCCCTTCTCTGTGTTGCCAAGAAAGATATTAACAAACACAGCAGTTTCCGTTCTTAAGTACTTATGTCAGTAAGATTATTTTTTCTCAAGTCTTCTCAGTAAATACAAGTGTAAACTGTAGTTTCTTTTTCATCTTTACAAAGGCTGAATAGGATTTCCCGAAGGTTATAATTTTGTTCCACAAGATGATGCCTGTAAAAAGATCTGCGGTAGGAGATTTGGGGGCTGCATCTCCCTATGAGGGGTGTTCTTTGAGATTATCTATAGGGGGCTGGAGACTTGGGAAAGTCAATGGCATCCCTGAGAAGACAAGAGAACATAAAATGGGAGGCAAAGACTTGTGAAGAACAAGGCTGGCATCCTGGAGATTTGCAAGAGCAGCATGGGAAGGTAAGAGAAAGGTCAAGAGACCAATCCAAGGTCCTCTGCCAAGGTATAACTGGCCTCACCGTTAGTATGGAGTCCAACACTCAGCTGAGCTACTGAAGAAGCCAGATAGAGCTGACATAGCTGAGTTTAAAAGATTTCTTTCCTTTGGACAAAAAGAGCCCCATCACTTGCCCCAGTCCAGCTAGGTCACAGCATCCAAGGAGCCCGAAGTCAGATTATGACTAGCAATCTCTCCAATTAGCTGACCTCCTCCCCTTATTTACTTCTACCTTCCTCCTCATTACCTGCATCTTCATATATGTGCTCTTCTACATTAAAAATTGTCTTTTTTACACTGAATGAATTTCTTTAAATCTTTCTCTTACTTGCCTTTTCTACAGTTTTTCTGGTATTACCATGCTGTCCTTTGACTTTTTGCCTTGTCTTATTCGGCTGCAATCTACTGGATGGATGACCTGCCTCTTCCTCCTAACACCATTCTTCTCAGCATCTTTTTCAGGCTCTCCTCCCTCTGCCCACCCATTGAATGCTACTCTCCCCATGGCTTTATCCTCATCTCCTTTCACACTCCATCTAGACTCCCAGCACACACTCTGATCCCTAAAGCATCAACAGATGGACTCCAAGTGACCTGTGTATTTCCTTTTTAAAAAGAAAGCCTTCCCCATGTCTCTAATGGGTCTACGTTAGTGCGCTTTCTTATCATTGAGACACAGTACTCAATAATCACAATTCAAAGAAGAAGAAATTTATTTGGCTCACAGTTTCAGGGAATACAGTTCATGGTCAGCTGCCTCTAAGGCAGGAACATCATGGTGGAGTAAAGCTGCTCAGTTCATGGTAGGCAGGAAACAGAGGAGAGAAATAGCATCAGAGTGGAAAGGGTAAGAGACCAGATATGCACCCCAAGGCCATGTCATTATAATCTAACTAGATATACCACCTACAAGTGTGCTCTACCAATACCGGGTGAAGATCCCAAAGCTATTCAAGTTGTAACTCCACCCTGTCATTGATTCTGTGAAAATACTAAATTAAAAACTCTGGTACTCTGGAACTCTGTGGATGCACTACATCTATAATCTATATATTCAGGTCCAATTTCTCCCCAAACTCCAGATTTATATATCCAGCACTGTCATACAGACATCTTTAAAGTAATGTGACCTTAATGAAACCCATCGTCTTCCTCTCCAAACTCCTCCAGCCTTCCCTCTCAATGAAATGCACCACCATCAATTCAGATAGCCCACCTTGGACTCTTCTCCCTCACTGCCCCTATTTCCAACCAAGCTCTAGGTCCCACATTTCTCTACCCCTACTCTCTCCCATTTGGTCCACCTTTCTTATTCTCTTAGACATGATACCACATTACTCTCACCTCTAGAGCCACTGAAACAACTTTCAAGCTGTCCTTGCCACTAGGTTTACCCCCACAAAACTGCCCTCACACTGCAGGTAAAGTGATCTTGCTAACGGTAATGTGCGCGTTTTCTTCCTTTTGCTTAGAACTCATCAACAATGGTACCTTTTTCATAGGATAAAACCTAAACTTTTAAATGTGTTATTTAAGGCACAAAAAAATCTGGCCCCAACCAACACTCCATCTGCCATCCTTTCTTCCCCTGCAACCATATTTTGCTATGCATGGACAAATCATAGCGAGCCTTTTATAGGTCCCTGAAAGGTGCCATCATGTCTTTAGATTATGGAATGTGGCACACTTTATTGTCCAAAGACCTCCCGAGTCCTCACTTTCATACCCAGTGAATAGAGTAGTTCCTAGATTATTAATAGGCTATCATGATGTAATACTTTGTCAACTTGGCCAAGCTGAAACTCTTTTTCTTAGAACCCTATCTTCATATGTTTCCAATTAGAATTGCCCAAAAAAGACTCTGTACAATATTTAGAAGACAGAGGTGAAGCGGTACCATTATGCTGCAAAGGTTATTGAGGTTGGAGGTGATGAGAAATGGATGAAAAGGTACCGGTGGGTTCTACTTCACCCCTGCTCTTCTTCCTGCTACCTGTCCAACTTTTCTTTCCAATTTTCATTGGATCAACCCAGGCCTATAACCAGGTTGTGAGCTCAAAGAGATACAGCTATGAAGAGGCAGACTTTGTAGACACTGGCCACCTTTTAAGGTACCACTATTTCGGCTGCACATGACTTGCACCCACATTTCCTAGCAAGCTTTCACTTATCCATGCACACCCCACTCTGGGACAATAACTTATCTAATTAATAACTTGTCTCCAAACTTCCAAATGCCCAGAGCAAGGCTTAACTTCCCCATGCTGTTCCATGTTTCCATAAGGACTGATTCCTCTAATAAGTTCCTTATTCCCTAATAATCCTAGTGCTTTGCTCTCCTGGTTGAACTGTGTTAAGCAGTGAGTTCAAACACATCTTCAGTACGAGCCCTCCGAGGGAAGCCTCTCTCATCTGCGAACCTAGTGGGCTGTGTGGAGGATGATCACAGACTCCTCATGGACTCCTCCTCACAGGCTCCCCAGACCTTACACCCACACCACAAGCCACACACATGCATTCCATCCATATGAAGAAGAATTTGGCTCTGCTTTTTGGGGTGTTCTTCCCTAGGATAGAATGTCTGGGTGGCCACACTGGTTCCCACCCCTCTTCTGTAACCGCCCTGCCCAAGCTGCTCCCTCCCTGGGGGTATCCCCAAACCTTGTACCTACAGGCTGGGAAAAAAAAGAGACATAGACAGTGCTGGGGACACTTTTCTGGTTGAAAATTACTCAGGAGAGTTGTTCAGGTGAGCCCTCAAAACGCTGCTTCTGGGACAATTTGCCAACCACTCACCTCCCTGGGATGGAGATCCAGCATCCTCTCAGGGCTGGGATGGGTCCTTTCCCCAAGCCAAGATGGACAGCTACAGTGCCGGAAGCCAGCCTTATTCAGATACACTCCACACTGGGCTGCACAGGTATTGACAGTGCCTTCAGAATTGAACCACTTTACCCCAGAAGACCAGCTCTTTGCTCCTGTAGTGCCATGCTGCCACCTCTACCACAGGAGTAGAACACAGACAACCCCATCTACCCTTTCAACAACATCCTGCCTCAACCATGAGCCCCTTCATGGCAGCTCACACAGGCTGTCCCCACTCTGCCTCTGTGCTCTTTGAAGGCCCTCATGAGGTATGGGATCCCCAAGGACTGGAGTCATACCTGACACCCCTTCTTTTCCTCTCAGGATCTGGGGAGGAGGGAAAGACAGGGGGAGAGCACCAGAGAGTAAAAACTAGAAGCCTGCAGAGGAATGTGGCTGCCAACTGGGACCCTTAACTGGGAACAGAATGGGTAAAATAGCAGGGAATCCTCAAGCTGTCAGTGAGGTCTGGAGACACTGAGTGTGTCGCTTCCTATGTTAAAGCAGGGGCTCTGAATGATGTAGGAGTCCAATGGGGTATTTCTGAAAATAAATAATGAACTTTGGTAAGGGGTAAAGGTATAGGCAGAAGGGGGAAAGACAAAAAAGGAAAGAGAAGCCAGTTGAGGCAGACAGGAGGTAAAATTATTCATGTTAATGGAAAATATGACATCACCTCTACACTTCAAATTTCCACTGTGCATCAAAGATGTACCACGTATTTTCACAAAATCTCCCTGGGAACAATATCCTGTCAAAGAAACCAGACACCAATAGGGAAATCTCAGGATGGGCTCGGCAGGTGTTTGAGGGCCTTGCTGAGCCACAGGGTCCATCCCGCTCTGAGCGTCTCCCTGCTGTGTGCCTGACACTGCATTGGGCACTGGGGAGACAGAACAACAACAAAGACCTCACCTTTATTTCTCTCCCATGGTTCATTTTGTCCCCTCAACTCTGTTCATACACCCATTACACAGAAAAGTCAACAAAGGTCTGGAGAGATTTGTTACTTAACTAAAGCTGGCGAGCAGTTAGTGGACTCAGAACCATTCTGCATAGAACAAACAAGTTGGCTCTGATTATTTAAATAGTGTAAGTGACCTTGACTGTGGCCTTGGGGAATACTGAAGTGCTCTTGTCTTTCAATGTCTCTCCTGTTTCACTGGCTCCATTTAAGCTGAGCAGAGAGGTTTTCAGATCACAGATGGAAAGCCCCTCCCTGACTGTGTCTGCTGGTGTTGACTTTGTCGCCATGAGGCTGCCCTGCGCAGCATGGATTTGTCCCACTTTGTAATGTGCAGGTTGCACTGTACCGGCCAGACACTTCTGCTGGCTCACCTGACCCATTTCCCCACTTCCCAGGTGGAATAGCATAGCACATACTCCCAGAACAGAAGTCAGCCTGCTCAAGGGCCTGGCTTCAGACTAATTCTTCAAAGTCGACTTCCTCAGGCAGACCGTGTGGCCACACACGTCGCACTGCCTGGTCATTCGAGCCTCCTCAGCCTCTGCCTCAGTGAACCTGAGCTCTTGAGGGCCGCATCTGATTCCAGCTTGCTCGCCCCAGTGCGGACCCGTCACCTGGAAAACTGCAGGTGCTGAAAAGTATTAATAGATGCGTGGGGATTATGTGAGGCTTCTAAGGGTCCAGGAACTTGTCCACCTGTGCCCGACCTTCCCTGTGAGTATCTTCCCATTCAGAGTCCACCAGCTGTCCCCGAAAGCATTGTGACGCAGAGGCCCATGGGCCTTTTCCCGGAAGTCTCACTTCTGAAGTGGTCTTTTGCCAGGAAGGCTTCGTTTCCTGGGGATTTTCCTTGCTTGACTTGTTGACTGGCTGCTTGCCACTGTTCTTTGAATAATATTTCCTGAGATCATCATTCTACTGGAGAAAGAACAATGTTTCTCAATGATAAAACAGCCTGGTGAAGCCTTCAGTACTGGGTCAGACCTACGCCAGAATAAGGCGATTATAAAATCTCCCCTGCCTCATCTTTCTCATCTATAAAATGGGCTATAATTCTCTCTCCAATCCATGCACTGAGACTATGAATGCCATGCAGTAATCTTAGAAGGGGTCACCCCCACTCTGAGTTATGAAGCCCCGGGATCTCCCCATCAGAGTCCTTGCCTCACTGTATTCCTTCATTGCCTGCATGGTGACCTCTCATCACTGGCAGCACAACCCTTACAGCCCAAAAATCTCAGAATAAGTTTATAATTAATGTTTAAAGGCAGCATTCTCTACCATCGAAAAGCGTTGGTTTTGAATTCAGACTGACTTGTGCTCAAATCCTAGATCTGCCACTTGGATGTTATGACTCTGGGTCAATCCTTTAGACACTCAGTTTTCTCAACTGTAATTGAGATACTACACACCCAGAATATGGATCTGAGAGAGGAACTACATGTAATAGGTTATTGACCTATGATATATTCTATTACGGTAATTTGATTATTTATTAATAGATAAATTCTAAGAAAACAATTTGAAAGTAAAGTTAAATCCAAAGGCTATCATCACAGTATTTTCAGCAAAAGAATAAAAGAATTTTCAAACTTAGCTGTCCAAAAATAAGCAAATGGTTAATTATAATACTGATTCCTTCAATCCAGAAGTCCTATTTCTAAGAATATCCTACAAAAATACCTTCACAAAAAAATAGTCTGCGGATATGAGCATAAGAACCTTCTGCAGGATTAGTTGCATTAGAAAAGTCTGGAAACAATAGGTTAAAATTCCGGGCAGCTATGTCTAAAAATGAGTATTTCACAACATGGATCAATGTTCATGGTATTTGTTGACTGGAAAAAAAAAAAAAGCCCAAATATCAAACTATGGGATACTATGTATATGTGAATTCATCTCTGAAAAGGTAGGCAACAGAAAACCCTCTATATTTGTAAATATACCGTAGAGAAAAGTTAGAAAGGACATGGGGCTAATTTTTCACTTTAAATACTTCTGTAAACTTTTGATTTTATAAAAAGTACATATAATTTTATGTTTTAAAATATACCATTAAAATTTTAATGAAGTTTTTGAAAAGGGGTACTGGACAAAAAAGAACTATAACATTTGCAAGTAGGTGAGCTTAAAGATGATGGAGTGCTATTTTTATACATGAAAACCCAAAAACTTTTATCAAAGAGAACAGCTTGCAGCTGACGACAGTACCCTAGAGAGAAACTACAGACCAAGACCTGAACCCTAGCTTCTGGGAGCCCATAGTGGAAATCAGTGATATGTTCTGATCGCCTACCACATGCTGGGAGCTGTGCTGAGTACACTTCATTTCTTCAACTTGCCAACCCTATACAGTGAGTCTTAGAGTTACTTTTATTCTACTCATGAGAGCACTGAGGCTCAGGTATGCCAGTGTCACATTTATAATGTTCACCTTCACCATCTAGAACACCTTCCTTCCCTGTGTTAAGTTTCTGGGGAGACTATGACCAGTAATTGGATAATTTGGGACATATTCCATTTCAGCTAAGGACAAACAGGACAAGCAGGATCAGAAAGCTGGAAAGTGCAATGGCCAAGACCAGGACCTAGGAGGCACACAGAGCTACCTTCAAATGCTGCATCTTCCACAGATCAGCCAGGGTACTGATGTAGCAAACTCCCTAGAGACTGGTTTCTTCATCAATAAAGTATGGATAATGAGCATCGTATGTCATATAAGCTTCTCAGAAAGATTAAAGTTAAAAATATGTTAAAGCACTTTAGCATCTATAGGCACTGACCTAAAGAAGGTGTGCAAAAAATGCAGTAACATAGATAATATAATTTATGATATGATATAGTTGCTCTCTGGGACTGCTCCAGTGCTGCCTGGGTGCCACATGGCATGTGTCTGTCAGTTGCTGGCCCTTCATCTCACAGAAGACCCGGTGAACTCCTTCCGTCCAACTATCATTGTCACACATCATACTGTCCACACCCTTTGTTCAGGTTGGTCACAACACTATTGATTTTGTTACATCTCCCAGTAGAAACCCACTGGCTCATAAATAAGATTTAGGTATTTGCCAAGTCCCCATCAGCAACACATGCACAGACCATCCATCTGGGTCTCCCTTCTGCCAAAGCAACCTTTCTTTTTATTGATTTGAGCTAGGTTTCACATTCTAAGGGTGGCCTCTAAAGCATTGTTAGCTTTGGGGAAGGACTCGATCAGACTGGAACAAAGATTGAAAATTTGCCAACTCAAGGGTGGATTTTGTTTATTCATTTTTCTCTATCCCTCCATCCTTCAAGGATGCCACAGACAGGAAATCAGCTGGCTGTTCTTTTTCACCCGGCATGACTTTTACTCTCCTGAATGCCCGGGAGAGTGCTGTGCTGTACTCAGCATTAAACGCTGGGTTGCATGATTTAAAGATACAAAGATAATTTTCAAGACTTTCTCTGATTCTTCACCCCAGGATCTTCAAGTTAGCATCATCCTGGGCTTTGTTCTCCTCTGTAGGTTCCAAGCCTCACACTAGACAGACAGCTCACAATCCCAGTCCTGTATAAAAGTGTATGCAGGTGCCTGAAAAGACTCTTTAAATTCTGCACAGAGGCAGCACATTATTCTGGAAAGAGCCACCATTACTCAGCAAACTGCCGGCAGTGCTGATGGGTGACCTGTATTCACTGAGCAAAGGACTTATCCACTGAATGTCAACAAAACACTTAGGTCTACCAGTGCCCAGAGGAGTCACCAAAGAAAAGAGGTTTACAGGTTTTATGTGTGGTGGTGGTGGTGGAGGGGTGTTAGGAATAGGAAAGGAGACAACCTGGCCATAGGACTGTGCATTCTTGTAATGCAATAGCCAAAGGGCTTGTGAAGCAGCTGAACCAATGCTTCTCAGTGCCAAGGAGAGGCCTGCCTGCCTGGAAACCACCAGGGAACAGGTTGAAGAAAACCAGTTCCTGGACTCTTCAGATGATTTTGTACCAGTAGGACTTGATGGATCTCCAGAAGTTGTATTTGTAGGCTGCTCTTTGGGCTGTCCTAATGTCCAGCCAGGTTTAGAAAATGCTTATCTAACCTAAACCCCTCATGTTGCAAAGGAAATTACACCCTGCAGAAGTGAGGGGTGTTGAGACAAAATGACATAGACACAGTGATCACAAGAATAAGTAGAAGTTTTTTTTTACTAAAATAGTGCCCATAGCCAAGCCATTTGCATAGATATTCTCCCACATCACCAGAAAAGAATGCTCATGTGATGGACAAGTGCAGAAGAGATGACTCAGAAGAGGACCACACTCCTGCCAGGTTAGAAGGCTCAACACCCAAGGCGGTGGAGAGAAAGCAAGACTGTCAGTTTGCAGGGGCAGAAATTGCCCCTGCCAATCTCTTTAAATGTCTCCTGGTGCTGAACCACAGACTGTTCCTGTCTGTTCTGCAAACACCTCTAGCTCTTGTTGGGTACAAATGGAGGAAAGCCTTTTTTGTTATTGTTGCTATGGCACCACCACAATAAGCTGCTTTGAAGTGTTAAATGTTCTGAATTGACAGACTCTGTTTCAAGAAATGAGAATGCCAGAGGGTCAGTAAAAATGCCCACCTTCTTGGTATCATGGGTTGTCATGAATCAGTAGCATCACTACACCAGGAATCTATCCCTTAGACCTGAAAGGGCATGTTCGGAAAATGTATCCCAAGCCTGAGTCCTGAGTTAGGCAGGATCTGCCTTCTGGCCATCCACCTAGCTGAGACCTCAGCCAGCCTATGGCTACTTCCAGCTGCCTACCACGCTTCCCTTCAGAGGGAGTGCAGGTCAGATGGAAAAAAACAAAGCATTAATGACTTTCCCTTTATTTTTCCTTAGAGGCATCTCCCCCAACATAGACTGTGAAGACAAATTAGCACCGAGCCTGTCATTTCTGGGACAAGGTGGATAAAGAGCACTTAAACTAATATTTGTGTGCCAAGCACAACCTTAAGGCAGCCACATTTTGTTCATGGCCTTGCCCTATAATTGTGTGATGTGTATGTGTGTCTCCCACTCTGCATTATTAATGCCTCAAGGATAGGGTCATGGTTTATTCATCTCTGCAGCTACCAGTGCTGGGCACATATTAAGCGTTCATTAATGTTTGTCAGGTGTTCAAAGATCAAATTAAAAAATAGAGAAGGTATGTGTGTGTGTGTGTTTGCGAGGTGATGGTAAAATAGGAAGAGAAGTCTGCAAGCTGTCTCAGAAGCATCTCCAAAAGTAGTCGTTAGCAAACTTCAGCTGATATTGTAAGTCCTCCAAGAGTTCATCTAAATAGATTTCAGGTCCTCATATCTGAAGTTTCTGATTCAGTTGGGCTGGAAAACACCCAGGAATCTTTCTAATGCAAGTCCCCAGGACATTCTCATGTGCACAAAAAATCTAGTAGATTAAAATGAAAGGGTGAAGTATGTCTAAACATTAGCTCCTCTATGTCTAAGCAATCGATAGCGTTTATTAGGATTTAAAAGATACCCATAGTAAACCATTAGGCATGAAAAGAAACATACTAGAAAAACAATACAGAGTACAATGCAAAACAACCTGATACAATGCCAAAATCCAGGAGTCAAATATTAAGAGCGCATGTGGTTGTTTGATATCATCAGGGAAGAGTCCACAGACAGGGAAGACTGAAATGGAAATGAGCCTTTAAGAAGGCATACAACTTTCTTGGCAGGAATGAAAGGAGCATTTCAGGACAACTATTTCTTGAATTGTACCATATTTTGAAATCCTAGAGGTTCGCAACCAGTATTGTAACGTGGTGAGGATCAGACCAGGAATGAGGAATTTATGTTCTTGATTCCATGCAAAGAGTTCGGGATTTTGCAATATGGCTCTGAATCTCTGTCCTTGCATCCTGATATTCTGTAGGCTCACCATTCCCACAGACTGCTTCCAGGGTGCCATATTCCACATTAATGAGTTTTCAGTAGCTGTCTATATAGGTATACCTGAAGCATTAAATACAGTGTAGATTATATACATAGAGAATACATTAGAATAGGATAGGATAGGATAGGATAGAATAGAATAGAATAGAATAGAATAGAATAGAATAGAATAGAATAGAATAGAATAGAATAGAAAATAGAATGATGTCAAGCATCAAATTCTAGGAGAGGCCGCCTCCGTGTACTCTTCTTACTTCTGTGACTATCATCTAAGGCATCCATTTGTGGATGGACGGAGGAATTCTTTTAAAGTCAGTGTTAGATAAACAGAAACAAGAGCCCTGGGAGAATCAGGAAAGACTCGTGTGGCTTTATAAGGAAAGCATCTGATATCAAGGGGTTAAACAGAAGCAAGTTAAGAATCCGCTGTGTCAGTAAAAGCTTGCAGAGGAGGATAAGAAGAGGGAAAGCCACAGGAGGGATTAGGAGAATAACAAGGGCTTTTTTTGTATACCTGCCCCAGCATAAAAGGAAAGAACAGAGCAGACATAAGCCCACTGACAAGCGGGAAGCATATTAAATAAATGATTAGTACACAATGGTCCGCATGCTGGGCTTCAGTCACAGAGAAAAAGAAGGAAGAGAAGCCATGAACAATTAGGAGCTACTGCGATATGATCAGGAAGATGTGGGGGAGCAGCTGCCAGAAAGGGGAGGCTTGGGAAGCTGGGATGCAGGCAAATTAGCAGGGCCCCAATTTCCAGAGAGCCCAGGGAGTTGGTAATGAACCTGGACCTGCCACAGCTGACTCATCAAAGGGACCAACACAGTGGATCCAGGGGTCTGTAAAAAGCTAAAGCGCAGCTCTAAATTTCCTAAGAGGCCCAGGGAATTAGTGGGCAGTGCCAAGAAATAATAGCATCAAGCTGCATTTATATGAATGCACAGCCCACGGCAATGTGTGTAAATACACACTATCTGTAAGTTAATGCTATCTAAAGCAAGGAGGACCTATTTAAATTAATGTATGAGTAAACAGGCCAAAGTACCCATAAATTGGCATTTTTGTTATGTTGGATGAGTTAGGACAAGTCTTTTACTAGAACTGAGTTCTATTTCTTGCTTTTATTACTAGTGTTACTGGAAATAATTACCTTTAATTTGTCACGTACCACATGCCAAGCACTAGTGCTAAGCACTCTCTATATAATAATCTCATTTATCCCTGAAAACATCCTTATGATTTAAATATATTCTCATTTTGAGGTTCAAAGATATTAAACAAATTACCTGAACTCACACTGTAAAAAAGGCAGAGGAAGAGCAACCCAGGTCAGTCCGCCATCAAGTGGACTCACCACGGCGTTGGAGGAGCTCCCTTCTCCTGACTTATTTTCATCTAAGGCAGTGGAGCAGATGTCATTAGGAGTCCCTGCAGCACACATGAGTTGTATCTAGAGTAGAAAAAAGAAAGGCTTAGAATTTGAAGGCTGAGTTTAAATTCCTCTAGCTCCAAGTCACCGGACAACCTATCAGAACCTCTGTTTCCTCATGTAGAAATAAGGAAAATCACACCTAACTTATAGAATTTAATGAGATATCTCAGTAGGTTCCTAGTAGCTTTAATGTTCTGTAATTTTATTCCAGTTGTAAATTGACCTGACTATAATTACATGGACACCAAAAGCTAAAATGGTTATTCATGAAAAAAAAACTCTTTAAAATTAATGTACTAAGTTAAACTTATTGAAAATTATTAGTTTCTGAATGTGTTATATACTGTGACATGCTAGGATAATAGATCATTTTACAGGGGTGTTCAGCCTTAGATCTTCCATAATTTAGAGCGAAAAGTCGTGAAGGCTTCATTTCCCTAAGTCACTCAAAATTGAATTCTGACTGTACTAGCATATTCCAGGGTCTCTGCTGACAATGAGGCAATGATCTTCTAAAGGGTACCTGTTTCCAATGAAGAAAAATATCGTGTATTAACCAATCACTTCTAATAAAAGAGGTACATTCATATGACAGAAATATTTGAAGAAGTTTATGCTATTTTGTTCTAAAATGATGTATATTTATGTTTTTAGACTCAGCAAGTGTTTATCTCTGTAACTTGTTCTCATACCAATTTTAAATCCTTCTTTAGCTCATCGTCTACTTCAAGAGAGGAGACTAAATCACAAATCGGATGTAAGTAATTTCTTGGTATCTTTTATTGCACTTGCTTTGGTCAAAGTTAGTCTTTAATCAATTATTGTGGAATCCTCACAGGCAAGAAAACAGGAAGGGGCAGATGGATGAATTGGAACAAAAATTGCTATCAAAATATAGAAATTTAAGAGTGGCCAAGACTGACATCTTTTCCTCCCTACTGTTAAAGTAGTCTGAGAGAACAAGAATTTCAGTTGATTTTTTAAAATCAGTCTTGGTTCACAACATATTTCAGCAGATACTGAGCACTTACTATGTGAAAGTTTTTCTAAGGTTTGGAATTGATAGTGTTCTAACACATCGTCATGTTTAATGCCTAAAATATTGAGATGAGGCACAGCTGTTACCCTCATTTTGTAGCAGAGCAGATTGAGACACCGACAGGTAAATAATTCCTCCAGGCCTCAAAGTCAAGGGGTGGGTAGTAGAGGATCCACGCATCTTGTCTGGAGCCCAGCTTTCAACTACTGTTTCCTACCTGAAGCTCCTCTGAGTGGTCAGGCCTGGCTCCTGTCCTGGCTGGCCAGTAGGTGCCTGAGGTAGTCATGGTAAAGGCTGCCTCCAAGATTTTAATTACTATTTATAAGAAAGTGTTCTTATTGACAGTAGCAATGCTTGCATTTGTGCCACTGACTGCTGCTTACAAAACATTTGATATACATCCGTTCTCTGACCCTTATTATATACATAGGCAGGCACAAACACCATTCATTTCAGCTGAGGAAGTAGGTCTGAGAGAAAGAGCAGCCTGTCACTCGGCTCATATGTAGAACAAAGATGATTTGAATCCAAGCCCAGGGCTCTTTCTACTATAGTAACCAGTCCTGGGAAAAGCCAAACCCTGGAATCGGCTGGGGGTCTGTTGTCACCAGGAGCCAGCACCACACAGCACCCTGACACCTCAAGACTGACCCTCAGTGAGCATTTATTTTATGCCAACAGCTATGGAAAAGATGTGTTTATTAAGCCTCCTTCTTAACCTTAGAATGTGAGTTCAGATACATGTAATTTTATCAGTACATGATTGCAACACATAATAATTACATTCATCATGAGAAATTGGTACATATACGTACCCTATCTTTATCATCTTTACTTCCCCTCGCCTCCCTACTGTCTCTCATCATCCTCAGATTCCCTTCCCATCTCCACAAAGTCTGTTTCCTATCATCTACCTTTTATTTTGTTCTTTTTTTTTTTTTTGTGGGTACCGGAGGTTGACCTCAGGACCCCGCGTGCTAGCAGGCACCCGTGCCACTGAGCGATATCACTGGCCCTTTTTTCGTATGTGGGTTCCGGGAGTCGAACTCGGGCCCTCGCGCTTGCCAGGCAGGCGCTTATGCCTCTGAGCCATCTCACTGGCCCTATTTTGTTCTTTAAATGATATTTTAAGTTTTTCATATAAAAGAAGCCATGCTATATTTTCTGTGTTTGATTTATTTCACTTAACACTATACATTTATTTCACTTAGCTACACACACACACACACACACATATATATATATGTATGTATATATGTATATATGTATATATATATTTTTTTTTTGGTACTGGGAATTGAACTCAGGACCTTGAGCTATATCCCTGGCCCCAGCTACATATATTTTTAAAGTGAAGAAATTGAAGCTCAGGTAGATTAAGCAATTCATCCTAGGCTACACTGCCCCAGTCGACCTAAGAACCACTGAGCCCAAGCTGGACATGGTACTTGAACACACAGTGATTCAGTTACAAAACAAGTTGTTCTTCAGCACTAAGCACTGAAGGTAGACATGGTGGTGTCCATCCAGAATCAACAGAACCACTGGCCTTGGTTTACTTCAGCATAGCTCTGACATGCTGTATTGGTTATCTACTTGCATATGCTAATATCACCACAAATTTAGCAGCTAAAACAACACACATTTACTATCTCACAGTTTCTGTTTGTCAAGAATTTAGATACAGGAGACTGGGCCTTTGCAAGGGTGTGATTAAGCTCTCTAACAAGGCTGTGGTCTCGTCCATCTCAAAGCTTGACTGGAGAAAAAGCCGCTTCGAAGTACACTTGATTGTTGGCAGGATTCTGGTCCTCATGGGGTATCAGAACCAAAACTTCAACGTTTTGTTGGCTGTTGGCCCAAGGTGGCCTTCAATTTCTTGGGGGATTAAGCTGGGAATCATCCTAAATTCCTTGACATTTGGGCCTCCACTATAGCTTTGTACTTCCTCAAATGCATCAAGGGTCTCCTTAGCATGATTTTATAATCTTATGCAACTCAATATTGGAAATAACACCCTATCATCTTTGACATATTCTATTGGTTGGAAGCAAGTTGCAGGCCTTGCTTACATTCTAAAAGAGGGGATTATACAAAGCATGGGTCCCAGGAAACTGAGCTAACAGGAGATTATCCTTGGCAAGACCAGTCACTTCTGAAGCCAACTGCATAGATCTATGCTACAAAGAATAGGCTGCCTGTTTTATGGAGAGGCAAAGATGGAGGTACTTTCTCTTAAGAACCCTTGAAAAATCAAATAAATAAACAAATTTCTAATTATTTGATGACACTAGCATATACCTGTAACTTTGAACACAATATATAAAAAAAGTTTGCAAATTATATTGAAGATTTCACAGGAGTGCAAGGGACAAGAAAAGATATCTATGGCTGTAAATATTAGACAAAGTTGGCAGAAAGGAGTTTTCAAAACATAGGCACACCAACAGGGGCAAAACCACTATACAGAAGCAGGATTTTTCATGTATGCTGTTTGATGCAAAGCCTCCAGAAATTGAGGGTAAAAACTCGTGCATGTAAATTGTGAATAAAAACTTGTGGATGAAGAATCACACAAATAAGCCACGTTTGCAAAAGGCAGTCTGTCAGGATGGCAGGAGGAAAGAGACTCTATATTGGGAATACCCTGCTGTGCCAATCTAGTTTGGCTGAGGAGAACTGAAAGCTGGAGGAACACACTCTTATGCAACCTTATCATAGGCAAGATTCCTGCAGGCCTGCAACAGGGCTCTGCCCCCTGCCAGACACGTCTCTTGCACCCAGAAAAGACTCACTAATTCAAAGACAAATATTAACTTTAAGGAATAAATACAAGATTCAAAAAGGCATTCTATGAAAGAAAGATAAAAGCAACAGAAAAAGCAAAACTTGCATTAAAAAAACCTGTTGTAATAGAGCAGATAAACATTTTGATCAGCTATATCACAATAATAATGAAGTAACCACAACCTTAAAAACAAGTCTTTAGAGGAGAGATTAAAGAGTTCAAGAAAGACATGCCAAGGTAACAGAAGTTGAAATATGAGCTGAGAAAAGAAAAAAAAAACTATCACAAACCAAAAAAGAAATGGAAAGCGTCATAAATGTAAAGAAACCCATTTGAAGACATAGCAAAAGACAGGACTGAGGAAAGGCAAACAAAATGAATTGAAAATTCTTAAACAGTTAAATGAAATCAAATAAATAGTTTCCAGCGGCTGGGGATATAGCTCAGCAGCACAGCGCCTGCCTGGCAAGCTCAAGGTCCTGAGTTCGATTCCCAGTCAAAAAAACAAACAAATAAATAAACAGTTTCCAGGAACAAGACAGCTGAATAGAGGTTGGCATGTTTTCCTCTACACCAAAGACCTAAATAAAGAAAAAATGACAAGTTATTTCACTGGAATGCTTAAGGAAAAGTGACAGAATGCAAGGGGCATGTGGCAAAGACATTGCAGAAAGCAGAGATACATATTGGCTTCATAAAGAAGGAAAAAAGCAACCAGCAACTACCATGTCATCTGCTGAGATCAACCCTGAGCCAAGAGAGACTTTGGTGGGCAGGGAAAGGGTAAGCAGAGGACCCCTGGTAGTCATCGCTCATGCCACAACACCTAAGGCATTTACCTGAAGTTCTTAGAGGCTCTGAACCTGCTAGAGAAACAGCTGAGACACCGTACTGCTGCACCAACCCAGAGGAAAAATTCAACCCATATTTCACCCTCTCCCACCCAGGGTCCTGTGAAGCAGCCCCCAGCACCCGTGCTCTCCTGACCTCCCACAGGAGGCTCCCAAGGAGCACCTGGGAAGCCCGCATTGAGTGGTCCAGCCTGCAAAGGCTCCAAGGAAACAGATGGGCAGCACTGCTCACTCTCCTGCCACCTGGACTCACACACACAGCCTTACTGAAGCAGCCAGGTAGCCCGGCCAGGGTACTTTCAGCCTCAGGCAGTAGTGAGGCAACCAGACCTGAGCAGCTCAAGCCAGAGACCTAGAAAAGCAAACAAGCAGCACTGTTTACTCACCCATGACCCAGAGAAGAAGCTGTTCAGGCTTTCCTGGGTGGCTGAGCCCACCAAGGGCCCCAGGAAGCAATCAAGTGGCCATAGCCATCCTGTTATGGCCCCACGAAGCAGTTGAGCAGCCTGTTGTCAGAATCTTGGCCACTGAGGCCCTGACAGGTGGATGCTTGGCCCTGGCCACCCACCTTTGGCCCTGGGAAGCAGGCATCTCTGAGAAAGTCATCATGTGGAGTCTCTGAGAAGTCACCTGTGCAGTCCTCAGACACTGATGACACCTCCCTCAGCTACTGGGCATGCTGTGCCACGACCACATGAACCCACTGGTATGGCCTCACAGGATTTGTGAAAACCAACAGGCTTTCCACTCTGGAACCAAGCACACTGTGCTCAAAGCTACCAAGGAGCCCATCCTGACTGAGGGAGCTGCTTCCTAGCTGGTCGTGGAATCCCTCAACCCCACAGCCTGAGCCACTGAGACACTCAAACACCGTCCACACCCACTACAGCAGAGGAAGCTACACAGATGACATTAAATTGCCCACTTGGAAGAGAAGTCAACACAGTATATCCGAACAACACCCCAGGATGCACTGCCAACAGAAAATCTTTTACTATGAAACCCACCCTATGAACCCGGTAGAGGCAACTGGTCCACGAGATGCGCAAAAACCAATATAGGAACACAAGAAGCATGAAAATAATAAGGTAATGCAATGCCTCCAAGAGAAACACAGTCACTCTCTAAAACAGACTCTAAAGAAAAGGAAATCAACGAAATAGCTAATGAAGTGTTCAAAAGAAAAATTTTAAGAAAACTGAATGAGATACAAAAGAACATAGACAAGCAATAAAACTAGGAAGACAATTCATAAGATAAATGAGATATTCAGCAAATAGAGAATACAAGAACCAGTCAGAAATCTTGGAGGTAGAAGAGCAGGTTCCAGCACGGGCACACACCCCGGCCAGGCGGGACCAGTGAGAGAAGGTCCCAGGGTGGGGATCAGCAAGAATAGGCCGCAGTGCGGGTGCACACACCAGCCAGGTGGGCCCAGCTGCATGGAAAAGTCCAAAGCAGCAGTGAGAATATGAGCCAGCAGTTGGTAATTTAGGTGAACTAGCACTGTGCTCTGGCACACAGACACACCAAACAGAAGTGGGTGTGGCCACTATTTTATATCAAGGGACTCTGATAGAACTCTAGCAAAAGAAGACCAGCCCCACCCCCCACATCCGGAGGCCAAGAGGAGCCCCACACACAGCACAAATCCCACTACAAACTTGGCTGGAGTACACAGCACATTTTCTGGGACCCAAATTGAACACTACCACAGAACTGTGGACACCAGAGGAATTTTACTACTTCTATTTTTCTTTGTTTGTCTGATTAGTTTTCCTTTTTCTGTTGGGTTGGGTTTTTTTCTGTTTTGTTTTGGTTTGATTTTTGTGTTTACTTTTGTTTTCTTTTTTTTCTTCTTTCTTTTTTCACTATTTAGGTTTCTTACCTTTCTTTTTGTTTTCTTCTATTCATCTTCTTTCTCTCTTTCCTCAACTATCTCTTGATTTTATGATATTTTCATGTGAGTGAACATTGTCCCTTCTCTTTCTGATTCACTTCAATACTCCTTCACTTTCTCTTTCATTCTTTCTTTCCTGTTTCCCAAAACTTGGATGATCATCCTTTGACCTCCAGATTTGCTTCTACTATATTTGATCTCATTCATCTCTCTATCTTTGTCCCCTATCCCTCTTAAATCCCCCACCCTGCAACAAGGTAAAATCATTCCACTAAGGGGAAGATCATTGCATACAAGTTCCTGGTATATGTTGGATTTTCTTATATAACTGTAGAATTTGCTCTTACAGTTAAAGGTATCAGGTTAACAGTTATCACAGTTTGTCAGTAGCTAGGCTGTACTTGATGCTATTGTTATTGCTAACTGTCCTATGTTAGCCAAGATATCATACATATTATTATCGGTTTTTCATCCTTGTATGACAACACTATGATTGTATGGGGTCATAAACATCACCATAGTCCAGTACCAAAGGACTGGGTGCTGAGCCAAATAGATAGCAAATTCTCATCCTTAATGAATTGAGAAGGTATGTTCTTGGGATAGACATAAAGACCAAGAACCATCTACATCTAAAAGACATCCCTGAGGAATAGACATTTCCTAGGGAAGACTCGATACTAGGGACAAAACTATCTACTTTAAGAAATCAGCAAGAATCAACACAGGTAAAAAAAAAAAAAAAACCAGAAAATGCCAAGATGCAGAAGCAAAATGCAACCCAGACCCCAAGCCCACACAAGATAAGTCCAGAGGACAATGAAACAGAGGAAATCAGAAGCCAAGCAACTTTCTGAAATGATAGCAGTAGAAGTGAAAAAACAAATGGAAGAGGCAACAGAAAAAATAAAAACCCTACAGAAAATCGGAGTAGATGGTCTGTACCTCATTCTGATAAAAGCCAACTATGACAAACCAACAGCCAGCATCATACTAAATGGTCAAAAACTGAAAGCTTTCACTCTAAATCCAAGAACAAGGCAAGAATGTCCACTATCACCACTCCTATTCAATATAGTTCTGGAAACATTAGCCGGAGCAATTAGACAAGGAGAGAAATAAAAGGAATAAGGATAGGAAAGGAAGAAAGTAAATTATCATTATTTGCAGATGACATGATACTCCACATAGAAAATCCCAAAAAACTCCACCAAAAAACTTGTAGATTTTATAATCAAATTCAGTAGTGTAGCAGGATATGAAATCAACACTCAAAAATCAACAGCATTCTTGTACACAAACTCACTGAGAGAGATATTAAGAAAGCACACCCTTCACAATAGTATCCAAAAAAATTGAAATACTTAGGAGTCAATCTAACAAAGGAAGTAAAAGACTTACACACTGAAAATCATAGTACACTGCAAAAGGAGATGAAAGAGGATATCAGCCACAAAGCAAGGCAGGAAGCATTACAATTCCTGACTTGAAATTGTACTGCAAAACTACTGTGATGAAAATAGCAGGGTACTGGCAAAAAAAAAAAAAAAAAAAAAAAACCTGAGGATCAATGAACAGATTAGAAGATGAGGAGACAACTCCAAACACACTCAGCCACCTTATCTTTGTTGAAGGACCCAAACACATTCACTAGAAGAAAGACAGCCTCTTTAATAAACAGTGCTGGAAAAATGGGCTTTACACATGGCAAAGACCAAAAGTAGACCCATGTCTATCACCATGCACTAAATTAAAATCTAAATGGATCAAAGATCTAAATATTAAAACAGAAACACTAAATCTACTGGAAGAGAGAATAGGCAGAACTCTTGAAGACATAGGTGTAGGCAAAGATTTCATGAACAAAACCCTGACTGCACAAGAATCGATAACTGGGATCTCCTCCTATTAAAAAGTTTTTGCACAGCAAAAGTAATCACCAAAGGAGTGAAAAGACAACTCACAAAGTGGGAAAAATTTTAGCCAGTTGTTCTTCAGACAAAGGACATATAGCTAGAACATGTAAAATATTGAAAAAACAATCGGAGCCCCCAAATTTAAAGACCTAACCCAAAAATGGGCATGTGAGATGAATATACATTTCTCAGAGAAAGAAATACAAATGGCAAATAAATATATGAAAAAAAAGTTCAGCATCACTGGTTATTAGGTTATTATCAGAAAATTAAAACAACACTGAGATTCCATCTCACCCCAGGAAGAATGGCTACCATCAAAAAATCAATCAATTACAAATGTTGGAGGGGCTGTGGGGAAAAAGGAACCCTTCTCCACTGTTGGTGGGAGTGTAGACTGGTGTAACCACTGTGGAAATCAGTATGAAGATTCCTCAAAAACTAGAATTAGAGGTCCTGTTTGATCCAGCTATTCACCTTCTGGGTATCTTCCCAGAAGAATTAAAAACATCATACCACAGTGATATATGTGCACCCATGTTTATAGCACCACAGTTTGTAATAGCTTGAAAACCACCCAAATGACCATCAACCAAGGAATGGATAAAGAGGATGTGCTTTTTAAATACAATGGAGTACTGCTCTGCCATAAAGAAGGACAAACTAGAGACATTTCTAGGTAAATGTTTGTACCTTGAGAGCATACTCTTAAGTGAAATAAATCGGACTCATATGTGTATGCATTGCATTCCCTGGTGTGAGAAACTGAAAGTGTAAATAAGGACCAAAATGTACAATAGATATTGTGAAATGGGAAGCAATTATTCAAAAGCTAAGAGGAACTAGGGTGGGGAAAGGTGGAAAGAAGGAAGGGAAAAGGAAAAAAAGATTAAAAGATAGGATAAAATGGAAACAAAGCTTTGTAAATAGAGGGGAAGAGGGGTTGAAGGGAGGAGAGGGGACTGGGAAAAAAAGAGGAGTCGAAATGTATCATGTACAGGTACAAATTCCCTATGATGAATATGATCCTTACGTATATCTAAAATGTACTAAAAAACTTAGTTAAAAAAAAAGAAATCTTAGAGCTAAAGAACTCAAAAAATTAAACATAAATGCAGTTGAGTGCCTAAATAGAATGACTGATCAGGCAGAAGAAAGAATTTCTTAGCTTGAAGATCAATCTTTAGAAATAACAAAATCTGATAAAAATATTTTGAAAGAACAAAAGAAGTCTTTGACTCATGGAACACTACTAAGCAACCAATCATGTGTATTAGGGGTGTCTGAGGAGGAGACATGAAGAGAAATGACACAGAAAATATATTCAACAAAATAATTGCTGAAAGTTTTCCAGATCATGGGAAAGTTATTGAACCCTTTGAAACTTATGCAATAAGGTCAGCATTACTCTGACACCAAAACTACACAAAGACACAATACAAAAAGAGGAAAACTACAGTTTATATCTCTGAAGAGCATAGGTGCAAAAGTTTTCAATGAAATACTGTTAAATAAAATCCAACAGCATGCAAAAATGTTTATGCACAAAAATCAAGTAAGAGTTATCTCAGAAATGCAAGAGTGCTTGAATTTATATATATATAAATCTAGTATATATATTATATATATATGCATATATATATAAATCTAGTATATTTATATATATATTATATATATATATATAAATGCAGTACATCACATCAACTAAATGAAGGATAAAATCCATCTCTCTGGACACAGAAATATCATTTGATAAAATCCAAGGTCTTTTTATGATAGGAAGCTTCAAAAAAATTAGGTATAGAAGAAATGTACATCAACACAAGAAGAGCTATATATTAGAAACCCTTGACCTACTTCTTACTCAGGAAAAACTGAAATTATTTCCTCCAAGACCAAGAACACAACAAGGTGTTCATTTTCAGTACTTTTATTCAGTATAACACTGGACTATTTGTGTATTAAGATATGAGAAGGAAATAAACAGCATTCCAATTAAAAATAGTCAAAATATCCCCATTTGAAGATGACAGGATTATATATAGATAGAGAAACCTAATGACTCAGCAAAAAAAACTATTATAACTGATAGATTTATTAAGATTGCAAGATACAAAAGTAACATACAAATATCCATAACTTTTCTATACCACTAACAAACCTAGAGAGAGATCAAGAAACAAATCCCATTTGCAATAGCTACAAAAACAACACAACATCTATTAACAAATTTTACCAAGAAAGTGAGTGATTTCTTCAATGAAAATTACAGAAGACTGATGAAAGAAATTGAAGAGGATACCAAAGAATGGAAAGATATCCCATGTTCATGAACCATAAGAGCTAATATTGCTAAAACATCCACACTGCTCAAAGCAACCTGCATATTCAATGCAATCCCTATGAAATACTAATGTTATTCTTCACAAAATAGAAAAAAAACTACTAAAGTGTGTATGGAACCACAGAAGACCCCAAATACTCAAAGTAATCCTGAGCAAGTAAAACAAAACTGGAAGCATTACAATGCCTGACTGCAAAACATACTACAAAGTGATAACCAAAACAGCGTGATACTAGCATAAAAAGAGATACATAGCCCAATGGAACAGAGTAAAGAACCCAGAAATAAATCTGCACATGTTCATACAACTGATTTTTGCAAAGGAAGCAAGAACACACATGGAAGAAAAGAAAGTCACTTCAATTTATTTTGCTGGAAAAACTGGATACCATGTGCAGAAGAGAGTGATTAGATTCCTGTCTCTCACCATATAAAAAATCAACTTGAAATGCATGCAAGAAATAAAAACATAAGGAGGTCCATTTTAAGATAAAGTCTCTAACTCTGAGTGGAAAACTACTAGTAGACAAAATTTCCTACTTGCCTTCAGACATGACTGAGGTCATGCATCTGAAAGGTCCCTAAACAAAGGGGAAAGAGATAGATAGTCAATAAAATGTGCTTCACTGTGCTAACTCTGATTATAAATGTACTGGCAGTTACCCACCTGTGGCTTAATCATTTGCCTTTAAACCTACAAAATGTTTGCAGAGGGAGTGGGCCAAGAGTAAATCTTAATAAAATCTAGATGGCATCTGGAAGACTGTACCCCCCACCCCATGCTACTCAGCTAATGAGGAACTAGGTTAAGAAACCTACATCCTAGGGGATAAATTGCTCATTGTAAAAGCCCCAGGTGTGCTTATCTGCCTGTTAGGCAGGCACTGTCTCTTGCAATATCAAGAAATAAAGTATCCCTTTCATTGCACTCTCAGCCCTTGGTCTGATCTGTCTGTTGTACACAATCTAAAGTGAGGTGGGCTTGTTCCTTACAATGGATCCAAGACTTAAATGTAAGATCCGCACCCATGAAAATACTAGAAGAAAATATACGGGAAATGTTTGAAGGTACTGAACTGGGCAAAGAGATTGTTTTGTTTTTGTTTCACAACTGGGATTAAACTTAGGGCCTCACACATGTTAGACAAATTCTCTAGCTCTGAGATATAGATGATATAGAGATAGAGAGATAGAGATAGAGATATACAGTACCTCCCTAAATTATCCAAGCTAGACTCAAATTTGAGATCCTACTGCTGCAGCCTCCTGAGTAGATGGGATTATAAATATACACCTTCATGTTCAATGCCAAATAATTTTTAAAATATGATTCCTAAAACACAGGCAAAAATTGACAAATGGGATTACATCAAACTAAAAAGCTTCTTACAGCAAAGGAAACAATCAACAGAGTGCCGGGTATGGTGGCACATTCCTGTAATCCCAGCACTCGGGAGGCTGAGGCAGGAGGATCACCATGAGTTTGAGGCCAACCTGGGCTACAAAGTTAGTCCAGGCCAGCCTGAACTATATAGTGAGACCCTGTCTCAAAGTAAAAAAAAAAAGGAAAATCAACAGAGTGAAGAGACAACCCACAGGATGGGAGAAAATATCCATCTAACAAGGGATTAATTTCCAGAATATATAAAGAACTCAAACAATTCAATAGCAAAATAATGATGGTGATGATGATGATGATGATGGTGGTGGTGATGATGATGATGGTGATGATGGTGATGGGGCCAAGAGACTTTTCTCAAAAGAGAACACAAATGGTCAACTAGCATGTGAAAAAATGATCAAAAGCACCAACCCTCAGGGAAGTGCAAAACTACAGTGAGGTATCATCTCACCCCAGTCAGGATGGCTATTATCAAAAAGACAAAAAATAGGGGCCGGTGAGATGGCTCAGTGGCATAAGCGACTGCCCGGCAAGCGCGAGGGCCTGAGTTCGACTCCCGGAACCCACATACGAAAAAGGGGCCGGTGATATCACTCAGCGGCACGGGCGCCTGCTGGCGCGCGAGGTCCTGAGGTCGACCCCCGGTACCCACAAAAAAAAAAAAAAAAAAAAAAAGACAAAAAATAACAAGTACTGATAAGAACACAGAGGAAGGGGAACTTTCATACACTATTGGTGGGAATGTAAATTAGTAAAACTATTAGGGAAAATAGTATGGAAGTTTCTCAAAAAACAAGAAATAGAACTGTCCTATGATCCAACAATCCCACTACTGGGTATAGATCCAAAGGAGTTTGAAATCAGCATGTCAAAAAGACATCTGCACACACAGATTTATTGGAGTGCAATTCACAATAGCCAACATATGGAATCAACTTAGACATCTATCAAAAGATAAATGGATAAACAAAATATGGTATATCTGTACAATGAAATTTCATTCATCTATAATAAAAAATAAATTCTGTCATTTGCAATGACATGAATAGAACTGAAGGATATTATGTTAAGTGAAATAAGTCAGGCTTAGAAAATGAATAATGCATTTTCTCATTTATACATGGAAGATAAAAAATTGTTCTCAAAGAAGTAGAGAGGGCTGGATATAAGGCTTAATAATAGAATACTTGCCAGGCATGCAAGAAGCCCTGGGATTTCTCCATGTGAAAGCCCCTGGGTTTGCTTCTTAGTACCAAAAAAAAAAAAAAAAAAAAAAAAAAGGTAAAAAAAAAAATAGAATAGAATAGAATAGAATAGAATAGAATAGGAAAAACAGAACATGGTTACCAGAGCCTGGGAAAAATATGGAGAGCAAGAAGTGGAAAGAGGATAATTAGTGGATACAGGAATTCAGTTGGATAGGAGGAATGATTTCTAATGTTCTGTAGCATGATAGGACAATTATGATTGATAGAAATTAACTGACATTTTAAAATCACTAATAGAGAGGATTTTGAGTGATCCCAATACAGTGATACATGTTTGAGGTGACACATATGTCAATTACCCTAATCTGAACATGACATATTGTACTTACATATTCAAATGTCACGTGTACCCCATAAATATGTGCAATTACTATATCTTGATTAAAAATAAAAGCATAAATAAAAGTAAATTTATTTTTATAAAAGTAAAATAAACTTTTACGCTTTTTACTTTTATAAAAGTAAATAAAACTTTTTACTTTAATAAAAGTAAATAAAAAATGAGAGTTAAAGAGAAAAATTATCTAACATACAAATAACACAGGACTCAAAAGAATATGCTCCAAATAAAGACACCATTTTAAAATATAGTTTAACAAATTTTATAATAATTAAAGACATTTGACTCTAAATTTTGAAAGAAAAACAGTCCCATGACCAACAGCAGTAATAATCTGACAAAATTTCTGGACTTCAAAGTAGAGAGTATTTGGGTAGCGAAACAAGATTGAATCACCTAAAGGGAAGGGGGGAAATCTGGCTACATGGTAAGCTGGCTAAGTGAAGAATGGACTAAGCAATGATGAAAAACCTAATGAAAAACAAAATAATTAAGCTATGAGTGCTCCCAAAGTCCTTGAGAAAAGATGGGACCCAAGACTCTTGTACCTATGACAAAATTAGTTCAAATATAAAGACAGTAGGATAATTTTTTTATTAGTATATGTTTCCAGTACATAATAATTACATTCGTCTTGAGGAACTAGTACATACACAAATCACATCTTGATCATTTTTACTCCTCCTCATCTTACCTTTTCCTCTCCCTGCTTCCCCAGATCCCCTTCCAACCTCACCGAGTCTACCTTCTTGCTTCCTACCATCTCTTTTCTTTCCCTTTTTAAATTATTTATATTTTGGGTTTCCCACATAAGACAAACCATGTGATATTTAACTTTCTGTGTCTGCTTTATTTCACTTAACTTTATGGTTTCAAGACCTGTCCATTTTCCTCTGAAGGGCTCACATCTATTTTTCGTTACTCCATAGTGTATATGTACCACATTTTCTTTATTCATTCATCTGCTGGTGAGCATTTAGACTGTTTCTATAATTTAGCTATTGTAATTGTGCTGTTTTAAATATGGGTATGCATGTATCACTGTAATGTGATCACTTTAACTCTTTCAGGAAGATACCCAGAAGAGGTACAGTTGAGTGAAATTAAATTTCTATTTTTAGTTTTTTGAGGACCTTTCATACTGATTTCCATAGTGGTTGTACTACCACCAACAATGTAGAAAGGTTCCCTTCTCCACACAACTTCACCAACATTTGAGTCCTGATAATAGCCATTCTTACTGGAGTAAAGTGAAATATAGCAGGATAACTTTTAAGAACATCTTAGAATTCAGAGTACTTACTGATGGAGACCACCTTGAGGCAGCACTGACCAGGCTCCAGAATTAATCAGCTGGCTTTCTATATTAACTCATGAATCTGTCCCAGGTCTAAAAGTGACTTGCCTGATGAGCCAGTGGCTGGCATGCAGAAACAGAGCTCTCCATGCCAACGGTCACAGTGGAGCCTGTAGGGCCCTGTGACACTGTGATGTCCCTGAAGACAAGATAACACCACAGCTGAGGATAGTGACTCTCCCTCAGAACTCCAGGGCAATAACTGCCAACCTTAGAGGTAAAACAATTCTCTCATTAAGCAAAGATTTACTGCTTGGAATGTCTTTGATCCATTTTCACAAAGCCTTGCTCACTATTGATTGAGCCTTTTGCCTCAGCTGTTCCCTGCACTTCTATGCACACCCCCTGATAAGGACCCAATAAATAGTTCCAGTTTGGAGAAGTTGGGGTCTTAGCCACAAGAGTCTGACCTTCCCTGACCCCCGTATACCATATTACTCTTGTCTACTGTCTTTTATCCTTCGCCATACACTTGCCCAGGTGATCAGGAGACTGGCCAGCTCCCAATGACTTACCATGTGTCCTCAGTGAAGAAAGTACGAGAACAAATTTTATCCACTTAAAAATGAACTGAGAAACCCAGCAAAAGGCAAATAACAATCAGCAAAACCATAACATTAAAACAATATAAGCCAGATGTAGGAATTATGGTTACAAAACAATGAAATGTTATGAATTTTTACAGTGTAGATGTGAAATAACTAGAAAGTTCAGGACAGTAAGTGAGGAAGAATGGTAGCAGACAGAGTTATTGTGATCTCCTTGTCTTTGATAGTTGAGTAAAAAATACAGTATTTAAAACTGATAGCCAAGCCATAGATACATAAGTATTTTGGAAAAATGGAAAGTTAAACACTAACATAAAATGTATAGTAAATGAAAATAGAATGGTGTAGAAGAGAAAAGGTAAGGGGGGAAAGAGGTCATATACGAAGGGGCTTTGCTCCTGGAAGATCATCAAGAGACAATCTGATGACAGAAGATTGGTATATCATGTAAAATTAGAGATGCAGAAATTACTACTGCAGGGCCAGTGAGATGGCTCAGCGGCTTAAGCGCCTGCCCAGCAAGCGCGAGGGCCTGAGTTCGACTCCCGGAACCCACATACGAAAAAAGGGCCGGTGATATCGCTCAGCGGCATGGGCGCCTGCTGGCGCGCGAGGTCCTGAGGTCGACCCCCTGGTACCCATAAAAAAAAAAAAAAGAAATTACTACTGCAAAAATATATAAAACTATATAAAAATAGACATTATATTTATATATAAATATATAATACACATTATTTTATATATACATTATAAAATATGTATATATTACATATATTGTATTTATATAAATATAAATATGCATTCTATTTATATATAAATATACATTGTATAATGTATATACCATAAGATATCTTTGATAGTTAATTTTAAATGAAAAATTAGCTGAGCCATGGTGACCAGATATTTGGTAAAACATTATTTTGTACACTGTTATAAAGGTATTTTAATAGGTAACTTTTTAAAAGAAACTGTGATGTATTCTTATAATTGAATAGTATATAACTATTTTAAAAATCATGAAACATCTTAATTTGAACAAATGTGCATTCATCTCCAAGAGAGTACATATTGCCCAGTGAAAAATACCAGAGTACAAATGCCAACATTTTTATTTTTCAAGAATAAGCTACATATACACATGTTTTTGCATATGCATGGAACACACCTGGCAGGGACCCAAAAATAGCAAGTTCCTTTGGAGAAGAAAGCTAGAGGGTAGACGCGAGCGTGCGAGACAGCCCTACCATTCACTGTCAGCCTTTTTGGACATTTTCATTTTTGTACTTGCTCATATATTATTTACTCAAAAACAAATTACTATAGGTTTAAAAAAGAAAAAAAATTACTAGAGCTGAGTATGGATTTGAGTTCTAAGCAAAGTGGTTTAGGATTATTTGCTCCTGATTCTCCCTCCCCCACGACCATGATTCAAGATCCATTTGATTCTTGAGGATTTAAAAACCTGTTCTATAAAGTCTGGGGATGTGCCAACTGGTCAGCTCCTTAAGTCTTTAATTCAAGCCCCATTGTTTCTGACTCTGGTACATCATTTATTGACATCAAAGATCTGAGGAGCTGAGCGTGGAAGTGTGCACCGATGATCCCAAGGTCATGGAAGACTGAGGCAAGAGGATTGCAAGTACAAGCCTGGGCAGCTTAGCAACTTAGCGACACCCTGTGTCAAACAAAACAAAACAAAAACGAACAAACAAAGACCTCTGCCATGTAGCTCAATCAGTGTGAAGGCTTTGGGTTCAATCCCCAAGTATCTAAAAATGAGTGGGGGGAACCTATTAGAGACGTATCCTGGAAGCTCACGAGGCCCTGTGGCAGACCAATCACCAACCCTGTTTCTTGAGAGACTGTCCAGCATGCTGCCCACCATTAAAAAGGGAGGAGCCCCAACGTAGTCCTCATCCTTCCCCCTGAAGTAGACTGAAGGAAGGAGCTCACACACAAGGACCAGGGCAATGTCCTTTCTCTAGGACAGGAAACATCATTTATTTGGGTTTTGTTGTTTCCAGGACTCACTGTCTCCTGGAATCTAATTTTCTATGTACCCTGAACTTGTTTGAGGCTCCGGAGAACAGAAATTAGTGTGAGGTAGCACAGCCTCTGTGCAGTCCCCAGCAGGAGGAAATCGGCCAGTCTTAAGGAACCCATTACTGATGAGAGGAAGAAGGCTGAAAGTGAATGAAAACAGCCTGGTTGGGAACAGGTGGGAACATGGAGAACATTTCCTAAAATGTTCTCTGTGTTTCTTCTCACATTATGAGTACCCAAAGTGTATATATATAAATTCCCAGGAGTGTTAACCATTGTTTTTCTTCCAGAGATGCCCTCAGCTCCAATAAAGAGAGCGTAGATAAGGACCACAGAGCAGAGAGTCTTGCAGGCACAGGAGAAGGAAATTCTAGGGAGCTCCAGGGAATGCCTCAAGCCACACCCCTTGGCCTCCTGGAACAGAACAATTAGATCAGCTCCGATTAGGGTTCTAGGTAAACCACTTTGTCTCTGTCTGCTCCTCAGATGGAAGAGAAGCTATACTCCAGGGTTTAGGTTGCAGAAAATATAAAAATCTATTCAACCTTTCATCCATTGAATAAATTACTAAGTACATATTGAATACCAGTAAGTGAAATGGTAAAGGCCCATGGCAACAAATAAACGGAAGGTTCATCCGCACGTGCTAGGATTTTACAGTTTAATTTGTAAAATGTAAACAGAATGCATGCATAGAACCAGAGAAGACTTGAGTTGTACCTGATTCTTTGATTCTTGTTCAGTACAGGGAATTGAACCCAGGGGCACTCTAACACTGAGCTATATCCCCAGCCCTTTTAATTTTTTATTTTGAGACATGATCTCCCTAAATTGCCCATGCAGGACCTGAACGTGCAATTGTCTTACTTCAGCCTCTCTCAGTGCTGAGATTACAAGTGTGCATCACCACACACAGCTTGCACTTGAGTCTTTAATTGATGTCACATGTGTTAGCTTAATTGCTGTCACAGGTGTTAACTTAATTGATGTCACATATGTTAGTTTCCATCAATGTGGCATAATACCTGAGAATAGAAAATTAAAGGAGGAAAGGTCTATTTTAGCTCACGATGTCAGAAGTTTCAGTCAATGGTCAGCTGGCTCCATTGCTTTTAGGTTTGTGACTAGGTAGAAATGTCATGACAGAAGGATGTGGTGGAAGAAAACTGCTCACCTCATGGCAGCCAGGAAACAGAAAGAGTCAGAGAAAAAGAGGCTGGGAACAAGATATACCCTACAAGGGCTGCCTGTAATGACCCAAAGTTTCCACTGCCTCGAATAGTGTCACCAGCTGGGGACTAAGCCTTCAATTCATAAGCCTTGGGGAGACATTCAGATCCAAAGTGTAACATGTAGACATTCAATGGCTGGCAGGTGTCTACAGATTTAGACTCTGCTGAAAGAGTATCTAGAAGGTCTGGACTCCAACAGTCCTATGCCAAAGGTATACCCTTCCTTGGCCAGGCTACAGAATAGTTTTCAAAAAGAGCTCTTATATACCTTTGAAACCCAGAGAAAAAAAGAGGAAACTTGCAATCTCTGAGAACCACTGTTGGTTCTCAGTGTTCTGAGTACATCAGCTGATAAATATCCATCAACCCCTGCTGGTGGGAAGTGGATTTCAGACCAGGAGTCAAAAGCAGGAGAATGATGGACCTGAAGAGTTTATACATCTCTTCACTATCCGCTTGGATCTCTGAGTCTAAGAACTAAAACTGGAGAGATCATGAATTTGATCTTCCTCTGTGCATAA
Organism: Erethizon dorsatum; assembly: GCA_028451465.1. Taxonomy (NCBI): domain Eukaryota; kingdom Metazoa; phylum Chordata; class Mammalia; order Rodentia; family Erethizontidae; genus Erethizon; species Erethizon dorsatum. The sequence continues at coordinate 85,240,194 of CM051834.1, forward strand.
TACAAAGCATAAAATCTTCCACTTCCACAAGTATAGCAGGGATTTGGAGAAGAGAAAAGCCAGGATGAACTGGGGTCCTCATGGAAGACTGTCCGTGAATAGAGGGAGATAAGATGAACCCAGGGGCTAAAAGAGGCCTGGGAAGGTCATTTGAGACAAGGATGAACCAACTTTTGGGGGCTAGGATGGATTTGGCCTGACAGGAAAGTTGGATAGGACCCAAGGAAGCCATCTGTGAAGGAGAGGGCTTCGAGAGGCCCTCTCAGCGACTGGCCAGTGTGGGAGCCACCTGTCAAGACCCCAGCCTCCTCTACCTGGATGGCTCACCTCCATTCTGAATTCAGAATGTTCCAGTGATTTGCGACTATGTCTGAGACCCTAACACACTCCCCAGTCAGTCTGAGCAGAGTTAGGATGTGAGGCAACACTTCCGATTCTCAGTCATTGACGAGTTTCCCAACGCTCCTTGTCTATAAAAGGAGAATTTGACTATCTACTTTGCAGTGTTTTCGTGATGTTCAGAGAGGAATATATGAAAAGTGTGTGACACAGAGTAGCAGCCCTAAGTGGTAGTTATTGTTAAATGTGCCCCTCACAAAAGATAGGAAAGGGAAACAAATCTTTCTGTAACAAATCTGATAGTGTTGCCTAAATAGCTCGGAAGATGCCCTCACGAAGGAAGAAGTCTGACACCTGCTTTACCCCTGGGTCTTGTACCTTCTCGGCCACTTGGGTAATCAGGACTCAAACATCCAATTAATAATAAGTTCTAATCACCAGTTTGAGTATTTATTTTCACAATAGTTTACTACTGTAAAGGTCATCACTTCATTATATGGCTGACTTTTAAAGTTTGCAATATATACAAATATTTAAAATACATACAAATATATAAAACTTATACAAGTATATACAAATATTTAAAATTTAAATACATGTAAATGGGGAAGGAAATCTTATTTCAGACTGTGTCTTGACTTGTGCTTTGAAAAATAGTCAGGTTAGTCATAACTGTGTTCTTTTTATCATGTCCAAATCAGGGTTTCTAATGGTCGCTGCCACCAGAAAGTTGCTGTTTTCGAATGCCTCCAAGTGAGATAGCTGGTGTTGAGGGCTGACATCTGAAGCCCTGAGGGAAACCTTGCTGAGGTCTACAAGGGCAGGATGCTGCTCACAAGTGGCAGGTGTCCCCAACCCAGAGGCTGGTGGCCTGAAAATTTGACCTTGGGTCTTGCTGGCTTTACTGTAGGAAAAAAACAAAGTGTCACCCTTTAGTTTCTATGTCCCTAAGAGTTTAAGAGTATGTTCGTCGACCCTTATTTATGCCTTTGCTTTCCATGGCTTCTGTTACCTCTGGTCAACTTGGTCCAAAAAGTATTAAATGAAAATTCCAGAAATAAACAATTCATAAGTTGTATGCACCATTCTGGAGCGCATGATGAAACTCTTGTCTTGACAGCCCATCCTGCCTGGAATATGCATCAACCCTTTGTGCAGTGTATCCATACTGTATATGCTGCCCGCCCACTAGTCACTTAGTAAACCATCTCAATAATCAAATAAACTGTTGCTACATTGCAGCACTTCTTTTCAAATAACCTTTATTTTACTTAATGTCCCTAAAACACAAGCATGGTGATTTTGGCAATTCAGATTTGCCAAAGAAAAATTGTAAAATGCTTCCTTTAAGTGGAAAGCTCAAAGTATAAGGATATATTTTGAGGACAGGGACCACATTCACATAACATTTATTACAGTATTTTTTTATGGTTGTTCTATGATTAGTTATTGTTGTCAAGTCTTACTGTATCTAACTTATCAATTAAACTTTATCATAGGTACGTATACATAGGGACAATACAGCACATACTATATAGGGTCTGGTATTATCCATGGCTTCAGGGACCCACTGGAGGTCTTGAGAAGAGAGCACTACTGTTCTTACAACAGACCCGCTAGTCACGTCTGCACTATGACTTTCATGGGCTCAAGGCACATTGATTTCAGGTTCCTTCCACGATAAAAATACTTAAAGTTATATTTTAGGCATTGGTTATTGGTTATTGGTTTAGGCATTTAGTTATTTATATGGTATATTAAAACATTTTAAAATTTATTTTTTAATCTGACTTTAGAAGAAATTAAAACAATTTTGCAAGGCCTCAAAAGTACTGTTGCCCTTGTGCCTACCATGTTCACTGAATAACTCAGCCCTGATGTGGGTAAAGAATTCAATAAAAAGGCGATGGTAGGAAGGAAACAATTGAAAATGTGAAAAACATATGCATCACCAAGGAAGAGAGTGGTGGGTAACAGGAAGCCACAAATTGTCTAGAAAATTTTTTGTTAAGATCTCCAAACACAGTGTTCCTTTCTCCGGTTTTACAATCTTCAGGTTTTGAGAATTTGCTCATCTTACATTTGTGCTGATTACAGCTTAATGCAAAGCACCATGGGTGATCACTTTTCAGGAGCAAATGTTTTTCTGATTACTTTGCATTTGTGTATCTAAAACTGGTATTCCATAAATGCTAACCGTGGCAATTTGAGTTTCCAATTGAATTATCAAGTTGTGACTTTGTTCTCTTACCTGTGAACGTCTGTGTAATGTTCATGGTCTCTAGCTCTTTTCCTTTCCTGAAGCCTTGAAGTGTGTTTAGCAGCTATCAGTTACTGCCAGCTGACTTGGCAGGGCTTCCTCCCAACCAAAAGCTGGGAGATCTATGGACAACCTCACATTCCATCACTAGAAATTGCACTCTTCACCTGTGTTCTTTGGACCTGAGGTCTGAATATGACCTACACACCTGGCACTCTCACCTGACAGTTGCCAGGACCTCCCTGGAAATAGTAAATCCACCACGTGGGCCTGCACCCATCCAGCCTCTCAGGGTAGGTGGGGGCTGTCATTTGAGACGATCTTTGCCACTGGTTTGTAAAGGCAAGTCATCTTTTGAACGATTGTGTTAATGTGTAACAGGCTCTCTGCTATCCCACATGCAATCCCAAATGGAATAGGAATCTACTTCTCAGAAGGAAGGGGCGCTTCTAACGTATTTCAGTGACATAGTTTCTACCCATACAAACCGATCCATCTGCTCTGTGTGTTTACTTAAGTATCAGGGCTCCTACTTTGAGTTGTTTTCCCACTTCTGGAGACACAGTTACATTGCTGCACCCCTGTTTTCACAGGCTCCCACTCTTTTCCTCTAAGGGGAGGGATGAATATTAATTGAACACTTAGTATGGGAAAATTGAACCTTTCCCATTATTATCTCATTTAATCAACATACCACTCAGAAGAGGAAGCAATGGTCCTTGGATAAAGAGGAAACTAAGACTCGGAGAGGAGAAAATTGGACCCAGCTATAGAAATGAGAGGAAAAAAGGTAAAGAAAGCAAAATACATCAGACAATTAAGGATATGATTTTATTAAGGCTATAACAATAAAGAGAATGCTCATTAATGAGGAACATCTCAGAGGAAAGGGAGGGAACCGGAGGTTTTACACAAGCAAGTTGCCTTAGTCACTTTCTCATCACTGGGACAAAATCCCAGACACCCACAACTTAAAGGAGGAGAGGTTTACTTTGGGTCACATTTTCAGTCTGTGCTAGGCTGGCTCCAAGGCAGAAAAGGAACGGCGGAAGGATGTGGCAGAGGAAAGCTGCTCATGGCGTGACGGTTAGGAAGCAGAGAGAAAGAAGGGAGACAGACCCTTCCAAGTCAAGCCTCCACTGACCCACCTCTTCTAACGGCCCTGCCTCCAACAGCGCACTCAGCTATGAATTAACCCACCAGTGAGTATTGTACCCCATGACCCAATCATTTTCCAAAGCCCAATCTCTGAACGCAGGAGGCTTTTGGAGGACATTTTAGATCTAAACCATAATACTATACAAATAAATAAAGGAACCATCCTTCACTCTTAAGGGAGTCATGAGGAAGGACAGACATGGGTCTGTCTCAGGACAGGCAAGGACAGGGTGGCTCTTTGTGACTAGCTCCTTCCTGGACATGAAGGAGTGCGAAGAATTTCTTAGCTGTTACAACTTCCAGGGAGCACAAGACTCAGAAAGAAAAAGTTCTGCATTGTCAGCCTCTATCTCATTCACTTCTGAACCACTCTGGAGTGCTCGTAAACCTCCAGAGAGGGGGCAGCTGGACCTAAGACATAGTCTCCTGGGACTCTTGTCAGTGTTGTTTCTGTGAAACTTGTCACAACGTATATTGAAAGGTCATAGCAAAGATCAGTTGTTTTAGCATTCTGGAGGGCAGACATCTTGAAAGAGGGATGCCTAAAAATGAAAAAGAGAAGGATTAATATGAACAGTTGGATTTAAGTAAAGAGCTAGGAATTGGACCTAAGGGAAACCAGTCCAATGGATTTCAAGGGGTTGGTAGAGGCAACTCTTTGGTTAAGCATTGCTCTTTGGGTTTCTTTTTTGGCTTGTTTCTTTTTCAATATAAAAATTGAACTCAGGGCTTTCATACTGAGTTCATTCACTCTTTATTTCTTTTCTTTTTTTTTTCTTTCTTTCTTTCTTTCTTTCTTTCTTTCTTTCTTCTTTCTTTCTTGCTTCCTTCCTTCCTTCTTTCCTTCCTTCCTTCCTTCCTCTTTTCTTTTTTGAGACAGGATCTTGCTAAGTTGCTAAATTGCTCAGACTGGACTGAAAATTACAGTCCTCCTGCCTCAGCCTCCCAGAGTGCTGGCATTACAAGCATGCATCACCATGCCTGGCTTCTTTGGGTTTCTTGAACTCCTGCTCAAATGCTGACCTTGATGCCGTCTCCTCTCTTGGTTACCTCCCATATGACCTGAACATTTCACTGGCCTTCCTTCAGTCAACTATGACAGGAGAATTTGGGCCCATGTGTGTTCTGATGAAATGGAGAGCCCTTGGAGGTTTATACCAAGTCGTCAGGCTTTGGCTTGCAAGGCTTCTTCAGATCTCAGGAGAAAGGACCTGCAGCAAGTAACCTAGAGTCACAACAGGGATCGGAACTGCCAGGTTGTAGGTCTCCATGACGTCGAGTCCAGAAAGAGGGAGAAAAATTGGAAAAGTTAGTTTCAAGGAAGGTAAACAAATATTGAAGAAAACTGGAAGGGTGGAAATTTGGTACAGATTAACAATTGGATCAAGGTAACAAGGTCCGGTCTAATGTTTTCAAGGAAGGTAAGAAGATAGTCAATTAAGTCACCACCAGACAAAACACAGTTTACATAATTTTCAAAACTGAAATATTTAATGAGATTTCACACAAGAAAAAATGGAACTAAGAAGGGAATTTGTTTCTGTGCAAATAAGGTAAAAGTTAACCTTAAGAAGTTTAAACAAAATATCTATGAATATGGTGATTAACTCTATTTCTAAAGAAAAGTGGATATTATATCTGATTTATAAAAATGGATGAACATAATGTTTACCAAGAAAAAAATCATCAAGCCAGGCATGGTGGTGCATGCCTGTAATCCTCACACTCTTGGAAGCTGAAGCAGGAGGATTGCAAGTTCGAGCATAGCCTATGTAATTTAGCTATTTAGCAAGATCCCATCTCAAAAATAATAAATTCTTAAAAATGGGGAGTTTGGGGCCTGTGAGATGGCTCAGCGGCATAAGTGCCTGCCTGGCAAGCACGAGGTCCTGAGTTAGACTCCCGGTGTCCCCATAAAAAGGAAAAAAGGGCGGGTGATATCGCTCAGTGGCACAAGCGCCTGCTGGCAAGCATGAAGTCCTGAGTTCGATCCCCGGTACCCCCATTAAAAAAAATGGGAAGTTTGAGGATATAGCCCAATACAAAGGCCCTGGGTTCAATTTCCAGTACCACAAAAGGAAAGAAAGAGAGAGAGAAAAGGAAAAAATCTTCAGCTTTAATACATTATAATCCTGAAACATAATATAGCATGAAGGCACCTAATATATAGTTAGAAAACACCAAGAGTATATCAAGAATACCAAGTAAAGAGAATCTATAAGTCAAAAGTAAGCCCTAAATATCTGTATGTTAAATATAACTCCATAAGTTAAAAAAAAAATTCCACTTGAAAACAACTAGCCTAGAAGATGCTAGATTTAAATTAAAGAAGTAAAATGCAACAGAATTAACATTTTAAAAAATAACTGACAGGGTCAGGCATGGTGGCATATGCCTGTAATCCCAGTACTCTGGAGGCTGAGGCAAGAGGGTTGCCATGAGTTTGAGGCCAGCCTGGGGTACATAGTGAGTTCAAACCTACCCTGAACTGCATAGCAAGACCCTGTCTCCAAAAAATTTAAAAAATAAAAAATAATTGAACCTATAATTTACACTATACTGTTATTTAGATCTGAAATGCCCATATGTCAAAGGTTTGGCCCCTTTAAGAGGTGGGGCCTACTAGAGGTCATGGGGTCACTGGAAGCTGCCCTTGAAGGGGATGTTGAGACCCTGGCCCCTTCCTCTCTCCCTCTTTGTTTGCTGGCTCCTATGAAGTAAACAGGCCTGCTCTGCCACGTGTTCCTGCCATGATGTCCTGTGCTGACACAGGCCCAAAGGCAACAGGGCCAAACAACTATAGAATGAAGCCTCTTAAACTGGAGTCAAAATAAGCCTTTCCTCCTTGTAAGTTGTTTACCTCAGGCATTTTGTCACAGTAACAGAAAGCTGACCAATGCAGGTTTAGTAACAAGCAAAGCAGCAGGACTCTGATAAATAGAAACATGTCATGTAGCAAGAGTATTGATACATGTCTAGGAATCCCAACCAACTTGTGATTCTGAAATGTCTGTATTACTAATGTTACCCGTACAAACTTAACCTAGGGAAAACTACGCATCTGTTCTAGCGTAACAATTCTTTGCAGTTCAGCAATAGTAACATACCAAATAAACCTTATTATTTCTAGCACATCTTTTGCAAGGTAAAATACTAAATCCTTTGTGGTTTTCAAGGGTCTCCCTAAGAAATCTCAAGTATAATCTTAGGTGTAAAAAAAATCATTTAGGATTTATTTTTATTTAAAAAAAAATATATATATATAAATATAAATATAAATATATATTTCAAAAGGCAAAAATCAAAAGTTGTCAGGAGATTGGAACACCTAAGAAAAGAATTGAATCATGGGTGCCTGAGAGACAATATTTTATCTTTCATTTCAAAGTGAGAATAAAATATTTTAAAATAAACATAGAAAAAATAACACAGAAGATAACATGATTATGAAGAATCTTACTTCTTTCCTGAGAAAGCTTTTTCATAAGTCATCAAGAATATAATAAAATGAACATGAAACAGGTTATTTTTGTTAAGACCGAATCTTTGCTATCTAATCAGATTACACAAAAATGCAAATAATATCATTTTATAACCTTATATTAAGATGAAACCAATGATTCAAGAAAATTTTGTCATTTTTTAACAAAAGAACAAATTTTCATTTTATATCAGCTTAATATTTGATATTAAAGTTCTTCCAGGACTATTATAAGCAAACCCATCATGTCTTAGCTTGCTTTGGCCACAATAAATGAATTTTCCCATGTATAAATCTTCAAGTTTTTATGTGCATTCGGATTTGTTCTTATTCTTTCCTCTTTCTCTTTCTTTAATAACAAGTTATTTTACTTTAAGATCAAACTGCTCTCTGTTTTCATTAGCAATAAAACACATCTTACCTACTTTACATACAAAGCTGTGCCTGCATGAATACTGCTCCTAATGGGAGTACATTCACATTTACTGATGACAGCTTTTAACCACAATAACTTCTATTCCCTAGAAAAATATTAGGAGGCAGATAACTGTGAGTTGTCAGTCACACTGTAGATTAGCAGAATTTACAGTTTCCTATAACCATATACATCCCTTATAATACAGTAGCAAGCTGGGCATGGTGGTGCACACCTATAATCCAAGCACTTGGGAGGCTGAGACAGGATGATGGCAGTGAGTTCAAGGCCAGGGACCAGCCTGGGCTACATGTTGAGTTCAAGTTAGACTCTATCTCAAAATAAAGAAAGAAAAATACAGTGGAAAAATAGAACACACTCATTAACACACTCAAAATATGTATATAGCCTTTCTGCAGTATATAAAAATGAGGTACAAACATATAAACTAAAAATGATGATTAATAATGCTTCAGTTCTTTATCTTACTTGTAAGTGATGAGTGTATCCAACAAATGTCTATGAATTCACTGAATTAATTAGAAGTTTAAGGTTTTAAATCATCTAAAGAGCTTGGAAATCATCTTCAAGCTCACATACTATAAAACACGATTAGCACTGAAATAAATTTTTTAGGTTAAAGATTCAATTTCGTTAAACACAAACTAACATTTTTCATAATCTTAAACACTAAATAGAAATAACATTAGCTTATTTGGGCAGTGAACCTGTAGAAATTGAAAGAGACCGTACCCAAGAAGGATAAAAATGTATGTTTCTATTATACTTCATGCTGATAAATTAAAGAAAGTGTACTTTTTAAGCCAAAATTATTGAACTAGTCTTGCTTGCCAAATATTTTCCTAAACTATGTGAACTTGAATTCTCAAAATGTTTCGTAATTAATTCATCAATACTTTTTTTTCACACTGAAACTATTTGACATTTAATTCCTTAATTTCCAGGAATTAGGAGAATTTGAAATTTACACAAGCATTTATTTACTTTTAAATCATTCGTAATAGAGATCCCTCAAAAGATGTATAAATCTAATTTGATAATACCATCCAGAAGTAGGAAAATAGTACACACGTATGAGAAGTGAAACCCTTTTTCAATTACAGGCACATAAGCATAACATACACAGAGAAAGCTTATGGCTTCAAATTTAAAATTAAATAAATAATAATTACATAATTACATAAATAAAATTACATAAAATACAGAATTCACCAATTTACATCAAAGACTTTTTTCTTCTCCATGGGTAGATTTGACCTCCATGCAAATAGATAACCAGAGAAGACTAGCAAACCAGATTCTTTGTCGTCTTTCATCCAACAGAGAAAATATCTATTTATATTACATTTGTTATATTTACATTAATCTGTTTGCTGTGTACACCAATTTGTCAGACCACAAAACCAAGACAAGCTAGTACCAGAAAACAAGTGAGGACTCAAAAAGAACTGAAGTCAAAATTCTTACCATGGAGTCCAGAGCACAGGACCAGGAGTTGGGCCGAACACTGAAGTCAGAAAGGGCACACAAAGGGCTCAGGAGTCTGGCTGTCTGCGTGAAGCTCACGAGGATGCAAAGAAGAGGCCCAAGTTCACTGAGTCAGAACAAAAACCACCAGATAATTAAGGAGATGATTTCGTTCAGCCTATTCCAGAAGGGAGAATACTCATTCATGAATGGCATCTCAAGGAAAAGGAAAGGGACCTGAAGTTGTAGAGTGGCTGGTAAATAAGACAGTCATCACAAATCTCCCAGGAGTCATGAGGAAGGATGGACACTAGGATCATTTCAGAGCATGCGAGAGCAGCGTGGTCCTTTTGCTTAGCCACTCCAAAATGCGTAAGAATAGGGTGGCGGCTTAACCACACTGTCAAAGCCTTTGTTCCTTTAAAGATCAGATCCTTCCCTTCATTCCTCTAGACTTCCAGCTCCTGGTTTTGCGTCTGGCAGATAGAAGCTGCTTAATAATTCTTAGTTAACAATGCTGATGGTGTTCTCCTTGCCAGGGAGGGAGGAAAGGATCCAAGTGTTCCAAGAGAGGGGACACAGGCCCAAAATTTATCTATGCCATTGGGTAAGTTAAAGAGTTTTTCATAGACTCAGGGTTGTTTTTTTTTTTTTTTTCATTTCTAAAATGTAAATATAATAACACACTTCATAGACTTCTCAGCACTTCAAAGATATAATAACAACAAAATGCTTGCCATACATTAGACACTCACTAAGTGTTTTTCCCTTCTTCCCACTCCCATGCCTATTTCCAGAGCACTTTCCGAGAGCTCGGTTCCAGCCCCACTCTGCTGTACTGGGACACCCCTCTCAACTGTGCGGCAAGCTTTGTCTGGCAAGGTGTTTGTGTCATTTACCTTTGAATCATCTTTGCACAGAGAGCGTAGTATGTACACAGTGGCTGCCAGCTTCTGTATTATATTGGCACTAGCCAAGCTGCCACAACAAAGAATCCCTGAACTAAAGTGACTTTAAAAAGAAGTTTGTTTCTTCCTCACAACTTAGTCTGCAGGCAGACACCCAGGATAATTCAATGGTTCCACTCCAAGTGACTATTTAGAGACCCAGCTCTTGATGTCCTGTAGCTTTACCCTAGGGATCAGTAAGCTATATCCCCATGAGTGGACCGACTATTTCTGTAAGTAATTATATGTACATACAGTCAGGCTCATTTATTTCCATGTTGTCCATGGCTGCTTTTGTGCTAAAACAGCGGAGTTGAATAATTTCTTCAGCGATAATATGACTTACAAGCATAAAATATTTCCTATTTATCCCTTAACAGCTGGAACCTACCCTAAAGCACCTGCCTTGGCTTCTGCCTTGTCCTCATCTATATGGTAGAAGCTGGGTTGCAGCAAGGTCTGTCTTCCAGGGAAGGGAAGAAGATGGGCATCCAGAACTCGAGGCCTCCTGGATGGTTTATGACTTTACCTGTATCATTTCCACTCTTATGTCACTGGCCTGAAATCTGCCACATGGCTACACCTAGCTGCAAGAAAACACGAGAAAAGTAGTCTCTAGTTGGATAGCCATGTGCTTAGCTTAAAACCAAAGAATTCAATTATTAAAAGAAAGGACTACAAGTGACAAATCCAACAAAGGAGCAGTAGAAACAATATCTAAAGAACTCTCAAAACTCAAGAAATCCTTTTTCCTTGTCTCTGAAACCAACAATACAATTAGAAAATGGGCAAGAAATATGAACAGATATTTCACTGAAGAGGATATACAGATGGCAAATAAGCAAATGTAAAGATGCTCCACGTCATCAGCTATTAGGAAAATGCAAATTAAAACTACAAGGAGCTATCACTACATGCTTATCAGAAAGGTTAAAGCAAAAACAGAAAATGACAATACCAAGTGCTGAGGAGGAAATGGAGAAATTGGATCACTTGTACATCGCTGGTAAAATGTAAAATGGTAAAACCACACTAGAAAACAATTTGGCAGACTCTTATAAAGTCAAACGTGTGGGCTGGGGATATAGCACAGTAGTGGAGGGTTTGCCTAGAGTACAGGAGGCCCTGGAGTCAATCCTTAGCACCACAAAAAATAAAACAAAATAAACACGCAACTATCTACATACAACCCAGCAACTTCACCATTGGACTTTTATCTTAGAGAAATGAATAATCATATTCCTCAAAAGTCTGTATATGAATGTTCATAGCCCAAACTTAGAAACAATTATGTATTCTTCAGTGAGTGAATGGTTAAACAGCGGTACACCCGCACCGTGGAACTCAAATCAGCAATTAAAAAAATAAACAAGTTATTGGCATCTGCAACTTGTTAGACTCTCAAGGGAATTATGCCGAAGTAAAAATAGAAAAAACAATCCTAAAAGGTTACATACTGTATGATTCCATTTATATACCATTCTCGAAGTGTCAAAAACTATAAAAGTGTGAAACAAATCAGTGGTTTGAAGGAATGAGGGATAATGGAGAAATGAGAGTGGCTATCAGGGGGACATCTCAGGGGTCCTTGTGATGGTGGTACCTAAATACAAGCACAAATGCCTGAGTTCAAGTAAAGCTTGGGGAATCTGTAGAAAGAAAGGGAGAAACTGGGCACGCATGTTGAGAGAAAACTAGCAGTCTCCACCACAGCTGTGCTACTGTTGTAGTGCAGGGAGAAGAGAAAAACATTCTTACCACTTGCTCCTCTCTTCTGCCCAGTTCTCCTGAAATTTGCTACATGGCATGAGAATACTGGCATGTGACAGCAAGTATCCTCCCCACCAAAAAAAAAAAAAAAGAAGAAGAAGAGACAGGGAGAAGAGATAAGAATAGCAGCTGTTTCTTTGCTGGTTCAATAAAGAAATTTCCTTTATTCCATAAGATTTCTCTATGGAAAAGATTAGAGAATTAGAGATAAACTCATTTTTTACCAGATAAATGAAATAATAAGCTGAACACTTGAAGGCTTTAACAGAGCAAATAACAATGAGGTTATTTTCTTTTTTGTAAAACTTGGGTGCATGAATCATTTAAATTGCAAGAGGGATTCTTGCAAGTGGCAAACATAAACTCTTTTAATCATCTGAGCTTTCTGAGGCAACGAGAATCACATAGTAATGCGTGGTATGGAAGGAATTAAAGTCTGGTTGACCAGACCGAGAAAGTACCTTGAGCTCTTGGAATGTGGGCTAGTAATAGGCAGCCTTGGGGCAGCTTTCACCGGCTACAAAGAGTCATTAAACTGTCCATCTGCTGGTTGTGCACAAAAATGCCCACTGTTTCCTCTTTAATGTCAATATGGCGCAAAAGCATGCAAGGGTTTCTGTCCTAGGTCCCCTACAGAGAATAGTCAAAGGTTTAAACAGAGGCCAGCAGAAGTGCTGGTCCATTCCGGAAAACTAAACCCAGCTGCTGAATGGAAAGCCAGAGGAGGCAGAGTGGGCTCTGCAGGATCTTGGATGGTCCTTTCTTCTGCTCTGTGGCTTCTATTCACAAGCCACAGCACTGTTCATCATGCACCATACTTCTGACGTTCAAAAAAAATTCTTCAGACTGGAGGAGCATTCTTGCCTCTCTTTAATGAAGGTGGATTTATCCCTAAGTGGACCTAGGAAGAGATCTCAAACCACGAACAGGAAAATGATCATTCTGGTCCCACTTTTTTCATGCACCCCAAGTGATGTGGCAGAGTTCATGGGGATGGGACTTGGCAGGAGTTAAACCTCAAGATGACCCTGACACCTAACATCACAGAGTCTCTGACCTTCAAGTTAGAGGTCTTGTAGGAAACTCATGGTGGCTGATCATGCACAGCATAAGCAACCTTGAGCTTTGTTTGTGTCCTGCATCTTTTGTTACACTATTTTTTTAAAGAGAGCTTTGCTCAGAAAATGCTGCTGCACATAAATTATGTTATCAACTATTACTTGTCTAAGTCAGTGGTTTCAAAGTTTATTACACAACAAAATCACCTGGAGGGCTATTTAGAACACAATTTCTGATTCGCAAGATGTGGTATCAGACCCAATAATTCACAGATGATATTTATGCTACAGTCTAGGGCCCACATTTTGCAAACCATTTACAACCATCTTCCCCAAATTTCTGTTTCTACTCCTTACCTCACTCTTAACCAAATGAGGCAGTTTTCTTTTTTTTTTTTCCTTAAGCTAGCAACTCAGCATTGCTTCTCCACATGGGTGGAGCCAGCAAGTTCTTTTGGCTCCACATGGGTGGAGCCAGAAATTTATTAAAGAAAAATCTCTTCTAGAATGATCCCTCTTCCTTTTAACTCTAAAACCAAAAAGCATTCAGCAGAAAGAGATGGAAATCACTTTGGGGCTTGACATCTCTCCGAGATCCTTGTGGTGTGCAAAGCTCTGAGGTGGGGATGGATTTCCAGAAGAATCCCAGGCGTAGGTTTGGAGGAAGGAATTTTAGTCCCTACTTAGAATAGTTTTCTGTTGTTATAGAACAAAATACCCAAAATTCAGCAGTTTAAAACAATACTCATTGATTATCTCATGGTTTTTGTGAGTTAAAAGTCCAGACATGAGTGAGCTACATTCTCTAGAATCAAAGTAGAGGTTGTGCTGCATTCCTCTCTGGAGTTTAAGGTCCTCTTCTAAACTCATGTGGCTGTTGGCAGGATTCAGTGTCTTCAGGTTGTAGGACTGATGTCTCCATTCTCTTGCTGAGTGGCTTCTGGCAGCTTGTAGAAGCCACCTGCATCTCTCTGCCACCTTGCCCACCTTCTACCCTCAGTCATCTTGAATCCCTTCTTTCTATTTCAAGCCAGCAGGAGCTATCTCCCTGACTTCTTCTAAAAGCTCTACTGATGAGGACAGGTCCATCCAGGAAAAGCTCCCTGTCTTAGTTACTATTCTCTTGTTGCTGAGACAAAAGACCCAACATTCAAGGTCAAAGGAGGAAAGGTTTATTTAACTCACAGTTTGTAGAGGTTTTAGTCCATAATGCACTGGCTCTAAGGCAAGTTGGCACGGCAGAGGGTTAACAGTTCATGCGGTGAAGATACCAAAAGCAACAAGAAAGGAGGGGGGAGCAAACCTCTCTCCATCCCTTATATTTTGTGTAAGGCTAACCACCCTAGGGCAGGTGTAGCACTCACACTCTTAATCCTAGCATTAGACCATGAATCAATCGCAAGCTCTAGATTCAGCCGCCTCTGAAAAGCCCGCCCCCACTATGACCACATGAGGCTTTCTGGGGACATCCAGACACAAACCATAACACTCCCTTCTGATTAACTCAGTCAAATTATTAGTAACCTAGTTATGGAAGTGACATGCCATCAGATTCACAGATTTCACCACATGCAAGGGGAGAGGATTACACAGGGCATTGGCCTGGACTTGGGGAGTAGAGTGGGAAGAAATGGGAAAAGTAAAGTTTCAAGGATGTCCAGGATACCACCCTTTACCCTGAGACTCAAAATTGCTACACCGGGGTGTAACAGAGTGATCTGATCAAGGTCAAATTGACCAGCAAGGATGCCAAGCGACTCAGAGGCACACCCACAAGAAGAAGGAGTTGGGAATGGTGACCTAGGCCCCCATGAAGGTTTAAAGTCTCCCCGGAGAGGGGTTTTTCTGGCATAGTTATTGGCTAAAGTACAACGTAACTTACTTTGCAACCATGACTCAGAGAAGCACAGTAGTGAGACCAAAGAGGGGAACAGGGGGGCCAGGACATTGGAGGCTCGTGTGTGTGTCCTGAAGGAGTCTCTCGTAACTAGAAAGGCCGTGGTGTGGCCAGCCCCTGTTTAGACAGTCGCTCTGACTAGAGTGTAAGGGATTCACCATATGGTGGCAAAACTGGAGACTTTAGGAGTCTTTGTTCACTATACAGATGAGAAGGGATCCTAAATTAGGACAGTGTCTAAACTGAACACAAAAAGCGGACCAGGGGTCAGGAACTACAACATAGGTTGATATCCCTTAGCAGGACCAGCTCTACTACTTAATACTGATGAACGCCAGTGTCTCTGCCTTCATTAAAACCTCACCTCGTCACCTCTGCACTGGACGACATCGACATCCCCCTCCATTCTTGTGTGGCTGCTCTGTTATTAAAGCCAGATTCAAACTTCCTGGACTACCATTCAGGACTCTTTGTCGTCTGACCTCACTCTCCTCACTGGCTTCCACTTCCATCTTTGTCCACTATGGAGCTACGTTGAGCGTCCCTCTAGTCCTTGAACAGGTGAGGGCTTTGAACACCATGTCCTTCCTGTATAGAAAATTGCCAGAATAATCCCTTCTTGCCCCTCAAGACCCAGCCCAAAAGCCTTTATTTATTGTCTAACTGTGGTAGCCTGAAAAATGGCCTCCAAAAATTTCCCAGAGCCTGCAAATTTTACCTTATATGCCACAAAGAGACTTTGCAGATAGGCGATTGAGTTAAGCATCTTGAGATGGGAAGATTATCCGAGATTACCCGGGCCTTATATGTAATCATAAGACTAGAGGGAGACAGGAAGATAAGACTACAAAAGTCCTTAGATGTGATGCCTAAGCACAAGGTTGGACAAGGAAGGGGTCAGCAGCCAAGGGATATAGGTGGTTTCTACAGGTTAGAAAAAACAAAGAAACAACTTCCTTGCTAGGGCCACTGGAGGGAACCAGCCCTGCCACTGCCTTGAATTTAACCTGGTGAGACTGTCAGACCTCTGGCTCTCACAACTGGAAGAGAATAAATGTGTGTTCTTTTAAGCTACTGAGTTTGTGATAATTTGTTGCAGTGTCAGTAGGAAACTAATACAAACTCCCGCAGTAGCCACTCTCCAAGCCTTTTATTTGTGTTTCTATCGAAATATCATTACTGAGGGGGAAGCTAAATAAATGCTCCTGCTCTTAGTTGACGCAAAAATCACTAATTGGGGAGGTCATATAGCTGGGAAATACATTATCAGTCTCCTCTTAGCTTTGCCATAGTTGATACTTCTGTCATGTGGGTGGGGATGGTAATGGTTGCCTAGGTTACTTCCTAGGAACATTTGCTGAAAGCACTGAGTCTTCAGCTGGGCCTGCACAATTGTCCCGTGGGTTACTGGGTAAGGATGAAAGGGCTTGGCCTCTCTGTCTTCCCGATGTGTTCGGCTCCTTTGCTGTCTTAACTTTTGCATCAGATTCTACTCAGCTCTGCATGTAGACATGCTGATCATTTAAGAAATATTTTGTCTGAAACTATAATACAGGGGTAACTTGACTTAGACTTGCCCTGTCTCTCTCTTCCTCCTTCAAGGCTAAAGACCCCTGGAGTAGCTGCCATGACCAGAAACTCCAGACCAAGAAAGAAGGGATAAAAGATGGCACCTGAGTTCTTGGAAGATCTCAGCTTAGCCCCAGAAAAGACATCAATATTCCTCCCCTTTATTAGCTTATCTTTCTCTCTCAATCCCTATCCTATAATCTATAACCCCTCGACACCCTGGAGTTGAGAAGATTGGTGAGCAAAATTTCTCTCTTCCATTTTTGGC
This sequence comes from Erethizon dorsatum, assembly GCA_028451465.1. Classification (NCBI taxonomy): domain Eukaryota; kingdom Metazoa; phylum Chordata; class Mammalia; order Rodentia; family Erethizontidae; genus Erethizon; species Erethizon dorsatum. The sequence continues at coordinate 85,256,844 of CM051834.1, forward strand.
CACTGAATAAAGTCTTTCCTTCTCTCCAACACTCACGTCCCAGACATTGGTTTTTCCATGGGATGAGCTTCTGGACGTGGGCGTGGTGACAGTATGACTACATATTCTAGTGACCGGTTACAGTCTGGCTTTCTCTCCAGGCTGTGAATTTCTCAAATGTAGGAGTTGTGTCATTCATCCTTCCATTATCAGTGCTGTGCATAGTGCTTGGCACATAGTAGCCCCCCAATAATTAATTTTCTGGGGTAAGGAAGTGATGGAAAGAATGAATCAAAGTAAGAAAAATCTTTCTCTGAGCATCTTTGAGACCTCACCCTCTCTTCATCTCATTTTGTAGCTTTCTCTGAATGTAGTGACTTAAGTACTCTACACATCCAGTCTAAGATATCAGGAACCAAAGAAGAATGAGCAGAACTGTGGCCAGAACTTACTCTTTGAGGAAATTAGATAATAGAGTTAATTACCATAAGTCCTCTGGGAGACAAAATTCCCTCAGCTGAGAACCACTGGTCTTGAAGGATGCTTCCTTCAGTGTACAGGAAGTCTATACAATAGACTCACACACATCCACATGGCTGCTGGATAGGCTGCCCCTGGCAGGTTGATTCTGGTGTGATTTAACAGCCCAATTCCCATTTTCCAGGTCCCTTGTCAACTGGTCATTTAACTCCTCCCAAAGGAAAGCTGAAAAGATGTTTCCTACGGGGAATCCAAATGCAAGAACACAACCTCAGCTGCATTTGAATGTTTTCTAAGTCTCCATCAGCATCACATGGCTGAAACACTTCTCAAGGCAGGGCCCCTCCTGGCACAGCCAGTGCATCCACTGCTTACTGAGTGTTCCTGGTTTGTGTCTCAGAAACTGACCTCCTCTGTCACATTCTTGAGAAAATCACTGCAGACGCCAGCTCATGTTGATGTTCTGGTCCTGAGCTCAACCTGATCAGGGCAGAATTCAGATGCCAAATGTAGACTTGTCTCTGCCCACTAAGAAGGGCTGGGGTAAGAAGCATTACATTGTTAAGTGTGCTCAAGCGTTCTCTATTTTATACATGTTATACTGAGACATTGGGCTTTCTTTTGGCATTGGCTTTATTTAAGGTGAAACAGGTCTAAATGAAGTGATTTATGAACTTGGAAGTGGAACAGATTCTGTAGCATTTGGCTGGGATGAGCCTGCAGGTGGGAAGTGGTGTGCTCCGTAGAAATATGGTAAATGAGACCAGAGTTTAGAGTTTACAACCAAATGGAACTAGAGAGACTCCTGGACCAACAGAAAGCTGTGGACAGCTGAACAGTAGCCAAAGACATTAAGAAATTGAGGATCTGCCTCAAAACTTAGAAGCCAAAGCAGAAGGTGTGAGATACCTCTGCTATTTTACAGGTCAGAAGTAACTTGGATACAAAGTCCAACAATTACAAACTATCTCTAGAAGCAGACAGTTCTCCATTCTTCACAAATACCCAGCAGACAGGCACTGTTACATTTCTCTTTTATCTTTCCATTGGCTTCCCTTGAGGACAAAGTTGTTCAATAACTGCTAATGGGTGCTTTTTAATTGGCCACTATGCAAACATAGGAGATTAATTATTTATTAGATGATATCTTAGTTACTTTTTTTCATAACTGAGACAAAATACCTGACACCCAAAGTTAAAGGGGAAAAGGTTTACTTCAGCTCAGAGTTTGTAGAGGTTTCAGTCCATAGTCAGCTGGTCCAAGACAGAGTAACACGGCAAAGGGGCAATGCAGAGGAAAAATGATTCATGGTGTGGCAGGCAGGAAGCAACAACCAGCAAGAGCAGCAGCAGCAGCCTGCCTCCCCCTTTTATCCTTTCTAGGCTACCTATCTTTCTGGTGGTGCCACCCACAGCCAGGGTAGGCCTTCCCATCATCCACACCCAGAACTATGCTAAACCAATCAATCATTGGACTAATTTAGTAATCAAACAGCCTTAATCCCAGCACCACACACCCTAGATTCAGCTGTCTCCAAAAAATCCCACCTATAAGCACATGAGGCTTTGGGGGGACATCTAGATATAAGCCATAACATGGGGGAGGTGAGGCCCAGATTTTCTTGTGGACCAGGAAGAAAGGCCAGCATTCAAACTCAGGCTTAGAGGGCTCTCAGTCCATTTTTCCTTTCTACCCAAACTAATGAAAATCATGAGGATTCCCACAGCTACATTTTAATGGTCTTTTTCAAATTATTTTACTACAGCTGATAGTAATACTGTGCAATGAGCATATTTCATTTTGCATTCTTTTTCTTTCCCTGAGGAGAAGAAAAATTCATGTGTTACAGAGGAATTAGGTAATAGTGTATGGAATGATTGAGAGCTGGATTTCTCCCAGTGGCCTACTAATTTGTGAAACCAGGTCAAATCAACTATGCTACAGTTTAAAGAGTTTGCACGGTAACACCAGTACAAATGTGTTCAGAAGAAGCACAAGCCAGTGAGGTTCTGTATAAATGGGACAATGGCCACCATGGCGAAGTGAGACCTGAGTTTGATCCCTGTTCTGCCACTCCCAAGCCCTGTGACCTTGGACAAACTCCTTATCTTTCTCAGCTTATTTACTTATTTTTGAAACTGAGCTAACCACATTCATTTCAGAGGGTTGTGGTAAGGATTGTATGAAAAAATAATAAGGGCTTTCTGGCCTGGCATGTAAGGGGTTTGGAAGTCATCACTCCATCCTAACAAGTAAAAAACTGACTAAAATTTAAAAATTGAGCTGGGAATAGTGGTGCATGCCAGTAATCCCAGCTACTCAGATGGCTTAGGCATGAGGGTTGCAAGTTCAAGGCTAGCCTTGCCAATATAGTGAGACCCTATCTCAAAACAAAACAAAACAAAACAAAACAAAACAAAACAAAACAAAAAACAACCAATCAAACAAAAAGCCTCTAAAAATTGACAACTTATAAGTTTATCAAACAGGTAAGGTACATAAGACAAACAAATTTCTCATAATTGGAGAGACAGACAGGTAAATATAGAAAATCACCAGACCAAACACTCACAAATAGAAACATCACTGGGAACCAATGACAGGGTAGGAAAACCAAAATTGCAACTAATGAATTTCTAGAGGATTAGTGTAAGTAAGTCTGAGATATCAAATCTACAGAGGTGATCTGGGTGTAGTGGTGCATGCCTCTAATCCCAGGTACATGGGAGGTTGAGGCAGGAGGATCTCCAGTTCAAGAATAGTCTTGGCAATTTAGCAAAAACCATATCTCAAAATAAAAAAATTAAAAAGGGGTGAGAATGCAGTTCAGCACTTCCTGGGTCAATTCCTAGTACCAAAACAAAACAAAAAGCTCTGGGGTTGGAACAGGGCCCATTCATAGTGGAATCTTGACTTTTGTGAGTTTTATTCTGAAAGTTCTACCAGGCTGACATGGTGAAAAGCAGAGAAAATATATTGCATACTTAAGTCAGGGAGAGGAGGAAAGCAGCTATTTACTTTTAAGTCAGCATTCTATTCTGCCCTTAAAAGAGGCTGCCTTCAAAAAAAACTATGTAACCAGCCCCTAATTCACTAGAGTTTAAATAGAGCCCAATCGACCTAAAGCTTACATCACTCACAAAAATGTTTCTTTTTAAAAAATGTAGAAAGGTTAAGTGGTTTGTCCAAGGTCATGGAGCTAGAGAGTACTTGGGCTGAGATTCAAACTCATGCCCTAACCTCTACACAGAAGGCTCCCAGGAGCCCAAGTGAGGCAAAGGACCAGTGCACAATAAAAGTCGGTGTCCTTCTCCCTTCTTCCCTTCCTCCCTCTCCAAATTCAGAGCAGATTCACTTCTGGATCATAATTCCCAAAACAGCAAAAGTAAGGTGAGATTCTTTGAACAAAGCATGACCTGGAAAATTCAATAAATCTTTCGTTTAGACCCAGAACTCTGAGAAGCCTTCAGACAGAGCAGAGACAGCCAGAACCACCCTGGTTGGGAAACATCACTTCTCTGCCGTAAGGATTAAGCCTTCAAACAGGAACAAACTTCACTGGTAAGAAGTAGGTGCTCAAGAGATTTTTCTGTTGCAGTGTATGAAGCCAGTCAGGCACACTTCACCAGTGGTCAGGTGAGTTGAGCTGGCGAGGTTCCCAGCTGTCACATTAGACCACATCAACTTGATAGCTGGCCATGGCTTCCTTGGTTGCCTGGCTACACTACTGGCTTATTCTTGGCAGTGTCAGGCATAGATTTTCTTTAGAAATACTTACCTCAAGACTCTTGTCCTCCAAGACTCATTCATCCAACTAATTAATCAACTGTTGTATTGATGTTTTGAATGCCTGAGATGAGCTTCAGGAACATAAAGTGGGACACCCCTTCGCCAGGCCCCAAGGGTCCTCCAGCAGCCAGTATGTCCCCTGGAGTTAGTAGGGGGCAGGAAATGAAATCCGTCACCCCCCAAACTTCATAGCTACTACAGATGAGGGAGAGAAGATAGTAACCCAAAGAAAACTTTGAATCCTGTCAGGAAGGCAGAGGAGAGTCACAAGCAACACACCACTGAGGGTCCCTGGATTCACAGTGACTCCATCGCTAGGTCACTGAGTAAAAAGAAATGTGGGTGCATTGAGAACTTGTATATGTGAAGTACATTAGTTACATATTACCTCATTCTCCTTTCGGCCTTGTAAATGGGGCTTAATTTTACCATTCACTACACAAGATTAGAGGATTTAAGCAACTCACTCAAATTTATTTAACCAGTAGGTACTACAACTTAGATCTGAAGCCAAGGCTATCTGCTTTCAAAGTTCTTGTCATTTTACCACATTATTACTCCCTCAAAAGGCAATTAAGTCAAGCATGGTGGTGCATGCCTGTAGTCCCAGCACCCTGGGGGCTGAGTCAGGAGGACTGCAAATTCGAGTCCAGCCTAGACAACTTAGTAAGACTGTATCCCAAAATAAATAAAAAACAGGCTAGTGTTGTAGCTTCATGAGAAGGTCTGAGTTTAATTCCCAGTACCACCACCCAAAAAAAAAGGCAATGAACAATTTTTTCACTTGGATTCTGGGATTCAACAGTTAATGAATAGAAATGGAGGAGAAATTCTGAGGAGTGAAGATTATGAGTCAGGGAGAAGAGGTGAAGGCAAAGTACTTAAGAATAATAACAAGTTTTCCTCCCAACACTGAATCTCCTATTAGTCCGTTTTAATGGAAATTTATCTGGGACTGTGTCACCCAGAATAAAAGTTACATTTCTTTACATTGTTTGTGGTTGAATGCAGCCATGTGATTTCAGTCCAATGAGATATAAAAAATTACTGAAAAGAAGTTTGAAATATGCCCTTTACTCTCTCATCCTCTCCTCCTCTTCCAGAATGGAGAGAGGACTCTTTGGCTGCTGTTGGAGCTGCCATCTTGAACCATAAGGTAATGTGGGAATGAAAGCCACGTACTAGGGGAAGAGACACAAGAAGTCTGAGTCCCCAGGACCTCAGCAAGCACAGCAACCAAAGCATCCCTGGACAGCCTACTTCTGGATTTTTGCCTAAGGTGGGGTCTCTTTTATTTAAACCAACATTAATTTGGATTCCTGTTACTTGTAACCAACTCTGATCTCAACCGATACATATTGCATTGATTGAGGCAACAGATTAATGGTACTGATAAAATGAACTTAACAAAGAACGCCTGTAAGGATGATCACTAGCTCTCCTCCTCAAATTCAATTTTGGATCTCCTGAGTGTTTGATGATGAGAGAATTTCCTCAGGGATGGGGTGGTTGCTGGAACCGTATTTTTTCCCTGTAGTTCTTTGGGCCTTTGTTCCTTTACACCAATGGCCACAACAAGACAGGGACCCAGTGGCTTCCCTTCCTATCTCCCTGGGAAAACAGAAGCCACCAAAAGAGCACACCACAGTCTTCTAACTTTATGTCTACATGCTTTTTGTGCTTATGGCAATATGTTCTACCTCCACACCTGGCGCAGAATGTATTGAGTTGATGAGTTGTCCATCCTGCTATTCAAGACCAACACTTCCTCCAGATCTCATGCCCTCGCCCACTCCTGGTCCTTATCTATATCTTCCTCTCTGCTTCCTCATCCTCACCTGGAGGCAAGCAAACATGCCATCCAGTCTTAAACATCCTCTTGACCATAAACACCCCTCTAGGTATACATATTCTCTAGGTATTTCCTCCCTTATTTGCTCCTCTTCAGCACATCCTAGCTGTCTCTACTTACTGCTGTTCCATCACCTCCCCTTGCATTTTCTATTGAGATTCTCTGACCAGCATGTGATTCCCTTCACAAAGGAACAAGAGATCTAAACCAGTGTACCCAGTGGTCAGTTATCCATGCTCATTGTATTGGATCCATCAGTACAGATGAACAAGCCCTTCACTGGGAGACACTTTCCCTCTCCACCCTCCCTATGGTACCACAGGCTACTCACTCACATCCCTTTACGGCCAACTCCTCCTCTCCTTGCCCCTAACTGCCCTTCCACAGAATTCAGCTTTTCTATTCTATATCTGAATCCACTCCCATTGAGAGCTCATCCAATTTCATAGCTAAAAAGCAATCGAAATCTCTATCTACACAGACTACTCCCATAGCTATAACCACATCTTACATTTCCTCCAGCTTTCTTAGCTCTCCTTCAACTCTGCCCAAAATTCACCTCCCAGGTGAGTTCTTTTTTTTTTCCTTTATGTGGGTACTGGGAGTTGAACTCAGGCCCTTGCGCTTGCTAGGCAGGCGCTTATGCCACTGAGCTATCTCACTGGCCCAGGAAAGTTCTTAGCTGAACACACTTAAAACTACAAACAACTCGCACCCCACCAGACCACTCCCTTTTTCCCTCCCTTATTTTACTCCCCTTCTCAATATCTTTTATTTTCTAATATACGGTATCTTGTGTGTGTGCTTTCTGTATTGGAATGTAAGCTTCATGAAAGCAGGGATCTTTTGTCTATACAACTGTATCCTCAGTATTTAGAATAGTGCCTGGTATGTGGTAAATGCTCAATAAAGACTGTGAAAAAAATGCATAAATAAATATTCTTGTAGGGGATACCATAGTTCTAAGAGTTGAAATCATAGTTGGAAATATCTATTTCATATAAAATTTGTTGAACTAGCTAAACGTCTGTTTATTCTCACCCTAAAACAGATCTCACAGCTGCCAATTAAGCATCTGTATGGATATTACCTGCTGAATCCTGTGAGCCAGATATCTGAGTTCCACAGGGGTCAAGGAAATGCCAAGTATGATAGGCAGAGTGACCCCCTCCCACGATGCCCACCTCCTAGTCCCCAGCACCTGAGTGTGTACATTACACACCAGAGGGGACTTTGCACGTTTAATTAAAGTTACACACCTTAAGGCAGGGAGGGTAGCCTGGACTATCCTGGTGGACCCAATTTAATCACATAAGTACTCAAAAACTCGGAATATTTTCCAGCTAGAAGCAGGAGTGATGTGGCAGGAAAATCAAAGAAATTTGAAATGCGAGAAGGACACTCAGCCTCCCATTGCTGGCTTTGACAGTAAAGAGGCCATGAGTCAGGCAATGTGGGTTGCTTCTAGAAGACAACCAGGAAGGAAACTCCTACATCTTGAAGCAACTAAACCCTGCTGATCACCTGAATGAGCCTAGAAGCTTCTCCAGAAACTCCAGGAAGAGCCCAACCCAGACAATATCTTAACTTTGGCATTGTAACCACATGAGCAAAGAATCCAGCGGAGCCCACCTGGGTTTATGCCTGAACTGTAGGCAAGAAATATGTGTCATTTGAAGATGCGAAATTTGTGATAATCTGTTGCAGGGGCAAAGGAAAACCAGTGCACCAGATGGTGACCACTGAGTGACCAGGAACTCTGAAATACTGGTAATCAGGGAGTTGTCACCACCTAAAAGTCAGGCCTACTTTGACAGATCTGGTTTCTGTTGATTTCCCCCAAAATGTCAAACTAATGCTTTGTCCTGTTACTAAAATGCCACTTTCTTCTAATTTCCCTGGTGTAGAATTTTAAATGATCCAAAATAATGGACGTCATCCTATACAGTGCATCTGTTCCCAGGCTGTGGGGGATACGTTTTACAGACTTTTTCCTCTGCATGGGCTATGGTGGGTTTAACTAATGGTTTGATTTTCTATTAAGCTGTAGAAGTGAGAAATGGCTGCTTTCATAGAATTAGTAAATGCCACCAAAACTAAAGGTCAGATCAAGTTGACATTAAATACAATATTTCCAGTGGGGCAATGTGGGGTGCTTTAAAGAGCACTTCCCACAGGTCCCACAATGCCTATTCATGGAGCTTGTTTTGAGAGCTAATGGAATCCAGTTAAACCCTTTGTCAGTTCCTGGCCTTTCCCACCTGTGACCTATATTAGCCACAATAAGTCTGTTCTCACAGACTAAGCCCGCTCGGTGAGCAACATGGAGAAGGGCTCATCCCACATTTAAGATGTTACGTTCACTCATGCCAGCTTTTCAGTGGCTCCCGACCCTGCCAGCTTTCAGCACCATTGTGAGCTGGACACTCGTTTATCCCCTCCTGTGGCTGTGAGGGATGGAGAAACAGGATAGACATGGGGCAGAGTCCAGCTGAGCTGAGCCTGCACAGGGAACTCCAGCTTGGATGAAGACTTAGTAACCTAGGAGCATGAAGCAGTGCAGAAAGGCAGGTGTGTGAAGTAAATGGAATAGGCAGATGTGGAACCAGGCTCCCGGAGTATAAATCCCAGTTCCACCATTTATAAGTTGTGTATTCTTAGGTGTAGTTTTAGCTTCTCTGAGCTTCAGTTTCCTCATCTGTAGAATGGGGATCATACTAAAAACAAGATGAATGAAGTCATATCCCCTCCCTACTTTAGTGTATTTTATCACTCTTTGCTTTATTTTTACTTCATGGCGTTTATCATCATGTACCATATACATATTCATGTATATATTGATGACTATCTGTGTCCCCCATGCCATACATCGAAATGGAAGCTCCAAGAGGGCAGACACTTTGCCTGTTCTCTGCTACATCCATGGTGCCTACAGCCAACAGAAGCGATAGAGCTTAGAAGTTAAGAGTGCGGCAGGAGATTGGGGCATGGCAGACTGGCTGGGAAAGTGGGCCACAATCTGTTAATTGCTAAGTCCCAGGACATATGCACAGAACAGTTCCAGAAGCCCTGCATGTGGAACAGAGAGTGCTATCTTCAATTCTTCTTGTGAGAACATTAGCAAGTTTTCCATAGGATGGCCTAGTCCTGACATCAGCCTGAATGGGAGATACAAAGACAGTCACACTGAGCTCTCTTGCTACTGTGTTCTCTCTATCATAGTATTCTGCCCTCAGGCTGTACAGTGTACTTCTTTTCCTACTTTCCCTTGGCCCAATCTCACTCTCCAGAGCATGTTTTTTTCCTACCTTTAATAAACATAAAACCTTGCTACCTTTTGTGCTTGTTTTGTCCAATTCTTTATTCAAGTCAAGAAGAACCTAGAAACCACCTCAAGAAGGAGACCCCAAAACCCCAGTACTTGGTAACAAGAGCACAGGTTCTGGAGTCATATTGCTGAGGTTCCAGTGTGGATTTGCAAACTACAATTGTGTGAAGATGGGAAAATTATTTAACTTTTCAGTTTTCTCATTTGTAAATTGAAAATAATAATAGAATCTCTCTCAAAGGGTCATCCCAAGGGTTAGGCAGCTAAAAAATGTAAAGTACTTAGAAGAACATCAGGTACACAGTAAGCAGGCCGTGAATGTCAGCTAATAATGATGATAATGGTATTGACATCTGGAATTTTGTGGATAATCAATCTATAGTTATGGGCTGTAAGCTAAATGAACCTCCTTTCTTTATAAGTAGCTTTTTTCAGGTATTTCATTATGCTGATGAATAACTAATATACAGATAAAATAAACATAACTTTGAGAACATAACAGTAAAATAATTAGGAATAGATGAGCTTTAAGTTTGTATTACTTTTATTTTTAAAATAATTTAATTGTAAGTTTGTATAATATATAATTTTTAAAATTTTATTTTAAAGAGCAAAATATAGAACAAAATTTCAAAACAACATAATAGGAGGGTAACAATGGTTAATACATTGCATAATGTTATCTTTAAATTAGTTACTCAGAGTACAAGATATCGGCATTCAATTGTCCAAACAATATTAGCACAAACCTTTCTTTTCAATGAACTAAGAGAAATTAGTAGTGTATCTATCTTAAATATCTTTTATGTATATATAGATATATAATTTTAATAATTGCTGAGTTTAATTTTTAATGGCAGATTCTAAAGATTTTCTGAAAATTTAACAGTTGGCTCTTTTTTTTTTTTTTTTCTTTTAGACAATTGTCTCTTAGGACCCAGTACAAGCTGACTCCAGTAGACAACTTGTTGTACACATCTTATTCTTCCTACCACTAATACCACTAACAGGTACACGTTCCTTGTCCCCAGACAAGTAAACAAAAGCATATCATGGAGAAATCTAGAGCAGGTCTGTCTCCCAGGCAAAATATTGGAACCAGATCTTACAGAGGAAAGAAATTAATCCCCTGCCAACACTTGTCCATGTTGGTGAAACAGATCAAGTCCTAAGCCATTCTCCTCCAAGGGACAGCCTGGACTCCCAGAATATGGTAGCGTTACACTTACTCAGATATAATGGAAACAGAAGAGGTGATTGAAATATACAGTGAATGTTTAAATTTTTAAAAAATGTATTACAGTAAAAGACATACTGTCAATAAACCCCCTCAAAATACTCCTTGCTTCAAACACACTTGTCCCATTATTCTTGCCACTTTCTGAAGCAGTTCTGGAAGTCCCCTTTTGTGAGTGTCTTTACAAGGTATGAGCAAATGCACACTGAATGCTGCTGCCAAGTACCATCCAATAGAAAAGTAGGTTCATAAAAACATGGTGTGTCCTCATCCACCTTATTCACAAGATCTGACGCAGTACAACTTCTGGCTCTTCCCCGAAGTCAAGATAACCATGAAAGGTAAGAATTTTGCATTGATTCAGGACATCAAGGCAGCCATGGCAGCACAACCAAAGACATTCATGAGAGAGGAATCCCAGAACTGCTTCAGAAAGGGCAAGCACTATGGGATAAGTATGTTCTAAGTGAGGAGGAATATTTTGAAGTGGATTAATGGCAATGTAACTTTCACTGTAATCATTTTTAAAAAACCAAGCATTTATTATATTTTTTTATCACACCTTGTAAATGCTCCATCAGCCTAGTCTTGGGTATCTCAGGATTACATGGTCATTTAAGGAACTAAACTTCAGGGATTGTCTGAAGGAATAAGTAGAGAGGGCAATCACTTGTAAGGGTTTCACCTGTGTCAACAATCCCTGTCACACCTGTGGTATGCACACTCTCCCACAACTTTCCTACCCTCAGTTCCACATCCAGGAAGAGGAAAAAAAAAAGTGAAATCCAGAGAAAACTCAGTCAAACTTGGTTACATTCATTCACTCCACTAATTACAACCCAAAACTGTGTTCCTTGATTACCACGGGCCACTCCTTGGAGCAGGAACATTGTGGTCCAGCACACATCTTCTCAGTAGGGTGGCCAACCATTCCAGTTTTCTGAGACTATCCCAGTTTTAGGACTGAAGATTCAGAGTCTCAGAAAAACTCTTGGTCCTAGATAAACCAGTGTCATTACCCATTGCACCCCTCAAGGCCAGTATTCCTGTGGCTTTCAGTCTGCCAGCAGAGCTTCAGACAATGATTCTAAGGTCCTTTAGATCATGGATATGAAGAAGGAGCATGAACAGACCCAAGGAGCAAAGAATTAGGAGTGAGAGGTCACTGCAAATCCTCGTCATTTCCAAAGGATGCTCTGAAGTGACCCCTAAAGGTTGACTGAAATGCCCAGCAGTGGAAAAGGACATTCCAAACCAGGCTGAAGTCCGTCCTATCTGGGCCCTTGCGCCTTTTCCTTCCCAGGTATCAGCCCTGCCTGTGAGAGTGGCAATCCGAGCAACTCCAAGCAGATGAACACCTTTGTTCAGAGCTACCTGCTCAGGAGGTCTCTATGGCCCCTCCCACTAGACCACCAAAAAAGCAAGGGCTAATGCTCACCTGAATCTAGAGGGTTCTGCAGGGCTTGAGGAAATCTAATGCCCACCAAAGGGCAGATCTTCAGGAGGACACTGACCTCCAGAGGGATTGTTTTCTGAAAATGACCAGCCATCATGATAGACCTGGTCTTCACTCTCTACAGCCATAAGGCCCCATGATGCTCCTTCATCCCCTTCTTTGGGCCCCTCCAAGCTCCCCCAAAGTCTCACCCTTTGCCCCTGATTGTGTCATCATGATCTGCTTACCCAAGCAGTGCTCAGAGACAAACTCTTCCCCTAAAACTCTTGGCATAACTGTTTGCCACCATGGCTTTTTCTTTTCTCTTTTCTTTGCTTTTTTCTTTCTGTTTTCTGTTTTGTTTTGTTTTGTTTTTTGTTCTTTCTTTTGTGGTACTGGGGACTGAACCAAGGCCTTTATACTGAGCTACATCTCCAGTCCTTTTTATTCATTTGTTCATTTATTTATTTAGTGGTAGGATCTTGCTAAGTTGCCCAGGCTGGACGCACACTTGCGATCTTCCTACCTCAGTCTCCCGGAGTGATGGGCTTACAGGCCTGTTGCATCACACCTGGTTACCATGATTTTCATTTCTAAAAATTCAATTTGGTTCTTTGCAAAACCCAGCTATTCTTGTCTATTCTGACCTATTCTGCTTGTCTGTTTCCTGTTCCTTCAACCAGCTCTCTTCGTACAGTAGTGCATATTCATGGTGCGGTGCAGAGTATTGTCGCCTGCCAAGTCATTGATCTGGGATTGATTCCAACCACCACAACTGGCATTCAAGAGGGACTAAAGCTGAAACACTGGATCAAACAGTGATTCCGAAGCATGAAGGAAATTGGCAGGGGTTTCTCTTTCATGTGACAACCTGAGGCCAGCAGTATAAGTTAGTGGGTCGGCAGTTCTGATCCATGCCATTACTGAAAGGTATCCTTGTGTGTAAGGGTAAAGCTGGGGCACTACCACAGACGGGGAAATAGATCTTGGGGGAGAAACCCCCAGTGTCTCCAGGTGCCAGCTCAGTAGTGTCACTTGTCACTTCTGCTCTCCTGCCATTGGCAGGAACAAAGCCACATGACCACACCTGACAGCAGGAGAGGCTTGGAAGGCAGGGGAGATGAAGGAGAGAGCAGGAGCAGAACAAAGCCTCGGTCTCTGTGACAGTGGCTAGGTGGCAGGTCCTGCCCCATGTTGGCTGTTCTCATCCCGCTCCACCCTTTTCTAACCATATGACCTTAGTGAGCCAATATGCACCTTAGTTCCTCAGGTGGAAAATATGGATAGCAACAGCCTCTAACTCGCTTGACTTGGGGAAAGGGTAACACTTGCAAAGTGCTCATAACAATGCTTGGCATATAGTAAGCACTCAGCATTGTTATTTTTTGCAGATTCTCATTTTATGTTTGGTCCACTCTCCCCACCCCACCCCACCCCCTCCCTCAGCCCATCTCTCCTTTTTTTCTGGCATCTGAAGGTTTTTTCTCTTTCTTTCAAGCTCAGCTATTATCTATACATAAATTTTTAAATTTTCTACTGAGCATTCCCACCTTAGGAATGTGGGGAGGAAAGCCTTCCACATCTGCCCTAATCATTTGGTTTTATCTATTTCTTGGAGTATTCATTTTGCTATTTCCTTCTATGAATATCTTTCTCTCGTGGAATTTGTTTCCTGGTGTGATTTGAATTTTTCTTTATATTAAGCATATCAGCAACAGGGATTATTGCAGATTCATCCCTAGAGGAGGTTCAGATGGCCTCTGCCAGGACCCTGATATTTTCACTGGTTGAAGCAGTTTTCAGTTTAATGTATCAAACTGGCATTTTGCAGAATAAAGGTAAGGTAGGATTTTGACTGACTATCCATGCATAATTCATATTTGGAATTTGGATTTCTCTTGGGTGACATTAGTTCCATGCAGGGTCTCCAACAGATGGCAAACTCCCCAGACTGTCAAATTATTTCTAGTCTTCTCTTCAAGGAAAGGGCAGCCCTTTGGCTTGATGCAGGGTTTCCCTTTTAACTCCCCACCTCGCACAGGCCTGGGGTCTCAGTTTGTGTTCCCACATGGGGCATAAAAACACCCCTTCTCTCCCAGTGCCAGCTTCATCTGCAACTCAAGCTTTCTGCTCCTTTTTTCTGGCAACTGTGGGTTTTCTTCTTTCTTCCAAGCTCAGCTATGTACCTAAATAAAAGTTGTTAAATGTTTTTACAGAGCATTCCTGTATGCTAAATGGGGGAGGGGCCTTCAACATCTGCTCTGTCTGCCACATTCTTTACAAGTTTATTGTATGCCTAATGACATAGAGCAAGAATTCCTTTTGGGGAGAGAAAAGGGAATTCTGTATTTGTTGGAAAGGAATATGTGCATAAGCTGCATGGGGTGACATATGAGAGAAGAAAGGGGTAATCGGATCACCCAGCCACTGGTAGACTGACCTGGAGTTCCAAACCCTGGACCACTCCTCCCAGCAGGGAAAATAAACACCTTTGTCTTCCCAAAGTCTGTATTCTGCACAGTGGACCACCAGGCCTCACTGTGGACAATGGGAGTTTAATGAACTCCCTTGTGCTAAAAGCCCTAAACTCAAAGGAATTGGGATCAGAAGAGAAACTAAGAAAGAGAGAAAAGCGGCTATGCGTCCAAGGGTCAGACCATAAAGTTGGACCATGGTCTAGGTAATACCAAAGTGAAAGGCCAAAGGGACACCATGAGTGGGTCATTCCAGCACCAGATGCCTGGGACGACTTCCACAGGCTTGCTCCCTAGCTTATCACTACCCCTCCAAGCTCTGCCACACCACCAAGCCCTTGTGTGCCCTAGGAGTCCCCCAGACAGACCTGAGTGGACAGACCTGCTACATTTACTGTTAATAACATTTACCACAATGCATGCAGCACTGGACAATCACAAAACGTTATGTTTATGCACATATTTTACAACAATCTGTAGGATACATATTCTTAGTTTTATTTTACTAGCTGCATCAGATTTAACACATCTTCACTGGGGAAATGTGGAAAGTAAAAGACAAACACAGTCATGTGCGACATAACATTCCTGTCAATGACAGACGGCATATCCAGTGCTGGCCCCGTAACATGATAATGGAGCTGAAGAATCCCTGAGGCCTGGGGACAAGATAGACAATATGATGCAGCTGCACACTGCATTCTCCACGTGTCTGGTGATGCTGGTATAAACAGACCCACTCCACTAACATTATGTGTAGACCCATAATACTTGAAGATGACCATAATCCACTACGTTGCTGGTTTATGTACTTACTGTACTATACTATTCTATACTGTACCATACTGTCTTTTAATTATTTTAGGGTATACTCCTTCTACTTATATATTAAAAAATTTCCTGCAAAGCAGTATGTGTGTTACACTAGCAATAGCCTCACACATCTCCTCGTACCATGTCTCTTTATTGTGTTGTGAAGCCAGGCCCAATGATTGACCTGGTATACTAGCTGAGTTCGTGTAAGTACACTCTGGATGTTCACCCATCACTATGAGGCACACGATTATGTACATTTTCACAAACTTGTACATTTTCTCTGTGTCCATCCTTACCCTATCTAATGTTACATAATTAAACATATTAAAACTTCAAGCTAAAATTTTTATATTTGGATCCATGCATAAACTTCAGATTAAGATGTTTTTATATATTGTTTTAAAAACAATATGGGAGGAGAACAAGAGATGGAGGGAATTGAAGGAAAAAAATAGAAATAGAGCTTTTGCAAATGGGAAGGGGACCATGAGTTGGAACAGGGAACGATGGGAAGAAGGGGACTAAAAAAGAATTCAGATGAGTTATGTGCATGTACCAATTCCCCATGATAAATGTAATCATTATGTACTGCATACGTGTACTAATAATTAATAAGTAAATAAATAAATCCCAGTAGCTTCTTGGCTTATAGTCACCTAAATAGAAAGAGGACTCACCCAAGCTGTTTCTTCCAGAAACAAGGCTTTGCCCAAAGGTTAGCTCCCACTTTTACACTCCTGAGTCAAAGGAAGTTAGTATCCTTAGAATCACCCTTTTGTCTCTGCTTCTAGCCAAAGGGTTATAAAATTTTAACAGTGGTCTCAAGCACTTTATTAGACACTCAAGAATTTTAAAAAGTTTGAAAATCTCAGCATATATATATATATATATATATATATGATTTACTTATATTTTTATTTTGCAGTTTAACTGCTTGTTGCAATCAGAAGTGTGCATTTCCTCACTGACCATTGCCAAGCTGATGTGTAACAAATGAGTACAATGAGATTCACTGAGAATAAACAACTCACCGAAGCCCCATACAAACTGAGTGGGAGAGGTGGGATCCATCAGTCACTACGATCTAATTCAGTCATAAGGAACATAGTCAAAGGATTACTTCTAGCACCATCCTCATTTAACGGACTATTGTTTTTCCCTAAAACTGAAATTTCAAATGTTAGTAAATGAAAAATAAAAGCTTGGAGTGTGGGATTCTGGCAACAGAGAAGCACTCTGCGCTGTAAAGCTGTAACCAAACCCAAAGCCACAGACCTAAAAGGCTGCTGCTATGCTTCTCTCCCATGTTGCACACTCTGGGTTGGTAGCTCTGGTCTTGTGGCACCGAAATCTTGGCTTTGATTTGTTGCTCTGGTTTGTGGTCCCAGTTCATGACTTCGGGCTGACGGCTCCAGGTCTGTAGCTTTGGGCTTGTGGCTCTGAATTCAGAGGCCCTAGTTCACAACTCTGTTTGTGGTTCTGGCTCCTGACTCTGGGTTAAAGTTGTTTGTGACTGTGCTGGTGGTTCTGGTTCGTGGCTCTGGGTTGATGGCTCTACATTGCTGACTCTGGGTTCACAGCTCTGTGTTCATGACTCTGAATTCATGGCTGTGGGAGCTAAGGTTCTAGGAGGCTGTGCTCCCTGCAGGGTGCATTGCTCACGTCCCAGCCCTGTGCTAGACCCTGGAGGCCAAGAGTCAGGGAATGAGGCAAGGAAAAGAGAAGCAGGCGAAAAAAATGAACAGGATGCTGCACCTTTTGGTTTCGTTGTTGTAGCTTTGGTTTTATTTTTTTTAAGCTGACTATTCAGCTAAGGAGAGCAGACAGCAAGGTACAAAAATTTAACAAGGCGGGCTGGTGAGATGGCTCAGTGGCGTAAACGCCTTCCCGGCAAGTGCGAGGGCCCGAGTTCGACTCCCGGAACCCACATATGAAAAAGGGGCCGGTGATATCGCTCAGCGGCACGGGCGCCTGCTGGCGCGCGAGGTCGTGAGGTCAACCCCCTGGTACCCACAAAAAAAAAAAAAAAAGAAACAAAACCTGCAGCAGACCAATCCAAAGATTCTCTCTTGGTAGAGAAATTATATAGGAAAATAGAATGATTTGATAATCATTATTAGAATAGATATGAAGTGAATGTTGATTAAAGATCTAGACGCATGACCTAAGGTTGGGTAAGTGGGTAGATAATTAATTTGCCAGAAAAACTCTTAATCCTATTATAGTTTCCAGAAAATAGGTTAAGTATTTTATTTATAAAAGCTAATTTCTTCCCAGAACTAGATTCTGAACTTCATCTGCCCAAAAAATTTTGTTCCAGTCTAAGTGTAGGACAATAAGTCTTTAACGACAACCACATCTGTGACTTTTATGTCCTTGTCGTCCCCTGTAAGCCAACATAGACCACAAAACTCATATTATATTGGATAAATTTGCTGCCAAATTCCAGGCCTGGACTTGAACATTCACTCTGTAAGGAGAAGGATGATCCTGATTAGTTTATCCTCCTGCCAGAAACAAGTAGAGTGGGAGGGATCCAGGCTCATTGTGTCTAAAGCCTGTACAGTTTGGGAAACACTCTTTAAGAAAAAAAAAACCAAAATTATAAATATAAAATTAGGTTAAAATGGGTATTTATTTCTAATGAGAAAATAAATCCTAGGAGACTCAGGCCCTGTTCTTTAGAGAACCGTTTCTTGGAAATGGCTCCATAGTGACGCTTTTTGGCTGCACCCTGGCCCAATCTCCTCCCTACGGACACCTCGAGTGCTCCCAGCAGCTTCCGGCTCCTGCAGGAACTCTGAAGCTTCAGCTCCATTTGCTACCCAGTGGATCAGCTCTGATGCTACTCCTCCTGACGGCTCTTTTATGGCCTCCCAGCACTCACGTTTCATCATCCGGGCGCTTGACACCCAGCCACCCTGCCCCGGTTTCACTTATCAGATAAAAATGGCAATTTTGCTAGAAAACCAAGGGCTTCATCTAAGTGTGGATTCAACAAGTATTCGTGGTGCATTGTTATGTGCCCGGCCCAGGGGTGTGGTGAAGATGGACTTTCTGCTCACTAAATACGATAGCTAAGGATATTGTGAGCAAGTGGGTTCTCGGTCCTTCATTTGTTTCAGTGTTTACTGAGAAGCACCCATATCCCAGGCCTGAGCCACACAACCACCCCATAAGGAAAACATGGTTGTTACATTTTACAGGGGAGGAAGCTGGAGCTTTCAGAGTTAGGCAGTTTGCTGATGGCAGAGCCATGCATGTTAAACCTACATTTTCAGAACCAGAGTCATTACTCACTCTTTCTCTATTAAGTATCTGGTCGAGCCTTTTGCTTATAATACATTCATATGTACACTCACACATGTAATATACGCTTATACTTTGCAACTTACAAAGGATTTTCACATAAACTGCATCATCCACCTTTTCAGCAGCTGTATGAAACGTAAAGGAGAAAGCGGAAGAGAAGCCAGGGTCCTTGGCCTGTTGGGCCACTGAGAGGTCTTGGGTAAATCACTCTGTGCGGTACCGTCGGGCACTGGATTAAGTCATTTCTAAGGCCCCGTAGCTCTGCTGCTCTTCGATCGTTCCTCTGCCAACCACAGCCATATATCCCTTGCCACTGGCCTCTTTGTCTAGTGAGTCGAATCAGATGGTGAACCTGAATGAGAAGGAAAGGAGAGGAGAGATTGGTGGCAGGGATTGAACTTACCCTGAGGCAGGAGCAAATCTGCAGCTGCGAGGAAGCAAAGCAAGCACTCTGGCCAAATGTCCCTGGCACTGAGGAGTCCCTCAGAAGACGGATTTGTTTTCTGCTCCACAGAGCCCACAAGCAAGCTTTCGGAGCCCAGTGTTTATAGATCAGGTCAATAACATCGCTTCACAACGGTCCTGCTTCTAGCCTCTCCTTTCCTTTCCTGGGACCAAACCAAACTTGCCTGTGCTAAATGGAGCCCATAAGTAACTTCTGGCAGGACCACATTGCACATTCCTTTTTAAACGACCGGGAGCAGGTGGGGCCAGGATGCAAAGCCCACACTGTTCAGAGGACTCCCAGGCACAGTGAGAAGCCCAGGATCCCCAAAGTGTATTTTCAAGAGAGGAGGAAACTAATTCCTAAAATACTCAATCATTTTCCTTGGAGACTGAGTGACCTCTTCGTTTAAATTTTTTAATGTTTATTAAGGTTATATGTTACTTTTTCGGGAAAAAAAGTGTTCTCTGTACAATTGCTGTTCTTCAATCCTCCATATTTCTACTCTGGTCTAATAATGGACTTCTGGGAATGTGCAGAACCCTAAAAGTAAAATCAGATTGTCAAAGGGAATTGTGGCCCCCCAAAAGTGCAAGCAACACCAGCTCTTGGCCCCAGGTGTCTTGGGGTGTGAGCAGAGTTTTGCAAGGCCGTGGCTGAGTGCTGTCGCTGTCATGGCAGGTGCCTGTTGGCAACTCAAGAGCCTTCCTTCCAAGATCATAAGCAGCTATTTCAATTAAAAACTGTTCTCTTAACTGGTCAATAAGAAAGAGAGACTGGAATGGGGAAAAGAAAGAAGGGAAAGGGAAAAAAATTGTATATGTATATAAGATGGTTAAGATAGATACACTACCAGTTTTACTTAGTTCATTGAAGAGTAAGGTTTGAGCCATTAATGTTTGGACAATTGAATGCTAATGTCTGGTATCCTGAAGAACTAACTTAAAGATAATAATACGTAATGCATTGACCATTGTTACCCTCATATTATGTTGTTTTGAAAATTTGTTCTTTTTTTGATTTGTTTTGTTTTTTCTTCTCTTTAAAAAAAAAAAAAAACTGTTCTCTTATAAAAATAGGTTTGTACTCCTGTGGGGTCAGAAAAGGCAATACTTGTTTAAAACCCTTGAAATTAATTAGATTGTGAAGAGGAATATAAATTAATTAGTTGAGAATTTCCTGTGCACGAAGCCCAATGTTAAAGCTATCTAGGGCTGATCTAGACACCATCCATCATTGGAAGTGGTTCAGCTACAGTAACTCCGAACGATCTTACTACCCACCTCTCAGACACTCAGTTGCACATCTCCCATTCGATCCTATAAAGCCACAGGATCCTTTGACTCTGACTTCTGCCCCTCTCTGGAGCTCATGACAGCCTCCTGGCTACTTTTCAAGGGTCTTGCCCTACAATCTGCTGGCACGTTGATGCCAGGAGCCCTAAAACAATGTACAAGAGGTTGCTGGGCATGGTAGCATATGCCTATAATCCCAGCACTTGGGAGACTGAGGCAGGAGGATCACTGTGAGTTCGAGGCCAGCCTGGACTCCATAGTGAATTCAAGTCCAGCCTGAACCTCATACTGACACCCTGTCTCCAAAAAATAAATAAATAAATAAAAAGGAAATGAAAAGACAAGGTGCTTGAAAGCTATGGTGAATGTTTAAATTTTAAAAGCACACGTTGCTGCTAATCCCCCCTTGCTTCAAATACATCTATTGCATTGTTCTCGCCACTTTCAGAAGCAGTTCTGTAAGTCCTCTTTCAAAAGTGTTCTGTAAGATCTCGTCAAAAATCTGGTGAATTCCCCTGCCGTGTGCCATCCAATGGAAAGGCAGGCTGATAAAAAATTACTATGTGTCCTCATCCATCTTATGCACCAGACTGGCACCATACAACTTCTAGCTCTTCCCCAAAGTCAAGATAACCATAAAACGTAAGCATTTGGAATGGATTCAGGATGTTGAGGCAGCCATGACAGCACAACTAAAGCCACTCACAAAAGAGAACTTCCAGAACTGCTTCAGAAAGTGGCAAGAATGATGGAATGTGTTTGTTCAAAGTGTGTGTGGGGGGTGGGGGTGGATTTTGAAGGGCATTAATGGCAGTGTGTCTTTTACTTTAATAAATTTTTAAAAATTTTAACACACAGTATTTTTCAACCATACCTCGTATGGCTTTCACACTCAGAAGAGTTCACCCCCTCACTTCCTACAAGACAAAACAGATTCTGAGTCCTTCTCTCCTAGTCCTTCGTATTTTTAAATGCAACATTCTTCCTTATAATTCTCCCATGATCTTCTCCTTAGTCAAACTGTCCTACTGTCAGTTACCTAAATCCACACCCACACCTACCAGCCATCTCCCTTCCTAGAATGCCTACCTGGGTTTCCCAAGGCCTCATGGGGATCCTTCTACTGGACCACCCCAGGGTCTGTGACTCCACTCTTAGATTTCTTGACTATACTTTATTTGGCTCTATCTCTTATCCTTCTGTATTGTGTTCTAATTTCATTTGACTTGTAATGTCTTCTCACTTTGTCAGGCCTTCTTGGGTTATTTGAGAACAGGGTTGTATGGGCAGCCATTTTGAAATCCCTGCCACCCTGGAAATAGTGTTCAGAGCATGGTAGAAGCTCTGTTTATTTAAAAGGGAGTATGGGCTTTGTCAGATCTGCCTGGATCAACAAGTTTGGTCCCACATTTACCACCCATATTCCCTTGAGTTATTTCACTTTTCTTTTTTTCTTTTTTGGTACTGGGGTTTGAACCCAGAGCCTTCACACTGAGCTACATCCCCAGTCTTTGTTTTATTTTTTATTTTGAGATAGGGTCTTCTAAGTTGCCCAAATTAGGTTTGAACTTGCAATCCTCCTGCCTCAGGCTCCTAAAATAGTGGGATTACAGATGTGGGCCTCCATGTCTGGCTGAGTTATTTAATTTTTTGAAGCTTCAGTTTCTTCACCTGTAATTGGATCATTGTCAATCCCACCTCAAGGGGGTATTACACAGATTAAGTGGTTTACGACATGTAAGAATGTTATAGATGATCTGATTTATGGCATTCAATGCAGATGAGACACTGTTACCATCAGTACCAGCTGTGGCAAGAATCTAAAACGTGAAAATTTGGGTAATCCTGAGGAGAGGCTCGGGCCATCCCTTAAGTGAAGATGAGCAAACATGGCAGGGAGGCAGCCCTCTCCAATACATGTGTGTATGGGAAGAACATGTATACCTCAGCCCTGCAGGAATGTGTAGGAGAATGCCAGATTAAATGACACTGGATAAACTAGAACTAGACTGACAATGCTACTTCACACCAGTGATTTCCAATCAGCACACTATCACCTCTAAGTAGACAGGTGAGATTTCTCCTGGCTGGAGCTCTCCTAGGCACTTTCTCAATGTGTATTTTCTACATCCTTTTTAACTATCAGTGACTCGGCTCTTCAGTCCCCACACTACTCATGCCTCTACCACATCTTCGTGGTACCACCATGCCTATCAGGAGGTGTAAAGCTGAGGAAAATAAAATAGCTCCTCACTCTGAGTCAGACGCACTGTCCAGAGCTCCCCCCAGTAGCACCAGCTAACCCCTAACTGCATGTCTGGAGGTGCCTGTGGTTCACACCCAGGGTTTGTCTGTTCCTGCAGGTTTCTCTTAACTTCCTGCCTGTAGAGCTTTCTTCCTATAGCTGTAGACAGCCGGAGCAATGTATGAGGAGTTTAGCTGTTTCCAGTGTAGTAAAGTGTCCCTGTGGAACCTCCTGGCTCCTGACCCTGCTATTCCCACAGAGCCTCCTGAGCCAGGTGCCCACTTCTCAGTGTGCTGTCAATTCTCCATTTCCCATGCCAGGGGGAGGCAGTGGCAAGTTCAGCATCATGGCTGTCAAAAAATTAGTAACACAAACATTTGCCTGGCACTGTCTTAAGATGCCTATGGCGAGTAAGAAATGAGACTTGTGTTTTTTCTCTACTTTTACCCATCTTCAAACCACAGAGTGGCAGAGAACGCTTTCTGAAATGCAAACCAGTTCTCATGGTTCCCCACTTAGCCATCTCATCTCCTCAGCAGCATCTCACAGTCACCATCTCCAGGAAGGCCTCCTGAGGCAAGAGGTAGAGAGGAGAAATTCCTGAAAAGAGGGGATCTGAAAGGTAGAGGGAAAAGAGGAAACTGGTTCTCCAAAAACCACTGAGAGTGCCCAGTTCTGACAATTAGATCAGTGCCTATTTCTTTCAGTGAGGCGGGTCCCCTGCGCAATTCTTCTGTTAAAATTCAAGGACTTGCCCAACAAGGTGGTGCAGGCCTGTGACTTCAGCACTCTGAGAGGCAGAAGTAGGAGGATCATAAATTCAAGACCAGCCTGGGCAAGTTAGCAACTTGGCAAGATCCTACCTCAAAATTAAAAAAAAAAAAAAAATTTAAAGGGCTGGGGGTGTAGCTTAGTGTGAAAGCCCTGGGTTCAATCCTCAGTACTGTAATAATAATAATAATAATAATAATAATAATGATAATAATAATAAAACAAAAGTAAAAAATAAAGGACTTCCAGTAAGTATGACATGATAAGATTACATTTTCAGCATGATCATTGCCACCAAGTACAAGTAATGACTGAGAGAGATGCAAAAATTGAGATAGAATCTATGTGCCATAATTCCACTTATAAGATAAGCAACCCCTTGTGTCAAAGACAGAAAAGAAATCTGAGGCAGTAAAGGAAGCTAAAAGGGATCAGGAAAGAGGCAGAGGTGTCCCCAGTGTCCTCTCCTAAATTTTCTACACGGTACAGAACAAACGGTACCTACGTCACTTCTTCAATCCAGGCTCTACCACCCCTGAAAGGGAGCTGAGCAAAGCTACGTCAAACTGCTACTTGGATCAGGGATTATATAAAATGCAGTGATTAGAAGGTCCAGATGAGTCAGGCAGTGTCACCTCAACACAAGGTTCCAGCCACCTGCGGGCTCGGTGACTATATCTGTGATGCTGTTGGTGTTGCTTCAGGGACGCAGCCTGAGCCTGATATGCGAGGCCTGGTCTGGACTCTGTGGGCAGGACAGGGCGGGATTGGGTGGTGGGTAGGGAAACAGGGGGCTCTCACTTAAGCTGAACCTACAAGAAAGCCCAAAACACATGAGGAAAATACACAGGCAAAACAACTAACAAGGTCAACAATGAGAAGATGAACTGACCTCAGAAGATGAACTCTTGTGACAAAGGACAGAAATGCCAGATTAACTAAGAGAAATTATAGCTAAGTAGCCATTTTAATATTTTTGAATAACCATCAAAAGAATAGAAACAGGGCCGGTGAGATAGCTCAGTGGCATAAGCGCCTGCCTGGCAAGCACGAGGGCCCGAGTTCAACTCCCGGATCCCACATACGAGAAAAGGGCTGGTGATATCGCTCAGCGGCACGGGTGCCTGCTGGTGGGCGAGGTCCTGAGGTCGACCCCCAGTGCCCACAGGAAAAAAAAAGAATAGAAACATAATCCCTATATACAACTAGTAGAGATAAAGGTGGGGAAAGATCAGTCCAATAAAAAATAAGAAAAGAGAGGCGAAATCAAGGAAGAACATACTGGACAAGAAAAAAGCATTAAAAAAAAAAAAAAAAAAAGCAAGGTATTTCTTGGTTTTCTCCAATCTCCAAGATCAAACCTATAAGGTGAGTGACTGTTCTCAAGGTTAAAAAAACAAAACAAACAAAAAAAAAAAAAAAAAAAAAACACCTGCAGGGAAAACCCAGCATAGTTGACAGTGGAATTCTCATGTGAAGAAAAACAAATGTTCTCTTCTCCTCCCCACCCGCAATACTGGGAAACCCAGTGTGTGCCAGTTATCCTCTGAAACACGATGCAGAAAGCATTGTCTTTGGACCATCATTTCTAAGCACAGCATCCTTCACAGGGTTGTATTATTTATTTATAGAACTATCAAGGAAGCTTTAAGGAATAAACACTAGGGTCACAGTAAAATCTGGACAACTGATTATGCCAAAGCTTGTCAAGGGTACTGTGGGCAAAAGGCCCTTGAATGGACCTGTTCCATGACAGCCCTCCCTCCTGCCCGCAGCCCGGCTTCCTGTCAGATATATCTATAATGCTGTAATTGGATTCCAAGCAAACACGCCCTCCCATCAATATCATAGACTGAATGGAGGCAATGACTTTGTTAGTCTTCTGAAATTTTCCAAATTTTTCAGATCAGTTCAGTTTCCTGAGGCCAGGAGAGAAAACTCATTGGGCTGTGTGCCCCAGTGTCCTGGGAGATGGAGTGCTTGCCAAGTCCACTTTCTGGGAGCCAGAAATGTAAAGCAGATAAGGTAAATTGCATTGTTGTTTTGGTTTGGACCTGAGAGGCAAACATCCAATTTGAGATCAAATAAATGGATTCTGGGCCTGAGTAAGCTGATTAAATAGGATTCACTCTGGAGCTGTCTGAAAATTAGAAAGAAGCACTAGCAAAATCCAGCCTACAATTTGTAAGCAAAAACAGAGAAACCACCCAAGGAGGGGACCCAGCCATACCCAGACACTGTGCTTTACATTTAGAAAATACAGCGAGGGAGTAGAGAAGGTCTTATGCAATTCTGACTTGAATAACAAGAAGCAGAACTTTTATTTCCAGCACCAAAAGTTCCAAAATAATAGCAGTTAACATTTATTGAGTGCTTTCTATGTACTTGACACTGTTACAAGTACTTAATAATTACACAATATTTCCTAACGCATTAATTATAAAAAAAAATCAAATAGCCTCAAAACTATGAGATCAGTGCTATTAGTATTCCTATTTTACAGGTGGGAAAGCTAAAGAACAGCTATTACATGCTGGTCCTAAGACTCAAAGCCAGCATGTCTGACTCTGAAGCCCACTTGTATAACTATTAACCTATCTAGAAAGCAGTCTTATCTTCAATATACTTAATACCTACAGAATAAAATATAACTCTGCAATAATTTCAAGGTCTTTATGTCTCACCTATAACGTGGCACATATCTTGTTTTGCTTCTTTACAGAATTTCAGCTTGAGAATCCACATCTCAAAGAAAGAAGGGCCCTCCTTCAGACCTAGGAGGTGAACTATGCCTGCTCCAAGTCATTTCTCTTTACTGGGGATTGGTGGACACACGATGCAGATCTAGCCAATGAAAACCAGCAAAATTCACAAGCGCTGTCTATTTGGAGAGGCTCTTGCTCCATGATAAACAAGGCAATAGTGAGACAGTCTGCTGCACTGTCACCTTTCTTGAATGTCAGCGTGTAAAACTTGATGCTTAGGGTGAGGCAGCCATGCCAATTTATCATCCTGTGGACAACAGGTTCTATGATGAGGATGGTCAGTGGAAAGATTTTCAAAAGCCGGGGTCTCTAAGGACAGATTAAGCCAAGACATACAACCTGGAATCCCCAATCTCCAGGCTTCTTGCTCCACGGGATAATGATATAACTTTGTTGCTTAAACTATTGTTCGGAACTGTGTTACTTTCCATCCAATACATTCTAACTTACACACACAGCCTTTGTCTGTGTACAGACACATCTCAGTCTATACACGGTTCGCCTTCATTTATTCCACTTGACTTGTAGTTACTTGGCCAAATTTTTAAAAATGATAATAAAAGATTTAAAAAGACAGAAAAAAGGCAAGAATATACTCCAGCAGCAGTTTATAAATACCGTTCTGGGAAGAAAAAATAGTACGAAGTTGCTGTTTTATCATTTTCTAAACCTCAATCCCAAATCTTGCCTAATGCAGTCACCTGTAAGCTATGACTCAGCAGTAAACAAAATAAAACATACTCCAGGTACCTCATTAATCAAATAAGCAATTCGAACCAGATGCTGTTTATGTAAACCTCAGCAATGACATCTTATGCTTGATCTATAAAGAAGATTTACGTTGTAGTAATTTCTAGCAGTGACCTATAGATAATGACCACATCATCAAATACTTAATAAAATCATGACATTTCATCAACAGTCCTAAGTTCTTTCCCTCTGTGGGCCTCAGTTCTTCAACAGCAAAATATGGAAAATGAGATGGATGCTCTTGAAGGTCTTGTTCAGCTCAGATACTTGAATCTGGCCAGGTTCTTGAATATATGGTTCTAATTGTCATAGATTCCTATTCGAAATGTATGCAATCAGCTGCCTGGCAATGTCTGAACTGTATGTGCGGACTTTCTGGGGCACAAAAATTGTGAGTTCATTTTTCACTTTCGGTATTGTCAGTATAAACAGACCATATGGTATGATTCACAACACTTAATAATTATGCTAACCTAATAATGGCTGATATTTCTTTTTGACCATATACAATTTAACAGATATTTTTAAATCAACAATCTTGCAAAGGCAGTATTTTTACATCTGTAACCTGAATAACACTGGGCTGCCTTTCAGCAGAGTATCACATCCAAAATGAACAGAAATCCACACCCAACAACATTGAGAACTTCTGTAGGTCTTCAGTGAAGTCTTAGATACTGTAGCAAAAAGGACGACTACATCACAAACATGCAGAGACTGCTTTTACCTAACTCCCTAAAATCTGCCCATAGCCCACAAAGAGCCTCAAGCTCCGACTTTCCCAAACTACCTAACAAAATTGTATCCAATTCCCCAGTCTATTTTATACCTTTTGGCTCTCTTCTTTCTTTTGGGGAGTGACCTCATGCCCTGTGTAACCTAAATTCATTGAAAAGTTCAACGTCTTCAAGACCCCCAGTTCTCCACAGAGCCCATTGGTTTGCCCAAGTACACTCTGTGCGCATCAGTTGTGCCAGCATTTGGATGTGATCCTCTTGTCCAGGGCCAGCGCATTTCTATAACATCATGCAATGGATGTGCACCCTCCGTGTATGCAAAGTTACTGTCTTCATGTACAGATATCTATTAACCACAGCTACCACCAAACCACCTGAGGCACCTCTCGGAAGTGCAGATGTCTGTCCCCCATTCCAGGCCCTCTGAATCAGACCATCCCAGAGTGAAACCTAAGATCCACATTATAAATAAGCTTCCCACGTGACTCTGAAGCATAGCCAGGCTTTAACACACTGCTCCACACCACAAAGGCCTTAGAAATGAGACACATCCTGCCCATAGGAACAAGTCTTTCTACCTAGTTATGTGTTTGATCTTCCCTACAACATGGCATTCTAGGCGCACAGGCCGCCCTCGACTTCTGAACCCCATAGAGTTCAGTGTGAGAAGATGTCCATGAGGGTGAACCATGGAGAATGCCTTTCCCACAGAAGCAGTGACCAGGGACCCTGGCAGGCCTCAGAGTGCTTCAGAGTCTTGCATCCCTTCACAAAGTGATCTGAGCTGGGGCTCCCAGGAATGATTTCTCCATGGCCCTGACTCCCCTCCTATCTCAGGGGCTGGTGACAGGAGGGAAAGGTCAGAGGGTGACAGGGAAAGCAGAGTACTGGTGGCTGTTGGGGAAGAAGGCAGGAAAGTCGCCCTCCACAAAATCTCCAGGAATTGGGCACCCAGTGGGAAGGAACACAAAAGGCAAGATGTCATAGGGACAGCCCTCACGTTGGCTTCTTTTACTGTGTCAGGGCTCTTGACTAAAAGGGTGACGGCATCTACCAGGATGAAGGGCCACCTTGAGGAAGAGAAGGAGGGGTACTCAAGGCATCTGCCCCTCAGGGAGCAGTGGCCAGGGACCCATCCAGGAGGGGAAGGATGGGACAGCCAGGCCTGTCCGAAGGGCCAGCTTTCCCAAGGGTGGACCCACTGGTGTGATGGCTTCCTCAAAGCTCAGCTCTCTTGGAAAGGACTTAAACATCTAGAGTATGGGTGTCCATCCTGGGCTGCACTGAGTGAAGAGGAATTGTCTAGGGCTGCATATAAAATATATACAAGTGTTATATGTATATAGGCAACAACACTTTACTTTTAAATATTTTTATTACAACATTAAAATCAACACAACAAGACCAAGTTTTATAATTAAATAAGAAACTTACACATCTGCTTCTGCTTCACTGCCTATGTGAAGTTGGTGCTCAAACCCTGCACATTCCAGTCCTGAAAAATATCACTGAAGCCCACATCATGTGAAAATGCTCTTGGGGCCAAATTGCTAGCTGTCCAGGGCCTCCACATGCAGCTTGCGAGGTGCAGGGTGGATAGGGCTTTTCTAGCTGCTCCTCCTTGGTTCCCTTCAAGGATTTTAGCCAGTGAAGAAAAACAAAAACAAAAGCATAAAACTCAACCTCATTATAAGGTGACCTTGCCAAGCAGATTCTGAGGTCAGCTTTATAGTGAGAGCTAGTGTTTTTTGAACTCAACTGTGTTGCGTGGTGAATAGCAATTCCTACCAACAATATTTATCCTCTATCTGCTGATGCACAGGCCGGAGGAACATGCAAGTGAGATGAATTCATCCTTTGGCAGAGCAAGGAGCACCAGATACCCAAACACAGGGCCCGAGAAGCAGAAATGTCCTTCTGAGGCTTTTGGGTAGAGAATTTGAAGATGGAACCATGTAAGAAAAATCCAGGTATTCACTTGCTCAAAAAATAAGGCTAGAAAAGCCAATGGGATCAATAGTCAAGATCACCAATTGGACCTGCATATATGTGGTTAAATTCGATGCAATCAAAACACAAGTTCTGACCAACACCATGCCTGGGTTCTGTACAGTCATGTGACCTGCACAAGGGAACAAGAGCTCACCCCTCCCTGTGGGCTCCTGTGGCACACTGACAAATCCACGTGATTGTGTGGCTGGCCAGCCAGCTGCAGGGACGTGCACACAGTTCGTGTTTGTTAGCCGTGCCCCTCTTTTTCTCATACTTTCAGGCATAATGCCCACTCCTGTTTGTATGGTTTCTTCCTTCCATCTTGTTTTGGGTGCACTAAAATTGCTTTTCCTCTCTGACGGTAGCTTGCAGAGCAGTGAAGGCAGTGGAAGCATCCCATGCAACTCCAATATTTTAAAGATACAAGCAGAGACATCCAGGACCCTGTCCAGCTTCAGAAGCAACCTGGAACCTAAGTAACAAAGCTGTTCTAAAATACCAATCAGCACCAATTTTTTTTGTCTGAGACAGAGACTGCAAATTATCATCCTTTTTTCCTTCTTCTTCTGTAAAATAATGCTAAATAGGGTAAAATAAAAACAACCTTTAAAAAACATTTCCCAGCCCATCTTGTTGCTAGGCAAAGTGAGTCCTGTGACTAAAGTCTGCCTAATGAGATATAAGTGGAAGCATAAGTGAGATTCCCAGAAAAACTCCTTAACTCTGGAGTTGTGACCTTTCTGTCCTTCTATTCTTTCTCCTTTCTGCTGTCTGAAATATGGGCATGATGGCTGGACCTCCAGCAGCCATTTTGGACCAATAGGTTTCTTTGAAGATGGTGTCTGTGCTCTGGTGATGGTAGGGCATCAGAAGGAGAATCTGGATCTGAAAGACCTCGTGGTACTGCTGCACTAGTTCTGCACTGCCTGCCTCTGGACTTCTTGTAGGTAAGCAAATAAACCCTGTATGTTTAATGCAATGTTATTTTTATTTTTCTATAAAATGCAGCCATATCAAGTCCTAAGTGATACTAAATCTGTAGTCAGTTTTTCCATTGGAAATTTCCATTAATCTTTCCTATGTACTATGTTTGGGAGGGAAAAATTGTGGAGAACTAAAATATGAATATACAACCATTATGGCATATACCTTATGGATCAAATCTGTTTGTAAAATTAATAGTAGCTGATACCTACTCAGTGCTGACAGCATGCTAGGCTGTCTGCTAAACATTTCTGCATATGTTATGTCAGTTAATATTCAAGTCAACCACAGGAGGTAAACAATGCAACGGCTAATTTTTTTTCTTTTTTCTTTTTTCTTTTTTTTATGTGGGTACCGGGAACCATACTCAGGACCTTGCACCTGCCAGGCAGGCGCTTGTGCCGCTGAGCAATATCACTGGCCCAGCAATGGCTAATTTTCAGAGGAGGAAATCGAGACTGAGTTAATAGCTCTTAAAGTCCCATAGCTAGTGAGCTGCAGAAAGATATTTGAGATCACCTGTTTCTTCTATAACAATCTCTAAATGCAAGGGGACTTGGAGTTTAAGCAAAATAAGGAGTCAATAACAGGAATTTTTAAATTGTTTTATAATAAAAACAATCTAAACAGAGCATAGCTTATCCTAAGAAGATCTGGATTACGTTCTCTTTCATGAACTAAACTTGAGGTGATCATGGGAGTCCTCTTTCCAACACTGTGACAAACTACCTGAGAAAATTACTTAAAGACGGAAAGATGGATTTTGGCTCACAGTTTCTGGGGTTTTAGTCCACAAGTGCTTGGCCCCCTTCCTTTGGCAAAACATCATGGTGAAGGGCACAGCTGCTCATCTCATGGTGGCCAAAAGCAGAGAGTGAAAAGGCTGGGGACCAGACACCCCTTTTAAGAACAGGATTCCTCCATGACATATTTCCTCCCAGTAAGCCCCACCCTCTACAAATTCCCCTGCCTCCCAACAGCGCCACCAGCTGGGCACCAGGTCTTCCACACAGGAGCTTTTAGGGAGAGTCCAGATTCACACTCTTTAGCAGTGCAGAAGCTCTGGAACCAGACTAACTTGGTACAATATTT
Source organism: Erethizon dorsatum (assembly GCA_028451465.1). NCBI lineage: Eukaryota > Metazoa > Chordata > Mammalia > Rodentia > Erethizontidae > Erethizon > Erethizon dorsatum. The sequence continues at coordinate 85,288,623 of CM051834.1, forward strand.
TACCCTATTTCTTCCTAGAACTATGACCCTGGGCAGAAAGTTTTAACTTCTCTGATCCTCAGGCTGCATTGCACAGTGAGGTGTGGATTAATGAAATAACACATGCAAAAGTGCACCACAATGTCAGCCCGTAGTGCCTAAGCAGTTACCAATCTTGTGGCACAGGACAGGATGAAATGAAAGGAATGAGGTAAGAGGCAATCCACTCATTTTCTAGAATTTGCAAATAGCTTTTTGGATATCTGGCACAGAACAGGAAGAAGTTTGTGGTGTTTGCATGTGTGCCAATGTGTGAAGCAGAGCAAGATACCTCTCTTAGTCCCAGTTTTCCTATCTGCAAAGTGGAAATAACAGCATCGTTTACACAAAGACTTTGAAAGAAAGAAATGACCGCAGAACGGTACAGTGTGAATTGCCATTATTACAGCTAGCTTCTGCTAACCCTTGCCACTTCTTAGTTTTTCCACATGAAGTGACAAACCCCTATCCTGTTTTTCTCTTTCTTTCTTTCTTTCTTTCTTTCTTTCTTTCTTTCTTTCTTTCTTTCTTTCTTTCTATCTTGAGCTGTTATTAGGATTTCTTTCATATTATGGAAATCAGTTCCAACAGTGAGAAATCAAAAATGCCAACCCCAATCAAGGTGAAAGATCAGAACTGGATGATAGAGAAAAAGAATGGCAGGCATACACTAATGGTAGCTTTTAAAAAATTTTTTTTGTTAGTATGTGTTCACAGTAATAATGACGACAATTCTCACAGGGACTTGGTACATGTACATAGCACATCTTAATTCTTTTTGTTCATCCCCCCTTCCTCCCCCCTCCCCATTCCCTCTAACTTTTGGTCCCCTTCCTATTGCAAAAGCTCTATTTTCATCATTTTTCCCTTCAATTCCATTTTTTCGGCCCATTTCCTTTCCTTCCCTCCCCCTCCCTCCATCTCTAATGGTAGTTTCATTGTTGTTTTGTGATTTTTTTGTGGCATGTAGGTTTATTCTTCATTTTTTTTTTCATTTTTGCTTGAGCTAATAGTAGTTTTTAAAGGGAAAAAGATAATTCCTAAAATCATAAAGATTGTTAGAAGACACCAAAATTTAAAGCTTTTGTGCATCAAAGGACATAATTTGTAGAGTGGAAAAAGCAACATACCAAATAGGAAAAGTATTGCAAATCAAATATTTTAAGAGGTTAATTCCAGAATATATAAAAAAAATAGTAACAACAAAAATCAAATACCTCAGTTTAAAAATGGGCAAAGGCTGGGCAAGGTGGCACACTCTAGGGGGCTGAGGCAAGAAAATCAAAAGTTTGAGCTTAGCCCACTAGGCAACTTAGCAATCCAGTGAGACCCTGTCTCAAAATAAAAAAACAAAAAGGGCTGATGATGTATCTCAGTGTGAAGGTCCTGGGTTGTTTAATCCCTAGTACCACCAGGAAAAAAAAAAAAAAGGCAAAGAACTCAAATAGATATTTCTCCCAAAAAGGTACATGAATAACCAAAAAGCCTATGAAAATATGCTGAACATCACTAATCTTTAGGAAAATGCAAATCAAACCCACAATAAGATATCACCACAAACCCATTCAGATGGCAACTATCAAAAATTAGAAAATAACAAATGTTGGAAAGAATGTGAAGGAACCAGAAACTTTGTGCACTCTCAGCAGGGGTCTAAATGGTGCAGCTGCTAGGGAAAATGTAGGGCAATTCCTCAAAAAGTTAGAAGTAGAATTCCCACATGATCAGCAATTCTGAGAGTGTATATATACAAACAAACTGAAAGCAGGGGCCCATTAGGTATTGTACACATATGTTCATAGCAGCATTGTTCACAATAGTTAAAACATGAAAGCGATTCAAATGCCATCAACAGATGTACAGATGAACTAAATGTGTACACATAATGTATTCACCAGCCTTTAACAAGGAAGGAAATTCTGACACATTTGACAACATGGATGCACCTTAGGACATTATGGTTAGTGAAATAAGCCAGCCAGAAAACAAACAAACAAACAAACAAACAAACCCAGTCTGATTCCACTTATACATAGTTCAAAATTCAGAGATCAAAAGCAGAATAATGCTTGCAAGGATCTGTGGGAAGAAAGACATGGAGATTGTTCAACGGGTGGAGTTTCAGTTTTGCAAGATGAAAAAGTAGCCCCACTTTAAAATGGTAACATGTATGTTATGTGTATTTTATTGCAACAACGATATTTTTTTAAAATACCTGTGAGGAAAATAGTAATAGGAGGCAAGTAAAAGAGACCAATGGAAGAATGAGCAGGTAGCAGGGCCGTAGCAACATTACATGGGTGTCAGCAATGCATTTGATGACAACTTCCATAAAAGTTGTGCTCCAAATTAAATTGGCCCATTTCTGAATGCTCTCATCACAGTGGAATGCTGGCGGGGACTGCATCTGGTCGGAAGGGAAGGTCCTCTGGGGCACATGGAGGCTGGCGTTGGAACCGGCCTCATTTAACAAACTCATTAATGACCTGGAAGGAGGCGGAAACAACCACTGCTAATGAAATTTGCAAAGCTATGCTGGCAATGCCCCGGACCTGACCATAATGGCATGATCGTCCCTGAGATGGAGAGAGATTTTTCCACTGGGTAGTTAATTGCATGAAACCGATGACGTCCTGGGATAAGAACACTCGCTCAGTTCCAACTCATCTCCAGACTGCAAAGCAAATGCTGGAATTTGATGCAGTTCAGAGATCTGTACATGTCAGAGGCCACTGGAGGAATCCTACTTTCCCAGAGCATGATTCTGCGTTTGTCCTTTACCTATAGTTAGAAAACAATGGCCCTGATGCATTCAAAAGCTCTAAGAGTCAGGCATGGTGGCACACAACTGCAATCCCAGCACTCTAGGAGGTTGAGGCAGGAGGACTGCAAGTTGGAGCCCAACCTGGGCAACCAAGCAATTTAGTGAGACTTGACTTTGTCTCAAATTAAAAAATAAACAAAAGGGCTGGGGATGTAGCTCAGTGTGAAAGTTGTTGGTTCAATCTCTACTACTGTTTAAAAAAAAAAAAAGCTACAAGAAAGGAGAAGGTGAGAGAGGCAAAGAATACAATGTTTCTTCATGGAGGAAGGTCTCGGCAAAATGACCACAAAATCTAAGTGTATAAAAGCTCTAAAGTTTGGCACAGATTTTGGTCATTTCGTCCATAGTTTAAAAGCTGTCAGTGGTCTCTCAGGGCACTTCTCAAATCCTTGACATGATTATGCTTGCCTGATCAGCTTCTCCCACACCAAGGCCCTTCTCCCCAGCGATGGACCTGCTGCTCCACCCACCCGACAGTAGGTCCCCTCTTCTGCAGGCACCACCACTAATTTCCTTGGCAGATCCACCCCTCCTGCTCCAAGTCACAGATCCCTTAGCAGCAACTGTGCTTTGTGCATGGACAGACCCTGATGCATCCCAAGACTTCTGGGTCAGCTGTTGTGGTGGCAGACCCCCTTCTGATGCGGTTGGCTGCTGTGGCACTGACCTCAGCCTGTAGGGTGTCTCCACTGAAGACGCTGTTGTCATCCCAATCAGTACAGGTTTTGTTCTACAGAACTATTTTGCGTGCTGCAAGCCTTTAGCATTTCTGCCTCAGTGCACTAATTGCAGTAGTGATTCTAAGAATCATTGCAATGATAACAACAAAATGCCCCTCTCCACCCACAGTGCCTGTTTTCACCCACAATGCCCCTCTCTACCCACAATGCCCCTATTCACCCACATGTGAACACCACCTACAGCTGAGAACCACAAGTCACCACAGAACTTTTGGCCATGAGATAGAAATCTGAGAATGGGCACTTTGCAGGGCATACCTGCCCATTACTCAGGTTTAGGTGCATGGCTCTTCCCCATAAAGACCTTTTCATATCTCCCCCACCTATATTGTGTTCCTGTCAGGACACCCTCTACTTACCGTGTATATAGTAGTACACCAATCTACAAATATATATTTAGTGTTGTGGTTGTTTTCTCCCACAACACTATAATAAATATTAAGAAGAAAATGTCTCCTGAAATTGTCATGTGTTCAGAGGTGGGGCTTTTGTAAGATGATTGCATCATGGAGAGAGCTAACTTCATCCATGGATTCACCTATTAATGAGTTCACAGATGAATGTATCTTAGGAGGTGGAGCCTGGTCACTGAGGATGTAACGTGGGAAAGTATATCTTATCCCTGGCCCCTTCTCACTCTCACTCTCACTCTCTCTCTCTGGCTCTGGCTCTTTTCTTTCTCTCTTTCTTTTCTAGCTGTCATGAGGTGAACAGCTTTCCTCTGCCATGCCATTTCTGCCTTGGAGCTACCTAACCATGGACTGAAACTTCTGAAGCCATGAGCCAAAATAAATCTTGTCTCCTTTAAACTGTATACATCAGCTACTTTATTCCAGCAACAGAAAGATGACTGACACAGAACTCAATAAATATTCACAGAGAAAGATAAATGCTATGGTCTGAATATTGTATTCCCCCATTTAAATTTATGTGTTGAAGTTCTAACCACCATTGTAATAGCATTAGGAGATAGGGTTTTTCAGAAGTGATTATAATGGTCATGAGGTAGAGCTCTCATGAGTAGAATTAGAGCCCTTATAGCAGAAGCCCTAGAAAAGCCCCTCACCACACCCCACGTGAGGTGACAGTGAGAAAATGGCAATATATGAGGAGTGGGCTGTCAGTGCATTGATCTAGGATTCCCCAGACTTCAGAACTGCAAGACAGGTTCTATGGTTTATGAGCCACTCGGCATATGTTGTTTTGTTATAGCAGCCAAACAGACTAAGACAGAAAGTTGTTTAGAAACCTACCCATGGGGACTAGGCTTTCAAGCCAACTCACACAGGCCTGCTTAGGTTGCAAAGCCCTAAATGTCATTTCTCATACTGATTTTTATGAGAGGAGAAGAGGAGCTGAGGTTGAACCTCGGACCGCAGAAGCCCATTTGCCTCTCCTTAAAGCCAGTTCTGGGAATTTCAGGCTCTCACAGAGACAAGTTTGCTTCTGAACCAAAGATACCCAGGAAGGACAGGGTGCATAGACTGAATCCTCCCTGCCCCAGAGCGTGGGTGAGCTGGGAGATGGATGCTGAGGGTGGGGCCTGGCAGCAGCTGTGCCTCCTACTCCCTCACCTCAGCCTTGGATGTGGTGCCAGAACTCCAGATTTCAGGAGAAGTGGGTAGAAAGGGGTCACTTATACCATTTTGGAAACCAGAGACCTGAAAATACTTTGTTGGGGAACACATGTTATTTTGTGGTCACCCAGCACTAGTACCCCTTTCCTATCCCACTTCTGTGCTATGGGGGAATTATTCTCCCTCTTCTGAATCACCTGGGTGGGTGAGTAACCTGGGTATTTGCTTCCACTTCAGAAGCCAATGGGTTAGCTCCTCCTTGCATGGCTGCATACAGGGGCGCAACTGATGCAGTGTCTCTCTGGGACTTTGATCTTGAATGAGTGGTGTAAAGGTGATAAACGAAAAAAGGACTGGAGGACACTGAGGAGATTCAGGAACGTGACGTTGACCAGGGTGTTCCTGCTGTGTGACCTTTCCTGATTGCTAGATTCCTGGCCCTCCAGAGTGCCCTGCTTCCTATTCACTTCCAAACCTAGTTCCCTATGTTTTTCTCCACTCTTGGACTCTCAGTATCCTTCTGCTAAAATCCCCTTTATCTCAATTACCAGGATCAGAGGCTCTGTTTGCAAAGCAGGAATCTGAATGCTTTTCCTGAGACCCAAGCAAGCCATTCATTGCAGCTTCACATTTGCAGTCATTCATTCCAAATATAGTTAATGAAACTCCATTATGCCCCATGAAGTGTGCCAGGAGCTGGGTGTACAAAAACAAACATGGCTCAAGCTCAGGCTAAGAGGGCACACTCTGCTTGGGTAGGCAGAGACACAAATCAGATTAAAGCACATCAAATTAAAATGGAGGTGGTGCAATCCACGGCAGAGTTTTGGGAAACGGTGATTTGAATTAAGTTCTCCTTACAGTCCACTTCCAGTCCCTCTGCCTCTCCTAATTCTAATGGCTTCTGGGTCCTATGAACAGCAGACTTAAGTGAAGATCTGGATACTGTGGGATCTTTGCAAACTTCCTCCACAATGCCCTGGAGAGGAGCACGGGTAACCAGAGTTAGAGAGCTCCAGAGAGGGGTCATAAAGCTGGTGACCACAGTAGGAGCCTGAACCCCTGGGGAAGCTTGCCTCTAAAAGGCTAAGCAGGATGCGATTGATGGACTGAGCTCTTCTGGTCCCAGAGGCTGGGAGAGCATGAGAACACCAGGGAGCAAGGAGGCTTCTTGCAGGGCTCTGGCAATCCAGCAGCTTCCGCAGCCTCTCCTCACCCACAGGAAGGAAGACCCCCTCCCCTTCCACCCCTGTGGGGCTGCTGCCACATTAAAGACCTAAGCAGGACTGGGTCGCGGAGAGCTAAAATGTTTTCTGTCTAGCTGCCAGGGTGAGAAACGCTCATTAGAAGAAATGGAACACCTGCCTAGTAAAATAGAGATGTTAAACATGCATGCTAACATTTTGCCAGGTGTGACAGTGGATACATGTAGTTCCAAGTACTGGCAAGGCTGAGGCAGGAGGGCTCACTTGAATCTGTGAGTTTGATGCTAGCACAAGCAACAGAGTGAGACTCTGTCACTCTGTCAGAGAGAGGAAAAGAGAAAAAGAGGGGGGGACAGGAAAGGAAGGGAAGCTAACACTTTGAATATAAAAAAAAAATGAGCACTTATAGAAATCCAAGTACAGCACATACAAGAACAACAGCAACCTAATTTTCTGGTGTCTTAAAAAAAAAAACTTTGGTTGGGGGGTGTAGTTTGGGGTGGAGGGAGTCCTTTGTATACATGAGGCCCCAGCTTCAATCCTCCATCACTGAAAAGAAAGAAGTGGGGCAGTCAACTAAAAACAAGAGAAATCAAAGCAGAGGTTGGTCATCATTGAAACCCAAATTAAAACCCCGGATGATCAAATATAAGGGATATTTTAAGCACACAGAAAAAAAAAATGAAGAGAGTGATGGAAATCATGAAGGAAGAGATAATAGACTTGGGGAATCTTTTCAGGAGAATTAACATGTGAATTGCACATATTCCAGCAGGAAGAAAGACAGTTATAATGGACAAGGTATCCTTGGGTTTTGACAGAACTGAAGAGAAAAGGGTCACACCAAGGGGTATCCTAGGAACATTCCAAACTGGGCAACAAGGAAAGGCTGGCCACCCTTCAGACAGGAAGACATAAGCTCTGTAGGAGACCACAGTCACACTGACAGCGGATTTCTTTATTGCAACCTTAGACGAAAAACACTAAAATTACATCTACAGACACTGGGAGGCTGAAGCTGATATCCTTCATCCAGTCAAAATTATTTAGTTCTTAGAATGAAAGGAAAAGCTGGGTGTGGTGGCACATGCCTATAATCCCAGCACTTGGGAGGCTGAGGCAGGAGGCTCATCATGAGTTCAAGGCAGTCTGGGCTCCATAGTGGGTTCAAAGTCAGCCTGCACTACAAAATGGGACCCTGTCTTTAAAAAAAAAAAAGGAAGAAAGAAAGAAAGAAAGAAAAGAAAGGGAAATACATGGGCACATGGTAGGAGTAGACAGTTTATCCCTCCATACTTATCTTAGGAAAAGACCAGCGATGAGATCCACAAGAAATGCAATAAAGTAAAAGTCCTCCTACACAATACCATACCAAAAACTAACTCAGAATTGATTGTAGGATTAACTGTAAAACTCCTAGAAGAAAATAGGAGCAAATATTTACGATCTCAAATGAGACAATGGTTCTTAAATAGGACACCAATGTCACAAGCAGCAAATGAAAAAATAGTAAACTGGGCTTAATACTCAAAATGTTTTTGCTTCAAAGAACACCATCTAGAAAGTAAAAAGATAACCCATAAAACGAGAGAAAGTATTTGCAAATTATATATTCGGCAAGAGACTTGAATTCAAAATTTTTGCTTTGTTTGTGAGAAAAGTTCTTGCTATATAGCCAAGCTGGAATAACTTCTCAGCCTTTTGGCTAAGATCAAGTGCATAGCCCAAGCTGGCCTGGAACTTGTGATCCTCCTGCTTCGGCCTCCAGAGTGCTGGAATTACAGAATGTACCTCAATATCAAGCTCAAAAATGCTTTAAAAAAAAAAACCTCTCCCATTCAATATTCAAGTGACAGATCACCCAATTTAAAAATGTCCAAGACTTTAAATAGATACTTTTCAGAAAAAAAAAAAAAAGGTAAACAGATGGCAAATACACACACGAATAGGACCTCAACATCATTAGTCCATCACCAGTCATTAAGTAAATGGAAATCAAAATCACAGTGACATACCACTTCACACCTACCAGCATGGCTGTAATCAGAAGATAGATCATAAAAATGTTAGCAGGATGGGAAGAATTCGAAGCCCTGTTACATCACTGGTAGAAACATAAAACCATGTGACTACTTGGAAAATAGTTTAATAGTTTCTCAAAAAGTTAAACATAATGTTATCATGGGACCTAGCAATTAGACTCTTAGTTATGGAACTAAAGAAAATGAAAAATACATGTCCATACAAAATCTTTGACATGAATATTCATGGCAGCATTATTCATAATAGTAAAAAATAGAAACAATTTAAATGTCCATTAACTGTTGAGTGGATAAACAAAATGTGGCTATTTATATAATGGAATGCTATTTGACAATAAAAAAAAGACCAAAGGATTGAAATCAAGTGTGGTGGTACACAACTGGAATCCCAGCAGTCTGGAAGGCTGAGGCAGGAAGAATACAAGTTAAAGCCCAGTCTGGGCAACCTAGCCTTTTAGAGAGCTCCTGTCTCAAAATTAAAACAACAAAAAAACTAAAAGGTTGGGGATGTAGCTCAGTGTGAAAACCCTTAGCATTGAGGGGGAAGAAAAAGACTGAAGTATTATTCATCCATTCTACATTGGGTGTCCAATCTTTTCATTGTCTGGGCCTCACTGAGTGAAGAGAACTTGTCTTGGGCCACACATAGTTAATGTACATAAGTAACAAAACTTCCTCTTTTATGTTTTAACTTATTAAATTATTTTATGAAGTAACACAAGCCCCAGGTTAATAATTAAATCAGAAAGCTAACATGTCTGCTTAATAACAATAAACGCCTGTCTTCCCAGGCACGCACACGTGTATGTAGGTTGAAACACAATTACCAGCAATCTATGTGCTTTCCTCGCCAAGTCACACAGAGCTTGTGACGTCCGATACACTCGGGTTTCAATCCCACTGATGGTGTGTTGCCAGGGTAGATGGTGGGGATAGTACTGCTAACCCTTTCCCTGTGCAGCAGTTCCATTGTCGCCTACGAAATCTGCACTCGAGCATCGTGCAAGGGAACCATGAAATATATTGATAAAAATCACGTCACAGTGTTAAATTTACCATCACGTGGGGCTGCGGCCCAAGCTGTCCAGGGCTGCATGTGGTGATGGGCTGGGAGTTGTCCGTGCCTGTTGTACAATACCAATGTACCTTGAAAGTATGATGCTAAATGAAAGAAGCTAGCCAGCAGGAGCCACATATTGTATAATTCCACTGTATAAAATGCCCAGAATAAGCAAATCAGCACAGACCGAGACTATATTTGATAGGGTTTAGATCCCTTATACTCTCAATGTAGCCACTACTTTTTTTTAATCTAAAGGGAACTCTAAGCAAACAATAGTGGACGAGAACAGGTGCTTTGAGGGGGAGAAAAAGATAAACCGTAAGCAAGGAGCCATGCAATAACATGAATAATGAAATCTAAACAGACAATAGTGAACTAAGCATATGAAATATATTATTTGAAAAGTTCTCCTGAAATAAAAGGTATACACTACAAGGAGATAATTGTCTGGAATAATAGTACTTGAAAACTTATAAACAGCAAAACTCAGCAGTTGAGGTAAAAGAGGGAAAATAAAATCTTTCTAGATTTCTCATTTTATCAGAGTACAGTGAAGCTGGGGATTAAATGTCTTGAAGGGGCAAATGTGCATCTTGGTAGAGGAATCAGTTGAAATATTTTTCAAATATTATAAAAAAATGTATGTGTTGTATTATTAACAAGCAGAAAGTGAATTAAGTGCTATTTAAGAGAAAGTAAATATATTTGTCTGTTTTTTCATCATTGGTACACAACACCCAGTATACACAGCTTAAGGAAGGGGAGGTTTATTTGGCCATGGTTTCTGAGGATTCAGTCCATGGTTGCTGGCAGGAACAGCAGAGCTGCTTAGCTCATGTTGGCTGGGAAACAGAGCAGAGGAGCAGTGCCAGAGAGGAAGGAGCCAGGAACCAGGAATAGACCCCCGTCACACCTCCATGACCCACTAGACACACCCAGAGTTGTGCTTTATTAATCCCCTAGGTGGCTTTCAAGCCAACCAAGCTAATAATCCAGTCAAATGAACAAGGACCCTAGGGTGTGTTGGGACAGAATATAGAGCACCTTGGGCCAACCAGCAGATACAAGCAAAAATAACCACATAAAATAGTTTTTATATACTAAGTATATAAACTGGCTTTTTCTGATGATTTTCTCATTCTTTCTGAAAACTTATAATCTTAGATGGGATTATGAGTATTTGGAAAAACCACAGAAGTGAAGTGGCCTTTGTATCTTGTCTAATTGGGGGGGTGTGACATCTATGTGACATCACTGATAATGTTGGCTGTCATCACGACGTGTGCCAGGTTCCTCCCTAAAGTCACCAATATTCTCCTTCCCTACTCTGTTGCTTAGAAGCCATGCACTGAACCCAGCCAACTCTAAAGTAGGAAGGTGAGGCTGGAATTAAATTCCACCTGCCAAAGGAAGGAAGGAGTGTCTCTATATGTTATTTGGAATTTTGTGATAAAGATTTATCTCCCCCATATAAATTTTTAGAATGTATAAACATAAAGGGAATAAAATCATATATATCAGTCATTCCAATAAATGCGAAATGACTGAATTTCCATTAAAAATCAGAAATGTCCAGTGAGAAACAGGAGGAGAAATAATCCTCTGTTTACTATGAACATGTTTAGAACAAAGCAACTACTTTTTTAAAAGGTGGAAGGTCCTATCGACAAGATAAGATTTTAGTTTGAATTATTAAACAGGAATATTATGTATTAAGACAAAGCATAAGGCATCATTTATGAGACATAAACCTGAGTCTTTGAAGCAATTATAGCAGCTAAATATTTAAGCAAAAAGTTACTAGATACGTAAGAAGAGCTTAATAAAATTTAAAACATAGTGGGAGATTTTATTATACTTTTCATATTTAGCAGATCAAGACAAAAATTGACATTGAGAAAATAATGAAATCTGTAAAAATTATACTGTAAATACACTAAGAATCTAAATCCACCTAACGAAATGTATTAGTTTTGTTTTTTGGGTTTTGTTTTTCTGGGGTTTTTTTTGGGTTTTTTTGTCTTTTTGTTTTTGTTTCATTTTGTTTTGTGGCACTAGGGATTGACCCTAGGGCCTTCACACAAAGCTACATCCCTAGCCCTTTTTCATTTTCTGAGACAAAATTTTGCTAAGTCATTAAATTGCCCAGGCTGGGCTCAAACTTGCAATCTTCCTGCCTCAGCCTCTTAGAGTGCTAGGATTCCAGGTGTGAGCCACCACTCTTGGCAAGTATTTTATACTTGAAATTGCTATTAAAAATTAATCATATACTTGGTCAGTAATAATATCTTATTTTCAAAAATTTGAGGTAGATTTAACAGAACTTAGAAGTCCTTATTTTTCAGTCAAATCCAACAAAAGAAAAAATGACTAATGAAAAGATAATCAAAATTACATATCAAAAAAACTTAAAATTTGGAAATTAAAATCTTTCATGGCTATTAGATAAAATAGAAAAATCTAAAAAGAAGTTATAAAGAAAACATTACAGAACATAATAATGTATGCATTTTATATCCAACCTTACATAGGAAATGCAGTATTCATAGGAAAAAAAGTATAAATCCAAATTATACCAATAAAATTTTAAATAAGAAAATTAAAGGTAATTAACACTTAAGGTATTTTAAACTGAACAACAAAATATAGTAGGTAGGAGAAAATAAGCATAAGTATGTAAGTTAATAAAACTAAAAATTAGAAAATTAGGATATGGCAAATAAAGATAAAGGCATTTCTTTGAAAAGAAGAATAAAATTGATAAACCTTTTGTGAACTAAATTAAAAGGAAAAAGAAAAAACAAAACTAGAGAAAATTAATAACGAGAAAAAAATGTAATCAAAACATGAAAAATTAACTTCCAAGAGAGGATTACATTCTCCTCTATGAAAAGCTAAAAGTAATAAACAATATCCTAGACCAAAATGTAATAACTAACTTTACCCAAGCATAAATGGAAATTCTGAATAGATAATTTAACAAGAAAGGGATTAGAAAAGTAGTGACCTATCATTTTTACAGTTATTAGGATTAGATAGATTTATGGCTAAGCTTTATTTAAACTTTAAACATAAAATAATTATCCATATTTATGTAAGCTATGCTTGAGCTTAGATTAATATAGAAATCTTACCCAGTTCACTTTAAAAAGGTAATATAACTTAAATAGCAAAATTTGCTTTTAGAAAATTACAAAAAATAAACCCATAAACTAACCTCACTTCTACATACAAATTTCAAAATAAAAATTAGTAAGCAAAATAAAAAATGTATCAAGATGAAAGATTTTCTGTTCTTAAACAAGAAAGACTTGTTCCTTAAAAATAAGATGACCTAATAATAGAATCAATCAACACAGTAAATTTTATTAAACAAAAATTATAATCATATAATTACATAAATAAATGTTAAAAAGGCATTTGAAATAATTCAGCATATGTTCCTTTAAAAACTAAGATAAAACTAAATATAGTAGTAATATTACAGTCTCTTTAGGCAAAATAAATTCTATACATCTGATAAGGAGTTAATAACCAGATTATATAAAAAACTCAAAAAATACAATAGCAAAAATAAATTAAAAATAAACAATAAATCTAAGTAGACATTTTTCAAAGGGAGACATACAAATGGCCACAGGTCTGTAAAAAAATACTCAACATCACTAATCATCGGGCAAATGTAAATCAAAACTACAGTGAGATGTCTCCTCTTTTTTTTTTTTTTTTTGTGGGTACCGGGGGGTCGACCTCAGGACCTCGCGCGCCAGCAGGCACCTGTGCCGCTGAGCGATATCACCGGCCCCCTTTTTTTTCGTATGTGGGTTCCGGGAGTCGAACTCGGGCCCTTGCACTTGCCGGGCAGGCGCGTAAGCCGCTGAGCCATCTCACCGGCCCAAGAGATGTCTCCTCTTGTTAGAATGGCTACCATCAAAAGGACAAAGATACCAGGTGCTAGCAAAGATAAGGAGAAAAAGAACCCTTGCACACTGTTCTTGGGGATATAAATTTCTGTAAGTACTGTGAAAATAGAACAGTATAAAAGTTCCTCAAAATATGAAAAATAGAATTACCATATAACCCAGCAACCCTCTATGGGGTACACACCCCAAAGAAATTAAATCAATCTGTCGAGGAAACATCCACAACCTCATGTTTATTGTAGTGCCAGTCACAATAGCCAGGAAATGGTTAAACAACCCAAGTGTCCATCCACTAATTAATATATAAAGCAAATGTGGTGCATACATCAATGGAAAACTATTCGATCATTAAAGGGTGAAATTCTACCATTTGCAACAACACTGAGGGAACTCAAGATCATTATGTGAAACAAACTAGGCACAGAAAGACAGTACTGTACTGCATGATCTCACTCGTGTGCGGAAAAAGTTGACCTCATAGAAGTTGAGGAAGGAGCAGCTAAATAGGAGCAAGAGGTTCTGTGCTGTATTGCCTGGTAGGGTAACTATAGATAACAATAATGTACTATATATTTTTAAAAAGCTAGAAGAAAAGATTTTGAATAAAGAAATGATAAATGTTTACCCTGATTTGAACATTATGCAAAGGATATATATATTGAAATATTAGATTGGTACCTCATAAATATGCGTATTTTATGTACTAGTTAAAAATAAAAAATTTTAAATTTTAAAAAAGAATTGCAAGGCCGGGCATGGTGGCACATGCCTGTAATCCCAGCACTGGGGAGGCTGAGGCAGGAGGATCGTCATGAGTTCGAGGCCAGCCTAGGCAACATAGTGAGTTCAAGGCAGCCTGAATTATATAGCGAGACCCTGTCTCAAAAAAAAAAAAAAAAAAAATTGCAAGAAAAGCAATAAAAATGCAAATATAGTCATAAATTTCATTATACTTCTTTCATATATAAACAAATTTAGCAGACAAAGAAAAAAGTACAGACAATAATCAATCACTAAAAATGTAGATGTGTCATGAGATTACTGTAGCTCCCTTACAAAAGGTTTAAGGGAGCTTGGTCACCTCTTCTACCATGTAAGGACACAGTAAAAAGTTCCCACTTATGCACTCACCAATCTGCTGGCATCTTGACCTTAGGCTTTCTACCCTTCAGAACTATGAGCAATAAATTTCTATTGTTTATAAATTATGCAGTATATTTTTTATAGCACGAAGAACAGAGTAAGACAAGACTACATGCAAGAGCTAAAACCATGAAACTCTTAAGAGTCTTGACTTTGGGTTAGGCAAAGCACTCTTTAATATGATACAATAACAGTCAGCTTTCCCACCGCTGGAACAAAAACCTGACACCTACAGTTCAAACGACAGGTTTCATTTGGGCCAGTTTTGGAGGGAATTCAGTCCATGATTCCAGTGCAGAAATATCATGGCAGAGCACAGCTGCTTAGTTCATGGAGAGCAGAGCAAAAGAAGATCACCAGAAAAGAAGGGGAAAGGGACCAGGCATAGACTCCAAGGCCCCCAAGACGTGTACCCCAGGAACCTGCCTGCAGATACACCCAGAAATGTGCTCTTCTTATCCCGCAGGCAGTTCCCAAAGCCAATCAAGTTGACAAGCCAGCCTAACCCCGCAGACACCAAAATCACAAGTGATAAAAGATTAAAATAAATAAAATACATAAAAAATTCATCAAAATTAAAAATTTGTGCCATCTGAAGAATGAAAAAACAACCCACAGAATAGGAAAGAAATATTTTCAAGTCATGTCTAACAGTGGATATGTGATTAGAATCTATAATAATTGTTACACATCAATGATAGAAAGACAAATGGCCCAATTTAAAAACAGCAAGTAATTTGAATAGCTATTTCACCCAGAAGGAGGTATACAAATGGCCAATAAGTACATGAAATGTTCAACAAAATTGATCATCAGAGAAATACAAATCGAAACCACAAGGAGATAGTAATTCACACCCACCAGGATAGCTATAATCAAAACGACAGCTAATAACATATGCTGGGGATTACGTGAAGAGAAATCAGAACTTTCATACACTACTGGTGGGAATGTAAGATGGTGTGGCTGCTTTGGAAAACAGTCTGGTACTTTCTTAAGCAATTAAATGTAAAATTGTCATATGGTCCAGCAAGTTCATTCTTAGTTATAGACTCAAAAGTACTAAAAATAGGTACTTAAACAAATATAAGTTCATGGAAGCATGACTGACAATAGCTGAAATGTAGAAATAGACAAATATCCATCAATAGATGAAGGGATAAACAAAATATGCTATATCCATCCAACTGAATATTATTTGGCCCTAAAAAGGAATGAAAAATGGATACATGCTGCAACATGGATGAACTGTGAATCATTATGCTAAATGAAAGAAGCCAGTTGCAAAACACCATACAGTGTGTGATTCCATTTATACAAAATGTTCAGACTAGGTAAATCTTTCAAGACAGAAAGTAGACTAGTGGTTTCCTAGAGCTGGACAACTGGGAAGAAAAGGGAATCTCTGTTATTAGGTGCGAGGTTTCTTTGTGGGTAATCCAAATGTTATAACATTGATTGAAATATCGGTTGCACAAGTCTGAATATTCTAGAAAACCATTGAGCTTATTCATTTAGAAACATAATTCTCATGTATATAAGAATATACACTCAAGCATGTTTATTGCATCATTGTTCATACTAACACAATAATTATTTCAATTAGAATTATAATTAAGGTTATAGAAACAAAATGGCCATATGCCTCTAAGGCAATGTTTGGATTAACATAGTAGTCACATAGTGAAATATTATACAGCCACTAAAAAGCATGGATTCATGCCTGACAGTTACCTTGAAGGAATTTCTATGAGTTATCGTGAGTGAAGAGACAAACTCTATGTTTGTAATGTGACCACATTTTTGTAAAATAAACAATGACAAACTTTGCTTCACATATATACAGAGTCCACCAAAAAGTTTATACACACTTCAGGAAAAGAAAAACTTGTATAAATATTTTAATATTAAATTTATTGAGACATCATGAGATTAATACAACATTGGCCTCTACAATTACAAGAGGTGCTCAAAGTGGTGGCCATTAGCCTCCAGACATTTATTAGCATGGTGAACTGCTGCTTGGGTAACCTTGGGCATTGAGATTGCTGCACATGCATTTTCAATTTCTTCTGTAAGGGCCAGCAGCGTAGTGGGTTTTCGATATACGACATTCTTTAGGGTCCCCAGTACCAGGGTAACACCATCTATTGAAAAAACACCATACTATTTTTCTTTTCCTGAAGTGTGTATACATTTTTTGGAGATACACACACACACACACACACATATATTAGAGAAAAAGAGGTAAATGTTATACAATATCATCTAAGCATAAAGAAGTACATAAAGGATAGATGACCCAGGAATGGGTAGGCCATGAGAACTGCGAAAGAAAAATACATTGGATGGGTTTTCCAAACACATACTGAAGTCAGATAAATGTCTGACATCTGATCTTAAGCTGAAAGTTTTTAAAACTACAAAGATCTAAGATATTTATAATTTGTATTTACTTTCCATAGATCTAGTTCCTGCCACTTGCTAGCTGTGTCACCATGGGCACATTAGCTTCTCTGCTTCAGTTGCCTCATCCAAAAGGAGCATCATAATAATACCTACCTCAGAGAGAAGTTTTGAGGATGGGAAAAGTTAATATATATAAAACACCCAGAATTTGCCATTTATTTGGCAAATTAATGACTATTTGCCATTTATTGTTTGGCTAGTCCTTGGCTGCAAATTTTGTGGAAAACTACAACCTAAGCCTGCTCAGTAAGTAAAGAGATGGTTATTTACTTTTGTCTTCCTCCTCTCTCCATCTTTTTTGCTGTCATGGAGGGAGGTGTGTTTTCGGCTTGTTCTATGGCCACTCAGAAGTCATGGCAACGCGAAACCTAGAAGTAGGCCAACCACTAGGCAAGGCCAAGTGATAATATAAATGGACCTAGCAGATTAGAAATGTGGACAGCACGTAATGAAATGAGATTTATCTGGAGAGGAAAATGCAAACTGGTTTATCTAGGAAGAAATAGTTCAATATATATCCAACCCAGAATGGGAGAAGAACACACCTCAGGGAGGAAGAGATAAGGAACGGGGTGGGGGGGCACTGGTGGGAATATGGCCGGAGTGTTCCTCTCCAAATGACATGGCCCCAGGAGAAGAAGATAACTCCTCGTGAGGTGCCCACTGATAAATAGCTCCTTGTCCTGTGGACTGTTTGTTTTTGCTTGATTTCGATTTTCAATTCTAACAGAGGCCAGTGTTGTCAAGTGCTTGACGTAATTGTGCACCAAAAATAATTTTGTCAGTTGTGTTAATCATTATTTGGGCAATTTTAACAACCCAAATAGAACAACCGTAGAGAGTGTGAACTTTGACTGGGCACGGTGCCCTCGTGACAAGCGCAAACACCAAATCTACTGAAGAGGCGGGTCTCTGCAGTCCTACCTGCACACAGCCTTGGCCTCCAAAGCCTCTGCTTCAAACCATCCTCGGGCTGGGTGCTGAGGGACACGTGCTTGCGGCTGCATTCTAACCTGACTGCCGCTGGAGCCTGCCTCTCCTCTCCTGCAGGGCCGGGTCCCTCAGGAGGCTTTGTGTCTACAGACAGGAGCTGTAGACTTGGAATTAAGAACTAAGGCTGTAGTATAAAGTTAATCAATACCGAGGTGATCCTACTTGAAATGCCTCCCTACCTTAATTGGCTTAACGCTAATGTCAGTGGAGAAAACAAAGAGAGTCAAAGCGTAATTAGCCCATGAGAGAGGGCTGTGGGGGCCAAGGGAGTGGGGGAGTCAGCAGAAGCAGCAGCACCCCCCATTATAACTTTACCACATGCATTTAAGGATGCAGAACTCCAGGAGAGGAAGATTTTTAGCCTGAGAACTCAGAGACCTTAAAAAAGGAGGGATAGAAGCCAGAGGATAGCTTCTTGCTTTCTGACCACGGCAGAATAGGGACCTCAAGGACTGGATTTACCTCTGCAGAAGGTGACTGAGCTCTATCAATTCTCCCTTAGCTTTCCAAGACCTCTCCCAACACCTCACTTAACACTGACTGTCCCTTAGCTCATGTACCCACTGTAGAGGTCCCAAATTAGTCTCTGTGCCTCCCTGCCTCAAAGTCCTCCACCCTTCAATCTCTCCTCCACCTTTGTTGTTGTTAATCTTGACTTCTGTAGTTTGAGTAGTGAAATTTATATTCCCAAATGATCTATCTGAAGCATGTATCTAATTAGGTTATTGTTCCATCTTCCGACTTGCAAGCACTCATTCACAGGTGCAGCAAAGCCTTAATGTGCACAGATGTGTCCAGGCACTGCAAGGCCCTGAGAACCTGCGGATTAGAAAAGCAGAGATGTTCTGGCCTCACGAAGCTTGGCATCTAGTGGGGAGAAAAAGCGACCAAATGATTTTACAAAAAGTTCTACTTCAGTGCTGTGAAGAAGAGGAACAGTACAAAGCTCTCTCAGGAGTTGAAGTCTAGCCGGGTAGTCAAGAGATCTCTTGCCTGGGGATTCAAAAGATGTCTTGGAGTGCATGAAGCCAGTGTCTTTTGCAACCTATTAATAAGCCAAAGACATTGTTAAAAGGGTTGCAACAAACATTTTTGAAATGAAGTCACAGACTGGATTATAATACAGCAGAAGAGAGGAGACTAGATCAAAGTGTATCGCAGGTTAGCAAGAGTTCATATTGAGTTCTCCATAAGATGTTCATAGAGTGCTGCAGCATCAAATGTTCCCTTTACCGGGGGTTGGGAGCTAGACAGAGGAGAGCCAGGGAGGATATGAGTACATCCCAGACAGGGAACAGCCTCTTCAATGGCTCAGCAGTAAAAAGAAGCATAGGGCATTTAGCTTCATCTTTAAGTTGAGAGAACACCCTCACCATCCATTCAGCAAATGCTTGTTTAGCTCTCTAATCAAAGCAGTACACCAAGGAAGTCACAAAGACAAGCCATACATGGGCCCCATCCTGATGGGCCTACACACCATCAAGAGGAACAGACAAGTATCCAAATAAATATCTGACCACCTTTTGAAAATCTCACAAGAAAAAAGCAAACATAACTAGGATATACAGTGTGAAGAAATTATTTCCAGCAGGGAAAATCTCAGAGAGCTTCATGAAAGAGGAGGCTTATCTGGGACTCGGAAGAATGGGAAGGAATTCAAGTGAAAATGTTTGGCCCAGGAAGCAGGGGTGCAAGCCTTCCAGATGAGGAGGAGTGGAAGTAAAGGCACGAAAAAGTAGAGGACATGTTCGGGGAACAGTAAATGGGCCTGGCATAATGGATGCAGGAGCAGAGGGACAGACATAGAAAGTAAGATGTGGGATGCTAGATGGAGAGCAGGTCATGTAGAGCCTTGCTTCCCTGGCTAAAGAACTTGGGCTTTGCTTTACAGGCAAGAAAATAAACCATGAAGGTTTCTGGGCAGGAGAGTAACATAGGTTTTGCTATGTATTTCCAGCATGCAGGAGAATAAATTGGTGAAAAGTAGTGGTAGAAAAACAAACTATAGGTAGGAGGAAATGGCAAATTCTCTTAGCCACTCTGGCCTCGCCTGGGGCCTGGGCAGTGGGAATACAAAGGAGGGAGATGGAGCAGGCACATGGGCCAGAAAGGGGGTGGCAGCTTCTTGAGAGGGTCACGGAGGATCAGGGTGTGTCTTGGCCTCTAACTGTGACAACACACATAAGTCCTCCAACCTTCTCTGCCTTGATTCTGTTCTCAGTGCATTGGAGAGCATAACTCTGGCTTCTGATACAATCAGCTGAGACTCGGGAAAATAAAGTGCAGCCAACCACGTAAAGTGTTTATAACTCACTGGGGTAAAAGTGCCCTAAATCCACAGCAATATTAGCAGCCCCAAAAGAAAGCCAATTAATTTAGAATAAAAGGATTAACAGATGGTGTCCTCCCGTCTTTATATCCTTATTGTTGACCTGTCTCAATTTCGTCTTTAAGAGAGTATTTCCTTTCCAAGGTTAAAAACTAACAGAGCTGAGCGTCTTCAAGAGCAAAGTGAACATGAAAACAGAGTGGGTCCACAACTAATGATATCATCAACACACCTTAGACATCATAGGTTCTATTCCCATGTGGCAGGATATACACCAAGAAAGGGTTTCACTGTCAAACTCTGCTGATCGCCTCTGTCTGCATGGGTCTTGGATTCTTGAGTCACTAAAAGCTATTAGATAACAATCTCCATTCAGGAAGCAAACAGATCTATCTTTTTTGCCTGCCACATCCTCCCCACCCAGTCCAAGCTGGCCCCCAATCATTGAATGGATGGATGGACCATGGGTCCCCAGTGAGGGTACTCACCCACAGGGTACACAACACCTTCTACCAGAGAGATAGCACAGAATTATTTCACTCAAATCTCTCTAACGACATAGGGGACAATGTCTAATCGGCACAAGCAAATTTCTTCTAGAGGGAGAAATTATATATTTATATATGTGGATACCTATGTACACATATATTTTATTTTATGTTTTGCACAATGACTTCTTTCTGGCACATTCTAATTCTTAAAGCTCTGTACATATATAACAGGCTAAGGCAGAAAGGTGGTATGTCAAAGCATCATCATTTGGGTCAGGACTCTTCATTATAAGACAAAATCCCATTCAAATTGCTTCACATAGTAAACACACACGTCATCAAGCACGACTGATTCCGCATACACACAATGCCGGCAGAGTACATCTCTCTCCATCTCTAGGCCTATTTCCTCTGTGCTGGCTTCCTTCTTAGCTGGCCTGTACTTGAACAGCAACAAAGAAATAGAAAGCCCTTAAAATTTTATCATGCTAAAAACTCAAGAGGAAAAAGAGAGCTTCTCTTTCCAAATAGTTCCTGCTAAACTCCTAGAGTTGCCTCTGATTGGCCACGCTTGGATCACATGCCCATCCGGGAGCCAATCACTGGGACTCCAATTGTCCAACCCTTGAGCAAGAGAAATGAGACCAGCCCTACTTGACTCATTAAGAATATAAGTAAAGAAGGAGTGGCAGGTGGTGCAGCCCCCAAAGAAAATCAGGTGCTACTAACAAAAAGAGTAAATGGATGCTAGCAGAGTAGTATGCAGGTGTCTGAAATGAGGCTGAATAGGGCCATGTCTGATAGGCTATTAGAAAGTGATAAAACCTTTGCCACTACTGAAGCTATGCATATATTTAATGATAACAGATGGGAGCCAGGGCCAATGAGCAGCTGCATGGAAGGAGCCAGCAGGGCTGGGAGGGGAAGCCAAGCAGCAATCTGTCTTACAGCCTAAACACTCCCCCAAGTCGGTTTTACTACACGAGATGCCCAAACCGACTCAGGCACTTTTCAAGTTGCAAAACTTGCTCTCAGACTCAGCAGATATATTTGCAACTGTTTTATGACCAACAGTTAAACAAGAGGAAATTAAGGGAGAAAAATCAGATACAGCTTCATGCATAAAACGCAGCCATACAATTAACAGAGCCCACATTAATCACACATCAGTTGGGCCTCAGTGGCTTGATAGTTATTTGTTGGCAGAAAGAAACTCATCCTGATAGGCAAAGAGGGTTGATGCCAGTATAACTGAAAGGCTGAAGTGTAGGGCTCCTATCATTAATTAATCAAGTAATCACTCTCTTTGTAGTATTTGTGTGATACTTGGTAATTAGGTTTTTAAAATGTTTCTCCCCCATTTAGCATTGGCTTTTCAGCACACCCAATATTCCTTTATCCAGACGTTCCAGTGGAAGATGAGATGTGTTTTTAATAATAAAACCCTGGTATTTGTAGATCATTTTTGTACTTTATATTATGGCTCACTAGAGCCTTCCAGCAGCCTTTGGAGATAACCAGGACTAATATTATTCTCCCAAGTAACTACTGGAGTGTCTGGCATGGAGGTAGCTTCCAATAGTTGCCAGCAGAGCCTGATTTTCTTACAAGGAGAGTAATGGTGGAGCATAAGGAGCTCTGGTTCTGGAGGGCAGCACAGACGGGGGAGCCACACAGCCAGAAGAGATCCACCATTTGTGCTTAGGTAGCAGAGGTCATAAGTCAGTCCTATATAACTGCAAAGGCATTAAGATACCTGAGATTAAAAGGAAATCTCCCAGGCTTATGAATGATAATCCTGTAAAGATGGAAGAAAAGCAATAACATAGAAAACCCAAATAGATGTATTTCATAAGACAATAAAAAGAACTTCAGTAATGCCTCACATTCCTATTGTGGTTTAGAATTCTTCCTGTCTCCTTGAAATGCATCACCCATTTAGTCCTGAATCTCTGTAGGCTAGAATCTTTATAGGCGACCAGTATCTCTATGATTTTGAGAAACCTTATAAGAAAGAGGCAAGGTCTTGCATTGCTAGGAGACCTTTGCCTTTCCCATAATTTTAGCTCTTGCTGAGCTGAAAATACAGTAACTGTATTCAGGAAATGGTTCTTTGTTTTAATCAGAAAATCAGTGGCTCTCTGAATTAATGTTGTTACCTTGTTGCACGACTCTGAGGTCCACTCTTGGAAACTGCAATTCTTTTTCTGTACTGGGAATCGAACTCAGGACCTTGCACTTACCAGGCAGGCGCTGTGGTGCTGAGCTATATCTCCAGCCCTAAACTGCAATTCTTAAAGATAATAGTTACAAAAACAAAGTCAGGGCCGGTAAGATAGCTCAGCGGCATAAGTGCCTGCCTGGCAAGCTCAAGGTCCTGAGTTCGACCCCCAGTACCCACAAAAAAATAAAAACAACAATGTCAGCGGGACTGACTCTAAATCATTCACCCATTCATTCATGTAGTCTACATACCGTTTAAAGAACATGATGCCTAATTCTATGGTGGAGGAGATGATGGAAAGATGTAAAGTTACAGTCCCTAACCTCAATGGCTGGGCATGCAAACCAACTGTTACTGAAACTGTGGCAGCAACAAATAATGGCAGATGTTTTTGAGCACCTACCATAGGCTAGGCACTATTCCAAGGGCTTTCCTTATATTCTTTCTTTTAGTTCTTACCATAACCACCAAAGTAGATATTACCATTAATGCCACTTTATGGATAAATAAACAGGATAAAAGTGGGTAAGTGACTTGCCCAAGTTCATATAGTTACAGTAGATCTGGGAGCCAAGCTGGGAGCCGTACTGTTCTCCTCCATACCACGAGGATCCCAGTTACGGCAGGAATCAAGTTCAGTGGTAGCACAAGGAAAGAAGCAGCAAAATGTCCCCACAGGAGCTGGGTAAGCATCACAGGAGACTGGGCATTGGAGCCGAGACCTGATGGACTAGAAGCATGAATTTCCAGGCCAACTGGTGGGAAAGGGCATTTCAAGCCAAGGGAATGGCATGGCTGAGGCACAAAGGCAGGAGAAAGCTGAGTACATCCTATGACATTCACTAGGCCAGAGTGGACTCAGCCACGGAGGGTGGCCAAAGAATGGGAGACAAGACCAGTGAGGAAGGCAGGATATGAAAACAGTGACTCATTATACAGTCACACCTTAAATTCTTGATGCTTTGAAACACATCGAATTGGGTACTCGACACATTTCGATGCAAAAATTTTGCCCCAGTTCTCATTCTCTGTTTGGTACTCAGTGCACAAGCTACACCTTGTCAGTGTGAATTGCCTCCATGACTTGATATGCTCTCTAGCCAGGACAATTTGTTCAGTTCTAGTCCTTTTTAGCACTCATCGCACCTCCCAGAACCAATTACTATGAGTGTCAATGTACCACCATATATGGTATCTATGTTATTATCTTCATATATGAAACAAATCTGTAATTTAACTTTGGGAATTAATAGCTCTCACTGCTTGAATAACATCAATATGAGCTTTAGTTTGCTAGGATCTCATTTCCTTGGTGAACTGGCTAATTTTACTGTTACTGCTGAATGTCAAAGGTCTCTCACATAAAGACTTCAATGTCATGTTTGTTTTGGTCTTCTTTTCAATCCTCTGGGAGATTTAAAACACTACAAATTACCTATGGAATCTAAGCTAATCAGTTTAGATTCAAGAATTTGATTTCATCAAAATGTATCCTTATTCTACATTAAGCACAAATGTGTATAAATATAATCAATGTTAAAAGACTAAATGAAAAGACACCAATGTTTTGAGCTACCTTTGTGTGTGTGTGTGTGTGTGTGTGTGTGTGTGTTGCTAGGTATCAAACCCAGGACCTTGCATATGCTAGTCAGGCCTCTACCACTGCACTATAACTTGCTCAGGAGTTACCTTTAAATACTGGAAAATGTTCTAATCTTTAAAATGTTTCCATCATGAGCCTGTATCAATTTTAAGAATTCAGGACAAAATTCTAGATTGCAGAACAGATGTTTTTAAAATCAACGTAATAAATGTACATAGTTCAAAAGTCAAATTTTTCCAAAAGACTAATTATGAAAACAATAGTTTGCCTTTTACTTTCACCTTCAGTCTTACTCCCTAAGGTCATCCTACTAATGCTTTAACATGTGTATTCTATAATTAGGTAGAAATACTGTAGTTCTTCTTTGGTTCTACAGCATACAGGAGTTTATGTAAGACTTAGCTTACTTATACTACCTCCCTTCTCCTTAACTTCCCAATTTATTTGTAACCCTATATTTAATTCATTTACCTTTGAAATTTTAAGTAATAAACATAAACAACATTTTGTGTGTGTGCATGTGTACTGGGGATTGAACCCAGAGCCTTGGCACTGTGCTACATCCCCGGCCCTTTTTTATTTTGTTTGTTTGTTTGTTTTTAGAAAGAAGTTCTAAGTCACTTAGTTGCCCATGCTGGGCTTGAACTGGTGATCCTCCTGGCTCAACCTCCCAGAGTGCTGGGATTACAGGCCTGTACACCACCCTGGGATCCTCTGTCACTTCTTGTAGACAGTCTTTCTAAGCATCTGTGCCCCGCGAGTGCAGAGAGAACACGGACACTGCTGCCCTTGTCTTTAGCTCGTCCACCTCCCATCTTCAGCATCCCAATCTTACAGTGTTCAAGTGGGTACCATTTACATGGGCTTCTGTCATTATAATTAGGTCTTCCATGCTTCCTCATCTCATTCTAAAATGTGGAAACTAATAACAGTGTTTACATTACTGTGACTACCTAATCATTTTTTCAATATTCTACATTTTCCTTCTTTTATCTCTGCTGACCCTAACATGATTGTTAAGCTTTCCATTCTATCAGGTATTCTAAGAAGTCCTCTTTTTCCCCAGATCTCTCTCCTTGAACTCTCTGTTCTCCCACTAACACCTGGGCAGTTGGTTCTGTGGGTACAGTGAAAGTGTGGTTGACTCTCCCAAACCCATTCTGTCACAGATGGCTTTTTCTGAACACCTTCCTTAAAATTCTATCTTTCCCAACACTGCCTATCCCCTCTTCTGCTTTATCTCACTAGCATGTATCAACCTATCACAGAAAGATATTTCACATGCTTACCTAGTTTATCATCTGTTTGCCTGAATGTAAGTTTCATAAAGATGGGTAACTTTGTCTATTTTATTTTTTGCTTTATCTATGGTGCCTAAAACAGTGCCTAGCACCCAGTAGGCACCGAACAGAAGAATCGAAGCTACTCTTCCAGAAACAGGAAGCCCTCAGCCACCTTGGGCTGCAAAGAGAAGCCAGTTTCTCTCCTGACAGCTATATACAAAGAAACATTTTCTTGGGTTGTTTCTAGCCACCATATATGACCCGGAGGAAAAGCAGTCAAAGCCAGGGGATGACAGCAAGGAAAGATACTAGAAGTCTTCACCTTTTCTGATCTTGAACCATTTAATGAAGCAGGCAGCCCTCCCTACCTTTGGTTTTTTGATAAGGCCAATTTGAGTTAAATTTTCTACTACTTTCAGTCAAATAATCTTACATGCTACCTTGCTCTGCTGAGCATGGTTTATCCTTAGGGAGTCACTTCTCTGCTTTCTTGAACCCAAGTCATACTTTTATGGACTTGATACTTCTTTTAGTTTACTCCCTGTTTTTTTGTTTGTTTGTTTGTTTTTTGTTTTTTGTTTTTTTAGATCACATCCTGAATAACTATCTGAGAAATATACAATGGAAATAATTTTTCGCAGTCCTTGAATATGTTAAAATGTTTTAATTTCTCCTTTAAGCATCTCTGGTGAACTGGATAGGCATGGAATTCTTGGTTGAAAAATCATAAACTCTTAGCAGTTTGAAAGCATCACTCAAATTGTCTTTTACTATCCACTGTTGCTGATGCAATACCTGGGTGATCTAGCGTTATTCTGGGAAATAGGATAACCATAATTAGCAAATAAAAATATAGGGCACTTAATTAATTTTGCATTTCAGATAAACAATGAAATATTTGGGGCACACTCAAAAGTTATCCACTGTCTTTATGAACATCAAATTCAATTTGTGTCCTATATTTTATCTGTCAATCCTACAAGGGAAGCTTGTATATTCTCTGTATACTTGATGTTCTCAAATTTCACAGTATTTCTAGATCTGAGTTTTCTGAGTGTTTTGTTTTGCTTTGTTTTGTTTTGTAACTCATGTTATTAGCACTGAGCTCCAAAAACTAGTGTGCATGATGAATTACCATTGCCTAACACAAAACCCAACCCTCTGTCTGCTTATGTTTGTGGAACTAGAGCAAGAAAAAAAAAATGTACTGACAGTACATCAACCTTAGATTCTGAATATCTTTAAAGAAGGTAATTATCAGAGTAGAGGCATGGCAAGACCAGTGTGCTCCACACAGGGCCCTTTAATCTAGTTGAATTTTCTGGTTTCAAACCTGGCTACCCAGCTGGCATTTCATACAAGCATCAGTGAATAACCTCAGAAAAGGGCCAAGAGTTCAGGCTGAAAAGCTTTGCTTTATAAGGGTGAATATTCTGGACACATTCCAGAGTTGCCATGTAGTTGCTTTCCTGTGACCCACCAGAAAAATGCACTGTCTCTAAAGAAGATGGTGATTTGCTTGTGAGATACATATTTCTTGAGGTTATCTCTGAGTGAACTAGCCAGAAAGTAAGTGAAGAGGCAGAGAGATAAGAAGTAATCACTTTGGAAACTAGTGGTAAAATCAAGCAAGGTAAAAAATATGTCAAAGAAAGTAGGTGAGCTGCAGTCAGTAGAGAGAAAGAGAGAGAGACTTAAAAAGATGACTTCGGAATCATTGAGCTAGATATGGCCTTAGAAATCATCTAGTCCAGGGCTGGGGCAGGGGGAGCTCAGTGGTAGAGCACTTACTTTCCTAGCATGTGTGATGCCCTGGGATCAACCTCTACCCACCAAAACAACAAACAAAAACCTAGTTAGTCCAGTCCCTCATTTTAGTGGGGACAATACCTAGGAGGAGATTACGAGAGTCGCAGAACCAGACTAGACCAGTTCCCCTGATTCCCACATCAGTCTTTTCTCTGTTTCACTGCTGCTATTTGGGGCCAACTGCACAACAGCCCTATTTAATCATCTTGACAGCCTCTGAGAAAGATAAACCTTCTCTGCAATGATCTGACTCAGCTCAGAGGAGCAGCTTCACAAAGTGTCCCATTAGAAAGTAGTCTACCCCAAGAAGAAACTCAGAGGGCTTGGAAAAGGCTCCCCTAACCAAAAATATTTCCCGCACCCACCCATCTGTGTGCCTAAGAATACACCTTGAGGTAAAAATGATTATGAAATGATAGTCTATGTACCAATTCCCCAAGATGAACGTAATTATGTATTACAAACATATACTAATTTTTAAAAATGAAACTAAATAAATAAATATGTCTGTTGAAATGCAAGTGAATACATTTAACATTTTGCTTGGATATTTGAGGGGCTCCTGAACAAAGAAAGTATTGATGGTTTGCTACACAGGACAAATGCATTTTGATTGGACAGGGGTAGAATGATTAGACAATGGTCTGAAATGTATCAGGACCCATCAGGTACAAATGGCACCAGGTGCCTACTTCACCATCATCATTTCATATAAGAACAAAGCAACAGATTGCTTTGTGCTCTAATCATTTTCCTGTCATCAGATTTCACTTTTGGTGCCTGGTGTCACAGTAAGATATTTTAGTAGACCTGGTTTCTTTGATTACTTGAATAATTCACATTTTATATCTGAATATGGGATGTTTTTCAGCAGAACAATGTCCCTTTAAATGGCAATTTTGTTTTCAGCATCAAGAGTTGCTTTGCCTGGACTCAAACTCAAAAATGTTATTTATCATATCCATGAAGGTCATTCACCTTCCTTGCTCCGTGGCCAAAAGTTAAGGAAGATGATGTTTGAAAGGCATTCTTTGGTTTTGTTAGTGAAGAGGTGATTTTTAGCCATAGCAGGGATAATGGCATGATAGAGGTTAGGGATAGAGTACTATGCCTTATTAAGGTGTGAACACAGATGAAAAAGTGGTAGAAGTTAATGTACACAGCCTCTAAACCAAAAAGAGAAAAAGTTTCTGTTGGGTAATTGATTGGTTGGTTAGTTTTAACTGTATGACAGACTTGAGCATTTCTGTTAGCTTGGGTGAATGAGTTGGGACCTCAGCTTCCTCATCCACTTAGTGGTTTTGCCACTCTAAACAAAGTCTGCCAAAGGTCACCTGGCCAGTTGGCAAGTAGCACCTGCTCTCCAGGGTAGAGAAAATAAACCCATTCCATCAAAATGCCAGAACACAGGCCCTCTGGCTGGTTTTCAGCGGTCCAAGCAAGAAGATTCATAAATAAAAACCAAGGAGACTATTTCCAACTAGAAAAAAAATGCTAAATAAATAAATAAAGCAGGTCTCAACCACTAATAAAATTCTTTCCTAGTCAAAGTAATTTATAGTAAGTCTCTTAAAATTTGAATAAAAATTACAGAACATCATTGTTTTGGACTAAACTGTTGCACTAGTTTTCCATAAACCAGACTAAAAATCAAAATGGAGTCACTCATGCCAAAGATACCACACTAAAATTAAGTTGCTTATTGAACTTTCAAAGAAATCAGGCTGAGAGAGATCATAGTCAAATTTCCCAAACAGGCCAGTTTCAACTGGGAGGATAATGAAGTTCCCTCTGCCTTAATCCTTATGCAGGAAATAATCTGATATTAACTAATCAGTTATTTCCCTATGGTTCTGCCTTTCTGTCTCCACGTTACAAGGAAAGTAACTTTGAAACAACCAATCTGATTTTGCTTTTTTTGTTTCTGCTTTCTTTAAGTCCTTTTCTGTCTATAAAACTAACATGTTCATCATGGCTCTCAGAATGCACATTCTACTTTATAGAATAAAGTGTTTCCTGATTCTAGAATTTATAAAACAGCCAAATAAGATCTGTAAATTGTTGAACTTTTGTACTTTGACAAATTGTAGGGCTCTTTGATAAGATGGTAATTCGCAATTAGCCTCAGGCCTAAAAAAATCATAAGTAGGTGCATATCCTCTGAATACATTAACTGACCATTTTTTAAAAGCAGTACTTGGGGCCGGTGAGATAGCTCAGCGGCATAAGCGCCTGCCTGGCAAGCACGAGGTCCTGAGTTCGACTCCCGGTACTCACATACGAGAAAAAGGCCGGTGATATCGCTCAGCGGCATGAGCGCCTGCTGGTGTGCGAGGTCCTGAGGTCGACCCCCGGTACCCACCAAAAAAAAAAAAAAAAAAAGCAGTACTCATCAGTTAAGGAAAGGAATCACTAGTTCAAAATAGAAAGGTCAGTCCAGGTACAATTTGTGGATAATTTGTTGGCAAGGGCTGTGTCTTATTTTTCAGGCATTCTTAGGACACATTATCTATGACAAAATGATGGCCTTCTCTACCACCTACCTTTGCTTCAATCACAAAAATAAAAAACCAAAGATATGCTTATAAAAAGTACTTAAATGAACACAGAAGAAACCGAAACAACACCAAGAAACTCCAGTCTGATTTTTTTAAAGAGCTGCATCACTTTTACCTTTTTGTTTGGTTTGGTTTTGTATCTTTATTTGTTTGTTTGAGACAGGGTCTCCAACCTGGACCTGAACTCCCTATGTAGCCTGTGCTGGCCTCAAACTCGTGATCTTCCTGCGTTAGCCTTCTGAGTGCTGGGATGGGCACTATGCATGGCTAAATTTTACCTTTTAAAATGTGTAACTTTAACAGGCTTTGTAGTATTCTGATTTTAAGAAGCAATTCTATTATTAGTGGATAAGTTTCTAAGCTATCCATTAAAATCCTTTAGACTAATACAGAATAATAATAGTATCAGTAACATTATAGGACCATCTTCTTATTGTAATTATGTCTAACTGGCCACCTGTATTTGGTGTTCCAATCTGAGATGGCAGAAAGAAGCTTTTTGTTAGAGTCCCAGATTCAGGAACTCCCTTTCAGCTTCTTTCCACTCAGTCTTACCTTCTACTGTATGTCCCTACCCACTATGTTATGCATGCAAATGACACCTGCTTTTCCTTATGTTTCCTGAATCTCAGTTAATGGCACCACCATCTTCCCAGTTAGTCAAGTCTGTGCTTTGGAATCACCCATCCTGAATGTACTCCTCCACTCCCCCAGAGTACACTCACATCCATACACACGTCTCATAGGCTATCAGTTACCAATAATTCTACCTTGGCTACTACTTTAGTTCAGGACATTATCTTTCTGGACTACTATAAAATGTTTGTGGGTTTCAGAGAAAAGAAAGCTATAAAAGGAATAAGCTTCTATGGATGTAAAATTTGTATGAAGTCATAGGTCGGTAAGTGTCCTCAGATGAGTACATTGAGGTAACTGATGAAACTCACAGTGGGTAAGCTCTCTAAGGGAGCGCAATTGTGTTCAGGACCTTGGAGAGAGTCAGCAAAACCCACGGAGGAGAGCAGTGAAAGCTAGGGAAGTGCTATGTCGGGACTGGGGTTGAAAAGGCTGCCAAATGCTGAAGAAAGGTCAGGTGAGAGATTTCAGTCAGGAGGCTTGCTCTCTGACCCCTGAATATATCAAGTCCATTCCTGTCTCAAGACCTTTACCCCAGGTCTTTCCCCAGACTGGAACCTTCAATCTTTGTATCTGTGTTCCCTTCTCACAATTCAGTCTGTAATACAGTAACTCTGCAGAAAAGCCTTCCCTTATCCCATTTCTCTATTTGACTGTCTTTCATCACAGTGATCAATACTTGAAAGCAGGTAATTTATTCATCTCCTTACTTGACCGTTATCTTCTTAACCTCAGCAGAAAATAAGCTCCATGAAAGAATAGACCATGTCTGTGACTCATTGTCAAGTCTTTAGTGTCTAAAACCATGTCTGACACCTGGAATATACTCTATAAATATTTCACAATTAATCAAATGAAATAAGACAAGCAATGAGAACAAGAAATTAGACTTGAAGTTTAGGAGACTATTAAAAACCTTGAACTGAACAATTTGAGCTCATGCCAGACTCATTGTTGAAGCTTAAGAAATATGAGGATGATGCAGACTGCCACATGTAGATGTATGTTAGTGTATAGTAACTTGAAGGAATAAGTCAAACACACTCATCAGTTTGCATTGCTAATACTGTATTTTATTTCTAGAATAATTTATATATTTTTGAAATAATATAAACTTGGCAAAGGGAATGCCTTACATTAAGCTTCTCAAAAGCAGCAGCTGTTTCATCATTCACTCGCTGAAGTACTTTGATTTTTCTCAACAATAAGAGGTGGCAGCTAACCACACAAACAATTGGGTGACTGCTAGACCACTCCAACGAAGTCATTGAGTAAGTCACTGCCCATGAGGCCTTTGTTTACAGAATTATCGGACATGAGAGAGTCCCATGGCCGGGGGTTTTGGAACTTGCCACCTCTGAATTTGGGGAAGGGTCAAACCAGGTGGTGGAGAAAACTGTGCCTAGGAGTCAAACATGTTTAGTTTGGCCCATGCAGCGGTTTTAAATTTTTTAATTAGTCACCAACTTTTTAAAAATCAGATTTCACATAAAATAAAGGTGTCTAGCATCTCTTAAAAATTCAGAAGTTCTAGAAATATTAGCCATAGAATTCCTATGACCATAATCACCTGATGTGGGTTAGGACCTGCCCCCTTTAAACAGGATTTGTAGTCTTGAAGCTGCCACCATCTCCAGCACCCCACCTATGTGACACGCTCAGCGTACTTCACTTATTTATGTCAACTGCATGGCCCCCAAATGCATTTGAGTTTGAGAGTGCCTGCTGTGAAATATAATGATTAGATGACTCTAGGCACTGGAGATCTGGGAATAATTGCATAGAATCACACTGTCCATTTTCCCAAAATGATAAAAATCTATGATACATTGCAATAGGCGTGAAACTTGTAACTGAATGTATTTTAAATATAGTTATAGGGACACAGCATATTTCTGGGGAACACGTGTTGTGGGTGTGGGGGGGGTGTCTGCATACATAGATGTATACGTATAGCAAGGCCTCAATAAATATTTGCTGAATTATTTGTTGAATAAATTAATGAGAAGCACAAGAGTAGTCACCCAAAATCCTAAACTATAAAAATAATATGACTTACAGCTATCCACCTTACATCTTCTGAATCCACCTTACTCCCCTTTTTTCTCAAATTTTCCTCCAGTTCTAGCCTAAGATTAAGAACAGAGAAGTGCTTATTAATAATTATAAGTGAGAGCTGATTAGTCAGTCATGATTTGATCAGTTTGCATCAGTATGCTGTGATTTAATAATGCATTAATTATATTAGTGAAGGAAGGATTTCTTGCTTCTGCAAAGAACCAAGGTCTGTGGGTTCTGGGCTCAGCCGCTAACTGGCTGTGACTCTCTGAGCAAACTCTCTGGTCCAAAGTTTGCTTATCTGTAAAATTATGTGGTCTCCAAGGCTCCTTTCTGCACTACGGTCTCTGTTTCTGTGGAAAAAAAAAAAAAGGCATAGGAGAGACAAGTGACTAGAAACTCAGAGACAGTAGTGTCTAGAAGGAAAGAACAAGAAGAAAAATTACCCCAAATAATTAAGGCAAGGAAGCCTCAAATGGCTGGGCAGCAATCCATGGAGGGCCAATGATGGAATGTGAACTCATTAGCAAAATGTTGAGTAAAACTCAGGGAGGAAATGAAGGTGAAGGGGAGGGAGCCCAAATAGAGACAAGGGATTATAAAGAAAGAAAGGAAAAAGTACTGCTAATTAGGCCGTTTAGAAACCGAGCAACTGAATGTAATTCTTGCTGAAGCTATAAGAAAACAACCAAGGGATACATAATAGTAACAAGAATATATGCTAATAGACAAAAACAGGGTCCCTAAGCAATTTAGGACAATAACCCCAATGCAAACTAATAGACATCAGATGGAAACAGCATCTGAATTTCAACCCAATCTCAGCTGAGTACACAGACTTAAAAACTTTATAAAAGAGCACATAGTAACTGATCAGAAAATATTTCTTAAATTGAGTTATATTTGGAGAATCTCGAGTGCGCTTCAGTGTTTAAAAACTCTAACTTGAAAGAAATGAAAAATAAAGTAAATCCCTCGGTAATTATTCTTTTTACCAAAGGATTCACTGCAAATATATTGTAAGCAGAAATCTTTTGCTTTTAAAATATTGAATTAAAATGATGCTATTTGCAGAGATTTTTCACTAACAGAAACAAGATGGAGTTCAGAATCTATGCTATGTTGAGTTTTGCATCCTTTTGGCCTAACATGGTATCAGGCACAGATATATAATTAAATGACTTCCAGTGAATGAATGCATGGGTTTTGGTCATCTGTTGCTGCACAGTAAACTTCCTGAATTACTTAGGGTTCTCTAAAGGAACAGAATCAATAGAAAATACATGTATAATTATGCAAGGGATACAGGATCAGAGGATAGCTCACAGGATCAGAGGATGAGAGGGCCACAGAAGCCATCTGCATGCTGAAGAGCTCATGGGTCCAGTAGCTGCTCAGCCCCAGAAGATGAAAGTCACAGAATAAGAGCGATCAAGGATGCAGTACCAGTCCAAGGTAGAAGACCTGGAAGCTCACTGGAGAGTCACCAGTTTGAGTCTGTGTCATAGGGCCGAAGAAACTGGAGACTGATGTCCAAAGGCAATGACAAAGACCAGAGCTCTTCCAAAATGAGAATAGTTCCTTCTTTCCCTTTTTATTCCGTCTAGACTACAAGCCTATTGGGTAGTGCCACCCACATCTGGGATGGTCCGGTTTGCTGATTTACATGTCAATCATCCAGAGTAGCACCTAGAATTGTGCTTTACCAATCCGCTAAGTGGTTCAAGTCAAGTTAACATATCACAATTAACAGTTACACTTCCCAACCAAATGACTTAAAAAAACAACCACTTTCACCTCTCACAATTGTATTGGCTAATTCGGTGCTATGGGAACTTCTGATAGTCTAACTTGGGTTCTCTCATGCACTTTCTATCTGGTGGAAACTTGGCCTGGAGTTTTCCAGAAGCCCTCTCCCTCTCCATGTATTTGTAGGCCACTTTTTCCATGTGGACTTTCCATGAAGTCTTTCCAGCAGGGTAGCCAGACTTCTTGCATGTTAGCTTATGTATTCCAAAGGTACAAAATCAGGAATTATCAGGGCTTCTTAAAACTTTGGCCCTGAGCTGGCACCATGTCACTTCTGCACCACAGTCAAAGCAGAGCACAGGGCCAGGCCAGAATCAATGAGTGAGGGAGCCACAAACATATGAACCCCAGGATGTAATTTTATAGACTTGACACCAGAGTTTGTCCTGCCTGTGACCCTCAACTTCCCACAGGACAGGAGGCAGGATTAGAGCCATGCGCCTGAAAACATGACATTTTTGGACAGAGGCAGAATGAGTCAGGAGGACACAGAGCCCAGAAGGACAACCAAGGAATATCCGGGAATGTCAGAGAATATCATTTTCTCAAGCCAAAGAAATGGGGCAAGAGTCAGAGTAGCCAACTATAGTTTTCTTGTCTCTTTTTCACCACTATATGTTGATGACTGAGGGAGCAGACAATTTGTCTTTCTTCTTCTTGGACTTTGCACCTGAAGAAGTGTACATGACAGGCTTTATCAAAGAGCCCCACCTTTATCGGGGAGTGATGTAGTGGACAACATCCTTGACCATCAGCTGATGCTATAGTGAGATAAGATTTGGGACACTTTCATATTAGAAGGACCTGAATCATTAAGAGCCCCAGGGCAACCAGACATTGTGGTGCAAGCCTGTAATCCCAGTACTCTAGAAGGCTGAGGCAGGAGGATGGTAAATTCAAACCCAGTCTGAGCAGTTTAGCTATTGAGTAAGAACTTATTTCAAATGAAACATAAAAAGCAGGCTGGAATGTAACTCAGTGCAAAGGCTCTGGGTTCAATCCCCAATACTTAAATTAATGAATCAATCAATAGGAAGAAAAGATCTTTAGTTGAAAGCTGGGAGTCTCCTTATCTTTGGCACCAGGCTTCTTAAGAAAGGCAGTCTCGATGCTGCAGCCGCAGCAGCAACAGCAAGCCCCTGACATTCTCAGGGGAAAAGACAGGGTGAAAGTGATGTATGGTAAGGTTTGTGCCAATAATGTTTGGACAATTGAATGCTAATGTCTGGTGTCCTGAATAACTAACTTAAAGATAGTAATACGTAACGTATTAACCATTGTTACCCTCCTATTATGTTTGTTTGAAAATTTGTTCTTCTTTTGATTTGTTTTGTTTTTTCTTCTCTTTAAAATAAAAAAAAAAAAAAAAACTTCAAAGAAAGTGATGTATGGGAGGATCGTTTGACAGCAGCGTATACTGCAGGGAGTGTGATGCGAGCTAACCTGAGTCCAATCCAGAGTAGATGGAAAAATAGAAAACCAAACTACTGAGCTTGATTAACTATAGAAAGTAAAAGATTATTGAGACGGAGAGAATAATGGTGCCATTAACATAAAAATGCAAGAATGTGACACACTTGGAAAAGGAACTGTGGGTGGGAAGACATATCCAGATTTGGACTTACTCATGTGGACCACAGGATACATAACAGGGTGACCTTATGGGGAGTAAGTGGGGAACAGACAATAGGCAAGAGAAGAAGGCAGAGATTCAGGATCCCATTACCTGCTTCTATGCTGGGTGCACTTGAAATGCACTAGTCAGTGAATTGTGTCATCCAGAACACAATAAACGTCTGGACCTAAGACCTGGAATTCCAGAGGCCTGCCCAGTCAGACTGCTTCCTGAGGACATGCTCTTATCTCTAGGGAAACCCAGGAGTCAAGCGGGAATGGATGCTGCAGAGAGGTCAAAACAGGCCAACCCTCTGCTTCGGGCTAATGACTAACCTAGTGCACTTGAGACCCAAAGCAGATTATTTTACAACTGCTCTCCATGAAAAATGACCACCCAAGCAGTACAATTTCATTACTTATCCTTTAAATAGACACTGTGCATGGAAATAAACTTGTTGAACTCCAAGTAAGCTCATAATGACTAAGCATCCTTCAAATTCTCTTTGGAAGAAGCTCTGTCTCCAACATTTGTGGGACCAGATATTCTTGCATTGAAGCAATAAATGAAAACCAAGCAGCCAAGCATGATGGCACACACCTGTAACACAAGCTACTTGGGAGGCTGAAGCAAGAGGCTTGCCAGTTCAGGGCCAGCTGGGGCTACAGAGCAAGACCGTGTCTCAATAATAAACAAATGAATAAATGAAAATAAACAATGCCTGTGATGATGGTGAAACAGAATTTGAGTTGCTTCAGCTCTGTCACTCCATGTGACCACTTGTTTTTATTTGTGCTTACAGGTTTTTTTTTACTTATTTGCTTTTTTGTTTGTTTTTGCAGTGCTGGGATCAAACCTAGGGCTTCACACATGCTAGACAAACGCTCTACCATTGAGCTACCCCACCTCCCACCCCCGTCCAGCCCCTGCATTTACAAGTTGAAAACAATGAAACAGAGTGGCTGGAGGCGATCATTTGAAAATCATATTCAAATGAGTGTAAAATCCAGATGCCTCTGCAATGGTTTTTAAAACCGAAGTGTGTAGCTGAGTCCTTTGTTGGGGGTCAACAGTAGCTTGTATTCGTATCATTAAATCTCAACATTAATGCAGTGATTGTATAGCATTTCAATACTTACTTTTTGTTAGGGAAGAGTATCTTATCACTATTGTGGCATATTATGATAATAAAAAAATACATCACTTA
This sequence comes from Erethizon dorsatum, assembly GCA_028451465.1. Classification (NCBI taxonomy): domain Eukaryota; kingdom Metazoa; phylum Chordata; class Mammalia; order Rodentia; family Erethizontidae; genus Erethizon; species Erethizon dorsatum. Next base: position 85,326,242 of record CM051834.1, read on the forward strand.
TCAGCTATTTGTATTACTTTTTAAAAATTCTCTGTAGAGATGCACCCAATGTTGTCCATTCCCATCGCCTTACCCTTGGTTTACCACAGATAGACTGATTCTGAAAAACAATGGCATGGTGTCAAGGAGCTAAACTGCCTCGGTTTCTCCCATTTGAATGTCCACACACCAGTATAAAGAAAGAGACTGGAATAATTCCTCTTCTCATAGATTACACAACTGATATGAGGCAGGCATCATGGTACATGCCTGTAATCCTAGCACTCTGAGAGGCAGAAGAAAGAAGGTCACAAGTACAAGCCCAGCCTGAGCAACTTAGCAACTTAGGAGATCCTGTCTCAAAATAAAAAAGGACTGGGGATGTAGCACCACATGAGGGCCTTGAGTTCAATCTCTAGCATTACATGACTGCCTGGGACAGACTACTGGTTCTCATCAGTATCTCCCTTCTTTCTTTTCTTGACATGCTGCTGGTACGTGTTTTCAACACACTTGGATTTTGGTGGGGCCAAATATCTAGCTCCTGTCAATGGAGTAAGGAGGAAATGATTAATGCCACTTCTGGCCCTGGATCCTAAAACAAGTCTGGCCAGATTGTTCCCACTCTTTTTCTTTTCTAGTCTGCTGAATGGACAGAGGACACTGGATGGAAGGAGCCAGGACCTCTGTATTAACCAGGATTCTCCAGAGAAACAGCAAAAATAGGATGGATAGATAGATATGTAGATAGATCCATGGATACCTACCACTCTGGGGAGGACAATCTTCTTAGCCTATTGATGCAAATGCTAATCTCTCAGGAAACACCCTCAGAGACACACCGAAAAACAATGTTTAACCACCCAGAAACAACGTTTAACCAGATACCAGAGCGTCTTGTGATCCAGTCAAGATGACACATAAAAGTCACTGTCCCTGCATCTCTACATGGATGTATGTAAGCATAATCGATCTTCCTGAGTCTCCTGAAGGGTGAGATGTCACGTGTAATAGAGAAAAGGTGTCCCAGATGGGCTGTCTCAAGTTAGCTAGCCCCGGCAACTCCACAGCTCGTCACAGACATATGAGATGCTGGAAGTACATAAGTGAACTGTGACATGAAGGAGAAATACAACTTTATTTGTGTTAAGCAACTGAAATTTTTGTTGTTTATTACAATTGTTACCCACTTTGACACAGTGCCATGATTTAAAGTTAGTTGACTCTAAAGAGAGTCATACCCCACCCTAATCATGTACTGCCTGCTTGACTTAACTGAATTTGTACCTGCTATAATCTTGTTTATTGTGAGGACAAGATACCTGTAGGCCTGAGGTCCCTCTTCAGGTGGGCTAGCTGAAACTGGTTGGATCCAAGACGGCTGCCCGAATGAGCACCAGGCAACTCCATTATAATCCCATCTGCATGTTAAATGACACAGTTCCACACCAGGGCCATGGCAATTAACAATTGCCATGAAGATGATGATGGGACAGGACTATGAATGGAACAAAAAAAGCTAGGTGTTGTGGCACATGCCTATAATCCCAACACTGAGGCTGAGGCAAGAGGATCACCATGAGTTCAAGTTCAATGCCAGCCTGGACTACGTAGCAGTCTCAATAAAAATAAAAAAAGAGGTGGCAGCCAAATTCCAGGAAAATCTCTGCCATTCCTGAAAAAGACATGACTACTCCTTCACTTTATTAACCTATCCCTACCCCTCATTATTTTTTACCCTATATCTATAAACTCCCAACCCCTAACAGGTCAAGAAGTTGATTCAAGTTTATCTCCTATGTGAGTTTACCTTCTATGCTTGGCAATAAGAATAAGTCTCCTTCTCTACTCAGTCAGCAAGCACTCAGTCTCGTTTTGGTCCTACAATTCTGAGAAAGAAAAGGGACCCAATTTGGAGTCAAAAATTTGAAACAAGAGCATGATTGGTAATGGAGCCCATGTCCTACCTAAGATCACCCAAATGTGACCTGGCTCTATAGACAACTGTCCCCAAAATTCCCAACATACATGATCTCACCAGTAGCAAGTGACTCTAGAAAAACCCTTTGGAAAACATCTATGTTTGCTTTTGCTACATAACAAACCATCACCAAACCAAGTGACTCTAAGAAGAGACATTATTTTAGCTGACAAATTAGAGACTCTGCAGTTTGGGTTGGGCAAGTCTGCCAGCCTGGTCCAGACTTTTCTAACATGATCTGGGCTCACCCAAACATCTGCAATCTGTGCAGATTTAGCTGTGAGCTGGCTAGTCTAAGATGGGTTTGTTGGGATAGCTTGTCTCTGATTTATGGGATATCTCTTCCTCCAGCCAGCTAGCCAAGTTTGCCCACTGGTAGAGGTTGCAAGAGCAGCGAAAGGACACATCCTAAAGCATGAGTACTTTTCAAGCTACTCCCTTTGCCCCAAGCAAGTCACATGGCTACACCAAAAGTGCAGGGCAGGAGGGCATTATCAAAACCATGGATACAGGGATGTTGCCAGATCAGGGGTCTTATCCAGGTTCTCAGCGTCTTAAACAAAGAATTGAGCAGAACACTCAGAAGGGGTAGCAGGATCAAAGATTTATTGAAAGTCAAAGTATACTCCACAGGGTGGGAGCTGGCCAGTGAGAAGAGGTCATGGCCCTGAGAAGGCTTCGTGTTGAGGGTTTTTAAACCTTAGTGTTTAGGGCAGGATTAAAGGCTTGGTCTGAGGTTTTACTTTTGCTAATGAGAAGCCTGACTCTGCTCCCCCATGAGGCAGTGGAGTTTTTGACATTTTATGGCCCTTGAAGGAAACACTATGGCACCCAAAGTGCATGGGTGGGAGGGAGGTGTCAAAACTCCATTTCTAATGACACAATAATTAGGATTGAGATTGGCCAAGGATTGCTGAAGACCATGGGGTACATACCTGGAGACTTACCATGCATGACCTGGGTTACCTGGCTACTTCCTTCTTTTGTATTTAGACCAACTAGGATATTCTGGGCTTGAGTTAAAGTCAGAAGGTGGACCTAGCTCAAAAATCAGGCTCCAAGGTGGGACCTCGTGTCTCTGGAGATAAGAACTTCAGTACCCCAGGAACACAAATAAGTATGTCCTCAAAGTCATTTCCTCTACCCTCTGACCTCCAAACTTCCAGCGATCCAATGGTTAAAAAATAGTATTCGTTGTTGCTTTTTTTTCAAGTTTATTGGAAACCACACTTGGAAAAGATGACAGAGTTATTGTTCCTGTGGCTGATTTGGCAGAACCCTGGAGGCAAAGAGTCATCTCCATGTGACAGAAGCAGGCTTCCATGGGATATGAGAAATCTTCCAGTAAAAAGTCAGTCTTGCCAAGCCTCTCTTGTACTTCTCCATGTGGCGAGAGGTTGAGACGATGTGAGCAAAACCTTGCTGAGTGTACTCCCTTCCCGAAAAGCAAAGGGATGCGAGAAGATGGCAGGAAAAAGGAAACTACCACTGGAGCCATTGCCCCCATCGCCACACAATCTGTTCTCTGCTAAAGTTTCCTTTTTGTCTTAATTTCTACATCCAAGAGCTTTCCTTTGTGGCTTGTTGTTATTTCTTTAAAAAAAATACCTTTTACTTGGCAACATTTTAGCCAAAAAAGGTAAAATATCAAACAAGAGAAAAAAAAAAAAAAAAAAACAGCTTGTCTGTCATTTCAGTGACTTAAGTCTAAAAGCAATGATGAGTTGTTATGGCTTGAATCACACCTTTTTTCATATGTAAAAGCTCCAACTCAAGTACCTCGGATTGTGGCCTTACTTGGACATAGGGTCATTGCTTATGTAATTAGTTAAGATGGAATTGTACTATCAGTGCACACAGACAATGCTATGCTATGATGAAATCAGAGATCAGGATTACAACAGAAGCCAAGGAACACCAAGGATCAGTCAACCACCAGAAGCTAGGAGAAAAACACTGAACAGTTGCCACCCCTTCGATCTCAGACATCCAGCCTCCAGAACAGTCAAATAATAAACTGTTTTTTAAGCCATCCGGTCTGTAGCACTTTATCATGATAGTTGTTATAGTTTGGATCAAGAATGTCCCCCAAAAGTCTCATAAGTTCAGAGGTGGGGCTTTTAGGTGATTGGATCATGGAGGTGCTATACTCATCAGTGGATTAATCTACTGATGGATCATAGCTAAATGTGCTGGTTGGAGGTAGGGCTTGATTGGAAGAGGCAGGTCACTGGGGTGTAACTGCGGAGGATATATCTCCCTCCCCAGATCCTCTCTTCATTCTGCTTCATGGCTGCTTTCCTCCACCATGCTCTTCCCCCCCATGCTATTTCTACCTTGGAGCCAACAACCATGGAATGAATCCCTCAAACCATGAACCAAATTAAACCTTTCCTCCTTTAAGTTGTGGGTGTTGGGTATTTTACTGCAGTGATGAGAAAGTGACTGAGACAATGGAACTAGAAAGTTAATACTTGGGTAAACAACCACCTACATTGTGGGCCACTTCATACTGTCTCTTTTTCATTTCTTACCCAAAGATTACTGACCCCACTTCCACATGAAAACACAGGCAGATACTTTTCCATACTCTGCCAGGATGGTCAAAAGATAGACTCCAACTCAGGTCTCCTGACACTTTCAAGCAACTTCTTTTGTAAGTGTTCCCTGTAAATGTTGCTGACAAGTCAGGTTGGTAGCAAAGCAAAGACGGGGCTGCAATTCTAAAGGTAGCTACCCTCCCACACACATTGTGCAGTAGATTGGTTTCTGAAAGAATTAGTTCTTAACTGAGTCTTTATAAACCCAATGATATTTTAAGTGCTCCCAGGTGATTCCTATTTAAAAGAGCCCTGTGGGAAATCCTTTTGTATAGCAGAGGGTCTTTTTGGATTGTGAATGATCACCTGCCTCCCTCTAAATTCATTTGCTTTGCAAGCATAATTTCTTTTTCTATGAGAGATTCTTGTGAAAGTGGGCCTGCTTCCATTCTGCATCTCTGCCTTGGCCTGCAGGGGTCTGGCAAATGCCTGCCATTGCCAGCATGGTTAATGGCATCAATGAAGAATGCCCACAAGTAATGGTGCCTCTTAAATACACATGGTGTCTGCAAAGATTTCCTCTCATTTCAAGCTGTTCTGAGCATCCTTAACTTAAAATCATGGCTTGGTTAGAAAATGAGAAGACATTATTTTGTTAAATGTTAACATTTTAACTATTAACCACTTCCTAACTATTAGTGAGCTCTATGTTAATTACCATTCCTGATACCCTAGGTGTTTATAAATTAGCAAATGCTTCATTTCTTTTTCTGGGTCTGCATTGAGTCTGCCTGTGCAGAAAGAGATTCCTCTGAGGGATACATGTGGTCCACTACAAAGGGGTTGGCTGGGACTGGAGTGTCTAGAATCTTACTACTTTAATAACAGCCTGCATCTGGGAACGAAGGTTAACAATACTTTAGATTAACTTCAAGGTTCTCTTCTGCAATTGCTGTTATTATTGATTGACTGATGAATTCTTTTCATAAGCGCCCATGGAGTTCCCACTAAGTGTCAGTCACTGCTATCGACTCTGGAGAAACAGAGGCAAAAAGGACTCCAGCTCCCATGCTCTCATTCTAGTGGTGAGTTCCATAGTAGAAAGGTGGAGAGAGGCATTTTGGGAGGACAGAAAAAGAAGCACTACACTTTGCTGGAAATGGCAGCACTGTTTCCCAGAGTTGGTGGCATTCTCAGGAAATCTTGAAGTATGAGTAGGAGTATGCCAAATGCATGACGTAATAAAGGACATTTCGAAAAGGGAGAGTAGGGCGCTCCAGGATGCAGCAGTGCGATCCTGGTGTTTGGAGGTGAGTGGGCGAGTAGACGCAGGAGATGATGAGGCAACAGAAGAAAGTGAGTTTAAAATAGTCATCTGGAGCGAGGAGCTGGAGCTCCACTTTGCCACTGAAGGATTTCATCCTGGATGAAAGAGGGACCTGATTAAATTTAGGGGTGTGGGTGATGGCCTGAAATGTAAAAGGACCGGAGACAGAGAGCTGAAATCCAAGACAAATCCTGGTTTAGATCAAGAATGTCCCCAAAAGCCTTGTGCACTCATAGGTGGGGCTTTTGGAAGGTGATTGAATCCTGGGGAGGATACAATTGACTTACTGTACGGAGGCGGGCTCTGGTTGGAAGACATGGGGCCCTGGGGGCATGACCTGGAAGGCTTTGTCTCCTTCCTTGGCTCCTCCCTTCACTCACTGCTTCGTGGCCTTCAAGACAGGAGCACCCTTTCCTCTGCTGTGCCCCTCTGCCATGTCATTTCGCCATTAGAGATGGTGGACCATAGACTGTAACCATGAGCCAAAATACATCTCTCTCCCTTTAAATTGTGGGTGTCAGGTATTGTGTCTCAGCAACCAGGAAGTGACCAAGACACATGGTCACAGCTAGGACAGCAGCTGTGGAGATGGAGAGAAGGGCAATGACGTAAACAGGAGTAACTCTTAATGAAGTCCTGTTCTAAGGTTTAGGCTGGTGAGGTGAGAGAAAGGGAGGTCTAGGGTGACTGCACGTTTCTGGCTTGGGTACCCAGGCATACTGACCCAAAGTGGGTTATGCAGGCAGAGGCACAAACTAATGCAATCCATCCCCAGAGCACTTAGGGTGCAAAACCTGCCAGAAAGCTTGTAGGAGTGAGATTTCCATTCACTTCTTTGAGTGGGCTAGGGACCTGCTTGCTCATTCTGACCTAGTAACTCTTAGGAAGTTGTACCTTCAATCACAGAACAAATGAGTTCAATTTGCATTCACATAAACAGGAAGCACTGGCCCTTAACAACCAACAACTGAGAGGTGTATCTGTCAAGTCCTCAGTTACACATCACAGAACATCTCTCTGTCTACCTCAAGTAGAAGAAAAAAAGAATTTATTAAAATATGTTAGCTCATAAAATCATCAGGAAAGCCAGAAGGCCAGGCTTGAGTGTAGGATGATCAGGGGCAACACTGATCCTAGCAGAAAGCCAGTCCTGATCGTGAGCCGCAGAACCCCAAAACAGTGCCCCATAGTTACACTCATTGAAAAGTCTTACAGCCCTGTTTCCCCTCTGTGCTCTTCCTCCATTGCAGACACTCACAGGGCATTTGTTTGGGAGAACTTGCATCTGCAATATACCTAACTGCAAAGAACATGGGAAACCAAGTGCCTGGCTTTCCTCTTAGAGAGGTGGGGTTCACAACTGCAGAAAATACCCCAAACAAAAGAAGGGTTTCAGAGCTTGCTGATTGGAAAACATACGAACAGTTTCAGAGGGCTACCACTGAAGGATGCAGCTAGGACTAAGGAATCTCTTCCTGCTGAGCTGAGAGCCACTGTGCTTAGAGACACTGCGACTTTTTAGTTCTTTTCAGTTCTCCCCCACCATACCCCTAGACTGGAAAACTCCCTGTGGTAGATGAGATGTTGTTTCCAGTTTTGTGTGCCACGTCCTTGGTGAAACGCACCAAGCAGACACTCAGTCAATGTGGCCCTCCTCAAGTCCATGACAACTCAGCGTACTGACTCAGTGAGTATTTACTGTCCATCTTCTGCACGCCCTGACCTACGTTGCAGACAGTCCAGAAGTGTTGGACACCTATGTTCATACTATTCAGTCAACAGAGCCTGTTGTGTAACGTGGACAGAGACGACACCTGGTGTGTGTCATCGCTACTGTAATCTGTCATTGTTGTAGAAGCAACCACAGCTTCCCTGACAGACAACTTTGTTGTCACTTGGGAGTTGAGAGTGTCCCTTGGCAGGCACAGCCTAGCTACCCTTGGATCTTATGTACTTTGTCTCAGTAAAGAGAAACCAGAAGGGAAAAGGTACTAAGTTCAAGAAGATATAAGGAAGAGATCTTCTAGGCCATTTCGCCAGGCTCTTTGAAATGAGGATTCTAGGCCCGGGAGAGAGGCTTCTGATGACTCTACTTCAGTATCTTTACCCAGAGAGCAGTCATCAGAGACCCTCAACCATCCGAGCTGCCAGTCTCCATATAGCACAGGGAGCTGCCCAACTATTATTCCTCGTCTCCAGAGTCCCTCCCTCCATCTCAGAAAATCCAAATTACTACAAGGAAAGAAAGTCATTTCTCATAATTCAGCTGCCCAGAATTAATCACGATCCCATGAGACAGAAATGAAGCACTGGCAGGATTGCTTTATGCGTTAGTCTTGAGTTTAATGTTGAGGTCTGAGGAGGCCCCACAGGGCTCGGGCCTGTTTCCCTAGAAACGTGGATGGAAATACTCTTCAAGGAAACCAGGCAAATCCACTCTGACCAGAAGCCCAGGGGTAGGTGGGTAAGGTTATTGTGCAGCCTTCAGTGGAGCTGATTTTACAGCTTTTAGGCATGTCAAGATTATTCTTATGCTCCCTGCATACTATAGTTTTCCATACTGTTGTTTTTTATAACCATGACATTACTCATTGTTATTCTGAGGCTCTTATAAAAGTGAGATCTTTGAGCAATCTCACCTTAAACTATTTTACATCTACTTTCACTTCCAACCAAATGAAGTAAAAATGACAAAGTCACCCTCCTTCCTTAAACGACTGAAAAACTAAACAAAGGTTATAGAACAAACACATTGTACAACAGGGTGGAAAGGGCAGGGCTCTCCAAAAAAGAGGTAACTAATAAGGGGAGACCTACAACTGCCCAAACCCATGCCTGGAAAGTTTCTTAGACATAGAACAGGGAGAGTGCCCCATACAAAAGGGTTTCTCTGAGTTGAGGGGATGGAATTGGGTATTTGGGGAGCCCAAGGCAACTAGAGTTTATGGGGAAAGTATCAGAGAAAACAGATGCTGCAGTTTGGATCTGTCCCCCCAAAGGACTGCATGTTAAAGGCTGGGTCCTCAGCCCATGTTGTTATTGGGAAGTGGTGGAACCTTTCAGATTTGGGGCCTACTGGAAGATTAGGTCACTGAAGTTATGCTCTTGGAAGGGATATTAGAAGCCCAGCCCCTCTCCTCCCACTTCTTGACCCCCACAAGGTAACCAGCTTTGCTCTACCATGTGCTCCCTGACATTAGATTTTGCCTTACCACAGGCCAAAAAAGCAATGGCATCAACTTACCATGGACTGAAACCTCTGAAACCATGAGCCAAAATAAATCTTTCCTTCTTATAAAATGTTTATCTCAAGTGTTTTCTTACAGTAATGGAAATTTGACTAACATGATAGACCTGTGCAGTGAAGGAGTTCTGAAGAAGATCTGCAGAGGGCTCTCCTTGGGGATTTGGCTGAATACCTTGGTCTCCAAATGAAATTAGATCCAGGACACCCCACAAATACCAAAATCCAAGGATGCTTAAGTCTCTTGTATAAAATGGCATAGCATTTGCTTATAATCCGTACACATCTTCTCATATACATTAAGTCATGTCTAGGTGACTTATAATACATAATACAATGTAAATGCTATGTAAATAGTTCTTGTATTGTTTAGGAATTATGATAAAAAAGACCTATGTATACTGAGTACAGATACAATTGTTTTCAAATATTTTCCTTCCAAATTTGGACAAATCTGAAGATGTGAAACTCAATAATACAGAGGGCTGCTTGTACTGATCGGTGCTTGTATTTAAGAAAACTACCTGAGGCAGGAGACAGACCCATGAGAAAAGGGAAGAAGAAACAATTCTTGAGGCTCACCCAGGGATGGGAATAATTCACATTCCAACAATTAGAGTGGAGAAATCTGCAATATGTAGGATATCAGGAACAGTATTTAATAGAATGTTGCCAAATTAGCCTCATATGAAAGTTGCCTAATCTCACCTAACAAAGTTTAAAAACCAGACCACAAAAGATCCTTAGCTGTTTCCTAGGATAAAGCTCAAAAGCATTTAAAGGGATACAAAAATTCAGCACTGAGAAACAAAATGTAAAATGCATCCAGTGAGAAATATGTGGTCCATAAGGAAAGAAATCAATCGCCTAGAAATGGCACAAAAAATAAAATTATTAAGAACACTAAAGCCACTATAAATATAGTCCATATGCTCAAGAAGACAGTGGAAATTCTGAGCATGATGAATATTTTTAAAATCCAATTTGAGGGCCGATGAGATAGCTCAGCGGCATAAGTGCCTGCCTGGCAAGCGCAACATCCTGAGTTTGACTCCCAGAACCCACGTACGCAGCACAGGCGCCTGCTGGCACGCGAGGTCCTGAGGTCGACCCCTGGTACCCATGAAAAAAAAAATCCAATTTTAACTTTTATAAATAAAAAATATGGCTAAGATTTTTAAAATACTATGGAAGATATTGACAGCAGATCAAAAACTATAGAAGGAAATATTACTGAAAAGCAATAAAAAGGATCAAAATAAAATACAGAGAGAGAAAAAACCCTGAAAAAGAGAGCATGAACAAGCTGTGGAGCAACTTCAACAAACTAATGTGTGTGTAATTAGTGGCCCTGAAAGGGAAAGAAAGAAAATTGGAGGAGGATTCAGAGGAAAATATTTCAAGAAATAATAAAGAATTTTCCCAAACTTTGATGAAAACTATAAATACAGACTCAAGTAATATTACCAAAAAATATACCACGTTATACCATAATTAGATTGTTTAAAACCTAAGGGACAGCAAAAACCTTTTTTAAAGCTAAGGAACAAAGATAAGAATAACAGGAGACAATGTAACCCAGGCAAAATGGAGCAGCATCTTTAAAATACCAAAACTAAAATCAACCTAGAACTCTCCCAAAATTTAGTAGTGAAACAACATACCTATAAGTAAGCTGTGAATTAAAGAAGAAATCACAAGGAACTATATGAAGTATTTTGAACTGAAAGAAAAGTAAAACAAAACACATCAAAGTTTATGAAATACAATGAAAACAGTGCTTAGAGGAAAATGTACAGCATTAAACACTTCTATTAGAAAAACAGAAAGGTATTAATGACCTAAGCTTCCATCCTAAGAAAATAGGAAAAGAACAAATTAAACTAAGTATAAAAAGAAAAAAGAGAAGGAGGGGAGAGAGCAGAAGAAGGAGAAGAAAAAGATTAAGATGTGTAATGTACATGTATCACCTCCCCATGATGAATGTATCATTATGCACTGCAAATATGTACTAATAAAAAATTAAATACAAATTACTTAGAAATATCTGAAAAAAATATTTTGTCATATGATGAAGTGTAAATTAAAAAAATAAGAGATCATTGTCAACTTGCCTAATTGATACTTGTTTACAGCTTTATGGGATGTAATCACATACCATTAAAATTCATCCTTGTGTATGAAAAAGAAAAGGACAATAATTAGAGCCTATATCCATAAAATAAAAGAATAACAACAGAGAAAAAATAAAAACAAAAGCTGGTTTTTTGAAAATGTCAGTAAAATGCATAAACTTCCAAACAGATTGATTATTAACTTAAAAAGAAAAAGAATATTAGAAATGAGAGTGGATATCAGAACAGATAGTATAGAATTAAAAAGATAACAAGGGAATATTATGAATAATTTTAAGCCAATAAATTCAAGAACTTGGATAAAATGGTACAAATTCACTGAAGGGCATAAACTATCAAAGCTCTCTCAAAACGAAATAGATAACCTGAATACCCTTATACAGTATCTGTTTTAAAAAATTACATTTGTAGCTAAAAATCCTTCCAGAAAGAATATTCCAGGCCCAGATAACTTCACTGGAAAATATCACCAACTATTCATGGAAGAAATACTACCAATTCCATGAAAATTCTTCCCCGAAACTGAAGAACAGCAAAATAATGGTCTCCCACAAATACCGATGTCCTAATACCTGGAACCTATGAATGTGTTGCCTTATGTAGAAAAGGGGAATTTGTAAATATGATTAAGTTAGAGGTACTGAGATGGGAAATTATCCTGCATTATGGGGGAAGCAGTCTATGTAATCACAAAGGTCCTCATAGTGAAGGAAAGAGCCAGAATGAATGAGATATTGGAAAATACTACCTACACTGGCTGGCTTTTGAGATGGAGCCAATGAATTGAGGCAGCTTCTAGAAGTAGAGAAAAGCATGGAAACAGATTCTCTCCTAGAGTCTGCAGAAAGGATGCAGTCTGGCCAACACCTTGATTTTAGCCAACAAAATTCACTTTAGACTTTTGATCTCAATAACTGTAAGATAATACTACTTCTTGTTTTATGTCACTAATTTTGTGTTAATTTGTTACAGCAGTAGTAGAAAACCAATACTGTACAAAGAGGCAACACTTCCAATTTATTCCATGAGGCCAATGTTATCATGATACTAAAGACCAAACAATAACACCATAACAACAACAACAAAAAAAAAACTACAGAACATAAACACAAAACATCATCACTCAATTTTAGCAAATCCAATCTAACAATATATAAAAAGCATAATTCATCATGAGCACATGAGATTTTATCCCAAGAAAGCTAATGTGGTCAAATCTCATTGCCTTTCCGTATCCCAATTCCTTTAACTGATCTGCTTTCAAACACCTCATCCTGTGTTACCCTTTATCTTTCCCCATTCTACGTTAGTTCAGGCATTACCTACGGCAGCCTTCTTTCTATTCCTAACTGATAAAGCATCTCTGGGCTCATGCCCTTGCTCGTGCTCTTCCCCCGAGAGCACTGTCTTTTCTTGCCCTCTCCTTGGGGAACTCTTGTCTTCTTTCACTTTCCCTTTCTGCTGCAAGCTCCTCTCCCACATCGCTCCTATCTTCCCTACAGTACTGTATTAGGACTTGGAGTACAGGACTTCACCTTCCATCCTAATTACCACTTTCTTCCTACACTGTGGGCTCCCACAGGGCGAGAGTGGTGTTCAGTGCCTCTTTGAACCTCCAAGGCCCAGCACTGTGCCTGGCATATGGAAAAGGTACACCCTTCATAAATTAGTGGCCAATAGGCCTTTTGTCACCACTTTCTTGAGATCTACCCCAGGATTCTGGAGACAGAGGTGCTCAGAGGAGACCGAAAGTGTTCCAGAAACAAATGCATCATCTTTTCTACTTGAAATTACCTCACAGAATTTATATGTGCTCAGAGCCTCACCATGTCAAAGCATTTATAAATTTGACAGTCTGTTTGAGGCACTAAGAAGGATGTGATTGACCCTATTATTCTGATGAGGAAACGGAAGCCTACGAAGGATAAATTACTTTCCCAGAATTATGGTGTGAGCTAGCGGCTGAAAAGATGGATTCACTCCCAGCCTGGTACACTCTCCAGCGACGCACCCCATATGCTCCTTTGAGCATATGCCACAGTTGCCCATCCCTGCCTAAAGGAAGTCAAAATTAATAGGACCTTTGTGCTAATGTGCAAATGTATCCCCCTGTACTTATGAATTGTCTGCCCCTGATGACTCCCACGGTAGATGAAGTACGGGAAGTCTCCCTGGCCCTGCAGCAACCCTGTTTGCCGCTCTGACTCTTAGACTTTCTGGGCATTGCTTTCACCTACAGTCAAGCACTCCATCTTCTTTACCTCTCTCCCTAAATGCTAGTAAAATGGAAAAGAGCATGCACTTGAATAAAAATTTAATAGGTATAATCAGACAGCCCAACATCCCGGTGAGCCCTTCCCAACTCACATTTTAGCAGCCATGCAATCTCCAAGACCTACCTTATTAGTTCCACCAGGATGGTTTCTTCCAACTAGGGGATGTTGAGGGTCATCAGTCCAGTCTACTGTGCCTCAAACTGGTCCCTTTTTTCTTGTTTCTCATATATCTTATCACACCAATTTCCCCAGTCTGTCCTTCGGTTTTACCATTTCTGTTCACTTATCTTCACTTTAAACTTCTGCTCAATTGTCCCCACATCTCTATAAAACTTGGACAGTGAAGATCTTGTTTACTTTTGTCTCTACTCCTTACCTTGAGAACTGCCTTTGGGTTCCCCATACTCAGGTCCCATCACTTTCTATTGTCTAGAAAAGGAGGCACATTTCCTTCCACTGATTTTTTTTTCATTTGTTTGCTGTCATATTTTAATGTCCTTTTCAAGCTGGAAATTGCTCATTCTCTTTAGACCTCTGCCAAATTTCTCAGCTTTGCATTTATTTCCGCTATCACCACAGCATGTTCAGAAAGATGCTGAACTACTGGATGGCCCTTGACCTCCAACAACCAAGAAGAACAATCAACTTTGTGCAATGTTTCCCTGATTTGGAATTAAGCCACAAAGTTTGGGGACACAGTCAGAGAGGGCTTTACTCCCTTTAAAATAGGAACAACAGTATCTGGCATTGATAAAACTTTTTACATGCATTATGCCTCTTAGGACAACCATATGAGGTAATCAGGTCAAGGCCATTTCTAGCAGTGACATGAATAATTACTTATTCCAATCAAAAATGCTCATAAAGACTTCTACTCTTGTGTTGTTTGTTTACCCCATTTTGTGTTGACCAGGGAGGACTCAGGTCTTCCTTCTCCTTTAGAGAGAACTGGTTTGATCCAAATGCCCATTCCATGCCCCCAGAATATCCATTCTTCTTTCCAAAATTCCTAATTCCAGGGATTTATGTTCCATAGCTCCCTTGATTCTGATTTCATGTCACTTCTCGACTCTTGCTCTCCTTTATGAGTCATAGTTATTCCCACGTCTTTGTCCTAGAATTGACCCAGACATGGAACTCAGTTCTGTTCTTTAATCTACACACACACACACACACACACACACACACACGGAGTGGGTGCTTTGTTTATGAAGAAGACTGTGTTTAAAGTTTGGAGACACAAAAGAGTAGGGTTTTTACATGAAAGAATAATATAAATCCTTTAAAACTGATCATAAGCTCTTCTCTGGATAATCTCCTGCCCATTTTAATAGGAGTTATGACTTGGATCTTAAGTATTCCTCCAAAGATCCATGTGTTAGAGGCTTGGTCCCTCATTTGGTGCTACTAAGGTGGTGGAAACTGTAAAAGGCAGTGCCTCTTACATGGCATGATGGCACACACCTGTAATCACAGCATTCAGGAGGCTGAGGCAGGAGGATCGAGAGTTTAAAGCCAGCTTGGACTACATAGGAAGACCCTATTTCAAATCAAGCAAGCAAATAAAACTCACAAAAAAGGGGTGAGGGGGCTAATGAAGATTCTTTGCCTGGAGACATGCCCTGGGAGTGGGCTGCAGGACTATGATCTCTGTCTTTCTCTCTTTTGCTCCCTGGCCATGAAGTGAATAGTCCACCACATGCTCCTGCCATAATGTTCAAGAGCAACAGTGTCATTTGAGTGCGGACTGAAATCTCCAAGTCTGTGAGGTAAAATAAACCTTTTCTATTTGTAAGTTTATGATCTCAGGTATTTGTTATAGTAACAGAGAGCTAACTAATGCAATAGGTCAACCACTCTCTATTCTTTCCCTTGTCTTCTCTTTGCTGTATTCTTTCCCCATCATCCAAATTCATATTCATTTTTATGGGAGAGCCAATAAGTATCTTTTTATCAGGTCTTAAATTCCTTGTCACTAAATGTTCATCTTTTTTTCCAGGTAGCTATCAAAGTGTTTCCTAAGACAAAAACAGGAGGCAATCTGAAGACAGCCATGAAGATAATCGTTTTTAGTTACAAATACAAATAGGGAAACTGAGGCTCAAAGAATCCCTGCAACCTGCCAAAGACCAGAGGTGTTAATACCACTACCAGTTTTTGGTTGGCTGAAAGACAAAAACCTCAGAGACAGAACTTTCCAATAAAGCTCCCAGTGCCAGGCTATGGGCCTATTTTAAGATACAATCAATTTTGCTTTGAACATTTTAGGGAAACAGCAAGGCTTTCTCCATCTGGCTTCATGGGGGGTTGTGAAACGGAGTTATGACGTGTGGCCTGCTCACTGGTTGTCTCGCACTGGTACCGGGTTGTGGGTGTTATTTCCAACTGCCTCAGGAAGTGTAAATACTAACGTTGTTTGGCCTCCTCCGTGTGTGATACTTATTGAACAACAGAGACAAAATTTAGTTTCTATTTAAGTAAACACAATACTCAATTTAAAGAGATTCTCAGGTTTTCTTCTTTACTTTTGTATTATTTTCTTCCTATACTGCTCATTTCCTCTATTACAATATGATTTCAGTTTGTTTTCTATTCATAAATGAATATTATTTCCAACAATAATAAAAATTACTTATTCCAATGATAAATGCTCACAAAGTTTTCTGCACTCGCCGTGTTTATTTAGCCTGGACCAATGCCTGTGTTGGATTTTAAGTAAACACAGCACAAGTAGCATTCCCCAAACAATTAATCCTAATGATACTGTTACTAGTGTATCAAGTCTGCCTGTCATATCTCCAGACATTTGTCCGCACAAATGTGGGCAGGACAGTGCAGGAGGATGGGACCTGGAACTAATGTGGTGTGATCATTAATTGTGCTATATCAACTTGACTGAAGTAAGAAACAGCATAACAGATTAGTAAAGCTCTGGGAGTGCCTGTGGATGATTGACAGGTAGGCCAGCAAACTGAAGGGGGAAGACCCACCCCTGGCATGGGTGACACCAACCAATAGGTTTGTAGGCTGGATGAAATAAAAAGGGTAAGAAGAAAGAAGACATCCCTTTTCTTGGTGCTCCAGTCTTTGCCATTGCCTTTGAATATTGGTCTCCAGTTCTTCCAGCACAGATTCTTCAGCCTTTCAACATAGGCTCTCTGACTTCCCAACAGAGACTTGCACCAGCAACTCTGCAGTGAGTGTCAAGGCATTCAACTTTCAACTGCTATGGCACCCTCTGGTTGTCCAGACTGAAGATGGGCATTTTGCATTCTTCTGTCTCTGATCCGGCGGACAGCCACTAGGACTCCCCTGATTCTGATCTTGTAAGTCTACCTCATAAATCCCATGTGTAATCGTGTATATACTTTATATTGAATCTGTTCCTCTAGAGAACCTAATACACGTGGAGATCTCAAAGCAGGTATAACACAGTGCTCACAAGTATAACACAGTGTCAAGAGGGCCTCAGCACCATAGCCTTCAAGATAGATTGATAGTTGTGTCCCAGCACAGGGCAGAACAGGAATAAATCCAGCAGCTGCAAGAAGGTGGTCAGTAAGAGGCAAGTCTGATGGCAAGTAGCAGGGTCCAGGCACCAAAGTGGAGTTCAGGATTCTAGTGCCAACCCAAGGCGGAGGGGTGGGTAGGGCAGCATCACTAGAAGCACTGGATACCAGGCAGGTTACCAAGACAAGGTCCCAAACACATTCATTTTTGCACAAGTATTTTTTGAATAACCTTTATGTATTTGGCATTGTTCTGAGGATTGAAGAAACAGCAAAGATAAACATACTTCCTACACTCATGGAGTTTATAATCTAGCAATCAGAGAAATGGTTAATTATTCACATGACAAGTGTGGTTTAGATTTAAAATTTCCCCCTAAGTCTCATGTGTTCAGAGTTGGAGTTTTTGGAAGGTAACTGAATCATAGGGGTGCTATATTCATCAGTGATGAGTTCAGAGCTGAATGTGCTATTATGGGGTGGGGCCAGGTTGGAAGAGGTGGATCACTGGGGGCGTGACCTGGAAGGGTATATTCTTGTCCCTGGTTCCTCTTCTCCTCTGCTCTCCTCTCCTCTCCTATTCCCTTCTCCCCTTCTCTTGGCTGCCATAGGAGAAGTTGAGCAGACTTTCTTCTCTAGGCCCTTCCACTGTGCCATTCCTGCTTTGGAGCCAGCTGGCCATGGACTGAAGTCTCTGAAACCATGAACCAAATAAGCATCTCATTCTTTAAGTTGCAGGTGTCGGGTATTTTGTCCCAGCAATAGAACAGTGACTAAGACAATAGGCGACATGAAAAAAGGAAACTATACAGATGGAACAGAAAAGACAGAACATGGTGCCTGAAGCAGGAAAGGCAGCCAGAAGCCAGAGCATGAATCATCTTGGCACAATCATGGCCCTGGCCAGACTGACAATGGGCTCCCCAGAGCAGTGGGAAGTCATTGAAATGCTTTTCCAGAATAAGTGACATGACCTTATTGGAATTTTTAAAAGATTATTATTGGTTGTTGTATTTTAAAAAGTAGTTTAGGGGCAGGGGAGAAAGAACAGTGTGGAGAAACCAGTTGGGAGGCTCAGGGGAATGAGAGAGAATCCTGTTCTTAGTGGTGGGAATCCTAGGGAAGGGATGGAGACTCTCCTTCCAGGACCAGAAATTAGAGTGAGCACTGGGTCTTGGGAACAAAATTTAGATCAGGTTCAGCTTGCAATTACAGTGCCTGGCATGGCTAAGGCTCTGACGATGTGGCTGGGTCTCTTTAGCAGCCCTTAGTAAGGAGAAATTCAGTGGTACCAACAGGGGCAATACTCAGCCTGCTGAGTGGCCAGTGGCTTCAGTGGAAGGAGAGTTTTCCAAGGTCTGCTGTAATAAAGAACCACAACCGAGTTGGCTAAAAACAATAGCAATTTAGTCAATCACAGCTCTAGAGAATAAAAGTTTAAAATCCTGGTGCTGGCAGGGGCATGGTGCCCCTGAGCCTCTGGGTAGAAGCTCTCCTTGCCTCTTCCTAGCTCCTGGCAGTGGCCATCAATCCTTGGCATTCCCTGGTGGCATCACTCCAATCTCTGCCTCTGTCATCGCATGGCTCTGTCTCTCTCTCTCTCTCTCTCTGTGTGTGTGTGTGTGTGTGTGTGTGTGTGTGTGTGTGTGTTTGCCTCTTCACATGACTCTCTTCTCATGGGGACCCCAGTCAGAGTGGATTAAGGATACACCCTACTCCATGACCTCATCTTAATTACATCTGCAACAAAACTATATAAATTCAGAAGAACTGGGAGTTAGGATTTCAATATATCTTTGGGGGGCCACAATTCAACAAAAGAACAGGAGGGTTGCTGAAGTGAAGGCCAGGAGGACCTGACCCATTCCTTCACACATCACAGCCTCTCTGCCCAGCAAGCTCTGTAAGAATAGTGGCCTTGATGAGACCTTAGCTTCTGCCATTCCCCTTACTTTTCTGAAACAATTATGAAACACTTAGTCTGACGCAGGCAGTAGGATACAAGAGTGAAAAATATGCATTTCAGTGATATACACACACTAGGCACAGACATTAGTGGGAGACACTGACACATAAACAAGGTTGCGAGACACCCTGACAATCACTAATATAGAAAAACATACCCAGCAGCAAGTGTGACAGTGAAGCTTAATTGTCAGTTTGACTGCACTGAGACTCCTGGAGAGGTGATTGGATGGTTGGTGCACTATCATCATTGGATTAAGCCACTGATGTTCATGGCTAAATGTGCTGTCAGGAGGCAGGGCCTAATTGGAGGTGGGTCACTAGGGGCCTTTGTAGGATATATCTCTCACTGGTGCTCTTTCCAACCTGTTCTGCTTTCCAGCCACCATGAAGTGAGCAGCTTTTCTCCACCACACCCCTCCACTATGCCATTTCTGCCTTGAGCCACCCAGCCCTGGACTGAACCTCTGAAATCTTAAGCCAAATTAAACCTCTTCTCCTTTAAGTTTCTGGTGTGAAGTATTTTGCCTGAGCAGTGAAAAGCTCACCAATATAGCAAGGAAAAGGAAAAAGAGCCCAATGTGCCTGAGAGAGTGTGTGCTAGGTGGAGGGGAGAAAGGAGGCTTTAAACCTGCACAGAAGGAGTGACACTTAAAAGGTGAACACTCTCCATGGAAAAAGGACCTTAAGAATGGGGAATCACCACATGCAGGACTTTCATGCACCCATTATTCATTAAATACCAGGCACTGTTAAGCATTTGGGATATGTTAGTGAACAAAGAGGTGATGACCCCTGCATTTAGGGAGCTTACATGCTTATGGGATGGCAATATTAAAAGCACATGAGGTGAAAACTGTTTAGGGAATGCTAAGACCGTCAATATAGCTAAATGTGAGTGGGGAGGGTTAGGGGTTAGGCTACAGGGTAGGAAGGGGCCAGATTTCGAGGTCTTTTTATCACAATGAGGAGCAAAAAATCCCAAGCAGCCCATTTCCCTGGGTTTCATAAGGACAAGAGCAGAATCTTACCCATCTGCGTCTCTCAGCCCTTCACACGATGCCTGATACAAAGCAGCTGCTCAGCAAGTGAGTGAGTGACTGAATAAGTGCATGTCTTTAGACAGGTCAGAGAACAAGAAGAACTGTGTTTCAGAAAGATAATTCTGAGTGTGAGGTTAAAAAAAAGGGTGGAGACAACAAGACCAGCTAGAAAGAACGGCAATTGTCTAGATCCGTGATTGTCACTTAGCTGTGCTTGTTTATTTCTATATGATAGAGATCAATACTACAAAACTAACATATTCATTAATAAAACATACAAAAGTAGAAGTTTTAGAAGAAACATTAAAAATAATGCAAAAACAGAAAGTGTGTCATTTTCTTCCTCTGCTCCAGTGAAGACCATTTTGGAGACCGGTCACCTATTGATGGGGCCTGAAAAGAGGACAAAGAGATGGCTGTGCCTTCTACATAGCAAAGGGCTGGACAGGAGCCAGCCCTGCTAACAAGGACACCTGTAGGCATACGTGGGTGCTGACCCGCTGCTCCAACACCGAGCTAGACAAACCTGAAAGCTAAATCCCTCTATCTGAACCAGGAGAAGGAATTGTGGTGAAACACCTCGTCCAAATTAGTTGGAATTTGGTAGAAAACCCAATAGTGTGGTAAGAAGAGAATGAAAAGGGAAAGTGTCTAGAAGAAATGTAAATGAGGCCAAAGCAAATCTAGAGAAGATTAACTACTTCTGCTGCAGGTGTTGATAAACCTAGGTCTACCTGCAAGTGGTAATCCCACCTAAGGCTGCAAACCGTGCTACCAACTTAGTGTTTCTTGGTTACTTTTCTTGCGGCTGGGACAAAATACCCAACACTCACAAGTTAAAGGAGGAAAGGTTTATTATTGCAGTTCATAGTTTGTAGAGGTTTAACTCCATAGTCAGCTGGCTCCAAGGCAGGATGGCATGGCAGAGGGGCATGGCAGAGGAGAAACAGTCCAGGGCAAGGCAGACAGAAAGCAGCAAGCAGTGAGCCTCCCTTTCCCTTTCATCTTATCCAGGCCACAAGCCTATTGGATGGTGCCACCCACACTCAGGGTGGGCCTTCCCATTATCCACACCCAGAATTATGCTAAACTAATCAGTGGACTAATTTAGTTATCATACACCCTTAATCCATATTAATACTCCTTAGATCCAGCCAGCTCCAAGAAGCCTCACCTATAAGCACATGAGGCTTTGGGGGACATCTAGATAAAAGACAGAACACAGTCATGAAAATGGAGGGGCATCGCCAGGAGGCCCATGCACTCTGGAAATTCCCATAGGCAGAGATTATGCTTTTTACCATCTACCCACACTTCACATTGCCCACCACATGTAACGATAACAATGCTTACTACCATTCACAGAGTACCCATCTGGTGCAAGGCACTACACCCAGTGCTTTTCATCAGTTAATGTTCTCAGCAATCTCATGAAGTTCTCCTTATTCTCATTTGATAAGCAAAGAAATTGAGGACTAAAAACACAGCAGAAACAGTCAAAACTTGTCCAACCTGAGATTAGGACCCAGGTACCTAACTCTAGCTGCATTAGCTTTTCATTATATCTCTTTTACATTTTTTAGACACTGGATCTGCAGGCTCTGGTCCCAGACCCCCTTTTATCCTTATCTCTCCTAACTCTGAGCCCCCATGTGCTATGCATGGCTATGCTAGACTTCCTGCAACTTGCTGAAACAATATCTCCTCCATCATGCTTCTTAAACTGGAATACCAATGCTGCTGGTCTTGGGGCCACATTAGAAAGCAGATTCTCGGCCCCACCCCAGATGTACTGTACTGAATCAGAATCTGCAATTAGCAGGATCCCCAGGTAATCTGTATATGCATTGTAACCTGAGCTCTTTCCTTCACTCACCAGGCTACCTTTTATTCATTATCATTTGAGCACATACAAGTGCCAGGCACTGTGCACAGAACTTAGAACACAAAGCAAATCAAATATGATGTACAAATTCAAGACAATGACAATACACTCACAAGAGACACATATAACTAAATTATATTTTGTGAACAAGATAAGAACTGCTTATAGTATCTTATATGCTTTAGAATCTGTAAGCACCATCATAATAAGAAACCAAGATAAGACTCAATGATATTTCTGGAAGAAAGTAAAGGAGAGGAAGGAAAGGGATAGAAAAGGAAGGAAGAGGAAATAAGAGGAAGGAATAAATTAATCTATAATTTTAAAATGACAACTCGAATGATGTGTATCCATCGGGGCTGCCCCATAAACATCTTCATTTAATACCTTGGTGCCCTAAAATCAAAATCACAGTAGCCTGATGCACCAAACTGGCTGCTTGTTCTGTGACTCACTTTAACAATGGTATTGTTCTTTAAGGTATTGGTCTAGAAATCTTGAATTTATCCTTGACTCTCTTCATTGGTCTTTCTACAAACCAAATATAAAATCCCATTATTCTATTCATTCAGATGTATCAGTTACTCAGTGTCTACTATATGCTCTGAGCACAAGCTGAGAGGCAGAAAAGATCATTGATAAGTGCTGTGCTCACAGATACTCTCATGGGAATCAGAGGGTCATCAGACAGAGTTGGGATTTTGGTCCTGTCACTTACCAGTCGTGACCTTGGGGAAGTCTCTTACTCTTTGCCAATGCACCTTTATCTGTAAAACAGAATAATGATACTACCTCACAGATGTATGTGAGAAATAAATGACATACACCCCACTGTCATTATATGACATGTCACTGTCACGAGACAAAGTGGGATTTGAATGTGCAGTCAGAGGAAATGGTTTGACCAAAACAGGGACCAGACCACCTACAGGAAAGCCATACTACAGCTTGGGCTGAGATTGGGTGAATAAGAGAGGGAAAGAAGGCTAGAAAGATAGGTTGACTGGAGTCCAGCTATGAAGCAATAAATACCAACCTAACAGATTTGTGATGGATTTGATGGTAACAAGAGAGCATTGAAGGTTTCTACAGCAGGAAGAATGGCAAAAGCAAAGAAGGCGGAGCCCAGGATGGTTTAGTTTCAAGCCTGAGAAGACATTCCAGCCAGAAACAGGGGTGTCAGGAGGAGACTCTAGCTGCATTAGCTTTTCATTATATCTCCTCTACCTTTATTAGACACTGGATTTGCAGGCTTTGCTCCCAGAACCCCTTTTAGACTTCTCTCTCCCAACTCCAAGCCCCCCTGTGCTCAGAGATGACGAGGAAAGCGGCACACTCAAACACAAACATCTAGCAGGCAGGTGGATGTGGTGGCCTCCAGCTGAGGAGAAATGCTGGGCTGGCAGGACAAACTCAGAAGACATCCATGTAAATAGGAGGTAAAAATCAATAGCATGGGCAAATGCCCTGAGGCACTTCAGGCATAGGAGCAGAGCGCCTTAGGAAATCCACCTGAGGAGATGCGGAAAGCAGGAGAGAGAGAAAAGCTAAGGGGAGAATCAGATGTACAGGATCATAGGGATAAAGGAGGAAAAGAGTACTACATCCTGATAAAGACAGTAAAAGACCTTGCAAGTAGCAGAGACAGGAACAGGGGACCTTTAACAGGACATCTGAGGAAACAGGGTGTTCACTTTTGCAGTTTCCATAGTCTAATATAATACAAGACTATAAATATTGGCCACATGAAGCAGCACACACACGTTGGGCTAAGTCACTTTGGCAAAGCAGCCAGAGTCCATTGCCATGGTCCATTGCCATGCTGAGCTTCTTAGCCTGGAAAAGAAATCATGGTGGTCAGTGCAACTCCCACATGACAAGGAAGGTGTCCTTCATTTTGCACTCTTGGAACTTGAAGAATCACTTAACCTCCTGCCTGTCTTTAGGTCAACTAACTTAAATCAAAATCCATCTCTGTTTTCAAGTTTCTCAGGCACTTCCTCAAGCTTTCATAGTCTCTTCTACGGTTTCTGAAATTCCTTGCCAAGGTCAACAAGAAAATAGGCCCTTGTAACCCAGCGTTTCTAAAAAGCACACTTGACAAATTGAGTAATGAGTCAATCAATAGGAAAAATAAAGTCAGAGATCACCCTCTTCTGAAAGGACAGAATGCAGGGTCACCCGTAGCTGAGGGAGCAGATTGTGACAGAGGCACCAGGGCCAGTATCCTGGACAGTCTGCTGCAGGGCCCCAGCTTGGGGAACTAAGGAGCTCTGTCATGTCCAAGAACATCAAAAGCTCAAAATACAAAGGAGCACTTGTGCTGCACCCCGCAAATAAACTCCAATGAAGTTATTCATATGGAATGATTGTCGTCAAGGTCCTGTCATTGGCATTTTTCCAATTCTTGGTGCCTAGAACTTACAGTTCTTCAGATTGCACACAGTGGTCAAAGACAAAAGGCATCATTTAACATTGGGGAAGCATGGTAAGAAAAAAGAGTGTGAGGGCAAAGAGATACAGTACAGAAGAGTTGGGATAAAAACACATGTTTATTGTAGGTAATGAAACAACTTAACAGAGCTTATAGGTAAGGCATGGGGAGTAAAGCTCTATCAGATTTCTGAGAATACTTGTAGTTAGTCCAATGTTTATGGAGCAGTTCCTCAGGGCCAGGCACTATACTGGGCACCAGGGCAAGAAGGCACATTCCCCTGAGCAGGGAATGGCCTACTGGGGAGATCAGCAGCAGCAAACAACAGTGGAACAGCATGGAAGGGGCTGGCAGAGGCAGGTATGTGATGCTACTAGAGGCAGGGAAGACTCATGATGATGAGACAGAAATTTAAAGGAGTTGGGGGCATGCCTCCACAGTACAGTGCTTTCCCAGCATGCATGAGGCCCTGGGTTCCAGTCCCAGTCCAGAAAAAAAAAAAAAGCTACACAGAGAAGCTCTTATACGTCTTGAGTACTTCATCTGAGCTACAAGGCAGCAATGCATTGGCATTTGCCAACTGGATATTTAGGAATGATAATGGTCTCCAATGAATGACCCGAAAGGTCCCCGTTATGAGGTCGTTTGCAGAGACACAAATCTGAATAGGCCTCTCAGAGGCCAGAGAGCATTTGTGAGCCACATAGCCAGTGAGTGGAGCATACCCAACACCTGACATTTGTTGTCCCTGCACAGCTTAGCTCTTCTCTTCTCGTTGACATCTACAGTTATTCTCATACTATAGTTAACTTCTTTTTCTTTGCAGAGTCAGGGAAAGATGGAATTAATCAGGTAAAGATACAAGGTAATGAAGTAAGGAGTTTATTTTAATGGCAAAATTTATTTAAATACCTTTAGAACTTACCTTGGGCCCATATTTATAGAACCATTAAGAGTCTAAAAGGACTCCTTATATTTTTCCAGTTTCACTTTGCTGCATTTTATGGAGGAAATTATATACCATAGTGACATCCATGAATTTGGAGACGCACCAAGGTCATGGATGAAGCCTTTGAGAATGTCAAGCGCCCAAGTGTGTGGGTCATGAATTATATTTTATTGGCATTCTACTGGATATTAAAAAAAAGTCTTACTTTAAGTTTGAAAAAATAAGATAGATTGTTCCTTACATTTTTCTCTAATTTGGGGAAAGCTATCATTCCCTTTTTGTTTATGAAAGCTTAGCATGTGCCATCAGAAGACAAAGGAGATAGTTATCCACAAAACTGCTGCCTAATAAGTAACTCAAATTAGAAAGATAATCTAATTCCCCAACTGAATGGTTTTGTTTTGGTCTGTTTCCTGGAAACTAATAATCCCTGAAATTCAAACTCTGACCCCTCCCCCAAGTACCTCCAAGTATCTCAAACCTAACATTTTACCCTTGACTCAACCTGTTTCTATCTCCTTCTGACCACATGTATTTGATCACTAAACCTGGAAAACTCAGAACCGGCTCAGACCTTCCTCTGACATCTAATTAATTACCAAGTAAATCAAATTTACCTCTTAAATGACTCTCAAATGTAGCCAGGCCTCTCCAATTCCACAGCATTACCCTAGTTCAAGGACATCATCTGTACAAGACCCTGAAATCCCACCTTTTCTATTCTCCACACTGACACAGAGTGATATTTCTCTAAATGCAAATCTTGATTTCACTGGCTTCCACTGAAGATCAAGCTCTGGGCCTATCAAAAACTAGCTCTTGGAGAGGGATTCTGATACCCATATATAATCCATATAATGCTTTCAGAAATGCTTAGACTTATACCTCAAAGCATTTTGCATTTGCCAAACTCTCATTCTACCCTGCCTTTTCACCCTGCTCTTCTTGGCAGTCCTCTAACTCAAATGTCACTGCTTCAGTGGAGCCACAGGTAAATCTCAGTCGCTCTCTCCTCTAGCCTTCCACGCACTGGATACATACACCACAGTCGACGGTAACAACTTGTTAGCAGATTTATCTTTTCCAGTGATCCACGAGCTCTTGCTCAACTTTGAATCCCTAGTACTAGTACAATGGTTGGCTCCTGCCAGGCACTCAGTAAGTGTTTGCTGAATGAAAGAGCCAGTGATTGAGGTCCGTGGCTACATGATAAAATGAGAAGCACGCCATCAAAGGGGAAATTTGCTTTCTTGTTAACAATAAAGTGAACCAAGGTGTCAGAAAAGTTAAAACAAGGATGAAAAGTGCTTTTAGATCTCAACCAATTTTTAAATTACTCGTCACATCTGTCCTAGCTAAAAACTAAGTCTAGCAGCCTCCTGCACCCTGTTAGAGTATTTCACACCGAGTCCCCAGGTCCAGATAATGTTCAATGATCATGGAAGAAACCTTACAAAGAAGTTGTTGGCCTTATAAATGTAAGAAGCTGCCCAGTAAGAGCATCTGTTAAATGTGCATCCTGTTTGGCACATTAGACAGCAATAACAGACACATGACAGTAGTCATATTGTACGCAATGAGTATCCAGTATTTTGGTGGCAGTTTTACGGGGCCACTGCAGCCAAGTTGCTCTTTGTTTGATCGCTCCTGCGTTCGTTCATTCATTCACAGACAACTGTTGAGCCGACCTTATGCGCCCTCACTTTGCAGCATTATGGAGAAACAAAGCGAAAAATGGATCCCTAAGAGTCCAGGCTTTCTGAGAGGTAAATGGATTACCACAAATGGTATTCTTAACTTGTATTACTAAAGTTACTATTTAATCCTACCTGGTTCCAAAAAACGCCCTCAAGTTCTTTGTACCTAGTAGGCTTTGGTTTACCTCAAGAAGGCTGCTAAGCATTCAAACCCAGCTAGATGATCACAGAAGGCACAACCTATCCCCGAATGCAGAAATATTCAAAATGCAGTGCTTTCAAACTGTTTTTTAATTAAAAAAAAATAATTTTTATCAGTACATGTTGTTTTGTTGAAAGAGTGTGTTTCTAAGGAGCAAAAGATTCGGATAAGGACAGGCCATGAGTTAAGGATGAGGTCGTGCCTCAAACAAAACTGGCATTTTGGAGGCTGTTGTGTAGAGGGACTGAGGGATTTTTCCGATGCTCTCACTAGCCACAGTGTTAGAAATGAAAGCTTCCAGAGCACAGCTAGTCAGGGAAGAGGTAAATCCATCGCACCGTGCCATGCTGTTGCCCGCACTCCAGCCTTCCCCACGGCAGGCGCCAGGGGAGCGTAAGTCCAACTCTAGACGCACCAGCAGCATTCTGAATAACTACTGGGGACCCCCGACATCCTCTTCTGGGCTGTGGGCTCCCACCCACTCTGCACAGCGCCGCGCCCTCTCTGCCCCACCCACCCCAATGCCGGGGGCCCGGCCCGCACCCCACGCACACCCCCAGCCCCGGGCTCCACCTCCTGAGGCCCCGCCTAGCCCCCACGTGTCGGCCGCACCCCGCAGCTAACGGCCCTTTAAACACCCCCACCCTTACACACCGCCCCCCCACCCGGACGGCAGCCGGAAAGGGACAAAACTCATGGCGTTCAGCCCGTGTCTTCCGCGGCGCGCGTCCCGGGCAGCCCCAGCCCGCGGGGCCCTCCGCCCCGGGCCACCGCCCCCAGCGCCCCCCAGCGTCCTCCAGGCCGGGGCGGCCCGGCCGAGGCTCGTCCTTGAGGTCTGGCTGAGGGGCGGGGCCCGCGGGAGCTCGTTCTTCGCCGCCGCCCGCTCGCCCGCCGCCGGGTGCGCCGCTCGCGGGGGGCAGCCGCGGTGCAGAGGTTCATGCAGCGGCGGCGGGCGGCGGCGGAGGCAGACAGAGCGGGCGCCGCCGCCGCCCTCCCCCGGCTCCATGCCGCCACCGCCGCCGCCTCCTCCTCTCCGGCGAGGGGCGGGGGGCTCCGGCCCGGGGTGGGCACCCGTGCTCTCAGCGCCTCTCCCCTCCCTGCCCTCCGCCCCGGCGCTGGAGCCGGCGAGGGCGTCCGCCGCCTGCTAGGAGCGCACGCTCGGCGCGCCCTGCCGGAGCGCGGGGGCGGGCGGGGGCGGGCGGCGGGGCGGCCGGGACCCCGCGCGGCGTGGGCGGCGGGAGGAGGGGGCTTCCCCCGAGGATGCCCGGCGGCTGCGGCTCGCGGCTCCGAGACGCGAGCTGAGCCCCGGGAGCGAGCGGCGCGCGTCGCCATGCCGGCGTGACGGGCGACCCCGGCTGCCCGCGCGGGTCCCCGCGCTGCCCCACGCCGCGTCGCGCCGGCGCCGGGCGGCAGGATGGGCTGTATCCAAAGCATCACCTGCAAGGCGCGGATCCGGCGCGAGAACATCGTGGTGTACGATGTGTGCGCCACCATCGACCAGTGCCCCACGCGCATCGAGGAGACCTCGCCCATCGTCCTGCGCTACAAGACCCCCTACTTCAAAGCTTCGGCCCGCGTGGTCATGCCCCCCATCCCCCGCCACGAGACCTGGGTCGTCGGCTGGATCCAGGCGTGCAACCAGATGGAGTTCTTCAACACCTACAGCGACCTGGGCATGTAAGCGACAGGAGCGGGGTCCTGGCCCCGTCTCCGCTCTCCACCCGACCCCTCCCCAGCTCCTCCTCGCTGCGGTCCCCGTCCTCTGCTCTTTCTAAATCTTCCTTCCGCCTCCCCACCCACATCCCTCCTCCCTGCGCTTTTGTTTCAGGGACAGGGCGGGTGTAGGGAGGCTCCTCGCAAAGGCATTTTTCTCGTGGTTTGCTTCTGACTCCCCAGAAACGTGAGGAGAGCCTTGCCGGGCGGGAAGAACGCGACAAGGAGGGTTGGAGAGGCAAGGGTGGGGGTGACTGGCGAGAGCCCTGGGAGTTTTCGGGGCTCCGTGTGTTTGCGGGGCTCCCCGAGAAGAGTTTGGGGGAAAGCGTAGAGAGAGGAGTGTCCTGGAGTGCCGGGGGCGCATGGGCCGTGCCGCGCGCCCTTTGGAGAACCCCGGGCCAGCTTGGAAGAGAAGGTCCGAGGCTTGGGAGAAGTTGATGGTTCTGACCTTGTCCCCCAAGCCGGGGAGCCCGGAGGCATCTCCGTCTGGATCTGGTAGCCCAGCTGAGCCTCTGTCTGGCTCCATGCCCTGAGGACGCGCACTGGGGCGGTGGGGAGCTAGGAGACACCAGGCGCGTCCCAGCCAAGCAGGGCGGATGGCCTTGTGTGCGCAGCCGTCCAGCGCAGCTCGGGGTGGTTCTTACGCTCCGGAAAAAGATGAGTCCCTTTTATCTGTCCAGGGTCTTTACTTTTCAAAACTTTTCCAAATTGCTGCGCGGGAAGGAATTCCCTGGCGCCCACCGCAAATTCCTGTCAAGCTGGGAGCTCTCCAACTTCTTTCAGCAGCGCCGCTCCTTGCGCTCGGGGTTTGGCTGCTGCGGTGGAGACCCAGGATCGCCGTGGCTCCTCGGCCACCAGGGGCCGACAGCCTGCCCTGGAAGCGCAGGCTATGAGCGGTCGTGCCTAAGACTTTTATTTTAAAACTAGGTTTTCATAACTCCCCTGCCGCCACCTTTCAGAACTAGACTGAGTGGTTAGTAACTACAACGGTTAAAAGGTTTGGGGCCTGCATTCTACCTGCTGTTACACTGTAGGTCCAGAACCCCCTAATTAGCCTGCAGGCTGTAGGGAAACTTTTCTGGAGGGCCAACCTCATTTCATCTCTTAATCTAAAACTCTAGAGCGCTCAAGGTTTACCTATTTAATACAGATATGGGGTGGGGGAATTCTCATTTTAAAAGGTCAAACCATCTTTTCAGCAGCAATTTGCAGGCTTTTTATTGCACTCTGGGAGCATGTAAGTTAACACTAGTCATAGGCGCTAAAAGGAATCTTGACAGCTCGTTTTGTTTCCTTTTTCCTCCTAGAATTTGCACTTTTCTCTTCGAGCATAAAAACAGTGCTGGAGAAAGCCTATTCCTAGTGAAAAAACATGAATTCCCCGTTCGCAGTATCTCTGCACACTATGTGCTTGTCTTTTTGGAAGACAGTTAGATGTGAGAAATGGGGGGAGACATATTACTTTGAGTGAATCATGCCATTTAAAAAGATATACCCTCAAAAGGATGATTATAGCTCAACACGTGTCTTAAACCTGTTTTTGTCTTTATTTTTCAATACCTGTTTTTTCCAGCCAAGATAGAGAAAGCCACAGACCAAGGGACACCTCCCCCCAAGGTGGCAGTGGGTAACTAAGCTGGGGGACAGTAACTTCTCTCTCTGATAGCCTGAAGCCCCTGGGAGAGGAAGCCAAGTGGGGGACCGAAGAGAAACAGCCTCACTTTTCTCAAGAAAGCACAGGGGCTCTCTGTGGTTTGAGATCTCTTGTAAGTCAGTAAATCAAAAACAAATATATAGAAAAGTAATTCTTTCCATAAGACATGGCATGTCTATTCTGTCTTCAGAGAAGTGACGTTGAGGTATAAACCCATGGGGTGCTGGAACTTCCTTGAGTGTGGAAGGAATTTTTGGAATCCATTTTTGTGGGCATGAATCTGTGACAACTTATTCCCTGACCCTTCCCCACTGAGTTTTTGTATTTGGGATTTGGAAAGAGGTTCTTTTTTATTGTTTGCTTTGTTGTTGTTTTTGTTTTTTAACTGCTACTTTTGATGTTTTAATATTCCTGATTTTCATGTGGTTGGTACAAGGGGACCAAAAATAGTCTCCAAGAAATCATAAAATGTGTTGTTATAGATCTGTATCCAGAATCTACCTGTCTTTTCATGGTTGCAATAATTGCTGTGTGTTTAAGGCCACTTTGGAGCCCAGATTTTATTGAACCAATTTCCACAAAATGTTTATGCCCTGAAAACTTTGCCAGTGTCTTCTTTTTAATGTGAACTCATATTGCATGAAAGTTGCTGCGGTCCATTGGTTATTGTGTCCACTTTACTTTGAGTGGAGAAAACACTGCAGGCTGAATAGTCACTGCTTTGCTGTCACATGAAGCATGAGGTGGTAAAGGAGTTTTCCAGTATTTTCAAAAGGACCGTGCCACAGAAAATCCACAGCTTAAAATGACAGTAAATAATTCTCTATTTACAGGGTTGAAAGAAAGCATAAGCTTCGTGGTGTAAGTGTTAAACATTTCCAAGAAGGGGTAGGCTTCTCTTTGGAGCATTTGAAATAGTTGATGGCCGTGACAGCTCAATTTGAACTTGAGCTTAAGTGGCTTGGCACTTCCTCAGATGACCTTGTAGAAGCCAGGCTGGTGAGCACTTGCAGCACCTATTTATGTCTCTTTGGGACCTTGGGAATCCTTCTAATGCAGCCTTGAACCAACTATTACAGGTCTTCACCCTTTGGGGAGAAAAGGCCACTGGCTTTTTCTCAGTCATCTCACCAACAAACAAATATTTACCAAGTGCCTCTGATATATAGACCACAAAGAAAGCAATAGAATATGTACACAGCCTCACTGTTCCCTGTCAGGAAAAACCAGTGGTGCCTGGCAGTTTATGGGAAATGACTGAGAGAGGAGGGGGACCAGACAGGCTTTTCTCAAGGTATAAAGACTCAAGCTAGACTCTGAGGGATCGAGAACATTCATCCAACGAGGCAAGGAGGGGGACTA
Source organism: Erethizon dorsatum (assembly GCA_028451465.1). Classification (NCBI taxonomy): domain Eukaryota; kingdom Metazoa; phylum Chordata; class Mammalia; order Rodentia; family Erethizontidae; genus Erethizon; species Erethizon dorsatum. The sequence continues at coordinate 85,358,137 of CM051834.1, forward strand.
ATTCCAAAGAAGAAGGACAGCAAGTGATTGGAGATAGGAAGATAGAAGGTGTTTTAAGCGACATAGCTTAGCTGCAGTGGAGTGCTCAAGGAGAAAATAGATGAGGTCTGAAAGGTAAGTTGAGGGCCGAGGGCAACAGTCTAGGAAAGAGAAGGTTACAGTCAGTTCTTGGCCACACAGAGTGTGTCTGGAGGCTCTCTGTTCTTCTTCCTGCCTTTTGGGGACTTAAGAGGTTTCCAACAAAGGCAGAAGACTTCTATTTTGGAAAGTGTTGAATGCTGGAGCACCACACCCAAGAGGTTTCCCGAGTGAGGTTTGCGCAGGGAATGGAGTTCTTGTGCCCAGAGATGAGTGAAATGAAGCTGAGGTCGAGGAGAGCTGGCAGTAGCTAAAGGTCCTCCCATGTGCGTTATATTCCGGCACTGCAAGGAACTCTCCATTCTCAGCCCGGGGCAGATGGTATGTGAGCCATCTCACTTGCCAAACGGGGGAAACTTCAGGTCACAGCTCACTACTCTGCTTCAGCTCGTACCTCTCTGTACTCCTCTAGAGCCAGGGTTATTCAGAATTTGACTCTACCCACCCATCGCCGTGGCCTGTTCACTTCAGTCCATGCTGGTTTCTATCCGTGTGGAAACTGCTTTTGCGGAAGTTCGCAATTTCCCTGTTGCCGAATCCAGCGGACACTTGAGAGACACTAACCTTTTCAGTAATATTCTGTGTGGTTTACAGCTTCCTCTTGTCTTCAGTCATCCCCATCTTTTAGTTTCCATTCTATTTTCCCAGCTATTCTGTACCACAAAATACAGCTCACCGGAATATTACCCTTCTCATTTTGTGCTGCTCTGGGTAATTTCGTATATCACAGTGGTAGGAGGTGACCTGTGGCAGGTGATAGGCAGCCAACTCTAGGCCAGGTATGTGTGTCTCTGCACAATTTCCATTTGGCTGTGAGAAGGACATCCCAAGCTGAAGGGACCCACACCTGAATTCTTGATCTCCACTATAGCTGTCATTTAGAATCTGCACCTCCACCGTCCTTTCCAAGTTGGAAATACTTCCACTCCCTAAAGTACTCAAGCTAAAACATCTGTGTGACACCCCAGATTTTTCCCCACATGTCCAATCCATCATCAAACCCTACAAATCCCATTTGGGGGATGCATCTTTAACCCAGCCACCACTTTCCATAGTCATTACTACCATCCTGGGACATGGCACCATCTAACACCCACTCCTGCATGGGCTTTCTAACTGAACTCATCACCTTTTTGCCCTCCCTCTGGTCTGTTACTCAGGCAGCAGGCAGAGTGATATATTCAAAGCATAGATGCTATCACTTTCTTGCTTAAACTTTTTAGTGGTTTTCTATCACAATGGGGATAAAATTCTAAAATCTCTTCCCATTCAGATTTTTTTTTGAAGACAGGATGGTCTCACTAAGTCACTAAATTTCTAAATTCCCCCAGGCTGGACTTGACCCTGCAGTCCTCCTGCCTCAACCTCCCAGAATGCTGGGATTTAGGAATGTGTCTCCACACCAGCTTGAATTCTGTTCTTAAGCCATATCATCCTTCTCCAGTTCTTCAGAGGAACTAACTTTATCCCAACTCAGAACTTTTCCACTTGCTGCTCGCTGTCTGAAATGTTCTTCCTGTCCTGTTCTAGACCTAATTCATGTCTGAGTTACCCCTCGTAGAGGCCACCCCAGTTTGAGTTTAATTAAGATCCTCATGTTCTTCTCTTTCATAATGCTCTGTTCTTTTACTTGTAGTTCATGAGGATACAATGTTTTAAAATATATGGATGCTGCTAGACTGTGAGTGCCGTGGAAACAGATATTGTATCCATTTCCTTCTGTACTAACTGTGCCTAGACTAGAGCAGATGTCCAATAAATATAACTGGATAAATGAATTATTTTTATGACTCGAAATAGTCCATGTTCTCTTCAACAAATCATCTTTTCAAAGTAGCTTTTCATATTAACCCGAAGCCTGACCCACAAAGCTCTTGAGCTCTTGACACTCCAGCGGTTGCTTAGCACTAACACACACAGTTTAACGCCACTGTGGTTTTGGGTCCATTCTGTTCTGAATTTCTTTATCAGGTGGTCTGCTTCTCAGTGTGTGCTTCCTCCATCTCCTTGCTGGGCTCTGTATTCCAGGACTGATATGCAGCAGACACCAAAGTTTCACCATCATATCCCCCACCTGCCATAAAGTAACATTTAGTGTTCACCCAAGGAAACATGACGTCCAAGCCTTGTAACACCATTCCACATGCATCATGAACTCTGCGAATCCCAGACTTTGCCTGGCAGAGTCATTTCCTCCTGAGCTAGTCTTACCTTCTTGTTACGAGGTACATGCTGCTGCTGGTCATAGAGCTGCCTCCTTGGAGCATTTTGCTCTTCAGGACCAGATTGGCCCAGCTGTCCAGGGAACCTGGTGAGTCTCCAGATCACTTGACCAATACCCATGCCTCCATTTCCATTATATGCTTGTCAGGAGGCTCATAAGTTGGAAAAAGCCAGTGCTGCTCCTAGCCAGAAATACTGGGGACCCTGTCTAGAGCATCAGGTAGGAAAGCAGGATCCAATTCCCTGCTACATGTCCCGAGTGCCCTTGAAGGATACATGCTAACCCTTTTGCCTCTAATCTCTTCCATCTGCAAAAGAGGAGCAGCAGAGGATTAACTGGTCTTATCAGGGAAGCATTAAACTCACTGGAGATTAAGCACAACTCCAGAGTTGTAGGGGGCTAGAGGGATGGGGAGGAGACAAATGGTTAGGGAAGAGGTAGAAGCAAAGAAAGGGAATAAACAAGGTGTGGCTTGTGCCAGTCTGCAGGCGTACCTGCGCACTGAATGGATTGGGGAAAGCAGGGACAGGAGGTGAGCTAAGAGGGCATTAGACTGCAAGGTACTGGTGACCTTCGGCACAGTTGTAGGGGCAAATGCCATGTTCTGGGCTAAGTTTGCAGAGGCATCAGGTTCCATGTTAAGAACGAAGCCTGGCAATTGATTGAGGAATGCAAAATCTGGTATGGCATACACGGTTCCAAATACCCCATGCCCCTTTTCCTCTCTCTGTGTCTACTCTGATCTCATCTGACCCTCCCAGCCATCCTGGGAGCCATGTACTATTCTCATGCTCTCTTACTGAGGCTCAGCAGGTCAAAGGACTTGCCTGAGGCCAGACATCTAGTAAGTGGCCACACTGGGACAGTAAGCCTTGCCTTCTGACCCTGTGTCCTTTGCTCTACACAGCTGCAGCTTGACCTGTGATGGGAGAGGACAGCCCTCCATTCATGCCAGCACCAGAAACCCTGTTTAAATATCCCTGGTCTGAAATGATCAGATGAGGGAGTTTTTTGTTTCTGTTTTGTTGTTATTTTTGTTGTTGGAACATTTGTGTATGGGGGGAAGACTCATGTCTAAGCATGGGATTCATTTGTGTTTTGAGCTTAGTATATTCATAATTTTAAATAAAAATTTAAACAGCATTTTTAGTGTGCCTGCAGGTCAACTGTGATAAGGCAAGTACAGAAGTTCCACTTCAGTTATCATGTTGGTGGAGTTTGAAATTTTTTGGGTGTTGGAGCATCTCAGATTTGGGTTTTCATAGTCACTTAACCTATAGTCATCACTGTGGTAACCATAGTCCTATGCTCTTTAATTCAAAGCTTCTTGTGGGGAAGTTCACAGTTGACCAGCGGCCCTGCCTAGGTGACTCTGTAGCTTCCTTCTTACCAGCGTCCTCCCCTTCTCCACTTTGGTCCACTGAGGAGAAAACTTGTCACATTTACTGGGTGCCAGGACTTTTCTTGTGTTAATATTAAACAGGAAGTGGCTGTAGTTTAGAAGTGGGTTATTATGGACGTTTTCGAGACAAGAAATAACAGGAAATTAGCAGTGGCAGAGAATTCTGGTGAACACTCACCTAGAGGCAGAGCCTAGGTGTTGGTGCCCAGGGTCCCTGGGAGGGTGGAAGCCTGCACACCTGCAGCAGAGATGCCACAGTGTGGGATGGTCCCCCATGTGGGCTGTCCTGCCTGTCATTCTCACTGGTCTAAATCAGTGTGGTATTTAGGATAGTTCTGGAGTTGTTGCCATGGATTTCTGTAGAAGGGTGTGACTGTGCATGTGACGGAAGAGTTGTCCCCATCAGGGAATGCCCAGGGAATCTGGGAGGTGCTGCTTGGGAAGGAGAACACATGAGCGTACATTAAAGTTGTGCTCCTCCCGTTCTGCTGGGTGCTCTGCAAACACGGCCTCATGGAGATCTGCCCATGAGTTTCAGCAGGCTCAGTGCCTGGCTTTGGAGCCAGGAGTCTGTTTCTAATGGACAGCTGCAAGTCCCAGGAAGGAGGCTCTGTGAACTTGCTCACAAGATAAAGATAATGAACTTAGCTGTACTGTTTTTCTCTAATTTGCATAGTTCCTCACTGCTTGGAACAGAGATCATGAATCTGAACCTCTGCAAATTTCTCTGAGAGTGGCATTAGTGATTAGCATTAAGAGCTGCAGCTTTGTGGGAGAGTGGGAGCAAAGGCCGCTAGGAATGAACCCCATCTGTGCTGAGGAGCTCCTTCCCTGGGAGCAGGGGTGCTGTGCCCTCCTCTAGCTATGTTGGGCTGTAGGTTGTAGCCATGGGAGCGTCCCTTTGGCCATGCCTCAGCCCTGGAAGGCAACTGTGGATCCCAGTAGACAGTCACCCACTCAGGTACTGCCTTTGGAGCTCTGTTTGTCTCTCAAACTCTGGGTGGATGACTAGGAGGGCAAGGAGAGCTCTTTGGGCATATTTCTGGCTCCCCAGAATCCTTGTACTCTCCTTGTATCCAGGCCCCCAGACGACCATGTTAGCTGCATGGACCCTACTCCCTCCTTAGATTCTGGGATGTGCCAGTTGGAGCTGTTCACTTTGTAGTTGAAGATCCAGCTGCTGGCTCTTGTGTCAGAAGACCTGGGTTCCTGTGCCTGCTCTATGACCCTTGGCAGGTCCCATAACAATTCAGTGTCTAGTTTGCCTCTACATAAAGGGCAATAATAAGATCGGTTCTGTTTCCTACAAGATTTACTGTAATGTGCCATTATTTTTATTATTACAGAGCTTGTTACTAGAGGGTAACTCTGGATCAGCTCTAAGGAACAGGGAGGTTATAGCTATGGCCCTGCAGCCATCTTGGGCATAGAAGCTCGCAAACACTGGAGAGGGTCTGTGGCATGCAGTTTCTCCCCACCCCACCCCCCAAAAGCCTCACTGGGAGCTGGGAGGGAAGAGAAAGGCTTGCTTTGCATCTATGGAACCAGGCCTGTTCTTCCCTCGTACTAGGGGGAAAGTGAGGGAGGGACCCCATCCCACCTGGAACTCACCCTCTCAGCTTTGTTCTAGGCAGCATGCAGGACTCTGGCTGCTCCTAATCCCTGGGCGTCATGCCTGCAATTTAGCCACATCCTCCCTTGGTCACAGTATCAGTCAGGCCTTGGAAGGAGCTGCATTGTGCCCAAGGCAAGGACTTGTGACAGGGCCGTACTCGAGCTTGTAAGCCACAATGTTCATGCTTAAACAAGTTGGGTAGGTTTTTGCTCAAGGGGACAGATGAGAGTAACACCTGAAGTCATTTATGTCAAAAACTCTCTTTAATATATTCTTTCCAAGTCCCTTTCACAATTTTGTCTCTTTGTAAGAGGTCCTTGGGTAATTAACCACACGATTATCATGAAACACATTTAGGGCAACAGTTGTTCTCCATTTTAGATAAGGAAGCTGAGGCCCAAAGAGATTAAATGATGTGCTCAAGGTCATCCTGGCAAACACTGGTAGAATCAGGCCTGGTGCCTGGGCCTCCCGCCTCCGGCTCCAGTGCCCTCCTATGCCAGCCACATGGTCAGCCAAGCAGGGACTGTTGTTGGGAGTCCAGAGCTATGTTCATAAGCCCTCTCGGTCAGCCAGCAGGTGGGCACATTTAGGGACATCATTTATGGCTTTTGAAGACAACAGAGGGAAGAGAGGACCATCTAAATGTGTTTAAACTGAAAGCAAATTTTCAGGCTGTCAAATTAAGACAAAATAAATAAGGTCATTTGCCAGCTGATGGCCCATCAGCGGGGCTGCTGTGTCGGTCCCATCTTGGAAGCCTCTGCTGGCTGTGCTCCTGGGACCTGACCTTTCCCAGCTGGCTCGTGGACTCATGTCAGGCTGAGGCCCTCAGAATCTGTCAGAGGTCTGACTAACAGAAAGCAGTAAATTGACATCCTCAGTCAGCAGTCTCCACAGCATCCTGAAGGGACAGACAGGCCAGTGCTGCCAGTATGGGTGGTGGCAGGGACAGGCTGAGAGAGCTGCTAGCAACAGGCAAATTAGAGGTTACTGTGCCCTGCTCTTTTGGGAATGAGGAGGTTAGGAACTGGGATGTGTGCGGAAAGAGAGACTGACAGGGTCTTGGACATGCTGGTCTGTGAGGTCAGGACCTTCCTTGTCCTGAAAGCCCTGCCATTGAGCCACTATTCCAAAATGGCAACCTCCACACCTGAGCTGGGGCAATTCCTTCACAAACAGATTTTTTTAAATGTCTCAACTATAGTGATACTTCAGTTGTCAAACAGCTCCAAGGTCGAAATTTCCACTACTCAAAACAGCAAAGTTCAAAAAAATTCTGCTTTGTGTTGGTAACTTTGCTCATAGTCAAACTGAAAGTCTGACTTGAAAAAATATATATGGGCTGAGAGCGAGTCACATGGCACATCTCACCTCAGACACTAAGGGGTGACGCTTCAGTCTAAGTGCCACTCTCACCCAGACAACATATAGTGCCTGTGTTAGTATGTTAAAACATTTGTCATTGTGTGCTTTTTTTGTGTGCTTTATTTGCATAAAATATTGTAACTGTGGCTCCAAAGAAAGTTAGTGATACCAGCAATAAAGCTAAGAAGAAAACTGTGAGAATCATGATAGAGTTAAAGAAAGAAATCATTGCTGAATTTGTTTAAAGCCTTGGAAAAATGAATTTATAAGTGTAATTTTTAGGGCCTCAGAACGAATTATTTGGTTTTCCGTTATTTCTTATGAGAAAAATATGTTCAGTTCTCGAACTTTTCAGTATTTGAACATAAACTTGGAACAAAATGAGTTCAACAACTGAGATAGCACTGTATTTGAAAATCTGTTCTGAACTTCCGTGAGCCATTTTCACTTTTTTTTTACCCTCCCGAGGGTGAGAGAGTTGTGCCACCAAACTAAACCCCAGCTCCTACTGAAAAGATTTTCTTGGCCTTCAAAAATAAAGATCTTGTCTTTTGGGGGGATACCTGTACCCTCTGAACGATGGGTGGGTATCTATCTGTTGATTGTCTTTCTCCCCATGGACTCATAAGCAACTTAATGATAATAATGATAAAACTATCTGTTGAACACTTAATTAGTGCCACATGCCTCCTTATGCATAGGCTATGGAGTAGGTACCACTGTTATTTCCTCATATTAGAGATAATGCGAGGGAGGCCAAAAGAGGCTGGGTCGCACGCTCAGCATTACCTAGCTAATTAGTGACAGAGCTGGATTTAGAAAGCAGATCAAACTAATTCCACCGACTCCTTATGATGTTATACGGCCTCAAAAGGTTAGACAAGTGAATGTGCCAGTGGATGAATGGCTTGGGAGACTGCCTGGTGTTTGCTTTTGTCCTTGCCAAGATCTGGGGAACAAAGAGTTCAAATCAAATTGGAAATGACCAGCCTCCTCGCCTCCCAGCTGCCTGGCTCAGCCAGCTGGTCAGGATCTGCTACTAATGAGACCGGGGTCTTAGGATCATACCCAAGGGACTGTCTGAGTGCCCAAGTCAGTATTCTTTGCCCTTGCAGCACCCCCACCAGTGACTACTGCCAGCTCACAGTCACAGCAGGGTTTAAAGAGTAGAGAAAGAGCTCAAAAAATGCAAATGGTGGGTTCACAGGATCATCCTGGACGCAGTGGGCGTTGGGTGGTATAGGAAATCCTCTGGCCCAACTACCTACTTTGCAGATGGAGATGCTGCACATGAGTGAGAGAACCAGGACTCAGACCTGAGTCCCTGCAGCCCCACAGCCCGTGCTCTTCACCACTGCTCACTCTGCGGGTCAGGGCCGAAGGCCCCTCAGTCTGTGGAGCAGCAGTCAGTGGCCACCATCTCCTGTTTTCCATTACTGTCCCACCTTCTTTGCTGAGAGTCCAGGTCTTCAGGCAGAGATGGCCACCTGCCTGAGGGGAGCGCAGTGTACAGCACAGGCAGAGCCCATCCCTCAGCAGCACAGAGGGGAGCACAGATCAGCCAAGGAAGATCGGAGACCAGCCAGTTCCCAGCGTCCAGACGCTGTGATGAGCAAGCTAGAAAGCAGAGGGTCTCCCCAGAGACACCCATCACAGATGGCAGGAAATGGGAGGGCTTGGCAGCTGAGAGAGGAGGGATGCATGAAGAAATTGAGATTCGGCCGGGATGCTCCACAACCCAGACCCCTGTTCTCCACCCTCCTGCCCTTCCTCCCACCCAGCCCAGGTGCCGATGGTAGGCATAGGCCTCCTGGCCCACTGCCCACAGGCAGGCATGGTATCCTCATGGCCCCTGGCAGTTCCAGAGGAAACAAGATCCAAGTGGTGTCAAAGATGACAGGTTGTGAGGGTGACAGGGGCCCTCCCCTGAAAGCAGGGCTCAGCTGAGAGGCCCCAGAGAGCAGAACAGATGGGGAAAGTCTGAAAGGGATATCCTAGCCACCTGAGGACTCTGTCTCTGCTATGGCTTTTAGTTGAGTTTCACTCTATTTATTTTTCTGCTTTATTTCTTTTTTGTTAAGGAGGCACTTTAGCATCAGGGCTGGTCTACTTACTCTAAAGGAGGAGCAGGAGAGAACAGGTCCAGCCACCCCACATTTTGCTCTGCACTCACTGGGATTTGAGGCAGGTACAGAGGAAGGACGGCAGAGGGGCGCACATACCTCCGAGCAGCCTGCCACCACCCCTGGCTGTCTCTCCCTAATGCCACTGTCTTTGTGTCGCTCCAGGCTGCCTCTCATGAAATCCAGGGTGATGTCCACCCTCCCCTTATATGGTCCCATTCCAGCCTTGCTTTCCATCCTGAAGTTTGCCCTAGTTCCTGCCATCTCTGGAGACCTCCTTGGATGAGGAGGAGGCATCTTGAGGGTTCCTGGCCAATTTGGGCCCTCACTCTCATGCCACCTGCCTGTAACTCTCAGAGCTCTCGATGCCTGTCTGATCAGCCCTGCTGCCTGATTCTTCAGTGTTGTCAGGCTCCTGTCTGTCTTTGTCAGAATCTACTTGTACAGTGTCTGTGTCCATCTGGATAGTTAACCTATCTGATTTTGAGATCTCTGCCTTTCTTGGGCCACTCATCCTTTTAGGCTGGTGAGCTTTAGCCAGATGCTTACCCCCCGACCCCTGTTCTCATGGATCCTCCAACTTGTAATTGGTTCCCTGTCTTGGGTTCACCCAAGTTGGAGAGACAAACACAGAGAGAGTCACAGCTGAAAGACAGTGCTAACCCTCACCCTAGAATCAGTGTCCCCCCCCCTTTTCCCGGGAGCCACGAGCCACTCTGTCCTCCATAGTCCCTCCAAATCTGGCTGGGCTGCTGCTTATAAGTGGGTCTATGAAAGAAGATCAATTCACAGGTGATCTTCAGAGAAAAATACTTGTGACTTAAAGGGGCAACTAAACTGTAGTTCTAGCTGTCTGGTGAGGAAGCCCAAACACAGTTCAGACCAGAGCACTGAAGACTTTCCTAAGCAGGTGGGATCTAGAATCCAGGGAGGGTATAGGGAAAAGGAAAAGGAGATTGATTCGGCAAGCATCGAGGGCCAGTTCATTCAAAGTGAGTCTGTAGGAAAGAGTGGGTACAAAAGAAGCTGAAAAACATGATTTACTGCCCTTACCTTCTTGGTACTATCAGAAAGGCCTGCATGTCAAGAGCAGATCCTGAGAGGTGAAAACGGTATAATTAATGGGGTGCAGACAGAGCCAAGGGAAGCCACAGTCAGCCTGCCTGACAAGCCCACACAAACTCTTGACCTTTTGTCCTGTCCTTCCAGTTGTGAAACTGGAAAGCCCAAGCAGGGTTGGTGGCAGCTCTCATCACTATTCCTGGTACCCAGCAATAGCTACCCGCCATAACCTCATCTGCCGCAAAGCTCCCTGGGAAGCTGTCTTCAGTCTTGAGATGAGGGAATGGCTTCAGCTCTTAATGAAGTTCCTGAGAGGGAAGAGAGGGTGGGAGCCAGGAGACTAGAGTGGGCTTCTGCACCCTGGGTGGGCCTCCTTCACTGGCCAGTGCCTGAACTTCTGGGCTCCTTAGACTTCTCTGAGACAGGCTGTCCTTTGAGAACCAGAATCCCAAGAGAATACGGACCAACAGTGTACCTGTGGGCTTGTTCCATCACAATAGAAAGGACTTTCAAAGATGGAACTGTTGCATAAGTAGACCAAGTGCCAGACCCGCAGGAAAGTTGACCAAGAGGGGCACATGTGGATTTGGGGCTAAAGGACCCCTTTCTCCCACAGGAACTACCAAGCCCTCAAAGATGAATAGAAAGGAAGAAGTATCATTTGTCTGCATCGTAAAGCTTCTGTGGAAAGCCTTCCTGTTCACTTTTAACCTTAGGACTCGTACACAGTTACTTTTTTTTATGAAGCAGCAAATTCTCTGTAGCCAAGGTGTAGAATAGTTGAGTGGGCTGGCCCCTTAGGCAGAGTCACTTGGAAGCAGCCATCCTGGGGGTTGTTTGTGAGCACCCAGAACCCAGGATGGTTTCTTCTCCACTTATTTAGCTCCCGATTGAGGACTCACAGGCGAGGTGCCCACACAGGTTCCTCCTGGAGAACCTTCCACAGGTGGACAGGCTCCCACTGCTTAGCAAAGAAGAGCAGGGGTGCTCCTGGATCAGAATACGGGGACATTCCGGGCTTCATTCTGAGAGGGAAGGCCTCGTTACTGTGCCAGGAGATCCTTGCTAGGTTGCCTTCAGCAGCTAGTGCTTCCTCATCAGAATTAGGGTCTAGAATTGAACCCTGTAACCATGACTTTCCACAAAAAGGAAATTTTTCATGCCATCCTCCAAAAGCAAAGATACTGAAAAATATTGTTAGAAACACCTGTGGTTAAACTAAAGCAGAATAACTAGAGAGAAAGAAGTAGGTGGGGCAGTTGGGTCGTCTTCAAGAGCTGGGAGTATCCAGAGTTCAAGAGCAAAACCAATTTATAGAGTAATGTTGAACTCCTGACCTGTTACAATTCTACATGCAAATGTTTTCAGTGTCAAATTCTGCTGCTTGTCTGATACCATCCTACATGATCCAGCACAGAGCTGAGGTAAATCTCCCCAGCATGCAGCTCCCTGGTGAAAATTAGCTTCTATACTAGATCACAATCTCAGTTCTTGGCCATACCATCCAACTGCTACAATTCTGATTTGCTTTTATGTGTGCTTTAAAGGAATCTGTGTTTCTTATGTGCATAGGATCAAGCTTGTTAATTGTGTTGTGCAAATTGTTCTGTACTCTTCATAACTGTTTATCTGCTTGATCTATCAATTATTGAGCAGGTCTGTTGAAATCTCTCTCTGTGTTAGTGTGTGTATGACTGTCCTTGCAGTTCTTTCAGTGTTTTCTTCATGCATTTTGAGACTGTGCCTGCTTAACCTCTTGAGTTTTCAGTTTGCTCTTCTTTTTTGACACCCAGGGATTTATTTTGGAAACTGAAAATGTACCTTCAAGAATAAATTTCGTAGTAGGGATTCTTCCAAGGCATTTAGTTTAATGTTGTTTGCTTACTAGATTTGTCTGTTCCTGGATATAAACAGAAGTAAGCTTTTAGTGTCTACTCTTTCAGATTTGAGAGAATGTCTTCAAAGAAAGTTGCCTGTCCAGGCAAAGCTCTTTGATTAAAAAGAAGAAGAAGAACTGAGGTTTCTTTGCACTCAGCTGTTAGGGGTTAAGAGAATGCCTGAGGTACTGTGAGGGTCTTGGGTCCAAGGCCAAGGACAGGCAGTCCAGCAAGGGACCCGTTGTGTATGGGCACAGCCAGGATACTGCTGCCTCAGCAGACCTGGTCTCTCTAAGGTGTCCTACAGGACTCTGCTGAGTGAGTAGGCCTTTGTTATCCACCTGTACACCCTCTAGGGCTTTGACTTTCCCCCAGCAAGCCAGAAGGTTCTTCCAGGAGGAAGCTGCATTCCTAAGATGCCTCAAGGCCCTCCTGAAGCACAGCATCCTGCAGTGTCCCTCTGCAGCATCAGAGAAACACAGAAGCTGACTCCAAGTTTCCCTGCACCTGTTTCCTGGCCTTACCCCCAGGGCTCCTTTTGCACTGGCATTTGGCTTCTGGCAGGCAGTAGCTTATTGGCTTCCTTCTCTTCCAGATGGCTCTGAAAAAGACCAGCAGAAGGTGGGAGGTAGCAGGTGGGACCAGGAGGCTAGAAGGTACTACCAGGGACCCCCAAGAAGGTACACATGCCTTGTGTCACCTGGGCACTAGGCGGGCTGACTCTAGAGGTGGTAGTGGAGCATGGGGATTCCCTGTGTAGAGCTGTTCTGGGGTACAGAGATCTCAAGGTGGTCAGGTCCCATGAACCTAGAATCTACAACAAAGGGCTCAGCTAGGATTGCAACACTGACAGAAATGCTTCTATGTGTGTTACTTCTGCTGCCCTTTATACCCACTGTTAGAGATGTCATTATTGTTCTCTATCGAACAAGTGGGAAAACCAAGTCTCAGGAGCTGAGTTAATTTGGCAGATTTGCACAGCTAGGAAGTGGCCACACTTGCCATCTAATTCTATATTGATTGCTCCTTTTAAGAAGCTGATACTGGAAAGAGAGAAAGTGATAGAACCTCAGAAGCTGAAAAGGGCTTGGAGATCCCAGGCCAACTCCTTTATTTACAACAGGCAAGAAAACATGTTAAAAAAAATGTAAGTGGAATTGCCTAAGTTTATCTAAAAAGCTAAAAGACCTTCAGAGAGTGGAGTTTATTTTAAAATATCTGTTTTTAAATAACATTTTATTCAGCAAATTTAATTTTTAGGAATGCATTTCTATGAGAAACTCATTGCGTAGTGGAATGACAGTCAGCAGGAATGACAGTGCCCAGCCTAATAGGCAGTTGCATAGGAGCAAAGGATCTGGACCCCCATTGACAACTGAGCACCTTGGTTCAAAGTGGCAGAATGGGTTGTCTCCTCCTTCATTTCCATTTAGTTCCCATTAGGAATCTGAGTTGCACCCCACCCACCCACCTGACTGTTGGATAAATTCTTTCCTAAGGCAGATATCCATCACCTAATAGGAACAAGATAAATAAGAGATGCTAGGTATTTACACAAATTATAACACACTTAAAGCTCATTTAAATTTGAATTACTTCCATTTCATGCATTATGAAACTAAGGCTCTTGGAAAAAAACATGTAATTTGCCCACACTTACAGTGCTAGAATCAGAACTTAACACCAGGTTCAAAGATTCCCAAATCTGTGCTTCTGACCACCATTATCATGCATACAGATGCTTCATCTAAAAGAGAAAAATGTGCCTTAGATTCTAAGTAGGGCTTGAGAAAGCTGTCAACAGGAAATGATTGGAACTCCTAAAACAAAACTGTTGTAGACACTTATGAAACTGCAGCTGTGTGACAGGCACTTTGAGATTTTATCTGTAAGCCAAAAATTCTAAAATACATTATCAGAGAATTGAGTTCTTTGAGTTACCAGCCTTTGGGGCCCCTTACAGCTAACTCACTTCGAATTCCTGAGGTTGCTTCCTGGGTAGACCGCAGACCTAGAGAACCATTGTTATCATTCAACTCAGAAGGTAGTTCAGCAGGAGGGCCGTACCACAGTGGGACGAACATGGGGTTCAGAAGCCACCAATCCCCAGTCATTGCCCTTTACTTCTTGATGGGAGACAACATATGAAAAAACATGGACTCAGGAGCCTTAATACATAGATTCAAATCCTGTCCCACCACTTAATAGCTGAGTAACTTCGGGCAGATTAACGTCTCTACCTCTGCTTCCCCACCTGTAAGAAGGGGTAATACATGCACTACTTCATGAAGTTCTTCAGAAGATTAAATGAGTCAGCATTTATAAAGTTCTTAAAATAGTGCTTGGAGCACTACAGGCAAAAGGTTTATGTTAAATTCTTTAAAAATGGATGAACAAATACTTATTGAATATCTGGAATGTGCCAGGAACTGTGCTGGGAAATTAATCATACTATGAAAAAATAGTGTGACTGTGTTACACCCACTAGTACAGCAGAATCGGCCAGGCTGGTAAGCACCCAGGTGGTCTGTATTGTGCCGAGTCCACTGTGGGCTTCCTGGTCAGGGAGGCATGGAAGCCCAATAGACCAGTAAGACTGACAGTACCATAAAATGCCTTTTCATCCAGCCTGCTGCAGGCAAAACTGTGCCAGTTACCGAAGCATCCTTAGTGGCTCACACTTGGTCATCCTTCAGTCTCCATTCCCAGAGAAGGGCTGGCGTGAGCTGTCTGCGATCAAGAGAGGACCTCACTGTGCCTCTGGCTTACTGATCCCCATGTACGGTGGGAGTTATTATCCTGGCATTGACCCTGCTTTTCATCTCTGAAAGCGCAGCATGTTAGGTCTAGGACCTTTCTGGCCATATTGGCCACACCCACAATCAGGCTTTCATGTCCTGGTCTTCTTGACCAGATTACTCTTCCCTGTGTCCATTGCTGCCCTGCTGAGCTGAGCTGTTCCCTGAGCATCTCTTCTAGGCTGAAGTTCTTTCTGTTGTCTCCTCCTAGACCTGGTCTCTCCTAAACTTCAACCAGGGAAGAACCAAACCCAGTACTGAAATCCGTGGGGTTAGGTTCTGAGCTTACCATTGTAGGACCCTGATGGGTGTGCGTGTGTGTGTGTGTGTGTGTGTGTGTGCGTGCTAGGTGGCATGGGATTCTAGGATTAGACCTACAAGAAGAGATGATGGTAGGTCATTATCACAAAGTGCTAAACTGAGCCCAAACACTGGATCCTGAGAGAGGGGAAGGACCTAAAGCTGCCAAAATAAATAAGCCCAGGATAATCCCTACCAGCCAGAATGAAGTGGACACTAATGCTCAGGAAGCAGTTGCTAACTTTTTTTTTTCCAGGGGTGGGGGTTACTGGGAATTAAACCCAGGGAGCACTGAGCTACATCCCCAGCCCCTATTTTTAATTTTTTTTAATTTTGACACAGGTTCTTAATAAGTTGCTGAATTGCCCAGGCTGGGCTTGAACTCAAAATCTACCTGCCTCAGCTTTCTAAGTAGCTGGGATGATAGGCACGTGCCACTGTGCCCGACTCGGTTTCTACCTTTGTGGAGAGGTTGACTAAGATGTCTCCTAAGGTTTATTATCCACGTGTTCACTTTACCATCCTACTGGCCTTCTGGGTTCGGAGATTGAGCATCAGCTGAATGTACGTCCCTGACCCACTGTATACTCTCAACCTCACCGTCCCTTTTCTGAGTCATCTGGGTCCCTTCATAAGCAGCCCCAGGCCCCCCAGATAATTTCATGTCTTTCCTTGGCATTGTTGAGCTCTGACCTCGGATCGATTGCAGCCCAGGTACAGGTTACAGAATTTCCCCTGCCGCTGGTAACCAAAGACAATTTTCCATCCCGCGCATTCTCCGAAGGACTGCATCATCCTAAGTAGCCCGTGAGCAGCTCTTTAGTAATTATTTTACTAAACATGTTTTAAGGTTCACCTTTATACCAGCTTCTGTTTTAGGCATTGGGTGGATTGAAAATCAATAAGTTTAATTCAGATGTAGAAAAAAATGACTCAGATCCTAAATAAATATAATGGTTATGGTCCCAGGTGCCATAAAACCCTGAATGAAGAATGGAAATTGATCCTTGAGCCATTCAAAAAGACTTTGCAAAAATTGATGCTGGCAGTAAACTGGGACATCTGGCCATTGCACTAAAGACCTAAAGCAGCCCCCTGAATTGTCCCCAGGGAAGATTCTGGACCATCCTATGTGCAGGTAGGGAGACCCTAACAAAGTGATTTCATTCACAGCATTTCCTTTGCTTCCCAAGGTAGCTATGAGAAGGTGGCAGAGAAAGTGTCATGTCTCTTCTGCACGTGAAGAAATTAAGGCTCTGAGAAGTGATGTGACTTGTCTAGGGCCAGAAGGAGCAGACAAAAGACTAAAAAAGTATCTTCTGACTCGCTGTCTGTTATTTGTGCGCTCTACCGTCCTATTAGCCTTCAGGTTCTGAATTTGAGCATCAGCTTAATTTGCAGCCAACCAAGGAAAAGTCACCTTTCATTTGGGAAACTTGTATGGATGGGCTCCATGTAATGCCAAAAATGTGTCTGGCTTGAGCTTGTCCTTGATCGTGTACAGATCCAAGCCTGGATGTTTTGCTGACTCTCTCTAAGATAACGCACTGTGGTGTTAGAGTCATAAAGCGGCTAGAAGGGAATTGGGAAAACATGACTCATCCCTTCCCCTCCTCTGCGCAACCCAGACGCAGGTGAGTGTCCTGTGCCCTGCAGGCCCTTCTGTGTTCCTGTTGCCCATGAGAAGCCTTCTTTCTTGTGGAAACTACAGGCAAAGCACCAGCCCTTCATAGACCTCTGCAGGCTGCCCTGGAAGACAGGATGCCAGATGCACGCTGGGAAGACTGGGCTTCAGCCCAGGAGTAGGATGAGAGGATGCAGACTCGGTGTAAAATCCTGTCTGGGTACCATGTTTGGGGTACCTCTGACTTGCAAAGATGGACTTAATGGGAGCAGCTTTAGTGGAAGAGATGCTGCTCCCCTGCATCTCTGGCTTCCTAGGTCTCTGGGACCCTTGGACCTTCCAGGTAGCATATCCTTCACCACAAGGGTGGACTTAACCCAATTTGAGGCCATCACCTGGTGCCCCCACCTGTCTTCATGACATGGTTTGAAATTCAAGGAACTGATATGTCCCTTTAAAGCAAAAAGTCAAGTCCAATAAATGATGAGTTCTCCCAAGCCCCATTCCACCTCTGGAAGAAAAGAAAACTTCATTTCATGGATGGGTGGCAAGTGAAGGGGGCTCCCTTTTTATGGTAAGATGAATAGGTGCACCGAGAAGCCTCCGGGAGAGGAACCATGATGAAGAAGAGAGAGGAGTTTCCTCCCAGGAAGAAATGGCAAGTCTCGCCTCCCCTGAGGGCTCTGTAGCGTTGACTGCCGCCCCCGCCCCCAGCCCACTATAACTGAAGATTTTGCCCTGAAGAAAGATAGTTTACACCTCCTTGCTGAAGAAAATAACTGAGGTTTGAGAGATAAACAGCCACCTACTCCTTGCCTGTCAGGAGCCAGCGTACTGTGCACAGCCATGAATGGGGACCTCTCTCTGCTCCCCTCTCCACCCACCCCGCCCACCCTGTTACTCTCGGATTCTTTCTGCTCCATCATGGGGACAGCCAACATTCCTTCTCCCCATCCCTGCCTGCCACTGTTGGAGGGAGACAGATCAGAATTGAGCTAATCCTTTAAAAAATGTTTAATGTTCCTGTGCTTCCCTTGCATAGAAGCAGTTTAAGGGCTCCTGTGATTCGGGATTTAAATCTGTCTCTTTCATTTCCTACAAATTTATTGCCATCTGTTGATTTCATTCCTGTGACACCCACATCACGATCATTCATAAGGAGGCTCAGACCCATTCCTAGCCTTCTCCCTCCCTTCCTCGAAGCTCTTTCCCATCCAAATGCCTGAGCATGGATCTGTGAAAATGCTCACGTGCGTGTGCACATGCACACACACACACACGACAGACTGTCAAGCAGTTTTGAGTTTGATGTTTGGTTCCTAAATAATTCAAAGTGAGCATGCACCAGTCCTGTCATCCCTTTCTTGGGTGCCTTTCCCAGCCGTTTGACCTCTCTTATCATTAGATACTCCTTAATAAAACCACCCTCCTCTTATCAAAGGTGAGTTAGCAGGTTGTGCCTCAGCTGTCCTTCAGCTCCTAAGGGCACCCATTCCCTCCTTGTTCACACACACGCACACACAGACCCTGAGGTTCATAAGGTTTGGGCAAGAACTAAGGAGATGATGCCAGGTGTAGTGATGCACGCCTGCCATCCCATCACTCTGGGAGACTGAGGCAGGAGGATTGCAAGTTTAAGCCCAGCTTGGGCAACTTAGCAACTTGGTGAGACCCTATTTCAAAGTAAAAAAGGGGGCTGGGTGTGTACTTAGTGTGAAGGCCATGGGTTCAATCCTCAGTGCTGTACACACACAAAAATAAAACTACCAAGGTGTACTGTGTGTGCACTGTGCTGGGCATAGGGCTTAGCTGGCATATGGATAAGGGCTTGGTGCATACTATTATGCATGGGGGTGGAGTTTTTGTAGATGCTGGTCCTGTTTAACCTCTTGATCTTCCTCGGATCTGTCCTCTCCATCACTCCCTTAGTGTGAGCCTCACCACCTCTTACCAGCATTACTGCCACGGCCTCCTGACTGGCCTCCTGGCCTCCCTGCCACCCAAACCTGGTCCCCTCCCCTCTACCACCAGCCAAGTGGGCATCTTGGTATATAAATCCGATCATCACACGTGTGTGCGTGCACACACACACACACACACGCCAAAAGCCTCCTAAGGTCCCTCATCCCCGTAAAGATAAAATTCAGACCCTTTAGTGGGTCATGCCAAGCCTCTGGTGACCTGACCTTCTCTGGCTAGGGAACGAGGGACATCTGTAACCTGCCTTGTCTCCCTGTCCCCCCCGGCACCTGGCCTTGAGCCACACAGTATGACAGGCAGCTCCTGACCACTCTGCCTCTAGGCTTTTGCTCACTATTCTCCAGCTGGGGTCACCCCTCCTGCTAGAAGACACCCGTGCAACCCCCAGGAAGCTTCCTGACACCTCCCTACAGTCTGCTTTAGGTGCCCCCTCACTTCCACCGGCCCAGCCTCTACTATATGTCAATAGCTAACACTATCGTGTTCCCTAGAACGCTTGTCCTTTAATCTTCACAACAACCCTATTTTAGATACAGTTATCACTGGCTCCGTATAGGTGAGAAAACTGAGATAGAGTGGTTTGCCCAAGATCTCACAGCTTTTAAAAGCTAGGACGCGAACCCAAACAATCTGACCCCAGATTCTACACCTATAACTGCTGACCTCCCTGGCCTCTTCTACTGTCAACAAAACCCCACTGTCCTCGAACCAAGCTCCTGACCTGAGAAACCATGTGCTGCTCATGTTTGGAGCCTGGAGCTTTCCCGCTGCTGGCCTGCGGCAGGAGCCCAGTTGTTGTTAGTAAAATTAAAGATTAACCCACTTTGGCAGCCGGTTGCCCACACATCATCCCATAAGCAGTGGGCCTCAAGTGTCTTCTGTGTGCTACAGCTGTGGGGCCAGGGGCTTATTAGAAGACCAGGCTCCACCTTGGGGAACTTATCATTTGACTGGAGAGAGAAAACATCACACACATACCTAAAGTAATGACAGTGATTCTTCAAATCACAAGCAAACCGATTTCTTCATTTTCTGGTCAATCCTCGTGTATAAACAGTCTCCCTCTCCTCCCAGCTAGACACCAAGCCCCTCAAAGGGAGGACCAGGCACCCACCATGCCTGACACTCTGTCAGTGCTGGTGCTGATGCAGCACTGAGCCTCCCTGTGGGCTGACACTTCTGCCGCTGCCCCGTGTGCACCTCAGCTGTGCGGTCTTCCCAGGCCTGGGTGGCAGAGATCACCCCAGAAGACGTGAGCATCTGGGAAAGTCCAGGTGGGAAATAGATTTCTAGAGATAAGAATCCCAAGCTGCAATAGACCTGAGTTGTTCAGGACACCAGAACCTCTAACTGCAATCTCACCTCTGCCTTGACAATTGTTTTCCATTGCAAGTCTCCCCTTTTGATCCACCTGGGTATCCACCTCCATAAGAGCAGGGTTGGTCACCACCATGCTGCTCACCTCAGCAGCCAGGCTGATCCTTGAGGATTTGTGCCCAGGACCTCTCGCAGTTGGCATGCCCTGACAGGACATGGAGAGAGCACCACTACTTTGCAGGACCAGCCCCTCCCACCCCCATCATCCAGTGCAGAGCAGCGTCCCTCCTCTGGGTCCAGGGCAGTGTAGTCCGCCTGGCATGGACAGCTCTGCCCTGTCCTTGTGTATGCAGACTTCAGTGCAAGCTGTCAGGAACTGTGCAGCCAAGATGACCAGAGGTGGCTGCCATTTACCTGTCATTTACCCTTTTCCCCGGCCCACCTCGATGTGCTCCTCCATCCCTCCAAGCTGGAACACACTACCCTCCTGTAAAATGGGGATAAACATGCCAGCTCTGCAGAGGGTTTGTGAAGATCCTGTATTTATTCCTTTAACAAACACTTTTTAAGGGCCTGTTATGGGCCCAGCTCACAGCACATGGGAAGAATTCAATTACAGTAGCCTTAAGAAAATCTGTCTTAGACCAAGAACTTTCAAAGCTATGCAGATACACGGAGGAATATTCTACTCTCTTCTCTTAGATGTTAATGATTTGTATGGCTAGGATGTGTGAGGAAAGGAATATCTTACTCGATAAACGTCTTGCTGTGGAGTCAAACCACAGAGATTTTCATGTTCCCAAACCTCCTGTGTGCTCAGCATGGGCACTTGTCCCATCAGTCATCTGTCTCATTGTGGTGTGATACATGTTGACTTATTTCTCCCACTAGAGAGCATGAGGGCAGAGATCAGATTTGTGTACCTTACCCACCGTTGTCCTCAACATGGTGGCGAGTGAGCCCTTCTGAATGTGCCTTCTGCTCACTGGCCCAGCTGTTTGTGTCAGGGAGCATTCCTGACGCATTGAAAGGACTCACTTAAACACTTAATGCCGCTCTGATGAAGCTGTTTTTGCTGACAGAGGCTTTGTTGTCTGAGGCCATCCTGCAGTTGCAGCTGGCCTGGTTAGCTGTGAACCCTGAGCATGTTGCTTAATTTCTCTGAGCTGTAGTTCCTCCATCTGAAAAATGGATGCATTATAGTGATACTTGTCTCGCAAGGTTAAGAGTGAACAGAATTGCGGAAGCTGCTGTATAAACGTAAAGGCTCTTCCTCTCCATAGCGTGGACAGTGGTGGACCAGTGAGCAGGATGGATAAAAATCGTGCCCTCAAAAAGGCTTCTTTGTTGTGTTTTATCATTGAACATTTTCATTGAGAACCTCAGCAAACCATACTGATTGCTAGTAATCAGCTGCTTATCCTAATACTTGCCATCAGGAAAACTGAGGCACATCATGACAACTTATTCAGCATCTGAGGCCTAGCAAAAGGCAGAGGCCTCCTGCAGATCAGAATCCTCATGTATCCCATATGCAGGTGATGGTGCCTCTGATGGTCCCTCCTCTGGCTCAGTCAAGAGGTCAAGTTTCAGCTTTATGCATGGCCCTAGCTGCTGATTCCTAAGATGCAAAGCTTTGAAAGCGTCTACCTAGCTTCTTAGAATTATCATTAATTTCTAGCCCCTAACAGTGTCTGGAGTTTGATTCGTGTGTTCATTCTCACTGTCCAGTCCATGTTGGTGGGCTCGCTGTCTCCCAGTAGGTTGTCCCCTTCTCCACAACAGCAGCAATGCTTAGGTGCCAGTGGTTGGCAGCAGGCTGGGTTGTGTGAACATGCCAAGCACGCAGAGGTCAGGAGCAATGTGACTACTTCTCCAAGACATTTCTAGAAAGTTCCCTCAGAGCTGCTGGAAGGGATTAGGAGCACATGTGTTCTGAACTCTTTTTCTGCTTACTTTTGCAGTCTTCTAAAGAGGTCAGCTGAAGCCTGCTTCCACCCTCCCCCTCATCCTGCATGCTCATTGTCACATCCTACCTCCAAGGGACCCCTAATAATGGTAATGGTTGTTGCTGCCACCTGGCTTCACATCCGGGCCTAGCCTCTTACCTCCACCCCAGAGTAGAACAGCCCAATTCAGCTTTTCATAAGGAAGCAAGAAAACGGGAGCCTTCGTAAAGCTTTTCGGCTCTCTGCTTAGAAGACTGTGCCATGCTGCTGTGCACAGGAAGAGCAGCCTTCAGGATTCAGCGGTCTAGTGAAGGCCTCCTGCACCCTCCTCTGCCAGCTGCATCCCAGATAAGGCTGGTAGTAAACTCAGCCCAAGCAGTTGTGGTGCAGGTGCTCAGATGCTGCTCCCTCCTCCAGGAAGCCTTCATTATCCCCCAAGGCTGACTTACAGGCTCCTTCTCCTCTGTTCTGACATCTGCTTTTTATATCACTATGACCATTTGGTAGAATTTTAATTATTGGCTTGAGTGTCTCCGCAAAACTACAGATGTCAAGTGCAGAAAGACATCTCTTTTTCAACTCCATATCCCCTAAACCCTGTGCAGTTCATAGCACATTTTTTTTCAGTGCTCGTTGAATGAATAATCTGACTGCAGGCTGGGGTGAGGCTCAGTGGTAGAGCATGTGGTAGGCACGCTCAAGGCCCTAGTTTTGATCCCCAGGATCAAAAAAAAATGCATATGAAGTTATAGCAGTTTGGTTTGGGCTCTACTTACTTTAGAATTCTACTACTTATATGGAGAACGTCAAGAAGAGGGGGAATACATTGATTTGGGATTTGTTTTACCTACACATTTTTTGCACCATTTCGGATGTCCTTGATGTTGGCCAGTCTCCCGCTGAGTAAGGCCCTAAGCTCAGCCTTCTCCTTCTAAAATTGCTGCTGTCACTTTGTGGACCCCATTCTCTTATCTGCAAAATGAGAGTGGAGACTAGCTGGAAACATTTCTGGTGTCCCCTGCAGCTCTGTGCTCTGGAACTCAGAGAACACCCCACAAGCCACAGGATATTCTTCACATAATGTTCAGGGAACTGTAAATGTTTTGTCAGGGAAAGAGACGACTCAGGGAATGTGACAGCTGTCTTGAATTATTTGAGGGGCTATCATGGAGAAGACAAAAAGGATTAGATTTTTCTGAGAGACCCTAAGGACTATAAACAAGACCAATTATTAATTCATTCAATAAATATTTTTTGAGTGGCTGCCATATGCCAGGCACTATTTTAGGCAGTCACAAGGCAGTAATGAGGAAAGCTGCCCCCAAATGCTTGCCCCTGTAGAGTTTATGTTCTAGTGAACAATGATTATCCATAAATCCAATGGATAGGAGGTTCTCAGACCCGCAAAATGAGCTGCTGGTGAGCTTTCGAGTTCTCTTATGTTCAAGGATATATTTACTACTTAAAATCCATTTCCAGTGACTGGTTAAGCTAAATGATCTTGTTGGTTCCTTTGAGCCCTACAATCCCGTGAGTCTGAGGCTACTTAACAGGAGTGAGCTGTCTGTTCTAACACCCTTATCCCAAACCATGACCCCCAGTGCTGACATCTCACCAAGAAAGCTGCAGTGAGCTGCTTTTATGAAAAGCACCAAGAAACAATGCTGCAGAAATGTGCGTTGCAGTTCAGGGGAATTGACTTTTTTTGAGGTCACTGCTACTACCACTGAAGAAAGAGGGGTCACGGGGGATAGGAAACTTGGTTGAAGGAGCAACAAAACTGAGTTAGGAGAAAGCAAAGGAGGGCAGGAGAGTAGAGATGATGGGGCCTCAGAGGAGAAGAGTGATGAGCAGGCAGAAGAGGGAGGCAGACCCTGGAGCAGCTGGAGACCCAGGAATGCTGGCCTCACCCTCTCTAGGCCCTGCTGCATTCAGCCTCTTCTTGCAGGAAGTGGGAATCTAGGCTCGGCGTCCCAGGTTCCAGTGACAGGTTCATACGCCATGACCGGGTTGGGGACATCCTACCTGAGAGCAGGACAGAGAGGATGAGAGGGATAAAAGAGGACAGAACAGAAGTCCCACACACTCTGACCTGAAGCATATTTGGAACCAGCTGCCCCCAGGGAGCCCAGACTCTGCTGCTCCTGTAGCCGTGACCCCCTACACACATCCCTCTTCTGCGTGTGCAGGTGCACAGGCAAAGCCTACAGGTGTGGAGCAGATGTAACTGACACGGAATTGCAGGCCGCAGACTCCTGACTTCCATTTTATAGGGCTGGCTATGCTTTTCGGTGTTTTCTCACACATCAATAAAGTCATGGTACAGTGTAGCAAGGACATAGTTCTCCTGGGAGCTCAGAGGCCTGGGATTCTGACATTT
Organism: Erethizon dorsatum; assembly: GCA_028451465.1. Classification (NCBI taxonomy): domain Eukaryota; kingdom Metazoa; phylum Chordata; class Mammalia; order Rodentia; family Erethizontidae; genus Erethizon; species Erethizon dorsatum. The sequence goes on from CM051834.1 coordinate 85,382,294, forward strand.
CGTTTGATTGCCAGCAATTTTCTGAGACAGATAAAGTAGGAATTATTCCCTCTCACCTGCAAGTGAAGAGACTGAGTCACAGAGAGCTCATTTGTCAACAGTTAGAGAGCTGCAACTGGTGTTAGGACCAAGATATGTGACAGTGAAAAGTGCTGGCTTGTAGTCCTGAGTTGTGGATTCACATCCAGCTGTGTAGCTTAAAATGCATCTGTTTTCTGTTACTTAATTTTATTATCTATGAAATAGGTTGGACCAGAAAAAGAAAACGTGGTGGATAGCTGACAGCTTTGGTCCCATTAGTCCTCTCCGTGCCTGCGGCAGACGGCTATCCGAGCGCTGCGTGCCCTCCCCTTGAGCCGGTGACAGCCGCAGAGACCTCAGCACAATACTACCAGGAGCCAGCAGCCTCTGCTGAATGTCACAGTTATCACGTGACATAAAATCGCTTGCCGTTTCTCAGCTGGCTCTCCAGGTTCTTTCCCAGTCTAACATTCTGGGCGTAGGAAAGCAATCTCCTCTCTTTCGGTCCTAAGCTCTCTCCACAGATCATGCTGGAATCTTTCCTCTTCTAAAATGAGTGGGAAAAGTAACAGACAGGAGGATGAGAAGGTCTGGCTGGGTTCGGGCCCCCTTTTGCTCCGCATGAGCTCATTTCCTTGTGTTTAAGTAGAGATAGTGATGAGAAGTAAGGGGATAAGGCAAACACCCACTTTTCCCAACTATAAAGTACAATACACATTCTCTCGGCAGACCTCACTGGGTGCCGTTCTGTGAACTAACGCACAGGAACCTGAGCTCCCCACCAAGTGTCAAGGTCTTCTGCCTCTCTGGAGACTGAGCAGGAGCTGGGACTACTGACCATCAGAGCACACTGTGTTGACTGGCTGTTTGTTTGTTTTCTGTGCATGCCAGGCAAGCATTCTACCACTGAGCTACCATCCCCACCCCACCCCATATTTTTTTGACAGAGTCTTGCTATGTTGCCCAGGCTGGCCTCAAACTTGTGAGCCTCCTGCCTCAGCCTCCCAAGTAGCTGGTTACAACCATGCACCGTCACACAGGGTTGCTGTACCTGTTCTTCATCAGATACCTCATCCAAGGCCAGGTGGCCTGAGGCCTTGGATAGAGACAGATATTTTTTGTCACATAACGTTACCTACCATGAGCCCATTGCTTTCTTCTTTTGGCAGATTTTCCTGTTCCCATTTATTTATCTGCTCTTTGGCTCCTTTGCTCTTTGCTATTACTTAACCGAGAAAGTGATGCTATATTTAGAGGGAGGGAGGGAGGGAGAGAAAGAGGGAGATTGAAGATTGAGAGAGGGAAGGGTCCCGGTTCATCATAACACTAGAAGAGTGAGCTGACGGATGAGGTGTCAGAGATGGCTGTCCTGTTATCCACGTCACTGATCCACTCCTGTGAGCCAGCGCACAGCTGGAAGTCAGCTTCCGTGACCCTCACACCTGTCCCTGCAGGCTCAGGCTTTCCATTACCCATGCTCTGTGAAGATTAATGTGTCATCTTTAAAGCACTTGGAGCTTCTTGGGAAAAGCCATGCTGTGAATTCAGGCATGGCTAAAAGACTGAACTCCTATTAAGTCTCTGACACCTTCCGTGCACCAGAATTCTCACAGCCTTGTCTGTTACATCCTCCGCGTCCTCTGCAAGTGCCCAGCTGGTCCCAGAGACAAGCAGATTACTGGCAGGGCTTGGTTAAGACACTGTACTTAGCACACTGAGAGTACTGGTGAGTGACAAGTCCTCTATAAAAAGGCCTTTTGAAAAGAAGTTTGCCAGGTTTCTACATTCTTTCTGCTCCAACTTGTGCATGCAAGATCCCCTGGGGTTTTCTGAGGTCTTGGGAGACTAGATCTCTTCTTAATATATCACAAACCAACTCTGGACAATAGGTTTTGTCTCTGCCAATGCTAAAATACCTTGGATTATTAATCTTTGTGCCATCTCTGCAAAACACACACAGAATGTGACTGCTTAGAGGAGACGCATCTGGACCTTGGCTTGCCTCACCCCCTTCCATGACAGAGTCATGGTGTTAAGTTAGAGGCACCATGCCTGGGCCTGTGTTGGGGGGTGTCGGGGAAGGAATCCAGAACCACTGAGATCCTGGTGGAAACTCTTCCAGTTGGGATTTCTCTCTGGCTTGGTTTTTCCTGCATCTTTTTTCTCTTCTAGCTGCAAAAGGAGACTTAAGAGCACCATGTGTCTATTCTGCCTTTGCATCTTCAAGGAGGTGGTTTCCACCCAACATGTCCCATGCTACTGGGCTGGGTAAAAAACAACAACAACCAGGAAGCATTGAGGTAATGCAGTGTAAATCTTCAACAGCATGGTGACCCCTGCAGTTCCATCTCCCCACTTCAGATACTGGAGTTGGTAGGCCACTCCCAATGTGCCCCATGGCTGGAGAGCTGTTTCCAGAGTGCTGCACTTTGGAAACAGAAGATTTTTTTTTTTTTTTGAAATGTCCCTACTGTTACACTTTACCTCTATTTTATTCCTACTCCTCAGTCTCAATTTTCATTTTTCTTCTGGGTCAGATATAAATCTTGCCCATATGGTGTCTAAAGAAAATGCCTCCTGAAGTAGGTCCTAGCTGGCAGCCATCTAGAAGGAAGAAAGTCCTTGTAAATGGGCTGAACTTTTTCAGGGAACTTGTTGAAACCTCAAAACTGGCCTAATTAATGTGTTTGCATAGTATTATACCTGTTTTCATTGTAGACTTAATTAGCTTCTTTAAAAATAATTCTTCAGGTGAAAGATGTTAATGGCTTCTCATGCTGCCCTGCTGAGCAGACCCAGAGAGCTTGATAGTTTTAGGCCAAATAAAAGGAAGTAGTACTTTACGCTGTAGGTAGTAAATGTGTAAATCGTTACTCTGAAAAACAGTATGGTCTGAAATTATAAATAGATTCCTAGGAATGAACTTTTGGAGAGAGTCATGGATGACAGATATAAACTGGGTTATTAAAGTAGAGCCCGGGGACGTTCCCTGGATTTTTATAGTTAATATTATGGATGGGTCTCCTAGATGCTCGTTATTCTCATGATGTCCCCCTCAAGGACAGAATAGAAAGTGGTGACTGCTGGTGTGACCTACTGAGCTGTTTTCAAATTGTCATGCTCTGTTTTTATAAGCCAGTTTAGTAATAGTCACTGTACCTTTTTTTTTTTCTTTTTTTTTAATGTTCTGGTTTCTTAAACAGGAACTTCTTCAGGACTGTAAGATGATTTGGAAACGCTCTAGGATACTCAGCCCCAGCCATCACCTGAGCTGTAGTCCTGCCTGTGCCACTGATTGTTCATCCAGGCATGGTTTTTCTTATGCAAGGAAAGAGTACTGGATTAAATGCCCCCTATGTTCCCATTGGTGCCAGTGAATAAATTTTCTATGCAAACTCATTCAGGGAGCCCCGAGAATGAAAGAATGGGCGCAGGGAGGACTGCTGTGCCTTACTTTCCCAAAAGAAAAGTAGAGCATTTTCCCCTTCTGATCTTGAAGGGGTGGTACAAGGAGACCTGTATGAGCCTGAGGAATGCCCTCAAACTCCTTTCCTCTCGACCTGGAGAGGGACCTAGTGGAGAAAGCAGCGATACGGGAGTCAGGCAAATCCACATTCAGACGTGGCTCAGTTACCAGCTGATTCTCAGTCGCCCATTGGAAAGATGGAAATCACACGTGGAACTTGTGGGTTGTGATGAGAGTGAAATGCAGCTGGTTCCTGCTATGGATAAGTGCTCAATAAATGAGAATGTTGAGGAAGGAGAGAGTTGCAGTGCAGGACTATTATAATGGCAAGGTGCTGGTGAGCCACCCTCTGACAAGGAGAAGCTGCTGTGGCTGAAGGAAGTCGTGGGAAAAGGTCGCTGCCTTGACCCCGAAGACCATGTTAGGCAAAGACCTTCTGTAATCAAATGGACACTGGATTCGTGTTGAAAGGCTGATCTCTGAAATTCAGATTCTGGGTTCCATGTTATGGCTAGCTTCTTTTTCTCAAGGTTGCTCAGCTAGACAGATTAATGTTGTTTAAACGTTGCATATATTTTAATAAATCATTGGTAATAGACATTTGTAGAGTTTGAGGAAGACCAAATGATGGGAAACAAAGACATCTTGTGGCTTGGGCTATATTGCTGTCACCTGCTGGTAGCGTACATCTTGGGAAAGTGTGACACGTGTCCTCTCTTCTCCTGAGAGTCCTTGAGGAAGACCAGAGGGGTCACACTGAGCCTCAGGTAGTGCCACACAACTGCAGATCAGGGCACACAGCTGCACAAAGGTCAGCCCTTATTCTTACTGAGAAGGCTGAGAAAAGAATGCTAGGGTCCGGCCTTTAGTGGAAATCTTGTTCTCAGAGAAAGGAGGACAGTCACTGTACTGTTCCCAGCGCCTGCAATCCCCTGGCCCTGCTGAGACACCAACAGTTTAACCACCCATACCTTCTCTCCGTCATGAACATCCACTTCCCCCAACGAATTCTCCATATTGCTGATTCCCGGAACCTGGCCATAGAGTTTGTTCCCACATCCCAGAAGCCATGAACAGGACAGTCACACCCCTCCACACTGCTCTTACCCCTTCCGTCATGGTCCATCTTGGGAAACCAGCAGCTACTGGGATGCAGTCCCATCACATTGAGCTAGTATTGTAAGTGGAGTCGTCGCTTATCTAATAGAAATTTGGAGCCAGAAGTAGCAAAGCTGGCCTTCCAGGTTCACATAGTTGATGTGGTATGTTTTTCATAGTGGTTCCTTTGCAAAAAAATAACTAGAGGCAAGTGGCTTTTGACCTTTGAGACTTTATCCAAACACGAACTTAGTCTAATTAAGTGGAATGATTTGGCAAGAGAGAAGAACAGTTGAGGTTCATCTGTGGGTGGAATGGAGGGACCCTCCTACTGCTGGGCCACGTGGTGCTAGCAGGACGGTGACCTGTGAGACATTCTTTGGTACAGTGGCTAACCTTTATGTTCAAATTACTCCACACACACCCTGTTTTATGCCCTTCACGAACACCTCATTTAATCCTAAACAGTTACCCTGCAGAGAGAGAAAAGCAGTAATAGTGTCCCCATGTACAGATGGGGAAACCACAGTATAAAAATTCCACTACTTGGAATTTGCACCACCAGGTCTTGAACTTGGGCACTGTCCATCAAGACCAGTGTGTCAAAGTCTTCATGCCCTAAGTGCTAGGGAAAGGGGAAGTCTGAAACCGCCTCCAAGTTACAGAGAAAAGAAGACCCAAGGCGCCTTTCAGTTACTTACATGAATGGCGTAATTCCCACATCACCTGATAGTAATGATAGGGTATCACTGAACATGTCATACTCATTTTATAAGTCTTGTTTCATGATGATGGAAAATACGTGCAGTCTCCATAACCTGTTGCATTTACTGTAGAGATAACGTGACAAATTTTTTAAATTGGAGAGAACTGCTTTGGTGAGTTTTTATGTCCTTCCTAACTTTCAGCCTCAGATTAAAGCACAAGTTTTTAGCCACAGAAGTTGACAGCTTCCACCTGAATGGGAAGAATGTACATATGCCACTGTCCTGCAGTTTAGATAGAGGTCGTCGTCATCATCTTCCTCTTTTCCTCCTCTTCTTCCTCCCAGGGCCTTCACACTGAACTACATCCCCAGCCTTTATTTTTTATTCAGAGACAGTTGCTAAATTTTTATTCAGATACTAAGTTGCTAAATTACCTGGGATAATCTTGAACTTGTAATCCTCCTGCCTCAGCCTCCGAGAGTGCTGGAATTATAGGTCTGTCTTTGGGGGTCTTAAGCAGGAAGATCCAGCCTGGCTTGGGCAGTTCACTGGTTTGGCGAGACCTTGACTCAAAATAAAAATGAGGGGCCGGTGAGATGGCCCAGTGGCGTAAGCGCCTGCCTGACAAGCGCGAGGGCCCGAGTTCGACTCCCGGAATCCACATATGAAAAAAGGGACGGTGATATCGCTCAGCGGCACGGGCGCCTGCTGGCGCGTGAGGTCCTGAGGTCGACCCCCGGTATCCACAAAAATAAATAAATAAAAAATAAATAAATAAATAAAAATGAGTTGAGGTTGTAACCTAGTGTGAAGGCCCTGGGTTCAATCCTCAGTACCAGAAAAGAGGAAAAAAAATGCACCTAGGGGAGGCTCAGTGGGAGAGCTGGTGGGCCAAGTAATCCTGCCTAGCCCCGCGGTGTTGTCACTTTGATATCTAGCAAGCCTAATAGTGACAGCACTTTTGTCCCATCCAGTGCCTCTCAGTTCTTCTCCTGTGCAAATGCCCATATGATCTAGGGGAAAATACAGGCCTGGGAATTCAGGAACTGGGGTACAGCTCTATTTCTGTCACTGTGTTACCTGATGAAAGACACAATCTGTGTGTGCCTCAGTTTCTTCAGCTCAGTCACGAGGTTAATAATGTCCCTGTGGCATTAATTCAGGGTTTCTGAATCAGAGCACCGTTGACACCTTGGCCTAGATAAGTTCTGTGCTGTGTCGGCTGTCCTGGGCCCTGACAGATAGTTGGCAGTATCCCTGGCCTCTGCCTACTAAATGCAAGTAGCATCTCCCAGTTGTGACAGCCAAAAGTATCCCCAGACATAGTCCTGAGTAGACTACATGAACGCGTATGGTTATTGGGACACGTTAAATAACTGTGCGCAGGAGCACAGGGCATCGTGGTGATTTTCATCCTCCTCGCTGCTCTTCTCTTTATGCAACTCAAGTAAGCATCTCTGTTAACTAGAGTCAGTGCCTACTGTCTGTGAAGACTCAGAGCTGAGTAGTTCTGCCTCTTTTCATGGCTGATGGATTCTCATGGGAGGAATAGTTGAGCACAGAAACGACAAGAATGCAGAGTGCCTGAGACTGATGAGCAGTCTCAGGGAGCAGAGAGGAAAGGTTTCACTTTTAGTGTTTTAGTCACTTTCTCATCACCGGGACATAATACCCAACACCCACAACTTAGAGGAGAGGTGTATTTTGGTTCTCATTTTTTAGAGGACTGAGACCATAGTTTGCAGAAAGGGCATAGTACAGTGGAAGGGTCTGCTGGAGGAAAGCTGCTGATGTCATGGTGACTGGGAAGCAGAGACAGAAAGAGCCAGGGACAAGAATACACCCTTCCTAGTCAGGACCCTGTGACCCACCTCCAGCCTGGCCCCACCTCCTAACAGCACGTTCAGCTATGGACTCATTAGTAGATAAACCCACTGGTGCGTATAGCAACCCCATGATCCAGTCACCTTTCGAAAGCGCCATCTCTGAATACATGTGGCTTCTGGGGGACATTTAGATCTAAACCACAACAAGGTGATGTTTGGGATTGGCCTTGAAGGCTTAGGAGGATTTTAACAGGCAGAGATGAGACAGCCCAGCCTGGAAGCAGTGGAGACAGAGGGGGCAGTGTGGTCCAGGTAGCTGAGCACATAGGCCCAGAGGAGCAGGCAGCAGGGTGTCAGACTGTGGCCAGTTTCTGAAGGCTCCAAACGCCAAGTCCACCTTAGACCTTAGCCAGCACTGGGCATGCTGGCTGGTGTCTGAGCCATAGAGCGATACGGTTGGTGCTGTAGTTAAGGAAGTAGGTGGGTGTGTCTGAGGTGGATCAGAGTGAGGAACAGCCAGGTCCAAGGTGATGGGTACCGGAGTGGGGTGATGGTGGACAGGACAAGAGTGAGGAGAAAACAGCCCGTGGAGAGGAAGGTACAAGAGAAGTAGCAGGGCTTGTGAGGGGTAAAGGAAGGGAAGGAGCCAGAAGGGAGTCAAATTTTGAATCCTGATCTCCAGGGAAAGTTTCTAAAGTGGGTGTGGTGACGCACACCTGCAGTCCCAGCACTCAGACTGAGGAGGAGGACTGCCGCGAGTTCAAGGCCAGCCTGGACTACATAGTGAGACCCTGTCTCAAAAACAAAATGCCAAACAACAACAACAAAAAGAGTTTTCATTAATAGGAGTCAGGAACCTTGACCTTTGGAGAAGGGCCACGGAAAAGCTTTCGTAGCAAGACTTTCCAGGATTTGCCCACATCCGTGCCTGTGAAGTCTCATGCACTTCCTGTGGGAAAGGCACGTGAGTGTTTGTGCAAGGCTTGGGTTTTCCCATGGAGCTGGGCTTCTCAATTCCATTTGTCTTTATTTTAGGTTTAGTTATGTGACCTACAAAAATGGCAGTCAGCGAAAATAAAAAATAAAAATAAAAATAAAAAAGCAGCTCTCCATGGGGCCTGTGTCCCTGTGAAAAGCATCCATTTTATAAGCAGAATTAAAGTTGGGATTTAACTAAGTTAACAGCAGGAACAGAATCACATGTGGGGCATGTGCCATATGCTGCTGCTTCCTAATATTCCAGCAGCACATTGGGATGTTCTGCATCTCAGTCCACAGGACACAGTGGGACAGCTGTGCTTCCTGCCACTGCTCTCTCGGCCAGGGAGCAGGGCAAGCCTGCGTTCAGGAGCATGTGAGCAGGACCCCATGTTTGTGTTCTGGCAAAAAGGCTTCCATCCTTCCCGGGGACACTTCAGTCACATTTCTGCTTTGTCCCCTCAGTACATAACCTGAGTTTGGTCTGTTTTTCCTCCATGAACCTTGCTTCACTTCTCTCTGCCCTTTTTATTGTGTCATTCCAGCACCCCATGCAATGCTGATATCGAGATCTTTAAATGCATCTAAGAAGGGACAAAGCGATGGCTCCCAGGAAACCCATCTGTCTTCTACCATATACACATTTTTAGTCACTAAGATTTATCTGCTGACCAGGGGGGGACGCCATGTACATCAGTGGGTTCACCACAGGGAGGGAGATTGTCCTGCCTCAGCTGCTCTCGCTCACACACTCCATGCCACATTCTCTCCCAGTGGGGAGGAGATGCCCAGGAGCCGGGTCCCCTGCAGCCCCAGCCATGGGTATTGGCAGTGGGATCCAGCTTCGAAAACTTGTGTTCTCTACCTGGAAACCAAAGAGCCTGGGTTCCATGTGGTTAGTTTTCATGACCAGTTAGGCATTTTCATCTCCATTAGCCCGGTCAGTTGTCACAGTGGAAACTGGCACAGGTGTTAACCTACTACTTCCAGGGGATAGAGATGTGGAGAGGTGTGGCTCAGTGCCAGTGCAAGGAGGGAACCCCAGCATCTGACTGCCAGCCCAGGTGCTGTCCACTTGCTGTCTGATGCCTCTGACTTTGCTTTGTTTCCTTCACTTGCCAGAAGCTTCATGTGCTGTGTTGCTGCTCACCGCAACCTGCGTGGAGTGGGGAATAAATAAAGGAGGAATAAAATAAATGAGTAAAATAAATGAATCGAGAATGAATGAATGAAATTAGGAATAAATAAAGGAGATGAAATGCAAAGAAGAAAAGTGTAGTTCCTGTTAATAAGTCTAGTTGGAGTGTCAAAATTGTTTTCTTTTAAACTTCGTTCTATTTTTCACTTCTGACATTTCTTTCGGTTCCTGCATGCTGGGCTTTTATATCTTATGGATTTTCCCATGCTCCTATAATAAAGTTTATACTACCGAGGCCAATCTCTTGCTTTTATCAAGTAGGAAAATGCCTTCCCTGATACAGTGGCTGTATATTTTATACTGGTTATTTCTAAAATAAGCAGTGTCGCAGGCCCCATCATTCTGGGTGGCTCCACTCGCCACCTGACGGCCGGGACTGTCGAAGGTGAGTCTGATCTAGGTGCTGCCCACAGCCTTCCGTTCACCCCAGCAGATGCTCTGCCGCCCCTGACCTTGCTACATTTACTTTACTGGCTTCTTCACAGTCCTGTTGCAGCCAGACAAATTTGTGAACTAATTGTTCTTCTCTTTCCATCGCCAAGGTTTCCCTTACCAAGATCTGTTCAAACTGTCTATATATTTTCGGTGGCAATAAATTCCATTCTACTAGTACTATGAATAATAATAACCATTTATTGAGCTCCTAAGATGTGTCTGACATTTTAAACAGAGCTGTGAGCTCACGGTGGGCCCTTGCTGGTGACAGGCGAGCTGCAGAATCTTAAGGGTAGGGGCCCTGGAGCATCAGATCCTGAGTCCCCTGGGAGGTAGTTGGACTCACCATGTGTGGGGATAGAAAGGGGTGGGGACCCAGTTCCAGGTGAAGTCCTGTTCCCAGGGCCAAATTCCCCAGTGGATTGGTGATGACTAGGGTGGAGGCTGTCTGTAGGATACTTCCTTTCTGTCTGGAGCAGCGTTGAACTTGGAAATGGATTGTCAGTGACGACAGCTGTGAGAAGCTAGGGAAGGAGATGGGAAATGAAAGGGCCAGTCAGCACGTCTCAGAGCCCTTGCTCATCCATCATTTCATTTAATCTTACAGCACAGCCCTGTAAGGTAGGGGGATTGTCTGCTGTACAGATGAGGATATGGCAGATGGGTGACATGTGGCATGACACAAGAGAGAGAAAGACCCAAGCTTGAGCTCAGAATCTTTTATTTTTTCCAGCACACAGGGATTGGATCTCTGGGATGCCTTGCAGCTCACTTTCTGAGTCTAGAGTCCTACCCAGACTCCTTGATTGATTTGGGAGGATGTCAGGAAACTTCATGATTTACCACATGTGGGGAGGGCATTAGGGTGCCCATACGAGCTCTAGGTTTGGCCCACGTAGGTTTATTTTCAGCTCCAATACTTAGATCTCATGTCACCTTGGACAAGACATATAACCTATCTCTGCCCCAATTTCCACATCTGTGAAATGCAGTTACACACCTGTAATCCCAGCACTCTGAGAGGTTGAGGCAGGAAGATTTCAGTTTGAGGCCAGTCTGAGCAGTTTAGCAATTTAAAAAGACCCTGTCTCAAAATAAAAAGTAGGGAGAAAAAAGGGGCTGGGGATGTAGTTCAGTGTTAAGACCCTTGGGTTCAGTCCCCAGTGTGAGAAAAAAATCATACTAATGACGCTACCCATGTCATGGTCTGTAATGTAACTGGTACATTTCATGGTCCTGCAACCTCATCTTCCCTTCTTGCTCCTTCTTAGCCTCACCTGCCACTTTCCCGTTCCCTGAGCACCACAGACAATGCTCCGACCTTCAAGCCTTTGCCCAGCATGCTGTCTCCTCAGATAGCCACATGGCCAGTAGTGCATGTTATTAGAGTCAGCCTCATTTTGCAGCTGGAGCATTTGAAAGCTTATTGAAGGAAAGGCAGTGAGTTAGAGGCCTGCCTGCCTGTGGGTCCAGCACCTGTAGGCAGTGAAACTGAACTGAGGGATCCTGCCACTCAAGGTGGGAGTCACCCCAGCACATGCACACCCCAACATGGGCCTTACCAAGTTAGACATGGAAAAGAACCGCATTCCTGAGTGCTCGAGCAGACACCTCCTTTTCCTGCTACTAGGCAGGTCTTAGTTGTCCATAGAAGCCACATTTGTTTAAACAATATAGAAAATTGAAATATGGAGCAAGTGAGCCCAGATTAGGAAGAGACATTTCACAGAGCTGACTTTGACGACATAGGCTCTGGTAGACTCATTTCATGTCCTGGGTCCCTGCTCCTAAAGTCAGTCACAGCAGCCAGGTTGGGGCTGAAAGCCTGTGACCCCCTTCCTTTCCCAGCCCTCCAAAACCCAACTCCTAGGGTTTCAAGTGGCTTTTTCTTCTTTCCTCCTCCTCCTGCTGCTGCTTAGTAAGAAGCCTGTTCAGTTCCATCAGTATATCCTTGAGTGACTCCATTGCTGGCATTGGGACTGTGGGGCTGGCGCTGCCCTCCAGGGCTCGCAGCTCAGGTGGGTAAACTGAGGTCTGTTCACTTAGTTCTAGAGAGCACACACCCAGCCACACTGCCTGGGTTTCGATGTGGCTCTGCTGGCCGTCAATTCTGTGATCTGAGGCAGGTTGCACAGCGTCTGGCCTTCGTTTCCTTGCTTTGGGAAATGGGGCTGATGGCGCCTACTGTTGTGAATTAAAAGAGTGTTTAGAACAGCACCTGGCATGTAGTGAGTGCTGCACACGTTTGTATTCATAATCATTCTTATTCTTATTGTTTAGTGTTATTCTGCAGTAACTACGCTAAAGACACATGGGTGTACTGGGAGCTCAAAAAGAGACACTTAATGTCATTTAGGAGCCCTGGGAAGGATTCTTGGAAGAGGTGACAATGAACCGAGTCTCGAGGATGAGTAGGCATTTTCCAAGCAAAGAAGGTGCAGGAAATGCTCTAAGAAAAGGGTGTGAAAACCACGAGCACATCACAGAGGCATAAGACAAGCTGGTGTGTGCTAGAAACTGCAGCAGGCAGGCGCAGCTCTTTAAGTTTCCTGCTGGGCACAGGTAGTGAGAGGTTAGGCTGAAGCAGGGTCAGATCACAGCAGGCTTTTGTCCTTAGCAGCTCAGCTATTGTCTCTTTAGTCCAGATCCTGCTCCTCTCTCCACTTAGGAATAGGCCCAGGCATGGACTGCAGGAACCAGTGTCATTTCCCATGCTCTTGGCCAGTATGAAGGGAAGGTCATGTGACCCCAGATGACCAATCACAGCTCCCCTGGGAGTTCTGACACATGGGCAGGAGAATCCAGTGTGCCCACCCTCAGGATGCATTTCAGGAAGGGGTGGTTCTGGGCCACAGAACACCCTTCCTCACACATGGAGGAGGCCCCTGAGGTCCCAGGAATTGCCCTCTGATCTTTCCTTCCAGGAGGCACCTTTGATCCTTCCTTTTTGGCTTTGTTCTTTCCCAGTGTCCTGCCAATAAGTCCTTTAAAAAAAAATCTTTTAAGTTTCTTCAGGTTGGTTTCTGACATTTGCAGATAAGCAAAGCATGACTAACAGGCTAAGGAGCTTGGATATCTTCCTCTAAGCAGCAAGGAGCTAGTGAAGGGTGTTCAGTTGGGGTCATTTGTACATTTTGGAGATACGACCCTGACAGCTGTGTGGCAGATGAATTAGAGAAAGCTCAGAGTTAGCAGCTGCCACCACTGTCCAGGAAAAGAGAGAAGAGGCCTGACCTGGGGTGACTGCAGTGCAACAGAGAAGAGAGGTGCTCTGAGAAGCATGGAGCCCGGTGGAGCAGAGGCCATCAGCTCTGTCTCACCAGCAAGGCCTGGGGCCAGAGGCAGATGATCATGGGGGCCTGGTTTAGCCTGAAGGTCAAGACCCAGAAGCAGCAGCTGCCAGAGGTAGCCGGAGACGTCTGTTGTCCATATGTAGCCAAAGCCCTTCTGCCTCACCACACGGTCACCTTGCCATGTTGGTGTTCAGTACCCACCACTCCACTGTCTTTGCCACTGAAGAATTTCTTTTAAATGCATTTGCCTAGTTCCCCTTCCTTCCTTAGGGTGGACCCTGACTAGGAGGCCCTCCCTCTGCCTTTTTACACTGCCTCCTGGTCTTGCCTCAGCCTGACCACGTTTCTCTCCTACAAAAGAGGCCGCCAGTCACTGCAGAGTTCCCACTGCACAGGATCCTGAAGATAACTTGGACCAGAGGTTCTGGGAAGGAGGAGTGGAAGCCAGGAATAGCCTGAGAAGGGGGAAAACAACATTTTAAAAGCACATTTTGTGTGCCAGAGTTTACATACATTATTTTATTTAATTCTTGATAAGAAAAACAAGTATCAGAGAGATCAAATGACCTCCCTAACACCATGTAGCTGCTGAGGGAGTAGATGAGGATTTGCACCCAGACCTGCCCCTTTCACCTGTGGATAAATGCTTTTTTTTTTTTTTTAAACCATTTATGAGTGGGTTGCAGCAAATTCTTGTTATGAGGTCTGTTGATATCTAAGATGTGAGTTGGCTTAAATAGTGTTGAGTGGTAAACCTTTCAAATGTGTGGAAATATCAAGTGGGGGGGTGTTTTCTTTGGCATATTCACCATCTGACTCAGGGAGGGCTGTGTGAGGTGGAGTGGATCTTTTTACTTTGGCTTGTGATTTCCCCCAACCAAAGGGCAGCTTCCATCCATGGCTGTCAGAAACCCTGCTCATTGAGGGTGTTTTTTGTTTGTTTGTTTGTTTATCCCATGCTTTAGGCAGATCTGTGCCCACCAGTGCCCTTAGATTACTTTCATCTCCTCTCCTAGGAATTCCATCCTGGGCCAGGCTGAGGCAAGGGGAAAAGTCCATCTCCAGACTCATCTCCCACCTCCAAAATGATGCTTCAGCAAATCCACTGCGCAGATCTGGAAATGAATCCATGATTCAGCAAAGCAGTCAGAGATACAAGGATGTGACAAAGAGTTGTCCCAAACCTTAATGAATATAGACCACAAGGGTACAGGAGGCACTCAGTGGTACCTGGGTGGCACTGTCTCTGGGGCTGAGCTCTGGGAGGCTGCTGTATAAGCCACACATGTCCGAAGATGAGCTGCGCCATGTGTGGAAGGCGCATGGAGGGAGTACTTGCAGCCAATGACCTTGGTCCATCACTAATGACCTCAGGGAAGTTGCTTGCCTCTGTCTCAAGCTCCTTATCTATTATATGATGGTAACAACCGCACCTACCCCGTGGAATTTGATGAGAATTAAATAAGTTAGCACATGTAAACTGCCTAGGACAACTAAGCATTAGTATGTCGTGTTAATTATAAGCCTTATTAGTACGTGGTGCTCACTGCTGTTAGCAAAGACCATTACCATTCTTGAACCCTGTCGTGGGCCCTGTGATTTAGGGACTATCTTAGTCCCTTTCCTTGTCATTAGGACAAAATACGTGACCCCCACAACTTAAAGAGGAGAGGTTTATTTTGGCTCACGGTTACAATCTGTAGCTGGCCAGCTCTAATATAGAATGGTATGGCAGAGGGGCACAGCAGAAGAAAAATTGCTCACATCATGGCGACCAGAAAGCAAAGAGAAGAAAGGAACCGAGGAGGGAGATACACTGCACCAGGCCCTGCCCACAGCGACCCACCTCTAAAAAGCAAATCAGCTATAATCCAATCACCTTCCCAAGGCCCTGCCTCTGAGCACATGAGGCTCTTGGGAGATATTCCTGAGCCAGACCATAATGGCCCCTCTCTGGCCCATCTCCTGTGACCCTTTTCATGCAGCAGTGATGGCAACCCTTTCAGTGATACAAACAGACCAGTGCAGCACACCTGTCATATGTTCACCACCACTGCCATAGGCTATGGGGTCCTGCAGTGCCAAGAAGACATGCTTGTGCCCCTCCTTCTAGAGCATTCTTCAGTGTACCAGGACCCTGGAATTCCCTGCTTACACAGCTTTGAGCTTCCAGGATCTGTGTGGACCTTCTCCCTGTGCTGCCTCCTGAGGGTGGTCTCTGCTACACTGTGGACCCTCTGAGGCCCAAGGCTGATTTCATTTAACAATTATTAGGCTAAATTTATGACTTTTGATAGAAGATTATTCTGAAGCCAGGTGTGGTGGCACATGTGTAATCCCAACACTCTGGGAGGCTGAGGCAGGAAGATCACAAGTTTGAGCTCAGTCTGTGCAACTTAGAAAGACCCTGTCTCAAAATCAAAAAAAAAAAAAATTTTTTAAATAATAAAAGAGGGCCGGTGAGATGGCTCAGCGGCTTAAGCGCCTGCCCTGCAAGCGCAAGGGCCCGAGTTCGACTCCCGGATCCCACATACGAAAAAAGGGCCGGTGATATCGCTCAGCGGCACGGACGCCTGCTGGCGCGCGAGGTCCTGAGGTCGACCCCCCGGTACCCACACAAAAAAAAAAAAAATAATAATAATAATAAAAGAGCTGGGGATGTAGGCCAGCGTGAAGTACTGCAAGAAAAAGAAACGGTCACTGAGCTGATACCCCAGGGACCTGCCCCTGAGGTCTGGAAGTGACCGTTGATACCGACTTGTGTTCTCACCTCCGCCCCTCTCGTTTTGGCCACAGAGATGGAGGGAGAGCACGGGAGACGGTGTGGAGAGTGGCCTGAGGCGTGTCTGTGGAGTCAGGCTGACCACTCCTGCCTGGAGTTTTGCCGCAGTGACTGTGAGTCTGTGGTGTGTATCTGCCACTCACCAGCCTCTTGGACATAGCCCCCGTCTCACCCCGGATCTGCTGGAGTCCTGTGTATTCGCTGTCTTCGGTTTCCCTAGCAGCGGCCCTCGGGGATACCCAGCAGGACTCACGTGAGCCCTGTGGTCTGTAACTCCAGCCTTCACTCCAGGCCTTCACACAGCCACGGTCAGGCCATGTAATTCACACCAACACAAACCCTGTTATGCAAAACATGACCTGCAGCTTCAACATGCTCGCAACAGGACATGCAGCAGCTCACTGAATGCAACTGTGCCCCACACTTGTCCCTACAGCTGCTGGGTGCCCCTCTGCATGGACCAGGCACAGCTAACCGACAACCCTGGGGAAAGAAATGCTCCAGACTTCAGAGGTAGTACAGCTGAGCTGAAATTCCCTACTCCACCACTAACTTGCTGTGTGTCTTTGGAGCAGTTACTTAACTTCTCTGATTTGTGGGTACTACATGTGTGAAATGAGAATAATGCTGACCTTGTGGCTATGTGAGAATTTAAAGAAATGGCATAGGTACAGCTCTTAGCACTGCACTGGGCACAGAGGGTTCTCACTAAATAAAAGCACAGACCTTGTTTGTCTGTGGTCCCTAGTGCCACATGCAGTACCTAAAAGCCATGTTGGTTTTTCTCTTCTTAAGCCCAGTCTGGTAGCTCAGGTTACAGTGGAGCTACCAGCTGACTTTGTTGACCTGCTGCCTTCTCCCTCATCCTTAGCTTTCTTCTCTAGGCCAGAAAAAGTCACCCCTGTTTTGCAGGCTGTGTCCACACTGGCAGGAGCTCTCTGGGCCCAGGAAACCTCGCTCATGTCCCAAGTGTTGCCTTGGCAAGGTCTCGCAGAGTCCCGTGTGGCCCCTTGCAACACACATCCTTTATTCTCTCTGCCAAGTGGCTGCTGATGTGCTTTAATCTCCTGCATGAATATTCATTCCTATCTGTCCAAGAGAGATGTGTAATAGACAGAGCCCGGCCCGCATCTCAGATTGACTGTCAGTGCCTCTTGGTGTGATTGTGGGTGGATGGGGCTTATTTTTCTCCCTTCCTGTCATCTCCTTTGGATTCTTTTATTTCAAAGGAAGGTAAATATCAGGTACTTGTGTGTTTTGCTGTTCATTGCAGATGCATGGGCTAGCTATGTTAAAGTCACTTGAACCCATCAGGGCCCTCGGAGTGATTTCCCTGGAAAGACATGGGAAGGGTTTTCAAGTTAGACTCAAGACAGTTGTCAATGTGTGTCCTTTTGTTGAGTACAGAGGTGAATGCTAATGCTGAGAGGGACTTGGGGAGCCAAATGTGCTCTCATCTGGGAGCTCTCAGAGGCTCTCTGTCCTCTAAGGCCTCAGGTCCTTGAAGAAGCCTTTGGGAGTTGGCTCTGTGGGATCAGAATGTGCATGTGTGAGGCTCATCCTGGGATTGGGCAGATGGAGTGACCGTGGCCCAGGCCCTGCCCCTCTGCCCCTATGTCCATAAAATGGCATCGTGAGCTGGCCATGGTGACACATGCCTGTAATCCCAGCACTTCCTTCCTGAGGCAGAAAGATTGTTGGGAGTTCCAGGCCAGTCTAGGCTGCCAGCCTAGTTCAAGACCAGCCTGGACTATATACCGAAACTCTGCTACAAAACAAACAAACAAACAAACAAAAACAAGTGAACAGAAAAACATAGCATTGTGGCTTGTTGTGAAGAGCTGATGATCAATAGAGTAGCCTGGGGTGGGACACTGTGAGCTGACACAGAGACACAAGGGCCTGTGTGTCACATGTCATGATTCTTGTCCCAGCTTTGTCACCAACTATCTCACAGTGAATCATGTAACTCTATGGGCCTCAGTGTTCTTACCTATAAAATGAGGAAATGTATTAGATCAAAAAAGTGGAAAACATTCTTGCTAAGGGGCCAGATAATAAGCATTTTAGGTTTTGCGAGCCATAGAACCCCTGTCACAACTACTCAGCTCTGCCTCGATAGCACAGAAACAGAGACAATATGTAAACAAGAAGGTGTGGGTTTGTGCCAATAAAACTTTATTCATAAAAACTGTAGGCTGTAGTTTGCCAACCCATGGATTAGATGACCAATAAAGTACTTTCTATCAGTAAATCAATGTGTTTTATCTTGTGAAGGCATAAAACCTATCAGAATGATCCTGGTGCCTTTCCTTTGGTCTACCTTCTCTTTCTCCCTCACCATGGATGGAGCTGCTGTTCTCCTGTGGAGTCCCTGAGGCCTCAGAGGACCACCTCAGCTCTGCTGCTTTCTCTCTGACGTGTGCCTGACCCACTATCTCTGGGCCCAAAAGCCCTCCCTCAGCTGCCTGCCGGGTGGGGAGCACAGTACACCCAGCAATCCAGCCATACTCCCGACTATCAGACCTCACCGGGCCCAACCCTGTGCTCTTCCCAGGTCCAGAAGCTCTGCCTGGTCAGCCCTTATGCCCCCGTTCATCCAGGAAGAAGGTTTAGGTTACACGATAACCTTTTCCCAACCAGCGACACCTCTGGTGCCTCAGACTGTGCCAAGACTGTGATGGCTGATGGAAGGAAGGAAGGAAAATGCGCTGTCTGGGAGTCTGTTCGTCTGCTGTTGTATTTATGGAGCACCAACAGAAAACCGCACACTCCACAAGATGCAAGATACAAAATGCGAAACGACATGAATACGACCCAGGGACTTAGGAGGTTCCTAAGCCAGGGAGGAAAGCAGGAGAGACCATGGAAAGGCAGATGTCAAGGTCACAGCCAAGGGACATGGTGGCCCCTCAGCCAGGACAGATGAGAAGGTGCTATCATTAGAAACAAAGGGTCATGAATTCTAGAAAGTGAGAGCTAGAAGAGACCTTGGCATCTTCTTTCTAATGCTCCCATTTTACAGATAGTCATCAAAGCCGAGCAGTGCTGGAGGGCTTGATCCCAGCCAGCATTTTCCTCTGTGTAGAGAGTGACTGTTTCAGATGAAGAGGTGACTGCCTATGGGACACCCTGACTGGGGAGGATGCACTGGAAGATGAAACATGAGCTTTGGGCTTGAGGAAGAGATTCTCTCCTTCCCAAAGGGACTCTAGGGGGCACAAGGAGTTTGGTTTCCACCAGTGGATAAGCTCCTTGAGAGCAGGCATTTACACTTCATTCTACTTCATTGTTGGGGGTCATTTAGTTTTAAGCTGTGACTTGGTCAATCTGCTGCTGAGAATTTACTCCCCAAATGGACCTTCTTTATAGAGAGGGGAGACTCTTCTTTCCCTGGTTAAGCACCTCTTGCTATAGGGAAACCCAGCTCTGGACAGAACCAAGCTTGGCTTCTGTGGAAAGAGCATCCCCCTCCCCGTTTGCAGACAGCAGTGCAGGGAACAAACAGCTGGATCCCAGGGACCTGGGGAGCAGAGGCAGGGTCTCATCCCCAGTTCAGATTGGAGAAGATGAACCCAGAAGCAAGCAGGAGTTGGCACACACGTTTGAGCAATTCCAGTTGACCACTGGAGCAAATGCCACATGGGTGGTGTCTCCAGCAGCCCCACCGAGAGCCACAGTATGTATGGAGGCCACAGGAGGCAACTAGGCCTTGGGCCAAGAAGCCTGGCTTTTGGTCTTTTCAGACTGAGTGCCCAGGTCTGGCGGATGGACAGAGATGCTGGGAGCCTGTGCGCCATCTGTGCCAGTGCACGCAGGGTCACTGGTGCATAGGAAGACAAAGCAGAGCGGCGAGATAGTGGCAGTGTTTTACACCTTTCTAGGGCTTTACAGTCTTCAGAGCATTTTCACACCTATGACCTTGTTTTCTCTTTAGAGTTTCTTCTAAGTCATGTTATTTCCATTTTGTGCACAAGGGAGTTGAAACTCCGATCAAAGGATTTGACCAAGAGGCCAAGAGTGAAGCTGGGTGCAGAACACAGCTGACTTCTGGCACATTTCACAACTGTTCCTGCCAGCTTTAATGTCATTTTCTCTGGAAGCCCTTTCCAGGGCCTTCGGTCCCTCCAGATCCACCCCCAACAAGTATTTACCATGGAGCCCTGGACTCTTTTCCTTCTTTGTCTACCAACCCTTGCTAGATCATAAGCTGCATCGAGGCGGGGGCCATGACTTGTTCATCCCAGACACTAGGACATGCCTGGCATATAGAAAATATATAGTAAATACCCCAAGTTCCTTCAACGTGGCTTGCAGGGTCCATGGGCTCTGTACCGCCACTGTGCCCACTGCCTCCTTGACCTCATCTCTACCCAGCTTCCCCAAGCTGACCTCAGACGCACAAGACACTTCCCACCTCACTGCCTTTGCTCGTGCTGTCCCATGTGCCTGGATCGTGTTCTCTCCAAACGTCCTGTGGATGTGGTTCTCTCCCTCATTTCATCCATTGTTTGCTGAGAATGACAATGTGACAACCTTCTCAAGCCATTCCTGCACACCTGTCTTAAAAAGCATCCCTTGTTTCTCATCACCTTTATGAGTTTGGTGTCTGTTTCTGCCACCAGCTTCTTGAGAGCAGAGGCTCCATTTTGTTCATTCCTGTGACCTCAGAGCTTAGTTCAGACACTGGCACTCAGCAGCCATTCGCAGGGTGAATGAACAAACCATGCTGTTTCATGTGAAGGCACCAGACACTGCTTTCTTCCACATCTTGAAAGGAAGTAGTGCCACATCCTCCTCCTGAATCTCTCATTTCTCAGTCTTCTCCTAGCCCCACCAAACTTTGAGAATCACCACCTCTGTGCCATCAAATGGAGAATGCAGAGAACTTCTTCTGTAAGACCAGACTTTGTCTCTGGGAATCAGGAGCCCCTAGGAGACACATGAGTCAGACATAGCCAAACTCTTGCTAAGATGTCAGCAGCAATGATGTCTGAGTTTTTGGAAGAAAAAAAGTCTAAGTTATACTGTTACCTGTTTTAAAATAGGGAATCAGCATTGTGTGCCCTGCCCTGGGAAGGCTCCGTGTCTCCCTGTTTTGTGTCCACTGAGGTCTCCAGCACAGGCAGAGATGAGTAAAGGTCACCTCCTCCCCACCCCCACTCTCTGTTATAACACAGGGCAGACCACAGTTTTTCCAAGTCCTGCTGGAAATCTCCTCACTGGAAACCTTCCCAGACACCCAGTTTTCTTGCTTAAAGTGCGTATCTTCTTTTCTTCTTAAAAATTTGTACAGGAGAATTTGTCTCTATTGTATACCCCAATCCATGTGGGAGGTGTAGAGCAATCAAAATTCACAGAATTTTCTAAATGCTAGTTTTTTTCAAAAGATGACAGATCTGTACCACAGTACCTCAAAATCAATTCTGAAAAGTGCCAGGCATTTTATGAATGAAACTACCATTGGACTTCAACCCAATGTGTGCCGTTTTAATAACTGTGTCCTAAGGCACTCTCTCTTCCTGAATCTCGGTTTCCCAACTTCTAAATGGACATTAGAGTTTGCTCTACACAAATTTGTTTTAAGAATTTAATTAGAAAAATGCATTTGTGAGTGGCTCTAGTCTGCAATAGAAGTATTTATCATGTTATATCTCCTCTTCTGATTTAAATTTAAAATGTCCCCCAAAGTCTCATATGTTCAGAGGTGGGGCATTTGGAAGGTGATTGGATCACGGGGGCACTGTACTTGTTAGTGGATCCATCCACTGTTGAATTCATCGCTGAATGTGCTGTTAGGAGATGGGGCCTGCTTCAAGGTGGGTCACTGGGGGTGTGGCTCTGGAGAGTGTATCTCCTTCCTGGCACCTCCCTTCTCTTTCTGCTTCCTGGCTGCCATTGGGTGAGCAGCTTTCCTCTTTATGCAGTTCCACCTTGATGTCTCTGCCTTAGAGCCAGCTGACCATGGACTGAATTCTCCAAAACCATGAGCCAAAACAAATCTCTCCCCCTTTAAGGTGTGGGTGTCAGCATTTTGTCCCAGCAGTGGGAAACTGACTAACACAGATTTGTGTGAGTGCCTATAGTGTGTGACAGAAGTGTGTTTATCATCATGCATTATATTCTCCAAAGTTGTCCGGCAGTTTGCACCCAGGAGGCCTCTGGCCAAATGGTGAAAGGATAAATAGTGACTGACTTATTTGTTGTTTTGTGTCTTGTTACTTAAAGAATGTACATTCTCAACAAGCACCTTCTGGCTGGTAATCCTGATGGGAAAGCAGTGCTAAGGATGCAGCTGGGCCACCTCCTTCACCCCCTTGTGTGACCTGCATTGATTTGTACCAGTTTGAGTCCTGACACTACTCCCTCCCACCCCCCACATCCTCCTTCACTCTATCCCCATCCCTGCAGAACAGAGCTGAGTGAAGGCCTCAGGTTTTCCAGCTGTGTCACTCATGCCCAAGTCCCACCTTTTTATACCCAGTCTGCAGCCCCTTTATACCAGAAAACAATAGTTCCTTTGCCAACCAGGGCTGCTCAAGGTGAGGCACTTGGGAGAGAGTACAGGAAAGGCCAGCTAGAGTGAGACAAGAGGGTGGGCCCCTCTCAGAGGGATGACCAGCACTGCTCTGGTCCTTCCTGCCAGCTAGAGGTTGAGGATGTGGAGGACTCACTCCTGAATTTCTGAGGCTACCTACACATCCCACTCATTTGAGCACCATTTATTTCATTAAATTCCTCTTAAAATTCAGGTATCTTTGGAGGTAGATCCTAATGGTTGTTCACACGCTGATGAAAATAAATTTAGTTATCTACTCAATTGCTAAGGTTTATAAAACTTCTAGGGCCGGTGAGATGGCTCAGTGGCTTAAGCGCCTGCCCGGCAAGCGCAAGGGCCCGAGTTCAACTCCCGGATCCCACATACGAAAAAGGGGCCGGTGATATCGCTCAGCGGCACGGGCGCCTGCTGGCGCGCGAGGTCCTGAGGTCAACCCCCCGGTACCCACAAAAAAAAAAAAATAAAAAATAAAATAAAACTTCTAAGTGTGTTCTCTTGTCACACATTTAATCCTTGTAACTCTGTGAAGTAGCTCTGAGCCCTGTTTTAACACTTGAGTGAACCGAAGCTGGAGCTGTGAAGTCATCCGAACATAGAGCTACAAGGGAAGAGAAGGGATTTCACAGCCAGCTTTGTCACCCTGTACAGCATGTCTCCCTCCCTGCATGGCATTGTCTCCCAGGAAGTCTGTGGGAGGCAGGACCCCATTTGGGGGAGAGCTATAAATCCAGGGCCTACTGATGGGAGCCCTGGCTGAGGACAGCAGGCCTCTGCTGGTCGCCTCACACCTTGACCAGGACAGGGTGTGCAGGTCTGGGGGCCATTGACCATCCTCAGGCTGAATGACCATTGGACAGGGCACAGCTGAACCTGCTTCCCAGTGTTTCTGTATTTTTATTTTTTTAATTAGAAAACTTTTTAAAAAATCTCTCATACTTCTAAGTTGGCGATTGAACAATGCACTTTTAAGTGGATTTCCCAAGAATCCAGACATTAGAGTCTAATGGCTTGGTACTCATTCAGAGAGTGACGTGGAGTAAATGACATAACCTCTCTGGGTCTCCATTTCTACATCTGTAAAATATGGGTAAACCTAGTAGCGTACAAAGTGTGATCAAAAAATACAGTGTGTGTTTAAACTTTTAAAATTTATTACAGTAAAAGACACATGGCCACTAGTCCCCTCAAAATATTCACCCTTGCTTTGAACACACTGTCCCATCGTTGCTGTTTTATGAAGCAGTTCCGGAAGTCCTCGTTTGTGTCTTTGGTGGCACTATCGTGGCTGCCTCAGTGTCCTGAATGCATTCAGAACATTTACTTTTCATGGTCATTTGACTTTGGGGAAGAGCCAGAAGTCACAGTTTCAGATCCAGTGAATAAGGTGGATGAGGACACATGGTGATGTTTTTATGAGCCTCCTTTTCCATTAGATGATACTCAGCAGCAGCATTCACTTTATTTTTTATCTCATACAGACACTCACAAAAGAGAACTTCCAGAACTGCTTCAGGAAGTGACAAGAACGATGGGATAAATGTGTTCAAAGCAAGGGGGAGGATTTTGAGGGGCATTAATGGTGTCTTTTACTGTAATAATTTTTTTTAAACATTCACTGTAGTGTTGTTTTTTTTTTTTTTTTTTTGGTACTGGGAATCAAACTCAGGACATTGCGCTTGCCAGGCAGGCGTTTGTGCCACTGAGCTATATCCCTGGCCCTTGCCATAGTTTTTTAATGATCCCATATATCTCATACAGTTGTTGCCAAGGTGAAATGAGACAATTATGTGGAACACTTAGCCCACAGCCAGGCATGGAGGAAGTGCCCACAGAATCCTGGGGGGTCCAGGGCCTGGTGGCTGTGTTCCCGTCCACTTTTGGTTGGAGGGCAGGAACTTGGGCAGCATCTGCCTCTTGGTGAGACAGCACCAGTGTGTTGCAGCTGCTCCCGGACTGTGGGGAAAGGAGCAGCAGAGTGGGAAATGAGTGTGTTCTCTGGTTCTCAGTGGACCCAAGCGTTGTTAACATCTCGGTGAACAGCTTTTCCTCGGACACTTATCTTAGCTAAGTCCATGCCACAAGAGTCGGGAGGGAAAGATTCCAAGGGAAAGTGGCCTTTGGGGCTCCAGGGGGTTTTCTCCTAGGATAATTCAGACTGTGGGCCTAAAAACCCTGCTCAAAACATTTTTAACAAATGGCAGGAAGTAAGGTAACACTCAGAAGAAAAAGAATAGGTTGGGCTTCCTGGACCCTGCTTTAGGCTCACACCTTTATTTCCCCTTAACCTTAATCTATTCTGTGCCTGTCTGTCCAGGGACCAGGGCTGTGAGCACAATTATAATAGAAATGTGATAAATGACTAAGAACACAGGTCCCAAGTACATCTTTCTTAAAGATGGGAATGACTAAGCTGAAAGAGGATGGTGGAGCCACTGGAGAGAGGCACCTCAAGAATTTAGACAGAGGCAACGATGCCTGAGAGGCCCGAGTACCTCTGGAGATGAAATTGCAAAATTATAGCCAGGGAGGCCACAGCACTGAGTAATGTCTCCCGATGTTAATAAAGTCTTTGAGAGCCCGGATCAGACAACTTACTGAACTTAATTTATATTCTCTTAGGCAAAATCACTATGACCTGGATAGAAATTCAGCCAGAGTATAATAAAGCATGGAAAGTCACAGGGAGCCTCTGAGAAGCCAAGAGCCCTGCTCTATGGCTCATTATATTTTAAATATTACTGGAAATTAGATAATCTGAGACATTTACTGAGCTTGTATTATGTGCCAGCAATTGTGCTGTGAACTCCAGTTCTTCCCCTCAAAAATCCTGTATAGAAGTCATCCAGTCCAGTAACTGCTTGACAGTTCTCTGTTACAAAGATATATTCTTTGACCTTGGGAGTTTGATGTTTCTATCACTTCAGGTGGCCAAAAAGAAGTGGTATTTCCAGTTACTAGTAAGTAGAGCAAGAGACTTTTTACATTTCCAAAACAGACCTTAGGCACAGCAGGAATGTTGCGTGTGAACCATGGCCCTTGTGTCACTGCTGTAGGCAGCTATGCAGCCTCCACAACAGGTAACTCTAGCCATGTCTGAGGTTTCTAAGGTCCTCATCATCCTTGGCAAGATCATGTGGGTCAGACCTCTCAACCTGATAACTAAGCTCAGAAAGCAGAAGTTGCCCATTAGTTGGCGTGCAGACAACAAATGCCAAAACTGATACAATCTTTCCCTTCTTGTCCCTACACATTAGTCTTGGAAAGTGTTGTAGGTCCAACAACCTTCATAAATTTGGGTTCTCTTTAGTGCAGGAAGAGGAAGATGTGTTGATCCTCAGACAGAGCCTAGCCGCCTGGACTCATGGTTGCTTGACCCATGGGAGGCAGGAAAGAGCAGAGCCAGCCTGGACCAGTATTTCTGGAATGGTCAGGAGAGCCCTGTCTACAATGACCCATTGGCTTGTCCTCTTCACACAGAGGCCTTACATCTTCCTCTCTCCAGGTTCACCTATCAAACATGGTTGTTCACATTGGCCATTTTATTTGTCATCTCTCCTATGTCCTTCATGTTTTCCCAGCAGGGACTTTTGAGGTTCCTCTGTGATGCCTCTACACATTGATGGGACACGGGTCCTTCCAACACTTGATTATATAGTGCCAGAATATCCTCACGCATACAACTTTTTAACTCCTTGCCTGACCCAGGATGATTTACTCATTGTACATTCTGCCTTCCAGCCCCAGATGTTGTGACAGTCTCCCAAGCTCTGCTAGATGAGGTCAGCACCCCCATCTCTAACCATTTGGGGCCACTAGTTCTTCTCTCCAAAACTAGGGGCTTCAGGTTTCTCTTTGTGGCTCAGTTCAAAGCTCTGTGGCATCCAATGTCACTGTGGCCCATCCAACCACATGCATATGTGACATAGGCACTGCTTCAGTGACGAGCAAGCAAGAATACAGTGATGAAGTCAGCTACAAGCTGGGCTCTGGCCAGCACTGCATGAGGAAAAAAACCAGCAGTTGCTCACCACTTTCATTGGCCTCAGACACAGGGGAGAAAAGATAATGAATAATGTCCAAAACGTCAGAAGTAAGAGAGCATTGTAGTTTCTTACTTCCTGCTCTTTAAAGATAACCAGCTGAGCAGAGTAAGGATCTGAAGTTGGGATTTCATGATACCCAGGGAACAGCAGGGTCAGGGCTGGTGAGAAATCCCTGCTCTTTTTCTTTTGAAGGCAGTCCTTCATTATCTCTGGACTGGTTTCAGGCTGGTTTCCCTGGCAACTAGCTGACTTCCTGAGTCAGGGGTCGGGGTGAGGGGGAAGCAGGCATACCTGCCGTCATAGTAGGTATTCAAGGATGAAGTCCACCTGGTTGGGAAGGCGACAGGGTTTGGAAGTGGAGGACCATGAACAATGAAGGAGGACTGGCTCTTTCAAGGTAGTCAGAGATACGCTTTTCCTGCTTTTTAAGTAAGGAAATTGAGGCATAAAATGCTAAGTGATTCACTCTTGGTCACATCTCTAGGACACTATAAAACTAGGAATTAGATCTGTCATAGAATTTTCCTTGTTAACAAAGAAAATGCTGCTGGCCAACCATGGCGAAGCTCTGCACTTGAAGTTGTTATTGTTTTGGGGGTTTTGTGGGTTTTTCACACAGTAATTGGGATTGAACCCAGAGCCTCCACACTGAGCTATGTTTTTTCTTTACTTTTTATTTTGAAACAGGTCTCGCTAAGTCACTGAGTTGCCCAGGTTGGGCTTGAATTTACAGTCCTCCTGTCTCAGCCTCCCAGAGTGCTGGGATTACAGGCATGTACCACCACACCTGGCAAAATTGTTTTCGTGGAAAAGAGTTGGGTGTATATTGATCTATGCATGGGTTGTGGGCTGGCCAGTTGCTCCTGCCAAAGTGGCCAGACCCTGTGCTGACCAGTGGCCAGCCTATCCCCCAGAGTGGTTCCTGCATAGCAGTAGAGACTCCAGGACCCAGTGGAAAGCTGAAATCCAAACGTTTGTTCTTCCCTCCAGCCAGAGCAACCTGAGATGAAAATTTGCTGAGAGCAGCAGAGGCTTCTACGATGACTGGCAATTTGAGTTTCTCAGAGACAGACAATATGTTGGTGCCAGATGTCATTGTAAGCTAAAAACCTATGGTTATGTTGCTTAGATGATCTTCTTTATTTACTCTAACCCATAATCCAGAAGCCCTCCTAGATTGAATGTGGGCTGTTGAGCATTCTTGGGAGAACCACAGCTCAGTATTTTTAGGAGTCGCCGTTTCCAGCTGAGGGATCACATTTCTGTCTGCAGTTTCCTGCGATTAGTATCTGATTATCTCTGTGTTGATTGTGTCACTGGTCTTCTGGAGCTGCACCTACTTCTCCCTGCAAGTGGAGTATCACCTGCAAGTCATTTCTGATTTGCTCCTCTACTCCAGCTCCAGAGGCCTCCTTGAGAGGGTCTGTGTGTCCCTCACTGCCTCTGTCCCTTAGGCAGTTCCCTGCCATTGTCCTCTTCTTGGCAGGACTGAGGAGTGGGGGTTCTGGAGAGGCCTGGGGTCCCTGTGGGCAGCCAGGAGTGGGCAGAGGCAGGAAAGTGAGCTCCTCTCCAGGGCAGTGCCTGGCAGTCGGAGATGGAGGTGCTGGCTACAGGCTCCAATCGAGAACAGCTGTGGGCCCCCCTCCTTCCCTGCAGTCCCAGTCCTGCTCCCCTGGAGGGCTTTAGACAGCCTGGGCCCCAGAAATGGGTAGCCATGAAGAATACACATCCCCCAAGGTGCACCTGGGCCTCAGGGCAGCCCCCGGAGGGCTGTGCATGCTCTTTGCTGGCCCTCTGTCAGCTGCTCTGCCGCCTATCCTCATTCCTGGCCCACCAGTATGTGCTGACAACCTGCCTCTTCACCTTCTTTCTACTTGTCAGACTTCTCTCTGTCCCTGTGGTCTCCTGGGTACTCTGCTGCTGCCCAAGTCCTCATGGGACTGGTGCCTCTCCCTACCCTAGCTGTTCTGGCCCCTCGCCCACCACTGGAGAGGCCACTGCATGGAGTTTGCATTGCTTCTCAGTGTTTTGGCTAAGATCAAGTGCATGGAGTTTGCAGTACTGGAAGGAAGGGAAGCCACCTGTGCATGGGGCCGGGGCCAGCCCTTTGGGAATGGGGGATGTGGCTCCCAAGGACAGACTTCATGTGGGCAGCCTTGCTCCTGCAGGACCCTCCAGGGCAGCATGAATGGACAGAGCAGACTGCGCCCACTGACACATAGGAGTGTCCTGTGTATCACAGAGGCCTGCCGGCTTAGCCACCTGCTGACCTGGTCACTTGGACAAGTTGCCCCAGCTCCCTGAGTATATTTGCTCACATTGATGCTTCTCAGCTTACAGTGGGGTTATGTCCTGATGAAGCCATTCTAAATTGAAAATATCATAAGTCCCAAATGCATTTAACATACCCAGCCTACCAGACCTCACAGTCTGGCCACACGGTCCTCTGTAACATAAGCAGCAGGTGTTTGCCCACCTCAAATTATGAGAGGGTCATCCTGCATATCCCTAGCCCAAGATTAAAATCCAAAATTCAAAATATAGTTTCTACTGAATGCATATCACTTTTACACCATTATAAAGTCCAAAAATCATAAGTTGAAACTTCATAGGTCTGGGGCTATCTGTTCATAAAATGGGTCTAACACTGTGTACTTGCAGAAGAGCTGTGCTGAGCACTCGATGAAGAACCATGTGTAAAATGCTCTCTTGCCCTCTGGCATGAAATACAAGGGCAATAAAAAAATATGGTGAGTGTTTAAGTTTTTAAAAAAGTTATTATAGTCAAAGACGCATTGCCATTAATCACCCTCAAAATATCCTCCCTCATTCTAAATGCACTTATCCCCTCCTTTTTTTTTTTTTTTTTTGTGGGTACTAGGGGTCGACCTCAGGACCTTGCGTGCCAGCAGGCGCCCGTGCCGCTGAGCGATATCACGGGCCCAGCACTTCTGTTTGAGGTCAGCCCTGCATCCCATGTCCTGCATCCCTCCACCTCCTGGCTCCCTGGCTCCCTAAAGCATGCACTCAGAACCCCCACACACATGCACACACAGCATGCTCCCACATGCCCCGGGCACCCCTCCCAAGCCTGTGTCCCCTTGCACAATGATTGATGCTGGGACCCTGCATTCCCTCCACAGCAGCCCTGTCCTGGATCATCCCAGCCATTCAGGACATATTAATGCAAATCTATTCTCAAAAATCAATGCCTACCTTACCTCTGGTGGCCAATCTACATCTGCTAATTTTGTTGCCTTCTTTAAAAACATAATAGAGTGCTTCCCATGTGACCGGCTTGTCTGCCATTCACAGGCCGCTGAGAAGCCTCTGCTGATCCGGACTCTTTTATTCTGCCAAGAATTTCTCTGACACACTTCTCTCGGGGATTTGTCCTCTATTAATTTGGCACAGGCTCAGTCTCTTAGACTCTTTACACGTGAAAAGGGATGGAAGGATACTGTATATAAAAAGAAGGCTTTTGAATGGGGATCTGTGGATTCTGGGTCATATAGGGCCAGGAAAAAAAAAGCAAAAGGACACAATTGTCCTGTCAGCCCCTCATGTCTTGATGGGAGCCATAGGAAGGGCAAGAACTTGGAGCGGCTGCTTGGAAATGAGAACTTAAGGTCATCTGCATATAACCCTGCAGTTCACAACCACCACCTTTTGTACCCAGAATTAAGGCACAACGTGGCAATGTCACCCTCACCCCTTTCTGCCCAGTACCTGTTCTGGACCCTGGATGGATGGGTGGGTAGATGGATGGATAGATGGAGGGATGGAGAGATACAGATCTAAATATATAGATATAGTTTTGAAGACACTTACAAAACAAAAAATTAATGGGTGCTTATTTACATAAAGACTTTTACATTCTCAGATATTTTTCTGCAAAGCTCATTTAAGGTGTCACTTGTGTGCATTTAGTTGTGTCTTTACATATCCTTAACTCTTATGGATTTGCAAGCAGGATTTAAAGAGTATAGATTTGGGGCTCAGATAGACCAACTTTAATTCCAGAGTGATCTCTTAATGACAAGTTACAGTGTCACTGAGATCCAATGTGCTTGTCTGTAAAATAGAGATGATCATCTCCACTTAAACAGTGCTGTTATAGATTAAACAAAGTTAGGTATTCTTTCATTCCTCAAAAATGTGTGTTAGAATGACATTTCTGAGAGCATATTATTCTCATCATGTCACACAAAAATAACTGGTCAGATGTCATCAAATTTAAGAAAATATGTTTGGGATGATTGGACTGAAACTAAAATGTGTGATGCATTGCAAATTTTATTCTAGGAGCCCATGCCCTGGGCTTCTGAGGGTCAGGACCAGAGGTATAAGGATGGCTTGCAACTGTTGGGCATGGAGTAATAGGGTACCAGAGCCTGCAGCTTGAATGACAAGCACAGGCTTAACCCAGTCATGGTGGATCATACCTGTAATCCCAGCTACTTGGGAGGCTGAGGCATGAGAATACCAAGTTCAAGTCTAGCTCAGGAAACACAGCAAGACCTTGTCTCAAATAAGCAGAGAGTGAGGATGTAGTTCTGTGCTCCTGAATTCAATCCTCAGTACCACCAAAGAAGGCAGGCGGTGGGGGTTGGGGTATGGAAATTTGAGGTTTGAAGACCAATAGGCAGAGAATGAAAATGGAATTCAAGATGAAATACCTCCAGGACAGAAGAGCAAGGCAAAAGTAACAGAGTGGGAGGAGGGTGAGGTATTGAGAGCACTGGTGTATAGAGGGACCCCTATACACAAGCTCCTGTTGGACAGGGACAGGTGGAAATACCAGCCAGCCTGGGGGTAGCCCACGGTGGCCCCACCATCCTAGGAACATTTTTCCACAGCTTTTTATTCCCACATCAACACTTACTTCCACTGGCACAGATAATTAGCATTGATGTTAGCTCATTAGCTAATTATTTCTGGCTCATGTTTACCAAGTATATTACAGGCAGTTTGGACAGATCTTCTTGAGAGCCAAGTGCTGGAAAATTCTTCGTAAAATAGACTTCTGATACATGAAGTGCCTCCTTTTTTTGTTTTGTAGACAAACGGTGTTTCAACCATATAGACAACAGAGTTTCTAGGTTCTCCCTCTGTCTTGCCTCAGTGAGAAGCAGGGCAAGCGTGGTAGGTAACAACAGAATGTGGACTTGGGTTCAAGCCCCGTCTCCATCACTTATAAGCTGCTGGACCTTGAGAAAATCACTTAGCTTTTCTGAACTTTGGTTTTCTTGGCTATAAGGTGGAGGACATAGTATCTACTTCATAGGATTTTCACAAAGATTACACAGGGAGCATTTTGTGAGATGTACCAAATCAGTATCTGGTTCTGGTTCCTTTCCCATTCATTCAGGCACCAAATACTTGTGGGACATCTCCATGGCACTGGGAGGTAGAACTCACAAAAATTTATGCTTTTATACCAGCTCAGCAAGCCAGCCACAGGGGAGTTCTCAAGGCCACCACCCTCCAGCCTCACAAAAAGCCTAATTTTGTGCCTAAGTAATAGAGAAACCACTTCTTCTCCCCTTTCTGCTCACACCAGGCCTCACCTAGGCCATTTGCTCCTGCTGCTTCCTCCTCTGCTCATCGTGCACCCAGGAGTCTGCTGAGGAGCCAGGAGACCTGTGTTACCCTACGCTAGCTTCATCGCCTCCCTAGACCTCATTCTACCCCTTAAAATGGGGATAATGCTAGGACCACCCTATCTGGGTCATTGTGAGAGCTAGTCAGTTACTACAGGTGAAGTGGCATAAGCAATACCTGCATGGAGTAAGCCCTCAGTAAACATTAGCTATCATCGTCACCACTGTCTTGCCTTGCCCCAAGCCATTTTGCTGATGCCCCATGATACCCCACATTGTTTTGATGTACCCTGCCTCTGTCTTTCCTCCAAATAACACCGATACTTCCTCAGGGCAGGGATGCTGTCTCATGAGTGTTAATGTCCCCTGCACCCAGGACAGTGCCGAGCACATAGTAAATGATCAAACAAAAAATCATCAAGCTGTGTCAGATGAACCCTGTCTCTAAAGTGGCTTTTCTTTATTCCTGATTTTAGTTGGGACTGCATTCCCTTCCGCAGGTTAATTGTAGCCATAGAAAGGTGGAATTAACTGGGCATGGTGGTGCACATCTGTAATCCCTGCACTCTGGTTCCAACTTTTTTGGAACTAGGATTTAGGTTCATGGAAGACAGTTTTTCTTGGTCTCAGGGAGAGGGGACGTCTCAGGATGATTCAAGTGCATTACATTTATCATGCACTTTTTATTTCTATTATTATTACATTGTAGTATATAATGAAATATTTATACAACTCACCATAATGCAGAATCAGTGGGAGCCCTGGGCTTGTTTTCCTGCAACAAGATGATCCCATCTAGGGGTAATGGGAGACCATGACACCCAAAGTGCGTGTCCAGTCTACTCTGTAATCTCATTTTTGGTTACTGTCACTGCAGAAAACCCTGCTTCACAAAGATAGGATGTTGGAAATGGAAATAAACTTTTCAGTACTTTTGTGGCAATCTCAGAATATTCTGCCTTGACTTTAATCCAGAACATGTGGAGATTTGAAGTTGTCTCAAACATACTTCTAAGGGCACCATCATTTGAGATCCTCTTCTTGCACAGACAAAGTCAGTTTGTCTGACTTATTCACAAATGTTTGTGGATCATTTCTTCCCTGTTCAGGGTGTTCTGTGGTTGGGAAGTAATATTCAAACTCTTTTGAAGGCTAAGACAGGCGATTGTGTCCAAGCTGGGAGAAAGAAGACTCTGTCTCAGTCTCTTTCAGAATTGCTGTTAATGTTTGAAATACGTAAAAAAAAAAAACTCAATATTCATTTGTTGCCCCCATAATTCACTTGGCCTTAAATGCAGCCACTTTACCTGTCAACTTCAACACAGTTGTCATTCTCCCCTGAAGTGACAGATTGAATGAGTAAGCAAGTTTTGTGACACATTCTATGCCATTGAAACATGTTGACAGTGGTGACTGTTTTTCTAAAAGAAATTTCTGGGGCAGCTTTCATAACTCAAGAACTCTGGCCAGTGATCTACCTTTAGAAATGCATCTCACTTCTGTGTGTAAGAGAAGATGTGTGTGTGTTCCGCATGCATCTCCTCACAGAGCTGCATGAACAAACAAGAGTTAAGGGTATGTCCACACTTTAATGTGGTTGGTAATTTTAATCACATCCTACAAAATGTTAAGTTCAGGTGACATTTTTCAGCTAGCCAGCATTTCTCTATGGATGACACAGTGCATAGATGCACATTTAGAATTGACCTCTAGTCATGGCAGCAGCTCCATCCATGCCTGTACTGACAAAAAAAAGACCAGTTCAGTTTTCCTGATATGTAATCATTCAAAGACCATTTATGGTGCTGGTTGGCAACAAAAGTGAACATCCCTACATGCACATCCTCCTGAAAAATAGATCCCACAAAAATAAGTATTATTGCCTTGTCAACATTGGTGCTCATCAACCTGGACTGCATACCACAGTGACTCATTAATAGCCTTTAACAGTGCCTCAATGTCTTCCGCGACTTCATCACTGTGTCTAGTTACAGTGCTATCCAGAAGAGGAACACGTGCTGCCTTTTGAACTACCACCCCTAAGAGCTCACAGCAAATGTCCTTAGCAGCAGGCAGCACCAACTCTTCACTGTAGTAAAGGGCTTCTTAACTTCAGCAGTGTGGTCAGCCGCTAAGAACGATGATCTCAGTGCAGACACATTTGGTGAAGCGGTGGGCTTCAGTAATTGCTTCTGCTCTTTGTGTTCACTTTTTTCTTCTGCAGAACTCTGAAGGTGTACTTTTTAATGCAAGATGCTTGGTCTCCTTAAAGCAAAGCAGTTTTGAAGGTTTCATGGCTCCATTAGTTAGCCAGTCTCCACATATTACACAAAGCAGGCTTGGAAAATGTGAGTCACCTGCTGCACTGAGCCTTTAATTTCAGTAGGACTCTTGGTGTTTTCTTTCAAATGCAACTTTCTTTTTGTAGGCATGCTTGGAGTCCTGCTGTCTCATCATGGGTCTTTCCGCCTTTCCAAATAAGGTCTTCAGTGACATTTTTAAACTCATTTTGGCTAGGGTTAGCTTGTGGGCTTACCAAAACTGACTGAGACAAGTGTGCAGTGTGGGGAAAGAGGCATGGACAAAAGTGGTAAATAAAATAATGGGCAGGCCACACATGGACTAAAAGTGTTGGGTTCTGACCTAAAGCCTGCCACCAGAAGCAGCTGTGTAACTGAAGTACATCAACTCACCTGCCACTTAATTGTCACTTGCCACTCACTGAGCATGTTTTAATATAAGTCAGTAGCACTACATTTATTCTAATCACTGTACAGCCAAACCTCTCTGCTGATGTTAATCTGTATTTGCAGCTGGTCCCCAGCACTAGCATCACTGCCCCAGTCCCAACTCAGATTATCAGGTATTAGATTCTCGTAAGGAGTGCACAGCTTAGATGCCTCCCATGTGCACTTCACAGTAGGGTTAGCACTCCTGTGAGAATTTCATGCCTCTGCTGATCTGACAGGAGGCAGAGCTCAGGTAGCAATGCAGTGATGGGGAGTGGCTATAAATTCAGATGAAGCTTTGCTGGTTCACCTGTTCACCTGCTGTGTGGCTCAGTTCCTAACAGGTCCTGGTACTGGCTAGGGACCCCTGCTATAGGAGGCTGAAGCTGGAAGATCACAACTTTGAGCCCAGCCTGGGCAACTGAGCAGCACAGACCCTATCTCCAAATAAATTTAAAAAGGGCTGGGGATATAACTCAGTGCAAAGGTCCTAGGTTCAATCCCCAGTACCACCAAAAAAATAAAATTAATAACCTGTGATCTTGCATAACTCTTCCTATGTTGTTACTGGAAAAATGACTTCTCCTTGGACTCATGACATCTACTTCCCTCCTGACTTGTGCTTTTGCAGCCAGTTCTCCTATTGAGTAAGGGGTTAGTCCAGTGGTGTGGCCTTGCTCTGCCTGGCTAGGACCGTGTGTCAGTGAGTGGACACACGGTCACAGTGGCCCTGGCTTGGGAATGTAGTGTGATTACCCATGGTTTTGTGCTCAAGGCCCCTAAAAAGTGGTATATGTGGGGTAAGGCTCGTGTACACCACTCGTTTCTATATCAACATCCTAGCCCTACACCAGAGCACAGGGTCAGAAGGTGGACAATGGGAGGAGGAATAACAGGGCTCTGGGAGGGACAGGAGGAGTGTTGTGTAGCTGTCATGGATATGAAGTCCTTTATTTTAAGAAAGCGGCTTCTAGAAGAGGTACTTATCCGCTTCCTGTTTGGCTGTCCATCCTCCCCTCCCTTTGCTGTTCAACTTTGTAATTGCTGCCTGGAGGATGAAGGCCACAGTGCAGCTTGGGGACAGTGGGGCCAGGTCCTAGGGAGTCAAGGCAGCAGACACCCAAGGGAAAGCTTCTAGTTCACCCACTCGTTACTAGCAGAGCCCCTTCTCCCCGATGAGTCCAAGGTCCTGGTGAAGTTCCAACATTCTTGGACGCCTGGAAGCAGGGCCACCCCATCCCACGGGGATGTGGGCAGTGTCAGGTCCCTCCACAGAGCCCTCTTACTTCCTGGCCCATTTCTCAGCCCCCAGAGTACTCTGGATGCCAGCCACGCCAGACTGTGAAACCACATCTGCAGCTTTCCCAGGGCCTCAGAGCACACCAGCTTTCATGGCTGCTGCTCTGAAATTGTGAACTCCGATAGCCCACCCTTGAGTCTTTCTCCTGGACCCAATCTGTCATCCCTCAGTGCCCTCTGCATTTCCACTGGCCTCTACCCAGGAGTGTCTCCCCCTCCCTCCTTATGGCTGCCTCCCTCAAGTGGACATACCCTGTCCACACCCTAGGAGATGCCATCACGTGCCAGACCACGATGGGGCAGAGACAGCACGTTCCAGCCTGCGTGATGAGATGAGCGTTAATCCATAAGCAGGTTCACACATATAATTACAAGTGGTGATAAATCATATGACTCAAGAGAAGACAGGGTCCTATAAGGGAGACCTAACTTAGTTCAGTGTGGGGAGATGGAAGTGTGTGGGTCAGGCCAAGCATCCCAGAGGCAGTGATGCACTTAGACCTGTGGATTATTCCCGGTCAACCAAGTGAGTGGGAAAGAGTACTTCCGCGCAGCACAGGCCAAGGCGCTGAGGCAGAGGCTGGCACGTTGAGGACCTTTCCAGAAGCTGAAGAACAAGGGAGACTGGTGTGAGATGCAGCTGCGGGTGGAGTCAGAGACCAGATTATGTAGCACTGTAAGGAACCTGCGAGTGTGGGTTCTACCAGCAATGGGCTGCCCTTCAGAAAGTGTACACTAGTGGGAAGGCCACAGCCTGGCACCAGTCACACCCCAGCTAGCCCAGCATCTGTCTCGCAGCTGGGTGCTGTGGAAAAGAAACCCAGCCTCCGAAAGTCAGCAGGTGGAACAGTCCGGAAGCCTGTCTCAGAGAATGAAGCGTGGGCACAGCTTGCCCATAGCTGGATGCCACTTGCTGATGTCTGGCAGTTACAATGGCATGAAAATTAACATGGCACAGGCTTCTCCTATGACCTGCATGGCAGCTCTGGGAGAGGGCATTGTTATCCCATTTCACAGCTCAGCAGACTAAGGCCCGGCACAGCCTCAGTGACAGTCATGCTGCTGAGTGACCAGAATGTGGACCTGGATCTTCTGACCCCAAAGCCAGTGCTCTTCCTGCCCCACTGCCCCACCCACAGGGCCCCTTGGGTAAAGAATGAGGAGAAAACAGGCAGGTGGAGGAAAGCGACATGCCGATGTCATGCTGGTGTTCCTTCCCAGTCTACCGCAGCCCCCACAGCTTGGCGGACTCCCCACTCATGAAAGAGTCTTGAGCTCCTGATTTCAGCTTAACATCTAAACAGCAGAAGGGCCGGAGGCCTCTGTAGCATGCAGCTCCCCTGCTGATGCTCAGGCTGACACCACAATCATCAGAGCAGAGATGATCCACTCGTGAACAAAGGCCAGTGCATGTAATGTTTGAGGGGTGAGCCACAGCTGGCTTCGTGCTGGGGGCTGACTTCTGAGCCCCTCTCCTGGGTATAGGAGGAGCCAGCAGCAGGCACCCTGGACTGTCCTTGGGCTGGACCAGCACTCCTCCCGTTCCTCCACGTGCTGCAGTCACATACAGCACATGGCCACAAGCAGCAGGTCACAGGCGTCTTTGTGTCTCCTCCCCACATTCTGCCTTAGATACATAGGACTTAAAAAATTCCTTGTTAAAGAGCAGTCAACAAGCAAAGTAGATGGACATGGGGGGAAGCAGATAAATAATGTAACAGAAATTGAAACCACAGCACAGTCATGGGGGACTCTTTCCTGGGCTGAAATCCCAGCTCTGACACTTTGGAGCTGAGCAAATGGAGATGCGTCACTTAGCTTCTTTCCAACAAAGTTGCTCACTTGTAACACAGAGCGCAACGCCTCCTTCCCCAGGACTCAGGACCAGCAAGCGAGCTAAGGCCGGAAAGCACGCAGCATAGGGCCTCAAGGAGAGGCGCCCCAGAGATGGTCCTTCCCTCCAGGGGTGCTGGGATGTGGGCTGTGAGAGCCACTGCTGGCTCCAGTCATGCCTCCTCTGTGACTTGCTTCAGGTTGGCACCCTGTGTCTCGGTTTCCTCCTTTCAAAGTGGGGAGGATGAGATGGCAGGCGCCTAGCACGTTGCTATAGATGAGACGAGAGCAGGTGTGTGAAGATTTACATCCACTGTAGCCAGAAGGGCATCCCCCCTGCACCTGCTGGACTGCTTAGGCATCCCTGAAGCTGCGACCTCTCTACGCCTCTGGGTTGGTACCAGCCATGTGAATTCCTCGATCCACACGTGTGTGTCCATAGAGCCGCACCTCTGCTCACTGCAGTCAGGCACCCCCTGTGTGTGCTCAGGAGATGTTCCCACAGTCCTAGCACTCTGCTGCCAGCATCCTCCCGGCTCCTGCCCCCAGCCCAGCTGCTGCTGCTTACTCCTCACATCTGCTGCCCTGACCGGCGTGCAGTGAAATGTGGCATGGAAAGAACACACAGTGGAAAGTTAATAAAAACAGTAAACTCATTTTAAGGTCTGTGCTGCTAGACCCCTCCACCTGCACCTCTCTGCTTCCCGGTGTCTGCTCCCTCCTCTGCTCAGCTCTACAAATCCGGCTGCTCCCCTCTCTCTCTCCCTGGGCATTATTTGGTAGGAACCGAGAGGCTCCTTCCATCTTCCCACCCTCAGTGCCAGTGAAAGAAATCACTGCTCTCAGCAGCTGGCCAGTGGCACTGGCAGAGTCCCAACCCTATGCCTCTCTGTAATGTCACCTGTGAGGAGAACTGGTGTTTTAGGGATGGTGAGCAGGGAGAATGAGCGTAGGCGGCCCTGTTCGGTAGGGGCCAAGGCAGCCTTTGGCTTAGTACCCGAGGAGTAGGGGCTGGCGAGTCAGTCAGGTGCAAGTGATTTGGTTTGAGCCTCGGCTCCCTTGTGCAAAAAAAAAAAAAAAAAAGTGGAGTGGGAAGCAACATGCTTCCTGCTTTGAAGTCACTCTACAAAGCCCTTAGTACAATGCATGGCACATAGTAACCTCCCATCTGTACCAGTGGTGGCAGTATTAATAACACCTGACTTTTGAGATGCCTGCCTTCTGTCTGCCTTGGTCATCTCAACCCTGTCACCATAGCTGTGTCACTCTGTCATTCCCCTGGCCTTGTTCTTGCTCCAGTAAACAGATCTCTTTGACTTCATTTCATAGTTTCCAGATTTTGGACACTTCTGGACCTCTGAGTCCAAGGAGCCCCAGCCCACACTGCACCGCCCCCCAGGTACTCAGACTTTGTCACTTCTGAGCCCCATTGTTGGCCTAGGGACCCAGATCCAGGGCTTCCCTGCCTCTATGCTGGACCTCAGCCTTTCTACATGCCCTGCCCCAGTGCTAATCCTCAGAAACAAAGTGCCTCTCCGACCAGCCTGTCCCCAGTGGGACCTTCTACAGTGCTAACTGATAGGTGGCCAGAAGTGGAGGGGGCATCTCCTCTCTTCCCACACTGGGGCCTCCTGGGGGGTCAGCCTCACAGAGCTAAGGTCAGAGGACCTAGGTTTAAACACAGTGGCGGTGGTCATTGTCACTTATCATTGGCTCATTGAGGCTTCGGTGACCTGAATTCAAGGCAGGAGAAGAGCAGAAATGCTGATACCCACATGCTGCTGGTGCCTCTACATGCCTACTCCCAAGCCTGGGCCCAGGACACCTGCTCCAATTCCTTCATTCAGCCAATAAAT
Source organism: Erethizon dorsatum (assembly GCA_028451465.1). Classification (NCBI taxonomy): domain Eukaryota; kingdom Metazoa; phylum Chordata; class Mammalia; order Rodentia; family Erethizontidae; genus Erethizon; species Erethizon dorsatum. The sequence continues at coordinate 85,422,020 of CM051834.1, forward strand.
ATCTAGTGAACTCCCTATTCATCCTGGAGTGCACTTGACAATCATGTTCTTAGTTTTCTGGCTTTACTTACTTATTCGTTTGTTTGCTGTACTGGGGATTGGACACAGGGCCTTAATTCATTTTTTTTATTAAGTTTATTGGTACATTTTAGGTATACATAATGATCATATTCATCATAGGGAATTTGTACCTGTTCATGATATACCTTGATTCTTTTTTTCCCATTCCCCTACCCTCCCTTCAACCCCTCTTCCCCTCCATATTTACAAAAGCTTTGTTTCTATTCTTTCCTTCTTTACTCATTTCTTTTCTTTTCATCCTTCCTCCCTCCCTAGTTCCCTTTCCCATTTGAACATTTTTTTCCTATTTCACAATATCTATTATATATTTTGGTCTCTGTTTACACTTTCAGTTTCTCACACCAGAGAAACAATGTAGTATTTACACATGTGTGTCTGATGTATTTCACTTAAGAGTATTGTCTCCAGGTCCATCCATTTACCTGGAAATATCTCATTTGTCCTTCTTTATGGCTGAGTAGTACACTCCATTGTATAAAAAAAAAACTACATCTTCCTTATCGATTCATTAGTTGATGGGCATTTGGGCTGTTTCCAAAATTTATCTATTACAAACTCTGCTGCTATAAACATGGGTGTGCATATATCGCTGTGGTATGATGCTTTTCATTCTTCTGGGAAGATACCAAGAAGCAGGATAGCTGGGTCAAATGGGACTTCTAGTCCTAGTTTTTTGAGGAATCTCCACACTGATTTCCACAGTGGTTCACCAGTCTACACTCCCACCAACAGTGGAGAAGGGTTCCTTTTTCCCCACAGCCCTGCCAGCATTTGTCATTGGTTGATTTCTTGATGATAGCCATTCTTTCTGGGGTGAAATGGAATTTCAGTGTTGTTTTAATTTGCATCTCTCCAATGACCAGTGATGATGAACATTTTTTCACTTATTTATTTGCCATTTCTACTTCTTCATCTGAGAAGTGTCTCTTCATTTCAGATGCCCATTTTTGGATTGGGTCTCTAAATTTGGGGTATCTGATTTTTTTGAGTTCTTTATATATTCTAGACATTAGTCCTTTGAGGAACAGCTAGCAAAATTTTTTTTCCCATATCGTTGGTTGTCTCTTCACTCTGTTGGTGGTTTCTCTTGCTGTGCAAAAGCTTTTTAATAAGATGAGATCCCAGCTGTTGATTCTTTGTGATTGTTCCTGTGTGATTGGGCGTTTTGTTCATAAGGTCTTTGCCTACACCAATGTCTTCAAGAGTTCTACCTATTCTATCTTCTAGAAGATTTAGTTTTTCTGTTTTAATATTTAGATCTTCGATCCATTTTGATTTTGGTTTAGTGCATGATGGAAGATATGGGTCTAGTTTTAGTCTTTGGCATGTGCAGAGCCAGTTTTTCCAGCACCATTTATTAAAGAGGCTATCTTTCTTCCAATGAAGATGTTTGGCTACTTTGGCAAAGATAATAAGGTGGTTGAGTATATCTGGAGTTGTTTCTGCGTCTTCTAACCTTTTCCACTGACCCTCGGGTTGGTTTGGTTTGGTTTGGCTTGGTTTGTTTTTGCCAGTACCATGCTGTTTTTATCACAGTAGCTTTGTAGCTTGGTTTCAAGTCAGGGAGTGTGATGCACAGGGCCTTAATTCTAAGCTACATCTTCAGCCTTCTTTTTTTTTTTTTTTTTTTTTTCTTCTCGCTAAGTTGCCCAGGCTGGGCTGGAACTTGCAATCCTCCTGTGTCAGTCCTGCAGAGTGCTGGGATCACAAGCATGTGGCACCATGCCTGCAGGAAATGCAGGCTTTATACAGTGCACAGGCTGACTGGCCCCTAGTCATCCCTTTTGCTCACCTGTTTGAGGCCTTCCGTGTTCCCTAAAGCAGCTGTTTACAACCTACTATACGTAGATTTATCCTGACCTACTCACAGCCCTGAGCAGGTATCTTCAGTCTAGATTGAGAACTAGCAACGTGCCTACCTACCCTGCAAAATCTAGTATCTCATCTGGCATTAGCTGCCCTGATTCAAGGTAACACCCTTGTCATCTAATGGGGTGGGGCACATACCATTTCTAAAAACCTGTATCCACTTCCTCCACTATTTGCTTCCTCCTGCTTTAAAAATGCTTTCATATCCCAGACTTTAAATTTGACTTTATTCAGTTCTTTAAAACCTGTAACAAGATAGTTAAGATAGCTATACTACTAATTTCTGTAAGTCCATTGAAAAGAAAGATTTGTGCATATATCATTTGATCAATTTTTCATGCCTATATCTTGTAATCTGAGCAACTACTTCGAAGATAACAATAAGCAATGTACTAACCATTGTTACTTTCCCACTATCTTGTGTTGAAATTTTGTATTGTTTTGGTTTTTTTCTCTTTAAAAAAAAAAAAGCTGTAGTTTTTCTCAAGATGTCCACAAACCATGTGCCTATCATTAGCTGAAAGTGCCTTAGACAGTCGTGTTCTTATCATTGTCTCCTTGGCTTTGAAGATTTGTGCCCCTTAATGTTTTCCAAATCACATGGGAATAAATTGCAGCAACTGCTGTCTAGGCCAGCAGAACTGAAGAGATCTTGAGTTCTGGCTGCAGCTTCCAAAGCTAAAATAACTTTAGGTCCAGATGTCAAGGGACGGCCACAGTGGCCTTCTTCTACCTAAGGGCTGCTCAGGGTCCCCAGCCAAACATTATCCCTATTCACTGTCTCCATCAGAGGCAAATGCCACCATTAGATCCAGCCCTGGAAAGCTAGTCATGTCTTTATAAATAGCTGCTACAGCTGCAGGTGCTCTGTGCTAAAGCAGGTGGTCAGGCTGCAGAGCAAGCAGTGCCAGACTGTCTCCAACTACATGGGGCAAATGCGGAGACCCCTCTATGAACCCACAGAAGATTCCATACTAAGATTCCCACTTGGATACTACAAAAGAATGTAAGTGAGCCACGTCTCCTCCTAGTCAGTGGCAAAGCACAAAGGGAAAGAATGAAAGAAAGGAGTTGAATGTTCCCAGTGTCGAGGCCTCTCACTGTCACAGGAGCTGAGCTGTGATTTCTAGACTTCCTGGCCTTGGAGCTGGGATCTGCTCAGCAAGCAGGCAGGAGTGGTTCCTCATTCTGCCACCTGACAGACAGCAAGTCCAAGACATGGGCCAGGGCTCCAAGCTGCAGCTGTGCCCCAGCTGTCAGTGGTGCAGGGCAAGAGACTCAATCGGGAGGGCAAATGGGGACCCAGGCCTGGGGAACCAGCCATGAGTCTCCAGTGGCCTTAGGGCTCAGGAGGGCTCAGGGAGAACCATGTGTGTGGGGTCCTGTTTTCTGGGAGGAGCAGCTCATCCCTGGGCAATAGCCACTACATTTCTTTCTTCAGAAATCAGTACTTCTTCCATGAGCAGTCCTGAAAATCCTACTCACTATCAGCACAAGGATGAAGGTCTTGAGTCAAAGAATACAGAACCAGCCATAGCCTTATTCATGAGACTGTTTATTCTGGTCTCTTGGTTATGTAAATGAGGAAAGGGCTTGATTGGAGAAGGGTAACCCAAAAGTCACCTCAGGACATACAGAGCAGACTGTGACCAAGCCAGCAGCTTCCAGAGCAAGGATTCTTAGACTGAGAACACTTCCTCTACAAAATTGTATGCAAAATACATATATGTGTGTCTTCTAGGTCCTCTGTGTCATCCACAAAGTCTAACATAATGTTGAGAACAAAATAGTTGTTCAAGAAAACCTACTTTGTGCATAAAAGGAACCTGTGGATGTGTGTTTTTCTTGGTGCATGTCACAAGTGGGCCATTTCTCTCTCTACTTCAGTGTTCCATTATGTAAATGAAGTGTGGCCATCTGCCCTCCTGCCACCTTGTCAGGATGGAAGGGAAATACTCAGTTCTCACCTACATAAGGGAAAGAAAAGCCCCTCTGGGAGAAGCTCAGATCCCAGCCAGTCAACATTAGTTTGAAATGAGCAATGCATATAACAATTCCCACTGATAAAGCACCTGTTATGTGTCTGGCATTGTATAGCTTGCTTTTCATAGGTTTCCTCATTTATTTTTTAAAACAACATACAAGGTAGGTTTTATCATCTTCCACATTCATATGAGAAACTAAAGCACAGAGAGGCCTTACCATGTGGCTAAAGCCACATGGTCAGCAGGTGGTAGTGTCCCTACCCCACATGCCTCTCCATGTCGATTCTGTTCACCTCTCAGGCTGCCCTGTTCTGCCCAGACCAGATTATATTTCCAGTCTCTTCCTCTTTCTCTTCACCCCAAATGCTTCACAACTGTGCTATTGCAATCCTATAATATAACTCATCACTTTTCTTCTGAAACAAATTAGTTTTTAAATCAGAGTCTATGCAAAATAAAGAGAAAGGGAAAGAAAGACCCGTAATCATAGACAAGCACTTTTCACATTTTGCTGTGTCCTTCCCATAATGTCTTTTCTAAAGTTCTGCATGTAACAGCAAAGTTCTGAAAGAAGAAGGAAAGCATATATATCCACTCTCCCTCTCTTTTATCTGCCATTAATCTAGCTTCAAAGGGTAGAAATAGGGGTTAGGGTTGACTGCCATGCTCTGGATCAAGTGTGTATTGCACCCCAAGCCCTCCAGCAACACTTGGCCCCTGCACCCTTTCCTTCCCAGCTCAGCCATGTCTGACACTGACTCAGATGGAAGGCACTTGGCAACCAGCCAGGAACCCCAGGCATGTTCGTCCCAGTGTGTCTGCACCCAGTCCCTTTGGCCATCACATCAGACTCTCCCCGGACTCTAGAATCTTCCCCACTTGCTACCTTTGCTGTGCTCTTGAACTAACCTCACCAGCAAGCCCTACCTGCTCAGCCAGAAACCTTGGCCCGGCTTATTACAGCAGATTGAAGAATGCACCTGCTCTGAGTTGTTGCAGCTGTGGCTGGTGGTGCAGCCAAGCTGTCCTCATGGTGCACACAGTGTAGAGGGAAGACAGGCGAGGAGCAGGCACATGCAGCACACTGAATGTCTGTGTGATGGGGGTGCAGCTCCTAGGAGGTGACTGTGAGCTGAAAACTAAGGGGTAAAGCAGCCAAGCACTTGAAGACCTGAGGGAAGCAGGACAGAGGTGACAGCAAGTCCATAAGCCCAGAGGTAGGAGAAAGCTTTTCCTGCTCAAGAACAAGAAAAGTTGATGTTGTTGGAATCTGTAGAGCCACGGGGGAGATGAAAGTAAGGTGGAGAACTAGTAGAGCAAGTAATGCAACATGCTATTGTTAAATGCATGGAAAGCCATTGTTGGATTTTCAGAGCAGTGAGGCATGGTCCAATTTATATTTTTTAAACCACATTTATAATAAGTGTGGTGTACATAGCTCTAATCCCAACACTCGGGAGGCAGGAGGATTTTGAGTTCAAGGCCATTCCGGGCTAAATAACAAGTTCAAGGCCAGCCTAAAATAAGAACAAGACCCTGTCTAAAGAGAGGAGGGGGGAAGAAGAAAGGAAAGAAGGAGAAGGGAAAGGAAAGAGGGAAGATGAGGGGAGGGAGGACTGTATTCATGGTAAAAGGACCCAGTGACGAGGATGTTGCAAGCTCCTGGTCCAAGTTGGTGGCTGTGACACTAGAGAGAGGACAGATTGTGGTCACGTTGTGGAAGCAAGAGAGAAACATGTGGAAGAGTAGAGAAACGTGGACAGAGTGCTTGGTGAGGATTGGACTGGAGGAAAAGGCGGTCTCCACACACTCCCTCCATCTCCACTGGGGCACAGCCTACACTGAGTCCTGCTGTCCTCTGGGGTCCCACTCCAGCCCTGCTCCCCGGTAATGACCCCAGATCTCCACTCCAGCCCGCAAGACCAGTGCTTCGCCCCCATGGGAGGGCACGTGGGTCATCACTTCAGGTGAGCCGTGAGCTCCTTGCGGGTGGGAAAGGCCCCTCAGTACCTGGCACAAGGCCTCGTGTCTGCTAAGAGGCTGAAAGGGCTGGCAGTGTGGCCGATGGGTATGACCCTCCCGAGGGGCACAGCCAGAGTCCGCACCATCATTCTGCAGGCATGAGTGCCCTGTGTGCAAGGCTGCTGGCTTCTACAGACTGTGGGGAAAGAAGGCTCACTCCAAGGGGCTCAGGGTTGGAGTTGGAGGCAAACCACCCCTCAGACAGGGCCCAGAAACCTGGCCACCTTCCCAGGACCTCAGGACTGTCAAATAGAAACAAGGGCACACAAGCCTCTGAGACCCCAGGCCGGACAGCTGACCTCCGCCTAGAGAAGGGTAGATACTTCGTGAGAAGGTGTCTGTGGTGCTGGAGACACTGTCTAAATAGAGCCCACACTACATGGCAGGGGACGTCTCTGCTGAAACATGGAGCCTCTCCCAGCACCGATGGCTCTTGGAAAATACTGGAATTATCTTTCCTACTGTGGGAAAAAATGCCTCCCTTTGTGCCAGAGAAAAAAGGATGTGGTCAGAAAGGGAGGGGGTGGAAGAGGACGTGGGAGGATAGTATTTACGGGCTTCTTAGTGTCTGACATAAACAGTGCAGAAGGAGGAAAATCCTCATTTTAAACTTACTCTGTAATCACGGTGTAAGCCATCTGAGAGTCAGGACGTGTGCCAGCGCCAGGGCTGGGAATTGGTGTCTGAAGGGCTGCATGGCCGCCCAGAGGCAGAGCGCTTCATGACTCAGGGTGACAGAGGCCTTGGCTTAGCTCCCTTCTGCAACCCCACCTCTGACCACAGCCCCCTGCCCAGCCCTGAGCCCAGCCCCACCTGCTCCATCCTCTTCTCACTTCTCCTCCCAGCCCGCACCAGTGACAGCACCTCTCCTGGGTGGGAAAAGTGCGGCAAAGTCAAAAAGGACCCTGAGTATGAGGTGCCCATGAAAGAAGCACATTGATCACTCTCCCCAATGCTGGAGAGAAGTCTGAATTTCAGAGGAAATTGTGTTCTCTGTAAACTTTCCAAATCAATGAATGGAAACGCCTTAGTTTCCAGCCATGAAGATTGAGAAAGAAGGTAGGAGTGTGCTCAGAGGGTCCCCCAACCTCTAAGTGCAGCCAAGTTAATACAGGGGTCAGTATTCCTTTAAAGGGCAGGCTCAACGCGGTGGTTAGACCACAAACTCTCCAAACAGGGCCATCAGCCAGGAAGTTACAAGTCAGTAGTGATGGGTGATGTTACCAGTGCTGATCCTCAGTCCTGGGGTCCCCTGCTGGGCCTGCTGTAAACTTTTCATTGGTGGATTTTGGAAGGATGTTTTAGGGAGGCTGCAGAAGAACCAAGGTAGCCAGGAGCAGGTATGGGGAGGGGCAGGGGCTGTTCACACTTGTTCCAACATGTGTCAGTGTTTTAACAACTGGCATGGTCATGGCAGTGTGTATCAGCTCATGTCTTCCATAACTATTATTATTTCTCAGAGCTTCAGGGCCAGTTAGTATCCCAGAGGCACCATGAGAAAGCACGTGACTTAGAATCAGATCTTGGGTTTGTCACGAGGTTCTGTCCCTCCGTATCTATAAGACCTTAGCAAGTTCCCTCTGGTATGACAGGAAGCAGAGTGACACCTACCTCATGACGTTGATGTACAAAGTAGATGTGATGCTGTTTGTGAAAGTGCTTTGTAAATATTGAGACTAAACAGGTGTAACAATACACATAACAAAAGAAAAATCCAGATCTAACTGTCCAAGGTTCTAGAGCTGCACACGCAGATCTCCCACCTCTGCCTGTCTCTAAAATATGTGAGCTCCCAAATACTAATACAAACACCTAGGTACCCCATTTATACATATGTAAAAGTTATAAGTCAAACTAGCAGAGCTCTGAATCACAACCTATTCTCCTACCTAAACAAACATACCTTTATAACAACCTGCAGGTGAGGGTCAGCTTTAGAATTCTTGGCCACCTCAGAGTTCTGTGCCACAGAGGCACAGGAAGAGCCCATCCTGGCCCCCGCCCCACCATCCCCCGCCCCGGCCCTGTCCCCGGTTGAGAGAGATGCAGAGTCATCCATCTGCACACTCCCTGTGGAAGCCAGACAGACAGCAACCCTCTGACCGTCCCTGGGGCCCAAAGTGTACACATAGTGGAGTGGACTGTCCGGGGAGACGGACCAGAAAAAGGCCACGTGGGCCCTGGTGGCATGTTTAGAGAGGTTTAGGCTGGGAATACTGAGCTTCCAGGTAGCCAGAGGGTAGTGCAGGAGAAGGGGCACATCTCTCAGCTCATGGACTCCCTGCTCAGGGTGGGTGAGCTTGGCTAGGAGGTCCCAGAGAGGTCAAGGTGGAAGGCCAGGCCAGGGCTCCCCTCACCTGGGTCTAAGGACAGTACCATCCTGAAGCACTCCAGGCCCAAAAATATCAGTGCTGCATGTGTGGTCTGCCCACCCCCCTTCCCACACTCCACCAGGGGACACTGATGTCAGTGAAACCCTGCATGCCTGCAAATGCCCTTCCTCCTAGAATGCTGCTGCACCCCCTCCACCCATCTCCTCAGTGGCTGTAGGGAGCAAGGTAGGCTCCTGTCCAAGAGGCCTCTCTGCCCGTCATGGCCACTGAGAGAACTGGCTGGGTCTGCATGGAGCCCGGACTTTAACTCAAGGACCACTTATTTGAATGAAATGCTTAACATGGTGAGATTCAGGTATGATTGAGATATGCCTCTTTCTTGCCTTTTTCTAAAAAATGAGATGCAGAAAGCATGAAGGTTGCAGTAATCGATGTGTTCATTATTAGGCCCATTGGCGAGTCCATTAGCCATGAGCTTTGGGTCAGTGGCTGAGTGTCCATAGTGAAAACGTTGTTTATCACGGTGAGGAGGGCTGCGGTGCAGGCAGAGCAGGAGATAACAACTAGTATTGAAGAAGAGTGTTAGAGTTTACCAAGTGTTTGCTCATACACTGTCACTTCATTTGATCCTTCTGATAGCTCTAAGTTGCAGAGGTCTGAGTCATTTTTCTACGCATTTTATACATGAGGAACCTGAGGTTGACAAGAATGACTTGCCTGAGGTCAGCCTGCTCTGGGTTTTGTTTTGTTTTGCAGTACTGGGGATTGAACCCAGGGCCTTCACACTGAGCTACATCTCTAGCCTCATTTCTGTTTTCTTTTGAGACATTCTCACAAAGTCACTAAGTTGTCCTGGGTGAGCTTGCATTTGAGAGCCTCCTGCCTCAGCCTCCCAGACTGCTGGGATTACAGGATTGCCCCACCCGCCTGGCTTGTCAGCCTGCTCTCAAATTGAGGCACACACCCACACCTCCTGAGATCAATTTTGCTACTTGGCCACACCAAAGACTTGAAGGAATGAAGCATGAGATTAAGATTTCAAAGGCAGTGTTCCCACAAGTGTGGTGCAGTGGCAAAGGCAGGGAGAGGTGAGAGAGCCAGCTTTCAGCCCTAGCCCTGCCCCTCCATATCTGCACAACTTTGGACCTTTACTCTGAGCTTTTCCTTGTGTGTGAATGAAGTGTAGCAGTTCCTGTGTCACATGATCACCATGGAGCGACTGCACAGGAAGGGATCGGCGGCTGTTAGTTTTCTTCTTTCCCTAACCTACCCCATCTCTGTTACCTACACATCGCACCTCTGTGCTTACTGTGTGCCACACACTGTGCCGAGCACTTCCCATTTCTTATTTCATTCTTACGCCAGGTAGGTCAAGCAAGGGCTGTTTTCATACCTCTTTTATGGGTGGGGAAACTGGCACAGAAAGGGCAAGGGACTCAGGAGTTCACACAGCTGGTAAGTGGCAGCCTTAGGTGGCAAGCCCAGGCCACTGGGTTCTGGAAGTCCTGCTTTCAGTCTTTCTCTGGACAGCTGTCCATTCCACTGCTCTTCCTCCTTTGCCCAACTAGCTGAAAGGCGTTAGCTGAACTCTCACCTTTTTCTTGTGCTCATTCATTCCTTCTGGCAGTGGTCACCAACATTTTTGGCATCGGGGACTAGTTTTGTGGAAGACAGTTTTTCCATGGGTGGGGGGTTGGAGGGCATGGTTTCAGCATGACTCAAGCAACCTAGATCCCTTGCAGGTGTGCAGTTCACAGTAGGGTTCACGTTCCTATGAGAATCTAATGCTGCGTGGATCTGACAGGAGGCAGGGCTTGGGCAGTGATTTGAGCTACAGAAAGCAACTATGCATACAGAGGAAACTCCACTCCCTCACCTGCCACTCACCTCCTGCTGTTTGGCCTGCTTCTAACAGGACATGAACTTATACAGGTCCGTAGCCCCAGGATTAGGGACCCCCGCCTTATAGAATGGCCCATACCAGCCTGTTTACTGCTGCTTTGATAATTAACAAATCCCGTGGCCTTTCCTTAACCTCGCTCTTTTTCACTTCTGTGTCTTCAACAGGGCTGACTCCCTGAAATGCCTTAGCTTTGGAAACTAGTTCTCTTCTTTCTCTGGCTATTTCTCTGCTTTACACACTCTGGCCATTGAACAACCCCGCAGGACCTCTCTTTCACCTCAGATATCTCACTCAGCACTCTTCCACCAGGTGGTCTTCACCAGCACTTCACTGACCTGTGATCTCCAGCCCTGACTTTCTCCTGAGCTCTAGACCCAACTTTGCAGTAACCTCACACCCATCCCACCTGTCCAGTCAACTTCATAGGAGCAGCAGCATCCCACTTGAAATCATGGTCTGTTCACATCTTTCACTTTAGACCAATTCGGTATTTACTTATTCAGCTGATAATTTTCACCTGCTTCTGTGTACCAGGCTCTGATCTGGGTGCTGGGAACGCAGCAGTGAATGAAACACGAAGTCCTTGCCTGCTTAGGAGTTACATCTCGGAAGTGAGATGAGGGAACACAGGCCGTGAGCCAAGTAAGTGGATTATTTACTACATCAGAAGGTTGTAAGAAGAAAACTATAGCAGAGTGGGGCATGAGAAGAGCTGGGCAGGGGATTCACAGTTTTAAATGTGGTTGCCACCAAAGGTTGCACGGAGGACAGGGACAATGGAGGCACAGGAGCAACTCTTTCAGACTTTCAGATCTAAGAGAAAAGTGCTTTAGGGAAAATGAAAAGTACATGCAGAGGCCCTCAGGTGAGGCCAGAATGGGCAAGATGGAGAAAGAGGAGATGAGGTCAGAGAGGAAATTGGAAATAGATCATGTGGGGCCACATGGGCTATTTCAAGGACTTCAGCATTTCCTAACTGGTTTAGGAGGCATGGAAACATTTAGAGCAGGGGAGTGACATGATTTTAAAGATATTCAACAAGGTCACGGTGGCTGCCATGTTCAAATTACCAGGGCAGCAGAGCCGGAAATATTAGCAAGGAGGCTACTGCAGCAATCCAGGGGAGACCACTCTAGCTTAGACCAGGGTCGTGCTGAGGGAGGTAGTAGGAAAGAGTTGAATTCTAGGTATACACAGTGTGATTTTAAAAAAACTACAGTGAATGTTTAAGTAAAAAATTTAAAATGTATTATAGTAAAAGATACATTGCCATTAACCCCTCTCAGAATCCTCCCCCTCCCTTTGAACATACTTATCCCATTGTCCTTGCCACTTTCTGAAGCAGTTCTGGAAGTCCTCTTTCATGAGTATCTTTTCATGGCTGCCTCAATGGTGGGCATTGAATCAAAACATTTATAACAGTTTCTGCCAAATAAAAACATTATGGTATGTCTCCATTCACCTTATTCATTGGATCTGGCACCATGTGTGATTTCTGGCTCCTCCTCAAAGTCAAAATGACCATGAAAAAGTAAACATTTTGAGTCAATTCAGGACATCCAGGCACCCAGAACAGTGCAACTCAAAACATAAAACAGGACTTCCAGAACTGCATCAGAAAGTGGCAAGAATGAAGAGATACGTGTGTTCAAAGCAGGGGGAGAATCTTGAGGGAGATTAATGGCAATGTGTCTTTTACTGTTATACATGGGTTTTTTAACTTAAACATTCACTGTATGTTTTGATCACACCTCGCATTTAATGGGGTCAACGGGATTTACTGATAGGGAGTGTGTGGAATATGAGAGTGGTCAGTAGTGACTCCAAAGTTTTTTACAAATGGGCAGTTGAGTATATGGATCTGGAGCCCAAGGGAGCGATCCAGGCTGGAGATATAAATGTAGAAACTGTCAGAGTGTGAGTGGTACTTAAAACCATGAGACCAGAGGAGACCACTAAGGAAATATAAAAAAGAGGATGGAAGACTGAGTTCTGGGCCCTCCAGTGTTGAAAGGAGGAAAGATGAAGCAGAGCTAGCAAAGGACACTGAGGCGGAGACAGTGAGATACAGGAGAAACAAGAATAGTAAGCACCGTGTGCCTGAATCCATGATGTAGGCAGAGGATGCAAAGACAAACATATATCCATCCTCGCTCTCGAGATTTGCACCCTGAAACACCATTGGTGGTGGTTCTTGAGCTGTGCAGAATGTTAGGGAAGACAGTGACACTACAACTTCGTTACTTTGGGAATGATTTTGTAAACACACATCCATCACACTCGACCACACTTGGTTTTTCTGAGTGACTCTTTTACTATATCTACTATTTTATCTCTAGGCAAGTTGGTTGCCAAACCTTAGGGCATCTACCTTTGCAGTAGCTCTTATGTGTGCCCTCTCTGTCTCCTCAGCCATCAGCCTAGAAGAAAGCTTTGTTAAAGATTACTTGGAGTGTGGCAAATCTCCTGACCAACCTTATTCTGTAGTTCCACCCCTCAAATTCTCCTTTTTACCTTACTCACATTACCGGTGCATCACTGTGCTGAGTAAAGTTTCACCACCTCTGGGATGAAGCCCAAGTGCAAAAGGCCCTTTTTAAAGGCACTGCACAAGATGACACTTCTCTGTCTACCGGATTAGTCTCACCCTTCCCAATGCTCACTGCAGACCCACGCGGTCTCCTCTCTGTTTCCTGGATATTCCATGTTCATGCTTGATGCCACACATTGGCTCATGATGGAACCTCCCACCACAGGATGTCCATAACCCATTTCCCCACAAAGCTTTCCTTCTGCTACAGCCTGTGTGGGTGTCCATATGTCTAGATTCCTGTATTACTTGGGGTCTGTGCCACTCATTTTTGCATGTAGATATAACATAAAAAGTCACTAAAATACATTTATAGTCACTAATTCATTCAAGGGCTTGTTTTTTGTTTTTTGTTCGTTTGTTTGTTTTGTGGGATTGAGCCCAAGTCCTCTCCATTGAGCTACATCTCCAGCCCCTTCTTTTATTTTTTATTTCAAGATAGGGTCTCACTGTGTCACTAAATTGCCCAGGCTGGGCTTGAGCTTGCAATCACCCTGCCTCAGCCTCCCAGAGTGCTGGGATTATAGGCATGTGCAGACACACCCAACTATTCAGTTCTATTTAAATGTACCTCCCCCACTTCCAGGATAATTTTCAGTGCAAAGCATAATGCTAACCTAATAATATATTTTAAATGAATAATGGATGTTCTTTTTTTTTTCTAAGGTGAGCAAATGTATAAAGTGTAAAATGGCAATAAACTACTTTGCTGTGTACACGTTTTACCAAGCTCCAGGTATATAGGCATAAAAGTGATTCAAGTGAAATATTTACTCCTTCAATAAAGATTTATTATGGTTTACTATGTGCCAGCAATGTTCTAGGCACTGATTCAAAAATAAGTCACAATCTCAAGGAAATTATTCTGTAATGGGGCAGACAGGCGTATAAACCCATAATTATAACTTGGCCCCGTAGATATGGATATATCCATGGGTGCATGGGAAAAAAGGCTTCCTGGAAGAGGTAATCCCTGTGGTGATTCTCAGAGAATATGTAGTTAGGTACATGATACAGTGCTACTTCAGTAGGAGAAAGAGCAGTGTGGGCAGGGGACATTGCATGAGCAAAAAGGCAGAGGTGAGAACCAGCATGGTGTGTGGGGAGGGAAGACCACATCATGAAGAGGCAAGCCTGTCCTGTTCAAGAACTGGAATAGAAATTTCTCTGAAAACTGAAGATAGGGATTTCATTTGACCCAGCTATTCCACTTCTAGGTATCTTCCCAAAAGAGGTAAAGACATCATTTTACAATGATACATGCATACCCATGTTTATAGCAGCAAAACTTATAATAGCTAAATCTTGGAAGCAGCTTATACACCTATCAACAGATGAATGGATAAAGAAAATGTGGTATTTATACACAATGGAGTACTACTCTGCCATAAAGAAGGATAAATGTGAGTCATTTGTAGGAAACTGGATGCACCTTGAGACCATGATGTTAAGTAAAATAAATCAGAAACACAAACTTAAGTATCATTCATTTTCTGTCATGGGAAACCCACAGTATAAATTTAAAGAGCAAAGAACTAGAACTTGATCCTGTGGGTGACAAAGATGATAGCCATTCAGATGAGCCTTCAAAGGGCTTTACAGAGAGAAAGGGCACGATCAGATTTGTATGTTGGAATACTTGTGCAGCCTGAGAGATGAATTTAAAAGAATCAGGATTGGCTGCAGGGAGACCAGTTGTGGACCATGACAGTAGACAAGGTAAGAGATGCTAAGGGCTTGGATTAAACGAAGGCAGTGAGAGTTGGATGGAGAGAAGATAAGGTTAAGCATTACTTATGGAGCAAAGTTCATAGGATGCAAAGATACAACAGCTGTGGGAGATCAGGTGAGGGAGTGGGAAGAGCCAAAGATGACCCTCACTTTTGGCCTGGCAGATTGAGTACAGCAAAGACAAAGGCAGAGGTCCTGACTAACAGAAGGGATGATGAGTTCAGGGTGTGCTGTGTGGAATTTGAAGTGCCTCCAGCATCTTGCTCCAAGTGGTCCCCTCATATGGCCATCGAGTGCCTCCTTCTTGGTATCATTCTTTCAGGACTTCGCTGCAAACCATTATCAAAGCCATTTATTTTATCAGCTACCTACAGCGGTCATGCCTTTTGTCAGCACAACTCTTCTTGGAAGAAAAAAGAAAAAAGCCACTAAGTGCTACACATTAGTATCTAATTTTCATAAAAGTGTGCTTTTTAAAGAGAAAACCACTCCCTAGTCACTAAACTTAAATCATAATGAATTTTGACTCTTTCCAAAATCAAGCCATCCCTTAATGATGTAGACCTTGGGCTCCTGAGGCTGTGGAAAAGAGCATGCCTCAGACTCAAAGGATTTCCAAGAGAGCAGCTGCAGAAAGATAGCAGTGTGCAGGCCCCCAATGTCACAATGCCGAGGACTGCAGTCAGCCTGATGTCTTTGTTCTGATGTCATGGTGAAGAAATTTATTGTGTTTCTGTGTTCCAAAGAATCCTCCAAGAAAAAGGTCTCTTCTTTCTCTCCTGACACATGCAAAAGACAGCACCTTCATTGTATTATCTCAATTTCTTCTTTCAGTATACTGGGAACAAACTAAGTTTTGTGCTTTTTCCACCACACTGACCTCTAGATGTTGGGCCCACCTCTGGGCAGGAAGATGGTGGTAAAAATATGAACTGTAATATCTCTATAGATAAAATAACCGTAGGGGCCAGCAAGGTAGCCAGTCGTGAAAAGGACAGTGTTGTGAAAGAGTAAGAATCGCATCCACTTCAAGCTAAATTCCCAAGGCCATCTGCCATAGTTGTTGGCACTGTGTTTAGAGCGGGAGCGCAAGTACACTCTGGCCCTGCTGAGGGTGCCTGTCTGCCAGTCACACAAAGGATCCCAAAGGCCAGCAGGGCTTGGTTAGAACCAAAATAAAAAATAGGATTTAGGCAACCCAGAAAATAAATTGGGAGGTACAATAACCCTACTGTGGTCATTCCATGAACCCAACTAACACATCGAGTCCCCACCCAACCACTGATCCTCATAGGGTTATATCACACTCTCGCAACACTTACTCCCTTTTGTACTGTAAGAAATGGTCATGGAATTAACTGGGAGCCGTCTCTGGCGTAGCTACACTAGCACGTGGTGCAACAAAACAAGATCTCTCTCGTTGTCTGTATCAGGTCAATTCCTGTTACTTAGTTTCTGCCAAACATGATCCACCACAATTATTCTCAGCAGTTACCCAGGACATGAAGACAGGAGAGAAGACTCCTGCAGCTCTGGGCGCACCTCCTCCAGGTGGTCCAGGCCCCCTCTGGGAAGCGCTGCGGGGGCCAGGTGGAAGCGGCTCTCAGTGTCTCCACGTCCCCATGTGATGTGATGGTAGGAGCTGCTGAGTGTTGTCAGCATCAACTTGACCATGCAGCTCCCTTTCAGTCCGCTTGGACAAAGCCCTGCAGGATTGTGTGACACTTCCTAGAAGGAAGAACTTGTCAAACAAGGACACCACCGCTTAGCTGATGAATTAGTCTTATTTCTTTCTTTGATTATTAAATTCTTATGTAATATTATCAAGCATCATACCAGAAGTGGAAATACGAAGAATGCCTCGATTATAGTCAAGTCCAGACCCTCATAGCAGCCCTGTGAGCTGCTACTTCATTGGAAACCTGAGTCCCCTCCACTCCGTGTAAGGGAACTTGGGGAGGCAGTGTGACACAGTGGCCAGACACATAGACTTCGGAGTCACGCAACTCCCAGCTCCACCTCTTACGATCTGTAGGGCTCTTGGTGTGTTCCTTTGACAACTTTACGTCTCCATCCCCTCATGTGAAAGTGAAAATAAAATCATTTATATTGTGAAGTAGTTTGAACATTAACTGAGATAGCATAAAGTACTTAGCACAGGGATTGGACTAGAGAAAAGCACTCCATAAGTATCAGCCGTTGCTATTATTGTTAGCCTTATGGTTGTATGCAACGGTCTATGGCAGGGGGACAAAACATAGGCTAAGTGTGGGGCACATGTGCTCCTCTGTGGAAGGTTAGGGGACAACCAGGAAGAGCAAGCAGGTGCCCCAAATGGTGAGCTTCCCAAACTGAGCAATGCGGCTTTCAGGTTGGACGCAGAGCTAGTGGGAGAGCAGAGTATCACAGACCCCATGTGACAGCCCGCAGTGTTCTCAAACCAGATGGCTTCCAGAAGTGACCAGCATCTCTTTGTGTTTTCATTTTCTAAGCACGGGAGTTCCTTAAAGCTAGAATTCAACTACTAGAAATTCTACTACTCTGTTTTTCTTCTAAGAAATTAACTCTCCTTTTAACCCGATACTCTTGCTACCAAGTACATCACATTCAAACCACCAGTTCTTCCTTCATACTTCTGCAAGACAGCGGCTCCTCCTGTGGAATGCCTCCACGCTGCTCATCTCCATCATCCCGACTGGTTGGTCCCTCTTTGTTATCTCACAACTGCCTCTGAGCTTCCTGCTTCCAATTGGGTCAGTGATGGTTTTATTTAACTTGTTTTGGCATTGCTGTTTTATTTCTGTTTTGATTTGTTCTCATTTAATCCTGAAACAGCACAACGTAGAAATCTGTGGCCCAAATTCCCTTCTGAACTTCCCATTTCACCCAAGTTGTCTTTGTTAGTAAGTGATGGGTGACTCTTTGGCTTGAGCAAAATTGATTCAGCCTCTTCTTTTCTTGTGCATCTCTTCTGCTTTGCCAGGTCCAGCTGGGAACTGCCTGACTTGAGGGAAGGGAGAGTAAAAGCCATCAGTGACTCAGATGGGGTGAGCTACCCTTGGTATGGGAACACCACAGAAACTGTGACCCTGGTTGGCCCCACCAACAAGATCTCCAGGTTCTCCGTCAGCATGAATGACAATTTCTACCCCAGTGTGACATGGGCAGTGCCAGTGAGTGACAGCAATGTGCCGCTGCTCACAAGAATCAAGAGGGACCAAAGTTTCACTACCTGGCTGGTGGCCATGAACACCACCACGAAGGAGAAGATCATTCTGCAGACCATCAAGTGGAGGATGAGGGTGGACATTGAGGTGGACCCTCTCCAGCTGTTGGGGCAGCGGGCCCGGCTGGTGGGCAGGACTCAGCAGGAGCAGCCCCGGATCCTGAGCCGGATGGAACCCATTCCCCCAAATGCACTAGTGAAGCCCAATGCCAACGATGCCCAAGTCCTCATGTGGAGGCCCAAGCGGGGGCCACCTCTGGTTGTGATCCCTCCCAAGTAGAAGCAGACTGGCCTGTGTGTGGAGCACACACCGCTGAGACACACAGTGAGGTTGCCAGGGGTGGCAGGAGCCAAACTGAGTTTCTGAGCCAAAGCAGACCTCTTGGTTTGCCAGCCTTTGCAGCTACTTATGAAGAGTGCAGCTGCTTCTTGGGTGGTAGAACCATAATCCTTAGGAAAAGTCCTTTCCTTTTAGGAATAAAGAAATCACTGATTTGACAGACTTGCTATGATTACCATGCAAGTAGCCATATTTTGGAGCTGACCAGGATGATTCTTTTATTTGAACTATTGACCATTTCTTTCCTGTGAGATGCAGGGGATGGAAATGAAATTAAACAGTGCCTGTGGCGAATGCTGCTTCCCAACCAATTAGAAGTGGGAATGAAAACATCTACACCAGATGTTCGTAAGACAGTTCCATTGTCTGACTAGGGGCGAGGGGCGGTGCTAGGGAAATGGGTAGAATGAAAGTCGGGTGGTGAAAGAATGGATGATGGGGAAAGGAAAGAATAAGTTGTTATCACAAATTAATACTTGTACATTTATTAAGTCATTGTGAACACACAGGAATGAAAGGAACATGAGAGGAAAGCCTTCTGGGAACTGTCCGAGGTGCTGATGTAAACTAACCTATGGAGGTTCTTGCTGGCTCCATCTACCCACCTCTTTCCAGAAAGACTGCATATTCAAAGTATTTTTAGTCACAGCATGTGGATATGTAGTTCCTGAATTCTGCAGTAGCTATTTTTGGGTCCCTCACCATGTTTTTACTGATAGCCAAATTGCAATTTTTGTTTTCAGCTGCTTATTCTGTTCCCATCACCAGCCCTGATTTTACAAAAAAAGACCTATAATCCATTTAGGATTACAAGAACACTTCAGCAAATAAGAATGGTGTTCTCATTCTTTTTTTTTTTCTGTTTTTAGTTTCTGAATAATTAGAACACATAAAACAGACATGCGCACACACGCACACACACACACACACACACCAGGATGCATATAGCATAATAACTGGCAGATTTGCCCGCAACCCCTGCATATATACCTGCAGCTTCTGTGAGTACACGGTACATGCACTGTGTGTCCATGTATATTTATTTTAGATCTGTTTCACGACTTGAGCATTTGTGAAGAAGTACTTCCTAAGGCTTAATTTTAAAGTCCTTTACTGAAAATCTGAGCTATTTACATTAAGCAAGCTTGTATTGCTGAGATCCAGCCAACAAGAGTGGCAGGCCAGTTTGCCTTTAGTGGAGCCAATATAAAATTCTTTAAAGAGTTTCCAGTCTTTACAATGAGAATTTTTCAGCTCTTCCAACTTAAATTACACTCCCAAAAGATTTTCCCTTTATTTTCACTAGTACAAATTACAACACACACACACACACACAGAGTTACACAGAGACACAGAGAAATCATTGTTGAAACTCCCCATGCAAATTAATTATAAAATTCTCACAATGTCATACATTTAATGAGTGGGTGCTACAAGACTAATTTTAGAAGTAAGAGAGTTAAAGTTCAGAGCAAGTACAGACCCTTGATTGGCTCCAAAGATCTGTCTTCTACTAGAGTTTAGGGATGGAGAATGACAAGCAAGCAGGCGTGTTTATAACTCCTGTTTAAAATGTAGTTTAATGTAATTTCTTTCAAATCCTAGCCCCAAGGGATGGTACTTGTTTACATAAGAGAGTTAACAGGACTACTCCAAATTATATAGCGTTAACTGCACACCCCAACCATCAGCTACGCTTTTATAGATTAGTTACTGATGGCAAGTTATTTATAGCAACACATTAATGACACATCAGTGCCTCATAGAAGACCTGGAGACATTCCATTTAGAATAATTCACTTGTTACCTTTGGATTCCTCTGTCCCTGCTAATGCATCCTTATTCTTTATGACAGAGGTAGCCCCAGAGAGCTCCAAAGCAGAAAGCGTGTATCTGCTCATTGTCCACACTGACATCAAGAAACAGCAGTCTCTCCCACAGATTGAATTAGGCACCATCTTTAGAGTGTCTAGGGAATGGATATTGATCCTGGAATATAATCCCTGTAGTCCCACTTTAAGAAAATGTGGGTTTCAAAAGTCCAAAAGTGCAATGATCATTAAGAAAAAATTTATGTTACAAAATCTCATGCAAGGATTCAATTTTCCAATTTCCCCACCCTGTTAAGATACGACATAACACAGTTACATTTACACATAATAGAACTTTTTCAAAGACATATCTGTTAAATACATATCTGTACTTAAGCCAGGTGGAGCATGCTTAGCTAGACTCATTCCTCCAGGAAAAAAAAAAATTACACTTTTTTAGAATTTTTTCATAAATTGCCCAAAGCAGTTTTCTGGGAAATTATGTAATTAAAAAATGAAGAAAAAAATAGATGGGAAAGTCCTTCAAAAGCACTATGCAAATATACATTACAGTTATTGTCACTGATAATATTGGGAACTCTGTAGTTAGATCTGTCAGTTCTAGAATCACCCTGACAGAACAATTCTATTGCCTTGTAGGCGATTATTTTACAGTTATTGTTTTACAAGGAAGAGACCACTTTTGTCCCAGTGATCTGTGGATCATTGCCTTTCAGTTTGGTCAGAATATTGTCAAGGGGCTGGGGATATAGCTTAGCAGCACAAGCACCTGCCTGGCAAGCACAAGGTCCTGAGTTCAATTCCCGACACCAAAAAAAAAAAAAAGAAAAATTAACAAACCAGAATATTGTCAAGTAAAAGGCTCTCTAACAAGGGAGCATTAACCTTGAAATATCTGTGGGGGTTATCTCCATCTTCCCATCCCCTGCCTTGCCCCAAGAGTGTTCGGGGCTCATTCAGTTTAAAGGGGCTCATTCAGTGGCTTACGCTTTAGTTGGGTGGTCTCAGGATTTGATTTGTATTCTGTACACATACACGGGATCTCTTCAAAACAAGAGTTTTGAAGTCCTGTGTATTAAAGAGCATTTCATCAGATCTTAGATGATTAAATGAGGTTACCTTTGATACCTTTTAGTCCACCATCTCAAAATAAATTGAGGCCCTGTTAATTTAGATCATTTATTCAGGGTCACATACTTAATTAGCATAAGGCCAGCAGCAGGCCTAACGTCTCCCAAATCTTGACTCAAGACACAGTCATGTTACCTGGGACCCACAGCCAGGTAACACTGGCTGTCATCCCTGGACCATTCACCCCAAACCAGTTAGCCTAAAAATTACAGAAAATTAGATCCATCCTTTAAAGGACACGAGAAATCCCTTGTTACTATTATGTTACAAAATGAATGTTCCAGATTTCCTTCTATCTGTGACAGTTGTTTTGGGGTCGAACCCTTAATCTGGGGTCTTTGCTGCCAGCATTTTGCATTCCCAGGTCTTTGCTGCAGCCCACACCAAATGGGAAAGTTAGAGGCTAGTCCCTTTTCTGCCTCCTGTTTTGCAGAAATTTTAGAGCTCCCTCTGCTGGGAATAATATCCCAAAGGTCAAAATCAGATTCTAGGGCCGGTGAGATAGCTCAGTGGCATAAGCGCCTGCCTTGTAAGCGCGATGTCCTGAAGTCAACCCCTGGTACCCACACACAAAAAAAAAAAAAAAAAATCAGGCTCTAAATCAGGGGCGGTGATGCAAACCTATAATCCCACTACTCTGGGAGGCTGAGGCAGGAGGATCAGGAGTTTGAGCCCAGCCTGGGCAACTTAAGGACTTAGCGAGACCCTGTCTCAAAATGAAAAAATTAAAAAAGGGCTGGGGATATAGCTCAGTGTGAAGGCCCTGGATTTGATCCCCAGTACCAAAAAAAAAAAGCAGCAGTCCTGAGTAGTATAAAAGAATTAGGATTTATAAAATATTTCTACATAAGATTTCCATGTGCATTTTTTTTTATATGCGGGTACCGGGAGTCAAACTCAGGACCTCGTGCTTGCCAGGCAGACGCTTATGCCGCTGAGCTATCTCACTGGCCCCACGTGCATTTTCTTACCTCAGATAATCTTATAAAAAGTGTAATGCTGTGTTGTTAATTATTGTCTCCATTTTACAGATGGCAACTTGTGATCAGAAGAGATTAAGTGATAAACAAAAATGTCAAGAGCCAGGATTCAAACTGAGCCCTTTGACTCAAAATCCCATACTCTTCCTCCGTGTGGTACTGCTTCTTAATTCCTTCCCATCTAGGGAGCACAGGAGACAAAAGGAGAAAGCAAGTCACTTTCACTTAGTCACCAATCCTTACCTATCTACCGAGCAGACTTACTAAAAATAAGAGAATGAACACTGCTTTGTTGTTCAGAGAGCCTTAGAATCCCCAGGGAGGTTAGCCCAGAGAAATGCCTGTCAGGGGCTACGGTGTGGGTGAGCTGGCTGTCATTCGGCAGCCCCCAGCACAGTACTAGTAATTAGTGGAGTAGAATATGTGCTCTCCTGGTCTCACACCACAGGTACAAAACCAAGGAGGAAAGCATGTATTCTGCAGCTGAGGTCCCAGTTGAAGGAGGCCCTGCCTTAGCCATCCCTAAGCACAGCAGGCGCAGCCTGTAGGGCAGAGGCAGTGGGAACAATGGCTTTCCCAGCCCAGCCTGGCATATTGAACATTCTTATTAGAACGGAGGGCACAATTAAACATTGCCGGAGCCAGCTCCCAACTGAGTTGCAAAGAAAGATGTAAACACACACACAAAAAAAGACCCACCACACTCACACACTTATCAAGCTGAAAAGAAAATTAATCAAAAGCCCAGTGAACGCCTGAACTCTATAATTAAGCCTAAATGATCCTTAGATAGAAAGGGAGCTGAGTGAGCCAGCTCGGTGCACACAGATATTTTTACCTCAGTCTTATTGCCATTAATTTCTTTTGCGATCTTGAGTACATCTGGTTCCGTTCCCTGGTAGGACATCTGCCCGTGGAAGGCCTCCCAGAGAGTTGCCAGTTTGGCGGCCAGAGAACAGACAAGCTTGTTTGGTCATTGTCAGACACTTTTATAGTGTCTGGGAGATGGGGTGGCGTGGCTCCCCCAACCACTGTGAACCTCTGCCTGACAGGTCAAGACACAGTCGAGTCACGTCCAGGATGTCTACAGCATCGTCTGATAGATGACACTGTCACATTAGTACAGCCACAGGGCCTGGAGCTGGTTGCAGGCCCTCAGGTCCCTACTTGGCAACCCAAAACCAACTCGGGGAAACACATCCATCCTGCCCCTGGAGGGTGGCGGATGCAGGCTCCGCTGCCCCAGGCTGCCTTGCTGGAGAGGCCTAAACTCTGCAGCAATGGAAGGAAAGGAGATCACTGCGCAGCCCTGCAGGAAGCAGCTCAGGGAAGAATTCCAAGTGGGAATGCCAAGAGACCTTCTGGAAAGGCAAAGAGAGGAGCCTAACCTCAGCTTTGGGCCAGACTTGAAATCCCAGCACAATTTGCTGAGTTTAAGTGGTAGCAGAATGGCCAGGAATGGCTTGTTCTTCCTGTCACGAATTCAGGCCAGAGAGAGAGGAAAAATCCTATGTTCTCAGAACTTTATGTGGATTTCTACTGGCCTGACTATTCCGGTCATTTTGGCTGGAACCTCACAATTTGGGAGTGGCATTATAGATTTTTCATGTGTGTGCAAAAAGATGAGGACATACTTCTTGTCACCCTGCACGCGCACTCCACACTGTCTCACCACGCTGTAGGCCTATTTGGTTATGGCCCCATTCCCTGTCCCCACAGTTTGCCTCAGGGCTGCCACCCTGTCTCTACACCCCCAATTGTGCCCCTGTCCCAGTTGGGCTAGAGTGTGGTCCCTAAGAGCACCTGACCAGCCCTTTTCCCTAGCTCTCCAGGCAGCAGGAAGAGTGGCCAAGCAGGAGCCTCTCTTCTCCTCCAGGCCCACATCTGTCCTTGGCATGCCCAGGAAATGGACACAGGCTGTTACTTAAAATGGCCAGGTGTTTGGTGGGAAATGCCCAGGGGAAAGAGAGAGTAAACACAGGATTAGAGCAATGATGGGATTGCGCTGAGACATAGAACAAGACCCAGTGCCACACAGACCTCACTGGGATGGCGAGGGTTACAGACAATGCCATGAAGTTTTAAATGGTGGCATCTCTGTGTAGGGCTGGTCTCAGGCTGGCTGAAGGCCAGCATCCCTGGGAACAGGGAGGAGATAGAAAGGAGGAAAGGATGCTTTCCTGCATGCCAGGCCCGGGACTAGGGCAAGCCAAGGGAGGCAGTGAGGACGCACCATGTGAGAAGCATTCGCTGTCAGGGCTACAGACAGCAGCCCAGCATCGCATGCCCCGTGGGAGCCAGGCTCCTTGGGTGTTTGCCTGGGTGCCTGGCTTACACCCATAGTCCCAATCCTGCTGCACACCTTGCTTCATAAGAAGAGCAGGGAGAGTGTTGGGGGATCCTTCTAAATCCCTATTCTCGCAACAACTTTATACTGGGGGGCGTTTCTCCATGTGCTGCATCTTTGCCCCAGGGAAATAACGCTCACAGGAAGCTGTGGGAACCATTCATGTGGGACCCCCTCCTGGGGTCACACATTACAGGGGAGTCAAGAACCTTGCAAAGTGCCCTCTTAGTCTTCTCTCTATCCAGGACATCAGCCAGTCTGCCTGTGACCAGCCTGGTCCTGTCCCTTTTGAGCCAGTGAGGATGGGAAGGTGACAAGGCAGGACTTCTCTCAAGCACTTTGAGCTCTTGCCAGGAAAGGTACTGGGGAAACCCAGCAGCCACATTAATACATCCACCACTGGGATGGAAGAGACAGTTGGTTATCTCTCCATCTGTTCATGTCCCTTTGCCCCACCCTTCAAACCAATTAGAATATTCCACACAGATGTGATCCAATGAAATGTTAATTGGAAAAATAACAGGAAAGATAATACATGCTCTTCGGGCTGAGAACTATTTCATTAAACTGAGCTTTAAAAGCAAGACAGCCAATTAAATTATTTCCCACTTTGCTCCCTTACATACCAGGAACTATGGAAAGCTATTACTTCTAATTAATTAGGGAAGAGAAAAAAAGACTCCACACATGTGTATTGGATGGACAGAAGCTACACCACCTACCTCTGTGTGCATACCTGTGTGTGTACTTGAGCGTGTACACACACACACACCAGAGAACTAAGAGTCATCCACTGTCTGACCTAGAGAATTTAATCGATCTTCCTAAATAGCAAGAAAATACCTGCTCCCGGGAGCCATTCACATGATCAAACAAAGGAACATGCCTTCTTTGGACAAATTCATTAGTTGAGAAATAGGGCATTTGTTGTGAGAAAATAAACAGCTTTAAACTCAACTTTGGTTTCCAAAAACTTTTTGCAGCCAAAAATTGGTCTTAGCTTCTTGTCTTCAGTAAAGTAGATATTCCCAAGCCAGCTCTGTATACCAAACCTGATGCTCATTGCCATGAATGGTCTCATGACCAGGGGACCTGAGATACCTGAGGCCTGATATTTGAATTGACTTTATGAAAGTCTCGTGCAGGTCACCTTGGGCACCTCCACTTTTCCAACTGTGAAGTGGAAAGAAAGCTCATTCCCAGTGCCATATTCACCCCATCAAAGCCGTTAGGCTTTGAAAACACACTGCCAGTGAGTGCAGAGTTTCTGCCCTCCCTTGGGAAGACTGATGGAATTCAGCCATGCAGTTAAAATATTTTCTGTACAAAAAATATGCTCACCCAAAGGCATAATTATTGTATAATACATATAAACAATAAGATAAGGCAGTCCTCCTGGTGAGGTGACTTTTGCATTTAGTATTATCTGTAAGCAGTAGGCTGACTCTGAGGTTGGCTCAAGGCCTCAGCACGTGTGTCCCCGCACCATATCCCCTCCTTCTCCTGTCTCTACCTTATCTGCTGTGCAAGGTATCAAGGGCTGCCAAAGTCTAGCACAGTCAGTGCCTCTGACCAGTTCTGACCAATCTCATTATTACAAGAAGGGGAACTGGCATTTATTGACACCAAAGAGCATAACAGCTATCCCAAGGCACAGGGTATACAGAGGAACATTCTCCAGAATGGGTTTCAGGCTCATTCCTCATTTGTGTGTCTAATGGAGTTGTCAGCTAGTTTCAGACCTTTGGAACAAATGTGATTGACCATCTACATAAGAATTTGGGATTTTTCTTCCTAAAACTGAAACCATGCATATAATGTGAAAAAACAACAGTGTACCTCAATTTGTCATCAAAAAAAGCATGTGCCATTATAGCAAAACATCCTTGTTAAGTAAATCTAGTACATCAAAATTCCAAAGATGAACAGGAAAATGATCATGAAAAGAGAGGTGCCCCATGCTGGCTTCACCTAAAATCAGCTCCCTTCATGCATTAAAAAATACTTGCTAGACAAGTGCTCAAATGCTGAGATACACCCCCAGCCTTCCCTTTATTTTTAATTATAAAAATTCAATTTACCCACTTCTTTAGGGCCACGACTATTACATAAAGCAACATATACAAGTACTCACGAAAAATAGTGGGGCAGCGTGTTCTCTTTTTTTTTTTTTTGTGGGTACCGGGGGTCGACCTCAGAACCTCATGCGCCAGCGGGCGCCCATGCTGCTGAGCAATATCACTGGCCCTTTTTTCGTATGTGGGTTCCGGCAGTCGAACTCGGGCCCTCACGCTTGCCAGGCAGGTTCTTACGCCACTGAGCCATCTCACCAGCCCACATGTTCTTTTTTAAAGAAAAGTTGATCGGCAACTTCAGGTTCAACACTAGAGATACCCCCCAGAAGCAAGTTTCCAGCTGGGCGTGATGGTGCACACCTGTAATCCCAGCACTTGGGAGGCTGAGGCAGGGAGGATCGCTGTGAGTTCGAGGCTAGCCTGCACTACAAAATGAGTTCAAGGCCAGCCTGAACTGCAAAGTGAAACCCTGTCTCAAAAAGACAAAAAAAAAAAAAAAAACCAAGAAGCAAGTTTCCACACATTTGGCATGTGTGCCCATGACAGGAACACTGGTGAGACTCCACGGCTCTGGTCAGTTAAATTCCCACAGATTTCTTTGTGTTTTGCATCTAAGAAACAAGGCCATGGGGGATGGGGCCTGGATTTCCCACTCATTTCTATAGGGCCTTTTATGTCTTACAAATGGGTTACACATATAAATGACTTAGAATCCTTTACTATTATTTTAATCTTTTTAAAGAACCAGATGAAAGAGACCCTATTTATAGAGAAATGCATATGAAAATACCGAAATTTTTGTATAAAATTTCAAAGTTATACCCTTGAGGTCTCTCTACAAGTCCAGATATGAAGGAATAGCGTTTCTTTGGTGACTATCTTAATGCCCGCTCTGTTTACGTGTTTCTTTGTCCACATGCAGGTCTCCTAGTAGGACAAGGCAAAGCCCAGCAAGCAGAACCACATGGCAGAGACTAAGGAGGAGGAAATGAGCACTGGCTGGTGGCTCCAGAAGCTGAAGCCCTGGACAGCTGGTTTCCATTAAATCGAGTGCCATCTTGCCTGTCTCCTCGCCACCCTCCCATCCCGTGACCAGTACCTCCTATCCAACCTACCATGTGCCCAACTGGGCCTGCTGGTTGGCTGGTGGGGAGCTGTGTTGAAGTGAGGGTTGTGCCTGCTGTATCTTTTTTGTGTGTGGAAAGATTGCGTTCATCCAGACCTCAAGTCCCTCCCAAGCCCACCAAGTGAAGCCTCCCAAGGACAAAGAGCTGGTCAGCCTGGACTTCAAATAGCTAACGTGGCCCAGCCTTGGTTCCTAAACCCTGCCTCCTGTCCCTACACTCTTGGGTAGGGAACAGAGGGAATGTGCGTCCCCTCCCCCCCATTCCACGTGGGTGGCTAGTGTTAATAATCTCTTGTGATTTCTCTAAGGCCTCCAGTCCTTGGAGAACCAGGGCCAAAGCAATGCTTTCCCCTACCCTGGCCAGGCTGGGTGCCTTCAGGTGGCCAAAGACAGAGTGTGCATCATCAGGATCGGCGGGGCAAGCGGAGAACTACTCTAACAGAACAAAAATGTTGTGCATTGTTTTATTTATTGGTTTGTTTATTTATTGGCATACCTACTGACTTAATTTATTTATGAAGTATGTATTTATTATACAGCAGAAAATCCACTTCCATCTTTGAAGCATCAACCCCAGAATTTGTCTTCTTGGCCCCATAGAGTACAGTGAATTACTCCTCTTTGAAGACACAGGAAAAAGAGGGGAAAGCCTCTCCTTACACCCAAATGCTTCCACCCCAGCCAAGTTTTTCAACCAGAAATGGCATTAGAAACCACCAGCTAGAAGGGCTGTAAAGCCACCACGCAAATCAGCACAGGCTTGACTGTCCAGCCCGAAGCTCTCAGAATCCTCCCAACCCACTCCCCTCATATGTGTCCTCCCCTTCAACTCTTTCCCTGACTCAGGTGGGGCCTGGCCCTCCAACTCCAGCCTGAGCATCAGGACTGAAGTCCTCATCCTGCTTTGGGGCCACATGCTTACCACCAGATGCACATTGGAATCATCTGAGGAGCTAGAGTGTCCATGCCTGATCTCTCCAAAACAGTTACGGCAGAATCTCCAAGGCCGGAGGTTGGGCATCCATGCTTTGTAAGTTCCCCAGATAACTCCAATGTGAAAATAGCGTTAAGAAGTATTTCCAGTGTCTTCTTTCCTTCACCCCTCCCCACAACCCATTTCCCATCCTCCTGTCATTCCCAAAATTCCTCCAGAGTCCTCTTCCCATTCCTCCAGCTGACCTCCCTGGCAGATCTCCGGAGTAGTGGCAGGTCCCAGGAGCCAAATGCTGAGAGTGGGGCCTGCTCCCAGGTAGGTGATTTCCCACTTTTCTAGGAGCAGAAACCTGTCTCCTGCCCAGATTCTCTCTCCACCTGCACCTCCTCCAGTTTCCCAAACTCTAGAAGTTTAAAAGGGCACATTGTTGACATTCCTGTTTCAAAGTCCCAATCCTAATGGTAAGACCCATGCCATTTACAATCCAAGGCTTGGCCATTTCTGCAGAGCCATCTCAATAACAAAAGGTTTACTGGTGACCCAGGAAATGGTCCCATTACCCCCATGCCAAGTCCTTTGCCCAAAAACCTGGCAGCAGCCACCCCACATCCAAATTCTAGATGGCTGAGAAGAGGCATCTCACCCTTCACATTTGTGAGAGCCACACTGACGAGTGTGAGTAAATGTGAGTGTACATGTGCATATACTGTCCACCTGTACACTATCTAGATATGCCAACTGCAGCATTTGCCATGAAAGCGATTGAAGACATTGTTGTCTTCCACTCAGTGGAGTCGTACTATGTTCAGGACGAGCTCGAGTGAATCCATATTCTGTATACACGCAGAATGTTGTAATATATAAAAACTGCTGGGCATACTACACACACAGTGCCTAAAGAAGCCTGTGATGTGGGAAGAGCTCATTTTGCTACCCCTGCCCCCCTCTAAGTAATTTCCTGGGGCAAGCATTATGTTGCACCCCTCATCTGTCCAGCCCCTCCCCATCCTTCATTCATACCTCCGGACCACCTTTCCCGTTAGAGTGTCCCTGCCCTAAGTCCCATCTCTCAGGGTCCTGCTCTCTGACAGGTGGCAATTCAGCAGGGGGTGCTAAAGAGTTGAGTGTTAGTTTCCCAGGTGACATTTATGTTTTAAAGGGGCTACAGATAATGCCTTAATCCAGAGGAGAGCTGTGGTGGTGGAAATTTCAGGCACAGAAGTGGGCCAGTAAGGGAGTTTATTTTTATCAGGAGCGTTTCAGAGCCCCCACGTCATAGCCGTCTCTCAGATCAGCCCTTCCTAAGCACGTGGGCACAAGCAAGCACACTTACTGATATAGATATTCCGTAATTTTGAGATACCTCCCTTACATTGGCCCTATCCTTAAAAACGAAAAAAAAAAAATTAATTTAAACCTCATTGGGTAGTGTAGCCTATTTCTCACTGAGCACCAGCCATCTGCTCTACCCCACCCTGTTCCAATTCCTTCCTGCTCCGTGTCTTTCCTGCTACTGCCGTGTCTGTTAATTTGCTCTTATGTGTCCGCTCTGCTCTCTCCTTCCCTGCCCCCCGTATGTCCATCCTTCCCTGCTTCCCCCTGGAATTGTGCTGTCTGTAGGTGTTGTCAAGGACAGAAGAGCAGGTTAAGCGCATGAGCATGTGTGTATCACTTTGAAGAAAGAGAAACCAGGTATTCTGCTACAGTTCGGAGAAAAACCCAATGAAGGGAGAGATGAAAGCTGGCTCTGCAGAGTGCCTTAAAATGACTTTACTTAGGAAATTCTGAGTTGTCAGTCTTTGGATGTTATGTGAATTCAAACAGATGTTGCATTTCACTTCTCTGGGATTAAAAAAAAGTTAAATACAGTATGTATTCAACAATGACAACAAAGTATATTTTCTCTTTAATTTGTTCCTTAAATATGTAGTGCCTGATTTTCCACAAAACCTGGGGAATGCCCCAGGCACCCACAAGCTCTGGAATGTACAGAGGGCAGATGCAAGAGTCCTGCCCAGCTGGGAAAGCACTGGTGATATAGGCAGAAAGCTGCAACCAGATGTGATCCAAAAAGCAATTTTACTATAAAAAAGAAGCATTGAAGCCAGGCATGGTGGCCTACACTTGAAATCCCAGCACTCAGGAGGCTGAAACAGGAAGCATACTCGATTCCAGCCT
This sequence comes from Erethizon dorsatum, assembly GCA_028451465.1. Classification (NCBI taxonomy): domain Eukaryota; kingdom Metazoa; phylum Chordata; class Mammalia; order Rodentia; family Erethizontidae; genus Erethizon; species Erethizon dorsatum. The sequence goes on from CM051834.1 coordinate 85,452,703, forward strand.
AAGCTACATAGCGAGTCCCAGACCACCCTGGACTATATAGCAAGGCCCTGACACAAGAGAGAAGTGAGGCTAATCACAACAGAGAACAAGGGGAAAAAAGGGACCCTCACCCTTCTTCCTGATGGCATTGTATTGGTTTTAGTTGTTTGGGTATTCTAGAACAAAATACCATTAACTAGTGAGTTTATAAACAACAGAAATTTATTTCTCACAATTCTAGAGGCTGGGAAGTCCAAGAACAAGACTCCTGCAAATTCCGTGTGGGCCCATGTCCTGGCTCACAGACAGACTGCTGTGTCCTCATGGGCTGGAAAGGTGGGTAGACTCCCCCGGGCCTCTTTCATAAAGGCACTAATCCGAACAATGAGAGCTCCACCCTGTCACCCAGTCACCTCTCAAAGGCCCCACATCGTAATGCGTAGGATTTCAACACATGAATTTGGGAAGGAAAGCAAAAACATTAGACCACAAACATTAGAATGTATCCTAGTCTGTGACTGGATGGTGCTAAATTGGGAAGAGAACATCCTAGAAATGCAGAGGGTAGACCTTGCCCTCCCATCCCTCTCCACCAGCACTCTCTCCTGCAGCACCGTAACCCTTGTCCACTCTGCTTTTACTAATGCTTTTCTTTCAAGACACTGGCCATCTAGGGTCCCACCTACACAGGTTATTTTGAAAAATCTGAATTCCTAAATACGATTGGGTTTCTGGTATCTCTCTCTCTCTCTCTCTCTCTCTCTCTCTCAGAATTGCATTTTTAAACCTTCAGACTCCATCTAGGCAGGGATGAGAGGGACGTCCTGATGTGCACTTGGATTTTGAAAACTCTGCTGGGATGGGGTTGTAGCCCCAACTCTGTGGGCTCCAGCTGTCAGCATCCACACTGTCCTCTGCCTCTCCCCACTGCACACTACCTGACCCAGCCCTGCCACTGTGGACGCCAGAGCTGAGCTGCTAAGTGCTTGCTGTTATCCACCTAACAGCTGCTTGCTCTACTGGGCCTTTTATTCAAATCTATCGTGGCTATTTTCCACAAGAGATGTGACCCTTCTGTGGGGTCAGCAGTTTTAAGAGAGCTGAGAGTCATTAATTCATTCTCTCTCTCTCACTCTCTCTCTCTCTCTCTCTCTCTCTCTCCAGTCAAAAAAGAGTAAGGAGACCCACATACAGAGATAAAGTAGTTTCCACTCCAAAAAAATATATACTTAAGAACCTCTATCATGCAGTTCATGGGGTGAGGAGGGTACTTGTTAACCAGATATATTTATTACCTAAGATCCCCACCCTCCCCAAGTCAACAGAGCTGCATGTGCTCAACTCTGCAGGAAGCAGCTCCCCTGACACAGTTTAGAAAAGGGATCCTGCATCTTCCCCGTCAGAAACCTGACCTGAGGGGCAGTCCAGACTTTCGCGCTTACTCCTTAGTTGGATCATTTTAAGGAATAAGCAGTGCACTGGCGATTGCTGAAGGGTTGCGTGTTGGGCATGATGCTGTGCCCACTACTTTCAGAGTTCAGTAATGCCAAGGGACCTGGGACTTGATCACACCAGGCCAACACCTAAGCCCTCTTTCATTCTTCACCTCACATCAAGTCCCATATTCTTTCTGCAGGTTGACCGATTTCTTCCACATTCCATGTCCTCATTCTTTTCCTTGGAGCCCTACGTTTGCATAACTAAAGGGGACCACTGAGGAGCAGGGCGTCTTATTTCAGCAAATACTTACTAAGTGACTGCCAAGTAAACAGACGGAATTCCATCTCTTCCTTCTGCCTTTCCTCCTTCATCTCTTTTTCTCCTATTCTGGTGGGAGCAGAGATACACAATAAACATAATAAATAAGGAAATTGTATACTTAGGCAGTGAGAGGTACTATGGAAGGGGAAAAAAGGGCAGATAAGAGGACCCAGGTGGGCTGGGAGAGTTGCTTCCATGTGATTTTCTGAGTTATATCGAGAAACACCCATCAAATGCATTTACTAAAATAACACTGATAATAACTCTGGCCTCCACAGGCACCCCTCGGGTCTCTGCATTCATGGGCACCCTGTTCCACAAAAGCCTTCAGAGCTACTTTTCATAGGTTCCAAAGCAGAATCAGGTTCATTGTCTCCTACCAGGAGACAATGTCTCCTACTCAGGGAGACCCCATTTATTTCTTTCGACTGAAACAAGTGAAGTGACTTCCGGTGTCACACAACTGCTAAGTGTCAGAGGGTCCCAGGACAGTCCTATGGACTCCACTGAATGATTTTTCTCAATCTACTTGTAAATAACATAAGACACAAAGCCAGAAGGTCTAAAACTGAGCCCCAGCAGTGCCTCTTAGTAGGTGGAAAAAACCTTTAAGTGTCCCCCGCAGACATAAGACCGCCTGTGGAATTACATTATAAATCATGAGGCACAGTACACACGTGAGGCTTTGGGGCGACTCTGCGGGCTGTCTCAAAACTCTGCTTCCCTACTATCTGTGTGATTCATTAAGTAAACAAATATAATTAAAAGGAGTTATTTTTATTACATGCTGCACACAACTCCCAGAACAATCCCTACTCAAGTTGGAAAAATTAAAACAGTATATATTTTCAGTCTATAAACTGATTATTTGATTCCAAGCAAGCCCTCCTTAGAGTGGTCCCTGAAAGCAGGTGCACGGTTATGCTAACTGGATTGAAGAAGCGCTGGTGGGTGGCCCTCACTATAAACCTGCAAGCACTCTCTGTGCACCACGCAAGTGCGGGAAAAAGGACATTGGTGTGACTGATCTCATGGGTGTAAGTGTGGCTGTGAACAACAAATTGGATTTACTGTCGTGTTCCAGACCTCCACTTCCTCTCATTCCAGGCATCGGACAATGCCCGCCAGGGAGCAGCACGGGCCACGTTGGCCTGAAAGGCAGCTGATACTGAGTCCATCAGTCTAAGCTGCTAAATAAGACAATTCTGCATCTGAGAGAGCTTAGGAGAAGTCAGTTTTAAAAGGAGAGGCAAACCCTACCTTCTGAAAAGTTTCTGAAATCTAGCTGCCTATTCCCTGTGCTTCTACGTAAGGAATGTCTTGCCTCTTAAAAAATTCTATAAAAATAAAAGTAAAGCACAGCTTCATAGAGCTGCCAAATATCACCTGCTGTCTTCTCTTCGTGGTCAGCGCAGGAGATGCTAGACCAACAAGGCAAGTAACCTCCTCACCATCCCTCCAGATTGCGGGTGGACAAAGGGGTCCTTTCCCTGCTCCACTCCAGCAAGAATCCAAGGGAATTTAGATAAAATGACTCAAAAGACAGAGATACCTTAATGTGCCCAGGTTCAAAATGAAGAGGGTCAGCGTCGTTTTCAGGCAGAGAATCTCAAGGTTAGAGAATGAACCAAAGTAGAAGATGAAAGTGTTACCCAACTTCTGACCCCCAGACTGGGTCCTTTTTTCCCCTCTTGGGATTATGAAGCCAATAGCAAGACCATGCAACAACAGAGCAGTGAAGGAGGTTTTATTCTTGCCCAAGAATAAGGGAAGTGGGAGAGAAAACGCACAAATCAACTTCCCCACCTATTGGGGGTCAGAAGATTATAGCTAGAGGGTAAAAGAAATGAGGGGGAGAGAGAGGCTAGAAAGGGAAGGGATATTCATGTATTTTCCAGGAATTCAGGCACCACCTCTTTTTTCCTCTTTTTATTTATTTATTTTATTTTTTTCTGGTCGCAGTCATGGCAACAACCATGGCTCTGGGAGGAGTGTCATTTAGCATGCAGCTGAGATTATAAAGAAGTTAGAGGCTGTCTCTGAAAGTCTTCTGCAGATCCAAATGGTTTCAGCTAGCCCACCTGAAGGGGGAACTCTACAGGCATCTTGATAAGCAAGTTTGGCAGGGCAAAAATTCAGCTCGATCAAGTAGGCAGCACAAGGTGAGGGGGGGTAACCTAAGGACTCTAGGAACAAGTAATCAGAGCCATGGTAATCAGCGTGTCCAGGCCAAAAATTCCAGTCCCCAGCCTAACTGAGACATGGAATAGTTTAAATCAAATCTGTTCCCCAAAGGCTGGAACTTGTCTCTGTCTCAGCAGCAGTTCACTCTAGTGAGATTATCTTCACTGAAAATGATGGGAGCCAGTTATTTCCTACCCCGAGGAAAGACAGAGAGAAATGGGCTTCAGCTGAAGTTGTGGATATCTTTTGTTATGACTCTGAAAGAGTAGAAATAAATGGCACCTACCAGAGGAGTCTGTTTTTCTTCTTCCTAATGTCCTTCTCCCATCCAGAATAGAGAAATCTATAAGGCAGAGAAAAACTCTAGGCAGGCTAGACTTTTTCCCTGAGCACTTCTGAGTTCTCTCTCTTCCTTCTGAATTCCAAGATATTAAGCTGGTGAGTAAAAGGACCCCAAAAATCACACTTCTAAAGAGCCCCATCCCCACCAAGGAGCAGTTGAGAAAAATCTAGATTGCCCATGTCCAGGCAACCTTTTGAGGTTGTCAAGAGATGGCCTGGAGTCTGATTTTCTAGAGTACTTAATGATGCATAAATATCCCCTTGACGTTAAATAAATAGTTACCACAAGGCTACCATCCACTTCTAGCAATAAGCAGCTCAGTTGGAGAAAGAAAGCAAGCTTATGTCCCTAAGAGTTAAGGTCCAATATGTCCCCTGACTTCCAACCCTTCTGTCTTAGTCATTTTCTTCATTGCTGGTACACAATACCCAATACACACAACTTAAAGGAGGAGAGGTTTATTTTGGCTCACAGTTTTTAGAGAATTCGGTCCATAGTCAGCTGGCTTCAAGACAAAAATGGCATGGTGGACGGGACTGGGCAGAGGAAAGCTGCTCACATCGTGGTGGCCCGGAAGCAGAGACGGAAGGGAGGAGGCACGTGCGTGGTGGGGGATACACCCTTCTAGATCAGTGACCCACCTCTACCCAGGCCCCACCTCCTAACAGCACATTCAGCTCTGAACTCTTCGGTGGATTCAGTGATGAATATCACTGATGAGTATTATTAAAACGCACTCTGACCAAATCGCCTTCCAAAACCTCCACCTCTGAACACATGATCTGGTTGGGAGACATCTAGATCTAAACCATAATAGCCTCTCTTTCTCAGATTCAGAGATTCCCTAGCTAGCACTTTCCATTGTGCAAAAGCTGGTGGTTTACAAAGCCCTGTGACATCACCCCAGCAACAACCATATGGGGCGTTACCAGCCCTGATTGACATCTGAAGAAAACGGGCTCCAAGAGGTTGGAAGACGTCTAATAGATGTCAGAGCAGGGACTGTATTGTAATTTCCCAGTCTGTAGTCGACCCAGTGCATGTTGCACGGTTCCAGCTTGGAAGCTGAAGCTGGGAAAAGAGCCTACATTTCACAAGGCCAGGCCACGTTAGAGAGGAGAGCACCAAGGTCCAAACGTAATCTCACCCTGTAGCCACGTGGCTTGTCCTAAGCTCAGTGGAAAGCACGGTCCTCTCTAACATTGGACTGGCCGGCTTAGAAACAGAGAGGCTGCCAACCCGAAGAAAAGGCACTGGGGAGCCCGCTCAGCATAGGGTCCTTCTCACCCAGACTTCTCCCTCCTGCAGCTGAGATGGGCAGGGAAAGCTCTAGCTCATGTCCTGTGGTGTTTGTATCTCCTACCATTCTTGCAGCAGAAAAAAGCCTTCTAGGCACTGTCAGCCTCTGTCACAAGAACCTGCCCCAGAACTAGAATTCTTGCTGTCAACCCTCAGCCACAGGAAGATTGAGGGGCCCCTGGGGAGTACCAGCAAGTCACCTGTTCCATAGGTGGCTTCAATTCTGTGGTTAAGCTACTGTGAACTTTGGAAATGGAAGTTTCCCAGGAAACCATTTCTTTTTGGAATGCGAGACCTTCATGTTTCTGCCTTCCCAAATAGCACTAAAGTTCCATGTTGGACCAGCCTTTGTCATGGTCAACAGACTCGCCAAGATTCACCAGCTCGTCCACATGCCTGCTCAAGAGTGGGTCCCCCTACCAAACCCCAGCTCCTGTCTAGCTTCAGGCTCCAGAAATCCAAGGCTCCCTCCACCTTGAGAAATGGGTGTTAGGTAGCCATGACCGGGATCCTTCAGGGTACCTGGGAGTCCTGCTAAGTCCGCAGCTCTGAGGAATCCCCCAACCCGGCCAATTCTAAGGTTGCTTTTAAGGAAATTCCAGGCTGACTTTGCACTCTCTGAGGGAATGTATTTTGGAAAAAGAGCTCAATCCCAGACCTAATCCCACAAGGTCCCTGTGGTATTTTCCTCCCCAGTCGGGCCCTTCACAGTTTGCTCCTATGACATCCTCCTATCATGCAACCCCCTTCTCCCCTAAAGACAGGGGTGGGCACTAGGAGGCCTCAGGGCAGATGGAATGATGACCACCAGCTTTCCAAAGTGATCCTGCCCCATGGTGGAACTGGGATGCCTAGTTCCTGCTATGTGCAGTTCTGCAGTCTGTACTATACAACTCTTACATCACAATTGCCTGTGATATGAATATTTTTGTGACAGTTTTATGGCTGAGGACCAAAGCCCTAGTCCTGACATTACCCAGCCCCAACAGGACAGAATCACTTTATCTGACTGCCTTGACTCACAGAAAGATTCAGGCATCAGGAGCCATCTGCCCTGTTCTTTTTCCTCTCAAGACTGTATCTGAGCCTAACCAGTGCTGAACTCTCTGGAAAAGACCTTGCCTGCGGGCCCTAGCCCCATCTTCTTAATCAGTCAGATTGGAGAAAGTGCCTGGAGAGGGGCCTGGAAATATACAGAATCCTGACAGGAGGAGGAGACAGTGTTCAAAGTACTCACAGCTAGCCAGGCGTGGTGGTGCACGCCTGTAATCCCAGCACTCAGGGAGGTTACAGCAGGAAGATCCCAAGTTCAAGCCTAGCCTGGACAATTTAGCAATTTACTGAGACATTATCTCAGCATACAAAAAATTAAAAAGAGCTGGGGATGTAGCTCAGTGCAAAGATTCTGGGTTCAACTTCCAGTAACACACACACACACACACACACACACACATGCACAAATCTCACAGCTTCAAGGATCTACTAGGGGTCTTGGAACATATCCCCTACAGACATTTCCCTCATAGCACAGGCCGTTTCTTCTGATTTTATGGTCCCAAGTCCCAGCATGTCCCTTACTTTCTCACCTCCGTCTTTGGTCCAATGTCACCTTCTCCATGAGATCCACGCTGGCTACTCTCATTAAACTACAATCTCTAGCCTTCATCCCAGTACCATGCTTGACTTTCCCCTTAGCACGCATCACCTGTAACTCCGGATAATTTGTTTATTATGCTTGTTGCTGTCCTGTATCTGTATCCTCATCCCCATAAAATGGGCATTTATTAAGAAGGCTTTGTTTTTCTTGGCTGTTCCAAGTGCCTGGAACGGAGCCTGAGGTCCACATGGGGCACTGAATAGATGAGAGCTGAATGAGCAAGGAAGAGGTTACCTACCCAGGATGATCTGGTTGTAAGCAGAGGACAGAGGACCCAGGCCTGAGCCCTGGAGACCCTACACCACTCTTCCATCGAGTCCCACCCTCCACCGCTTCATTTACAACAGAGATTTACTCAAGTTGCCTCACGTGAGGAGGAATTTATAATAAGGAGCCACATAAATGGGAACAAAATTAGCACTGGAAATTCCTCAGGGGCCAAGTTAGCTGAGGCGACCACCTACTTCATCCTGTCAGGGCCGCTTGGAATTCTCTTTCCCAGCAGCTCTGCCTCCCTTCGAGCGTCTGATCTGCTCCTCTGCTGCTGGGCTTCTGCTCTGTTACCATTTGGTCCATCTCTGGGCTGCGTGGCCCAGCTGGCTCCTCTGTTTGTCTCATGATCTTCCTGCTTCTGTTCCCACTTCCCGCCGATGCCAGCTGTCTGCTCTGCTCTCTCGATTTGCTGGAAGAAGCCGTCTGACTGGCCACTGCGTGCCAGCAAGGGTAGCCCAGCTGGTTGTGGCTGTCCTTTGGCCGAGGTCCCACTTCCAGAGAAGTCAGGACCTGGGGCCACAGAGCAGGAAGCCCAGGTGATGAGCAGCCGTGGCCGGGGGCAAATTGATCAGCAGCAACTTCAGGAAGCTGTTTACCAGGTTGGTGCCTGCGGGGAGGATGGTCAGGAGGACAGGGAATGAAGAAGAGGGTTGGTGAAAGTTCTGGGCTCTGCCAACACTCATCCTTTTTTCATTTTATTTTTTTCTGTGCTGGGGATTGAACCCAGGAGCTCTCTACCACCAAACTACATCCCCAGCCCATTGTATTTTATTTTTTATTTTGTTGTACTATGGAGCAAACCCAAGGGTGCTCTACCACCAATCTACATTGCCAACCCTTTTTTTTTTTTTTTAGACAGGTTTTGCTAAATGGCTCAGGCTGGCCTTGAACTTGAGATCCTTCTGCCTCAGCCTTCTGAGCAGTTGGGATTACAGGTGTACACCACCATGCCCATTCTAACACTTATCCTTTGCCTTCTTTGGCTACCTAGATGCCAATGACTTAAACTTAGAAGGAGCAAAGATTGCAGGTAGTTGATAGAATTCAGATACTGAAAAGGGAAATGTACAGAACCATCCTTGTCTCTTGGACCCCTACCCCCTACCCACCCAGAATCTTCTTCCCAGCTGGTTTTTTAAGTCACTGGATGAACCTCTGGAGCATCCTGCCTGAGATTCAGAGCCTCTTCTCTGGCCTGGGGTGCCGGCGTATTAAGGAAGCCCGTCTCCACACCTGCAGGCAGAAGGGTCGTGTGACTTGATGGTGGCTCTAGGACATTGAAGGGAGAGTGGAGCTTCTCCCTGAGTGATCTGAGTGGACAGAAGTGAAGGTGCCTGCGCGTGCAGGGACAGCAGGGACCATATTCCCCGCCTGCCGCTCACATCCCCAGGCCAGAGGTGCCTTCCTAGGAGCAAGTGCCAGGGCTGCCCCTGTCACCGCCACACAAAAGGCAGCAGAGAGAGCCCCGGCTGTGGTCCCCACCAGGCGAATCTCAGTGGCTGCACACCTCGAGCCTTCCCAGCAGAGTCCAAGGCTCTCACGGTTGCCAGCTCAGGGCCTCCAGCTGTGGCAGGGACCCCTCCCCAGTCCAAGTGCCTGCTGCCGCCTTTGCCACACCCCTACTGCCCCTTAGCCCTTCTGGTCGGCACGGGACGTGGTGTCATCTTAGGAACCGCACAGGTGACCAGAGTTATCACACCGACACGGCTGAGATACGGAAGGCTGTGTCCGTACCTGCCTCAAATCCCCAAACAAATCCCCCTGGCTTTACAGTTGTGTTTGTTCTCTCTCAACCTCTCTCTCCCTCCCCCTTTCTCCCTCTGTTTCCCTTTTCCTCCCTCTCCCTCTTTCTTTCTCCTCTTTTTCTGTTTCTTCTGTTTCCTCTCTCCCTCCCTCCCTGTCTCTTTCTCTGTTTCCCCTCTCTCCCTCTCTCCTTTCTTCTTCTCTTCCCTTCCCTCCTCCCTCTTCCCCTCCCCTGGGCTCCTCCCACCTCACTTCTTACAGCTACCTTTCTCAGCAAACTTGGGACATAACCCTAGATCTAAATCAATGACATGTGTAGAGTCCCCATATGTCCCACCCCAAAACCACTGTACCTCCCCTCCAACCACCACTCAAAGTCCCAGGACAAACTAAGGCATCTCACTTTCCTATTGTCTCAGGGTGAATTCTCATCCACAAAGGTCATGCTCTGGAAGCCGGGTGGGGGGTAGGGAGGTCGCCTCTAAGTCAAAACGCCTAATGCGTTGGAGTCCAGCTCTCAATGTCCCTTTTTCATCTGTGGAAATTTTTCTTCATACAAGGTTTATTGGGAAATGTATTCTTAAAAAAGAGAAACATGAAGTTGCCTCCCCACCCCACCTACCCACCCTGTTTTCTCTATCTGTGCCAACAGCCATATACCCCAGGCAACCTCCTGTGCTCTCTCTCTAAACAGGTCTTCACCTGCTGCCCAGGCCTCCAGACTCCCCGGCCAGTCCCACCTTCTTTAGGGACCCCCCTTAATCACCCTGCTTGAGGCTTCTACCTTTGTTTCACACCCAGAGCCCTGCGGGGGGGCAGGCAGGACCTCTGCTTGGGGCGGCCACTTGGCTCCAGGGCACTGCTCTGCTCCAGGCTTGGAGATTTTTATTTACATTTCCTTAATGTCTGCTTCCCCTTCCTGGCTTCTTCAGACGCAGTAACATGGGAGCCACGCTTGCAGCGGCCCTGAGTACTCACCTGACTGCAAACAATGGCTTCCAGTGGCTGAGGTCCTGCCCTCCCAGTGGGCCTGGGCAGGGCTTCCCACATCCTGTGATTATGCTTCTGTTCCAGGGGGATCCAAGGCGCCCCCTGAACTGTCTAAAACAGCTCAGTGTGTTTGTGTGTTAGAAGCCAGCAAGGGCAGACACACTGACCTGGCCAGGTCAGGGCCCAGTGCATGAATTAATCTGGGAGCTGGCAGCACTCAGGGCAGAGAATCCATCAATAAAACATCAAAGGCGAGTGCCATTAATGGAGGCAATGCGGGATATTTTATTCATGACTGTATTTTGAAGGGGCTTGCTCATGACTCACAAATTATTCATGAGCTTCCTTCTATTTTTAAATGTAAATTGCAAGAGTGTTTAAAGTCCTACCCCCCCCACACACACACATGAACTCCTTTGCTATTTCGGGCAGACTGTCCCATCCCAGGTAGGCTCCTGTCCCACAGTTCATCCCCACTATTCCCCCCAGGCCTGTCCTGACCAATCTCAAGCCACTGCTCTTCGTGCCAGCAGCTCCCACTAGGAAGAAGCCCCAGTGGCAGGGACATCGGCAGCCGTCCTCCCCCTCAATGCCGATAAAGGAAGCACCCCCAGGCCTGCCAGGGAATCTCCCCAGCATGCTCTAGTTCCTCCCTGGCTCTATGAATCAGAATTTCAGAGGTGGGGCCCAGTAATCTCCATTTATTTTAAGTTAAATAAGTTCTCATGACTTTTAGAGTACACAGGTTTAGTCCAATGTCTTCAGACTTCAGCATGGACCAGCATTACCTAGACAACTTGCTAAAACACAGATTGCTGGGCCCCACAGCCAGTGCTTCTGATCCTGTAGGTCTGGGGTGGGGCCTGTGAATCTGCATTTCCAGCAAGTTTCTAGGTGATGTGCGTCCTACTGGCCTGGTGACCACCTGCTCAGATGCACTGACCCAGTCCATCACTTCCTGGAGACTCTTGGGGCCTGGGCTGAGTGAAGGCTACACATGTGAGGAAAGAAAAGGCCAGCAAGAGTCCAGGTCTCCCCCCCACAAGTCACTATGCCACTACTGATCTCTGCTCTCATGGCATCTTGGAAGTGTGTCCTACCTTTGCACTTGTTCCTAGGCCCAGAATATACCCAGAGCAGTGACACTATTTAAATGCCATGACAGCTTAAGGTAAAGTTTGAAAAGCCCTTCTCTTCGATCCCTCACCCCAGAATTTTCCAGATATTGCTGTAGGACCTGCTTTATAGGACACCCTGTGTGCGTTTCTTCATCCAGCGGACACCAGTTAGGTACTTTCTCTAAGAATGAAAACACACAGAGCTCCTGCCGGCCAAGAACTGGCAGCAGAGGGCAAACGCAAGCAGACAATTCCAGCGTGTTCCCCTTCTGCGCAGTGGCGACATATGTGGAGACTGGGCTGGGTAGGGAGGCTGGGGCTGGGAGAGGCCACACTGGAGCTGGGTCTTTGGGGATGGAGGGAGCGAGATGGAGGGAAGATGAGCCTGAGGGATGCTCTGGAGATGAGAAGCAGCGTTGGGGAGGGATGGCCTAGAGCAGGCAGGTGGGTTTCTACAGGTTCTCAGCCTGTGGTGGCATTGCTGACATTTTAGAGTGAGCCATCCAGCCTTGGGGAGGACACCTCATCTCCCTGTGTCCAAATGAAATCCATTCTTTGTAGTAAGCATACCCTTCAGCACAGCCTTTCTAAGAAGACTTCCCCGCTCCCTCGTTTGGAGGTGAATTACCTCTCCTGTCCTTTGCACGCCTACACCATTTGACCTGTGTCTCCCGGATTGCAATGCAACTGTCCATGGGGTCATTTCTGAGGGCAGAGGCAGTGTCTTGCTTTATTCTTGTACCGGGCGTGTTACCAGATAGAAGGTCACAGGGAAGTTGATTTCAGATTCTTGGTATCATGAACAAAGAATCAAGCAGGGCCCTCAGAAGGAATGCCAAGAGTAAGATATGTTAAAAGTGAAAGAAGCAAGCGTACACTGCACAGGGTCGGAAGAGGTTAGTGAAAAGAGCTCAGGGCCTGAATGAGGCCAGGCTCCGGGTCTCCGAAGTTCCTGAGATTATAGGAGAATCCGCAGTAGGGGATTGACAGGGGTCATGGCCCAGAGGGGTACCTGACTCAGCCCATCCTTTGGAAGGGGGAGTATTTGACCAGACAGGGTTTTGAGAGGAAGTGTCATAGCATCCGATGCCCACTGGGGAGGTCGAAACCACAGCGCAAATGAGGGTGGATGCCGGCCAAGGTCATGTACCTTTGGGCTTGCACACGGGTCTTAGAGTGACAGGGTGACCTTTACCTGTTGTTTTCCTGATACTTTCAGTCACCCTTATTCTGTGTAGTCTCTCAGTTCTTCATCCTATAGCTCTGTTGTTTGCTTGTCCTTGCTCTACCTCCTACCCCAAGGCACATAGCACCAGGGACAAGGCCCAGCACATGGTAGGTGATGGTATGAATCGAATAAATAATAGAATGAAATTACTCCTCCACATGGTCTCACGCGGTTAGAATGACTATCCACGACCTCACTTGTGCTTACTGGTGTTACTCGTGGACACCCAGCTTTAGTCAGAGATGGGGCTCTTGCTAAACCTCCCATGTGCTCAGAGCCTGCAGGAGTGATTCCAAGCTACCCAGGCAGAGCCCCTGGTACCCAACCAGCAGACAGACCCTGCAGAGCCCCAGCTCCATCAAAAGCTGACAGATCCTCTGGACATGCTCTGCAGATAATTAGCTTGTAGGCACTGGGGACTGCAGGCACTTTGGGAAAATAATTATAACAGGTCAAGGGCTTGGCCAAAGCAAAATCAAAATGAAATCGTACAGACTGCTGAGGTCAGGAAAGGGATGCCCTGGCCTCTGAAATCCCATCAAAGTAATTAGGAAAGGAAGGGGAGGGAATGAGAGAAGAGAAGCAAAAGTCAGATTCCTGCCCCTAATTGAATTGGAGGATTCTGGGTAAGTGTAGCCCAGCCTTCCAGATTCCATCCCATTTCTGTCTCTTTGTGCAGTCAGCCAGCCAGGGGTGCAGGCCTGCAGGGTTCTATACTACACGCATCTACGTCCTCACTCCATCCCTCTCCTCCTTGAAGCTGGAGAGGATTTCAAGGGAAAAGATTATGATCATAATGCACTGCTGTGGATTTGCTGAGAACAGAGGATCCCTCCAAGAGTTCACTCAGGACACCAGGCAACCACGGGTTAAGCAGCGATGGTGTCCCCAGGCTTGGGCCTGGCTCAGAGGGAATGGGTGAAAGCAGTAAGACACATCCCACCCATTGATGGCTGACCCCACAATGGAAGGAGGACAGTAAGGCTAAGGAAGAGTTGTAGAAACTTCTCGGCAAGCTGTGAGTATCTGTGACACAGTGGCCGTGCCGATGGGGTGGGCTGCACAGGGGCACTCACCCATCCCACCACAAGCACAGAGGGGGCACAATCTGCACAGATCTACAACAATAGCAGGGCTAAAGGCATCTCTGCATTTTATGATCACCACTGTCAGAACTCTGAAAAATATCTGTGAAATATTCCTCCACACAGCAACAGATGGCCCTACCACACCCCCCTCCCATACGCCACTGCTATTAAGATGAAAATTGCAAAAAAAAAAAAAAAAAAAAAAAAAGAGGGGGGAAGCTAACATAAGTTGGAGTAGTTTGGGAAGACTTCTCAGATGAGGAGGTCTGAGGTGAAGCCTTTATGTGTGGGGAGGATTTGAATAGAAAGAGATACTGTAGGCCAGCCAAGATTCCCTTCTGACTGCCACACTGAGGAGGCTTCCCCAAGTCAGACGTTTTTAGCTTTCTACCAGTGAGTGGGGGGAAGAGGAGCCCCAGCTGACACCCCGGACCTCCTTGTGGGGCTCCCACAGAGAAGGGAGAAGCACGTCTCTACCCAGCAGGCCCTGGGGTGTCCCTGGAGCACCCAGAGGGCACAGACAAGGTCCGTGGAAGAGAAGCAAGGTGTGGTAGAGAGCTTGATTGGAGTCCCAGGCACTGAAATAAAAAAAGAACTCACTATTAAGAAATAGAAAATGGAAGAGATAGCAGAATGTATTTTCTGTAATGCACAGAGCAAATCAAAAACTGGGAGTCTCCCCCCTACCCCACCCGCCCTCCAGCTCAGATGCAACGTCACTTCTCAGCAGGGGAACCTGAGGGGCAGCTCCAAGCAACTGAAGGGCTGTCAGAGAGGCAGAGGGGTGAGTCTCACTGTGTAGCTCCAGAGGCAGAATTAGGCTCTGTGGGTAGAAATTATAGGGAGGCAGATTTCAATACAACATTAGCTGATGTCATCTTGCCTTTAGAGATGTCCCACAGTAGGGTACCCTGTTTGAGAGATAGAGGGTGACCAGTCACTGCACATGATCAGAAAATAGCTGGATGACCATTTGTTGAAGGACTGGAGAGGACTGGAGGGGGCACTGTAGCAATGAGCATGGAGTTCAGGGACCACTGGAGATTCACCGTTAAATCTGAGGTTCTCTGATCGTGAGTCTCATCCTTGACCACGCTCTTGGATTTAAGTCATGCTGCCCAACAGAGTGAAGAGACAACCTAAAGAATGGGAAAGGAATTTTGCCAGCTACTGCTCTAACCGAGTACTAATATCTAGAATATATAAAGAACTCAAAAATTAGACCCCTCCAATAAAAATGGGCTACTGAAATAAATAGACACTTCTCAAAGAAGTACAGGTGGCTGTTAAATACATCCCTGGCCATTAGAGAAATGCAAATAATAACACTGAGATTCCATCTTACTCCAGAAAGAATGGCTCTCATCAAGAAATCAAATAATGGCAAATGCTGGTGAGCCTGCTGGGAAAAAGGAATGCTTCTACGTTGCTTGTAGGAATGTAAACAAGCACAACACTCTGGAAATCAGTATGCAACCCCTCAAAACACTAAAAATAGAAATTCCATTTGACCCAGCTATTCCCTTCTAGATGTCTTCCTGCAAGAGTTAAAAACATCATATTTCAGTGATACATGAATACCCATGTTTATAGCAGCAAAACTTATAATAACTAAATCTTGGAAGTGGCCTACATGCCCATCAACAGATGAATGAATAAAGTGTGGTATTTATATACAATGGACTACTACTCTGCCACAAAGAAAGATAAATTTGAGTCATTCATAAGAACATGAACACACTTGAAGCCATAATGTTAAGTGAAATAAATCAGACACACAAGCTTAAACATCACACAGTTTCTCTTATAAGAGAAACCTAAAGTATAAATAAATTAAAGAGCAAAATAAAAGATTGGTAATAGGAAACATATTTTTTGCAAAAGGGAAGAGGACCAAGAGATGGAGGGAGAGGAAAGGGAGGGGTGGGGAAGGAGGTGAAAAAGTTAAGATGTGTTATGTACATGTACCAACTCCCCTTTATGAATGTAGTCATTACGAACTGCATACATGGACTAATAAAATTTTTTAAATTATGCTGTCCTATATGTAGACTTACCCAAGCCAATTGTGGAAATAGAGTTGACCATTGTTTGGGACACACTATCCCTGTTGGTCCATGAGAGTCCCACCAACGATTATTAGAGAGAGGCCAGAGAGCATGTTTATCAACGTCACGGTAACTAAAAAACACTAGCCTTGGAAATGGGAGACTTATGTTCTGCTCTTAAGCCCAGCATTAACAAGCTCCAGAACCTCAAGCAATTATCTTTTTGACCCTTGCTTTCCTTATCTATCAAATGAGAAAGAAGGGCAGAGCAGTTTTCCTTCTCTGTAGCTCAAAGCAACTTTTGAGTTTCCATCATATTTTATTGAGAAAATAGAAGCAGTGGATGAGAATGGCCTTACCTTTCCCCTGCTGTCTCTAAAGCCACACAACCAGCCTCCTCCTTTGCTAAGATGGGAAGGGAAAGCACCTTCACTTTGCCTCTGAAGTCCCCTTCTCTGCTGAGCTCTGAACCCCGCGTCCACTGGTGCACCGAGATCCTCTCTCACTCTCCGGCATCAGCACCTTCTCCTCCTCACTGGGTCATCCAGAGCAGCCTCAGCCATGATGAAGTAGAAGCAGCATCTGTGTGGGGACTTTATGCAGATCCTGATTGCATCAGCCCCATTTAAACACATCCAAGACAATTGGGGGAAAGTGAACTCTCACTAAATATTTGATAAGACTAAGGATTTTTTTAAATTTAGGTGTATAACACCCATGTGATTATGTTTTACAGAAGTACTGTACTTTCCTTTAAAATAATCCAGGGGGCAGGAGGAGCAGGTGGGGACATAGATGAAACAGGTTGAATTTGAATGGCATCAGAGGATAGGTACATGGAGAACAACCCTAATTGGAAAGCCCAGAATCTGAAATGCTCCAAAATCCAGAACTTGTTGAGCACCAACATGATGCTACAAGTGGAAAATTCCATACTTTGTTTCATGCATAAAATTATTTAAAATATAAAATGACCTGCAGGCTACACATAGAAGGTATGTAACCATAAATGAATTCTGCGTTTAGACTTAGGTCCCATCCTCAAGATAGATGCAAATATTCCCAAACCTTAGGAAAAAAAAAAAAAATCCAGAATCCAAAATACTTCTGTTCCCCAACATTTCAGATAAGGGACACTCAACCTGTGTTTTCTCTACTTTTGTCAGTGTTTAAATTTTTCCAGAACAAAAGTTATGAATAATAAAGCAGCAGATTTCATACCACCTCTGAGTAGGAAAGATCCTCCCAGGGCTCCATGTACCTTGGCAGGGAGGAGAGGAGGCGAGCTTAACAGATAAAAAGACTCGGCCCCCCAAAAGGTAAGTCCAGCAGGCAGAGAAACAAGTGTGTCCTAGACCCTCTGACTGCTCTGAGAGTACAGGATCCCAGATCCCACAGCCAGGCAGGCAGGTGTCAAGAGAGATGTGCAAACCATGAGGCCTTCATCGGCCTGCCTTGCTCTCACCCACCTGGTGACCCAGATTAACGCCCATTTATTCTGTGTTTACTGCTCCCTTACAAAACTTCCCCCGGCCTTATCACACTTCCTCCTCACCATTCCTTCGAGACCATGCACATTGTCCACCATTTTGTGGATGAAGAGATGGAGGCTCAGAGGGGCCAGTGACAGACCCAAGGTTGTAGTGCTGCTGGGAGGCAGAGCTGGGACTTGGTGCAAGTTGTAATCTCTGCAAAAGTTGTATTCTTTCCCTGTCTCCTCACTAACAGTAAACTTTTTCAGGGTAGAGGTTAATTTTTTTCTTATCTTTGAATTCCAAGCACAAAATCATTCTGGAAACACAGGAGCTTAGTAAATGCTGAGTGAATTAATGAATGAATGAATAGTTGTGCTCTGGGCCCCATGTTCGTTGTAGGCACTTCTCTTAAGTGGGCATTTGTCCCAGCATGGTCTTCCATGCTAGGCAGCCTGGACAAAATGGTAGGGAAAGAAAACACAGATTCCTCGGGCATAGTAGTGGTAGGCATCTCCATAAGAAAACAGTACATTTATTATTTTCTCTCTCAATAAAGACGTTATAGTTTTATTTTCATAGAATAAAAAGATCTATAATTTATGATTTACATGCTTTCTTAAACTGTTGACATGTTCCTGGCTTTATAAATCATGTTCTATCACTGCAAAGTCAAATTGGGATGTTGGCAACCACGCCCCTCCTCCATCTCTCTATAGGCCCCACTCCCCTTTGGGGTCAGACACTGGGCAGCAAGGATCCTTCTCCATGGGACAACATTAGAGTTCCTGGAGCCTGTCAGTGAGTTGGCAGAGGCTCAATGGGCATCTGAATTTACCCAGAACTCCAAGCGCCTGGGTCCTGGCGAATGACAAGATTTGCTTAGCACTCCCAGGCACCCTCGGAACAGAATCAACTGGTTAACAGGAGGTGGGAGGGCTGGGGAAATGCAAAGTTTAATTTCCTTCTCTGGCTCCCTGCCAGCTGGATTTGACAGCAGCTGCTAATATATTTCAAACAGCCAGTTTCGCACAATGCTTGTAGTGTAAAAGCTGGGATTTTATCAAACCCTGGGAAGCTAAAATAGTGACCTGTGAATGCCTGGGGTGGCATAGTCTGGGTGGGCATGTTCACAGGTCTGACCCTAGCAGCTTCCAAGGCCCTGGCCTGAGGTCCTCCTACTTGGAGCGAGGTGTCAGTGTCTGCCAGGAGCAGTATGTCACCGGAGCTACGTGCATTTTGAGTCAGGCTGGAAAATGCCTAAGGACGTCAAAGACAACAGGTACAGAGAGGGCTCAGACAAAAACCAGGCACAAAGCAGCCTGGTTGTTTTCATAAACAAGGTGTATGTGCATCTCTGACCCTTCCTGCCATAGCCATGTGTCTGTCCAGGACAAGGACTGGGCCGGCCAGGGTTTGGTGGAGTTGCTGGATACAACGGCCAGACTGGGTGGGCTGACATCTAATCTCATCACTCTAAGAGAGGCTTCCTCCACTAAGGAGCTGGGAGGAAAGCTGGAGGCAGTGTGAATGGAGAACCCTTCAAATCAGCTTCTAGCTCAGTGCTTTGAGGAAACGGGGCCAGGTTCCTGGCGAGAGAGGGGCTGTGATTAAAAGGAAGGAAATGGAGATGCAGGACTTGAGGTTCTGAAAGCTGGGCTGACATTGAGAGAAAGATGCTGCTGTCCCACCACCACCTCCCTATGTAATGAGCAGCAGCAGAGCAGCATCAGGAGAGAAAGCGGGAACTCCAGCCCTGGCATTGGCTTTTCCCTAACCCCAGCCCAACTGAGGTGCTTCTCACTGTCAGCCCTGACTGAATTATGTCAGTGATGTTCTCCAGCAGACAAGTGGTGCCCGCTTCACTCCATGTTAATAAGACTCTCAGGTTTCAGTTCTAGGTCTCTTTGCTCCAAAAATAAAATCCAGCTGCAATCTAATAAACATGTCGGAAAAAGTTTTGCGATTAATGCATGGGTCCAAAGTTGTTGTCCCTTATCGGGGTGCCCCTAAGTGCTACAGAAACTAAACCAACAGGTGCCCAAATGTATCCTTGGCACTCAGTCCCATCACAAAGTCACTCATGCGCACACACATTCTGTCTCTAAAGTCATGGAAGCAGTTTATGGGACCACTGTTAGAATCAGACATGTGAGTCCATTGCAGAGTCTACCCTACCCTGGCTTCCCAGGGAATTATCCCTAAATGTGAATACAAAGCATGCTGGGTCAACGTTTTCCTGGGGAGAGGGCTCATTGCTTTGAACAGCTTCTCCAAAGTGAATATGTCCCATAAAAGGCAAAAAATTACTGATCTGAGCCGGGTGTAATGATAGACACCTGTAATCCCAGCACTCTGGGAGGCTGAGGTAGGAGGATCTCAAGTTCAAGTCCAGCCTGACCAATTTAGTGACTTGGCAAGACCCTGTCTCAAAACTAAAAAGTAAAAAAAGAGCTCAGGATCGGGTGTGGTGGCGCATGCCTGTAATCCCAGCACTTGGAAGGCCGAGGCAGGAGGATCACTGCAAGTTCGAGGTCAGCCTGGGCTATAAAGTGAGTTCAAGGCTAGCCCAAACTGCATAGCGAAACCTTGGCTCAAACAAAACAAAAAGAGCCAGGGGATGTAGCTCAAGAATGGCTTCAATTTTCAGTACTATGAAAAAAATTACTGATCTGCAGGCAGAAAGTGCTTGCTTTTTCGGAGGCCAATGGCCAATGGTCAGGAGTCCTTCTCGAGTCCAGGTTGATGCTGCCCACCTTAGATATAGAAGATAAACAAATGAGAAGTTCTCAGATTTTCACTGCTTTTGTAATTCATCAAAACTGCTAAACACCTTCTCCCAAGCAGCTCCCAGCGTTTGTTTCCTCAGCCTGTTTATTACAGAGGCTGGTGGCTTCGCATTTGCATTGCAAATCGCTCTTTTGTGTTGACATTTCATTTGGGTGTGAAGGGCCCATAATATTTTTCCACAGTTTGGGCAGGGTTAGTGGCTCTCATCCAGAACCCAGTAGCTTATTCATGTACTCAAGATATAGCAGATGCTCGATAGCTGTACTCTGAATGAATGAAGGAAGGAATTTAAAGGTAGGTTTCCAACAACACAGTAGCACACACATTCCATTGTCTAAACAATGATAATGTTAAAAGGCTTTGGATTTTTTAAGATTAAATACTCATATTCATTATTTTTTCATCCATATAACAAATGTTTGCTCAGTACCTCATTTAATTCTTGGCTGAAAACTCCCTTGATAATAGGAAGCCAGGGACTATCTCAGAGTCAATTTTGCATCTCCTGGTACAAAAAAAATTTAAAAATGCTCCATAAATATTTGTTGAGTGGAAATAGGAATTCTAGATGTCATTTTAAAGGAAATGCCAAACACACTCAAGCTAAGAACTTGATTTAAGTCCTACATCTGAAAGAGTAAAATACTAGCACTGAGACAGCCTTAGTGGTCCTTTTGATATTTGTAACACAGAGATTTGAAAAGTTGTAGCAACCTATTTGCATATTAATGCAACACTAAGGAAACCAAGTCGTGCTTGACCTCTGCGGGATGACAAGTCATTTTAACAAAGCCTTGTAGACTGAGGGAGATTAGCCAGCATGGCTAAGGGAGGAGGTGAGGAGAAGCTGGCCACACCCCACAGCTCTGGAAGCAGCTTCCCAGGGCAGAGATGCTTAACAGAGACCAAAGGATAGAGAGGACTGAGAGGCAGGCAAAGGTGACAGGCGGGAGAGGTCCCAGGACAATGCCAGGAAAACCCTGGCTCAGACCGAAGAAATCCTCCACCCAGAGGTAGTCAACTAAGAAATGTGATAGTCAAATGTCACCTCCGTCCTTGGGCCCAGTGAAGGCAAAGGAGATATTTGACAGGGTGAGATAAAACATCTCTATCCAATTTCACCTCTACCTGTCTCTCCCTTTCTTTCTCAACAACAAAATCTACTGTGAACACAGAGAAGAGGTATGACAGGGAATTTTTTATAACAAAGGAAAATTGTGTGCAAGGCCTAAAGGTAAAAGACAGTGTGGTCCATGAGAAGAACTGGAAGAAGCTCAAAAGAGAATGGGGAGAGATGAGGCTGGAGAGAAGAGAGGGTCAAAGCCCACCGATCTCTATAGTTCATGTGTGGAATTGGTTCTAATTCCTACGATCAAGAGGCTGTGGGAACTAGGCTGGGGTATGATGTCACTCACACTGATACTTTTGAAATGTATCTCTGACTGCACAGATTCTCAGGAGGAAGCACTTACACACCTGAACAAGGACGGAGACCCAGGCTAGGGGATGGCAACTGTAAAGAAACAATTGTAATCCCAGCACTCTGGGAGGCTGAGGCAGGAGGATCACAAGTTATAGCCTAGCATAGGCTTAGCATAGATGACTTAGCAACTTAATGAGACCCTACCTCAAAATAAAAAATAAAAAGAGGGCTGGAGATAAAGCTCAGTTTAGAGGTCCTGGATTCAATTCCCACAACCACCAAAGGCAAAAAAAAAAAAAAGTGGATGAGTTCAGAAATACTTAGAAGATTGAATCCAAAAAGCCAAATGATTCTTGGCCATTTCTTGACCTCTTATTATAAACTAGGCAGGGACTACGTTATTTAATTCTCCTACTCACCCTCTTACATCATTTCTATTATCTATGTGTTTCCAGAAGAAGCAGGGATATCTAACAGAACCAATTTCCAAAGACCACCCAGCCTGTAAGCGGCAGAGCTGAGACCCAGGCCAGGCACGTCCTCCTTCCCTGTTCGTCACGGTGTCACACCATTCAGGGTTCTGGCTTGGGCGGGCAGGAGTGATGGTGCCATTTACTGCAGGAAAATCCATAGGAGGATTGACGAATGCGGGCAGGAAGAAAGCTAGGATTGTGGTTTCAATGTGCAGGTTGGGGGACATCACTACGCAAAAGAGCAGTAAGTCCCCTTGGCTCCAAAGACCTGTGCGGTGGGGGATGAGACTGTCGTCAGTTTGAGAGTCATCAGCAAATAGCCACATTTCATGGACTTCTTTCTTGAGAATGATGCTGAGTTTGGGAGCAGACTTAGTACTTTCAGAGTGAAGAGGGAATGGGAAGATGCCAGTAGACACAAGCCCACCTAAGCCGGGGCACTGCGAGCTCCAGCACTGTCTCAGATCAACCCACCTCTGTTCCCTGGCGTGGCCCAGCAGCGGCTGAAAGGACATGGTGCCAGGCCGCTGGCATTCTGGAACCCCAGCTCACCCAGGCCACCTGGCACTGTCTTGCACCTGTGCCACCAGAGCAGACCCAGTGGTGCTTCACTGATTAACTCCTCCTTAAGAAAGTCACGTCGCCTGCCTAAACGGTAACAGACAGATAATGCACTGTGTCACTAACACATCCCTGTCTATTTAAAAATCTCCAGAGAAGCAAGCAGATGAGCCTGGTGTTAGCTGAGCAGTGGGATTATTATTTGGCTAATTATAAACAGCACGTCAGAACTCCAGAAGACATTAAGGGGGGTACAGCTCCCTGTCTTCTCTGATGATACCAGAGTGACTTGAAAAACACCAGCACTCAAGACACAGTAAGATCGAGTGGACCTGACTCAGCTGTGAAACCAGGAACAGGACCACACTCATGGGACACTATGTTAGCTGGCCCAGTGATTCTCATTTCCTGGTGCTTGTCCCCTTGTGTGGTCCCTTCCCTCTGTGAAACAGGGTTGACCCTGTATGGTCAATAGCATACGGCAAGAATGTAAAGATGCTAGGGATAGATGACAAATGGCAATGTAGATTCTACCTTGGCCTTTTGGATGGCTCAGTCTGGGGGATCCAGATGCCTCATGGTGAGGACATTTGGCCTGCCCTTCAAAGAGGCCCGTGTCAGGAACTGAGATGCCCAGCCAACAGCCAGCACCAATTTCCCAGCCATGTGAGTGAGATATCTCAGAGTTGAGTTGTTACAGCCTCTGACAACAACCTCCTAAGAGACCAACCCCCAAGCCATCACTACCCAGACAAGCTACTCACAAATTCCTGACCAACACCAACTGTTAGAGATGATGAATGAACACTGCTCTTTCTTGCTACTGTGTTTTGGTGTGATTTGTTACATCAACTGATTCCTGAGGAGGAAAAGGAGCAATATTAACCTAGTGCCTACTGTACCCCACAGCTAGAAAATGCCGAACGAGGATTTGACTCCTGACCTGTCTGACCTCCATGCTCCAGCCTTTTCTGCCACAGCTCTGCCTCCCTGGAAATAACCAGCTCAGGACTGTAGTTCTAGCTCTGCTACTAAACAGAGATGGAAGGAGCAGGAAGGCCAGGGGAAGGCGATAAAAAAGAATTAAGGTATGTTATGTACATGTACCAACTCCCCATGATGAACTCCTCATAACTCCTCATTAAGTACAATAAACATGTACTAATAAAGATTAAAAAGAAATAGTTCAGTGATTTGAAGAAATGGCTTGTTTCCCCCAGGCTCATTTTCCTTCTTAGAGAGTCTTGGATGTCTAAGGTCCCAGTTAGTTCTAATATTCTCTTGCCCTGTGGCTCCATCTCTCTACCAACATCTGCCTACCTTCAAGGAGAGATTACCTTCAGGGAGCTCCCTCTGACTCTGGCTGTTCTCCTCCTCTTACAAGGCATTGGCTGGAATTACAGCAAGAGGGTCTCAGGTTAGCCTTAAGAAATTCATAGAAGTTCTGGGAAATTTGCTTGGCCAAGAAAGCCTAAAAAATTGTCCTTCACTGGAAACTTACCAAAATACCATTTCTAACTGTCTAGCTGAGAAAATTAGAAAGAAATGAAGCTATGTCTGAAAGAAAAGAGGTGGTGAGCTTCCAGTAATTTCTGTCTTGTATATAGTAAATGTCTCAAGAAGAATATTAATTGAATAATGGCCCTTTTTCCTTGCATCTAGTAGAAATGAGACGTGTGACAATGTGCAAGTCCCTTACCCATCTTGAGCCTACTTCCTTATCTGTAAATAGTAATAAACTCAAAAAAAGTATAATAAATGCAAAACACAATAATGTGCATAGGCAAACTTTAGCAGAATGTCTGTAAGATAGAATGTGCTTGAGAAAGTAAGTCATTATTCTGTTAAAGAATTACTATATTGATCAACAGAGATGAAGATACTTCGTCAGCACCATGCAGAGTACAAATGTCCACATGTCTGTTAGAACCCTGAAAAGCATTGACATCTGTAGAAAGGGAGTAGATTTTGGGAGAAGGCCAGATGGTAGACTCAACCATTCCTCCTGCCACCCTCCAGCTACCTTGGCAGTACCTCTCTGCTGGAACTGTTCACCTCCGTCACTCACTTTTGCCATGTCCAGCCCAGAATCCAACTGTGACCCCATCACCCACTGCATTTAAGTGCCACCTTCTTGGTTTGCCCTCTCCTGGTCCAGGATTGGGAAACTGATCAGCTTGACCAGCCTGATTAGGAACTTGACTCTGATTGCTGGCCACTCCAGCCAGAAACTCCAGTAAGTGATCAAAATCAGAATGTTTCCTTCACAAAAGAAACATTCATCACCACCGACAGCATAGTGTAGCAACCACCCCCACACTGCCCAGGGAAGTGCCAAGAGGGGCTGCTTGGCTCCTCCATCTGCACCTCTCCAGCTCAAACCCCCTGTGCCCCCCTGGTCAGAGGGCTGATTTCTGGGGTGCTGTCCACATAAAGGATGTTCCAATTGTGTCAGATCCTGCAGGTTCTCTAAGAGGAGACCCACGGGTAGCACTAATTCCATTCTGACTCTGAGGATGTCACACCTACCTTGCTCACTCACCCAGCATGAGAAAGTATGAGTGGAGGAAGAAAGAGGCCATGGCACTGCTCTGATCAAGTCTATGGAGTCCAGAAAGAGGTCTGTTGGGCCTCATCAGGCTAACTGTGCTACGACCTCTCATTCCATTAGAAGGAGATCATCATGATGTGTTCATGTCCCTAAGGGATACTCAGAGTTAAATAAGTGTGGAGGGCTCCAGAACATTCAATAATACAATCAAGTTGGGACCAGCAGAAAACATGATCATTGGATCAGACTTGACACTTGCTTTTCATTGGTGCTCACTAATATTACCAGTTGTTATGACTTGTTGTCCATTCCTCACATTTGGCTCTCAAGAGCACACTATTTCCTTCAATATTCTGCCATAGAAAACACCATGAACATCACTGAGGCTATTCCCCCACACACACCAATTAAAAACAAAACAAAACAAAAATCAAACCAGCCTTATTTTGACCATGGATCTCATACTCAATTTAGAGTTGATATGACCAGATATAGATTCAAGTCTTCAGTCAACTGTTTCCAATCTGTAAACCCTTTACCAGTTACAAAGCCTTGTCTTGTACATTATCTAATTTAATTTATCCTCACAACAATACTTACTTTTCTCAGGTACAGAAAATTAAACTTAGAGATGTTCACTTCAATATTCATTATCAACTACCTGGTAGGCAATGTGTTAGATAGGGGAAGTGGACATCACAGAGATGAGTTGCTCAAAGTCACAGATCCAGTAAATGTCAGTACTGGGACTTGTAATGGTTGATACATTGCATCAACTTGAGAAGTCTAGAAGCTTAACTAAGTAACTCAGCAGTTCTACATCCTGGGGTGTAGAGGATATGCCCTAGGGCAGCTGTCTACGCTCCAGGGTGTTATAATGGTTAATTCATTGTGTCAACTTCAGAAGTTTAGAAGTTTGACTAAGTAACTCAGCAGGGGCCAGGATCCTCACTTTGTAAACATCCTGAGCCTGTGCAAGAGGAGGGCATGGAGATGGTGTGAGTGCAACACCCACCTGAGGGCAAGTAGCCTGCATACAATATAAGGGAGGAAAAGAGGCTTACTTCCCCCCATCCTTTGTGTTCTTGTTGCTTTTGCCGTCTTCCACCACCATGAACTGTTGCCCCTCTGCCACACTATCCTGCCTTGGAGCCAGGGAATTATGGACTGAAACCTCTACCAACTGTGAGCTAAATAAACCTTTCCTTCCTTAATTTTGGGCTTCAGGTATTTTGTCTCAGCAACTAGAGAAAAGTAACTAAGACAGGACTTGAAACTTGCCTTTCCACCTTGTGGAAAGTATGTGTCTGACTGTGGCCTTGAAGCTGGGCCAATATGACCAGCCCCTCTTGGGAGAAAGGACAGGCTGGTGGTCCCACATCTAGTCATCCTGTGAGGCAGTCTCTCTCTTTCTCTCTTTCTCTCTTTCTCTCTCTCTGGTACTGGGGATTGAATCCCACTGAGATACATTCCCCCTTTTTTATTTTTATTTTGAAACATAGTCTCAATAAGTTGCTAAGTTGCCAAGGCTGGGCTCAAACTTGCAATTCTCCTGCCTTGGCCTTCCAAAGTACTAGGATTACAGAGATGTAGAGATGTGCCACCATGCCAGGCCTCTATTTTTTTAAATCTACCTTAAGCAATTTAAATGAAGTCAGTTTTAAAATAAGGGCCTCTTTTTTTTTTTTTTTTTTTTTTTCTCATAAGAAGGATGAGGTTCCTGGAAAGATGAATAAGAATGTCCTGAAAGAAAATGAAAAAGTCTCATCATGAGAGCATCAGAGTATTGCTGCGTTCTCCACAATAAAGCTATCTGCTTTCTGTTGTAAATGGTTTTCAGTGCCTGGAATTTTCTGCCTGAGAAACCAATATTTCTCTACAAAGAATGATTCAATACAAGAAATCTATGTCTGTTGACAATCATTCTGCTATATATATATGGAATTATCTCCTCTGAGTTTACCTCCATGACTAGACAAAAGTGATTGTGCCTAGCAAGTGCCTAGCAAACATCTGGAGTTCAATCAATGTTCATTAAACTGAAAGCATCTCTACCCAAACATATGTGTGTTTTAGTTGTGCTTCAATTATAGAATAGTTTGGGAAAATTAGGTTTTCTACATTTGAGAGCATTTTCCACTTAACTTGTATATACTTTTTTATGCACCAAAATTTTTTACACAAAATTTTCCTTAACATCCCCAGGTGAAATGTCATCCCTTCCCCTCTGCTCTTACTCATTTTATTTTTGCCCTTATTATAACAGTGGATTACAATGACTGGAGATGCCCCAGTCACAGATTTAACATTGCCAATAGATGTGATTGTACCAAAGTCTCTCCTGCTAAATTGTGAGCACCTGTGTCTTTTCTGTGCCACGTGGTCGGGCACAGAGTGTGCGAGCGCAGAGAATGCGGGTGGAAGGAAGGAATTAACAGAGGGAAAGAGAGGAAGGACAAAGGAGAAGAGAGGTCAGAAGTCATCTGGAAATACTGGAGATCTAACATAATAGACAATAATTACCGAGCCAAATCTAGAAAAAGATTGGAAATATAGAGAAGTGACACCAACATCTTTCCCTTATTAGTGAGGAAACTCACTAATTTTTCCCCAGTACTGGGAATTGAACCCAGGAGTGCTCTACCACTGAGCTACATCTCCAGCCATTTATTATTATTTTTGTTTATTGGAGACAGGGCCTCACTAAATTGCTTACAATCCTCCTGTCTCGACCTCCCAAGTGGCTAAGATTACAGCTACCACTATGCTCAGGAAATGTGTTTTTTGTTTGTTTGTTTGCTTGGCACTGTGGCTCTAAACCCAGGCTTTGTGCACGCTGGGCAAACACTTTACCATTGATCTACATCCCCTGCCCTAATTTCAGATTATTTGCAAGCCTCCAGGAAGTAGAGAGACAAAGATTGATGGGTAGAGCCTAACACCCCCCCATGCTTTTGTCTGGAGCATGAAGGCTCCAATCATTGCAGTGACCAGCTCAACTTCCCATCTTCTCAACACCCCACGGGGATTAAGGGAACCCCTGATTGTGCAGGAGCCTCAGAAGAACAAATGAAAAGCCTAACTAAAGGCAGAAATAAAAAGTATACTGAGGATAAAGGCATTTTCAAACAAACAACTCCAGGGGAGTTTGTCACAAGCAGACATGCATTAAAGGAAACTTTAGAGTGTTTCAAGTAGAAGAAAAATTATCCCAGATAAAATGCCATAGATGTGGAAAGAAAAGGAGAATGAAAAGGTAAAATATGTGTGTAATATTGGCCATATAAACCAATAATAAATGTCTTATGGAGTTTAAAATATAAATAAGCTAAAATACATGACAACGATGGCATCTATGTCAAAGGGAATAAACGGAGTTTAAGTAGCTTTGCATTTTCAGGGAAGAGGGTAAAAGTACCAATTAATAGTGAACCATGATCAGTCAAAGTTGTCATCTCTTAGGTAATTGATCTAAGAATAATGAGATTGTGTAATTCCAGAGCTAATAGAGGAGGAAAACGAATTCTAAAAATCAATTTAAAAGAAGAGAAGAGAAGGGAAAAAAAGGAACTTGGGAGCAGGTGGGATAAAGAAAGCACAGAATAAGCTGAGAGACCTGCACCAAAATGGATCAGTGATTATCTTAAATATAAGTATGTTCAGTCCCCCAGTTGACAAGATATCCTCCTGGATAGCCATGTAAAATGAGCCATGTTTTCTTCAGCAGTGACGCATGTAGAGCATAAGGAAACAGAAGTAGACAGTAAAATAACATAAAAGGCTATGCCACACAAATATTGCTTCAAAAATGAAGCTCCTGAGCTCTACCATAGCTGAAGGCAAATTGCATTACTAGAGATTAAGAGGATACTTCATTATGATAAAAGGCTTAATTTACCAGGAAGACAAAACACTTTTAAATTTTATTAATTTAGCCTCAAAATAAACAGAGCAAAATCTGACTCAACTACTAAGAGAATAAACAAATTTATAAAAACAGAGATTTAAATACATCTCTCTTGGAAACTGATAGAACAAACAGGCAAAGATCAGTAAGAATATAGAAAATTTGAACAACATGTGTAACAGACCTAATTGGCATATTTAGAACACTGCACCCAGCAACTGCAAATTACAGTCTTCTCAAGCACACTCAGAACACTTTTAAAAAATTAACCATATGCTGTGTCATAAAGCAAGTCTCAACAAATTTCAAAAGATAGAAATCAAACTGAGAATCTTTAACCACAATGCAATTAAGCCAGAAATCAATAACAAAAAGATTACTAGAAACCCCATATGTTTAGGAATTAAGAACTCCACCATCTAAATACCTAATGAAGAATTTATGATGAAAATAAGAATACCGTCAGAACTCCATATCCTGTTTGCATATCCACACACAACAAATCACAGATCAAAAAGGTAGTGAGGCCTGCAGTGGTTCAATCTGTACTGAACATGTGCAGAGATTTTTTTGGTTATTAGTCACTAAACAATACCATTTACATTCTATTACACGTTATAAATAATCTAGATGTGATTTAAAGAATACATGAGGATGTGCATACATTATAAGCAAATACTAGACCATCTTATATAAGGGGCTTGAGCATCCCCAGGGGATACTGAACCAATCTCTAGTGGATACTGAGGGACAACTATATAATTTAAATGATAGAAATACTACATACTAAACAAACTTCTGGGATTTACCTCAACTCCTAATGTATTAGAAAGAAGCTAAAAATCATTGAATTAGCAATTATGCTGTATGTTTGCAAATTTTCCCCTCCAAAAGCCTTAGTCCAATCTCCTAAGCCATATTCTAAGCCTGCTAGCCTCTTGGTGTCATGGTTTAGAACAAGAACGTCCCCCAAAGGCCTCATGCACTCACTGGTGGGGCTTGGGGAAGGTGACTAGGTCACAGGGGTGCTGTACTCCTCAGTGGAATCATCTACCAATGCATTCAGCAGCTGAGTGTGCTGTTGGAAGTAGGGGCCTGCCCAGAAGAGGTGGATCTCTGGGGGCAAGTTTATCTCCCTCCCTGGCTCCTTTGCTCACTCCCTCTTCTTCCCGGCCACCATGATGTGAGCAGCTTTCCTCCGCCCAGGCCCTTCCACCATGCCATTTCTGTGTTTAAGCCTGATGAACAGGGGCTGAAACTTCTGAAATGAGAGTGAAAATAAACTTCTCATCCCTTAAGTTGCAGGTGTTAGATATTTTGTCCTGGCAACAAGGAAAGTGACTAATACACCTGGGTTGAATCTACCATATCCTGGATTCCATTTCTTTTTCTTTTTTAATTTAGCCTTTCATTTAGATGTAGTGCATTCTTAAGCAACTTCTTGAGAAAAGTGAATGAGAGATAAAATGTTGTATTCTTACATGTCTAAAAATAATTCTACACCCACATTTGACTATTAGTTTGCCTGGGTATAGAAATGTAGATTAAAATTCTTTTCCTTCCAAATCTTGATGGTACATAGAAGCATGATGGCTACCTAGAGGTACCTGGTATGTTTTCTCCCACAACAAAGGACCAAAACAAGAAATGAACAACAGACATTTTACTGGAGTTCGTAAGGCAGAGCATTAGAGTGCAGTGGGGACATGGCGAAGATGTTGCAGAACTTGGAGATAGACGAGACTTATTAAGAAGAAAAGTAAACATACAGCATCTATCATCCTCTCTCAAGATCAGTTCTGCACCATGAGCGACTTGACTTGGTGGAGAAAGGGTAGGCAAGATGGCCCCAGAAGTCCCCTCATATCACAGACAGCTGCAATATTTACTACTTGGGAATTCTGTGGCCCTAACAGGACCTGAGCCCAGGCTGGTGAGCTGCAGATTACCACACCCCTACATTGCCCTGAAGAGCGACTCCACCCAGATTGTACTTTCTCCCACTGGAGCAGGACCTTATAGACCAGGAGAGAATCAGATGATATATTCAAAGTCATTAAAAGACAGGAAAAGAGAAGTGTCACTCAACTAATTCAAAGAATTGAAACCATAGCATGTACCTTCTCTGACCACAATGGAGTAAAACTAGAAATTAATAACAAGAGGAACTTGAGACATGCGATTAATACCTGGAAATTAACATTCTCTTTGACGACTGATAAATCAATGAAGAAATCAAAAGGGAAATTTAAAAATTTGTTCACACAAATGAAGATGAAAACATTATACCAAAACCTATGAGATATAGCCAAAGCAGTGCTAAGAAGGAAGTTTATGGCAGTAAGTGCCTGCATCTAAAAAATAGATTTCAAATAACCCCAATAATCAAACTCAAGGACATAGGAAAGCATGAATAAACCAAACCCAAAATTAGTAGAAGAAAAGAAATAACAATTTCAGAGCAAAATAAAATAGAGGCTAAAAATATATAAAATATCAGTGGACCCAGTGGGGCACACCTTTAATTCCAGCATTCTGGGGAGGTGAAGCAGGAGGATCAGAAGTTGCAGCCCAGTTTAGGCAATTTAGCAAGACCTTTTTTCAAAATAGAAACAAACAAATCAGCAATGTTGGTGCATGCCTGTAATGCCAGCTACTCAAGAAACTGAGGCAGAAGGATTGAAAGTTCAAGTCCAGCCTATGCAACTTAGTGAGATCTGTCTCAAATTTTAAAGTAATAAAATAAAAATTAAAAATTATAAAAGATCTGGCACATGCCTGTAATCCCAACTTGGGAAGCTGAGGCAGGAAGAGCTCGAGTTTGAGGCCAGGCTGGGCTACATAGTGAGTTCCAGGCCAGCCTGAACTACATAGTGTGACCCTACCTCAAAAAAAAAAAAAAAAAAAATTACAAAAGATCAGTAAAACAAAGAATTGAGTTTTTTTAAATAGACAAACAAAAATCAACCAACAATTAGCTAAACTAGCCAAGAAAAAAAGACCCAAATAAATAAAATTACTAATAAATAAGGAAATGTACACTGATACCACAGAAATGAAAAGGTCATTAAGGACCGTTACAAACAATTAGATTCCAACAGATTAGAAAACCTAAAAGAAATGAATAAATTTCTGGACACATATAACCTACCAAAATAGAACTATGATGACATAGAAAAACACAAATGTAATGGTTGATACATTGTGTCAACTTGATCTTTTTTTTGTACCTGGACTCAAGCTCAGGACCTTGCGCTTGCCAGGCAGACACTATGCCGCTGAGCTATATCCCCTGCCCTTTTTCTGTCTCTCTCTCTTTTTTTTTTTTTTTTTTTTTTTGGTGGTATTGTGTCAGCTTGAGTTTAGAAGCTTAACTAAATGACTCAGCAGTTCTACATCCTAGGGCATGGAGGACATGCCTTAGGTTGGCTGTTTACCCCCTAGGATGTTGTAATGGTTGATTCATTGTGTCAATTTGAGAAGTTCAGAAGCTTAACTAAGTGACTCAGCAATTCTGTATCCTGCGCTATAGAGGACCCCCCTAGGGTGGGTGCTTTTGTTTCTTTGGCTGTCTTCTTGCCCCTCTGCTGTGCCACCCTACTTTGGAGCCAGCTGATTATAGACTGAAACCTCTACAAACTGTAAACTAAATAAACCCTTCCCAGGTCAGGGATATAGCTCAGTGGTGCAGCGCCTGACTGGCAAGCATGAGGTCCTGAGTTTGATTCCCGGTACCAAAAAATAATAATAATAAATAAACCCTTTCCCTCTTTAACTTTGAGTGTCAGGTATTTTGTCCCAGCAATGAGAGAAAAGTAACTAAGACACCAAATGACCAAAACCAAGTAATGAGTAATAGAAAGTATCCCAACAAGAAAAAATTTAATACTGCTTCTTTGTTTTAAGGTGTCCCTCACACTATTCTTTCTTATGCTCTTCTCCCTTTTCTTCTCTTTCTTTTTCCCTTTTGCCCTCCTTTTCCCACCAAGCCCTATGAATAAGAGAGGACCTGTAAATTAGACAAACTGCAGAGACCCGAATGGCCATAAAAGGAGAAGAGAGGGCCAGCTCAGTGGCAGAGCGCTTGCCTGGCATGTGAGAGTTCCCGGCTTTGATCCCCAGCACCTCAAAAAGGGGGCAGGGGAGAGAATGATCATACCAGAATCTTTGTCCCTGACATTTTGTTTCCTCCCCTCACCGGGCACTCTTATCTCTGTCCTTTATTTCAGGGGCATTATAAGCAGATGGCGTCCAGCTCTTCCTCTCTAGCCCAGACATCTCTTCTGAACGCTACAACGCCATGCCCAACGCCGTTCAGGGATCCCCACCTCTGTTTCCATGAGCCCTTCAAGCCCCACATGTCTGAGTGGAACTCACCTCCCTGCCTGCCTTCTGGGCCCTACAGCCTGCTTATCCTCAGGGTGGTGCCCGAGGGGTGGACCCCACCCATGCACAGAGGGGGAGGGCAAACAGAAAAAGATGAGAGGAGGGAAAAAAAGGGAGGAGAATGTAAGAAAGAGTCCTGTGCCTTGAAGGAGCAGCATCTCCATTGCCCACGCCCAAAGTCTAGGAGACACCGCAGCACTTCCTCCCGGCCTCTCCACCTAGGGCCAGCGTCAGGCTCTACCAGCTCTGCTCCCCCACCCCTGTTATTCATGTTAGGCCTCCTGGGTCTAAATATCATTTCTTCCCCCATAATTTCTGGCTCTTTGTATTCTTGATCTGTCCTCTGAGATACTTTCTACATTCGAATTTACAAGCCATCAATATGGTTTTTAACATGATCACATTCTCCTTGATTTTTAAATTTAAGAACCATGGCTAGTTTGGGCTTTTTGTTTTGTTTTCTGGTTCCAGGGGTATTCTTTTTTAATACAGTATGACTCTCCCTAAGTCGTTATAGTAGGTTTTTATTTGAATAGTACATGTTTACAATAGTTTTTAAAACAAGATGGCTACCTATCTCCTCCAGCAGCTGTATTCAAAGAGTTCGCCTCTCTGGGTGTTCTTGTTGTTGTTGTCTGTGGCTGGCTGTCAAGAACACCTCAGGCTGCGGGTGTGTGAGGTCTTGAAGGCTCTTTTGTGAGTTCTTGGCTCTGTTCTGCCCTAGCACCCTGGTCAAGTTATCAACAATGACAGTGACCTTAGCAGCACTGGAAATCAAAGCAGCCTCTGATGCTAGGGGCCAATGCTGGGGCAGGTGGCCTCTTCCCTGGAGAAACTTTGGGAGGCAGTCTCTCTGCTCTTCATTTCTTTAGCAACAAAGACCACAGCTCTTGGGAGTGGGCACCTAGTCCATGCTGCAGTTCTGCTCAGCTCCTTGGGATCAGAGAGTCCAGCAGGTGTCCCTAGGGCCACAGCCCTGCACCTGTCTTCTCCAAAGACTACCTGGCTATTGGCAAGGGAAGATACTGTATAAAGGAATCTCCTTCGTAGGAAGAGTAGTTCCAGAGGAGAATACCCGGATTCTCATCCTACTTCCTCCACTAGCTACCTGGGTGTCCTGGCCAACTGATTTTATCTCTCTGGATATCTTCCTTATCTGAAAAATAGTGATCAAGTTTGCCCTTCCCACTTCACAGGATTTTATGAGACTTCAATAAGAAGATGTTTCTATATATGTTTTGCAAACTGGAAAATAGCATAAAATTCAAGTTGCCCTGCTAAGTGAAATAATTTGAGAGAAGCCAAAAATGTAAAACATGGCTTCCAGTTTGCCATGCATGACTATAATTTCCACCATGAGCATTTCTCCTTTGGATTGAGGCATTATGACCCCAGTGAGCCACCATCACAATGCACATGACACCAGAGAAAAGAGGGAAAAGGATAAAACACGAAGTAGTGAAGAGTCACTGCTATGGAAGATATTCATGGGACTGTTGCTCAGATTGGCTAGCTCTGAGAGGCTAGGGAACAGGAGAGGTAATGTTTTCTAAGAAAAGAAGAGAGGGAAAGATCCAAGAAGGTTCCCAGAGAAGGACTCTCCTGCAGGTGCGGTACTGACATTTCCTAGCAGTGGAAGAGCGTTAAGAAGGTCAGAGCCCTGAGACCTTGAGCGGTGCTGGTCTTTTCATTAATTTGACTTTGGAAGGAGGTGTTTCTTCCTTTCAGACGATCATCCCTCTGCATAAGGCAAATATTTCATGGATGAGGGGAGAAATGAGAAAAAAATTACAAGTTCTTGCTTCCCATAAACCAAGAATGTTATATAATGTTTTACTCTCATATTTCATCTAATCTAAGGTGCTGTCAATTATAAGACATCATAATTTTATGTAACACTAAGAAGGAAACATTATTTCCAGCAATGATAATACGTATTTCAATTCCAGAGATGATAAATGTGGGAAAAAAAGTACATCTTAAAAGCCCTGAAACATAACATCTATAAACTGATTGGGTCAGTACATCTAGACTACTTCCATTGTCCGACATCAAACCATCCATCCTCAAGGGTGAGGGTCACAGTGTGAAATTCTCCATATACTCAGAGCAGAAAGCAGATACTTGCCAACAAACACATTTTTGTAATGACCATCGTGGTGATAGTTCCAGATGTTCCTGGAGTAAAATGGGGGAAATTATATCTATATTCTATACCTATAAAAGATTTTTGGAAAGAATGCAAATAGCTTTGTTCCAAGATATAAGACACAAAATTGGTTCTGACCATTTTTCTCAAATTGAGTTTCTAATTGTGGTGGGTTAACTAATGGTCAACTTCTAACGCCCAGCTGAACTGAATCAGCATGGTGCTGGGTGTGGATGGCCCACCTGAGGATTGTTGCCAACAGCATAAAAGGAGAACTAGAGGGGAAGATGGGGTGTTATTGATCCACCTGGAGAAGCGCGTCATGCTGGCTTTCCTGGTATGAACTCGGCTGTTGTCATCGTCGGAGGAGCTCGGGTCCTCGCTATCATTGAGGATGGCTGCGGTTCTCTTCAGGGAGTTCTGGTCCTTACCTTGAGAGTTGCTTCCTGGCTCCAGTGCAGACCCCTCAGCCTGCTGGCACAGATCCTTCATCCCACTGGCAGAGACTTTCCAGCTTCCACCACTGACCTTTGGGCCTTCCCAGTGCAGATCCTTGATACAGACTTGCAGGAGACAGTGCCATGAGCTCTAGGCTTCCAGATGGACTCGTGGAGGACACTGCCATGGGCTCTGGGTCTTCAGCTGGACTCGTGCAGGACATTGCTGTGAGATCCAGGCCCTCAGCTGGATTCTTTGGGTCTCTAGTGCATGGACAGATCTCCTGTGCTCTTCTGCATTCGACTTTTTGGGTGAATATTATAAAATAATCCTATAAATTATGTGTCCTATATTAAATCAATTCCCCTGTAAACCCTGACTACAACACAAGTGCATCTGTAGACCTGAAGACCCCTCGAAGAGTCTCCGCATGCAGTTAGCATCCTGAATCTCATGTGCTACCCCACAGAGGATTCTTCGTCCCCAAGCTCTACAGACCTCCTCATCTTTCACCCTGAGAGGAAAACGTCCTTGTTCCAAGGGTCCTCACATACCCAGGGACATTTGGTTCATCTGCTCAACAATAAATAATGAATACCTGCACCAGGTAATATTAAAGTTAAAAAGGAGACAGTCGATCACCCATTTCCTGCCACACTATTTATAGAAATCCCCAAATAAAGAATAGGCTCTCAGCACATGGTAGGGTCAGGATGTTCCCTTGAAAAGGCTAACTGGATCCCCATGGTCCACATGGGGGAGGGCAAGAGAAGGCATCATTACTTCACAGGGCTTACCCACACTCTAGAGTCTGGCCCGTGGTCTTGGAGGATCAGAAACATCACCAAAGTGAGAGCAGATCCATCTATCGGGACCAGCCCAACATTAAACAGGACTGATGTGCAAAATCAAGATGAAATTCACTTACTTACAAAAGGAACTCATAACTGCTCCATGGCCTTGAATATCTCAGCCTCAATCACCTGTCCAGAGTCCTGTGTGAGAAACCAAACCACAGCTCGTATCCTTATTGGTGATCCTGGATGCAGGATAAGGAAGGAGAGGGTGGATGTGCTAAGGTCACCTCTGGGCACCTAACTCCACTGCAGGGCTCACCCATGTGGTTAGAAATGCTACAGATCCTTCGTCACACATTCACATTATGCATAGCCTTGTTCATAGGATCAAAGTAAACAAAATTCCATGGCCAAGGCACCTCTCTCCCGGATGCTACTTGCTTGGGAACTACTCTAAGATCTGCTTTTTAAAAATATAAATATGTTTAATATAATCATTTACAGAATAAATTGCAAAACGTTTATCATCACATTTAGTGCAAATGCAACTAATGATAATTAGATTTACATACTGCTTTGTAAACTTTCTGTACCTTTGAAATTGCCTCTTTAGGGTTCATCCGCGCTCTCTTTCTTTAGATGCAGAGATTATTTCCATCAGGTCTGAGAATCATTTTGTCTCTCCAAGTCACATTCAGTCACCACTTACTCAAAAATGAAGAATTGATCAACTACAACGTGTGAGGGTTCAAGGCTCCATGCTAGGCACTAGGGGCAGAAGCGTGAGCAAGTGTGATACAAAGTGTTACGATAAAGGAAGTACAGAATGGAGCAGGTGCACTGTATTAGCCTGCTTGGGCTGCCAGAACAAAATGCCATGGACTGAATGGCTTAACCAGTAGCCACTTATCTACTCACAGTTTTGGATGCTGGGAATCTAAGGTCAAGGTAAGAGCAGAGTGTTTTCTATGGGGCCTCTCTTCCCAGCTTGCTAGTGAGAGCTACTCTCTGTGTCCTTATCCAGCCTTTCCCTTGTGTCCACAGAAGGAGCAGAGCTGTGGTGTTCTTATAATGACATAAGTCCTACAGAATTACGACTTTATGACCTCACTTAATCTTATTCACCTCTATAAAGGTCCTATCTCCAAAAGCAGTCACATGAGGATTAGGACTTCAACACCTGAATTTGGGGGAACACAGCTCAGTTCATAACAAGCACACAGGGAATTCTCTGGGTGCGGACCCAGGTGGAACTGCATCAGAAAGAAAGCTGACTGGAGCCAGGCGCAGTGGTGCATGACCGTAACTCCAGCACTCCGGGACGCAGAGTGTGCACAAGGTCAAGCCCAGCCTGGGCAACTTACAAGACTCTCTCAAAATAAAAAATAAAAATGAACAAAAGGGCTGGGGATGAAGCTCAGAGTGAAGGCCCTGAGTCCAATCCCCAATATATATAGAGAGAGAGACAGAGAGACAGAGAGAGAGAGACTGACAGAGATGGGGGGTGGAGAGAGAACTGGAAGGCTGCCTGAAGAGGGTGAAGGGCCACACAGAGGGAAAAAGCAGATTGGGAAGGGAGAAGTTGGCTCGCAGAGCACTTGTAGCAGAGGCCTCGGTTGATCCTGCAGGGAGCTGTGCAGTTGAGATTGCCCTGCTGAGCCTCCCCGTGCCAAACCAGTGTCCCTTTATGTAACTGTGTGCTCTGCCCCTTGGCCCAGCACCTCATGACTGAGCCCCAGGCAGAGTCTGCTGGCTCCCGACCGGGGGGTGGGGTGTCAGGCAGCTCTTGCAGGTCCTCCAGCACACAGCCCCCTCTTCCCTGCCAGGCCCAGCTTGTCCCACCAGCTTGCAGTGGGACTTGGTCTTTGTGCTTAGTCTGACTGCTAGGAGAGAGACGAGGTAGATTCCGAGGGGACACCTCTTGCAGGACACCTAGCTCAGCGGAGGCCTCTGTGTGATCTTTGCGATCTGCTAACAAGGGGAAGGAAGCCACAGCTCTGGGCCCTCTGGCTTCTAGGGCATCTGTGAGATCATTGTTCTCCACTGTGTCTATTCAGAGCCCTATCCCAAATCTCATGCCTGACTCCTTATGTTACAACTTTGACATGGGACTCCAGGTGAGGCTACAATTACCTTTCTCTGCAGATCAGTGATTCGTTCCTAAAATCTAGTCTTGAATCTAGTTCTCTACTTCCCCTACCCTACTGCAGGAGATTAGGGTTTCCTTAAATGCTGTAAAGGAAGGATTCTGGCTTTTGCCTAGACTTGGTGATTAATCCCATCCTCATCCATCTCTCTTCAGTGAAGCCATGGCACTCAGCAGCTGCCACTTGGTTCCACAGTCCTCTTGGTTGCCATTTTCTCAGATTTCTCCAGCACTGAGGATAGTGCGTGACCCTGCGCATCCCCTTCCACTGGGGTCCTATCCCACACCAGCGGCTACCCTCACCCCACTAGTACCCCACTAGTACCACAGTGTTGAGGTTCTCACTGCCAGATGACTGATAAGTGGGGTCTCTAAGATTGCATGGACCACTCCTGGTACCAACTGTCTTGGCTTGTATTTCTGGAAAACAAGCTGAGATAAACAGTTACATATATAGAAAGTGACCTGGGGAGCTCTTGTGGAGAAACAGATAAGAAAGTGAGGGAAACAGGGACAAAGGGAGATGCTGGTTCTCAAGGAGCCTGCAACCAAGACTCCTGTCAATGTCACAGGGATCTTAAGCTGATAGCCATGAAGAGACCCACTGTGACCCCAGGAGGTTGGGCCTTTATATCCTCACATCAGCCAGTCATTTGCCCTGGGCATATTTCTGGAAGGAACGGACCCTGACAAGGCAGCTCCCTGTGGCCCAGAACAAATCTCTGTGAGAGCTGCAGTAAGTGGTGAGCTCTCTGCAGCTGGGGATGCATGTGCTGACCCCAAGGAAGGGACCTTAGGCAGAGCACTGCCATGTGCATTGCACACAGGTAAGGGACCCAATCAAGAGGAAGAGTCAGGGCTGGAGGTGTAGCTCAGCACCAGAGTGCTTGCCTAGTATGCCCAAAGACCTGGGTTCAGTCCCCAGCACTGCAAAAAGA
The DNA here is from genome assembly GCA_028451465.1 of Erethizon dorsatum. Taxonomy (NCBI): domain Eukaryota; kingdom Metazoa; phylum Chordata; class Mammalia; order Rodentia; family Erethizontidae; genus Erethizon; species Erethizon dorsatum. The sequence continues at coordinate 85,492,445 of CM051834.1, forward strand.
AATAAAAAATGTTAAAAAAAAAAAAAAAAAAAAGGGAGTGTCAAGATCTCAAAAGGGCCAGATGTGGTGGCACATGCCTGTAATCCCGGCACTCAGGAGCCTGAGGCAGGAGGATTGCTGCGAGTTTGAGGCCAGCATGGGCTACGAAGTGAGTTTGAGGCCAGCCTGAACTGCATAGTGAAACCCTGTCTCAAAAAGACCAAAAACAAGATCTCAGAATTGGACTGAGTATGAGAAGGAAGGTGGGCACATCTAAGGCAGAGGAAGGAATGTGTTTCAGTCAGGGACAGCAAATGGAGAGATTTTCAAGAGTCTGGAGTGGGGAGTGGTGAGGCTGGAGAGGGCAGCCAAGGGATCCTGGGCTCATCCTCTGGAGGGGAACACGGCACATATGGGGGTGGTGTGCCGAGTCCACGGTTTAGCCTTCCATTTTCTCATTTCTAAGCTTTGGTGACAATGAGTCAACATACTCCCAGGCATTCTTTTCTATTTATTTATTTTTTTAAATTTGATTAGTGCACATTTGTAATACATAATGACTACATGCATCGTGGGAGTAGGTACATGTCCATAACACATCTTAATTCTTTTTTCTTTCCCTTATCTTCCCACCTTCCCCCATTTCTCCATCGCTTGGTTCCTTGCTCATTTGCAAAAGATCTACCTCCCTGTATTACATTCTCTGTCTTTTATTTTGCTCTTTAAATTGTTTATACTTTGGACTTCTCATATAAGAAAAAGAGATATTTAAGCTGATTTACTTCACTTAACATGTGGTCTCATGGTGAATCCATTTCCCAAAACATGACTCAAATTTATCCTTTTTTGTGACTAGTACTCCATTGTATAAGTCTACCACATTTTCTGTATCCATTCACCTGTTGATGAATATATAGGTGACTTCCAAGATTTAGCTATTATGAATTGTGCTGCTATAAGTATGGGTATGCATGGATACCTGTAATACAATGTCTTTAACTTGTCATAAAGATACCTATAATATCTTTGTGCATTAAATATTTATCCCCAATATTCAGGTTGAATAGAATTTCTAGTTGTAGTCTCCTGAGGGATCTCCATACTGATTTCCATAGTGGTTGTACTAGTTTATATTCCCAACAATGTAGAATGGTTCCTTTTCTCCCCAAGTGTTGACCAAAGAGTCTCTTTTGAGAAATTGATGCTTTTAATAAGAAGCACTCAGCCTCTGGCAGCATAGAGCCGAGATGCCTCAAGAACATGCCACACAGCACACTCTACCCTCCTGTGCTGTTGTCTGTGGAACAGGCTGCGGTGATTCCCCTGCCTACTGCAGCAGTGGTAGCCAGAGACCTAAGCAGGGAACTCGCCCTGGTTCCCCTGGAGCCACACAGGGCTGGAAATCGGCATGCTTCATGCAGACACCTGAGATCAGACAGGGGCTACAAAGCAAAGGAGAGGCTGATGGGAAAGAAGGAGCTCCACAGGAAGGGGAGGACATCAGGTTAAGGCCTGGCTATTTGAGACTTTGGGGAAGCCTTGGACCTCTCTGGACTCAGAGAGTTGAACTAGATTCTGTCCTCTGAAGCTACCAGAACTTGGACTCTCCACTTATTAATAAATATTTGATAACACTTAACAAAAGCAAGACATCAGGCCAAGGATATAGTTCAGCGGCACAAGCCCCTGCCTGGCAAGCACAAGGTCCTGAGTTCAATTTCTGGTACCCAAAAAAAAAAAAAAAAAAAAAAAAGCAAGACAACAACCTTTGATGCCAAAAATTAACTCAGGGTCTTTCTTTCAGGTGAGATTCATGGTGGTAAGACAAGAGAGAAGCATGGAGCCCGCCTGTCTAATGTCCCTTTCTGGAAGGTACATGACTTCCACCATGGCGTCACACCCCTCATAAAGGGAGCGACCTTCACTCACATCTTTACCTTCAACTCTCACATTAGCCAGCCAGCTGCCTTTTCCAGTCCTACCCCATTCCATTTCTGGTAGCACCTCTGCCCTCCTTCCTTCATCCCTGCCCTGCATGCACATCACATGATTCACAAAAATACTGATTTCTTAGCCCAAACATGCACAAGACTGTCTCAGCAATCAGAAGAGAGACTAATACTGAATTACTGATATAACTTTATAAAACAAAAATCAATCTATTATTTATAACTCAGAAGAAATCTGTTAATCCCCTTCCTCCATTTGCCATTGAATGTACCTTTGCCCCAAACAGGTTGATTCTCTTAATGGATGTCAAAGACCACTTACTGCAGGAGGCACCAAAGCACATTAGCAGATTACACATATTACTTATTTAACCAATGAGTTTCTTTAGCGGGTTCATCTATCAATATATTAAAACATAACATCTATTTAGCAGGTGTGCACCTGTATCAAATATTTATTCCCAATAATAAATTTGCTTTTCAAAAACCCAAGTGCCTCCCACAGTGGCCATGTAACTTTGGACCAGCAGCAGCAGCAGCAGCTGGCAGGAGCTCTTGGTCAAGCCACCCACACAAGTCCTGTATGGATGACACTCCCTATGGTGCCAGTAACCATCCTCCTTTCTTATCTGCAAGCATGCAATGGGCATCTGCTCTGTGCCCAGACAGAAAATGCTGTAGGAGATGGTGAAAACATCCTGATCCTCTGGAATCCCCGAGCCTAGGTACAGTCACACCACTGCCTCTAGCAAGCTCAATGAGCTTTGGCAAAACTCTTCACCTGGGCCAGTGAGATGGCTCAGCGGCGTAAGCGCCTGCCTGGCAAGCGCGAGGGCCCGAGTTCGACTCCCGGAACCCACATACGAAAAAAGGGCCGGTGATATCGCTCAGCGGCACGGGCGCCTGCTGGCACGCGAGGTCCTGAGGTCGACCCCCAGTACCCACACACACAAAAAAAAACTCTTCACCTTTTTAAGCTTTTTAATCTCCTCACCTAAAGAAAGGGGCACTGTCACAGGGATTAGAGAGCATGGTGAAGTCAGTGTTCTGGGTACAACTGAAAAGCACCCTCAAGCAGTTATCATCATTTGTTACAACAAACCCTGCTCCTTCAGTTTTCCATTTTCTATTACGTTACAAGTTTCCCCATGGAAGAGCAGATGTTATCTTATTCATCCTGAATCCTCACTGCCCAGTACAATACCTGGCACATCTCTAACGCTCAGTCTCTGAGCGAATGAATTTATTATTAGTGGTAATTTTATTATTAAGTTTCAAATAAAATAATACAGAATAATAATTTTTCGTACTGGGATTGAATTGAACCAAGAGCTTTCACACAGAGCGATATCCTCAGACTTTTTACTTTGAGACAGGGTCTTGCTAAGTCACTAAATGGCCCAGGCTGACCCTCCCTCAACCTGTGATGCTCCTGTCTCAGTCACCAGAGTGCTGAAACCACAGGTGGGCACCGCCACACCTGGTCTAGTTATTTAAATAATTATTACTAAAATAATCAATAATCACTAGTTACCTAAGTATTAATGATTGCACTTAATAAATATAATTGTAATGATGGAGTTACTTATTAATTATTAAAATAATTATTAATGAGTGGACTATCATTTGATCTGAGGATAAATGAACTATTATACTGTACACTCATTTATTCAATAAATATATACCACGCTCCTGCTAAGTGCTAAGAGGTGCTTTAAGTACCGGAAACAAAATGAGAATGAGACACGCAAAGTTCCTATTGTAATAGCAGGGGCCTAATAGGAAGAAAAGGCAAACAATAAATAAATATACAAAGGCCAAGGAAATTCCAAGAGTTGTAATAGAAATGTCAGCTCCTTTTCAGTGACTTCTCAAAGGAGGTAATATTTGATCTGTGATCAGAATGGCAAGAAAGGGTTCAGCCCCTAAAGTTCTGGAGGTAGAGTGTTCCAGGCAGAACGAATAAGTACAAATGGCCTTAGGAGCAAGTTGGTAAATTCAAGACGCAGTAATTTAGGGTGTCGTGGATAAGTGAAAGAGAGAAAGAATGGTATGAGATGAGGCCAGAGTCTGCACCGTGCTGAGCTATATTGGGAATTGGGATACTAACTTTAATGGAATGGGACATGAACAGAAGCCTATAAGCAAAGGAGACATGCTCTAGTTTACATTTTTAGAATTCAGTCTGGCTAATGTGCAGAGAAAGATTTGTAGGGCAATAAGAGGCTATTTTAGTAACCAGAGTCTTAGTTTGGATTCCCCCAGAAGCACACTGAGAGAAGGATTCAAGTACAGTTAGTGTATTTAGGACAAGCAGGGAACACCTTGGCTGAAACATAGAGAAGTGAAACAGACAAAGGGAGTGTTATTAACCCAGCTACTGTGGAGATTAATCCTGCAGAGAAATTCAGAAAAAGACTATATTCAAACACCTCTGTCAAGCAGGGGAGCCAGAATATTTAGGTACCAACTCCCAATTGTCATTGGTTTAGGTTGCTGTTAAGAGGCAGCAGGAACTCATTCTTTAGTAGAGTGGCCTTTCAAGACTGGAGAGACTCAAGGACTAGCAGTGGGAAGTTGGCTGGAACAGCACGGAAAGGTCGGAGGAACGTGAGTGGGCATTGGCGTCGCCTGCTACACCAGGTCAGATGTAACTATGGATTGGAGTAGGGGGGAGTTGTGGAGCTGCCAAGACATGAATGAATTTGGGGTTGAGCTGGCAAGGTTTGCTGCATATGTGTGTAGAGTGACGGAAGGAGAGGAATCAAGGATAGCTTTGGACTGGGGGTTTGAGCTACAGAGTGGGGCCATTTTATGAAATGGAAAAGATTGGAGGAAAATAAGCTCTGGGGACAAGAATTCCAGAGCTTCTCTTTGAGATGCCTATTAGATCTCAAACTGGAACTGTGAAATAGGAAATTGGATTTAGAAGTTGAATTCAGAAGTTTCCACTTTGTTCGATAAATTAAGCTCTAGAAAGCTGCTAAATAAGATTTTGGCCATAGCTAATAATCTATCATGCACTTTAAAAATCTTTCAAGAGGGTCACTCTCATGGTAAGTGTTCCTACCACCATAAAATTAAAATTTTAAGAACAAAAATTTTAAAGTTGAGTTCATAGAAAATGTTCCTGTACTCAGCCTCCAACTCCAACTTTATACAGAATAGCATAATATACCTATTTTCTTTTTTTTTTTTTTTTTTGTGGGTACCGGGGGGACGACCTCAGGACCTCGCGCGCCAACAGGCACCCGTGCCACTGAGCGATATCACCGGCCCCTTTTTCGTATGTGGGTTCCGGGAGTCGAACTCGGGCCTTCGCGCTTGCAAGGCAGGCGCTTACGCCGCTGAGCCATCTCACCGGCCCCCAATATACCTATTTTCTAAGTTGGTTTTCTTGAAAGATTTCACCTGAATTAATGATTCAGCTACCTTGGACATATTTCCAGGCCAATTATAAGTTAAAATAGGCTAACAGCAGAAATTTGAGATCCAACCCTTGCTATGTACTCAGCTAGGCCACACACATTTTCTTATTTAAGTCTCCAATAAGCCCTTCATAATAATGCAGATTTTATTAATGCCATGTTCAAGCTAGACAAACGGACTCAGAGGGATTGGGTGATTTATCAGTATCACACTGCAAAGAAGGAGAAGAAAGGAATCCAGTTCCCGGATCCACATTCAGGCCTCACACCATAATCCCTGGGTCAATCATCCAGATATGGTCTCGCACTCCAGCTTGAAAGTCTGGTCTTGAAGCATTTGGGCATCAGTTTTTAATCATTTGCTAGAGACCTACCAGGAAGAAATAGAAAGGAGGGTAGCAAGTAAAGCAGTTCCAGGTTAGGTCTGAGGAGCAGCAGCCTCATATAAAAATCACATGACCTTCAACCTGAGAAAATGCTTCATAGTATAAGCTTCTCTTGGAGAGTAACAGTGACTTCAGAATGGTTTTTTAATGGATATGTTCAATGTCTTTGCTGCAATGATGATTTCATGACTATATACATACATCAAAACTCAAAATTATATCTTTGAACATGTGTAATGTATTATACTTCCATATACCTCAAAAACACTGTAGACAAAGGAAATAAAGTAAAATAAAACAAAAAGGTCTATGGCAAAGTGAAAAATAATTACTTAACATGTGGTCCTGGAATTTCACTTTTTGGAACATATCCAAAAGAACTGAAAGCAGGAGCTGAACAGATATCTGTACACCAATAGTCATACCGGCATTATTGAAATAGCCAAAAGGTGGAAACTACCATTGTGTAATACACGCATACATACAAATACAGTCATGCATCAATTAATGATGAGAATACATTCTGCAACATGCATCAGTAGGTGATTTTGTCATTATGCAGGCATTACAGTATCCTTGCACAAACCTAGATGGCCTATCAGAGTCCACTTCTAGACTATGTGATATACGCGATCTTTTATGCAGCTTTTCACTGACCCATTATATGGTGCATGACTGTATACAGTACATCCACACACAGGAGCAGTATTCAGCCTTGGAAAGGTAGGACATTAGGCCACAGGCTGCCGTACAGGTGAGCCTTGAATACAGTGTGCTAAGTGAAATGAGCCAGACACAAAGGATAATTATCATTTTATTCCACTCCTGTGAGGTACCTAGAGTAGTTAAAGTGACACTTGGCTAAGGTGCAGTTGGGCAAGTCTCTTCTCTCCACAGTAAAATTAAAAGTAAAATTTTTCTTTTATAATAAGCTCTTGTGAAATGTATAGTTTGTAAATATTTTCTCCTGTTTCATAGGTTTTTCTCTTTCCTTTTTTGTTTCCTTTGCTGGGCAGAAGCTTTTGATTTGATGTACTCCCATTTGTCTGTTTCTGCCTTTGCTTCTTGTGTCTGGGGGTCCTATCTAAAAAAATTGCCTACTCCAATATCCTGAAGCACGTGCTTTCCCATGTTCATTGCGGCACTGTTCACAATAGCCAAGAAACGAAATCAACCTACATGTCACTAACAGATGGACAAAGAAAATGTGATGTGTAAACATAATCCCATTCAGCCATAAGAAAGGGTGAAATCCCGTCATTCGCAACAAAACATGGAGGGAACTAGATATCATTTTGTTACAAAATGAGCTAGGCAAAGAAAGACAAATACCACATGATCACACTCATGTATGGCATCTAAAATAGTTGACCCCTAGAAGTTAAGAGTGGAACAGTGGTTATCAAGTAAAACCATGATGGAGACAGGTATGGAGATTCCTCAGAAAACTAAAATTAGAAATTCCATTCAACCCAGCTATTCCCCTACTAGGTATTTCCTAGAAAGAGTTAAAGACATCCTATTATAGTAATACATGCATAGCAATGTTTATAGCAGCCCAATTTATAATAACCAAATCTTAGATGCAGCCTATATATTCATCAACAGAAGAATGGATAATAAAATGTAGTATTTATACATAAAGAGTAGTACTCTGCTCTAAAAAAGATAAATCTGAATCTTTTGTAGGAAAATGGGTGCACCTTGAAAATATAAAGTTAAGTGAAATAAATGAGGCACACAAGCTTAAATACTGCATGGTTTCTTTCATATGAGAAATCCAAAGTATAAATAAAATAAGAATAAAATAAAAGATCAAAGGAAACAGGGGTAGGTCTACTGCAAATGGGAAGGAAACCAAGAGAGGAAGAGGGGAGGAGAAAGGAACATAAAATAAAAGAATTAAGATGTATCATGAGGGCTGGTGAGATGGCTCAGCGGCATAAGCGCCTGCCTGGCAAGTGCAAGGTCCTGAGTTCGACTCCCGGTACCCACATTAAAAAAAAAAAAAAAGGATGTGTCATGTACATGCACAAACTACCCACAATAAAAGTAGTCACTATGTATCTCAAGTGTGTGCTAATGATAATTTTTTAAAGAACAGTGATTGCCAGAAGCTAGGGAGACTAGTGGGCAAGGTTGGTCAATGTATGTACTAAGCTACAGTTAGATATGAGAAAAAAATTATGGTGTTCTTTTGCATGGCAGGATGGTTATAGATAATGATAATGCATTGGCTATCTCAAAAAAGCTAGAAGAAATGATATTGAACATGTTCACAACAAAGGGAGGATAAATGTTTAAGGAGATAATGTGCTTACCATGATTGGAACATAACACAATGTGTATATGTATTGAAATATCACATTGTATCTCATAAATAGGTACATTGTCTATGTGTCAATTTAAAAAGCAGTACATATGTGAGAGATTCTTTGAGAATATATGTGTGTGTGTATGTGTGTGTGTATAATCTTACTCTTCAAACTTTTAACATCAGCTGATGATTTTTGCTTGAATCAGTCATTACTGTGATGACTAAAAAATGATTATTACTAAGTTTATTTTCATTGTTTCATGGTTTCCTGAACTTTGAAGCCAGGCTGGCTCAATAGTGCTGGTGGTGCCTTTTGATCCTGTCCCTGCCTCCTGAAGTCCTGTTCATCATCTCCAGAAAGCTCAGGTTGCAGTTGCAGCAGAAGAGTAAATTCCCAGGAAGAGAAATTTATGGCCCAAGTCGATGACATCAAATACACAGACTCTGTCTGTGTGTGCACTGCATTCTAGCTCCAGAGAAATAGAGTGGCTTATGAAGGTGGTGCCTTCTATACCTTGAAATTTTGCCTCAGAGATCTTGTCGCTCGTCTTGTTCTAAGGCCTTATCAGATTCTCTTTTCAGGCAGATACCGTATCTAGATCTTTGATTTCGAAACTTGGATTGTTGACTCTGATGTCCCAATTTCTTTAGCAAGTTGTTCTCTGGAATCAATGCCAGGGTAAGGTCGTCCATAAATGCCTAGGTGAGAGTGAGTGACTGAGAGCAGGTATAAGTGGTGGGACACTGTTTGCCTTCTCTGCTTTGAGGTTGTTTGTGAAGGTGATCTCGTTGGAGGCCTTGGCTTCACTCTGAAACCTCCTTAAGTTCCCAATCTTTTCTAGAGTGGGTGTCTGGCTTTTGGTCCTGAAACCAAATCTGGATTCTTGACTCTTCAGTGTTCCAAGCAAGTTTTCTAGGAGTGACATAACCTGGTAAGGTTGTTGGCTGAAGGTGTCAAGGATTTTCATTTGTTCTGCTGTGAATTGGTAGGTCTTGTTGGAAGAGTTGTGGGTTTGTTTGTTTGTTTGTTTGTTTTTGTTTTAATCTTTTCAAGACAGGATTTCACTATGCAATTCAGGCTGGTCTCTGACTCACAGCAATCCTCCTGCATCAGCCTCCCAAGTGCTGGGATTACAGGTGTGTGCTGTCATGCCCGGCCTGGAAGAGTTGTCTTGGGGCATGTTAGAAGAGAGTTCTGATGGGCAGACATCCATCTAGGAAACATAAGAAGGTTAACAATGCTTATTTTTTAACTGTGGTTAAAAATAAACAAACCTGTCTGCTTTTGTTCAATCTAACATTTCCCAAAGTTCCTCTGACATCATGCTCTGATTTTACAAGAGCTGTTCACATCCCAGAAATGAGTGCTCTGAGGAAAAACCAAAACTCCTGTATGGAACCAAGTCAGTGGACCTTTGTGATGTACAATACGATAATTTGATACCTGTGTACCATGTGTAATGATCAAATCAAAGTAGTTAGCACTTCCATCTCCTTAAACATTTAAAATTCTTCATTAATCCATGCATTTATGGGGTACACATATTTATGGGGTACAATGTGAGATAGATGTATACAATGTATAATAATAAAATTAGGGTAATTAATATTTCCATCTTCTTTTTTTGTGTGTGTGGGTACCGGGGGTCGACCTCAGGACCTTGCGCGCCAGCAGGTGCCCGTGCCGCTGAGCGATAGCACCAGCCCTTTTTTTTTTTTTTCGTATGTGGGTTCCAGGAGTCGAACTCAGGGCCTTGCGCTTGCCAGGCAGGCGCTTATGCCGCTGAGCCATCTCACCGGCCCAATATTTCCATCTTCTTATCATTACTCTATGTCTGGAGACTTCAAGATCCTCTCTTCTAATTATTCATAAAATATATGTTATTGTGAACTATAATCACCGCACTGTGCTGTAGAATGCTAGAACTTACTTCTATGTAATTGTGTTTTGGCACACATTATCTGACCTCCCTCTATTCTTCTTCCCCTCTACCCTTCCTAGCCTCTAGCAGTCACTATCCTACGTTCATGTCAACGTTTCAGCATCCATTTTCAGCATCAACATGTTTTAGCATGAGAAGAACACGCAGAATTTGTTTTTCTGTGTGTGACATTTCATCTAACATAATGTCCTCTAACTCTATCCACTTCACTACAAATAATAGGATATCATTCTTTATATGGCTAAATAATATTCCAGTGTATATATACCGCATTTGATTTATCCTCCACCCATTCATGGGCATCTAAGTTAATTTCTGTATCTTAGCTACTATGAATTATATAAAAAATAAACATGGACACACAGAAAGCTCTTTGATATGGTGACTTCATTTCCTTTGGATATATACCCAGAAAGGGGATCACTGGATCATACAAGAGATTTATTTTTAGTTTTTTTGTTTTTTTTAACATGTGGGTACTGGGAGTCAAACTCAGGACCTTGTGCTTGCCAGGCAGGCGCTTATGCCGCTGAGCTATATCACCAGCCCCTTATTTTTAGATTTTTAGGAACCTCCATACAATTCTCCGTAATTGCTGCACTAACTGACATTCCCACTGACAGTACATAAGAGTTCCTAGTTCACCATATCCTTGGTATGGTTTATTATTTTTTATCTTTTTGGTAATAGCCTTTCTAACTAGAGTGAGATGCTATCCTCTTGTGGTTTTGATTTGCATTTATTTTCCCAACAGCTATTGAAGTTGGACATTTTTTCATAAATCCAAGCAAATTCATTTTCAGTTGACATAATTGAAAGCAACATCTCACTCTTGGCAAATGCAAGATCATGGATAATTTTTGGTAATTTTTAATTTGGAGAAGGATTTTTCTGCTGATGCTACTGTTCTGAAACTGTTAAGAGTCTTTTATAGGTTTTGACAACATTGGGATAACTTACTCCCAATTATTTGATAAATTATTTCAAAATGTAAATTTTAGTACATCTAGAGTGGATGATTCTTGCAAAACACTTTTTCTAAAAATATTTAACTCTTCATACAATTTACTTCTGTATAAGCCTGGATTTAATTTTAGTGTAAATTTTTGCAATGGCATTTTAATGTTTCCTCTGAAATTGCCTGTAATTCATGGAAGATGTACAAAGAAACCAAAAGTGGCATCGTTATTTATATACAAGGCTTCATTCAAAGCATCTGTGTAGGTATTTTATGGCTGCATCTTCAATTACAAGGAACAATTAATTTAAAATTTTTTCCTCATTAATAATTGGTTCATCCAGAGCATCATATGAAAATAGTGGTTTTTTCTACTGACTGTGATGATCTTTAATTTCTGTTTCTAAACCTGGGGGATTTGTTTTGTAATGTTGCAGTCATTTTCACACCCAGAAATTCTAAACTCTTTAAAGAACTGTAATAACTCTCTTGCTTTCTTGCAGTATCTGTGTATATACTTCTATTATGCAATAATTTGCTGACAAAGTAATACTCTGTCACCAGGGTTCCTGTTTTAGGCTCAGGCTGAGATCCTATCTGCAGATGCCAAAGACAGACTCCAGGGATGTGCAGCAAGCCAGCCTCGGCCACAGACCCATTGCTGCCCCTGCTGAGCTCCTCCTTGTCCCATGACCATGCACTACCACTGCTGCTTGTGCTATTTCTGCTCCCGCCATCATCACCAATATGGACCTAGGTCCTGGTTCAGCCAGCACCGCAGGAAGAGCTCTGCAGGCAGGTGTGTGGACTGCATAGGCCCAGGACTCAGCACACACACTGCCCACCGCATTGAGCAGCCTACCTGGGCCTACCTACTGTCACACGTGTGCCTTCTGGCACATCCCCCTGCATGTGCCACTGTGCCATCAGGCTCTCTTATAAAGCACAAGTCCAAAGACAAAGTTACTAAAAATCTCAACATGGAAACAACAGAGCATTAAACCAAGTGCCTCGTTCCTCCTGAAAAAAGGCCCTGGACAGCTACACAGGTCTCACACCCACAAAGCCAGCCAAACCTGAGAGGCATCACTAGCATGATCCTTTGTATTTCTTGGAAACCCTAGCACACCTTTCAGCATCAATTCTGCAGACCTACTATGTGAGCCTGCCCTAAGACTGCACCAACCCATGCAGGCTGACCTGAAGCCCTTGCATTGATCCCTCCCTTGCCTGCATCAAAACAAGGGGTTTGCCCTGTTAGACTCTTTAGGACCAAATCTTAGCCCATCTTCCTTGACTTCTAATTCATCCCCTTCTCAATAGAGCGTCATGTTTGCTTTCAAAATTCTCTTCTGATGGGTCCATTTGATGCTAAGATTTCCTCTTTCTTGCAGACCCTACTCTATTTTGCTAGGTTGCAACTTGAATTTTCCAACAGCAGTAGGTTGGATTTAAAAATAAACAAAAGGAATCATAATTGTGGTGAGAATTAGCCAGGAGCAGTGACTAACGGAGGTGACTGTGGATTAAGTGACTAAGTGGAGAGTGGGCCAAATAGCTATTATGAGATAAAGTTCACGAAGATAAAGAGGAAAGCACCCTGCTTCTCTGGCCCTTTTCCTGCACCAACTCCTCTCTTATTTTCTTGAAAGGTTGAATTTTAAATGAGAAGAGCCATTTTTTTCTCTTTGCTGGGAATGTGCTGTAAAAGGATGAGAGCCACCTCTCTCCAGTGCCCACTGTGTGCCAATTACAGTGCTGGGCACTTTCTTCAATCCCGTTTACTCTTCCAAATAATCCTGTGAGTCATCCAATCCCCTCCCACAAAGGTCAAGGCCAGAGCAGTGAGAAAGCCTGGCTCACAGTGGCCCAGGGGCTGGACGGGTTTTGGGTCTGCAGACATGGTATCCTATGAGGGTGTCAGCCACAACCAATATGGTAGGCTAAGGTAAGGTCACCAAATCCCATTGGGCTAGCCAAGATGGAGAAGTCCAACCAAGAGGGTGAGTGGCCTAGGAACTCTCCACATGAGACTACTTGAAGAGGACAGAAGGAGATCAGCAAAGAGTTAAGTGGCTCCCTAAGCTGGAGGATTAGCGCTGGATTCATATGGTGGCCACAGCTGCAGTTTTCTTTCTTTTTTTTTTTTTTTTTGTGGGTACCAGGGGTTGACCTCAGGACCTCGTGTGCCAGCAGGCGCCCGTGCCGCTGAGTGATATCACCAGCCCTTTTTGTGTATGTGGGTTCCAGGAGTCGAACTCGGGCCCTTGCACTTGCCAGGCAGGCGTGTACACCACTGAGCCATCTCACCGGCCCAACACAGCTGCAGTTTTCATCACCACTTTATAACTGAGGACACAAAAATTGACTACAGTTAAGCAGGTTGCCCAAGGTCATACCACAGAGCCAGAATTCCAACCTGGACTGCTCCATGACATTCCCACCCTTAACCAGTTATGACCTTGTAGCAAAGGTTTTGTTTTGTTCTCTTTTTCCCTCATCAGCTGAAACACAACAGAACATAAAATTCTACCTTGGTCTTAGCAAAGTGCTCCATTCAATCAACCAAGATAACCTGTCCAGTCCAGAATCTCTGACACTATGAGTGCAGAAAAAAAATTCTAGTCCAAAGTACTCAACTTACAAAATAAATAAGAACAGGCCAAATTTTTTTCATCTGAATGCAAGTACACCTTCCTTGTCAGACTGTCTTGCAAATCAGTTTTCAGACTGCTATCTCTCTGTGGACTTAATGTCTACTTTGAATCAAAATTCTACTTTGAAGCAAAGCTGAGCAGTGACTCCTTTGTCTAAGCTGTTTGTCTTCTTCCCAAAGAGATAGGTACCATTGACTCAATGGGAGCAATCAGGACTTACCAATGATGGAAAATAAATCAGATCAAAATAAATATTTCCCTGAAAAGTGATCTTATTCTATATATAGGAAGAACTCTCAATGAGCCAGAAAGTGACGAAAGGAAATTGCCAATGAAGGAGGCAGACAAGAAAGCAGAAGCGACAGTGAGGATCAATTGGTGCTGTATTAAAGGATGCTATCTGGGGGTGGAGGGGAATTCTTCCAGCTCCTGCTCTCTCCTTAAAAAAGTAGTACCTTCAGACACTGGAATATAGTAACATGAGGAAGAGAAGAAGGAGGGAGGTGGGTCTCCAGGACCCAGAAACGATCTGAAACAAGAATTGAAGGCCACAGGGAGAGCAAAGAGAGAGACCTCAATGCAGAAGAAGAAGGTGGCAGGCAGCACTTTCTCCCTGAGCCCTGACTCACTGTGTGGGAGGGGTGGGTTGAACCTGCAGTTGCATGTGACTACTAGTGACCCCAGAGGTGTTCATGAAGAAATGCACCAGTGCAACAGAGCAGTGGATGAAGCGGACTGCAGTGGCTGGTGAGTTATTCATGTTCAGATACCCGCCAGAAGAGGGCGATTGGCCGGTGGCTATCTTGGAGAGGGGCCAACTGAACTCAAAGCTCAGAACTCAAAGCAGCTATGGGCCAGCTCCATCTAGTGGATCCCAGTGTCACGGTGAGGCAGAACAGAGTTCAAGCCAGCAGGGAGACACACAGAGTGTCACAGGTTGAATGAACTAGATTCCAACCTCATAGCCAGAAACCAACCTGAACTTCAGTGGAACTAAAGGTGCAGGCTTGCTGGGATTATCCGCTACCCTGTCATATATCCACGGCTCACTTGCTGGGATTAATCAACACGGATCTGGGCTCCGTCTGCCCACTCAACCAGTGACAGCAGAGACACACCCTAAAGTAAAAATTTTTTTCTTCTTTTCTTGTTTGGTTTTGTTTTGGTTTTTTCTTGATTGTTTATTATTGTTTTTATATGAGTTTGAACATTGTTTCCAGTTTTATTGTTGTTGCTGTTCTGTTCTGCTCTTATTTTTATTTCTTCCTTCTCTCTTTCTCTCCTGTCTTCTTCACCAGTTTCTCAAAGTTCGTGTGATCTTTCTTTGTCCTCCGGACTTGATTTTAATCTCTTCCTCCACTTCTATTTCTCTCTTTTTCCCCCAACCCATTTTATATTTTCTCCCCTGAGTGTAAAATCACCATATCGAGAGCATAATATTTACTCTATACAATTTTCTGGTTCGTCTTAGATTTTGTTATGTACCTCAAATATAGTTTATATTATTTGATGCTATTGTCATTGCTGATTGTACTACTTTAGCCAAGGTGACATAATTGTTCTAATCAGTTGTTCTTCCTGGTATACCAAGACTGAGATTGCCTAAGGGTCATAAACAATACTATGGACTAGTGCCAAAGAACCAGGGGCTGGGCCCAGTAGGCAGCAACTTCTCATCCCCAATAAATTGAAGATGTAGGATATTGCAAGAGACTCAAAAGCCAAAAGCCAGCTACACCTGGAAGACATCTCTAAGAAGTAGTCATTTCCTAAGGGTTCTAAATACTAGCAATAAAGCTACTCACCAGAGCAATTTATAAACACCAACCCAGGAATTAAACTAAAAAAAAAAAAAAAAGAAAGAAAATGAGAAGACACTTAAGCAAGATGCAACCACAGACTTCCAAAGGCAAACCTAGGGGGTAGTGAAGTGGAACAGTTTGAAAAAAAATAGTAGTACCTTAATCTGATTGGTCAGTTTGAGAGGCATAAACTGGACCTTCTCTTCTTAGTGCCTTCTTTATCTTTGTTGGGAGGGCAGCACCTACAGAGAGCTTGGGCTCTGCTCTTCTCCCAGAAGCCTGCTCCATCCATGCTGCCTGTGGCTGACTGGAGAGTTGGTCGAGCCAAGGGGTCTACTTGGGTCTCACTCTGAGCTAAATCCTCCAACTTGGCCTTTGTCAATGATGAAGATCATATCTCAGATCCCATCTTCTTATTCTTTTGTCTTCTCAGTTTGTTCAGAATGCACATGGGATAAAGGGTGCTACTCAAGGGGGATCCTGAGAGACCATGGCTGTGCCAGGCCCGGTAGCAGGACTTTCTGGAAATACATGCTAGAGATGCTGCCCCTAGACATACCACCTGGACCACAGTCCTTCTGATTCACAAGTTCATTCTGAGGACTGGCCTTGACCTCTCAGCTATATCAATGGCCTCATCTACCAGTCTAGTCCCCCTCCCAAAAGAGACCATGGGATCACCTGGCCCCATTTTTAACGAACTCATGCCAGTTCCACAGGGACACCATTCCCTCTGCTGGCCTACTTCTCATATTTGCTGTGGAATTTTGTCAAGTATCATTGTCAATCTTTGGAAACTTACCTTTTTTCTTTTTTTAAGAGGGCACACAAGAGTGAGGCTCCTTCACTCTGTGATTCTTTGGAGCTCAGGGCAGCATTTCTGCGATCACATCTATGATTCCTTCCAGCTCCCTTGGTAGTAATTCATCTGGACTTGTGCTCTATTAGAGCCTCTGTACTATTGCCTTCCCTATCTTAGATTTCAATTCCCTCTTAGTCATGTTTGCTTTACCTTTTCCAGTGTCAAGTTCATTCTGCTTGATAGAGAACTCAGAGGCAAAATAGGACTGCCCGCCCTCTCTGTCATCTGTGACCATTATCCCATCTTCCCCAAGGCCTGGGCCAATCATTCCATCCTAATTTCAGCTTCTTGTTTCAAAGGTGACTTCAAAAAAGTTTTTTAAGTTCATAACAATTTTTACAAGCCGAAACTCATCCTGAACTTTCCCCTTTCTGGTACTATTTTGAACAGCTATACATCTCATGTTTCCCTTGTTATTTAGCCATCTTCCTATCTCTTATACATGACCTTTGAATGTATGGAACCATCTAGGCCTCATTTGTGTGGCTACTTAGCTCCCCTGGAAGGAGGCCTCCACCCCCACACTTTCGCCTCCTCATCCAGGTCCTGTGCTCAAGCATTCTCAGAGATCTTCCCACCATATTACTTCATGTTTAAGTGCTGATGTTTCTTTATTTATCCTCCATATCCTGCACATTGCTAGACACATGTCTAAAGCCATATGTATTGTTTTTGTCACAAGTCCCTTTTTCTTCCTTCTTAGAAGAACTAGAAGTTCCACTACTCTATTCAGTGTCAGGCTCCTCGTTTGCTACAATTAACACACAATAGCCTGGCATTTTTCTCATTGACCTTGAATTCTTGTTTAAAACCACTTTAGTCAGGTGAGCACTTTCCTTGCTAAATGCATTCTTCCCCACCCCCTAAGCCTTCTCATTTGTTGTCAAGATGCTCAGGGGATAAGTACTGGGTCAAATATACACAAGAACAACCCTTGCAAAGTCCCCTTACCTCTCCAAAGACCTTCATCATCTGTAATATGCATAACCACCTACTTTCTACCTCCTGTCATTTGGTGACAATTAAATCAAGAGAAATCTATAGCAGTCTATGCAAATGCTCCCACGAATCCATCTGTTTCTCTCTGTCATCTGCCCTGAGCAGTGGGCCTGTCCATCCTTGTTTTATTGTACTGCACATGTTTCTAAGCCACATCCCACCCTCTGATACCATCTACACAGTCAGAATCCCATATAGATCTGGGAATCCAGGTCTGCTCCCTTCTTGCTATACTGGGAGAGAGGAGAAAGATAACAATGTGAGCCTGCCCCAAGACCTAGCTGTTTTTTCTGAGAGTTCCACAGTCTGGTGTCAGTGGTTCTTGCAGGAAGCCCCAGTGGCCCTCCTTGATGGATAAATAGGAAAACAGGTTCTTTGTCCTTTGAACACCAGCTCCCTAGGAAGAGATGCGCATCTGTTCAGAGAAGGGATACCTGATCAGTGCCTGGCCTTTCTGGGAATGTTTCCAGCCTGCAGCCTAAAACACATGGGGTGCAATAAGGAGAAAGGCACATGGCATTCTAAGGGCAAATGTGGCACCTGCACAGGATGCATAGAAAGATACAGTCTCTCCATGGCTGAGGAGGCTTACCTTTCAGTCCTCATGTTTCTGTATCATTTAAATTTTATCTTTGTTTAAGGACAAGCACATATAGATTGGTATATTTTCATGTCTTACTGTGGGCCCTTGTGGGGAGCAGGGAGTCAGTGCCAACCCGATGCAGCCGTGCTTGGGATTAGGATGAGCAACTCACAGGCTCTCCTGCGATAACTAAGCTGTGACCTCTGCACAGCCACTTCCTGGATATTTAATATTGTGCTCAGGGCCTTGCATGTTGTAGCAATTAACTCTGGCTGTCATAACTAAAATTCATAGATGGGTTGGCTTCAGTGACAGAAATTTATTTTCTAACCATTCCAAAGGCTACAAGTCCAAGATCAAGGTTCTGGCTAATTTTAACTTGTGGATATTTGCTCTAAAAGAGCTCATAAGAAGTAACACAGTGTCTCATTTGTGGGCAAAGACCAAGTCTCACATTCCTGTAGCATCAGGGAGATATTATCCGAATGGTTAGGGGAGAAGCCTTTGAGAGTCACAAAGATTTGTGTTCAAGTTCTAATACCACCTCTGCCTAGCTGAATAATTTCAAGTACATTATTTAACATCTGTGCACATCCGTTTCCTTATCAGTAAATTTGTCATGACAATTTCTACTCCATAGACTTGTGGTGAAGATTAAATGAGAATATGAACTTAAGGTGTATTCTCAGAGCATGTGTGTGTGTGCACACATGTACACACACCCTCAAATATTCAATAAATTGGTGGCTACTCTATTCCTCATAGTGCCTAGTTGGGACATAGCACAGAGTGGGTGTTTAGCGCATTTTATAATTCTTTGATTCACTGTTGTGTTCATGAGTGTGGAGAACACCCTCCACCAGCTCTGCAGCGCTAGTGAGACTTGCTCAATGCTCATGGGTCTAGAATGGGAAAGCACGAGTGGTGAGGGAGAAAGAGACAGAGAAATTCCAAAACAGTCATCCTCTCATTCCCCTGCTCAAATGCAGAAACAATAGGTTCATAAGCCTGGCTAATAGGATGACCAAAAGGAGACCAATGTATAAGTCAAATTGGTGAATAATAGCTCATTCCAGTTTTTTCCATTACTAGATGCCTTGGAGTCTCAACTGGACCAAGATTTCCCCAGAACAAGGTCATTACGGAGAACCTGGGATAGAAGGGACTGAAAGGAAGGCTCGACGAGCCCAGTGCTCTGTTCTCTGCCGGGGCCCATGTTTTATTGTTTCTCCAATTTATGAGACAAGCCTTGGTCTTAAAATCAGCGAGAGTGAGGAATTGTTCCGCAGAGAAATATGTTATTTGAATCCAGCTGTTGAAATGTGCCAGTTATGAGTAATTAATCAATTCAGTCCAGAGGATGGGCTGAAAATGCCCAGGATTAAAGCCCAAGTTTCACCATTTGTTGTGGAGTTCAAATTTCTTCTCCCAAGTCATAGTTAATTTAATGTCTATAACTTTACTAAAGCACTGCCTGGACTCAGGAGCCCTCTCTCCTGTATTAGTTGATACCCATGAATACTTTAAAGGAAAAGCAGTAATAAAAAGTAGCTATACTGTCCATTCACCCCATCCCTCTTTTCCCTTAAAGTCCCAGATATTTCTTAAACTCCCAAATATTAAGATAACTACCAAATTATTAACAGTACCATGTGCCAGGTACTCTTTTAAGTAATTTATAGGCATTATCATTAATTTTCATAGCAACCATATAAGTATTATCAATAATTACATTTAACAGATGAAAAGACTGAGGCAGAGGAAGCTAAGTAACTAGCCCAAGGTCAGAGAATTGAAAATCAAAAATCTGAACACAAGATAACTCCCGAGTCTACGCTTGTTAGCATTGTACCACATGCCCTGGGCACATTCCATGCAACCACATCTCTGGGCCTTTGGGCCTACTTTTCCCTCTGCCTGCAATTCCCCTCCTGCAGCCAGGCATGGTGGTGCATGTCTATAATCCCACCACTTGGGAGGCTGAGGCAGGAGGAATGCTGTAAACTCAAGGCCAGCCTGATAAACACAGTGAGTTCAAGCCTGAACTACATAGCAAGACTCTGTTTCAAAAAAATATACATACATGCATAAAATTTTCTTCTTGCCCATGACCCATCATTTAGAAAGCTGATACTCACCCTTCAAGATCATCGAGTCTTTCCCTGATCCACTAGGAATGTTAGGCCTGGGCTGTCCTCTCTATTTCCATAGCATATTGCTCAGGTCACAGCCACATTTCTGCCACACAAATGGAAATGTAGCTCGTGTAACTGTCCCCATTGGGCATGATGAGACTGAGGCCCCTCCAAGGTAAGTCTATGTAGCCTTTCTCTTTATAACCCCAAAACCAAGCACACATGGAGTTTAGCACATTGTCGCTATTCGAAACAATTGTTGAAAATAAATTCAAAAGCAGGAGTTGGTAGCAAGTTGTTCAAATTCAGCAAACTACTTGTGTTAAAGATCTAAACCTTACAATAAAAAGAGTTGACGTCTAATTTTTGTGCTGCAGATTTGCCAAAAATGAAATCGGACCATGGGTACCATTAATTTCTCAGAAATGTTTTTCTTACCTCTCTCCATAGCTCTTGCCTGAACAATTGCAACTACATTTTCTTGGGTGTGGCCTCTTGTCTTACCATTTCAACTAATCCCCCTTGTCATGACCAGGATGATTTACTAAACCAACCCAACCTATCACCTTTTCAACATCCCCACCTCCACCTTGGCTCCCCCAACCCCAAATGCCATCATAACACTCTTTTGGTGTGTGCAATTCCATTTGTCCAGCTGAAGTTATATGCATTTTTAAATATTTAAATAATACAGCATTTTAACATCAGCATGCATAGTTGCAGAAGATGCTGAAGTCATCTTGTAGGCTCAAAGTGGAGAAATTTTAAACTCATTGGTTTTCCATGCTGACCAAGTTCTATTTGGCTGGGAGCAAACAAATCAATTGCATCATTTTTCACTTAATTAGTCTTGAAGCTGCTGGCTTGAGAATTCTCACTGCAGAGCCAGCACAAACCATGCCTTCTTCAGTCGCTCCCTATCAGTCAGGAGAGTTGTCATTCCTCCAGTTAAGTCCAAGTCCCCACCCCACCCCTCCCCACCCCCAGCTCCCATAACCCTCGCATCCAAACTAGAAGCTTCTCTCACTCTGCCTCATGGAGTAGGTGTTTGACTCCCCTCTTTGCTCTGAGTTCTGGAAAGACAAAGACAGTACTCACTCCTCAATTATCCCCAGGGTCTGCCATCAGTCTGATACCTAATTCCTTTTCAATCAGTGACGTCACAATGAAAAATCTAAAGAGCCACGCTTAAGAATTAAATTTAAGCTTCTCATTTTACTTCAAGAACTGGATGGGTGGGCCGGTGAGATGGCTCAGCGGCTTAAGCGCCTGCCCGGCAAGCGCAAGGGCCCGAGTTCGACTCCCGGATCCCACATACGAAAAAGGGGCCGGTGATATTGCTCAGCGGCACGGGCGCCTGCTGGCGCGCGAGATCCTGAGGTCGACCCCCCTGGTACCCACAAAAAAAAAAAAGAACTGGATGGGTGTCTTACTGGCCAGCAACACAGAACACCGGGATATGCATGTATGTAGCTGCTAGAAGTTAAAGCCTATCCCTTTTATCTTACTGATATCCTTTCCATTGTCCATGTGCATAAAAGAAGTAACCAGCCTAATGCCTTGCTAGTCAGTCATTCAGAAAGTTAGAGGACAATGGATGATGTGTCTGGTGGAGAATATGAGCATTCTTTTTTGTGGGTCAGTGGTCTTCGGATAGTCCTAAGAGGAATGCAACCCACAGACCCTCTTTGATCCTAGTTTGCCACAAACCAGTGGTTGCCAGCAATAACTCCAGTGGTGCCCCTAATCTAAAGCCAATCCCTCCATTTATGCACTGGATTCCACTCCCTCTCTCTTTGAAAGGACATCACTCTGGCAATTTTCTGTATTCTGTCCTGCATCATTATACTTTTCTCTCTTTATTGGATCATTGTTCATCATTTTACAAACATACTATAATATCTCTTGAATTATAAAAAAATCTCCCTTGATATCACATCTCATTCCAGTTATATGATCATCACAAAATAAAAGTTTTATATACTCACTGTCCACTTCCTCTCACCTTTTTCATTTCAATTCTATTCATATTGGATGATGCCCAACATTCTACCAAATTTGTACTAATCAAAATCACTAATGACCTCTATGTTTCCAAAACCAATTCTACACCTCAGCCTTATCTTACTCGATCTATCAGCAGCGTTTAATATAGTTAATTGCTCTCTTTTTCTTCCCTCTCCTCACTTTTGGAATACCATTCTTTCGGTTTTCTTCTTACCTCAGTAGTCATTCCCTCTTGTCTCATTTGCTAGTTTCTCCTCATCACCCCAATTTGTGCATATTGCACAGCCCCAGAAGTAGTTCTTAAGCCTCTTATCTTCCCTATTCACAAGCATTCCCTAAGCGATTTCATGCATTCCCACAGTTTTAAATACACATACAGCTGATAACTCCCAAAGTTATATAGCTCTTTCTCTAATGCCTCCTTAAACGTCACACAATAATTCACACCTCAGACCTCATTTGACTATTGGTAATTGGCCTGAACCAATCTGAACATGTACAAACCTTTCTTTTGTTTGATAAGTAATGGCAGCTGCCATTGAGGCTATATTAAAAGTAAGCTATTCTTCCACAAACTCACTATAGTTACTGTCCGTCATTACGCGGTTGATCACTGTGCTGTTCATAGCATGATTTGGGACATATGCCTATAACCTAAGAGCAACATCATTCACATCACCAACTCCTAGCTCCTCAGGCTACACTGAGTAGAAGATGCACCCAATAGGATGCGAAAGATCTGTGTCCAAGACTCATCACTCAGAGCTTAGATGGTTTCTGTTCTCTAGAAAAAAGACCTCATCTCCCTGATCTATAAAATGGAAATGATGAGACCAGATCTGGCAACAAGGCAGACTGGGCTAATCCAGCCCTCCCTCTGGCCTCTGCATATAGGAATGCCAGATAAAATATAACAGAGAAATATTTAAACACACAGCCCAGCTAGAGAGAAAATGAAACCCCTAAGTGCTGAAAGCACAGGGGAAATCCAGAGCCAAAGCAGTACACTCCAAGTAGGCTCATGGAGGACCACAGGGCACTGTGCCTACATGTGGGCCCAAGAGGCTGGGTGATGGAAATTTAACACTATTACAGGGACAGGGGGTGTGGCTTTGTGCTCAGCCAAGATGGGAAGATGAAACCAAGACCTACCAAATCTGGGAATCTTGAAGGGTTTCCTTTTCTGTGAATAGTGATCAGAAAGTGCCCACTTAACCCTCTTATCTCTGGTCTAGAGAAGTCATTAGAAATCTTGCCTTTTGTTTTGAACTTTGTATGGCAAAGAAAAAGAATCCTTTAAATACTAAGGCCTGAAGTGCTGGAGTGGTAAGATCCATGACAGTGCCTCAGTTGGGATGCTTCACTGGAGGTATCAACTTTCATCAAAACAAGCTTTAAAAATTAGGAAATTTATTATCTCTAATAACTAGGGATCTAGAAAAAGGGCAGGTTCCAGATGGCACGATCAGTCGCTCAGTAATGTCAAGTTGCATTTAGTATTTGTTCGAGTCTTCTATAACCTTGACTTTTGTGTATTTCAACTGTTCATTTCTTTCCGTAATTACGTCGAATTTTGTTTTATCTAACAGATAGGTCCAGGATTATTGCATTTCCTCATAAAGTATTCCTTTTACTATTCTGTAAAAAAATAATGCTTAAGATCTCCAACAATGCTTTCTTGTAACATCTATTTTGTTTGATTCCAATATTGTTATACAAGTTTGGATTTAGTCACTGTTTCCCAGACAGCAGACTCTGAAGTCCGCCCTTTCCCAGAAGCCTAGAGGAAGGCCGGACACATCTGACTATCGCTTGGTGCAGGCTCGGAGGAGAAGGAAAGGGGCAGTGAGAGCCTTCTCACAATCTCTTGGCTTCTGGGACCATCACCCTTAATACAGTTGAAAGGCTTAAATAAGACTTGGCTCTGGAAAGGGAGTCATCTTATTTTTGAGTTTCTAAAATTGCAATACACATGAGCACAAGTATGTTCACGCGCATCCAGTGCCCAGCTCCAGCAAGGTTGGGAGCAGGTAAAGTACTAGTTAGTGGGCCTAACTAATGCACAGCTCTCATCCCAGGAGTGAGCGGAGACCCTTCACATACACAGCGGGGTGGAGAGAACTCTGTGTCACCCGCTGTGACGGCTCCATTCAACTCGGTGCTGTCCCTTCTCCTGCATCCTCTCCAGTGCAGCCTGCTCATCCTTTAACTCGCTCTTCTTCAGCCTCTCCAAATTCTCCACCACTTCTCTAACGTCTGTGCTACTGATCCTAGTCACTGAGTCACACTGTCTCTTGATACCATCTAAATGTTTCTGAGTTTTTACCTTACCTGCCCAGCAAGAATGGGATAAATTTTATATATTGCAAAATCCCAGTGCCACCAGGGTAGATGTTCAGTAATAATTCAATGTGTATGTTCCTCCTAGTATGCTCCTCCTGGCCAAATGGATATATATAGACAATCACTAATAGTAATAATAATAATAGTAGTAGTAGTAGTAGCTACTATATTTGAGCATTCACTATAGAACAGGTGCTAGGCTAAGCACTTGTTGTTCATCAGTTAATTTAAATTTCTCTACAACTCTATGAAGCAAGAACTATTTTAAGGGCTGGTGAGATGGCTCAGTGGCGTAAGCGCCTGCCTGGGAAGCGCGAGGGCCCGAGTTCGACTCCCGGATCCCACATACGAAAAAGGGGCTGGTGATATCGCTCAGCGGCACGGGCGCCTGCTGGCGCGTGAGGTCCTGAGGTCGACCCCCAGTACCCACAAAAAAAAAAAAAAAGAACTATTTTAATTCTTACTTAACAGATGGGGAAATTGAACCTTAACCTAAAATTGTTTTTTTTTAACTAATAAACTGATTCCAGAGTAAGGAGCAGGGATATATATTTTATATGCATTTTTGCATATACACACATACATATATATACATACATGTGATATATAGATATATGTAATTTTTGGAGACAGGTCTCTGTATGTTGCCCAGGCTAGTCTCTAACTCCTGCACCCAAGTAATCCTCCTACCTCAGCCTCCCGTCTGGGGGGACTACAGGCTCATGAACCACCATACCCTTTTTATACAGAAAACTTGAAATAGGTCATTATAGGCTAGAGCTCATCTAATCCAACCGTCCTGTCTGAAAGACCAAGGAAAGAAATGCCAGAGATGCAGGATGACTTACCCAAGACTTCACAGCTAGTAAGAAGCTGTGACCATGGTGTATGGTCTCTACCATCCACAATCCTACCGAACGATGTTCTTCCTCCTCGTCCACACAAGTTTAACATCCTCAGACCTCTAACTAGCAGACTCTGCTTTGGGGTCTCAGGCCAAGGGTGTTAGTCCACCCTTTCTGGAGTGAGCTGGGCTCTCAGCAGCCCTCCTTTCCCTTTTTCCCTTCCCTGCCATGTCCCTCCATCCCTCACCTAGCCAGGTCCCCTGACTCTGAATGCCTTGTCCCTGCCCTTAGCAAAAGCTTCTCTGCAGCCAAGGGGAGCCATTCAAACACTGCTCAGTCTGCCAAGAAGCAGAGGGTTACCTAGACTGTGGCACAGGCCCAAGCCGGATTTTTTTTTTTTTTTTTTTGTGGGTACCGGGGGGTCGACCTCAGGACCTCGCGCACCAACAGGCACCCGTGCCACTGAGCGATATCACCGGCCCCTTTTTCGTATGTGGGATCCGGGAGTCGAACTCGGGCCCTCGCCCAAGCCGGATTTTTGACTTGACTGAAACCAAAGTAACCTCCACATGAGAGAGAGGGGACATTTTACTCCTGTTTCCACCTGTCTCCCCAGATGGGGAAGTGAGAGAAGCAGCTAATTGTGTTGGGGACTCTAATCCAGTCACAGTCTAGTCAAGCCTGCAGCTGGCCACCAGTTGCAAAGCAGTTTTCAAGAGACTTTGATCTCCTCAGTTGTCATTGCCACAGCTATCCACGTTGATCTTTCTAGAGCAGAAGCCATCAGACTCATGTATTATTACAGCAGGGGCTAAAAACAAAGCCAGCATTCCAGACACAGCCAACCAGATTGGAGCACGCCCCAGATGGGTCATCCAGTGGGGAAACTGGGAAGAGCATGACAACAGAAGCAAATGGCTCTCCTCTGTCCAGGAAATAAATAAACATTTTCCTTTATTTCTAATCATTAACACTGATAGTCATGCATGCTACATATGACAAAATAATCCCAATAAGAAGGTCCAGACAACTCTGAGGAGGGTGACTTCCTTTCTCCCAAGTTAACTGGGACAAATATAATAACTGACCTCCCTAGGCTCCAATCTATTCTCTTTCGAATGCATTCTTCAGAAAATAAACGTATTTTGTCTATCTTTTTTCTTGTGTGTGTGGTACTGGGGATTGAACTCAGGGCCTCGTGCATGCTAGGCAAGCATTCTACCACTGAGCTGCATCCCCAGCCCTATTTTGTCTATCTAATAAATCCTGCTTGCTTAAGCATCCAATCTGTGGACCATTGGAGAACAAAGATGAACAAGGCCTGGTCCCTGGGAGACCAACATGGAGAAGAGCATTTCCACCTAATATGAGAAATAATGATTGTAAAATGCAGGCACCCAGGAAGCTCAGAGGGCCATGACACTGTGCTCTATGAATGTTTATGAGCACACCCCCATCTCTCCTAATTGTCAGTCAACAGTTCTCTTCACCAATATTCCACTCTCTTCTTCCCAGGCCTATGGCAGGATTGTCTTCCTTATGGCCAGATGACTAATCTTGGCCAATATAATGTGAGTGGAACAGACAACTTACTTCTGAATGGAAGTACTGATGTCTACATGTCCATGTCCCTTTTGTCCAACCATCACAGATGACAACTTTCCAGATGATGGGAGTGCCATCAAGATGAGCCCAGAGTAAAGGGACAGGGAATAGGCTCCCAGCTGCCAAGAGATGGATTTGTACCATCACGAGTAAAATACAACCATGTTGATTTAAGCCTCTGTGATTTTAAGCTTGTTGGTTCTTATAGCATATCGTAGCCCACCCAAATTTCTTAGGATGGCACTCAAGACCTTCCTGTAAAGCAGGGCACCTACGCTTCTTGGATTTCTTTCATGAAATTTATGCAAACCTGATACTCCAGCCAAATCATGTTTACCCTATTTCAGCCACATCCAGCAGGCTCTGACAAGCAGGCCTTTTCTCGTGCTGATACCTTTGCCCAAATGCCCTCCTCCAAGCCAGCTCCTTACAAGTTCCAGCTCAGCAACTCTCTCCTCAAAACACCTTCCTGCATGACCAAGACTTGAGTTATAAATGATTCCTATCATGAATGCCAGTAGCCCTATACGTATCCCATCGTGGGTATTCATCTTACATATTTTCTAAAATATCTGGTCCCTTGTTTGTTTCTGTCCCCACTATACTGTGAACACTTTGAGAAGAGGGCTTTGGGACCCACCCTCCATGTAACTCATACTTTGTGATCTTCAAATAGCTTACACATAGTATTCAAAGAACACCATTTTCACCGACTGGAATACTCCTTAAAGCAGTTTCCATGATTCATTTTGTCTTGTTTCTATATTGAAGATATG
Source organism: Erethizon dorsatum (assembly GCA_028451465.1). Lineage (NCBI taxonomy): Eukaryota > Metazoa > Chordata > Mammalia > Rodentia > Erethizontidae > Erethizon > Erethizon dorsatum. The sequence continues at coordinate 85,520,019 of CM051834.1, forward strand.
GTGAGCTCCCTCAGTCCCATTATGAATCTGAGCCACTGCTAAATTCAACCTTTCAGTGTTTATCTCAAATTTCTATTTCTGGCACACTTTCTCAGCCTTCTTCATTTTCTTTTCACCCACATCCTCAACATTAGCTGTTGGCTTCCTTTCAGAGGCCATTTTTCTCCAAGCAACTAAAGCTGTGAACAGTCTGTGAGTTATGGCTTCTGAGGGGTTGAGATGCCGGCACTAAGCAGACAGCAGGCCTCTCTCCCTCTGCAGCCAAAGGAGCGCCCTCCTGCACCCAGCCTCACCCTGCATGGCAAACTCAGCCTCCACAGCTCTGCAGATGCTGCACAACATGGCCCTCCAGGTCGCTTGAGAGCTGCGGAAGTTGTAAGTGACACACATGGTAATTCCCACCTTGAGGGTTCCTGTGATGATTAGACACTAGCCCAAGTGATGCCTGCTGTACAACAGGCACTTAATAAGTGATGGCTATTGTTGTTACACCCCAGTCAGACCACACAGGAACACATGTGTGCCTAACACAGTGACCACAGGGAGATCTGAAGGATGGACAGCAAGATCTCTCTCTCTTCCTCATGTGTCCACCCAGCCCTGGTACACACACACACACACACACACACACACACACGGCTCCCCTCATTGTCTGTCTAGTGTCTGCAACTCCAATGTCAGAAGTCCTTTCAGGGTGGGATGGAGGAATGATGGCTAATGGATACAGGGATACAGCTGGGTAGGAGGAATAACTTCCAACACTCGATAGCACAGTACAGTAACTATAGTTGACAACATGAGTTGTGTATTTCAAAATAGCTAGTAAAGAGAACTTTGGACCTTCCCTACACAAAGAAATGATGGATATCTGAGGCAATGGATAATATTGTCCTGGTGTGATCATCGTGCCTCATATGTATGTATTGAAATGTCTCAGTGTACCCCATAAAGTCATACAATTACTATATATGAAAAATAAAAAGTTTTAAAAGAAATGCTATCTTTTCTATTTGAAAATATTATTCTATTTAAGAACGGCTCTTAGGGGCCAGTGAGATAGCTCAGCAGCACAAGCGCCTGCTCGGCAAGCACGAGGTCTTGAGTTCGACTCCCGGTACCCACATAAAAAAAAAAAGGGGGCCGGTGATATCGCTCAGTGGTACAAGCACCTGCTGGCAAGTGCGAGGTCCTGAGTTCGATCCCAGGTACCCACATAAAAAAAAAAAAAAAAAAAGCTCTTAGGAAAATGAAAATGAGTTTACATGAGGACTTGAGCCTCCATCAGTTAACATCCCAGAAGATGCAGTAGCCAGGGGCTGATCCAGCGGATGGGGCATAGGACAATGAGGGTAGAAGACTGAGTAATCAGGCAATGCATAGGCCAGGGCATGGGATCCAGGACGTTATCCAATAGTTGAGATAGTGTGAGGAGAGACCCAGAAATATAGAATAAGAATCATGAATCTTTAGAACAGAAAAGGCCTTGGAAGTCATTCAGGTCAACCCTTGTCATATACATGATGATACTGAGCCCAGGAGTGAGGAAGCGACCTGCCCATGAAAGACCCCACTGACAAAAATGCTGGTCCCCAAATCCAAACCCCTGACTCCTGTTTACCACTCTTTCTACATCAGGAACCTCCGGGAGATGGAAGTTGTTGGGCCCCTAGACCATTCTAGGGGGCCCACTCTGCACCACTGTCCTGCTATACGCTCTCCCTGACCTGGTTGGATTTTAAATTCTGCCCAAGTCCACACAACAATCCCCTTTCTTGTATCACCAACATCAACAGAAAATTCCAGTGATTTTTTTAAAATTGGTGGGGTGAGGAGAAAAGGGGCTTCCCACATGCACGTATGGAGCTCTGGTAGACCCCGAGGAAATGTGCAGCTGCTCCAGCTTGTGATGTGGGCTGTTTGCTAGCAGAGATTCCAGAAATTCAGCTGCTAACAGCAGCAGTGGAAGTCTCCCTGCTCAGCCTCCCACATCTGCTCCTGGGCTCTGAAGGGGAGGCAAGGGCCAGCATGGGAGACCTCAGAGCAGATGGCAGCTCCGCTCTCTGTGGATGACTTCACTTGGGTAATTAAGCCTGATGAGGAGGCAGGGAGACCCCCTTGCCGATGATAATTATCCAGGATAAATAAACTGAGCCTGGCCTGGAGGTCTGGGAGAAGATGAAAGATTAATATTAGTGGCCGCTAGCCACAGTGCATCAACTAAGCATGGTCACCTTACAAACTGTATTTGGTTAATCTTTCCTACAAGCCTATGAGTGTGAATTTTGTTATTTCCATTTTACATGGAAAAAAACTCTAAAGATCATACCATAGCAAAGCAGTACACCCCAAATCATAGAGGTAGTAGGTAACAGTGTCAAGTTTCAAGCCTTAGTGTAACTCCAGAGCCTGGGTCTTTTCTGAGATGTCACACATACACGCCATGTCACTGGCAATCCAATACGTGCATCTGTTTAACGAATATGAATCCAGTGCTTGCTCTATTACACATAATAAAATGGTTCTGTATAACCAAAGGCAAATAAGATACTATCCCTCACCCAGGGGCTCACAACCCAGAGGAAAAACAAAAACAGAGACATCAACACCTTCAAGGAGGAATTCTTTTCCAGAGACGAGATCCATGGGTCTCTATGTTTGATCTCTACCTTTGCAGAGGTAGTTACTTGGATGACTCTTATGGTTGATATTTCCTTCTTTTCTATCCAAGGACCCTAAAGGACCTCAGATAAATCATAAAATGTTTTTGAGAGAGAGAGAATGGAAGGGGGGTTGGAGGGAGGGAGGGACAGAGAGAGGGAGAGAGGACAAATGCAAGCAAGCAGGAAGGAAGGAAGGAAGGGAGAAAGAAAGAAAGAAAGAAAGAAAGAAAGAAAGAAAGAAAGAAAGAAAGAAAGAAAGAGAGAGAGAGAGAGAGAGAAAGAGAGAAAGAAAGAAAAGAAAAGAAAGAAAGGCTGGCCTGGCCAAGCAGAGGACATTCCTGCCCAGTGAGCTTCTCCCTTCTGCTGTGGCAGTTTTCTGGCCATGATGGTCTGACCTCACCCTTGCTACTCCTTGGGTTCCAGAACCTTCCTTGCTGATGGGATGGGGTAGGTGCTAGGAAGTAGGATGAACCTGCCTGGGATGAGCAGAATTTCCAACACTTGAGGCAAAACATGGTTCACAAGTGCTTATTTGGCCATTGATCCAGCCACCTACAGCTGGGTGACCCTGGTCCAATTAGCTTTCTAGGAAAAATAGGGTAAAAATAGGACATCTAATAAAATTGGAATGCATTCCACCATAAACAACATTCTTAAATACAAGAATAGAGAAGTTGTTCCTCAACACAAGATAAATTTTATTTCACACTGACATTATCATTGGTTATCAAGTACTAGAGGCCAAAAACAAAAACTACTGTCACTTCAATGATGGTTTACTACTTTGTTTATAACGTTCTAGACACTCCAATAAGACATGAAACATAAATAAGATGCATCAATTTGAAGAGAAGAAAAGTGTCATTCTTGATAAAGTTCAATTGCTTTTCCCTCCGAGACTCTAACCCTTGACATGGGCCTACTTGTTCCACCACCTCCTACTATATCTCCCCTCACATTAGGGGGACATCTTTCTTCTCATCAGATAGACAAAGAGAGTGATTCTCCTTGCCATTAAGCAGGGATGCTGAGATTCGAACATAAGTTTGTTCTTACAAAGCTTCTTATACCACCTTGCCAAAACACAAAAAGATGAAGCCAGAGGATGCCAGTACCTCTTCTCCCCCAGGGCCCTCGAGCCGTGGAGTTTTCTGCCTACCACCAGGATCAAGGTAGCACTAGCGCTCACCAGCGTCTCGGAAGTCTGGTTGCCAGAGGAAGGCGTGTGGCTGGCAGCTGCCTCCTCCATCCCCCGGGCCATTCCAACTGGGAAGAGGCCCCAGAGCCTCAGCTGCTCTGCATAAAAAAATGCTAAGGAACTCTGCATTTCAGTGTGAGTCTTAGCCCTTCCAGGGAATATTTAAATTGCAAAATAATTTTTTTTTTTTTACCCAGTTGTATCTACAATTAGCTGGATTGTGTGAATAACATTTTAACTCTGGGAGGGGCAGACTTTTAGTTTCCCATGCCTCCTCCAAGCTTCTACCTCCTGTCACATCACCCTAAGTGAGAATGTTCAGACACTGGCCCCCGCCTCTGAAGTGGGCTGACCCTGCCCAGAAGTTGCTTATTGCTGTGGGGGGGGATGACTCGAAGACAGATCCCACGCCCTCAAGGCACGACTGCACTTCCTGCCTGGCTTTTCTGTAGCAGAGAAGACTTAGCCTACCCTGAGAGAGGCTCAGGGTCATCTTGAACCAAACTGTTCTACCACCTGAAGCACCAGGAGCCTGCTGAGACTGTGGAACCTTCTCTTTTCATCTTGGATGGCAACATCAGAATAAATATATCTCTTTGCATTTTCAAATGAAACTCTCAATTCAAGGAACTGAGGCCTATTGCCTCTCCATGATAAAGCAGACTGACATCTCTCTACGTTTTCCTCATTACTCTTGAAATGCCAGGATCGTGGGCAACAGGCAGTTCACCAGCTGGTTCATGTCTGCTGAATCCAAAGTTGGCAAGCCCAAACTGGCCTCTTCCCAGTTGCCAGTCACTTCGAAGCTTTTCACTTTCCTTGGGCTGTTCTATACCCTCCCACACTGAACAACACAATATCCACCTGCAAGCAGATGCTGCAGCCCGGCCCTTCTCCCACCTCAGCCCTCTGCCACCCAGCAGGTGTGAGGCTGGGTATGGTAGGAGGGAAAGGGGAGAAGAAAAGAGTAGGAAGGGAGAGGAGGGGTGCCGGCAGGTGGTCCAAGAGGGTGCCAGTAGGAGCTTCTGAGTCCGTGGGGCACATGGTACCAGCACACATCACCAGCTCTGAGTCTCCCAGAATGGGTACTAGGAAAATTCTCTCTTTCTCTCCCACCCAGTACCGGGGATTAAGCCCAGGGCCTTTGCACGAAGATAAATCCCCAGACCTTTTTTATTTTTGAGGCAGGCTCTCGCTAAATCACTAAATTGCCCAGGCTAGATTTGAATGTGCAGTCCTCCTGCCTTAGCCTCCCAGAGTGCTGGGATTACAGCCCTGCACAACCACACCTAGTGGAATTTTTTTTCTTTTGTTGTGCAAAGCTTCTTGCCCTGCACCGTGAGGGCCAAACATTTCCCAGTTGTCTCAACTCATATTCTGGCCAAGCAACTGGACGCTGGGGAGTGTGTCATTTCATTGTTCCGGAACCTTGGGAAATCTGCTCCTCAGAAGGCCTCGAATTTCCTCCTGACTAGATCTTGCAAACAGCCGGGAAATGGTCCCCTGTACCCAGCAGCGCTGAATCCTCCACCCCAGGACCCTGGACAGCTCCCTGCAGCCCCTTGGGCCCATCCCCTTCAAAAAAAAAGTCTAACCATCACTCCTGCTGCAGTCTGCTTCTCTTGAATTTCAGTCACATCAAAGATAAAGACAGATTTTTAAAAATAAATTTGGGGTCATCTAATCTGCAGGCAGGACTAGGTATTCTGCAGAACACAAAGGCTCTTTAAACATGGCTCCCACGTACCCCTGTAGTTGCCCCGTTCATCATTTATGACAAGATGTTTATTAGCAGAAGGCAGTAAACGGTGAGTGAACATCTGAAAACAGGGCTATAAAACTCGGTAAATCACAACTCCGCACAGGCAGCCACCAGTGCTGGCACGACCCCACCCTTCACAGTTCTGAAATTGTGGCCGCTCCATCTGCACCACAGTCATTTTCCCTGCTTGGGTGCTATGGAGGGCTTTTCCTAGGCCCCCACTTCATTGCAGAGTGCCTACTGGGTGCCAGAGGCTGCACCCAGTCAGGACCAGAAATGGCCCCAGCCTTCAACAAGCTCGCGATCCATAAGCAAGAGGCAGGGACACAACACCACAGATGCAACATTTACTCTCCAAAGGGCCCAGTTCTCCCTCTTTCTTTCTGTGCTCTGCCTCCACAGTGCCCCCACACTTGCATTCCTCATACAGAACCTAGTTTGTGTGCACCCTGAGATGACCTTGGCCTGGGTTACTGCTTGGTGTTTCCTCCAGAAGGATCACCCAGCCCCTCAGAATTCTCAGAGGGCACCGAGAGGAGGGTTTGGGCACAGTGGGAGAAAGATGCACTGTCTCCCTGGCAGAAGCCACATTTCACAGCATTTCACTTGCACAGCCAGCTGGGCCCAGCTACAGCAGCTACCTCCAATCGCCCATGTCAGTCAAGGCAGAGGGTGGCAGTGTGCCTCCTGCCCCACACTGCCCACGCTTCAGGACTCACTGCTCTCCACCCCTAAGACCCTGTGCACACACACAGAGGCTGCCCTGCAAGGCTTCTCTTGCATGCCAGGAGAGCATCTCATGTCACCATCTGCACTGTGGGATCTGTTTTCCCCAGCAGCTGCACAGAGGGGCCAGGCAACAACACAGCCTAGGAGCGCAAAGGAGGTAACGCCCCATGAGGGAGAACTTTGCTCGCAGTGGGAAGATAGGAAGGAGACTGTGGATCCATTCTTCTCCCAAGAAGGCAGCTCCCAATAGGCAGCTACTAGATAGTGTTCCTGAATAACCTCTCTAGAGACCGCCGGTGAAGGGAATAATCGCTGTGCTTTTGGGTTCCACCGTAGCCAGCACGTAACACACCTCCTCGTATTTGCTTTCCCTGCCTCAGCCCCCTTTCCCCCTGATTCTCTCGCCTGCCCTTCAATGGAGCATGAGCTCCTAAGTTTGGCCTCAGGCTCTGTTCCCCAGGGAATTTAGGCCCAGACCTCTCCATTTAAAAGACCAAAGAATAACTTCACCACAACATTTTCTGCCCTGCTCAGCCTGCCTCCACCTGCCTACATCAGGCTTAGCCTCATAGCCAGCTGTCTGCTACAGGGTAGAAGAGGAGGCCAGGAAGAAATTATCAAGAGAAGTCACAACGAAAGATGACACTTCATCGGTGTCTCGCAAGCTTCCGGGCACCCACATCACCCTCTGTCTTCACCAGAGCACAGAGCGTGGGCCAGTTCTGGGGACTCATCTTCGGCCCCTGGAGAATCCAGAAATCATAAGGTGTTAGGGTCCGTCGAGACCTAGCAGATAGGCGTTGGTTCACTCCTTTTCCAGGCTAAGATTCCCGCTCTTGCCTTTCTCTGTCCTTGAACCATTTCCCTCTCAGAACAAGCAGCATATAAAGAGGGGAATATGAAGAAATCACAACTACATAAGCACATCCACCATCCCAAGCACTTTTCATTGCTAGACGGGGTTTGGCTCTGTGGTGGTGTTGCTTTGCTCTGATTTTAATCAGTGTGGGTATCACCTCCTCCCACTTCTGAGACTCTTCTCCCAGACCTTCAGCAAATAGCCATCAAAAGGATTAGGCTTTTCTCCTCCTGAACAGATTTCCAGGAACTTTCTCAAACAGCCACACACATTGCTCAGCTGAACACTTGAATTCTCTCTCTCCTCTCTCTCCTCCCTCCCTCCCTCCCTCCCTCCCTCCCTCCCTCCCTCCATTTAACTATTTTAGGGAACATTTCTGGCCACCTAGAGGAACCTCTGAGTAGCAAACAGATCTCCATGTGGTTGTTTTTCCCAAACAAGATGCACATAGCTCTTGGCAGCTGAGTGATTTGGGGAAAATAGCTTCTTGTCACACCTCTCTGCACTCTGCCAGCCCAGGGACACCATCGGAGATTTCAGAAACACTGGCATGGAGCTTGGTGTTGTTGCTTTTTGCTTTTCACTGAGCAACAGGGAATATGAAACTATGCAAGCTTCCTTTTCCTTTTGTACAGCTTCTTGGCTTCATCTTGGAACAAGATGGGAGTGCATTGTTTCTTGTTTCTGAAGGCACAACTCTGCACAGCCTGCTACTCCTGTGTCAAAAGGGAACCTCAAATGTCTCCTCACTGGCAGCAGCCTAAGTCCAACATCTTTTCAAGGCTCAAGCCAGCTGAATCTGATCTATTTTTCTAATTCTATTTCATATCGCACCAGTGTTGTAACCTAGGCAAAATCAACCAACATCCACTTTCTGAATGTGTCCTCGATCACCCCTCCTTTAAGATTTTACCCTTGCCATCCTCTAGCAACTATTTAACACACGCTGAGCTGTACCCACAGCCAGTCCTGTAACACCTCCTCGTGTCTGCTTTCCTCCCTCCCCTGCCTCAGTGTCTCCCCCCTGATTCTCTCTCCTGCGCTTCAGCAGAGCAGGAGCACCTAAGTTTGGTCTCAGGCTCTGTTCCCCAGTAAACACAAGGCCCCAGCAACTCAGAGCTCACCTTCCTCCTAACCCCACCGCACCTCAAGGGGGCCTCACTGGCTGCTTTCACATTCCGCTTCATGTGGCACTTACTGACCAGTGTGTGTCATCTCCTCCGCTGTGTTAAAAGGTCCCGAGGGCATGGCAGGCAGCACAGCCACTCTCGTTTCAGACAGCCTCTTGTCTGTCCCAGGCAGTCAAATATGTTGCGCTGAAAGAATGCTAAATCAAAAGAGAACTAAATGTCATGCAGCCATTTCTTTTGGGCTCCAAGCAGCCCCCAAGAGCACCTGAACCCAATCTGTCTCATTGTGAGTGCTCAGCGTTCCCTACCTGTGAAACCCAGGAGTTTATTTCCCAGTCTAAGTCCTGACTGCCAGTACAGCACTTGTAGAACTGACTGATCAACACCCAAAGGATTAGAAAAACTCCATTCCAAACGCACTGCTTCTTCTCTTGCTAATTTTCTCCAATGCCTCCTGAACAAATTGCTCTGTCATCAGTAACTCCATCCTCTGCCGAAGGCTTGGGTCTAACTGAAGGTGTCTGAAAAACAGCTCCATCCTCTCCCAGTTCGATAGGGATACGAGGGTAGTAAACAAGCCTAAGGATGGGGCCTGACACTCAATGGGTTCAACACAGAGCCAAGAAGGCTGTAAGAACTCCCAGAAAATGTGGGGGACCTGGCCGAGAGTGAATGATTAAACTGAATGATTAAACTGCGGATAAAAGCGCAAGGGCTCTATGAGGATTGAATGATTAAAAATGTGGGACAAAAGCACACAAATAATTAAAGTGCAGAGGCAAAAAGCACACAGGCTCTGTGAGGAGTGAATGGTTAAACCGGAAGTTTAGATTAGTAAAGTGTGCTTTGTCTGGCCACGTCCTTCCCCTTTCCCCAAGAAAAACTCCTAGTCTTGAGACACCTCTGGGCCCAAACTGCTTTTTCTCCTGCTTTTTCTTTTTCCTCTTATGCTAATATTCTAAATAAAATTCAGAGTTCTCGGCTTGGTGGCTTTTTCTTCTCCCAGAGTCCCCGATGTTTGGGCACTCTTGGTTGAGAAGTAGCCCTTCTGGGCCTCCTGGTGGATTGAACTAAGTCCCGCCTCCTAGTTATCTTTTTCATCCTCTACGCTGCCCTCAGTTGCTCACTGCGACAAGGAAACTCTGTGACTCTCTGTTCCAACATTCTCACTTTACAAACAAGAAGAGAAAAGACCAAAGACAAGGGCTCACTTCTCCAAGATCTGTGTGCTTCCTTAAACTGGAACCCTAATGCCCAAGACTCTTTGCCCCATTGATTATACCAGTGTTTCCCCAAATCTGTCTCAGCAGACACATGTATTCCCTGGTGCTTTTGTTAGAGATGAATCACCCAGACTTTCCTGGATTATGGGAAATAAAGGTTGAAAAGTGACTGGAGTTATACGCTTTCTGAGATGGGAGAATGAATAAGGTTTTAAACAGAAAAAGGGAGATCCCAGGTTCGTGCTAGCATTGCAGACAAGAATGAGAGAAGCTCAGTTTAGAAAGCAGAATGAAAGTAACACAAATATTCTAAGTGTTTTATGATCTAACTGGGAAATCCAGACTGGTGAATGCCATAGCAAGAGTTTGGAATTAAGCATTGTGGGCATTTTGAAGAGAGGAAATAAATGCCCCTGATTACTAAGCTATTAGTAAAGGCTTCCTGGAGAAGGTGGTGGCTGAGGCAGACCTTGAAGGAAGAGTAAGGCTTTAAATAGTGCCATGGCTGAGGAATAAAGGTAGACAGAAGGGAGGGATGATTTGCAGGGGCAAATCATTTGAGACAAGCCATCACCAATGGAAGGTCCAGGTAGGCTTGAGGGAAAATGTCAGAGTCAACTTTTAAGTGAATGGCGCTCTTTTTTGATGGTGTCTCCGATGGCGTCTCCGGTTTCCCTCCTCTTGGTTCCACTTGTGCATCTTTGTGCACTTATTTTCTCCACCAATGTCACTGCACCTTCTCACAGGATCTGTCCTGCCCAAGCTGATGCCCATGCTCTCAGCCTTATCAGTCTCATTCCCCAAATGCCAGAATTAACCTGGCCCATCCCATTTCTGATCCCTCACCACCACTACACACGCACACACACGGCCTTTACAAATGACTGACTGATGAAAGTAATACCCAAGTGGCAATGGAAGAGAGTAACAGGATACACTACTCCAGTAATAGTGTAACCACTAATTCTGATAGTTCAACTTCGTTGGATTAGAAACACCAAGCAGATTAGCAAAGTGCGCTCACGGGAGTGTCTCGGTAGGTCATGCAGGCGTGCCCTTGGGCTCCCTGGCCCCTTCTACTCTGGCACTGGTCCCCTGCTCTGCTTCCTGGCCACCATGAACTAAGCAGCTTTTCTCTACCACACCCTTCCCGCATAATGTTTCTGCCTCGGAGCCAGCAGACTTTGGACTGCATTCTCCCAACCCATGAGCTAAATTAAACCTCTCCTTTAAAATGTGAGTGTCAGTACTGTGTCCAGCAATGGGAAAGCTGACTAATACAAATAATTAGTTCACATGTACCAAGAGCTTATTATGTGCTAAACAAGTGACATACCATCTAATTTAGTACTCAGTTTAGTACTTAAATCAGGTATTTTTATTATCTGCTTTTCATAACACCTGGGTTAAACTGACTATGGCAATGGAGAGCTACTCAGCCATAAAGGAGGATAAATTTGAGTCATTTGTCAGGAAACGGATGCCTCTTGAGGCCATGATGCTAAAGGAAATAAATCAGACACAGGTTACACAGCTCGTGGTTTCTCTTGTATGAAAAACCCAAAGTATAAATAAAGAACAAAACAAGAGTGATGATAGGATGAAAGGGAGGTAGAACTTTTGCAGATGGGAAGGGGACCTGGAGATGGAGGGAAACAGGGAAGGAGAAGGGAGGAGGGAAGGGGCTGGGAAAGTGAAAGGGACTGAGATGTGACCTGCATATGTACCAATGCCTCACAAGGAATAGACTCATTATGTATCAAAAACAGCTACTAAAAAAATTTAAGTAAAGAAATTATTAAAAAATAAATAAAAATAAAGTGTGTGTGATAGGCCAAATAATGCTCCTGCACCTCCCCCAAATGTCCACAGTCTAAAGCTTGGATTCAGTGAATATGTTACAAAGGGACGGTGCCAATGTTTTCAAGATCTTGAGATGGGAGAGTACCCTGGCTTCAAGGTGGGCTGATATGAACACAGGATACTTATCGAAAAGGAGGTGGGAACATCGGAGTCAGAGAGATGAGCTGATGGAAGCAGAGGTTAGGATTGTGCATCTGAAGATGGAGAAAGGTGTCAGGAGCCAGTCAGAAGCTAGGGAAGACAAGGAAATTGATTCTCCCTGGACCCTGCAGAAGGAATGCAGCCCTGCCAATATCTTGATTTTAGCCCATCAGACCTATTTCTGACTTCTGACCTCCAAGCTGTAAGATAATGAATTGGCATAGTTTTAAGTTACTAAGTGTGTGGTAATTTGTTACGGCAGCAATACAAAAGCAAAACACCGGTTTGTACCCTCGCACTTCAACACTGAGCTTCACTGACTCAATGGCATTTCTTCAAACAAAACAAATTTTGAAACATCTGGCAGGCTAATAGAAGAAGTGTGTGTGTGTGTGTGTGTGTGTGTGTGTGTGTGTGCGCGCGCGCGCGCGTGCGCAGGTATGTATCTGTCTCACAGGGTAGGAGTGAGAGAGTATTGTTAAGTAGCTGTTGGGCGTCTTGGAAATTCATCACAATGGCAAAATCTGTTCTAACAGAGAGAAGCCCAGCAGTTAATGATACACCCAAGGGGGATTCTGACCCAGGTGCCCAGAGAGCCATGATCAGAGTGGACCCCACGGAGACTTCCTCCCTTCTGGCCTCACATCCTTCCTCCTGCCTTTATCCTGGAGCTGGTGGCTGAAGTCTTTTTTTCCCAGGAGCCGGCTGTCAACCTGACTAATTAGGGTTGTGCAATGATCAGAAATGGGAACCTTGAAAGGAAACTTGCTAAGCGGTTAGCTGCCTGTTAGAGGAGGGCTGTGCCTATCGCTCCCCATTAATAAAGAAAAGGTGAGACTTTGCATCAAATCTCAGCTCTAATATTGCCTGGCTGCTTTTTATCGGTCATGGGAGACTGTGGGCAGGAGACACTGAAACAGTTCAAAAGCACTTTATTGTACAAGATTTACTTAGCATTCAACAAAGCCAATTTGCTCTGCTGCAGGATAGCTGGTGGTGAGGTACCCAAGTATTTTGTTTTCAAAAAATATAATGACTTGCTAGGAGAAAAATATAAAGACTGCTCTACCATTCGATGAGATTGACACTTTACATCTGGGGTCTTCTTCTCAAGAACCCATTTACCTCCATCCCTTTTGAGACAGGGTCTTGCTCTGTAGCTCAGGCTGGCCTAGAACTCACAATCTTCCAGCCTCAGCCTCCCAAGTGCTAAGGCTATAGGCCTGTGCCACCATGAGTGATGCATTCCCCACTTTTAAGCAAGAGAAGAACAACAAACACATCCAAACTGAGGGACATTTACAAAATAACTGACCAACTTTCCTGAAAATTACCACACCCCAGCAATGACGGAGACTGCCATTTCCCCTATGTGTGAATGGTCTGACTCCCCGCTGCCCCTGGTCTCTTAACTCAAAGGCACTCCAAAAATCTGAGCCTAAGGATCCAAGGAGAAGAGTTGCTCTAATTTCAGAAAAACACACACACTCAGTCAATAAACACCAAGGCTTATATGTACAGTGCTCAGGAGACATGACCTGGGCAGGTCCTTCCCTCAGACTGCTGTCTCTGCACGTGGAAACTGAACAGGTTGGTTGACACCATGTTTGTCAATTCCAACTGCATAAGGATCACCTGAGGGTGGACCTCGTTAAGGGCAGTAGATTCTGGATGGGGCCCGACAGTCTTCTAATAAAGTCCTGTGCAGCTGACGCTACTGGATCATCGACTGTGTTTTGGAAGCAAGAATTTGAATCCATGGTTCTCAAACAGGGATGATTTTTTCCCACAGGGGGACATGTGGCAATGTCTGGAGCCAGGTCTGATTGTCACTGCTGGGAGGCCGATGCTTCTGGCATCTAATGGGTACAGGATGAGGATGCCGTTCAGCATCCTGCAATGAACAGGACGGACCCACAAGAAAGAGTGATCAGGTCCACAACATCAGGGCACTGAGGCTGTGAAACCTTGGTCTTGGCCTGAGTTTCGAAACCCAAAGGTGCATCAGAATCACCTGGGGGACTTGACAGAGCACCGCAGCACCGAGCTCCTGATCTGCAAGTCTGGGGCCACCTGAGATCTATGGAGCATTCGCAGGCAATGCTGATGTCACTGGTTCCAGGATGCACTTTGAGAACTGGTCTTGATGACACTAAAGATCCTTGCAGTTCCAGAGCGCCTGGCTGCCTCCACTGCCCCCCACAGAAGCCCACTACTCCTCATTCAAAAATGCCCAACACAGTGCCACACATGGTGGTTCATGCCTGTAATTCCCGCACCCTGGGAGGCTGAGGCTGGAGGGTTGCATGTTCGAGCACAGCCTGGGCAACTTAGTGACTTTGTCAGACCCAGTCTCAAAATTAAAAAGAAAACGAAGGGTGAAGGATATAGCTCAGTGCAAAGGCCCTGGGTTTAATCCCCAGGAAGACAAAAAAGTAAAAACACCCAACACAGATCTTGTGGATTCCAAAGTAGAAAAGGCATGGCTGCCCTGTGATGCTTTAGATCTAGAGATGAGGCCGAATTAAGGTGGAGGGGAACCAACTCCAACTTGAAGACCATTCCTCATACACTTGGCCTCATGTATAGGTAGAGCCACTTTTAAAAGAAACTAAAAGTCTTTGCCTTGAATAAAAACAAAGTACTGGAAAGACAGTCTACCCCCAAATGTGTTGCCTCCCATCTTTTGCACCCGACAAGTAGCCCATTAAATATAAGAACTATGTACAGGGATATAGCCAACAAATAAAGAAAAATGGCTGCTTGTCTAGAATGCCATCTTGCTGGGCCTGTTACCAGGAAGCTGGGTTCTAATACCATGAGGTCCTAACTCAGGGAGGAACTGGTGACACATTTTTTTTTTGTGTCTCTGATGAAAGATTTTAGACAAGGGACATAGGCTGATGTATAGCATGTAGGTAGAATTTACTGCAAAATAGTAGATTTTGAGAGAGACATACAGAGAGAGACAGAGAGAGACAGAGGCAGAGAGACAGAGAGGACACCTTCAAGCATGAGGCGGTCAAGCACCAAGAGGACAGCTGAGGGGAGTGAGGTCTCAGGTTATATTTCTAGGATTAACTCTAGGTTGTTGTTCTTGTACAAGGAGAATGGGCACTGCTGACGGACGGGTCCTCGCTGACTCCCTAGGTAGATGCATCTCTTTTAGTTTGTTGTGAGACCTTGAGGTTCTTTCCAACCCCTCACTCGTGGTCTGGAAGTTGTTCAGCCCTAACCCTCATTAGCACCCTCACAGGAGGTTACTGTCTTTTGAGTTAAAGTTTGAAACCACAAGTTTTTGAGGATTCTATCTATAGCTAGAGAGTAAGAAAGCAAAGGGAAAAGGGAAAATCTTCACATCCTCTTTGCTTTCCAAGCAGCCCCAAGCTGCCTGTCTTCAGCCCTGCTGATGTCTGACACTCTGCCTAACAGGTCCATGAGATGGCACACAGTATGACTGCACCGCCCCAACCCTCTGTTCCCCTCGCACAAATAGCACAGAAAAACAGTCCCAGTTCATCAAGAAGTCCTGGGAAAGAGTGGACGCATGCCCCCTCCCAGCCAGCCCACTCCTCTGGGGGACCTTGCACAAGTTACTCGGCCTCTCGAAACCTTACTTTACTGTCTGTGGAGGAGAAGGAATCAGTACTTTTCAGGTTATTGCGAGGATTCATGCGTGAGGCAAAAGATGTTACTGACCTACTGTGTGCCAGCACCAGGGCCAAAACAGTGAACAAAACAGATTAAAATCCCTGCCCTGATTGCTCACTGGAGGCCCTCAACATTTTTAAAATTGAATTTACTAAGGAAAATGAATGGGGGCTCCTCTCCCTAGGAGACCTGACCAATGCAGCCTCCAATCCACTCACAAAGCAAAGCTCCAGCAGCCCAGGCAGCTGAAGTGAGGAAATGGATCACAGACAGGTCTTCTCCAGGTTGAATTATTTTTAGCTCAATATGGTACAGGGCAGCAGCTCCCTGGGCTGTAGATATTAAGAGTTTCATTATGACTGTTTATTACCCTGAGCCACACGTTGCAGGAGACAAAGCTCCTCAGGATGACTGGCCGAGGCGAAGGTGAGGCTGGCTGGGTCAGAAGCCAGTCCTGTTGGGCAAGAAGCTGGGGACTGGTGACCCTCAGTGGACTGTACCTCCTGCAGGTGGGACATGTAGTGCAGGCCCTGTGCTGGGCACAGGGGACAAGCCACGTTCTGGATGTGGATGCTCTGCAGCCAACCACCAGACTGTACCTGAGGACCACCTGGGCCAGGAATCCTCTGTGGATGAAACTTTATCTAGACAATGGCTAGGAGCTCCCGCTGGACAACATAGGAGGGACAACATCCCTCTGTGGCCCACCATCTTGGTTCCTATCAGTGGCTGGCAGCCAGGAGCCAACCCTGCCTTTTTTCTCCTTCCTTTGCCACAATGCCTTCTTCAGAGCTCCCCCAGTCCCACTGGCCTTCCTGTCCCCTCTGCCTTCTCCCAAGGTAAGGTCCCGTGTTCTGGGTCTTGTGAGTACTTACCCAGCCTCTGTCCCCTTCTCTCTGACCCCGCCCCCTGCCATCCATGTCTAGCCAAGTGTGACCAACACTTCCAGGGCTGGGGTCAGCAAATACTGACCTGCAGCTGTTACTCCTCCCCCAAAACACTGAGCCAGTAAACCCATCTCTTCAGGCTCCCCTGTTGGTCTTCTGGGAATGATTTTCTAATCCAAGAGAAAAATGAATGTGGAAATTTGCAGCACCATGAAAAAATGTGAGGAGGTTGTAAGTCACAGAAGGGTGAGAACATTTACTCCCACTGTGATGGCTGCCACAGTCACGCTAAGCCTGAAGGGTAGACATTATTGAGGCAAATTTTCACAAATGAGAAACCATTTAGGAACATTGGTTGGTTGGTTGGTTGGTTTTGGTTTTGAGACAGAAACCCAGGGTCAGGAGCCTGGAGTCCAAGGCTTCTAAAGCCCTCACTGTGCTTCCTGCCCGCAAAGCTCTAGTCTGTGCAGTGAAGCTGAAGTATTCAGTGGCAGGGATGAACGCAGCCCCGGGAGGAATCGCAGTGTGGCCCCAGGTAGCAACTGCACCTAAGAGCTCAGAAGGCCAACTCTGACCTGGGACTACTGGCACTTAGTGCCCTGCTTCTCCGAGCCCTGTCTGGGGACAGGGCGACGGCAGCTTAGCTGGCCAACTAAAAGTCTCAGCCTAACAGCTGGTAGCAGCTTAAAATGTCAGCCCTCCTGGGTTCCACTCGCATTTGCATAGCCACCTTCTCTGTGATACCACCCGGGGCGAGGGAGATGTGTTTGGGAGAGAAACAAGGCCTCTCTTGAAAAGACCCAGAAAAGTTTTTAGTTACCCAGGTGCTATTTTTCTATTCCTCACTCAAGCCTCCCCATCAAGGCTGCTTCTTGGTTCTTTTCCATTGCAGCAGGAAGGGCTCCTGGCTTTCAGGGACCCCTGCCTGCATCTTTCCTGGCACAGCAGCTTAGCTTCAGCTGGGGCTCCAAACTAGGCAAAGGCTCCAGCTGCTGGGCTCCTCCTCATTCCCTGCTCCCCAGTCTAGAAGGGGTCCTCTCTGCTCTTCCCGCTGCCTCACCTTCCTAACCCCAGCCCCGCCTCACACTTCCCCCAAACTGCCCTGGGTTTCCGTGTCGCTAACCCAGCTCCCCTAATTACTACATCTCTGCCCCCCAGCTCCATAGCCAGTTCCTGATCATCCCCTCTACCGACTCCCCTCTCCTGCCCGTGTAACAACTGTGCATCCATGTGACAAAATGGAAAGATCTGGCTTCAGAGCGAAGAGATTTGGGTGTGACTCTCAGCCCTGACACTTGCTCACTGTGGCCTCACTCAGGACACATCATCTCGAAGCCTCAGTTTACTCACCTGAGGAATGAGGAGTGTATCAGTCAGTTTTCCCACTGTGGGAAAACACAATACTGGATACCCACAACTTAAAGGAGAGATTTATTTTGGCTCACAATTTTTAGTGGGTTCGGCTCATGGTCAGCTGGCTCTAAGGCAAAAACATCAGATGGAAGGGCATGCCAGGAAAAAATTGCTCACCTAATGGCTTCCAGGAAGCAGAGAAAGAAAGGAGGGGCTGGGGATGAGAATGCACCCTTCCAGGTCACACCCCCAGTGACTCACCTTTTCTGACCAGGTCTTACCTCTGAATGTGAAACTTTTGGGGGACATTTTAGACCTAAATCATAACATTCCACCTGCGGCCTCCCAAACACTCATACACAGCTCTTTAAGCAGAATACATTTAGTTCATCTCTAAGAGTTTCCAAAGTCAGCAGTTCTGACAGGGCTGAAAAGTCCACGTTCAAAGACTTTTCTGAGAGTTAAGGGAAACTCTTAGCTGTGAGCCCCTTTGAAAATCAAAAAGAAAGTTAAATACTTTCAACATACACACAGGGTAAGCATTCCCATTCCATAAAGGAGGAATAGCAGGATAGAAAGGAATCAGACCAAAGAAAGACCAAAACCAGCAGAGAAAACACTGAATCCTGTAGCTCCAAGTCCAGCACCCACAGTAGGTTGTGATGAGATGTGGGCTTCGAAGGGCTTGAGCAGCATGCTCCTATGGCCTCGCTGGTTGCAGCCCACATGGCCTCACTCTTGGGCTGGCTCCACTCACTGCTTGTGGCTTTTCCTCAGCAGATGTTCCATGTTCTGTCACCTCCATTTCCCTGGGGTCTCCACTGCACCTTTGGCTTCCTTCTTACAGCTTCACGCACTGCCCTTTCACAAGCTCCTGACAGGGACTGTGACCCTGTCACACATTTTTGCCTGGCCTCCCATTTATCCTTCTAAAATCTGGGTGGAAGCCTCTGTGACTCCATAACTTCTGCATTCCACATGCCTGAAAAACCAGCACCTAGTGACTGACATCAAAGTCAGCTGCTACCTTGAGACGTAGTGGGGCCACCCTGGACCGCAGCTGTAGCTGCTTCTGAGTTCCTGGGTGACTGAACTTGGGGAAACATCTCCCTCCATGCCCTGCATGAGCAGAGCATTTTGGGGCTCACTTCTCAAAAGAAAGGTTTACACTTTTGCACCACTGAGCCTGTGAAGGATGGGTTGCTGACTCCTGAGAGGCCTACAAACCATCCTTCCTATTGTCCTGATGCAAAGTACTTCACTTCTTTCTTTCTTTTTTTTTTTTTAATTGGGTGGGTACCAGGGGTCGAACTCAGGACCTCGTGCACCAGCAGGCACCCATGCCGCTGAGCGATATCACAGGCCCTTTTTTCGTATGTGGGTTCCGGGAGTCGAACTCAGGACCTCGCGCTTGCCAGGCAGGCGCTTATGCTGCTGAGCTATCTCACCGACCCTTGGCCCCTGTTCTGTCACAAAAACAGAACGTAAGGGCCGGTGAGACGGCTTAGCGGCACGGGCGCCTGCTGGCACGCGAGGTCCTGAGGTCGACCCCCGGTACCCACAAAAAAAAGAAGGGAAAAAAAAAAAAAAAAAAAAAAAAAAAAAACAGAACCTAATTAGAGACCTCACTGAGGCCATTGGCTTGGGTTCCTCTGAAGCCAGCGCTAAGTAACGCAGCCCTCATCCGCGCTCCTTCATCCGCGCTCCCTACATCCGCATCACGGCTCAGCTGACTCTGGAGCTCCGCTGCCCAGGCCTCTGTGGACCTCTCTCCTCCCACCATGTCTTCCTTCTCCTATGTCCCTTCACTTAGAATCAGGTCGCTCCCTGACTTCCTCCACGGAGCAGGTTGAGCGACATGTAACGCCCTTTAGCAGCTAAGCTGGGGGGATCCTTTACCACACAGGAGCGACGCCGTCCAAACGAGGATGCGTGAGGGCGCACAGGGTGCAGCTGGAGGCCCGGGTGCTCATCCGCTGGCCGGGCGAACAGAGGCTCCGGGGCACTAGCTTGGCGGAGAAGAGCCAGGCACTACGGAGACCGCCAGGCAGGGAGGGTGGAAGGACAGAACTCTATCTCAGGGACAGTATGACACAGAGGAGTCAACGGGGTATAAGGGGATAGGCTTAAGCTTTGCAATCAGAGAAGCACAGGCTCGAAATTCAGCTTCTCCACACATTGCTGACTTGGCATAATTTACTTAACCTCTCCTAAACGTCAGTTCCCTTTATGGAAAGGGAGAATATATCTCATAGAATCCAAATGAGGTTTAAAGCAAAATAACGCGGCGACAGGCATAGAGCAGAGGTTCTCTAGACAAATGGCGAGGAATTGAAGGGGAGCGATTGCAATTCCGCCCCCTGGTGGACTGTTAGGCCTCACACATTGGAGAACGAAAGAATCCTGGAGATGGTATGATTATGGGATGTGTCATGGCCAACACACACACAGAGAATCCACCTCTGCCGGATGCTCCTGCAGCAAACAGAGGTGACTGTGTACTGGTCCTCATCCTGTGCTCTCGCGCACAAACGCAGCCAACCAAGCCTCCTGGTCTGGGTGTGCCGAGAACCAGCTCCAAGATCTCCATTATCAGATGTCTATTAGCAAACCGGATGGTGGTGTTGCTGACTGCATGATCCCTGCAGGAACAAATAAATCTCTAACACAAAACAGCAGTCAGAGCACCAATTAGAAGCCTCTCTGGGAAATGCTCTTCAAAATAGCCTTTCCTTTGGTGCCATTTCCAAACCCAGCAGCCCCCTACACATGCACACACGCACGCACACACTCAGGAGTGCCGGCATGGGCATCTCGCCTCAACTGAAGTTTTTAAAACACCAGTTGTGATCACATCTATTAACGTATTTTTTAAAAATAGCTCCTAAAGGAAGAAGGGCCTAAAATCTCACAGGGGTATTCTTTTTGTGTGTGTGTGTGTGTGTGTGTGTGTGTGCCGGGAGTCTAACTCAGGACCTTGCATTTGCCTGACAGGCGCTTATGCCGCTGAGCTATCTCACCGGCCCCTCACAGGGGTATTCTTTGTGTGTCTGTGAGGTACCAGGAGTCGAACTCAGGGCCTCGCACTTGCCAGGCAGGCGCTTATGCCACTGAGCTATCTCACCGGCCCCTCACAGGGGTATTCTTCAGCACAGTAAGGCAATAAGCATGATGCCATCTTGGTCTGTCCTCCTTCCCCCTCCCTTGGATCGCGGATGGGCACTTTGTCTCCCATCAGCTGGAGAAAGAGTTGGTCCAAGAAGTGGGATGACCGGTGAGATGGCTCAGTGGCTTAAGCGCCTGCCCGGCAAGCGCGAGGGCCCGAGTTCGACTCCCGGAACCCACATACGAAAAAGGGGCCGGTGATATCGCTCAGTGGCATGGGTGCCTGCTGGCGCGTGAGGTCCTGAGGTCGACCCCCCGGTACCCACAAAAAAAAAAAAAAAAGAAGTGGGATGAGACCAGGCATGGTGGCACACATCTGTAGTCCCAGCTACTCAGGAGGCTGAGGTGGGAGGATTACTCGAGCCCAGGAGTTCAAGACAAGCCTGGGCAACATAGCAACCCCATCTCAAAAACAACAACAAAATGAGTGGGATGGGAAAGCCACCAGTAGCCATTCAGTTTCTGTATCACATTGGTCCTGAAGGTGCCAGTGGCTTTCCTGCTCGGGTGTTTATCTCAGGGTTAGGGCAGGTCACCTCCTCCCTCAGAGCTTGACTCCTCTCTCCATCTCAGATGAGGAGAAAGAAAGGGTGGCTATGTCTGTGTTCCCAGATAGAGGAACCACGGAGCCACTCCTCAGATGCCAGGCTGCCTGACTCCTGGCCAGGGTCAGGGCACCACATTCAGCCGCCACCTCTTTAATGACATTGCTGTTTCCTGAGCTCTGAGGTTGTCTGCACCAGCCTGCTGGACCTCTGCCAGTGGCTACTGTCCCCTTCTGGAAGAAATTACCTTCTGATCAATTGAATAAATGTCCACAGTGGCTCCAATCTTCCTACGCCCTGAAGGAATTTTAGGAAAATGCATATTCATTAATTTACTATTAATGTAGTCCTTACCATTCATTAATTTATTATCTGTTTTAATGCCTCATAAATACATGGCTCTTAGGAATTTTCAAAGCAGGTTGACCTGCATTATTTTACTTAGTGAAGTGCTAAGGACTTGGTATTATCATCCTCTAATAGAGAGATGAAGGAGGAAACCATGATTCATCCAGGGTCACGCAAGCAGTCAGTTGCCAAGCTGGGCTAGGAGGGAAAGATGAACCGGTGGGTTTGGGACAAGAGGAGGAAGAGGTGGCCTGAGAAGGTGGGTGGCGAGCCCTGGAGATGTTGTCACTAAGGAGTCCTGTAGGGAAGTTGTCACCTGTCCCCCTTGCAGACAAACCCAGATGCGGAAGTTTGCCTGAGTCCCCTTCTGTCTCCCAGGACAGCTGTGTCTGTACTTAGGTGACCACAGACCACTTATGAGGTCCTTGAGGTGTCAGGGCTGGACACAGCACCTGACCCCAGGGACATGTTCCCTAGTGTGTGTGAACTGACTGTCCTCCAGCAGTTCTAAAGGGTATGGACTCGCGTGCACTGTGACTCACTGCCACCATCTAGTGGCCACTTCTAAAAAAGCTGGACTATGGCGGGGGCTGGGTTTCCCAAGACCGGTGCCAGAGAGGTACCAGCCACACGGAGGCCACAGCCCATCCTTCTGGCCAGGAACAAAAGACACAGACATCCATAACACTCTTTAAAAACCCAGGTGCACAGCTGGCGTACACCTGTAATCCCAACACTCGGGAGGCTGAGGCAGGAGGATCACAAGTCAAACAGTAAACAAACGTGTGGCACACATCTGTAATCCCAACTCTGAGGGAGGCTGAGGCAGGAGGATCATAAGTTTGAGTCCTACCAAGGCAACTTAACAAGACCCTGTCTCAAAATTTGAGAAGTAAAAAGGTGTGGGGATGTAGCTCAGTGGCAGAGCACCTCTGGATTCATTCCCCAGTACCACAAAATCAAATAAATACACAAGTCTCATACTATACACAATCTCCTACTAACACAGGGTCTGACTGAAACACAAAAGTCTAGGAACCCAGCATGTGCAGGGCATGGATTCTGTGGATGAGGACGCTGCAGAGACACACGAAGAGACAGGAAAAGCACATTTTACAGCCGCTGGCCTTAGAAGAGCCTGCATTATAATTTGAAGGGACAGCTCTCACCGTCCCAGTGCACTGCACACCGCTGGAGCAGCAGAAGTCTGGGATCCCGAAAGGATGCTTGACCCCACGGATGAAACAAAGTTTCTCTGGAGAAGAAGTTTGAGAAAACCTGTAAGATTCTTTTTCCACTATTGTGGCTCAGAAATCTTCCTGGTACAATGTACCTAGACATTCTAGTTGAAATACTTTCTTTAAAAAGTACAGGTGAGTTGCCAGGCACGGTGGCACATGCCTGTAATCCCAGCACTTGGGAGGCTGAGGCAGGAGGATCTCTGTGAGTTCTAGGCCAGCCTAGGCTACACAGCGAGACTCTGTCTCAAAAAAAAAAGTGCAGATGAATGCATTGCTGAGCATATATGAAAACAAATTTTATAAGGGCCAAGAAAAGGAATTGAAATGTAAGGCACTGTAGAAAAATCAGCAAGCAGATTGGAGTATAAATGAAATCATTTTTGTAAAAGCTAAAAATGTGCTTAGTGACATTAAAAACTCAATGGATAAGCTTGACGCACGAGGCTAAACATGGCTGAAAATAACTGAAATGGAAATTCTAGACCTTGTTATCATGTAGCCTTGAGAGATAAAAAGATGGAAAATAAAATGAGAGAGCAAAAGCCGTAGAAGAATGAGCAAAGGCACCTACAAACCTGTAGCCACAGCTCCCGAGGGAGACACTAGAGCAGCAGGTGGGATGGTGACATTATAAAAGGTAACAGCTATGACATTTCTGAGCGAGGTAGAACACACAGGTCTGGCCAGTCAGGAAGCACAAGGCCTAAGTAGGATACATAAAACAAATTGACATCTCAATGCTTCATGACAAATTACAGAGCATCGAAGACAGAGAAGACTTTTAAAACCATAACGGGAGACAGGAGAAAAATCTGTTGAAGGTGCTGAGAGAACAGCTAAGTTATCTCTCAGGAGTGAAGGTGTAATAAAGACATTTTCTCACGGTGCCCCACTGACACCCTCTGGCAAAGTATGACTGAAGAATGATGTTAGGAGAGGAAGTGACTCCAGATCTAAGATCATAAGTGCAAAATGAAACAATGAACGGAGTCAGTCAAAAGCTGGAGAAATCTAAACAGGCACTGACAGCACAAAAAATAGCAGTGAGTGATGTAAGAATGATCAAAACAAGTTGGGACTAAAATACTCAGTAACACCGCAGGTCAGATGCGCAGGGCTTTCTAAAGCTCTCATACTGTTTGGGAGAGGGTTAGAGATGTTGATTAAATTTAGATTTTGTCATGTCAAGTACACACATTCATTTCAAAGGATAACTTCTAAAGTAAGAAAAATACAACGTGCAATTTCCATACCTGCAAAGAAGATAAAAGTGAATCTGGAAATCTTAAAAACTTCTGGTTAACCCAGAAAGAATGGCTACTATAAAGAAATCAACTAATAACAAATGCTGGAGGGGCTGTGGGGAAAAAGGAACCCTTCTCCACTGTTGGTGGGAGTGTCGACTGGTACAGCCACTGTGGAAGTCAGTGTGGAGATTCCTCAAAAAACTAGGGCTGGAGGTCCCATTTGACCCAGCTATTCCCCTTCTTGGCATCTTCCCAGAAGAATTAAAAACATCGTACCACAGCGATATATGTGCACCCATGTTTATAGCAGCACAATTTGTAATAGCCAGATCTTGGAAACAACCCAAATGCCCATCAACTGAGGAATGGATAAGAAAGATGTGGTATTTTTATACAATGGAGTACTATTCAGCCATAAAGAAGGATAAACTGGAGACTTTTATAGGTAAATGGATGCAACTCAAGAAAATACTCCTAAGTGAAATAAACCAGACGCACATGTGTAAGCATCATATTGTCTCTCTAGTATGAGAAACTGAAAGAGTAAATAAGATCCAAAATGTACAATAGACACGGTGAATCAAAAAGAAATTGGTCAATAGGAAAGAGAGACTGGAATAGGGAAAAGAAAGAAGGGAAAGGGAAAAAAATTGTATATATATATAAGATGGTTAAGATAGATACACTACCAATTTTACTTAGTTCATTGAAGAGGAAGGTTTGAGCCAATAATGTTTGGACAATTGAATGCTAATGTCTGGTATCCTGAATAACTAACTTAAAGATAATAATACGTAATGCATTGACCATTGTTACCCTCATATTATGTTGTTTTGAAAATTTGTTCTTTTTTTGATTTGTTTTGTTTTTTCTTCTCTTTAAAATAAAAAAAAAACAAAAAACAAAAAAACTTCTGGTTAAAAGTGGCAGATTGTGGGCCGGTGAGATGGCTCAGCGGCTTAAGCGCCTGCCCGGCAAGCGCGAGGGCCCGAGTTCGACTCCCGGAACCCACATACGAAAAAGGGGCCGGTGATATCGCTCAGCAGCATGGGCGCCTGCTGGCGCGTGAGGTCCTGAGGTCGACCCCCCGGTACCCACAAAAAAAAAAATAAATAAATAAAATAAAATAAAATAAAACAAAAAACAAAAAAACTTCTGGTTAAAAGTGGCAGATTGTGGGCCGGTGAGATGGCTCAGCAGCATAAGCGCCTGCCTGGCAAGCGCGAGGGCCCGAGTTCGACTCCCGGAACCCACATACGAAAAAGGGGCCGGTGATATCGCTCAGCGGCACAGGCGTCTGCTGGCATGCGAGGTCCTGAGGTCAACCCCCGGTACCCACATAAAAAAAAAAAAAAAGTGGCAGATTGTACCAGTGTTTCATCTCAGCTTCCTCCTTCAACCACTCTAAAAATAGTAGTGACATTAGCAAGGGTGCAGGATAAAAGCCCAATATTTTAAAACTCTATTGTATTTTTACATACTAGCAACAAACAATTGCAAGTTAGAATTTTTAAAAATACTATTTACAATAGCACCCTAAAATAAGAATATGTAGAAATACAACTGATGAAAGAGGTATAAGACATGTGCATTGAAATCAACAAAACACTGCTGAGATAATATTTCAATTATTTTTTCAAAATATATATTTATTAGTACATATTAGGTTTGCCAAATATTGGATTTCACTGTGGCATTTCGTAGATGTATATAACATATTTTGATCATATCCATCCTCCTGTTGCCCTCTCTTCTGCCCCCTCCAGCTCCCTTTTATTCCCTTCCTTTTATCTAATACTCTTTCTTCCAACCAAGAGACACTTTAAAAGATCAAAATTTATGGACATCTATACCTCATTCAAAACTTTATCTGTGGACTCAACACCATGCCAATGAAAGTCCCACCAGATTTTTTTTTTTTGTAAAACTGGCTCTTTAAAATTCATAAAGAAATGCAAATGGCTAGAACCACTAAAACCATTTTTTAAAAGAATGAAATTAGAGGTCGAACACTACCTGATTTAAACACTTACTATAAAGCTAACAATAGTAGTCAAGATATGTAGTGTGTGGTATGGATGTCACGAGGAACAAGTGTACAGAACAGAGGAACAGAGCCACATATGTGGACAACCGATGTTTTCACAGAAATACAAAAGTGATTCAGTGGAGAAAGGATAGTCTTCAACAACAGTGGCAGAATTCATGGATATCACAGGCAAAATAATGAGCTTCCATACGTACCTCAGACATAAACCGTCGTGGGAAGGACCACCCGAGCCCTTTGGAGTTCACATCTCACAGCCATAACTTGCTCTGAGCTTCAGGATTTAACCTTTGCCCTGCTGGGTTTCAGTCTTGCTTTGGTCCCGTCCCTTTCTCTCCCTCTACTTCTCCCCTTTGGAATGAGAATGTTTAACTTTCCTTTTGATATTTACAAGGGCTCTCGAGTTTGCCTTAAGTCTCAGAGGAGACTTTGCACTTCGATTTTTCAGCAGTGCTGAAACTGTTAGGACTTTGGCAACTCTTAGAGATGTACCAAATACATTGTGCACAAAGGGATGCACATGAGTTTTTAGAGAGCAAGGACTGAATGTTGTGGTTTATACCCAGATGTCCCCCAGGAGCCTCGTTTGCTTTTGGATGGAGACTGGATTATGAGGACAAATAGCTGACTTGCTGGTAGGAGGTGGGTCTGGTCAGAAGGGGTGGGTCCTTGGCGTGTGACCTGGAAGGATTTCTCTCCCTCTCCAGCTCCTCCCTTTGTTCTCTGCTGCCTGGAGGCCATGAAGTGAGTAGTTAGTACTCCACCGTTACCTTGTGCCACACCCTCCTACCTTGGAGCCAGCCAACTATGGACTGAAACATGAACCAAAATAAACCTCTCCTCCTTTAAGCTGTGGGTATTGGCTTAAAGAAAGTGACTAAGATAAGCACCTTTTCCTCTACCGTGTCCTTCTTCCATGCTGATTCTGCCTCGAAGTCAGCTGACTTCAGACTGAAACCATGAGCCAGAATACAGCTCGCCTCCATTAAGTCACAGGTGTTGGGTGTTTCGCCCCAGTGACAGGAAATGACTTCAGCAAATGGTTTCACATTTATACACCTATGTAAAAGCACATCAAACTGTACAGTTTAAATATGTGTCATTCATCGTATGTCAGTCAATTATATCTCAATAATGTTTTTAAACTGTAATTATATTAACAGCTTTCATTTATTAAGGTCATCACACTTGTTTTTGCTTATATTGTCTTTGCACATTTCTTATTTTGTTAGGAGTAGGAATGTACACAAGTGAAAAGACCATATTTCCCCTCTCCCTAGCAGATTGATGTAGATATGGTCATTCTGGCCAATGAAATGTGACCAGAATTGTCACGTGATATTTCTGGAAATTCTTTCTAAACAGGAATAAGGCACGCCTTTCTTCTCTTCCTCTTGTTTAGAATGAAGAGCTGTTGACTGCAGCTCCAGCAGCCTTTTTGGATCATGAAGTGATTTTGAAAATATAAACCAAGTAAACTCACCGTTAGCCCTGAACTTCCAAACCTTAGACTTCTTTTATGAGAAAAATAAACTACTATCTTCCTTAAGCCAATTATTTTGGGTCTTTGTTAGTTTGTATTTCTATTATATGTAGCTGAATGTAATCCTAACTGACCTCTTCCAACGATGCTTGGTGTGGTACTGCTAGGACCCTGGGCACAAGCTGGCACAGCAACTAGAATTCAGAAGAGGAACAGCCTTCGTGCTTCTTGCTGGTTCCTGACACTGCCACCATCCTGGCTGAAGTTGGCTTTGGCTCTTTGAATCCTGCCCTGTTTCACTGTTCTCATCTTCTCTCTTCTCCCTTTTGGCTTTGTGTGGACATCTGACTTTCCTTGCCAGTACTTTGGTCTGAACTGAACTGGATCAACTCTTGATACCACGTTAGCCTAGTTGCACTTTGTACTGAAAATAAATGGCACACGTCACATGTGTGTTACAGTCTTTATTTTTTTTCTTATTAGTACATGTTTGAGATACATAATGATTAACTTATTGGGAGTTGGTGCATGTATATAATACATCTTAATTCTTTTTGTTCCCTGCCTCTTCACTGCCTCCCTGCTCCTTCAACTCTTGGTCCCTTGCCCATGTGAAAAAGCTCTATTTTCATCATTTCTTTTCTTTTCCTTCCCCTTCCTCCCCCCGTCTCTTGTTCCCCAACCCATTTTAAAAAGACCTCTGTACTTCCTATTTATCTATCTTCCATCTCTCTCTCTCTCCCTCCCTCTTTCTCCCTCTCTCTCTCTCTCTCTCTATATATATATTCTCATATATTCTCATTTCACAAAGAGGGCAGACAGAAGGGAATGAGCTGCTAACACCCTAAAGAATCCCAGGGTTCCCAAGCATGTTGCAAGCTCACAGCAGGATGAAGACGGTGTCTGTCCCATCCTGCTTGCACAATACTTCCCCCATCACTTGTTCTTCTAGGCCCATTTGCTTCCTTTTATGCCCATTTGCTTTCTGAATGTTTGTCAAGCACCTGTTCAGGGGCAGGGTCTTTGCCAGGCCAAGCGTTGGGTCACTAGCAGGAGCAGAGGTGCTCACAGCTCTCAAGGAGCCGCCCATCTAGGTCAGACAGCGATAGTTCACCTTGATTGGCTTGAGAAATGCCTAGGAAATTAGCAGAGCACATCTCTGGTGCGTCTGTGGGTGTTTTTAGGCGTGACTGGATCACAAAGGCTCTAACTTCGTGATCCACTGATGGGATCAGGATTTGGGGTGTTCCTGGGAGTTGATGGAAATAGGAGGGGGGGCTAAGCTGAGGGGAGTGGACAATGGTAGCACAACCTTGGGGACCATATCTGGTCCCCAGCTGCTTCCTCTCTGGCTCTTTCCTTCTCTGCTTCCTGGCTCCCATGAGGTGAGCAACTTTTCTCCTCCACGTCCTCTGCCTCCCCATAGGCCTAAGCAATGCAGTCAGCTAACGAGGGACTGAAACTTGAGCCAAAATAAATGTTTCCTCCTCGAAGCTGTTTTTCTCAGGTATTCTGTCACAGTGACAAAAAGCTGATCAATACCCAACTGATTAGACAGTGCCATGGAAGAGCAAGCTGGCCGCCATGTGGCATATTGAGTCAGACACAGATGACGAAGGACAATTCCCCGGTGTCCTCTATCTGTGTTTAGGTAAGAACCAGAGGATTCTGGTATTTCCTCCACTTTTCCTTGTGAGGTAAGAGATTAAGGCTGGGGCAAACTAAACAACCAACAGAGCAGAATGCATCATAATTCACAGAAACCCAGGCAGGGCTAATCTTCACTGAGATGTTTCCTTAAAAAAAAAAAGAAGACTTTTGCAGAACACTGGACCCGAAATGACTGGACTTACAGGACTTACAGAAAGCTACCAACCGTGTGGCCAGAGAGCTCTTGCCATGTGGCTAGCCCAAACGGAGACATGCTGTGAGTACAAAACAGATGTCAAAAGTCTCTGTAAAAAAATGAAGAAAAAAGAACGCAAAATATTTCATGAATAATCCTTATGCTGATTATATGATGAAATAGTATTTTGAATATATAAATACATAAATATAAGTATGTTAAAGTTAATCTCACCTGCTTTTTATCATTTCATGCTAAATTACATTTGTGGTCCTCACTGTCTCCACTGGCCAGGCTGGTACGGCTGTCTTGAGAGAGAAACCCAGCATCACTGGCCAGTTCCCAAGACACACAGGAAAGGGGACGCCTCCAGTCTACCTTAGTCACCGGGTGACCTGGAAGATTTGGATCTAGACCAGGAGCTCTTAATTGGAGGACTAAGGACAGAAGGCGATCCATGAACTTGAAAACTGACAAATCTATTTTCATAGGCCTCTAAAAGAAACCTAGCATTTTCTTCCATTAGGAAGGTAATTCATAGGAGATACATCATAGGGTTATTAGCTGCACTCAGCAGTGGGAATCATGGTTATTTCCATAAATATGGTTGCTGGAGAATCCCAATGTCATTAAGCTCATTGCTACCGCACAATTGTGGTTATTGGACTTGTCGACTGAATCTTGTTATTTGATGTGTTAACCAAGCAGCACATATATTACTATATCACAGATTTGTACTTAAGATTTTGGTACCTGTACTTAATATGTTTCCTTTGATATTTTGGGGGTGCTATTTCATATATGCAAAAACATTATTCTGAGAGGGGTCCTTCTGTAGATTACAGGAGTCCCTCGAACCAAAAAACAACAACAACAACAACAAAAAACAATTAAAAATGAAAACAGTGAGGCACATCCATCAGCCAGGGTGATGGCGGCCCCAAGTGTTGGGGGCCTCAGCCCTCAAAGGGGTTCCCTACTGAAGATACCCAGTGCCCTCAGCAGTCTGACTCTCAGGGTACCTCTGTAGAACCAGAGGACACAATATCTGACTCTATTTTGTTAATGCTAGGAGTTTGACAAAAATAAAAATCCCATCTTAGACTTCTAAGGGCGCTTCAGGCAACGTTTTTAGAGCAGAGTAGCCAACCACATTTCCTTAGTCGGGCAACCCAAAGGCAACCCTCCTGCTGCATCTGGATCCCAACACTAGGTGGCAGACACGCACTAGGCCATCTTAGAGCAGCGTCCTCACAATTGAGTTCAACCGGTTTCATACTTGGTAAAACTGGAAGATGCCCACATCACCTACATTTTGCAGGACTGCTTTAAGGCTAATGAGAAAGTGTAACAAAGACAGCAACGGTCGACTGTGACTATTACAATAAAGAACTCTCAGGGGCAGAAGAGGGCCCTGAGTAGGAGGAACCTTGGAATTCCCAGGAATAGTTACCTGTGACAGACTCCTGGGCACAGAAGCTATTCGGGCAGACGTACCCTGGTTTTGACCTGGACAGTCAGCATTCGGTGAACCTTGCACTGAACCCCATTGCTGTGGGCACCCCGGGTCCAGCCCAGACTGAGGGTAAACCGTGGACTCGCCTGTGGGAAAAACTTGTGTGAGGCAAGCTTTCTTCCTCCTTGACCTCCATCCGTTTCAATGAGAACAAAGGTCCAGGCTTAGTCCTAGCTCTAATTGTTTCCTTTGTCTACGTTTCTTTCAGTTCATAGTTAATTGAAGAAGTAGCAGCATACATGTTAAGATGTAGCAAGTGGCTTTATTTCATTCTGGGTATATAAAGATAACAATATGGAATGTATTAACCATCGTTACCCTCCTATTATGTTGTTTTGAAATTTTGTTCTTTTTTTTTCTCTCTTTAAAATAAAAAAAAGAAAAAAAGAAAAGAAAATGATCTTTTTTTCCTCTTAATGCTGGGATTTGGACATGCTAGGCAAGCACTCTACCACTGAACTACCAGCACAGCCCAGAAACCAATCTTAAACTCTGCTGGGGGTGTGGGTATGAGTATGTTATGTGCATGTGCAGATTTGCCGAAATGAAGCCCATTAATCTCTATAACCAACATGGAGAGAAGAAAAAAACAGAAATCTAAGCATCCCCAAAATGAAATAAGAGATCCGTCCCCCTGGTTCCTCCTCTCACAGCAGCCAACCCCCTACATCCCGAGCCTTTCTCTGGCCTTGTATTTAAAACCTCAGCCAGGAGTGGTGATGCACACCTGAAATCCCAACACTCTGGGAAACTGAGACAGGAGGATTGTGAATTCAAGCCCAGCCTGGGCAGCTTAGTCAGACCTTGTCTCAAAATAAAAAAGTAAAGGGGGCCGGTGAGATGGCTCAGCGGCGTAAGCGCCTGCCTTGCAAGCGCGAGGGCCCGAGTTCGACTCCCGGAACCCACATACGAAAAAGGGGCCAGTGATATCGCTCAGTGGCACGGGTGCCTGTTGGCGCGCGAGGTCCTGAGGTCGTCCCCCTGGTACCCACAAAAAAAAAAAAAAAAAAAAAGTAAAGGGCTGGAGATGTAGGTCAGTGTGAACTCCCTGGGTTTAATTCCCAGTACCACAAAAAAACTAAGAAATAACGAAGGCCTCTAAGTAGAGTGTAGCTGGTTTCTGTTAACCTGCCTCACTGACGGGTTGATTAAAGCAGCACCAGTCAAAAAAGTGTCTCCGGTTGTGGAGCAGAGGTTGGTTCACAGCACACTGTGACCCGAAGTGGAAGCACAGAGCAACCCACTCAGAGCATCCCTGGCCTGCACCCTGCCACCGCCACCACCAAGGACAGCACACCAAGCCTCAGGCCCGGAGGTGGTCCGCATGGGACAGGCAGACAGGGGAGAGGGGGACCATGACCCAGGTCCACTGCTGAGCAACAGCTCACACAACCTGTGCCCAGAGGCAAGCCCTGGACTCATGAGCACAGTAACTCACAGTAGAGCTTGATAGTGTCAACTCTAGCGGCACCTAAGTGTCATCTAAAAACACAGAAACCTGCCAAGAGCAGGTGCTGTTAAGAGATTTGCTCAATTCCTAGCCAGGTAGCAAGTGTCAAAGGGGAACCAGTGGCTGGAAAGAGCTGTACTCATTTTTTTTTGAGTCACTGTGTGTCTGGTAGGCAATGGATGGAGATGACAGAGGAGCTGAGGAAGAGCTGGCGAGCTGGCACAAGCTAGCATGCTGCAGTGAGGACACTTATTTTTAAATCCCTGGTGGTAGGTGACCTAGGTCCTTTAAAAACAAGGAGATATACGTACACATTCATTCATTGCAGAGTACACAAAGCGTGCTCAAATGCCCAGCTGGAAATTATGTGTTCGTGATGTAAGCTTTCCCCCATCCATTGCATAACCCCCTACAGTTTACTTCACCTACGTTTTGTTTTTGTTCACCGTGTGGACATGGAAGAAAGAACCAGATGACGTAAGGGGAACAGAGCCAGAATGTCCCGAGAACCAACAGCCCCCCGCAACCCCTGGGGCCCAGGCTTTCTTCTTGATGAGAATTACAATCCTAGCAGCACCTCGGTCCAGCCGAGGCCAGGGCCAGCCCCACACACACCCGAGGATCCCGAGGCCTCCCCACAGGCTGGGTGACCACGTATCCTCTGCCAGGACAAGGCACAGCCCTGGCTCCACAGCTGGGTCCCCACAGCCAGCGGACTCAGGGGCTGCATCTGACCCAGCATGACAAAAAAGGTGAGAGCTGTATCTTTTTCATTGTCTTTATTTACAGCAAGGTACATAATATGTGGTCATTTTTGTAACTACTAACAATAAAGATAACGCAACAAAAAGAAAAGGGGGTGGGGGAGCAACCTTTTTTTTTTTTGGTACCGGGGATCGAACTCACGACTTCACGTTTGCCAGATAGGCGCTATGCCACTGAGCTATATCCCTGGCCCTGCAAGCATCTTTAAGGGAAAGAAAAGCCCAAGTCTATTTAGCCACTTACCTCGATCCCAAGGCAGGACCCACTGCCTCACACAGTAACACAGTCTATCATGCCTGTCACCTGCACCTGGGACAAAGAGGGCAGCAGAAGCAGAAAGGTCCAGATGCATCCCAGCCATGCCTTTCCCAACCTGGTTTTGTCTGGCACCCCGAATTTTTCCCCGCTCCACTCCAAGGGCCAGGATGGCAATCAAGTCAGCTGCCCCTTCCTGCACCCCGGGACCAGCCCTAGCTTCCTGCCTACACCAGCCCGTTCCTTGGTGCAGGGATCCCTGACAGACACAGACTCCAGGGCGGTGGAGAACAGCTCCCTGCAAAAGCCTACTTCCCTTTGACGGTTTTGGGTGCTGGCCCAGCTAGGTCAGGGTTGCTAAATCAAGGAAGCTGCAGGAGGGCAGGAAGGGAGCTGATACACAACCAGCCAGGCTTGGGTCTCCCCACTTTGCAACTGTTTGGGGATTACAGAAGCTTCTGGCCTGACCCAGTGGCCTCCAGAATCTAGTATCCACCCTGGGTCAGTCAACAAGGATCCAATTCCAAGGGCAGGAGAGGCAGGAGCTAACTTCCCCACGCCTGCGCACTGGAGACTCCTCACACCCCTGCCCTCTTTTGCACAGACCCTGCTACCTCTCTACCCTGTCCACTCCAAAAGACACCAAAGTCACAGTGCTTGTACCCTTCTCACATTCCTGTCTCTGCTCATCCTAGTCTCAGGCTGCCCAAGAGTAAAAAACTCAGGCCAGCAGAAGGGGCATCAGCACAACAGAGTGTGAGGCCAGGCCCCCCCGAGACCCAGGCATGGATGTCTGTTCCCAGACACCTGGTCCTGGAGGGGGAAGCAAGCACCGGTGGGCAGCTCTGAAGCCAAGGGATTCCCACACACGTATGGTCAACACTGCCCCACTCGGCATGTTGGCACCTCCTTCCTGCATGGCAGTGCCTCGATGACAAACATCATGGCTTCCAGCCTCATCATTTTACTCCCAACTCTAGTGGTGTCGGAGATCCAGACTCCTAAAAACCTCCGACCACAACCTGTCCTAGAGAAAGCTCGAGTGCAGATACACAAGTGGCTAAAATGCTGGGTTGCCACAGAAGGGCAGAGCCTCCCATCCCTTCCTTCCCTTCCCCAGACGCAGTGTCACAGCGCCCAGCTGAGCCACTGAGAAGTAGCGGTCTTTTCACAAGGCAGCAGGGGTAAGGCCGCCCTAGAGCTCTGTCCAAAGCTAGGAGCGGGCTCCTCGGGGATCCTGGGGGCTTGGTCCCAACACCACAGGTAGATAAATGAAGAAGCGGCTAAGTGAGTAAAGGCTCAGAGATGAGAAGAATCCCTCTTCCAAGGCAGTGGGACAGACAGCCAAGGCACTAAATGGTTTGGCACCTGGGAGCTTCAAGTAAAGTTGAGCGTATGACCCACTGAAGGCCAGGGTGCCCCCAGACTGAGGTGTGCATCCCCCAGCACAGAGGGCCCAGAGAGGCCAGGGCCCTGTGTCCTCAGGGTCCTAATCCAGACCTACATCCCCCTTCATCTCAGACTGCACAGCATGACAGGAAGCAGACCAACTGCTCCGTCACGGTGAGCAGCGGACTGCCTTCCTGGCAGGTACCTGTCCGTGCTGCTGGCCCCATTCCTGGGAACGGCCACCAGGACATGCAGCACAGCCTCCCGCATGGCTTGGGGTGGCAAAGCTCTAGTTGAGGACTAGGGTTGACTTTATTGACACAGCAAAACAGATTTGGAGACAAACTGAATCCAGAAAAAAGGAATCAAACTGGATGGTGCACTGAGCCTGAGAGGGAGGCTCAGTGTGACTGGACAGGACTGGAGTCACAGTTACCTGCGTGGCTCGGATGGGCTCAAGAGCCACATGGTGAGAAGGCTCTCCAGAGGGTGTCAGATGATGACAGCCACGGGGAGTGACAAAGGCCGTGGGCTACAATGCACTAGGACAGTCACCACTGACATGACAACCTCTGGTTCTTCTGCGGCTAGAAACTGAGGCTCCGGACTCTACCACCAGACCTCCACTACCTCCTCCGGCTCCCCCGTCCCTCCACCCCTCCTAGCAGGTCAGGAAGCTGCCTCCTCCACACGGGAAGCTCCCATGGAGAGGAAGCTCTCCAGATAGCTGGAAGTCTCCACCCCAAATCCCCAAATGTTTTCCTCCTAAGGCTCCAATTTAGGGACCCATGCTTCAGAATACTTTTAAGCAAGGTTTTCTTTTCCCCAGCCCCCGCCCCCCAACCTGGCAGTCACCATATTCACATGGTGATGTTGTGATTAAGTCTATCGCCCGGCCCTGTGGTGACTTGAGAATCCCTGGTGAAAGGTACATGCCACTGCGAACCCACAGGTCGCGGGCAATAAAAGCTACTGTCCCTCACATGGCCAGAGCTCTTTTGCCACCCATGAGCAGCTGCCAGCGGTCATTTAGCAGATGTCCCCAATCAAAGCCCAGACTGCAAGGGTCCGCTCTGTGTTCTGTAAGACAGGAGAATGTCCAAGGACTCTGATCAGTTACTTCCCTGGGAGGCCAGAGGATATTGGAGCAGGCCCGGTTCCACTCCCTCCCCCAGTTCCTTCCTAAAAGCCTGGCCAGGGAAGCAGAGGCAGAGAGGTGGAGTGAGGAGGGAGCCACAGAGCTGTCTACGCAGGCAGACACGCGCAGCAGGCAGGGAGGGATGCAGAAGACGCGCTCTCCTCGGTGGGCCTCTTCCCTGAGTTTGAATTTTGAGTTGAGATCTTACCTAAATTTCAACTCAAAAAAAGACAAGAGTGTCCCTCATCAACACATCAAGCACCAACTGCAAGGAGGTGCCATGGGACGGGAGGCAATCGGAGGTTTCCAACCCATGGTCATCGGCTCCACAGGTGCCGAGAGCAAGGGACATCCGAGTTGTCCTCCACTCCCCAGACACCTCACCAGGGCCCCTCAATGTCACTCTTGCGCCAGGCCCTGAACACTCAAATCACAGGCCCTGCAAAATACTTACGGCAAATAGCTTTACAGTATTTGTACATTTACACAAAAATAGATCCTTTTATATATATCTATATATATCTATATATAATATGTATTTATAACTGGTTACACGTTGGATTCATAATTAGGCATCACCAGTAGTAGTTGGCACAGTTTGTCACTTAAGGTCAAGATCAAGTTTTGTTTGATTCCGCCGTTCCATAGTACAAAAAGGAATAAAGGAAAAAAAAAAAAAAAAAAAAAAACCAAAGGCATGTCATCTCCGCAGTGTCTTAAATACAGCAACGTCCTAGGAAACGGTATGTACAGGTGCTCCTCGGGGCCGGCGGGTCAATGCGGCCGGCTGCTGGACTCCGACGTCTGCCTCTTGCGCGACGGCGTGTAGCCGTTCAGACAGCCGTTGGTCTGCCGCTTGGACAGCCCTCCGTTGAGGATGTCCTGGATGTGCTGCACGATGAGGTTGATGGCCACTGC
This sequence comes from Erethizon dorsatum, assembly GCA_028451465.1. Lineage (NCBI taxonomy): Eukaryota > Metazoa > Chordata > Mammalia > Rodentia > Erethizontidae > Erethizon > Erethizon dorsatum. The sequence goes on from CM051834.1 coordinate 85,556,828, forward strand.
GGGGCAGAGAGCAACAGGTGAGGGTGGGGAAGAGGAGGGAGGGCAAGGGACACGTGCAGAGCAATGGGGGGAGGGTCTGTCTCCATGGACGGGCACCCAGGACCCAGGCAAAGGCCACTCAAGGACAAGTCACTTGGGGCTGGTGATATAGCTCAACGGCATAAGCGCCTGCCTGGCAAGCACAAGGTCCTGAGTTTGACTCCCGGTACCCGCATATTAAAAAAAAAAAAAAAAAAAAAAACGGTCAAAAACACTTGACCCCCTGGGCCTCCGACCGGGCCAAGGCGAAACCTACAGCTTCTGTCCCCACGCAGTGTAACCCCTCAAAGACGTGGGGCAGAGCTGTCTTGCATTAGCAGCAGAAATAAACTAGACATTTCAACCACCCAGTCATTCTTAACATTACCAAGAATGGAATAAAGGCCAAAGGCTCTGAGACGGGACACAGGAAGACGCCATACCATGTCTGTCCGGAATGCACAGGCTGAATCCAGCCAAGGGAAACAGGATGAAACCAAATGGAGGGCCAGGCCACCAAAAAGCAGACTGGACACTTAAAACACCGATGCCATGAAAACCGGGGACAGGCGGTGGGATAGGCCCAGGTTAAAGGAAAATATATCGATGGCATCAATAGAATTTGATGGCTGCACTGTGGTTTTGTTGGTTGGGTTGGGTTTGGTTTTTTTTGAGCCAGGGTCTGGCTAAGTATTTCATGCTGGGCTTGAACTCACACATACCCCAACCTGGCCTGGAACTGACAGTGATCCCTCTTGCCTCAGCCTCCCAAGTGCTGGGATTACAGGCGTGTGCCACCCAGCTGCACTGTGGTTTCGAATGAGACTTTCCTCATTCTTTTAAAAATATACAATGAAATATTAATCACTGTAATGAACCTCCAAACAGCTCAACAAATAAACATACTTTTTTGTTTCTTTCTACACTGGGGATTGAACCTAGCAAGGGCCTTTGCACTAAGCTACATTTCCAGCCCTTTTTATTTTTAATCTTCAGACAGGGCTTCACTAAGTTGCTACGTTGCCCAAGCTGGGCTCAAACTTTCGCTCCTCCTGCTTCAGCCTCCCGGAGCATGTGCACCACCACTCCTGGGCGAAATACACTTTTTATATAAGGAAAAAATAAAACAAATTATAGAGAGAATGTGAAGACATACTGTGACAGTGTTAATCTGCCAGGTAGTGACAGTCCCACTTCCTAGACAAGCCAAGTCGCATAACGAAATACAGTATTACAACCAACCAGCTCCTTTCCAAAAGGAGGGGTGTGATGGCAGATAGTCCTAAATTAGAGTAAGCAGGAAGTGTACTTTGGCTGGAAGGTGGTCTCAGACCCAACTACCCAAGTGTCACCACTCAGTGGTGACAACAAAGGGCAGCCAAGCGCCCTTCACAGGGGTTGTGGGAGAGCACATGTTCCCACCTGTCCCCGCACACCTCTGTGCACATGCCGAGGGGCCTGTCCCCAAGGGCAGCCACATGGACAGAAGTGCCCTACTGGCCCACAGTCACAGGCCGCAGAGCCCAGCTACGTCACCACGACCTGCCTTAAACTTCGATGGACACAAGGCAGAAGTTACCTCCCCCAGGAGACTCACCGAGATTATCCGCACCTCTGGGAATGATCACGTCTGCATACTTCTTTGTCTATGGAGAAAGACATGTACAGTGAACGAGTGTGGGAATTCAGAGACACCCGACCCTGACCTGCGCCCAGGGAAAGTGGGAGAGGCCGGCCTGCCTCTGACGCAGCTTGAGACAGCTACAACCCCACAGACTGGCATGTGGCAAGGAGGGCCACCTAAGGAAGAGCCCTGTCCCACTGAGAGCTTAAGGGGAGAGGCAGGCAGGGAAGGAGGCCAGAGCAATAAGGAATGGGGGCTCTTATGCGGTCCCAACTGATAGGTGAATTGAAACCAACTTTTAATTAGCCGTCCTATGTTTTTATACATTTGCATCCTGATTATAATAAAACAGCTTTTTCTTAAGGTTTTGGGGCATCTTTTTGTTTGCAGTGTTGGAAACCAAAGCCAGGGCCTCGCACACACCAGGTAAGTGGCTCTACCACTGAACTTTATTCCCATCTTTGAGCTCCTATAGCTTAACCTCATTTTTTCACTCATCACCAGAACAGAGACTATGATCTTCAACCCAAATACCATAAGTGTTTCCAATGCCAGGAGAAATATAAATTGGAAAACCACAAACTTAGACAGGTGTCCTCTTGTGTGTCTTTAGGTACTCTGGAGGCTGAGGCAGGAGGATTGCAAATTTAAGGCCAATCTAGGAAAACTTGTGAGAGCCTGTCTCAAAATAAAAAGGGCTGGGAATGCAGTTCATTGGTAGAGCGCCTGCCTGGCATGCATGAGGTCCTCCTGGGTTTAACCCCCAGTACCACCAAAACACAAACAACAACAAAAAACTACTTAAACAGAGCGTTAGTTTAGCCTGGACTTTTTAGACTGTAAAAGGTGACAATACTCACTCCTAGCCCCAGGTTAAAGATTTTTAAAAAGTAATCCACATTGGATTATTTTTAAAAAGTAATCCACTGGGGGCATACATAGACATTCTTCTTTGGTGTGTATTTTATGTGTTTTATTTTAATTTAATGAGATGATGCTGGGGGCCATTCCTTAGAAGTGTGTCCTGGCATTTAACCCAAGCGACCAGGCTGATGTCTCCCTGTGTGGACAGCCCGGCCAGGACTGCACACATCCGACTACATCAGGCCTGGCCCCAACCTTAACTCTGTGGACATTTATCAGGGACAAGCGCCTGGCTTACAGAGGAGAAAGCCTGAATCCTGGGGACAAGGAGCTGCATGGTGGCAAGAGGCAGAGACCACCCAGGAAACATCTGTCCAGAACCTTCTGCTCCCTTCCAACTGCATGAGATGGCAGAAGACGGGCAGGAGAGAAGATGAAATCCAATGTGAACCCACCCTATGTTCTTAGCATTAAGGGGAAAAGAGAAGGAAGCTCCTCAGATAGCTCAGTGGATGGAAAGAATTTTGCAGCCCATCAGCCTCCAGCGGCCTCTTCCCAGAAGCCCCAACCAGGGGCGGACTCGGGGTGAGATTACTCAGGCTGACTCAGAAAGTCCACCTGCCCCAATCAGAAACAAAAGTCAAGTGTGGCTTCACATAAAGCCTACTAACAGCCTGAAACACAGCCAGCTTGGAACGTATTTTTCCAAGAGAGGAAGAAGAAAGACATCATTATTGGTAGGACAGAGGAATTCCCACAGCCAGGAATTCCCATAACCCATTTTCAAGGTCTTCCCAGATTCCAGTCTTCCCAAACGATCTTATCCAAAACCAGGTTTTAAGTCCCAACTACCCCTCTCTGTCTGTGTGTCACTCAAATCTTAATAATAAATATAAGGTATGATCTAAAAACATGGTGAATGTTTAATTCTTTTTTAAATTAGTAACAGTATAAGATACATTGCCATTTATCCCATCATTCTTGCCACTTTCTGAAGCAGTTCTGGAAGTCCTCTTGTGTGTCTTTAGTTGTGCTGTCATGGCTGCCTTAATACACTTAATCAAATCAAAACATTTCTGGGGCTGGTGAGATAGCTCAGCGGCCTAAGTGCCTGCCTGGCAAGCACGAGGTCCTGAGTTCGACTCCAGGTACCCACATAAAGGAAAAAAGAGGCTGGTGATATCGCTCAGTGGCACAAGTGCCTGCTGGCAAGCGCGAGGTCCTGAGTTTGACTCCCGGTGCCCGCATTAAAAAAAAAAAACCCACTAACAAACAAACAAAAAACATTTCTGTTTCCTGGTCATTTTGATTTTGGGGAAGAGCCAGAATTCATGCGGTGCCAGACCCTGTGAGTAGGGTAGGTGAGGACACACAGTGATTTTTTTCAAGAGTGCCTTTCCGTTGACGGCACCCGGCAGCAGCATTCACCATTCTTTTCATTACAACTTAGAAAGACACTTACAAAAGAGGACTTTCAGAACTACCTCAGAAAGTGGCAAGAACAAAGCCAGGCATGGTGGCACACACCTATAATCCCAGCAGTCAGGAGGCTGAGGCAGGAGGATCACTCCAAGCTCAAGACCAGCCTGGGCTACATGATGAGTTCAAGGCCAGCCTGAACTGCATAGTGAGACCCTGTCAAGAAAGACGGACGGACGGACAGATGGACGGAAGGAAGGAAAGAAAAAAAAAAAAAAGAAAGACAGGCAAGAACAATAGTGAGGGGGAGCATTCTGAGAGGAATTAATGGCTATGTGTTTCCTACTGTAACAAAAAATTTTTAAACATTCACTGTACATTTCGGTCATATTAAAGAAGAATTTAATTAAAGAGTCAGCCCATGGTTTGGCCAAGTGAGGAAGGCATAACTCCAGAGCTGACCATTTCCCTTTCAAAGCCAAGGCTGTGCCCATGTCTTCTACCACAGCCCCGGCGTGTTCCTGTCCTTCCCAGGACACAGCGGGTGTCTCCTGAGCTGAGGGCTGGCCCTTCCTGCTCTGCCAGCATCGCCCGGGGCATCCCCAGCTGCGGCCACTAAGTCTACCCTGTGAAGGAGGTAAGGACGCTCTTCCGAGTGGAGCACAGCACTTCGGAAGCAGGGGTCACTAGGGAAGGGTCCACCAGGGGGCAGCATCTCCCCACACCCCACTGCACCTTCCAGCACCTCCCGAGGCCCTGCTGGGCTGAGGCCTCTCATAGCTACAGTGACCCCTCACTCCATATGGTAACATGCAGAATCTGCTGGGAGTCATAAGCCGGCAGGAGGACTGGCCCAACCCAACAGGGCCCTGGGGGGAAGAAGGCAGGAGAGAGCTCCCCCGAGATGAGACTGGGCCCCGGGCTGCTCTCTTCCTGAGCTTCAGGACAGGGGTCGGAAAGGAGTGAGGTTCAAGAATCAGGGTGCTCCAGCAAGTTAAATTTCCTGCTCTGTACTCAGCAGAAACAAACCAAGAACACAACTCACGGGCAAGCAGAACTCCTCAAAGGCAGGCTTGACGAATGTGATGTACTGCGATAAAATCTGCTCCAGGTCCCGCCCTCTTTCGCTGATGTCCCTTAATACTGGAAGAGAAAGACAAGCAAGAAAATGCTGCAGTTGCCAGCAGCACACATCCGCCCTTCCCTCAGCAGCCAGGCTCCTGGATACTCCAGATGAATCACACACTGGACTCTTCCGAGGCTTTACCGAAAGCCAGTAGCAGTGGCTTAGGAAAAAAAAAATGTTTTTTGTTTTTTTTTTTTTGTGCAGGGTAGGGTGGGACCCCAACCAGGGTCTTGCTCTATAGTCCAAGTCAGGTGAACTCACTATGTGTGTAGCCCAGTTTGGCCTCAAACTTGAGATCTTCCTGCCTCAGCCTCCCAAGTGCTGGAATTACAGGCCTGCGCCACATCACAAATTACATTTTTAAGTTGTACTACTGTCAAATTCTGCTTCAAAATGGTCTCTCAAACAAAAAGCTCTCTGAGGCCAACAGCCTTCTTGTTTCAAGCACATTTAACAAAATTTCAGTGTGAACCAAAAAATAAATAAATACATAAAAAAAATCAGGACAGCCTTAGAGGCTCATTACGAGAGCAGTGTGGGCCTCCTCACTTAGTGAGAACCACAAACCAGGAAATGGGGTGCTGGGGCCATGAAGGAGCCAATAGGAGCCAGATTCACCATATTCCATCTTCTCCTGATCAGTTTTATTCAGGGAATTTCACCAAACGCTTTTTTGTGTGGCACTGGGGATTGACCCTGCCGGCGCCCCACACTGAGCTGCACCACCAGACCTCTTTTCTTCTTTTTTATTTTAAGACAAGGTCTAAGCTGCTGAATTGCCCAAGCTGGAACTTGTAACCCTTCGGCCTCAGTTGCCGTAAGCGGTGAGCTTGGGGGCAGAGTCTCTTCACCAACACCATTCCTCTTCGTTGTTGTCCCTTTAAATCTTATTCCTGAGCTGCTTTGTCTGTCACTCCTGTTCCCAAAGGCCACATCCCGCTACAATCACTTGCAATGGCCCAACAACTCCTCCTCAGCCATCTCTCAGGTAAAAGACTCGAGTCTCAGGTGTGGGATAAAATGCACAGGAGCCCCTGTGAATGCACTTCAGGAAAGCCTCATCTCTAAACAATCGTGTACAAATACACACACGCGCGGACTGGGAAGGAGAAAGTGTGCCATGGTTACGATCCACGCACATGGGACATCTGCAAGATCAGAGGGCTGGAAAACCGTCAGGAAGCCACGCTCCAACACCACCACCACCTGGCTTCCATACCGGCTCCTGGATTTCCAAAGTGGTTTTCCACACAAGCATGGTGATAAATGCCTGGTGGGTCCCTATGTGTCGGGACCTGCCTCACCCCCTCTGGGACGGCCGCTCAGCCTGGGTCCCCGCAGCTGTGGCTCCCCCACAGGAAATGGCTTTCCAGGCATTGCAACATGGCCCTGCTCCTCTTGCCCCACAGTCTGTAAGTAAAATGGGGGATGTGGCCAGGCCAGAGCCCCGAGGGGCGGCCACGCGGCTCACCCCATGTTCCCTGAGAGCTTGGCACACATAGCTAACGACTTCAAGCAGCCAAAACACACAGCCAGTGCAGCCTCCTGTTCTTCACACATCTCCAGATAAACCCAGGGAAAGAAGAAACCAGACCAAAAGGCTATCAGAGCTGAGAGAGCAGGCACACACAGTCCCATGAAGCTCCTACTCCCCTGCCGGAGCCGGTTCCACAAGGAGTGCTTTCCACCCCACTGCGGGTGGCGCTGGCTCTGGGGAGACTCTGTCACTTTCCAGCAGTGCTCATAGCCAGAATCCCCTCCTCACATGACACTCCGGCTGCTGGCGCCCCAGGCTTCTGGCTCCCTGGTCTTGCAGACCTGGAGAAGCAATAGGTAGTGCAGAAAGCAGGGCATGTGTGACAGTCATAGCAAAGCCACTCTGTGGCCCAAATGCTGCTACTTGCTCTTCCAGTTAGTGGGCATGGGTCTGGGGCAAAACTGACCTGGCTTAGACTCCTGAGCCCAGTGACTGCTATCCCTATGGCCTTGGACAATTGCTTATCCTCTCTACATTTCGATTCCCTCTGCTCTAACACAGAGGCAGTGAAGACGCCTTCCTATAAACTACTGTTTAAGAGGAACCCGAGCTCCCCAGCACGGCAGGTGGCCCACATTCCTGTTCCATGGGCCTGCACTACTCTGAGGACCCTGGCAGGACCCAAAGAGGACAGGTATCCCCTGAGAGGGCAGATCAGCATGGTAGGGGAGGACCCCAAACTCAGGCACACTGCCAGCCAGACCCAGTGAGAAGGAGCTGCCAGAGGACAAGGGACGCAAACACAGGCAAAGACACAGTGCAGGGGACCAACAGGGAAGAGAAGAGTCATGCCACAGGAACAGGTCAGAACATCGCCTAGACACCAGGAACATGCAGTCAGAGGGCAGTGCCCAATCCGCTTCCCGAGGGATCACCTTAAACAGACAGTGGCCCTCCCTGAACCAAGGACAGCCTGGGACAGGTCCTCAGGCGCAGACAGCAGACAGAGCCAAGCCAAGGTCTTGGCACAAACCGGAAGCTTCAGGGACCCGACACCAGCCCCACCCTCACTCTGACCCCAGCACCCCTGGCAGGCCAGCACAGGCCCTTTGGGAGTATACAGTAAAGGTCAGGAAGCTACATGCCTACGCATGCGTAGTACCAGGAGTGCTCTTTGTGGTCCACTAAAGTGAAGAACAAATTTAGAAGGATCCACAATAAGGACAATTCCTCAATACTTTACCCCGTAGGAAAAGACTAAATATCACTAAGGCCCACTGCAGCCCAAGCGCAACATGAGCGAGCCACAGAGCAATGCAGGGGGTGCTGCACCCCTAAATGCCCATCCTCTTCTTGTCTGTCCCTGTATTCCAGGGTTAGGAGCACTCAGAGAGGGAAGACGCTGAAACCAAGCCCTGAAGGACAAGGGGTTCCAGTGGGAAGAAGCTGTGTCTCCGCACGGCCACATTACTCCCCTGAGGGTCAGCCTAGAATGTGAGGGTCACATTCCTTTGGGGTGTGGCAGACAGATGGCAAAACCCTGGCACTCACTCGAGTCTCCAGGAACATGCTCAATCAAGCCCCACGGCTGCTCCTGACTACCCACCCTGCTCACCCCCAGCACTCCCACGCCACCAAGCTCATGCCACGCGTGGTTTCTGTTGTATGTGGAGAGAGCGAATTTATACAAATAGCATGCGGGAAAGTCCTATAAGTGACTCAACAGCAGGCAATTCACAAAAGCAGATATGAGCCAAGAAAGCAGGGACCTGCCTGGGCAGCATAAGGACAGGGTTGGAACCACCCCCAAGAAACCCCTAGATGGCGGGTGGTTTCCCATCACCTCAAGGGTCTCTCCCATTTCACGTAAGGAGCCCAGACCAAGCAAGGGAGGGACAATGCTCTGTTTAACCCATACCATGATGACCTGTTTCAACTAGATGCCATGATTCACTTGGTGCTCAGGGACTTTGCTCCTACCCCAAACATGGCTCTTATTTCCCAGGCATCTTTGCAGCCTTTCCTGCGAGGCTTTCCTCAAGCATCGTCACGTCCCCGGGACTGAGTCCCACTAGCGCTGGCATCAGTCCTGGTGGCACCAGCTCCTGAGGACTTGACCAGACCAGCCCTACTCTGAGGCACCATCCGGGCCCACTGTGGCCTCAGAGAAAGAGACACCAGCCTCCCAAGCAGACGCAGATTTCTGATCTACCACACAGGGATTTGTCAACTAACGTGCCACCAGGCATTATCCCTTTGATGCCTTTAATCTTTGAAACTCTTCTGGGAGTATAAACAGTTAGGTGATCATCCAATAGGAAAATGAGGTACGAAGAGGTTAAAACAGTTTCTTCCAAGGCTGTACATCTAAAACTGAGGTCCCAGTCCCATTCACCTGACTCCAAAATTTATTTTTCTCAAAGCACCATGCTGCCTCCCTCATTTGGCAACTAACAGACACCAAACAATCAAACAGGATAGGACTGGGGCTTTGTGGATAAGGGGACAAGCCACGTTCTGGGGTAGACACTTGATGGGGAGTAGGGGTGTCAGGCTCAGGCTTCAATCATCTACTGAAAGAGACCAGGCAGCTCTACTGAGCCACAGTCACAGCGTTAAAAGCAGGCCTGCCTCATGGTCTCCAATAGAGACCCCAGCCCAGGGTGACCAACTCAAGAGCCACCAAGTCACAAAGTTGGCTGGAGGGTGGGGGGGTGTGGAGGCTAAAATCCAGGCCACCCATGCCTGTTCTTTCTTCCATCACATGGTCCTCCTGTGTCCTCCCCTCCTGGAGGGAAAGTGGCTCCATCTGACTCGCAGGGCAAAACCTAGGCATGTGTCCGTCTCTGCGTTCTACTGGGCCCTTTAACCGCTCCTGCAATGACGTCACCAAGTCAGACCCCAACCGATGGCGCGTCTGCACTTTCAGTGGCAGGTATGGGCTGGGAGGCACAGGTCCACACGCATGGAGGACTGCGGGGGATCCCACTGTGGAACAGGTGAAGAAGCAGGGGCAGGGCAGCTGCCCAGCACACAGGGATAGGAGCTTCTATCTCCAGATATCCCATGGTTGGTTCCAAAAATTAAGGGATCTTGCTTTGATGCCTTGGGGAAAAATCATGAGGAACTGAGCATGTAAGTAAACTTTTCCCAGTGAAACCAGACCTTCCAGTTCTTGTTTCATCTCAGTGACCTCACAAGCCTTTCCTTATCCAAAACAGTTAAGTGACTAATTCCTTCTCAAATGTCATCAAATATTTGGGCAGCAGGATATCCTGGAACTGGGCTAACACAGCCAGGCTGGGCCACGTAGCCACCCGGCTGCCTAGGGAAGGCCCAGGCTTCGGACTCAGGGAGCCCAGGAGTCTGTCATGGGCTTCCTGCTCCCCTGCCCCTGAGGAGACACTAACAGGGCTACCAGCAGCTTCCAGAACACACCTCTCCGGGACAGCCGAGTGTCTGCATCTGTATCCACGAAGAGCTTCATCTGGAACAGGTCTCGGACCTCCTGGGAATAGAAGGCCAGGATCCCTTCGAAGAGCACCACGTCCGCAGGGTAGACAGTGACTGTCTCCTCTTTCCTGAAAAGCACAGAGCAGAGCATGGGCCAGGTCCACAGGATGAGCAAGGCAGAGGCCAGCAAGAGGTAGCCCATCTGTGGGGCCAGCGTGGGGCAGAAAGGGCTAACAGCCTCCTAGAGCCTCTGCCACCACCGCAGGGCCAGACTGCAGTGAGCACAGCTGGGACAAAGGTCTCAGCTCTCTGAGCTTTTGCTATTGAGTAGAAACAGAGCGCAGACGTCCTGGTCCTTGGAATAAAACAATCTGCTGCAGAATAGAGAATAGAGACAGACAAAAATAGAAATGTACAGTCACAGTTTTCTCTCACATCCCAACCCCTCCCCCAGACCTGAGGCCAGGGAAAGGATGGCGGGGGGGAAAGGAAAGTTTTAGAAAGGAGGCAATGGAAGAGAAAGCATATGCATGTAAGAGGCCAATCCTGGGCTCTGTCTGCGTGGCTCCTTCACAGCCAGCACATAGCTGGGGACAAGACCTAGCTCCTAGGGCTCCACGTTCTTAAGGACAAAGCAGAAACATTTCCTCATCTCCCCTCCACACAGGGCCAGGAAGTCCACAGCAGAGACCAAGGTGAACATGACTTTTTGAAAGCTGGATGAGTGAAACCTTGCAAAGGGATCAAGGACGGGTGTCTCACAGACAGGGCCTGTTTGGATCCACCTGAGTTCCACTGTCCCTGTATCCCTTGGATCCCGTCCTGCAACCTCTTACAGTCCCCTACTAACCTCTCACCCCAAATTCAGTGCCAAAGCAGTAAGCATCACCACTGCGAGGTGTATGCTCAGCCTCACTTGCAGCAGACCTCACGTTTGTGAACAAAACAAAATGAAACAGAGCTTCCTGCCCACGAACACTGCCTGGCTCCTCGTTAGCTCAGACCCTTGGGCTCGTGGTTGAGTCCTACGCCCAGTACCACTGGGGCAGAACGCAGAGCATTCATGACAGCACAGCAAAGGGACCTGGCCGGGATGATCAGGAGTGTCTGAAACCATGGGTAGCTTAGAGGCACATCAAAATCATCTGAGGGCCTCTGAAAATATTTATACCTGCACCCTACACCTCGCCCTCACCTTGATTTAAAGCCTCCAGGGCAGCACTAGAGCTTCAGGTTGTTTGCAAGCTCCCCAGGTATTTCTACTACATAGCCAGAGTTGAGAAAAACATTAACTGAATGCCCACTGTGTTTAGGGTTAGGGTGTGGAGAGAAGGAAGGAGCCATGAGTAAGTGAAATCATGAGCCTCTCTAGGCAACTGCTGTACACCAAGGGAAGGAGAGGATGCATTTATGGGATTCCTAGGGGCTGATCTGGAAAACATCAACAGAGAGGACATCGCCTATGCTAGGTTTACGAACAATGTGACATGCTTATCGGGACGCCTGGCAAATGCTAAAAATGAATAAGTGCTTTTCCAGGAAGCCTTTGCTGTTGGTATCCTAAGAAGCTGGAATTATTCATTCCCCTCGTCCACATGTAGATCTAGGTGGGGAAAATATTCAAAACAACTTAGACCTGAAAAAAACAACATTTATTGAGCAACTAACTGCTAGCCCAGAAAGCAGTCATACTTAGTATAACACACCACTTAGGAGTTTAGAGTCATTGGGAAGTCCATGAAAGAAATGTAGAGTTCAAGAGTATGAGATCATTTGAGATAACCTAAGACAACAATAAGGAAGGAGAAGACCAGAGAAGGGCATGTGAGCAGCTAGGTGTGTTAGTGTCATCCAACAGACTTCTGTATGTTACCAAATGCCCCTGGGTGGGCTGGGATCAGTTAACACCAAACAGCTGGTCACCTTGGAAGTGGCCCTTGAGAGTTGCTATAGTCTAGGGTGGTCAGGACGCTTCTCAGAAAAGAGGAGCTGTGGCCACTGAAGAAAAAAGTTTCAAAAATACAAAGTATGAGACACATCAAGCAAAAACATGCCTCTATTGCTAATTCTACCAGGGTTCATGGTTATTGTTAATATGTGAACTTGACGGATCTCGTACTGCAGAAGGTGTTCGACTTCCTCCCACCTCCACTCCTCCATCCTGCAGTGGTCAGACTCTAACTCCTTCCTGTCAACCACCCTCCCTTCCACCATGTGGGCTCTTCCAAAGGTTTGGTCCTATACGGCACTGTTGGTTCTCTCTGCTCCTGCACCAGAATGATCTTTCCACTGCTACATCAGAGCCAACTGTGGCTCCCTATCGCCAACATGTTCGTGCTGCTGGCCCTGACGTCCACAGTCCTGCATGATCTGAGCCTGCCCATCTCCCCACTTTCTGCCTCTCACTACACACAATGACCCCCATCCCACTACACCGGGCCCACTGCAGGTCCCCATGCTTGTCCATGCTTATCCCCGAAATCCCACCCTATCTAATCACCTGGGAAATCCCTTTCCCTAACAACCTATCCTTTCCAACTGACAGCTTAGACATCGTCTCCTCTGTACACCCTGCCTGCAGCGCCCCAGTGCTTCCTCCCTCCTTTGTCCTAAAAGGGTCTTGCCTTAGTTGTCACACCACACTGTAAGTCGTTCCCTGAGTCGGGAGGTGTTGGGCTGGAGTGTCTCACGTACTCTCAACACCACCGACAACCTCCCTCTCAAGCAGGACTACAATTTGCAGGATTCCAGCCCTCATGTGGCTCCAGGTTACTTTGCCAATGAAGACTTAGAAGTTGATGGCAAAGTGAAATCCACACTGCTTAGGAGAGGCTAACAGTGAGACAAAGCCACTTTGCAAACACTCCACGAGCACCCACTTTGAGCCAGGGGCCCAGAGGTGGTGGTCTCTTGCACCTCTCCATGAACCCCAGATTCTGCTCCAGTGGGCAGGCTGGAGACCACAGGGAACATCTTTGTCTTATTCCCTGGCTGCCACATTCCAGGTCAGCACTCTCCCCAGCCCCCAACATCCAGGTGAGCTCCAATTCCTACACTAAACCCCTTTATTCCTGCTCAATATGGCATCTTGGTCCCTAGATCTGCGGTCACCTCAATCTCTGCACCTCCCCTACAGCAGACTCTGACCTCATGCGCGCTTCAGGAGACACCAGTGAGGGACAAGCGGAGTAGCAAAGCAGTCCTCTCTGCATCATGAGGTGTCCTCCCTCGCTCCTCCTCCTCCTCCCCCCCAGCCAGACCCTCACCACTCCCTCCCATTCTGGCTCATAAGCAAGAGGCAGGCCATGTGCACAACACGTCAGGGACTTCCTGAGACGTGTGGTTCAGGAGACAGAGATGTTCTGTAACTCCAGAAGCATCTGGTAAAACACAGACATATGAGGCCTGATTTCCTATTAAAAAAAAAAAAAAAAAAAAAATCAGCTCAAGAGAGAATGGGATAAAAAGAGACAGACAGACAGAGAAAAGAGCCAGGAAGGAAGAATGAAAAGCAGATTTAAGAAACTCTCACAACAGGGCCGGTGAGATGGCTCAGCGGCTTAAGCGCCTGCCTGGCAAGCGCGAGGGCCTGAGTTTGACTCCCGGATCCCACATACGAAAAAGGGGCCGGTGATATCGCTCAGCGGCACGGGCGCCTGCTGGCGCACGAGGTCCTGAGGTTGACCCCCCAGTACCCACAAAAAAAAAAAAAAAAAGAAAAGAAACTCTCACAACAGTCCACAGGTAAAAACACCGATTGGTTCACAAGGCCCTGGGTTCAATCCCCAGCACGCATGTGCACGCACGCACAAACACACACACACACACACACACACAAAACACCCGACTGGGCCACTATGAGCCCAGAATAAGAAAGGAACCATGGTTGTATAATGTGCCACTTAGGAGCTGAGCATGTGCCTGGAAAGTCCTGAGGGATTTCATATTAAAACCAGGACAGAGTGAGCAGGGAGCTCTGCAGGGCCCTGACCAGGAGAACTGAAAGCTCCGGGGGGGAGGGGGGTGAGCTACAAGTCCAGCCATTGCTCTATTCCCAATCAGGGTCATTAAAATAAAGGCTTTCCTGGAGAGGACCGTGTCTTGAGACGCTTTCTGGAGCTTTCGGTTAATTCTGAGAGCGGCACCTATGACCTCAAATCCCCACAGCTCTCTCCACAGTCCAATCCCAAGTAAGCCAGGACAGCAAAAAGAACAGTTTTCCTTGTTCTTTTTCCTACTCTTCCTCTGCCTTGCCCTTTACATCTTGTTCCAGGAACAACGGCTCAGGGATGTGCGTCAGAACCAACGTGCCGGGTCTAGGGATGTAGGCTCAGGGGTGCAGCACTTACCTAGAGTGGACAAAAGCCCTAGCGCTATAAATGTGTTGCCCCTCACCCAAGCTCCATTATGAATCCATCCTTCAGAGAGAATGAAACATAACGACCACAGCATTCCAGGAAACACCACACGAATTCCCCACCGTGCAGCCCCCAGCACATGCTGCTACACGGCCCCTCCAGGGCAGCTTTGGTGGCACCGCCAGGGGCGAGACAGGGTTCTAAAGTACAGAAGATGGGTAAAGAGGTCTGAGTGAAGACCAGGGATGCGCTGGGTCGCACCACGCAGCGATCCCTAGCCCACAATAGCTCACTTACCGTGAATGGGAGACAAAGTCGTACACAGGGATTTGGACTGTTTTCCCTTCGGTGATTTCTTTCAGTGTTTTCAAGATGAGTTCATTGTCAAAGGCATCTGAAGAAAATCAAATTGTTAAAAGGTTTCTTAAACTCATTTCTTCTATAATCATGATTCCATTTCCTACAATGCGTACCACACCCCAGAGAGCCATAAGACCCCATGTTATAGTTTAGGCCTAAAATGCCCCCCAAAAGTCTCATGTCCAGAGTGGGGCCCAGGTGGAAAGGGCAGGTCACTGGGGGGATAACTTGGAGGAGTATATCGTTGTCCTGGCCCCTGCCTTCTCTCTGCCTCCTGGCTGACGTACTGTGAGCAGCGCTCCTCCACTGGGCTCTCCCACCATGCAATTTCTTCTGCCTTGGAGCTGGCCAACCACAGACTCAACCCACTGAATTGTGAGCCAAAATAAACCTCTTGTCCTTTAAGTTATGGGTGTTGGGTATTTTGTCCCAACAGGAAAGTGACTAATACACCACCCCAAAACTGACTTCTACCCACAGCAGAATAATATGAAAGCTCCCTGGATCTATGAATGAGCTCTGGCAAACTGATTTCCTTTTTCTTCCTCTGATAGGCCATTCTCAGCCTGGACATCTCTTTTTCCTCTGACTCCAGCTGCTGTCCTGGGATCGGCACATGTGCACACTGGTGCACGCATGACTAGAGGAGGACCGTAGGACCACAGGCCCCGTGCCATGAAGGCTGGATTCCAAAGTCATTAGGAACCCACAGCAACGGAAGGAGCAGCCTTCCGAGCGGCACTGTCAGCAAGGCTCCTTCAGGCAGCCACTCGGGGCCCCCATTCTCCTCTGCGCTGGCCAGGGTGTTGAGCACAGGCCGTGTGCCCTTGAGTGGGATCAGAAGGAGTGGGTGACAGAGGCTGCTATCAGGAGGCAGAAGGATTGGCCACACTCATTCGCTCCTGGGGCTGTCCCATCGAGTCCCAGGTTTACACAGTCACCCTCACTTGATACAGACTCCAGTAATTAATGAGCACAGCACCACACGAGGTGCTTCAAAGCCCTCCACCCCACCCCAAATAACCCTGCAAGGTAATGAATAGGCCTCTATTTTATAGCTAGGAAACAGACTCAGAAGAGAAACACTTCCCCATGGATGAGACAGAACTACTGCTACCCCACTCCCCCGGCCAACGCACACACCTGCAGCTCCCCAACTCACCCGGGTGGTCGAAGTTGAACTGGCCCTTCAGGGCCTTGGCCTTCTGCTCCGAAGTGAGGACGCGGTAGAAGCTGTCCTGGCTCAGGATGACCACCTGCTTCTGGTGATAGTCCACCTCGTTCTGCCCCAGAAGCTGCACAATCTTAGCACAAACGGAAGACTGCGAGGAGAGGAGCAGAAGCTGGTATATGAGAGAAGGGCAGTGTATTGGTGGGAAAAGAGCCCAGGGTCATGAAGGGGACACATACTCCCTAAGAAGGGGCTGTGGAGGTAAGAAATCAAAGGATTCTGTCTTGCACGATGGATTGAAAGGCTGAGGGAGAAGAACATGCCTGTCAAGAAGTCACAAGTGGGCCGCTGAGACAGCTCAGCGGCATAAACACCTGCCTGGCAAGCGCGAGGTCCTGAGTTTGACTCCTGGTACCCACATACGAGAAAAGGGCCGGT
The DNA here is from genome assembly GCA_028451465.1 of Erethizon dorsatum. Taxonomy (NCBI): domain Eukaryota; kingdom Metazoa; phylum Chordata; class Mammalia; order Rodentia; family Erethizontidae; genus Erethizon; species Erethizon dorsatum. The sequence goes on from CM051834.1 coordinate 85,573,136, forward strand.
GATATCGCTCAGCGGCATGGGTGCCTGCTGACGTGCAAGGTCCTGAGTTCGACCCCCAGTACCCACAAAAAAAAAAAAAAAGAAGAAGAAGAAGTAGTCACAAGTCCTTCCCTCCCTCTCCTTAGCACAAGCCAGCACTCCTGGGCAACTGCAGTCCCTAAGAGAAAGCAGTGCTAATTTATTCCACCTGCTTGTGCCCTGGCAGCAGAATGTGGAACAAGCACACTGACGCTGTGCTGACGGGCCAAGGGGTCTCCAGACCAAGGGGTGCCCAGGCATCCACCGGACATCCTTGCCCCTGCACATCTCTATCATCGGTGTGGCCAGCGAGTGCCTCTAGTTAGCAGCGAAGCCAACATGGTGGCTGCCATCCTGCCTCTGCTGGCTGCTTTTGCCAGCCAATAGCCACGGATGACTTCTGCACAAAGCATCAGGCGGCCTTTGCACAAATCTGTGCCTCCACATGTGGAGTGACACAGGACACAGACATTCCCAATACCTAAAGCAGCTTAGGGGTCTCCCGAATGAACTCAAGCCTAACACGCTCTGTTGTGCTGTTAGTGACATCTACAGCTACCCTTCTTTGTTCCCAATAATGTAGCACCTGTAAAAGGAAAAATATAAAACAGGAATTCAAAAGAATGAGGCACTAATGGGTTATATTTATCAATTAATTCTTTTTTCATTTGCTACAAAGATGAATTTAAAAATATCTGACAATCACCCTAGAAGCTGCAACTGAAGGCTTCTTGTGGAACTTGACCTAATTATAAAAAGATGAAAAATTAGTATATTTAGAGCATTCTTAGCTCAAATTTTGAAGCCTTGCTATTGAACTTAATTTGAGCAACTGGTTTTAGCAAAGGAAAGACACAGGATTCTTTTAAGTCACAATTCTTATAAAGTTGACTGGTTTGTCTGAGCATAAGAAAAACTGGCTGGTCTTGTTGCAGTAGTCCATGCAAATTAAAGTGTTTTGCACAATACCCCCCATTGTACACGGTGTGACACAAACCAAAGAAAAATTTTTGCTGAATCAGTAATATTTGGACACACTTTTTAATTGTTTGAAAATGATTTCTTTTACTTTGATGTCACTTTTGCATATTAACATGGATGAGCATCTTAAACTACTTCGTACTACTTTGGGACTGCAGACCCCACCCCCAAAACAATAAAAATAGGAAAGGTGCAAGGTGCACTGGACTTTGATTTAAAAATGAAAAGGCTTCAACAAAACCAAAGGCTCTATACAATCATAAAGTATAAATTTTTAAACATCTAATTCACTTTCCTTAACTGGCATCTGCTTCTGAGAGCTTCAAGTTATAGGAGGATAAAGTATCTCCCTTACTAGTAGATAGAATCCTTTCTGGAAGTCCAAACAAAAATGAGGAGATGCATGGATCCAGGAAAATGGACTGTACCATACAAAGCATGGTATTTTCTGTTTGCAACGTGAACAGTGACACCACCACTTCAACCACCACCACCTCTTGAAAAGCCTTAAAAAACAATCGATTCCTTTAACCCAAACACAACCTAGAAAAGAATCTGTACAGTGGCCATGAAAATAGGGTTAATAAGCACAGAGTAAGTACAATTCTAGAAAGTCAGTGCCCCCCCCACCTACACCCAGTACTGGGGATTGGACCCAGGGACTTCACTGAGCGACATCCCCAGCCCTTTATTTTTTACTTCCCCAACCCCTTATTTTTTTATTCTGAGACAGGATCTCACTAAATCACTCAGGCTGAGCTAGAAGTTGCGATCCTCCTGCCTCAGCCTCCCAGAGTGCACCACATGTCTTAGCTTGTCATAACTCTTGATCAAGGACAACATAGATTTTGTTGGTCTGTGGTTCATGTGCAAAGACCTGGCTGGTAACCCTTCCCTTCCACACACACACACCACCACCAACAGCCAACGGGCAGCATAGTAACTGATTGCTTAGTAGGTAGTGGGTCCGTGCCAAGTGCTCCTTTACACCCACTGAGAACTCACAAGTGCTCCTCTGTGAAGGAGGAAGCCCAGATAAATGACTTGCCCTGTCTACAATCATGCAGCCCTAGCCACTCTTGACTTCAACCTAAATGCAGCAAGAAGTCCAAAGATGAGAGTAAATACCAGTGCATAAACAAGGAACTAAACCTGACTTTAAGGTGATCTCCATTTCTGAAGTTATTTCCTTCCTTTATGGGTCACGTTAGAAAATAAGCCCTTAAAAACTTGTACAATTGTTTAATCCTGGAAACAGGTAGGTACACAGGGGTTTGGTTATACTCTTCTACTTTTGTGTAGGTCATTTTTTGGTACACTAGAGAGGAAGGAGGGAGCCTACAGAAGCCCCACTCTACCGTGACTGGATGCTGTTTTCCTTACTTAATGCCCCCCCCATCTCCCTTGCCTTGATCTGTGTTCTCCTTTTCCCTAATCCTGCATCCCCCTTCAAATGGATGAAAGGGAGCTTTGAGATACCATCTTGGTCCCTCAAGAAAGAGATTTACTAATGACTAGGGGCTGAGAAAGGCAAACAGAAACATGAGCTAACAGAAAGCTAAAAAGCAAGAGTGAGAGCCACGCGTAGTGGAGCATGCCTGTAATCTCAGCACTCGGGAGGCTGAGGCAGGTGGATTGCTGTGAGTTCGAGGTCAGCCTGGGCTACAAAGTGAGTTCAAGGCCTGTCTGAACTACAGAATGAGACCCTGTCTCAAAAAACAAAACAAACAAACAAACCCAGGAGAGTGAGTGCAACTGTTTTGCTGGATTAAGACTCAAGATAAACATAGTAACAAAAAACCAGATACTCTAAGAGTCCCCTTAAGTGATAGAGGTATCCGAAGTATCTGGAGTAGTGAAATGCATGGAGACAGAGCTGGATGGCCCTGCCAGGGCCTGGGGTGGGTGATTAGTTATCCAACAGTGTAAACACACTTAACACTCTGAGAGGTACTTAAAAATGATTAAGATGGTAAATTCTGTATTATATGTATTTTACCACAAATAAAAATATTCTTACATCAAAAGCTCAGTTTCTTCCTGCATACTAGACACTGAGCTCAGCACTTTAAAAGTATCTCAGTTATTACAACTTTATATGGTGACATCAGTAGTGTACCAACTCTGCTGATGGCGAACACTGAGGCAAGAGAGGTTACTGCTCTGCCTGAGGCGCACAGCAGTGGAGCCAGGATTCCAACCCTAGCAATCCAATACCCGGCCCATCTCTGGGGTCCGCCCTCTCTGTTAGTGGCTGCCCTGTGCCAGCTCACCACACTGCCCAGGGAAGCCTGAGTCAGCCTAGTTTTGCATAATATCTGCACACTATGCACTGACTCCAGAATAATTCTTTTTTGAGACAGTCTTGCTATGTAGTTCAAGGTGGCCTTGAACTCACTATGTAGGCCCAGCTGGCCTCCAACTCTCAGAGACCCTCCGGCCTCAGGCATGCACTACCATGCTCAGCTTGTATCCAGAAGAATTCCGTCCTTATCGTAGCACATTACTGAAAGGGCTCAGGGGGCTGCTAAGACTACGGGCTATCTGAACATAAAGGTTAAGATGAATACAAGGAATCTTTAGGAAACAAAGGGGGTATTAAAAAAAAAACATGGAAGAATTCAGCAATGAGATACACAGTTTCTTCACTATGCCATTTTGAAGAACTGCCATTCCATTACAAGGTTTTTTTTTTTTTTTTCCTAATGAGGAAATTAAAGCCTAGGGAATCAACCAACCAAGTTAAACATCTTAGTCACATAGCCAAGGCTCAAACTACAGGTGTTCTGATTCTAAACACACAATTCTTTTCTCTATTCCCAAACTGAAGCAGCTTTGCAATTCGCTCCCATGTTCTCCACAAATTTACTTCACTCCTGGACTAGAGAACAATGATCGGGGAAGGGAGGCAGGGTAGGAATTGGTTAGAAAGACAACAGTTTTGTCCCAATGCAACCTTAAATCGACATTTACACTGAATTTCATAGAACTGTATACAACTAAAGGAAGGCAAGTGATTTATGTATCAAGAAGAAGCTAAGCTGGGCACTGAAGCACACCTGTAATCCCAGTGCTTTGGGAGGCTGAAGACAGGAGGATCGCAAGTTCAAGCCCAGCCCGGGCAACTTAGCAAGACCTTGTCTCAAAATAAAAAATAAAAAGGGCTGGGGATGTAGCTCAGTGGCAGAGTATCCCTGGATTTGATCCCCAGTACCACCACAAAAAACAAACAAAAAAACACATAAAATACACACAAACACAAAACTGTTCTAGAAATTCTGATTATGTTCAAGAGAATCCAGCTGTTCAGAGCCAGTAACTATGGGCTCAGCACGCAGCAGACACACGGAACAATGTGCTCTTTCTACAGAGAATCCCCGTGCGGGAAGCCCCAGGAGTGTCCACAGCTGATCACCAGGCCCTGCCAGTTACCCAAGAGACAGAGGACAAGCACACACAAGACCTTGAGCTGCTGTAGAAAGACTCCTTCCTTAAAACCACTGTCCCACATCAGATGGGTGGGCCAGCCAGGCACCATCGCACTATGCTGTTTCTACAGGGTGTGTCTGCTAGGACCTAAGCCTGAAGGGCCTCCAGTGCAGCTCCAATACTGCAGAAATGAGTGAAGTTCCACAAGCAGCGTGCAGGCGCCTGCCGTGGATCCTCCACCCTTAACTCCCAACTGCTCAGAACCTGGACGAGGCCCAAGCTGACAGCTCAGCAGCTCCGCCTTTAGGAGGGCTCTCGGCTGGGTATGTCCCTAAGGGATGGGTGGCATTTCCCACAGGTGACCTCACATAAGAATCCAGGCAAAGGGGCCGGTGAGATGGCTCAGCAGCGTAAGCCTGCCTGGGAAATGCAAGGGCCCGAGTTTGACTCCCGGAACCCACATACGAAAAAAGGGCCGGTGATATCGCTCAGCGGCACGGGCGCCTGCTGGCGTGCGAGGTCCTGAGGTCAACCCCTGGTACCCACCAAAAAAAATAATAAAAATAAATAAATAAATAAGGGCTGGAGATGGGGCTCAGCGTGAAGGCCCTGGGTATAATCCCCAGTATCACTCCTGAGGTCGACCCCCGGTACCCACAAAAAAAAAAAAAAAAAGAAGAAGAAGAATCCAGGCAAAGGCTACCCTGCCCAGCATCTGGAATCCCATCCGCTGTCTGTCCTGCTCTGTGGGAGCTGCGCAGAGAATCAGGGAGGAGAGATTCAAGCCCTGAGAGCTCAGCCTAACAGAGCCATCAAGCCCCTGGGGGGTGCACAACTCACTACTTCCTCCTGCCCTTCTCAATGGGGCCGTGCACTTAAGCTATCACTGCCCTGCACTCCACCAACCACAGCAGCTAGCGACACAAGGAGGCCTTGGCTTCCTCAGACAGGAAGAGCCCGTCTAGCTCCTTTGCTCTTGAACTGACAGCAAGTCACCTCAGTGACTCCTGAGGGTGGCTTTGCCTGTCACCATCATTAAGTCAGAAGCACACCATCAACTTATACGGTGTGCATCCCCAAGGAAAACCACCACGGCCCCCAGACATGACATCACTCCTTTGGGGGAGGAGGCCGCTCCCCACGCGGCTCAGAAGCTCTAATTTACAGGCATGAGAAAACCAAAGCACCAGTAATTTACCCTGGGTGAAACTGAGAACAAAGTTCAAAACCTGCCGACTCTATCCCACATCAAACTGGCCACGGGGCAGCAAGAGGGAAGTGGCGCTTGAACGCTCCCCTCGCATCACTAGCAGTGGGGCACATCTGCTCTTGGAGTCTAGGACAGGCCCCAGAAACACATGTTGCTGAGGAGCTCCCCCCTCCCCAGCTATGCACGCACACGCACACACACACGCACGCACACGCACACACACACGCACACACACACACACACACACACACACACACACACACACGGAGGATAGAAATCAGAAACTCACTAGACTGCTGCCTAATAAGAGTCTCCAATATCAAAAGCAGCCACAGGTCAATCCAAAACCTGAGACTGTTTCAAGCCCAAGGCCTAGTTGTGACTCAGCCTTTATTTCTAGGGCCTGGTAGGACTTGGCACCCCAAATGTTCATTAAACCTGTTACCAGAGCTCAATGTCTTAACTCATCAGAAATCCTTTCTTCTTCAGATGTGGGATTTCAAAAACAGTCTGCACTCCTCAATCTTACCCATTAGCCTTGGCTTAGGTTACACTCCCAGGGATTCCATCCTAAAGTACAAGATACTCAGTAGATGGCCGGGCATGGTGGTCCATGCCTGTAATCCTGGCACTAGGGAGGCTGAGGCAGGAGGATTGCCATGAGTTTGAGGCCAGCCTGAACTGCACAGAGAAACCCTATCTCAAAAAAAAAGGATACTCGTGGAGATGGCTGGTTGTGTGCTCAAATCTTAGTTTCTGAGTTTTAGCTGGGCATATGACATTTCCCAGCCTCTCCCATAGCACATTCTGACCATGCTAAATTCTGGACAGGCAGAAGTTCTAAGCAGCAGCCTTCTAGAATCCTTCAATAATTAATTTCTTTGACCCTCTTTGACCCTCCCTTCCTGTTGGCTGGAATTAAGACTTGAGAGCTAGAGTTCAAGCAGCCACCTTGCAGCAACTAAGAAAGGGAGAAGGAGAGAAGCTAAATGAGCCAGATATGCAAATGACCATAGTGCTAAGAGTGAAATAAGTTAGTGCCAAAGTCTGAATGTGCCACCAAAAATTCAAGCTAAAACATCACCAATGTGATAGTATTAGGAGGTGAACCTTTAGGAATCAATAGGCCATGAGGTAGGAGCCCTCATGGAAAAGATTAGGGTGTTTATAAAAAGATTCCAGGAAATGCATCATTTTCTTCTGCTTTTCTGTTATGTAAGGATGTTGAACTCACCCCTTCTGCCAAATGAGGACACAGCAACTATTCATTCCCACCGGAAGACACAGCAACAGGGTGCCCTCCTGGGAGCAGAGAGTAGCCAGCACCTTGACCCTGGACTATCCAGCCCCAGCACCGGGAGAGTGAAATCTCTGCTCTTTACAGATTACACAGTATTGGGTATTATGGTACAGCAGCACAGTCTGAGACAGCGAGATTAACCATCTTGTCTGAACCCTGTTATTGGAGGTTTTCTGTCACTTTGAAGGGAAAGGATCCTAATCCTGATGCCAGCACCACGGTTCCCAGCACGTAAGGTCTCTGTAAATGTCGCCTTGCCCACTGGTGATGTCCTCCTGCCCTGGCTAGGAACTGCCTTCACACCAGGAGCCACAAGCAATGCACCACCTGAGCAGCTTGCAGGGGAGTTCGAAGATGGGGAGAGGAGCTCCTTCCTGGGCCCATGTCCCCAGACCTCTGGGCACCTCCTTGTCACTTGCCAGCCTTTAAGTATTTACCCCAAGGTGTCAGAACAAAGTTAAACCTCCACCTTCTAGCACCTGCCTGTGTGCCTCACAGCGAGGTCATACAGGATGCGGGACCTAGGAGGGGTGACCTGAAAGACTAGGAACAGCACAAGATGAAAAGCTCCCCACGGCAGAAGCACCCAGTTTTAATTCCTGGCCTAGAGTGGGTGTAACATGGGTAGTCTGGCCTAAAAGCTCAGATCTTAAACTGCAGCTGATGATGATATTCATCAACAGGAACACATTCCTGGGACTTTTTAACGATCTAAACAAATTCATGAAGCTCCTCTGCTAGGAAAGAATTCTTAAAACTTCACTTGTATAGCTGGGCATGGTGGCACATGCCTGTAATCCCAGCATTCTGCGAGGCTGAGGCAGGAGGACTGCAAATTTAAACCCAGCCTAGGCAACTCAGCAAGATGCTGTCTCAAAATAAAATAAGGTCTTGGGATGTAGCTCTATATGAAGGCCCTGGGTTCAAAACCCAGTACTGCAAAAAAAAAAAAAAATCCACTTCTAGATCCCTAAAATTACATTTCTTTTTGCTCTCTTTAGAGTTAGCAGCACTTAGGTATTAAACGGGCTCAGAATCAACTGAGGGATGGCAAACAATAGCTAACACACAGAACATACTCTACACCAGGAACTGTTGTAAGGATGTCTGTCACATACAGTCATCCCTCAGGGTCTCAGAAGAGAACTGATTCCAGGAACCCCATGGATAGCAAAACCAGAGGATGCTCAAGTCCTTTATATAAAATGGCACAGTACTGTATATAACCTACGTACGTCCTCTGTCTACTCTAAAAATCATCTCCGTATTGCTGGTAATATCTAGTTACACTATAAATGCTACACAAACAGTTATACTGTATTGTTTAGGGAATGATGAAGCCTGTATATAGTACAGATATAATTGTTATACGTTATTTTTTAAATTTTTATTAGTACACTTTGCAATACATAATGATGTCCTTCATCATGGGCAGCGGTCCATGTATATAACACATCTTAATAATTTCAATCTAAAGCTGCTGGAAACCATGGGTGTAGACCCAACAGATAAAGGAAGCCAACTTAATCCTCACACCAATCTGTGACAGACAGGGGCCTTATTAGCCCCGTCTTATGTAACAGGAAACTGAGTCACAGGCGGGCAGATGAAATGACTTGGCCCAAGATCACACATTCGGAAAACAGCTGAGGCGGCCTCCACTCCTGGGCTGACTCCAGGACATGTGCTGCTCAGCACCATGCGCCGCCTCCCCTGGCGGCAGAAACCCGTCCCCGGACGCTTCAGCGCACTGACAAGCTCCGGGCTCTCCTGCTTCACCAGGCACAGCAAGAGCCCTGCCGTGGTGCAGTGCAGGAGGAAGAGGCTCCCAGCCAGGCTCTGTGATTTCCCCCTGTGGCTTATGCAAAGCACACACTTGCTGGGCCCCTTGAGAAGTCATCTTTTCTGATAAGTATTTTACTAGGAAAAGAAAAAGCTAAAGTCCCTTCTGCTTCCCTACAATGAGACGGTTCATTGGTAGGAACAGTGTCTAGGATATTCTCAAGGGGCCTGGGAAGCACATGCAGGTGCTTGGGTGAGAAAGGAGCAGCTGTGACGTTTCCAACCTTGGTCCAACACAACTGCTACACTCGCAAGGCTGCTGTGCTGTGAACTGGCTGGATCCTTTGAGAAAGCAGACAGAGAGAGAACCACAAGCTCCCTACCCCTCGCCAAGAGGCAAGCTCACAAAAGATATGGGAAGGCGAAAGGACCAGGAGCAAAGGTGGGAGGGGAGAGGGGAGACTACAGGCTGGCGTAAAAACCACAGCTATAACCACGTGAAAGAGGCGGGCAGCACGAAGGGTGAAAGCTGGAAGACAAACAGGTCCAAAAAACTGTAGTTTTCTGTCATCTTAAACAGAAACAGGAGTGTGTCCCCCCGCTGCTTATGTAACAGCACAGCCTGGTGACCAGACAACACCCAGCATCGGCAAACCGTGAGGTGAGGAAGGGCAGCACCTGGTGCTCAAGTGGCAAAGTAGTCCTCACCATGGAAGGAAGGTCATTCCGGGGGCATAAGGGCCCACACCTGTAATCCCAGCACTCTGGGAGGCTGAGGCAGGATTGCAAGTTCATGTGCAGTATGGAGAACTTAATGTCTTAACAAGACCATGTCTCAAAATAAAAAATTTTAAAAAGGGGCTGGAGATGTAGCTCCACGCAAAGGCGCTGGGTTCGATCCCCAGTACCACCACAACAAAAAAAGACTGATGGCCACCCATTTTCTGGTTTTTGTCCTTTTATAATTCCAGAAATTCTGTCTCTTGGCTTTCCATTTTTTTCCCCCCTCACAAACCCACTTAATTAATAGTAAACTGGGATAAGGTGAATATATTTTTGGGATGGGAAGACCAGAGGACAGGCCATAGCAGACTGAACTGTTACCCCCAGACCCAAATATATGACCATTCCCTAAATTCCAGAACCTTGGAATATGACTGCACTTGGAAAAAAGGTCTTTGCAAGGTAAGGATCTTGAGGTAAAGTTATACTGAATTAAGAAAACGAAAAGGGGAAAATACAAAGACACATGGCAAAAGTAGCATGAAGACAGAGTAAAAAGGAGCGTTGAGTCCATGAGCACGGAATAGCACAGCAAGGCCGGAAAGAAGGAAGCAAGGTGCGCTTTTCCCTCCGGAACTCCAGGGGGATCCAGCGTTTCCAGACACCTAGATTTTGGTCTTCTGGCCGTCAAATGGGAAGAGAATAAATTTGCGTTGCTTTAAGCCACAAGTGTGTGGTAATACATCTGCCATTTGTAATGGATGGGTTCAATTTCTCTTTTGTAATAGCAGCACTTTCTTCAACTTTTATTTCTGCACACTGCTGCTCACAGAATGTTTTTCTCTCCTGTGGTGGATCGACAACTAGCGGTCAACTTGTCACACCCAGCTGAACTGAATCAGCATGGTGCTGGGCGTGGAGGGCCCACCTGAGGACTGTTGCCAACAACATAAAAAGGAGAACTGGAGAGGAAGAGGTGCTGCTGTCGGTTCTCCTTGAGGAGCTTGTCACGCTGGCTTTCCTGATAGGAACTTGGCTGTTCTCATCGTCGGAGGAGCTCGGGACCTCACTGTTGCTGAGGATGGCTGTGGTGACTTTCGGGGGAGCTCCGGTTCTTACTCTGAGCGTCGCTTCCTGGCTCCGGGGTAGATCCCTCAGTCTGCTGGCACAGGTCCTTCATCCCGCTGGTGCAGACTTTCTAGCTTCCACCACTGACCTTTGGGCCTTCCCGGTGCAGATCCGTGAAATATACTTGCATGAGACATTGTTGTGGGCCCTAGGCCTTCAGCTGGACTCATGAGGGCATGGCCATGGGCTCTAGGTCTTCAGCTGGACTCATACAGGACACTGCTGTAGGATCCAGGCCCTCAGCTGGGTTCTTTGGGTCTTTAGTGTGTGGACAGATTTCCTGCACTTTTTGTATATGACTCTTTGGGTGACTATTACAAAATAACTCTATAAATTATGTGTCCTGTATTGTATTGTTTCCCTTGCAAACCCTGACTACAACATCTCCTTCCAGGAGTAAGTCCATGAAGATGTATCTTTTCACTTTGTGATCCTTTTCTTTGGCAAAACTTTTCCTGGCACCTTTTCCTTGCTCTAATAGTAAACTGCTGCTCTCCGGAACATGGGAACATCTCCTTCATCAAATATCCTGGTTAATAATTATCATACGCACTGAGCAGACCTGAGGAGCGGGCTCCAGACTTGGTCTGCTGTTTCCCTGGACACTAAGGATTTGCTCCCAGATCCAGCAGTACGCGTCAGGGTCTTCAAGTGAGTAGCAGTTATCAGGCTGCACATGTGAACGGTGGTACTTTATACAGCTTTTGTGTTGTCACAGAAATGGCCCTCACACTCTGGGCAAGGTGGAGTTTTAAAAGCAAGATGGATGAAAACTTCCCAACCACCACCAAGGCCTAAAAAGCAAAATGTGGGCCCCTTTGCTTTCAGGCTGGGTAAGCAGGACCTGGCCTGATCCCTGGCTCTACCATACCGGTAACATGTCTCACAGCCCAACCTCTTAGTGTTAGCTCTCTTACTATATAAATTGTAATGACTTCCATTCCACACAGGGGCTGGAAGTATGACCGGGCAAAAATGTGCGTGAGACAGTGGTGCCCCAAAATATAAGTTCAATGGAAACTTCTCTTAAAACTCCTCACATTTCCATTTCATTCATCTTTCCTGCAAAGTCTATCAGGAAGCTTTAAAAAAAAAAAAAATTGAAAATCTCATCATGATTCATGCCCCTTATTTTCTTCACATCTATGTAACTGCATAAAACTATGGCTGAAGTATACTTCACAGTTAAAACACCACTGCAAAACACCAGTGATTACAAGGTTATGTCCCAGGGAAGAAAAGGCATCCATGTCCTTATATTTCCTTCCCTTCCTGCCACAGCCACCCAAAAAGACACGTGGTCCAGAGCCCACTCCCCTCTCCTGGACCACCACTTCCACCACCCATGTTCAATGCCATTCAAGTCCTTAGCAAAAACCCTCCACTGCACAATTTCAAGTGGGAAGAAATGAACTTCTTACACAAGAGCTCTTTCTGTACATATCCAAGCATTTCCTCAAGAAGCATGGTGGGCACCCCTGACAATAACCCCAGCTGAGCCTGAAGTTCAGGGGAGTCAGAACCAGGGCTTCACAGAACAGAATTCATGTTCTACCCATCTCCATCTTCTTTTTATTTCGTTTCATCTAAAACTGGTAAAATAAATAAATAAACTGATAAGACAGAAAGCTATCCTCAGAGAATGGAATCGTGAAATCAAAGTTCAAAACTGCAATTAGTGAACATCAGTGTTTACACTGAAATCAAGAACTGAAGGGAAGAGTGATATTAGAAAGAGACAATGAGGTAGGAGACAAAGTGACGGAGAAATGATTCATGAGTAGTGAAGGAGGGCTTCGGTATTAGATGATCTGAAAGCAAGAAGGAGGAAGAATGAATGCTCTGCAGTCAGTAAAAAGCAAGGAGAAGAAGGCTACAACCTCTGTTCAAAAAAATAACAAAAGAAATACCTGGCTAAATCCTCCCACCACAGCTAACCATCTGGCAAGCAGTTTTCCAGACACCTTCATAACCACAAGAGGGCACCAGCCCAGCAGCTCCCTGAACCCTGAAAAGATAGGCCAGACACCCAGGGAGGGCAGAGGGAAAGCGACTGAAAGGAAATGAGATCTGACCAGCGGGCTGTAAGGAACTTCCTGTGCATATACAAAGGGTTACAGAAAGACCTGCAGCTGTGTCCCTCTGGAAGTCATCAGGAAGGAGATGAAGGATCTCCTTTCAGCTCTGCCGCTCGCAGCTGCACGCAGGGTAAGGCTTTGTACCCGCTTGAGCAGCAGATGTCTGCAGCGAGCCTGAAGTACCTCGCTGACGAAGTAGCACACACAAGACTAAGTGCGGATTTCTGTCCCCAAATGCCTGTTAGTAAATAACACACAGAAATGAAGCAGCACAGTGAACGCCATGTGTTTCCGACCCTGATAATCTCCTCCCTCAACCTGTCCTGAAAGGGCTCCTGAAGAGGCTCCCAGGGGAAGCTCCCAGTCCTATGCCATCCATCGTGGGGTGGTGAGCTGCTCCTACATCATTCAGGCAGAGCCCTCCTGCCACACGCAGAGCCTCAGAGAGTCCTCTGGGCACTGAGCATTTTCCTTCACATGTTAAATTATCCATCAACAAATGGCACTGAGTGCACTAGGCAGCCAGACAGCAAACAAACAAAAAAATGAAGTTGGCCTCTTCCTTACTATGATGGTTTGGGTCGAGACTGTCCCTCAAAGCTTGTGTGTTGAAGGTTTGTTTCCAATCAACAGTGTTCAGCAGTGGGAGAGGACGGGATGGTGAGGGCTCTGACCTCATCCACGGACTAATCCTTTGCAGAGTCCTGGTCTACCAGGCTACTGGGAGGTGGTGAGAACTCTAGGAGGTGGCACCTAGTTGGAGGAAGGAGGTCACCAGGGCGAGCCCTGGAAGGATATATTTTGTCCCCAACACCTTCCTCTCTTTCTCTGACTGATTCCTGGAAGCCACCAGGTGAGCAGTTTTGCCCCACTGCACCCCTCCACCACAACACCACTCACCAGAAAAAAGGAGCCAATTGACCATAGATGGAAACCTCTGAAACCACGAGCCAAAGTAAATCTCACCTCCTATACGCTGATTTTCTCAGGTATTTTGTCACAGCCATAAGAAATTAGACGAATACACTTGCCACATCATACATAAAAATTAACTCCAAATGGATCAAAGAACCAAAGAGATAAAACCACAAAACATTTAGAAGAAAACACAGGGATAAAGCATCATGATAAAGGATTTGGCAATGATTGCTTTGATATGATATCAAAGCCACAGGCAACAGCAACAAAACAGTTAAGATAGATTTCATGCATCAAAGGGCACTATCAAAAAAAGATCCCATAATGAATTTAATCGAAATCTTTTGTATGCATTGAAGCACCCCCCCCCATGTGAAACTTAACAGGGAAGATGCGGCATGGAGGTGATTATGGGGGTGATCAGAGTATAGTTGTAAACGCACATGTATAAATGTGCCAAAATGAAACCCATTAATCTGTATAACTAATAAGCACTAATAAGGATGTGAAGGGAGAAAAAGACATGCAATAGGAGAAAATACTTGCAGTTTATGTATCTGATTAGGGGTTGATATCCTGAAGATGAGAACTACAATGCAACCAAAAAATAACAACGACAACAAAGGAAACAAAGAACCTGAGTAGAAAATCGGCAAACACTTGAACAGACACTTCTCCAAAGATACATAAATGGACAATATGCACATAAAAATTTGTTCAACACAGATGTTATGAAAGTGCAAATCAAATCCACAATGAGATACCCTCTCCTACCTATTAAGACAACAGTTATTTAAACAAAAAGAAAAAAATTCAGAAAATACCACATGCAAGGTTGTGAAGAAATTATAATTCTTGTGCACAATTGGGGGAGTGAAAAATGGTACAGCTCTTGTGGAAAACTTATGGTAACACCTCAAAAAATTAAACATAATATTACCATATGATACAACATTCCACTTTGGAGTATATACTCAAAAGAACTGAAAGCAGAGATTTAAACAGATACTTATACACAAATATTCTAGCTTTATTCACATGAGGCAAAATGGAGAAGCAACTCAGATCCATCTTTTCATTGAAACATTGAATGGGTAAACAAAATATGGAATATACAAGCCATGTGTGTGCCAGCAGGGTTACCAGGTGTAATCCCAGCCACTGGAGAGGCTGAAGCAGGAGGATTTCAAGTTGAAAGCCAACCCAGGCAACTCAGGAATAACCTATCTCTAAATAAATAAATAGAGCTAGGGGTGTAGCTGAGTGGTGGTAGAGCACTTGTCTAGCATGTATGAGGTCCTGGGTTCACCTTGGGAGAGTGGTGATAGTTTATTGTTGAAAAAGTTCTGGAGATGGATGGCAATGGTAGCTGCAAACAATGTGAGCAGCGAGGCATGTTGGCACATGCCTGTAATCCCAGCACTCTGGGAGGCTGAGATAGGAGG
Source organism: Erethizon dorsatum (assembly GCA_028451465.1). Taxonomy (NCBI): domain Eukaryota; kingdom Metazoa; phylum Chordata; class Mammalia; order Rodentia; family Erethizontidae; genus Erethizon; species Erethizon dorsatum. Next base: position 85,588,148 of record CM051834.1, read on the forward strand.
ATCACCATGAGTTAAGAGACCAGGCTGGGATACACAATGAGTTCAAGGCCAGCCCAAAGTACATAGTGAGACCCTATCTCAAAAAAACAAAAAAAGTGGGGCCGGTGAGATGGCTCAGCGGCATAAGCGCCTGCCTGGCAAGCGCGAGGGCCCGAGTTCGACTCCCGGAACCCACATACGAAAAAGGGGCCGGTGATATCGCTCAGCGGCACGGGCGCCTGCTGGCGCGCGAGGTCCTGAGGTCGACCCCCGGGTACCCAAAAAAAAAAAAAAAAAAAAAAAAAAAAGAAAGTGAGCATACTTAATGCCAAAGAACTGTAAGCTTTAAAAATGCAAATACTGAATACATTTTAACCCCAATAAAAAATTATCAATTTATATTACTACTCCTTCCTCCACCTTTCAACTGTATCACTCAAGGCCAGGGATCCTGTCTTGTTAATCTTTATACACCCATAACCAGTGCCAAGCCGTCGGTAGGAATATTGACCCTACTTGGGCAGAGTCACTAAAACTAAGAAGCTCCCCAAGCTGAGGCTGAAAAATAGCACCTGAAACCACAGTTGGGCAGAGGAGATTTTGTCCCATAACCCCTTTCTCAGTTATAAAACTCAATTTGTTCATTAAAATACTAAATTGAAAAAGAGCAATGGCGTGAGTTACTAATTCCCATCTTCAAGACAGGTGTCTGCTGAAAGCACCACACAAACCATCTCCAGCTCACTATACCTTCCAAGAATGCTTCAAAGACTGATCCCAGAAGCACTTCTGCTCCCTCCTCCTCCTCTTCTCCCCCTTGACACTCCTCACTAAAGCCTACCATTCAGTTTTAAGGGCCCTTCTCAGTTCCCAGCCACACCCTAAGGGACTGCTCACAAAGCCCAGGTTATCAAAGGATAACAGGAAGTTCTGCTCAGCAGGTGGTGAGCATTAGGCCTGGTCCCATGCCTTAACAGAATCAGCATCCTGGCCCCAGGTCTGTCACCCTTTTGTTTGTTTCTTTTTGAGACAGGGTCTAGCTATGTAGTCCAGGCTGGCCTCGATGTGGCAGGGGTCCTCCTACCCTTAGTGTCCCAAATGCTGGAACTACAGGTGTGCACCACTACACCCAGCCGGGTCTGTTCCTCTTGAGAGAAGTCAAGTCTGGTTAAATGAGTGTGTTCTGAAATCGGTCCTGGCTGACCACCCATTTCCCAAGCTCTCTCATGGGGTACAGGGCTAGTGATGAGAGGGGGTGCTCACCCCAGCCCCCCCCCCATTGTCTTCTCATGGTAGAAGAGCTTCCTACTGAAATGGAATAGACTGTGGCAAACACAGGTCTGTCTTTTTACCTGTAAAAAAAATAATAATAATAATAAGGAATATATAGATGGGACTACATGGCAGAGAAAACCTCCAAAAATGCAAGGACAGAAGATGTTGGGGCTGACAGTCTTCCTAGTTTGTTCTGCTGTGCCTCTTGCTGCCATGCTCATCACACCCGCTGAGGGGTCTCACAGCACAGAACCCATCATTATGACAGCGTAGCTGGGACACTGCTCCTGGCGCTGTCCATGGCAAACACCAAAACTTTTACCTACCAATTTGGCCACAAGATATATTCTGGTGAAAATAAATAAATAAAAATGAGTTCTAAAAGACTAAAAAATATGTTCATCCTTGTAACTATAAATGCCGCTAGTAGGACTTTCTCCTAAGGACGTAAAGAACACCACAAAATTTATGAGGGTATCAACCACTGCACAAAAGCTAATAACACCTACCTATCTATCTGGTCACCAGTAACAAGCAAGGGTTGTTAAATCCTGAGATGCTGTTAGCACAATGTCTACAACTTTCAGAAGCCATATTTGTAAATACCTGCATATGGAAAACATTCGGGATATATCAAAATTGTATAGTCTATATATCTGAGGGATGCACAACCAGTCTCAACTAACCACAATATTCAGGAAAATGTGTCTGTACTAACCATGTACAGACTTTTTTCCCTTGTCACTCCCTAACAATATAGCAGTATCAACTATTTATATATAACTTACATTGTGATGGGTATTCTAAGTCAGGGATGATTTCAAGTATACAGGAAGATGTACCCAGGTTATATGTAAATACTACACCATTTTATATAAGGGTCTTGAGCACCCTCCAATTTTGGTACACAAGGGGAAAAGGGGGAGGGTTCTGAGACAAATCCTCCACACATACCAAGTGATGACTATATAATCCTCAATTTTGTCCAAAAAGGAAAATAAGCTCCGAAGATGTACATATATATTGAAGTTCTTTTTTTTTTTTTTTTTTTTTTTTTTTGTGGGTACCAGGGGGTCGACCTCAGGACCTCGAGCGCCAGCAGGCGTCCGTGCCGCTGAGCGATATCACCGGTCCCTTTTTCGTATGTGGGTTCCGGGAGTCGAACTCGGGCCCTTGCGCTTGCCAGGCAGGCGCTTATGCCGCTGAGCCATCTCACCGGCCCTATATTGAAGTTCTGAATGCAATTTAAGTGGTACCAATGGCTACAACTAGGAGATGGAGGTATGAATCATTTTTCCTTCTTTATACTATTCTAATTACTTTTTATAGACCAAATAAGGCTCAAGCAGAATGAAGTCAAACCTAAACCCCACACACAAGGTGCTGACATCCATAAAAGTAATGAAATATTTTTAAATGTAATTAAAAAAAAAAACTATCCTAGCTGGGCATAGCAGCACATGCCTGTAATCCCAGCTGCAAGTGGATGAGACAGGAAGATCACAGGTTCAAGGCCTGCCCAGGCGACTTAGCCAGACCTTGCCTCAAAACAAAAATAAAAGAGCCTGGGAGTGTAGCTTATTGGCAAAGCTCTTGCTTACAATGTGAGAGGGCTGGGATTCATTACCCAGGACTACCACCGAAAAGAAACCAACTATCTTCCTCTGGGCCCTGGGTATGACAACCACAAAAGTCACAAAAGGCACAAAAGAGAATGTGGGCTCACTTACCAGGATGTTGAAAATTAAAAAAAACTACTAAAAACCAAGTATCATTTTATACATTAAGTGACTGCCATATTTAACAAATACACTACGTTGCTGAGACATATCCCACATGCTTTCTATATAATAAACCGCAGAACTTAATCATCACATCACAAACCAGTCTGCAAAGCAGCTATCAGGAACAACTAGACATCTCCACGACTCCTCTATCAACACTGAGAAGTGTCAGAAGGCTGTTCTGGAGGACATTCAAGCTCCACTGTATCAAGGTCAAGTCAAAACTAATTTCCAAAGTGCGTTTTTAGCATCTGGTTCCAATGACAGCTCCCCTCACCCTGCAGAAGCCCTTGGCTTGAAAAGAATATTTCCTTCTTTTGGAAAGTTCACTGGGAATGCAGTTTTCCATACAAATGAGGGAGGATCGGATTCCCTGCATAACTTTTTTCTCCACCCCCATCCCTACCCTGCAGAGAGGCAAGTACTCTACCACTGAGTGACACCTCCAGCCCCTAGCCCAACTTCTACCAAATTCTCATACCGACATTGAAACCCCACGCACTTGCTTAACAAGATAGAGATGATAATATTGATGCAAATCTAAAACATAAGACAGAGCATCACAAGTGTGGGCACTTGCAGACAGAGGAAAGCCTGTGTCTGTGCCCTCACAGCAAATGGCCAAAATACTTTGTTCCGCAACACACAACTTGTCCAACTCCCTAGACTCCTCTCCCCGCAAACAACCCCGGCTCTGCTCATTTTCAGGTGTCCCCAGAGCTGAGTCCCCAGTGCATAAATTGCTCTTAGGGTCAATCTGGGTCCCGGGTACAGGGCAGACAGTGCCCTTGGAAGAGACGTCACATCATAGATGTGTGGCTCTTTTTTCTGGACCCACAAGAGTCCCAGATCATCCATGTTTCCTAATCTCCCAATTTAGCCTGGGGCAGTTGACAACTAGACAGCAAAAATGATCTCTACAGGGCCAAATGCCTATCATAATCACTGATGTAAATGTTTTTCTTTTCTACACGGGAAAGTCCTGTAATCTAGTCTTCATGTACACACACAAATCTGACACAAGCTTCTTTTCCAGATTTCAAGCGCTGTAAAAAAGGGAAGTGAAAGCGAGGTTTGTCATACTCACCAAGTGCCTCTCCCTGTGTGAGGCACAAGAGGAAATGAAGGGTTTAAATGTCCTAACACCTGTGAGCTGCAACCAGAACCCTCCTGGCTGCTCCACTGTCCGCGGAAGCTGTCACTACAGCAGGCAGCCACCACCTGCCACAAAAGCTAACAGACACAGCCCGCCTTGGTCCCATTCACCACCTGCTCCTCAGGGGAATAAGGGGTACATGGAAGACCTTCCCATCATTCTCTCTAAAATTAAGTTGTCCTAAGTGTCAGAACTTAAAGGGGCCTTTCTGAAACATTGCTGAGCTTGGGGTTCCAGGAGAGTGCAGTTTGTACACCAAGGGGTCTTGGATCCTCTCTGTTCTGTTGCCTCATGTGTGGGCATCAAGCCTGAGCCAGCCTGCGCCTACTGGTGTGTACACAGCACCCTGCTGGTCCTGGCTGTTGGGCAAGAGCAACTTGCTCTTCCTCTGCTTGTAACACAGCTTGGGGACAAAAGCCAGAGCAGGGAAAGGATCTGCTTCCCTGAGACTAAGCACAGGAATGCAGGGGACCATGCATACGGACTGATGCCAGCCAAACCAGGTGTCCATGGTATTTCCAACCACGCATTTACCAAAGATTTCCAGGCTTAGGACTTTCTTTTCAATACACAGTACCTTTCAGGAGGAATCATGGAAAAATAAAAAATGATGTGGGCCTCCATCTGAGCCTCTTCTATCTGAAGGACTGCCTGATAATTATCACAGTTAGTGGAAACGATAAAATAATAGGCTGAAATCATGCAATTGGTATCATGAAGTCAGTGCTCTGCAGAAGGGAGGATGGAGTCGTGAAAAGAAAAACAGGCCCGAGTCACCCAAGCCTGTGTGTGAATCTGCTGCTGCTGCTGCTGAGCTCAGACAAGGTGGCTCAGCTCCTGAGCCTGAGTTTCTTCATCTGGGACATAGCCAGGTGGGGGACACCTGTTTTACAGAGGCAGCAATAAACAGTCACTAAGCCAGAGCCAACTGCTTTTACTGCAGTTAAGACAAATTACATTTGACAAGGTGCTGCTATTGTCTACATGTTTGCACTCCCTAGAATTTACATGCTGAAATCTAATCTCCGATGCAAGGATATTAAAACACACAGGGTGCCTGTAATACCAGCACTCTGGGAAGCTGTGGCAGGAGGAACCCAGGTTCAAGCCCAGCCTGGGCAACTTAGCAATTCAGCAAAAACCTGTCTGGAAATAAATATAAAAGGGGTGGAGGTGTAGCTCAGGGCAAAGAAAAAGGTTTCCATCCCCAGTATAGCAAAAAGAGAAAGATAAAGGGCTTTTGGGGGTTAATACTGAAATCTGCTGGCACCTTGATCTTGGACTTGGACCTCCAGCCTCCAGGACTCTAATACATTTCTGCTGCTTATTAATTCCCAGCGAAGGCATTTTTGTTACAGCAGCCCACAGAGACAGACAGGAGCTTCGCCATCACCATCACTATCATCACCACCAGCACCACCACCCCACTTTTGTTTTCAACAAAGAGCAATTTCAATCACCTAATTACTCCTGGTAAAGCATTACACGTTTTGTTTTAGGTACAGCACGCAGTCTAGGATTCTCCTTCCTTGGAGTTAATCTTCACAGTTCCAAAGATACTAACAGAAACAAGTAAAAAAAATAGTGACGAGATAACAGCTAAGAAGAATTTACGCTGTGTAAACATCCCGCACAACTGCAGAGGTGAACAAGATACCAACACTCGCCCTCCTCTCCTAACATCAAAGCAAGCAAAGGCTTCCAGAGACACAGTGCTGGTGCACAGCCTTGAGATCAGGCAGAGAGAGGAGGGGGAAACGACGGATAAAGAGAACCGTGAAGACACCCTGAACTGAGAGGCAGTGGGCGGGTGGTCAGCACGACCTTTAGACCACAGGGGACAGGGCCCAAGGATCTCCAATCAGCCCCGCAGCACCACAGGCCTGCATGGATTTGCAGCAGGAGCGGATGCTGAATAAGTCTGGGGGTCTGGACTAGAGCAAAATATGACGGGAATTCAAGCCTGCTTCAAAACAGTGCACAGTGAATAACAAGAACCCTGACCCCAAGCAGCAATATAGAGAAGAGTGGGAGCGGGTCACCCCCAAGGAGACTGGTGGGCAGCGTGGCTGGGGACAACAGGAGGCCTGCTGTGACTAACAAGGCAGGGTGGGCAGGGGAGGGCAGCAGTGTGCAAGGGAAGGGCTTCCCCTCCATGTGAGCTGGAGAAGGGACTTTCAATCCCACTGATCTTGTGGACAGTGTTACTTAGGTCTCAGATGCAGGCAAAGGATCAGGGACCTGGGCCGAGAAGGCCGAACGTCACTGCACCAGGAGCTGGAACACACATAGCAGGAGTAGGTGAGAGACCACAGGGGTTCAGCTAAGGTTAACCGAGTCGGACAGCAGCCAAGACAGGCAGCACGTCGCCAACCCCGCAGGGAGACCACGGCTCTGGACAGAGGGGCTGCTTCTCTACACATCCAGAAAATCCAGGGGGTAGCAACTGGTGCCAACCTCCACTCCCAGGTTGCCAGCAGCCTCGTCCAGAGGGGAGGATGGGAGGATGGGAGGGTGGCACTCATGCAGGAACACCTGTCCCGGATGTTCAAAGTACATATGTGGATTTAATTACAGTCCTTCATCCCTGGGTCATAAAAGTCACAATTTGGTGAACTTTATCTTTTTTATTCTTCAAAACACATAGTTATTGCTGGGCACATTGGGGCACACCTGTAATCTCAGCTACTCCAGAGGCTGAGGCTGAGGCGGAAGGGTTGTAAATTTACAGCCAATCTGGGCAGCTCAACAAAACCTTGTTTGAAAATAAAACTTTTAGAAAGAGCTTGGGAGTATACCTCAATGGCAGAGCACTTGCCTAAGTGAGGCCTTTGGATTCAACCCCCACCACCAAAAGAAAACAAAAAAAAGATATGAAATATGTATGTTGTAGCAATTAAAAGCAATCCCAGCTGAGGATTCATCCAACAAATGCCCATGTAGAAAATTTGATTCATGATTTTTTCCAGCCCCAGTACTCTCACTGCTAACAACAGTCCCTAAAGGACTCTTAATGAGGAATACATCAAAAGCACCAGCATGCAGCTAGAAGGCCAACGCAGACATCCTAGGGAAAGGAACAGAAGGAAAACTTCCTGTAGATCCGGCTGATTCTCAGCCTCCTCCAGTTGGGCCTCTTCCTGGGCTGAGGGATGGGGCACCAGGCAGGGAGTCAGCACAAGGGCCAGGAAGCTGGAGTGGCTCTCTCAGCAAGTTCAGTGACATGTCCAGACACTTCCGCTGCAGAACCTAGTATGACCTTCCTGAACTTGGCCGCCCTCCCCAGGGACAAGTTCCCAGGCTGATCTGAGCCGACAGCTCTTGCTTGCTCACCTGTCCATAAATGGAGCTAATGTGGGCAGGACTGCCAAGGTAGCCAATTGGGAGCCACAGCTACTCTGCACAACACTCAGGAAGTAGTGACACTGCCACCTGTGTGCTTGGGGCACGTGGCACTGAGGAAGAACTGAGCAGAGCCACATGTGTACTCATGGTTCCGTCCCTTATTGGCTGGGCAACCTTGGGCAGGTGGTTTAACTACCCTCTCTGCGCTTCCACTTCCCCCAGTAACAAAGAACCAGTGCCTCACATCTCCCGACAGAAGTAGCAATCTTCATGTGCATGTTGCACAGTTGCTAGAACACTCATTGATTGGTGCTGGTGTCTTACACGCCCCCCTCATGCACAGACTTGAGATGCCCAGAAAGGACAAGTCCTTCTCCAACTCCACCCCATGGTCACCTTGTGCTCAGTCTCCCTCATTTTCTCAGGGTGTTCATTCTAGATGGAGTGATCTGCAAAACTTCCTTACCACTCTCTCCACACCTCCAGCAAATGCAGACCTAGGGGAATCTCCCCAGCTGCTGGGATTATCTAACTGGGTCAGAGGCTGAGGAACCCTGAGAAGGTGAGAAGAACAAAGTAAGGCAACAAGATGGGGCAGAATGACAGGACGACGAGCCTGTTCTTCCCCAGGGGAAGGACCACAGCATACAGTGATCCTACACATCAGTCAAACACCGCACTTCGAGAGGGCTGTCCAGCTGGCCTCAAACTGCGGTTCCCACCTCTCAGTCCTGCTCTGTCCTGGGCCAGAGCACACCTGCCTTCCGGTGCTTTTCCAGTGCACATTCCTGCCTTCTCCTCCCAGCTAACTCCTGCATATCCAACTCCAGCTCGGTCATCTCCTCTTGTCATCTGCCTTCCCCACCTCCTCACCCCAGGCAATTCTCCCAGCTCCATGCCATGCACTAAGTCAACCACAGTGTCATCAGTTATATCAGCTGTCCGTCCACATCATGTTACTCATCTGTGCATGCCAGGAACTAGGGACACAACACATTCTGATTGCTGAATAAATGACTCAGGTGCTACTAAGACCTTAGGCTGCCCACTGCCTTGGTAGGCTCTGAGGAGCTGAGCAGAAAGCAGGATCATATTAAAAGGAGGCGGGATGAATGCTATCATCTACCGCCGAGACCGTGGCTGAGTCAGGATCAGCTGAGAAACCAGGTGTAAGCACTCAAGTAACGGAGGGCTTTTTCCCAAGCCCCTGAAAATGCTCTCTGCAGGGGAGGAAGCCATGGCAGGTGGCTAACTGCCTTCTGGGTGTCATCTGTGTCAACATGTAAGCAAAAGTGAAAAAGAAGCCTGGAGTGATGGCACACACCTGTAATCCCAGCACTCGGGAACCCAGGGCAGGAGGATCGCAAGTTTGAGAACAAAATGGACTAAATACCAAGTTCAAGGCAAGCCTGGACTACACAGATCCTGTCTCCAAAAAAAGGGGATGGGAGAAAAAGCCCCCAGGGCCTATGAGGGCCCTATTTAACACACTGCCTTAATTCCAGATCTTGCAAACTTGTTCCAGTTGACATCTGTAGCTGCCAAAAGAGTGACATTTGACATGCTGGAAGTGTGTTCCGATTAATTACCTATTAAAGCTTTCCAACTCCCACTACATAAGCCCAACACTGAAGAGTTAGGAAGCTTAAGAGTTACATCACTGGGCCGGTGAGATGGCTCAGTGGCATAAGCGCCTGCCTTGCAAGCGCGAGGGCCCGAGTTCGACTCCCGGATCCCACATACGGAAAAGGGGCCGGTGATATCGCTCAGCGGCACGGGCGCCTGTTGGCGCGCGAGGTCCTGAGGTCGACCCCCCGGTACCCACAAAAAAAAAAAAAAAAAAAAAAAGAGTTACATCACTCACAGAAAACTAAACACAAGCAACGTGATATGATCGAGTGTCACAACTCCAAGTCACTTGCTGAAATCATCCTAAGTCTTTTTTCCTACTAGATGCTCCTCCAGCCAACTGCAGGATAAATATGCACAGGAATGTCAACTAAGACTTTGCAAGACGAGAAACAAGGGTGGAATGGTTAAAGGAGATTAAAAGATCCAAGTACTGGTTATTTCGCTGTCTAGCTGTATGACGTTTGGGAAGATGCCCATATTTCTGAGCCATAGTTTTACGATCTATTTGAGGGGGGATACGTATCTTATATGATATGAAATGTGTTAACTGGTCCTCCTATCTGCTGGTTCCACGCCCACCAATTCAACCAACAGAAAAATCAAAAATATCCACAGGGGCTGAGGATGTGGATCAGTGGTACAGTGCACACTTAGCATGTGCCAAGGTCCTAGGTTGAAATCCTAGCACCAATTCACATTTATGGGCTCCGTAGCCACAAGTCTCAAATACACAGGTTCAGCCAATTGTAAATCAAAAAAAAAAATGGGAAAAATAGTATGTGTGCTGAACATGTATGAACTTCTTTCTTGCCATTATTTCCTAAATGATACAATTATTTACATAGTATTTACACTGTATTGAGTATTATAAATAACCCAGAGGTGATTTACAGAATATGGGAGAATGTAGGTTATGTGCATATACTATGTCACTTCATTTAAGAGTTGAGCATCCTTGTTGTGAAATAGGAAGAAAATGTTCAAATGGGAAGGGGAATTAGGGAGGGGGGAGGGAGAAAGGAAGGAAGGGAAAAGGAAAAAAAAAAGGAAAAAATGGAATCAAAACTTTTGTAAATAAGGAGAAGAAGAGGGGTTAAAGGGAGGGTAGGGGAATGGGAAAAAAAGAATCAAGACATATCACATTCAGGTACAAATTCCCTATGATGAATGTGATAATTATGTATACCTAAAATGTACCAATAAACTTAATTTTAAAAGAAAGATTTCCAGTAAAGCTGCCCAGAGTGACACAGTACCAATTCCAGCCTTTAAAAAAAAAAAAATGTTGAACATCCTTGGGTTTTGGAGTCCCTCAGTGGAGGGAGAAGAGGTCCAGGAACCAAGGGATATAGCTGTATATACAGCATATGTATAGTAAGTGGATTTCACACACACACACATATATTTTAAATATAATGCACAACACCCGCTACATGGGAACACACGTATCATTCTGTCAATGGAGAGCTCTTTATGGTTTTAAAAAATTCATACCTATTTTCTCATTTTATTCTCCTGACATCCCAGTGCCATAGCCGGACAGACTCCTTTCCACCCGACAGAGACTGTCAAAGCCATGAAGTTCACTGCCCTGCACCAGGGCACACAGAAGCTAAGCAGAGATTCCACTCAGAGCGCTTCTCTTCCCAGCTCCCACGCTGGTGGGACCAGGAAACAGGGTTTAAGTCTCTGCCCAGCCAGGCTGGCACTGGGACAAACTCTGTTCCCACCCAGTACTTCCTCACAGGTGGCCCCAGCACCTGCATAGACTCAGACACAGCAATTTGCAACTGAGCACCCAAAGCTCAGCTCCCAGAGGAGATGTGGGTGGGGCGAGGACAGACAGAGCATGCGAGGAAAAAAAAATGAAAAAACTGGAAAGTGCCTGAACATGTATGCAAAGCCAGTTTTACTTCCTACCACGCCTGCTGCAATGTGTTCAACTGCGCAAGCTGTTCTGAAACAAGACGTAAGGAAGTAGGATCTGATGCTATATATAAACAACTTATTTTGGAACCGTTTTGCTGCAACGTAAAGGACAATTCAGGTACTGGAAGAGGAGTTTAGGACAGTTTCAAACGGAGAGAGCTGGGGAGGGCAGCTCACAGGTAGACTTGCTGAGCACTGGTGAGGCCCTCGGTTCCATCCCCACCACCGCAAATAATAAAAAATAAAAGGAGGAAAAAAATTAAAAACCCAGACTGGCAGACACTCTGCACTGCAGCAGACACTCCTTATCTGTGCGGGACGTGTTCCAGGGCCACTAGCAGCTGCCTGACACCACAGATGGAACTCAACCCTGTCTACACGGTTCTCTCCTATACACACCTACTTATGATGAAGCTTAATTTATAAATCAAGCACAGACAGACTAACATTAACTATTAATTCAATGGAACAATATGAGAAGGGCAGGGAAAGGTAAAAACACAAATTAAGAAGTTTCATGTACAGGTACCAGCTCCCCACAATGAATGTAATCATGATGTACTACAAACATGTACTAACAAAACTAAAAAACTTAAAAAAGAAAAGTGATGTGAGCTGGGCATGGTGACATCCACTTATAATCCCAGCACTTGGGAGGCTGAGGCAGGAGGATCATTGTGAGTTTGAAGCCAGCCTGGACTACATAGCAAGAGCATGTCTCAACCCACCCCAAAAAAAATTTTTTTTCAAAAAAATAAATAAATAGAAGTTATGTGAATGTGGTCTCAGTCTCTCTCTTGAGATACCTTAGTGTACTGCACTCGCCTGCTTCCCTGCTGAGATGACTCGAGGCCTACGAGATGAAACCAAGTAAGGTGCAGGATGCAGGCACTGGTGAGTCATGGCCTGCTCAGCACTGTGGGACCCATCAAGGCCTCTTCGGAACGGAACAAAATTTAAAACTTATGAATTATTTATCTCTGGAATTTTCCTTTTGATCTTTTCAGGCCCCAGACAACCACAGATAACTGAAACCATGGATTAGGGGGCAGGGTGTATTTTCTATTTAAGACTGAAAATGTAGCAACGGTAACTTCCCCCAGGGACCAACTTATAACAGTAGATTTCTCTCCCTTCTCTTTTCAATTTCCAAGTAAGTGTACAACATATCTAGCAAATCATTAATGACACCTTCATATAATGACACCTTATTTTTCAAATGCAGTAAAAATGTTTCCAATTGTAAAATAGAGTTCTGCTGGGCGTGGTGGTGCACACCTGTAATCCCAGCACAAAGGAGACCAAGGCAGGAGGATCGCCTTGAGTTCAAGGCTAGCCTGGGCTACTTGGTGAGATCAAGGCCAGCCTGAACTACATGGCAAGACCTAGTCTCAAAAAACAAAACAAAGGGCCAATGAGATAGCTCAGCGGCATAAGCACCTGCCTGGCAAGTGCGAGGTCCAGAGTTCGACTCCTGGTACCCACATAAAGGAAAAAAAAGGGCCGGTGATGTTGCTCAGTGGCACAAGTGCTTGCTGGCAAGCGCGAGGTCCTGAGGTCGACTCCCAGTACCCACATAAATAAATAAATAAATAAATAAATAAATAAATAAATAAATAAATAAATAAATAAATGGATAAATAAATAAGAGTTCTGCATGTGTTGGAGATCTGTAGGAAAAACAAAAATATAAGAGTTGGAGGTTTCAGGCATGGTCGTGCACACACCTATAATCCCAGCACTCTGACAGAGTGAGGCAGGAGGATTGCAAGTTCAAGCCCAGCCTGGACAATTTAGCAACTAAGCGAGACCCTGTCTCAAAATTTTAAAATGTGCATATAAAAGGGTCTAGGGAAGTAACTCGGTGTGAAGGCCCTGGGCTGGATCTCTAGTACTGAGAAAAAAATAAAAGATGAGGGCTGGTGAGATAGCTCAGCAGCATAAGCGCCTGCCTGGCAAGCGTGAGGTCCTGAGTTCGACCCCCGGTATCCACAAAAAATAAATAAATAAATAAATAAATAAAAGATGATTTGAAAGGCGCCTTTCAGACTTCCCCAAGTGCAGGGAGTCCTGGCTGCATGGCTCTAGCTGACAAAGCTGGTGCACATCCCGCATCCAAAAATCTAAAAATGTGGAGGAGAAAACTGTGAAAGATATTCATATTCAGGTGACTACATACAACTGCTCCCTTGTGTTATCCAGAGCCTCATGCAAAAGAAGGGTTCCCACGAAGACAACTCTGTGTCAAGAAGGAAAACAGACATGCTAGGCCATGGAGAAAAGAATAAACGATTTCAGGATAGCCTCAGTACCAAGCCTGGTAAGGGCAGGAGCCCAAAGTACACGCTTCCCATTATTTTCATTGGCAATAAGCATGGTGGGCAGGGGAGACCTCGGTGCTCTTGGCTAAGGGATAAGGCGGAGGGAGACATTCAGCAAGGAGGCACAGAGGTGAAGGGGAAAACAGCTCTCAGGTCTGAAGCGCCTTCTGGATAAGGATCCTGGCTGCAAACGCCCAGGTGAAGGAGGGACCGGGGAGAAAGACCCCAAAGGACTCAGAAAGCAGACACGATGCTTGCCTTCCTCTATAAAAAAATAAATATTTGGTATTTTTCACATTTTTTTTACTCATGAAGAAAAAGAAATGTCAAATATGCCTGACAAGTTAAGGGTAGAAAATGTAATAGGGGCAAGCAGGTGGGCATCAAAATTACAGAGATGGCAGTGGGTATGCTGGCACACGCCTATAATCCCAGCACTCAGGAAGCTGGGGCAGGAGGATCCTGAGTTTGAAGCTAGCTTGGACTACATGGTGAGTTCAAGACCAACCTGAGCTGCACAGCGAGACCCTGTCTCAGTAAACCAAAAAATAAAATGAAACAAACAAAATAATCACTAAGACCTATTCTGCACCAAGGTGCTCTCTAACACCCAAACTTCCCCACTTCCGATTAGATCCAGGGGACAGACATCTTCGGATGTCATCTCCCGGCACTCACCCAAAAAGCCTTGCCCAAGTCTACAGTTGTAAAGTGTGTCCTTTATGACCCATGTGGTTCTGTCAAACTGCTCGAAACACAGGCCCCTGATCTCACAGGAGGCAGGAGGGGGATCCTGGTATTCACAAGCAACTCGCCACAAAAGGGCGCCTTGGAAGAAAAGAAACCAGGGTCGGGGCAGAAGAAGAGGGGACAGCCTTGGGAATGACAACCTTAGGAGGACCATTCTTTGATGTTCAGAGATGTGTGTCTATTAATCAGACACAGCAGTTTCCAGAGAGCTGCAGGAACACTTCCAGAGCTATCCATAGTTCCCAGCCTGGTTTGTCCACAGAGCCATCTGTCCTTTCTCCTTCCAGCCTCCCTGTCCTCAGTCCAGGAGTCTACATATGTGGGCCCCTTGCCCTGGAGCCTTTAGCAAACCACACCCTGGGGTCCCTTTTTAAGAAATATGAGCTGGGGATACAGTTCAGCAGTACAAGCACCTGCCTGGCAAGCGCAAGGTCCTGGGTTTGATTCCCAGTACCAAAAAAAAAAAAAAAAAAAGAAAAGAAATATGAGGAGCAGCTTTCCCAGCTTGGCTCTGAGTCTCACGCTCTGCTAGGGGACCTTCTAGAGTGTTCAAACTGGGTCTCTGGATGGGCTCTGAGGTTATTCCTAAACACCACGCCCAAATTCAAGAAAAAGAACGGGGACACAAAAATCACAGCTTCCAAATGTTCAAAAGGAAGCAAAGGAAAGGAAAGAGGCTGCAGATCTGTGCTTGAGGGTGAAGCCAGGAGACAAAGGAAGAACAACAGAGAGAAAACCACTGCGACAAGGCCGGGCCTTTGCACTCCTGCTACCCTGCATGATCTCAGATCTCCACTGCGAGAGAGCCAGAGATCCAAATAACGGGGGAGCAGAACTTTGCGCTTGCCTTCTGCCTGCCTGACCTGGAAGGGCCTTGCAAGGCTGCCAAATACATACAGCCTTCCTTTCCACCCGCGGAAGGCGTCTGCTCTTGGACAGGCAGTGATCTCAGGTTCTCCTCAATAGTCCACACCACTTGCACCAGTCAAATGTCTTACACCTGCTGATCCAGCCGACTTTCTGAGTAACAGGGGTCAGAATGAATGATGACCAAGTTACAGGGGCTGTGACTCGCCAGTCCCTACTCAGGAACAGAAAGGAAGAAACACTACACGAACAAGAAAGCCCTGTGCCACCCATCCCTAGAGTCAGGTTTTCCTACCCAACAGCAGCTCTTCCAGCTTCTGCAGGTGTCACACTCCCTCACTGTGACACTCTCCAAAGGCGGACACACTCCCAAAAAGTTTAGAGCCCATGGGAAAAGAAAGTACAGTTTAAACAGAAATTAATTTCTGGTTTCTCCACCTGTGCTGATCTTGTGATTATGATCAAACTATAATTAGTGCCCAAGCAATGGCTTCCTAAAGGCTCATCTATTCCTCTCATCTACTTCACCTTCATGGCCCCATGGCCCTGGTTTCTGGGTTCCCCACAGCACCTTCTCATACCTGGAATCCACAAATGCTGCCATGCACTATGCCAAAATAATGCTTCCCCTCCAGTCTGGATCCCCAGACCAATGCTCTCCCCTGTTCACCAAGAAACACCTGAGATCCACAAAACTACAGCTTCTCCTTTGTCCTTCCCCTCCGCCCTCCCGGGAGCTGGGCAACCTGTACCAAGTCAGTGGGTACTGACAGTCCAACTAAGAGAATCTGCCGAATGCTTTGGCTGAGTGCATTTTTAAGCAACCTCTGCTCTCCCCTCCTACCATTCTTTCACACATTGTGTTCACTTCGCACCATCTGCATGCTTTCCGGGGACCCCGCATATTTTCTCACAGTAGTTAAGGCTCCTCACCCACAGACAATATCGCCTAAGGATAGGAAGGGCAGCTAGTGTCAAAAAGTAACAAGTCTCTTGCTGTTAGGAGGTGGGATCTGGTTGGAAGAGGCAGGTCACTAGGGGTATAACCTAAAGATTATCTCCCTATCCAGATCCCCTCCTTCTCTCCTTGCTTCCTATCTGCCATAAGATGAGCAGCTAATCCTCTGCCATGCCCCCATGTAATGCCATCCAGCCTTGGAGCCAGCTGACTATGGACTGAAACCTGGGCCAAAATAAACCTCTCCTCCTCTGACCTGCAGGTGTCAGGTATTATGTCTCAGTGATGAGGAAAGTAACTAAGACAATTACATAGTTCTGGACCAAGTGTGGGAGCTGTACAAAGAAGGTGTGTGTAAAGCATAGTCCCTGCCCTCGAGTTTACAGTTGATTGAAAAAGTAAAAACATGCGTATGATGAATAATAAAGTAAAAACTACTGGGCCACCCCACATGTGACCTCTCCTGGGAATCTGGGAACTATTCTCCTCCTTTTTTCCAATAAAATCTCTCCTAATCATCCTCCCTCAAAAATAAAAATTATTACAGGATAGACAAAAAAAAAAAAAAAGTAACAAGTTTCTTGGAGAATGGCATACAGAGATTAATAAAAGAAAACACTCCAAATTTTCTAGCTTAGATTAAAAATAGTGGCTCTGGGGCAGATACAGGAACTTTAGATGGTTAGTTAGGAGACAATCTGGGTAAATTGTAACTTTGGTTTTGGGCGCGTGGATTCTGAGGTGACAGCTTGCAGTAGTGGTGCACTCTGGAGGCTGAGGCAGGAGGATCCCTGCAAGTTCGGGGCCAGCCTGGGCTACATCGTGAGTTCAGGGTCAGCCTGAACTACACACCAAGACCCTGTCTCAAAACACAGGACAAAAACAAACAAACAAACAAACAAAGTAACATAAGCCTGCAGGTACCTCGCTTCTATCCCAAAATCATCTATCTACAAAGCCCAAGGTCTGTCCCAGAAGTTTAACCTGCACTGATCTTCCTCCGACCCCAGACTGCTTGCAAACCAATGCGGTAAAAACTAAGCACCTAAGGAGAAAAATGAGCAAATCACCCGACAAACCTCAACCTCTCGACAGCCTTTAATTTCTCTTAAAATCGAAGGCCTATCAACAATACCCATCTATTCATGTCAGTTCAGATTAGCAGTTAAAATGTTCATATGATCACGAGATGTAAACAATGAATGTCAACTTAACCAAAACTGGATACACAGTGACATCAGAAAGGTGTGGGGAGGGGAGATGTCAAATTAAAACCTGATCCACAGCAAGTCATAAAGAATGCCTAATACTGGGAAGGGAAGAACAGGGAACTAGCAGTATCATCTTTTTTGGGAGACAGTCTTGCTATGTAGTCCAGGCTGGCCTCGAACTCATAGCAATCATTCTATTTCAGCCTCCTGAGTGACGGGGGTACAGATGTGCGCCACCATGCCTGGAGTATAATCTTTTTTTGAAATATGGAGATAAAAGGAGAAATAACTGGAAAAGCTGAAAGTGGTGTGCCTCTGGGAAATGGGATGGGGTCAAGGAGAAAGGACATTGATCTGGGTTACAGGCCTTGCAGGAGGGGTAGCTGTCACAGTGATCACAACCTCCATGGCAGCCACCGCCGCATCCACTGCTGATCTGGCCGCATCCACTGCTGATCTGTCTATTAAACACCAAGCGACATTTCAATTGCCTTCTCCACATTACTTTATGTAATCCTTGCAACCTTCCCAATAGAGGCAGGTACTAATTTGGTACCCATTCTACAGAGGAGGAAAACAAAACAGTAATTTTGCCCAACGCTGATGCCCCCCCAAAGAAGTGACAGAGCTAAGACAGTAATTTGTCTTTTTATACTATATACTTTACTTTTGCCAAAATTCATAATTAACATTCTTCTTGTTCTTGTTGCTGTTATTTAATACAGTCTCACAATCTTGCCTGGGCAGGAGTGAAACTTGTGACCCTCCTGCCTCAGCCTCCAGAGTAGATGGGATTACTGGTGCACACCACCATGCTCAGCTAAAAATTTTAATGATGTATATGCACACACATCTGCAGCAGCATGTGGAAGTAATAATAATGACCAATTAGATATGAGATGTGAGCTATTTCCACAGTATATGATAGAAGGCTCAGACGGAGACAAAGCAGCTATGACACTGCTATTGTATGAAGCTGTGACGATGTCACTGCAAAGGTCCCCGTTCTGAGAGTCCCTGTACGCTCATGAGGAACGATCTGCACTCTATGGTCTCCTTCTCATTCACCTCACTATCTAGGACTAAGGAAAAAACCAAAACAACACACACCCACTTTTCAATCCTCTATCAAGCCAGCTTCCAGGACCCCTGCTACTAAGGAGACCGAGGGTATTGATACCCAAATCAACAAAGGGAGCTCATCCAAGGGTCTGGGATGCAGTGTTCGCCCCAGCAAAATGTGCGCGTAACAACATCCCATGTGCAGCTTCAGAAGGCTGACGACCTGTGTGAGGTCCATCCATGGACACCAGGCTAATGTGCAAGCAGACAAGAGAAACAAGACACAGCTATCTCCCAGGAAAACAGAAAAGAACTCTATTTCCTAATCAGCAGTTGCAGACACTAGGAAAAGACCAGTCAGTGGTGGGTCCTCCAAAGATGTGAGGGTTGAAGGCTTGGTCCTTGGTGTGGCTATGTTGGGGTTCGCAAAACCTTTAAGAGGTGGAACCAACTGGGGGTTGTTACATCTTTAAGGGGTGCTGCCCTCATATTAAGGTCAGTCTCCTGGGATCCTGTTAGTTCCCATGAAAGTTACTGTAAAAAAGCAAGACCAGCCCCTCCATGCTCTCTGCCTTCCTGTCTTTCCATGCCATCTCTTCTTCTAACACCTTCCCACAATGCCAGCCACCCTGCGGCCCTTACCAGAGGCCAACCTGATGGGGCTGCTCAATCTTGGGACTTTCAACCTCCAAGAGTCCAAGCTAAACACACTCCTTTTCCTTACACATTACCTAGCCTCAGGCATTTTGTTACAGTAACAGAAAGGAAACCAATACAGTCAGTAACCAGAATGCTCAAAATTCCAAAGAAGGTATACCCTTGGTTACTTAGGAACATTTGCTTGCTTGCTTGTTTTTCTTTTTCTTTTGGTTTTTTGAGACAGAGGGTTTTGCTATGTAGTTTAGGCTAGGCTCAAACTAACTATCTAGCCCAGGCTGGCCTCGAACTCACGGTGATCCTCAGTGATCCTCCTGCCTCAGCGTCCTGAGTGCTGGGATTACAGGTGTGAGCCACCATTAGCTTTCTTTGTAGGAGATGCCATCATCTAATAAAGCCACCAGAGAACAGATGCCAACAGCCACCTGCAAGAGCCCTCCTTCCCCCAGGAAATTGCTGATGAGACTATAATGTTTCCCACTTCTCAAGGAGACTGACATTTAACAAATCTGTAACAAGCTCAGATCCAGTTAATCGTTACAGTCAAGATAATGCCACATCTCAAGGGACACAATCCCCGAAAAAGAGTTAGGGAGAAAAAAATGTTTCCCAAGCAGGGGAATGTTTATGTAAAAGGTATTAGATCTGTGCATAAATGCATATATGTAATTAAAAAGAAAAGGTTTTATGAAACAACAAAACTGTTATAACTGTCCTCTGAGGAAAGGTGGTCCAAGAAGATACAAGAAAAGAAAAAAAATTACAGTCCTGGAGTTCCTACTCTGGACTTCCTACTTCCTCTCTGATCATCAAAATGGGTGGAGCTCTCTCCCCTACAGCAATAGGCAATTCTCCCTCAGACACCAGCTGGGCACCTACACAGCATCCCGGGCACCAGTCAAGGCTCAGTCCCACAAGAGTGCCCTGCACTTCAGATGCCAATCATGAGCCCAAGGTTGGGATTTAGGGCTCTGCATCAGGGGTTTCCACCACCCCCTCCTCAGGTAGAAGTTGGAGATAATTACAGCAACTCACCTCCAGGGAGTCAGAGATGTCACAGGCGCTGATACATGTGCAACACTCAGAATGGCACCTAGCACATTAGTGCTCAGGAAGTATTTGCTGTTATTAGCAGAAGCATATTGAAAGGGAACAGACAATGAATACATATGGAAAGAATTCCAGGTAGTGTTAAGTGATGAAAGGAAAATAAGGCAGAGCGTGGCCTTAGGCACTCACTCCAATGGTCTGTCAATGTTTTACAAGCATGTGTTACTTTTGATTAAGAAAATGTGGCAACATATGATAAAAGTTGCTCTTTCTAATAAAAGCCTGGACCACCTCTTGAAAACCCTGTGGGCAAACAATTTCTTGAAACTCAAATACTCTGCCCAAGAGCTCAGTAGGAAAGCAATGGTTTCTGTTATAAACTAGAGATGGCTTCAAGTTGGAGTTTTCCAAGAACTGCACATGAGATTAACTTCTCGGAGTTCAAATTCTGATGTTAGAATGAGAGGGAGACAAAAAAGAAAGGAAAAAAAAAAAAAAAAAAAAGACCAAGTTAAACCCCACACAACCCAACCCCACTTTAATGCAAAAAACAAAATAAAACAAAACTCTCAATACATTCACTCAAGACACTTAGAATAGCACCTAGCACAGTTAGTGCTCAGGAGGTATTTGCTGTTATTAGCAGAAGCATATTGAAAGCAAACACACAATGAACACATATGTAAAGAAGTCCAAGTTGAATCCCACACAACCCAATCCCACTTTCATGCAAAAAACAAAACAAAACAAAAACCTCACTACATTCACTCAAGACCTTCTGAGCATCTGCCGTATTCTAGGCGTCATGGGTAGATACAAAAGGCTTTTAAAACTCTGTCTACTGGGAAGATAAATAAGTAAAGAGGTAGAGGATGATGCACCAGGATGGGTACTTCAACTCCGACTGCAGGGTACTGGTGGAACACACCCAAGGGGGTTGGGCAGAGAAGGGCGTTGAAGGATGAACAGAGGTGGCCAGGAGACAGGACAGGAGGCAGCATGTCAAGCAGAGGCAGCCACAAATGCAAAGGGGTGGAGGTGAGCTTTTGAGATCTGCAAAGTGGAAAGAGCTGACAGGATAGAAAAGGGCAGGTGTGGCATGCCGGGAACGACAGGAAGGAAGGTGGAGAGACTAAGCCTCTTACTGGTTAGCTGGGAGGGAATGCTGCCCGCAAGACTGACGGCAGAGAGCCACTGAAGAATTCCGCAGGAGTGACAAGCATGACCACAGTTGGATTTGTCAAAAGATGACTTCAGCAGCCTTGTGGAGAATGCTTTGGAGGAGGTCCAGCCCGCCACTGAGACTCAGCCATTGGAGTTACCCAGGCAAGAATGATGGATGTGGGTTGGGAGAGGAAGTGACTCCAGGAGAAAATCAGAGTAAAGCTGACCACGCCAGTGGACCTGCACAAGGGCAGAGAGAAATAAGCAGTGCAGCAGGTCGAGAGTCTAGTTCTGGACAGATGTAGCTCATGAGCATCAAGCGGGAAATCCGATGACAGCTGACTAAATGAGAAAGGACTGGGGGCCGAACATAACTGACCAGAGTGCCTCTAACAAATGGAGAATCTGGAGTGCAGAGAGGGACAGGACCAGAGAGCCAAGAAGAGGCTTCTGAGGCAGGGCATACAGGGCACAGAGACACGAAGCCAACCAGCGAGCAGAGAGCAGGAAACAAAGACGCTTCCAGCGGAAACAGGCACTGCCCAGTGTAACAGCAAAGCGTGCAAAGGAATCGAAGGCTTCAACAGGATTCAGAGCCTGGCTGATTGTCAGCAACTTCAGCAAGAAAAGCTCCACCACAGCCATTAACACTTGCCAATCCCTCTTGACCCATGGCAGCACATACTGACTGTACCACTTACGTGGCACTTCTCACGCCTTCAACAATCAGCCTGAAGCCCTCTTAATGCAAGAGGCTGGGGAAAAAAAATGGGTAATGCATTCCAGCATCCTGGGATCTAGAACTCAGGTGCAAAACTGCCAGCCATGAGAAAGGAGAGATGCTGCAGGACACCAGGAAAGGGAGCACTGTGGGTTCAGCTTGGCAAATGTTTATTAACCCCCCCTTCAGGGGGCAGGTGCTAGGCTGGATTCTGGGTTAATAGAGACAAGTTAGCCACACACTTGGAGGCCCTCGGAGGCTGGAGGCTTTCGGGAATGTGCTGCTGCATCCCAGCACCTCCAAAAGCCCGCTGCACACTACGTCATCAACTCATCACAGAGGTGCTGAATGAAAGAGACTGGCTCCTTTAGGAGCAGGAAAGGGCGAAAGCTTCAGGAGACATCTGTGATCTGGATTAAAGGAACAGCAGGAATTTCCTGGGCATATGGAGACTTGACTTTCCTGTTTATGTATCTCCTCATCCAAGCCCGGCTCCTAGAGTCACTCAGCTCTTGTGATCGATAGCAGAACACTGCCTCATGCTAGCAGGAAAGAGAGGAGCAAAGAGGAGTAGCTGGTAATAACCCATTTCGGTACTTGCTGGCACTTAACCCAGGTGTGTTCAGTTTGTGATCCTGCACTGAGCTATACACTTATAATCTGTACACCAGGATGTTTTCTATTTTTAATTAAAAGGGTTTTTTAAAAAAGGTAATGTTGGGGCCGGTGAGATGGCTCAGCGGCTTAAGCGCCTGCCCGGCAAGCGCGAGGGCCCGAGTTCGACTCCCAGAACCCACATACGAAAAAGGGGCCGGTGATATCGCTCAGCGGCACGGGCGCCTGCTGGCGCGCGAGGTCCTGAGGTCGACCCCCGGTACCCACAAAAAATAAAAAATAAAAAAATAAAAAGGTAATGTTGATAAACTGCTTTTCCTTCCCCCTAATTACCCATTATAAAACAAGTTGTTTTAATACTGTTAAAGAAAAGGTCCAACTTAACTAAAGAAAAGAATAGCTAAGGCAGACAACAAAGTGTTAATGAGAGAATAAGAAAACTGAAGTCTGCCCCAGAAGACAGAAGGTGCCTAACACCTGACTCCTTGTAGCCCTTAACAACAAAGAAAGCCCACAGGCCAGAAGTAACTAACTAACATGACATTAGCCAGTGACAACTCACTGTAACTAATAGGTCGTTAGCCACTCTGAGGCCCCATTCCTGGACACCACACGGGAGCTGGGCCAATTAGAATTGGAGAGCAAAGGCAGATGGGGGAATTAGTGCAAGATATCTGTTGACTATGAAGGTAGGCATGGTGCCACACACTGCAAAGTTTAGTGTCCTGGGAGGCTGAGGCAGGAAGACTGAAAATTCAAGCCCAGCCTGGCAACTTAGAAACTGAGAGACCCCTGTCTCAAAATTAAAAAGCGGGGGCCGGTGAGATGGCTCAGTGGCATAAGCGCCTGCCTTGCAAGCGCGAGGGCCCGAGTTCGACTCCCAGAACCCACATACGAGAAAAGGGCCGGTGATATCGCTCGCGGCACTGGCGCCTGCTGGCGCACGAGGTCCTGAGGTTGACCCCCGGTACCCACACAAAAAATAAAAAATTAAAAATTAAAAAGCAGGTGGGGATGCGGGGATGCAGGTGTAGCTCAATGCAAAGGCCCTGGGTTCCATCCCCAGTAATAACAAAATAAAAAATAAAAAAAGATGGTAACTACAATCAATAGCAATCATGAAAATTGCCAGGAGAGTAGATTTTTAGTGTTTTCAAAACAAAAAATGAGGGAGGAAATGGATTTGTGGGTTAGCTTGACTTTGTCCCTCAACAATGTGCACAACATCAATGTGTAGACACAAATGTACACAATTTTTATTTCCAATTAAACAAATGTATAGTGAGAAAAAATTCTTTCAAATAAAGACCAATCATCCAGTGTGGTGGTGCACTCCTATCTCAGCTGAGGCTGGGGCAGCTGAGGCAGGATCACAACAAGTTCAGGGCCCGCCTGGGCTACATAGCAAGACCCCATCTCAAAAAAAAAAAAAAAAAAAAAAAAAAAACAAAGACACTGATCAAAGAGCCTGTTCTGCCAATATGTGGGCTGTAGAGCAGGAGTCATGGCTCTGCCCGCTGCGGACACAACCGCTGTGCACATACCATACCTGTGCACACATTTTCTCGTTTAATCCCAACAACTCTCCAACCAGACATCATCTCCTCTTCACGAGTGTAGGACAAAGTTCAGAAGGAGAAGACTGAACGCGGCTGGGCAGGGACGTAAAATGAACACAAGCCGGGCAACTGCAAAGCCCAGGTTTTCCCACCCAGCCAAGCCCATGAGGCTTACTTCACCCAGAAAGCACTTCCCCAGCCAAACAGAGGTTCCCAAGTCTCACTGAAGTAGAGACAGTGCAGAGCTTTGAGTCTGCCGTACCAAACAGACCTTAAACCTCACTGTGACCCAGCCAACCCCATCTCGTGGCAGATGCATGATGGAGTGCTTAGAGGATGTATCCAAGACACAGCCTGTCCACTGCCAGCATCTCCTAAGTTGCCCGGGCTGGTGTACAACTCCTGGGCTCCAATGACCCTCCTGACTCAGCTTCCAAGTAGCTGGGAATACAAGTGAAAGCCACTGTGCCCAGACTGCTGATGGCTTTGCCTCCAGAGACCCAACAGTCAGCTCTGTGCCCAGCTGAGTTCCTGTGCTCAGTAGTCAGGCATAGAAGCCTCACTTGTACCCTGTCCATAGAGTATTTACTGCTCTCTTGTTCAGTATATCACTCGATATTCTGCTCCTTCAGCTCCCAAGGATTTGCTCTTTCTACAAAGTAGGTGAATAAAAATGTAGCCAATGTGGGAGGCTGAAGCAGGAAGATCATGAGTTTAAACCCAGCCTGAGCAATTTAGCAAGACCCTGTCTGAAAAAATTTTTAAAAGGGCTGGGCTGTAGCTCAGTGCAAAGGCCTTGGGTTCAATCCCCAGTACTAGGGGGAAAAAAAAAAAAGAGAGAGAAAAGAGAGATAATATCAGCTTTACACATGCGGAGTATTCCAGTTTCCTGCTTTCCACAAAATTAAAAGAGGCCAATGGATGTCAAAATGACAAGCTGGCTGATTCATAAAGTTCTGACATACAATTGAGAGGTAAAAACTGAGTGACCTTAATATAACAAAACTCCTATGTCATCTACTTATCTCTATAAGCAGGTTCCTCAAAGTTTAGACAACTGAAAAATCTTACTCTAGATCAAACAGCAATACTTCAGAGTTACGAAACCACGGAAAGTGGAGGTCTTCACCTACCTCACAGAGGCGCTTTTTTCAAAATGGGTAACAGCCAGGCATCGTGGCACAGGAGGCTGAGGCAGGAGGATCACAAATTCAAGCCCAGACTGGGTGTCTTAGTTACTTTTCTCTCATTGCTGGGACAAAATACCCAACACCCAAAATTAGGGAAGGAAAGGTTGATTTAGCTCACAGCTTGTGGAGGGTTCAGTCCATAATCAGCTGACTCCAAGGAAGGGTGGCACATGGTGCAGGGGTAACAGTTCATGGCACGGTGATGGAAGACAGCAACAGTAACAAGAGCAGAAAAGGAGGAGGGGGAGAGCAAGCCTCTTTCCCTCCCTTATGTCGTATGCAGGCTGCCCGCCCCAGGGCAGGTGTAGCACTCACATCCATCATCCCAGCATTGGACCATGAATCTATCCAAAGCTCCAGAAGCCCGACCCCATGACTGCATGAAGCTTTGGGGGGACACCTAGACATAAACCATAACACTGGGCAACTTAGCAACACCCTGTCTCAACATAAAATAAACATAAAAAGGGCTGGGGATGTAGCTCAATTGTAGCACATTCCTGAGTTTGGTTCCCAGTACTGCAATCAATCAATCAATCAATCACTCAATAAAACTTCCAAAATTCTCCTAATGATTATAAACACAAATGTGTTTGACCACTGTACTCCAAAGCCAACTCTATTACCACCCACCTCTACAATAAGCTCTAACAGCATGAGACCAGATTGCAAAGGCAAAGACGGCCAGATGTGGTGGTGTAGACCTATAATCTCAGGACGAGGGAGGCGGAGGCAGGAGGATTGCTGCAAGTTCAAGGCCAAACTGGGCTACATAATGAGTTCAGGAACTACATAGCGAGACCCTGTAGAAAAAAAAAAAAAAGGAAGAAGAAGCAGTTCTGGGGACATCTGCAGCCCGGAGACCTCTAAAGGACAGGCAAACAGCATCCCTGTGCTGAGACAGGACAGAAGGGCCCTCGCTCCCTGGTGGTTAACCTTCTGCAATACAGAAGCTCGACTCTGCAATAACGAACACCACGCTTGGGCTTCAGCCATGCAGGTACACATAAAATTCTCACCAAAAGCCTGGAAGAAAAAGGTCCCATTGTCACCTGCCCTATAAGGTCCTGACAGGTAAAAGTGGGCTCCACGGGACTATTCAGACACTGTCTCAGCAGTTTACCAGGGAGTAACTGAACAAAAATAATGGCTTTAAAGAAGAGAGGGTGGGAAGCCGATGTGATGGAAATAAGCATTTTTAACCGCCACTCAGAAAGGCAGACTCTTTCTACCCTCTCCCATTGTTCAAAATCCTCAAAGCATACATTTGGAACTACTGCCCCCACTTCTCATCAACATACTGCCTCTTTGAAGAGGGAAAGAAAAATTACTGCCTGAAAGCTAATGTGTTCCTTGGTTCTTTGTATTTCTTCAGGTCACTACATTTACTTGTTTGGTGATGCTACCTTTATGATTATATAAATACTGTGCCTGGCTTTCTCTCTATGAATTCCCACTAGACTCACTCTGGCACGTGTGTGAACTGAAAGCTGATTATTATTTACTGTCAACTTTTATACCATTTTGTCTTTTGATAAATCCAGTCTTTTCCTTTTCATTTTCATGTAAATTTTGAGATCGTTTAGGGAAATATTTCACTTTTAAAAAGTTTTGACCTGCTATTGTTTTATGTAGCATTGAAAGAAAATTAAGATTTATTGAAATTGTCAAATTATCTGTTAAAAAGGTATCTGCAAACGTTTCCACTGTTAAAGCAACTCTGTTGCCAAAAACTAAAGAGACACCTCTACACCTCTTAAACAGAAACCACACAAACTTGTAAATAGAAATGTCTAACCTATTTAAAAAATATTCCAGCTGGGCAAGGTGGTATATGCCTCTAATCTCAGCACTCTGGGAGGCTGAGGCAGGAGGATCAAAAATTCAAGCCCAGCCTGGCAGACTCAGTGACTTAGTGAGGCCCTGCCTCAAAATAAATAAAAAACAAAGAGCTGGGGGTCTAGCTCAATGCAAAAGCCCTGCGTTTAATCCTAATAACTCAAAAAAAAAAAAAAAATCTAAATGAAGATTTTCAATGGGTTTAGAATGTATTCATAATTTAAAGTTATTTTTCAAAAACAACTGATGAGGGGGCCGGTGAGATGGCTCAGCGGTTTAAGCGCCTGCCCGGCAAGCGCGAGGGCCCAAGTTCGACTCCCAGAACCCACATACGAAAAAGGGGCCGGTGATATCGCTCAGCGGCACGGGCGCCTGCTGGCGCGTGAGGTCCTGAGGTCGACCCCCAGTACCCACAAAAAAGAAAAAAAAAAAAGGACTAGGGATTTAACTCAACACAAAAACCCTGGGTTTAATCCCTAGTATCACAAATAAATAAAGTTTAAAAAAAAAAAAACAACTGATGGCCCAGGGGTGGCACACACCTGTACTGTAATCCCAGCACTTGGGAGGCTGAGGCAGGAGGATCACCAACAGTTCAAGGCCAGCCTGGGCTAAATAGTGAGTTCAAGGCTGGCCTGAACTACAACCTGTCTCCAAAAAATGAACAACAACAAAAACAAAACAAAAAAAAAAAAAAAAAAAAAACTGATGGATGATAGACGAAAATAAAATTCTTGTAGCAGGTTTTTAACAAAAAGCACTGCATGATTAGGGGATGGGAACATGGTGACTTGTAAGCACTGCAAATGATTACTTTCTTCTATATGGGTCTTTCTATGGGGTGACTTTTTCAAATATGACAATCATTAAAGACTAAAGTTAGACCCAAACATTCACTTTTATCATCAAAATTAATATCACTGGGCCGGTGAGATAGCTCAGCGGCATAAGCACCTGCCTGGCAAGCGCGAGGTCCTGAGTTTGACTCCCAGTACCCACATAAAGGAAGAAAAGGGCCAGTGATATAGCTCAGTGGCACAAGAGTCTGCTGGCAAGCGTGAAGTCCTGACTTCGACTCCCGGTACCCACATTAAAAAAAAAAAAATTTAATATCACCAAGGTCCAGGTGTGGAGGCCAGCCTGAACTACATACATAGCGGGACTGTCTTAAAAAAATAAATAAAAGAAAAATTAAAAAAAGAAAATATCACCAAAGTCATCCAAGAATCAATTACTCTTTTAAAAATTTTTAAATGTTTTAATCACAATATTTTAATAAAGAGCTTTATATTAAATTATATTTCTAAATATCTCATTATGTCCATCCTTTCATAATTCCTGTTTTTGTATTTCATACTTATATATGGATTATAAATCACTTATGCATATGACATATATGAAAAAATGACCAAATGCTTTAATAAGTCAGCTTAATGATAAATATGGCTTAAAGAAGGAAGTATACACGTATATATATAAGAAATATATTTGCAACATATTTGCAAGCCTTTTTGATATAAAAAATTAAGACACAAACTGGGTATGGCGGCACACATCTGTAATCCCAGTACCCTGGGAAGCTGAGGCAGGAGGACCACAAGTTTGAGCCAAAGGTGAGCAACTTAAACAATTTAGCCAGATCCCATCCTAAAATAAAGCTGGGATGTAGCTCAGTGCAAAGGCTGTGGGTTCAACCCATAATACCCAGCACCACCATCAGGGGAAAAAAAACAATGGAGATACAAATTGAAAAGATTTCAGGGCCGGTGAGATGGCTCAGTGGCGTAAGCGCCTGCCTTGCAAGCGCGAAGGCCGGAGTTCGACTCCCGGAACCCACATATGAAAAAGGGGCCGGTGATATCGCTCAGTGGCACGGGTGCCTGTTGGCGCGCGAGGTCCTGAGGTCGTCCCCCCGGTACCCACAAAAAAAAAAAAAAAAAAAAAAAAAAAAAAAGAAAAGATTTCAAAACCTTGAAGAGTTCCAACAGCGCTGTCACAGTGCTCACTAGCCAAAAAAAAAAAAAGGTCAGGACTTCAGCAGTGGAATTCCCAGGTACCAACGTGTGTGCATCGGAGGCCCCACACAAGAAAGACTTCAAAGAAACGGCAGCAAACAGCAAGCAGAACACCAAGCTCTCGCTATGCATACAGGGGAGCCGCGGTCAGGGGACCAGACAGGGTAAGCTTCTGGCACAGACTCTGAAAACCCTCAGACAGGGAATAAAGATCAGCCCACAGGGTAGGCAGCTGCAGGCCAGGAACCACCAGGGCTGAAGATCAAGAGCTGCTGCTGCTGCTTCGCCCCGATAGGGGCTCTGCTAGGTGTGGCACAGGGAACAAGATGAGAGGATTTCAGGGCAGAGCTAACGGCAGTGCGGACTGATGTCCTTGGGCAGGGGAAATAAAGTGATGTGGGTGAGCAGCCGGGACTGGCTGCAATCAAGACAGCAGGGAAGGGGTGGGGCAGGGCAGCAGGGCCAGCTCACTCCAGGCCTTGAATACTACTATAATGAAGGATAACTCCAGTCAGCTGTAAGAAAATAGGTGAGCAGTGAGACCCTAACGCTAAGTCAGATCCCAGGTTAAATACCATACAGTTCCTCTCATGAGAAACCCAAGGTATAAATAATTTAAAAAGCAAAATAAAAGACGGTAGGAAACAGACAGACTTAGTGGAGATGGTGTTATGCCTTATGTCTAGATGTCCCCCAAAGCCTCATGTGGTCATAGGTGGGACTTTTTCAGAGGTGGCTGAATCTGGAGTGTGACTGATTTATGGTGCAACGTTAGGATGAAGGGTGGGTGATTACTAAATCAGTCCACTGATTGGTTTGGCACTGCCCTAATCCCAGTAGCCTGGACACAATATACGGGACAGAAAAAGGCTTGTCTTGCCCCTTGTTGCTTTGCTAACTTCTGTCTGCGTTGAACTGTTTCTCCTCTGCAAAGCCCCTCTGCCACACCGCCCTGCCTTGGAGCCAGCCGATTATGGACTGAAACCTCTACAAACCATGAGCTAAATAAACCTTTCCTCCCTTAACTTGTGGGTGTTGAATATTTTGTCTCAGCAACAAGAAAAGTAACTAAAACAGATGGGAAGAAGATTTGGGGATAGGGAAAGACAGGGGAGGGAGAAAAGGAAAAGGGGAAGTAAAAGGACCAAGATTCACCATGTGTATGCACCAATTCCCCACAATGGACGTATTTATTATGTATTGCGAAACATACACTGCCAGGTGTGGTGGTGCACCCCTGTACTCCCAGCACTCGGGAGGCTGAGGCAGGAGGACTGTCGTGAGTTCGAGGCCAGCTTGGGCTACGTAAGCAGGTTCAAGGCCAGCCTGAACTACATAGTGAGACCCTATCTCAAAGAAAGAAAACAAACAAACAAAAACCATATACTAATAAAAAAGAGGGAAAAATAAAGGAAAAAA
This sequence comes from Erethizon dorsatum, assembly GCA_028451465.1. NCBI lineage: Eukaryota > Metazoa > Chordata > Mammalia > Rodentia > Erethizontidae > Erethizon > Erethizon dorsatum. Next base: position 85,618,646 of record CM051834.1, read on the forward strand.
GTTTTAATTTTAAAAAAGAACTAATTTAACTCATCCCAAAATAGTAAATGGCTTCTCAAAAAAAAATTTTTTTTAAATACACAATCATTGCTCAGAAAAACTGAGCCCAAGGAGCAAAGATGTCCCATTGCACCCAGTGGAGGGAGGGTCTGGAACAAGCCATCTGGCCAGATGGGTGGCTGCTGAGTCCTAGGGACAGGGCAGTGTGGGTCAAGGTGACACGAGCACAGGGCACATTGTAAAGCTCTCCAAAAGCAGATGCTGACTCACGGTCAAGCTGAGCTGAGGAGACAGCCTGCACCTCTGAGGGAACAGTAATTTCCCCTCCTGTCCTGTATTACTCATATGCAGACCAATCTCCCCTAAAAATACCCACAACAAGTGGTCGCTGCATGCAGAAAAGTTTGCGTGGGGGCTGGTGAGATGGTTCAGTGGCGTAAGCGCCTGCCTGGCAAACGCGAGGTCCTGAGTTTGACTCCCGGTACCCACAAAAAAAAAAAAAAAAAAAAGGGCCAATGATATCGCTCAGTGGCACAAGAGCCTGCTGGCAAGCACAAGGTCCTGAGTTCAACTCCCAGTACCCACATGAAAAAAAAAAGTTTAGAGTGGGCACAGAAAAAATTGTGAATCCCAGTTCCAACTCTATCACATCAAAAGCTCTTCTAACACCTTCCAACCTTTCTCATTCAGTGACTGGGAAACATATGCCCGGCCAACTTCAAAGGGAAGATATAATCAAATTTTCTAAGGATAAATCAGCCTGATGAGAAAAACAGTTTAAGTGGTCCGGTGGTAACTGCCTATAATCCCAGCTATTTGGGAGGCTGAGGCAGGAGGAACACAAGTGGGAGGCCAGCCTGGGCGATTTAGCAAGATCCTGTCTCACAATAAAAATAGAAAGGTCTGGGGATGTAGCTCAATGCTCCCTGGATTCAATCCCAAAGAAAACAAAGTCTATAAGCAGTAAAAACACCCAGGACAGAGACCTTCTTGCCTATTACCTTCTATCTCAATGTCCCCTTAGTCCCAAACATTTAACATTTCAGTATTCTCTCACAGAACCTAAATTACAGAGGAAGCAGTCAGCAAATAGGCACAGGACGAGGCAAACTGTGGTAAATCTATGGAAGCTAAAAAGAGAAAACATAATTCTGATGAAGAAAATGGATAGCAAAACTCCCTGGAGAAAGTAGTAACACCATTGAGCCCTAAAAGTCCCTCAGCCCATTCCTGAGAGGATCATGAACAAAAGTATTAGTGAAGGCAGTTCATAAGGATATCTTTGTGAGCCAGATGTGGTGGCACACGCCCATAATCCCAGCACTTGGGAGGCTGAGGCAGGAGGATCAAGGTCAGCCTGAGCTACAAGGGGAGTTCAAGGCTGGCCTGAACCACATAGCATAACCTTCTCTCAAAAAAACAACAAAAGCTATATCATAATTGTGTGCATTTGCCTGCGTAAAAAAATACAGAGTAGGGCCGTATTTGGGGGTTAGGGGAACCAGCACTGTGCTGTACTCTGGCCAATGGGGAGGTCAAGGTTTCCAAAAAGTAGAATGACAAGGTAGACCTCTACGAAAGCAGAATAGAGAAGATCTGAGGGCTGTTTGGACTGGCCAGACCACAGGAATAACAACAATGAACAGCACAGGAAATGGCACTTAAAAGTCAGGGATATAGATGCACGCAAAGAAGTTCGAACTGATTGGGTTTTGTTTCTTTCCAGTGTTATGTCTTACTACCCCTAGGCCTGTCCTTTAGGAGGAAATACAAGAATCTGTTTTTGTTTTTGTGGGTACCAGGAGTTGAACTCAGGACCTCGCACCTGGCAGCAGGCGCTTGTGCCACTGAGCAATATCACCAGCCCCTTTTTTTCTTTACGTGGGTACCGGGAGTTGAACTCAGGACCTCGCACTTGCCAGGCAGGCGCTTACACCACTGAGCCATCTCACCAGCCCAAGAATCTGGTTTTTAACAAAGATCAGAATAACTTGCTCAACCCACCACAGTGTTAAGATGGGTTTTTTAATGATTCACCATGCCAACCTAGCAAAGTTTACTCTGAAGTTCTAATTCATCTTCATCTACAAAACAAACAAACAAAAAAGGGATACACGATGTTACTGTCACTATCTTCCTTCCATGACCAAAATAATTTAGTCTGAGATAAAATACTTGTACTCTGGCAGCCACAACATTGAGACAAATTAGAGCCACACAGGAAAAGGCCCTTCTGTCCCCCACAAAGAACTATTTTTTCTTGCAAAGGAGGGGCAGGGGAGGGAAGAAACAGTCAAGACCTACACTGCAGGGCATCAGGGTATACAAAGCCATCTGTATTTCCATCTCCTTTGGATTAAGTTGTGAAGCCCCATGTTCGCTCGTCTTTCCAAGTAGCTCCTCTCCAAGATGACAGTGCAAACCTGGGCCCAAGCAGCACTGGTATACTGCGTCCTAGCTCTGCCACTAACCACATGATTGGAATGTTATTACCTAAGGCTTCGTTTTTGCCACCTATAAATGATCTAAGCCAGGCGTGGTGATGCATGCTTGTGATCCCAGCACTCAGGAGGCTGAGACAGGAGGATCACTGCAAGTTTAAGAGCAGCTTGAACTACATAAGAAGACCCTGTCACAAAACAAAACAATTATGAGACTGCATGCGCAGGTCCTGGGTTCTACTCTCAGCACAGTAAAAAACAGTGATGAGACTCCTGGATTCCAGAGCTCTAAGGTTCCCTCTATCTCAAAAACTCATTTTTTTGGATGATTCTCTAAGATTTCCTGCACACAGATTTCAACCTGACTTGCTTCCAGCCCCTTCTGCACCACCATGTTCAGGTTTGAGACTTCCAAAGGAGATCCAGTTTGCTGATGCTGGCCATTAAAAAAAAAAAAGAGAAAAAAAAAAAAAAAAACTGGGCGTGGTGGCCCACCCCTGTAATCCCAGCACTCTAGGAGACTGAGGCAGGAAGAGCACACATTCAAGCCCAACCTGAGCGATTTAGCAATTTAGTGAGACCTTGTCTCAAAATTAAAACTTAAAAAGGGCTGAGAATGTAGCTCAGGGAGAAGGCCCTGGGTTCAATCCCAAGTACTGGGGGTAAGGGAGGGCCACACAGCACTTAACTTTCAGTTCTTTGGAATGACACTAGGTATTGCAATAATAATAAAATGAAGATAAAATTACAGCCAACTCAATGCAATATGGAATTACTGAAGTTGCAATGCTGCTTTGGACATTTTCATTAACAAAAAAAAAAAAAAACCAGATAAAGTAATCTTAAACAATGACAAAGTATCATATGCCCAAAGTGTACAACATGCTCTGAAACCTGCATAGCGGCCCCTTCTCTCTTCTCCCCGCGAGAACAGGGGCAGCGGAGAACTGTGTCCCACGCCACGTGGTACCTAGGCGAGCAGCACAGCTTTCACCGATCATCAACTGAGAACAAGTGGGGGAGGGGGACGCACAAGAATAGGGAGGACAGGGTTGTTCCACCTTTTCAGGTCTCAGTTTTCACCTCTATGGTGACTAAATTATTTAGGGGATCACTCGGGTCATTTTGTTTCTAAATGTTCCACTCAGCTGTAAGTTTGTCTCTTCCTCCACTAGCAGGACTGGACTTCAGGTTGACTTGGGGACTTCAATTATATGCCAGGCATCACTCTTGAGAATACAGCCAAGAGCAAAAATGGGTCCCCTAAGACAGGAACACGTTCTGGAAATAAGGGGGCTTCCAGAAAGGACTAGCATTCGGTTTCACTTGAATTCCTAGAACTACTAGTAAAGAACACCATGTTACAACTTTTAATTAAAAAAAAAAAAAAGCGCTTATCCTTAAAAGTAAACGGATCATAAACTTCCGGGCCCTAAATAAAGCTGGGAGCTTGGGATGAGATGAATTTCCTTCAGTAGGGAAGTTTCCCAGCACCAGCCGCGTCTGCGCCCCTGGCGCCCAAGTCGCCCAGACCCGGCGGGGAAATGCAAAACCAAAATGGAGGAGGGGCCTCGCAGGAGGCGGCTCGGAGCGCCAACCTCGTGGCTCGCTCCTCATGGCGCCAAGCAGCCTTCCTGCCTCGCTCTGCCCGGTAGCCTCGCCAGCCCGGGGCGCGCACAGCCCACCCGCGCGGCTCCCCCGGGGCGCCCAGTGAAGTTGGAGAAGGCGCTCGGGGTGGGGGAAGGAAAAAGCCCCATCTCAAAGGCAATGAAGGGAGCAAAGAAAGAACCATCTGCGAGGGCTCCACCCTGCTTCACCTGCAGAAGGAGCCCGGTGTGAAGCCAGAACGCCTCTCCTCGCCTTGCTGATAAAACAAAGAAAACGGGCTTCGGGGGAGTCACACGCGGCGACCCGTTCCCTCTCCCGTGCGCCGAGGCGCGCACCACCCGGGCGCCGCAGAGCAACTTTCTCCTGGAAGCCGACCACGCTTCCTCTTTCCATCAAAGGCAGAAGACTACTCTCCTGTCGCGGATGTCACCGCACTTCTGGGGGTCAGGCTCTTCCCTGGGAGCCCCGCGACCCCCGGTGGGGCTCCCCTTCCCCAGGACGCTGCCTCGCGCGTTCCCGTCACGCGCGCTGCCCTCTCGGGCAGGCGTCCCGGCTCGCTGCGCGCTCGGCTCCGCTGGGCCCACGCGCCCGGGCAAGGCCAGGGCCAGGGACGCCTCGGGGGTCGCGGGAAAGCCTGCGGGGTGTCCTCGCCCGGGACCCCAGACTTGTAAAACAATAAGCATCCGCTCTCCCGCCCCTCCCCCATAGGACCCTGGCCACGAGTTAGAGCGGAGGGGTGGGGGTGGGGAGCGCGCCAGCCTCGAGGTCCTGGCCGGTCACCCCTGGTCCCGAGGGCCGTAGCCAGCATCCGCCCGCCCCCACCGCGGCGCCCCGAGCCTGCGTCCGCCACGCGGTGGCTGCAGCGAGGGACCTGGCCCGCGCCCTGGCCACATGCGCCGCCCCGGGCTGGGAGGGAGCGCGGCGCCGTCGTACCTTGCCGCTGGCTGTGCCCCCGCTGACGCCGATCAGGAAGGGCTCGCCGCCGTTGGGCTGCTGGTGGTTCTGCAGGGTCTGCTCGCTGTCCCCGGCCATGGCTCGCGCCGCCCCTTCTCTCGCCGCCGAGGGATCCGACGCGCGCTCCCCGCCTGCGCCCGCGCCCTCGCCGGGCTCCTCCTGCCGCTGGGCGCCGCCGAGATCTAGGCCACCGCTCGGAGCCGGGGATAGGCTGGCTTTCCCGGAGCTGCCGCGAGCCTTCTTCTGCCCGCAACGGCCGGCGGGGTTTACATCCCAGGCCGAGGTCAGCGTGATGCCGCTGCTCCAATCCGCGCCGGGAGCGCGCTGCTATTCGCCGAGGCCGCGGCCTCCGCCCCGCCCGGGCCCCGCCGCCGCCAGAGGTCTCCGGGAAAGGTGTGAGCCGGAGGCTGCCACCCCCACCCACGCCCTATTAGCCCTTTCCCGACGCCCTCCCGAGGACCGGGAGGACCCGGACTCGGGGGCTGAGTGTTTGGGTGTGGGGCGCTGCCACCTATTTCAAAGGGAAGTTAAAAAAAAAAAAAAAAAAAAGGGAGAAGGGACTAATAGATCAAATAATGGAGAGGATGCCCCCACGTTTGAGAAACAAAATGAGAACAAGCTGGGAAGGTTTAAGATGAAAGGGAGTTAATGAGTTAATGTCATTTACCATTTATCCAGGCTAAAAACTTGTGTTTTCAGGAAAATAACATTTATTTTTTTCTCCTCCTTCTCATTTGCCCAAAATAGTGTGCCAGCCTCTGGCTTTAGATATTTCCTGTCTTGGAAACCCCCGACCGCCATTCTGCTTAGCGGGCCTGTCCTCCTGTGACTCCCTAGTGAAAGGTGACTTAAGGGCTTTATTGGAAGCGCGTCCTCCCCGGAAAATGAATGCCCTTCCTAGCCACAGGATCTCACATCCGAAATACTGAGGTTCTTGCCGAGTTAGGGTTGGTGGGTACATTAAAACAACAATGCCATTTTGATCCATCAATACCTTTATTTGAACTGGTTTTTCAGAGACTGGCAATTCGTCACTTGGCTAGGAGGACAGTACCAGCTGATGACTAAGGGCAGCCTCCACCTCCAGCCACATTTCTGTGTTCATGTTCCAGTCCATAAGCCAGTTACTTAATCTGTGCCTCGCTGTGCTGTTCTGTTGAATGGAAAAAAGAATGGCCTTTTTTGTTTTTGTTTTTGTTTTCAGGCAGAGTCTAGCTATGTAATTCAGGCTGGCCTCGAACTCACTGCAATCCTCCTGCCTCAGTCTCCAGACTGCTGGGATTATAGGCGTGCACTACTACACCCGGCTGTAATGGCCATTTGCAACGGAGATTTTTGGTAAGGTTTAAATTAGTTATTATGGATGGTCGTGAGGGTGCACGACTGTAATCCCAGCACTCGGGAGGCTGAGGCAGGAGGAGCACTGTGAATTCGAGGCCAGCCTGAACTGCATGGCCAGACCCTATCTCGAAAACACCAAAAATAAATAAATAAATAAATAGACTCCTAAATTAACTATTATGTGTAAAATGCTTAGAATAGTGCCTGGTACAGTCTAGGTCCGGTTAGTGTTTAAGAGAAAAGGCCCCTGTGCTGGGTTTGGTGGCCCATGCCTGTAATCCCAGCACTCGGGAGGCTGAGGCAGGAGGAGCACTGTGAATTCGAGGCCAGCCTGAACTGCATGGCCAGACCCTATCTCGAAAACACCAAAAATAAATAAATAAATAAATAGACTCCTAAATTAACTATTATGTGTAAAATTCTTAGAATAGTGCCTGGTACAGTCTAGGTCCGGTTAGTGTTTAAGAGAAAAGGCCCCTGTGCTGGGTTTGGTGGCCCATGCCTGTAATCCCAGCACTCTGGGAGGCTGAGGCAGGAGGACTGCAAATTGGAGTCCAACCTGGGCAACTGAGGGACTTAGTTTGACTCTATCTCAAAATAAAAAGAAAATAAAAAATAAAGGGCTGGGGATGTAGCTTAACAAAAAGGCCCTGGGTTCAATCCTCAGTAAGGAGAGAGAGAGACACACAGAGAGACAGAGACAGAGAGAGACAGAGAGAGAGACTGAGACTGAAGAGAAGTTTTGCTGGGCACCCTGAGGAAGGCAGGATTAGACTAGTAATTCCCAACCTCTGCTTCTCTGAATTTGGGACTGGTATCTATGACCTGATGGAGCCCTACAGTCTAAGACAGGCTTGAAGTTGGTGGCATTTTCTTTTAACTGTACTAAATTGCCTTAAATGGAAAACTATTTTTAAAAAATGGTAAAGAAAATTAAGAGCATCAGAGAACACAAAAGTTCTTTTTGCTTTTAAGACATTTTATGGGACCATTCACCAATCTCCAAAGCAGCTCAGATGGCAACTGTGATGGACAGAGTGGCTTCCTAGTACCGGGAAGCAGCTCGTGGAAGAGCTTTGCTGAAGGTTACCTCACCAAGCATCATGCAGTGGGTGGGTTTTACCTGGTCTTCCAGTCTTTTCTCCAGGAAAGAAACCTAACAGACTGCAAATACTTTTGCAGAATTCTTTACAGCCCAACATAAGTCCTTTTAGAACTTGGAATCTGATGAGCCCGTAGCTCAGTGTTAGCACGGGGATACTGCATGGCTGAGGGGAAGAAGAGGAGGCAACACTGCCCTGGATCCTCCAGGAACTGTCCCCAAATCCCTACCTGCCTTATTCCTATTTCTTTTTCCTTTAATATTTTATCATAAAAATTTTCAGAGTTGAAAAATGGTGTAGTAAACACCTATGCTACATCTCCAGCCCCCCCCTTCTTTTAAAAGACAGTATCTCTTGGGGCCGGTGAGATGGCTCAGCGGCATAAGCGCCTGCCTTGCAAGCGTGAGGGCCCGAGTTCGACTCCCGGATCCCACATACGAAAAAGGGGCCGGTGATATCGCTCAGCGGCACGGGTGCCTGTTGGCGCGCAAGGTCCTGAGGTCGACCCCCCGGTACCCACAAAAAAAAAAAAAAAGACAGTATCTCACTAAGTTACCTAAGTTTTTAAGACAGTGTCTCACTAAATTTCCTAAATCACTAATTTGCAATCCTCCAACCTCAGCCTCGCAAAGTGCTGGGATTATAGGCGTGCCCCAGCATACCAGGCCCGCCACTGTTTTGCTTCAATTGATTTACTCTGAAGGGGCTTAAACATTTCTTGTCCTTTTAAAAAATTACTATATATCTAACCACCTAGAACAGTTTCTTGCATATACAGTAGTAGGGCCTCAGTGAATATTTGTTGGATGAATGAAGAGACATGGTATCTCACTTCAATGCCCAAGGCCCATTGAGCGGAATGACCGGCAAGCAGGAAGGATTCGATATGATTGTTGAATGAATGAATGAACAAAAATATGTAAGAAATAAGAAACAAGTAGGGCCGGTGAGATGGCTCAGCGGCGTAAGCGCCTGCCTTGCAAGCGCGAGGGCCCGAGTTCGACTCCCGGATCCCACATACGAAAAAGGGGCCGGTGATATCGCTCAGCGGCACGGGCGCCTGTTGGTGCGCGAGGTCCTGAGGTCGACCCCCCGGTACCCCAAAAAAAAAAAAAAAAAAAAAAAGAAACAAGTAAACATCATCTTCATCATTTTGAAAGGAAAGGTGGTGTGCCTTTGATTATAATTATGTGATGATTACTCTGACATCCCAACGTTTTGTTTTCCTGCCTGCTTATGGTGTGGGTGTTGCTCCTCCCCACCCCCAAACTCACACTGAAATTTATTTGCCAATGTAACAGCACCAAGAAGTCTTGGGACCTTGAAGAGGAAAGTGATTCGGTCATAGGGGCTCCACCCTTGCACAGAGCGGAATGTAGTTCCCACAAGACTGGGTTTGGTTCTGGAGTTCAGGTTGGTAGAAGGCAAATTCGTCTTTCTCTGGCCCTCTCTTGCTTCCTTCCTCCTTTCCTGCATGTTTGTCTCTTCCACACGTGTGTGCCCTTCACTCACGCTCACCCTCACTTTAGCCCATTCCCTAGTGCTGTCCTTGACACTGCACGGACACTGTGCACAGCAGTCCTAGTGCAGTGCGTCTGTTTGCTCGGCAAGTTGACTTGTTAGTTGAGCTAACTCACTACTCTTCTTTGCACCTCATTTCATATGAATAACATTTCACTTGTGTGTGAGTTAATACCCAGGAAAGTGCTCTGAAAAGGATCAAAAGCTTCCTTGAGGAAGATAAGGTCTGGTTAGCAGAGGACAGCCAGCACTTCGCTTGTCTCTTCCCTCTCCCCAGGGCTGCCTGGCTTCCACACAGGCAGGTACCCAGGCCCGTTTGAATTATTAAGAGGACTCAGCACCAGTGACCTCAACAAGGACTTTCGAATCTCTGCTGTCTACACAGCCAGGCCAGCTGCCTGTGCTGGTCCCTGCGCTGTGTCATCCTCTCTAGGGAGCCGGGTCACCAAATCCCGTAGCTGGAGATGTTCAAATCACACTTGAGCCTCTTGTAGCAGTTGCACTGCAGATTCTGAATTAAGTGATTTCGAGCTGTCCTCCTCCCCCTCCCTCTGAGAGAAGAGAAAACGCAAATATTTTTAATAAAACCCAGCATGACAACAGATTCAAGGAAATGACGTTTGCTTGGTATGTGTGATATTTTGTTTTCCCTTAAACAGCTTTTGGTCTAGTTAAGTCGGGGGTTGGTTCACATTTGGGATGAAGTCAGCATGAGTGTGCAGTTGCAGCTGGAGCCAAAGAACAATGAGAGACATTGCTGTGGATAGTCTTTTGTCTGCCTCCTCTCTTTAAGGAGTCCTACTTCTGAACTAGGCAAGGAAAAGAACACTGCATCCAACTGAAATTTTTCTAGTTGCTTCTTGTACCGTGCTCAATTCTCTCCTCGCTTATCTCATCCTGAACCAGAATAGATGCTGTCACACTTCAGCCTCTGGGTGATGCATTCTCTCTCCATACTGCCTTTCGAACTACCTTCCACCTCGGATCAATCAGCAGGTGCTCTGATAGGTTGTGGGTGCTGTTCTGCAAAGATGTCCCCCACAATATTAGAGCCCTCTCAACAATTACATCCTCTGACACTCACAAGCAACCCAGGAGAGTGCAGCGTCAGACCAGCTGCAGTGGAGGCGGCTGGAAATGCAAACGCTTGGGCTCCACCCCAGAAGTGAATAGGGACCTCTGGGTGGGGCCCAGAGAACTGGTTCCTGTGAGCTTTCCAGGTGATGCTAGGACCCACCGAAGTTTGAGAGACACTGATTGACCAATGGCAAAGATGAATAAGCTCTAGGCAGAAAACCGAGTTCCCATCCTGGCTTTGTTACTAATTTTGTAACCTCCCACGGGATACTTAATTTCTATAAACCTCCTGTTCTTCAACTGTTAAATGACAGCCCGGCTGGCAGCATGGTTGTGAAAATAATGAATGGATATGAACACATAGTAGTTGTTAAATATCATGGCCCTTCCTCTCCTGTTTCTGCCATAGCTCTCGGGTTTGGCACAGAAACCCGTGCTTGTGGATGACAAGTTTCAAAAAGAAGAACACTTAATCTCCAAAGGCACTTTCTAATAAAAATTAAAAGATAATGCCCAACCCTAAAGAAATGATAAATGTTTGAGGAGATAAGTAAAGAGGTGGTGATAAAAAATTATGGTGATTACTTACTTTTTTGTTTTGTTTTGTTTTTAATAAACCTATTACAGTAAAAGACACATTGCCAAGAATTATGGGATAATTATGTTTGAAGTGAGGGGAGATATTTTAAGTATTATGAAGAAGATTAATGTGGCAATATGTCTTACTGTAATTTTTAATTTTAAAAATCATTTTTTTGATCATTAATTTTTTTTTTTTTTTTTTTTTTTTGTGGGTACCGGGGGGTCGACCTCAGGACCTCGTGCGCCAGCAGGCGCCCGTGCCGCTGAGCGATATCACCGGCCCCTTTTTTGTATGTGGGTTCCGGGAGTCGAACTCGGGCCCTCGCGCTTGCAAGGCAGGCGCTTAAACCGCTGAGCCATCTCACCGGCCCCTGATCATTAATTTTTAAGATAAATATGATTTCAACATTATACAACATTTACATGTATCAAATATTATGTGGTACCCCATTAATGTGCACAATTCTGATGTTTTTATGTTATCAGTTAAGTATTTTTTCATTTTGGTACTGGGAATCAAACTCAGTGACACTCTTTTACTGAGCTATGTCATTGGCCCTTTTTATTTTTATTTTGTGACAGGGTCTTGCTAATTACCCAGGTTGAACAGAATGTGGTGGCACACATTTAATCCCAGGCCTTGGGAGGCTGAGGCAGGATGATTGTGAATTTGTGGGCAGCCTCAACTACATAGACCCTGTCTCAAAGAAAAAAAGAAAGAAAAAGAAGGAAAGAAAGAAAGAAAAAAGAAAAGTTGCCCAGACTGGCTTGGAACTTGCTATCCTTCTGCCTTAGGTCTCTGCATAGCTGACATTATGGATGTGTGCCACCATGTCCAGCAATAAATAAATTAATCAATTAATTAAAAAAATAATGTCCAGAGTAGGGAAATCCATAGAGTCAGAAGTAGATTACTGGTTGCTTCCACTAGACAGGTCAGGAGAGAACAGGGATGTGATTATCAATGGGCCCAGAATTTTTTTTGCGGGGGGTGAGGGATATGTTCTAAAGTTGATTGTAGTGATGGTTGTATAATTAAAATTGATGAATTGTATGGTCTATCAATTATATATCCATAAATCTTTTCAAAAATAGATGTCAACCAACAGGCTTAAAGGGAAAGAGATTTTTTAGGAATTGGGAACAGAAATGGACAAAAGTACAAACAAATTAAATTTTAAATTGAGAACAATGTCAGAGCCTATATAACAATGTCTATAGCCTATATAACGTATGCAAGGGCAAGTTGTTACTTTTGTTGAATTCAACACACATCCTCACTTAAAAAAAAGATCATACAAGGGCTCTTAAATTTTAGTTGATCCAACTTCATAAGACCTTTATGCTATGGACACAAGAAGACTTACAAGACACTGAAAATTTAACATACAGAATTTATGGGAGGGTATTTGTGTGTTAGCCTGTGGGTATACGCTAGGCAAATGCCTTACCACTAAACTACCTCTCCAGCCCCACAGTTTATAGTTTTATAGAGATTTGCTGATTTTTCTCGCTTCTTCCCAAACCAGGCTACTTTCTAGTGAGATTCTAGGAAAACAGGCTGAGATAGTCAAGGGTTCAGTTGTCTTGCCCAGTAAGCTCCCTGCACTCAGCAAGATCAGACCCAGCACCCCTCTTTTGTTTGTAATATTCTAAACCAGTGGTTGCCAACCTGTTTGGCAATAGGGCCCAGTTTCATGGGGTGGGTGGAGGTCCTGGTGAGAGTCTCAGAAGGAGTGTACAACATGGATCTCTCAAGTGGGCGGTTCACAGTAGGGTTCAGGCTCCTTTGAGAACCTAATACCTCTGCTGATCTGACAGGAGGTGGAGCTCAGGTGGTGATGGGAGCCATGGGGAGCAGCTGTGAATACAATGAAACTTCACTCACCCAGTCATCACTCCCTTCCCGCTGTGAGGCCCGGTTACTTGCAGGCCATGGACTCCATGGCCCAGGAGCTGAGGATTCCTATGATCTAACTGTTCAGCTTCATGATATTAGCAGCTTATATCCCAGACCTATACCTGATCCTTTGTGTCTTTTCCTACCTCCAGACTAAAATCCTTTTTATCTCACTTTTTTGTAGTGACAACCTTCACCTTCCCTGACTCTGTAGCTCTAGAGTCACCTTCTCTACAAATAACCCACCTCCACCTCCTCCCTCCCTGCCTGGGGCTGATGCCCTTGCCATCACACCGTAATGGATACATTCTACTTGGGGATACAGGTCTGGGACTAGGGTGAGACAAGAGAAATGCCTAGGATACAAAAGGTAGTGAGGAGCTCACTTTTGGTTGAGCAAGTACAAGGTCAGAGTGTGCCTCAAAAAGGAGCACCCCCTTAAATCTCATGTGCTAGGGACTTCCCTGCTTCAGCCTACTCCCAGGCCTGGTGACAGTTTAACAACAAAAGAAGCAGAAAATGCTACAGTTATGGCGTCAACCTCAGAGCGGGGTTACACTTAGCCTGGTGGCTTGGCTTTAGCCTGGGCACCCAAGGGTGGCAGGATTGACTGTCTTTGAGGTGGTGGGCTGTGGTGTCTACTGATTGGTGTTGGAGGCCAAATGAGATTGCCAGAATCAACAGATCACTTTTGCTTATCATCCATGGTATTTTGCTGGACAGTTGTTTTGGAGTTTTTTTGTACATCCCGTTTGTTTTTTGTTTTGTTTTGTTTTTCTCCTTGGTTTTTTGAGACAAGGTCTTGTTACATTGCTCAGGCTGGCCTTGAACTCACTATGTAGTCCAAACTGCCCTCGAACTCAAGGCAGTTCTCCTGCCTTAGCCTCCTGAGTGCTGGGATTACAGTGTGTACCACCATACCTGGCTCTTCTGGAGTTTTTTGTTTAATTTTTTTTGAAGTGGGGGTTGTTACAGCTTGCATCTGGATGGCCTCCAAAGACTCCTGTGATCAGAGGCAGGGCTTTCCAGAGGGGATTGGATCTAGAGTGTGTGATGCTGGCATCAAGGCTGTGTGATGACTGACTGGCTTGGCATAGTTCTGGGTAGGATTAAGGGTGTCCCACCCTGGGTGTGAGTGCTATCCGCCCTAAAGGTAAGAATGTAGTATAAGGGATATAAAAAGGTTTGTGCTTTGTTGCTCACTTGTCACCTTGCTGCCTCCTGCCTGCCATGAACTGTTTCTCCTTCGCAGTGCCCCTCTGCCAAGCCACCCTGTCTTGGAGACAGCCCACTGTGAACTGAAACCTCTATAAATTATGAGCTACAATAAACCTTTCCTCCTCTAACTTTGGGTATTTCACCTCAGCAACGAGAAAAGTAACCAGGACGAGGGTCTATGTGGCCCAGGCTGGTCTCCCAGCCTTTATAAATACCCAGCACATTATCACTGTCCACAGTTACACAACTGTACCAGAACTTAACTCCTATTCAACAGCATTTTTTGTGTGTGTGGTGTTGAGGATTGAACCAGGGCCTTCATGCTGAGCTACATTCACAACCCTTTCCAGTTTTTTGTTTGTTTGTTTGTTTGTTTGTTTTGAGACAGAGTCTCGATATGCCGTTCAGGCTGGCCTTGAACTCACTTTGTAGCCCAGGCTGGCCTCAAACTCACAGTGATCCTCCTGCCTCAGCCTCCTGAGTGCTGGGATTACAGGCATGAGCCACCATGCCTGGCTTCCTTTTCAGTTTTTATTTTGAGACAGGGTCTTGCTAAATTTCCCAGGCTGGGCTCCAATTTGCTATCCTCCTGCCTCAGCCTCGTAAGTGCTGGGATTACAGGTATGTGCCACCAGCATTTTTATATTGCATGTAAAAGTGAATGTTAAGCTTGGATAAAAAGGCTCACTGTGTGGAAGGCTTGGTTGCTAGTGAGCTTTGGGGAAGGGATAGAATCAGGAGGATTCTAATTTAAGGAATGGATTAAGTCATTGATGGATCATGATTTGATGACATTATTGGGAGGCCATGGGAACAGGAGGCAGAAGCTGGTTGAGCGGAGTGCATCATTGGAGGTGGTCCCCAGCCTGCCCCCCCACTCCCTCCCTGTCTCACTGCTTCCTGGCTGCTCTGCCACACCCTTCTACCACCAGCATCAACCTCTCCAGAAGCCTGAAGCCATGGAGCCAGCTGACTGTGGATGGAAATCTCTGAAACCCTGAGCTAAAGAAAGCCTCTTCTCCTTTTCTAAATTGTTTATCTCAGGTTTTGTCACAATTACAAAAAGTGAGAGACACAATGAGTTCATGCAGTACTTTCTATCTGTGCCTGGCTTACTTCATTTAACATAATGACCTTCACTCCACCGCTGTCATCAACAACGGCCAGATTTCATTCTTTTTTATGGATGCTTAGTATTCCAATGTGTATGTGTGTACCATGCTCTCTTTTTCCATTCCTTGGCTAATGGAAACTTATGTCGTTCTATTTCCTGACTATTGTAAAAAGTACTAAACACATTTTTAACAAACCAAATTCAGCAACACTTAAAAAGGGTAATGCATCACAATCAAAGGTTTTTTTTTTTGTTTTGTTTTGTTTTTTGGTCTTTTTGAGACAGGGTTTCACTATGCAGTTCAGGCTGGCTTTAACTCACCTTGTAGCACAGGCTGGCCTCGAACTCACTGAGATCCTCCTGCCTCAGCCTCCCAAGTGCTGGGATTACAGGTGTGCACCACCATTCCCAGCCTAGGTTTGTTTGTTTGTTTGTTTGAAGTAAAGTCAGTTTAATATTTGAAAAATCTATACTTTGAATAACTTAGATCTGGATCATAAACTATGCATAATGAGCAGTGCACCTTTAGATATGGGTAAGTGCTGTGGCAGGAAGGCATGAAATCTTTCTGCATATCTTAATACGAAAGGAATGCTTTCTTTTATTTGTTGTTGTTTTTGTTGTTGTTGTGGTTGAGACAGGGTCTCACTATGTAGTCTAGGCTGGCCTTGAACTCGCTTATGTAGCCCAGGCTGATCTCAAACTCACAGTGATCCTCCTGCCTCAGCCTCCTAAGTGCTGGAATTACAGGTGTGCGCCACCACACCCAGTTTAGGAATGCTTTCTTAAACTACCTACAACAGTGTTTCCCAAAATGTGCTCCTTGGAACAATAGTCCTAGGAGGAAAAAAAGATATTGAGAAGAAATAAGTGGAAAGACCTGTGTATCTCTCTCCATTTCCATTTTGACTTCTCAGAGAAAGCCACAATGTACATTAGCATGTTAAATCCCCTAAAAGATATACTGCAAGAAAGACACTTGTTTGTTTAGACTTGTGTTTTAGCTAAGCATGGTAGCAAACACCTAGAATCCCAGTACACTGGGAGGCTGAGGCAAGAGGATTGCAAGTTTAAGACCAGGCTGAACAACTTAGCAATTTAGGAAGATCCTGCCTCAAAATTAAAAAACAAAACAAAAAAAACAGCTGGAGACCAGGCATGGAGGTGCATGCCTGTAATCCCAGTACTCGGGAGGCTGAGGCAGGAGAATCTCTGCAAGTTGGAGGCCAGCCTGGGCTACAAAGTGAGTTCAAGGACAGCCTGAACTGCATAGTGAAACTCTGTCTCAAAGGACAAAAAAGACCAAAAAAAAAAAAAAAAAAAAAAAAAAAAAAATGGCTGCAGATGTAGCTCAGTGTAAAGGCCCTGGGTTCAATTCCAAATACTGCAAACAAAGATAATAATAATAAGACTAAAAATAAATAAATAAGCCAGTGTTTTACCAAACCACAGAATCTTTTTTTCTGGAGAGGCAAGCTGGACATGCTCACCCTCCTTTCCTGGGTTTAGGTAATAACCAGCGCTTCTTCAAGTCTAGGGGAAAGAGAGTAAATGAGCAAGTCAGACGGTTCGTCTCAAGGTCGGCTTCTGCCGCTAACTACCTATACTCCCAAGTTACTTGGCCTGAGGTATAAGTGTAAATAATAATTACGTATGAACACTTACAAATTCTCCATTTTTCTTACTAAAAATTAGAGACATTCAAACATCTCTGTACTGTACCTTATAACCAAAGAGAATATTTGCCAAATGATTAGGCAGCAACTTATTCATCTACAGTATAAAGGGAAGGGACTTTGTTTTTTTGTTAGTTTGTTTGAGACAGGGTCTTTTGGTTCTGGCCCTACAATAGTGACCAAGCATTGATTTTTTAATTGTTACTATGTAGTCATTATGATTTGTGCATGTAAATATACAAAGGATGTGCTCATATTGGCAATTTACTAGTTCTTTCTTTTTTGTTGTTTTAAAGAGAAAAAAACAATAAAAACAATGATACAGAATTTCAAAACAAGGTAATAGGAAATTAATAATGGTTGATATATTGCTTGTTTTAATCCTTATTTATACTTTCAGTTTCTCACACCAGAGAAACAATGTGGTAATTAAACATGCGTGTCTGATTTATTTCATGTAAGAGTATGGTCTCAAGGTGCATCCATTTAGCTACAAATGTCTCAACTACCTTGGATTTTTGAAACTTAGACATTTTAAACAAGCCACATCTACAGCTCTTCTTTCTTTCTTTCATTTTTACTTTGATTTTTTGAGACAGGGTCTCACTATGCAGTTCAGGCTGGCCTTGAACTCACTATGTAGTTCAGGCTGGGCTTGAACTCTCAGCAATCCTCCTGCCTCAGCCTCCTGAATGCTGGGATTACAGGCATACGCTACCACACCCAGCCAGCTCTCCTTTATTTAAAAAATAATAACTAAGTATTAACATTTAAAAATTCTCCATTTTTCTTCTTAAAAATTAGGTACATTCAAACATTTCTGTATCTTACAACCAAGGAGAATATTTGCCAAATGGTTTAATATTTCCTAATTGCTAGGGGAAACTGCCTTTTTTGTTTTGTATAGTAACTAGTAAACAACCTCGCATTTTCTCCACGTGTTGTGCAAAAGTGGCCCATGCTAGGTGCCCGGGGTCCAGCGCGATCTAACTCAGCCATTGTTCACAGGGACACCAGGCTGCATTCTCCATGGAATGCACTGGCTGCGTGCACAATGGGCTTTGTGTATTTCAAAGAGGAAGAGTTCACTGGTGTTATTGTTGAGTATTTTTTATATCACACTTTATGATTTTGAATTTTACTTCCCCATTATACATGTACTATAGAATGAGAGACAAATTCGAAACTCTGAATAGAAGAAAAACAAGAAAGAGAATTACCATTAAGGCTGCAGTTAGAGGAAACTGCTGTACTGTTAACACTTCAGTGTAGAACAACCTCAATGCTGTTTCCTTTTCCTTGCTCTTACTTTTTAATGGACTTCAGTAGCTTAGATCTGAATTAACCACAACCCTTACTTTGTAACTCCTTTTCATCATTGAGCCTGTTTACTTATTATTTAATAGTCTAATAAACATCTGCAGCCCTCTTCAAGATCTAGAATACAGGCAATACATTATAAACTAATATCAAAATTATGCATGCTTTTCTATGTATAATATATAAAGAGTTTTTGTTTGTTTGTTTGAGGCAGGGTCTTGCTATGCTGGCCTTCAAAATGGGATTCTTCTGCCTCAGCCTCCCAAGTGCTGTGATTACAGTTGTGTCATTAGGCCCAGTTAGATTTTTTTTTTCAAGAGCCCAGAAATAAACTTTACATATATGTTCATTATTTTTTTTTTTTTTTTTTTTTTTTTTGCGGGTACCGGGGGGTCGACCTCAGGACCTCGCGCGCCAGCAGGCACCCGTGTCGCTGAGCGATATCACCGGCCCCTTTTTCGTATGTGGGATCCGGGAGTCGAACTCGGGCCCTCGCACTTGTCGGGCAGGCGCTTAAGCCGCTGAGCCATCTCACCGGCCCCGTATATTTTTTCTTTTTATAGTGGTGAAAACACATAACATAGAAATTTATCAATTTACCTTTGTGTGTGTGTGCGTGTTATGAGGCCTTTGCTCTGAGCTATATTCCTACCCCCTATTTCTATGGCTTTCAATTTTTTTTTTTTTGTACAGGGAGTCGAACTCAGGGCCTCATGCCTGCCAGGCAGGCACTGTGCCACTCAGCTACCTCCTCAGCCCGACTTTTAAATTTTATCTATATTTTTTTTATTATATTTGTAGTACTGGGTAAACCCAGGACCTTCACACTGAGGTATACCCCCAGTGCTGTTTTTTTTTTTTTGAGACAAGGTCTCACTATGTTGTCCAAGCTAGTGTTTTTCCTTTTCTTTCTTTCTTTTTTTTCTTTCTTTCTCTTTCTTTCTTTTTCTTTCTTTCTTTAATTTTTGCAACTGGTTTTCTTTAAATAATAAAATTTTATAACAAAATAGTGAGAGATTAACAATAGTTAATACACATATTATCTTCAAAGTAGTTACTCAGAGACAAAAAAGATCCTTATGAAGAAGAAACAAACTGAACTAGTATATTTAACTTAACCATTTTTACTTGCACAATTGCGTACTGTTAAGTATTTTTACATTGTTGTGAAACAGATCTCCAGAACTTTCTCATTTTACAAAATACATTCCATACCTGTTAAACAACAACTCCCCTTTCCCGCTTCCCCTAGCCCCTGGTAACAACCAGTCTACTTTCTGTCTCTGTTAATTGAAGTACATCAGATATCTCATGAAGTAGTCAGAGTCATAGAATACTTCTGTGTGTGTACTTGGGATTGAACTCAGGGCCTTGTGTTAGGCAACTGCTCTACTACTGAGCTATGATCCCAGTCCCTTTTTTATTTTGAGACCAGTTCTCGCTAAATTTTCCAGATTGGCTTTGAACGTGTGATCCTCCTGCCTCAGCCTCCTGAGTAGCTGGGATTATAGGCATGTGGCTGTGCCACCACACTTGGCCCTTTCCATACACTTATTGGTCATTTGCATATCATTTTTGGCGAAATGTCCATCTACCTCCATTGCCTATTTTTTATTTATTCACTTGTTCATTTTTGTGTGGTGCCAGAGGTCAAAATCAGGGCCTTGCATATGTAAAGCAAAGGGCTGAGCTATGCCCCAGCCCTGCCCAATTTTTTGTTTGGTTTTGTTTTCTTTTCTTTTTTTTGAGGCAGGGTCTTGCACTATGTAGTTCAGGCTGACCTCAAACTCACTATGTAGCCCAGGCTGGCCTCAAACTCCCAGTGGTCGGGCTGTCCTCCTGCCTTAGCCTCCCAGGTGCTGGGATTACAAGTGTGCACACCACACCTAGTTCCAAATTCTTAATGGTGCTGATTTTTTGTTTCTAAATTGTAGAAGTTCTTTCTATATCACAAAGTTAACCCTTTATTATGTACATGATTGCCAATATTCTGTCCCATTCTGTAGGTTGCCATTTCACTCTGTCGTATCCTTTCATATACAAAAGTGTTTAAGTCACTTTAAGTTCTATTCGTCTATTTCTGCTTTTATTGCCTTACTTTTGGTGTCATATCCAAGAGATCTTTGCCAAATCCAACGTCATGATACTTTCCTCCTATATTTTCTTCTAGGAATGTTGTCAAGACTTATATCTAGATGTCCCCCCAAAACCTCATGAGTTCATAGGTGGGGCTTTTGGGAGATGGCTGGATTATGGGTGTTTGATACTTGTGTGTGGGTATGATAATTGGATCAGTCTGCTGATTGGTTTAGCATGGTTGTGGGTGGTTGGACTACTGAAAAGGGAAGCCTCACCCTAAGTATGGGTGACACCAACCAATAGGCTTGTAGCATGAATGGAATAAAAAGGAAAACAAAAAGGAAAACTCACTGCCTCCTGCCTACCCTTTCATGGACTGTTTCTCCTTTGCTGCCTCCCTTGGCCACGTTGCCCTGCTTTGGAGCCAGCCAACTATGGACTGAAACCTCTACAAACTGTGAGCAAAAATAAACCTTTCCTTCTTTAACTGGTGGGTGTTGGGTATTTTGTCCCAGCAATGAGAAAATAACTAGGACAAATGTATTTGTTTTAAGTCTTACATTTATTTAGGTCTTTAATTCTTTTTTAGTTAATTTTTGGGTATGATGTAAAAGTTCAACTTCATTCTTTTGCATGTGGATATCCAGTTTTCCCAGCATTGTTGCTGCAGAGACTGTGGTTTTGACATTCTTGCTGCACATCACTTGACCATATATGGAGAGTTTATCTCTGGGTATCCTGTTTTAGTCCACTGATCTGTATGTCTTTACGTCAGTCCCACACTGTTTTGATTACAGTACCTTTAAAATATATTTTGGGCCGGTGAGATGGCTCAGCGGCATAAGCACCTGCCTGGCAAGCACGAGGTCCTGAGTTTGACTCCCAGTACCAACATGAAGGAAAACAAGGGGCCGGTGATATCGCTCAGCAGCACAAGCGCCTGCTGCCAGGTGCAAGGTCCTGAGTTCGACTTCCGGTACCCACAGGAAGTGTAAGTTCCTTGACTTTGACCTTCCTTTTTTTTTTTTTTTTTTGTGGGTACCGGGGGGTCGACCTCAGGACCTCACGCGCCAGCAGGCGCCCGTGCCGCTGAGCGATATCACCGGCCCCTTTTTCATATGTGGGTTCCGGGAGTGGAACTCGGGCCCTCGCGCTTGCTGGGCAGGCGCTTAAGCCGCTGAGCCATCTCACCGGCCCCTGACCTTCCTTTTGAAGTTGTTTTGGTTATTCAAGTTCTTCTGAGATTTTATATGAATTTTAGAATGAATTTTTATATTAAAAAAAATGCCATTTGAAGTTTCGATAAGTGTGTTGGCCTACTTCATGTTGCTATAACAAAATACCGGGGGCTAGATGTTAGTAAAGAAAAGACGTGTCAGGTATGGTAGCACACACCTGTAATCCTAGCATGGGGGAGGCTGAGGCAGAAGGATCAGCATGAGTGCAAGGCCAACCTGAATTACATGGTGAGACCCTGTTTAAAAAAAAAAAGTTTACTTCACTCATGATTCTGGTGGCTGGAGAGTCCAAATAGCACAGAGTGGTATCCTGTTGAGGCCCTCTGGCTACATTACAACACCGTGAGGAAGTGGAAAGGGAAGCGGCTGTATGGAGAGAGGACTACGTGCATGGGTGGCCTTGCTTTATAATAACCTGCTCTTGCTACAACTAATTCACTCCACGAGAACAGATTTAATCCCTTCTGAGGGTGGACTCCCTTGCAGGGATCCTCTTGTCTCAGCTTCTTGAATGCTAGGATCCAAGCTAGGCATGGCGATGCATGCATGTAATCCTAGCCCCCTGAGAGGCTGAGGCAGGAGAATCATAAGTTTGAGACCAGCTTGGCAACTTCATGAGACTCTGTTCCAGCCAGAAGTGGTGGTGTCCACCTGCCTGTAATCCCAGCAAGTTCAAGGCCAGTCTGGACTTCATAGTGAGATCCTTTCTCAAAACAAACAAACTGTTTAAGCCAATTTAGGCTCCCACCAGCATGTGACCACCTGTGGTCTTTTGTCTTGCCTATGATTCACTATTAGTCTCGGCATTGACTATTTTTCAGTGCTTTCCTTTAAGCAAACTTAATTACATATCCCAAAACCCATAATTACACAGAAGATGAGCAGATATTCATTCAAGTTTAGAGTATTCAGTTACTTAGGAGAGAGTAGAGAATTTGAACCTTTCCATAGACTTTCACCTAGTTTTTCTTATACAATTTTCAAAACTTCTAACTAGTCTCTACAAGCTTTTTCTCTCTTTTAATCCACTGGACACTCTAATCAACCCCTCTCCTTCCTCCTCCTCCTCTTTTTTTTTTTTTTTTTAAAGACAGGGTCTCCTACAGTCCAGGCTGGACTTGAACTCACTATGTAGTCCAGGCTAGCGTAGAACTTGTGGGTATCCTCCTGCCTCAGCCTCCCGAGTGCTGGGATTACAGGTGTGCGGCACCATGCTGGGCTAATATCTCTTTTCAAAGTGAGTTCTGGGGTTCAAGATGTAGCTCAGTGTTAGAGCATTTGCTTAGCACGCATGAGGCCCCTGGGTTCATTCCCAGAACCAAGTAAACAAAATTAAAATAAACTCTGATGGTCTTCAAAATCTAGCCAATTAAGACCAAACTCTGGTGCGCGCGCGTGCGTGTGTGTGTGTGGTGTGCAGATTGAACCTAGAGACTTGCACTGAACTACAACTCAGCTCTAAGACCGAACTCCTCAGCCAGGTACTTAAGTCTTTCGGGCTGGCTCTTTGGCTTCGTCCTTATACTACATACTAACGCTCCAGCCAATGAGGCGATGCCACATTTCCTAATCTTGATTTCCTGCATCTGCTCTCATTCTGCTCCCTTTGTCACAAGGGCTTGTTCCTTTTCATAACCTATTGAAATTAAATGTTTTAATGCTACCTCCTTCATAGTTTTCCAAAACTGCATCGACTTTTTCCTCCTTGGAACACCTAGAACATCTTATTTGCACCTCTGAGTATTCTTCTGTCTTGCAGGATTTTGTTTTTTTCCACCAAAGCCTATGAATGCCTCAAGATAAAAGATGAACTGATTAATTTTTGCATCTTTCCTAACCTTACTTATGAGGGTACCACACCCATACAAATTTTTAATTAATGGAGTATAACAAAATGTTATGTTTCATATTATTAATGTAAGTACACTAGAAGTAAGCATCTACTTTCAAAAATTCAGCTTTTGGGCCAGGCGTGGTGGTGCACACCTATAATCCCAGCACTCAGGGGGCTGAGGCAAGTCAACCACTGCAAGTGTGAGGCCAGCCTGTGCTACCCTGTTCCCCACCCCCCATAAAAAATATCAGTTCACAAATAGCTCTTTTTGAACAATTTGTTTAATTAGAATAAACAATCTTTAAGACCTCCTCCACTTCTGCTATTGTATACCCCTAAAAACATCTGGGGTTCTGTAATAGCCCACTATATTTATGCCCTTATGTCTTTGTGTTAGTCACTTTCTGTAGCCAGGACAAAATAGCTGACATACACAACTGAAAGAAAGAAGTGTGTGTGTGTGTGTGTGTGTGTGCACGTGTGTCTGTATGTGTTTGTGTGTGGTATGGGACTAGGGATTGAACCCAGGCCCTTCACACTGAGCTATTTCCCAAGTCCCTTTTTTCTTTTTATTTTTTTGAGACAGCTCTCACTATGTAGTTCAGGCTGGCCTTGAACTCACTATGTAGCCCAGGCTTACCTCAAACTTATGGCGATCTTCCTGCCTCAGCCTCTCAAGTGCTGGGATTACAGGTGGGTGGAACCATGCCTGGCCCCATTCCCTTTTCAAATTATTTTTTAATTTTGAGGTAGGGTCTCACTAAGTTGCCTAGGTTGGGCTCAAACTTGCCATCCTCCTACCTCAGCCTCCTAAGCTGCTGGGATTGAAAGGTTTGTTTTGGCTCACTGTTTCAGGGGTTTCAGTCCATGGTTTACTGGCTCCATTGCTTTAGGCCTGTGGTGAGGAAAGCTGCTCACCGCATGGCAGTCAGGAAGCAGAGAGGTCAAAAGCAGCAGAGAAGGGAGCCAGGAGCCAGATATAGTCCTAAGGTCATACAGTCCTGATCCAGCCCCTCCACCAGGCCCAGTCTCTCAATGACCCACTCAGCTCAGAACTCATCAAAGGGTGAACCCTTCATGGAGGTTAGCACCCTCACAATGCACTCACATCTCTAGGTGTCTCTCAACACAAAGAAGTTGACAATCAAGGTTAACCACTAGTCGTGATCTGGATTCCCCTCCAATGAGACAAACATTTGACTGCAAATAGATTGAGAGGTGATTTCAGAAAATACCTATAAGAGGGTGGGAAAATGAAACAGGGAATGATGGCCACCAAGTTATGAAGCCAGCTGTCACCTGGCTAAGTGGAACTGTGGGAGTCAGTAGAGATATGTAGCTCAGAGTTACCCTACTTGGAGAGAAGTCGGGGCATTTATAAACCAACTCCATCAGTCTTGGTTCAGAGCGGCTCCCGAGAGGCCTTAGGGCTGCATTTCTGGATGGCTTCACTACTGGGGCAGAGGCTTGTGTTGTCAGAAGTCCTCAGGCGGCTGGAAGTTGGTGTAAACGCAATAGTCAACCCAGAGGTTGGCAAGGCACTGGCAGGGTCTACCATGCTTTTAGAAAGAAATCTTTTTTTGTTTTGTCTTGTTTTTTGTGGGTACTGGGGGTCGAACTCAGGACCTCACGCACCAGCCGGCGCCCATGATGCTGAGCGATATCACCGGCCCTTTTTCTCGTATGTGGGTACCGGGAGTTGAACTCAGGACCTCGCGCTTACCAGGCAGGCGCTTATGCCGCTGAGCCATCTCACTGGCCCCCAGAAAAAAATCTTAAACTATGCACAGTTTTAAAAATTTGGGACATTTCAGGTTTTATATATATATATATATATATACATATATATATATATATGGGAGACTGAGGCAGGAGAATGGCAAATTTGTACCCAGTCTGGGCAACATGGTGACTTAGTGAGACCCTATCTCAGAACAAAAGAGGGCTGAGGATGTAATTCAATGTGAAGGTTCTGGGTTCAATTCCCAGTGCCCCCCCAACACACAAAATTAAAAGCAAAACCCATGATGGAATAGAATTATAGTTTAGTAGTACAACACTTACTTGCCTAGCATGGACAAGGTCCTGGGTTTGATCCCCAACAGCCAAAAAATTTTTTAAAATTGTTAAAATAATAAATCTAATTTTATGTATATGATACTACAACAATTAAAAAATTTAGGCAAGGCTTTCAGATTGATCTCCAGCATCTAAAAATTAAAAATAAAAAAACAAAGTTGGACAATATTTGGAGGATCGTAGATCGACAGAATCTCTTAATCGTACATAGTAGGAGTATGAAATAGTGTTATTCCATATGTCAAATACTTGCATATCCTTGGATCTGCCATTTTGCTCCCAAGTATATAACCCAAAGAAACTTTTTGGGGCTTGCATACTAGAACATTCATGTGAGTATTCTTTTTATATTATTGTGACAGTTAAACTGAAGCATCAACTTGATTGATTTGACAGCTGCCTAGGGATTAGTAAAACACACTTTTGGGCAGTCTGGGTGGGTTGTAGAGGCCTGACCTTGAGCACTATATCTGGTCCCTAGTACCTTCCTTTCTTTCTTTCTTTTTTTTTTTTGTGGGTACCGGGGGTTGACCTCAGGACCTTGTGTGCCAGCAGGCGCCCGTGCTGTTGAGCGATATCACTGGTCCTTTCTTCGTATGTGGGTTCCGGGAGTTGAACTCGGGCCCTTGCGCTTGCCAGGCAGGCGCTTACGCTGCTGAGCCATCTCACCGGCCCCAGTACCTTCCTTTCTGATGCTGTTACCCTCTCTGCTTCCTGGCAGAGATAAGCACCTTTTTTTCACCATACCTTTCCACCATGCTTTTTCTGCCTTATAGTCAGCAGACCATGGACTGAACCCTCTGCAACCATGAGCTAAAATTAAACCTCTCCTTAAATTCTGAGTGTCAGGTATTTTGTTCAGCAACAAGGAAGGTGATTAATAAAATTACCAAAGCTTGAAAATAACCCCAATGCCCATTAATAAGCAAGGGAACATATGAATTATGATATATTCATAGAGCACTCTCAATGAATTTGTTGTAATTATATGGCACAATGTGGATTAATCTTAGAAATATAATAGTGAGTGCAAAGAGTTAGTCCTTAAGGATTATATATGTGCCATGTTAGAAAAATATGATGAATGTTTAAATTTAAAAATATTACAGTAAAAGACACATTGTCACTAATGCCCCTCAAAATTCTCCCCCTCCCTTTTGCACCCAAGCTCAGAATATTTCCCTTCCATTTATATATGTGTGCTATGAATACAGGGTGGGTAGAGGGGAGGGAAGCAATATTATAAATTACTGACCATCGGACTTCCAGGAAGAAGGTGGAGTGGTGAATAATAGAGAAACAGCCTCTCTGAGATTTGGTGTCCAGCCACTGGAATATAGCAAAATGAGGAAGAGAAGAAGGAGGGAAGTGGGTCCCTGGGACCCAGCAAAGATCTGCAGCAAAAATTGAAGCACACAGGGAGAGTGGAGAAAGAGACTTCAATGGAGAAGAAGGAAGTGGCAAGCAGTGCCTTCTCCCTGAGCCCTGACTCACTGCATGGGAGGGGTGCTCAAACCTGCAGTCACAAGGTGACTATTAGCGACCACAGAGGCTCCACGGAGAAATGCACCAATGCAATGGAGGGGTAGACACAGTGAACTGCAGTGGATGGTGAGTTATTCAAGTTCAAACATCTGCCAGGAGAGGGCTATTGGCTGGTAGCCATCTTGGGGAGGCTATGGGCTGGCTCCAGCTAGCAGCTCTCAGTGTCAGGGTGAGGTGAAACCAAGTTCAAGTCAGTGGGAGGTCAAGGAGCCGAGTTCAAGCTGGCAGGATGCACACAGAGTGTTGCAGGCTGAACAAACTGGATTCCAGCCTCACAGCCAGAAACCAAAGTGAACTTCAGTGGAACTAAAGATGCAGTCTTGCTGGGATTATCCGCTACCCAAACGCAAATCTATGGCTGGCTTGCTGGGATTGATCAACATGGATCTGGACTCTATCTGCCCACTTTGTTTATCAGTGACAGCAGAGACATGCCTTGAAGACATTTTTTTTTTCTTTTTTTCTCTTTGCTTGTTTTTGTTTGGTTATCTTTTTTCTTGAATACATGTTCTTGTTTTTATATGACTGTGAACATAGTTTCTAGTTTTCTTATTGATGTTTGTCTGTAATGCTTTAGTTTTTATTTCTTCCTTCTCTCTTTCCCTCTGGTCTTCTTTACCAGTTTCCCAAAGCGTGTGTAATCTTCCTTTGTCCTCCAGCCTTGCTTCTAATCTTTACCGCTTCTTCTATTTCTCTATTTTTTCCCCTCTAAGCCCTTTTAAATTTTCTCCCCTGAGGGTAAAATTGCCATACTGCATATGGTGATACTGAATATGCATAGGGCATATTCACTGCATACAATTTTCTGGTTTGTTTCAGGTTTTACTATATAACCACAAATCCAGTTCATACAATTAAAGGTGGCAAATTAATTGTTACCAGTTTGTCATTTTCTTTGCTGTGTTTGATGCTATTGTTATTGCTGATTGTACTACTTTATGCAAGGCGATATAATTGTGCTAATCAATTGTTCTTCCTGGTATGCCAAGATTGAGATTGCCTAAGGGTCATAAACAGTACTATAGACCAGTGCCAAAGAAACAGGGGCAGCAACTTCTCATCCCTAATAAATTGAAGAGGTAGGATCTTGCAACAGACTCAAAACCCAAAAGCCAGCTACAACTGGAAGATGTCTCTGAGAAGTAGCCATTTCCTAAGGGTTCTAAATACTAGCAATAAAGCAACTTACAGGCAACTTACAGGTATCAACCCAGGAATTAAACTAAAAACAAAAAATAGAAAATGAGAAGACACTTAAAAAAGATGCAACCCCAGCTCACCAAAGGCAAACCCAGGGGGCAATGAGGTGGAATAATTCAAAAGCCACCCACCTGGACTCTCTGAAATGTTAACAATGAAGTAGCAAAGCATATGAATGAGGCTCTAGAAAAAAGTTGAATCAGAAATAATTTCTCACATAACTACAGAGATGGTGACCATAATGAAAAACGTGGTTAGTGACTCTAGAGCAGATACAGATTTAAAACAATGGAGGAGCTTAGGGAAATGATGGAAACCATGAATGCCCAACACAGGAAAGAAAATGGAATCCATAAAACAAATCCAAACAGATATCCAGGAGATTAATAATTCCATTAAAAGTATATACAGCAGAATGAGCCAATGTGAGGACAGAATATCACATATAGCAGACAGGATTGGGGTTAGCAATCATGAAAACAAAAATTTCTTAAAAATAGCAAGGGATCCAGCTATTCCCCTCTGGGCATCTTCCCAGAAGAATTAAAAACATCGTACCACAGTGATATATGTGCACCCATGTTTATAGCAGCACAATTTGTAATAGCCAGATCTTGGAAACAACCCAAATGCCCATCAACTGAGGAATGGATAAGAAAGATGTGGTATTTCTATACAATGGAGTACTATTCAGCCATAAAGAAGGATAAACTGGAGACTTTTATAGGTAAATGGATGCAACTTGAGAAAATACTCATAAGTGAAATAAACTGGACGCACATGTGTAAGCATCATATTGTCTCTCTAGTATGAAAAACTGAAAGAGTAAATAAGATCCAAAATGTACAATAGACATGGTAAATCAAAAAGAAACTGGTCGGGCCGGTGAGATGGCTCAGCGGCTTAAGCGCCTGCCTTGCAAGCACGAGGGCCCGAGTTCGACTCCCGGATCCCACATACAAAAAAGGGGCCGGTGATATCGCTCAGCGGCACGGGCGCCTGCTGGCGCGCGAGGTCCTGAGGTCGACCCCCCCGGTACCCACAAAAAAAAAAATAAATAAAAAAAAAAAAAAGAAACTGGTCAAAAGGAAAGAGAGACTGGAATAGGGAAAAGAAAGAAGGGAAAGGAAAAAAAATGTACATATATATAAGATGGTTAAGATAGATACACTACCAATTTTACTTAGTACATTGAAGAGTAAGGTTTGTGCCAAAATGTTTGGACAATTGAATGCTAATATCTGGTACCCTGAATAACTAACTTAAAGATAATAATATGTAATGCATTAACCATTGTTACCCTCCTATTATGTTGTTTTGAAAATTTGTTCTTTTTATTTGTTTTGTTTTTTCTTCTCTTTAAAAAAAATAGCAAGGGATCACAAAAAATCATCCAATAGCTGCTAGATGATGCAAAGAAGAATAACATAAGATTCATTGGAGTCAATGAAAAAACAGGAGATAGTGCAAATGACATAAAAAACCTGTTCACAAAAGTCATGGCAGAAAAACTCCCAAGCAGGGAAAAAGAATTTGACATGCAGATAAGTGAAGCATATAGAACTGCAATTAGCTATTATGTATATATATAAAAAAACAGGGCCGGTGAGATGGCTCAGCGGCGTAAGCGCCTGCCTTGCAAGCGCAAGGGCCCGAGTTCGACTCCCGGATCCCACATACGAAAAAGGGGCCGGTGATATCGCTCAGTGGCACGGGTGCCTGTTGGCGCACGAGGTCCTGAGGTCGACCCCCCGGTACCCAAAAAAAAAAAAAAAAAAAAAACAAAAAAAAAACAAAAAAAAACACTATACCAAGGCATATAATAGTCAAGATTCCAGAAGTTCAACACAAGAACAGAATATTAAATGCTGTTAGAGAAAAGAAATAAATCATCTATAAATGAAAGCCCATCAGAATCACAGCAGACTTCTCAACACAAACCCTCAAGTCAAGGAGAGCTTGAAGTGAAGTATTTCAAGCCCTAAAAGAAAAAAACCTCCAATACAGATTGATGTACCCCACAAAACTATCTTTCAAAATTGATGGAGAAAGAAGATACTTCCACAAGATAGAACACTTGAAGAAATTCATGGCCACCAAAGCAGCACTCCAAAATTTTTTGAAGGACATTCTAGAAAGAGATAACAAGGACTACAACTCCATGAACCCCAACAGAATGAATCCAACGGCCAAAGCAAGCAATTAGCGGAAAAAGGGAGCCAACAGCAGGAAAATAACATGACAAGGATAAGTCAATACATATCAGTTATAACCATCAATGTTAATGGTCTCAATTCACCAATCAAAAGAAACAGACTGGCAAAATGAATCAAGAACCAAGATTCAACAATATGCTACATTCAAGAAATACATTTAACTCAAAAAGAAAGTCATAGACTGAAAGTCAAAGGATGGAAAATAATACTCCATTCCAAAGGAACTCAGAAAAAAGCAGGGGTAGCTAGTTTATTTACAGACAATGGGAACTTGAAGCCAAGATTGATCAAAAAAGACAAAAAAGGTCACTACATACTTGTAAAGGGAACAATCCAAAAAGAAGAGATAACAGTCATAAATATATATGCATGAAACACCAGTGCACCCAACTACTTAAAAGAAATATTAATGCTGGGTGTGGTGGCACATGCCTATAATCCCAGCACTGGGGAGGCTCAGGCAGGAGAATTGCTGTGAATTTGAGGCCAGCCTGGGATACATAGTGAGTTCAAGGCCAGCCTAGGTTACATAGCAAGATCCTGTCTCAAAAAAAAAAAAAAAAAATGTATATACACACATGTAGCAGAAGATGCCCCCCCCAGCCAGTACACTTCAGTTTGTTAGTTGCCCGGGTAATAGTTCCTGTTCCAGTTCTGGTTGCTTCTGTCTCTTAGAAACGGCTGGTCAGTGTGATGCATAGCTGGTCACTATGATGCATATTGTAAGAACCAATCCCCAATTGACAAGCCATTCTGCCTCTGTACTTCCTGTTTCCTTATCCCATATAAGCCCTAGACCACCTGATATTCTGGGAATGATCCCGATCTGTGCCCATCGATGTAAATAAATCTGCCTCCAAATCCTGGGTGTCGTTTTGGTGTTTCTGCTTGCTGTTGCATATATATTTAATAGACATGAAAAATCAAATAAGTACTAATGCAATTGTAATGGGGGACCTCAATACCCCACTGTCACAAATAGACAGATCAACTAGACAAAAAAATCAACAAGAAATATCAGAACTGAACCAAACTTTTAACAAATGGACTTAGTAGATGTCTACAGTGTTCTACCCTACAACATCAGAATACAGATTCTTCTCAGCTGCATATGGAATGTTCTCCAAAATGACCACATACTAGCTCGTAGAACATGCTTAAGTAATTGCAAAGGAATTGAAATTATCCCATGCATATTATCAGACCATACTGCATGAAATTGGAAATCAATGGCAAAAGAAATCACAAGAACTTCACAAACATATGGAAATTAACACCCTGCTGAACAACCAGTAGATCACAGATGAAATTAAAGAAGAATTAGACAGTTTCTACAATTAACTGATAATGCCAATACAACCTACTGGAACTTATGGGATGCAATGAAAGCAGTCCTGCAAGGGAAATTTATAGCAGTGAATTCCCATATCAGAAAAACAGAGCAAGCTCAAATAAACAACTGAATGTTGAACCTCAAGATTCTAAAAAAAGAAGAGCAAATCAAGCCCAAAACTCATACAAGAGAGGAAATCATAAAGATCAGAGCAGAAATTAATGCAATGGAGACTACGAAAACAATACAAAGAATCAATGAATCAAGAAGTTGGTTTTTTTGGGCCGGTGAGATGGCTCAGCGGCGTAAGCGCCTGCCTGGCAAGCGCGAGGGCCCGAGTTCGACTCCCGGATCCCACATATGAAAAAGGGGCCGGTGATATCGCTCAGCGGCATGGGTGCCTGTTGGCACGCGAGGTCCTGAGGTCGACCCCCCGGTACCCACAAAAAAAAAAAAAAAAAGAAGTTGGTTTTTTGAAAGAGTAAATAAACCTTGTCAAAAAAAGGAAAGAAAAGACTTGAATTCACGCAATTAAGGATAAGAAGAGTGAAACCACAATCCAGGTTTTGCGCAGCAAAAGAAATTACCAACAGGGGCCGGTGAGATGGCTCAGCGGCGTAAGCGCCTGCCTGGCAAGCGCGAGGGCCCGAGTTCGACTCCCGGATCCCACATACAAAGAAAGGGGCCAGTGATATCGCTCAGCGGCGTGGGCGCCTGCTGGCGCTGAGGTCCTGAGGTCGACCCCCGGTACCCACAAAAAAAAAAAAAAAAAAGAACTCCAAAAAAAAAATCAGACCCCTGAAATTTAAAGACCTAATCCAAAAATGGGCACCTAAATGAATAGACACTTCTCAAATGAAAAAGTACAAATGACAATTAATATATGAAAATATGTTCAACATCACTGGTAATTCAAGAGATGCAAATTAAAACAACACTGAGATTCCATCTCACCCCAGAAAGAATGGCTATCATCAAGAAATCAACCAATAACAAATGCTGGTGAGGCTGTGAGGAAAAAGGAACTCTTCTCCACTGTTGTTGGGAGTGTGCACTGGTGCAACTACTGTGGAAATCAGAGTGGAGATTCCTCAAAAAACTAAAACTAGAGGTTCCAGTCAACACAGATATTCTCATTCTTGGTATCTTCCCAAAAGAATTAAAAGCATCACACCGCAGTGATATATGCACACCCATTTTTATAGCAGCACAGTTTGTGATAGCTAAATCTTGGAAACAGCCCAAATGCCCATAAACCAATGAATGGATAGAGAAAATGTGTTTTGTTTCATACAATAGAGTTATACTCAGCCATAAGGAAGGATAAGCTTGAGACATTTCTAGCTAAATGGACGCACCTTGAGATCATGTCTTAAGTGAAATAAATTGGACACACATGTTTAAGTAACACATTCTTTGGTGTGAGAAACTGAAAGTATAAATGAGGACCAAAACTTACAATAGCTACTGGGAAATGGGAAAAAAATGTTCAAATGAGAAGGGGAACAAAGGAGGAGGCAGATGGAAGGAAAGAAAGGACAAGAAATAAAAGAATATAAAGAAAAAATTAAAACAAAGCTTTTGTAAATAACAGGGGAAGAGGAGTTGAAGGCAGGAGAAGGCAATGGGAAAAAAGAGTAAGATATATCATGTACAGGTAGAAATTCTCTATGATTAATGTATATATATATATATATATATATATATATATATAATGTACCAATAAAATTTTAAAAACACACAAAAAAATTACTGACCATCAAGTAAAATTGATACTTTGGAAAAATATGCCATGTTTCTCCTATGGCTTCAAGTACCCTCTGATTACCACTTTTGCTTATGTATTGAAGCATCCTGATTTTAGAAGATCAGTGATAATGAAAAGTCACCAAAATATCCTGAAATTGATGGGAACTGTGCAAAGTAAACAGCATTTCTTTAAAAATAATTATTCTGGCAGCCTTATATAGGATGCGTTGATTTGGGAGAGAGACTGCAGTCAGGAGAGCTGTCCAGCTGTCAGCATGATGTGATGCGGTCCTTGGTGAGGAAGCCAGAGCTAAGCAAATGGTGTCAGCAGAATTTGGGAAGAAAGAAAAAATCCAGGAGCATTTTGAAAGATGAAATAGTTTTTAGGATTAAATGAAGTGAGGTGAATATGAAGAATACATTATTAATTTTAAGTTTTTTTCCAGAGTCACTTTGAGGTCCTATGTAACATGAAACATATGTAATTTTCTTTGAAGAACAGAATACATAATTGTGAGTCAAAACTATGTATGAAAGTGAATATTTATGTAGAAGGGGGTTTCATTAACTTCATGCTAAATTTTCCTCTGCATTTTTCCTGTTATGTTGAAAATCCTCCATAGAGTGGAGGGGGAGGCTTGTTATCAGGAGAGGAAATTCATATGAAAACTTCTGCTTGTCAGTAAACTCCTATGATGTTAGAGTTAGAAGGGACCTTGGAAATGCTCCTCCTCCTCCTTTTGTGGTACTGGGGGTTGAACACAGGTTTTTACTCTCTGAGCTACATCTCCAACCCCTTTTATTTTTTATTTTGTGACAGGGTCTCCATAAGTTGCAAAGTTTCCCAGGTTGATCTTGAACTTGTGATCATCCTGTCTCAGCCTCCCAGAGTACTAGAATTGTGCCACCATGGACAGCTTGCAAAATACTTAAATACCTAAACAGATCCACATTCTTTTTTTCTCGTGTATGAGTTCCCAGGCAGACTTAATAGAAGCCTAAAATCTGAGGTAACTTTGCCCATTAGACACACTGACATGCTTATTCAGTATTCCCATGAGTCACTGTGGTCAATAATCCACTTTTCCTGTTTAGACTTTTACCTTTCACCTTATGTGGCCAAAAAGACATTGATTTTATTCACAAAGGGACATCAATACCATAAGCAATGTTGTAGAATGTTTGTAGCTTCAAGCCCCCGGCTTTAGCTCAGGGGGCTTCAAATTGACTTATACATCTAGCACTGTCCTATAGTGGGTACTAAAAAATATACGTGAAAGGGATGCAGTGTATGTTCTCCATCAAAGCATGTGGGATTTTTAGCTTTCAATTATTGTGATACGGATCACTTACTCTTTTTTAGACAGAGGGAAACTGCTCTTTGCACAACTATCCAGACTTTTGTCATCCCTGTGATAACAGTTCTGTCATTTTCCTGTGGCCTATTCTCAGTATTCCCTCTTGAGTCTCATGTAAATAATTTCCCCAAGGGTTCTGAACACAGAGAGAAAACAATTGGCCATTTCAGGTGAAAACTCCTAAAGTGTCAGTACCAATATGATTTTACTCCTATCTGAGGTCTGACGGTCATTGTAAAGTTCAGAAAATAGAGTGTACAGGTTCATATGCTGTTGGTCTACTGCTGTGAAATGTGATAGAGAATAACTTACTTCTTGCACTAAACTAATCCTTCCACATAGTAAGCACTCTGTAAGTATTTGTTAATTACTAAAGTAAGAGGCAGAAAGTTAGTTGGAGGTTATAGATAATTTAGAATAAATAGAAGACTTAGAAAGCTGGAAAAATAGGACATTGAATTGCAGGTAAGAACAAGTCCAAAATTTATTTAGAAAACAGTGGGAGCTGTGCCTTTGAAGATTTTAGAGCAAAGAAAGTGTTATGATCAAAGCGATGCCTTAGGAAAGTTAATTTGGCAATACAGGTCAGGATGGATGGCATGTTAGCACACTATTATTGAAGTGCAGGCATACAGAAATGAGGGCTGGGACTGGGATGTCATTACTGAAAATAAAGATGAATGCAAGAAACCAAAAAGTAATTCATGGCACTAGTTTGGCGTAGTTTATAGGATAAAGGAGAAAGATGTTGAATGTTATTATGGTGTTTCTAGGATGGTTGATGGGAGAATGAATCTATAACTTAAACCACATTATACATGTGTGGTCTTTGTGTGGTCTCAGTGTGGTCTTTGCCAATATTTTTGTTCATTCTCTTTGTTAAATCCCTATCCCATTTCCCTTTCAGAATTGTTTTTAACCTCTCTGACATCTTTTATCACATTGGAGCTGATTTCACTTTTAGTCAACAATCTCACCTTTCTTTTCTTTCTGGTACTGGGGATTGAGCCCAAGGAAGCTCCTCCACTGAGCTACATGTCTAGCTCTTTTTATTTACTTTTTTTTTTTTTTTTTTTGTGGGTACCGGGGGGTCGACCTCAGGACCTCGCGTGCCAGCAGGCGCCTGTGCCGCTGAGCGATATCACCGGCCCCTTTTTTGTATGTGGGTTCCGAGAATCGAACTCAGGCCCTCGCGCTTGCCAGGCAGGCGCTTAAGCCGCTGAGCCATCTCACCGGTCCTACTTATTTTTATTTTGAGACAGGGTCTCGCTAAATTGCCTAGCCTGGCCTTGAACTTGTGATCTTTCTGGCTCAGACTCCTGAGTACTGGGGATTACAGGTTTGTGCCACTATGCCTGGCAATCTTACCGCTTCTCAGAAATTAAAGATACTTTGTGGCAAATTATCTTTCTTCTGTGTTTCATTTTGGAGGGTTTCTATTGCTTTGTTTTCAAATCAGCTAAGGTATTGTAGTTCTCATTTATAGGAGTTCAATTTGGGACTCTTTATATCTTCCATGTCTCTGCTTATCATGTTCAGTCTTTCCTCTTAAATTCTTGACCATATGGAATAGTTATAATACTGTGTAATACTATTTTTTAACTATATTCCTAGACCCGAGAATGTTAACTAACTTTAAGCATGATAAATATAAAAAGAAAACACATCACAGAAAACAATAACCTTATTATTGAAAACCACTAGAAAAGAGAAGATAGAATAGTCAAAAGAGGAAAAAAACACATTTTGCACAGATAAACAAAATTCAGATGACAACAGCTTTCTCATTAAATGCACCTATGCAAGTTAGAAGATAGCAGGTCTAGGAAAACCTGCCTGGAATATTGGTGTGGTGAAAATATCCTTTGAAATTAAGGCAAGTAAAGATACTTTCAGATATAACCCAGAGAGTCTGCCACTTAGAGAAAATAACATCAGATGGAAGGCTGAATTTACATGAAGGCATGAAGGTCCTAGATGTGGTGGTTAGTTAGGGTGAAGTGTCAACTTGATTGGCTTTGAGATCCTCCTCAGGGATTGATGGAGCACACTTCTAGGTATGTTTGTGTGGGTCATGGAGGCATGATCTGAGGGTCTATATCTGGCCTCTGGCCCCTACCTTTCTGGCGGGTTCCCCTACTTTGCTTCCTGGTCACCGTGAACTTAGCATCTTTGCTCAATCATACCCTTCCACCATATTGTTTCTGTCTTGGAGCCAGGTGACCATGGACTGAATGCCCTGAAACCATGAGCCAAATCAAGACTGCCTACCCGCAGAACGGTTTAGGGACCCTGCCAAGTTAGAGAGTGAGTTGCTATAAAAGAATAAGTCTAGCTTGGCGAGCACAGTGGCACCCACCTGCAGTCCAAAATAAATAAATAAATAAATAAATAAATAAATAAATAAATAAATAGAAAAAAAAAGACGAGAGCTCTTTTAAGTTATAGGTGTTGGGTATTGTGTCTCAGCAGTGGGAAAGCTGATACAGAAACTTGACATCAGAACGGGGCTATTGCTGTGACTATAACTGCCATGTGGTCTAGAAGCCTTTGGAACTGGTTTGAGGGAGGAAATTGAAAAACTTCGGAGATTTGAGTCAGGGGAACCTTAGGATGCTCTAAGTTAAGCTTGATGCGTGATTCCAGTCAGAATTCAAAAGACTAGAATGCGGATACAAATGCAGATAGTAAAGGCCAGGCTCAGGAATTTTCAGTTGTGAATGGGACTTTATTGGCAATACTACTAGGGGCCTTGTGTGTTACACTCTGGCAAGAAATTTGTCTAGCTGGACATGGTGGTGCATGTCTGTAATCCCAGATCAGAGAGGACTACAAAGTGAAGCCAGCCTGCTTCCTACAAAGTGGACCCTGACTCAAAAACAAACAAACAAACAAACAAACAAAAAACCCAACCCAAAAACCAACAAAAAAAAGTGCAGGGGGGGGATTTGTCTACATTTTGCCCATGTTCTGAGACTTTGTCAGAGACAAGGACGTTGGACTAATTTATCTAATGGAGGAAATTCAAAGGCAGCTCAACATTCAGACTGTGACATGGATATTGCTAGCTGCTTTTTCTGAGATTTATAGTGAGAACTGGCAGCAAAAGTCAGAGCAGAAAACTTTGAAAAATTTATATTTTGGCCCAGAAGGAACCATGTGCAAGTTGGGGCCAAAGGAAGTACAGCTACTGAAGACATTAGTGTCATTACAAGTTAACCAATTACTTTGTACAGAGACCAGAAGAAAGATGCTGTTATGTCCCCCCAAGCTTCATGTGGTCATATGTAGGGCTTTTTGGAGGTGGCTCCATCTAGGGTATATGATCCTGGGATCAAGGATGTGATGCTGGGATTGATTCACAATGTGATGGTAGGATTAACACTGCCCTACCTGGGGTGTGAATGCTAAAGGACAGAAAGGGGGTCGCTGCTTGTTGCTTGCTGCCTTGTTGCCTTCTGCCTGCCATGAACTGTTTCTTCTGTAGGATGCCCCTCTGCCATGTCACCCTGCCTTAGAGCCAGCCAACTATGAGCCTCTACAAACTGTGAGCCAAATAAACCTTTCCTCCTTTAACTTTGGGTGTTGGGTATTATCTCAGCAACAAGAAAAATAACTAAGATAGATGCCTTAAGAACATCTCAAAAATCTTTAAGACCATACCCCTCAAATGCTTAAAAGGAGACAAAAGTATAAACCTTTCACTTGAAAACAGAGTCCTGGCCGGGGATATAGCTCAGTGGCACAGCATCTGCCTGGCAAGTGTGAGGTCATGAGTTTCATTCCCAGTACCAAAAAAAAAAAAAAAAAAAAAAAAAAAAAAGTAAAATAAAAGAAAACAGTGTACTTGGGACTCTTCCCCAAGAAGGGCCTCCTAGGGGATTGGTTCCCTGGATTCATTTTCACTGTGTTAAGCCATTCAGGCAATCAAAGGCCACTACCGCCATGGTACAAGGGGTCTTTGCTACTGCTCCCACTGACAACAGACTTTGGCATCATCTGTGTGATGTGGGTTTTACTGGCATGCAGAATGCAAGAGTTGTAGGTTCAGGGAGGTTTCCACACAGATTATATTTATTCCTAGCATACTTTTTGTTCTTGCTTCCTTTTCCCAATATCCTCACTCATCTCATTGAGAATGTTTAGTATGTTTAAATTATTTCTTCACAAAACTAGAATTTTGATTGGGATTGCATTAAATCTGTATAACCATTTTGGAACTGTGGCTGTTTTCACTATATTGAGAACTAGAGAAAACAATTTTAAA
The DNA here is from genome assembly GCA_028451465.1 of Erethizon dorsatum. NCBI lineage: Eukaryota > Metazoa > Chordata > Mammalia > Rodentia > Erethizontidae > Erethizon > Erethizon dorsatum. Next base: position 85,657,399 of record CM051834.1, read on the forward strand.
ATTCATTTGGAATCAGAAGAGACACAGAATAGCAAAAACAATTTTGCAACAAGGGCAAGGGAGGGGGCTATCAATCTCAGACTTCAAGTGATACTACAAAGCTACAATGATAAAAACAGTGTGGAATTGGCAAAACAAAACAAAAGCAGACTTATGGATTGATGGAACATAATAGAGGATACAGAAACAACTCTAGGCACTCAGCTACCTTATCTTTAACAATGGGGCCAAATGTTTTTGCTGGAAGAAAGATAGTATCTTTACCAAATGGTGCTGGGAAAACTGGCTATCCACATGCCAAAGATTGAACCTAGACCCTTATCTCTCACATGCACTAAACTAAAATCAAAATGGATCAATGACCTACATATTAAAACAGAAGCACTTAATGTGCTGGAAGACAAAATAGGCAAAACTCTTGATCACATTGGTGTAGGCAAAGGCTTTCTGAATAAACCCTGGATGCACAAGAAATAATACCAAGAACCACACATGGGATCACATTAAATTAAAAAGCTTCTGTACAGCAAAGGAAACCAACAAAGTGAAGTGACAATCTACAGAATGGGAAAAAATTTTGCCAGCTACTCTTCAGACAAAGGATTAATATCTAGAATATATAGCTCCAGGCGTGGTGGTGCATGCCTGTAACCACAGCACTCAGGAGACTGAGGCAGAAGGACTGTCGTGAGTTTGAGGCTAGCCTGGGCTACATAGTGAATTTAAGGCCAGCCTGAACTACATAGGGAGACCTTGTCTCAAAAAAAAAAAAAAATTACCCCCCCTCAATTTAAAGACCCAGTCAAAGAAATGGGCATCTAAATAGACACTTCTCAGTTGAATAAGCACAAATGGCCAATAAACACATAAAAAAAGTTCAACAGCACTGGCCATTCAAGAAATGAAAATAAAATCTACACTGAGATTTCATCTCACTCCAGATAGAATGGCTATCTTCAAGAAATCAAATAATAACAAATGCTGGAGAAGCTGTGAGTCAGGGGATGGGGGAGAGGAGCCTGTCTTCATTGTTGGTGGGAGTATAAACTAGCACAACTACTATGGAAATCAGTACAGAGATTCCTCAAAAAACTAAGTAGAAATTCCATTTGATCCAGCTAGTTCCCTTCTAGGTATCTTCCCAAAAGAGTTAAAGACATCATACGTTACAGTGATACATGTATACCCATGTTTATAGCAGCATTCATAATAGCTAAATCTTGGGAGCAGCCTGTATATTCATCAACAGATGAGTGGACAAAGAAAATGTGGTATTTATACACAATGGAGTACTATTCTCCATTAAGGAGGATAAACTAGAGTCATTTGTAGGAAAATGGGTGCACCTGGAGACCATAACTATGTAAAGTAAATCAGACACACAAGCTTAAATATCACAGTTTCTCTTATGTGAAAAACCCAATATATAAATAAAGTGCAAAATAAGATAGATAATAGGAAAAAAAGAGAAAAAAGCTATTGTAATCCAGCATGGCCAATGTATCTAAAAGTGTACCTTGAATTCGTGTAACTGTTTTATTTTTTTTGGCCTGTTAGTCTGGCTGTTAATCTGTTTTTATGACAATTAACTTGATAAAGATTTTTTAAATATATAAATCTGATGGCAAAAAATCTGAGGGGAAAAAAGAATTGATATGTTATGTACATGTACCAATTCCCTACAATGAATGTAATCGTTACGCACTGATAACGTGTACTAATAAAATTTTATCAAAAATTCTTGTTCCGCTTAGTTTAATTCTTTGCAGTAAAATGCAGACTGTTGTCTTTCTGTACAGTGTGTGTGTGATTTTACCGTGTATAGAAAGTCTTGTCCGGACCTGACCATCTCCTTTTATCTATCCACCACTCTCACTTTATGCTGTATCAGGGAACTCTGTTCTCCATGAAATCTTGAACCTCTCTTTGCTCTCTCCGAAAAGCTGAATTCTTGCACTTACTTGAGGTAAAGAGAAGTAGGGTGGAATTTTTAAAAAGGGGGGCTGGAGCCAATTAGTCTGTCTGCATCTGTCCCTATCTCTTCCAGGCTCTAGTACAACCTCTTTTGCCTTCACACTAGCCTAATGCTGGTGTTGCTGACAGTTTTCTACTCCACAGCAGAAGAGGTATAGGCAATAATGCATCTGGTCCAATGTGGGGGAGAAAGAAAAAGACAACTAAATTCTCACCCAGAACATCTTTTCTGTTATTTGTCCTCTTATTTATTTAGATTGCCAGTTCTTCCTATTCAAGTATTTATTTATTTGCTGTACTAAGACTGAACCCAGAGCCTTCACAATGAGCTACATCCCCAGTCTTTATCACCACTATTATCCATTTGTTTATTTATTTTGAGACAGGGTCTCACTAAGTTGCCCAGGCTGCAATAGTTAGGGTCTCACTAACTTGCAATCCTTCTGCCTCAGCTTCCCAAACTACACTGCTATGTCCCCTTTACGTTTTTCTTTTTAAATAATTACCAGACTGTGACCCCTCCCTGTTACTCTCCCAAAGGAAAAGAACAATCATCGAAGGCATTTACACTGAAGCAACATTAAGAAATCACTTCAGATTCAGGAGACAATGTATGTACGGTGCTCAAACATTCAGGCAAACTTCTCTAATAACAAACTACAGAAATGAGCCCTGAAAGTATAGTCTTCTGATGCAGTTTTTACTCCCCTAGATTTCTTACAGGAAATTATGTTTAGCCTGGGTATCTGCATACATCCTTCTTACTTGTGTGGCCTCTTATAGTTGGAGGCAAGGAAGAAGACACCTTTGCCATCTTGCTCCCAAAAAGTCACTTATGAAAAGTGTTTTACTGTTGAATCCTTTTCTTTTCAAATCATTCCTTGTGAAGTGTCAGTTTATGTTACTACCATTACTGGTTTTCTCTTCAATTATTAGCTAGTCTACTTCCACAACATCCTTATTTTTGCTGATGGCTTTGCTTGTCATTTGAGCATTTCCCCACTATTTCTCATAGTTTAGTTGAAAATTCTGCAACTTTTGCAAGAGATTTTCAAATTCATTTTCCAAAGAGTTTGGGATAAATTTGCAGAGATGAATAAGGACAGAAATGTTAAATGAGGAAGGAGGTTTGGGAGCTAATTTTACAAATGATTAATTCATTGGAAAACAGATATTAAGACAACTTTCGCTTCTTACTGCAATTGCTTAACTATCAGAAGTTGGCTAGTGAGAACTGGACGCTTAAGGATGCCCTGTAGGCATATAATAGGGCAGTGGTGCCTCTTTTATAAGGCTTAACACACATGAATTGTTTAGCATTTGTTCCTGGCATGATTTACTTGATCCTTTGTACTGCTGTGTCACAATCTTTTGCACAGTATTACAGTTGTATTTCTTTTTTTCTTTTTGGATTTTTGAGATGTGTGCTATGTAGTTCAGCCTCCCAAGTGCTAAGAATACAGGTGCGCACCACTGCGCCTGGCTGTATATTTCTTGAGTCTGTGACACCTAGAAGGTAAAAGTGTTTTCTAAAAGCTTTGTCCTTCTAATACCCAATATAGTGAGTCCATATGGTACCTTATCTAAGTTTATTCCTGTTTTACTTTTGATACTATTGTGATACTTAAAAAGTTCTCATTAACACACAACTAATTTTTGTGTGTTGATTTTGTATCCACTAACTTTGTTGGGTTTTTATTTTTCACTACTGGGGACTGAATCCAGGACATTCACAGACAGCTACATTCCCAGCCCTTTTAAAAAAAATTTTGAGACAGTTTTGCTAAGTGGTCCAGGCTGATCTCAAACTTGTGATACCCCTGCCTCACCCTCCCAAGTACCTGGGCTTATAGGAATGTGCCACTATTCCAGGCTTGTGTGTTTAAGGGTTTTTTTTGGGGGGGTGGTTGGAACCTTTAGGATTTTCTATGTATAAGATCATGTTGTCTGCGAACAGAATTTTACCTCTTCCTTTCCAATTTGATGACCTAATTTTTAGTTTTTTCCAGTGGAATGGATTGGTTCTGAGTACCACTCCTTGATCATGAATGAGGCTGATAACCTTAATATAAGACCATTAATGTAAGATTTGCAGATGATGGTAGAATAAATACAAAACTTCAGACTCTCTCTCCAGATCTTAGGTTCTCATTCCCTTTCTTCCTATTCTGAGCGCTACAGTAGAACAATTTTTGAGGATTAACTGGCTACAAAATCAAGCTTAAGTCTATTGTTTTCTGATAATGTACAACATACATGCCTGGTTTAAAAATCCTTTGCCTTTTTTTTTTTCATTTTTTGAGTCAGGGTCTTGCTATGTAGTCTAGGAGGCTGGCTTGGAACTCACTATATAGCGCAGGCTGGCCTCAAACTCACAATACTTCTGCCTCAGCCTCCCCTAGTGCGGAGACTACAAAAATGCGCCACCACACCTGGCTCCTCTGAGTTGGATGAACCAGTGAATATTCAAATGAGGAAAATATACACATAAAATGTTTTGCATGTAGTATTAGATTTATGGATCTCCTTATATTCAACCATGGACTTCTTAGTTACAATCTGGATTCACCTTACCTGTAAATCCTTTTTCTACTGTACACATGTCCTCTTCAGACATCTCAGTTGTTTCTGCTGCACACCAGCTCCCACGGCCTATCATGTTCTCATTCTCAACTCAATGTGTGGTAGGACACACACTAATCAAACATATACTTAGGACACATACACACGAGACTCTCAGAGAAGATAGGTAAAAAAAAAAAAAAAAGATATTTCAAAAATAATAAACTAATTTTACTTCAATCTTTAAAAATTTTTAATTATATTTGGAAAAAGCTCTCAATCTTCCCAGTGCTCAGGTTTCTGAAGCAACACAATTTCTGAAGCACAATGGCTAGTCCTGCCAGCCTAGTAGGAAAAAAGAAATCAGCTACTCCTGAAAACTTGATTCCTCTCATTTTCTTTGATGTAAATATATTTAGCTGTTCAAAACAAAGAAAAGCTGGTGTGGTGGTACACATCCATAATCCCAGCACTATGGGAAGATGAAGTACAAGGATCATAAATTCAAGGCCAACCCAGGCAACTTAATAAGAACCTATCTCAACATTTAAAAATAAAAGAAAGAAACCCTGGGTGCTACCCTTAACTTCTTCCTCCCAATTCTCCATATACAGTTACCTTTGTGTTTCACAGATCTCTATAGTCTACATAAGAAAATGGCTTTGAGTGAACAGAAGAACTGGATATATAACTGGAGACTATGGAGAAAGCTGTAACAGAAATAAAGACAATGGCGACCTGAATTAAGTGTAATACAAGGGATTTAAAGATGTGGGGAAAAAAGTGTTGAAAGAAGAATTTATCAAACTTGCTACATAGACATGTGGGATGAAGAGGGAGTTTGAGTATAGTGCTTTTATTTCAGGCTTGGAAAACTAGAAGATGGTGGTGTGCTCCTTATTAAGAGAACGAAAAAAATAGTTTATGTGCTTACTGGTTTAGTAGAGTCAGTAACAATAGTTAACACTTACTGTAACCTTAATAGAGACCCGGTATTTTTCTTTCTTTTTTTTTTTTTTTTGTACTGAGGATGGAACCCAGGGCCTTTGCACTGAGCTCCATCCCTACCCCCTTTTTTATTTGCAGACAAGATTCTTACTAAGTCACTGAATTGTCCAAGCTTGGCTCAAACTTGCATTGTTCCTGCCTCAGCCTCCCAGAGTGCTGGGATTACAGGTATGCACTACCATGCCCAGCTTCTATTCCCATATCCTTTAAAAAGTAAAATCCTTTGGACTTAGGTACTGGCATTATTATGCCATTTTACCTTCAAGTAAACCAAGACAGTGTGGAGAACAAATTTGCCTAAAATTGCATATCCAGTTGATCAGTGTAGCCAGATTTGAGGACAAATAGTCTGATTTCAGAACTTTGCAGTTACCCTACATAAACCTCATAGTAATTCTGGAGGGTTGATATTTTTAGCACTACTTACAGATTTTTAAAAATGAGGCACAGAGAAATTAATAACTTGTAAGAGTAACATAGCTTGCATTTAGTAGGGCTAGGATTGCAAGCTGTTTTCCACATTCTTTCATACCTGATTGTAAGCAGAGGTTTATAATTCTTTTATAATCTTTTACAGTGTCTAGCCTAGGACTGTTTAAGAACATTATTATTATTAATTCTATTAATAATGTCTGAACACAGAAGGTTTAGCTCACACACACCTTTCACAGGAAGTTACTTGAAGATGTACCACAGCACAAAGGAAACAAACTAAGGAGGAAGACGTGGGCCCCAGTATAGTAAATCCCACCCAAAAGAACAGTAAAAGAAAGTCCTAAGAATAAAAGCTTTGCTGTGGTCCTAGAGATTAGACCGGGGCAGTGAGTTCTGGAAGAGTGGTCTTCATAAGGAAAATTTTAAAATCTAAAAATTAGAGATTAATATTGAGAGCTCTGAGAAATCGAGAATATGATAGAGACATGGTAGAAAGTAGAAAACACATTAAGATATTATAATTATTATAATTTTGAGGCTCAAACCCAGGGCCTCACATATGCTAGGCAACTGCTCTACCACTGGGTGCTCTACCATCCCGTCCCGGCCCATTTTTTTTTTTTTTTTTTTGGCAGTGTGAGGGATTGAACCTAGAGCCATGCACATGCCGATCTGCATCTCTAGCCTCTTTAACTATATTTTGAGACAGGGTCTCATCACATTGCCCAGACTGGCCTTGGATGGATTATAGGTGTGTACCACTGTACCCAGCAAAAGATGTTATTTGAACTTGCCTCCAGAACTGCTCTTCAAAACATGTTATGACATCACTGTGTTAGCAAAGTATTATCCTAGCAGTCTGTTTCTATAGTGAATATTTACATAGGAATACTACGTAAATCAATTATTTCACTGATTCTAATACTTATTTTTTCACCTTTTAACACCTCTGAATGAACATCTGACAATCACTGGTTGTTGTGGTTTAATTAGTAGTTTTTTTTTTTTTTTAGTGGTATATAAATTAATAGTCCATTCTTACAACCAACATGTTGAACTTGATGAACTGTATGTGCTAAGCCTTAAATGCTTTATAATGTTCTTTTTCTCATTCAATCTTCCTAACAGTTTTGTGCAGCTGGTGTCACTGCCACCATTTTACAGATAAGGAAACTTAGGCTCGAAGATGTTAAACAGTATCTTCAAGCACAGCTTCACTTCAGTAGTCAAGCCAGAAATGAAAATCAGGCCTGACTTCAAAGGTCACTCATATCTCAGCATTTCCTTTGGTGATACAAGGTTGAACAAAAACCTACACTGGTCTACTAGTACTCAAATCAAAGTCTAGCTCAAATGTCTTGTTGACGCCTTCCCAACTCCTTCAGGAACAGCTTTGTTTTCCTAATTTTTTTGTTTTGGTTGAGACAAGGTCTCACTATGCAGTTCAGGCTGGTCCTAAACTTACTATGTAGGATCACTCACAGTGATCCTCCTGCCTCAGCCTACAGGTACGGGCATTACAGGTGTGCACCACACTCAGCAAGATTTTAAAGAATACCTCTATTATACCTTATTATGATATGTAATTTCCCTGGGGAATATTGGAAGGAAGGAATAATATCTTAATCATCTTTTTGACCCCACATGCTCACTACTGCTCCTGGCAAGAGCAGCTTAATAAAAGGAGACAGTCTCTGCAGTTAAGTGTAAAAAAGAAGACAAAAAACGCACATATAATTTTTAAAAGTTCAAAAGTGCAGTTATAGAAGAACTGTAAGTTAAATATAATGGAGTTTAAAGGAACCAATCGATTCAAAGTACAAGGGGAGACAGCTCAGCCAGTTTCCAGGTTTTCATCCAATACACACACAATTAGTTTCAAAAAACTGAAAGCTTCTACACAGGCTGAAATCAGGCTGCTGAGACATCTTTCTGAATTTTAATGAGTTAGCAGTATTTATGAATTTGACATAAACATCAGGATTTCTGGGCTTTCCTGAGAAAAACAAAAAGATCTCAGAAATTGAGCGCTGACATTCTCTAAAGAAATCAGTTAGATGTGGTTATCAAATGTTCCTTTCATATGAATTTAATGCTCTCTTATCACGGTACCTCCCACTTTTTTTTTTTTTTTTTTTTTAAGGCAGCGTTTCGCAACGCAGTCCAGGCAGGCTGCCCTGGAACTCCTCCTCCTCCTGCCTCAGCCTCCTGGGTGCTGGGATCGCAGGCGTGCGGCACCACGCCTGGTTGGTTTCTCCCACCATTCTCTTAGGCCCAGGTGGCGTAACGTAATTTATATTCTCCCTTCACAGGAAGCGTCTGGGTTTGTGACCCCTTCTCTAGACACACCTCTCACTGCTCTTTTACAAATCACGTATTTCCAGGCATCTGTGTCTTCCCACCTTGCCTAAAAGTCCTTCGCTTGGTCCAAAAGCGCTCCTGAATCACGGCTTCCATTCTTTTCATCTCCCGTCGACCGTGTCGCTGCAACATTCTGAACATACCTCTGTGACATACCTCTAGGAAAGTCCTAAACACACCGCATGTACAAGTTTCCCTCTTTCGGTGTGACCAGCGACCCACGACTAATTCATCCTCGCATTCTGTTGCCTAAACTCCAGGAGCCCGGTACGCATTTCCGGAAGTCAGTCCACTACATGGCAACACTAGGCCAAAGCGGTAGTTCGGGGGTTGAAGCCCAAAAGAGTCCATATAACGGGATTCTGGCTCAGAAAAAGTTAGGCGCCCGCTGCCCCCACTAAGCGCCACAGAACGCAAAGACCGCCACCGCGACCGTCCTTTCCCAGGGGAATCAAGTCCCAACTATCGCGATACTCGGCCCGAGCTCCCGCCTTCTAGGTCGCGAGACTTACGGATCGGTTTCCCCAGATCCGCGGTGCTGCGCGGCTCTACGCGCCGTGCCTTTCCGGTGCTGTGTCCCGGAAGCGGAAGTGTCACCTCCTGTCGGTGAAAGTTGGTGTATTACTCGATGGTCGGTGGTCCCGGGATCCAGGGGGAAGTCTTTTACACTTACATTTTCCTGCCTCTTGAGCGCTTTCCCGCAGCGGGTGGGAGTGCAAGGACGGAGGTGCGAGATGAGCACCATGTTTGCAGACACTCTCCTCATCGTTTTTATCTCCGTGTGCACGGCTCTGCTGGCGGAGGGTGAGGACGGCTGTTTCTCGGACCTTTGATCAGTCTCAGAGAGAAAGGAATTTGGGGTCCCTCGAGCCACAGGGCAAAATCGAGAGCCTTAGTTGCTCAGAGGGGCTCGTCTGCTCCAGGAAATCCCTGGGCAACACCTTGTAAAGTGGAGCGGGAGGGTAGTGAGGAATCGATTGCCCAGTTTTCTTTAGTCTAAGAGATTTCACTGCCGTATTTGTGAACCCTTTCACATCAGGTTGCAGTTTTAGTTGAAGAGTCAGTTGTATTTATATTTGAAAAAATTAACCTATGTTGCAATCTCACCTACTCCAACAATAACCAGTAGTAAGTTTGCTGTGACCGGTCCAATCATTTCTCTATTAGCGTGTGGTTTTTAATGTTTTAGGCATTACCTGGGTCCTGGTTTACAGAACAGACAAGTACAAAAGACTGAAGGCGGAAGTGGAAAAGCAGAGTAAAAAACGTGAGTACAGTAACACTTAGAAATACTTTCCCCAGGCATGGTGGCAAACACCTGTCCCAGCACTGGGAGGCTGAGGCAGGAGGATCAGTGCGAGTTCAAGGGCAGCCTGAACTGCTAAGTGAGTTCAAGGCCAGCCTGAACTGCATAGTGAAACCCTGTCTTAAAAAAAACTTTCAACAGATCAAGTTCATTAAGTCCATGTTCACAAGAAAGTGTGTGTGGGGTGTGTGTGTTGGTACTGGGGATTGAACTCAGTGAGTTCGGACCTACATCCCCATCCTTTTTTATTTTGACAAGTGCTAGACTGGCCTTGAACTTGCATCCTCCTGCTTCAGCCTCCCAAGTAGCTCGATTACATTTATTTATTTATTTTTTGGTGGGTACTGGGGGGTCGACCTCAGGACCTTGCGCGCCAACAGGTGCCCGTGCCGCTGAGCGATATCACCGGCCCCTTTTTCGTATGTGGGATCCGGGAGTCGAACTCGGGCCCTCGCGCTTGCAAGGCAGGCGCTTATGCCGCTGAGCCATCTCACCGGCCCCTCGATTACATTTATAGACATGTGCTGTTATGCCCAGCTGAAAGGGAATATTTTAGAAGAACCAACTGACACAAAAATTTGGTGGTAATAAAAAATAATCCATCTTGAAATCTATTTAAAATAGATTTTTATATAACATGTATAATAAAACTAAAGGGTAAGGGGCCGGTGAGATAGCTCAGTGGCATAAGTGCCTGCCTGGCAAGCGTGAGGTCCTGAGTTTGACTCCCGGTACCCACATACAAAAAAAGGGCTGGTGATATCACTCAGCGGCACGGGAGCCTGTTGGCGCACAAGGTCCTGAGTTCGATCCCCAGTACCCACACACACACAAAAAAAAACAAAAAAAAAACCCCAAAAACTAAAGGGTAAAATGGGACATAGCAGGTGGATACCATGTGCTGTGGCATAGGAACCTTATAGGCATAGGAACCAATATTGCCTATGTTCCTTATAGGCAATATTCTTTCTTTAATGGATTAAATACAAGTTTTGCTTCTGTTTCTTAAAATACCGTACAATTTTTTTTTTTTTTTTTTTAACAAGGTCTCGCTATGTAGTTCAGGCTGGCCTTGAACTTACTATGTAGCCCAGGTTGACCTTAAACTCACAGCCATCCTCCTGCCTCAGCCTCCTGAATGCTGGGATTATGGCATGTGCCACCATGCCCAGCCACCTTTCTCTATTCTGTGTCTTTTCCTTGTATTCTAATAGTGTTTGGGAAAAAAATTTTTTTTTTCTTAAATTATCTCATTTGATGGACTGAGGATGTAGTTCAGTGGTGGAGTGCTTGCCTAGCATGCCCAAGGCTAGGTCTGATCCTTAGCCTGAAAACAAAAATAAAGACAAAACTCATTTGATCCACATAGTAACCATTTGTGGCTACTTGTATAAATTTTACCTCCATATTATAGGAATGGAGATTGAGACTCAGAAAGTTAATGATATGCTACATTACAGAGCAAACAAAGAATTACAGACTGAACCAGGCTTTTAAAATTACAGTTTACCATTCCTTATTCAGTGTTGGTAGTACACCTCACCATATTTAAAACCAAACTCATTATCTTTATTTTCACAAACATGATCCTCATCCAGAATTTCCTTACCTCGGTGACCTGTACTCCGTGTTTCTAGTAGTGCAAGCCAGAAAACTTGATATGCTTTTCTCATATGGCTTCCGGGCATCATATTGGCTTGATTTCGCTCTCATCTTATTGACCATTCTTTTGCAATTTATTTGTGGATTTCTCTTCTTGACCTCCTGTTGTTGATTATTAGGGGTGATACAAAATTTAGTTTAAGCTGGGCACGGTGGCGCATGCCTGTAATCCCAGCACTCAGGAGACTGAGGCAGGAGGATTGCTAAGAGTTCTCAAGGCCAGCCTGGACTACACAGCAAGACCCTGTCTCAAAAAAAAAAAATTTGGGCCGGTGAGATGGCTCAGCGGCATAAGCGCCTGCCTTGCAAGCGCGAGGGCCCGAGTTCGACTCCCGGATCCCACATACGAAAAAGGGGCCGGTGATATCGCTCAGCGACACGGGTGCCTGTTGGCGCGCGAGGTCCTGAGGTCGACCCCCCGGTACCCACAAAAAAAAAAAAAAAAAAAAATTTTTAGCTTAGCTTTTTTTCCTCCTCTGTGGTGCTTGGGATGCATGCCAAGCAAGCATCACACCACTGAGGTACCTCCTAGGCCCAAGTTTTTGTATTCACTCTCTTGATGAACTCATTTGCCAGTGGCCCCCATTATTTATGTCTCTGGCCTTTTCTCCTTAATATAAAATTCAGTATTCCAGTAGCAATGTGTCATCTTTGCATGTTCTAATAAACATCTCAAACCCCCACAATTAAATCCTTGTTTTTCACTTTCAAGCCTGCTTCATGTGTAGCCTTTTTGACATTGGTCAATGGTGCTTCTATCCTTTGAGTGCTCAAGCCATATTACTTGTGTAGTTATCTTTGACTCCTCTCACAACCTATATCCAGTCATTGGCAAATACTACAGGGCTGTCTTCTTATATCCAGAATATGACCCCTTTTCACTACCTCCATTGTGTACCACCATGATCCAACCACCTTGATTTTTAAATTTTTTTTAATTTAAAAAATCTTATTTAATTTATTTTGTGGTAGTGGGGAGTAAACCCAGGGCCTTCACACTGAGCTACATCTCCAGCCCTTTTTAAATTTTTTTTTTTTTTTTTTTTTGGGTACTGTGAGTCGACCTCAGGACCTTGCATTTGCCAGCAAGCACTTGTGCCGCTGAGCGATATCACTGCCCCTTGGTTTCCTTTATGTGGGTTCTGGGAGTCAAACTCAGGACCTCGCGCTTGCCAGGCAGGTGTTTATGCCCCTGAGCTATCTCACTGGCCCACTTTTTTAAATTTTTGAAACAGGGTGCTAAGTCATTAGAGACTTGACCTTGCAGCCCTCCTGCCTCAGCCTCCTATTGTGCTGGGATTACAGATATGTGCCACCATACTCAGACAATGCCATGATCTTTCATGTGAATTATAAACAACAGGTATTCCTATCTCTCTGTAGTCTCTTCTCAAGATAACAGCTGGAATAGTCCTTTCAAAAGCTTATCATACCATGTCCCTCATTTGCTCATGCCCCTGTGGTGGTATCTCATATTTGCTCAGAGGAAAAGCCAAAGTCCTTGCAGTGGTCCACAATGCTTATTTTCTTAGCACTCAGATATTCTTTTCTTCTCTCTCTGCTCCTCTCACACGGCCTGCATTCTGTTCCTCATCACATTAGTCACACTCCTGCGCCGAGACCTTTCTAGTGGCTGTGCCTTCTGCTTGTCTGCTTGCAGATGTTCTTTTCTATGATGTAAATTCTATACTAGGATTCTTGCTAACCCTATTAACTCCAAAATCTCTATTTCTTGTTATGGAGTGAGGTTCTGGAGAATAAATGTCAATACACAAGGGCTTCTTTTTTTTTTTTTTTTTTTTGTGGGTACTGGGGGGTCGACCTCAGGACCTCGCGCGCCAGCAGGCGCCCGTGCCGCTGAGCGATATCACCGGCCCCTTTTTCGTATGTGGGATCCGGGAGTCAAACTCAGGCCCTCGCGCTTGCAAGGCAGGCGCTTACGCCACTGAGCCATCTCACCAGCCCCACACAAGGGTTTCTTTACAACCTCCTGATATCTGAAAAACATTACTCCCCACGTCGCCCAAGATTTATCTGGTGTCATTCCAGCCCACTGGAAAACCAGTTGTGTTTTTGTTATCATCTTATATTACTATTCTCTAGTCTTCTGTCTTTTTTTTTTTTTTTTTTTTTTGTGGGTACCGGGGGGTCGACCTCAGGACCTCGCGCGCCAGCAGGCGCCCGTGCCGCTGAGCGATATCACCGGCCCCTTTTTCTTATGTGGGATCCGGGAGTCGAACTCGGGCCCTCGCGCTTGCCAGGCAGGCGCTTATGCCGCTGAGCCATCTCACCGGCCCTAGTCTTCTGTCTTTTTTTGCTTACCCTTTTTTTCATGCAGTTAGTTTTAAATGTAAGTACTTGTATTATAGTCCTTCTGAAGTGGAAAGGACATATTTTTGTTTCTTTGTGTAATGATAAAGAATAAACAATATTTTTGTCCATTTTGTCTCTTAAGATGTTATTTTTATCATTCTGTAACATCTTATGGAATTTGACTTAATTTCATTTTATAACCTCACTAGTAGCTTTATTCTAAATCAAGCATTCTGTGTCTTTATGTATATATTAAATATATAAATGTTTTTTATAATGTTTATATAAGTTTTTCCTCTTTTTTTCTTTCTTTTTAGTACTGGGAATTAAACCTAGGCCCTTCACACTGACCTCATCCCTGTTTTTGTTTAAAAAAAAATTTTTTTTTTAATGTGAGTACCGGGGGTCGAACTCAGGACCTCGCGCTTGCCAGCAGGCGCTTGTACTGCTGAGCGATATCACCGGCCCTTTTTTCCTTTTTATGTGGGTACCAGGAGTCGAACTCAGGACCTCGCACTTGCCAGGTAGGCGCTCATACCGCTGAGCCATCTTACCGGCCCTGTTTTAAAATTTTTTATTTTGAGATAGGGTCTTGCTAAATTGCTATGTTGCCTGGGCTGGGCTACAATTTGTGTTCCTCCTGCCTCAGCCTCTCAGAGTGCTGGGAGTAGAGGTGTATGTCACCATACCTAGTAATTTTTTTTTCTTTTCATCCACCTGGAACAGTACCTGTTTCTTAGGCATCCAATATACACATTTTATTTTGGTCAGCACTTTATATTTCATTTGCAAGAGTAGAGTCAAATTGAATTTTATATCTCTTTGATAAAGCAGTAATGCCAGTTTTGCTTTTAGAAATCAAGCAACAAATTTAATGTATTAAGATAAAGTCCTACTTGCTAATTCTCTTTAGTGTAATTTTTAGAAATAATGCATGTATAGCACTGCTTGCTATTAGTATACTAAGGTAATTTGTGGAACAGATAATGTAAATAAGTAAAGGTAATTTTTGACATTTCTAGTCTATTTGCAGGTGATTAAAGACAATAAATATAAGTACATTATATTATTCTTTTTCAAAAGCTTACTATTACTCTCTTATGTTAATGGAAATGTATCCAAAACACTGGTCTTAGTTTGTTTGGCTTTCCTGATTTTCCTACCCTGTATGTATGTCAATCTGGATACTTTAACTGTCATTTGATTATCTGCTCTCACTAGATTGTTCTTTAGAAGGCAAGAATTATATTTTTCTCTCTCTGGAACAGTGCCTGATACTTAGGCAGACAATAAGTGAATAAATGGTTTCCTACCTTCTGTAATAGAGAATAGAGCTAAAATGAACCCACAATTTACCATGCTTATCTGAGGAAACAGAATTTGAATATTGTGCTTTGATGGTGTCTCGGGTAATCCTCTTCAGCTGAGAGTCTGAAAAATCATCTCAGTTTCGGTTAAGTACTGACTTAACACAGTACTTTCTAAGTATCTGTCTAATGATGCTTACAATTACAATTATTATTTTTGCAGTGCTGGGGCCTGAACTCAAGAGTCTTGGCATGCTAGACAGGCATCCCACCACAGAGCTCTAATCCCAGCCAACTGCTATTGTTTTATTCTTATAATGTGTATAACTCTACCTTTTACTGTTACAATTTTAGAATCAGGCCAGTTAACTTAATCATGGCCATAAAGAAGTCAGTGTAACTTACACACTTTTCTTTCTTTTTGTTTTTTTGTGGTCCTGGGGATTGAAACCAAGGCTTCATGCGTGCTAAGCAAGTGCTCTCCTGCTGAGCTACATCCCCACCCCCAATCTTAACTTTAAGAGCTTTGGTCAGTCCAGCAGTGATAAAGCATCCTTTGCTTCAGTATAATGCTGTGGTACTGTTTTTACAGTGGAAAAGAAGAAGGAAACAATAACAGAGTCAGCTGGTCGTCAACAAAAAAAGAAAATAGGTAAGATATTAACCTAAAGAAGTCATTGATGATAACCATCCTTGTATAGTTTTATGGTTTATAAGACACTTGTATACTCAATCTCACTTAATTCTCAATTTTTTTTGAAGTAGGACAAATTCAAGGACTTGCTATGTTTTTGCTTTTCACCTTGAAATTTGAGTTTTAGTAAGTGAGAGTTGTGGCTTTGAACTTGGCTGATGGTTCCCGGCACAGTTTGTAAATGCATGTTGTTTTTCATATCTGAAATGATTATTTCCAGTTGTCTGAATTACTTGTGTTCATCTTGGCTTCAGCTTCCTTGCTGAGACTTAACTAATGATGGAAATCCACCAAGGGGGGAAATTTTCTGCTAAGTAATTTTACCTACCGTGAGATATAATGACCCTATGTTTTTGGTTTCTCACATTTTGTAAATGATTATATATAATTTATGTTCGTGCTTTATGATGTTTCCTAATTCTGAAGTCAGGAAAAATTGTGAAATTTTGTATTTGGTTCAGAAACTGTGCTTCCATACTGAGATCACTGCTGTTACAGCCCAGGTGAGAATTCCACCAGGCTGGACTGTGACAGTATCCTGTTCTGAATAAACCTTTCAGTCGAGCATTAACTTTTTACAAATTTTTTAAAATTTATTTTAATTTTTTTGGTACTGAGGATTGAACCCAGGACCTTCCCAGTGAGCTACATCCCAACCCCTCCCTCCCTTCCTTTTTTTTTTTTTTTTTTTAGACAAGGTCTCTCCAAGTTGTTCATTTGTCCAGGGTTGGCTCAAATTTGTGATCCTCCTGCCTCAGCCTCCTAGATTTCTGGGATTACAAGCATGCACCACCATACCTGGCAGTGGTGACATTTTTAAATGGCCTAATGCTGGGTGTGGTGGCGCATGCATGTAATCCTAGCACTTGGGAGGCTGATGCAGGAGGATTGCCACAAGTTCAAGGTCAGCTTGCTCTATATAGCGAGACCCTGTCTCAAAACACAAAACAAAAAGGCTGGGCGTGGTGGTGCATGCCTGTAATTCCAACACTCAGGAGGCTGAGGCAGGAAGATCCCCACAAGTTCGAGGCCAGCCTAGGCAACATAGTGAGACCCTGTCTCAAAAAACAACAAAAACAAAATGAACAAACAAAAAAACCACACAAAACAAAAATAAGATACAATAAAAAATAAAATGGCCTATTCATTCAGTGCCATGGCAAGATGCCATTGTATATCCTTTCTGTATCAGTTACTATTAAATGCTAGATGAACAAAGTAGAAAAAGATTCTGTTTTTGTACACTCCGTCTAGAGAAGGAAAACATACCAGAAAATGAATGATAACTATACAGTGTGATATATATGTATATGTTGGTATGTATATAATATATGAGGCATGATCAAAGAATATGGTGAATATTAATTAAATTATTACGGTAAAAGATACATTGTCATTAATCTCCCTCAAAATACTTCCTTACTTCAAACACTTATCCCATTGTTTTTGACACTTTCTGAAGCAGTTCTGGAAGTACTTTTTCATGAGTTGTTTTGTCGTGGCTGCCTCAGTGTCCTGAATCAATTCAAAACTTACCTTTCGTAGTCATTTTGACTTCGGGGAAGAGCCAGAAGTTGTACAGCACTAGAACCAATGAATCAGGTGGATGAGGACACACCGTAATGTTTTTTAGGAGCCTGCCTTTATGTTGGATGGCACTTGACAGCAGCATTCATCATATTTTTTGGTTTTGGGGTTTTTTTTTTGTTGTTTTTTTGGTTTTTAGAGACAGAGTCTCGCTATGCAGTTCAGTCTGGTCTTGAACTCACTATGTAGCCCAGGCTGGCCTCAAACTTGTGGCAATCCTCCTGCTTCAGCCTCCCGAGTGCTGGGATTACAGGCGTGTGCCATCATGCCCTGCTTTTTTGTTTTTTTTTTTTTTTCGAGACAGGGTCTTGCTATGTAGTTTAGGCTGCCCTTGCACTCACTATGTAGCCTGGGCTGGCCTCAAATTTGAGTCTGTCCTGCCTCAGCTTCCAAGTACTGGGATTACAGGTGTGTACCACCATGCCTAGCTGTTTCTTTTTTTTTTTTTTTTTTTTTGAGGCAGGGTCTTGCTATGTAGTACAGGCTGGCCTTGAACTTGCTCGTGTAGCCTAGGCTGTTCTTGAACTCACAGTGATCCTCCTGCCTCAGCCCCACTTCTCCTACCTCAGCCTCCCGAGTGCTGGGATTACAGATGTGCATCACCATGCCCGGCTCTCATAGGGTGGCCTTGAACTCACTGTATAGCCCAGGCTGGCCTCATTCCTGCCTCAGCTGCCTGAGTGCTTGGATTACAGGGGTGTGCCACTGTGCCCAGCTTCAGGATCCACATTTTAAAGCCCTATATGTTTTAGGCAGAAGGACAGGCATATGCAAAAGCATGGGTGGGTAAAATAACAAATAAAAAAAAGGGTTTAGTATAGCACATAAAAGATGTTTGTAAAGTACACACCTATGAGGCTAGAGTTTAATAGGGCCTAGTTCCATGAAGATCTTTACAAATTAAAATGAGAAAAGCTCTGTAATATGTGTCCAGAAAGCTTCAGACAATAATGAATGGACTTCGGGACATTGAGTTTTAGCATTTGTTTAAGGAAGACAACTCTGGCAATAGTTAAAATTGGAGAGGGGACCATTTTGGAGGTAGAAAGGTCCAGGTTTTTTAAATATCTCAGGCAAAAATGGTAAGAACCTGAGACTAGGCAGTGACAATGGAGTAGATGGTAAAATTTAGCAAATATACAGGAAGTAGAAGTAACAGAACTCCAGGAGTGTTTAGAGGATGAATGTGGAGAGAAGGACAAGTCTGGAAAAATGTCCAGATTTCTGATCTGAATAGGAAATATTGGAGGAGTTGCAGAGTGGGAGTTGGAAGAACAGAGGTGATTTCAGGTTTGAACATACCGGATTTGAAGCGCCTAAGTGACTACAGAGTGACAATGTTTGTTCACAGTTGGATGTACAGTTTGAGAACTGGTAGAGACATAAGGGCTACAAGTGGATTTTTTAGAATAATGTTTTATGTAGCAGTTGAGACCACATGATAAATGAGATCACACATACCATATAGGGCAAAAAGAGCAGGGGCCCGAGGGTGGGAAGGTGTGGAGGAAACAAATTTAAGAAGCAGTGGAAGAAGTTGAGCTCTGAAAGGGTGTTGCTCAACCAGTTGGAATGAAGTTGTGTCACAGAAGTTGAGGGGAGAGCTTCAGGAGGCAGGAAGGGTCTGAACATAGAACTGAATGGCTAAGAAGCAGGTTGTTAGTGATTTTAGGAGGAACGGTTTTAATGGCTTGACAGAGGACAGAAGCTAGATTGTACAGAGGAGATAACACACAGTGAAGAGGTGAAGACACTGAACATGGACAACCTTTGCTACAAAAGATAGGACAGATAAAAATGGAAGGCAGGGGGCTGATGATATGGCTCAGCGGCATAAACGCCTGCCTGGCAAGCGCGAGGTCCTGAGTTCGACTCCCGGTATCCACATTAAAAAAAAAAAAAAAAAGGAAGGCAGATTACTCCCTGCTCTTATACTGACAGCATAAAATATCTGAACTCAGGTTATCTTAATGTGGAATGCACTTGTGAATTGTTTGCTCACCAGAAGTTTCAAGTGATAATATTTATAAATAGTTCCTATCAAAACCTTATCAGTAGTTATGACAGTATTTCTGAGAAGTTGTTTGAAAGACAAACACCTATCCCTTCTCCAGATTTATAATACTCTTTTTTTTTTTTTTTTTTGTGGGTACTGGGGGGGGGTCAACCTCAGAACCTCGCGCGCCAGCAGGTGCCCGTGCCGCTGAGCGATATCACCGGCCCCTTTTTCATATGTGGGTTCCGGGAGTCGAACTCGGGCCCTCGTGCTTGCCGGGCAGGCGCTTAAGCCACTGAGCCATCTCACCGGCCCAAGATTTATAATACTCTTAGATTAAGTCATACTGTTAGAAGTCTGAAAACCTAAACTACATTATTTTGGAATTCATAAAATTACTTCTCCTCTATTTGATCTTGGTATTGCCACTATTAGTCATTTTAAGAAAAACACAGCCGAGTACAATTTGTTGTATTACTACAGTGGAATATTTTTGAGAATACTATCTGCAACATCACATAATTGTCTTTTGATGAAAAATTGTGGAAACTATTTCTAGTACTTTTTAGTGTCAGGGAAAGCAGCAACTCATAAAAATCGATTTATTATTATCTTATGGGCACAGTGTATGAGCTGATTATTTTTCTTTTGAATTGGCTGCTGAGAAGCCTAGAGTTAGATTTGCTGTTATCTCCAGCGAATTCGTAGTACCAGTTATATATTTCTATGTATTAATCCTATCTATACTTTTGCTCAGATTCCTCGAGCTGATTTACAGAAATATAGTGCATATATGTGTGTGTGTATATATATGTAGCATTATAGCATTTGCAGGGAGGAGGGCTATAAAAATGATGCACTGAAAGACAGGGGTGCTTAGTAAGATCGAGGGAGACAATAGTAATCAGTGCTTCAGAGAATCCAAGTATCACTGGTTTCCCTAGGTGAAGCTCTTTGATAATGATCCTTAACAGAGCCATTAATTGAAACTGAGGTGTCTTTTGCATTTTAACTAACAATCTTATGTTCCCCATTTTTAATTTCAGGGGCACATGTTTTGACCATTTTACATTTTCCTCTCCTAGATAAGTTAATTTACTTTTTTTGTTTTTTGTTTGGTATGGAAATTGAACTCAGGACCTCATGCTTGCTAGGCAGGCGCTGTGCTGCTGAGCTATATTCCTGGCCAGTTAATTTACCTTTGATCTATGAATTTCATTTAGCTCTTTTGGATGCATTTAAGTTACCTCAAGTTATGAGGGATTTCTTTTAAGGGTCTCTGTGGTCAGAAACTCAGGAACAGCTGAACTAACTAGTTACAGGAAGGTCAGAACTGTGTAGAACCAGTCTCGAGGAGAAGCTAGATGGTGGCACCTTCACTTTAAGGCTTTGCTGTTAATAGATGCTTCTTTCTCCTCTGTTGTTGAACTTCCTCGGTTTTTCTACAGTGGTTATCATTTAACTTTTGCCTTCACCTAACGTTAGTTTGTGTCCAGGGTTCTATCAGTATTTTTCAGAGTGTAATCTATAGAAAACCTACATCAGTTTCGCCTGGGGTACTGCTACTGGGTAAGCTTCCAAGTCTTACGCCAGACTTTACCAAATCAGAGCCTCTGAACATGAGACCCAGGAATCTGCTTTTTAATTAAGCTGCTCAGATAATTTTTAGGCAGGTGAAAGTTTGAGAGCCACTGCTTATTTCTGCTCTCACAGTATTTTTCTCTCAAGATTTTCTCCTTTAAATTCCAGAGAAAAGGAATTCACTTGGCTCATCCGATCATTCCATATCCTAGGTTATGTCCTGCCTCTTGTATCAGTGGTGGTGAGATGGGTATTAATTAGGGCGCCCCGGAAAGACAGAACCAATAGCATATACACGGATATTTGAGAGGGGATTTGGTAGAAGACTTGGGGGGCGTGGTTATGGATCCTGGCAGGTTCCCTTGGAGGGATCTGCAGGCTGGAGAGCCAAGAAAGCTGGTGGTGTGACACAGTCCAACGCGGAAATCCTGAGAACCAGGGAAGCCATGGCGTAACTCTTAGACTGAGGCCACTGACACAGATCCTGGAGTTCAAGGGCCAGGGACTGGGATTCTGATGTCCAGGGGTAGGAGAAGAGGGATTTCTCAGGTGGGGAGTGGGTGGGGTCAGGGAGGAAGGGGGAGAGGGAGAGACAGAGAGGGAGAGAAATTTTCTCTCCTCTGCCCTTTTGTCCTCAGAGAATGTGGGTATTATCCACCTGGACTGGGTGAGCGTGGATCTTCCTTAGTTCACTGATTCATCTGCTAGTGTCCTCCAGAAACACTCCGCCCAAACATAGTACTTCACCAACTCTCTGGGTATCCCTTAACCTAGTTACATCGATACCTAAAATTGACTGTCACAGGTGATGAATATTCATTAGGCTGACCTCAATGGGGACCATGGTCAGAGGTAGCTGTCTTCAGAAGGTGGCTGCAATGGGAAGGGCAGGTATCCTGCAGCTTGATTATGTGATGGTCATCTGTTGTCTTAGTGACATGGAAGTATGGGAGGATTTTGTTTTTCTTTTCTTTTTTTCTTTTTTGCCACACTGTTAATAGAACCCAAGATCTCACTCAAACTATGCAAGCACTCTGCCACTAAACTGCTTTCCCATCCTTTAAAAAATTTTTTTTTGTTTAGATATAGAATCTCACTAAATTGCCCAGGCTGGCCTTGAACTTGCAGTCCTGCTATAGTCTCCTTCATAGATGGGGTTACAGGCATGTACCACCTACCACACTCAGCAGTATTTAACATGTTTTGGGGCCTGACTTTATATATTCATTCGAGGCCTTTGTCTGTGTGTGCTATTTGGTTGGTTTGAGGTCTGTTCATTTTGTGGTTAGAATGGATGTCGTCATTGCTGTTAGTTTATTCCAGTAGATGGAAGAAAGGTAGCCTCTTTTTCATTGAAATACTCACATTTAAAATTTTATTCTTTCGTTTTTGTCATTTTGGATAAGTCACTGTAGAAAATAAATATGACCTCTGCATATTTTCAGATTGTTATGAATTTTCCTCACATCTCATAGAGATTATACTTGGAAAGTTCATTACTAAGAGGATACATAGAATTCCTTCAAAAGGAATAATTTTCTCTTTGGGAAATTATTGTCCCCTATATTAAATACTGAGGTTTTGCGTCACATAGGTAAAGAATAATTCACATGAGACAGGCGAACCCAAAATAATGTATACTATTTATTTCCAGCACCTTTAAATTACAGATTTTCAAAGGAGGCATAGGAGGTTTTGCACGCACGTTTTCCCTTCCTGTTTCAGCCTAACAGCTGAAAGAAGTCGGGAAGCACAAGCCTCTTGGAAGTCTTGGCCTCTGGGTACTGAGCATTTTTCTGCCTTGGGGAGGAGCCCCTGTAGCCATGGTTCTCTAAGCAACACCACTAAGATGGAAATAATAACATGACTGAGACAGAGACTCTCGGCCTTACTGGGACCAGGACACAACTTTGTGGGGTTTTTTTTATTCTTATTTTTTGATCTTTTTGAGACAGGGTCTCACTTTGCAGTTCAGGCTGGCCTTGAACTCACTTTGTAGCCCAGGCTGGCCTCAAACTCGCAGTGGTCCTCTGACCTCAGCCTCCCGGTGCTGGGATTACAGGCGTGCGCCACCACACCTGGCTCAGGGCACAACTTTGGAGAGAATTTATGCTAGATAACCAGTGTCAGTTAAGGGCTAAATTAAGCCAGAGCTGTAGAGACTCAATCATTTTTACTTATTTCAATATACTCTGAACTACTTTTTGTATAAAAAGTTACACATTTCGGGCCGGTGAGATGGCTCAGCGGCATAAGCGCCTGCCTTGCAAGCGCGAAGGCCGGAGTTCGACTCCCGGATCCCACATACGAAAAAGGGGCCGGTGATATCGCTCAGCGGCACGGGCGCCTGCTGGTGCGCGAGGTCCTGAGGTCGACCCCCCGGTACCCACAAAAAAAAAAAAAAAAAAAAAAAAAAGTTACACATTTCAAGGAGTGGAATCACTAGAGTCGACAGTGCACCATCTCAGCTGAAACTGCGCTCATAATTAGATGACTAATATACTCAAACGTTCACTTCCTGCTAAGAAACAATTTAACATAATTTTGGAGTAAATTGTACTAATCTTCTCTGTAAATATGACTTTCTTAGAAATGCAGTTTCTGTTAGTACAAAGTATACGATAATCCAGATATTCACTTCATTTTATTAAATGATACTGAGACAAAATGCTTTTACAATTACAAGTCAGTGAGAATTTATTGAAGGTCTGCGTTGAGTTCAGCACTGTATTAACTATTTCACTAATTCTTAATTCTTTTCAGAGAGGCAAGAAGAAAAACTGAAGAATAATAACAGAGATCTTTCAATGGTAAGAGTCCTAAATATAATTTCATGGTAAACTACATAATGTTTTTAGCAAGTAACTGATTGGCATCAAGTGCATTGCACTTACCTTTTCAGAAATGTATTACTTATGAGGGCTATAAATAATAATTATAGTGTTCCTGGGCCAAATGGAAGTGAAAATTCACTACTGCTCTTAAACTATATTTTAATAATGTAGGTAGTTTTTAGAGGCTGTCACAGAGGTTATAATTTGTCCCTTTCACACATTTCTTATGTAGTTTCCTTTTTTTTTTTTTTTTTTTTGTGGGTACCGGGGGGTCGACCTCAGGACCTCGCGCACCAACAGGCGCCCGTGCCGCTGAGCGATATCACCAGCCCCTTTTTCGTATGTGGGATCCGGGAGTCGAACTCAGGCCCTTGCGCTTGCAAGGCAGGCGCTTACGCCGCTGAGCCATCTCACCGGCCCTTTCCTTATGTTTTTAAATGAAGTAGCTTATTTTCTTTTTCTTCCTTGTGTTAATCCTAAATCTTTGGTTTTATGGTGACTTGTACAATTCCAGTATTTTTTTTTTTTTAATATGTGGGTGCCGGGAGTCGAACTCAGGACCTCGTGCTTGCCAGGTAGGCACTTATGCCCCTGAGCTATATCACTAGCCCAATTCTAGTACTGTTGATGGACACGATAGGTGGCTTTTGTTGTAACCAATTAATGAGACAACAAGGGAGGGTGTCCAAAACTAGAGCTCTTTATTTTAGCTGGTACCCAGCGGTGTCCTCTATGCCAGAACAAAGAGGAGCCCCGGGGGCAGATAGAGAGCAGTTTTTATAGTAGCAAGCAGTTGTACAGAAGCCAATAGCGACGGTTAATAAAGTAATTTTACAAATTTATTGGTTAGGCTTTTAGGCGCGGGATATTTTGGCATTATTTCATTGGGCAAAAGGAACATCTTATTATGGGTTGCTAGAGGGCGGGAAGGTGCATTTCGTCACTACGGGGGAATTCATCTAGCCTAAACAAAGGCGAAGCTTGTCTAACGGTATTTGGCGGGAAGCAGGAGCTGAACAGGCGAAATGGTGGTTTGTTCATAAGATGGCATTAGCCTAGTCAGGTTACAACAGCTTTTATTATTTTGCCCTTAAGAGTTCTTTTGTTCTGAGCATCAGACATACCGTAAAGTGTAAGGATAAGTGATTTCACTACCCATTTGCTCATTTATAAGGAAAGACTTTGTTCAAGTATGTCTGCTTAGGGCATAGGTGGCGTGATTATGTATAGCTTGGCTAACTTCTCTACTTAACTTCTGCTTATGTAGCACAGGACCCAGGAACTGTGTAACCATTTTCTTTCACTTGCTGAGAGACCTTTGCTATATTTATCTTCTTCTGGAAAGTCTTTTCAAAAGAGATTATAATTTAGAAGTGAAAATTTTATTTTTTTAATTTTTTCGTTTTGTTTTGTTTTGGTTTTTTGAGACAGGGTCTCACTATGTAGCTCAGGCTGGCCTTGAACTCGTGGCAATCCTCCTGCCTCGGACTCCCAAGTGCCAGGATTACAGGCATGTTCCACCATGCCTGGCATTAGATGTGAATATTTTATTTTATCTTACTATTATTTTTTTAAGAGTAGGAAGAATTTATTGGGAGAAAGAAAGCTTCTGTCTGAGAGGGTCAGAAGGGGCCCCAGAAAGTGGGTTGCCTGTCAACCCCACTTCTCAAGGGTGTTTATTGAGTAAAGCCATGAGGTGAGCCGGGTTCAAGGTGGTACAGAACTGTAATCAGTCAATAACATTACAAGTATAGTTGCTTAGGTAATATCGATCCAATGGAATATCACACAGTGGGTATGAAGTGGGACGAGACTATGGTCAACCAATAAGGTTACAATAAGTATAGTCGCTTGGGTAATATTGATTAAAAGGAGATCAAATTGGGAAGCAAATCATGTAGCAAGCACACAAGGGAGAGACAAGGACTTTCCTCGAAAGGGTGGGTTAAGGAGGTTTGGTCCTCTACCCCAAGGTGATTGATTGATGCCTAGTTAGAATATCAATCACTGCTCTTCATCCCTGGGGAAGTACGTGGGTGAGTAGTTTCTCTTTTCTTGAAGCCTGACCTTCAGTGAATGCGCCTCCAGCCACAGCTGTCTTCTGCATTGACCTTTTGAGGGCCCAGCCTTGTCTGACTGCATATAATATTTCTACCTAACTTAGCTGTCTATGTAATATTCCCCCCTCTGAAGAAGTATCCGTAACTGCTGAGAAATGAATATTTTAAAAAGTAGCTTTTCTTACCTCTTGACAACAATTATTATATATTCACCATAGCACATTTGGAAACTTTAAGAGATAAAATTGCCCATGTACCAATGACCCAGAGATAACATCTGTTAATCTGACATCTTTATAATCTTTTGTTTATGTATTTAAAGAATATGTAATTAAGGAAGAATTTAGTTGCAAGTAACTGAAGCCTAACAAACAGCAGCCTAAAACAGAAAATGGTTTCTTTTTGTGGCTCAGGAAGTCTAAAGGTTGGGAGAGCTGGGCTCTTGTAAGCAACTCAGTTCTGCCTTAGAGACTCAGGGCCTTAGCTCAAGGCCACTTGGTTGCTCACTGCTTAGTCTTTGGGCAGTATGTTCTTTGTTCAAGGCAAGAAGAGGCCTAAGGGGATGCTATTCAAGTCTGTCCTTTTTATTTATTTATTTATTTATTTATTTATTTATTTATTTATTTTTGTGGGTACCGGGGGGTCGACCTCAGGACCTCGTGCGCCAGCAGGCGCTCGTGCCGCTGAGCAATATCACCGGCCCCTTTTTCGTATGCGGGTTCCGGGAGTCGAACTCGGGCCCTCGAGCTTGTCAGGCAGGCGCTTAAGCCACTGAGCCATCTCACCGGCCCTGTCCTTTTTATTTTTATTCAGTTTAATTTTTATTTTTATTAGTACATGTTTGCAGTGTATAATGATCACATTCATCATGGGGAGTTAGTACATGGACATTACACAGCCTTTTTTTTTTTTCTTTTTACATCCTCTTCGCCTTCTTTTTCTTCCCCCTCCCTCCATCTGGGCTGGGGACATTGCTCAGTGGAAGAGCCCTTGCCTTGGAGATCTGAGGTTTCCATTCATTACTTGTACTTGCTACTTGTTGGTCAGAACTGAGGTAAATGACCATCCCAATACATCGCAAGGTGGCCAGGAGAAGAGGAATTGGCGATAGAAGGTGGTTTAGCTAACAAGACAGCTTTTTGCTATGGATAGCTTTTTAACGAATGATATGAAACCAAAACTTTTGGGGTATGCTGTACTGGTGGTTTGATTTAGTGTGAAATGACAATTTGTTGGTTTCTTTATAGGTTCGAATGAAATCCATGTTTGCAATTGGCTTTTGTTTCACTGCCCTCATGGGAATGTTCAATTCCATGTGAGTATCCTTTTATGTGGTTTTGTCTAATAACTACTATTCTCTCTCTCTCTCTCTCTATCTATATATATACACACACACATTTTCATAAACTTTTTCATAATATTTTATTTTGATATAATTTCAAACTTACAGAAAAGTTGCAAGAATAAAGTATCTATTATGCAAAATCACAGTATTTTCTCCATTTCTTCGCTCCATCTCTGTCTCTCTCTCTCTCTAATTGGTGGTGCTGGAGAGTGAACCCAAGGCCTTGTGTTCACTAGGTAAGCAGTCTACCACTGAGCTACATCCCAGACCCTGTTTTCCCTCTCTCCCTCTCCATGTTATATGTGTATTCGTAACAGAGATTATTTATGCATTTTTATTAATCATTTGAGGATATGTTATTTTCTTCTCTACCTATGAGTCCTTCAGTGTGTATTTCCTAAGAGGAAAGACATTTTTTTTTTTTTAATATGCGGGTACCAGGAGTCGAACTCAGGACCTTGTGCTTGCCAGGCAGGAGCTTATGCCACTGAGCTATATCACTGGCCCCAGGAAAGACATTTTTTAATATAGCCTCAAAGTAGTTATCAAAATCAGGATTTAATTTTGATAGACTATAATTACACAATAACTCTCTTACCTTCTTATAATATTGAGGATATTTTATTTACAAGGTAAAGGCTTAGGCACTATGCAGTCTCTAAAAAATATTATGTTCCTTCTTTTTAAATTGCTTACTGGAATATTGTTTCAAACTGAAGGTAGTCATGTAAAGATGTTTTGACTCTTAAAATAGAGTCTTAACAACTATAATCTTGTTTAATGGTGAGGTGGTCAGTTACTGTTGTCTCAACTAGCATATAGCAGACCTGAGAAATTATGGAACTGCTTTTGACATAAGTTAGGAAAACATTCAAAGATGATAGTCATTTATTACCTTTATAAAGCTCACCTGACCTCTACCACGCATGTTAAACTTCTCTCATTCTTTTTTTTTCCTTCCCTTCCTTTTTCTCTTCCCCTACCCTTCCTTCTATTGGCCTGTCTCCTTCTCCCTGTACCTCTTTCCCAAGTTTATCCTTCCTTCCCTACCTGTTAAGTACATACTTTGTGCCAGCATTGTGCCTAGGTATCAGAATATAATAAATAAGCTGCAACCCCTGTGCTCAGTAGTATCAAACTTTATAGGAAGTAAAGGTAAATAAACAAATGAATGCATCCATGGGTGTTCTGATAAGAAATATGTATGAGGGGCCGGTGAGATGGCTCAGCGGTGTAAGCGCCCGCCTGGCAAGCGCAAGGGCCCAAGTTCGACTCCCGGAACCCACATACGAAAAAAGGGCCGGTGATATCGCTCAGTGGCACGGGCGCCTGCTGGCACGCGAGGTCCTGAGGTCGAACCCCGGTACCCACAAAAAAAAAAAAAAAAAAAAATATGTATGAGGTATAGTAGGGAAGAAAGAAGAGAGTGGTTATTTTTATCTAGGTGAAGGATTGAGAGAGGATGTCCAAAATAGTTTTAATATAAAATTTCCATTTAATCATTGGTAGAATCATAGACCTTTATAATTGGAAGAGACCTTTTTTTTTTTTTTTTTTTTTAATGTGGGTACCAGGAACCGAACTCAGGACCTCGCGCTTGCCAGGAACGCGCTTGTGCCGCTGAGCTATATCACTGGCCCGGAAGAGACTTTTGGGAGATTAAATAATTTGTCCAAGGCAGCTGAAAGTCCCATGGTTTCTATCTAATCCTAAACCCAGTACTCTTTCACTGTGTCATACTTTGTGTCATTTTTTGGCTACAAATCACCATGAATAACTAGGCAAACCACATACTGAAAGGTGTTACAGTTAACTAATAAGCATCATTGGTACAGCTCAGACCAGTCAAACACTGACCTTATGTGCGTTATGGTCTGGGCAGTGCAGCACTGGCTCAGTACTGTCTTTTGTTTTTCTATTTGCTGCTTAACTTCTACTTATTTTTTTTTTCCTGTTCTGATTTTCTTATGTTTCTATAGATTAGTGTTTTGTATCTATATAGGTATTCTTATTGGCCTTGCCTTTATCATGTAACCACTGCAACAGCTTCGAGTCCTGATTTACTTAAAGATCAGAATTAGAGGGCTGGTGAGATGGCTCAGCGGTGTAAGCGTCTGCCTGGCAAGCACGAGGGCCAGAGTTCGACTCCCGGAACCCACATACGAAAAAAGGGCCGGTGATATCGCTCAGCGGCACGGGCGCCTGCTGGCGCATGAGGTCCTGAGGTCGACCCCCGGTACCCACAAAAAAAAAAAAAAAAATAAGAATTAGAAGTTATTCTTTAGTTTTAGGTACAGATGAGTTCTAGTGAAATAGCCTGGGTCAGATGGAACCGGAACATTCAGTGAGTAGTAATTCTGCACCATATTCATGTGATTCTTTTTTAAAACTGTTTTGTGACTGTATTATGAAAAATAAGCTAATCTTCCCTGGCATATAACCACCCACTCACACCCATATATACTAAGTTCAAAAGAGTACTTTATAAGAAAGGCAGTTGCTTTAAAATAAGGGGCCGGTGAGATGGCTCAGCGGCTTAAGCGCCTGCCTTGCAAGCGCGAGGGCCCGAGTTCGACTCCCGGATCCCACATACGAAAAAGGGGCCGGTGATATCGCTCAGCGGCACGGGCGCCTGCTGGCGCGCGAGGTCCTGAGGTCGACTCCCCGGTACCCACAAAAAAAAAAAAAAATAAGTTTTCTCCCAATGCCATATATTTTCCCTAACATTAATTTATTTTGTACCTTTTTCCCCCATTAGTAAAGTAATACATTCTCATTAGAAAAATTTCATATTAATACTTAAATGTAAAAAAAGTAGAAATCACTGTGCCTTCAAATGTAGTGCATATCCAAGTTAATGTACTTTTTGTATGTATACATGTATTTAGATATTTGTACAAGAAAAATTTTATACACGATTGTTTTATAACCTGCTATATTTACCTGCCTGCTTTCTGATTCAAAAGTTGCTTCCTGTCGGAGACAGGCCTGCACTGCCAGTCCCAGGGTCCTTTCCCAGGCTCCACCCGTGGGGAACTAGCCCACTCCTCCAGCCTTCCCTACCCAGGCCGCTTGTAGAGACCTAGCCCTGCTACAAGTTTGTTCCCCTGACCCTGAGGCCAATGAGGATGAATGACAAAGAGACGCAGAGTCCTTAGCATGGGCGGGGTGTGGGGGGTGCCTCCTCTGCCCTAGAGGCAAGAGCTCCCAGGCTGCCGGTATGCTAAATGGACTCTGTGTCTATCTTTCGTCCTGTTCGCCCTTGGGTCCGAGGAGCAAACTAGTAGCAGGGCTAGGTCTCTACAAGCCGTGCCTGGGTGGGGAAGGCTGGAGCAGTGGGCCGGTTCCCCACGGGTGGCCCTTGGGACGGGTGGCCCTTGGGACCGGCAGCACACGCTGGTCTCTGACATTTGGTGCCCGAAAAGGGACCCCAGGACCGGGGAAAGTCCAGACTGGGGAACAGGAACTCCAGGACCGGGAAAAAGCCCGGACCGGACTGGGGAAGCTCCGCCTGAGCGGAAAGGGTAGGGAGTAAGCGACGGGGAGCCCTGCGCTTCTGGCTCTCTTTTTTTTTGTGGGTACTGGGGGTCGACCTCAGGACCTCGTGCGCCAGCAGGCGCCCGTGCCACTGAGCGATATCACCGGCCCCTTTTTTCGTATGTGGGTTCCGGGAGTCGAACTCGGGCCCTCGTGCTTGCCAGGCAGGTGCTTACACTGCTGAGCTATCTCCCCGGCCCTGGCTCTCTTCCTTTTATTCACTCAAACTTGGGTACAAGTAATTAAAGTAACACGAGGGTCATTTGCCTTCCAATATCCATTTAGTACATGGTCAGGTAAACAACTTAAACTCAGGTCTATTGACTTTCTCCTTTGTGCTCACAGAGGAGGCCAGTTAAGCCTTAGTTTTCGTCTGGTCTCCCACAGCTTCCTTATGATATTTTAGCTGATTCTTTACTAGACTTAGGTCAGTGTCTCCCTTAATAGACTGTTAAGTTCCTCATATATTTAAGTGTAAAGTGTTCACGTCCTTCAGGTTCAGGGCTTCAGGTTCAGATGTATGAATAAAACATTTTGAAATACACATCCCTGTTCCCTCTGCCCTGTACTGGTATTGTTCCGAAGCAGCTGATCCTTTTTTAGACATGAATCAACGTTTTAAAAATAACCAGTTTCGGGCCGGTGAGACGGCTCAGCGGCTTAAGCGCCTGCCCGGCAAGTGCAAGGGCCCGAGTTCGACTCCCGGAACCCACATACGAAAAAGGGACCGGTGATATCGCTCAGCGGCACGGGCGCCTGCTGGTGCGCGAGGTCCTGAGGTCGACCCCCCGGTACCCACAAAAAAAAATAAAAATAAAAATAAAAATAACCAGTTTCTAAAATGCCAGTGTCTTTCAAGGAAGGCACTAGCAAACCAATCAAAAAACTAAATTATCAAACTGAGGATCCAAGACTGGTTGATAAAAATGTTTTCTGCTGACTCTTAGGTCATAGATTGTTTTAGTCCATGGTAGCTCGGAGAGTTTTGTAGTATAAGCTAATCCTAGCAATAAATATTGAAAGTATGATGTTTTACTTTAACTCATCAACAACACTGGGAAAAACTAGTGCAAAATCATGCCTCCTAATGACAGATCAATAATAATTTACATTTAATGTTTTTATTAGTAAAGGTTTATAATACATAATAGTTACATTCGGGGTCAGTGATATGGCTCAGTGGCATAAGCACCTGCCTGGCAAGTGCGAGGTCCTGAGTTCGACTCCTGGTACCCACATAAAGGAAAAAAGGGCCGGTGATATCAGTCAGCAGCACAAGTGCCTGCTGGCAAGCGCAAGGTCCTGAGTTTGACTCCTGGTACCCACATTAAAAAAGAAAAATAGTTATATTTATCTTGGGGAATTGGTACATGTACCCATGGCATCTTGATCATTTTTACTCCCACTTCTACCTTAAATGTGATTTTCACAGGCTATGATCTCATTCCTTAGTGATAGGAAAGGGTATTGACATTAGATTTGAGAAGGAGAAGTCTTGAATTTTCAATCCTAGTCGTGAAACATGACAATGAGTGAGTATGGATTATGTTCTTGGATATTTTTTAAAACTAGACTTCAATGTATAGATTTGATGTGAATCCATAGTTGGTTTAGTTACTGCTATATGAAGCTGTTATATTTGATTAAAATCATAGAACCACACAACCACAAATATAATTTTTTTTTCTTTTTGGAGGCAGTGTCTCGCTATGTAGTTCAGGCTGGCCTCAAACTCTGTGTAGCCCATACTGGCCTTGAACTCACGGCAATCCTCCTGCCGTAGCCTCCTGAGTGCTGGGATTACAAACATGCACCACCACGCCCAGCCTAAATTTCATGTTTTTCCCTGTTTATATCAATAATTATCATTTGCGGGCCGGTGAGATGGCTCAGTGGCTTAAGCGCCTGCCCGGCAAGCGCGAGGGCCCGAGTTCGACTCCCGGAACCCACATACGAAAAAGGGGCCGGTGATATCACTCAGCGGCACGGGCGCCTGCTGGCGCGCGAGGTCCTGAGGTCGACCCCCGGTACCCACAGAAAAAAAAAAAAAATTATCATTTGCCTTTCTAATTTCAACTTTTCTTCTAATTTTCAGCTGTGAGCATCCTCCATGAATATTTAGATTTCAACTCTGTTCATACAGTTTAAAAACTGTGTGCTGTTTTTTTGTGAGAGAGGTAAAAGAAAACTGCTTGCTCTGAGCTCTCAGGTGGCTTACCTCTTTAAAATACACTTTGGTATAGGATGATTTACCAGTTATAAATTTATTATTTTTTCCTATTTAGGAATTAATGTTTTTTGTACAAGATCCCCTATAGGGATCCCTAAAATAGAAGTTCTGTAACAGTAATTATAACGTGTAACATACGGGGAGTGGGGGGGACCAGCAGAGACCACCAGGCTTGTGTAATGGCAACATGGCGTGGAATTTATTGTGCCTGAGTTCAGGCAGGCAGAGAATGTGATAAGACTGTCTGCCCGAACAAAGAGAAGCGTGTCCCTTTTATAGGGATGGAGAGAAGAAGGCAGGGGACATTAGTTCTGAAGATCCCAATAAACATCTGTGGTCGAAGTTCTCTGGCAGTCTTGCACCACAGTGGGCAGTCCTTGAAGTGTCCAGTGTAGGTTCTCAGTGTAAATTCTCAGGTGTCTGCAGATACCCTCTGATGTCCCAGGAGCTGCAAAATTCCTTGTCCTGTCTTACCTTCTCTGCAGCATCCTGTGCTTGCATCCTGTGCTTGCGGGTGACAGCCTCGGGGGCTAAGCTGAGTTCCCCGCAGAGAGTAGTGCTTCTGCTGGCAAGCAGGCTGGGGGCTGGGAGTCAGGTCCGATTCAAACCTTACAGTAATGTCCTGGCCCAGCTATATTTTGCTGTTTCTTGGGCTACAGGGCTGCCTGTCTTGGACCTTGGAGAAGCTTGTTATCTTTGTGTTAACATTAATACTCACTTGGAACCCACTGTGTTCCCTGCCAAAGTGCCGCTCATCCCTGATGTTCATGTGTCTTTCAGCCGTCCTCAATTCTGGTCACCTGGGATTGAAACGTTGGTTTCCCTCTCTTCGTTTCTCTAGATGTTCCATATCCATCCTGTCCCAAATTGAATGTTGGATGCTGTTACCACAAACTGTACCAACCCGCTGTTCCTCTCAATTTATAGTTACTGTTTCTGTCTGTGTACGTGTCCATTCATCTGCCCATCCCCGCCTCTCTCTCCTCTTTTCATCCATCCTAGTCCCAGCATTCCTTTCTTTTTCACTTCCACAATTACCTCTTACCCTGGTATGATAAGAGCCTCCTAACTGATTCTCTCCTTCAGGTATCTACTCTCTCTCTAACATTGTTAAATTGCTGGGCATGGCAGTACACATCTATAATCCTAGCACCTGGGAGGCTGAGGCAGGCAGAACATTGTGAGTTTGAAGCCAGCCTGAACTAAATAGTGAGTTCAAGGCCAGTCTAAGCTATCATGTGAGAGCCTGTCTGAAAACAAAAACAAACAAATAACATGACAACAAAACCCTCCTAAAACATTGTCAACCATCCTCAAAGGCCTGTTAGTCATTACCTAATATCACGTATTACTGTTTGACCATGTTTTGATACTATATTACACCTTTTTACTTATGTTACCTTTTTATTCTTTATCCTGTGAGATAAGGATTACAATCTTTACAGATGAGGATATGAGACTCCCAAGTTATGTAGCCTGGCCAAAGTCTTAAATCTAGTAATGATTAAGTTGAGATTTAATTCCTGTCTTTTGGTCTCTAAAATCCACACTTAACATGCTGTAACTCGGTCAACTGATTTTAGTTAAACTCCTAACCCTGACTTTCCTGCATCCATACTTCAGCCCCAGCTTGTTTTTCGGTCTTTTGATTTCTCACTGCTTGCTTACTGCTCTGTTCACCATTCCGGGGACACTTACTCACTTGAATTATAGAATAGGTTACGTCCCTCTAAAATAATCTCTTTCGAGTTTTGGTTAAAATTGTATTTTATTTTATTTTATTTATTTATTTTTGTCTTTTTGAGACAGGGTTTTACTATGCAGTTCAGGCTGGCTTTGAACTCACTTTGTAGCCCAGGCTGGCCTTGAACTTGCAGTGATCCTCCTGCCTCAGCCTCCTGAGTGCTGGGATTACAGGCGTGCCCCACCTACACCCAGCTGGTTAAAATTTTAGTAAATTTATTTGGAACAAAATGGATGAGCCTGGAAGATTTTATGTTAACCAAAATAAGCCTAGAAGAGAAAGACAACTACCCACATGTTCTCAGTCATGGGTGCTAAGAAAAACGCTAATCTCAGAAGTGAGCTTGGAATAGTAGTTACAGGAAGCTGGGATGGAGGGGTGGGGATAAAGAAAGACTTGGTAATGAGCACAGATGTACAGGTAGGTAAGAGGAGTAAGTTCCAGCATTATAGCATAGCACAATGACTAAGTTATAATCTATTGCATATTTCAAAATAGCTGGAAAAAGTAAATCTTGAATGTTTCCAGCACAAAGAAATCTTAAGTGCTTGAAGTAATGGATATGTTAATTACCCTATTTTGATCATTACACATTATATACATGTTTTGAAATATTATTCTCACTATACCCCATAGCATGTAATTATATGTTAATTAAAAGTAAAATTACTGGGCTGGTGAGATGGCTCAGCGGCGTAAGCGCCTGCCTGGCAAGCGCGAGGGCCCGAGTTCGACTCCCAGAACCCACATACGAAAAAAGGGCCGGTGATATTGCTCAGCAGCATGGGCGCCTGCTGGTTGGTGTGTGAGGTCCTGAAGTCAACCCCCGGTACCCACAAAAAAAAAAAAAAAAAAGTAAAATTACTAACTTATAAATTAGTTTAGAGATATTAGACATCCTTATAACTTTTAATATTTCCACACAGGAATATGCTATTACTGTTAAGTCTATTTTATCTATGTTTTGTAGTTTCTTTCCAAGTAAGTCTTGCATGTATCTCATATTTTCTAGCTTGTCACTATAATATATATTGTCAGTTTTTGTGATTTCATTTTCTAAATAGATATCTTGCTGAACTTTTCATTGTCTGAACTTTTGGTTGTCTGATTTTCTAGGTATACAAACATATGATCAGACAAATAATATTTCATCCTTGCTAAATTCCTCTCTCCATTCCATCTTTCCTTTCCCTTTCCTGCCCCCATAGTTCTAATTTGCATTGGATTGGAATATCTAGAAGAGGATTAACTAATGATGAAATTCCAAAGGTATTTCAGTAAAGATAGGCACACAATGCAGAGAATACTGTATTATTACTATGATACTTAGGAAATTTTTAGAGGACTGAAAAGCTATATGAAAATAAATCCAGGGGACAAAACTACCTTCCTTATCTGCAGATACTCTTTAAACCATCAAGGGCCATATTTTTTCCCTTTTGGGGGGAGGGGCAGGAGTTCTGGGGATTGACCCTGTGTGTACTCTACCACTGAACTACATTCCCAGTCCTTTTTTGAGATAGGTTCTGGCTAAATTGCCTAGGCTGGTTTAAAATTTGTTATCCT
Organism: Erethizon dorsatum; assembly: GCA_028451465.1. Classification (NCBI taxonomy): domain Eukaryota; kingdom Metazoa; phylum Chordata; class Mammalia; order Rodentia; family Erethizontidae; genus Erethizon; species Erethizon dorsatum. The sequence continues at coordinate 85,693,501 of CM051834.1, forward strand.
CCTGCCCTAGCCTCCTTACTAGCTGGGATTATGCACTCTGTTCCAAGTACCATTTCTTAAAAGCATGTGTTGTACTGATGCTTAACAGAATTATATAATATACGCTCAGCATGTATGTGGTGGTTACTAGGCCTTAGATCAAATATTTGATTATGTAGTTCATTGGTGAATGATAAAATATTAGATTTTTTTTTTATAGTGGAGGTCTTCCAAATTATAGAAGTCAAAGAAGTCAAATGGAGAAGCCTGGCGTGGTGGCACACGCCTGTAATCCCAGCACTTGGGAGGATGAGGCAGAGAGTTTGCTGAGAGTTCGGGGTCAGCCTGGGCAACATAGTGAGTTCAAGGCCAGCCTGAACTGCATAGTGAGAACCTGTCTTAAAAAAAAAAAACTCAAATCTATCTTTAGGAGAAAAGTGGTATGAAAGCTTCATCGTAATTATACCTTCGAAAGACTGCTGTTGGCATACAGGAAGGTTATTTGTGTTTTTTGGGTTTTTTTTCTGTTTTTGAACCGGGATCGAAATCAGGACTTCATGCTTGCAAGGCAGGCGCCATGCTGCTGAGCTATACCCCCAGCCCAGGAAGGTTATTATTTGCTTTTAATTATATTATTTTCTTTTTATCAACTTTCTTACTCAGAACCCTGACGAATAATAGTTTTTTAATTTTATTTTGATTTTCAAAGTTCATGTAATGTAATTATTTTATTACATATTAATGCAGTATTCATATTTTTGTTCTGGTTTTTGTGCCTTGTACATTGTTTTAAAAATATATTTGATTATCAGCGGCTAGAAATTAAAGGTTATATCTCTTCTTCTTAGCTGGCATATGAAATTAGAAGTACAATATGTATTTTGATTATATTGAACTAAAGCTATTCAATCTTTTTTTTTTTCCCTAGTACTAGGAATTGAACCCAGGACCTTTGCACTGAGCTGCATCCCTACCCCTTTTTATTTTATCCTTTGAGACACTAAGTTGCCTAGGCTGGGCCAGAACTTTTGATCCTCCTGCCCAGGTTCCCAGAGTGCTGGGATTAGAGGCATGTGCCAGAGCAATCACCCAGCCAGAGCTATTCAATCTTTAATATAATTTCTCTAAGTTTAACTTCGATCATTTCTTTATTGTGGATTAGACTATACAATCACTTAGTTTTCCTTTTTTAGTCTTAAAATTCATTGACAGCTGGCAGATGCTTGAAGAAAAAGACCTAAAGTTAGGCAAAGCAGGGAAGGACTTGAGCTCTTAGATTGCTAGAGAAGCAGTAGAAAGTACTGTACTGGATAATAGCTGTTTATTTCTGTTTTTCCTCTCACTGAATCATTTCTGTAAAGCTGAACTAATAGAATTTTAGAATTGGAAGAGATGTTGAAGGTCATTTAACATACAACTTCTCCCCCAATTACGGAAGTCCCTTCAGTGATCTTTTTTTTTTTTGTGTGTGTGTGTGTGTGTGTGTGGGTACTGGGGGTCGACCTCAGGACCTCGCACGCCAGCAGGCGCCCGTGCCACTGAGCGATATCACCGGCCCTTTTTTCGTATGTGGGTTCCGGGAGTCAAACTCGGGCCCTTGCGCTTGCCAGGCAGGCACGTATGCTGCTGAGCCATCTCACCGGCCCCAGTGATCTTTTTTAATAGATAATTTTCCACACTTTATTTCCAACAATGAGGAGCTTGGTGGTTTGTGAGATAATGCATACTTTTATTAAGTAATTTATTTTTTTTTTTTTTACAAGAGCACAAATCCACTTTTATTTTCCATCAGTTTAAATCCTTGAGGGGTACAGCATCACATGGATTCGGTGTCCAATGGCCTTAGCAAGAAGGTTGCTTTCGAACTTGGCACAAACCATGCCGCTGTTTCCATGGGCCCATGTTACCTTTCCCCAGATCACTCTGGTTTTGTTTGGTTTGCCACCTGGAGTCACTATGTAATTTTTTGCTTTGTACATATAAGCACATCTCTTGCCCAAGGAGAATTCAGTTTCGTCGCGGGCATAAACACCTTCAATTTTAAGAAGAGCTATGTGTTCCCTTTCGTTCCAGAGACCCCGCTTATAGCCAGCAAAAATGGCCTTGCACCAGTCTTCAGACATATTTGCCTTTTAGAAGTCTTGTTCCCAGTAGGCCTCCCCAGGCTCCAAGATGGCGGAAAAAGAAGCTTAAGTAATTTTTATGGTTTGAAAGTAATTCCTTTTACTGAACCAAAATATACCTCCCTGTACTCCTACTTATCAGTAGAGATCTTGGCTCTGGATTCACAGGGAGTAGGTGTAAGTAAGGACATAATAATTTACCCGTTGCAAATCATCTCTCTCTGTATCCTCCTGCTTCTCTTCCCCAGCTCTTTTCTTTATTAGGTTAGACACCAATTTATTTACCGATTCCTTATGCAATGTTCTAGTCCTTGAGAAAAATTAATTCATTAAATGTAAGAATTCTTGGAGGTGGATGTGCTGGAGCATGCCTTTCATCCCAGCTGCTCAGGAGGCTGAAGTAGAAGGAACGCAAGTTCAAAGCCAATTTGAGGAACTTTGCAAGACTCTGTATCAAACTAAAAAACAAAAAGGGCGGGGGATGTTTCTCAGTGGTAGAGTGCTCCTGGGTTCAATCCCCAGTACCACACAGAAAGGAAGAAGGAAGGAAAGAATTCTTGGAAGTTTGTTTTGTGTTTGCTGCTGGTTTACTAGCTCATGCATAGTGTATATTCAGCTTCACATAATCAAGAAACTTAAAGGAATAGAAGGTTTTCTTTTGATAGTTTCAAGTTGAAAATACCAAAGAATAAAATGATAAGATGAATTTGTTGGGCGTGCAGGTTAGTGGGATAAACATCTCTGACTCTGTTCCATCCCTTAATCTCAGTCTGACTCTATAGAAGGATAATCACAGCAGCATACCTAGAACACCACACTACCAGAAAATGAAGGATAATTACACTGCGTACTTCTTGTGAGGAAAAGAGAGTATCTCCTGGAAAAATCATTACTTTTGTTTTGCTTTTGTGAGGTTAGTAGAAAAGAATAACAGTGATTACTTCAAGTAGTTCTTTATATATTTTTGTCAAATACAAGTAAAATATGGCTCATACAAGTAAAATATAGCTCATGATTGAGCCCTTTCTCTGTGTAATACGTAGTAAGACAGCAGTTGGAAGTATAGTGTTAAGTGAATTATACATATAAGATATCAAATTCAGTCTATTTTATATTCTTTGGAGTACAGTTGTACGAGCCTTTTGGAACCACATGGCTGCTGATTTGAATATTTAGGGTTTTTTTTTTTTTCCGCTGAAGAAAATGATGCATTACTACCTTTTCCCTCATGGAAACATTTCAAATATCCAGTGTTTTTTTGTTTTTTTGTTTTTTTTTTTTTTTTTTTTGTGGGTACCGGGGGGACGACCTCAGGACCTCACGCACCAACAGGCGCCCGTGCCACTGAGCGATATCACCGGCCCCCTTTTTTGTATGTGGGTTCCGGGAGTCGAACTCGGACCTTCGCGCTTGCAAGGCAGGCGCTTAAGCCGCTGAGCCGTCTCACCGGCCCTCCAGTGTTTTTTTTTAAGAGGCAGTTTTTTAGCCACTTTGGTAGGGATTAAGTACTTTATTGGGGGTAATTTGGCTAATGCTGTCATATTTTTGTTTAGTATCATAATTTAAGTATCACTGTCCTCAATCACATTAATTTTTATTTTTAACTAATTTTTTTTAATTTTAGTTTATTAGTACATGTGTATAATACATAATGTTTACATTCCTGTGGAAACTTGGTACATGTACATAAAACTTCTTATTTCTTGTTCACCCCCTTTCTTTACCTTGCTCCTCTCTCCACTCATCTCTTGATCTCTGCCCTTCTTTTCTTTTTCTTTCTTTTTTTGGGGGGGTACATGTGTGCAGTACATAATGTTTACATTCCTTGAGGGAAGAGGTACATGTACAGAAGACATCCCAACTTTTTTTCTCATCGCTTATCCTTTCCCTTCTTCCTCTTTCCTTCCATCTCTTCATCCCCTTCCCCTTTAAGAACAGTCTGTCTCCCTGCTTGCTATTATCTGTGTTTTATGTCGCTCCTTACTTTTCGTCTGGGTTTCTCATATAAGAAAAACCATGTGATATTTAAGCTTGTGTGTCTGATTTATTTCATTTAACATTATGGTCTCAAGGTGCATTCATTTTCCTAAATGACTCAAGTTTATCTTTCTTTATGGCAGAGTAGTGCTCCATTGTGTGTAAGTACCATGTTTTCTTTATCCATACATCTGTTGATGGACATATGGGCCACTTCCGAGATGTAGCTGTTATGCCTTGTGCTACTATACATGGGCATGTATGTAACAATATAATATGATATCTTTAACTCTTTAGGGAAGACTCCTAGAAGGGGAATAGCCGGGTCAAATGCAATTTCTATTTTTAGTTTTTTGAGGAAGCTCCATACTGACTCCATAGTAGTTGTACTTATATTCCCACCAACAATGATGAAGGGTCCTGCGCCCCCTCCCTGCCCCGCCCCGCAGCCTCTCCAGCATTTGTAATTGATTTCTTGCAGATAACCACTCTCTGGAGTGTGATGGAATCTCAGTGTTGTTTTAATTTGCATTTCTCTAATGACCAGTGATGTTGAGCATTTCTTCGTGTATTTATTGACCATTTGTACTTCTTTAATCACATTAATTTTTATAACATTTATTATTATCTAGTTATGCAACTTATTCATAGGAAACATAAAAGAAGACCATATCTCTAACATTTTACCATAAACAATGAATATGTATTTTTTCTAGCTCTTTTTTCTAAGCTTTTCTATTTTAGAGACATTTTTCTATTTTAGAAAAAGTAAAAGCAATTATTTTCAAACCCTAGAAAAGCTATTAAGCTATTAAGCAAATTATCTCAGACTTTTTTGTGTATAATTTAGTGATGCTTTTTTTCATTTACAACTGTATTTTCCATAAGTTCCTACTCACTAACTTCTATTCTGTTTAATTTGTGTGTTGGAGCTCTTTGGTTCTTGGTAAGGAAGGTTCTTAAAATCTTCTTGGTGTTATGGTTCAGAACAGTGGCTCTCAGAGTATGGCTTAGGTTTTCCTGGAGATCTCTGAGACCCTTTCACAAAGGTCTTTGAAAGATAAACTGTTCTGCAATAGTTCTGAAATGTTATTTGCCTTTTCAACCCTCGTTCTCATGAATATGCAATGGAGTTTTCTAGAGGCTTCATGATGTGTTCTGATGCAACAGTCTGAAGCCTCAGAGAGTACAAATATAGCTGGTTTCTGTTAAGCTTAACATTAAGAGCTTACAAGACTGAAACAGTGTCAGTCTTCTCACTAAGTTGTTTTCGTTTTAGAATATACTTTCCAAAAAGTTATTGTTTCATAAAAGTATTTATGTTAGCATACAAGTGAATTTTTTGCTATTTTTTAAATGAGTTAATAAATATTTTAACATTTCTCAGTCTTAATTTCTAATATTATAAGTATGAATAGCTATAACCTACACAAAACAAAAGCTTTTTAGGACCCCCTGTCATTTGTCGGTAAAGAAGTCCATGTACCACAAGACTGGAGAGCCACTAGATTAGAGGAAGATGGATGGAATTAATCTAGATGCTTTCTTTTTTTTTTTTTTTTTTTTTTGTGGGTACCGGGGGTCGACCTCAGGACCTTGCGCGCCAGCAGGCGCCGGTGCCGCTGAGCGATATCACCGGCCCCTTTTTCGTATGTGGGTTCTGGGAGTCGAACTTGGGCCCTCGCGCTTGCCGGGCAGGCGCTTAAGCCGCTGAGCCATCTCACCGGCCCATCACTCTACTTGAGCTTTGTGTCCCTTTTTAGCAGTTACCCTTCCTTTGTTCTACAGAGATCAGGAGATTTTTTTTTTTTTTTTTTTTTTTTTTTTTAAAGAGAAGAAAAAACAAAACAAATCAAAAAAAGAACAAATTTTCAAAACAACATAATATGAGGGTAACAATGGTCAATGCATTACGTATTATTATCTTTAAGTTAGTTATTCAGGATACCAGACATTAGCATTCAATTGTCCAAACATTATTGGCTCAAACCTTACTCTTCAATGAACTAAGTAAAATTGGTAGTGTATCTATCTTAACCATCTTATATATATATACAATTTTTTTTTCCCTTTCCCTTCTTTCTTTTCCCTATTCCAGTCTCTCTTTCCTATTGACCAATTTCTTTTTGATTCACCGTGTCTATTGTACATTTTGGATCTTATTTACTCTTTTAGTTTCTCATACTAGAGAGACAATACGATGCTTACACATGAGCGTCCAGTTTATTTCACTTAGGAGTATTTTCTCGAGTTGCATCCATTTACCTATAAAAGTCTGCAGTTTATCCTTCTTTATGGCTGAATAGTACTCCATTGTATAAAAATACCACATCTTTCTTATCCATTCCTCAGTTGATGGGCGTTTGGGTTGTTTCCAAGAAGAGATCAGGAGATTTAAAGTTCTATTTCCATCCCAGATTCTTCTCTGGAAGTAAGAAACTTGTCAGTTTTCCAAAAATAACAATTTTTTTTTCTTTCTTTCTTTTTAGATTTGATGGTAGAGTGGTGGCAAAGCTCCCTTTCACCCCTCTTTCTTACATCCAAGGACTGTCTCATCGAAACCTGCTGGGAGATGACACCACAGACTGTTCCTTCATCTTCCTCTATATTCTCTGTACTATGTCAATTAGACAAGTAAGTGACCACATCCACTGTTTAATGTGTGTATCTTTCCTTGCTTAGCTTTTACTTCTGTAATGCTAGAAATGTTTATCTGTTGCTACTGAGGTCTGTTGCTCATTGTAGAGTTCTAGTGTATCATCCTAAAGCTATTTTAAACACATACAAATGTAGATTACTAATCCTTAAGGATGAGAAGTCATGATAAAACCAAACACATGACTTCCACGCCCCATTCTTAACAGTCCTTAAGTTCCTTCTTTGTTGCTTCCGTCCAAAGCCACAAAAGTAAGGATCGAGTTTGTTTTCCCACTGTCATTTCTTCATCACATATCAGTGCCTTTTGGGAGTTCAGGAGCACCAGAAATTTGGTGATTTTAGGTTAATCACAGTTGAGATAAAGTCTGGGTTATAGCGTTTACCTGGCCATCTGGATTAATGAACACTCATAGTGAAAAACAGTAAAAGAGGAAAGTATGAAAGGTTCTGAGTTCAGAAGACAGACCTAACACTGGGTAAGTGGGGAGAGGTTTACAGTGTGAGGTAGCTGTGGAGATGGGACTTTAAAAGTGAAAGGAATGGTTAAAGTCTATGGCTCAAGGAATGTGTAGATTTTAGAGCGTTATTCAGTTTCTAAACAACTGCCATGCAGCAAGCATCAGAGTGGAGAAGTTTGTGTTTGCACTAAGTAGGACATCATTCTCTCAATATTTATTCTTTCAGAGTTGTCTTTTTTCCCCTTCTGAATACTGTCTCTGGCAATGGATTTCTGGTTAGTCTGGCATGTGAGAATCAGTAAGAAGTAAAATTATAGTTTATGGTTCAGAAAGACAGTGATCTCTCATCACATCCCCATGAATGCAGCACTGTGGCCATTCCAACCTGCTTAACAAGTCCCATGTTACATTATCTAGATGTTCTTTTGGCTCATTTTTTCTTTTTTGGTACCGGGAATTGAACTCAGGACCTTGCACTTTCCAGGCAAGCGCTTGTGCTGCTGAGCTATATCCCTGGCCCTTGGCTTATTTTTTCCTTCTCTCCGGAGCCTCCCTCTTTGCCTGTTAAATGCAGTCAAGCTTCAAGGCTTCCTGGAACCATTTTCTGACACTGAAGCACAGATATAAGAGGAGCAGGACTAAGTGCAGAAACATCAGGAGACTTACAGTAATCAAGCCAAAAGCATGACGTCCTACACTGTGACAGCGGTGAGAGGGATAAAAAGGAGGGGCAAACTGAAAAATACACTGAAGGTAACACCAGCAGCTCAGTGATTGATTTAATTGAGGGAAAGAGAGAAACGAAGATGACTTGTAGGTTTCTGGCTTGGTGACCAAGGATAGGGTAGCTTGACTCAGCATTTGGGAGAAGAAAGGAGAGGAAGTTGGTTAGAAATGCTGAGTTTGAAGCAGTTGTGAGCATTACCAGGGTGTCTCCACCAGGAAGCTGCACTCTTGGAAGCCAAGGTCCATATTAAACCTTTTGGAAATGTCTCTGTAATGGACCTTATTCAAATGTGAAGGGCAAGGCAATGACAACACAGATGACATTGTTGGTTTACCAGAGGTCTTTTGATCTCTGTAGAATGTTGTCCTTTCATTTGATTAAGTACCAAATTTTCAAACTGTAGCTTGTGTTGACATCTTTTTTTTTTTTCTTTATGCGGGTACTGGGAACCGAACTCAGGACCTCGCACTTGCCAGGCAGGCGCTCATGCCGCCGAGCTATATCACCAGCCTGTGTGCTGACATCTTGAAACACAATGCCGTATAGTTATTCTTTAAGAAATTCTTTTTTTGTGTGTGTGGATTCAGGGAGTCGAACTCGGGCCCTCGTGCTTGCCAGGCAGGTGCTTATGCCGCTGAGCCATCTCACCGGCCCTCTTTAAGCAATTCTAAGCCAAGCGTGGTGGTGCACACCTGTCATCCCAGCACTTTGGGAGGCTCCTTCTGGATTGCAAGTTCTAATCCAGCTTGGCCAATTTAGTGACATCTTGTCTCAAAAAAAAAAAAAAAAAAAAAAAATGTAGACAGTGCTAGGGATGTAGCTCAGTACCAAAGTTCTGGGTTCAGTTCCCCATACCACCAAAACAAAACAAAACAAAACAAAATGCCTTTTTAATTCCATGTAGATTTTAGATAGCTCACAATAGTCATTAGATATATTATTTACATTGTTACCAAGAAGTCACAAAATTAAATTGGGGTTTTGAAAATGAGATAAGCCAGGCATGGTGGCTCATGCCTGTAATCCTAGCACTCAGGAGGCTGAGGCAGGAGGACTGCTGCAAATTAGAGGTCAGTTTGGACTAAATAGTGGGTTCAAGGGCAGCCTGCACTACAAAGCAAGACCCTGTCTCAAAAAACAAAACAAAACAAAAAACAGTTTCTCCCTAATATGACAATCAGATGGCAATAATATAGAAATACTATGAATTGTTTTTAAGTTTACGTTTTCTTTTAGGGTATTTTTAAATTAGAATTTGTTTGTCAGCCTAAAATAGAAATATCAATTGAAAATAAATCTTAACTACCTTTTCTCATTTTACCTTTTTCTTCTTCTTCTTCTTCTTTTTTTTTTTTTTTTGTTAATTGGGGGGTGTTTTGAGGCAGGGCTTCACTGTGTAGTTTAGGCTGGTTCAGGCTGGCCTTGAACTTGCGGTGATCCTCCTGCCTCAGTCTCCTGAGTGCTGGGATTACAGGTGTGTGCCACCATTCCTGGTGAATTCTCTCTTCTTTGAAAATAAAAAGGATCAGTAGTTTTGAAAAAAGTGGAAAGAAAAGCTCACCTTTTTTTTCTATTGTTATTCATATTTTAGTATATAAGTTTAGGTATGAGAGTTTTGTCAGTGTCTTCAACAGGTCTATGTGCTCAGGCCAGTGATAACAGTAAATCTCTTCATATGTTGGCTTTCCTAAGTAGAGCAAAGGATTTTGTGGAATTTAGAAAAGTTAAACTCACAGAAGCAGAAAGTAGAGTGGTAATGGCCAGAGGCAGGGACAATGGGGAATTTTTAGTCACAGGGTACAAAGTTTCAGGTGTACAGGATAAGTAGTTTCTGGAGACCTAACGTACAGCATGGTGACTGTAGTTAATAATACCATATTATAGACTCGAAATTTGCTAAAAAGAATAGATTTTGAATGTTCTCTAAAGAAATGACAGCTGTGTGAGGTGATGGATATGTTAACTGGCTTGACTGTGACAATTATACCACAGTGTACACATACAAGGAATGATCAAAAATACAGTGAATGCTTAAATTAAAAAAATATATATATATATTACCATAAAAGGTACATTTTCATTAATCCACCTCAGAATCTTTCTCCTTGCTTTGAACACATGCATCCATCATTCCTGCCACTTTCTGGAGCAGTTCTGGGGGTCCTCTTTAGTTGCGCTGTTGTGGCTGTCTCGATGACCTGAGTGGATTCAGAAGGTTTACCTTCCACGGTCATCTTGACTCTGGGAAGAGCCAGGAGTCACATGGTGCTAGGTCTGGTGATGAGGTGCATGAGGACACACAGTCGTGTTTTTACAGACCTGCTTCTTGCTTCTTGTTGGGTGGCTCTCAGCGACAGCATTGACTGTATTTTTGATCCTGTCTTATAAAAACACAAGGGAGGACTTCCAGAACTGCTCCAGGAAGTGGCAAGAGTGATGGGATGAGTGTGTTCAAAGCAAGGAGGAGGATTGTGAAGGAGATTAGCAGCAGTGTTTTGTTTTTTTTTTTGTGGGTACCGGGCGGTCGACCTCAGGACCTCACGCGCCAGCAGGTGCCCGTGCCACTGAGCGATATCACCGGCCCCTTTTTCGTATGTGGCTTTCGGGAGTTGAACTCGGGCCCTCGCGCTTGCCGGGCAGGCGCTTAAGCCGCTGAGCCATCTCACCGGCCCAGCAATGTGTTTTTTACTGTGGTACTTTTTAAAAAATATTTAAACATTCACTATGTATTTCAGTCACACTCATATATCAAAACTTTTTGGCTGGGGATGTAGCTCGGTTATGGAGCACTTGCCTAGCATGTGTAAGGCCTTGGGTTCAGTGCCTAGTACTGCAAAACAAAAATAAATAGAAAACCCCCAACACTCTGCACACTTTCTTTTATTTATTTATTTATTTATTTATTTATTTATTTATTTATTTATTTATTTTTTGAGACAGGGTCTCACTTTGTATTGCAGGCTGGCCTTGAACTCACTATGTAGTCCAGGCTGGCCTCCAACTCACGGCAATCCTCCTGCCTCAGCTTCTTCCTGAGTGCTGGGATTACAGACATATGCCACCGTGCCTGGCTGTACACTTTAAATATGTAGGCATTGAAACAATTCACAAAGAGATTAAGATTATGCCTGAATAACTTGTTCTTCTGAGTTAGGAGTTAGCTACCATTTTCTGGAGCACTTATAATATCTAAATGTTTGAAGTTTAAAACTATAAATAAAGACAAAGGTTGCCAATTATACCTCAATAAAGCTGAGCAAAAATAAAGTTTAAGGGCCGGTGAGATGGCTCAGCGGCATAAGCGCCTGCCTGGCAAGTGCGAGGGCCCGAGTTCGACTCCCGGATCCCACATACGAAAAAGGGGCTGGTGATATCGCTCAGCGGCACGGGCGCCTGTGGGCGCGCGAGGTCCTGAGGTCGACCCCCCGGTACCCACAAAAAAAAAATAAATAAAATAAATAAATAAATAAATAAAGTTTAAAAAGAGAATTTTGATATATCACTAGTATATATAAAAACTTGTTTCAATTATGTTAGTGTCATCATTTTTCTTTTCCAATATGGAGGATCAAACCCAGAGGCACTCTTCCATTGAGCTGCATCTCCAGTTCTTTTTAATTTGAGACAGGGTCTCATGGAGTTGCACAGGCTGGCCTTGAACTCAAAATCATCCTGCGTCAGCCTCCTTAGTAGTTGGGATTACAGCCGTGTGCCACCACACCCAGCTATGTTACTATATCTTGAAGTCAGCAATATGATAGACTCACACGCCTGCCATCTCCTGTACTTCTTCAGGCTTGGGGCTTAATTTGTTAATCCCAGTTGTCTTAGTCCGCTTTGTGCTGCTATAACAAAATACCTAAAATGAGGTCTGAGGAAGCATCCAGTGAGAACCTTTGTTCTCTATCATCATGGTGGAAGAAAAAGATCAAGAGAGAGAAAGAAGAAGGGGGGAGGAAAAGAGGGGAGAGAAAGAAAGGCCGGTCTCCCCTGTTTATAATGAACCTACTTCTACAATCCCTAACCCACTCTCTTGGCAGTGGCATTAATCCATTTACTCCACCGCCCAGGCCTAATAATCTCCTTGGGCCTCACCTCCCAAGTGTTATTATAGGGGATCAAGTTTCTAACAGCTGACTTTTGGGGGAAGCAATAGCACCAGCATTGTTCATCCACAAGCAGAGTGTCTTCATTTATAGTTTTAAACTTCAAACCATTTAGATGTTACAAGTGCTCCAGAAAATGATAGCTAACTCCTAACTCAGAAGAACAAGTTATTCCAGCATCACCTTAATCTGATCTCTTTGTGAATTGTTTCAATGCCTATGGTTCAAGGTGTTGAAGAGTGGTTTCCTGTCATTGCTGATACCAGTCTTTGTACTGCGCCAGGAATTCTTCTCTGATGGGTGAAAAACAGTTGTCTCTACTCTGTGAAACTAGTCTAGGTGGGAGACAAGCTCTGTAACTAATAGTAGGGTGGTTGATGCCTGTGTGTGTGCGCTTTCAAAATTCCATAGGTTGAAAACAACATACTATGCAAGCATAATGGCCACAGGGATTAATTCTGTGAAACTAAGCTTTTATTCCAGAGGACCATTTGACTTGTGGTTTTGTTTGTAGAACTGGGGCTCGAACCTAGGACCTTTCCCCTGGGCGACATTGCCAGCCCCTTTTCTGTTTTGGGACAGGGTCTCATGGAGTCACCGAGTCGCCCAGGTTGGGCTTGCATTTGGGTTCTTCCAGTCTGAGCCTCCCAGAGCGCTGGGATTATGGCTGTGCACAACTATGTGGTCTGAACGTTTTCCTGAAGGTTGAATAGGAGCTTTCCAGGAGAAAGCAACATGAGTGAGATTGTTGAGACAGGAAAGAGTGTAGGGAATATTGTTAGTATGGTGTAACAGGAAGTGAAACATTGCTGAGAAATACTGCCTTCTTTTCCTTACAATTCAGCATTAATTGCTGTTCCTTTGTTCATTTGTTTTTGTTTTTCCTATAGTGCAACTCAGTTGATGAAAAATCCTTTTAATTTTTATTTATCTGAAAATACTCCTATCCTCATCTTTTGTGTGTGCGTGCGTGCGTGTGTGTGTGTGTGTGTGTGTGTGTGTATTTTCAGACAGGCTCTTGCCATGTAGTTCAGGCTGGCCTTGAACTCACTATATAGCCCAGGCTGGCCTTTAACTTGCAGTGACCCTCCTGCCTCAGCCTCCCAGAGTGCTGGAATTACAGGCGTGCACCACCACACCAGGCTCTTATCCTCATTCTTAAGGATAGTTTTGTAAGGCTCCAACCGACCTGACCTCCCAGCCCCCAGCCTACTTGCCCCGCAGAAGCACTACTCTCTTCAGGGAACTCAGCTCAGCCCCTGAGGCTGTTATGGCAAGCACAGGATGTCCTAAAGGAGATAAGATAAGACAAGGAATTTTGCAGGTCCTGGGGACATCTGGAAATACCCGAAAATTTACACTGGATACTTTAAGGACTCTGCCCACTGAGGTGCAAGACTGCCAAAAAACTTTGACCACAGATGTTTATTGGGATCTTCCCACCTAATGTCCCTGCACCCATTTTTTTATCCCTGTAAAAGGGACACACTTTTTTTTGTTTGGGGCAAACAGGCTTATCATGCTCTTTGTCTGCCTGCACCCAGGCGCAGTAAATTCCACACCACGTTGCCTTTACACAGGCCTGGTGGTCTCTGCTGGTCCTCCCCGCACCCTGTATGTTACATGTTATAATTTTTACTGGATATAGAATTCTGGGTTGAGTGGTTTTTGTGTTGTTGTGTTGTTTTGTTTTAATCTTTTCAGCATTTTAAATGCATTCTACTGTCTTATGGCCTTCATTGTTCCTAAAAAATCCTTCTATCTTTGTATTTCTGTAAGTAATGTGTCACTTTTCTCTGGCCACTTTCAGGTTTTGTCTTAAAAATTGTTCCTCAGAAATTTCACCGTAATGTGCCTAGGATGCTTTCAATAAAAGTTTATTCTGCTAGGGTTTATGGTTTTCATGAAATATAGGGAAGTTTCAACTACTGTTTCTTCAAATATTTTCTGTCTTATTCTTGCTTCTTGTGGAAAGAACTTTCACTTTGGTCTTTTCAGTGTTGCCCAACAATACACCAAGGCTTTGTTCAATTTTTAAAAATCTTTTTTCTCTGTTCTGTAGATAATTTCTGTTGATCTCACCTCAACTCACTGACCCCTCTGTCATCTGTAATCTTTGTTAATTCTAAAGCTATCTGGTGATGTTAAAATTCCAGATACATTTTTTAGTTCCTGAATTTGCAAGTTTTTCTTTTTCCCTCCTGAGATTGCCTGTTTGTTCATTTATATTTTCTTTTATGTCTGTCTTAGTTACTTTCTTGTCACTGGGACACAATACCCAACACCAGCAAGGAGGAGGTTTCAGTCCATAGCCCTCTCTAAGACAAGGCGGGTGGCACCAGAGCCAAGCTGGTGCCTGGCATCCAGGAGGCAGAAAGAGGAGGATGGAGCAGGGCAGGCGATGAGCCCATCCAGGCCATACCCCCGTGACCCGAGTCTTATTATTTAGCTGCTTCAAAAATGGAGTCTCCTAGCTGGACAGGGTGGTAAACACCTATTATCCCAGTACTTGGCTGAGGCAGGAAGCTGAGGCAGGAGGATTGTAAATTTGAGATTAGCCAGGCTACACAGCAAGACCTTGTCTCAGAACAAAAACAGATAAACAAAACAATAATAAAAACAAAAACAAACCAACAACAAAAACCGTATTTCTCTCCCTCTCCTTCCCTCCCTTTCCCATCTTTCCAATGAAAGTGTCCTTAAATCTCCTGTTTAGATGCTTCTTGGAGGATCAGTCATGGAGACTGTTCTTAATTTTAATTTATTGCTGGAAGCCAAGATGTTAGATTTTATTTTTTAAAAAGTTATAATGGAGGGTAGGGAGATACGGCCTTCATCAGCCAGTACTTGTTCAACATTACAAAGGAAGTGGAGTTGCTCTAGTGTACATTTGATGTGAGCATCCTTCTTTCAGACTTTTGATTTTCACTTTGCAAGATATATGTTGAGATCTGCAATAGGATTTGTTCATTTTGGAGTTTTGGTTGTTTGTTTTGAGACAGGGTCTCACTATGTAGTTTAGGCTGGCCTTGAACTCACCTCAGTCCTCCTGCCTCATCCTCCTGATTGCTGAGATTACAGGTGTGCTCTACCACATCCGGTTTGGAACAGGTTTCCTAAGAACAGATACATCCAAATGTTAAGAGTCAGGGGGGACCATGGCTCCTTTGAAGGCACGAGGTGGGGAGGGAGGAGTCAAAAATAGGACCCAGCAGGGGGCTTCTGGTCCCCAAACCTGTTTTGTTTTCTGTATTGGGTTGTTGCACCATATTTTATTTAAAGAAAGTGGCTGGGCATGATAATGCATGCCTGTAATCCCAGCATGTGGGAGGCTGAGGCAGGAGGATTCCTGTGAGTTTGAGGCCAGCCTGAACTACATAGCAAGACCCTGACTCAAAAAACTAAAAAAAAAATTAAGTGTTCTGTGGTTTAAAGGGTCTAAAACCTATTGATCTAATTGCTTCCTTTTTTTTTTTTTTTTTTGGTGGGTACCGGGGGTCGACCTCAGGACCTCGCGCGCCAACAGGCGCCCGTGCCGCTGAGCGATATCACCGGCCCTTTTTTTGTAAGTCGGTTCCAGGAGTCGAACTCGGGCCCTTGCGCTTGCCAGGCAGGCGCTTATGCCGCTGAGCCATCTCACCGGCCCATAATTGCTTCCTTTTTTTTTTTTTTTTTTTTTGTTTTGTTTTGTTTTGTTGTGGGTACCGGGGGGTCGACCTCAGGACCTCGCGCGCCAGCAGGCGCCCGTGCCGCTGAGCGATATCACCGGCCCCTTTTTCGTATGTGGGTTCCGGGAGTCGAACTCGGGCCCTTGCGCTTGCTGGGCAGGCGCTTAAGCCGCTGAGCCATCTCACCGGCCCAATTGCTTCCTTTTTTAAGGGTAAGGAAGTTGAGATTTGGTAGAGGGAAAAGATATCCTATTTTGTCAGTACTGGAACACAAGTCCTCTTCTACTCCAGTGTTATTTCAGCTATCTCACTCTATTGTCAGTTTTCTTAGTAAATATTTAATCTGTATATCTTTCTCACAAAAGTTCTGTTTAGATATAACGTGAGAATGCTAGGAATATTGTAGGGAACATTTGAAGTGCTTGGACTGTACACAAAGCTTTCTTGATATGGTAAAGATTATGCTGGGGAACTAATGACATATTCTGAATAATTGGAAGCAAAGGCTGCTTGCCAGGTGCTGAGCAGCTAACAGAGAAAGAACGGAGGCTTGCTGTAGCCAAGTTATTTTTGCTAAATGACCAAGGAATAAAATTGAGCAGAGAGGGTTTATTGCCTGTGACCTGGATCTTCCCAAAATAGCCAGTTAGCAAACAACAACTTTATTTTCTTGAATAACCGATTCTTACCCTTTGCAAAGAGGAAGGAATATAATTTCTGAAGTGGTTTTTCTCTGAATTTCCTGTCAGTAGAAGATGTGATCATGGGAAGATTTTTGTATATTTGTTTTTCCTGTCTGACATACACTCTTCAATTGTTACGCTGTTACACAGAACTGAGCACACATTCAAACCTGACCATATCTTATTATATTTTGCATTTGTGTTTTCTCCCATAGCATCTTCATTATATGTTAAAACTCAGGTCCTTTAGAAAAGTATATATTTTTAAACTAAATCTTTCTCATTTATTTTCTTAATTTTTATTTTATTGGTACATTTTATTTTATTTTTTTTATTTTATTTATTTTTTTTTTTGTGGGTACCGGGGGGTCGACCTCAGGACCTCGCGCACCACCAGGCGCCCGTGCCTCTGAGCGATATCACCGGCCCCTTTTTCGTATGTGGGTTCCGGGAGTCGAACTCGGGCCCTCGCGCTTGCAAGGCAGGCGCTTATGCCGCTGAGCCATCTCACCGGCCCAGTACATTTTAGATATACATGGCAATAACATTTGTCATAGGGAATTTGTACCTGTACATGGTATATCTTCCTTTTTCTTTTTTTCCCATTCCCCTCCCCTCCCTTCAACCCCTCTTCCCCTCTTTATTTAGAAAAGCTTTATTTCCATTTTTTCCTTGTTTTTTTCTTGTCCCTTCTTTCCTTCACACTTTCCCCCTCCCTTGTTCCCTTTCTTATTTGAACATTTTCTTCCCATTTCCCAATATCTGTTATACATTTTCGTCCTTATTTACACTTTCGTTTTCTCACACCAGAGAAACAATATGGCATTTACATATGTGTGTCTAATTTATTCCACTTAAGAGTATGGTCTCAGGCCGGTGATATAGCTCAGCAGCATAAGCGCCTGCCTGGCCAGCGCAAGGTCCTGAGTTCGACTCCCGTACCTGCATACCCAAAAAAAAAAAAAAAGAGTATGGTCTCAAGGTCTGTCCATTTTCCTAGAAATATCTCAAGTTTATCCTCCTCTTATGGCTGAGTAGCACTCCATTGTATAAAAAACCACATCTTCGGGCCAGTGAGATGGCTTAGCGGCATAAATGCGTGCCTGGCAAGTGCAAGGTCCTGAGTTCGACTGCCAGCACCCACATTTAAAAAAAAAAAAAACAACACATCTTCCTTATCTACTCATTAGTTGATGGATATTTGGGCTGTTTCCAAGATTTAGCTATTACAAATTGTGCCTCTGTAAACATGGGTGTGCATATATCACCGTGGTAGGTATGATGCTTTTAATTCTTTCGGGAAGATACCAAGAAGGGGAATAGCTGGGTCGAATGGAAGCTCTGGTTTTAGTTTTTTGGGGAATCTCCACACTGATTTCCACAGTGGTTTCACCAGCCTACACTCCCACCAACAGTGGAGAAGGGTCATTTTTCCTCACAGCCATGGCAGCGTTTGCTGTTGGTTGAGTTCTTGATGATAGCCATTCTTTTTCCAGTGAGACGGAATCTCAGCATTGTTTTAATTTGCATCTCCTGAATGACCAGTAATGTTCAACATTTTTTCATATATTTTAAATCTTGCTAATTTGAAAGGCCTGAAAAATTAATCTCGAGGAGAATTGAGAGACTATAGGAGAGCAGTCAGGTCAAGTTTAATGGCTAAGGTGGAAAAATATAAAGGTGATGATATTCACAACAGTAACTGCTACACAGATGGTGCTCAGTGAGTACTGAATTCCCACCTCAGAGTTGGTATCTTTCCTTGTCTTCATGCAGGGAATTATATTAACACCTACTTCATTGAGTTTTTGTGAAGATTTATGTGAGAACCGAAAGGTATATATAGAAAGGGTTTAGAACACAGAGTAAGTACTCAGTAACTGTTACTCAAACTGAGGTACGTCCTCAGCCCTTTTTATTTTCCATTTTGAGACAGGCTCACTAAATTGCTGGGCTTGAGCTTGATAACTTCCTGCCTTAGCCTCCTGAGTAGTGGGGAGTGCAAGTGTGCACCACCACGCTGGCTAGTGAACCCTTAGGTGATCCATTGAGCAGTACAGTACTTCAGAAAGTTAGAGAAGGCAAGGTATGAGAAAAAGGAATATAGTTAATTATTAATACAACTATTAGTTGGCTATATTTTCTTAATAGTCTTTTCATTTTTTTTTTTTGTGGGTACCGGGGGTCGAACTCAGGACCTTGTGCGCCAGCAGGCACCCGTGCTGCTGAGTGATATCACTGGCCCTTTTTTTCATATGTGGGTACCAGGAGTCGAACTCAGGACCTCGCGCTGGCCAGGCAGGCGCTTATGCTACTGAGCTATCTCACTGGCCCCTAAAATTTTTATTAGTACATGTTTACAGTCCAAAATGGTTTATATTTACCATGAGAGTTAATACATGCATGTAACACCTCTTAATTCTTTTTATATCCCCTTCTCCTCCCCTCTTATTTTGTCAGTTTTAGGTTCATAGCAAAATTGAAAGTAGAGAGATTTCTTGTGTACTTCCTGGTCTTCACGTCTGCCCGTCCTCAGCATCCCCCACCAGGAGCGGCGCATTCGTTAAGTTGAAGAACACCCCCTGACACATCCTCGCATCACTATTACCAAATACACAGGTTGCGTTAGGGTTTTGTTTCTTGTTTTGCGGGGCTGGGTTTCACCCCAGGACCTTGCACAGGAGGCAGGTGCTATACCACAGAGCCCCAGCCCCAGCCCCGCTATGGTTTATTCTTGCTGTTTGTTGTACATTCTGTGCGTTCTGGTTTATATACATTTGTGCATAGTTACAATACAGAATTTCTATTACGTATAGAAAGAATATGTGTGTAGACATTTTTTCATTTAATATGATATTTGTATTTATCTGTGGTGTGCTCATAGAGTTCACCACAATTGTAATTGTAATTTTTAAAAAAATAGTGCTGTTACATGATTTTTTTACTGCTAAGATAGAAATCTGTTACAGAGAGGTGGTTTAATAGAGGAAAACTGTACTTTGAATTATGTCAGTTCACTTCCTGATTTTTAACCGCTACCGAAACTTCTCATCTGATAGCAGGGAAATTAAGGGCTATGGTGTAGTCCTTAGAACCATTTGTAAACCTTTAAATGCATAGAAAGGTAGGATGAGCCAGGCGTGGTGATGCAGGCCTGTAATCCCAGCACTTAGGAGGCTGAGGCAGGAGGATTACTTCGAGTTTGAGGCCAGCCTGTGCTACCCTGTCTCACAAAAAAACTAGGATGTTATTTTTCTGTGGAGAGATAGTGACCTCTAGTCCTTTTTACCTAGGCAAGCTGTGTCTGAACCCCATCACTTGGTTCCTACATTTGTTTTAGAGGAAAGATTTCACTGACAGGGGAGCAGAAGAAATTTTATTTTAAGAAAAGGGTGAGTGGCACACACCTGTAATCCCAGCACTCAGGAGGCTGGGGCAGGAGGATTGCTGTGAGTTTGAGGCCAACCTGGGCTACAAAGTGAGTTCAAGTCCAGCCTGAACTATATAGTGAGACCCTGTCTCTCACATACACACAAAAAGAAAAGAAAACACAGATGTCATTTGTGAGTCTGTGGGAATGTAAACAGAATGTTTAGAATTTTACTAAAGGATAAGATTGTATGCAGTAAATGCAGACATTTACAAATACTCCAGTCATATAAGAGTGGCACATTTAATGTAGAGTTCCCAAAGGGAGTCTGTGACGAGAGTGAAAAGGAGAGCAAAATGTACTGCCTGGACTCCCTCGAGCCTCAGCTGTGCTGGCAGGCTTGGCTGGGCACCGTGCTGCGGTCAGAGCTGCCCCGTCTAGAGAACAGCGGCCTACTTTCACCAGCATGCCCCGCACTGTCCTGTCTTTCAGAATGTTTTTATTTGTTTTCCTTCCAGTCGCCTGTGTTTTAAAAGGCATCAGAGATATTTAAACTGGGTTTTAATCTCTGAAATGTTAAGGACTCCCTGAATTGACCCTGTCTCTGAAGTAACTGAGCCAGGAGCCTGTGCGTGTTTTGTCTAGACCTTGTTGCTGTACTTGTTAACTGGACAAGTGTGTTTATCACGATACTCTCTGTGATGTCTTCTTTCAGATTTCATCCTTGGAGTGATTTCCCACAATGTTCAGCATAGTGCTAAATGTACTGTAGATATTCAGGTAGTACTTAATGATTAAGCAAAAAAAGTGGGAAATTGGGGACATCATATTTGATTTTATTATTGCTTGTGCAGTGGGTTTTTTGGAGGTAGGCACGAAGATGTATTATAAAAGTAATACAGATTCAGATTGTTCTTCACCTTGTAGCCTGATCAATCTTTAATGATTTTTTTTCTTAACCTATTTTCAGATTTCTCCTCTAAGAATAAGCAGCAGTACTGTGAAATACATGTATTGAACTATTTCATTGTAAATATAATTTAAATGAGTTGTTAAAAGTCATGTTGTTTATATTTAAACATCCCATTATATTCTGACAATGTTATCTCAGAAATCTAAACACTCTTATCTACAGCAGTCATAGTTTTTCATGACAAAGGACAGAGGGAGCATATATCATACTTGAAAGAAGGGTTTTCTCATAATGTCTTATAACCAATAGGTACTCAATAATTTTTTTTTGGTGATACTGGAGATGCAACCCAGGGACTCCATACTGAACTACACCCTCAGTCCTTCTTTTTTTTTTTTTTTTTTTTTTTTGTGGGTACCGGGGGGTCGACCTCAGGACCTCGTGCGCCAGCAGGCGCCCGTGCCGCTGAGCGATATCACCGGCCCCTTTCTCGTATGTGGGTTCCGGGAGTCGAACTCGGCCCCTCGCGCTTGCCGGGCAGGCGCTTAAGCCGCTGAGCCATCTCACCGGCCCTTTTATTTTCTTTCTTTCTTTTTTTTTTTCTTTTTATGGGTACCAGGGGTCGAACTCAGGACCTTGCGCGCCAGCAGGCGCCCGTGCCGTTGAGCGATATCACCGGCCCTTTTTTTGTATGTGGGTACCGGGAGTCGAACTCAGGACCTCATGCTTGCCAGGCCGGTACTTATGCCACTGAGCTATCTCACCAGCCCAGTCCTTCTTATTTTCAGACAGAGTGTAAGTTACTAAGTTGCCCAGGCTGGGCTTGAACTTGCGTTTTGTTTTTGATCCTCCTGCCTCAGCCTCCCAGAGTGCTGGGATAACAGGCATGTGCCACCGTGCCCCACCACTCAATAACTGTTGAATGAATAGTTCAGTGTGTGTAAATTTTCTTATCATAGGATGCAGTGTGTTCTAAAGGCTAGAATTTTAACGTAGAAGGTACTGGGGAAGAAAACCCACTAGATTAAGAACCACAACATGTTTGGTTAAATTCTACTTCTGGTCTTAATTTAGCTTTGTAAGTTTGGACAAGCTATCACATCTTTTCACTTTAGTTTTGACAAATATAAAGCAAAAGAATTGAACAAGAGTAATCAGATGATCTCTTGAGGTTTTTCTTCTAAACTGCTGTAAAAACTTTTAACATCTGGCCTTGACTTAACCTTTGCACATTTGTAGCCCCCCATTGCCTCTTTATAGCGCCTACCAGCTGACCCGCTGTCCAGTCACGAGTGCTTGTTAGTACACCTACGCTGTCTGCTCCTGCTAGTTTAGTCATTGCCTTCCGAAAGTCAATTGTGTTTATCCAAAACCTGTTTATACTGGTTTTCTTGTTATTGTATTTATATAATTTAATTAAATGTTATATTAGCCAGTGAAATCAGAGTATAAAAATAGTTGTTTTTGGGCCGGTGAGACGGCTCAGCGGCTTAAGCGCCTGCCTTGCAAGCGCGAAGGCCCGAGTTCGACTCCCGGAACCCACATACGAAAAAGGGGCCGATGATATCGCTCAGCGGCACGGGTGCCTGTTGGCACGCGAGGTCCTGAGGTCGTCCCCCCGGTACCCACAAAAAAAAAAAAAAAAAAAAAAAAATAGTTGTTTTTATGAGAACTAAGTTTCAAAAACTAATTTAACTGAAAGATGACTTTCTAAAAAATATATATTGTCAGAGTAGATAATAATTTAGGTAGAGCCAGGCATGGTGGTGCATACCTGTAATCCTAGCACTCTGGGAGGCTGAGGCAGGAGGGTCAAAAGTTCAAGCGCAGGCTGAGCAATTTAGTGACTAATCAAGACCTTGTCTCAAAATAAAACAGAAGCAGGCTGGGGCTGTAGCTCAGTATGAAGACCCTGGGTTCAATCCCAATGAAGGAGAGGGGATACAGATGAGGTAAAGAAAAGGTGTGTGGGGGGGGATGTTAAAAATCTATGAAAAGCCAGGCGTGCTGGCCCACGCCTGTAATCCTAGCACTCAGGAGGCTGAGGCAGGAAGATCACCATGAGTTCAAGGCCAGCCTGAACTGTATAGTGAGATCCTGTCTCAAAAAAAACTATGAAATTCTTTGGCTGGGTGTGGTGGCACATGCCTGTAATCCCAGCACTCAGGAGGCTGAGGCAGGAGTATTGTTATGAGTTGAAGGCTACATAGTGAGTTCAAGAACAGCCTGAACTACATAGCAAGACCCTGTCTCAAATAAACAAACAAAAACCAAAAATCTATGAAATCCTGAACCCCTGTGGCTTTGCAAGTCTTTTGAATCTTTCACCACTTTGTGGTGAAAGTGAATTGAAACTGAAAATTATAGACAGTACTAAATCTATGCAGAAGACCCATAATCAAAGAAAAGGCCCTGCTAACAAGAAATAACTAGTGAATATACTTTATATACTTTGTGGTAAAAGTAAAAGGTGATCTGGAGGCTGGGAGTATAGCTCAGTGGTAGAGCACTTGCCTAGCATGTGCAAGGCCCTGGGTTCAACTCCAGCATCACAAAAACAAAAAATAGCTTAGTGTGGTGGTACATGCCTATAATCCCAGCCTTCAGGTTTTGAGTTTAGGGCCACCTGTATTACAGAGCGAGACCTTGTTCAAAAACCAAAAAAAGTTTTTTTAATGTACCACTTGAAAAAATAAGCTTTGGTTAGGGCCCATCAGGTAAAGAAGGCTTCTGCTGGTCTGTGATCTTCATCCCACGGTAGACCTTTTTAAAAATAACACAGTAACGATCTTATTGTAGGTCATATCAGTGCTTTTTAATTTGCATGCATTCTCCTTGCCTAAGATGTATATGAAAATACCTCGTTATAGTTCATATTCAAACTCAATTTGTACTGTGTTTTCTTCACAGAACATCCAGAAGATTCTTGGCCTTGCCCCTTCACGAGCTGCCACCAAGCAGGCAGGTGGATTTCTTGGCCCTCCACCTCCTTCTGGAAAGTTCTCTTGAATTTAAGCAGAACCCGTTAATTCCTGTCATTCTTTTTAGACATTCATGTCAGACTGGCAACTATTTTATAGCAAGAGCAGTAGGGCCATCATCTCATTTTGAATTGTTTCTCAACTTTTTTAATATGATTAGGTGCCTAACAGAATAGTGCTTTTGGTCACAGATAATTTTTTTTAAATTAGTACACTGATTAGTTAAGTTCAGGTGATTTTTATGTAATGAAAAACAAGTATCTTTCTTGCTTTGCTTACATAAATATTTTCTGTGGGAAGGCTGTGTGTGTGCCATCTACTATGGAACCTGACTCTCCATGAACACTGGAGAGCTAGAAGAAAAATTCAGTCTGGGTAACTAAACTTAATTGGAACTATTTGTTGTATTTTTAAAGCCAAATCACTTAACATCAATAAAGAAGCCAAATTTTTAGCCATTTTGTCTATAAGGAGAGATCTATTTTGTTTTGCATATTTTTAGATGAGTTTTTAGTAATCTGAACATAAGGATAAGCATTGGCTGATAAGAGTTAAAAGCTTTTCAAGTACTATTTTACCATACTTGCCTCATATGCTCAGAATATAGACTTGTCCTTGTGTAGGAGGAATTGGAAAGCAAGACTGGAAAAGAAAGTAATGATTCATAGGCGTTTAAGAGCGAGGCTCCTCCTGGGTGTGGTGTCAAACAGCTGTAATCCCAGCACTCAAGAGGCTGAGGCAGGAGGATCGCCACGAGTTCGAGGCCAGCCTGAGCTACATAATGGACTCCTGGCCTACACGGTAAGACCCTGTCTCCAAAAAAAAGAAGCTCCTCAGCATCTTCTTTCACATTACATATTCTGTACAGCCTGCTGGGTTATGAGGGTGCTCATATACCTGTCCTGTAAGCAGGGTCTCTAGATATGAGGTCTTGATAAATATACACACTCACCATTAGTCTCCTTAGATGTAAGAATTATGCCAGTGAGGAAAAATAAACACATAATCCACAAAGTCATAACTGGTTTTTTTTGGGTTTTTTGGTCTTTTTTTTTTTTTTTGAGACAGGGTTTCACTGT
This sequence comes from Erethizon dorsatum, assembly GCA_028451465.1. Taxonomy (NCBI): domain Eukaryota; kingdom Metazoa; phylum Chordata; class Mammalia; order Rodentia; family Erethizontidae; genus Erethizon; species Erethizon dorsatum. The sequence continues at coordinate 85,718,223 of CM051834.1, forward strand.
GCATTTCAGGCTGGACTTGAACTCACTGTGTAGCCCAGGCTGGCCTAGAATTCACAGTAATCCTCCTGCCTCAGCCTCCCGAGTGCTGGGATTACAGGCATGCACCACCACGCCCGGCCGAAGTCGTAACTATTGAGCCAATGGCAGAATTCTCTTCAGCAACCATGAAGTCCAGAAGAGGACAATATCTCCAGAGTGCTGAGGGGAAAAATAGCATCTTAGAATTTTACGCATAGCCAAACCGTAAGACTCTGGGCAAAATAAGGACATTTTCAGACGTACGGAATCAGAGATAAACGAATTATTAAAGGACATTTTTCAGGGACAGAAGACCCACCTAAAGGGAAAGTATAGGATACAAGAAACTTATCTAAAGTTACCACAGGAATTGATTAAATAGCCAATGGATAAATTTAAGTGTTTTATGGATTATTTAATTTAAAGAATATCTTAAGACAACCTTTTAAGTAATTTCTGATCTTACCCTCATTTAACAGATGAGGAATATGAGGCAGGAGAGCTTATATCACTTGCTCAATGTAACACAGCTGGGGAGCAGCAGGGTCAGAATATGACCGCAGCAGTGTGAAGCCACCTAGTTCTGGCTTCTAAGCTCTGTTGTATTATCATCTCCTCATAGGTATGTGGGTTTCGCTTCCTGTCCCCTTACCTTATCTCACGGCTAGACAGAGCTCACTGAAGTTTCACTTTGTCTTTCTTTTTAAAATCTGATTTCTCAAAGCAGTTAACACGGGTGAAGACATATCAGGAGTTGAAAGTGTGGTGGCTCATACCTGTAATCCCAGCACTTGGGAGGCTGAGCAGGAGGATCACATGTTTGAGGCCAGCTGGGACAATGTAGCAAGTTTAAGGCCAGCCTGGACTACATAGTAAGATCCAGTACCAAAGGAGAATAAAAACTTTATTTTGAGGTTACTTTTATCAGAAGGATGATTGATAATGGCTGATGATGACTTGTAAGTGTCTTCTTAATGATCTTTTCTTCACTATGAGACCGATGATGAAGAAAATGCTGCTCGTGATGACAATGATGACAACCATAGGAAATCTAAAATAAAGTAGAAAAAGAAAAGGGCCCACCCTCAAGAGTTCTGCCATCATCTTTGTAGACTGAGAACATAGCCTACTCTATCATCCACACCCCAAGTCTTCAAAGCTGGTATCTTCTAAGAAGATTTCTGATGGATCGGGCTTTTCTGTACAAATTGTATTTCCATGGTAAAAAGAGAGGAAAAGGGAGACAGTAAAGGAGAGGAGAAAGCAGAGATGCCATCTGTTTACTGTATTCTTAAAACATCACTACTGCAAGGGTACATTACAGAAGAAATAAAGCCGGCACTTCACAGGATTCAGTTTATGGAGATACGAGGGTCCACTGCAGACTCACAGGCAGTTTTCCGAAATGACTTGTCCTGAAAAAGTTTCAAGAGCAGTCGTTTGTGGACGCTGTAGATGCAGAGCATTATGAATTGTCGGGGAGGACGTTTCAAGCCAGAGGCCTCCAAACAGCTCTCACAACACCTATGTGACTACTCTCCTGAGGTAACAGATGATGGTGCCTGTTAAAGGGAAAAACCCCTAGCCATTATTAATGTCTACATTAGGCTGCTCAGGTTGCACTCATAATTTGATAAAATAGTGCACTTGAAAATGCAGGTAAACCTGAATTTATTAACAGATTGCATTTCAAAAGCTAAGCTAATTTGAAAACTGGAAGCTGGGCATGCTGTAGGCCTGTAATCCCAGCACTTGGGAGGCTAAGGCAGGAGGATCACCGCAGGTTCAAGGCCAGCTTGAACTACATAGCAAGACCATGTCTCAAAAAACAACAAAAAATTGGGCAGCTGATGTGTGTAGATACTCAGATGCCTTTGACAAGACCATGGTCCCCTCATCTCCCAGGTAAGTCATCCATTTCAGTGGGGTCAGGGAGTTAAAACAACATCAGAGAATTGTCAGAGCCCCTCAGAGAATTGACAGCCAGGCGCCCCCTATCTACCACAAAAGCCGCCAGTCACAATGACACATGCCTGCAGTCCCAGCTACTTGGTTCAGGGTTACTCTTAGCAAAACCCTATCTCAAAATAAAAAGGAACAGGGATGTAGTTCAGCACTTCCTGGGTTCAATACCAGATAAAAATAGTTTTAAAAAGCGTTTTGTTCCAAATTAGTATATTGTAGGTTTTTGCTTTTTTTTTTTTTTTTTTTTTTTTTTTTGTGGGTACTGGGGGTCGAACTCAGGACCTCGCGCGCCAGCAGGCGCCCATACCGCTGAGCGATATCACTGGCCCTTTTTTCATATGCGGGTTCCAGGAGTCGAACTCAGGACCTCGCGCTGGCCAGGCAGGCGCTTATGCCACTGAGCTATCTCACTGGCCCCTTTAATTTATTCTTGTTTTGAGTTTTTAATACTTTTTTGGAAAGAGAAAAATCCCCAAAATACACTAAAGTTAAAACAAATATCTAAGGGTTGGGGTGGAGCTCAGTGGTAGAGTGGTTGCCTAGCGCGCCCAAAGCCTGGATTCTAATGAGCCCCACCCAAACACCCAAAGAGAGAGAGAAAGGTGCGGGGAGAGAACCAAAGAGGAGGGAGGGAAGAAGGGATAGGAGGCTAGGCTAGGATAACACACAGTACCTGTCATCCAGCTTCTGGGTTTTCAACTCGTGTTCAATATTGCATAATCTGTACTTCTGTCCCCTTCTAACTTTTTATTTAATTGTTTATTTAGTGGTCTGGAGATTGATCCTAGGGCCTTCACACTAGGCTACATCGTAGCCTTTTTTATTTTTTATATCGAGATAGAGTCTAACTAAGTTGCTAAGTTACCTGGCTAGGCTCAGACTTTCCATCATCCTGACTCAGCCTCCCAGAGTACAAGGGATGATAGGCATGGACCACCATGCCCAGCTTACTAGCCTTTTTTATATTATGAAGCAAATTCCAAACATCATATAATTTATCTATAAATATTTCAGGGATTTTAAACGTATATAATTTTTTCAAAATACCATTGTTATACCTGTGAAAATCGACAATAATCAATAATTCCTTGATATCATAAATTGTCTATAGATATCAAAATGTTTTACAGTTGCTTTAGGACCAGGAGCCAAATAATTCATCCATGTTACAATGGATGGTTGCGCTTCTGTCACCTCCTAATCGGTTGTCGTGGTTTTCACTCTACGTCAGGGTCCCCTGGAGGGCAACACCAACCCCGAGGCCGCACCCAAAGTCTCGGATCTGCACATCTGCTGTGGAACCTGACAGCCTGTGTCTTTCGTATTCCCAGCTGGTGCCAGTGCTGCTGGTGCAGGATCCACTCACAGTGTTGTGATGGTTTGTTTCACAGTACCAGGGATTGAACCCAGGGCCTCATGCATGCTAGGCAAGCACTCTACCACTGAGCTGCATGTCCAGCCCTTTTTGCTTTTCATTTTGAGACAGGGTCTCATTAAGTTGCCCAGGCAGGGCTTGAACTTGTGGTTCTCCTACCTCAGTCTCCTGAGTAGCTGAGATTACAGGCCTGTGCCATTATGTCCAGCTCTCAGTTCAGATTTTGCAGATGATATGCCTGTGTTTAGTTACTTTTCTCATTGCTGAGACAAAATATCCAACACTCAAAGTTAAAGGAGGAAAGGTTTCAGTTCATGGTTGGCTCCAAGGCAGGGGGGCCTGGCAGAGGGGTATCGCGGAGGAGAAACTGTTCATAGTGTGCAAAAGGCAGGAAGGCTGCAAAGCAGCAGGCAGCAAGCAGCCACAGTAACCCTCTTTGTGTCCCTAATAGCCAGGCTGCACGCCCTTAGGGTGAGCAGCACTCAAACCCAGAGTGGGCCTTCCCATTATCCACACCCAGAACTATGCCAAGCCAATCAGTGGACTGATTTAGTAATCACACAGCCTTGATCCCGGCATCACACACTCTAGATCCAGCCACCTCTGAAAAGCCCCACCTCTGACCGCCTTAGGCTTTGGGACATCTAGACACAAGCCATAACAGCCTGTTTGGTAGTCCCTTTTTGTAAAATTTGCAGTTTGGTTTATTTTATTTTTTGTTCTGTTTTGTTTTCAGGGTGGCCTTGAACTCACTATGTAGCTCAGGCTGGCCAGGAACTCACTGAGATCCTCCTGCTTCAGCTTCTCAAGTGCTGGGATTATAGGTGTGCATTACCACACCCAGCCAATTCATTTAATCTTCAGAGATTCCCTTTTAATAATTGTACTTTATATAGTGTTTTAATGGGTTTCTAGGCTAGTCACTGAAAATATATTTAATGTGCTCAGAGATGGATACCTAACCACTCCTTACTCGCTTTTTTGTGGTGTAATCCCAGTCCTCAGCCTGATAATGGGTGGAAAGACAGCAGGCACAGAATATACCAGAACAGCCTCATGTAGTTTTAAGCCAGTCGGGGTGGCAGGAACACTGCCTGTAAGGACAGTGCCCCTTTTTCCCACACTTGCTGGCTAACGAGGGAAGACGCCATGGAAAGACACCCAGGTGGAGGTGTCACCACTGCTGCCTCACCCCAGTCCTCAGCACTGTCCCTTTAATCCCCCCGCAGTAGCCTCCCTGGCAGGCTCCTTTCCTCTGTAACCCAGGTTTGCCTTGAACTCACGGTAATCCTCCTGCCTCAGCCTCCCTAGTGCTGGGATTATAGGTGTGCGCCACCACACCTAGCCACACTGAACACTTGACAATGCTTAGGCACCTCAGTTTCTTTTTATTAAGTTTATTGGTACATTTTAGGTATACATAATGATCACATTCATGGTACCTCAGTTTGTACCAGGGGATTGTACAACAGAACTTTTTACTTTTTATTGTAATTAAATACATTACATATTATGTAAATTAATGAGATACAAATACAAAGTGAAGATTGCTCCTATGAAAATTAACTTGGTTTGGAATGACCTAATAAGACAAGTTGTTAAAAAAAATAATCACTGTTCATTTTGCATGTGGATGATAGAGCAGAGACTTAAAAAGCAACAAAGAACTTGGAAAGATTCAGCAGTCATATCCTTCTATTCGTATTTAGCGCATATTCGCTTCACAGAACCCAAAACTAGAAATCAATAGTGACACACTTTGAGTTGGATTTATGCAGGAAAAAATGAGACTCCAACCAATAGACTCATGCACAAGCAAAAAGACTTGGTCTTACATCAAAAGGGAATGCTTATATATTTGCGTGTTTCAGGTTAAGGTAAATGTATCTAAAGTATGTATTTTTTTCATGGTTCTACCCTGTAATTAAGTTTAGGTCAACCGTCAAATTACTTGTTAGTCACAAGTCACATCAGATACGTAGACTTTTACTTCATAATGGCTTCTTTCTTTTCTTTCCTTCCTCCCTCCCTCCCTCTCTCCCTTTTTTCTTTCTTTTCTTTCTTCCTTCCTTCTTTCCTTCCTCCCTCCCTCCCTACCCTCCTCTCTCTCTTTCTTTCTTTCTCAGTACTGTAGATTGCAACACAACTGACTGCTGTCCCTACCCCTCTTTTCACTTTGAGACAGGACCTCACTGAGTTGCCCAGGCTGGCCTTAAACTTGTGATCCTCCTGTAGGGGGTTCCAATTATGTGCCACTGCATCCAGCTTTACTTCATAGCATTTCTGATGGATTATATAAAACAACCGATACCATGCCTGGCATAGTAAAAGCATCGGTCTTCAAACACAGCATTACTTTGAGGAAGGAACTAGGTATCTTATTCCCATATCATGGATGGCGGCAGAAGCAGGAAGAACCAGACCCTTTGGTATCAGGGTCCAAGCCCTTTGTTTTCCAGCACTGAGCAGTGCTGAGTCCAATGGGCCTGCAGTGCAAAGCTGCTGAGCTTGACTGCCCGCCCTCACATGCGAGGGGACCTCGTGTAAGACAAATCGAGGTCTGCAAAGAGGATCATTTAAATGACTATCCCTTGTCCTTATTCCATTTTTAAAAAACATTTCCTCATTCTTTTATCACCCTCTAAATAATTTATATTAAGAAGACTTTTTGAGTCTTAGAAGAAATTTTAAATTTATTCAGCTGTCACCAGATGGGCAAAGAAAAGGATAAACAAAAGCCTACTAAGGGATGCTATTTCAAAGGGCTGCCTTGCAGATGGAAGCTAAACCTAATTTTTAATCCAGAGACTTATATTTGGATCCAAGGTTCCTCTGGCTGCTCAAGAAATTCTACAATATAATCAAAGGTCTTTTTTTACACAAAAGTGATTTTTAGGTTTATAATTATTCCAACCATTTGCTGAAGGGTAAATTTGATCTTAAACAGATAGTGTATCAAGAACATTGACAAAAATCTGAAACTTGCTTGGTCTAGCAGACTGACAGATTGTTACATTCTAGAAAAAAAATTTTACATTTTTAAGATGGAGAAAATACTGCAGTGTAGTTGTTTTTTTAAGTACTGGGAGTTGAACCCAAGGCCTTCATAATGAGCTACATCCCCAGCAGCCTTTTGTTTTTTTATTTCGAAACAGGGTCTCGCTAAGTTGTCCAGGCAGGAGTCAAACTTGCAGTCCTCCTGTCTCAGCCTCCCAGAGTGCTGGAATGATAGCTGTGTGCCACCACGCTCAGCTTATCAAACTTTTTTGACCATAATACAGGGCAAGGGAATACATATTATTGCAATCCATATATAGAAGTTTCATGAAATTGTCATCTCATATACATTTGAATATTTTATTCTATTTCATTTTTCAAAAAAAAAATCTGTTCATAATCCACTAATACTACCAACCTCTAAGCCCTGGTTGCATCAGGTGGTTTGAAACAACAACAAAATATTCTAGAGAGAGGGACTAAGAGCTCTTTGGAATTTAATTAGGAAATTTGGTGGGTGTGATGGCACACACCTATAATCCCAGCTGTTCAGGAGACTGCAGTAAGAGGATCACAAATTGGGGCCAGCCTGGGCAACGTAGCAAGACCCTGTCTCAAAAGGGACTATAAGCTTGAGACATTTCTAGCTAAATAGATGCAACTTGAGACCATACTCTTAAGTAAAATAAATCGAACACACATGTGTACATACCATATCGTTTCTCTGGTGTGAGAAACCGAAAGTGTAAATAAGGACAAAAATGTATAATAGATACTGGAAAATGGGAAGAAAATGTTCAAATGAGAAGGGGAACAAGGGAGGTGGTAGAGGGAAGGAAAGAAGGAACAGAGGAAAAAAAAGAATAAAAGGAAAAAGTGGAAACAAAACTTTTATAAATAAGGAGGGAAAGGGGTTGAAGGGAGGGGAGGGGAATGGGAAGAAAAGAAACAAGATATACCATGTACAGGTACAAACTCCCTATGATGAATGTGATCATTATGTGTATCTAAAATGTACCAATAAAAAAAAGAATGCAGAACAAAAAAACCCCACCATAAAATAAAAGGGACTGAGGATGTAACTCAGAAGTAGAGCATTACCTCCATGGATGAGGACATGGGTTCAAGCCCCAGTACAGGGAGAGAAGGGGGATTAGCCTATTGTAGAAATTACACCTGTATTCCCAGCTACTAGGGAGGCTGAGACAGGAGAGACAGGAGAACTGCTTGAACTCATGAGTTTGAGACTAGCCTGAGCAACATAGTAAGATACTTTAAAAAAAAAGGGAGAAAGAAAAAAATGACATTCAGCTGAAGTCAACTTTACAGAACACTTCAAATTAGACGTGGATTTAAACTGGGTGTGATTGTGCACAGCTGTGGTCCCAGCACTGGTGAAGTGGAGAAACTGAGGCAGGAGGATTGTTAAGTTTGAGGCTATCTGGACTACGCAGACTATCTCAAAACAATAACAAAAACGTGGTGGACTTATCTAAGACTATTATTAATGGATAACTGAGAAAAAAAATCAAGAAAAACCAATTTTCTAGAAAACCATTAGTCAAGGTATGACTTCTTTCCTCACACATGCTGAAATATAATTCTTGGAAGTCCAGAAAGTTCTAAGACCCTGACACTGGTATAAGGATATAATTGCATATCTTTATGCACCCAGCACATCTAACAGGACCTCGTGCTACAGGTACTATGGACGCAAAAGTGAGCTGAGTAGGAATCTGTGCTCAAAAATCTTCTAACTAGAAGGTAGACGAGGTGCCTCATGCTTTAATCCCAGCACTCTGAGAGACTGAGGCAATCACAAGTTTGAGCCCAGCCTGGGCCACATAGTGACTTAGCGAGACTGTCTCAAAAAATAAATCAATAGGCATAGTGGTGCATGCCTGTGAGCTCAGCACTTGGGAGGCTGAGGCAGGAGGATCGCCATGAGTTTGAGGCCAGCCTGAACTACAAAGTGAGATCCTGTCTCAAAAAACCTAAATAAACAAATAAATTTAAATACAAAAGGGCTGAGAATATATCTCAGTGCACAGGCCCTGGGTTCAGTCTCCAGTATGGAAGAAAAAAAAAAAAAAAAACAAAAAACCACCTTAAGGGCCAGGGATATAGCTCAGTGGCACAGCGTCTGCCTGGCAAGCTCAAGGTCTGAGTTCAATTCCCAGTACCAAACAAACAAAAAAACCACCTTAACTGTGGCTACTGTGAACATAATTTCGTTATCTAACAAAAGAGAACAATAGTTCCCAGCAGTGACCTACATACTCAGAAAACTTTCAAAACCCTATCTAGGTTGGCAATAGATTGTTTTTCTAAGCTTCATTTGTCTGAAAGCCTCAGCTTTATCAGTAAAATCTTGCTGATAAAGTGCTGGACTTGTAGATGAACAAATTTCATTTCCTTCTAGTCTAGGTTGCTCTCCATGTTCACTGGGTAATTTAAGGTGCACCATTTAATTAAAAAACCTTATCTTCTCCTCCAATGAAAAATAAATAATAGAACCAATTCCTTGCTTATCACAGTAGATGGGATTTATTGATACACAATAAAGATTAAAACACCCCGGAGACTTCAGCTAGCATGAAGTGCTATTGGGTCTTGTCTTGAATGTTACGTGACTACATAATCTCTGTAATTGTGATATGACTCAATCCTTGAAAATTCTAATAATATGAATCTCACCTCCCCTCCATGATTTTCGGCCATGCCAGAGCAACTCAGCACACCAGGCTAGGGGCAGGCACTAACAACACACAGTCCATATCCTCTGGGAGCAAGGTAGACAAACGCTAATGATTGCAATGTATACTATCACAGAGCGGGGTTTACAAAGAAGGAAGCCACTGATTCTCTTAGGGAGGATTTGGGGTTCTGTGTCAGCAAAATCAGTATAACAAAACCCTCACCTTCAAGGAGCTTAAAAGTATAAATGTGACGACATGTGAATAAACCAACGAAATATGGTAAGCAGAGATGAACACTGTTTTAGGAGCACAGAGGAGGATGTGTTACACAGATTCAGTTGGAATGAAAGCATTCAAGATGGGAAGAATAATGCACCCAAAAGCAAGAAGACAGGAAACGGTGAAGTAGCCACTGAGTATAAGCAGAGAAGTGGCATGATCTGGAGCTAGGCGAGGTGGTGCACATCTGTAGTTCTAGCTACTTGGGAGGCTGAGGCAGGAGGATTGAAAGTTAGAGCCTAGCCTGGGCAACGGAGTGACTTAATGAGACCTTGTATCAAAATAAAAAGTAAACAGAATACAGCTCAGTGGTAGTGCTTGCCTAGCATGTACAAGGCCCTGAGCTTAAACCTCAGCACTACCAAGAAAAAATACACGCTGGTAGCACAGTCGCGGTTCCATGGGGATCCAGTCTGATGGGGGGAATGTCAAGTGATCAGACAGCTGAACACAAAATCACAAAAATTGTTATTTTTTTCTCTAAAAAAAACTTAAAAAAGTCAGTATTCTTAATGCTGCTGGGTGAGGATATGACAGTGTGACTGTAGTGTATCTCTGCTCTTTCTGGCTGTTGAACGTTTCTTCTCATGACAACGTCCTTTCGGAAACCCTAACTTCCCCTGCTTCATATGGGCCTGGACAGCCATCTGTCACACTGTCCCTTCCTCCTCAAAGGCGGGCACATAACCAAGGTGCCAGGACGACAGGAAAAAGAATAAAGGCTTTGCTGTTTTATTGGGGCTTTTTTGAAAAAGCTAAGAAATGATTTCTTGGAAGATTCCCAGCCGTTCACTCACCAGTTAGGTCTGATCCTGGCCCCATCCATTCTCCTCATCCCATTACTGCAAGTGGAATGGCAGCCCACTCGGCTTAGCCATGTGGACCAGACACTGGAGTGAAATGGGGCTCTGCACACCTGGGAAAGAGGAGAAATGACTTTTGGGCAAGATACAAATGTTAAGGGGCGTGGACAATGAGTTACAGAAGCCATCCAGACAGAAACAGGCTGCCCAAGGGTTCACTGGGTCCACAGCCCTTGTGGTTTGTCAGCTTCTCTTAAGATTTCAAAAGTGCAATAAATATTTTAATCTATTTACCTCATTTTTCAAATCCCCTCTTCATTGATGGGTCTACTTCTAGTTTTCTTACCTTCATCTTTTCCACAACTCATCTTCCTGCTGATGTGTGTGTGCCACCTAGTGATGGTAATTGGTCCTGCCTGCTCTTCAGAGAAGTACAGAGCTTTGTACCCACTGTGCAGGGGAAGAGAGGCAGGTAGAGTGGATCAGTTGCCGAGAAGAATCTAGAAGGGGCACTCAAACAGCGCTGAGCATGAAGACACGGACTGTGTAAATGCACGGCAGGTATGATAACAATTTTTTATTCTTAGCCTTTCCTTCCATTCTTCCAGTCTCTCAGCAACCTGCCACAAAAAAGCAAAACAACAAAAAACAGTCAGTGGTTTGTTTGACAGGAGCAGGGAAGCAAAGAGATAAAACAAGCATGAGGACTGTCTAGAAAACTCTGTGTTGGCACTGAATAGTTGTACTAGTTTACATTCCCACCAACAATGTTAAAGAATTCCCTTTTTCCCCCACATTATTGTTAGCATTTGTTATTATTTGATTTCTTGGTGATAGCCATTCATTCTAGAGTAAGATGGTATCTCTTTTAATTTGCATTTCTCTAATGACCAGGCATGTTTGACATTTTTTCATTTATTTATTGGCTATGCAGAAGATTTTTAATCTGTTATGACCCCATTGGTTGATTCTTGGTATTATTTCTTTTTTTTTTTTTTTTGTGGGTACCGGGGGGTCGACCTCAGGACCTCACGCGCCAACAGGCACCCGTGCCGCTGAGCGATATCACCAGTCCCTTTTTCGTATGTGGGATCCGGGAGTCGAACTCGGGCCCTCACGCTTGCAAGGCAGGCGCTTACGCCACTGAGCCATCTCACCGGCCCTTGGTATTATTTCTTGTGCAATGGGTTCTGTTCAGAAAGTCCTTGCCTATGCCTATGTCATTAAGAGTTTTACCTATTTAATCTTCCAGAAGATTAAATGTTTCTGTTTTAACATTGAGATCATTGATCCATTTTGATTTTAGGTTAGTATATAGTGAGGTATGAGTCTAGACTCAATCTTCTGCATGTGGTATCCAATTTTCTCAGCACCATTTATTAAAAAGGCTGTCTTTCTTCCAGTGTATGCTTTTTGCCCTTTTGTCAAAGGTCAAATAGCTGAATGTGCATGGGGTTGTTTCTGCTTCCTCTATTCTGGTCTGTTGATCTACATGCCCGTTTTTGTGCCAGTACCATGCTGTTTTTACAACAGTAGCTTTGTAGTATAACATCATATCTGGTATTATGATACCACCTGTTTGCTTTTGTTACCTAGGACTGCTTTTGCTATTCTGGGTCTCTTCTTGTTCCATACGAATTTTAGGATTGTTTTCTCTAGATCTGTGAGTAATGCTGTTGATGTTTTGATTGGGATTGTGTTAAATTTATATATCAGTTTTGGAAATATAGCCATTTTGATTATATTGGTTCTGCCTATCCGGGAACAGGGGATATCCTTCCATTTTCTGGTGTCTTCCATGATTTCCTTTTTCAGAGTGATAAAATTTTCACTGTAGAAGTCTTCCACTTTCTTAGTTAGATTAATTCCTAAGTATTTAATTTTTCTTGATGCTATTGTGAATGGTATTAATTTCCTAATTTCTTTCTCAGTGAATTCATTATTAGTGTATACAACTGTATTCATTTTTATATGTTTATTTTGTATCCTGCTACATTGATTAATTTGGTTATTAATTTTAGGAGTCTTTTGGTGAAATTTTTTAGGTTTCGTAAGTAGAGAATTGTGTCATTTACAAATAATGGCACTTTCACTTCATCCTTTCCTATACATATCCTATCTATTTCTTTCTCTCACCTGATTGCTCGGGCTAATGTTTTGGGGACTATGTTGAACAGGAGTGATGACAGTGGATATCCTTCTCTTTTTCCTGATTTCAAAGGGAAAACTTTCTGTTTTTTTCCCCATTTAATATGATGTTGGAACTAGGTTGGCCATAAATGTCTTTAATCAGATTGAGATAAGGTCTTTCTATACCTATTTTCTTCAAGGTTTTCATCATGAATTTCTGTTGGATTTTGTAAAGGATTTTTTGGCATCTATTGAGATGATCATGTGATTTTTGTCCTTGCTTCTGTTTATGTGATAAATTATATTTATTGATTCGTGTATGTTGAACCATTCTTGCATCCCTGGGATGAAGCCTGCTTGGTCATGACATACGATTTTTTTGTCCATCTGCCAATATCTTGTTGCAGATTTGTGCATCTATGTTCATCTTTGTTAGAGAGATTGGCCTGTAGTTCTCTTTTTTTTGTTGGATCCTTGTCTGGTTTTGGGATCTGGGTAATGCTAGTTTCCAGGGATGATTTTGGGAGTACTCCTTTCCTCTAAATTTCATTAGAGTTTGAGGAGCATTGGTGATAGTTTTTTCCCTGAAATTCTTGTAGAACTTGGCAGTGAATCCATCAGGTCCTGAGCTTTTAGCAATTGGAATGTTTTTTATTACTGCTTCAGTGTCATTGCCTATTATTGGATTACTCAGAATTTATAAGTCTTCTTAGTTCAGTTTTGGTAGTTCATTTGTATCTAGGAATCTCTCCATTTCTTCTGAATTCTATTTTTTAGCATACAGGTTTGTGAAGTAGTTGCTAATCTTCTGGATTTTGGCAGTGTCCACTGTGATTTCACCTTTTTCATTTTTAATTGCCTTGATTTATGTCTTTTCTTTTTTTGGTAAGATTGACTAAGGTTTTGTGTATTTTGTTTATTCATTCAAAGAACCAGCTCTGCAATTCATTCATTCTTTGTTTTATATTTTTTTCTTCACTTCATTGATTTCTGCTCTGATCTTTATAATTTCTTCCTCATAAAAGGTCTAGCTTAGGATTGGTCTTGTTTTTCTAGGACCTTGAGGTGCATCCCTAGATTATTTATTTGGGCTTGTTCTGTTTTTCTGATGTGTGCATTCACAGCTGTAAACTTCCCTCTTAGGACTGCTTTCCTTGTGTCCATTAAGTTCTGGTATGTTGTACTGTCATTATCATTTAATTCTAGGAACTGCCTTATTTCTTCCTTAATTTCTTCTGTGATCCAATGATTATTCAGGAGTGTGTTGTTTAATTTCCACATGTTTGCATAATTTCCATGGTTTCTTTTGCCACTGATCTCTAGTTTCTTTGCACTGTGAACTGATAATATGCATAGTAAAGTTTCAGTTCTTTTGCATTTACCTAAAAGCATGCTTAATTAGCTAGTATGTGGTCTATTTTAGAGAAAGTGCCATTGTGGTGAAAAGAATGTGTATTCTGTTGTTGGGTGGAACACACTCTGTATATATCATTAAGTCCATTTGTTTAAATGTTTGGGTCAACTCTGATATTTGTTGATTTTTTTGTTTAGTTGAGCTGTCTATTTGTGATAGAAGGGTATTAACATCCCCTATTATAATTGTTTTGATGTTTATCTATCAGTTATAACTACCATTGTGAATGGTCTCAACCTTTTATGTCCACTAGTGTTTGCTTTATGAAGTTGGATGCACTGTAGTTTGTTGCATATATGTTTATCATTGTTATCTCTTCCTGTTGAAAATTTCCATTAATCAAAATGTAGTGTCCTTCCTTGCCTCTTTTGATAAACTTTGACTGAATGTCTTTGTCTGAAAATAGGGTAGCTATTCCCGCTTGTTTTCTGGCTCCTACTGCATGGAATAATGATTTCCATCCTTTGATTTTTAATCTATGAATTTCTTTTTGGGTTAAATGTGTTTCTTGTATGCAGCATACTGTTGGGCTTTCTTTCTCGAACCATTCTGCTAATCTGTGTCCTTTGATTGGCGAATTGAGGCCATTCACATTGGTAGTTATAACTGATAGGTATCAATTTATTCCTGACATTGTATTGTTTTCCTGTTGCTTATTTCTCTTCTACCTAACTGTTTGCACTTCTTGGTGTATTCATCCTGTTGGATATTTTGACATTGTTACTTTCATTGTCTCTTTCTAGGATATCCTTGAGAATTTTTTTTTTTTTTTTGAGTGTTCATTTGGAGGTCTATCAAGCACTTAGGAACCTTGAGTTATGCATTTTCAAGTTTGTTTGCTAACTGCTGGTCCAATCAAAGGAAGCCATTTCTTTAGTAAAAAGGAAAAAAGGATTTATTCAAAGCTAGCTCCAAGGAGATATAGCCATCAATAAGTAAGGAACAGAGTGAGGGGGGGCACAGAGACAATGCAGATCTCCACATCTGCTTTATTACTTCCAGCCATCTTTGATTCATTCATTTTTCTAGTGGAATGGAACCTGGACTCCTGCCTCCTGGGACAGGCATCTACATATTCTGTCACTTCTTTTAGGCTGAGGGGAAGTGTTGGTTATGTGCTCAGCAGAAGGAACTCTGGAGAAATTGTATCTGTACAAGAAAAAAAGTCCAACTTTTTAAAAAATAATTTATTTTTTTAATAATTTATTTTTTTAAAGACAACAAATAAACATTCTTATGTATTAACAAACTCAAGAATTAGAGAATGGGGCCGGTGAGATGGCTCAGCAGCTTAAGCGCCTGCCCGGCAAGCGCGAGGGCCTGAGTTCGACTCCCGGAACCCACATACGAAAAAGGGGCCGGTGATATCGCTCAGTGGCACGGGCGCCTGCTGGCGCGCGAGGTCCTGAGGTCAATCCCCCGGTACCCACAAAAAAAAAAAAAAAAAAAAAAAAAAAAGAATTAGAGAATGTACAAATACCTTTTGGAGAAAAACATTACTCAGTATAGGATTAAGCCATGTAAAAGCTAGGTAAAAATAGAAGACTAAGAAATGGAATAGTCACAGTGAAATTGCAGTTTCATAAAAAGTCCAACTTTTAAAGTTCTGTTTTGCAGTGGCAGTTTCACAACTTCTTTAAATTCATTTGTTAAGAGACAGAGCCAAGATTTTGCTCTTTAACATACACCCTGTCAATTAGTTTTAAAATTTCTTTTCCTTCCTTCCTTCCTTCCTTTCTCTTTTTCTCTTTCTTTCTTTCTTTCTTTCTTTCTTTCTTTCTTTCTTTCTTTCTTTCTTTCTTTCTTTCTTTCTTTCTTTCTCTTTCTTTCTTTCTTTCTTTCTTTCTTTCTTTCTTTCTTTCTTTCTTTCTTTCTTTCTTTCTTTCTTTTCTTTCTTTCCTTTCTTTCTTTCTCCTTCCTTCCTTCCTTCCTTCCTTCCTCCTTCCTTCCTTCCTTCTTTCCTTCCTTCCTTTCCCTGAGACAGAATCTATCTATGCAGTTCAGGCTGGCGTTGAACTATATAGCCCAGCTGACCTTTAAATTATAAAATCTTCCTGCCTCAGCCTCCCAAGCGCTGGATTTATAACCATGCATGGAGTTTCTATTTTTAGTTTGTTGAGGGATCTCCACACTTATTTCCATAGTGGTTGTACTAGTTTACAATCCCACCAACAATGTAGGAGGGTTCCTTTTTTCCCACTTCGCCAAAATTTCTTGTTTTTTTTTTTTTTAAGTTCACAATGATAGTTATGCTTTCTGGAGTAAGATGAAATCTCAGTGTTTTTTTGATTTGCATTTTTTAAATGAGAAAATATGTTGAACATTTTTTCATGTACTTGTCTATTTGTACTTCTGAGAAGTGTCTATTCATTTCAATTGTCCATTTTTTTATTAGGTATTTTACTTTTTAGGATTTAACTTTTCGTGTTCTTTTTTAAATAACTTTATTTTTAGAGAGTGTTAGGTTCACAATTAATTTTATTTTTAAATTTTTATTTTTATTAGTACATGTTTGCAGTCCATAACTATTAGAAAGAAGGTACATAGATTTCCATATACCACCTACTATCACCAGCTCCCCTACTGTCAACATCCTGCACCAGGGTGGTACATTTGTTGTAATCTGTGAACCTACATTATTGACACACCATCGTCATTCCAAATACATAGACCTCACTCTTGTGTCGTACATTCTATGGACATTGACAAATATTTAATGACAAGTATCTACCATGGTTGTAACATATAGAATAATTTCACTGTCACATGTCTTTTGTTTTTCTGGCTTCATGATGCCTATTTTCAAATAGGAAATATGTTAGGCCCATGTCATGTGTGAGGATTACATCCTATGGCTTTTGTGGGTTACCAGAACTATATATACCACTAACATTATCATTCGTCCTTATAAAGTGCAATGGATTTCACTCAAATGTTTAAGGAAATCTTTCAGACTCTTAATGAGTCTTTTTTTTTTTTTATTATTATTTTTTTTGTGTGTGGGTACTGGGGGTCGAACTCAGGACCTCACATGCCAGCAGGCGCCCATGCTGCTGAGCAATATCACTGGCCCTTTTTTCATATGTGGGTATTGGGAGTCGAACTCAGGACCTCGCGCTTGCCAGGCAGGTGCTTATGCCTCTGAGCTATCTCACCAGTCCAATGAGTCTTTAAATATAAGACTGACTAAAGCAATTTTTAAATCACTGTTTTCTTAGATCTTAGAGCTTCTTCTGGGAATCAGTTTTAACAAAGAAAGTATACATACCACTTCATGTAAATTAGTATAAGCATTTAATTAAGTGACATGCACACTTCAGGCAGGGGTGGGGCTGATGCACTAGCCAGACAAACACTTAACCACAACAGTTTCTGGCCCATGAAATTCTAATCTGCTTCAGAAGAAGGTCATTAAGGACATTCTTTAAAGTACAGTGCTTCATGTTAAATATCTGTAAAATCCAGGTGCTAAATGTGTGTAAATTGGTGGATCCAGTGTCTCAGCCAGTAGTCAGGTGTCCTGAGGTTTCTGTGTGGTACTGTTTCAGAAACACCAAACATCACCCAGGATTTGGAGGCAGATTTATTTATGTCGATGGGCACTGACCTCAAGAAAAAAATGTCAGGCCCCAAAGGCTCAGGGAGGGAGGTTTTTTTTTTTTTTTTTGTGGGTACCGGGGGTCGACCTCAGGACCTCACGCACCAGCAGGCGCCTGTGCCGCTGAGCGATATCACCGGCCCTTTTTTCGTATGTGGGTACCGGGAGTCGAACTCAGGACCTCACGCTTGCCAGGCAGGCACTCATGCCGCTGAGCCACCTCATCGGCCCGGGAGGGAGGTTTTTAATGGGGTTTGCAAGCAAGAAGGGAGAGTGCTTTGCTGTCTTTGACTGGTTCTTACAATGTGCATCATAGTGACCAGCTATGCATCACAATGACCAGCTGTTTCTAAGAAACAGAAGTAACAGGACCTGTAACATGAACTGTTACCTGGGCAACTAACAGAAGCTGAAGTCTACCGTTTCTGTTACAGAAATGGGGGGCATTTTCTGCTACAACCTATTACTGTGGGAGCTTCTCCCTTGACTTCCTTATATATTCTAGATACTAGTCCTCTGTTCAAAGAATGGCGGACAATTTTTTTCCATTTTGTAGGTTATCTCTTCACCCTACTGATTGTTTCCTTTATGGTGTGGAGCTTTTAAATTTTATATAATTCCATTTATTGATTCTTGGTGTTATTTCTTGTGCAATTGGTGTTCTGTTCAGAAAGTCTTTGCCTATACCTATATCTTCAAGAGTTTTACCTATTTTATCTTTCAGCAGATTTAGTGTTTCTGTTTTCATACCTAGGTCTTTGATCCATTTTAATTTTTTTCAATATAGAGTGAGAGATACAAGTCTTGATTCATTCTTCTGCCTGTGGATAGCTAGTTTTTCTAAGATAGCACC
This sequence comes from Erethizon dorsatum, assembly GCA_028451465.1. NCBI lineage: Eukaryota > Metazoa > Chordata > Mammalia > Rodentia > Erethizontidae > Erethizon > Erethizon dorsatum. The sequence continues at coordinate 85,736,354 of CM051834.1, forward strand.
ATTTATTAAAGAGGCTACCTTTAAATTTTTAAAAAATTAATTTATTAATTTGTTGTTATTATTTTGGTTGAGACAGGGTCTTGCTATGTAGTTCTGGTTGACCTTGAACTCATTACATAGTCCAGGCTAGCTTCGAAATTGTAGTATTCCTCCAGCCTCACAAGTGCTGAGATTGCAGGCATGTGCCACCATGCCCAGTTACCTATTTTTTAGATTTTTTTTTTTCCCTTTTGTTAAAGATCAGGTGGCTGAATGTGCCTGGGGTTGTTTCTGAATTCTCTATTCTGTTCCATTGATCTACACATCTGTTTTTGTGCCAGTATCATGCTGTTTTTATCACTATAGCTATGTTTTATAATTTAAAATCTAGAATTGTGATGTTTCATGCTTTGCTCTTGTTGCCCAGGATTGCTTTTACTATTCTGGGTCTCTTCTGCTTCTGTTTGAATTTTAGGATTGTTTTTTCTATTTTTGTGAAGAATGCTGTTGGTATTTTGATTGAGATTGCATTAATCTATATGTCAGTTTTGGTAATATGGCCCGGCCCTCCTCTCCCCTCCCCTCTTCTTTCCACTCCTCTCCTCTCCTATTTCTCTCTCTTCTCTCTCTCTCTCTCTCCTCTTTCTTTCCTCAGAATACTATAGTTTTCATTATAGAAGTCTTTCACATCCTTGGTTAGGTTGATTATTAAGTCTTTAATTTTTTTTTTTTTTTTGAAGCTGTCGTGAATAGAGTTATTTTCTTAATTTCTTTCTGTGGATTCATTGTTGGTGTACAGGAATGTGGCTGATTTTTATATATTTATTTTTTATCTTGCTACCTTCCTGAATTTGTTTCTTAGTTCTAGGAGTTGTTTGGTGGGGATTTTTGGGTCTTCTATGTAAAGGATCATGTCATGTGCAAATAAGGACAGTTTGACTTCTTCCATTGCTGTACACATCCCGTTTTATTTCTTTCTTTTGCCTGATTGCTCTGGCAAGTTTTGAGTACTGTATTATACAGGAATAGTGAGTGGGCACCCTTGTCTTGTTCCTGATTTTACAGGAAAAGCTTTCAATATTTCCCACTTTAATCTGATGTTGGCAGTGGGTTTGTCATAAATGGCTTTTATCAGTTTGAAATAAGGTCCTTCTATACCTATTTTTATCATGAATGAATTTGGATTTTGCTATAGGCTTTTCCTGGGTTTATTGAAACAATCAAGTGATTTTTGCCTTTGCTTCTGTTTACACAGTGTATTACTTTTATTTATACATGTGGAACTATCCTTGCATACCTGGGATGAAGCCTACTTGTTCATAATATATCATCTTTTTGATGATTTGCTGCATTCTGTTTGCCAGCATGTTGTTGTGGATTTTTGCGTCTATGTTCATTAAAGAGACTGACCTGTAGTTTTTTTTGTTAAATTCTTTGTCTGGTTTTGGTATCATGGTAATGCTAACTTCCAGAAATCAGTTTGGCAATATTCCTGGCGTTTCAATTTCACTGAAGAGTTTGAGGAGTATTGGCATTATATCTTCCTTGAAGTTTTGGTAGAATTGGGCAGTGAATCCATCAGGCCCTAAGCTTTTCTTTGTAGGTAGAGTTTTTATTACCACCTCTATTTTGTTGCCTGTTATTGGCCTGTTCAGAGTTCTAATATTTTCTTGGCTTAGTTTTGGTAATTCATATGTATTTAGGAATCTCTCGATTTCTTCTAGTTTCTCCAATTTATTGGAATATAAGTTTCTAAAGTAGTTTCTTATAATCTTCTGGATTGCAGTGGTGTGAGTTATGGTTTTGCCTTTTTTATTTCTAGTTGCATTGAGTGGCAATTTCAAAGTCTAGGCTTGTAACAACTCTGACTCAAACTGCTGTTCATTTGTCTCTTCAACAAATGCTGTATTCATGAAGAACCTAGTCTTGGCGATAGGCTGTTTCAGTTAGGAAGCCTGCTGTGTCTTGAATGACAAAATTATATATATGAAGAATGTTAGGATACTCAGGCTTAAATGCAGTCTGTAAACTATTATAAGAGAAAAGCCCCATTAAAATGGGCAGGAAGATTCTGAATCATTTTTTCTATTTTCTGTCTTCCTTTTTTTTTTTTTTTTTTGAGACGGGGTCTCACTATGTAGCCCAGGCTGGCCTTGAATTTATGGCGATCCTCCTGCCTCAGCCTCCCCAGTGCTGGGATTACAGGCATGTACCACCAGGCCTGGCTATTTTCTGTCTCTCTGTGTGGAAAGTTTAGCTTCTCACTGAAGGAATTATAAGAACAATAGATACTATTGTTCAGGAAATTAAAACACGGTGTGTATGAGTGTGTACTTTTCATGTAATTCTAGAGAAGAGATGAGGAGCTGGCTGCTCCCTAAAGGTATTTTCTTTTTCTTTTGGAAGACAGAGCTATCCAAGAAGAGATTACTGTATATACTACTAATGGTGAAACCAAGCCGCAGCAGTGGCCTGGCAGGCCTTAGAACACAATGCTTGACCTGAGTTTGGGGAAGGGGATCGTGTTACTTCACTTTTCCACCTCCAGCTGTCTGAGAAAGGATATGTGGAAGCCAAGGTTGCTCTAGTCAAATCAAGGTAGGCAGCTTCTCCTGGGCTCTCCTCCCCACTTAGCATCAATTCCACTTTTCCTTATCTTTTTCTGCTTCCATGCCTGACCTCCAACATGCACCATTCTAAAGGGTGCCTCTCTCTTGGCATTCCTCCCTCTCTGTCTCTGAATTTTCACCCTGGACTTGTACAGTTGGCCAAGACCCTCTGTGTCTTCCCTGCTGCTTTAGGGGGTATTGCTAACAAGGTCATCCCAGGAAATTTACAGTGTTAGTTTGATTTTCTCCTAAGGGCCAGCTTCCTGGGTTTCAAACATCTCTGTTCCTTAGTAAGTAACCACATTAATTTTCATGGTAAAGTTTCATAGTAACTTTCATGGGGACAACATTTGGACCTGGTATAGTAAGAATACATTTTCTTTGGATTTACACAGAACTGGACCCTGACCCCAGCTTCTGTGTGGGAAAGCTCTGTGACTTTTCTGAGCGAGGTTCCTGTCTATACAATAGGGATACCAAAAGTTACTTTGCCGGACTGCTACTGAATTATCTATGGAAGAAGCACATACTAACTTCCTGCCCAATCTGTTAGTCTTGTTTTCTTTTGCTGGGTTATAATGAGCATCAAGTGAGAAAATGAATGTGAAAAGGACTTTGCCATCTATAAAGCTCTGGGTTTTGCTAATTAAAAAAAATATAAATAATATTAATAATAAAAGCAAAGGCAGGTAAAAAAAAAGCAGTTATTTTGGAAGACGTTTGCCATTTTTATAATCTTTGAATTAGATCAACAGATGTCATGACCACATTTCCAAAGCCACACAAACCCTAATTATAGAGAGCCCTTCCTGGTCCTCGTCACAGTCCGGGAAGTTAGATTTGTAAACCCAAAAGGAAGTTATTGGAATTCTACCGAGTTAATTCCAATCTACCACATCCAATGCAACCCACGACGAGAATAAAGACACTAAGGCATATCTATAGTTGTGGGGAGCCAAGGGGTCCTAAGTCCCGCCAAGATGGTGGCTACTGGGACAAAGGCCACGACCCAGGGCCGAACCCGGGTTTTATTAATTCTGAAGGAGGGGAGTGGCTCGGGGATGAGTGACTGTGAGAGTGGTAGGAAGTACGTGAGTCTCGGGAAGTACGAAGTATGTGAGTCTCCTGAGCTGGGCTAGGCCTGAAAATCACCTTTGCAAATGCAGAGGGAAGTATATGCAGAAGGAGTAATCTGCATAACACAATTCAAGATAGTATCTAATGTTTTGGGGTTGGTGCTTCAGCTCTGATGTATAATCTTTTATGCCCTGGGAAGTCATAGCCTCTTTCTCGAGGCTCTATCCCAGCCGACAGCGTGGAGCACGGCTCTCCATCCCACCAGGCTCAACCATGTATTGGGAGCAAAGGGCGGGGAAACACAGGCCTGTCACTTTGCTTCAAAGACTACACATCAGGACCTCGGCGGGACCTATTTGCATTGCCTAAAGCCAATTAAAGAGATAAGGAAAAGTCCTAGCCAGCTCTGTACATATCAATAGGTGGGATTAGGGCCAGGTTCAGCCAAGAATGAAGACAGCTGCTCTTCTCTCAAGGACAGCCATCCAGGTGGTCCCCCACAGTTCCCCCTTCTTTGTTTTGAAGAAGCTGGAGCAGGGTCTGTCGTGGCTGTATGGCCTCAAGTCGTCTCCTGGTTGTGAATCCTCTGTGACACACTTTAATGAAAAGAATTATAAGCAAGAGAATGAGCACACTAATTCCAGCATAAAACCAGAACTGAGCCTTGAGATATGCAAATGGATTCAATTGTTCTATAGCATCAGCGAACTTATCCCAAGCTTTAATTTGGGCATCGAATGTGGCTGTCTGTTGTGACATGGACAGCACTTTTCTCTGAAGAGCATCTATATCTATAGTAATATTTTGATGGATTGCTCCTTGTATGTGTTTTTTGACCATTCCCCAAGGATGTAGTCTTTTATTATATGGTAAAGGGGTGATACAAAAGCGAGTCATATTATAGTGACATTTTAATCCTTGTTGCAATTGCAAACTTTCAATTTGATCTCCCATCCAAAGGACGGAGGTCTCTAATATGCTTACTTGGGTTTGCAATTTTATATCAATTTCGTGCTGAATTTTCCAGCTTTCAACAGCAGTTTTTGTCCAGTTGTCTACAAAGTGAGCAGTTTGCATTGAATGAGCTAATGCCGCAGAGCCAATAGCTGCGCTGGCTATCAAAAGCACTAGGGAGGTTATTCCTGCTATAATTAATCCAATCATCCTCTTGGTATGATTAGTAAATCTCTTAATCAAAGTGTCTATCAAGAGGGAAGTAGATGAATGATACCAAGGCTCTGTCAGATTGACCGGAAGCCAAACTCCAGGCATCCTGCCCATGATCACTACTGTGGAGTCATTAGAAAGCTGCTCAGGCATGGCACAGTGGGTTAGATAACAATTAGTACATGAGAACATATTTTGTTGCCATTCTATCTTCCCTATCAACAGTACATGAGGATCATACACACATCTGCTTACTTTTATATATCTATGACCTTGTAATACTACTTTGACTTTTCCTCCAACTACCGGCTGCAGATACCCAGTCTGCAGTCGCCCAGCATGAAAAGGTAGGACCAACTTCCATAAAGTATGTTGTTTGGGTCCAGCCTTGTCATTGATAATGAGTCTGGGGATGGGAGGATTGAGGCCTCTACCTGACCATGTAACATTGGACAAGGCCTCTGAGGTTATGGTACGATCGGGAGAGCCTGCAAAGGAAATCACATGCCAATTTCGATCTTTTCCCAGAAGGAATCCTCTGGGGGACCAATCTACAAAGGAATAATTAAATTTGTGTATAGCCTGTCTATGATATGGATCCTTGCAAGTCTGCCAGGGGCCCAAATCACCTTCCTCAAAATGAGGGGCATGAGCTTTTGGAATGCAGATAGGAATGTTAGGTTTAAAATCTCTTACAAAGTTACCATCTGAGGGAATAGAATTTAAGGTTAATAAGGCAAATTGTCCTTTAGACAGTTGTACTTTCCAAATCTGATCCACAGCTGACATACAAGGGCTGGAATCTTGCTGTAGATGTGCTACACATAAAGGTGGATATACAAAATGAGAGGTAATGTTAAGCTTAGCCTGTTCTTGTAAATGCATTAAAATTTGTGGCCCAGGCAGAATAGTATAAGTGGGGTTACTGCTCTCTATAGAATGGAAAATCTCTGGGGGCCTGCCCATCCACATAAGGGGTCTAACTAAGCGTGGATTAGGTATGTAGGCCCAATACTCTTTTCCCTGAACCACAGGAATACCCACTGTAGCTGCTAGGAGAGCAAGCATTGCAAGGAAAACATTTTCAGGTGATTGAACCAAACCCTGGCTGTTAACTAGGTGGCGGGCCTCACAAATGGTCTGCTGCAGGCCTTCCCAGGACAGTGGACCATGCGCTGTCAGGTTCATTGCTTGAGGTCTCGGCAGGGGGCTTGACATGTTGCTCAGGTGGGTTGGATTCTGGCCACAGAACAGCTCTGATGGTCGTAATTTCTCTCGATTATCTGTGGAAATATAAGCATGTCCTCGGCCCCAATTTAAAAGTGATGCTGGACCATGCCAAACACCTGTTTGGAGGTCGCGCCAAGCAGGATTCAGAAAAGTTAGAACATATGTGGCAAAGTTTTGACCCCGTGTTCCCCCTTTCTTTGGTTTAGCTAATTGATTTTTTAGTTTAAGATGAGTGTTCACTGTTTGAACTTGGGGATAATAGGGGGTCCCCGTATCATGCTTTATATTCCAGTTATCAAGAAAACACTGAAAATGTTTACTAATATAAGCAGGACCAATATCAGGTTTTATTGTTTGTGACACTCCTAAATTAGCAAAGGCTGATACACAATGCTGTATGACATGTTGACTTTGTTCACCTGAATGACACGTAGCATGGATCATGTGTGAGAAGGTCTCCATAGATACATGAATATACTTAAGTTTGTTAAAGGAGACTATATGGGTAATATCCATTTGCCATAACTGATTGGTTTTAAGACCCCTGGGATTGCAACCTTGTTGAGGAATAGGCCTAGGAATGATCTGACAAGAAGGACATGACATCACTATCTGTCTAGCTTGAGCTCTTGTAATTTTAAATTCCTTTTGTAGAGATTTTGAATTTTGATGAAAAAATTCATGGGATTGTCTGGCTTTATCAAAAATGGAAATTAAATTGACAAGAGCATCTGCATTATAATTACCTAATGACAACGAGCCTGGGAGATTAAAATGGGTTCCAATATGATCAATAAAGAATGAAGCGGTTCTGCTTAATATAGCCTTTAGCAGTTTTAAAAATATTTGTAATAAAGTAGGCTTTAGATGACCCAATTGTAGATGTTCTTCTACCAATGTTAATAAAATCCTCAACTTTTCCTGCAGAAAAGTACCAGTGGCCTCCATTATAAATCCAATTCTAGATCTATTTTGTTTAATGAAAGGTGCAATTGGCAGAGTAGAGCCGTGCAAATTTTTACCCAAACCTTTGCTTTCTTGATATCCCATCTTAGCCATCATCCTGCTAGCTAGTGACACACACCTCTGAGGGTCAGAAGTAACTAAGAGAGTGTCCCATTCTTTCATAAGGTCTATGCCCCATAGATTGACAGGAAAGGGTGCAGCAAACTTTGTTACAATGGCTGTCTGTCCATCATGGCCTACATAAGGGAGTGACAGTGTACTCTGTGAGACAGACTAGGGGGAGCCTAAGCCTATCAAAGCTGTGGAGGCGGGTCTAGTCAGCCAAGGAGATGGCCACGATTGGCTATTTACTGTGGTGACATCAGCTCCCGTATCCATCAATCCAATAAAAGATTTTTCATTGAGCTTAATAGTACAAGTAAGTCTATGAACTGAAATACCCTGGGAAAAATAAAGTTTCTTACTTAAAGGCTCATCTTTACCAGGTTTATGCATGGGGTTAAGGGCAGGAGTGGAAATTTCAGTGGTAATTAAATTTGGCTTTTCTCCCCCAAACAAATGAATGCCAGAAGCCGCTGGTAAATCTAATTTTGCACTCTGATTGGTCCACTGGACCAGGGAAACAAGAGAAGCAAGCTTTTGCTGTGCACCCATCCTTGCAGAGGGACTGCTGTTTGTCTGATTTGAACTGGATATAACTGGCTTAACTGGGTCAGAATCATTGGAGTACTGAGTGACCCGCCTTTTATTTTTAGTGGGGCCCTTGGTTTGGGCACCTGGTTTGTTTCTCTGTAAGAGTGTGCCATTTTTATGAAATTTAGATTTACAATGTCTTTGCCAATGTAAACCTTTCATGCAACGTGGACATGGAGTAGGTGGTAAATCGGCACCTAGTCTAGTAGCACCTTGAGTAGCTGAAGGAGCTGACACCTTTAGAGGGGCTGTGCAGTGTTGGCTAGTGTGTCCCCATTTGCCACAATTAAAACATATAATCAGATGGAATTTATTGGCAAGGTTTTGGGATATAGCCTCTACCATGAGTGCAGAAGCATGAGCGGTAGATCCAATATTTTGACATGCACGAATGTAAACAGATAAATCTTTAGTATGAAGTACTGAGGCTAAGACTCGTTTACAGTCATCATTGGCATTCTCATATGCTAATTGACAAATGAGCATTTTAGCCACATTGTTGTGAGAAATCTGCCTATTTACAGCCTCTTGCAATCGTGCTACAAACTGGGTGTAAGTTTCTGTGGACCCTGGAGTATCTGAGTAAAGGATTTATTAGGTGTACCATCCTCTGGGACAGCAATCCACGCACGTCGTAGAAGCTCTTTACACTGCATGAAAAGGAGGGGCGGGGCCCGGGCCTGAACATTCAAGTCAGCATATCGGCCCATACCAGATAGCATTTCATGCGTAATAGCTTTAATATTTTCATCCTCACTATCTTGATTACTCTGTGTCTGTTCTGATATGAGTATCTTTAATTGTAATTCAAAATGTAGAAATTGTGTCAGGGACAGACACATGTGAGTGAGATGGGTCACATCACCTGGTACCAGTTGAAAACTTTGAATTATGTTATCCAAACAACCAAGAGTATAAGGAGCCTGGACTCCATTGTCTAGAACGCTCTGCCTCAATTTTTTCAAAAGCAAGAAAGGTTAAAAGCCGTGTGCATATTGCATTTATGAGTAGGATATTTTGGGTCTGTCTCTTTAGTGATTGGAAAGCAAACTGGCTGTGCACACATCCTCATATGACTGTACTTTGGCTTTTTTGCCGTGGGACGCACAGCAGAAGCGCTACCATCTGAATTGGGTGTGGAGGATGAAGCTGAGTATGTTAATAAATTGGAAAAATTTTGTATTTCTTTATGAATATCTTGCAAAAGTGAATTCATTTGATCATCTACACTTTTTAAACAAGCTTCGTTTTTCTCCAGCAGCCCATTTGGGAGCACATTACCGTGGTGATCTGATTCTTTTGTTATGGTTATTTCAGGGTCCTTTTCTCTTTCAATTACCTTATTCTTTGATAAGTTCTGTTGCAAAGATAAGAGAGCCACCTTCACTAGCTTATATGTGGTTACAGTTTTTGGGTGGATTTTTTTATTTTGGGTTTTAGCTTCATAAAAGCTGTCACCTATTTTATCCCAAACTCTGATATCGAGTGTACCGGCTTTGGGAAAGGAAGGATGGAATGTAGCGATCTGTTGGAGTAATCTAAATACTTCCTTAGATGGCACTTTAATGCCTGCATCATTTAACAGTTTCATAATCAACCGGCTAAATTCTTTCTCTTCTGCAGATAAAGAATACGCTTGCCCCACTGTTACCCTTGACGAACAGACTCCTATTTGCTACTTGCGTCTCAGCACTATAATTAGTAAAATGCTCCGCTTACCTTCAAGTTGGTCACGCAAGGTCCAGTAGATTGCCGGCACGTGATTCTGGATAGTGGTCATTGTGCCAAGAAGGTCGTGCATCCTGGCCACATTGAGCGCCAAATATAGAGAGCCCTTCCTGGTCCTCGTCACGGTCCAGGAAGTTAGATTTGTAAACCCAAAAGGAAGTTATTGGAATTCTACCGAGTTAATTCCAATCTACCACATCCAATGCAATCCACGGCGAGAATAAAGACACTAAGGCATATTTATAGTTGTGGGGAGCCAAGGGGTCCTAAGTCCAGCCAAGATGGTGGTTACTAGAACAAAGGCCACGACCCAGGGCCGAACCCGGGTTTTATTAATTCTGAAGGAGGGGAGTGGCTCGCGGATGAGTGACTGTGAGAGTGGTGGGAATTACGTGAGTCTCGGGAAGTACGTGAGTCTCCTGAGCTGGGCTAGGCCTGAAAATCACCTTTGCAAATGCAGAGGGAAGTATATGCAGAAGGAGTAATCTGCATAACACAATTCAAGATAGTATCTAATGTTTTGGGGTCGGTGCTTCAGCCCTGATGTATAATCTTTTATGCCCTGGGAAGTCATAGCCTCTTTCTCGAGGCTCTATCCCAGCCGACAGCGTGGAGCACGGCTCTCCATCCCACCAGGCTCAACCATGTATTGGGAGCAAAGGGCGGGGAAACACAGGCCTGTCGCTTTTCTTCAAAGACTACACATCAGGACCTGGGCTGGACCTATTTGCATTGCCTAAAGCCAGTTAAAGAGATAAGGAAAAGTCCTAGCCAGCTCTGTACATATCAATAGGTGGGATTAGGGCCAGGTTCAGCCAAGAATGAAGATAGCTGCTCTTCTCTCAAGGACAGCCATCCAGGTGGTCCCCCACACTAATGTGACAAGTCAAAATGCATTTATTGGACAGAACATTTTAAATAGGGTTTGTCCCACAGAACTTCAGGCATGGAGTCTCTTATAAATATAGTCCTTGCTTTCAGCAATCCTGGATATCTTTAGTGTAAGAGAAATTTTCCCTTCTGGGAATGCACGGTCCATGCTGTCCCCCTCCTCCCAAGGTTCCGGGAATTGAGCTGTTACAATTTAAAGCTGCCTAAGTTAGATAAGAGTGTAAAAGATAAAAACAACTCCATGGCTAAAGAATTTACAAAGTATCCCTTTCCTAAACACCTGCTGCCCATATTAGGAAACATCCTCCCCGCTGGGTCGGCCAGCCTAAAAACTCCCGTATGAGTGTCTTCTCCCAATGAATGTAAAAAGCTGTTTAAACTAACCAATGCTATCTGCTTCTGTAACCGCGCTTGCAAAGACCCCTCCTCCCTTTGTTCTATAGACATATAAGCCCTGCACAGACAAACCTCGGGGCCCACTGTTCCTGCGTGTTCAGTGAGCCCCACGCATGCTTGGATAATAAAACCCCTTGCCCTTTGCATGAGAGAACGCTTCTTGGAGTCTTCCTTCACGCGGCGGGCTTCCCGACCCTAACATTAGTGCTCATCTCCACCTCCCCATGTTTGAATTCTTTCTTTCCTTTATTTATTTCTTTTTCTTTTTTTTTTTTTTTTTTTTTCTTTTTCTTTTTTGAGGCAGGGTCTCACTATGTAGTTCAGGCTGGTCTTGTTTTTTTTTTCTTTTTCAGGGTACTATCTTGTTTAATCACATCTTTTTTTGCATCCAAGGTGATTTTTTAGCTGCAGTGATAAAAATCCCACATCTGAGTGCGTGGAGTGTCTTCCACCTGGCTGTGGGTGGCCCAGACTTCCAAGGTCTCCACCCCTAAAGAGTTCCAGGAACCTATTGTGTTCTCATAGGTCAGTGTGGCACACAGGTCCTCAGCATATTTTTTTTTCCATACAAATGGCAAAGCCATAATTCCCAGCCCCCTGGGCACTCTCACTGCCAAGGATACCATTGCCATTACTCACTTGACCCTCTATTTGTTGATAGAAGTAGGAAAATGCTACTGGCCACAGCCCCTGGCCTTCAGGGCAGCATCACCCTGCTCTGGGTAGACCAGAAACCTGCTGATTCCACAGTTGTATCTGCCAGTAGGTGTGGGTGGATTGCAGGCCTAGCACAAGTGTCCCACAGATAAGCAGCTGTTACCTAAGGCTGGTCTTGTTTCTGATGGACAATAATAACAGGAAGTCCTCTGAGTTTGGCCCCACCTGTGCTGAGTTGGGCATTGCTGTTTCCATTTGAGGACCAAACCTGGCACACCTCAGTAGCATTGGAAGGGTCAACAAATTGGTACAGAGCGCTGGAAAAATTGACCAGAATAGTTTATTTCTACTCTAAAACTCAAAACCGCACTCTTTAATGTTGTACTGGTGTGCTGGTAGCTAAAGGAAGAAAACACTGAAAACGCTGCAGCCTCCAGAGAAGAAAGAAGCCCGCGGGAATGTCCACACTGCACATGAATTTCTGTTCTTAAAGCGCTGCTGCAGGTGTGTGGGAGTTAATGAACAAGGCTCTCTTTGTGTAAGATCCCTTGCTGGCAGGTTTGTTGTACAGAAGGCGAGATCTCCCCCCAGCCACACCTCTTTTGGCCTTTGTTCTTTGGACCCTCTCCATTAGGTTTCTGTTTGCATCAATATTGTCAGGAATAGCATTTACATCGCTCTTTTAATTTTTTTTTTTTTTTTCCTGAGACAGGGTTTCGCTATGTAGTTTAGTCTGGCCTTGAACTCACCATGTAGCCCAGGCTGGCCTGGAACTTGAAGCGATACTCCTGCCTGAGCCTCCCTCCTGCCTAAGCCTCCCAAGTGCTGGGGTTCCGGGCATGCGCCCCCTCCCCCCCGCTTTCTTTAGAGTTTAAAAAGCACTTCCTATCACAGTACTACCTATCTCCTTGATGGTCCTTGCCTTGTTTTTCACAGTAACGCTTTAACGGGTATTATACAGATTAAAAAACTGTGGTTTAAGAGTGAAGTAACCATCAAAGTAAAACTCCTGGCAGGCCAATTTTCCGGTTTCTGTAGGTGTTGACTGGGGCTGGGGTCCTAGGATAACTGCGTGTAATGACTCACTCCAAAGACGCTTTTAAAGCACTACCCTGGGCTGGGGTGTGACTCAGTGGTAGAAGTCTAGCCTACCACGCGTGAGGCTCTGGGATCCCAGGGCCAGAAAAAAAAAAGTGCTATACAAATACCAGGAAGAAGGAAGTCGCTCCCCGTCCCCAGTCCCTGGGAGATGTAGTGTGTAGCTCCACCCTTCCGACAGGCGAGGGCTTGACCAGTACCGCAGAGGAGCCTAGGGACCAACTCCCAAAGCCTCCTAGTCGCCGCCTCCGGACGCGCTGCCCTGGGTTCGAGTTCGCTTAGCCCTGCTCCCTGGGCGCCACGCCACCCAGCCCGAGCCCTGTTCCTCACGCGGTGGCCCGCCCTTCCCGCTGGCTCCCTCCCTCTTCCCCGCCCCGCCCTCCCCGCGGCTCCGCCCCTCCAGTCCCTCTCCGCAGGCCCCCTCGCCAGCGGCCCTATCCCTTTCCACCACCCTATCCTCCACAGGGGGCGTGGCACCGCCTCCGCAGTGCCCGCCCTCCCCGCGGCCCCTCCCCGCGGCCCCGCCCCGCGGCCTCTGTCCCCTGCGGCCCCGGCCCCCCATCGGCTCTTAAATGCGCGCGCCGCGCTCACCCCTCACGTGGCTCGGGTCCCGTTGGGCCGCACTTTCTTCGCTTGTGCGCGCTCCCTGGCCTGCTCCGGCCGCCGCCATGAGCACCGGCACCTTCGCCGTGTCTCAGCCCCTCAATTACCGCGGCGGGGCCCGCGTGGAGCCCGCGGACGCCTCCGTCACGGAGCAGGCGTTCGAGCCTGCCACGGGTACGCGGCGGAGGCCGGGCGGGCGGGCATCCCTCCCCGCGTCCGTTGCTCGCTGCCCCGAGCCCTCCTCGGTGCGCCTAGGCCTGGCGCGCGGGGACAGCGCAGCCCGCAGCGGGAGGTCGCGAGGGGCGGCGGAAGAGGAGTGGTGGGGCCGGGTGGGACCGCCGCTGAGCAGCGGCCCGGACGCAGGCCCCGCCCTGGCGCGGGTCCCAGCGCGGTGGGAGGTTGAGGCAAGGGGATCACCAGTTCAGTGGCAGCCTGGGAAACGGAGTGACTTTGCGAGACCCTGTCTCAAAATAAAAAGTAGAAAGGGCCGGGGGTGTAACTCAATGCGAAGGCCCGGGATTCAAGCCCCAGTACCGGGGGAAAAAAGTTTTGAATTCTGGGCACGCTGTGAGGTATTCAGCTATGTGCGTGGGAGAGAGCTGCAGCAGGACGCGGAAGTGGTGCGGAGGGGGTGGACGAGCGCTTGCTTGCAGTCTCTAAGGAGCGTGAATGCGGGTTTGGTGTCTCTCTAGTGCTAAAACACAGTATTTCTGCACAGGAATCAGAATTGGGAAATGAAAAAACCCTCCTTGATCTAGCACCCCCCCCATTTGCTGAGGTATAATCCACAAGGAGTTGTATATATTGAAAGTATGCAATGTGATGTTTTACATATGTGTGCCTTTCGAAATGATTATCACAGCCAGACTCATTAACAGGTCTCTTACCTCTAGACAGTACCCTTTTTCTTGGTAGTGAAAACTTAAAAGATACATTCTTCTACCGGCGTGGTGGCATATCCCTATAATCCCAGCTCAGGAGGCTGAGACAGGAGGATCACAGCGAGTTCCAGGAGACCCTGAACTACATAACAAGACCCTTTCTCAAAACAAAAAAAAAATCTGTTCTTTTCGCAAATCTTAAGTATACAATGCAGTATTATTAACCGTTGTCCCTGTGCTGAACACTAGATCTCCTATTTATCTCTGCCTAAATGGAACTTTTAAACTCCAGTTCCTCAGGTGTGTCCAGCTAAGGACCAAGAGGGTTTTTGTTTTGCTACTTTGTGTGGAATGTTTTGGGCAGAAAGTGTAAATGTTTTGTGTAGACAAGAAAGGCAGGCGTAGGCAGATCAATACAGCTGGATTGCAAGGGGCAGGACGGGAGAGTTTAGGGTTAACCATGCACACTGAGTCACAGAACAGTGATTTGTCAGAACTGAAGTGGCCATAGAGATGGGGAAAGCTTTAATTCACATGGAGGAGAACAGCTTCTCTATCCCAAAAGAAATGGAAAGTGATACAAAAGAAATGGAAAATGTTCGTTATTTTAATTACCTACAATGTCTGTGATCTTCAGTCACTGCCTTTATCAACTATTCAAGTTTGTAACAGAAATCACAGTTTGTACAGGACATGTGGTACATTCTAGGAGGCTGAGGCAGGGGGATCCAAAGTTGGAGCCCAGCCTGGGTGACTTATTGAGACCCTGTTTCAAGATGAAAAGGTGGGGAGGGGTGGCTAGGGATGTAGCTCAGTGCAAAGGTCCTAGGTTCACCAAATACATACATATCTATCTATCATCTATCTATCTATCTATCTATCTATCTATCTATCTATCTATCTATCTATCTATCTAATGTATGTATATGAAATCTTTCTGGAAAAAAACAAGTCTCAGGAATTCTTATGAAGAGGAACTGTTGAATTGGCATTGTTGGTAGAGTTGATCTCACTTATAATGATTGGGATATAGGTCTAGAAAAACAGATCTTTTCATATTTTGCCCAAGAATAGAGATAAGAAAAAAGTTGGAGTAAAAAAGACTGGAACTTTTTTATTTGAGAAAAAGAATTTCTTGCTTTTCAGGATATCTTTTTGAGGTATTACTGTTTACTAAGCATATTCATTAAGTATCAATAGTATGATACAACTTACTTACAACACAGATAAGGGATTTTAAAAACAGAATTCATAACCGGTATCCTGGTTAGTTTTAATTTTGATTTTTGCAAGACCCCTGAGATTCTGGGGCAGTATTAAGGAGTATTGCAGAATGATCTACAGGAAGTGGATGTTAGTAAGCTCAACTATAAAATAGGAAAGGAGAGGGTCCTGAACCCACATCTGCTGCATTTAGACAGGGCACATGGCCTCTGTAATCCTGTGATTGGTTAAGTTCTTTTTTCTGGAGTGAGGTCTGCGACTTTTATCAGACACTGAAGAGGTCAGTGACTGAACAGTAGTTAAGAACCGCAGGTATAGAAGTGGTCACTGAATCAAACTATACTTAGAGGATCCCTAAGAAAACATTGACACATGGTTTTATTTAAATATGTTACAATAATTTGACATAAAACCGACTTTTCTACTCTTTATAGGCCGAGTGATAGCTACTTTTGCTTGTTCGGGAGAAAAGGAAGTCACTTTGGCTGTTCAGAATGCAAAGGCTGCCTTTAAAATATGGAGTAAAAAATCTGGCATGGAGCGTTGCCGGATCCTTCTGGAAGCTGCCAGGATAATAAGGGTGCGTATTTATATATTCCCTTCTAGAAGACTCCTTTGACTTCCCCTGCAGGTTCTGTGTAGTTGACTTTGATGCAACAATAGGTTATAATGTTTTCATGAAACAGAAAAACATTTTCCCCTGCTCACCTTGGCATGTAAAACATGCTTTCTTTTAGTAATCCCCATCCAGATCGTGGCTCTTGAACAGCTCCCTGGGCAGGTTTTCTTTTCTGCATTTGTACCAAATTACAGTGCCCTCTTGGTAGCTTGTCTGCTTTTCTTTTTAATGTATGTTTGTCTACTTGTTTCTTTCTTTGTCCATTTTTCTTCTGATGAAATTTAAATCTTCCTTTCTTTTTCAGATTTGTTTTATACCTTAATTGCCTGGAAAAATTTTGTTTGGTCATGGATATTCCCTTATTTGAAAAAAAACTATAATTTTTTTCAGTTAGATTTTATTGGTACATTAGATATACATAATGAACACATTCATCATAGAGAAATATAGTTTTAAAAGATAGAATAGGAAGTAGGGAAATAGACTCTTCTCACAGGGGATGGGGATCAAGAGATGGAGAGGAAAGGAGGGAGGGGATAAAGGATGAAAAAGGAATGAAGATGTGTTATCTACGTGTACCACCTTCACACAAGGAATGTAAACATCGTGTACTACAAACGTGCAAAAAAAAAGGGGATCAAGGGATGAGTGGAGGAGGGAGGGAGGGAAGGGAAAAGGGATGAAAAAAGGAATTAAGATGTGTTATGTCTACGTACCAATCACCCACATGGAATGTAAACATTATGTACTACATTCATATAATAAACTAAGATAAAAAATTTAAAAATATGAAGGAATAAAACCCAAAAGTAGATGCTCATTACAGAAAACATTAATATTCAGAAGAATATATATCAAAATATGAATCATGGATATCTCTGAGTGGTAGGATTGTGGTTTTTTTGGTCATGAGTATGTTAAATCAGAAACTATGAAGGTTGTGAGTGTTACCTTACTTGCAAGAGTGTGTGTACATACACACACACACACCCCTGTACATAGATTCTGACAGGAATGAAGCTTTTGGGATCAGAAAAAAAAGATGGGGCCGGTGAGATGGCTCAGCGGCTTAAGCGCCTGCCCGGCAAGCGCGAGGGCCCGAGTTCGACTCCCGGATCCCACATACGAAAAAGGGGCCGGTGATATCGCTCAGCGGCACGGGCGCCTGCTGGCGCGCGAGGTCCTGAGGTCGACCCCCCGGTACCCACAAAAAAAAAAAAAAAAAAAAAAAAGAAAAAAAGATGGTTTATTACAGCAAACTATAACTGGAGTGGGCTGGACTATAGGAGAAGACCCTAAAATCATGACACTTAGCGTGTATAGGGGCTGCTGTCACATCTGCCCATCCTGTCCTCTGGAGAGAGAGAGAGCAGTTACTCATTAAGCATATCTCAAGTTGAGAGGGGAAGGTCACTAAGATTAGTAATGGAGTGTAAGCAGGTGTGCCCAGGAACAGGAAGTAAAAAACTTTACTCTTCTGCATTACTCTGATGGTCTCTTATCTTTAGGGTAACACCATATCTGCCTTCCAGGACTTTGGACGTTCATCTGCCTGCCAGTGTCCTTTGCCCAGAAAGCCTAAACCATGTAAAAATGTCGCAACATTTATGGAGAATTTTTTCCTGACAAGTATTTTCCCCTATTATTAAAAATTAGTTTTAATTTGATAGACCAAAGGTGGTTATTGTAAGCTAATAGTTATTTTACTTTATCTTTTATTTTCTCCTAATGCACGTTGGGCTGTTATGTCCTCTTAGGAAGTGGTTCCTTCACTATGAAATGATTTTTTTTTTTTTTTTTTTTTTTTTTTGGGTACCGGGGGGTCGACCTCAGGACCTCGCGCGCCAACAGGCACCCGTGCCACTGAGCGATATCACCTGCCCCTTTTTCATATGTGGGATCCGGGAGTCGAACTCGGGCCCTTGCGCTTGCAAGGCAGGCGCTTACGCCGCTGAGCCATCTCACCGGCCCTATGAAATGATTTTTATTGGTCCTAAATAATATCTAAGAATGTCTTCACTCTGTCTGATATATGTTTTTTTTTTTTTTTTTTTTTTTTTTTTTTGTGGGTACCGGGGGTCAACCTCAGGACCTCACACGCCAGTAGGCGCCTGTGCCACTGAGCGATATCACCGGCCCTTTTTTCGTATGTGGGTTCCGGGAGTCGAACTCGGGCCCTTGCGCTTGCCAGGCAGGCGCTTACGCCGCTGAGCCATCTCACCGGCCCTCTGTCTGATATTATTTTCCTTTTCACATAGAACTTCCCTAAGCACCATTCTTTCTTACTTCATATGCTCAAACCTGGATACCTATGAATGCACACACACTTAACACTCGTTTTTCAAAATGTACTATTTCAGACTGATCACAAATGTGGCCTGAAATGTTTATCACCTAATTAACTTGAAAGGAAGAACAGAGCTGCTGTTTAGCAGCAAGCTTTTATTTCTCTTCCGTATGTAACACTGCCATTCCTTTTATTTTCATTTACAGTGCAAGCTATTTCTACTTTAAAAAAACAAGCCATGAATTGTATTTGACAATGTCAAGACATAGTCGTCTTTTTTTTTTTTGACCCAAAGGAGCGGAAGGATGAAATTGCCACCATGGAGACCATCAACAATGGCAAGTCCATCTTCGAGGCCTGCTGGGACATTGACACTTCCTGGCAGTGCCTGGAGTACTTCGCAGGCTTGGCCGGGTCCATGGCTGGTAAGCTTTTGCCTAGCCTTCTGACCAGCTGGCAAAGGGCAGAAGTACAGAGTCTGGTGGCAAAGGGCAAAGACTCGGAATTAAGACAGGCCTCGCTACAAGTCCTGCGTTCATCACCTTCTACTGGGGCAGCCCAGGAATTATTTGATCTTTCCTTATCTAAGCTGGAGATTACAATCTCTGACTTCCTGGATTGGTGTAAAGTTGCTGAAACACCACTTCTCACAAGAGTCAGCAGGTGGTATTTGTCAGCTTCACCAATTTAGCAAAAAGCTCTATAAAAAATTGTAAAGTTTACACCAAATTACATTAGAGTGTTTGTAGGGCCCAGCGGGGTTATGGGAGCCAGAAGTTGGCGACTGCCCCTGCTGCAGAGGCCTGCCTTATTTCCATTAAAAAAAAAAACAAAAAAAAAAACTGTTATCCAGTGGAGGCTCAAGAAAGTTTTAGAGAGTTAAGAGGACCAGCCTGTGTTTGAAGGAGAGGTAGGGTTCTGTGTGTGGGGAAACTGAAGGAGGAAAAGGCTGGGGTCCTGGGAACCGGATCTTGGGAGCAGTGGGGTGCCGATCTGCCTGGAGTGTGGGTCAGGTGGGGTGCCTGTATCAGGGTCGGTCAAACTGGGGGAGCGCAGGACATGCATTCCCTTCATCCTCTGTTTATCCTGTAGGTGAGCACATCCAGCTGCCTGGTGGATCCTTTGGCTACACCCGCAGGGAGCCCCTTGGGGTGTGTGTGGGGATTGGAGCCTGGAACTACCCTTTCCAGATTGCCACCTGGAAGTCAGCCCCGGCTCTGGCCTGTGGTAAGAAGGAAGCACACCTGCAGCCCCTCCCCCGCCCCTGGTCCTTGTTCTCTGCCCCTCACCTTTCTGTCACCCTACACCTCAAGGCAGAGAGGTCTAGGACATTCAGACCTTGGAGGACAGGGGTCCATTCCTGCCTTGCCTTGTTCTCCTGACCTCATGTTCTCCATGGCCACCTACTACCTGCTGTCCTGCAGAGTCTGCCTGAGAGACCTGCCTGCTTCAGCCACCTCCCCAGCCCCCACACTCTTATTAAAACACATATATTTCTAGGTATTACCATGTTTTATTTATCCAATTTATTTATGTATTTACTTATTTTACAATGCCAGGAATTCTGATTTCTTTGGGTTTTGTTTTGCAGTACTGGGGATTGAACCCAAGGCCTTTGTACTGAACTATATCCCCAGCCTTCTTTTAATTCTTTGAGACAGGGTCTGGCCAAGTCACTAAATTGCCCAGGTTGGGCTCAGATTTGTGATCTTCCTGCCTCACACTCCCAGAATGCTGGCATTACAGGCGTCCACCACTACCTCTGGCTCTAATTTTTTTTTTTCTTTTTGTGGGTACCGGGGGTTGAACTCAGGACCTTGCGCGCCAGTAGGCGCCCGTGCCGCTGAGCGATGTCACCGGCCCTTTTTTGGTATGTGGGTACCGGGAGTCAAACTCTGGACCTTGCGCTTGCCAGGCAGGTGCTTATGCCGCTGAGCTATCTCACCAGCCCCTGGCTCTAAATTTTGAAGAAGAAAGAAAAAAATAAAGAAAGGAAGAAAGGAAGAAAAGGAAGGAAGGAGGGAAGGGAGGAAGCAAGAGTTTTTCCTGCTAAATTGAATTTATTTGTGCTTTCTGGGCAATAATTTCTAGCATTTAGGAGTGTGACTTGATTTAGGAAGCAGACGATAAACTCCCTTCTTCATTGTTTTTTTTTTTTTTTTTTTTTTTTTTTTGTGGGTACGGGGGGACGACCTCAGGACCTCGCGCGCCAACAGGCACCCGTGCCGCTGAGCGATATCACCGGCCCCTTTTTCGTATGTGGGTTCCGGGAGTCGAACTCGGGCCTTCGCGCTTGCAAGGCAGGCGCTTACGCCGCTGAGCCATCTCACCGGCCCCTCTTCATTGGGTTTTTTTTTTTTTTTTTTTTTTTTTTTTTTTGGTGGGTACCGGGGGGTTGACCTCAGGACCTCGGGTGCCTGCGCGCCCGTGCCGCTGAGCGGTATCACCGGCCCCTTTTTCGTATGTGGGTTCCGGGAGTCGAACTCGGGCCCTCGCGCTTGCCGCGCAGGCGCTTAAGCCGCTGAGCCATCTCACCGGCCCTCTTCATTGGTTTTTAAGAGAAGTGATAAGGCTCCCATGAGAGTAGCTTTTGCTGACAGACTACGAAAATGGTTTTCTCATACTGTTTAAAGAATCCATAGGGGAAGAAGCTCATTTTATCTTAGAAAAACTCCCAGTGTTAGAAAAGCATGGCTGTTAGGATATTGTGTGGAAGCCTCCCTGGGTCACTAGAGCAGGTTCCTGTCTTCCTACCTTGCTGTGGAGAGGCCCATGAGAGGAGGAAGATTGCCGGGATCGAGTCCCTGGCTTTGTGCACTCTCCCCAGGTGACCGTTTCTGGTCTTCAGTTTCAATTTTTACAAAATGAGACGTAAGTCAGGCGTGGTGGTGCATGCCTGTTATCTCAGCACTCAGGAGGCTGAGGCAGGAGGATTGCCATGAGTTCGAGGCCAGCCTGGGCTACATAGTGAGTTCAAGGCCAACCTGAACTACACAGTAAGACCTTGTCTCAGAAAACAAAGCAAACATATATGTGAATGAGTGGAACTGACCATACCTACTTCATTCTGCTGTTGAAAATGTTAGATCTTAACCACTTAGCAGTTTACTCTGGCATCACTCAGGTAGCACGTTTATTTACATACTGACTATCCCGAGGGTCACTTGGGCAGGTGTCATTTCAACCAGTCGATTCCCGTATTGGGTAAATTTGATAAAATTGTCGTTTTTGTATTTCCTGTTATATTACAAAAATTAACAAAAAAAAAAAATATGCAAAGTTTAGGTCATCCTGTATTTAAATACTTGGGCTGGTAGGTGGTTAAATGCGAAAAGGCCTTGATGTGCAGGTGCGCAGTATTACTGTTGGAGACAGGGCAACTATATGGTCTGTTCAATGAGAGAAACCAAGGTAAGAAGGATGAGGTGTGTCTATTATTAATAATGGTTTTAGTCTAGGATTTGGTAGGGGGCAGGAAACAGAATTGTCCTCGTCCTGCCCTTAGAAGATCACCAGTCTGAAGTCTCATTGCGTGGTGTCTCGGCTTTGTGCAGGTAATGCCATGGTCTTCAAGCCCTCCCCCTTCACGCCCGTTTCTGCTGTGCTCTTGGCTGAAGTCTACACCCAGGCGGGGGTGCCTCCCGGGCTCTTCAATGTGGTGCAAGGCGGGGCGGCCACTGGCCAGTTTCTGTGTCAGCATCCTGACGTGGCCAAAGTCTCCTTCACCGGAAGTGTGCCCACCGGCATGAAGGTGAAGACGAAGCCAGTACTGGTTAACACAGTTGCCAGTTGACTTGGCAAAGCCAGTCCTACCCCGCACACATTTGGAGGTTCCGCTTTGGAGCTGACCTGCCTTGTATAAGGAGCGGGGTAGGAGGCTTTATGGGGCTGGGGCCTACAGTGTCCTGGAAAGTGGTGGGGAAGGGAGCATGGGTGGGGTGTCTGTGCTAGGTCAAGAGGGGTGGCGGCCATGCCCTCCTGCCAGAGGAGGTGACATGTCCGAGGGCACAGGCCTGAGCTGCTACTTTTGTTGTTTGGCAACTTAACTCCATGGATAGGAGGAAGAAGATTTTTCTTAGGTTGTTTCCAATTCGTGATTGTGACCTGAATATGTATTCTGAGCTCTGGCAGCCCTAAACACAGCAAGAGCCACAGAGGAAAATTCCTGGCAATCACGACAATATGTTTGAAATGAGTGGTGGTGAATCTGTGTCCCATGTGCCAACAGTGGGCTGTTTGTATCACTGAAAGCTCTGAAAGGTTTGCCGTCACTATTTAAAATGAATTCTTTCTTCAGACCTCGAAGTATTGTACACTTCTGTAGGTTCTCTTCAGTTTTCTGGAAAATAATAGTTTAAATAGATGAAGGGCAAAGTATATTGATGAGAATAAAGTGGTAGGTCATGTATAGCTGTTGATGATTTCGTAGAGTCAGGGTTAGTAGACATAGCATGTAATCTAAGCAGTGTCAGACTTCCTCTAAATGCTTCATTTTTATTCTGTCAGATCATGGAGTTGTCAGCAAAAGGAGTCAAACCTGTTACCTTGGAACTTGGGGGCAAATCTCCACTCATTATCTTCTCAGACTGTAACATGGAGAATGCTGTGAAGGGGGCACTGATGGCCAACTTCCTCACACAAGGCCAGGTACGGGCTTGTCCCTGGGAGAGGTTGGGAAGGAATCGCCACCCCCTCATCTAGCAGCATGCTCCACAGTGTTGTTTTGAAATACTGTCAGACTTAATAAAGGAGTTCCAAAATAGTACAAAGGATTCCCACGTACCCTTGGATTCTTCTAATATTAAAATATTATCACTTTTACTGTATCCTTCTCTTTATCTGTCTGTACATGCACATATATGTATTAAGTATTTCTGAACCACTTAAAATTTTCCTGAAAACAAGTGCATGCTTTTACATAGTACAGAACACTTACAGAAATCAATAAGCTAACATCAGTAGGGCTCTGTTTTGTTGTTTTGTTTTTTGGAGACAGGTTCTGGCATTGTAGTTCAGGCTGTCCCTGAACTCTCTCTGTAGCCCAGGCTGGCCTCGAACTCCTGGTGATTTTCTTGCTTCAGCCTCGCTAGTGCTGAGATTACAGGCACGCGCCACCATGCCCAGCTATAGGGCTCTGTTACCCAATCTGTAACCTTTGTTAAAATTTCACCATTTGTGGGGCCGGTGAGATGGCTCAGCGGCTTAAGCACCTGCCCGGCAAGCGCGAGGGCCCGAGTTCGACTCCCGGAACCCACATACGAAAAAAGGGCTGGTGATATCGCTCAGCGGCGCTGGCGCCGCGAGGTCCTGAGGTCGACCCCCCGGTACCCACAAAAAAAAAAAAAAAAAAATTTCACCATTTGTTTGACTAATGTCTCTTTAGTAAAAGAAAACAAAAAAAAAATTTTTTTTCTGGTACAAGGTCCAAACAAAGATAATGCATTGCAGTTAGTTGTCTTGCCTGCCTTTTTTTTCCATTCAGTTATTTTTAAAAATTGTACATATTTATAGGGTACAGTGTAATAATTTGATACACATAACATGTAGTGATCAAATTAGGTAATTGGCATTAGTGCTTTTGTCTTTAATTTCCTTTAATTAGGGAGAGTTCTTTAGTTATTATCTTTTTTTTTTTTTTTTTTTTTGGGTACCGGGGGGTCGACCTCAGGACCTCGTGCACCAGCAGGCGCCCGTGCCACTGAGCGATATCACCGGCCCCTTTTTTGTATGTGGGTTCCGGGAGTCGAACTCGGGCCCTCGCGCTTGCCGGGCAGGCGCTTAAACCGCTGAGCCATCTCACCGGCCCCTAGTTATTATCTTTTATGACCTTGGCATTTTGGAAGTATACAGGCCATTTACTTTATAGAATGTTTCTCATTATAGGTCTGTTTGATGTTTCTTGTTAATCACATTTGTACTATGCATTTTTGGCAAAAAATAGTCCAAATGTGCTATTGTATCCTTCGAGGATGTTGACACTGATCAATTGCTTAAGGGAGGTCTTCACTGTAGTAACCAAGTTATTTTTTTTGTGTGTGGTTAACTATGGTCTGAGAGATTTTATTTATTTATTTATTTTTTGTTATTTTGAGACAGGGTCTTGCCATGTAGTTCAGACTAGCCTTGAACTCACTGTGTAGCCCAGGCTGGCCTCGAACTTGCAGCGATCCTCCTGCCTCAGCCTTCCAAGTGCTGGGATTACAGACGTGTGCCACCATGCCTGGCCATGAGAGATACTTCGAGACTTTTCTGTTCCTCATCAAACTTCCTCCCTAGTAGTTTTATCATCCACTGATGATTCTTGCTGAAAGCTTTTATTATGGTTGTTGCTGAACAATGATTTTCATGTTCCATTGTTCCTTGTGTATCTATCTGTCCACCTTCTGGTGTCAGAAGGAACATTCCCTTCTCTGTTTTCCTTTACTTATTTATATATTTTTATTTCATTCTGTCAGTTATAATCCATTAGTATTATTGTTTATTTGGATGCTCAAATAATTGCATAGTTGGTGAGTGGGGGCCCCTGTCTGTGCCCTGTTGATACGTTCTCTTTCTTTTTTTTTTTTTTTTTTGTGGGTACGGGGGGTCGACCTCAGGACCTCGCGCGTCAGCAGGCGCCCGTGCCGCTGAGCGATATCACCGGCCCTTTTTTCATATGTGGGTTCCGGGAGTCGAACTCGGGCCCTTGCGCTTGCCAGGCAGGCACTTACGCTGCTGAGCCATCTCACCGGCCCCGTCGTTCTCTTTCTTTAAGCATTTTAATTTTGGGAACAGTAAGGTGTTCTAGACTCATCTTATTCTTACCCTGGCCGGACCCTGTAATCAGCCTTTTCTCTGGGAGTGCGTTTAGAAACCGTGATCTGAGTGGTAGGTGTGTTCCCTGCTGCTGGGGTATCGGTGCCTCTAGGCGTTCCGCAGAGAGTGCTAGGACTACATGTTTGTATGTATGTGTACATACACCCATGTCTGTATTTGCATGTTATCAATAACCACAAGTTCCAACAGAAACTTCCAATTTTAGTCTAGTACCCTAAGGGTTAAGTTGGCCTTCTGCCTTTCCACATTTGTAATTTCCTTTTCTGACAGTAAGAAATTTGGCCCCGTTACCCACAATATGTTTATTTAATTCCTTAGTCCTTAAGCTGGGTATGGTGATTCCTGCCTGTAATCCTAGCACTCAGGAGGCTGAGGCAGGAGGATCGCCATGAGTTCAAGGCCAGGCTGGGCTACATAATTCAAGGCCAGCCTTCACTACATAGTGAGACCCTGTCTCAAAAACAAAAACAAACCAAGCAACAAGAACAACAACAAAATTCCTTAGTCTTGAATACATTATAGTAGCTTCAGATTTGTGAATCTATACCACTGTGAAAAATAAACCATTTAGTTGGAGGTAATTTACAGTTCTTTTTGTCTTTAGCTTGAGAGGACAGTCAAAATACTGTGTTCAACTATTACCTGGCTTTCAGGATGGTTATGATACTCATCTAAAATAACAGACTCAATTGTTTTTGCTTGTATTTCATTTGGAGTTTATTTTGCCTATCCTTGCAGACTGTAAAAATGTATTTTAAGCTGGGTATGGTGGTACATGCCTATAATCCCAGCATTCTGGGAGGCTAGGGAGGAAGATCACAAGTTAGAGCCCAACCTGGGCAACTTAATGAGATCCTATCTTGAAATAAAAAATAAAAATGTGAGGGGTGGGGGTGGGGATGGGTCTGTGGTACATCCTGGGCACACCAGTAGTGCAAAACAAAAAACCTATTTTGATTAGACAAAATAATAATAATGTGGTTCTAAATATTAGATTTTTAAAAAATCTACACTTAAAACTGCGTTTCTAATGTATTTCCATAACCTTCCTGACCATCCCCATTGGTAACCACTCTTAATTTGTTTCTGGTTTTTCTTTTCTGTGCTTCTTTTTGCACAAATGATCAGGTACTTCTGTATTTCTTGTTTGCTTTTGTTTCTTCCACGTGAGGTAACATATTAGAGGTGCTCTTGCCCTTTGCTCTTTTCACTTAATATATCCTAGAAACCACTCTGTGTCATTTTGTAGAGTTTCTCACTCTTTTTCATCACTGCACGCTCCAGCTGCTTTTCCTCATGAGGCATTTAGGTTGTTTGCAGTGTTTTGCAGTGCTGCAGTGAGGAATGACGTTACACACATGTATTTTCATATTGTTGGAGATGTATTTCCAGAGAGTCTCCCAGAAGTGATAAATGTATGTAGAATTTTTGTGACAGCTTTCAAAAATGAACATTATGTGTACTTTCATTGTACAACCCAGTATTATTAACTCTGGTCATCATGCTATAGATTAAATGTCTAGAATTATTCATCCTACCTAAGTACATCTTGTACTCTTTGACCAACATCTCCCCAGTTCTCTCCTACTTCCCGTCTGATAACCAGCATTATATTCTTTCCTTCTGTGTATTTGATTTTTTAGATTCCACATATAAGTCAGATTGTCTGTGACTGGCTTATTTCACTTCACATAATATTCTGCAGGTTGATCTACAAATGTTTCTTCATTCATTCATTGAGGAACACACAGATAGTGGGGTCCATATGTTAGCTATTGTGAGTAATGCTGTAATGAACATGGGAGTGCAGATATCTCTTCAAAATACTGATTTCATTTCTTTGGGATACATACCAAGTGGTGGGATTGCTGGGAGGATGTGCTAGTTTTACTTTTAATTTTTGAGGGGCTGTTTTCCATAATGGCTGTGCTAGTTGACATTCCCATTAAGAGTGTGCAAGGGTTCCCTTTTCTACATATCCTTGAAAACATTTTTTAAAAGTCTTTTTGATAACAGCTATCCTGACAGGTGTGAGGTAATATCTCAGTGTGATTTGGATTTGCATTTCCCTAATGATCAGTGATGTTGAGCATCTTTTCATACATGTTGGTCATTGTTGTGTCTTTGGAAAAATATCTATTCAGGGCCTTTATCTGTTTTTTTTTTTTTTTTGGTACTAGGAATTGAACTCAGGACCTTGTGCTTGCCAGGCAGGCGCTTGTGCCACTAGGCTATATTCCTGGCCCTTCTTTATTTGTTTTAAAATGAGGTTTATGTGGTTATTTTGGCTGTTGAGTTGAGTTTCTTACATATTTTGATTTTTTTTTGAAGCAAAATACACATAACATTTTCCATTTTAACTCATTTATGCCACAGATTGCAATTATTTGAATTTTTGCATGAAATTCATATGTGTTACCTAGAAAAATTCAAGGAACAAGAATTTTCTATTCTGTTCTTTACTTTTGGAGTACTGCGTCTTTGAGCAGTATTATGTTCACTTTTATGGGGCATCTAGTGATTATTTGCAATTTTAGACCCAATCATTCACTGAAATGCTTAGTTTTAAAAACTAGGTTTAACCAGACGCACATGTGTGAACATTGTATTGCCTCCCTAGTGTGAGAAGCTGAAAGAATAAATAAGATCCAAAATGTACAGTAGATACTGTAAAACAGGAAGAAATTGTTCAAAAGGAAAGAGCAACTGGGATGGGGCAATGGAGAAAAGAAGGAAGGGAAAAGCAGAAAAAAAATACTAGGTTTAAGACCGTAGCACCTATCTTTTCTTGTTGTTTGTTTTGTTTTGAGACGGGGTCTCACCATGTAGTCCAGGCTGGCATCAAATTTGAGATCCTCTTTCCTCAGCCTCCCAAATGCTTAGATTACAGGCATGTGTCACAATGCCTGGCTTTCTTCTATTCTTGTTCCCGAAGCTCCTCCCATTCCCCTCCCCGCTCTTGAACTGCACAGCAGATTGAGCAGCTGATAGAAAGGAATAGGGGAGGTCCTGGGTCATAAAGACCCACTGATGTCCTTAAGAAAATTTAAACGAAGTAGGAAGTAACTTTTATCTTAAAACACAGATTTATACTTGCTGGTGGTATGCCCAAAATTACATTTACAGTCCTTCCAATTCAGTACGGGTACAAGTTATTTTATTTAATATTGTGCAGTACTAGGGATTGAACCCAGTGCCTCTGCACTGTGCTACATCCCCAGCTATATTTTATTTCTTTATTTTGAGACAGGGTTTCTCTAAGTCACTAAGTTGCCCAGGCTGGGATCGAGCTTTCTATCCTCCTGCCTCAGCCTCCCAGAGTGCTGGGATTACAGGTATGTGCCATCACTCCAACCTCAGCACGGACAATTTTTAGAAATGAAAATATCCTTTAAAAAATTTGCCATGCCTCTTTAAAGTTATTAGCTTACTTTTTTTTTTCCCTTTCACTGTTCGTCCCGTATGCATATTTATGTCTTGCGTCTGTCCTTCAGGTTTGTTGTAATGGCACAAGAGTGTTTGTGCAAAGGGAAATTCTTGATAAGTTCACCGAAGAAGTGGTAAAACAGACCCAGAAGATAAAAATTGGAGATCCCCTTCTGGAAGATACAAGAATGGGCCCGCTCATCAACCGGCCGCACCTGGAGCGGGTCCTGGGCTTCATCAAGTCAGCAAAGGAGCAGGTGAGAAGTAAGCAGAGGCTGGGTGGGGTGAGGGGAGGGTTGCACTGTTGTCACTACCGTGTGGCCTTTCCCGTGTTGCTGTGCACTGGCTGGACGTGTCCCGGAGCAGCGCTCCGCTTTGTGTCTGTTGGTTTGCTCAGGATACACATACCCTTCCAGGAATGCACTGGGGTTGTATGTTTAATGCAAATGATGCATTCTTTTTCCTTTCTTTGGCAGGGTGCTAAAGTGTTATGTGGGGGAGACCTGTATGTACCTGAGGATCCCAAATTAAAAGATGGATACTACATGAGACCTTGTATATTAAGTATGTCTTCTTGTTTGCTTTTAAGCGATTTGAATTAAATACTGAATAGATAGAAGTGAATATTTAGCAAAATTGTATGTGGTATAAAGCAAGGGTTGGCAAACCATGTGTTCCCACTACTCTGGTTTAAAAAGTAGAAATGCCCCATCTACTTTGAAGCCTTCTGGGTGCCATTCCCTTAGAGGAGCCATATGTTTTACTTTACCTGGGACAATATCTGTTGTTCTGGAAGCAAGGAGAACAAAAGAAATGAAAGTGAAAAATTAAAAAAAAAAGTATAGGTTTTTGGTTTTGTTTTGTTTTGCAGAACTGGGGATTGAACCCAGGTCCTCGGTACTGAGCTACATCTTCAGCCTTTAAAAAATTTTTCTTTTGAGACAGAGTCTCACTAAGTTGTTACACTGCTCAGACCGGGCTCAAACTTGAGATCCTCCTGCTTCAGCCTTTCAGAGTGCTGGAATTACAGGAGTGAGCCACCATGTGTGACTGTAAGTGCATATCTGATAAAAATTTAAGGAATGAATTTAACTCCTCAATAAAGTAAAGAATGTTTTTCATTTGAACTAGCGAACATTAGTATAATAAAGCCAATTTGTTAGGTAATATTGTTAGTCTTTTTAAAAATTATGCAGTTTCATAATTTTTAGCGTCTTGTTTCAGGAGTCTTAGAAATCTCCTGGTTTGAACTGGGTATGGTGGCACATACCTATAAAATGTTCTTACATGTCAGCTGCTTCATTTTGTTTTCTTTTTTTTTTTTTTTTTTTGAGACAAGGTCTTGCTATGTAGCCCAGGCTGGCCTTGAACTCATGGTAATCCTCTTGCCTCAGCCTGCGAAGTGCTGGGATTACAGGCGTGCGCCACTGTGTCCAGCAGCTGCTCCTTTTTTATACCCTTATCTCTTTTGATTCTCCAGCATAGATCTCACTACTCCCAGAGCTATCCTGTGTTATCAACCTGTGTAGGATAACATATTTTCCAGGAGTATTGGGTAATGAATTGTTTTGAGTAATTAAATTCTTGGCTAATGGTCTTTTTTGTTTTCAAAGAATTAGAATATAGTAAACCATCTTTAAACACAGACTAAATACTTCCTAATACATTTTTCAAGATTATTCACATGTCTCCAAAGCACATCATGACTCACAGGTGACCAGCATGCTATGTGAACAGCATCTAACAAATCTCTTAAGAGATTTTAGAGTTGTTGTCTTTATAGCTCAGGAAGTAGCTGTTTTTTAGTCTTTGGCTAAAAAAGAACTGGGATTTGTAGAGGGTTCTCAAGCTCTTTTTCTGTGCCCACATTGTTTACGTGTATAACATAGCCTTACAAGCAACATATCTTACTCCATGCAGTGACTGCCAAGATCGAGAGAAGCTGTTCTGCAGGAACAGTGCAGATAAATACATGCATCCCTTTCTTTGAGATTCATTGGGGTTCAGTATTGGACATCTGAATATATGAGCTTTTTTGATAATGCATATTTTAAAATGTCACCTGTGAATTAAATCATTTCAGGGAATTAACCACTTAAAGGAACTTAAGTATGTTTTAATATAAAGTGAATACTCTCAATTCCCTTTCCCCTCCACTTCCTGCCCTCCTCCTTCTCCCTTCCCCCTTCCAGCCCGTTTCCCTCTCCTCCCCTCCCCTGCCCCTCCTCTCACACTAAGACAATGTGAAAAAGTATAAAAGCAGTTATTATGTAACATTTTAACGGAAGTTGGTATGATTGTATGCAGTTTTGTATCATTTTCAGTGTTTTTTTCCAAAACATGACACCTTTGGAGCTTCACAAAGGTTTACCATGAGGGTGTGTGTAGTTCATGTGATCATTTCTTATATTCTGTTTAGTTTATTGCTTCCTGTTTTTACTATGTTAAATAAGGTTGTGATGACTATCCTTGAAAGTACATCTTTGTCACTTCATTAGCTATTTCCCTATGATAGATTCGGACAGGTGGATTTAGAGTTACACAAAGTCTGTGCTTGTTTAATGCATATTGCTGCCACACAGAAAGGATGTTCAGTTTATATCCACACTGGCAATGTCATACTGAATTTTTCTAGTTATGTTTTTTATTGTTCCCTGGGAATAAAGCATTTTTAAGCTTCAGAGATTTCACTGACTTTGGATTTTATAATAAATGTTTGCAGCTAATTGCAGAGATGACATGACCTGTGTGAAAGAAGAGATCTTTGGACCGGTCATGTCCATTTTACCATTTGACTCGGAGGCCGAGGTTCTGGAACGAGCCAACGATACCACGTTTGGACTCGCAGCTGGCGTCTTTACCAGGTATGTGAGGCGGACACCCGAGGCAGCTTCGGGAGCGGGGCCGCAGTGGCTGCCTCAATGTGTGGTGGATCTGACTCCTCGCTGGAGTTTGCCCTCGCTTAGGACCATTGGCACTGTGTGTTTGCTTCAGCTGAAGTCAGAAGATGCCAGAGTAGCACTTTGTAGTTTACCCTGAATGTCCAGAGGACCCTGGTCAAGTTTAGATTGACCTCTAACCTTTGTTGGTGAAAATTCCGTTCTCTTCTGTGTTCACTGAATAAATATTTAAGGTTGTGATCTATGTAAATCATTGGGCTAGGTGTCTATTGAAAGCAATCTCCTGCATGTCAAGGTATTTGGAAACCTGTAAATGTATAAATACTGGAGTTGAGCATGGTGGTACACGCCTGTAATCCCAGCCCTTGGGAGGCTGAGGCAGGAGGATCACCACGAGTTTGAGGCCAGCCTGGGCTACATAATGAGTTCATGGCCAGCCTGAATTACATAGTGAGACCTTTTCTCAAAAACAAAAACAAAAACAACAAAACACAAACAACTGGACAGTCCTTTTCAAAAAGCTTGGGTTTTAGTGGCATTTGAGTAGTTTCTCACTGAAATGCATTGTAATTCATGTAAGCATTTTTCCTGTTGTTGGATATTTAGGATGTTGTTTCAGTTTTAACTATCCTAAGTAATGTGACTAATCTTTATATATAAATTTTAAGGCAAAAGATAATTTGGGAGCAAACTTTGTTTGAAAATGCCTGCGTACTTCTTGGTTACATACAAACGTTGCCTAGTCTTTGGCAGTTTTCTAAGGCTGCTTTGCTCTGGGAAGTACGCTGTTTGGTGACCCAGAGGTCAGTTTTTCTTTGGCTTTGTGGTCAGAGACCTGAAAGAGAAGCCCAAGTCTCCCTTGTGACCCTGTTATAATAGCTTTCTTTTGAGTGCTGAAGAAAAGATTGAGACCCAGTATAGAGAGCCCTTCCTGGTCCTCGTCACAGTCCAGGAAGTTAGATTTGTAAACCCAAAAGGAAGTTATTGGAATTCTACCGAGTTAATTCCAATCTACCACATCCAATGCAATCCACGGCGAGAATAAAGACACTAAGGCATATTTATAGTTGTGGGGAGCCAAGGGGTCCTAAGTCCAGCCAAGATGGTGGTTACTGGAACAAAGGCCACGACCCAGGGCCAAACCCGGGTTTTATTAATTCTGAAGGAGGGGAGTGGCTCGCGGATGAGTGACTGTGAGAGTGGTGGGAATTACGTGAGTCTCGGGAAGTACGAAGTACGTGAGTCTCCTGAGCTGGGCTAGGCCTGAAAATCACCTTTGCAAATGCAGAGGGAAGTATATGCAGAAGGAGTAATCTGCATAACACAATTCAAGATAGTATCTAATGTTTTGGGGTCAGTGCTTCAGCTCTGATGTATAATCTTTTATGCCCTGGGAAGTCATAGCCTCTTTCTCGAGGCTCGATCCCAGCCGACAGCGTGGAACACGGCTCTCCATCCTGCCAGGCTCAACCATGTATTGGGAGCAAAGGGCGGGGAAACACAGACCTGTCGCTTTTCTTCAAAGACTACACATCAGGACCTCGGCGGGACCTATTTGCATTGCCTAAAGCCAATTAAAGAGATAAGGAAAAGTCCTAGCCAGCTCTGTACATATCAATAGGTGGAATTAGGGCCAGGTTCAGCCAAGATGGAGATAGTTGCTCTCCTCTCAAGGACAGCCATCCAGGTGGTCCCCCACAACTCAGCTTTTTAAATTTGTGGTTGGAGAGGACAAAGTGCCCTTGCTTTGCTTTGCTACCTCAATACAAACAAAATCCAGTCACAGAAGGTAGCCTTAATATGCTATTACCTTTTCTTTTTAACAACCCTTCTGGGATAATTCACATGCCACAGGGCTGGGGATATGGCTCAATGGCACAGCACCTGCCTGGCAAGCGTGAGGTGCTGAGTTCGATTCCTGTTACCAGAAAACAAAAAACGATTAAAAAAAAAAAAAAAAAAAACACATGCCACACAATTCACTCAGTTCAGTGGTTTTTAATTTATTTACAGAATTGTGCAACTAGCACTGTAATCTAATTTTAGAATATTTTCATTGTGTTTCTTCATTCTAAGAAGAAACTGTGTACCCATTAATAGTTATTTCCAGCCAGATGTGGTGGCTATAATCCCAGCACTTAAGAGGCTGAGGCAGAAGAATTGCTGTGAGTTCCAGGCCAGTTAGGGTTGCATAGTGAGCTGGAATACCTAGTGAGACCTTGTCTCAAAACAACAGAATATTCTTTCTCCATTCCCTCTCCTCTCCAGCCTTGGGAGCCACTAATCTGTCTGTCCTTATGGGTTTGCCTATTCTGAAAAAAAATTTTGTATGAATGGAGTCATATAATGTGATTCATGACTTCCTTTTTTTGAGACAGGGTTTCAATATATAATGTAGGCTGGCCTAGAACTTGCTGTGTAGTCTCGACTAGTCTCAAATTCGTGATCCTCCTGTCTCAGCCTCCTAACTGCTAGGACCACAGGTGTGTGCCACCACACCTAGCCCATTTTTAGGTTTTTTTTTGAGACAGAATCTCTCTATGTAGTTCAGGCTGGCCTTTAACTCAATATGAAGCCCAGGCTGGCCTCAAGCTTGCAGTGATCCTCCTGCCTCAGCTTCCCGAGTGCTGGTGTTACAGGAATGTTCCACCATGCCTGGCTTATTTTTACTTTCTTGATCGTCTTATTTGCAGCACAAATTTTTAAAAATTTAGATAAAGTCCAATTATTCTTTTTTTGTGTGTGGTCTGTAACTTTTGATGTCACAGCCAAGGAGACTTTGTCTAACCCAAGGACATAAAGATTTATTCCTCTGTTTTCCTCCAAGAGTTTTTTAAGTCTTCACTTTGACATTCTGGATCTGTGATCCACATAAATAAATTTTTGTGTATGGTGTAAGAGAAAGGGATTCTTCTTTAGCCCTTCGCATGTAGGTAACTAGTTCTCAGACCATTTGTTGAAAAGATTATTTTTCCTTGCTGACTTGTTTCAGCACCCTCGTTAATGTTTATTTTGTAGAAACCTTTTGGATGATACTATAAATCTTAAAATCTGTGCCTATTTTGCCTCGGTAATGAAAAGATTTTAAAACATTTTAAAGAAACAAAAATTTGGCAAGCTTTTGGAACCCTTAAAACTGGACCCTGACTTTTCCTAGTAAAGTAGTAATAACCCAGCATGCTTTCCTTGGTAGGGACATCCAGCGGGCTCACAGAGTGGTGGCCGAGCTTCAGGCGGGAACGTGCTACATTAACAACTACAACGTCAGCCCGGTGGAGCTGCCCTTTGGTGGCTATAAGAAGTCAGGTGAGGAGCTGGCCAGTATGACAGCAAACCAGGTGTCTGGGGAGACCAGTGTTCCCAAACCTGCCAGCGTGTTAGAGTCCCGGTCCTCCGCAGATGCACTGGAGTCTGTGGGAACGGAGGCCAGGCACTTCCAGAAGGTTCTTATGTGGAGCGTGGCCGTGAACTGCTGATACACATCTCAAAAAGCTTCCTCATGAGAGAGTTGGTGATGACCATGATCATAAAGCCACTCCTGCAGGAGTTCCATATCAGGCGTTGTCCATCAGCAGGGTTTAGGTAAAGTAATATCCCGGAAAGCTTAGATTAGTTTGTTATCTCTGTTAGGCCAAAATAGTAATAGTCTCCTAATTTAGCATTTCACAATCAGTTACAGCCATCCTCGTCCTAGGTGGTGGCCATAGGAATGTTCCATCCTTCGTAGCCACACATCTCCTCAGTGTGACAGATGTATAAGTCTGGTGTGTCAGCAGGTGGAGGCAGCAGGAATGCAGCTTCTTCCTCTAAAGTCTGTTGCCTGTAGGTGTGTCCATTAGTTTCCCTTACCACTTTTCATGTAGACTCAAAATGACTTGGCCTTTTAGAAGCGTCGTTCTGAGAATCCAACCCCTGGGCACCGTGGCAAATCTTTACAGCCATCACAGTGTCTGCAAATACATAAACCCTGCTGGACACTGATGAGACAGATGGCGGGTGTTAATTTGACAGCCCCATTTGGCATTTGGTATTATCCCGGCACTGCCTGCTCGTGCTCTGCTGGTATCTCCATGGAGGGGAGCGGGGATGCTCAGAGGAGCTGCACACACAGGCACAGATGCAAGTGGGAAGCATGGTGCCCTTGTATTTGGGTCTCACCTTCAGTACAG
Source organism: Erethizon dorsatum (assembly GCA_028451465.1). NCBI lineage: Eukaryota > Metazoa > Chordata > Mammalia > Rodentia > Erethizontidae > Erethizon > Erethizon dorsatum. The sequence continues at coordinate 85,771,770 of CM051834.1, forward strand.
GGGAAATTTGCTTGGAATTTTTTTGTTTCCCTTTGCACCAGGCCTACGTAGAATGAGGAAGAGAAACAGATCTGTAGAACGGTGTCTGCCCTAGCCTGCTCTCCAGCTGTGCTCAGAGACTTGGAAAGGAGCAAGGGAGAGCTAGGTCTCACTCAGACCTTTGTGTATGATCTCTTTTTGAATGGTGCCCACAGAAGTGTGCACTTTTGGGAAACTGGCCTTGCCTTTCTCAGTCTGGGGCAGTGCAGAAGATAGGACTAGCATGGGATGCTGTCCTGTTACCACAGTAACCGTATGCACTCAGATGGGACAGCGTCATCAGAGGAACCTCAGAGCCCTTCCCCAGTGTAGTGAGCAGGGTGTAATAGCAGGTCACTTGCAGGTTTAGTGTGAAAGGTTAGGGAACCTATTACATGGAGTTAAGTCTTAAATTGGCACCCCCTTTCAAGGCTGGAAGGTTGATAGTTACAGAGACTGATTTAACACTTAACACATTATCCTAACAACAAAAAAAAGAAAAAAAAAATCCAAACATGAAAAAAAAGTCTTTACCCAGAATAGTGGACACCTGAAATCCAGAGTCACATTGCTAAGAAATGAGACTTGTATATTTTCCTGTCCTGGTCCCCAGAGACCAGTGGGTCCTACTTCCCATCCCGAGCTCCACAGCTAATGCGTGGGTGGAGGGCTTTATCCTAAAGTGTTGAGGTTCTGTGTCCCTCTCCTCCCACCCTGAGAAGTGGTGCCCATCTTTAAGAGCATTGTGACTTTTCAGACAGTTGTAGCAATGGCTCACCCTGGCTCCTTCCATTCCTTTCAGGATTCGGCAAAGAGAACGGCCGCGTGACCATTGAATATTACTCACAGTTGAAGACCGTTTGCGTGGAGATGGGTGACGTGGAGTCTGCTTTTTGAAGCCAGGCTGTGGGATAAGGACGGTTGGCTGTCTTGACCAAGAAAGGATAACTGAGGATCACTTTCAATCCAGATTTTGGTCATCAGATTTAAAAAGTGGTTTGATGGCATTCTTCATCTTCCAATCACCTTCCTACCTGAAAATGCGTATAAGTGCCTTTTAGGCAGTAATTAAGGCAGTTGTGATTTTCCTGACAGCAAATTTCTGTGTAAGCTTTAAAGTTAGCAACACACTTCCAGAGAACAGGTAGAGTTTAATAGGTAGAGCATAACCAGGGTTACACTTCTTCCACACAGCTTACCAACTGATAGTGTTAATTCTCTAGCTCTAAGGAACTTTTTCTTTTGTAGTTTCCTAGTAGAATCAAAAGAGATGATTTCTACTCAATGACATTTTTTTTAAAATTCTCTTATTATTCCTTTGAGAAAGCTGATGACTGGGATAGAGAAGGGATTAGATAATTGATAGGGTCAAATTCTGCATGGATCTGAACTTGCTATAGTAAGCACTTTGATCCCATTCTGCTGCAATGGAGGAAACATGTCTCCAGTCCTGGAACTATAGCTTGCTGTCTTACAGTGCCCGTTAAATGTACAAATTGGAAATAAAAATAGAAAAATAAACGCACTAATTATTTGTATGCTAATGTAGTATAGTGAAAATAAAATCACATTATTAATCCTTTTGCATGTTTTGGAACTCATCACATTTTGAAACTAGTGTAGGACAGAGGCTAAAAGCACAGAGTAGAGGGATCTGACTTCTTTGCCATGAGCATGAAGGGCGGGTGGAGTTGCATCTATACCCTTTGTTCTTCCCCATGCAACGGGCAGTGCCATCCTGAAAAGCTGTCAGATCCTTGTGACTTTCAGGCTGTGTAGTGGTGCTTCCTTCCCCTGCCTTCTTCCTCCTTTAGGGGAATAGTTAATAAATAATTGTGTTATATCTTATATAGATTGCACCCCAAAGCCTCATAGGGTCAGAGATGGGGCTTTTTGGAGGTGGCTGGATCTACAGAGTGTGAATGTGGATTAAGGTTGTGATAACTAAATTAGTCCACTGATATGTTTAGCATCATTCTGGGTGTGGATAATGGGAAGGCCCACCCTGGGCTTGGGTAGCACCAAACAAAAGGCTTTTAGCCTGGATGGAATAAAAGGGAAAAGGAGGTTTACTGTTGCTGCTTCACTGCTTGCTGCTGCTGCTTCCTGTGTGCCCTGCCATGGACTGTTTCTCCTCTGCTATTCTCCTCTGCCATGCTGCCTTGCCTTAGAGCCAGCCAACTGTGGACTGAAACCTCTAAAAACTGTGAGCTGAAATAAACTGTCCTTTAACTTGTGGGCGTCGGGTATTATGTCTCAGCAATGAGAAAAGTAACTAAGAAAATCACTACTGTAGTAGTAGGAGAGAGGTAATGTCTTGTTATTGGGGCTGGATCTAATTATTTATCAAGATGGGCAAATGCTATAACTTTAAAGCTTGGAAACAGTTGAAATGTCCATTCCTGGTGTTTGTTGGTACCGAGGACACATGTAACACCACGTGAGGCCACAGTGCTATCGCATCCTGTGTCTTAGGAGCCTTGTGCAACATAAACAGCAGGAACTACCTTGGAGAAATCAGGTTTCTGATGGTTCCTCTTTAGCCAGGGGAAGGGAGCCAACATTTAAGTACTCAGGGTGTCCCTACTGCTACATCCCATCTCATTTACTGCTCATAATAAACTTTTTCTCTTATAGTGATCTCAGATATTTCCTTATACTGACAGAAAACTGAAATAGAGAATCCTTTTCCTCATATTGAGTTGCATTCCTTGGTTCATGGCCCTTTTTATTGTCTAAGCTAGTAGTTTAGGATCTTCAGATCTCTACATCCCTTTTTAAGGACACTGTGATTGAACTTAGGTCCTGCCTGAATAGTTCATAATTTCCATTTCAAGATCTTTAATTGTATCTGCAGTCTTTTTGCCATAAAAGGGAACATTCAAGTTCTGCCTGTAATCCCAGCACTTGGGAAGCTGAGACAGGAGGATCGCTGCAAGTTTGAGGCCAGCCTGAACTACGTAGCAAGACCCTGTCTAAAAAAAAAAAGTTCTGGGAATTAGGATGGAGCCATATCTGTGGGGATCATTATTCTGCCTACCCCACCTCTGCATGATCCAAAGTGTGTTCCAGATGTCATTAGCTGTTTTACAGATTTAAAGATTTGAACAGATTACCTGAAAAAAGCTGTTTGTTAATGAAGTATCTTATAAGAATACAGCCAGCCGTTTATATCCATGACTTTCACATCTTCAGACTGAACATTTTTTTTTTTTAATGTGGGTACCGAGAGTTGAACTCAGGATCTCGTGCTTGCCAGCAGGCGCTTATGCCACTGAGTGATATAACTGGCCCTTTTTTTCCTTTATGTGGGTACCGGGAGTTGAGCTCAGGACCTTGCACTTGCCAGGCAGGTGCTTATGCCGCTGAGCCATCTCACCAGCCCAGACTGAACATATTTGAAAATTTAAAAATTGCATCAGTGCAGTGGGAGTGTAGGTCAGTGGTAGAGCACTTGTGTCACATGTGCAAGGCCTTGGGTTTGATCCCTAGCACCTCTCACACACAAAAAATCCTACTGAATATGTATAGGCTTTTCCTTGTCATTTATTCTGTATACAACACAGCATACCAACTATTTACATAGAATTTATTTTGTAATAGGCATTGTAAGTGATCTAGAGACAAGAGGATGTGCATAGGTTATATGCAAAGATCTGTACTGTGCCATCGTATATAAGGGACTAGACCCAATTCCCCAAGGAAGCAGTCACACAGGGATTGGATGCTAATGGCCACTTACAATATTTAACACGTACAAAACATATTCTGTTGGCTTTCTATCACTGGGAAAAAATACCTGCGATAAAAGAGGAAAGATTTATCTGGCTCATGGTTACAGAGGTTTCAGTCCATGGTTGGCTGGGTCCATTGTTTCTGGGCCTGTGGTGAGGCAGAACATCATAGGAGATAGGTGTGATGGAGCAAACTCACTCACCTCATGGCAGCAAGGGAGCAGAGAGAGAGAGGAAGGGGCCAGGGACAAGATGGACCCTTCAAAGACACACCTCCAGTGACCTGCTTCCTCCAAATAGGCCCACTTCTAGTTTCTGACACCTCCCAGTAGTCCATTAAACTATGAATTCATCAGTGGATTAATCTACAGATAAGGTCAGAGACCTTTGATCCAGTTACCTTCAAAAGGCCCTGTGTTTGGGAACCACGTGAGTATTTTTTTTTAATTTTAAAGAGAAAAAACAACCATCATACAAAATTTCAAAACAGGTTAGTAGGAAAGTAACAATGGTAAGTAGATTGCTTATTGTTATCTTCAAAGTAGTTGCTCAGATTACAAGATACAGTCATGAAAAATTGATCAAATGATACAAGCACAAACCTTTCTTTTCAGTGGACTTAGAGAAATTAGTAGTATAGCTATCTTAACTATCTTTGTGTGTGTGTGTGTGTGTGTATTTATTTACTTTTCCTTTTCCCTTCTTTTCTCCTTTTCCCCATCCCAGTTTCTCTTTTCCTTTTGAACATTTTCTTCCCATTTCCCAATATCTATTGTACATTTTGGATCTTATTTACTCTTTCAGCTTCTACTTATACTAGGGAGACAATGTGATGTTTACACATGTGAGACTGATTTATTTCACTTATGAGTATGGTCTCAAGTTGTATCCATTTACCTATAAAAGTCTCAAGTTTATCCTTTATAGCTGAATTGTACTCCATCGTATAAAAATACCACATCTTTTTTATCCATTCCTCAGTTGATGGGCATTTGGGTTGTTTCCAAGATTTAGCTATTACAAATTGTGCTGCTATAAACATGGGTGCACATTCATCGCTGTGGTATGATGTTTTTAATTCTTCTGGGGAAATACCCAGAAGGGGAATAGCTGGGTCGAATGGGACCTCTAATCCTAGTTTTTTGAGGAATCTCCACACTGATTTCCACAGTGGTTGCACCAGTCTACACTCCCACCAACAGTGGAGAAGGGTTCCTTTTCCCCCACAGCCCCTCCAGCATTTGTTATTGGTTGATTTCTTGATAATAGCCATTCTTTCTAGGGTGAGATGGAATCTCAGTGTTGTTTTAATTTGCATTTCTTGAATGACCAATGATGTTGAACATTTTTTTCATATATTTATTTGCTATCTGTATTTCTTCATCTGAGAAGTGTGTATTAATCTCAGATGCCCATTTTTGGATTGGGTCTTTAAATTAGGGGGGGTCTGATTTTTTTCAATTCTTTATATGTTCTAGATATAAGTCCTTTGTCTGAGGGAGTGTTGGCTAAAATTTTTTCTTACTCTGTGGGTTGTCTTTTTCCCTCTGTTGTTGATTTCTTTTGATGTGCAAAAGCTTGTTAATAAGATGAGATCCCAGTTGTTGATTCTTTGCAGTATTTCCTGTGCAGTTTGGGTTTTGTTCATGAAGTCTCTGCCTATACCTATGTCTTTAAGATTTCTACCTACTTTCTCTTTCAGTAGCTTTAGTGTTTCTGTTTTAATATTTAGATCTTTGATCCATTTTAAGTGCACAGTGATAGACATGGGTCTAGGTTTAGTCTTCGTCATGTAGACAGCCAGTTTTTCCAGCACCATTTATTAAAGAGGATATCTTTCTTCCAGTGAACATGTTTAGCCACTTTGTCAAAGATAAGGTGGCTGAGTGTATTTATAGTTGTGTCTGCATCTTCTAATCTGTTGCACTGATCCTCAGGTCTGTTTTTTTGCCAGTACCATGCTGATTTTATTACAGTAGCTTTATAGTACAATTTCAAGTCAGAGATTGTGATGCCTCCTGCCTTGGCCTTTGTTACCCAGAATTGCTTTTGCTATTGTAGGTCTCTTCTGGTTCCAAATGAATTTTAGGAATGTTTTCTCTAGTTCTGTGAGGTATGCTAATGGTATTTTGATTGGGATTGCATTAAATCTCTACAACAATTTTGGGAGAATGGCCATTTTCACTGTGTTGGTTCTTTCTATCCATGAGCAAGGGATATCTTTCCATTTTCTTTTTCTTTTTTTTTTTTTTTTTTCTTTATGTGGTTACCGGGAACTGAACTCAGGACCTCACGCTTGCCAGGCAGGCACTTATGCTGCTGAGCTATATCACCGGCCCTCCATTTTCTAATATCCTCTTCAATCTCCTTTTTCAGATTACTGTAATTTTCAATGTATAAATCTTTTACTTCCTTGGTTAGATTGATTCCTAAGTATTTCATTTTTTGGATGATATTGTGAAGGGTGTGTTTTCCCTATTTCTCTCTCAGTGAGTTTGTTGTTTGTGTACAGGAATGGATCGATTTTTGAGTGTTGACTTTGTATCCAGCTACGCTACTGAATTTGATGATTAAATCTAGAAGTCTTTTGATGGAGTTTTTGGGGTCTTCTGTGTAAAGTATCATGTCACCTGCAAATAATGATAATTTACCTTCTTCCTTTCCTATCCTTATTTCTTTTATTTCTCTCTCTTGTCTAATTGCTCTGGCTAATGTTTCCAGAACTATATTGAATAGTAGTGGTGATAGTGGACATCCTTGTTTTGTTCCTGATTTTAGAGTGAAAGCTTTCAGTTTGTGTCCATTTAGTGTGATGTTGGTTGTTGGTTTGTCATAGATGGCTTTTATCAGATTGAGGTAAAGACCATGTATTCTGATTTTCTGTAGGTTTTTTTTTTTTTTTTTTTTTTTTATCATGAATGAGTGTTGCACTTTGTCAAAAGCTTTTTCTGCATCTGTTGAGATGATTGTGATTTTTGTCATTGGCTCTTTTGATATGGTGTATTACATTTATTGATTTCTGTATGTTGAATTGTCCCTGCATTCCTGGGATGAATCCCACTTGGTCATGGTGTATAATCTTCTTGATCATTTGCTGCATTTTGTTTGCTAGTATCTTATTGAAGATTTTTGTATCTGTGTTCTTTAGGGAGATTAGCCTGTAGTTCTCTTTCTTGGTTGGGTCTTTCTGTGGTTTTGGTATCAGGGTAATTCTTGCCTCCAGGAATGAGTTAGGGAGGATTGCTTTTCTTTCGATTTCATTGAAGTGTTGAGGAGTATTGGCATTAAATCTTCTCTAAATTTCTTGTAGAATTCAGCAGTGAATCCATCAGGACCTGGGCTTTTCTTTGTTGGTAAGTTTTTAATTACATTTTCAATCTCATTAACTGATGTCGGGTTATTCAGAATTTTTATATCTTATTGATTCAGCTTTGGTAATTCATACTTACCTAGGAATCTGTCCATTTCTTCTGTGTTTTCCATCCTATGAGAGTAAAGAAGTAGGTATTGATGATCATCTGAATTTCCACAGGATCTGTAGTGATTTCACCCTTTTCATTCCTCAGTGCATGAATTTGAGTCTTTTCTTTCCTTTTTTTTTTGATAAAGTTGGCTAAGAGTTTATCAATTTTATTTATTCTTTCAAAGAACCAACTCTTCGATTCATTCTTTGTGTTGTTTTCTTAGTTTCCATTGCATTAATTTCCACTCTGATTTTATAATTTCCTCCCTTGTGTGGGCTTTGGGCTTGTCTTACACTTCTTTTTCTAGAAGATTGAGGTGCAACAGTAGGTTGTTTATTTGTGCTTGTTCTATTTTCCTGATGTGAGAATTCACCACTATAAGTTTCCCTCTTAGGACTGTTTTCATTGTGTCCCATAAGTTCCAGTATGTTGTATCTACTTTCTTGTTTAGTTGTAGATATTGTTTAATTTCTTCTTTAATTTCATCTGTGACCCATTGGTTGTTTAGGAGGTTGTTATTTAATTTCTCTGTGTTTGTGAAGTTTTTGTGGTTTCCTTTGCCATTAATTTCCAGTTTCATTGCACTATGGTCAGATAACATGCATGGGATAATTTCAGTTCCTTTGCATTTACTTAAGCATGTTCTGTGGGCTAGTATATGGTCTGTTTTAGCGAATATCCCATGTGCAGCTGAGAACAATGTGTATTCTAATGATGTTGGGTGGAACACTCTGAAAACATCTACTAAGTCCATTTGTTCACAGGGTTGGTTCAGTTCTGATATTTCTTTGCTGATTTTTTGTCTAGTTGATCTATCTCTGTGATGATGGGGTATTATGGTCTCCTGTTACAATTGTGTTATTGCTTATTTAGTTTTTCATATCTATTAATAATTGTCTTATATAGTTGGGTGCTCCCTTATTTGGTACATATATATTTATGATTGTTATCTCTTCCTTTTGAAGTTTTCCCCTAACAAGTATGTAGTGACCTTCTTTATCTCTTGATCATTCTTGGTTTGAAGTTCACATTATCTGCAAACAGAATAGCTACCCCTGCTTTTTTCTGGGTTCCTGTTGCATGGAGTATTGTTTTCCATCCTTTGACTTTCAGTCTATGAATTTCTTTTTTTTTTTTTTTTATTATGGGTACTGAGGGTCGAACTCAGGACCTCGCATGCCAGCAGACACCCATGCCACTGAGCGATATCACGGGCCCTTTTTTCGTATGTGGGTACCGGGAGTCGAACTTAGGACCTCGTGCTTGCCAGGCAGGCGCTTATGCCGCTGAGCTATCTCACCGGCCCTATGAATTTCTTTCTGAGTTGAATGTGTTTCTTGTATACAGTGTATCGTTGGATCTTGTTTCTTGATCCATGCTGTCAGTCTGTTTCTTTTGATTGGTGAATTGAGGCCATTGACATTGATGGTTATAACTGATATGTATTGGCTTATTTTTGTTGTGATATTTTCCTGCTGTTGCTTCCCTGCTTTTCCCCTCTGTTTAATTGCTTGCTCTGCCTGGTGGTTTCTTTCTGTTATTGTTCTTGGAATTGGACCACATGAGTATTTGGGGGAAGCTTCGTATCCAAAGCATAAAGCACACTGAGGGAAACACTGACTTAACCGAGACACCAGGTCTTCCTGTTTTTGGGAAGTTGCATTATCCAGCTATTTTCCTGGGAAATCCCTTTTTTTCCCCCTCTACTACTGTTTTGATTTACTTTCTTGTTTTTGTTTTTTTGAGACAAGGTTTCATATTCCAGGCTGGCTGAACTCACTGTGTACTGGAGGCTGGCCTTGAACTCGTGGCAATCCTCCTGCCTCAGCCTCCTGATTGCTGGGATTATAGGTGTGTGCCACCATACCCAGCTTTTAATTTACTCTCTCTCTCTCTCTATTCTCCCCCTCCTTTCTCTCCCTAATCTCTCCTAGAGGTCATTCCTGTTAACATTTCTGTGCATATCTTTCCTAGGATTTCCTTGGATTTGGTAATAAACTGTGGAACCTGACGAGGCCAAAAATAAATGGGCCTCAGTCATACACTATTACATGCATTTTAAGATTTCTTAGATTCCTATACTAAATGTATTCATAGAATTTTTTCTGGAATTTATTAATGCAATAAAAAAGAAAAAAAATGCAGTCTCCTGTATAGTTCACTCCTTTGCAATAACTTCAGAGTCCCTGTGTCTAATTTGTCTTTTTAGTCACTGTGTATGGAAGTGGTCGTATGAAAGGACAGCCACAGAGCCCCTCCTTTCTTCTCTGCCACACTTTAATTCTTGCACTAGAGGTCCTGCTGCTGTACAAGGCAAGAATCTGGCAGAATGAAAGTTGTTTACAGTTGCACACCACCCCTCCCAGTCATTTATCAAAACTTCTGTAAGGTCATCCTAGTCCTTGCCTGCTTTCTTACAATGTCGAGGTCTCCACCCCAGCTTCTCTGAAATGCCATCATCTGAGTTGGACTTTCCTCTGAAATAAAAAGGTATCTGTTTTTTCTTATACCTAAAGATCAAATATTTTTATCCTTTTCGAGGTGTGTGGGGGGTATACATCAAAGGGAATAAAGGAGAATTAGGAACTAAATGGTAGTGTGAAGAACCATAAAAAAAATCAGATCAGTAGCTAGCCATCTTTTCAAAGGAAATCATGTTACATCAGTCTCATCCTTTAGACCTTGCTTTAATTGCAGTTAGAATAAAATCTAGAGTTCTTGCCATGACCATGGACCTTGTCCTCTGTGTTCATCTTGTGTCACCCTCTCTGTTCGCTCCTCATTCCTCTGCCAGGCTTGCTCTTGCCTCAGGGACCTCTTCTGAGAGCATGTTTTCTCCAGAACTTCACCTTGCAGACTCCTTAAAGCAAAAAGCTAAAAATCTACATCCTTAAAACAAAAGTAGCCACAGCATACACCTTATATGATTACTCTATTTTGTTTATTTCAAAGCATTTTTGCTATTTGAAATTGTTTACATGCTACTTATATCTTCCCTTACTGGAATGGAAACTCTGAATGGGAACTCTGGGCTTCCAGACAGTGACAGGACAGTGCTTGAATAGGTGCTGCTCAGTGTGGCCCAGGGGCCAGCAGCACCTGCTTCTGAGTCCTGTTCCCACTTCAGATCTGTCACTCTCAATTTGCATTTTAATAAGAACCTCAGGTGATTTATAAGCACACTAGTTTGCCAGGCAGTACTTTTAGAGCAGTGGTTCTCAACTTTGACTGCACATTAGAGTCACTCAGAGACCACATTTAAAAACACTGAGAGGCTAATTTAATTGTTCTGGGCATCTAGAGTCTTAAAAGATCCCTAGGTGAATTTAATGGGCAGCCGAGGCTGAGAACTGCTTCAGGTACACTAATATTTCTTGTATTACCTAAGTACAGTTCCTACTGGCCACATGTAATTACTTAAATTTAAACAATTAAATTTCTGAGCTCATCAGTTACTCTTCATTTCAGGTACTCAACACACAGATGGGTACTGGTTAGTGTTGGGACAATGCAGATACAGCATATTTCCTTCATGTCAGAACGTTCTTTTGCATAGTGTGGCTTAAGAGCAATGGAACTGAGTGACTGCTTGGTTTTTTATTACGTTAGAAGCACATCATAGGGATGAAAAGGGAAGCAGACAAACTGGGCATCCTTGGAACACACAGGCTAACCTGGCTGCTGAGTCGCACCAGCAGGTGGCTTCTGAGCCCAAGCCAGCCTCTGGCCACACAGCACCCTCCTAGGCACTATGCCTGCATTATTGTTTAATCCTCAAGAATTCTACACAAGAAGAATTACCGTACTCCACTTTGAGGTTTAGGAGGTGAATAGACTTACTACAGGCACATGGCTGCCTGCAGGTAGGCATAGTTAGGATACAGTATGGGTTCATTCAGTTTAAAGCTTGGTGTGGGACCTCGAATGTAGAAAGGAAGGCAAATTAAAGCTTTATGAAAATCCTCACCTTCCCGGCTCTTCTCTACCCTGGTGAAAATGTCTCATGAACTACATCTGAGCATATGCTGATCTAGTCCTAACTCTCCAAATGGCCTGAAGGCTCCACATGGCCATCTGGCCAAGGTTGACCATCTTCAGTGGCTGTTAGGGTTGGGATCCTAGGTGTCCCCCAACAGGCTCATTGTCTGGAAGCCTTGATTGACTGCTGGTGGACTTTTTGGACAACGATTGTAGCATGAGGGTGCTAACTTCATCAATGGATTAATCATAATTTGATGGCATTATTAGGAGGTGATAGAAACTGGAGGTGGGCCCCAGTTGAAGTGTGTGGATCATGGGGTATGACCTTGTGGACTACATTTGGTCCATGGTCCCCTCCTCTCTTGTTCTCTGCTTCCTGGCTGCCATGAGGTGAGTGGCTTTCTTCTGCCTCACCCTTCCACCACGATGTTCTGCCTTGGAGCCAGCATACCATAAACTAAAACCATAAACCAATTTAAACCTTTCCTCAAGTTATTCTCACTTCTTTGGTCTGGCTAACAGGTTTTGGCTGGCAAAGACGCTGGCCATAGTGCTCCATCCTTAAATGCATCTGTGAACCTAAGCAGTAGAGTGGTCCAATGGAACATGCCTGGATTTTAGTCAGGCATGGGTGCAAACCTATCTTTAATTTGAATTGGCTACTAAGCACTTGACATATGGCTAGTGCAGATGAAGAACTGGTGTTTTTGGACACTTTTTTGATTACATTTTATTCTAGAAAGCCATATGTGGCTAGTAGCTTGTTATGGCTTGTGTCTAGATGTCCCCCCAAAGCCTCATGTTGTCATAGGTGGGGCTTTTTCAGAGGTGCCTGGATTTAGAGTATGTGACTGATTAATGGTACAATGTTAGAATTAAGGGTGCTAGGATTAAGGGTGGGTGATTAGTAAGTCAGTCCGCTGACTTGATTGGTTTGGCACCTACCCTAATCCTGGTACCCTAGAGAGAATATAAAAGGGATAGAAAGATGTTGCTAAGTCCGCTTGCTTGCTTGTTTTGCTGCCTTCTGCCTACCATGAACTGTTCTCTGCGATGCCCCTCTGCCATGCTGCCCTGCCTTGGAGCCAGCTGACTATGGACGGAAACCTCTACAAACTGAGCTAAATAAACCTTTCCTCCTTTAACTTTGGGTGTTGGGTATTTTATCTCAGCAATGAGAGAAGTAACAGACATAGCTACTCTCTTGGACAGCACAGGTCTAGATGCCATATTTCCACTAACATAGTTACAGCCACTTTCAGTTTTGGAATAGCTATCATATTTTGCCAATTTGTATCATTCTCAAAATAAGGAAAACCTCCCCGTTTGCACATAAATGTATCCTTTCCCATTTGCAATCAAATCTTTGAATCCAAATGTAGAAATTTACATTCATCTCTACTAAGTTTTATCTTAAATTTAGCCTATCGCTTCGGTTTTTAAGCAAGCTTCAATTTTTAAAAAAATCCTTACTTTTATCCTAATTATCTGTACCAAGTGATGAGATGATAGCTAATTAGAGCCACAAGACCGTCCTTAATTTTTCACTGCTGTTGCATGATTATGAATATACTACGACAATCAGACTTTTCTCAACTTTACCTACTGTGTCAGAGTCTGCTGGCAGGAGGAGGAGGGATATTCAGTACCTGTGGCTCCTCTCTCGTCTAGTAGGAGGCGGCTAGCTATTTTATCTTTTTATTTTTATTTATTTATTTTTGTGGGTACCCTGAGTCGAACTCAGGACCTCACGCTTGCCAGGCAGGCGCTTATGCTGCTGAGCCATCTCACCAGCCCAAGGCTAGCTATTTTAGACAGAACCTCAACAAGAAATGAGTGGCAAGAGTTAGGAGGTTTAGGTATGAGGCTGATGCCAGATAAGTTTTTATTATATTTAGAAAAAAAAATGTTAACTGGAAATAAATGTAAGTCATTCAAGATGAATGAGAGTTTTTAAACCCCTATAGTTCTTCAATGGCAGCTCTTGGGCCCACCACCCAAGCCAGATTTAACCCAGCCAAGATGCTGGAAAGCAGAGCACACAGTTGTGCCCATCAAGGCGAAGAGGGCGATAGACCCCACGGATCCTCGATACCGCTTGCTGGGATCTGAAAAAGAAGGAAGCAAAGTCACAGAACATCCACAAGCCCCTCGCCCATGGTATCTGGGGTGTCCATCTGACAGCCTGGCCTTGGGAGAGTAACCAGCTCCAGCCCAAGGCCGCTAGTATGTCAGGTGCTGCTGGGAGCGGTGGCGCACAGTAGTAATCTGGCAGTCTGGGAGGCTGAGGCAGGAGCTCAGCCTTTAACAATGTTGTGAGACCTTGTCTCAAAATAAAAATTTAAAAAGGGATGGGGATGTAGCTCAATGTGAAGGCCCTGGGTTCCATCCGCAGTACTGGGGAAAAAATAAAAAAAGCTGCACACAAAGTAACCTGTCATAGTAGTTTCCTTTGGATCCTCCAAGATTATGGGATAACAATTAACCACTTAACAGTTTACCGAGTGTCACATGGGCAGTGTGTTTATTTACATACTATTCTGAGCATCTCTTGGGTGGGTGTCATTTCACCCAGTAAATTCTATTGAATAAATTTGATAAAATTGTCATTTTTATATTTCCTGTTATATTATCTTATAAAAATTAATGAAAAAATATGCAGATTTTGGTCCTCCTGTATTTAAAAAATAGGACTGGTAAGTGGTTAAAGCAACTGTGCTGTAAGACATTTGGAAGTTATTTCCTTATTTTTCAAAGAGTACACTCAAAAATGTCTCAACAACAACAAATGTCTTGTTTCCCTTCTCTCTCAGGTGTACCATTTAGAGTAGTTGTTAGGCGTTGCAGTCAGACTGCCCGGTTTTCATACTGCAGGTTTATACTTAGCAGCAGTGTGACCCTCAGCCTTCACCTTGTAAGCCTCAGTTACCTCATCTATAAATGGGATACTGTCATCTATGCAAACTATTGCTGTAAGGGTAAATAGCATGTGCAAGGTTTATAGAACAGCAATTGGCAGAAGGAAAATGCTCAATTAAAAAAATAAGGTTTTGTTTTGTTTTTTAGTTTTTTTGTGACAGGGTCTTGCTATGTAGTTTAGGCTGATCTTGAACTTAGGCCGGCCTTGAACTCATGGTGATCCTTCTGCCTCAACCTCCCGAGTGCTGGTATTACAGGTGTGCACCACCACACCCCACATAAAAAAATGTTTGGTTATAATTCAAAAGTTAGTAAAAAGAATAAAGATAGTAAACCTTTTACCTTATCAAGCTATTTCTCCTTTCCTTCCCTACTTTTTCCTCCTTTCTCCCTTCCTCCCTCTTTCCCTTCTTTGTTTTTTTGAGACAGGGTCTTGCTATGTAGTCCAGGCTGTCATAGAACTCACTATGAACCCTAGACTGGGCTCAAGCTCAAGATCCTTTTGCCTCAGCCTCCCAAGAGCTGAGATTACAGGTATGAGCCACCACACCTGGCTGTGTCTCCCCCCCACCGCTTTTTTTTTTTTTTTGAGACAGGGTCTTGCTATGTAGTGTAGGCTGGCCTTGAACTCATAGCAATCCTCCTGCCTCAGCCTCCTGAGTACAGTGATTATGTGCCACCACACCCATCTATTTCCCCTTTTCTTAAGCCCTGCTAAGAAGAAAATATAGCAGAACAGAATTTTAAGTTTACTTCCCCAACCAGATGTCAACATGTGCTTACCACCTGTGTAGTAGCCATATGCATAAAGAACTCGTCCAACAATCCAGGCCAGGCCCAAGCCAGAAGCTATACGCTAAGATAAAAGGGTTACATTAGTGTCTGCATTAAAGAAACAGGCAATCTTTATTAACACCTAGGGTTAATGCAATGTGTTACTAAAAAGTTAATAATTTCATCGATTTGCTAAGATGCTTTCTGCCAGTTAGGGAGAATTACGTAGTTTCAGTCAGGAAAAACAAGCACCTGTGATTCTTCTATGACTTATGTTATGGCTTGTGTCCAGATGTCCCCCCAAAGCCTCAAGTAGTCATAGGTAGGGCTTTTCAGAGGTGGCCAGATCTAGAGTATGTGATGCTGGGCTTAAGGGTGTGTGATTACTAAATCAGTCACTGACAGGTCTGGCATAGTTCTGGGTAGGATTAAAGGTGTTCACCCTGGGTGGATAAAATATAAGGGACAGAAAGAGGACTAGTGCAGTCACTTGCTTTGGCTGTCTGCTGCCTGCCATAACCTGTTTCTCCTCTGTGATGCCCCTCTGCCATGTCGCCCTGCCTTGGAGCCAGCCGACTATGGACTGAAACTTCTACAAACCGTAAGCTAAATAAACCTTTCCTCCTTTAACTTTGGGGGTTGGGTATTTTGCCTTAGCAATGAGAAAAGTAACTAAGATAACCTGCTCATTGACCCAAGAGTTAAACACGGGCCTAGGCAGGATGGCTGGAAGGAATCTCCCATCTTGTCTCAAGGAACTCGGAGAACCTGTGCTAGTGCTCAGGAGGGGGACAGGCAGGCCTGGGGCCTCAGGGAGAGTGAGAAGAGGACACTGACCAAAAGTCAGGACTAGAGGCAAAGCCATACAGTCCAAAATGGGTCCCTGAGCACAAAGCTGACCCCAAACTCCAGCGGGTGTGAGCTGCCTGGTGTCCAGGGAAGTTGCCCACAGGGAGGGGCTGTAAGCAGGTGGTGCCCCTGCCGGCATATCCACTAGGAAAGGTGGGGAGAGTGTGTCGTGCTGTGAACACCTGAACACGTGGTCTGGGGGAGGGGTCCCCTCCCATTTCCCACACCCTTGAGTAAAGAGCAAAAACTGAGATGAGAAATCCTTCCACTGGGTGCCATGCGTGGAGGGCTCCAGAGAAAACAACAGAGAGATGTGTGGGCACTATTGGGGGTGGTGGGTTACTGTGGCAGGGGCTTATTGGTTGGAGTTGATTCTGGGTAAAGCCGAATACCAACAGGAAGATGAACTGAAAATGAAAACTGCAGTCTCCCAGGTACTATTTACAAGCTTGTATTCTCTGCCAGGTGTTTTGTTTGTTTGTTTGTTTGTTTGTTTTTTATTGAAGTCAAGGCCTTTGCACTGAGCTGCATCCCTTGTCCTTATTTATTTTTATTTATTTGTTTATTTAAAATTTTGAGGGCCGGTGAGATGGCTCAGCGGCTTAAGCGCCTGCCCGGCAAGTGCGAGGGCCCGAGTTCGACTCCCGGAACCCACATACCAAAAAGGGGCCGGTGATATCACTCAGCGGCACGGGTGCCTGCTGGCGCGCGAGGTCCTGAGGTCGACCCCCCCGGTACCCACAAAAAAAAAAAAAATAAATAAAATAAAATAAAATAAAATTTTGAGACAGGGTCTTGCTAAGTTGCTAAATTGCTCAGGCTCAGTTTGAAGTTACAGTCTTCCTGCCTCAGCCTCCCAGAGTGCTGGGATTACAGATGTGTGCCACCATGGCAAATGCCGTATAATCACTATCAGTCTAAGAACTTTGGAGCAGTTCTTACCAGTATTTGTAAGAGCTAAGCAGAGGGAATGGAATTGGGGGAATTGGGACAGGAATGAGGTGGGGGTGGGGGTGCTCATAAGAGACACAGGGCAACTCAGACCAGCCAGTCAGGTCACTTCCTGGGAATGGGACACGAGAGAGAGAGAGGCCCCAGACAGAAATACTGGCCGCAACAGATACAAGAGCAGGTGAAGCTTCTGTTTAAAAAAAAAAAGAAAAAGAAAAAAAAATACAGGTCTTCAAGGTCAAGAACTAGATGTGCCATTCTGGCATCCAACTAACAAAAGCACAAAGCCATTCGGGTACAGCCCTGAGACATCGTGCCAGCCTTGGGACCAGGCGTGTGGAGGGCAGAGCGCTGGTCAGAACTCTGCTCCGGGGACAATCAAGCCTGGGGAAAGGACACCGCTTTCTGTCCAAGACAAAACCTAAACGGCAACTAATCGGGATCAGATAACCTGAAGTGGAGACCAAATCTGCAGCCTGCAAGGGCTGTCCTGAGGGTTCCAAGGCCCTGCGTCTGCCCTGCTGCTTTCTGCCCTCTCTCCGTACTCCCTGGGCCTTCTTGCTGCTCACCAAACCACCCAGCAGGCTCCTGCCTTGACCTTACCCTCAGCCTGAGTCTTCCCCCAGGATGCCACAGACTGCGGTGCCCTCACCTCCTCTGGGTTTCGCTTACTCATAACCTTCTCGGCAGGACCTTCCTCCCCAAGCACAGTATTCAAAATCGTCTGCTCCACACTCCCTTCTACCTCCCCGCTTTGTCTGCTTCTGCACACTGGCCAGAGTCTCACTGGACACATTATTTACTTATGCTGCTGTTTGTCTGCAACCCCAACTAAAAGGCAGCTCCGTGAAACCAGCATCTCTGCCTGTTTCACTCACTGCTGTAACCTCAGGAGGTGAGTAAACGTTTGTTGCTTGAATGAATGAAAATGCTCATGGACTTGGAACTTTTTAGAATCAGCTAGACCTGAGTTCAAAGTCTGATTCTTCTGTAACTATTTGGCTTCAGAAAGTTAAATATTATCCAAGAGGCTTTCCCTGATCTGGAAAAAATGAAAGAAATGTCATCTACCTTTAATGGATTTTGTAAGAAATAATTAAATAAAATCTTTTAAATACATGGTGCCTTGACACTGAAGATGCTTATGCAGTGTTCATTTCCTTTCCCTTCCCCAACAGTATAGCTCAGTGAACTCAACCCAAATAGATGAACAGCCCCTGAAGAACTTACCGGGTGGTAAATACCTCCAGCAGCTAGGAAAAACAGGAAAGGAGGGTACACTTCCAACCTGGAACAGACAGAGAGTAACTTTTTAAAGAGTGCCCCCATGTTAATGATGCCTGTACTTTCCTGCTTGCAGGGTAGGAACCTGAGAGTAAAACTGAATGTTGCCTAGAAGGAGAAGCCCCGGCTGCTGATCCCCAGCTGCCTGTGTTCTGCCTGAGAGCAGAGGTGGACTCAGAAGGTGCACAGTAAAAGGCCTCACACCTGACAATCACGTGAGGAAGACTTGGTGGGTTTCCTTACAGAAAGTGTTTTCTCTCTAGGACATCAAGTTTCAACATCAGCTTAGGTGAGATCCAGTGCAAATACTTTAATGAAACAGTGACATTTCTGAAAAGATTATCCAGAAATTTCACTACTCTTAAAAGTTCTATATTTTGCTTAATATTCATCCTGTTCACACAAATAATCCCCCCACCAAGACAGTCTCGCAATATAGTTCAGGCTAGCCTTTAACTCACTATGAAGCCCAGGATGACCTTGAATTGGTGGTGGTCCTCCTGCCTCAGCCTCCTGAGTGCTGGAATTACAGGTATACACCATCGCCCCTGGCCTTCATGATACTTTTAATGCAGCGCCCATAATTGTCATTGTTATCACTCAGCAAATACAGAACACCAAGGGCTGAGGTGCTGGACAGGAAATATGTCCTCTGCAGAAGTCTCTGGTACCTGGCAGGGCCGACACTCACGTGTTCTGGTGGGCTCGCTGAATGCAGTTGAAGAGGTGCCCATTCTCAGGATCTGTGCTGTACATGACAGGATACTGTTTCAATAAAACACATAAAGAGTAGCATTCAATGTTAAAAGCTCAGATTAACCTTGAAAATAATATACTCCAAGCCATCTTCCACTGTACCCTTGACAGATGGTGATTTGATTCTGCTGAAATAGTTACAGTCACAAAGGTCTCAATTCGCAGAAGCAAGGTCGATGTTTCCATTAAGTATCTAGAAATCGGAATGTCTGTGCTGTGGCCAGACAAGGCGGGGCTGTTCATTGATGTTATACTTCGATGGAGGATTTCAGATGCATCTCAGACACCTGGCACATAGCATCTTTCCAAGAGTCATCAAATGCCTCACCCTTTGAAGGTTCCCCTCAGAGGGGGAAGAGATAATTGAGTGTGCGAATTTTAATGGAAGTGTCCATTAGAGGAAAAAGAGACAAAAGTAGATGAGGAAAGTTTAAAAGAGGCTCCAGTGAGGGAGTCTCATTACAAGTTGCTAAGCAGAAATAAACATTTAATTGCTCACCAGGGAGAACTTTAGAAATTATCCCTGCTAGATCAGCTAGAACTAACGGAAGTATTTAATAGCCCTCCCTCCCATGTCTACTGTCCAAGCCTGGGCTGAGCTTAATATCTCTTCCACTTGGAGAACAGGAAAATAACCTGAAGACACAATCTTTAAAGTAGCACACCAGGAAACAAAGTTGCCTCTAATCCTCTTTAGAAAATAGCTCTCTTTCCAGCAGAGGCTCTAGCCCAAAGCATACTGTTCTAATCCCACCACCCTCGTCTTTCTACAGAAAGGTCGAAGTGAAACAAGATGGAAACTACTGCTTAGCAGGTCCCCATATTTTCTAACTCCCCTGCCACAAAGGAGCTGAATTTCTAATAGGCACAGCCAGCATCCACCACCAGCAACTCCCCTCTCCCTCCATGACCGAAAACAAGTTCTTCGATAAGCCTACAAAAGCACAGGCTCGTGTTCCTACTCACCTCCACCTTGTACTTCTTGCGGGCCTTGTTAACATTGATGGCGAGATGGAGTACCATGACAAAGCTGGCGGCACCCGTGAGAATCACGAACCCATATTCCTTTGAGAGGACAGCCATGTTGGTGCTGTGGAGAAAGCATGCCATGTTGGAATACTGGCCTCAGCAGTATCATGTGGTACAAGGCCTTGTGGGGCATGACGCCTCATTCTCAGTTAATGCAACATACAGATAAGAAAGGGGTGTCTCTAAGAGGCCATCAGAAATATACTTCAAGAGAAGCACACAGTCACATATCATATTTTCTTTTGTGCTCAGGATCTTTTCCTCAGCATTCTATTGACAAGATTTATCTATACGGTTGCAATGGTTGTAGATAGTCACTAAACATTGCATTTTCGAGAAATATTTTAAATGATAAAATGCTAAAGGATACATTAGAGAGAGAGAAAGAGAGAGAGGAGAGAAGGATACAAAATAATACGTACACCATGATTCAATGCTTTTTGCCTTTTGGCGGGGGACACTGTGAGGGAGGTCAGGAACTCCAAGGTGTCCGTTTGATTCTGGTCCTGGGGTGGAAATCTCACACTGGTAGTATAGGGAAAGGCTCGGTTCAGTGCTCTGAAAGCAGATCATGGATCCTGAGCCTGCAATGTGCCAAGACGTACAGGTCTGGACAGCTCCTGGGAGGCGCAGGCTGCTCCTCAAATCATCACTTCAAAACCAGCCCCATAAAGTATTCTAATGTCTACAGCTTATTTTGAAATGTATTTTTGAAAAAAAAAAAAAAAAAAAGACAATATAAGCCAATAGACCAAAATGACAACTGTAGATCTATGGATAGTCAATGTATAATTTTTTCAACTTTTTTCTATATATATATTTGAAGATTTTCATAATAAAATGTTTGGAGAAAAAGCTAACTCCAGCTCATTTTCCAGTGCTTGGCGTTTAAGAGGGAGAAGGAAAGAAACAGCATCAGGGAGAACAAAACTTGGCAGCGGGGAGGAGGCCCTCACCATCTCAGGGACAGTCAGGGCTACCCCACTAACCTTGAGAACCAGGTGGAGGAAGGGTCAGAGACAGGATACAAAAGAACAGTTACAGTAAGTTGAGAGGTCTTAAACCAACTGCTCATTACATGCATGAATGCCATCAGCAAAGAGCTCCCTACCTTAAATTTAAAAATGTTGATTCCTGCCATGTGTGGTGGCACAAGCCTGTAATCCCAGCACTCTGGGAGGCTGAGGCAGGAGGATCACAATTTCTGGCCCAGCCTGGGCAACTGAGTGACTTAGTGAGACTCTGTCTCAAAATAAATAAAAATTAAGGGAAAATGGCTGGGGATGTAGCTCATAGTAAGGGCTCCAGGTTTAGTCCCCAATACTGGAAAAAAAAAAGTCCCTGATAAATGTTTATCTTCCCTGGAAACCTAGGGGGTTACCCTGCTGTAGAACATTTCTAGTCATTCTTACAGACAAAGCAAGAGGATGGCAATACCCCAGTTTTTCAAAGAATGCCTAGAAGTTAAGTAATGTTCTCAAGGCCTAAGACAAAGTATCAAAGCTGGGATTCAAATACAGATTCACGTGGCTCCTCCATCTCCTTTCAGACCTGCTTGAAGAACTGAGAGATGACCTAACTTTGTGGCCAGAGCATCTTTCTCTTCAGGAATTTGGGGCTGGTACGCAGGTCCATTCTTAAAAAATAAGTGTCTCTTCACTTGGAAGAATAACTTTTGGGGCCTATGCTCTGAAACTCTGCCCTCTCCCCCAGCATGGTCACAGTAATTCTCACTTGTTTCCCTTCTGTGCTCAGCACCCTTAGTGAGTGGGCACATGGGCAGGGCAGTCGCCATGACCCAGCACAGGATGCCCACGGGTCTGCACGGAGCAAGGACACCTGGCTACCCTCCCCAGCTCTTGCCTTCCTTCTTTCCCCAAGTTTAGAAAATCAAGGCAAGTGTGAAGCTACAATAAATACTCATCAAAACAGAAACACAGGGTCAACTCTGACCACCTCCTTAAAAAGATAGCGGTGCCTTGGTCCTTGCTGTTAGTGGGAGACAGGAGGCTCGAGGAGTACCAAAACAGAGGAACACCAAACCAACCGTTTCGGCGGGAGAGGGTACTGAGTCACAAGGCAATGATACCAACAACTTCCAGCTTGCAGATGGAGCACTGGGAGAAAACGTTCATGTCCAAATGTGTGAAGGACCAAATTTAACAAGTTTCAAAGAGGTTGAGTACCAAGGTATGACTGTAAGTTATAGTTTTTGTGCCTTCTGCTCTCCCTAATGTCCTTGCAGTTAAATACATTTGGGCCAAAGAGGCCATTTAAAGTGATGCTACCTCTAACTTTGTCTGAAGAAATTAAGCACACTTGCTTTATGTCAAAGTTGGTAAGTCCAAAGTTAGCTTGCAGAACCCCCACTTTGGACAGGACGTTGGGCTCCCTGGCAGTGTGGGGTCACTGTTTTGGAGCTCACTTTAAAGTAGCCCCATTTAACAGAAAAGGAAATGGAAGCTCAGATAGGTGAGGGCAGATTGAAGACCTGAACACTGGAAGTTGGCTGCTTAGTCACTTGACCTCTGTTTTTCTGCTTTAAAAGGGTATTAGGTTGCAAACAAGCGCATCTTGAGTAGATGTCTGTTATAGGCAAGAAGCACTCATAAAGCAGCTGCTCCACAGTGAAAAATTTGTAGTTATGACCAGGGTCCTCTTAAGAGTATGAATGCAATCTGCTAGGTGTTCACACATTGAAAAAGAAGTGGTAAAGGCATCTTTCACTCACACCTGCTGAACGTGACTCCTCACATGTCGTGAAGGTGATATGGCATGGATGTGACCCTGGATGGGGGCCAAGGAGAGCCAGAGACAAGAATGCTCTTTAAAAGCCAGAGCATTCACAGAAGTGGGACCCTGAGTCTCACGCTAGAGCGGATAGTTTGCGAAGGACAGTGTATCACCAATGGTAGGGACAGGGGAGTCGCTCAAAGCGGCTGAAGACCTAGTGCCCCTGTAGGAGCTGTGGAGACATCAGCACAGGTGCAGGGGCAAAGCCTGGAAAGCTGCCTTCCACAAGGGAGAACAGCTCTTCCTGACACCCCAAGCAGTCCTGCCAAGTGAGGAGTCTTGCTTCCTACACCACAGCCTGCACTTAGAGCAGCCAGTTGCAATAGCCACTAAACTCCCATGCAGCGGGGACCGTGTGGTCTGGCGTCTTCCATGTCAGGTACAGGGCGAACAGTCATGGTGTATAGAAATGCAAAGGAGGGGACCTGCAACTTCAGGAATGCCCCCCCACGTGAGGTAATGCTGATCATCTGCTACAGTGCCTAGTATAAAATATGAATGTAACCAGTTCATGTTTACTCTTCTCCCTAAAGAGTATCTACTGAAACCATGGAAAGTGAGGGTGGTGGCCCAGGCCTGAAATCCCAGTCCTCTTGGGAACATGAAGATCAAAAGTTCGAGCCCAGCCTTCTGGGAAACTTAGAGACTTAGCGTGATCATCTCAAAATTAAAAGAAAAAAGCAAGAAAGAAAGAAAGAAAAGAAAAAGGACTGGGAATGGGAATGTAGCTTAGTGTGAAGGCTCTGAGTTCTATCCCTCATATAGGGGTAAAAAAAAAAGAAAGAAAAAAGAAAAACCGAGAAAATTATTCTGAATTACTTAAAGAGAAATTCAGAACACAGACAAAAACTCTGCCCAAAAGGGAAGTAAAAAACAGTTAAGGCTTGCCCTATAAGGAAAGGTTCAGCTTAATGTGACCAAGGTTAAAAAACAATTTACCATTTGCTAAATCCTCATTTCCCAAGACTCCTGGGCAAAGAGTGTGGCCTCCATGCGTATCAGGGTTAAGGGAGCTCCGTGCACAGTGCCACGCCCCATGCGGCCCCAGCCACACCCGGGGTTATGCCGGTGCACAGCTAGTGATATTGTCCAGGGAAGGCCTGAGGGGCCGATAACTCACATATGACCTCTCTCTGGCACAAGCACTCATTTTACACTGCACGCCATGCTCTGTAGATTATATACGTGGGCCGTGACCAGCAACCCTTTTACCGACCCAATGAGATAGGGTTCCTGCAGGTGAGAACTTTGCCTTAGGCTTTGTCTGCTGCAAGGTGCTGGGCCCAGCAGAGGCTCTGCTTTCAGTGTTTGCCCCTTGGTTTCCTGCTCATCAGTGAGCTACTCCAGCATGCACCTGAACACTGATGAGAGAAAACAGCATACATCGCTACATGGGCTGTATGCTGAGGACAGAGAACACAGATCTGAGTCCATTTGTATTTTTTATAGTAACTGCATGAATACAGGAGCGAAGGGACAGGAACAGAGCCACTGCACAGCAGCCTAGGAACAGGCCACAGCTAGACCCAGGATCTTTGGGGCACTTTACACATAGGATTGGATCATGTGCAAAGAAAGATGCTTTTACCACTTCCTTTTCAATGTGGACGCCTTTCATTCTTATTCTTTTTTTTTTTTTTTTTTTTGGTACCGGGAATCGAACTCATAACCTTGTGCTTGCCAGGCAGGCACTGTGCCGCTGAGCTATATCCCTGGTTCTAGTTCTAATTCTAATTCTAATTCATCAATTGCTGCTAGAACCAATGCAATCCTGAATAACAGCAGCAAGAGCAGGTACCCCTTGCCTTGGTCCTCATTTTAGAGAAGAAGTGTTCTGTTTTTCTCCATTAAATACATATGATGCTGCTGGCAAGCTTTCGTGGATGTCCATTTTTTGAGAATACTACAGAAATCTAATTATTTCTGTTTTTAAAAGAACAATGGCACTTCTATGTGTAACTTCTAAAATTCATCAGCATATTTATTACTTGGCAAACATGATTTGTTTGAGGTTGGAGGAAGAAAACTCGAAATGTTATCTTGGCACAGGTGGGATATGGGGTTGTCAGAGCAACAGAAAAACCCCAAGCCACAGTGGGTTTAGCGGGAGGAGATCAGGAGAACAGAGGTGTGCTGCTACCCAGAGGGGCTTGGGGTCTCCCAGTGGATGGAAAAATACACTCGGGGCCGTGGCTCTGCACTGCAGCCAGCCAGTAGACACCAAGGAAGCAACAGGCACCACTGCAGTCTCACTTTAGGAGTCATCAAACTGAGTCTTCAAGTGAGGCAGCGTTGGTCTCTAATGCCTACAAAATTTGTTCCATTCTGGCACTTGAATTAGGAACATGGGGTTTTGGATGATCTTTGGCTAAGGTATTCTCCTCTAGGAATCTCACTGACAGATTCTCCTGGGATCATAACTATTCTAGTGCTAGTGCTTCACTCACCCTTTCCTTCTAATGCCTGTTCCTACTACCACTCCTTTATCTCACTGCAGCAGGGTTCCTGAGTTATAGCGAGGCTTACCCAGAACACTTCCTGAACTACATTCGGTGAACCCTCCGGGGGAGGAGCTGTCTTTCTCTGTTTACCCAAGTCCCTCTTGGCTGCCCAACAGAAATTCCCCGGGGCACAAGCAGCGTTGCACAAATGGAACAAAAGGCGGGCTTTATGAATGTGGGCACTTGCCTCAAAAGAGCGCAACACTTACGAGCCACAAGGCTACATACAACCCTTTCTCTTTTCCTGAATGGCAATCAGATTTTTCACAGATAGAAAGACTTTGCCTCTGAGCCATCTCTGCCCTGTCTGCCGAATCCAGCCTGTATAATGGTAACCCCTACTTTCATGTGTGACCTTGTTCTCAAACCATACTGTCATTTGTCACTACTGCTATTTTTTATTTTAATGCATCCAAGAATGGGACAATGATAAAGCATTCTCAGATCAACTGGGGACCATCTTCCATTGTTTCACTGAAGAATGAAAGGACTTCATTGAAGTCCTTATACAGCTGCCTGTGTATTAGTCCAATCTTTCTTACATAAGATCTTCTTTGACACAGCAAAAATCAACATCTAATGAGAGTAACTCCAAAGAATGGAAACTTAAAAGGTTGGTCTGATCATACCAGATGGACTTTCCTTAAGTCCTAAACACCAGAAGGTAGTTCAAGAAATCGTGAAGTAGTACTGGGGACCCATTCAAAGCCCCTCCCCCATAACTGCCCAGCCTCCCTTCTGCCTCCAGATGTTTCTACAAAAGAACAGGCCTCAAAATCATCTCCAGACAGGGTAGCTGACCCTCCTGATCCCAAAGCTCGATGGAGAAACAGAAGAATGTGGAGGCAGTAACATAATTCTGTGTCTCCATAAAGACAGTGGCAAAGGAGAGTTATAGGATTTCCCTGGGTTCATCTTACATTTTCAAAATGCCAGATCTGATTCATTTCTAAATTAAACAGATAAAATTTGAGTATCAAACCTTCAAATGACCACTAGACTTCATAGACATTTAAGAGAAGGAATAAAAACCTAAGTAGTAAAAAGTAACTATTCTCCCCCAATGGCACCGCATATTCAATAACATTATTACAAAGAAACACAGTCAGTTGGGTAGGAATAGGATTATCTATCCAGGTAGATAAGGAATAACTTTCTTCTGAATTCAGGTGAGGGCCAACTGCAGCGAGTGCGTCTAAAGTGGTACTTCCCACTGGGCATGGTGGCACATGCCAGTAATTCTAGTGCTCTGGGAGGCTGAGCAGGAGTATCACAAGTTCAAGCCCAGCCTCAACAACTTCGTGTTAAAGCAAGACCCTGTCTCAAAATAAAAAAATAAAAGAAGGTGTGGAGATATAGCTTAGTGCGAAGCTCTGTGTTCAGTCCCCAGTACTGAGGTCAATCAATCAATCGATCAAAGTTTTTCCTAGTACCTCATATTCTTCAGGTCCTCATGCATGTTGTTGGCAGAATATTTGGAAAGTGGAAACTAACTATCAGTTAGGAGGATGGCCATCTACCCTCGTAAGGGATAAATGTGCTACCATCCGAATATATTCAGCTTTATGTTGAACAGCCACAGCTTGGCCATATGTTCAATTTCTGAGGTCATTTTAGTGTCAACACATTGGTGAATTGTCAATACTGAAAAAGAGTTGTTTAATACACCACTGTGCTGATTGGGTGTGGGGGAGGAAAAGAGCGGCAGGATCCTCAAGGCCAGGGAATCATTCTGGGTTGTGTGGGACAAGCCTGCACTGGTACACACTTTGTTGAGGCCAAATAAACAAATTGCCCAACTTCTCTGGAGGCTGACGCCTGTGCAACAAGGCTCTAAACACACATGACTGAAAAAACTGAATCTCCCCTGGGAAAAACTGGCGAGTCCACTCTATAGGAATTTCAGAATGCTTGTTTTGTTTTGTTTTGAGACAGGGTCTTACTATGTAGTTCGGGCTGGCCTTGAACTTGCAGTGATCCTCCTACTTCAGCCTCCCAAGTGCTGGGATTATAAGCGTGTTCACCATGGCTGGCCAGAATGCTAGATTTGTAGCAAGACAGAGCCAAGTCCAGGTTAGTATCAGGTATGAGGACAGTTTTGTAACAGATTCTCCAAGCTTAATGCGCCTTAATTCCAAACCTCTGCAGCTGAGTCACCCATGAGATGTGACTAAGGTCTGAGGGTAGCAGCCTCAGAGGGCAGGGGAGGGAATGGAGAGAAACCATTGGCTAAAGGAAGGCAAAAGAAAATCACAAATTTCACTAAGTGAAGCTGACTTGATAAATTCAGTGTAGGACAAAGCATTTTACCTTATGGAATGCTTGCCTCAAAGTCCATGCCTTTCACCTTCTTCTGCATTTTTTTCAGAATGATTCTTTCCCTTTTTTATTCTCCACTAAATGCCATGCACCATTCAAGGTCCCAGAGGGCAATAATGGTCACCAATACTGAGAGGGAAGATCCTGGCTCTCCAGAAGGCTCAGTTGAGTGTGTGTGTGCAGAGGTGAGAACAACACAGGATGATCTTAAAAGAGGAGGACAAGAAGACGGGGATAAAAGCTCAAGAGACACTAACAGTGATGTCTGAGAAAGACACAGGTAAAGAAAACACCAAGTGCAGAGGGTACACACAGGAGTGGGCTTCACTTCTGTAAGGAAGAGAAAGGAGACCAGCATGCCTGAAGGGCAGTAATAGAGATTAGAGGAAGAGCAGTAGAAAATTCAATTATTAGTAGTACTTTTTAATAAGCATGCATATTGTTTACTATGTGTCAAATCCTGTTCTAAGCAGTTCATCAATGCACCTCATTTAAACCCTCACAGTATCTCTGTGACAGATTATTGCTTCCATTTTGCAGGTGAGGAAATTGAGCATCAGAGGTTATATCATTTGCCCAAGGTCACACAGCAGAGCAAAGCCTAGAAGCCCATGTGCCCCTGCAGTCTGGCTCCAGTCTCTATACTTTCACTGTTGGCTTTACTGTCTCTGAAAAAGGTCAAAGAGCAAGTTTGACAACATTTGACCTGTTTTGAAATAACTCTACCTCCCCAGACGCACCCCTGAGCTTAAAATATATTAACAAGATGACAGAGTTAATAATTAAGCTGTAACTGATCAAAGCCTGTTTTTAATTGGAAGAAAAAAAATTGGAAGAGGTACAGAAGGGAACATTTTCATTTTATTGCTAGCACTGCAGTATAAATGAAGAAGCAGAGATTGCAGGAAGGAAAACACCTCCTCCAGTCTTTAGGATACAGGTTGGCAAGGATCAAAGCAACACAGAAATTGGGACTCCCTGTTTACGACATGATTCCCACATACCTGTCTCTTCACTGACAATACCTGGGAGCCTAGAGTCCTAGGGCAACTGAGCCATAACTTCCAGAAGAAGGGTCAAAATCTCAAAGGGGTTACACTGGTACCACTTTGATTTTCCATTGCAAGAGATGTAGGCAGATTGTACCTACATCTTTTGGTGCGGCGCTCAGCGGGACATGCAGGTCTCACGGCGCATGCGCGAAAATAGGACGCCAGGATAGATTGTTAATTCTTAGCAGGCGCTGAATCCTGGCTAGGGTACCAGCCATCAAGCGGAGGACCTACCTAGGCTGCTGGCTCTTGCCCCAAACGGGTTTGACTCCTCCAGGCCTCCCTGTACTTAGAATGAAGCTTTGGCACAATCGTTTGCATTTCTTAAGCTGGAGAAGTAAAACATCACTTATTTTTAAAAAAGTGGACTAAGGCACCAAAATCTTACAATCCATGTTCCAGTTAATGAACAGGTTCACTCTAGACAGGCAAATAAGTAGACACTGTATAAGAGATTTTATTTTACAGAGCAGTAATCTTCCTGAAGATAACTGCTGAGTTCTGACTACAGAATCAGAATGCTCAGGAATGAATATAGGGAGCAATATCGACTACAGCTAGATGTGCGATAGGCACTGAATTACTTCCGACAGATTGATCTGAACCTCGGTCCAGGTTTCCTCAGAGGCTTTTCAGCATCCTCTGGATAACAGCTAGAGCCTTTCTTTCATGTATTTTCCTTCTCTGTGCTAACCTCCAGGTGAAATGTGTTTCCTTTCACAGTTGTGGTTCACCAGAATTCTAGGCCATCAGGAGGAAATCTAAATAAGAGGGAAGGCAGCAGTCCTTCTCTAGCTCTGTTCCTAATTTAAGGAAACCCCTGGAGTGCAGGATCTATGGTTGGCCACTGTATCACTGTCCTTTTATATATAGTAACATTAGTTAAAAAAAAAAAAAAAAAAGAATCACTTGACAAAGTTTTCTATTTCTGTAACATTGTGTCAGGAGGGAAGCTTAATAGACTGTCTTCCCAGGAGTGAAAGTATTTGTTTGGATTTCAGAAGACAGTTTTATTTAACTCCTCAGTTAAATTTAACTACTGTGAGAATAAATATTCTCCATCCCCCAACTCTGATAATACACTCTCATTACTGAAGTGACTGAAATAAAACATGACTGGAACTGACCAATAACCTTGGGTGCTGCAGCTGCAGGCTTCAGGTGACCTACACCAGATCCCACCCTAAAACCTGCAGCAATGCCGCAGTATTAGGCCCACCCCACCCAACTGCAGCAGGAAGCAGCCTTACATT
Source organism: Erethizon dorsatum (assembly GCA_028451465.1). Taxonomy (NCBI): domain Eukaryota; kingdom Metazoa; phylum Chordata; class Mammalia; order Rodentia; family Erethizontidae; genus Erethizon; species Erethizon dorsatum. Next base: position 85,801,447 of record CM051834.1, read on the forward strand.
CTAGGACACTCCCTTTTCCCAGTTAGGGGATTAAAACCCCAGTCTTGCCGACCTATCCAATCATCTCTCGTTGCTTTTCCTTTACTTCCTTTCCCATGCTCACTTGTTCCCCAGGCTACTTGTAAATTTCGTGACTCCCAAGGAAAGTATTAGCAGTGGCCACAACTTAGAAGAATGAGTCAATAACGAGGCTCCTGCCTCTTCCACCGCCTTGCAGCTGCCCCACCTCTGTGGCCTAGCGCCTCCCTACAGCAACACCAGATAAAGAAGGGAAATTTTTTGAAATCCTCGCAAGAGACAGAAGCAGCTTCTCCTCCCCCGCCCCCACCCTCTCCTGAGGCAGATCCTGCCCTAACGCAGGTGCAGGACACCACCCGCTTACAGGCTCCAATACAAATGTTTCCGTGAGGCAGGAGGAAAACAGAATTCCCTCCGAGGCTCTCCCCGAAGGATCCTAGCAACACTTCCGCAGCAGGCTCAGTGCTCCAGGCCACTTACGAAACCATTGTTAGTGACCGGGCCTGCACAGCCTGCAGTGCCCCGCTCGCCCCGCCTCGGTCCCCGAGCTGCAGTTGGCAGTCGGGTGGGCTCCAGAAGGTAGAAAGGGGGAGTCCCCGGGCCGCACAGCCCGAGCACAGGAGGAGAGGAAACGAAGGAACTGCGGAAGGGTTGACCTTGAGAATCTCGCTGCGTTATAGATAGCGGCCGGGTCTCCCTTGGACGATGCAAACCCACTCCATCAGGAAGGATGCAAGGGGATAAGAGGATGGAGAGCAAAGATGCAAATACACAGCTCCAGTCTACAGCTCAGGGAGGGGGTTAGAGAGAGACCCTATTATTAGCTCAGGGCGGCTGAGATATCGGCTGCCCAGTGCAGGAGTTTAAGTGCCCCCCCAGGGCCAGCCCGCAGGTGCTAGCACTCACCTGGATCACCTTCGCACGCTAGGTACACACCCAAGCTGCGCAGCTCAGTCCCGGCACTGCTCTCACAGCTCACGAGGCAGGCCCCGCCCCTGCCCCGCCCTGGGCAGCGTGTGGCCACGCCCCCAAGATCAGCCTCCCAGGGGCGGAGCTTCCGGGGCGGGACTTCTGGCCCCGGGGCGCGCCTTCTCAATTTGCCAAGTTCCTGACACTGGTTGGGAGGCAGAGATTCAATTCTCTTCCGGCTCCTGGTAGTCCAGAGATTTACCGCTCACATTCCCAAATCCGTAGATTATTCCCTTCTCCAAATGCCTTCGTGGCCACCTTCCTAAACTGTTCCAACCAGTTTATGCTTCTCGGACCGGGTTTGCCGAACAGTGGCATGTTAGGAATTTATCCTGAACAGGGCCACCGTAGTTTGCTTTTGGCGCGGTGCTCGGCAGGACACGCAGGTCTCACGCGCATGCGCGAACGTGGGACTCCGGGTAGGAGCGTCAAGGAGGTTCGCGACTTGAGCGCTGGGGGCGCGGGTTGTCTTGTTGCTACGCTCACCTCCTGGAAGGATTTGGGGTAGCTAAGGCCTGTGAGCGTCCCTGATAATATATATCGTTCTGTAGAGAGCCGGTCGCGTGGTCTTGCCCTCTCAGGTTTTGCGTCGCCTCCAGAACCCACCGACGTCGGGTAGAAGGCGCGGGCTGCAGTTTGTCCATGGTCCAGCCGCCGAGGCGGGCTCGATCCCAAAGGCACCAAAGTTGACGTTTTTCTCGTGCCTTAAGTGCCTGCTGTTACCCCTGGACGCTCCACGCCGTAGGAAGGGTTGCCACATTTCGCAACCTGCGTCATGTACTGCGTAACTTATTTAAGTGTCTTGAGTTCTGTTAAGACCCACGGTCTTCCCTTAGCATCTTCCTTTTTGGGGGGATTTCTTTCCTCTAATGATTTCAAGTCGAGGCCTGGAAAGGCTGTAACGTAGACTTTGGAAGGCTCTATCCTGGATAGTCGGTGTTCTTTATTAGGTTGTCCTATCCATACATTTAGATGTACTTTGAGGGCTCATAAAATCTTTACGATTGCTCTTTCAGCATTTTCTAGCTGTCCTCATGCTTTATTCCTAAGTACAAGGATGCCTTATAGTTTAAGTCTTCTGGCATGTTGAGTGTAGAAGAATTATTTTCATTAAACGTTGAAAGGAAGCAAATAAAATATTTCTGCATTTTTGAGAGACATTGTTCTCCCTTTGCTGACTGTTCTATATAAAGAAGGGGTAGCCCAAGGAGGTAGAAGAGATGACTAGAATTCAGGAGAATTCTAGCCTGTCCTTTTTTAGATATCATTGTTTGACCAAAAACAGTACTTAAACACTTAGAACTTTTTGTTTTAAGAAAATAGCATTACAAAAGCAATATTTGTTTATTGTAGAAATTTTGGAAAATACAGAAAAAAATAACCATAAGAAATAACACACAGGCACATAGCCAGGCACACACATAGTGGAGTCATTGTATTTACCCTATCCACTTCATAAATTATAAACCATTTTCCTTTTCATTTCTTCAACAGTTCTTTCTGCAGTATCATTGACAATGACTGCATGTCACTTTATAGCACAGACATACCAATCCTTGTTGGAGTTAGCTTGTTTTCAGTTCTTTCCTATGATGATGTAGAACCTTGTAGATAAATCTGTGCGCATGCTTATGATCATTTCTTTTGACTAAATTCCCTTAACAATTTCTGGGTCTTTTGATGTTTGTTAAGAATATGCACTCCTGGAAAAGAGTATATAATTTTCTCCAACGATCAGTATTGAATATAATATTCCTCCATTTCCAAATGGGAATAAAACCTTTCTCCCAAGGCTATTGTGAAGTTTAAATGAAAACTAAGTGCTACATAAAAGCCCTGCATCCCTTTTGTGTTGGATTAATATGTTTTGCAGGTCCTATCACAATAACACAAGTTGCGATGTGGATTAGTTTGGCTCAGAAGTTTGTGTATCTGCTTCACTCACTCTTAAATCCTTCTCCATTTACAGTCTGGCTTCTGCTTCCAAACTTCTTTTCAAACTGCTGTATTTGCCTTGTAAACTCTATTCTTGGATTGTCAAACCTTCCTTTCTCCCGATTCTTTTCTTTTTGTTCTCCTTCATCTCTTCTTGCTGCTTAAAATGTGTTCTGATTCTCCAAAGCATTACTGTCTCTCTTTTTTTTTTTTTTTGGCGTCTTTTTCTTCTATGAGTCCGTTCACTGACTCCTAATGCTTATATCTACTCCTGTAGCTAATTTGATTGGCTAGAATTCAAATTTTCCTATTTGAGGAAAATCCCTTTTTCATGTTCTTTGAAGGTAGTACCTACTATAACTCTAAAGTTAAAGGGCTGCTTCTCCCTCTGCTCTGCTTCAGAGGAGCTAAAAGGGTAGGTATGTGCCTTTGGCTTTGCCAATCAGATACTTACTCCCAGGACTGTCATCCTTGGGAAAATGACCCCAACGTGGAGACATTCAGTGGTCTCATTCTTTATGGGGTGGGGGTGGGGCAGAGGAGTAGATTTCTCTAAGCACTCCATTAAGAATTACACCCTCTCTTAAGGCACTTCTTATACCCCTTCCTTGTTTTATTTTCTACTGTCTGATATATTTTAGTTTAATTTGTTTGTTTATTATCTGTCTCCCCTACTCAAATACAAGCTACATGAAGGTGCAAGCTACACAGATATTTACCCCTGTATCCCAGGTGCTCTTAAATTCTTGGTGCTCAGTAACTGTTGAATGAATGAATGAATGAATGAATGAATGAGTTGTTATTGTTCTCTAGCCTTCTGGAATTCCCTGAATTTTTATGGAGTCTGTATTATTCTGTTAAGCAGGTTATCCAGATTCAGTTTCTCTTTCACGTAGAAACACTTAACTGCATTACAGGCTTTACCCACTGGCTATCCACGGTCACATTAATTCATTTGCAATCAGCCTTTATGTATTTCAGCAAAGGACATAGCTAAGAAATTACTTAGCTAGAAACTTGGCATTACTGCCTGTTTTTCACTCCTTGGACTTTGGAATCAGGCAGTCCTGCGGTACACTGCATTGGAATCCCCGGGATAGCTGTTTATTTAGCCGTGTGACTTCGGGGGAAATTGTATAAGCCCTCTGAATCTTGTTTTGCTTTTCTTTTTTTCTTTTTATGTGGATACCAGGAGTCAACCTCAGGACCTCGCGCTTGCTAGCAAGTGCTTGTGCCGCTGAGTGATATCACCGGCCTCTTTTTTCCTTTATGTGGGTTCTGGGAGTCGAACTCAGGACCTCGCGCTTACCAGGCAGGCACTTATGCCGCTGAGCAATCTCACTGGCTCTTGTTTTGCTTTTCTAATCTGTGAAATTAGTATTCTAACACCAATTTTGCTCGGCAGTTGTGAAGAGAGTTTAAGCCTACTGGATGACTGTTGTTAACCAGTTTGTGTTGATGGCACCTCAAAATGGTTTCCTTTCTTGGCCCTTTGCCCTCACTCAGGCCTTAAATGGTTTATGGTTTGGACCATCACTGAAACCTTTTAACCAGTTTCCCTTTCAAAAGTCATCAAATGCCATCACAGTTATCTTTCTGGAGTAGTTCTGTTCTTTGGTGACTGTGATCAATGCCTGTAGGATGAAGTCCAAACTCTCGAACATGATATTTTAAGATTGTTAACAGTTTAGCTTCAAACTACTTTTCCAGAGCCCTCTCACTTAACATTAATTTAATGAACATTTGTGCCAGGTGTCATAGCTCATGCCGGTAATCCCAGCACTCAGGAGGCTAAGTGGGAGGATTGAGAGTTGGAACCCAGCCTGGGTTACATAGTAAGACCTTGTCTCAAAAAAACCACAGCAAGAAAAAATTTAAGTGTCTATCGGATGCCAGGCACTAATACATTTTAATAGGGGAAGCTGTCAATGAAACAATAAGCTAGTCACAGGTTATGAGTATCTTAGTCCATTTTGTGCTGTGATAACAGAATACCTGAGATTGGGTAGTTTATAATGGACAGAAATTTATTTCTCACAGTTTTGGAGACTAGGAAGTCGAAGATCAAGGTGCTGGCACTTGGCGAGGGCCTTCTTGCGGTGTCTTCACATGGTGCGAGGCAGAAGGGCGAGAGTGGAAGTAAGTGAACTTAGTCCTGTGAGCTCTTCCTATGCTGGCGTCTGTCTACTCTTTAGGGCTCGGGATCTAAACACCTCCCACGAGAACTTCCCTCCAAACATTCTTGTGCTGAGGATTAAATTTCCAGTACGTTAATTTTGGAACACACATTCAAACCATAGCAGTGGCTGAGATTTCAACCAAAGGCAAATTTCTGTCCTCTCTTTTGTACTTCTGTCGCCTACCATAGAAGGGGCATGTTTCAGGAAGCCATTGTTCTGATTTCAGCCTGAGGAACAGAATGAGACCCATGGCTTACAGATCCAAAAACTAATCTGCAGCCTTGTGGCTGCAGCGTGGCTGAGTCCAGGCAAGGTCTGCAAGCCTAGCACATCGCTGCCGGCCTGTAGAGTTGCGTGAGGCGTGAATACTTATTGTAACTCACCGAGGCTCGGGTTGGTTTGTTATTTTAGCAAAACTGGAATAACACAGATGCAGAACCAATAGACCTCATTTGTGGATCAGATGGGGAGGTTAAGGAAAAGAAGGGGATGAAGACTTCTGACTTGTATTATAGAATGGAGAAAGGTGTCAACTACCAAAATAAAAAAGAATGGGGAAGAAATTTGGGTAAAAGAATCAACATTTCTGTTTTAGATATCTATAGATGTTTTTGAGTACGGTAACTACTCTTGAGCAAATAACCTCAAAACAGCAGTGACCGAATACAGTAATTTCCCTTTTCTGTTCAACTGAGTGACTTGAAGCTACCCTGTCTCAATATTTAAAAAAATAAAAAGGACCAGGGATGTAGTTCAGTGTGAAGACCCTGGGTTCAATCCCCAGTACTAGGGAAAAAAAAAAGAGAGAAAAAACTTTCTTTGCTCAAAAACCTCTCATTAAGACTTCTCAATTAAAAAAAAAATCCTCTGAGTCAAAAATAAGAGTAAAGGTATTGCCCTTCTCTTCTGCCTGTTATTTTAGGTATCCTTGAAGTAGCTCCCATTAGTTGGAAACTATGTATCCATGTATAAATTTTTTGGTTTTTAAAAAACAACTTGTTTATACAAAATATTTCTACTATATTTACAGTTGTTTGTTTTACCCTTCACAGTGTATCTTGCTAATCTTTTCCTATCAGCATTCAGAGCACTTTAATTCTCTTTAACACTGGCATTTCCATAAAGCACATGGCTGTACTTATGCTTTGCTTAGCTAAACTCATGTGAAGGTCAATTTAGTTTGTTGTATTTTTTTTCACTTTCACATTATTATGGAAAGGGCTGCAGCAAATACCCTTAAAGAGTCAAAGACATCCTTCGGCATATTTTGCCAGTATATCTTCAGAACAGATTCTAGCAGTGGGGTTGTTGGTTCAATAAGTATGTATACTTTAAATATTGAAACCAGGTGTAAAGGTTTTCTCTGGAAAGAATCCCTGAATTTATACTTTCGTGTAGGAGAATGACTGTGTCACGCAGATCCAAGGCTCCTCAGCAGCACAACTCCAGATTTGCTGGGGCATTCATAGACTTGGTGGTGCCATACTTCTACCCCGCCTGTTAGTCCCCTGGGAGAATCACATGTCAGTGTTTTGATCATTTCTTCACTTTTGTGCAAGGCTAAGAATTTTAGTCCATCTGTCTTTCTGTTTTTTTTTTTAAATTATTATTTCCTTTTAAACTTTCATTTTTATTACCGGTAGTTCATTCATTATGGGGAGTTAACACATCTTAGTTCTTTTTACGTCCCCTTCTCCTCTCATCCCTTCTTCCTCCCTCCATCTCTTGGTCCTCTTCCTGTTTTTTAAAACTGCTTACATATCATTTGCTTATTTTCCTATTTTGCATTCGTTACTTGAGTTTACCATTTCTTATTTTGTCTACTATACAAAACTGTAAATTAAAGATATTATATGTTTTCTTTTTTGTACTACAGATATCTTTCCCCAGTTTGTCAAAGAGTTTCAGGCCTGAATTTATTTACTTCTGATCAAAGAAACTTATAAATTTGGGGCAAATTTATCAAACTTCTGCCTTACAACTTACTGGCCTGGCATCCTTAGAAAGACCTTTTCCACTCCAGAATCCTCTACAAACTCATTCATGCTTTATTCAGAAATCATAAGGATTTATTTTATGTAAATTCTTTGATACAGCTGTAATTTACTTCAGTGGAGGGAACTATAAATCTGTCTTTATTTTTCCTAAGAAATTTTCAGTTCCCCCAACACTACTTTACTCCACAGGCTAGATTACATATCAGTCTTCTGATTAGAAATGACACATTTAATGTGAACTAAAATGCCACAGGTATTTAGGTCTGTTTCTGGATTCTCTATCTTTTTCCACTGATGTCTTTTCACTCTCCAGTAATAGACTATTTATCATGATAGCACTATCTGGGGTAAAAAAGTTATTATTTGATTCTGGGAATCAAACCCGAGCCTTGTATATGCCAAGCACACATTCTATTCTTGAGTAACACTTCCAGCCACCAAAACATTACTTTTTATCTTTTTTTTTCTGTTTTGAGACAGGATCTCACTCTGTAGCTTAGGCTGGTCTTGAACTTGCAGTGATGCTCCTGCCTCAGCCTCCCAAGTGCTGGGATTACAGGGGGGTGCCACCACGCTCCCTCTTTTATTTGTAATTTTTTTTTTTTTTTTTTTTTTTTTTGTAATTTTGAGACAGGGTTTTGCTAAGTTGCTAAATTGCTCAGATGGGGCTCAAACTTGCAATCCTCCTGCCTCAGCCTTCCAGAGTGCTGCAATTAGTGGCCTGTGCCACCATGCCCAGCAACATTATCTTTTTGCTTGATGCAGCCAATGTGGTTAGCGGAGTATGGGCAATGCCAGCATGAGAGAATCAACCATGGTGGCCAGGATGGCGAGGGCTGAGGATTTGACTGGTGTGACTAGTGTGTTTGGTGGGACTGAGGCTGGTGGTTCAGCAAGTATGATTGGGACTGGCTAGGAGGGTAGCCTGAGAGGCTATGAGATGGTGACACACTGGGGTATCTTAAAGATAAGAGTAGTAGAATTTAGGTTTCTTAATGAGAAGAGAATTATAAATATGGAAAAGCAAAGGCTGGAAAAAACCCTGTGATGTTGTTTGCAATTGAAAATGTTGGTATGAATTCATGGTTTTGAATATGTGTAGATAGACTGACTTTAAAAAATGTTTAGGCTTTGTGTGTGTGTGCGTGTGTGTGTGTGTAATTTTAGCTATCTCCCGTGAAAGCCTAGAAACAATATTTTTGGAGTAGTGATCAGCACGACCGTCTTGTGCCCAGGTTTTGTGTTCTCAATGCTATTTTCCACCTAAAAGGAACCAGGAATCTTTGACTAAGTGGTTGATTCCATATATGGTTCAAACAAGTACAAAATGAACAGGGAAGATACTTTTTCTTTAACTAATAAATGTGGAAAGTGTGATGGAATGAAGACCATTGTAATCCTTACAGTAATAATTGATTCAGGCAAGGCTCATCAATGGATGCTAACACTGCGTGGATGTTTTATAAGGAATAGGTTATTTATGTAATTTCAGTTACCTCCACAGGCGTATTAGTACCAAATATGTAGTTAATTTACGTAGAGAAATCAGACAGACACTATCTTACAGAAGTTAAAACATCATCAGCAATAGAACAAATAGACATTATCTCCTTCTGATCAGATGCTGTTAGAAGAATGTGGAGTCACTTTTGGGCTATTGACTGGAGATCATCTCAGCACTAAAGGCTACCACTTGGTATTAGCCATGGGGCCCCCTCCATCAGCAATTTACTACATGGAAATGTGTTGTTACTCCTGCCAAAAATGTATAATTTGTATGTAATTATGCGGAAATACCAAACAAGAGGGACTTCTTGTAACTGGCCTACTCTCTTTAAGCATGTTAGAAGCATAAAAGACTGAGGACCTGGTTGAAGAATACCAAGGAAACCTGACAACCACGCGTTGAATGTTACCCTGAGTAAGATCCCGGACCTATAATGGGTGCTATTAGAATAGCTGATGAAGTTTTAATGTGGACTGTAGATTAAATAAAGTTAGGTGAGTCCTTTAAAAGAAGTTGATATGCCCGGCATGGTGGTGCATGCCTATAATCCCAGCTACACTGGAGGCCGAGGCGGAAGGATCACATATCTGAGGTGAACTTGGGTAACTTAATATGATGCTGTCTAAGATATAAAAAATAAAATAAAAGGGTTGGGGAAAGTAGGTCATTCCTTGGGTTCAATGCCTAGTACTGGAAAAAAAAAAAAAAGACACATTAGAGAGACGTCCTTCTGCTGACTGGAAGCAAGCAGCAGCCATGTAGTAAACCACTGGTGGAGGGGGCCTCATGGCTAACTCAGTGGTAGCCTTTAGTGCTGAGTGATCCCCAGTCAACAGCCAGAAAGAGAAGACCTCAGTCCTACAATCAGAGGAAACTGAATTCCGCGAACAGCCTGGATGAACGTGGAAGGGGGCTCTGCTCCAAACTGACCTGGTGCATCAATACTTTGATTTTAGCCTGATGAGTCTCTGAGCAGAGAACCCAGTTACGCTGTGCCCAGACTTCTGACCTACAGAAACTGTGAGAGCATAAAGAGGGAGTGTTGTAAGCTGCCGAGTCTCTGGTAACGTGTTATGCAGTAATAAAGTAAATGCACACCTGCAGAATGCAGATGATCTCCTGGGAAAGGTTGTGGGCCAAAGAGGGAAGCATCACCTCTCTGAAGCCTGGTGCAGGTGGTGCTGCACTACCAGATGCATTTGGAAGTTCTCGTGGAAGCCATATTGGACAGTAACACCCTAAATACAGAATAATGCCCAACACCCCAAGTTAGGCAACTAACACTTTAGAGCTGTGATCCTGGGGAGAGGAAGTTTGACGTCATTTTTAAAAGGTGGTATACTGTGTGATTTGTTCATTAGTCACTATCTAAATAGCTCACATGCAATCAAGGCACAGGAAGCATTTTTTAGTGCTGCATAAAAAGAGTGGCCCTGCTTCAAAATGGAAAGGGAATTGGGGGGAGTAAGGTCTTGATATTCTTACATGTTCAAAGAATGAGTCACTCCAGCATAGTTCAGTTCTGTGAAAAGCTGAATGCCTTTAAGCACCCAAATATTCTTTCTTGAAATTATTTTGAATGGGCAGCCATTTTTTGGATCATCTTTTTATTTTTAAACTTTCATAGATAGAACTAAAGCGTATGTTTAAAATTGCGGGAGGGGCTGGTGTGGTTGTGCACACCTGTAATCCCAGCCTCAGGAGGCTGAGGCAGGTGGATCTCCACAAGTTTGAGGCCAGCCTGGGCTACATAGTGAGTTCAAGGCCACCCTGTACTGCATAGTGAGACCCTGTCTCAAAAAAAAAAAAAAAAAAAAAAAATTGAGGGAGGGGAGGGAAGAGAAAAAGCCAGTGTTTCCTGCCTCAACTCCAATTCTAACCCCCAAATACTACTGTGCTTTAATCATTTCTGATTTTTTTGTCCCTTGGTGACCATCTCCATTTCTCACTATAAAAACTGTGTACTATAGTTGATTAACCAGCTTTACATTTTGCTATATGATAGGAGAAGATTTAGTTCACTTCTACATCCCTTCTTTCTCTACCCTCTAAAATGATAATGTTACTATTTTCAGTTCCTCTGCTTGGAACCAGGGCATCTCTAAGCAACACATTTAAACCTCAACTTTGATTTTTTTTTTTTTTTTTTTTTTGTGGTGCTGGTGAATCAAACCCAGGGCATCACATATGTTAGGCAAGCAGTGTACTACTGAGCCATACCCCCACCTGTTAAAACTCAACTTCTTAGTCCACAAACAAGAGACAGTATTTCTTTACTTCCCACTTTGGATCTTGATGCACCTACTGTTTTTTACCCCTCTTTAGCCTATTTCTGCTTCCTTACTTCTCTGTCCATTGTAATTATACTTCAACAACATCCAGATTACTATGCCTTTTTTCTGAAACTGTGGTTAATTTTTTCATTATTTGTGTGCAGTTTGATTGTGTAAGTTCAATAACTAGAATAAATACTATGACAACAGTGTAAATACTATTTGCAGTATGGCCAAATATTGTGCTAGTCTCCCTCTCCTTATTTCATGTCAGCTTTCAAATGGATATTGGTGATAAATAGGAATATGATGAACATAATTTAATGTTCCTTATTAACTCAAATCTTTGGCATTTCTTGCGTAATCCAGTGGAGAACTTAGGGCAGCAGTCCCTAACCTTTTTGGCACCAGGGGCTGGTTTTGTGGAAGGCAATTTCTCCCCAGGCTGGGGAGGATGGGGGGATGGTTTCGGGGTTAGATTCTCATAAGGAATGCACAAGCTAGGTCCCTCACATGCACAGTTCACAGAAGGGTTTGAGCTCCTATGAGAACCTGATGCCACCACTGATCATACAGATGAAGTTTACTTCCTTGACTGCCACTCACCACTGGCTGTGTGGCTGTGTGGCCCTGTTCCTAAGAAGCCATGGTCTGGTACTAGTCTGCCAAATGCTGAGGCAAAGGCACTGTGAATATTTTTTTTTTTTTTTTTTTGGGTACCGGGGTGTCGACCTCAGGACCTCGCGTGCCAGGAGGCGCCCGTGCCACTGAGCGATATCACCGGCCCCTTTTTCATATGTGGGTTCCAGGAGTCGAACTCGGGCCCTCGTGCTTGCCGGGCAGGCGCTTAAGCCGCTGAGCCATCTCACCGGCCCCGGCACTGTGAATATTGATGGCTACTGCTGTTTTTTCCTTCCAAGACTCTATCAGTTTATGTCTGCACTACAGCACCTGAGAGCCCCTTTCCTTTCTCAGTGTTAGAATAATAAGAGCCAGGGGTTTCTGTCACTGCTGTATCCTTGGTAGTTAGGACAGTGCCTGGCACAATGTGGGTATGGAAATATTTGGCAAAAGAAAGGAAGGAAGGGAGGGTGAAAGGAAGGATTTTATAATCTTCTGGTAGGAATATTCAATTTTAAAATCCATCCTTCAGAGAGGGAACCTCATGGGCCTGAAGCATCTGTATAAAACTACATGAATTGCTTTCATCTGCTTCCATTTTTACCACAGGGCACACCTGGAGTAGCTGTGCTCTCCTACCTTTGGAAAATTCAGCTTTCCCACATGGACTTTTTCTTATGCACCACCACCTCTCCTTATAAGGTCCAGAAACTTTTTAAAAAGTTATTTGTTCCTTTTCCCATTTTTTAAAAAATGTGGGTACTGGGAGTCGACCTCAGGACTCATGCTTGCCAGCAAGCGCTTGTGCCACTGAACAATATCACCGGCCCTTTTTTTTCCTTTATGTGGGTATCAGGAGTCGAACTCAGGACCTCACGCTTGCCAGACAGGCACTTGTGCCGCTGAGCTATCTCACCGGCCCCCTTTTCACCTTTTTAAAATAACTACATAAATAAAAGTATTTAGAATTGCTTATCCAGCTACTTAGCTGCTTTCTGCAGGGTGGGGGGATTATCTTCCAAGTGTCTTGAGAGTCCTCCCAGAAATACTGTACTATGCAGAAACTGGACTACACAGGTGTAATGTGTAGATAGGCTCCCTTTTTGTTACCAAAACGATTGCAAAACAAGACAAGAAAATGGGACCATTTCTCTGTTTTGACTGAAGCTCCAGGGCTCCAGCTTCTAATATTCTCATTGTCCCCAGGGGGATGTCATGGGGGCCTTTTGCAGTATTCAGAAAGGAGGTTTCTGGAAACTGATGTTGCAAGTTTGGGACTGTCACATCTGAGGATGTAAGAGAGTTTGGGAAGGCTGTGGGGAGGCATTAGAGATGGACAAAGAAGCTCTTGTGTTCCCACTGGGAAACCTGCTTGCCCTCACCTTTAGCCAAGGGTGGCCCTATCTTAGATGGCGTATTACCCATTATTTATACAGTATTCACATTTGAGAGATAAGTGTATTTAAATAAATAGTAGATAGTTATAGCTGAAGTTTTGTGAAATCTAAAGGAGGGGCAAAATGAAGTCACCCACAATTGTATTCAGACATTAATTTTAATGTTTTGTTAATATTCTTCATATCTTTTTCTCTATGAATCTAAAAGAAAATATATTTTAAAATGCCATCATATTAAACAGTATATCAAAACAGCATATAATCACAAGTAATGATACATCATTTTATGGATGGATGTATGGATATTACAACATCGTATGGCAGCAACCACTATTTTCTTGTACTCTCCAAAACAAAAAATTTATATATATATATAAATTTATCATATATATACATATATAAAATGCAGAAAATCTGTCTTAGTTTCTTTCTTTTTGCTGGGACATACTACCCTGCACTCACAAGTTAAAGGAGGAGAGGTTTATTTTAGCTCACAGTTTGTAGAGGTTTCAGTTCATAGTTGACTGGTTCCAAGGCACGGTGGCATGGCAGAGGGGCATGGCAGGCAGGAAGCAGAGAGGGATCAAGGGAGAAGGAGGGATATATACAGTTCCAAGCCATACCCACAATGCCCACCTCTTCCCACCAGGATTTACCTCCAACATCACACCTAGCTACAAACCCATCAGTGCACTAATCCACTAATGAATATCGTACACCCATGACCCATACCCTACCAAAAGCCTCACCTGTGAGTGACTGAGGCTTTGGGGGGATATCTAGATATAAACCATAACAAATGCATCCTACACTCTACATATCTATAGATCTACTTATCTATATCCAATTTTCTATGTATCTATATTCCTGAGTTAATAAATGTATTATCTATATAACTTTGTATTTTTCATATTTCTATGTATACATCTTACTAGCTATGTATTCTGTTTATGTATGAATATATCTTTCTGATAGTCTGTCATCTATGCATATGTGTCATCTCTCTATGAACTTACCTACCTAAGTATCTAGGTATGTGTGTATGTATCATTTATCTATTTATCTATTATATACCTATGTATCAAGTTTCTATTAATTTAGCTATCATTTATCTTTCTATCTGTATGTCTACCCATGTATCTGTACATCTATTATGTATATATATACATATATATCTATCATTTTTATTGATAGAAAATACTTTCTACTATGCACATTTTGGTATCTTGTTTCTTTTAATGCATTTTAGCAGTTATCTATGTGTGTATTTCAAGAGCTGTGCCCTTCTCTCTCCCTTTTTTTTTTTTTTTGGTACCAGGAATTGCACTCAGGACCTTGCACTTGCCAGGCAGGTGCTGTGCCACTGAGCTATATCCCTGGCCTGCCATTCTCTTTTTTAATGTTATCATTGGGTTAGTATTTTGTCACTGTGACAAAATATCTGACATAAACAACTTAAAGGAAGAAAGGTCTATTTTGGCTCATGGTTTCCTAAGTTTCACTCCATGGTCAGTTAGCTCCATTGCCTTAACCCTGTGACTAGCCAGAAACATCATGGCAGAAGAGTGTGGTGGAAGAAAGCTGCTCACCTCATGGTAGCCAGAAAGCAGAACAAGGAAGAGCCCCAGACAAAGGGGTTGGGACCAGATATTGTTATCAAGTTCACATCATCTGCTCCCTTCAACTAGACTCTACCTCCTATTTCCATCATCTCTCAATAATGCTCCCAAATTATGATCTCATCAGTGGATCACTCTAATTGACGAAGTTAGAGCCCTTATTACACAAACACTTCCCAGAAGCCCAGGAGTTTGTGTTTGGAGGACATTTTAGATCCAAGCCATAAAAATCATTATTAGCCCACAGATGGTGGCACGTGCCTGTTATCCCAGTACTCAGGAGGATGAGGCAGGAGTAGTGCTATGAGTTTGACGCCAGCCTGGGCTACATAGTGAGTTCGAGGCCAGCCTGAACTACATAGCAAGACCCTGTCTCAAAAATCATCATTATTATCATAAGGATAGTATTTCTTTTGCAATTATTTCAATGTGGTGTTTAGTATAGAAAGTGCTAAGACACACACAAAAACAGAGGCATGCATGCGTGTATGTGCACACACATGCACACACACTTAAATTCTGCTTGGATTAAGAAATAGAACATTGGCGGCTCTCAGTGGGCTTCTACTAAATTACAGTCTTATTTCTACAACTAGAAATCCCTCTGATAATAATTTCCTTGCATTAAAAATTTTGTTTATATCATTTGTGGGTAAATTTCTCAATAATATAGTTTATAGCTATAAGCTTTAGCAGAATAGAATCATACTTCATGAATTTTGTGGTCTCTTGCTTCTTTTGCCCAGTATTATACTTATGAGATGCACCCATATAGTGGCACCTAGCTGAATTAATTCATTTTCATTACTCAAAAGTATGGCACTATAGGACTGAATTTCACTTTAAACCAAACCATTTCTAATGTCTGTAGACATTTGTGTTGTTTCTGCTTTGAGCATATTGTGGGAAATGCATTTATGAACATACAGTAGTTATAGATATATTTTAGTGCCCATATATACCATTTTTACATTGAGGAAACTAGTCCCTTTCTATCAGATATGTTGTAAACAACTTTTAAAATTTAACATTGGAGGGCCGGTGAGATGGCTCAGCGGCTTAAGCGCCTGCCTGGCAAGCGCGAGGGCCCGAGTTCGACTCCCGGATCCCACATACGAAAAAGGGGCCGGTGATATCGCTCAGCGGCACGGGCGCCTGCTGGCGCGCGAGGTCCTGAGGTCGACCCCCCGGTACCCACAAAAAAAAAAAAAAAAATTTAACATTGGATTTTAGACTTTGTTTAGACTGCTTTTATTCTATATAGAGAAAAAAATGTGTGTTTACATTTACCAAAATTTATAGCCTCTAGATTTATATTCTTTTTATAAAGGCCTTTTCCTACCTTCCCTCATGCTTCATTTTTGATATGTTAAGGTTTATTTTATGTTCAACTCCTTAGTATGTGTTAAATCTTTGATAGCTTATGTTTAAATCTTGGAGCCACCAAGATGAGGGAATGCAGCTGGCATCTAGTCTTTCCCTTCTAACAGTTAGTGGATCCATATTTTTCCTCCTTATTCAAAATGCCACCTTCACCACGAATTAAAATGCCATATGCATTTGATCTGTTTTTGGATTCTTCACATTGTTTCTGTGATGTCTTTTTCTTCTCCTATAAAAAGCTGTTTTGAATTTTGCACATTGCTTTTTTTTTTTTTTTTGTGGGTACCGGGGGTCGACCTCAGGACCTCGCATGCCAGCAGGCGCCAGTGCCGCTGAGCGATATCACCGGCCCCTTTTTCGTATGTGGGTTCCAGGAGTCGAACTCAGGCCCTCACGCTTGCCAGGCAGGCGCTTACGCTGCTGAGCCATCTCACCGGCCCCGCACATTGCTTTTTTTTTTTTTTTTTTTTTGTGGGTATCGGGGGTCGACCTCAGGACCTCGTGCGCCAGCAGGCGCCCATGCCGCTGAGTGATATCACCGGCCCTTTTCTCGTATGTGGGTTCTGGGAGTCGAACTCGGGCCCTCGCGCTTGCCAAGCAGGCGCTTACGCCACTGAGCCGTCTCACCGGCCCAGCTTGGGTTTTAAAAGTAAGGCTATTATATTCATTCAAGTGACATCACTTCTCTAAGGACGTGATAAACATCCAGAGAGTGCTTGATTTACCCATAGGCAACAGCAAGTGGGGATCCCAGGCACAAACACTCATACAGTTTTAATTGTGAGTGTCCATCTGTGCCATGAACAAACCTCTTCCAGGAAAGGTACAGTCATAACAAGTGGCTTTACAAGCCAGTATGTAGATACAGGCAAGCAGATTCCTCTGCATAGGAAGGGCAGGAATATGGGGCATGTCTTGGTAACTTTTCTTGTGGTAATTTTCCAGGTCTATTATTGCAAAGTACCCAGATGGGGTGGTTTAAACAATAGAAATTTATTTTCTCACAGTACTGGAGGCTAGAAGTCAGAGAGGCAGGGTTTCTCCCAAGACCTCTCTTCTTATCTTGCAAGTGGCCAGTTTTCTTCTTGTGTCTTTACAAGGTCTTCCTTCCATGCATGTCTGTGTCCTAATTTTTTCTCATAAGGACACCACTCATATTGAATAACAGACCACCTAAACGCTTCATTTTATGTTATCAAACCTTTTTAAAGGCTCTATCTCCAAATACAGTCACATTCTGTACTGGAGATTAAGGCATCAATCCATGCACTTTGGACAAAAAATTCAGCCCATAAACCCTCCAATATGAAGAACCCATGTTACTCAACATTAAATCTTGAAAACATCAACTGAGGTATCAATCCCAAAAGAGCTTCGGCATGTTACAGGTAAGGAGGTGCCACACAGAAAAAGCAAGTCGCCTAAATCATAAGGTAAATCACGGCTGGGACTAAAGCCCAGGTCTCCTGATTCCTAGGTTACTTGTCTTTGGGTAATAACTCCCTATTTAAAATCCATTGAGTGAGTGCTCTCCTAGTTTTAGTGCCCTTATCTGTTTCCTATAACAGGATCGTATAATATAAAAAAGTCAGACTGACATGGCTCAGGAGAGTTCTGAAGGTTACACTAAGTAAAGCAATGGCCTTTTCTATGCTCTGTCCTGCTGGACCCCAGCTTGCATGGTGAGATTCAAAACCAATGGAATCCCGATATATCGCTTCCTTAGGGTCCACTGAGTGTGTGACTTAGAGAAGAGGAGCCCACTTTCCAGAAGGGGGTCAGCAAGAAGAGAGGGGATCCCTGGTTGTACCAATGAGAATTCAAATCTGTTGAAAGGACAGAGGGATTAGGGAAAGAGAATGGACCACAGACTGTGGACCCTGGAGGAAGGTGTGAACATTGGCAAGGACAGCTTTTAGAGACATTAAAATGGAAGTGGGGCAGGGCAGCAGCACATACTCCTACTGCAAAACAGGGCCACTTGAGAGATGGGGTGACAGCTCCTTGGTTGTCATCCTGTGCTACCTTGTGGCACCTGAGCATTTCCCACCAAATGCTACACCTTCTCTTACTCTCTTTGTGTATCTTATGACTGCCACACCTTTAAAAGTGAGCCTCACTTGAGTTGTGCTCACAAGCAATGCTTAACTTTGTGTGGACCTTAGGGCTTTATTTCTTTGGCTTCTGCTTGGTGGCACTGATGGATCTGACTGTGGGATACTGAGAGTTATGAGGAAGATGATGAACAGAGGAGATCCTCAGAGATTTCTTCCTCTTCCACTGCTGCTGCGACGACATTCACAGGCAGGCACTACTGCTGAGATGTTCTATTATCAAAGGATCGATGCTTCATATTTGTCCTCATCTTGTCATAGAAATGACATTGGATTCTGATGCTTTAAAAGAAACCTAGATTTTAAGCAAGAGCTTGTTTACTTAATTAGTATCCTGAATACCATGTACTATATAGCCTAGGGCAGGAAAGGAACAAGTAAGAGAAAGTATGCCCTACTTTTTCAACCCAAAGAATGCTTCCACTAGAGACATAATGTGGCACACCATGGTGGATTTGGGATTATGACTTTAGGATCGTAACAGTCAATACCTAGCTAGCACTTCTAAATGCCAGGTCCTATTCTAAGCACTTTGTATTATCAACTCATTTAACTATCACAACAACTCTTA
Organism: Erethizon dorsatum; assembly: GCA_028451465.1. Taxonomy (NCBI): domain Eukaryota; kingdom Metazoa; phylum Chordata; class Mammalia; order Rodentia; family Erethizontidae; genus Erethizon; species Erethizon dorsatum. The sequence continues at coordinate 85,820,031 of CM051834.1, forward strand.
GGAATTCATTACCATTATCATCCCCCTTTTACGGACAGAGAAACTGAGGTTGAGTGGCCTATCTAGTACCAGAGCTGGGTCCAGAACCCAAGAGTTTGTGTGCACAGCCATGAGAGTGTTCTGTTTTCCTCAGACACATTTTTCTACTTAGACTGTCTAGTTCAGATCTGCTTGGGAACCCTGGTTCTTCCTCAGTGTATCCTATTGCTTCTCAAGCAGTCTGCCCCGCAGAGATTCCTCCCAACCAGGTCTTTTGAGGAGGGGCTTCACTTCAGCTTCTCCAGCTTCTCTTCGCCTCTCACCATGTCTTTTCCAAACATGCAGATTCTCATGATTCAGGAATGAAGGGACTGTCCAGAATATTGTGACATTAAAAAAAAGAAGAGCAGGAGCTATGGAAGGTGATTCCAATTGGATTCTTTCTTCCCTAAGGCTTAGTATTTGGGGAGCTATTTAATGGATGCAAGGTGCCAGGCATGGTGGCACATACCTGTAATCTCAGCACTCAGGAGGCTGAGGCAGGAGGATCACCATCGGTTTGAGGCCAGCCTGGGGTAAATAAATAAGTTCAAGGTCAATCTGAACTACACAGTGAGTCCCTGTCTCAAAAATTCAACCTCCCCCCAAAACCCAAATAAATGGATAGATACAAGGTGATATCAAAGAACCACACTCACCCACCTGCCCAAGTTGGGGGGAATGATACATCTTAGGGCCAGTGGATCTGAGGTCTAGATGTTAACTGTCTTCTTACCCCTTTAAATATCTTGAAAGCCTATAGTTGCAGATAGAGTAACTTAAAACATCAATAAGGTGGGTCAGCTATGTGGAAAGAGGAAAGAAAGAGTCAGGAAATGGCAGAATGAAACAGCTGCCACTTTAAACTGTTAGAAAATTCAAGAGTGCTAGCCTGCTATTTCCAGCACTTTTTGCTCTGCTACACCATTTCAGAGCTCTGTGGAGAAGACGCCAGACTCCTAATGAAGATAGATTCCATCTATTAAGATTCAAAAATGGAATGAGAGAAAATCCTGAGGGACAAATGGAGAACTGGCTGGGCAGAGCTGCTGGGGGAAGTGAAAATTAATTATAGTAAAACTGGTTTCATAAGACAGCACCCAGAAGACCATCAAAGCAAAAGGTACGTGGCGCTGGTCTGTCTCCATCACAGAACAGGAAGACCTTTCCTGTTATTTATAATGTTCCTGGAAAAGTAACCTTCTGTATCAGGACCTCAGAGTCACAGCAGCCTTTGTGGTAGGAAAACATAAGCTCGGAAAGGAAGAGACAGAGCCATTGTGAAGACAGGGCGCTTCGTCCACTGGCAAAGAGGAGGGAGTGGGCGACAGGGATTTGAAAAGCACGAAGATGGCACACGTGGGGGCTTTTAAAAATCATTATTATTCCTTTCAGAAAAGGACAAGGTATGCACAGCTTAGAAGCACAGTTTCATGTTTCATGTACATTTGGTGAGAAAAACCTGAAGTAAATCTAAAATGATGCTGATAAAGGACTTCTGACTTTCCCCTCAAGTGCAAAAGCCTTTTCCTATCACGTATTCTGATGGCCCCTACCCCTACATGGTCCTTCTACCCCTAGAGGAGAAGCTTAGAGCTTCTCCTTTCTCCTTCACTTCCTCTCCCATCCTCTCCTCCTTTTCCTCCTCCCCCCCTTCTTCTTGCTATGGTTCAGTTGTTCTCTCCCTTCTTTCTGGCTTTTAAAATATTTCTTTCTTCTTCCCTTGGTTATCTTGCATTACCTTTGTCCTTTCTTTTTTCCTTAAACTCCAGTCCCTGCTAGGTCTCACTTTTCTGTAGAGTGGGGCTGGCAGAATAGTTGCCACCTAATTGCATTCACCTACTCACGCCCTCCTCCCCTCCCTCTCTTCCTCTCTTCCCCCTTCCTTTCCTCTGTTCTCTTTCTCTCTCCTTCCTTTTTTCTTTCCATTCTCTTTCCCTCCTTCATTCTCTTCCTTCCTTCCTTCCTTTTGTCCACTCCTTCCCTCCCTCCCTCCTTCACTGACAGTATTCCCTTTTCCTGAAGAAGCATTTCCTTCCATTAAGAGCCTTACTTCACCAACACTCTCAAATGCTTCCTGAGCCTGCCTACACAATTAGTGATTTTTAAAAAACCTTATTAATACATGTTTGCAGTATATAATGATTACATTCATTGTGGGGAGTTGGTATATGTACATAACACATTTTAATTCTTTTTATGTCCCCTTCTTCTCCCCTCTCACCCTCCCTCTATCTCTTGGTCCCCTTCCCATTTGCAAAAGACTTTTATTTTGCTCTTTAATTTATTTATATGTTGGGTTTCTCATATAAGAGAAACCATTCAATATTTAAGCTCATGCGTCTGATTTATTTCATTTAACATTATGGTCTCAGGTCACATCCTTTTTCCTACAGATGACTCAGATTTACCCTCATTATAGCAGAGTAGTCCTCCATTGTGTATCAGTTAGTGACCTCCATAGGACCTCTGCAACTGTCCCCTCCTATGGCAATTATTGTGGTGTTTGTTTTTCTGCCTCAGGGAGCAACCCTAGAGTTCTTGATCAGTCACTTCCTCCAGCAGGTTGACCAAGTTTCGACAAAGCTTACACAGAAACATCAGTGTGTGACCTCAGCTGAGCAGCAGAAGGCTTCACGGTCACTTCCCACAGCTCAGCACAGGCCAGGGACTGTCACTTCTTTGGATTCCCCTGCAACTGCCCACGGGAAGCCTTGACTGACTTAGAGTCCTGGCTCTTCCCCTAACTGTAATGTTAGGCATTGGTTGCCAATGGCTGTTTCACAAGGTGAGGGAGAGGGAACGCCCATTTCTGACCCCTTTGGGTCCCTCCACCAGCGCCCTCCCTGGGAATGTGACCGTTAAGCTTTGTGCTTCATGTGGCAGTGCCTGATTGGTAGATCACGGAGAGCAGGTTTTAGCTGTCAGTGAGGCAGCCTGTTGCCTTAGCTCCTGAAGAAGCTCTGGACCCAATCCACTGCCCGCAGGTGCTGAGGGTGTGTGGTCCTGGCCAGTACAGGGACACAAACCCCAGTTCCTTCAGGAAGCCTTCCCAGATTGATGAGGAGAGATGGGGTAGCCCAAATGGCCTTAATCCCTGTTCAGGAGGAGAAGCCTCACTTCTTTTCCTTATCTTCAACTACCCCCCCCCCACGTGGTTTGAACCCAGGGCATTTGCAATGAGCTACATCCCCAGCCTGTAAAAAAACATTTAAGACAGAATCTTCCCAAGTTGTTAAGTTGCCTAGACTGGGCTCGAACTTGTGACCCTCCTGGGTGCTGGCCCCAGTACATTTTTCATCCTTAAAGTAAAAATTTGCTTGCTTTTGACATGGGCATAGGAAATACTTTTATTTTGTGGGTCAGTGTAATCATTTAAAATAAATAAAGTCTGAAAATCTTGGCAGTCAGCCATTTGCTTACTTCCCTACCCTTGGCCTTCTCTGTGAAACAAACACTTTTTCTGCTTTTCTTTTGAAAGTATACTTGTTAGACATTTATATTTTAATATTTGGGTGCTCATGGTGTGTTTCTTCTCATGAAGAGAGATTCTATCCTGAATCCTTGCCACGTTCTGAAAAATAGATGCAGGTTACCTACTTTCTATTTTCAGATACATTGAAAAGTGCAGAAAGAACACAGCAGACATACTGGAATATATTGAACGTGGTGAAGTTACTTAGCGTGGGATTGGGGTTGGCCTTTGCAAAGAGCATCTCATTCTTAATCACGTTAGTTGAAAGATAATGGACCTGTTTTGCTCCGTGGAAGCTGGCAGGTACTGATGGGGGAGATGGCGAATAAGCAGAGCTTCTTCAGGAGCTAAAGCAACAGGAGAATGTGCCAGACATTTGTGGATATCCTCAGAGTGGCCAAGCTTCCTTTTCCCAAGGCCCTTTAATTTTATGTATGTATGTATGCATGTATGTATTTTAGCAAGTAATCAAAACACATTTGGGGTTGAGTTTGGGGAATTAGTAGATCAAGAAGCTTGTTCATGCCACCTTAGAATTTAAAAGGAAAAAAAGAAATATGATTATTAAGGAATGTACTGGTTTTCTTATGTGAATTTGAAAGTGGTTCCAAAGAAGCTGACATCCTGATCAGAGTATTAGTGTAGACATGTAGCCTCCCCAGGGACTCCTTTGAAAAGCAGTCCTCACTGGGATGTGTAGATTCTGATAATCAAAATTAGTCCATCTTTCCTTTTTTCCTCTCCCTCATTCTCTCCTACCTTTGTCTCATTTTCAGAAAGGCTTTGGGGATATGGCTTAATAGATTTCATTTTATTTAGTCTGCTATGAAATATAAAAATATACAAATATGCTGTATATTAACTTTTAGGCATTGCCAAATATATTACCAAAATTCTTAGTCATCATTGACTACATCCTATGTTGTTTAGATTCCTTTGTTCTTAAATTTATTTTATTTAATTAATTTATTTTTTTGAGACAGGGTCTCACTATCAAGTTCAGGCTGGTCTTGAACTCACTATGTACCTCAGGCTGGCTTCAAACTCACAGCGATCCTCCTGCCTCAGCCTCCCGAGTGCTGGGATTACAGGTGTGCGCCACCATGCCCCAACTGTTCTTAAATTTAAATTAAAACTATTTTTAACTCATACATAAAAAGGTAAAAATTGTACATATTTATGAGGTCTCATGTGATGTTTTCTACATGTATGCATTGTGTAATGTTTAAATTTAGGCAAATATATTTTTCTCCTTAAACATTTATAATTGTTTAATGTTGAAAACATTCAAAATCCTTTTTTCTGGGGCCGGTGAGATGGCTCAGCAGCATAAGCACCTACCTGGCAAATGCAAGGTCCTGAGTTCAACTCCTGGTACCCACATAAAAAAAAAAAAATCCTTTCTTCTAGCTTTTTGAAATCCACAGTACATTTTTCTTATCTATAGTGATGTACAGATTAAAATAAGCTATAAGTACTGCATGTTATAGAAAAATTATGTAGATAAAAATGGAAAATGTTGAACAAAATGTTTTCCTGATGACTTTGAATTATAATTTGGGAATTTAAAAAAAAATCTTTATTTTTGCCACTTTGTAATTTGTAGGAATTACTAATGTACTTTTAAGAAAATTTTTACCATCTATGCTGTTAATGAAGTGTATATATTGAATCACATGGGATTGCCAGAAGTTTGTGAGGTTTTTGGGTCAAAAACAGTCAAATATTGGTATTTCCAAATAATTCAGCCCTGTATCTGAATAGGGAAAATATTACTAAATATTTTAAAGTAAATCCATTTTGGATATAAATGATTGCCTCCTAAGCTATTGATTTTATGAGTTAAGATTTTATATATTGGGTTGACTTATAGCAGGGCCCATTTCAACTTCAGCAGAATTTTCTGTTTTGCACATGTGTGGTATTATATCCTGACTAAAAATTCAGGAATTTAAGGGCAACTAGAAATCTTTCAGCACATGTCATTCGCAGCATTAACTACAATCCTCCCTGACAAGTTGGAGGTTACTGACTTTGAAACTTAGCCAGTTGCTGAGAACCCAGTGTGTATTCTTTCCATGACCCTTAAAAACTGGCCTGTTTCCTATTGATGATTTTTTTGTTTTGTTTTGTTTGAGACATGTTATGGTCCAGTTTCCTGGTTAATTTCCAGATCTTCTGCTGTTCTTCTTGTACAACTCATTTTCTTTGTGGTGGGTCTTACCAAAAGATACCATGTACAGAAAAGGGGCTTCTGGAAATTATCGTGTTTCAGCAACAAAATTGTTTAAACATCTGACAATCATTTATAACCAAACATCTCTGGTCTCATCTGTGGAAAATATCACACATAGCAAAGAAAATTGGAAAGAGCTGGCAGAAGATATCTGTTGAGTTTGCATAGTGTACTGTTCAAATGGGTTCCCAGGGGACCTCAGACCAAGGTTATTTTTCACTTCAATTTAAGTAGTTGGGTGTGTTCCTTTCTGCAGAGAGCAGGGGATCAGAGTCTGGCTTTGAAGGTGAACTTGAGAAATCAATTAGTCCATCTTCCACCCATCTGGAAATTCAGCATCATGATAGACAGGCAGTCGGACTCCAAGGGGCAAAAGGAGCCACTTTTGAAATTTGTAGGCAGGCAGGGGCCGCTCCTGCTGCCACTTGCTTTGCCGGTGTGCTCCAGTCCAGATTGCCACTGTTCTGAGGGCCCCGTGGAAAATGCAACCCCATATGGTTTGAACTGATGGACTAATGGTTTGTCAGCCTTGGGGGTCATCAGCTAAACCTGTCTTTGAAATCCCTGTTTAGAAACTTTGAATTTGTCTTGTCTTTAGGAGTCTGTTGGCTTATAGATTTCTTTTCCCCCTTCCCCCTTTTTAATTAGAATATTTTTGAAATGCATAATAAATATATCTGTCATAGGCAATTGGTACATAGATATATCTCATCTTGATCCCTGTTTCCTTCCCCTTCTCCTCCCCTCCCTCCTGTCTCTCCCCATCCCCGGACCCCTTCCCATTGCCACAGTCTATCTCCCTTTATCCTGTCATCTGTCTTTTATTTTGCTCTTTAAATTATTTATCCTTTGGGTTTTTCAAATAAGAGAAATCATGTGACATTTAACCTGTGTCTAATTTATTTCACTTAGCATTATGGTCTCGAGGTGCATCCATTTTCCTACAAATGACTCAAATTTATCCTTCTTTACAACTGAGTAGAACTCCATTGTGTACATATACATCACATTTTCATTATCCATTCATGTGTTGATGGACATATAGGCCACTTCCAAGATTTAGCTATTATAATTGGGCTGCTATAAACATGGGTATGCATATCACTGTAATATGATGTCTTTAACTCTTTTGGGTATAAGAAATATAGCTGGGTCAAATGGAATCTCCATACTGATTCGCACCTTAGTTGCGCTAGTTTACAGTTCCACTAACAGTGTAGAAGTGTTTCTTTTTCTCCACAACCTCACCAGTATTTGTTGTTTTTTTTTTTTGAGTCTTTTGATGATAACCATTCTTTCTGGAGTAAGATAGAGTGTCAATTGTGTTTTGATTTCCTTTCATCTCATGGCAAAAGATGCTGAACACTTGGCCTAGTTTTGTTTAGGGAAATTTTTCCAGGTTTGTTTCAGGTGAGATAAGAAAAATCTGCCAAAAACCCTAGTTAGCTTGGAAATGAGACTTTGAGGCCAAATTGGTTTAATCCTAGGTGTGACCAGTCTTCAGCCTACAGTGCCATTTCCATCTCATTTAAAGACGTGGAACTAGGTAGGGATAAAAATATTCCACAGCTTTTCTTAGGAACACAGTTCTGAGTGGAATAGAGACAGCTACATTTTCTTTAGTGTAAGGAATGCGAAATTCTTTGTGAAGCCTCATAGGCCACATGCTTCTAGTATATAAATTACACTGTTATTAACGTAATCTGTGGTATGAAAACTTTGAGGTAATTAGCAAACAAGTCAATCACCCACAAGAGACACAACCAGAGAAAATCAAGCTTCATTAGTTTCCTCACGATGTGAAACTCCTGCTTAATAATTATAGTTGTCTTAATTGAACCTCAGGTGGCAGTTTTCTGCCTATAAACTGAGAAGGAAATATAGTTCTGCTTTATTCCTGGGATCTTGTACTAATTAATGTATCAAATTAATGTATCAAATGCTTTTATTTATAGAAACATGTTTACATGTATTTAAACCCGAGCTACTGAATATTTTCTGATAGTTTTGTATTAGGCAACTTTCCCATTGCTGGAACAAAATACCTGCCACTCACAACTTAAAAGAGGAGAAATTTGTTTTGGCTCATGGTTTTAGAGGTTTCAGTCGATGGTTGGCTGACTCCAAGTCAGAAACATCATGGTGGAGGGTCATAGTAGAGGAAAGCTGGTTAGCTCATGGCAGCCAGAAACAGGGGAGGAGGGAAGAGCCAGAGAATGAGATACACCCTTCAAAGTCACACCCACAGTGACTCCACGTGCTGCAGCTCAGTCCCACTTCCTAATAGCTCATTCAGTGATGAACTCATCAGTGGGCTGGACCACTGACAGTAGCTCCCATGATCTAATGGTCTGAAGGCCACACCTCTGAACATATGGGACTTTTGAGGGACATTTTTGATGATCTAAACCATAATAAGTCTCATTAAAAATAAAAAGAAACATGTGAAATTAATTTTAATGTATGTGTTGCTGAAGCGAGCACAGTGAAATTAATTTTAATGCTAGCCTTTAACCTAATATATCCAAAGTGGTCATGTTAATGTGCTGTATTAAAAATCTTTAATGAAGTAGTTTATATTTTTTGTATGAAGTGTTAGAAATCAGTGTACATTTTATGTGTATGGTGCATACCAATTTGGACTGGCACATTTCAAGTGCTCAATAGCCTCTCCGGCAAGGAGATAGCAGCTGCTGAACTGGGCAGTACAGCTTTGAATCGGTACTGACTCTATAGTTAGGCAGAAGATTTTTTTTTTTTTTTTTTTTGTGGGTACCGGGGGGTCGACCTCAGGACCTCGAGCGCCAGCAGGCGCCCATGCCGCTGAGCGATATCACTGGCCCCTTTTTCATATGTGGGATCCGGGAGTCGAACTCGGGCCCTCGTGCTTGCCGGGCAGGCGCTTAAGCCGCTGAGCCATCTCACCGGCCCCCTAGGCAGAAGATTTTAGAGAGGAGGGAGAAAGAGAGCAAGAAGGAGAAAAAAATAAAAGCCCTCAGTGGATAAAGAGAATCCATGATGCCAAATTTCCCAGAGTAGCCAACCCTCTGTTCACCATTTAAGCATCAGTTTCAAGCTTGATTTAACACCTCAGCAAGAGATTCTGACCCAAACCACCTTATATATTTAAAGTCTGCTCTAATTTGAGAAGTGAGAACAGGGCAGGAGGTGTGGTCTGGTGGAATAAGAACAGACGCTGGACGCAGGACAGACAGATCTGAGTTCAAGCCAGCCTGGCTCGGTCTGTGCTGCAAGCTTCACAAACCCACTTTAATAATGAGGAATCTAATCAGGGGGACAAAAGTCCTAGTCTCGCAGGGCTCCAGTGGGATTAAATCAATTCCCCCTGTGCATAGGCTTCAGTTATCAGTGTGGGGAATGGGAGATGCTCCATTTCTTAGTGCTACCTTCCTTTTTTCACACTTTGTTTTCCCCTTGGAGCACTTTACATGGCCTTCCTCTCCCTCAACTCCCTCTTTAGGGCCTGAACTGATTTCCTAGTCCACATTCCCAGAGCCTCCATTTTTTTCAGCAGTCCCTGTTCATAGGCCTGTTGTGATTAGGTCATGGATATAAAAACTTGTTATAGCCTGGCATGGTGGCACAGGCCTGTAGTCCCAGCTGCTCAAGAGGCTGAGGCAGGATCATTTTAGCCCAGGAGTTCGAGGGCAGCCTGGGTAACAGCGATACGCATAACTAACTAACTAACTAACTAACTAACTAACTAACTGATGAAGCAGCAGTATAGAGGTAATAACAATTCAATTGCTGCCTATGCCAAGTCCGTGGGAAATATTTCACAGTCACAAAATCTGGGGGAAAGACCAACATTCCTTTTATTTTTGACCAATGGATGGCAGCATTGTCTAAGTCACGGATCTCTGAGCGGCTGCTGATCTAGCCTAGGATTTTTTTCCCCTCCTAGTGGGGATGGAACCCAGAGGCACTCTATCACTGAGTTATATCCATAGCCCTTTGTAAAATTTAGAGAGTGGGTCTCACTAAGTCTCTAAGTTGCCTAAGCTGGATTCACATTTAAGATTCTCTGACCTTAGCTTCCCAGCATGCTGGGATTACAGGCACACACCACCTCATCAGGCCCTAGTAGTTTCCTTTTCCATGCCTTATAATTATCTGTCATTCTTTCAATCTGAAAGTGAATCTTTCATCAACAAGTCTAAAAGGGTGACGAGGTTGTAGCTTAGTGGTAAGGTGTTTCCCTAGCATATGCAAAGTGCTGGGTTTGATCTGCAGCACCACAAAGAAAAGAATTGTCTAAAATGTGGTACTACATTGTTAGCTACCAACAAGCTAGAGAAAACCCAGGAAACAGACCTGCTGTCCATTTGGACTCAGGGACATTGCTCAGGCCTAGAATTAAGGTGTCATTTAAGAGGTGGCTCATTGCAGGCAGGGACCTTGGAGGGTAGGTGGCAGGAGATCAAGATGTGAGAAATAAGAGGGTAGAGAGGTCGGCCCCAAGAGGCTGCATGAAAACAGCTACAGGTTCTCTGCTGAGCATCCCAGACTAGGATCTTGTGGGTTTGCTTGTAACTGGGAAGTGGCTTCCTTACTCTCATCCTCCCTTAGAAGCCCTGTTGTCCTTGAATTAGAAGAATGTGTCTTGAAAGCAATGCTACAGGTTCTGCATATTTTGTCACCTGGAGTTTCTTTGCATTCCTCCCCAATTCTAACACCCAGTGTGATGATAGCATTCAGAACGATCTTTACTCAACTATTCAAATTAAAGAGACTTTAATTGTATTTGCTAACTTAGAGTTTTTACAGGTGTTCCTTTAAATTTGCTAGTTTTCATCAGATGGGCCAAGAGAATGATTTGGCATGATCAAGTGACTAATTAGAGAACATTTAGAGAATTCAGAAAAGCACCAATGAAAAAATAAAAACCACCCACTAGCTTTAAAAGACATATGTCTTGAGAAATAGGATAGAAAACTATTGGTTATGGCTCCAGAGCCATGGACTACATGAGAAAAACTTTTGAATTTTAAGTCAAACTATATGAATTCCATGACTAATTGTACTAACAACCCAAACAACAAAATACTGGGAATCCCATGGATTATCTTGGTTTTTAAAAATGATTTACTTGCTGGGCACGGTGGCGCATGCTTATAATCCCAGTACTTGGGAGGCTGAGGTAGGAGGATCGCTGCAAGTTCGAGGCCAACCTGGGCTACAAAGTGAGTTCAAGGCCAGCCTGACTGCATAATGAAACCCTGTCTAAAAAAAAAAAAAAAAAAAAAAAAAAAAAGATTTAGTCATTTATGTATTAAAAATTTTGTTACCTGTTATGTGCTATGTTTTATGCTAGATGGGTGGGAAGGGAGTTGAGTAATAAGTAAGTCACTGTCCGTGCTTCAAGACCTTACAATCTACTGGGCTGAGAGAAAAGAAAATCAGTAATTCTAATGTGGTAAATACCACAGTAGGGGACTATGCTTTGTTATAAAATAGAGAGAAGGACATCTAACTGCCCAACACCTAACTGTCCACCTCCTTGCTTCACAGGAGGGTGACACAGCTGAGACTTTGAAGGCAAATAGGAATTATCCAGTGTGGGCCTGGGAAGTTGGGAGGCTATTCAAGGGGAAAGAAATGTGCAAAGACATTTATGCTGGATTGTTTGATGTTTGTGAGGAATGGCAAGTGCTTTGGAAGGCAGCTGGAAGAGAGTGTGAGAGTATACTAGGGGACTGGCAGAGTGATGGAAGATGAATTTGGACATGGAAGCAGGACTGAGATAACGATGGGCCTTTTATGCCATATTGAGTAGTTTGAAATTGTGTCTTACGGGATTAGATGACAGAAGGATTGGGGGAGGGTTAAGCAAGTGGAGGAAATGTGGGATGATTCCCAGGCTCCCAATTTGGACGATGGGATGAATGTTGGAAATACGGAGGAGGGGCAGGGTTGTCAGAAGTGAAAGACAATGAGTTTACTGCAAGGAACCCTTCCCAACAATATGGAACTGGCCGTTAAGAAAGAGATCTAGATTTCCAGCTACAGATTTTGTTTAATAAGAATTACTATTACTGACATATGCCAGATTATGTATTAATTTTCCTGTTAAATCATTGTAACAGCTCTGTAACCACATTTTTCCAATGAAGAAGATAAAGATACAGCTAGTCTGAAGTCATATTGCCAGCAAGTGACAGGGCTAGGATGTGAATGCAGGAGCTGGGGTGTGAATCCAGGCTGATTCCAGTGCCTGCACTGCTAACCACTGCCTTGTACAGGACCGTCTTCATGGCAGTGGTAGTTGACTCAATATAGCTGAGACTTTCAGGGACAGGACACGGAAGAGCAAAGAGCCAGAGCTCTGGGGAATATATCCATTTGCTGGGCAAGTAGCAGAAGATAAGCTCATGGAGAGCTGGAAAACACTGCCACAGAGGAAAAAGGAAAGATACTGTCCAGAAACCTGAGAGGAGAATTTCAGGAGGGAGGGCTCAACCATGGCACAGATCACAGAGAGGTAAGGTAGGACAGGGACAGAGCACTGTCTTCAGATTTGTACCCCTATGTCTTCTGGGCACCAGCTCCACTTTTTTAGCTGATGGAAAACATATGCACGTGGGCGTATCATCACCTTCGAAGTTCCTTTTTTGTTGGAAGTATTATTATCTTTATAAACATCCAGAATACATACTGCAGATAACCTTTGATGTCCTTGTCCCATGTGGCTACCAATGATCAGACACTGTTGACCCTACTTGAAGCACTTCTCTTCTCCATCCCTCTGTTTTCTGATGATGCGCTGGTTCTTTGTTTCCACCTGCACCACTGTATTTCTGTTCTGATTTGTTCTGGCTTTGGTTGCATTCTTTTCTTTCTTTTTTTTTTTTTTTTTTTTGTGGGTACCGGGGGTCGAACTCAGGAACTCGCACGCTAGCAGGCGCCCAAGCCGCTGAGCGATATCACCGGCCCTTTTTTCATATATGGGTACCAGGAATCGAACTCAGGACCTCACGCTTGCCAGGCAGGCGCTTATGCCACTGAGCTATCTCACCCGCTCCCTGTTTGCATTCTTTTCTAATCTGTCTTGCCCGATTAATCCTAAAGTCAAACCATGCCACCAACCCCTCCCCTCCAACTCAGAAACCTTCAGTGGCTCTTGTTGTTTAGGATATACATTCTCAATGCTTATTGAAGGCCATCTATGAAAAGGCTCTGGATTATTTTTCCAGTCTCCCCCTGCCCCACACACATTATGTTCCTTGCAATGTGTTTTCTATCCATACGGAAACGAATGCCTTGCTTCCTGTGTTTGCTACTTCAGATGTATTGCTTAGGCCAATCCTTCTACCTGGATGGATTTTCCTTTCATCTTTGAGGTCCAAATTCTATCTTTCAAAGGTCATCCCACATATTTTCTCTATAAAGAGTTTCTTGATCTCTTTCACCAGAAATAATTTCAAATTTCTCTGACTTCAATAAATATGGCAACTTATTTGTACCTCTCTTACAGGCAATTAGTGCTTCCTACCTTATTTGGTATATATGTCTTGACTTACTGTTAGAAGCCAAAGTCTATTTCTTTTTTTTTTTTTGTGGGTACCGGGGGGTCGACCTCAGGACCTCGTGTGCCAGCAGGCACCCATGCCGCTGAGCGATATCACCGGCCCCTTTTTTGTATGTGGGATCCGGGAATCGAACTCGGGCCCTCGCGCTTGCAAGGCAGGCGCTTAAGCCGCTGAGCCATCTCACCGGCCCCCAAAGTCTATTTCTTAACCATTTTTATATTCCTTGTTTTTTTTTTTTTTTCTTTTGTGGGTACCGGGGGTCGACCTCAGGACCTCATGCGCCAGCAGCCGCCCGTGCCGCTGAGCGATATCACCGGGCCTTTTTTTTTCGTATGTGGGTTCCGGAAGTCAAACTCGAGCCCTCGCACTTGCCAGGCAGGCGCTTACGCCGCTGAGCCATCTCACCGGCCTCTATATTCCTTGTTTTATTTGTCATGTAGTATTCTGTATGTAGGAGTTTTGTTGAATACTTTTTCATTGAATGAGTGGATGGATAGCTGATGTCACTTTCAGGGTATGTGCTAATATCTCTGGGTATATCCTTCTTAATTATCTTTTCAGACTGAGCTTCCCTGGTTCCTTGACTTCTCAGCTAGGTGGTGAAGAATTATAGCTATAGTTTGAGAAATGTGAATGTTTGAGTAGTGTCAATATCTGTGACATTACAGAAGGGCTTATGTAGATATTTGCTTCCTCAGAAGTGCTTTAAAGAACTGTAATTTCCAGTTTGGGAAAAAATATGCAGTTCTCTGGGATGTCTCTACATCTAGTCTGGTTATTCACGAGATGTTTAATGTAGTCACCCTCTGCAGAGGCAACATTTAGAATGTGCTTTTGAAGGTAGGTGGATATAAAAGCAAAAGGAAAAGGTGTTTGCCTTCGGATGGAATGGAATGGGATAGAACGGAATGGGATGGAATTCTGGATCCCTTGGAAATATCTTCATGTTTAGTAGCTGTATAACCTTTCCAGGTTTTCCCTTGAGCCATAGATAGGACCAGAGTAGGGAATCAGAAGCCATAGACAGGACACTGGACCCAGTTTAGTGGTGCCTGTCTGTCCTGCTTGTGAAATTCAATCTGCAGTGTGGAGTTTCCATGGCTGCCTGGGCCTTCTGTCCTGCCTGGGTCTTTTTGGCCTCCTGTGGCCTCTGAGGGTATTTACCTCTCTAGCCACATGTGGATGAGCTGGCTGTTGAGCAAAATGCAGTGGAATGGAAGGGAGGGATCAATGGAAAATATCTAATGGTGTTACATTTATTTAGGTTCCAAAGTCAAGTTTGAATCTTATAATTTGAGCACATGGGTAGCTGGAGTTCTTAGCTTCTTACCAGCTTGGACAGAGCTAAATTGCTCCTTTGGAATTAACAAAAAAAAAAAAAAAAAAAAAAAAGACTATTGCATTGCTCTTTTTGCCAGAGCCTTTATCAGGCAGATAGTAAGCAACAAATTAGAATTCTCTAGGTTGTCTCTAGTGAAGATAGCATATGTTTTCCAGCTGCTTCTCTCCATCCTTTCCTACCCACCTCCCTCCCTCTACCCAGTGATATCCTAGGCAGGACCGGTTGTGAACCAAGGTAAATGTGACTTCATTAAAATGCAAGGTACCTTCCATCTTGAGGAAGAAGAGCATTGGAAAAGATGCCCGCCACCTACTGCACTCCTTGAACAGATATTGCAGGGGCTGCTGGATTGATTCTGTATCTGGCCCATACATGCCCATTTTTCACATGTGAAATTTATAGACTGGGAAGGTACTAGCTCTGGTGCTACCCTTCTGATAGCTTTCATGGCACATCGTGCTTTCATTTTCCCGCTCCTTATCTTCCTTTTTACTCAGTCTCTGGCTTTTTCAAACTGACACCTTCCTACATAGAACCTAAAGGGAGCAATTTGGAATCATTTTCACCACAAATCAGTGGATCAACATATACTCACAATTTTTTTACATCCTATTTTAGAGGAATTTTTTTTGTATTTTTGTATAACTACTCTAGTAATCTTTCCTTAATTCGTTGTTGCTTTCATCTTTTGTGCTACACATTCTAATTCCCATTCTAATTCCCTTCTAATTTAGCCCTCTTTCTTTCTTTCTTTCCTTCTTCCTTCCTTCCTTCTTCCTCCCTGCCTCCCTTCCTCCCTTCCTTTCCTTATTTCTTCCCTTCTTGTCACTTTTTTTTCTTGTACTGGGGATTGAACCTTAGCTCTTTTTAATTTTGAGACAGGGTCTCACTAAGTCACTGAGTTGCCCAGGCTGGGCTTGAACTAGTGATCCTCCTGCCTCAGCCCTTCAGACTGCTGGGATTACAAGCAAGTGCCAACTGGTTTCCTGTCCTCTTAACCTGCATCTAATGCCTTTGCTTGCTGTTTATTAAGAACTTGGAGGTGAGGAGGGGTCTTGATTTCTAGAATACAAAATTAGATGAGGGGGCCTCTTTTTAAAAGAGGGACTCAGGTTAGAAATACCTTTTGTGCTATGGTCAACTGAGGTTTAGAAATTTTACAGAGAGACTGGGGTTGAAAATTCAGATTTAGAATTGATGTTCTAAAGACTCTGGATTCTAATTCGTGGCTACACCAAAATAGGTTGGTAGATTAGGTGACTCGCTAAGCAAGCAAAAGAAACCAACTTTGAAGACTCTAGCCAAGATTGTCAAGAGTGACCTTTCTGGAAAACGAATTCTATTATATCTCTAAGGAGATGATTAAACCTTCTGTAATGATATTGAATGATATGTATGTAATATTCTAACCAATATAAGGAATTAAAAAGAGCAAGTTTGGAAATCATGGTCACAGAATACCGTACAGTTTGTTAGTCTTTGTGTCAAAACATTTTTCCATGTATAATTACTTCTATATGCTTGTGAAGGCGTTACTGTTAACTCATTTTGGGAATAAAGGAATTGAGGATAGGAAGTGTAGATTAATTGCTCCAAAGTCACATAAGTGACTGAGACAATCTAGGTCATCTGACTTTGGATCTCAGCCTCTTTCTGTATATTTAAGTCTATATTTGGGTGAGCATGTGTGATAAGCACAAACAAAAATGAACACCTGCACATTCAGAACCTTTTCTTTTCTCTTGCCTTTTAGAAGCAAATAGATTTATTGGGTGGACAGTGCTTTTGTTCAGTGAAATCTGCTGGTAGGAAGGGAGGCCTGAATGATTGAGCTACACTGGTAAGGGCAGAGAAGTACTGAAGAGAGAGGGGAGTATTTCAGAAAAGGAAGCAGGCAAGGAGATGACAGCAAGTGCAGGCTGAGACTCCAGAGAGAAATTTCGGGTGTTTGCGGGGAGTGTGAGACATGAAATTGATAGCATGTCTGTGTTCTCTGAGAGAGTTAAGAAGGGGATGGGGAAAGAGATTCTCGGGAAGCTTTATTTTTATTATGAGTGGAATGTTCTCTTGGTAGCTTTTTAAGAAATTGCAGCAAAGATTGTGTTGCTTTTCAAATCTCACCGAAGGCTAACTTGTTCCTTCTTTGGATTCAGTGCCTCTCAGCAGTTGGCCCAGCTTTGTGTGTGTTGTAGGAGCTCATTTTCATATGGGTTTTAATTCAGGTTTTCAGTCTCTCATGTGCAGTTAGGAAGGGATAGAAAAGTCAATCATGTGTTGAATCCAAGGTCAACAATGCCAGAGAGGACTCAGAGAAATAGTTTCTCAGAGAGCAAAGGAGTAGTTTCTTTTTTATCTCCTCGGTTGTGTTGTTGGAGGCATGGGTCAGCCCTTGAACCAGGCTCAGATTTGCATTCTGAGGGTCCTTACTTACATCAGACATCTTAAAGCCCAGAAATTCTTCATGCTGATCTGATTCGCCTATAATCGCTAATTAGTATCAATATCCTTTTATTCACAAGAAGAGAAATAACATGCTCTTTTTTTTTTTTTTTTTTTTGCAATTTTCTCCTATTTCATAGCTTATGGTAAGCATGGTCTTATGACTTGATTCTACTGGCATAATAGTCTGGGCAGCATTGCTACAGGTCATGGGTATGGAAATATGCTGCCTTAGCTAAGCCACTGGCCTTGTCCCAGGAGAGAAGCCACCGAGTCTCAGCAGAATTAGGGCTGGGAATAGGAGAATCTGAGGCCAAAGGTAGAGCCTGGCATATGACTTGTCTACACATCTGGGGAGAATCGATATTTTATCTACAAGCTGTTATTTTAGAGATAGGAACTGAGTACTCATTAGTTCTATAACAGTGTTCAGAATGGCCTTATCTTGTACTAACTGATAGAGGAAGAGCTTGCAGTTTGAATAGGAGTAGAAGCAAATACTTTTCTATTCCTTGAGCTACTTCCTATGACAATATGACATGACTATGCTGACAAATTATATACATTGACTAGGCAATAGTTGATAAATCCTGTAATTTGCGGGCATCTTTTCGTAGTCTCTCTCTCACTTGAGAAAGCGTCATTTGCCTTAAGATGGCTACTTTGAAATAAACTGCCCTTAGTTGGATGAATAACCTTTGGTATGTGAGATTTTTTGTTGTTGTTGTTGTTGTTGTTGTTTTATTTTAAAGAGAAGAAAAAACAAAACAAATCAAAAAAGAAAATTTCAAAACAACATAATAGGAGGGTAACAATGGTTAATACATTACGTATTATTATCTTTAAGTTAGTTATTCAGGGTACAAGATATCAGCATTCAATTGTCCAAACATTACCTGCACAAAACTTACTCTTCAATGAACTAAGTAAAATTAGTAGTGTATCTATCTTAACCATCTTATATATAAATACAATATTTTTCTTTTCCCTTCTTTCCCCCATCCCAGTCTCTCTTTCCTTTTGACCAGTTTTTTTTGATTCACCATATCTATTGTACATTTTGGATCTTATTTATTCTTTCAGTTTTTCACACTCTGGAGACAATATGATGCTTACACATGTGCATCTGGTTTATTTCACTTATGAGTATTTTCTCGAGTTGCATCCATTTACCTATAAAAGTCTCCAGTTTATCCTTCTTTATGGCTGAATAGTACTCCATTGTATAAAAATACAACATCTTTTTTATCCATTCCTCAGTTGATGGGCATTTGGGTTGTTTCCAAGATCTGGCTATAAGAAATTGTGCTGCTATAAACATGGGTGCACATATATCGCTGTGGTATGATGTTTTTAATTCTTCTGGGAAGATACCCAGAAGGGGAATAGCTGGGTCAAATGGGACCTCCAACCCTAGTTTTTTGAGGAATCTCCACACTGATTTCCACAGTGGCTGTACCAGTCAACACTCCCACCAACAGTGGAGAAGGGTTCCTTTTTCCCCACAGCCCCTCCAGCATTTGTTATTAGTTGATTTCTTGATAATAGCTATTCTTTCTGGGGTGAGATAGTATCTCAGTGTTGTTTTAATTTGCATCTCTTGAATGACTAGTGATGTTGCACATTTTTTTGTATATTTATTTGCCATTTGTATTTCTTCATCTGAGAAGTGTGTATTCATCTCAGATGCCCATTTTTGGATTGGGTCTTTAAATTTGGGAGGTCTGATTTTTTTGAGTTCTTTGTATGTTCTCGATAGTAATCCTTTGTCTGAGGAACAGCTGGCAAACATTTTTTCCCACGTTGTGGGTTGTCTCTTCACTCTGTTGGTGGTTTCTCTTGATGTGCAAAAGCTTTTTAATAAGATGAGATCCCAGTTGTTGATTCTTTGTGATAGTTCCTGTGTGGTAGAGGTTTTATTCATAAAGTCTTTGCCTACACCAAAGTTTTCAAGGGTTTTACCTATCCTACCTTCCAGCAGATTTAATGTTTCTGTTTTAATATTTAGATCTCTGATCCATTTTGAATTTAGTTTAGTGCATGGTGAAAGATATGGGTCCAGTTTTAATCTTTGGCATGTGCAGAGCAAGTTTTTCCAGCACCATTTATTAAAGAGGCTATCTTTCTTCCAGTGAATGTGTTTGGCACCTTTGTCAAAGATTAGGTGACTTAGTATGTCTGGAGTTGTTTCAGCATCTTCTAATCTATTCCATTGATCTTCAGGTCTGTTTTTTTTTTTTGCCAGTACCACACTGTTTTTATCACAGTAGCTTTATAGTATAATTTCAAGTCAGGGATTGTGATGCCCCCTGCCTTGCCTTTGTTGCCCAGAATTGCCTTTGCTATTCTAGGTCTCTTCTGGTTCCAAATGAATTTTAGGATTGTTTTCTCTAATTCTGTGAGATATGCTGTTGCAATTTCAATGGGAATTGCATTAAGTCTGTATAACAATTTTGGAAGTATGGCCATTTTCACTATATTGGTTCTTCCTATCCAGGAGCAAGGGATATCTTTCCATTTTCTGATATCCTCTTCAATCTCCTTTTTCAGAGTACTGTAGTTTTCAATGTAGAGGTCTTTTACCTCCTTTGTGAGGTTGATTCCTAGGTATTTCATTTTTTTGGATGTTATTGTGAAAGGTATTGTTTCCCTAATTTCTCTTTCAGTAAGTTTGTTATTTGTGTACAGAAAGGCTATTGATTTTTGAGTATTGACTTTGTATCCAGCTACACTACTGAATTTGCTTATTAAATCAAGCAATTTTTTAGTGGAGTTTTTGGGGTCTTCTGTGTAGAGTATCATGTCATCTGCAGATAATGATAATTTAACTTCTTCCTTTCCAATCATTATTCCTTTTATTTCTTTCTCTTGTTTAATTGCTCTGGCTAAAGTTTCCAGGACTATGTTGAATAAGAGTGGGGACAGTGGACATCCTTGTCTTGTTCCTGATTTTAGAGAGAAGGCTTTCAGTTTTTGTCCATTTGGTATAATATTGGCTGTTGCTTTGTCATAGATGGCTTTTATCAGATTGAGCTAAAGACCATCTATTCCAATTTTCTGTAGGGTTTTTATCATGAAAAGGTGCTGGACTTTGTCAAAAGCTTTTTCTGCATCTATTGAGATGATCATATGATTTTTGTCTTTGGTTCTATTAATATGGTGTGTTACATTTATTGATTTACGTATGTTGAACCATCCCTGCATCCCTGGGTTGAATCCAACTTGGTCATGGTGTATAATCTTCTTGATCATTTGCTGCATTCTGTTTGCCAGTATCTTATTGAGGATTTTTGCATCTATGTTCATTAGGGAGATTGACCTGTAGTTCTCTTTCTTAGTTGGGTCCTTCTCTGGTTTTGGTATCAGGGTAATGCTTGCTTCCAGGAATGAATTTGGGAGTATTGCTTCCCTTGCAATTTCATTAAAAAATTTGAGAAATAGTGATGTTAGGTCTTCTCTAAATTTCTTGTAGAATTCGGCAGTGAATCCATCAGGGCCTGGGCTTTTCTTTGTTGGGAGGTTTTTAATTACATCTTCGATTCATTGATCAATATTGGTTTATTTAGGATTTTTAAATCTTCTTGATTCAGCTTTGGTAATTCATATGTATCTAGGAATCTGTCTATTTTATCTGCATTTTCCATCTTAGCAGAATATAAATTTTCAAAATAGGTATAGATGATCTTCTGGATTTCTGCAGGGTCTGTCGTGATATCACCCTTTTCATTTTCAATTGCATGGATTTGAGTCTTTTCTTTTCTTTTTTTTTTTTTTTTTTTTTTTTTTTTTTTTTTGGTGGGTACCAGGGGAACGACTTCAGGACCTCGCGCGCCAGCAGGCGCCCGTGCCGCTGAGCGATATCACTGGCCCCTTTTTCGTATGTGGGTTCCGGGAGTCGAACTCGGGCCCTCGCGCTTGCCGGGCAGGCGCTTAAGCCGCTGAGCCATCTCACCGGCCCTTCTTTTCTTTTTTTAATAAGGTTGGATAAGGGTTTGTCAATCTTATTTACTCTTTCAAAGAACCAACTCTTTGCTTCATTGATTCTTTTTTGTTTTTTTAGTCTCCAGTGCGTTAATTTCTGCTCTTATCTTTATACTTTCCTCCCTTGTATGAGCTTTTGGCTTAGCCTGCTCCTCTTTTTCTAGAAGTTAGAGGTTCACCATTAAGTTGTTTATTTGCGCTTGCTCTATTTTCCTGATATAGGTATTTAATGCTATAAATTTCCCTCTGAGGACTGCTTTCATTGTACCCCATAAGTTCTGGTATGTTGTACTGTCATTATCATTCAGTTGTAGAAATTGTCTAATTTCTTCTTTAATTTCATCTGTGACCCATTGGTTGTTCAGGAGGGTGCTGTTTAATTTCCATGTGTTTAGGGAGTTTTTGTGATTTCTTTTGCCATTGATTTCCAAGTTCATTGCACTGTGGTCTGATAATATGCATGGGATAATTTCAATTCCTTTGCATTTACTTAAGCAGGTTTTATGAGCTAGTATGTGGTCTATTTTGGAGAACGTCCTGTGTGCAGCTGAAAAGAATGTGTATTCTGATGTTGTGGGGTGGAACACTCTGTAGACATCTACTAAGTCCATTTGTTCAAAAGTTTGGTTCAGTTCTACTATTTCATTATTGATTTTTTGTCTAGTTGATCTGTCTTTTTGTGACAGTGGAGTATTGAGATCCCCCAATATAATTGTATTAGTGCTTATTTGATTTTTCATGTCCTTTAATACTTGTTTTATATAGTTGGGTGCACTGGTATTTGATGCATATATATTTATGATTGTTATCTCTTCCTCTTGGATTGTTCCCTTTACAAGGATGTAATGACCGTCTTTATCTCTCTGAATCATTCTTGGCTTGAAATTCACTTTGTCTGCAAAAAGAATAGCTACCCCTGCTTTTTTCTGGGTTCGTGTTGCATGGAGTATTGTTTTCCACCCTTTGATTTTCAGTCTATGAATTTCTTTCTGAATTAAATGTATTTCTTGTATACAGCATATTGTTGGATCTTGCTTCTTGATCCATTTTGCCAGCCTGTGCCTTTTGATTGGTGAATTGAGACCATTAACATTGATGGTTAAAACTGATATGTATTGACTTATACTTGTCATGTTATTTTCCTGTTATTGGTTCCCCCCCCTTTTTTTTCCCCCTCTCCCTCTGTTTATCTGCCCTCCTGGTGGATTCCTTCCTTTGGGATTCCTTGAGTTGTAGTCCTTGTTATCTCTTTCTAGAATGTCCTTCAGAACATTTTGGAGTGCTGGTTTGGTGGTCATAAATTTTCTCAGATGTTCTTTGTCATGCAAGTATTTTATTTCTCCATCAATTTTGAAAGATAGTTTTTTTGGGTACATCAATCTGGGTTGAAAGTTATTTTCCTTTAGAGCTTGAAACACATCATTCCAAGCTCTCTTGACTTGAGGGTTTGTGCTGAAAAGTTAGCTGTGATTCTGATGGGCTTTCCTTAATAGGTGATTTGTCTCTTCTCCCTAACAGCTTTTAAGATTCTGCCCTTCTGTTGAATTTCTGGGAACTTGACTATGATATGTCTGGCTGAAGATTTTTTTTGATCATGGATAGTTGGAGTTCTATAAGCCTCATTTATATGAAGATCAAATTCTTTTTCTCTACCAGGGAAATTCTCTGTGATAATGTCTGTGAACAGGGTCCTGATGTCATTTGTGCTATCTCCTGCTTTTTCATTTATTCCAATTAGTCTTAAGTTATTTTTCTTTGAGTCATCTAGCAGCTGCTGGATTGATTTTTCATGGTCCCTTGCTATTTTTAAGAATTCTTTCTTTTCATGATCACTAATTGCAAGCCTGTCTTCTATATCTGAGATCCTGTCCTCACATTGGCTTACTCTGCTACAAACACTTTCAATAGAATTTTTGTTCTCCTGGATATCTGCTTGAATCTGCCTTATAGATTCCATTTCTTTCCTATGCTGAGCATTCATGGTTTCCATAATTTTCTTAAGCTCATGTATTTTTTTGTGTGTATCAGCTATAGTGTCCTTAAGCATGGTTTTCTTTGTGGACATTATCTCTGCAGTTATCTGTGAAATTATTTCTGATTTAATTTTTTCCAGAGCCTCATTCAGTTGCTTTGTTTTTACCACTTCAGATAGGCCAGATGAGGTGGGTGGCTTTCAGATTGTCCCACCTCATTGCCCCCTAGGTTTGCCTTTGGTGAATTGGATGTGTGGGATTGCATCTTATTTAAGTGTCGTCTCATTTTCTTTTCTTTCTTTAGTTTAATTCCTGGGGTGATGTTTATAAATTACCTATGGTAGGTTACTTTATTGCTGGTGTTTAAGATCCTTAGGAGATGACTACTTCTCTGCAGTATCTTCCAAGTGTAGCTTATTTTTGGGTTTTGAGCTTGCTGCCAGATCCTACCTCTTCAATTTGTTGGGTATGAGAAGTTGCTACCTGTTTGGCCCAGTCCTTGGTTCTTTGGTACTGTGCCACTGTATTTTCTGTGACCCTTAGTCAATCTCAGTCATGGAATATCAGGAAGGAAAGCTGTTTAGAACAATTATTTCACTTTTGGCTATAATGATACCTAAAGCATCAAACACAGCCTAGAAAATGACAGACTGAGCTAACCACTTTTAACCATATATATGCCACTTTTAACCATATAAAGTAGAGTTGTAGTTATATAACAAAATCTAAAACACACCAGAAAAATTATATGCAGTATACAAGTCCTTAATATGTCAATTTTGCCCTCAGTAGTTTAAATTTAAAATGAGTTAAGGAGGAAATAGAGTATTGGGAGAAGAGGAAGGAATTAGATGTAAGGTTAGAGGACCAAGAGGGATCCCGCTAACATTGGGAAACTGGTGCAGAGGACTGGTGGGAAAAGAGAAGGAAGGGATAAAAGGAAGAACAGATCAGAACCACAATCACAAAGAGGTTAGAGGCTCTGTTTACACTCATATAAAAACCAGATAGAACAATGAAGGAAAGAGCAAACAGACAAACAGAAACAAAAATGAAGACAAAAACAACAAAACAAACAAAACAAAAATAAAACCCCACAAACAAAACAAAACAAAACAAGAAAAAACCCCTTCACCAGAACAAAAAACAAATGAGAGAAAAAGAAAAAGAAAAAGAATCAGTTCCAGGTGTTGACTCTGCTGTAGGCAGGCACCGTGTGATTACAGAGTCCTGTTTTGTGCGGATCTGTCCCAGCAAGCCAGGAGCAGCCCTTTGGCGGGGCAGTGGGAAGTTGCCTGTACTCTCCAGCGGAGACCAGTCTCATTCGCCTGTTGCCATCAGCACACTTTCCGTGGGCCTGAGAGCCGTGGCGCCATGCTGAATCCTGAGCGCTGTGTTTTGGCGCCGTGCTAAGTCCTGAGTGCTGTGTTTTGGTGCTGCACTGAGTCCCGAGCGCTGTGTTTTCGTGCCACGCTGAGTTTCGCCGCACCCCCCACAATGGCGCCCGGCCAATGCTTTCTGGTACAGGACAGCGGCGCCTCAGAGGCACTCACTGCCGGCCAGCGCAGTCTTTCGCTGCTCCCCTGCACTGCCACTGTCTCGCAATCCTCCGCGGGGGCCCCCTGGGCATGCCGGCTGTCACTATGTGTCCGCAGATTTGAGCTTCTGTTGCGCTGGGGTTCCTGGGACAGGGAGAAGGCACTGCGGTCTCCTCCTTCTTCTGTTTTTGTTTTTTGAGACAGCAACTTGCTTCGTACTTCAGACTGGCCTTGCACTCACTGTGTAGCCCAGGCTGTCCTTGATCTTGTGGCAATCCTCCTGCCTCAGCTTCCCAAGTGCTGGGATTACAGGCACACCACAGTATGTGAGTTTTTTAAAAAGCCATCCACTGTAACTCTAAGTACAGGGCCTCTTGGTTCAATCCCCAGTGCCACCAAAAAACAAAACAAAAAAAAGTCATCCACATTATTTATGATCTTGCACGTGTTTGTTTTGTATCAGATAGGACTGCACTGCAAGTGATTGTTAAAAAGCCAAGTTCTTTTATTCCATTTGGGCCACTACAATAAAATATTGACTGAGTGACTTACAAATCATAGAAATTTATTCCTCTTGGTTTCGGAGGCTGAGAAATCCAAGATCAAGACAATGGCACATCCAGTTTCTGGTGAGAGTCTGTTTCATGGTTCATAGATGGCATCTTCTCACTGTGTCCTTACATGGTGGTAGTGGGGTCCTCTCTTAGGCCTCTTTTATGAGCACAACAATCCAACCATGAGGGCTCCACCCCCGTGACCTTGTCATTCTCCAAAATGTCTTACCTCCTAACACCATCACTGTGGGGTTATTTCAACATATGAATTTTGAGAGACATAAACATTTAGTGCATACCAAGTCAAATAAAATAAAAATTACAGTTTCATGGCTCCTGTGACTGAAAAGGATATGTTAGCAAGGCTTGATTGTGTCTAGAGGGCCTATCTTCCCCCCAACCCAGCTTTGCCCACTTCCTGGTTGCCTGCAATTTTGCCTATGCCGGCTATGTGGCTGTCAGCACTGCACTGCAGAGACGCAAGTCATTGGAGAGGCTTAAGTCATTTGGGATCAGTCTGAGAAGTCAGATGACCCTTCTGAGCCCTGATTTCCTCATCTGTAAAGTGGGGATAATAAAGTCTCATCCACAGAGTATTATGTGAATAATGAACTAGTAAAGGCACATGTCTCCATGGTTAATAACCTGGGCTTTATAGTTACACCCAGTTCTATCACTTTATAAATTACTTGTGTATAAGAATGCTGATGATACTGGATCACAGGTTGTTTGGGATTCAGGTTGAGAGGGTCTACATAAAATGTCTAATAGCTTGTCTGTCATACAGAGCCACTCAATAAATGATAGTATTAATTGACTAGGAGTTTGAAAAGTTGCATTTAATAGTTTGAACTGAAAGGTAAGCTTGGGCTTGGGCAATGGCAAGAAAAGAGGGTGGGCAGTGATTCATAAAGGGGGCGATTTGGGGCAGCAAGGTAAGTTCGAGTTCTGCCCAGAGACACGTGGCTCTTACCCCTAGTATCAGAACTACGATAAATATGTAACCAGCATGAGAGTCTGAGGAAGAGCTTGTCAGTCAAGCGGGAGGCTAGTGCCTTGGAAGGGGAGCTCTGATTCTTTGGGAATGCTATGCTTTTGAAATTTTTCTTTCATAGATTTATAGTACCTAGCTTAGTGGTCGTTGCATTGACTTGAATTGTCTTTAAACTCAGAGACAGTCAACTTGACAGTGGCAAAGATTTCTTTTATGAGGTGGATTCTGTAGTTTAGAGCCAAATTCAGAAATAAGGTGGAGTCAAACTGAGCCATTCTGATTTACACTAAGAAAGCATTACATTGGTGTAGTTATTTTTTTCCTCTGATTTACATTGGCTTTTGAAAACAGTGTAAGTTATAACATTTAAAATTTTTTATTTTTATTAGTATATGTTTAGCGTTCATAATGATTACATTCATTGTGACAAGCTGGTGCATGTAAATAAGATATCTTAATTCTTTTTATGTTCCTTCCCCGCCCTTTCCTCCTGGCTGCATTTGTTTTTTTCCTTCGCTAACAAGTCAGTTTCATAATTCTATATTTTACATATGGACTTATTAAGTCAAACTGTGGCGTACTTGCTAAGTACTAGGCATGATGTTATATGCTTGGGTTACAAAGATTAATAAGTACTCCTTCACTGGTGAACCCAAGGTCTGGTGGCGAACAGGACCCAAAGATCAGTCGCTGTACAAGGCACTAGGGTCTGACTTATGGAGCTCATTCAGGTTCTGAGGGTAGTGGGTGTGGAAGAGATGGGCCTGGGTGTGGAGCGTAGGAAGGTTTTTAAGTAGTAGTGCTTGAGCAGAAAGCTAGAGGATGCATGTGAGTTCATAAGAATAAGGAGGGTGTAGGGGTGTGAGTGTGTGTCTGTGAGCAGTGTGAAGTCCTGGAGGCCATGGATGTCAGCAGGAATGAGGAAATGAAACACAGAAAACATTGAAGGGCAATTTTTCTCTGTTCATTGAGGCTGTGAGAGGCAATTTCTGATGTCTGACTGGGGGTAGCATTTGAAGAATCCTAAGGTGTCTGGTCACAAAAGTCAACAAAGAAAAGGCAACTGAGAGAAAAGGTGTGCTTTCTGCCTGATTGTCCCTCCCAACAATCCTTAAAGGGACCCCCTGCCCGCCCCCGCGGGCCAAGTGCTGGAGATTAAGCCCAGTGCCTTGTGCATGCTGAAGAGGCGTGCTGCCTCTGAGCTATGGCCCCTGACCAATACTTGAAGATTTTCCAGTTGAGGAACCTGATGATCAGTGGTTTTAAGTAATTTGCCTAAGGTCTCTCTGCAGGTAAGAAACAGAACTGGGCTTTGGGTTGGCATTAGGATCACACCTATGATGCAACACGAGTAGCATTTCATCTCTAGCTGATGACTCAGGGCTTTGCTTATCTCAGGAGCACCATTCTGAATTTGGAGGCTGAGATGTAGCAGTAGGCACAGGAGGCTGAGCTTGTGGGCTGGCCATAGGCGGTGTCCAGACCTGATGTTTCCTTTGAATGCCTAAGGATCCTCTGAGTTATCTGTAACTATTTAGAGTTCCAGGTTCTACTTCAGATAGCTTGTCTTGTTAGGCAGCACTTAGGGTGACTTTGTGGCAGAGGGAACGTAGTGTCCACTTTGATTAACATCACCCTGCACAAAGTTCTTATATAAATTTGCTTCTCTCTCCTTCCTTTTTCTTTCCTTCCTTCCTTCCTTCCTTCCTTCCTTCCTTCCTTCCTTCCTTCCTTCCTTCCTTCCTTCCTTCCTTCCACTACGTCCCTCTCTCCCTTGCTCCTGTCATTGACTTCTTCTTTTTGCCTTTTATTTTTCTTGGTGATTTCCTTCTCAGATTATAGTGTTGAAAAATGCCCGAAGAATAGAGATTTTGGTCAATTGGGTTTTGAAATGTGAGGAAATTACCCACAAGCATTAGTTACTCTCCCTGTGTGGGTATTCTGTATCTCCAACAGGAGGAAATAGCAGGGATCACATCTTCTGTGTGGCTTTCACTGATACATCCATGCTTGTCTACCTAGGATTAAAATCCACCCTGGCTCCCTCCTGCCTTCTGATGACAACCACGCATTTTAGAAAATGTCATGCAGCCAGGGCAGGCCAGCTCAGATACTTGTCTTAACTTTTTGTGTTGTCTCTGTGAATTCCCTCTGTGAACTTTGCCACATGGGCTCTGCCTTCCTGGTTCATCTGCCTTTCGCAGCATCCTGGAGGGTCCTGACCAAGCTGGGAATCAACTCACACTTGAGGGATTCTCTTCAGAGCAGCTCTCAGCCTCTGGGCAAGCCTTACCCCTAGGACTCCGCATACCTGTGCCAGCCTCCTCATGCTTACCTGTTCAAAGCTTCTGTCATCTTGCCTTTCTTTTATAAAATCCTTTTCTTAGTTTGCTTTTCATTCAACTCTCCTGGTTGCCATCAACTTACTGTCTGACATGTCCCTCTTTCCGGCCATGGCACGGCAGAGCTCTGTGGATGATTCAGTGTCCCAGGGAGGCAGTTTCCTCTTCTGGGCCCTGGTGACAGGAACCTAAGTCTCACAGTTTGCTGGCTTCTTTGCACAACACCTCACGAGTGAAGCATTCCTTCCTGTCTCTCTCCCTTGGTGTAGCTACCTGGATTCTAGTCAGATTACATGGTTCAAATCCTATCTGCTGACAATAAGCTTGGCCAAAATTTTTAACCTCTTCAAGCACCCAGTTTTCACATTTGTAAAACGAGGATCATAAGGTGCTGCTGAGGCTTAAATACAAGAATGCTTGAAATGAGAGAGTGCCTGGTATATGGTAAATGGCTGGGGCAATTGTTGTCACTATGTGATTGTTTTTATTGTT
This sequence comes from Erethizon dorsatum, assembly GCA_028451465.1. Classification (NCBI taxonomy): domain Eukaryota; kingdom Metazoa; phylum Chordata; class Mammalia; order Rodentia; family Erethizontidae; genus Erethizon; species Erethizon dorsatum. The sequence continues at coordinate 85,848,965 of CM051834.1, forward strand.
CCTTCAGTTCCCCAATTCAAATTCTATCCATCCTTCCTGCAAGGCTCAACTAGAGCTCTGCTTTACCTATAAAGATTTTTCTCTTCACTGAAGGCAGTAGGGAACCCTCCCTTACCTTATCGTGATACCTGATATAAGAGATTCATGTCTGCTTATTTCCTTTAATATTGTGTTATTATTGTACTAGGAGCTAATTGCTTTATTCTTGGTCCCTGACTTTTAGAAAAACATCCTACATTACTACAAATAAAGGTTTTTTTTCCTTTAGCCTTTCTGCTGTTAGTAGTTATATTAGCATTACCTCTTTTTTAAAGATGGGGTCTTGGAGACTTTTGAAGATGGTGGAGTGGTGAGCAGCAGAGAGAGAGCTCTCTGAGAGTCACCGTCCAGATGCTGGAATATAGTGGCTGGGAGGACAGGAAGGAGGGAAATGGGACCCCTGGACCCAGGAAGGATCTTAAGTGCAGTTTGGGGCCACGGAGAGAGTGAAGAGAGAAACTTCAACAAAGAAGAAGGAGGTGGCCACTGGAGCCTTCTCCCTGGGTCGGGACTCGCTGCGCGACAGAAGCAGTTCAAACCTGCGGACACATGGTGACTGCCCGTGGCCCCAGGGGCCTCCGAAGAGAGACGCAGCAGTGCAGGGGAGCAGCGGTCATGAAGGACTGCACTGGCTGCGGGTGAGTGCTGAAGGCTCAGCTGTCCCACGCGAGAGAGCAACTGGCCGGGAGCCATCTTGAGGGGAGCGGCTGAGCTTGAACTCAGGGCAGCTGCCCGCTCCATCTATGGCTCCCAGCTGGGCTCAGGCCCATGGAGAGTGCGCTGATGGCTGCAGCCGAATGAATCTGGTCTTGGCCAGAAAGTGTAGACTCGCTGAGATTATCCACTACCCAGCCAAAAAAGCTACTGCTGGCTTACGGGGACAGATCGGCACAGAATGGGACTGTCTCCACACGTTGTCTACCAATGACAGCAGAGACAAACCTAGAAGTGAACTTTGTTTTCCTCTCGTGTTTGTTTTTTGTTGTGGTGGTGTTTTTTTTTTTTTTTTCTCCTTCATTGTTTGATCTTGTTTTTATATGAGTGTAAACGGAGCTTCTAGCCTCTTTGTGGTTGTGGTTCTGTTCTTCCTTTTATCCCTTCCTTCTGTCTTTCCCTCCAGTCTTCTGCACAGGTTTCCCAAAGTTAGCGTGATCCCTCTTTGTCCTCCAGCCTTACATCTGATTCCTTCCACTTCTTCCACTTCTCTATTTTCTCCTTAACTCATTTTAAATTTTAAACGCTGAGAGAAAATTTGACATATTAAGGACTTGTATTCTGCATATAATTTTCTGGTTTTGGATTTTGTTATATAACCACAAATCTAGTTTATTGGTTAAAAGTGGCAAATAACTGGTTAGCTCAGTCTGTCATTTTCTAGGCTGTGTTAGATGCTCTTGGTACCACTATAGCCAAAAGTGACATAATTGTTCTGAACAGCTGTTCTTCCTGGTATTCCATGACTGAGATTGACTAAGGGTCACAGAAAATGCTGTGGCACAGTGCCAAAGAACCAAGGACTGGGCCAAATAGGCAGCAACTTCTCATCTCCAACAAACTGAAGAGGTAGGAACTTACAAAAGACTCAAAACCCAAAAATAAGCTACGCCTGGGAGATACCTCATAGAAGTAGCCATCTCCTAAGAGTTTTAAATACTAGCAATAAAGCAACCTACCATAGGCAATTTACAAGCATCACCCCAGGAATTAAACTAAAGAAAGAAAAGAAAATGAGGCGACACTTAAATAAGATGCAACCCCAGACATCCAGTTCACCAAAGGCAAACCCAGGGGGCAATGAGGTGAGACAATCCAAAAGCCACCCACCTGGCATCTCTGAAGTGGTAACAACAAAGCAATTAAATGAGGCTCTAGAAAAAATCAAATCAGAAATAATTTCTCAGATAACTGCAGAGATGATGTCCACAATAAATACCATGCTTAGGGACTCTAAAGCAGATACAGACAAAAAAATAGATGAGCTTAGGAAAATTACGGAAGTCATGAATGCTCAGCATAGGAAAGAAATGGAATTCATAAGGCGGATTCAAGCAGATATCCATGAGAACAAAAATTCCATTGAAAGTATTTGTAGCAGATTAAGCCAATGTGAGGGTAAGATCTCAGATATAGAATACAGGCTTGCTGTTAGTGATCATGGAAAGAAAGAATTCTTAAAAATAGCAAGGACCATAAGAAATCAATCCAGCAGCTGCTAGATGAGGCAAAGAAGAATAACTTAAGATTGATTGGAGTCAATGAAAAAGCAGGAGATAGCATAAATGATATTAAAAAACTGTTCACAGATGTCATGGCAGAAAACTTCTCCGGTAGAGAAAAAGAATTTGGTGTGCAAATAAGTGAGGCATATAGAACTCCAATTAGCCATGATAAAAAAAAATCTTCAGCCAGGCATATCATAGTCAAGATTCCAGAAATTCAACACAAGAGCAGAATCTTAAAAGCTGTTAGGGAAAAGAAACAAATCACCTGTAAAGGAAAGCCCATCAGAATCACAGCTGACTTTTCAGCACAAACCCTCAAGTCAAGAAGAGCTTGGAGTGAAGTATTTCAAGTTCTAAAGGAAAATAACCTTCAACCTAGATTGATGTACCCCACAAAACTATCCTTCAAAACTGATGGAGAAATAAAATACTTCCATGACAAAGAACATCTGAGGAAATTTATGACCACCAAACCAGCACTCCAAAATATTTTGAAGGACATTCTAGAAAGAGATAACAAGGACTAAAACTCCATGAACCTGAACAGAAGGAATCCATCAGGCAAGGCAAACAATTAGAGGGAGGGAAAAAAAAAAGAGGGGGAGCCAACAACAGGAAAATAACATGATAAGGATAAGTCAGTACATAGCAGTTTTAACCATCAGTGTTAATGGTCTCAATTTACTGATCAAAAGGCACAGACTGGCAGAATGGATCAGGAAGCAAGATCAAACAATATGCTGCATACAAGAAACACATTTAATTAAAAAAGAAACAGCTGAAAGTCAAAGGATGGAAAACAATACTGTATGTAATAGGAACCCAGAAAAAAGCAGGGGTAGCTATTTTTGCAGACAAAGTGAATTTTAAGCCAAGACTGATTAAGAGAGATAAAGAAGGTCACTACATCCTTGTAAAAGGAACAATCCAAGAGGAAGAGATAACAATCATAAATATATAAGCAACAAATACTAGTGCACCCAAGTATATAAAACAAATATTAATGGACATGAAAAATCAAATAAGCACTAATACAATTGTATTGGGGGATCTCAATACTCCACTGTCACAAAAAGACAGATCAACTAGACAAAAAATCAATAATGAAATAGTAGAACTGAACCAAACTTTTGAACAAATGGACTTAGTAGATGTTTACAGAGTGTTCCACCCCACAACATCAGAATACACATTCTTCTCAGCTGCACTCAGGATGTTCTCCAAAATAGACCACATATTAGCTCATAGAAATTGCTTAAGTAGAGACAAAGGAATTGAAATTATCCCATGCATATTATCAGATCATAGCACAATGAAATTGGAAATCAATAGCAAAAAAAAAAATACAAGAACTTCCTAAACACATGGAAATTAAATAGCACCCTCTTGAACAACCAATGGGTCACAGACGAAATTAATGAAGAAATTACACAGTTTCTACAGTTGAATGATAATGACATACAACATACTGGAACTTATGGGATGCAATGAAAGCAGTCCTAAGAAGGAAATTTATAGCAGTAAATACCCATATCAGGAAAACAGAGCAAGCACAAATAAAAAACTTAATGGGGAACCTCATACTTCTAGACAAAGAAGAGCAGGCTAAGCCAAAAGCTTGTACAAGGGAGGAAATTATAAAGATCAGAGCAGAAATTAACGCAATGGAGACTAAAAAAAAAAAAAATGAATCAAAGAGTTGGTTCTTTGAAAGATTAAATAAAATTGACAAACCCTTATCCAACCTTATTTAAAAAAGGAAAGAAGAGACTCAAATCCATGCAATTAAGAATGAAAAGGTTGAAATCACAACAGACCCTGTAGAAATCCAGATCATCTATACCTACTTTGAAAACTAGTATTCTAATAAAATGGAAAATGCAGAAGAAATGGACAGATTCCTAGATACATATGAATTACCAAAGCTGAATCCAGAAGATATAAAAATCCTAAATAAACCAATATTGATCAATGAATCGAAGATGTAATTAAAAACCTCCCAACAAAGAAAAGCCCAGGCCCTGATGGATTCACTGCTGAATTCTACAAGAAATTTAGAGGAGATCTAACACGACTACTTTTCAAACTCCTTAATGAAATCGAAAGGGAAGCAATACTCCCAAATTCATTCCTGGAAGTAATACCCTGATACTAAAACCGGAGAAGGACCCAACTAAGAAAGAGATCTCCAGGCCAATCTCCCTAATGAACATAGATGCAAAAACCTTAACAAGATACTGGCAAACAGAATGCAGCAAATCATCAAGAAGATTATACACCATGACCAAGTTGGATTCATCCCAGGAATGCAGGGATGTTTCAACATATGTAAATCAATAAATGTAATATACCATATTAACAGAGCCAAGGACAAAAATAATATGATCATCTCAATAGATACAGAAAAAAAGCTTTTGACAAAGTCCAGCACCCATCCATGATAAAAACCCTACAGATAATTGGAATAGGTGGTCTTTATCTCAATCTGATAAAAGCCATCTATGACAAACCAACAGCCAGTATCCTATTAAATGGACAAAAACTGAAAGCTTTGTCTCTAAAATCAGGAACAAGACAAAGATGTCCACTGTCTCCATTCTTATTCAACATAGTCCTGGAAACTTTAGCCAGAGCAATTAGACAAGAGAAAGAAATAAAAGGAGTAACAATAGGAAAGGAAGAAGTTAAATTATCATTATTGCAGTTGACATAATACTCTACATAGAAGACCCCAAAAACTCCACTAAAAAACTGCTAGATTTAATAAGCAAATTCAGTAGCATAGCTGTATACAAAGTCAGCACTCAAAAATCAGTAGCCTTCCTGTACATGAATAACAAACTCACTGAGAGAGAAATTAGAGTAACAACACCTTTCACAATAGCGTCCAAAAAAAATGAAATACCTAGGACTCAATCTAACAAAGGATGTAAAAGACCTCTACATTGAAAACTACAGTACTCTGAAAAAGGAGATTGAAGAGGATATCAGAAAATGGAAAGATATCCCTTGCTATTGGGTAGGAAGAACTAATATAGTGAAAATGGCCATACTTCCAAAATTGTTATACAGATTTAATGCAATTCTGATCAAAATTGCAACAACGTATCTCACAGAATTAGAAAAAACAATCCTAAAATTCATTTGGAACCAGAAGAGACCTAGAATAGCAAAAGCAATTCTGGGCAACAAAGGCAAGGCAGGGGGCATCACAATCCCTGACTTGAAATTATACTATAAAGCTACTGATAAAAACTGCAGGGTACTGGCAAAAAAACAGACCCAAAGATCAGTGGAACAGATTAGAATATGCAGAAACAACTCCAGACATACTAAGTCACCTTATCTTTGACAAAGGTGCCAAACACATTCACTGGAAGAAAGATAGCCTCTTTAATAAATATTGCTGGAAAAACTGGCTCTGCACATACTGAAGATTAAAATTAGACTCATATCTTTCACTGTGCACTAAACTAAGCTCAAAATGGATCAAAGATCCAAATAGTAAAACAGAAACATTAAACCTGCTGGAAGATAGGATAGGTATAACTCTTGAAGACATTGGGGTAGGCAAAGACTTTATGAATAAGACCCCAACCGCACAGGAACTATCACAAAGAATCAACAACTGGGATCTCATCTTCTTAAAAAGCTTTTGCACAGTAAGAGAAACCACCAAAAGAGTGAAGAGACAACCCACAATGTGGGAAAAAAATGTTTGCCAGCTATTCCTCAAAGGATTACTATCAAGAACATATAAAGAACTAAAAAAATCAGACCTCCCAAATTTAAAGACCCAATCCAAAAATAGGCATCTGAGATGAATACACACTTCTCAGATGAAGAAGTAGAAACAGCAAATAAATATATGAAAAAATGTTCAACATCACTAGTTATTCGAGAGATGCAAATTAAAACAACATTGAGATTCCATCTCATCCCAGAAAGAATGGCTATTATCAAGAAATCAACCAATAACAAATGCTGGAGGGGCTGTGGGCAAAAAGGAACCCTTCTCCACTGTTGGTGGGAGTGTAGACTGGTGCAACCACTGTGGAAATCAGTGTGGAGATTCCTCAAAAAACTCGGATTGGAGGTCCCATTCAACCCAGATAGTCCCTTTCTGGGTATCTTCCCAGAAGAATTAAAAACATCATACCACAGCGATATATGTGCACCCATGTTTATAGCAGCACAATTTGTAATAGCTAGATCTTGGAAACTACCCAAATGCCCATCAACCGAGGAATGGATAAAAACGATGTGGTTGGGCCGGTGAGATGGCTCAGCGGCGTAAGCGCCTGCCTTGCAAGCGCGAGGGCCCGAGTTCGACTCCCGGATCCCACATACGAAAAAGGGGCCGGTGATATCGCTCAGTGGCACGGGTGCCTGTTGGCGCGCGAGGTCCTGAGGTCGTCCCCCTGGTACCCAAAAAAAAAAAAAAAAAAAAAAACACGATGTGGTATTTTTATACAATAGAGTACTACTCAGCCATAAAGAAAGATAAACTGGAGACTTTTATAGGTAAATGGATGCAACTTGAGACCATACTCATAAGTGAAATAAACCAGATGCACATGTGTGAACGTCGTATTGTCTCCCTAGTGTGAAAAGATGAAAGAGTAAATAAGATCCAAAATGTACAATAGATACTGTAAAATGAGGAAGAAACTGTTCAAAAGGAAAGAGAAACTGGGATGGGGTAATGGATAAAAGAAGGAAGAGAAAAGCAAAAAAAATATGTATATATATATACATATACAAAATAGTTAAGATAGATACACTACTAATTTCTCTTAATTCATTGAAAAGCAAGTTTTGTGCTAATATTGTTTGGATAATTGAATGCCGATATCTTGTACTCTGAGTAACTAAAAATAACAATACGCAATGTATTAACCATTGTTATCCCTCCTATTTTGTTGTTTTGAAATTTTGTTCTATTCTTTTTTTCTCTTTAAAAACTAAAAAAAATAAAGAAGGGGTCTTGATCAAAGATGTATAGATCGCTTAACTTATTTGGGTAAACTGGCAGTATCTACACAGCAAAGGACAACAACTTGTTCCTTGTCATTTAGCCGGCTTCCTCCTGTGGCAGCTCTCCCTGTATGGGAAGAAGGCTCCTGCCTGGGGAGTAGGGCACTTCAGGCTTTGAGTGAGTCACTGGTACATGACCTGGCTGTGACTCGGTCTCCTGGTGATTTCCAGCCCCAGATATGAAGTAGAATCACCCCAAGAGCTTAAAAGACACCGATTCCCAGGCCACATTCTGGGCCAATTAAATACAAATCTCTGTGGGTGGTGCCCAGGTATAGCGTTCTTTTTTTTTTTTTTTTTTTTTTAAGTTTACTAAGTGGTTTCACTATGCAGCTGAGGTTGAGAACCTTTCACTACTCTAAAGTCAAGTTCCCCAGTCCCTCCACCTGCTGAATGGCCTTTGGTTTGAATGACATATAGTCAGCCTGTTTTTCTGGGGGTGCTGCTGCAATTAGCTTGTAGGAGTTAGCTTTTAAGAGATCATGCTGTGAAAGAGATGGTTTATTATGCTAGAATGCCTTGCAGACTGCTCAAGCCAGGCTGTTCACTGACCCTCGGCATGCGTAGGAACAGAAGTTTCCTTGTCATAGGTCACCAGTGCCATTACCAAGCACGGACAGAGCTCCCCAAGTTCCTAAAGTATTTATGACACTTACAGTATTTCTGCAAGTTGAGCTTTGCTGCCAGAGACCTGAACTGGTGCTGCTAAGCATCACCTGGCGTTAACACAGCTGCCGAGGCCACTGGGGAAGGAGCTCTCAGGCTGAGAAGAGGGACTTGTGGGGTCCTCAGAGACCACCCAGGGGGAACCTTGGGGAGGAGACTTTGAGGGAACCTCCTTTGCCTTGCTTGTGATATTTTGCCGAGAAATCAATGAAGACCTTTTAAAAAGAAATTTATTGAGATGTAATTTACAAACCACAAATTTCATCTGCTGTTAAGTGTACAACTCAGTGAGTTTTAGTAAATATACAGAGCTGTACAGTCTGTCACTTAGTTCCTTTTCTGTCATTGCTCAGACAAAATACCCAAACACCCAAAGTTAAAGGGGCGAAAGGTTTATTTCGCTCACAATTTTTATTTAGCTCACAGTTTGTAGAGGTTTCAGTCCATAATCGGCTGGGTCTGAGGCAGGGTGGCGTGGCAGAGGGGCAACCATTCATGGCAGAAGAAAGCAAAAACAAGGGAGAGCAAAAAATGGGAAGACAAGCCTCTTTTTGTCCCTTTTATCTTATCCAGACTGCTGGGACTAGGGTGGTACCAATCCAATCAGTGGACTGATTGATCCAACAATCACCCATCCTTAATCCCAGTACCCTTAATTTTAGCATTGAACCATGAGTCAGTCACAAACTCTAGATTCAGCTCCCTCTGAAAAAGCCCCACCTAAAAGTGCATGAAGCTTGGGGGGGCATCTAGACACAAACCATTATAGTCACCATTGCCACAAACCAGTTTTAGAATTTTTTCCTGTGTTCTTTTGCCATTAGTGCCTGATCTGGCCCCAGATCTGGGCAACCTGGAATTTGCATTCTGTGTCTAAATGTTTGCCCCTCCTTTTTTTGACATTTCATTAAATGTTGTACAGTACATAATCTTTTGTGTCTGTTTTTTTCTTTCTTTTTTTTTATGTGGGTACCAGGAGTCAAACTCAGGACCTCGCGCTTGCCAGGCAGGCAATTATGCTGCTGAGCTATATCACTGGCCCTGTTTTTTTCACGTATAATATATCTGAGGTTCATCTGTGTTGTAGCTTGGATCAGTATTTGGTTCCCTTTTTTGCCAAATAGTATTCAGTTGTATGGACATTTCACTTTTTACTCATCCATTCCTCATGAGATAGACATTGAGATGGATTTCACTCTGGTTATTATGGCTAACGCTGCCTTCAACATCATGCTTAACTTTTATGCTGCACATTTGCTTCCACTGCTCTTGAGTAAGTAGCTAGGAGTGCACTTGCTGGAAGGTATAGGAAATTTATGATTCACTTTTTAAAAATTTGAGACAGGGTCTTCCTATGTAGTCCAGGCTGTCCTTGAACTCACTATGTAGCTCAGGCTGGCCTTGAGCTTTTGGTGACCTTCCTGCCTCAGCCTTCAAGTGCTAGGATTACAGGTGTGTGCCACCACACCCGGCTTTATGATTCACTTTTTAAAAGACAGCCAAATTGTTTTTCAAAGTGGTTGTAAGTTTCCAGTTTCTCCATATTCTCACTAATACTTGTTATTGTCTTTTTATTTATTTATTTTAAAATTTTTATTGTACACATTTGCAGTACATGATGATTACATTCATTGTGGAGAGTTGGCACATATACAAAACACATTGTAATTCTTTTTCTCTCCCTCCCTTCCTTTCCCCCATCTCTTGGCCCTCTTCCAATTTGCAAAAAATCAATTCCCTGTTTCCTATTAGCTATCTTTTATTTTGCTCTTTATTTATACTGTTGGTGAAATAAAGAGGAACCATGTGATATTTAAGTTTATGTGTCTGATATATTTTATTAAGGTGATGCTCTTGAAATGCATTAATTTTCCCACAAATGATTCAAACTTATCCTTCTTTAGACCTGAGTAGTACTCCATTGTTCATAAACATCACATTTTCTTATGTCTTCTTTTTTATGCTACTAGGTATACAGTGGTATCTCATTGTGATTTTAATTTGTATTTTTCTGATGATTAATGATATTCAGCATCATTTTATGTACTTATTTGCCATTCATATATCTCCTTTGGTTAAATGTCTCTTTAATCCTTTTGCACACTTTTAAATTGGTTTGTTTTATTATCAAGTTGTAAGCATTCTTTATATATTCTGGATAGTAAGTACCTTATTAAATATGTAATTTGCAAATATTTTCTCCGTGGTTTGTCTTTTCACTTTCTTACTGGTATCTTTTTTGTTAGTACATGTTTGCAATGCATAATAAATATATTCATCATAGGGAATTGGTACATATACATATCAAATCTTGATCTTTTAAAATTCTCCTTTCTCTGTTCCCCTTCCTATCTCCTCCCCATCTCTAGATCCCTTTCCCATCACCACAAAGTTTACTTTCTGTTTCCTGTCATCTATCTTTTATTTTGCTCTTTGCATTATTCATACTTTGGATTTCTTGTATGAGAGAAGCCAGGCACTATTTAACTTTCTGTGTCTGATTTATTTCACTTAGCATTATGGTCTCAAGGTGCCTCTCTTAACAGTGTCTTTCGAAGCTCAAGTGTTTATTTTTTATTTATTTATTTTTTTTTGAGACAAGATCTCTGCTATGCAGTTGAGGCTGGCTTTGGACTCACTGTTTAGCCTAAGCTGGCCTCAAACTCATGGCGATCCTCCTGACTCTGTCTCCTGAGCGCTGGGATTACAGCTGTGCGCCACTATGCCTGGCTTTAAGTGTTTAATATTGATGAAGTCCACTCCACCAATTTATTTCTTTCTTTGAATCATGCTTTTCATGTATCTAAGAAATTTTTACCTACTCAAGATCACAAAGATTTTCTAGATTTATATGTTTTTATAGTTTTATATGATTAATTTCGAGTTAATTTTCTGTGTGTCATAAGTAGGGCTTACATTAATCTTTATGCATGTAGGTATCCAATTATTCCAGTTTCATTTTTGGAAAAGATTATTCCTTCCTCTAAATGCTTTGAGGCCTTTGTTGAAATCGAGTGAGTAAATAAATGTAAGTGGTTATTTTTGGAATCTTACTTTTGTTCCACAATGTATATGTTTATCTTTGTGGTCAGTATGTATTGCACTATGTTGCTTCCTATAGCTTCATGACAAATTTTGTAATTAGAAAGTATAGGGGGCTGGTGAGATAGCTCAGCGGCATAAGCACCTGCCTGGCAAGTGCGAGGTCCTGAGTTCAACTCCTGGTACCCACATTAAAAAAAAAAAAAAGAAGTATAGGGCTGGGGATATAGCTCAGCAGCACAGTGTCTGCCTAGCAAGCGCGAGGTCATGAGTTTGATTCCCAGTGCCCCCCCCAAAAAATAAAAAAATAAAAAGCAGCATATACATTAAAAAAAAAAAAGAAAGTATAACTCCTTCAACTTTTTTTTCAAAATTGTTTGGACTACTCTAGGTCCTTTGCATGTAAATATTAATCAGTTTTTCAATTTCTGCCAGATAGCCTGCTGTTTTTTTTGTATGTATGCATGTTGTTGAATTTATAGATCAATTTGGGAAAACAATTTCCATGACAATATTGAGTTTCCCAATCCATGAATATGGAATGTCTCTTCTTTAATTCAGATCTTCTTTAATTTCTCTCAGCAATGGTTCATAGTTTTTGGTGTACAATTCTTATAATCAATACCTTTGTGAGAGTTTGTCTGACCCTGCCAGGGAGACAGTGTTTTTCTGAGTTTTGTTGAATGCAATGAAAGGAGATGCATTTTTTTTGGTTTTGTTTCTTGAGACAGGGTCTCGCTATGTAGTCCAGGATGGCCTTGAACTCACTGTGTAGCCCAGGCTGGCCTCAGACTTGTAGCAATCCTCCTGCCTCAGTTTCCCAAGTGCTGGGATTACAGGTGTGCACCACCATGCCTGGTTTGGGAGATGCATTCTAAGAGCAGGTGACAGCGTGGCTAATGGCCTGGCTTGGAGGTCAGGAGGACCAGCTAGCCACTGACCTGTCAGTTTGCAAATCTCTAAAATAAATGTACTCTAATTTATTTAGCTTTACTGTTCTGAGGATTAGGGTTAATGTATGGAAAGGACTTAGAAAAATGTTTTTGTTTTGTTTTGTTTTTGGTGCCGGAAATCGAACTCACAACCTTGCACTTGCCAGGCAGACACTGTGCTGCTGAGCTATATACCTGGCTCTAGAAAAATGTTTGCAGATAGTGGATGTTCACTATTTGGTGCTGACATTATTGATGACTGTGTTGACTATGCACCATTGTGTGTGTCACTGAAGGGAGAGGAAGCCCTGAGGAGAGATGATGCTCTGAGAGACCCTTATTCCGGCATGGAGTCTCTTTGCTTCTCAAAGCAGTAATTAGCCATTCTTAGGAGAGACTGAATATTCCATCTAATTTGATCTCCAAAATGATCTCACTGAGTTAGCTATTATCATCCACATTTCACATCAAGAAAACTAGTGTTCATAGAGATAAAACCAAGCTCCCAAGGTCACAGAGCTAGAGCAGAATTTAAACCCAGAGTTGTCTAACTTTAAAGCAAGTGTACTTCATCCCCAGTACCTGCACAAGGTCTCCTCAGGGATCTACAAGTCTATAATAAATTTGAAGCAGAGCACATAATTCTTCAATGGACAAATGCACACTAGTAAGTGACTAATATATTTTGCTTATTTTTGTTACTTAACATGTTAAAAGTTAAAAATTCCTCCAAGATTCAGAATGTGGTGAAGACTCCCATTACCAGGGATAAGCTAGAAAAACCAAGATGAATTCACAAGAGATCATAGTGAGCTATGATACAGAGAATGACAAAACACCTGCAGACATGGCTAGAGAAGTTGAGACAAAATACAATCTTTGTTTCCAATTTTTAGTGTAACTTGACTTGAGCTGCAGATTTCCAGCTGTATGGTTTCCATTTTCTCAACTGTGGTAAAGTTTGTGGTAGAGCTTGTGGCCATGTGAGATTTTAGATCCACAGTGGCACAAGTATTCATGTACATTGTCAGTGTAGAACAGACTCTGAAGCAATGGTTCATCAGTCTTTTTTTTTTTTTTTTTTTTTGCTTCCCATGTGGGAAACCTAGGTTTGATTTCTAGGAGATTTCTTTAATATGACAATATGGACAGTGCACATGCTTTGGGGTTGGTTAGATAAGTTTTTGTTCCATTCCCATTATTTGCTGGCTTTGTGATCCTGGGAAATGTATCTGTGCCTCAATTGGGTCATGTAAAATAGTGAAAGTGATTGTAATGAGAATTAAAATGACATAATGTTTATAAATGGCTCAACAGTGCCAGATACATAATACGATCTCAGAAATAGTACCTTCTCTACTTTCTACTAGTTTGAAATAACTAGATTCAGCTTTAAGGCAATCTCACTGTGGGCTAGTATATTTTTTTTGCTGTGATAATTAAACAGCTCCCAAAGCTCAGTGATTAAAAACCACATACATTTATTTCTTGCTGTCACATAGGGGCTGCACTGGCTGTGGCTCTGCTGGGCTTCCCTGGGTTGGATTCTTCTCTTTGTATCTTTTCATTCCAGGACCCTGGTTGAAGGCATATGCTGTTCTCGTAGAGAAGGGCAGAAACTCAAGAGAGCTGCAGCCATATGAGTGTGTTTAAACTTTCTGCTTGGCCATGTCATACCTGCTCACATCCGTTGTCACATGGCTAAGCTGAAAGTCTATTGGTGAAGAAGTATCCTTTGTCTAAAGGGAAGCACGGTATGGTAAGGACTTTGTAACTGAATTATTCAATCCGCTGTAACAAGGAAGAATTTCGAGAGGCCATTCTTGGTAATCTAAGAGTTAATCATTGTATACATGAAATATTTGAGCTTTTTTGTTTTCAGCTTTCCCTTTGGCTATGGTAGTTTGTCTGCTTTTTCAGCTTATTTGAAGCAGAGCTGATGAAACATAATTTGTCAGTGTCTGAAAAAAGATTTCTTCTTTTTCTTCCTACCTCTTACTCTCCGTCACTTGTGATTCACTCTTCTTTACTTATTTAAATGTTGGCACTTTCCAGACCTCCCTAGACCCTTTTCTCTTCTGTGCTCTCTTCTGTAGGTGCCTTGTAGATAACCAGGGTTCCAGTTAGCTGCTCTCTGGTGACGTCTTCCGTCGTTACCTACTCAGATGCCTCAGAGCTGCAGACATTACAGCTGGTTGCCTACCTGATATCTCCGCTATGATGGCCACATCAATCTCAGTATAGTAAAGCCCAGCTCTGGTCATCTTAAGTGCCGCCTCTAGGACCACATACACATTGGGCGCCCACAGTTCATCCTTGTGCCTCTTTCTTCCTCACTTTCTTATCTCGCCCATTTACAGATTCTTTTCCTTTACCTCGCTGGGGCCTCTCTTACCAGCCACTTCTCTCCATTCCCACTGCCACCAGCAAACCACGATCCTCTTTCACCCATCCTCCTTGCAGTACCCCCCAACTGGCTCCATACATCCTCGTTCTTCTTTTAATCTCTTTTCTGTACTACAGCTACAGCCAGAGTAATTTTTTTAAAAATTCAAACTTGGTCATATCTTGCTTTGGCTTCAAACTTCAATGACTTTCTGTAGCTTTTAGGGTAAAGACCAAAATCTTTTCTATGGCATAAAGGGCCCTGCATAATCTGGCCTTTTTTTTTTTCAGTCTGTGCTATTTTGTTTTGTACCACTGCTCTTGTTGCCTATGTATTGCAGTGCTGTTTCTGTTCAAACCCTTGAACATATCACACTCTCCACTATCTTGGGCCCTTGCCTATGCTTCCCTCTGGAAAATTCTTATCCTGACCTCTATCCTCAAATCCCCAGCTCAGATGTCTTTTTGGTGAGGCTCTGTCCTGCCTCTCCAGGCTGAGAGAGTTGTTTTCTCTTGTGTGGTCTGAAAAAGCATATGCATATATTTATGCACATGGAGTGCATCTTCTTTTTTTTTTAACTTTATATTTTTAATTGGTACATATTTTTCATACATATTAATCACATTCACCATAGGGAATGTGTACCTGTAAATAATATATCTTGGTTCTTCTTTTTTCCCCATTCTTCTCCCCTCCCTTCGACCCCTCTTCCCCTCTCCATTTACACAAGTTTTGTTTCCATTTTTTCCTTCTATTCTCTTTTTTTCCCTTTTCCCTTCCTTTCCTTCCCTCTCCCCCATCCCTTGTTCCCCTTCCCATTTGAACATGTTCTTCCTACTTCCCAAATTCTAATGCTGTTATTTCTTTATGTGACTCTTTCCCTGGGTTGTAAAGTCTTAAGGCATGGGTGGGTATCATTCTCCAAATAATTTTTAATGCTGTTAAAATGTTTATTTGATATGTAATTGTTCATATTTGGGGGTACAATGTGATATTTACATCCATATATACAATATGTAATAATCAGAACAGGGCAATTTGAATATCTGCTATCTCAAACTAAAAAAATTTTTAAAAATATTATTTTGATCTTAAATAAAATGGTATAAAAGCCCAGTATTGACTTAGAGAAACTAAAATTCTCTACCTGAAGAGCTCTTTTAGACTAAACCCTATACAAGCATAAAGATTTAAGGTAGGAGGAATATGAGAGTTTTATCTACACCCTTTATCTGGAGAGATGAAATGATTTGCTCACTTGAAGTTATGTCACTGGAGGGCATCAAAGAAGAACGGAAGCCTAGGATGTGAGGGTGGTATGGCTACAACATCTGTCACCCCATTGATTATCAGGGTTGATTTGGCTGATCTGGCTGGCTAGGCAGGTGTCCCCTTCCTCCCGCTCTGCTCCATGTGTGTCCCTCCCGAAGCTGTGTGTCCATCAAAGAAGATGAAGAGGATGACCACCCCCAATAGAGGAGGACCGTTTCCTCATCAAGGGTGTACGACTAGCTGCACTTCCCTGCCAGAACCTCCAAACAAGCTCTCTAGAACAGAAGCCTAAGTTTTCTGTGGGAACAGAAAGGGAGAGTTCTTGGATGTGGGTGTCCTAAGGGAGCTCATTCTCTCCCCATAGTCACCACTTTTTGAAGACCTGCTTTGTGCCAAGGATTATCTAAAGAGTCTCTCAACTTTAACACTACAGGCCAAGTTTAATCTCCATTTTAACTTGACGGAAAATGAGTGTGGCAGAGATTATAACTTGTTCAGGGGCCTGCAGTCCGTGAGGCATTGTCTATGTCAGTAATATTGATCATTGCGGTGAATTTCTCGTCACTTGTTTTTTGGTGTTTTAGTTACTTTTTCTCATTGCTGAGACAAAATACCCAACACCCACAAGTTAAAGGAGGAAAACTTTATTTGGCTCACAGTTTGTAGAGGTTTCAGTCCATAGTCGGCTGGGTCCAAGGCAGGATGGCATGGCAGAGGGGCATTGCAGAGGAGAAATAATCCATGGCAAGCAGACACATGAGAGCAAGCAAGACAGGCCTCTTCCTGTCCCTTATTTCTTATCCAGGCTACTCACCCTTAGGGTGGGTACCACTCACCCTTAATCCTAGTGCCTTTAATCATAGCATTGCACCATAAATTAATCCCAGTGTCACACATTCTAGACCCATCCACCTCTGAAAAGCCCCCCCTATGACCACATGAGGCTTTGGGGGGACATCTAGACACAAGTCATAATAGTTGGACAGAGATGAGGATGAGGGGTTAAGACTAGGTCAGTCTAAGGAGATTTTCATTGGAAACAAGTAATTCCTGAGAAGCGTCTTTGTAAGAGAATTGCAAGCTTCAGTCTCCCTCGTTGCAGGTTGGGTTCTGGTGAGACCAATATTCAGAGAGTGTTGGGGAGCTCCTGCCACGTGTCCTGGACAATGCCAAATTCAGCAGAGGTGAAAAAGAACTCTAATCCATTGAGAATTTCTGATCAGAGGTATAGGCCAGCTTTAATGATTGTTGATTGTGAAAGAGCCCAGCGTCACTTAGATGAGTCCAGGGAGCAGCGTGGAAGTAGGTCCCAATAGCGTATTGTTCTTTTTGGCCTAAATAATTGGCCTGCTTAATAAACCAACTAGCCCTCACCCTTTCGTCATTTGACTCTTGTCAAACACTGAGCAACTGGTCTGTGGTTTCCTCTCATCCTCGGTACCCCTCAGCGGCATCAGAATTTTTATTGCCAGTGCTCGCTGCCTGTGCATCATCTGACCATCTGGCTTCTTGCAAAGAATGTGTAATCCTTTTAAAGTCTTAATAGTAATAGATGATTTGTTTGACCTTATTTTCTAACATTAGCTTTTAGACAGCCGATGTCAAATTCAGAGTTTTGAATTTGAATCCTAGAGATGGAGAGCAGTTAGAAAGAGTTGAGAGCAGGAAGATGCAAAATCAAATCTGGCTGAACTTACTCTATCAGTTTCCCTGACACTGAAGTCATCTTCTCTGTATAGATAGGCACAGGAAACTTTGGTAGAAAGAACATGAAACATGGTGCCAGGAAGACTTGGTTTGCTAAATGTCTCAGTCCTAATTTGTAATAGCTGAATTTTGGAAACAGCCTAAAATGCCCAGCAACCAATGAATGGATAAAGAAGATGTGTTTTTTTTTAATAAACGGAGTACTACTCAGTCATAAAGAAGGATAAACTTGAGACATTTCTAGGTAAATGGATGCACCTTGAGGCCATACTCAAGTGAAATAAATTGGACACACATGTGTAAATATCACACTGTTTCTCTGATGTGAGAAACAAAAAGTGTAAATAAGGACCAAAACGTATAATAGATATTGTGAAATAGGAAGAAAATGTTCAAATGGGAAGGGGAGCTAGGGAGGGGGGGAAGGGGAAAGAAAGGGAAAAGAAAAAAACTGAGAAAATAAGAAAAAAAATGGAAACAAAGCTTTTGTAAGTAAGGAGAGGAGGAGGGGTGGAAGGGAGGGTTGGGGAATGGGGAAAAAAAAAGAATCAAGATTTGTACAGGTACAAATTCCCTATGATGAATGTGATCATTTTGTATACCTAAGATGTACCAATAAACTTAATCAATATTTTTTTAAAAAGCCTCAGTTCTATCAGGTACTAGACAAGTGAAAGAGGGCACCTGCAGATCTTTTTAAGTCTTGGTTCTCTTATTTGTACAGTGGGACAAGAATATCCTCCTAGTGTGATGAGTATAAATCTGCAAGGATCAGGTGCTGTTCTGTGTGGAGCTCAGCCTCTCTTTCTCAGGGGGCTGTGTCTGAGGAAGCATCAGGATGGTAGAGTGTGCACAAAAAAGTTGCCCATGAAGTTTCCTCAATCCTGTTGTGACCTTGATATCACAGGGACAGCTACCATGTGGATAAGGCAGAGGGTCCTCCCCTCAGTCAGGGCTTTGTGAGCTTATTTTGGCAGAAAGAGACAATAAGGTGGCAGCTGAGAAGCTAGGCTGAGCTGCTGAGCAGCTAAATGAAGATGTCTACGCAGTTCAGAGCTCTGCGTCTCTTCTTTGGGCTGCCTGAATCTCAGGTCCACCCTGCCCCCCATCTGAACTGGTGACAGGAAAGCCAGGCCTCTCTATTGTTAGTTAACCCCTTTTCCTTCAATTCTCACTCCCCAATTCTTGTTTCCCACCTACACATTCAATTAGGGTATTTAAAGGTATATGAAAATAATGCCTCTTTTGTGGTAGGCTTTGTTCCAGTCCTTGGAGATGGCAGGGAATTCCTGCCCTAGCGTTGAAGGTGCAGATGGGGAGACAGGACCTAGCCTTTTAGGCTACTGCACTGTTTAAGTTAACTTACTGTATAGCCCAGGTTGACTCACTAAAAAAAGCTGTAACTTGAGATCAGTATGTTTCTATCATATCTTGTGAAGTAGAAGCCTGAATGACAGTGGTAGACAGGAACTTTTGGGCATTGGTGGACCCCCACCATCTGCAATTCCTTGTATGCAGAAGGCCCATTTGATCTGAGATATTGGCCAAGGCCAGCTCTGGACCTGAGAGGCCCTGGCATTCTAGGAGGTCCTAGGTCTAATGTCTATTTCTCTTTCTCATTCATATTTCCCTACTTTATTTCAGGATCTAATCCTTTTGCTTGACCAGTGTTTCTCAAATTTTAGTGTGCATAAGATTCGCCTAGTGAACTTAGTAAGATTCTCCTGAGGATCTGAAGGTCTGAGAGACCTGCAGGACCCTGCTGAGATGGCCATAGGCCTTATTTGGAGAAACCTTGCACCAAACAGTTTCATAAGCTGCCTGCTTGATCTTCAGCCTCCATCCTCTCGTTGTTTATTTATCCTTATAACCTGCTGAATGGAATGACAGCTATTTACTTCCCCAGTACATCTCTCTTCATCACATCTCTGTGCTTTTGACCTTACTATTCATCTCAAGTGTTCCTCCTTCTCTCCTTCCTTCTTGTTCTTCTCTTCTAACATTCATTTGTGTCAAATATACACATACATCATTTATTTGAAGAGTTGTAGTTGTACAATAGTTGTTATGAAAGCAGCAGTCTTCAATCCTTTGTTCCCATGTTTTTCCCTCTCTAGAGGCAAGTGCTTGAACACATTTGGCCAATTCTGTTATCTACAAAAAAGTACTTCTATTGCTTCTATGTGAGTTTTCAGTTTTAGGCACTGTCTACTTTCCAGTGAGGGAAGGAGGGTTTGACCCTCTGTCCTTTCCCGTGCCCTCCTCATATGTCCCTTCCATGCCAGGATTTATTGCTTGGCCACTTTTTGTGTCCAGTGGGCCATGGTACGGTTTGCAGCAGTGACTTGTGTTACCAGCACCCGAACCTTGGCACCCTCCTTACCCACTTAAGAGTTTCCCCCAGCGAGCGTCACTCTAGCAACGCCTTTGTTTATGTACTGACTATCCCGAGTGTAGCTCAGGCAGGTGTCATTTCAACCAGTTGATTCTTTTTGTGGGAGATACATGCATATGTCTGTTTATTTGTTTTATATGGACTATTTTTATATACTTTTTTTAGAACATTATATTCGCCTTTGATGTTTGTTTCTAGTGAAATCTAATAATAGGTTCTGTTTGTTTTCTTCTACTAATTCATGTTTATTTTATTTGTGAAAAATAACCTATAATTTTGTGCTACAATCTATAAAGACTGTTATTGTAAGTACATGAGATATAATTTTTATACTTCTCCAGAACTCAGTGATATTCTTTTATAATTCAAAATGGACATGTTTGGGACACTGAGGCTGAGTAGGAAGTGCCAAAAGATCTGTAAAAGAAAAAACTGAAAAAGGGAGAAATGTTAGCATATCACAGAGGAAGAGTCTGTGTTATGAAATGGAATGATAAAAAAGATGTCTCCTTATTGTTAACTAGTCATACCGAAATGATACAACTCAAAAGAAGAAATGAAACTAAAAATATTCCAATAGTGGTCAATGATTATAATAATTTTATGGATGGTTTTGACAGTATGATCAACATCCTGTAATCAAAAAGTGAGGAAAAATATTATTATAAAATATTTATGCACAGGTAGGGTTCCCTTAAATGGCCGTGCCTGCCACTTACTTACCGCTCTGTCCTGACATTGGCTGTTCATTTTGTTTCCACCAAGCAAACCTTGGTGGAAAGTAGCTCCTTTAGTAGCTCCTTGAGCACTGTGACTCTGTCCTGTTCACTATGGGCTTCTCAGTTTTAGATGAGCAGGTGCTTAGTACATTTCTGTGGAATGAGTTATTGTGAGAAGATAGAGGCGCTTTCTTTGGGGAGAAGTTATTGTGAAATATTGCAATTCTGATTTCTTTTTGTCAAGACTTTCTTGGTAGTTTTATTTCCTGAGAGATAATATTAATTTGTGGTGTGGAGGAAGCAGTGTATAATCAGGTAGAACTGGCTTGACTTCTGGTCTTACTAACTGTGCGATATTTAGGAAGTTACTTAACTTCTTAGGCCTTCATTTGATGATCTAATGGGAATAATAATAATACCTACTTTCTAGGGTTATGATGATTCAATTACACACACACATACACACAAAGAGAGAACAATGCCTGACATATAGAAGTGTCCAGTAAATGTTGGATATATTATGTCTTTAAAAATATTCTAAATGTCGGGCCGGTGAGATGGCTCAGCGGCTTAAGCGCCTGCCCGGCAAGCGCAAGGGCCCGAGTTCGACTCCCGGAACCCACATACGAAAAAGGGGCTGGTGATATCGCTCAGCGGCACGGGCACCTCCTGGTGCGCGAGGTCCTGAGGTCGACCCCCCGGTACCCACAAAAAAAAAAAAAATATTCTAAATGTCAACATGATATCCTGGAGTGGATCTTGAAACAGAAAAAGGCATTGGGGAAACACTGGTGAAACCCAATAAAGCATGAGATTTTTCTGAGATAGGGTCTCTCTATGTTGTTCAGGCTGGCCTCCAACTCACAGCAATCTTCTTGCCTCAGCCTCCCGAGTGCTGGGATTACAGGTGTGCACCACCACACCTGGCTTGGTGAAATGCAATAAAGTTTAAAGTTTAGTTAATAGTGGTATTCCAATATAAGTTTATTGGTGTTTTAAAATACACTATTATATTGTAAGATAACTCTAGGGGAAACTGGACAGGGATATATGGGAATCCTGTGCTCTTTGTAACTTTTCTGTAAGTCTAAAATTATTCCATAGTAAAAAGTTTATTGAACTAGTGTCTTATTATAAATTGATATTCATTTTATTCTCAATTTCTCTGATATAATCACTGTAATGATTACCTTTATAGATGAAGAAACTAGGGCACACGGAAGTTAAATAACTTGCCGATGTTTACTTCTCACTTCAGGATAGCAAAATGGGAACCCTTGGTGGGGTGGGATTTAAGTAGAATGCAATAACAAACATTTATTGAGACCCTACTTTGTGTGAGGTGCCACCTTGTATTGGTGCCAACAGAGAATATTGAGGGCAATCCATGTGTGACAGTATATACCTGTCATACTGGTATGTGGGAGGCTGAGTCAGGAAGATCATTGAGCCCAGGAGTTCAAAGCCAACCTGGGCAGTACAGCATGATCAGAGAGAGAGAGAGAGGCAGAGAGAGAGAGAGAGACAGAGACAGAGACAGAAAGAGACAGAGAGACAGACAGAGACAGAGACAGAGAGAGAAAGAGAGAGAACCTACTGAGGGCAGATAGTCTGCCCTCAAGGTCATCATTACAAGTTGAAAGTCCAAGCCCAAGTTCACATAGTGATGAGTACAGAATTAAGGCTAGGAACCCAGCTCCTGATTCAAGATCCATGTTCTTATAGTTTATATCTAGATGTTCCCCCAAAGCCTCATATGATCATGGGCTTTTAAAAGGTGATTGGATTATGGGTATTTATAGCTGACTTACTGGTAGGTGGTGGGATTGGGTCAGAAGACGTGAGTCATTGTGGGCATGAACTGGAGGGGTTTATCTCCCTTCCCAGCTCTTCGCTTGATTCTATTTCCTGGCCTCTATGAAACAGCTTTCATCCACCATGCCCCTCTGCCATGCCATCTTACCTGGGAGGCAGCTGACTACGGACTAAAAGCATGAGCCCAAATAAACCTCTCCTCCCTTAAATTGCGCTGTCAGGTATTGTATCTCGGCTATGAGAAAGTAACTAAGACACAACCAGTGCACCAAACAAACTAGGGAAAAAGTGATTAGAGTCACATGCAACTTACAGTGGAGATGCAGAGGCAAGCACATGATTGGTTGAGGTGCTAGGGACGGCTAGCTTCAAAGCTGCTAACTTTGATCTGAGCCTTCAATAGGATCATGATTTGATCTGGGTAGAGGGAAAAGGAAAGGTCTGAATGGATCTTTGGGCCCAGGCTGGGCCACTTCGCTCTCCCATGCCCTTTTCCTTCTTCCGACCAGCCCTGGAAGCTGGGCAGTGCCTGTGTGCACTTGGCTATTCTGTTGGGCATATATGAAAGACAGCAGTTCATAAAGTGCAGACCACTGGCCTTGGTGTCAGGCAGCCCAGGATTCAGCAATAGCTCTAATTCTTTCTTGTGCAATCTTTAGCTGGTTACCACACATCTCTAAACCTCAGCAACATGAAGGTAACTGCTGACTTGGCTGTTGTGAGGGTGAATGCAGTGAGAATATGTGTACAAAGCAGGGTACAATGCTGGGCTTTGTAAACATTCAATAAATGGTGGCCGCCTCTGCATGCCTTACACCTTTGTTTGTCCAAGGCTTTGGTGATAAACCCTTGGTTGTGTTGCTAAATGTTTCCTGGGGAGGTAGCTTAATGTAAAGGGACAATGGGGTCTTTGGGGAGCTGTGCTATTTACCAACTGGGTTACCAAGTCTGTTATCTAACCTGCCCAGGCTTCATTTTCTCACTATTAAAATATATTGATCTGATAGGATCATTGTGATAATGAGATGGAATGTGAAGATGCCCATGGAGATGTATCTTAATCTCGCTTTCCCCTTAAATGGTTTGCTTTTATAGTAATTTCTTAAATCTTGTATTTCTTGTGTCCCTTCCTCCAGCATTTAGTTTGGGGACGTAGTAGGTGGCCACTAAACATGCACTGACTTGACTTTGGGATGTGCTTCCTTGACATTTCAATGCATCCAACGACTTTTCCAGACTTTGTGCTACACAGGACAACCTCTGAAGTGATCACCAAACATTTTATTTATTTTACTAGGAGGCGTCGTTGTCTAAAAGACAGTTCAGCAGTGGTGATGGGAGGGCAAGAGTACCAGGAGCTGGGGAAGTCACAGCAGATAGTGGTCTCTGGCAGCTAAATCAGCTGAGGGAACCCGCCCTGGCCTGATTTTTCCTTCGTTTGAGAAATCCGCCTGGTGACTTCCGCTCTGTGCCCGGCCTCATCTTCAGCCTCCTCCTCGCTGGACTTGCGGCGGGCATTTTGGTAGAGCACCGCACACATCCCTGTGAGGCAGGCAGCTACTGTGCCTGCGGCGAAGATACAGAAGCCAATGAGCAGCAGGAAGACGTAGTCTTGGCGGTCCAGGTGCGTGAGGCACATGTACCGGAGTGGGTTCCCCACTCGTGTGATGGGCCACCCTGCCAGCTCCATGGGCTCCACACATGTGGCATTTTCATCATCTAGGAAGAAAAACAGAGCAGGTAGGGTGCTGAAACAGCAGAACTCCTGGGGTCCTAAGCAAAAGGGGACCTGGAGGCACTGTGGGTACCCTTGCTGCCCAAAGTGTGGTCTGTGGACCAGCAGCATCACCTGGATCTTGTTAGGGACGCAGAATTTCAGGCCTCTGCCAGGCCTCCTGATTCGGAATCTGCATCTCAACAAGATCCCCAGGGCATTCAGTAGCACATTAAAGTTTGAAGAGTACAGTGCCTGGATTCCTTCTGCATTTAGGTCATGAAAATGAGCTTTGCTTCTTAGGGATCTTCAGGGAAGAGGGGCCTGGAAGCTGGAAACTTAAGCAAGACTTCCATGGAGTGTAAGAATCTCCAGACCATCATCAATGTTCATCATCTCCCTATTTTTTCCCTCTTTTCTTTAAATGTTTTATTATAAGCTTTATTTGAATTAAAGGTAGAAAACAATATACTTTCTTTTTGCAATTTAATGATGCAAGTTGCCATGGCAATGTAAAATACTTTATAGTCATTCCTTTCATATGCAAGTCAACATTTTCCCCTCTTCTTGACCACATGCTTCCCCTTCACCTTGTCCCTTTCTCTTCACTTGTTCCTGAGTCCAGCCAGGGACCATTAGCACCAGCCAAGAGCATCACAAACTACTCTTCTCAACTTTAGGGGAGGATGAGGTCTTCTGGAAATATCTCTGATGTGCTCTTCTCCCGGGAGAAGTCAGGGGCTCTGAGGGTAAAGAGGTAACCAGCAGGAGAGGCAGATCACTTGTTACTGGTGGTGCTGACATCCACTGGCTGATCACGTGAATGGACCGATGAGTCTCTAGTCCTTTCTAGCAGCTGACGCAGTTCCCTGGCTCCTTCTCTGAGTATCTCCTATATATAGCACCATGGACTTCAGTACATTGCAGAAGGGAAAGTGCTCTGGAGTAAGACTTACCAGTTTTGCAAATGTCACAGGGTTCTTCATTTTCTCTCTGAATCCCCACTTTCTTGTCTTACAAATACAAAAAATGTTACCTATTATCAGGGTAGTGGGCAGGCTTGATAGACACAGGTGAGAAGGCAGGCTATTGTGCTGAGTGTGCAGAATATTTGGAGTGCCACCCTCAGGCCTGCATTTTTCTAGCTCTTCATACTCACTGTGCTGATGCCGGCGCCTAGTTGAATACCCAGCACACCCTAGAGAAATGAGCTCAAAGTCAGGGTTTAACTGTGGTTTAACTGTGGTTTAACTGTGGTTGAGATAACCACAGTTAAATCATACTAGCAGCTAATATTTACTAAGTTTTTACCCCATGCAGAGTGATTTACAAAGTTATCTCGTTCAATTATAAAAACCTCGGTGCAAGGGCTATTATCATCCTTAAGGAATGAGTCTAGCTAATCCGCGGACTATAGGCATGAGGCCGAAGATAGAAAACCAGGATTGAGCTGATTAGGCTTGTTTTGCAGAAGTGGGAGAGGCAAACAGAGAATGTTGCGGAAAGGAACTTCCTCTAACTTCAGGAAAGGAACTGCCTGGTGGCCTGAAAGCATCAGTGTCCTTGGTCACCAAGGGCATTCGGGAAATCAGGTTCAGTGTGTGTGGGGGTGATCCTAAGAAGTAGCTAGAAGCAGAAGAGTTAGAAAGGAGTTGGCTGGGGAGGAGGCAGCGGGGTTTGGGAGTCTGGAAGGAGCAGTGTGCATTCATCTGAATGTTGTTGCTGCACTGTGCTTCTGGGTCAGTGTAGCTACAGAGAAATTACAGGTGGGAGGACGATGCCTGAAGTGTGTAATACTGTTGAGGATTCACTAGGGGAGGAAGCTGTAGATGCTGACAGGAAGCCACATCCAAGAAGGTCCTCTGAGTGTGGCCCCGTGACCCTCTAGCTGACCATTCTCCAACCCAGAGTGCACAAACATAGGGAAAGGCTTGTGGATGTGAAGGGAGCAGGAACGCAATGGTGCCTGTAGACCCCCGTCAGCCTGGCTCAGGACTTCTGAGCTTTGCCCTGAGGCTGGAGAATGGGGCCAGGAACAAAGCTCCTGGGAATTAACTGTTTAGGGAGCCTCCCAGCGAGGGCTCAGGTCACCTGCCCAAACTGTCAGACCCGCAGGAATATGCACAGAAGGATGTATTTGAAAGAGGAGAACGTGGGTGGGATTCAGAGGGTCTGAGCTGTGTCTAGGAGGGTTTAGCTCATTCTATTTTAAAGCAGATTTGGCTTTTAAATTGGGGCTTGGGCGGCACAGATGAGACTAAACATTAAATACACACTTCCCCATTTTGGAGCATTAACTTTGAAAGGAGCAATTAGGTAGTGATTTTAATGCATTGTTAGGCTGCTGTTAAGTGAGGGATGTGGGTGGCTCTGTTGGGAGGGAGAGGGAGGTTTGGGTTTTTCTCCGGCTGAGCCACCCCCCCCTTGTCCCCGCTAAGGTTTGGGCTCTCCTCCCCCTATCTCCTTGCCAGTTTCCCAGCTTTGGTCCAATTCACATACTCCTGCCGGATTACCTTCCCAGTGTAGTTTTTCTAGATACACTGTGGTTCAAAACCTTCATCTGACTTCCCTGGGGGCCTCTGAATAACACCCAGACCACTTGGGCTTGGCATTCAGAGCCCCCCTAGCATTTTCTTCTTCTTCCTTTCCCACCTCACTCCTCAGCACTCAGGGCAACCCAACTTTGCTCCAGTCAAATTCAACTGCATATTATTCCTTGACTAACCTTGCTCTTGCCCTCAGCTGTTATACTACCCTTTTCTTCTTTTCTTTCTTTGTTTTGTTTTTTTTTTTGTTCTTCTTGAGACAGAGTCTTGCTATGTAGTTCAGGCTGGCTTTGAACCCACTATGTAGCCCAGGCTGGCCTTGAATTCACAGCAGTTCTACCTGAGCCTCCCAAGTGCTGAGATTATAGGTATGTGCCACCACATCCAGCTTGTTACCTTGCTCTTTTTGTATCAACTCTCTCTTTCTCCAACTTTTACACAATCAGGTTCTTCTTGTTCTTCAGGATCTAACCTAAAAGACTCGACTCCAAAGAGAACTTCCCCCAACACCCGTCCGCATAGTTGAGAGGACACGTGACTGTTCCCACTGTTGAACTCATCCGTAGCATTTCCTTGTATCATTAATATAGAGGCCACATTCTGCTTTGCATGATGGTTATTTACACATGCATCTTTTCTCCCCTACCAGATGGATTTTTACCACTTGAAGACATGAACCATGTCTGATCATTATTATTCTTGTTAATAAGAACTGTCGTTCATTGACTAAATTGCTTAATTTGTAAGTATTTGTGGATTTTGTAGTAATATTTTTTATTACTGAATTCTAGTTTGATTCTACCATGGTCAGAAACATACTCTGTGCAGTAATTCTGCTCTTTTGAAGTTTCTTGAGAGTTTCTTTTATGGCTAAGCATAAGGCCAATTTTAGTAAATTCTCCATGTGCCCTGAAAAATATATATTCTGCTTTTGTTGAGTACATTGTTCTATGTGTATCAATTAGGTAGTGGCTGTGTACAGATCTTCTATACTCTTATGGACTTTTTAATCTATAAACATCTGTTGTCTCTTAGTTACTATTAGTCTTATTTGTCATTAACTCCTGTAAGAAGTATGTAGAAGTCTCCAGTTAGGATTGTGTATTTGTCTACTCCATACAGGTCTGTCAAGTTTTGCTTTACATATTTTTTGTTAGATGCATAGAAAATTAAAACCCTGCCATCTTCCTGGCAGATATGCCCTTCTGTCATTCAGCAGCGTCGTTTTTTTTCTCTAGTACTGCTTCTTGCCTTAACTATTTTGTTTGACATCAGTATGGCTGTGTTGAATTTCTCTTGGTTAGTGTTTGCATTGTGTATCTTTTTCTAATCTTTGGCTTTTAATCTTTCGATGTCCCTATACCTAAGGTATACTTTTGTAAGCAGCACAAATCTGTGCTTTGTTTTTCATCCAGGGCAGTAAACTTGGTGTTTTTCAGTCCATTGACATTTAATGTAATAATTACTGACACATTTGGGTTTATATCTCATAATTTACCATTTGTTTTCCATTCATCTCACTTATTCCATGTCCTTTTACTCTCAGTTTTGGTTTTCTAATTATTTTCTTCCCCTTCCTTTAGTTTGTCAGTCATACATTACTTTCCTACTCTACTATGATAACTCTTTTTTTTTTTTTTTTTTTTTGTGGGTACCGGGGGGACGACCTCAGGACCTCGCGCGCCAACAGGCACCCGTGCCGCTGAGCGATATCACCGGCCCCTTTTTCGTATGTGGGATCCGGGAGTCGAACTCGGGCCCTCGCGCTTGCAAGGCAGGCGCTTATGCCACTGAGCCATCTCACCGGCCCTCTACTATGATAACTCTTAAGATTAGATCTTCTTCATCTACTGAGCCTGGAGTACTGGATACATCCCAGAGAGTAGTTTTAAATATCTCCATGCTATGCAATGAATAAACTGTACCACAGTTCTTCCCTCTCTAGCATTCTTGCTCTCCTTGCCTATCACATAGGGCTACCATGTGCTGTTGTGCATGCCGCGCACTGTATAATTCACATTATAAAGGGGAGTCTAGGCCCCAGATGTGCCTTCCCTCAGCCCTACTCAAGTGGGCCCAGGGTATCTGCCCCATTTAAAGTTCCCAGGTACAATTACAGATGTTATTAATGTTTACCTTCTTGCAAATAGTTCCTAAGGAAACATAAACCACACCTTGTATATCTGCACATAGCATGTTGCTCACATGCTTCCAGGACCAGATACATGAAGAACCAGAGTTTCCGTGGCCCAGAAACATATGTAGTGCAGGAGCACAGGAGGCCTCCCCTTCAGGGAAGTCTTGAACTCAGTGGGTATAGAAGGAACGGCTCCTTTCCTTGGCCTGCAGATGGGACCGCAGTTCTGGGTGGGGGTCTCCTACAGGTTCCCAGGGGCCTGGTACCCTAGGAAGGCAAGCCCTGTTCAGGCTTCTCAGAGTCCCCTGCCCAGCACTGGCTTAGGAACCATCTAGGCTGACTGTGGGGATGAGCCTCAAGGGCGTGGCATTGTGAGGGACGAGGATGGGACTGAAGGCTTTGATGCAGAATGTCTCCCCAAACTCTCAAGTGCTCAGAGGTGGGCCTTTTGGAAGGTGATTGGATCATCAGGGCTGCTACAGCTGATCTGCTATTAGGAGGTGGGGCCTGGTTGGAAGAGGTGGGTAATTCTGGGTATGACCTGGAAGGGTACATCTCCCTCCCCAGCTCCTCTCCCTTCACTCTCCGTATCCTGGCCACCATGACATGGGCTGCTTTCCTCCACCAGACCCTTCACCCTTGCCATTCCTCACTTGGAGCCAGCTGACTATGGACTGTAAATGTGAGCCCAAATTAACCTCTCCTTCTTTAAATTGTGGGTGCTGGGTATTGTTTTAGTGACAAAGAAAGTGACAAAGATAGCCTCTTATCCATTACACTCTAAGGACCTCTCCACCCAGCTTCTCTTGGCTTGAGCACTTCGTCAACTTCTCCCCTGAACTCAGAGAACTACCTAATTCCCCCATTTCTCCTTGTTAGGCCTTTGTTTGCCTGAATGTCATTAGATGTACAATGCTTTGTTTTCCTCCTCCTCTTCTTTCTCTTGCCTTCTTTCTTTCTTCTCTCTTTTTTTTTTGTGCGTACCGGGGGTCGACCTCAGGACCTCACATGCCAGCAGGCGCCTGTGCCGCTGAGCGATATCACCGGCCCTTTTTTCATATGTGGGTTCCAGGAGTCGAACTCGGGCCCTTGCGCTTGCCAGGCAGGCACTTATGCTGCTGAGCCATCTCACCGGCCCTCTTCTCTTTCTTTTTTCTTTCTTTGTTCTTTCTTTTTCTTTCTTTCTTTCTTTCTTTCTTTCTTTCTTTCTTTCTTTCTTTCTTTCTTTCTTTCTTTCTTTCTTTCTCTCTCTCTCTCTCTCTCTCTCTCTTTCTTTCTTTCTTTCTTTCTTTCTTTCTTTCTTTCTCTTTCTTTCCTTCCTTCCTTCCTTCCTTCCTTCCTCCCTCCCTTCCTTCCTTCCTTCTCTTTTCTTTTCCTTCTTCTTTCTCTCCTTTTTCTCCAACTCCTTGTACATCACCTCCTGCTCCTGCTTTTTTTTTTTTTTTTTTTTCCTGGTACTGGGTTCTACATTTGCCTACCTGGAGCTCCATTTCCTCATTGCCCAGCTGTCATCTCATGATGGCATAAGCCAGGGCTCAGCAAACTATAAGCTAGGGGCCAAATGCAGCCTGTTTCCTGTTTTTGTAAATAAAGTTTCATTGGAACACAGTCAGTCCCATAGTTTTACATATTTTCTAATGCTACTTTCGTGCTATTAACGCAGTTGAGTAGTTGCAACAGAGATCTATGTGGCCTAAAATATTTAATACTGGCCTTTACAGAAAACATGTACTGACTCTTATTCTAAACTGTACCTGGCATCTTGAAACCTTGAGGATTTGGATGATTTGGGCTTGTGCAAAGTACAGCTTTACCTGGTACGCATGATTTTTTTCTTTCTTGGATAGGAAGCTGTAGTTTTGTAAAGGTTAAATGTGATTCACAGACTTATGCAACATATAGAAGAGACCTTGAAGTTTGGCAAGTGTAACCTGATTATTCCTGTGCTTTAGAGGTGTTTCAGGTGACAGGACTGGTCTTTCGTATAACTGGTGGCATCTGGGTATGATGTAGTGACAGAGTTCCCTGTTCCTTATAATATCTTCTCATGTGCTTGTCAGTACCTCGAATTCTGTCAGTATAAGATAATAACCTTTCATTTCACCAATAAAACAAGACTTACAGTGTAAAGTCTTCTGATGACTTAATCCCTACCCAGGGGTAAGCTTCCGCTGCCACCTTCTCGAGTAGGTGTTGCTGGGGTGAGGTGAGTGACTGAGTGACAGGCTGAGGAATTGGGTGGGGGTGGGGGTATTGGAAGCTGAAGGCAAACTCCAGTTTCTAGACAGTTGGGCTTCCAGCTGGACATACTTAATAACCACCCATCTGCTCAGAAAATCCAGACAGTGCACAGTTGTTCTCATGGACAATAAGCAATTTAAGAAAAACCTCAGTGGCTGAGGAGCACCACCATCTAGCAGAGGACCAGCCAGAAATATGGGGGTGCTCTTTCTTTCTCTCACATCCCATATTCCAACCAAAAGCAAATATTGTTAATCCTACCTTTAGAATGCAACCTGATTCTTAACTCTTGTTGTCTGGATCACTATCCTGGCTCCGGCCACTACACTCCTTTTCCTGACCTATGCTGGTCTCCTGACTTGTGTCCCTGCATTTCCCTACAATTCTTCCTCCATGCAGCAGCAGGAGCAACCTGTCAATCATAGGTCACATCACTTCCATGCTCAAAATCCTTCCCTGACTTCTCGACATACTTAGAATAAGTGTGATGGGCCTATGGGTGATCTGGCCTCTAATTTTCTGCCTCATTGTGTTCCTTTCTCCCCAACTTCTATCACATTGCTCCAGCCCATTCTTACTTTTGAATAAGTAAGCTCTTGCTTCCTACTGCAGCTCCAGAGCACAGAGGTGATGCCCCTCTTTTGTGGGCTAACCCTCCATCTGCCTCTGGGGACCATTGCTACTGGGACTCCAGTAGCAATGGAGTCCTTGGGACTCCCCCATCAATTATTTGCCTTTCTCTCTTCAGTGTCTTTGCCTTTCCTTTCTGCACTGACTCCTTCCTATCAAGCTCATTCCACCCCAGGGCCTTTGCATCTGCTCTTCTGTCTGTGTGGAAAGACCCTTCTCCACCCATGCTGACCCAGTTTGGATCCCCTGGGGACAATGGCCCCAGCAGAAGGACAGCATCTGCTGACTATGCTTCTGCCTAGAGCCCACACCTCTCTGCCCTTCCCTGCTTCCCTCGTGGCACTCAGAATCACCACCAGGCAACTGGGCTTTAGACTTTCTTTGAGCATTTTAACACCAGCACAGATAGCCAGCAGTAGTTGAATGCTTACTAATGCAGTTCTAAGATTTTCATGGAGCTTATTTCACTTAATTATCACAACAATTCTAGAGAAATAGGTACTGTTTTATCTTCATTTCACAGATAAGTTGCCTGGAGATTTTTGCTCATAGTCAAGTAGTTCACAAAAGACAGGCATAGGGTTAAAATCCAGGTGGCCTCAATCCAGAGACCTTCTTAGTTTTGTTTGTTTGATCAGGATGTGAGCATCTCAAGAACAAAGGGATGTTTTATCATCAGCTAATAGGGCCAGCGTTATGGAAGTGTCATAGAAAATATCATGCGACACTGTGTATTTAGATGTGCAAGGTCATTCTTTGATTTTAACTCACTACTTGTAACTTAGAGTTTGTCAAGATGGCTACTTCAGTCATGGTTGTCCCATATCATCACACATGTCCCCACCTGGGTTTACTCTTGCTTCCTACTCTGCAGCTCCAGAGCACAGAGGTGATGCCCCTCTTTTGTGGGCTAACCCTCCATCTGCCTCTGGGGACCATTGCTACTGACCCTTGGGACTCCCCGCCATCAATTATTTGCCTTTCTCTCTTCAGTGTCTTTGCCTTTCCTTTCTGCACCAACTCCTTCCTATCAGCAGGGAAACAAATGCTTGTATGTATTTTTCTTCTAAAAAATGCTTCTTCTTTGCTCACTTCCTCTCTAACCATCACCCTGTGTCCTTCGATCCACAGCCAAACTTACTAGGAGGGTAGCTTATGTTGTTTTCTCTTCTTTTGCTGTTCCATCCATAGCCCACCACTGATTGGGGTCCACTTCTACCATCCTTGCAACTGCTCAAGACATCAGGGACCTCACTGTGGTTAAAACTGATGGTCAGTGTTGGGTCCTTATTTGGCCTGCTCCTAATGTGTGAACTTGTTGGCTCCCATGAACTTTCTTTTCTCTGATTTCCTCTCCCCAGCTGCTCCTGCCCTTTGTACTTCATGGTTCCTCTTTGTTTCTTCACCCTCTCGTATACAGTGGTACTCTGTTATGAACTTAATTTGTTCCGCAATTTTGGGGAAGGTGGCTACGGTTGTGTTTGTCACCCAGTGTGGAGTTTGCGAATGGAAGCAACTTTTGCTGAATACTTCTGTTTGAGAACCAAGGGATTACTTATTAGTATCCCCAGAGCTTCTGTGCTCGGCTTTTATTATCCTTTCATTGTAAATTCTTCCCTGACTGATGTCATCTTATTTGGCTTCAATGATCACCAGCGAGACAATGATCTACAAATATATAGTTTATGCCTCACTCTCTATTCTGAATATTAGGTCAGAACATCCCTCTGCCTGCTGAGACAGGAACCTCCCACTCAAGTTCAAAATGGAACTCCCTACCAGCTGAGCATGGCCCCTCACTGCCTCACTAACCTCACTGCCCCTTCTTCAAGAGCTTTGAAATAGATGTTGAGTGTCACTGAAGGTCAACACTGATGTTGAGTGTTAAAGATGTGCTCCCCAGGGTGGCACTAAAGCAGAAAAGCCCCTTTATTCTATTTTTATTTTTCCAACCTGCCCCATATAATATGGCCTCCTCATTTGTTGTTCACGGATGCCTGCAATTCACTTCCTGGTTCTTCATCCATTTCCCATTTGACCCACCTGTTCCCCAAAGTCATGGGACCTGCCCTGTCCTATCAAAAACCTACAGTTCTGATTCTTACTTCCTGCCTGTAAACGCCTATAAAAACCCCAGACCACCAGAGGTCAGAGCCTGGCTTTCTTTGTTGTTGGGAGCCAGGCTGGCCGGGACCAGCAGTGTAAAATAAAGCTGTTGACTGCCTCCAAATCCTGGGTGTCATTTCAGTGTTTCTGCTTGTCGTAGCAGCACTATGGGTGATGGTAGAATCTCAAGGAGGTGGGACCTAGTGGGAGGTCCTTAAGTCATTGGGGATTTGCCTTTGCAGGGGACTGTGGGACCCTTACCCCTGCTTTGCACCCTGGCTTGTGACATAAGCAGTTTTTCTGCACCATGTACTCCTACCATGATACACTGTCTTGCCACAGATCTAAAACAATGGGGCCAATTGATTGTGGACTAAAACTTTAAAACTGTAGCCAAAATGACCTTTTTCTCTTTATAAGTTGTCTTAGGTACTTCAGTACAGAGAAGGGAAGCTGACTTACACAAGTATCTGTCTCAGTAAAGCCCCCGCTATTGTCCAAATCAAAGCTTGGGAGCTGGCCTTGATTTTTCCCTTCCATTTATTTTTTACATCTCATTCATTTATTTAAAATATTTGCTGAGGATTTTCTCTGTGCCGGGTCTTGTGCTCTAGTTTCTGAAGATTCAGACATGCTCTCACAGAACTTCCGGTCTATCAAGACAAATAGATAAGCCAGGAATGGTGGTGCATACATGTAATCCCAGCACTCTGGGAGGATGTGAGAGGAGGACTGCAAGTTTAAACCCAGCCTGGGAAACTTAGTGACTTAGGAAAAAATAAAAAATGAAAAAGGGCTGGGGATGTAGTTCAGTGCAAAAGCCCTGGCTGAATCCCCAGTATCACCCACCCCACTGAAGACAGACATTAAATTAATACAAATTTATTACTGAGTACTATGCTAGAAGTTATGAAGGGAATACAAGGAACAGTGAGAGCATCTGGTTCAGTCCCAGTCCTGTTGTTCCTTCCTTCCAGATGCTTCCTTCAGACCTGTCTACACCTCTTCATCCTCACTGCTGCTATAAACCAGCATACTCTCACTTGGATTTCTGCAGGAGCCTCCTTCCTATGTAGCACTACCTCAGACATGCCTGCCCCCCAAAGCTTCTCAGGATACATTGCATGTTTCCCAGAAAATCACTCAAGGTCCATCATGGCTGGACCCCTATGTCTCTAGCTACATCCACTGTCTGCTTGATTCCTCTGGGTGGGAAGCTCTTCACCTCTAGACTAGGAGAGAACTGGCAGTGGCTGCTTTGGCCAGCCTTGCACTGCACTTCCAGAGGCCTAAATGATGTTAGGCAACTCAAGGAGCTACGTGTAGGGGTCTGGGATTTCTGAGCTTGAGAGAACTTTAGATCACCTACTCCCAGGGATCCCAACTGGGCTGAGTTAGGGAATGTGTCGGGACCATCTGGAGATCTTTTCTAAACTTCATGTGCTTGCCACTCCTATCCTTTCTTGGATGGGATGAATTAGGGATGATTGACTTAGCTGCTCCCCTGTCAGCCTTCTCACTGTCCTCAGGAGGCTGCTTTTCTGGCCCTTTGCAGAAAGGAGCTATGAGGCCAGGGAGTTTGTTGTAAGGTAGGAGAACCAAGCTGGCAGAACAGTTGACAGCCTTGGAACAGTCTGCTGCCCAGACATTCTCCTTTCTTGGCCTCTGGACTTTATTTCAATTTCCCTA
The DNA here is from genome assembly GCA_028451465.1 of Erethizon dorsatum. Classification (NCBI taxonomy): domain Eukaryota; kingdom Metazoa; phylum Chordata; class Mammalia; order Rodentia; family Erethizontidae; genus Erethizon; species Erethizon dorsatum. The sequence goes on from CM051834.1 coordinate 85,884,260, forward strand.
ATGGAGGAGATGGGTTAGCATTAATGGTGGAAGAGTGTGAAGACCTAAATTCATTCTGGAAATCTAAGTTTTGGCACAATTGTGGATGACTTTGTACTTGGTGTGTTGAAATGGGGCCATTATCCTATTACAGCAGCTTTGAATACGGATGAAATGGCCTTGGAATGAAACTGAGATGTTCTGTGTACAAAATGCCCTCAAAACTTGGACTTGAAACAGCACATGACCCAATCCATCTGTTCCCTGCAGATGTCCCTTGAGTGGCTTTGTTCACCTGCCTCTGCAACATCATTGTCCAGACTCCTGATGTTTGGGCCCCCTTGCCAGGCTCAGTTATGACTGCCTAAGGATTTTCATTTAAGAGCTGACACAAAGGGACCCTCTGTCCTCAAACTTCCTCACGCCTACTGGGTGGTAGCCAGTTTACATTCTCACTGTTTCTGGTTGTTCTCTGTCAATTTGCAAGTGCCCCTCAGGGAGACATTTCAAAACATGATTATCCATTAGCATCTCATTGCAAATCAATTCACTTGCCAATTGGAGCAGCCCTGAACCTCCAGAACACAGGGTATTGCCATAGGATTTCTGGAAAGTTCTCTTAGGATACTTGCCTTGGTAGCTCATTGAATCAGAACCTCAGAATCCCAGGAAGTGAGGTGCCTGAACACCCACAATTTAAAGGAGGAGAGATTTATTTTGGTTCACAATTTTTAGAGGATTCAATCCGTTGTCAGTTGGCTCCATGGCAGGAAGGCCATGGTGGAAGGGTCTGGGTGAAGGAAAGCTGCTCAACTCATGGGAGCTAGGAAGCAGAGAGTAACTGAGAAGCTGGGAAGGGAGATAGATAGACCTTTCTGGCTTACTCCCCCAGTGACTGGGCCTTTCTGACCAGGCCCTACTTTTTAACAGCTTATTCAGCTCTGAACTCATCAGAGAATTTATCTGCTAATGAGTATAGCACACACGTGATCCAGTCACCTTCCAAAAGCCTCACCTCTGAACATGTGAGAGTTCTGGGGGGATGTTCTACATCTAAACCATAACAAGCACTGAGTCCATGGGGGAAAGTCACTGTCCTAGCCAAGATGAGGATGCTTGAGATAGGAGGTGTGACAGTACAGGCATTAGGGACTGTCTGCTTTGTTACTGCTTTTCCGTTGTGTGATGGTAACCCTCCTCACTAGGAATACCTCCACGGCAGCACTTCTACCCATCCCACGTGTGCTCCCCTGGGACCCTATCTGCTGACCACTGCTTTCCTCTGACATCATGTGGGTCTTATCTTCTGTTTGGGTCTGTAGCCTGCCAGCTCAAGGGACCTTTGAGAGCACTGAAACATGTTCCCTTATTTTATTTTATTTTTTGTGGGTACCGGGGGTCGACCTCAGGACCTCGCGTGCCAGCAGGCGCCCGTGCCGCTGAGCGATATCACCGGCCCTTTTTTCCTATGTGGGTTCCGGGAGTCGAACTTGGGCCCTCGCGCTTGCCAGGCAGACGCTTACGCTGCTGAGCCATCTCACCGGCCCTCCCTTATTTTAAAGACAAGAAAAGTGAGACTTAAAGTGGAGAAGTAACTTTCCGAAGTCACACAGTGGCATTGCTCTGACTAGGACAGGACTTCCTGACTTTCAATTCCATTTTGTGTCATTTGTATCTCTATATTGTCTCACTAAAGGCAGGAATCAGGACCTCTTCCTCTGTGATAAAACCACCCCAGCACAGTGTTATAATAATGGGCACAGATAAGCCTATAGTAAGTGTTTTAGAATTGAATAGATTCTGATGTGCCCCATAGCAAGAACATATGGCACTGGAGAAAAGCATTTAACTTGATGACAGGATCGAGCTAGATGCTATAGTCACTTACCTGTGAGAACACTGGATTCTAAAGTTTCAATTTAAGTGTCCTATGTTAGAAGGCTGCTCTAACCCATATGGTAATAAGGAAGCTTGTGTGGTTATTTAAGTGAATTGAAATGAAATGAAATTAAAAATTCATTTCTTCAGTTGTACTAGCTAAATTTCAAGACCTCACTAGCCATACATAGCTAGTGGCTACTATATTGATACCATGTATGTGAAGTATTTCCACTGCTGCAGAAACTTCTCTTGAACAGCACTGGGCCAGACTTTGGGAGTGGAGAGAAGCAGATATAGGAGACCAGTTTCCTTATGTCTAGGAGTTTAGAGGTCAGTGACTTTTCCAGAGCATCCTGAGATGCATTCAACCCTGTCCTACTAGAGGAACCAAATATCCTGGGAAGAACTCTATTGCCATTATCACCTTCAAATAACATTAATGACTGGAAAATTACAGCTTCAGCCAGGAATTACCTACCTGCTGACTTGGGCTAAAATGGAAATGGAATGTATGGATCTGTTTTAACTGTGCTGATCAGGGCTCCACAGAGCACTCTGGCAACTGACACAGTGGAATTCCATTTCTGCTGTACTGTTTTGGGTTTGGAAAGTGAGTATGTGAACTCTTAGAAGTCTGAATACTTTTCTGTACATCTGGTTAATATGCCATTGGAGGGTTTCTTCTGATTCACATCTTCAGTTATAGCTGCAAATCTTTTGCCAATTTGGGAAAGTTTCAATAGTCCTGTTCAGTGTAGCCTTATGAAGAGATAAAGTGAACAAAACATTTGGCTTCCTCCTCAGCCCCTCCATAGGGGGTGCACTGAGCCAAAATGTGACACAGAGGAAGAACATATTATTGCCTTTGTATCTTCTTTTAAATCTTTTCTATTTCCTTCTAGGACCCCTGTGTCCTTTGATGTTCCCCACTGTTGCAGGATTAATCCTAGCTGATTCGATTTCCCAAGAACTCACTCTTCCCTCTGATTGAAAGAGCCGATCAAAGTTTAGGGGTACTTGCTTTATTCTCCCCAGGAGTTTACGTATTTTTGCATGGTCTCTTCAATATCATGACACTTTTTGGGGACCCCAAAGGAGTTAATCTCTAGTGGTTAATTTTAACTCAGTGGCAGGCAGGAGACAGGGAAGAGGAATTGGAGCAAAGATATTGCTCAGCACTCTTAATAAACAAAGTTATACCACACCAGTGACTTCTTTCTCTCAGGCCATGTCACCCCACAGTTTGACCAGCTCTCTTGCCATCATCCCTGGAAAGCAGTTTGTCCATCCATACCTGCCTCTGGAAGTGGGACTTGCTTTAGGTAGTGCATTTTCTGGATTCAGATGACTCAGGAACAGCCATTTTGCTGGGGCTGGGCCAGCCCTGAGTCTCTTGGAGCAGGCTGACACCAAGCCCCGATTTAAGCTTCTGGTTTGACTTACCAGGGTCTGGATCCCTGTATTCATAATTTATCTAATACCTTACTCCTTTCAGGATTCCACTTTCCCCATTTTTTAATTTTAGGAATTAGAGTCCTAGGACCTGCTAGTCACCATCCCACATCCTATCTATATCCCCACCTATATCTCTTTAGTCCTGCTCCTAAAGAGAATACATTATCCTTTAGTTCCACATGTCCTGAGCCTTCTTGAAGTCCATTTGTCCATTGAACCACTTGGCAGATGACTGCTACTCTATAGTGTCCTGTATTTTTCTTATGTCTATTAACCCTTTGTTTATCGAGTGCTTTTGGGGATGTCAAGCTGAATGATAATAGCGGTTCACAAGTGCTCTCATTTCATCATTGCTACAGCCCTCGATACACTGGTTTTATTATTATCCTTGTCTTAAAGATGAGGAAATTGAAGTTCAGAGAGGTTAAGTAACTTATCTGATAGCCTACAGATAGGAAGTAGCAAGTTAGGATTATAACCCAAGTCTATTTCACTCTAGAAACTGAGCTCTTAACGCCAAGCTCTGCTATCTGCATGGTGGCTGCCCTTCATCACTTGTAACTGAGGCTGACCAAAGTGCATGACTGGGAATATACTGGCCTTTTTTTTTTTTTTTTTTTTTTTTCTGTGGGTACCGGGGGTCGAACTCAGAACCTCACGTGCCAGCAGGCGCCTGTGCCGCTGAGCGATATCACTGGCCCTTTTTTCATATGTGGATACCAGGAGTCGAACTCAGGACCTCATGCTTGCCAGGCAGGCGCTGATGCCGCTGAGCTATCTCACCAGCCCCTGTTTTTGCTTTTTTTTTTTTTTTTTTTTTTTTTTGAGACAGTGTCTCACTATGCAGTTCAGGCTGGCCTTGAGCTCACTTTGTAGCCCAGGCTGTTCTCTAACTTGCAACAATCCTCCTGCCTCAGCCTCCCGAGTGCTGGGATTACAGGCCCTCTCTTTGTTCCATTTAGTTTTATTGTGCCTGACTGGACCATGGGACATGTACAGTGCCAATGAGCCACAGTCATGTGAATCTTCATACACAGCCCTGGGATTGTGAGCTGGTTATATCTATCAGCACTTGTTTGGCACAGAGTAGGCAATAAGCAGATATTGAGAGTAATATGGAAGTCTAGTAGTTCCCTGCCTTGCTTTACAAATGCTGTATATATACTGGCATCCCATTGCCATACTATCTTTGATATAGCACCATTGGTAAAACTTCCCAGTGTTAAAGTATGGTATCTCCTGAGTCTAAAACAAATCTGCTTTTAAATTGGAGTCTACTTTCTTTTCTTTTTTTTTCTCTTCTCTTCTCTTCTTTTTCTTTCTTTCTTTCTTTCTTTCTTTCTTTCTTTTTCTTTCTTTCCTTCTTTCTTTCTTTTCTTCCCTCCTTCCTTCCTTCCTTCCTTGACAGAGTCTCATTATGCATTCCAACCAGGCTTTGAACTCATTATTGGACCAGGCTGGCCTCACCTGGAGTCTGATTTATAAACAACCAGGTTACTAAGCTTATTTTACCAAAATTCTTCTTGTATCCTGAAATGTGGGCACATGGGGAACAATAGGTGGGCTCCATTCTAGAACATCTTCAAAGATTGCCATTTTGATAGTAAATGTAGTATAAAGTAGGCAGGTTTAAGGTTCAAAGTTCACAAAGAATTTTTGTCAATAGCAAAGATATTTCCACCCAATAGGATTATCAAAGGAGAGTCAAATGGAATAAATAACTTCCCTTGCATTGAGATCTGTCTAAGGGGCAAGAGAGGAATTTGGTGAATTTTACTGTGGGTATGTTCAACTTTGTGTATATATGTATATGTGTCTGAATGTGCATCTATATATTTATATGTATATATATGTGTGTATATATGCATGCTTTGTATGAACATTTGTATTTTTATATACATGTTTATTCACATGTATGTATTTTGTGCTTACATGTGTGTTTGTCTGTATGCACGTGTGCATGTATGTATAGGAAGGAAGGATCAGGCTGAATAATGCCCCAGTGAGAGCAAACACTAAAGTTAGATTCATCGTTTAGGAGTTTGGGTACATTGGGTTGAAATCTGGGTTTGGAAGAGAATATTGTAATGATGACAGTGCTTGTTACCCAATGTAAGTGATCTTGAGTATGTTCTGAGTGATAGCCAGATAGGAAATAAAGCTGAAGTTTAGGTGCTATGACCATAATCTTATAACATGACTTTCATTTATTAACTAAAATGACTTATAAGATGATAGGTATCATGTGATTTTCAAGTTTAAGAGATAGTATGGTTTCTTAGTAAAATAGCTTGTAGTTTAGATCTGAAATGTCCTCCAAAAATCCATGAGTTAAAAGTTTGATCCTTAACCTGTCATACTATTGGCAGGTGGCAGAACATTTAAGAGGTGGGGACTAATTAGAGGAAGTCAAGTCATTGGGGGTGTGGCCCTGAAGGGGGATATTGGGACCCTGCCACTTCCTGTCTCTGTTGCTTCCTGACCACCATGAAGTGAGTAGCTCCAACTGCCACATGTGCCTGCCAAAACGTGCTGTCTTGCCACAGGCCCAAAAACAATGGGTCAACTAACCATGGACTGCAACCTCCCAAAATGTGAGCCAAAATAAACCTTCCATCTTTCTAAAGTCGATTATTTTACATATTTTGCCATAGTGACAGAAAACTGACTGATTATACAGACCTGAATTTGAAAGCAAGAGTGTAAAATCATTTTCTTGTCTTTTACTAGCTTTGTGATTTTGGGTGAGTTGGTCTATTTTCTCATTCAAGGAAATGGCTAAAAATACCAATCCTGGCCCCTTACACAAGATGAAGATACAAAATTTCAAGGTTGATGGGATGCTTAAAAGTAAAGAAAATGAGACACCAGGTGTGAAAAAACTGTCCCAGTTGCAGAGTTCTATAGCATATAAATTATGTCTGGCCTTGGGCTTGTTCATATTTTTTAGCAGATAACAAAGGTGAACTGGAAAAACAAAGCCCTATATTTCTTCATGAAGTGGCCTGGAGGTTTCCTCTGGACCACAACACAGGAGAGGGAGATGAGCAGATTAGCAGTTGTGGGTGCATGTGTGAGGGCCCACTGGCTTGTGGATGAAAGCTTTGTCTACTTCAAAAGACAGACTCTTCACTCATGAGGAATTCATGACTTGATAACATTGATATTCCCTCCTGATGTCTTTGAAAACATGCAATGAAACAGACCTTATGTATAATCCTGTTCAATTATGGACTGAGTAGAAGAGTCAAGGAGTCCAGGGCCGGTGAGATAGCTCAGCGGCATAAGCACCTGCCTGGCTAGCATGAGGTCCTGAGTTCAACTCCTGGTACCCACATATGAAAAAAGGGCCGGTGATATTGCTGAGTGGCATGGGCGCCTGCTGGCGCGTGAGGTCCTGAGTTCAACCCCCAGTACCCACAAAAAAAAAAAGGAGTCCAAGGTAGTCAGCCTGAAAATTCTGAGAAATCACCCCTATACAAGCGGAAATTTGATTAAGGGACTATGCACGAGAGGGGCAGAAGCCAAGCGATTTCACTCTTTTCAGCTAGGATAAGAGGTGTCCCTGGCAACCTGACTTAGATCACTCAAGGAAAATATGTATGTATGGGGGCAGGGCAGGAGAAGACGATGCCCTTCCAGGGACTGTTTACATGAACACCAAATGGGGGAGAATCCCATTTAGAAACTACACTTACTGCATGAGAATGACTAATGTTCACCCTCTTTTAGAAAGCTCCCACACCATCCCAGCACCAGTGATAGAGAAAAGAGATAGTATCTCTGGCTCTTGGAGAAGTTGGTATCCAAAATAATTGCTCTTGTCTTCTTTTATGCTTAGTAGTATTAAGGAGATGGTCTGACAATGTTAGTTCCTTTTGGTTTATTCTAACAACTCAAGCTGAAGCTTCTGGCACCAGGGCCAGGTGTTTAAGGCACAAAATTTAAGGAGGCACTCACTCTGACTGTGCTTACTCACTGCACTCACTCCGGTGCTTCCTTAAATTTTCCACCCTGGGATCTTCTGGCTTCACTCTGGTCCAGGCCCCAGCAGAGGACCTTTTAGGCTATGCCCACCGGGAGGGCGGCAGGGCACATTTTTACTGGGCTCCCTCTCCCCCAGTTCCTCCCCAAGTCTATCATCTTGGCCAAGAATAATCCTAGGATATTGCCACATGGCAAAACATCAGACTGGGCTTTGCATGAGGAGGTATTTCTAGTTTCTCTGAAGCTCTGACTTTGACAGCTGTTAGTGCCACTGGTTGAGATGGAGAACAGAGGGCAAGGACAGGGCAGTGAAGTCCCCGAGAAGAGGAGGGGATGCTGCCGGGGTTATGGCCAAGGGACAGCGGATAGAGTGGCAGCAACCAGCTTAGAAACCTCCCGCATAAGACTTGAGGGTTCGTTCGCCTGTGAGACTGAAATCTGTCAGCTCGACACAGTGAGCCCTGTGACCCATTAGTTCTCCACTGATTCAGGCCATTCTCTCCTTCCTTATGAGGTCAGCGCTGTGAAAACAAAGCTGCAAGCACAAGGCATGCCTCCTGCCTCCTCTCCTTCCTCTCCAGGTAGCTCCTGAGCCTCTTGTTCTATTTCTATCGAACTTTCTTTTCTGTGCATCCTATTTCTATTGGACTCTCTATTGCCTATGAATCACTGAGTTTACTTTTAGAGCCTAGAAAAATTCTGTCACTGAATTAAGTAGATGAAAACAGTTTATCAATGGAATACAGTGTCCCTGCATTACTTGGTACTTATAGTACTTTATCATTTCCACATACATCATTTTATTTGACACAACAACTCTCTATATTAGGTCTCAATAATGTACCCACTTTATGGATCAGGAAATTGAGGCTCAGAGAAATGGCAACTTTTTCAAGGCATTAGTAGGTGCCAAGATTAGAATGGAACTCGGTTCTTTGAATTCCTATTCCAGAACTTTTTCTACCAAGTCTTATTGCCTGTCCAGTCAACTCAGATGGACCCAGCTGAGCAATAGGATTGCATTCAGTCAAATTTTGTCCCAATTGGGCCATCTTTTGACTTTGGCTTTTCTAGGACCAATTCCTCATACTCGTATCACATCCTCTTCCAACCACACCCAATCAAGCCCTCACCTGGGGGGTCCAGATGGGACACTATGAGGTAGATGGCGAAGTCCATGAAGGAGCAGTTACACTTCCAGGGGTTTCCACTCAGGTACAGGGTCTGGAGTACCACAAGGTGGTGCAAGGCAGCGTGGTCCAGGGTCTGCAAGCCAGTGTTTCGGAGGTCCAGGTACCTCAAGGAGCTGGTGTTGGCAAAGGTGTACTTGTCAAGAGACGACAGGCGAGGGTTGTTGGCAAGGTTGAGCTGCACCAGGTTGCTGAGCACCGAGAAACTGAATGGGGAAATGGAGGTTAGGTTGTTGGAGCTGAGGTCAAGGTAGATGAGTTTGAAGACCCCGATGAAGGTATAATCCATCACCTCTCGAATCCAGTTGCTGTGACAGTCCAAGTAAACAAGGTCACTGAGGAGTCCTAGATGCATGGCTGGCAAACTAGTGATTCTGTTATTGTTCAGGTCCAACCTCCGGGTGTTCAGGGGTATGTCAGGGGGGTACTCCGTTAAGTGCATCGCTGTGCAGTTCACTTCTTGGGCTTGACACAGACAGTTATTTGGACACTTTGATCCCGATACCAGCCCCATTCCAAAGGAAAAGAGTAACCATCCGGGGCCAGGGCCTGAAGCAAGGGACATAGTAAGAGGCCAGGACTACCCTCTTTCCACTTTCCTGCAGGCGCAGTCGGTCCCTCTGGTCCAAAGGCTGCCGAGGGGTGGGGCGGGACGGGGGAGGGGCGCTGGAAAGAACTGTAACACTCTAGCTTTGTGCAAAGCAATTTTCCATTACAGGAGAACTGAACAGAGTTGAAATGCGAGGCTTAATGCCCGCCGCCCAGCTTCGCAGCTCTGCTGCTCTCTCAGTCCCAGACTGCTGCTGGAAGCCGGCCCACTTGGCGACTTTGAAAGGTCTCACCCTTTCCCTGCCTTTGAAGTGAAGGGGAGCCAGGGGAGAGCCACATGACAGTGAGGTTGCCAGTTGACACCTTTGTGATGTCAGCAGCCTCAGGAGACTGCCTGGCAGAGGCGAGAGATGCCTCACCTCTGCCTCTGGGTGGTGTGGAGTGTTTTGTGCATTTCGGTAAGCCAGCTGTCCCTGGGGGAGCTCTGTGGTGGGGAGGATTCTGCAGCATGTGAATGTGGGGGGCACACGTCAGTTCACCATGTGCCAGGGCCAGCTCCTCCCCAAGGTGTAGGAGAGGATTAGGCTAGACTGCTCCCTTCATCTGCAGCCCAGCTCCCCTTCTTATTAAGGAGCTGTGACTTGCTTAAGGTCAGCTCTCAGAGTGGGTCTTTTCTGGGGCATTGAATTTGGAGGGTGTGACAAGTTTTTGTTGTTGGCAGGAGAAAATGGGAGAGCAGGTGCTGTTTGTAATGAGGCAAAGAGAATTCCTCTGTTAGATTTTATTCCTATCTACATGTGAAATATATATATATAAACTTTTTGAACAAGTATGAGCTACTCCCCTTAAAAAAATCCAAATGCACACAATAAAAAAATCTCAGTGCAATAATGTGAACTATTTTTTACTAATTGCATTCTCCTAGGACTTTTAAAATTCTGAGTGCCTCTTTACTGATTCTAGTTCATTAACTATTTGACACATGATGGGAGCCTTTTGGAGGGAGGGATTGAGTCCGGAAGCTGAAGGATTGGGGTACGTCACTCACTCTGTGGAGGCAGGCATGTGGACGGAAATGAAGATACAGCATCTCAGGAGTTAAAATTTGTATTTCAGGGAAAATAATCATTTTATTCTTTAAAACATTCACATGTAACTTAGCTGCGAATATTAATAACACAATGAAACCTATATTTAGCCTAGCATAGTGTCTGGCACCTGGTATGTAATAAATATCTATTGAATGAATGATGCGTGAATGTCTCTGCTGGTTTGCTTCCTTTCTTGCCTCTCTGCCAAGAGAGAAATTAATAAAGTCAAGTGGATTTGTGGCTAGTTAGCTAATGCTTGATTATGTTTACTTACTCAGCATTCCTTAGGTGACTGGCTATGAATTAATATGACTTAGGAGTGTTTACCAAATTGAAAGTGACCTTATTTAAGCAGAAATTTCAAACACTTAAAGTAATGACCCAAATGCTAGTTGTACTAATTGAAGCTAGATTTAATTGATAGGGGAGCCATGCTTTCCTTATAATTAAAAAAATGCTATTAAAAAATAAGTTTCTCCCAAGATCTTACATGATTGTCCAGGAGGGAAATTTGGAACATAAAGTATATAGAACAGAATTAATTTCCAAAGTGACCCTCTCCTCTGAGGGTGACGGGAGGGTGCGCTGTGTAGGCGGGGTGTGTGGGGATGCTGAGCTAGGAGTGTGCTGTGTGTGTTGCCTGCTTCATCTCCATGAGAGATGATCACTGGCTGACCTGCCATGGCTCCTGGAGTGACTCTGCTGACTTTCTACCATTTCTTTTACGCCATTCTCCCTTGTTCTGACTCTTCCTTTCCTCAGAGAGCCCCATTTCCGGGTTATCTCTAATTTCCAGCTTTCTTATCCAGACTTAACTTTTTTGAGACAGTAGCCTCGGGCTTGGGCTTAACCTGTTTGGCCACAAATGCCCTCACTTAGCAAAGCCTTAGATAACTTAGATAAATAAATTGTACTAAAGGTTCCTGACTAGAGTTAGTCAGCTGCGCCTCCCTCTTTGGGGTATTACCATCTTAAAGCACTTTGAATGATTAACCCCAAGGAATATTCCTTTTGTTTGTGCTGGCTGTGTATTTTTTTGGTCCTAAAATCAAGGTTCACAGGCTCATTTTGACTTTACCAGGTTAGTTCACACCTCTAAAATGTGTTCATGTTTTAGTCTGAATAAATGTCTGCTAAATAGACAATGAGTAGACCAGACAAAGGAGAATAGAGAATATACCATTTTGTAAATTCCCTGATCTCTGAATGTTTAAAAAAAAATTTTGGGCCGATGAGATGGCTCAGCGGCGTAAGCTTCTGACCGGCAAGCGCGAGGACCCGAGTTCGACTCCCGGAACCCACATACGAAAAAGGGCCGGTGATATCGCTCAGCGGCACGGGCGCCTGCTGGCGCGCGAGGTCCTGAGGTCAACCCCCGGTACCCACAAAAAAAAATAAATCAATAAAAAATAAAAAAAATAAAAAAAAGTTTTTTCCCCCAAAGAACACCTTTGTGATTTCAGAGATCCTGCATTGGGAAGGTCGAAACTAAGCTGTTTGTCCTTGGTTGAGTTGCTTAATATCTCTGAGCTTTATTTTTCTCTTCTACCTTCTGAGGGAGGTGGGCTACATAATTGCAAGTCTCCTTATTCCAAATTCCTTCATGATGGAAAGGTTGCAGGCTTTACCTAGCAAACCAGTAGCATCCTAGTATTTGGGGGCCAAGAGAAGTCTTTTTGCTCCTTCTGATCACACCAGTGCAGCTCCATTTGTTGGGTGGCTGAAAACAAAGAATTTGCTCTCCCCTGCTGGCAGTTTCTGCAGCTCAAGCAGCAGCTGGGTTGCCCTTGGTGTGTGCAGCTATTTATCAGCCCATCTCTATCCCTGAGGTGGTCTGTGTGCCTATCCTTGCAGGAGGACGGGTGGGGCAGCCATGAGCACCGAGAGACCTTCCTGTCAGTGCCAGCTCAATGGCAGGTGTGGTTGTGGGCAGACTTCTGTGTTCAGGTATGTCTGATTGAGACACTGCCTTCCCAGATTAATGGCCTCTCCCAGATGCCAGCATGCTTCTAGATAGCTTTCTGATGACCCCAAAGACACTGGGCACTGCCCCTGATATTACAAAAGGAAAGGGCAGGGGCCCACCAGTGACACTGAAACTCTTTCACAGTGAAGCAGTGTGACTTCGCCATCTCCTAGGGCCTTGATTTCCTTTCTGTAAAACAAAACTAGGATGCTATTGGTTTTTAAATTGCATCAGCATTTGGTTGTGAAGGGAGAGGACAGAGCAGTAAGGATAGAGTCAGGCAGTTACCAGGGTTGGCAGAGTGCAGGAAGCAGTCCACAGTGTCTCCCAGTAGCTATTCCACTTGGAGGCCTGGGTACAAGTGCTAAGGAAATTTGATTTTGGTCTACTTTTGTTTACACAGGAGGAAAAAAAAAGCAGAAAGGAATGTATGTGCCATTTTATTAAGTGAAATCTGTGAATGTGTCAACTCAGAGCCCATGCGGGGTTAGAAAGCTAAGGCGCAAAAGGCACTGCTTTGTTTTTATTGACTGAACGGGATACAGTGGGTCCAGGTCTAAGGAAAGTCACAATTTCAGGGACTCTGGCATAGGAGCTGCCTGTGGTATCCGGTCCTTCCCAGGCTTTGATCCTGCCTGCATCTCTTCAGCAAGTCATCAGTGAGTGAGTGTGGGGCACGGGGCAAGTGCATGGGAAGCATATGAAAATGAACAAGGAGGTCAGTCCGGAAGAGAGGAAAAATTCCAGAACATGCTGGGGCCTCATATGTATCTACTTCTGACGTGGGTCTGTTCTTAGTACCAGCTGGCATGTACCATTTTTGTCTTTCCCCTCAGGCTGCCCGGGCCCTGACTCAGGACATTAGACCCTTGCAGAGTAAAGGCCAGAGGCAATCATTCCAGTGTGCTGTGTTCACCAAGAATGGCTTTGTTTCCTGGCTTCATCCATATTATGTATCTCTGCAGCATTTGTGATCTAGAGGGATCCAAGAGGAAGCCTTGAACTTGCATACCTTGTTTAGGGGAAAAATTGGGTCCATTATTTAGCTTCTAAAAATTGCCAGTAGCTAGGCTTCTGCATAATATCCACTATGCCTAAAACTGAGATTGTAATTTTGTCAATGGCAGCTGTCAGAGCCCATCAATTTGGGAGAGAGTGGGCCCTCTTTCTAGGTGCTTTGTGGATTTCAGTGTGAGAGAGACAATTGTGGTACAGTATGAGCTTTGAAATGACAGGACTCTTTATGGAGTGACTTTGGGCAAACACTTTATCTTCTGTGGGCATGAGGTAAAATAGGGCGATGGAGATTGCTTTTCCAGGGTTGTGATGAGGATGGCAGATTTAAGGTAACAGGTAACCACTGTTTACTTCTAATCCCGTGTCAGGCATGTGATCCTCCTGGCCCAATTAGTCACCTAGCAGGAAGCCCACCTTGCAAATGAAGACAGAGGAGCTCTAAGAGCTACGACTGCCCAAAGTCACAGAGCAGGTGAGTGATGAGGGCCGGACCGGTCCCAGCATGAGCCTGTACCTCCTGAGCTGTACCACCGCATCATGTGCAAGTGCCTTAAAATGCTCTTTGTTGTTTTCATTGGCTCCATGGTATAACTTGTCCCTGATTAGCACTTCAGATCAAGCCACTGTTTTTTTTTTTAAATGTGGTCTATTTATGCATTGAGGTTTCTTATCTTTTGGAAAACTTATGATTCTTTTTAGTCTTTAGATTCCTATATTAAGTCTTGAGATTGTTCAGCATGATTTTTTTTTTTTCCTTTTGCAGGGGGGAAGAAACTAAATGGAAAAACAATTTGCCTAAACTCCCTCAGAAAAAGAGGGGCAGAATCAGCAACAATTACCCACTGATGCCTGGGTTGACCCTTTTTCCCTAGAGAGCCACTTTTGTAGGGAGGAATTCCTTCCAGCATTGGCTGGCACATGCTGTGCCCACTGCGCAGAATGGTGCGTTGTAGCAAAGTCCCTGATGGTGCGTAACTGCCTGGGTGGCACTCTGTCTGCAACTAGGGGTGGCTACCCCATTCCCACTCTATTCTTTATAGCAATATTTGAAACAAACTCTAAGGCAGTGAAAACCTTTATACAGTCCCTTGGTGGGATCTAAACTCACGGAGGCTTGTGAGGTCACAGCTTAAGAGGAAGACAGAAGGAAACTGAATCCCGTCTCTTTAGCATCCTCATGGAAGGATTTTCAATAAGATGTGATGCAGGTGAAAACTTTTACTTTAAATATGTCAGGCAAACATTAGGAGTTTCTGTCGCAGATGCTCTGTGGGGGGCTCAGCTTGGCATTTGGTTCGGAAGTTGAGCACTGATAGCACTAATCTTGCCTGAGGCTGGTAAGAACATCTCTAAGTTTCATTGTTTTTCTAATGTCTTCCACTGTTCTTTTTCTCCTTGGGCTGGTTGTCAGAGAGATGAACTGAATGACAGGTTATCTTGTGGTGATGTTCCTACTGGACAAAAGGACAACTGTGCGGGGAGCAGAGGTGGTCATAGCAGTTACTCTACCGCGGGCCTCATGAGGAGCATCAGAGCTGCCCATCTGAGGATCATGAATCCTCCCCCTCAGCTGGGCTCTTCCTATGCATCCCTCAAGCGACAATGTTGCCTTTAAGGCCTAGCTGTGGTTTCAGTGACACCAAGCTGGAGGAAAGCTGAGTGACAGGCAACTTTGGGATCAGTGTTTCTGCTCTGGTTTCCAGGCATGGTCTCCATCGGGACTTTCCTCCCTGAGAGTTCACATGATGGCAGATGTGGGAAGGCACCCTCTCCCCTTCTCTGTTTCTTTTGACTGGCTGCAGTATCGGGTGTGATCTGTAATCTATTGTGGACCCTAAATAGCTTCTCCTCCATTATTCTTGCTATTGTCCTTGCTGGAAAGCCTGTGTTCAATGTCTATGCTCCCCAAACTGCAGGGGGTGAAGGTCAGGGAAACATTTATGTGAAGTCCTGACCCACATGTCTCTATGTGTCACTTGGCCACTTGCCTTCTACCTGTTTCCCCAACTTAGAGCCTCCATACTTTTGTGCAGAAACCCGCTATGTGGGTTCTCCCTGAGATAGGTTCTTTTGCTGTTGCCCTAGTAACAGTCATTAAACCAAGTTCCAGCCTTGGGAGTGTGTGTGCCTGGTGAGGTAATGTCTGTCGCATCCAGCCTTCTTTTTCCTTTGTACTCCCACTCCCTCACTTCAGGGCCTTTGTGCCGCAGACCTAGCCTGACGTCCCATCTTCTCTCTGGCCTCTGTGCCTCTCACCCATCCTCCTTGAAGGGGAATTCTCAAGTGTAGACACTCCTCCCATATGCTGGCATTCAGAGTTCTCCATGGTTCCCCCAAACAGCCAGCCTGTAACCCACAGTGCAGCTGTGCTTACAGCCAAATGAGCCCTGGCCAAAGCATGGTGATGAGGACAGAGCCAACTGGAATTAGAAAGGAGGATCCATGGGGCTTAGTGGCTTATGGATCAGGGGGCAAAATAGTGTAATGTTTACGCATATGGATTTTTAGACTTAGACTGCCTGTAACATTACAAAACTATAAAGTTTCTTAACCTTGCTAAGTCTTACATTGCTCAAATGCAAGACGGGGGTAATGATACTAACTTCCTCATTGAGGCTTTTTGGCCCAAGTAAAGAACTTTAGCTCAACTTCTAAAGTGCTTGGCTTAGTATCTTCAAGCATAGAAATGCACAAAGATGTTAGCTATGTCAACAATGATGACAGAGGAAGGCAGAAGTGTGGAGGTGTGAAAATTGGACCAGAGACTGGCTCCTAAATTCAGTGAGTGGGTGGACATCATGCAAATGGAGAATGCAGGTGCAGAAGAAACGGGTAAGGATTTTGTTCTGGGGCTTACTGAATTTGACATGTCATAGCTCACATTTATTGACTTTGCACTGAGTGGCAGGCACTATACTAAGCACTTTGCATATGTTGTTTCTTACATAATTCTTCAGTAACCCCTTGCAGTAATGAGTGTTAATCTGTGGCAAGGTTAAGTAACTTGCCCACGGTTATGAACTCTCAGAACTGGGATTTGAACCAGGCCTGTGAGTCTTCAGACTTTCCCTCCATAAACACACTGCCTCCTCAGTACCTTTATGGGAGTTAATGAGTAATCCTTTTTATGCTTTTAGGCTGAGATGGTCTTTGGGGGAATCATAATTGTCTACTTGGCTTCCTGCCTACGTAATGTTCTGTCCCGTCATCTAGGGTCTGCGTGTGTAAATTTGGCCCCAGATACGGGGGCTTCTTTTGTGACACACACAAGAGCTCTTCTGAGCTGGTGGTCAGCATCAGTGGCTCAGTCTTCACTTCTCAGCTTGGTCTTTTGGACTCACTTCAGGTGCCCCTGGGTGAGATTTTTTAATCTAGAAGTGAGTGAGCTTCCCAGGACCTTAGTTTCTATCTTGGAACAGTTTAGGTAGTTACAGAATCGTAGTGGAGTTCACTGAGAAGAGGAACCATTTGCGATTTCTCTTAGTGTTCATAATACCGGGCCAGTGCTGGGCATGTCAGGCACTCTGTGATTATTGGATGAATCTATGACCATCTGAATGCCTATGTGGTATTTAGCATGCACATTTACTCCCTTTGCTTGTCTCAAATGGGACTGTTCTCTTTTTCAATTTCCCTAGTGTTCTGGCAGGTTACCCTGATTTACGTTGCCTTGGGGATGACTTTAAAAAGTTCTGAGGTCAGGTATACAGCAAAGGTAGAACTGGGCTGTGATGCTGGTGTTGGGTGATAGGAACCTGCCTGCGTGTGAGGTGGGGGAGGTGGAGGTGGTGGGAGGGATAAGGGCAGACTGGAGCACATTTCTTCCAGAGTTTCTTTATAATGCAGAAAGATGCTCTGAACATCCATTCCCTTTACTTAACAGAACCCAGGGTGCAGTTAAGTTTTTAGCAGGCATTTTCTGTTCTTTTCATAACAGTGCTTCAATGTGGCAAATTTTTAAATACTTTCTTCCCCACATCCTTCGAGGTACTTACATTTTCAATAACCTGAATGTGGATTTCAGTGCTATTTAATTAAGCCTTAAACCTATAAAAATGCACATTTAATACTCAGAGTAAACCCTTGACTTGTTCTTTCTGAAGATAAACAGGCGAGATACCTTCTCGAACTCAGCGTTCTGAGATAATTAAGATTAGTTGCCATAGAGAGAACGAGAGAAGGAAACACATTAAAATGTAGCATACTTTTCGTATTTAGAAAATTCATTTAATGAAATATTCAGAACCATCAGATCTACCCAGACCTGGATACCTATTAATCTGTTGGCTCCTGAAGCCCGGGAGGGATCTTTCTTCATCAGGAAAGCTTTTTGACTGTTCCACCCCTCTGCTCAGAAGTTTTAGTGTCTACAGTTGATGTTCAGTCTTCTAAGCATATGATATACTGGGCCTTTTAGGATCTGGACCCATCCTTCTTCCTCAACTTCATTGTTTGCCATCCAGCCACAAAAGTGCTTGTTCTCTCCTGCTGGTTCTACGTTACCCCACGTCTCCATCCTCTGGAGTTCTCTTTCTTGTACTCTGCTGGCTTTATAAGTTCTTGCTCACCCTGTGAGATTCATTTTAAGTTCCTTATCTTGTTCAAATGTGAGGTCTTCTTGGACTCAAGGAGAGGACTAGACAGAATTACCTTAAGCCTTCTTAGACTTTGTACTTTTGTGACAATTCTCATCACACTGCACCCTGATCATGCATTGTTCCTGCTAGATTGTGAGCTCCTTGAGGGCTGGGCACTCTGTCTTATTTGTTTGTGTACTCATATAATATGCTTAGGTCATATAGAATCACTCCTATTGAAGGGAATTAGGTTAATGACATCATATTGCCAATTAATAGTATGCATTATGATGTCATAAAGATTTTTTTAAAGGAAATAATATAATCATGTCTGTGGTGGTGCATATACATCTTACACAATTTGTGAGCCTGAGATGTAGCTCATTGGTACAGCATTTGCCCAACAAGGCCCAGGGTTCAATCTCTAGCACTGCAAAATAAATAAGAAAAATAAATAAATAAAATCTCACAATTTACTATTAAGGAGGATTTTCTTTACGTATCCGGGAGCAGTTGTATGAAACTTAATCTAGGGTTTATTGCTACCTCTTTGGTTAAATAGTAAAAAGCTCAAAGTTGAGAGTCTACAAAAAAATTACTCCCTTCACGAGGCTCATAGCTCTAAGTATTCAGCTGTGCTACTGGCAGTTTACTGAAGTTCTCTTCACTTTTGTTATCTTTAAGATGGGAGCCAGGTATGATGGTGCACACCTGAAATCCCAGAACTCTAGGAGGCTGAGGAAGGAGGATTGCAAATTGGAGCCCAGCCTGGGGAACTTAGTAAGACCCTGTCTCAAAATTTAAAAAAAGTTAAATTGAAAAAAAAACAAAAAACAAAAAAAGCCTGGAGATGTAACTCATGTAAAGAGTTCAATCTCTAGTATCACAAAAACAAAACAAAACAAAAACAAAAACTAAACACAGACTGACAGACAGATACACATACACACACACACACACACACACACAGCAAAACAGAAGACAGGGATAATCATAATTATTACTAAGGTTGTTCTGACCATTAAATGTAATATTTGGGCTACTTAATTAATAGGGCATTTGGCATGTAGGAAAAGTGTTCAATAATAGATAATAGCTATCATTTTTGCTTGACTTTATAACGGTCGTGAAAAATCTAGAATAGCAATACAAAAAAAAAGTGTTTTCCCAAAGTAATATTAACTATAGTAATAATTACTGACTCCTTAGAATATAATTTGGGATTAGTAACTGAATACCATCAGGTATCACAGCTAGCTCATGAAGAATTCCAAAAGAGCTGCTTTGCTAAGGCCGTCTCGCAGAAGCTGCTCAGGTATCTGAGGTTCTAGGCCCAACAAGACCAATTAGTGCAGGTTCTAGACCAAACACTTGGACTCTGTCTATATTTAGGACTCTGTATGTGGATGAGGCTGAGACACAGCTGTGTGGATACAGATGTTCAATACCACTGCACAAAGCATGCGTGAGGCAGGTCACATCCTAGGAGACTGTTGTCCCCTGCACTGGACACAAAACTCTTGACAATGAACTCTCTTAGGGAGGTGTTTCAGGAAGGTTATACCAAAGGCTGCCTCTTGGCCCTCTCCCTACCAGACCTGTCATTCTCAAATCTTGTCACTTGTTTTGAATAGGACAGGAGGGTGTGTTGTAATACTTGGTGGATAAATCCATTCAAAGTTGAATCTTGTGTTTTAAACATTCTTTTCTATAATCATATATCATAGAAGAGTTGTTTGTTTGATCATTTGACCTCTGCTTTTATTATTACCAACCCACTCATTATTTCATTTTAAGGCAAGAGGTTTCTCGAATAGATTTAAAGTGTACTTGATTCTGGAGTATGGGAGGGAAGTTGTATGCATGGAGGCCTGCAAGTTGTGGAGATTACTAGTCCCTAGAAGTCCCAAGAGTGCTCATGAGCTGGCCTCAAGATTTTGTCGTGAGCTGGCCTCAAGCATTTGCCAAGTCCAGGAGAGGCCAGCGTCCCTGCAGAGACTCCAGAAGCTGCCCTGTGGTGAATGTGTTCTCTTTCTCCCTCTGCTTGCTTCAGCTCCCCTTGAAAACCAAGCATGCAGCAAAGGGAAGGGATAATTGGTTGGATTTAGGGTTTGAATGGGAGATCTAGCCAGAACAAGTCTGCTACTGGAAATCTGGGGACCTGAGCTTTAGTCGTGGTGCTTTCATAACCTCACCTTGAAACCCCGGACAACTATCTCACTCTATATCTAGGCTTCTGCTTCTTTACCTTCCAAACAAGACTGCTATGTCTCTGGATCTCAGGTTCTGTGGAACCAGGCCAGGGACAAGCAGTGGGCTGGGAAACAGCTCCTTCACCTCCTGCTGAAAAGCACATTTCAGCTGTCCTTTACAAGCAGCCTTGTCCAAGCCAATGACCCACAGTGATGAGATTGGCACAACCTAGATTGGCTGCCTGGAGGTCTGGAACAGCCAATAGCCACTGGGAAAGCAGGGGACACTAGCTGGGGGACAGCAAAGCTCCCAGCTTCATTGGGAGGGGAATGGAGAGTGTCCTTCCACAGAGCCGCTGACCCCGGGGCCCATCAGAATAGTGTAGTTAGATAGCTTCGGGAGGAACGTGGAAGAAGTCAGACCTGGGTCCCTGGTCTTGGTGGTGAGGAATCTCTTCCCACAAAACAAAATGAAACAAAACAAAATAAAAGCAAGAACAAAAATGTACAAGATATGGTAGCTCCAGTTCAGAGAACTGGAAAAGTTTAAGGATGTTGGTAGGCAATAGGGGAGGTGGAGGAGTTATTATGAGGTGTACGTGGCTAGTCATGTGGGCCAATTAAAACAGCACAAGGGACCAAACAGAAGCTTTTTTTTTAGTTCAAAAGATAATTCATGCTTATGGAAATAATTCAAACAATACAAAAATCATCATAAAAAAATTATGTTTCCCTCTTCCTTGCACCCACTGGTCTCTGTTTCCAGAGGCAACCACTATTAAATGTGCTTCCAGAAGTATTCTAGGCATCATCTATCTGCACTTTGTTTTTTTATATAACAATATATCTTGGGGATTGTTCTGTAACAGCACATATTTCCATTAGTGATTTCAACAAATATTTGAGTGCCTCTTAAAAGCAAGGTACTGACTGTTCTAGGCAGTGAGAATACGGCAACAGAAAAGCAAGACAAGATCTCAGCCCTCCTTAACATTCGGGTTACATACCAAAAACAAACACAGAAATGATAATTATGTAATATGTCAGGAAGTGATAATTCCTGCAAAGGAAAATAACAAGTGGGAAGCTAGGGATGATGGAGACTGTTTGGGATAGGATGGCCAGAGATGGCCACTCTGGAGAGATGACATGAGAGAAAGAAGGGGACCATGCCAAGGGCAGGGTGGGCAAGCTTTCCCGTTGGAAGGAACAACATGGACAAAGGCTTCTGGGTGGGCATATACACATGATAGCAAGAAGGCTGAGGGAGAGTGAGATGGGGGTATGGTGGGAGAGGAGGATGTGGGGAAGAAGGGAAACAAAGCCCATGAGGTCCTGCAGCCGTGGTGAGGTGTGTGGCTTTTATTCTCAGCGGCACAGGAAGCCACTGAATGGCTTAGGCAGGAGGATGACAGCTGACACGGTTTGAAAAGATCCTTCAGGCTGCTGTGTGGTGAAGAGACTGTCAAGGAGCAAGAGTGGAATGGAAGGAGACCAGGTGGTTATTTGCAGAATCAGAAAGCAGGTGACAGTGGCTTGCTGCAGGGTGGTAAGGTATATTTAAATTTGGGGAGTAGAGCCTACAGAATGTGGAAAGTGAGTAAAGTGAATCAAAATGATTCTAAGCTTTCTGGCTTGAGTGACTGGGAAAATGTTTTGCATTTACTAGAAAATGGGGAGTCGTAGGCAAGGAAGAGCTCATATGAGGGCAGTTCCATTTTCTTGCCCAGGCGTGTTAAACTCAGGATGCCTATTTTGTGTCTCAGTGCCAATATTAAGAAGCAATAGTGAAGGAATCTGACTACTGCCTTCCTGGTCTAAGCAGAGACTACATTAAACCCGTCCCCCTGCTATGCTTTTACACCTGCTGTGGATGTATCGTCATGGGTCGGTAAGGCCCAATAAACGCAGCTGCACCTTATAATTGCAAACATTGCTCAGCCAGGCAATGGCACTTGGTCTCTAAAAGGTTCACCATCACTGTCCTAGAGAATCACTAGGAATTGAAGGTAGAGAAAGAATGTAGAGAGAAAATGACCAGTTACTGATTTTGGGTCCCTTTAACATTTATAGGTTGGGAAGAAGAAGGGCCAATAAAAGGGACAGAGGCCAGAGGAAGGAGGAAAATGTCTGGAAGGCCACCATAGAAAAGTTGGGTAGGTCTCCTAGGTCTTATTTATGTCTGCATGGTATTCCTCTGTAGTGTTGTGCCACAGCTAATTTAATTAGTCTTCTGTCCATTGGTGTTTGGATGGTTATCAGCCTTTTGCTGCCTGGGAATGGTCAATGTGATTGTCCTTATCGATGCTCAGTGAGGCAGTGAGTGGGAACTGTTCAAAGATCTATCTTTTGAGGGGGAATTAGTTGGTGAGGTAGTTATTTAAATGCAACAAGACAATAGTGCTGGCTTGCTGAGAGCCCTATTTATGCATTGGTAAATGAATATCGAGAGAGACTGAAGTTAAGGGCAGGAAAGCCCTTTTAAAACCACTAGTCCCAGCCACTGCCTCCATGGTGAAGAAGACAAAGTGTCGGAAACCATCTGACACCTTGACACAGCTAGTGTTAGAACAGTGTCTCAAGTCTCAGCCCACTCTTGGCAGAACTCCACACTGAGTGCAAAAGCACTTGTGATTATCCATTCCCCGGGTCTGCTGAACTGCTGCAAGGTTAGGTATATCTTGATTGAAGGCAGTGAGATATACATGGATGGGCAAAAATTTGAGATCTGGCATTTGTTTTTTGATGGAGTGTTGATAGATAATATCTTGCCTCATAGATGATGCAGTGCTGTAAAACCCTAGCCTTGTCCTGTGCATAGATGGAGCGGTAAGTTCGAACCCTGTATCTGTCCACCCCAGCTCCTTCCTTCCAATGCAGCTTAACAATGAGAGAGGTACTGGGAGCTCCTCATAAGCCTCGGAGGAAGCAGACCTCAGAAAGTGAGCCAAAGACAGTGTATGCGTATGGGCAACTTAAAGATCTGTCTTGTTCTGGAAATAATGTCTTTTTTTTTTTTTTGTGGGTACCGGGGGGTCGACCTCAGGACCTCGCGCGCCAGCAGGCGCCCGTGCCGCTGAGCGATATCACCGGCCCCTTTTTCGTATGTGGATTCCAGGAGTCGAACTTGGGCCCTCGCACTTGCCAGGCAGGCGCTTACGCCGCTGAGCCATCTCACTGGCCCTGGAAATAATGTCTTAAAGCACATGTTGGTAAGCTAACTATGAAAATAGAACTATCATTCTCAAAGAATGAATAGCAATAGGAGTAAGAGAAGCTAAAGAAAACAGAAATCCCTGCCTTGTCCTCATTTAAAAGACAACTTCTGTTTTTTTTGAGTATACAACTTTTTTTTTCCTGATTATTATGCTTTTTTGGGGTGAAAACCTGGAAAATACAGAAAAATATAAGGTAAAAATTATGCAAGATTCCATAATCACTATTACAACTTTGGTGCATTTCTGGTCTTTTTATGTAGATACAGATGTGGGCCACTTGGATCCTCCTTCAGGAGACACCCTGTCTGCAGCTGTTCATACCTCCAGGACTGGTCCCAGCATTTGAGCCACAGTCCCTTATTCTAAGAGAAGCCCCAACCTGTGACTGGCAAGTTTGTGCCATAAGAACCTGGCTATTTCCCCCAGCATGGGACCTTCTAATGGCCAGTGTTCTCTGCTACCTGCTGGGCTGTCAAATATTTTTCACTTATACATTGTAATTGGAGGGCTCACCTTCATGTTCCTGCTGTTTCTCCTTTTCTTTCACAGGTATTCCCCAGTAAATCCATTTGCTCTCCTAACTCCTCCTTATTGTCTACATTCTGGAGAACCCAGCCTGTTCACTCATATAGTTCTAGAATTGAGATCATATTGTAAGTACAGTATATATATATATATATATATATATACACACACACACATATATGTATATATATATGTTTACTCTTTCAATAAAATTCTTTATATACCTTATTTAAAAACATGTCTTAGTATTTTTATATATACATAATAAAATTTGTACACATTACTATTTAAATACTACTGATGAACATTAAGATGCATAAATCTTTGAGAATACCTCTGATGGTTTCCATGGCATAGATTCTTTTTTTTTTTTTTTTACCAGGGGGTCGAACTCAGGACCTTGCGCTTGCCAGCAGGCACTTGTGCCACTGAGCAATATCACCAGCCCCTTTTTCCTTTTTATGTGGATATCGGGAGTCGAACTCAGGACCTTGCGCTTGCCAGGCAGGCGCTTATGCCGCTGAGCTATCTCACCGGCCCCATGGCATAGATTCTGAGAGTGGAATTACTTGGTCAGTGTGTCAGAATGTTTTTGGGGTTCTTGGTAGGTAGCTCTCCATTGTTGTAGCAGGGCTTTATCAGCTTGTACTTTCTTCAGAGCAGTGATATTGTTCACTTCACACCATCACCTGCAATGTGAATTACATTACAATTAATCGGATAGGTAAACATGTCTCATTTTATTTTGTAGGTCTTTGATTATTACAAGAGTTGAATCCTTGGCACAGGCTTATAATCCCAGCACTCAGGAGGCTGAGGCAGAAGGATTGCCATGAGTTCGAGGCCAGACTGTGCTACACAGTCAGTTCAAGGCCAGCTGGAACTATACAGTGAGACCCTGTCTAAAAAACAAAACAAAACAAAACAAAAGAGTTGAATCTTAACAATATGTTTGTTAGATGATTGTGTTTACATTTCTACAAGTTGTCTATTCATTTTTAAAAAGTGCCTATTTTTTTAAGGGAGATTTAAAAATATATATTTGCAGGAAATCTATGGTTGAGAAGACAGTTTTCAATAATTTTTTTTTTTCAGGTTGTTGTTGGCTTTTTATTTGGCTTTGTTACATTTTTAATTTACCTTTTTGTGTAGACTGACCTATTAATTTTTTTCTCTTGGGATTTCTTCCAGTGCTCTTATGCCTAAAAAACTTTATCTAGAGATCAGGCTAATCTTTAAGCATGCTTTATTTTCCTTAAAGATTTTATTTTTTTCTGTTTAACTCTTTAATCCGTGTTATGGCTTGTGTCTAGATGTCCCCCAAAACCTCATGCAGTCATGGGGCAGGCTTTTCAGAGGTGGCTGGATCTAGAGTGTATGGTGCTGGGATCAAGGGTGTGTGATTACTAAAAAAGTCCAGGGATTGGTTTGGCATAGTTCTGGCTAGCATTAAGGGTGTGAGAGCTACCCTCCCCCTAGGGAGAGTAGCCTGCACAAAATATAAGGGACAGAAAGAGGGCTAATGTCCTCTTGCCTGCCTGCTTGCCGTGGACTATTTCTTCTCTGCGGTGCCCCTTTGCCAGGCCACCCTGCCGTGGAACCAGCTGACTATGGACTGAAACCTCTACAAACTGTGAGCCAAATAAACCTCTCCTCCTTTTCCTTTGGGTGCCTGGTATTTTGTCTCAGCAATGAGAGAAGAATAACTGAGACAATTCATCTGAGATTTATTTTGTTTTATGGTGCCAGGTGAAAGATCTACATGGACTAATTCCCAAATAATTTTCTGGCACCATTTATTACTTGACCAAAAGCAAGGTATTTATAAAACCTCTTTTAACTTCCATTTCCTTATTAAGAGAGGATAATGTAAATGCTACTTCACAGTGTTACATGAAAGAAACAAATGAGGTCATTGATATGAAAGCATTCTGTAAGTGCTATCGAAATGTTGGTTCATTAACATGGCATATGTGAGAAAATGCAGTTGACACCTATTGGTTCTGCATCCACAGATTCAACCAACTGCAGTTTGAAAATACTTGGGAAAATAATTGCATCACGTTGAACACGTAAAGGTTTTTTCTTTCACTTCCTTAAACAGTATGGTATAATATCTATTCACATAGCATTTATGCTGTGTTAGGTATTATCAATAATCTAGTGGTGATTTAAGGTGTATGGAAAGTTGTGCCTACGTTATGTGTAAATACTGCACGCATTTTCTATGAGGAACTTGAGCATCCCTGGATTTTGGTTTCTGGCGGGGAGTTGTAGCTATGTTGTATTTGTTACAACAAATGCTTGTTTGGTGTAGTCTTGTCTCAGTCCACTGAGGAAAACCACCCCAAATTAGGCTAGTTCTCTAGAATTTAATAACAAGCCCAAGCTTAGCCTGACAGAAAGGGTTTACAGCACCACAGAGGAGTTAAAATGTAGGCTATTTATAGTCAAGAAAGTTCAAGGCCACACATGTTTAAGGGGTGAGGAGCAAAGCAGAATGCGGAATCTGAATGGGGCTGGGGGTGTTGATCAGGGAAAGGGGCCAAAAGCCTTTCATGAGAAACAGGGTCTGATGAAGGGAAGGCCTTATTCTTCTCTGAAGTCGTAAGGGATCACAGAGAGGGTGGGA
The DNA here is from genome assembly GCA_028451465.1 of Erethizon dorsatum. Classification (NCBI taxonomy): domain Eukaryota; kingdom Metazoa; phylum Chordata; class Mammalia; order Rodentia; family Erethizontidae; genus Erethizon; species Erethizon dorsatum. The sequence goes on from CM051834.1 coordinate 85,910,519, forward strand.
TTTCAGGAATTGTTTCAGTGATAGGAGACACATGGCTTGGTGTGGTGAGAGGGAGGGTTTTCCAGGCTGCTTCTGCTTCCCTAAAGACTGTTAGGAGAGGGAAGAGGCTGGATGGACCCAGGCATGCTCAGAAGCATGCTTTCGACTGTGGCATCTTGGCATGACCACAATTTCTGCTCAACATTTAGACAAGAAGAGCGATGTCTTGCTTCTCATTAGAGGGAGATGCAAAGGAAATTTGCTGGCAGATAAAGCCAACTCTTAACTCTTAATTCTGAGAGAATTAAGATAGAGCCAATTCTTAATTCTCAGAGAATAGCTGAAGATAGAACATTATAAGGAAGGCACTCAAAATTTAACCATCTCACCTCCAAAGGCAAATGAGTTACTGACTTGTCTTTCCTTCCTGTTTTAATCTGCCAGCACGATCGAAACATGTTCAGAAAGCAAAGGCTACCAAAAGTCTGGAGTTTGATGAGAAACCTAAAAGAAGACTGCCTCTAAGAAATGGGAGAACAGCAGAGAATTATGAAAGAGAGGAAAAAAGAAAGAGAGAAGGATACTTTCTTTGAACTTAGGAATTGTATCTCCCTCGTTGTTGAGAGAAGTGAGGAGTTGAGCATGGAGATTAGCATGTAGTGGGTGCACAGTTTATACTGGTAGGTAGAAATGGATAAAGCCCAGACTAGAGAAACAGCTCATGGCTAGCCAGGAGGTAACGGGTGCTCTTGAAGAGTACTTGGTGGTGGCTGAGTTATGGTAATATTGTTCATTACTGCTTCAGTGTGTGTTTCTTGTTCAGGATATGGATTTTATGTGGCCTCTTAAAAGTAGGTGACGAGCAGTTCTTCTTATTGGGGGAAAAGGTAAAGATAAATTGTGCTGGCTTTGGAACCTAATTTCCACTCTCTGTCATCACAGGGCCTTTTTCCTAGTGAGGCAAGTCTACTCACTATTGTCTAAATCTAAATAGACTGTGCAGATTCTGCACTGTGCCTTTCTTTATGTTGTCCTTTGAAAGTGCTACACTCGCTCCTCTCCCTTTACTGAGACCCTGCTGTCTTTGAAACTCAATTCTGGCTGCTTCCATAAAGCTGCCCTGAATATTGCCTTCCAACTCTCTTCATTTTTCAGAAATCTCTTCCAGCCTGAATAATGTATTTCCTTTAGCTAGGATTGTCTCTGATTTATTTGGCCCTTATTTACTGTTTTAGAAAGTTAATGTTTTCTATAATATTTAATTTTATTTTACTTATTTATATATTTTTGGTTTTTTGAGATAGGGTCTTGCTCTGTTATTCAGGCTGGCCTTGAACTCATGTAGTTCCAGGCTGGCTTTGAACTCATGCCAATTCTCCTGCCTCAGCCTCCTGAGTGCTGGGATTACAGCGCCAATGCACCCAGCTCTGGGTTGTAATTTAAATCTTTATTAAAGTAACATATTTCTTGTGGCCTGAGACCTAGTTTCATATTTCCTTATTATCACCCCCTCAAGGTGCTTAGTACAAATCTGACCTCATATGAGGTGCCCAAGGATTATGTGGTAGATTATTTGAAGTTTTCAGAGGATTCCTGGAGGCTTATCTCTAGGTAAATCAATGCATCTTATTCTCTTTGTGATGCTAACAAGGAAGGAACAAAGGCAGTGCTCAATTTAGGCTTAGCACATTGACAGCACTCTCAAGAGAAGAAAATAGTTGCTGTGAGGGTGGAAAGCAACTGCTCAGTGCTTCTCTGTTCTGTTCTGTGGCAAAACTGGCTCCGTGCAAAGGCAGCAAAGATGTGGCCCTGAACCCTCAGCACAGGCTTAAGTGTGGGAGACAGTCAAGACAGTGTGGTAAATATGAGAGAGACATGTGTAAGAGGGAATGAAAGTCCACACAAATAGAAGACTTTCTTCAGGAGTTAGCACTTGCTCTGAATTTCTGCTTAGAAGACAGGGAGGAAAAGATTTTGTGGATCATCAGAGTCAAGAAAGAGTGTGGGGAAATTTAGAAGGGCAACTTTTCTAAGAGAAAGTTATTTTACAAAGAAGAAGCATTGGGAAATCAAGGAGATTTAATTACAACTGCCTCACGAGCAGGATTTGAAAAGGAGTGGGAGGCTCATGGAAACCTTAATTGCTGAGAAAAGTTAAGAGGAGAAATATGACAGAAGTAATGGGTCTGTATGTGTGTCATGTCTGATTTGTCATTTTTCTAGACAGGCAGGCATTCTGCCTCCTGCCTTCTTCTAGCTTTGAGAAAAGAAAAGAAAAAAAAAAAAAAAAAAAAAAAGAAGATCCTTCAGCTCCTAAGGTGAACGCACCATTCAGGATGCAGAAATGGGACCTGGAAATACTCCCTATTCCTTTTAGGGAAGAAAAGGTCCATCTTGTGTTACCTCACTGTTAAGTATTATAATAAGCATTTGTTCAGCAATAACAGTGTGTGAGATGCTGAAAGAGCCTGGGATCAGGCTAAATAATTTCTTCCTTCCTTCAGAAAATAAAAAACAGCTTTCCTGGTTTCTCTTCCAATTTATTCTTGTGGCTTTCCATTCCTTTGGCAATCCAGGAGGATGCTTATTTTATAAGCATTTGTAGACTAGCCCTTCTATACTCAGAGAGAATGTCCTCGTGTGAATTAAACTGGGTCTTTAAGATTAATGCAATGTACAAGAAAATGTGGTAAATGATATGGCGTTAACAGCTTTTAACTTGTCAAAGTGGCTGAATGTTGAAAGCATCTGGGAAATTGCAAATTGCAGCATGATCAGGGCATTACCAACAGATGCCAAGACTGAGAAGTGGCCAGTTGAGAAGGATGGAACTGGACCCAACCCCTGGGGTTGTCTGCATAGGGATTGTTAGCGAGAGGACAGGATTTAAGGACAATGTCTTTCATCATTGTTATAGCATAGAGGTGTTAGAAGGAACAAGTCTGTTACTGCAGAGAAAAGAGAATGTGGCTGAGAAAAGAAGTTTTATACCCGGGTAGAATGGTAGACTAAACCATCTCCAAGGTCCTGTCTAACTCAAACTTTGATCCTATGACTCTGAAAGAGGATTTAATGAGATATCTCATGGGCTCTAATATATCACACACTAAAGGAATCCTTGGTGATATATATATATATATATATATATATATATATATGTATATATATATATACACACACACACATGTATCCTCTCAAACTTTAATAGTTTACATTTGTATAGGATTTTATAATTTATGGGAGCCTAGTTTCATAGACCATTGGTTATCTGTGTCAAAAAGGGGATCTGGGGATGGGGAAAGATGGGAGGAGAGGAAGAGGAAATAAAAAGGATCAATATGTAATATGTATATGTATCAATAACTTACAATGAACATATCCATGATGTATTGCAAATATGTACTAATAAAAATTAAAAATAATGCTTTATAACAACCATGAAGTCTCAGTGGTATGCGACACCATGTGTTTATTGCTCACATGTCTAGAGGTTTCCTGGGTGATTTTGCTGATTTTGGCTAGGCTTGGTCACATTTCTGGGGTGTGGCTGGCCATCAGTTGATCTGAGATGGCTTTGATTTCGGTGATGTGGGTGATTCAGTGCTGATCTATGTATGTCTTATCTTCCATTGAGCTAACACAGGCATGTTTTCTTGGTGATGGAAGAGGTGACATAAGAGGCACAGAGAGCAAACAGAAAGGAAACATGCAAGATCTCATATACTGGTCAGAGCAACAGCTGAATTCACATTAACATATGGGGAAATGTACTGTGTACATTTCTTTTGCTGAAGAAATTGCAATCACCTAACAAAGGAAAGATAAAGGGAAGGGAAAATGTTGTAGTTACAGCAATCTACCACACAGATATTGCTTCACTTAATTCTCCTTATAATCCTTTACCCTGAAGGCTGGTATTATTAATCTCCCTTTTATAGGTGAAAGAAAATGGACACCAAAGTGGTAAGAAACTTTTCTAAAGCTATATGGCTAGTTGGTAGGATTTCCGAAGAAAAACATTATTGTAAATGCAAGGAACTTTGCATTTATCGTATTATGCTTAATTAAGAGCATGAGTCCCAGGAATTTTGTCAGGGACTCCCTAGAGTATATTGGTAAAGTGCATGGCCTTCAATATGGTGTGAGTTGGAGAATGCACAGACTTTTACTTACCCGTTCTTTACCTATTTATATAATTCCCAGTAGTCCTACAAATTATAATATTTTCACATAAACATTTTTTTTTTTTTTGTGGGTACCGGGGGGGTCGACCTCAGGACCTTACGCGCCAGCAGGTGCCCATGCCGCTGAGCGATATCACCGGCCCTTTTTTCGTATGTGGGTTCTGGGAGTCGAACTTGGGCCCTTGCTCTTGCCAGGCAGGCGCGTAGGCTGCTGAACCATCTCACTGGCCCCACATAAACATGTATTAATCCAAGGAATTCATTAGTCATCTAAAAGTTGAATTTTTTATCTAGGTAGTTGCTTTAGTGTATTTGTTAGGATAAGATAGCTGTTGTAATTATATATCTCTAAATTTTAGTGATGTAGAACAAGCAGTTTACTTCTTTTTCATGTTGGCCAGAACTCAGGCACATGGCCAACCCAACAGGAAAAGAGGCTGGGGGATGTAGTTTAGCTACATGCAGGGGTTGATAAACATTTAGCAAGTCACAAAGCAAGGGACTATATCATAGATAAGTTTTGCAGAGAGCCTAGGTATACATTAGGTGATGGAAGGTCTAGGGTAAAGGAAGAGGGAAGAGAAGAATCTCTAGATTGAGATTCTGTCCAAGGAAATATGTAGATCCTGGATTTTAAAACATTATTCACAATGTACTTTCTTTTCAGCAGCATAATTATGAATTAGGAATATAAGAATTTAAATCTAAATATGTCATTCTGCTTAAAAATATTCAATTTCTACTCTAAGAATAAATGATATATGGGCTACACATTTCCCCAAAACGTATCCTCTGTCTGTTATGGTTTTTGTCTAGATGTCCCCTGAAAGCCTCTTGTGATCATAGGTGGGGCTTTTTCAGTGGTGGCTGGATCTGGAGTGTGTGATGCTGGGATTAAGGGTGTGTGATTACCAAATCAGTCCAATGATTAGTTTGGCACCACCCTAATCCCGGTAGCCTAGATAGAGTATAAAAGGAACAGAAAGAAGCTGCTAATGTCCCTTGCTTGCTTTGCTACCTTCTGCCTGCCATGAACTGTTTCTCCTTTGTGATATCTGTCTGCCATGCCACCCTGCCCTGGAGCCAGCTGATTATGGACTGTGAGCCAAATAAACCTTTCCTCCTTTAACTTTGGGTGTTGGGTATTTTGTCTCAGCAATGAGAAAAGTAACTAAGACACTGTCTATCCAATTTTACCTATGGCACCTTCCCATTCACTTTTTTCTTAACTGTAACAATCCCTTCTCACTTCTACGGTATCAATCATGCCCCTTCTTCCATTTCTTGGACCCTTTCTCTGAAACATTTAACATTTTTTTGTCTGGTTACTACTTGTACTACTTACTTACTTGTTCTTCAATTCTTAGTCTAAACATGACATCCTAATGATAGTAGAAGACAGGCCCACCATGAAGACACAAACCCCAACGAGAAACTGAGAGAACACCAAAAAGGTTAAATACCAAAACACACATATTCAAAGCACTGAAAAGCAGAGATGAGATACTCTGCAAGGTAACTAAAGAAAAAAAAGGACACACTACATTTAGGCTAACAGCAGACTTCTTGCCTGAAACTATGCAGGCTGGAACAAGATGGAGTGGCATTTTTAAAGTGCTGAAAGAAAAAAAAGTTTCAACCCACAATTCCATATCTGGCAAAAATATCTTCCTAAAATAAGAGAAATACAGACCTTATGGGACAAACAAAAATGAAAAGAATTTATTTCCAGAGGACCTGCAGCACACAAAATGTTAGGAATTTTTTCAGACAAAAATGATACTGGATAGAACTTTGAATCCATAAAAGAAATGAAGAGCATGGAAAATGGAATATATATATATATATTTTTTAAATTCATTAATTTTTCAAATTTTCTCCCTTGTTGTCTCTTCTTGTTCTGAGGTTCCAACCACATGCTTGTTAGACAGATACTGCCCCACAGCTCTTGAATGTTCTGCTCTAGTTTTTTATTTTTTTCTTTGTTTCAATTTAGATACTTTATATTGGTGTATTTTTAAATTCATTTATTTTTCCTCAGCTATTTCAAGTCACTATTAATATGAGCCTATTAAAAGCATTATTCATCCCTGGTGTTCAGTTTTTCATTTCTACTATTTACATTTGATTCTTTGTATAATTTCTGTGGAAATTACCCATCTATTCATTATACATTATCTGCCTTTTTCACTAGTGTATTTAAGCATAATAATCATAGTATGTTAAATTCCCCTTTTGATAGCTCTTTACCTCTTGGTAGTGTTTTTGTTTTTCTTGTTCTTCATATACCTTTAATTTTTTAAATGAAAGCCAGATATTTGTGTAGGATAGTAGAGACTGAGTTAAATTATTGTTATGACTGGAAGTGGCCAGGCTTTTTCTTATATTGACATTTAATGTGGAGAATGAGTCAACCTACTCAGGAGTTGAACCCATGTGGGAATTTTTGTTGCCATGGTTATCTTTAGTACCACATAGTTTTCACGTTCCTCTAGTGTGTGCCTGATATTTAGGGTGGGGACTGGTTTGCCGGAAGGTTTGTTCCAGTGTGTGCTCTACCCTGTGCTTTAGGTCTTCCCTTGCATTGGGCCCCAGTGACTCTCTCCTTATACTCTCAGCACCTCCTTCTACTATACTTGTTATAGATGCTTGCTGTGGCCTAGTGGTGGGGCTCCAGGGGAGCATGTTCTGATTAAGTCTCAGTTGTAGGCAGGCACTGTAACTTGGTGTTGGGGCTTTATGTTAGCCATAGCTCCAGACTCAGCCTGTATTCCTGCTTTTTCTCAAAGTTAGAATATTTACACCCTCACTTTGCCCTTTCTCCCAGCTGCAATGGATTTTTCACTAGTGACCTAAAATGAGAGGGTTTGTACTCCTTCCACCAGCATTTGAAGGCCTTTTCTCTGTAACAGAGTCATAGAGGATAGGACCTGGATGCTGCTTTGTGTGCTTGTTCCTTTCTCTAGGTCTTCAGGATGTGGAAGACTTTGGAAGACCCTTGTCCTGCTCCTTTTTTTTTTTTTTTTTTGTGGGTACCGGGGGTCGACCTCAGGACCTTGTGTGCCAGCAGGCGCCCGTGCTGCTGAGCGATATCACCAGCCCTTTTTTCGTATGTGGGTTCCGGGAGTCGAACTCAGGACCTCGCGCTTGCCAGGCAGGCGCTTATGCTGCTGAGCTATCTCACCGGCCCTTTTTTTTTGTCTTTTTGAGATATGGTTTCACTATGCAGTTCAGGCTGGACTTGAACTCACTTTGTAGCCCAGGCTGGCCTCGAACTCACAGCATTCCTCCTGCCTCACCATCCTGAGTGCTGGGATTACAGGTGTGCGCCACCATGCCCAACCATGCTCCAGTATTTTTTGTGCATACTTATTGAAGTCTATGGAAAAGAGCCTGTGAGAGGGTGTATTTTGTATGTCCACAGGTTTGATAGTCTCTTGCTAGCTTAGCACTTAGCAATTTGTTAAAAATTTTAGCTGAGTTATTTTTATCTGAGATCAGTGGCATCTACTCCTGGTAATCAAGTGTTCATGTTTGTCTCTCTTTGGAGATGCTTGTGTTTTCTTACATTTGGGGTTCACTGATTGCCATCAGCATTAGCTCTCTGATATATTCATGAAAAAGTGAACTTGCAGATTGTCCAACTTTTGTGCACGTGTATGTACATCAAGACAGGAATGATGTTCTTTCCAGTTTTCTGTATCCTAAGTGGGAAAATAACACACAATTCTTAAAATATCATTTACCTATTTCTCTAGTTTATGAGTGTTTCAAGCAATATTTCTCATAGTGTTATGCCCAGGCCATCTGTAATCATTATATTAAGCTTATTGAAAATGCTGATTCTGAAGCTACACTCCAGATGTATAATATCTGAAAACCTAAGGGGTACTCATTTTCTCAAGCTCCACTGGTGATATTTATGCATTCTAAAGTTTGAGAATTGTTGGATTCAAAATTAGCAGTGCCAGAGCTCGGAACATGATATTCCTGAGTAGAGCGGTCTGGCAGCCTGAACGCTTTGAACTGAATGAGATTGGAAGGCCTCAGAAACAAGTTTTTTTGACCTTCTCCCACCTGCTTATCTTCCACTTGCTTGTCTCCCACCCCACCCCAACTCTCATAAAAGTAGTCATAGAAATAAGAATTTCTTTCCCCCCAGGTCAATTATAGAAACTAGAACTGTTCTCCACAAAGCAAGCCATAAAACCATAAAAGGTCATTCTCTGACCTTCTCCCTTTTGCTTAAAGACCCTTGTGTGACAGGTGCTCTGTTATATACCCAGGAGGAAAAGGATGCTATACAGGCCAAGAAGAATCTGAACAGACAGTCCTTGCTGGGCTACCCCACCCCCAGTCTATTACCATTAGGTCAAACCCTTTTTGTTCAATCACATTTTTACATGGCTGCCCAATCTTCATTGAATTTAAGCATAAGGCTTTTCCTTGGCCTTAGGGTCTTCAGTTTTGATACTCTTATATCAACACTTTAACACTTGTCTCCCACCCTACCCCAACCCTCATTTTAGTGTTAAATAAATTTGTTATGCTTTTCTCTTGTTAACCTGGCCTTTGTTATAGGAGTGTCAGCCTTAACCTGTGTGATGGTGATTTTTTAAAAAGTCACACCCTCTTCACCCCTACAGCAGCAAACATTTATTAGCACTTATGTGTACCAGTGTAGGATGAGAAGAAAAAATTTTCCCTTTACTCTTCTAGGTTCTTTGGCTGGTCTACAAATGAAATTGACATAAAGCATATTAACAGGAAAAATCCCATTTTAATAATGTATGAATACATAGGAATCCCACAAAATATCAGATTTGTATGATCAGCTTTTCATTACTGGGACAAAATACCTGGCAGCCACAATTTAAAAGAAAGAGAGGGCCGGTGAGATAGCTCAGCGGCGTAAGCGCCTGCCCGGCAAGTGCGAGGTCCCGAGTTCGACTCCCGGAACCCACATACGAAAAGGGCCGGTGATATCGCTCAGCGGCACGGGCGCCTGCTGGCGCGCGAGGTCCTGAGGTCGATCCCCGGTACCCACAAAAAAAAAAAAAAAAAAGATCTCACCGGCCCAAAAGATTTATTTTTGCCTCATGGTTTCAGAGGTTTCGGTCCATGGTCAGCTGGCTCCAAGACAGAAATTTCATGGTGGAAGGGCATGGCGAAGGAAAGCTGCTAAGCTCATGACAGCTAGGAAGTGGAGAATGAGAACAACAGAGAGAAAAGGGCCAGGAACCAGATATAATCCCTAAAGTAATGCCCCATGTCCTACCCAGACACACCGAGAAGTGTGTTTTACTAATTTCCTACGTGTGTCTCAAGCCAATCCAGTGAACAATCAACATTAACCATCACAAGTCGCAAATGATTGAAACTTATATAATATTCTGAGCTGCAGAAAGGAATAGGAGTTTGGGAATTAGGGGAAGGCTAGGGTAGACAAACTGTGGGATGGTGAGGGAGGGAAATATGTGGTAATTAAAGTTTGCCTTATTAGGCAGATAAAAGTCTCTCAGATGGTAACTCTTCCTGGTACAGATCTCTCTACTAGTGAAAATTTCCTTTATATATACATTTTCTTTATAAAAGGGCAGCTTTTCAGAGCTGCTCCTGTGTCTGCAGTTTCTCAAAATAACTAGCTTGAAATAGTCAATATACTGAAGAGGTATATTTTGGGGTAGTATATTCTGGTGTGCTACAGTCATATTTTGGGGTAGTAGGTTTTGACCCCAACACCAGGCACCTTGTACCAAAAAAATTAAATCTCATAACAAACCCATGATATTAATACCATTATCCCCCTCTTTACAGACAATGAAACTGGGTCCTGGAGCAGCCATGTAACTTGTCACTTGTCCAAGGTTACACAGATGCTATTTGGCAGGATCAGGATTTTAAAGCCCAAGACCTTTCTAAAAGTAAGGTATAATTCACTTACCATAAATTAATATTTTAACATGTGCTATTTAGTAGTTTTTAGTGCATTCCCAAGGTTGTGTACCTATCACTACTATCAAATTTCACATTTCACTTTCATCACCCTAAAAGTTCCTGTAGTTATTAGCAGTTGCTCCTCATTTCTTTCCCTCCTGTCCCTGGCAAGCACTATTTTCTCCTGTCTCTATGGATGTATCTATTCAGGTCATTTTATGTAAATGCAATCATATAGTATGTGGCCATTTATGTTTTATTTGTTTTTTTTTTTTAATTAGTAAAGCCAGAAATCTTAAACACTATGTTAGAAAATCAGCAGAATTTTATCTGCTTAGACCAAAGAAAATACTTTTCAGCTTGCTCATGGAGGAGGCAGGATAACTATATATATATATAACAAAAAAAAAAAAAAAAAAGCAAAAATTCCACTCCACTGAATAAAGACTTACTGAATACTTCTGTAAATAAAGCTGTGAGCTGGGCACTCTGATAGCACTGGTGCATATCAACATTACTCATAGAGGGTGATAAAAACAGATTTCTGAGTTTCACTCCCTACAGATTGCAATATTGGGGTCTGAACTGGGCCGTGAGCCCTTTGTTTTTCTAACAGGTATCTTCAGATGATAACGAGATAACGTAAAGGTTTCTTTTAAGGTGCATATGAAGACACCTGAGTGTCTTGTTAAACCCCAGAATAATTTTTTTTCAGCGGGTCTAGGGTGGGCCCAGAGGGTGCACATTTCTGGTTAGCTCTCTGGTGGCGCTGATTTGCTATTTGGGGGCCACAGGATACAAAGTTAAGGACAGACAATCCCTCACTCCTGTTTTTGGAGCTTGCTCTCAAATGCAGAGAGGCTTGCATGCAGTGGAGTAGGTTGAGGCAAAGTGGATTAACTATCCTAATAAAGAGCCAAGTACGTTATGGATAGAGACCCCCCTTTCATGCCCGATTGCATGTTGTTAATAAGACATCCGGAAAGAAAATGGTGCATATGCAGTGTTTGTTCTACCATTCAGCAAGATAGGAAAATATATTATGTTTTTAACACATATTTCCACACCAAATGGTTAATATCTTCAGAAAAAAATATTGCAACTAAAGAGGTAAGCCCTAATTTTTCCAGAAAATCCACTGATGTGGAAAACTTCATTTCCTGATAATGCTGGGGAAATCTGTGTTTTGTAGGGCACTCCATATGTTGTCGGTGCTCATGAATTGTTCAGTTTTATTATCCTCATTAACAGGGATAATGGTTGCTTTTTAACAATCATGATCACCATCTGGAGCCTGAAAATCTGGAGGCTCAGGTAGAAGGAGGAGATGGTCCTGCCTGTGTCCCGGCATATTATTTTCCCACTGCCCAGCCCTGTGCTGCCTTGGCTGCCAGGTACACAAGGGCCACGGGGTCAGATGCAATGTTTGTTCTGGTTCAAGCAAAGACAGAAACAAAGCAAAACAGAACAAAACTGAGTATGCAGGGAACATTGACTCCAACTTTGTTGTTTAATCTCATTTCAGTCTTAGCAAAATTCACCCAGTGGCTTTCCACATGTTCCTCTCAACCACCCTAGTGACCCCTAACCTTCCTGTTGGCATTGTAACAAGGAGGCCATGTGACTAAGTCCCTGCTTGCTTAGCTGTTGGGGTGAATTGGGTTTGAGTACCTGAGCATCTCTGTGCTTCATAGAGAAGGATTGCCTTTTGGGAAGGAGGTGGCTAGACCGCCATGCTGTCTGGTAACCATAGCAACCCTGCATCCTGCCTGCCCTTGTGGGTTCTTCAAGGCTTCTTTCCAGACCTCTCCTAGACCTATCTTTGCAAGCTTTCCCAGCCAGCAAAGAAGCAGTATTTGAGACCAACTTAGCCCTACAAGCAGGGGCAGTTGAGTGCAGTATGGCTGCCTTTTCAACTACCTAAATACTTGGTACCTCTCGGGATAAGAGGAGGAGCTGGATAAACAGGGAAATTGGTGGGGTAAAGCCCATCAAAGACACAAAAGACCTTTTTTTTTTTTTTTTTTGTGGGTACTGGGGGTCGACCTCAGGACCTCGCGCGCGAGAAGTCACCCATGCCGCTGAGTGGTATCACCAGCCCCCTTTTTCTTTTTTTTTTTTTGTATGTGGGTTCTGGGAGTCGAACTTGGGCCCTCGCGCTTGCCAGGCAGGCGCTTATGCCGCTGAGCCATCTCACCGGCCCAAAAGACCAGTTTTTGATCCACTCAGACAAGAGAATGTATAATGTTCACATTCAAGACTGCATAGGACCCACTGTAAGGAATTAAATGTGTGCTGGAGGGACAGTTGGCTGGTTGACCAGGTTCTCTAGAGCAGGGGAATTTCTAGTAAAATTGTGGGGTTGGAAAGAAGATGTTAATAGTTTTTTCACAGGGGTGCTGAATTGCTTTAGGGGCATGGATGGCAGGGGTGTGAGCACTGAGAGGCAGAGCAAATGGAATAGGACACAGGGCCATCAGGCTGAGGTTTGCAGCCCTAATCCACCATCAGAAACTGGGCTGGTTCTGGAGCATGCAGACAATAGCACAGAGAAAGCAGGCTTCTGCCTGTGCTGTCCTCCCAAATTCCAGCTTTTCTTCCTGCTGCCCCCTGGCTTACTCTCCACAGCAGCCTCTTCCTTACATGAAGCTTTGAAAATACGAATGCTATTCCATCATTTGGTATCAAATTGGAAAGAGTTTGAGACCAAATGTTGACATTGCGTGGATGCTTAACACACTATTAGGGTTCACCAAATCAATTACTTGTGGTTTTTTGACTAGTGACATGTAAACATGGTGAGTGGTTACATGAAAGAATGTAGGAGGATTCGAGGTCTAGCTACCCTGCACTTCTCCTCCTGCTGTCATCTGTAAATACTGGTGCATAGTTGGAGAAGGGGCAGATTGCTACATCTTAAGGATGAGAAATATTTCCCCCACAGAGGGAGTGAAATGTGGTGTTTCTCCCCTGCCACACCTTTTTTTTTTGCTACTAGAGTGGGTGTTATTTTACATTAAGAAATAAAAATATTCTACTTGAGCACTTTCAGGAGCTTTTGATCCATTACTCTGTATTTCTTACCACCTATCACTGAGGACTGGGTTAAAGAATTAGATGTTCTGTGGTATCTATAAAGATTGAGGAAATGATCTATAGCATTTTAAAACTGTTTTCTCTTTTCAACTTTTTCCTCAATGCTCTTTTAAGTACCTTACCTACTGTCTTTGTCCATTAGTGTTGCTATAAAAAATACTTGAGCCTGGGTACTGTATAATAAATAGGTATTTATTTCTTATAGTCCTAGAGGCTGAAAATCCAAGATCAAGGTACTGACAGTTTCAGTGTCTAGTACCTTCATGCTGCATCCTCTGGAGGGAACAAATATTGAATCTCCACATAGTGAATAGGCCAAAAAGGGAAAGGGCTTAGCTAGTTTCTTCTAGCCTTTTTATAAGGTTGCAAATCCCATTCATGATTTAATGAACTCCTCAAGGCCCCACCTCTTAATACAACTCTTAATCACATTGACATTTAAGATCCAACATAGGAATTTTGGAGGAGACAACATTAAAATCATAACAACTACTTAGATTATTTCTTAGTTACTTTCTTGTCGCTGAGACACAGTACCTGACATCCATAACTTAAAGGAGGAAAGGTTTATTTTGGCACACAGTTTGTAGAGGTTTCAGTTCATAGTTGGCTGGCTCCGAGAAAGGGCAGCATGGCAGAGGAGAAACAGTTTATGGCATGATGGTGGGAAGCAGAGAGCAATCGAGGAGGAGGGAGGGAGACAGACTCTTTTAGGCCACGCCCCCAGTGACCAACCTCCTCTGACCAGGCTTTGCCTTCCAATATCACATTTAGCTATAAACTCATCAGTGGACTGGCATCATGCCCCTATGATGCAATCACTTCCCAAAAAGCCCCACCTACAAGGGCATGAGGCTTTGAGGGGACATCTAGATATAAACCATAATAATTTCATACTGGTTTTTTCACGTAAATTTTAATAATTAGATTATTGCTGCTAATCTGCCACTCTGAGAGGTTGATATCATCACATTCTGTAGTTAATTTTAATTTTTCTTAAAGCTAGCGTCTCTCAAGTTCAGCTCAGATTGATCACATCTACAAGAGATGATAAAAAATACAGTGAATGTTTAAATTGTAAAAAGTTTATTATAGTAAAAGACACATTGCCTTTAATCTCCCTCATTGCAAACACAGTTATCCCACTGTTCTGGCGACTTTCTGAAGCAGTTATGGAAGTCCTGTTTCATGAGTGTCTTTATGAGTTGTGATAAAAAATATGGTGAATGTGGCTGCCAAACACCATCCAAAGGAAGTGCAGGATCATAAAAACATCATGGGGTGTCCTCCTTATTCACAGGCACTGTGTGACTTCTGGCTCTTTCCTAAAGTCAAAATGATCATGAAAGGAATTTTTTTTTAATGATTTAGGACACGGAAGTACCATGAGATTACAACTAAAGACATTCATGGAAGAGGTCTTCCAGAACTGCTTCAGAAAGTGGTAAGAATGAGGGGCTAAGTGTGTTTGAAGAGAGGGGGTTTATTTTTAGGGGGATTAATGGCAATGTGTCTTTTATTATAACACATTTTAAAAGTTTAAATACACTGTGTTCTTTAATCATACCTTGTATGGTCTGTAGGTAAACCAGATTCAGGCTATGGAATTGAGGTGCGTTGACTAGTGGCTCATTTTGGTGGCAAAGCCACGGATCCCTGGGCCTTCCATGAGCCCCTTCTCCATTTCTCTCTGAGTCACTGTAGCTGTCTTCTGCATGGAGATGGCAGCTGTGACCACCTGTGAGGCTGAACTGGATGTAGGACTTAGACCCTGGCACACTCCATCGAATGCATAAATGACTATTTTAATCCTGCACATCTTAATAACTTGGCTTTTTGGTAGGAAAAAAAGCCATACTTGTAAATCACTAGGAGTTTTTTTATGGCCTCCAAGCTGCCTTTTTCAGACCCAGGAAACATAAGATGGGAAGGGGAAGAAATATGCAGTGTGGTTTATCTATGTGTTCTTTGCAGGATGTGTATCATATTGGATTTGTCTAATGTTGCATTTGGTTCTCATTGGGTAGATCATGATCCTGTCCTTTCCAAGTGGAAGGTAACTGTTACCTTCTCAAGGATACATAACTTTCCTGTGGTTATTGAGGAAACCCTGGTTTCCTCAGCTCTAAAATGAGGGTGAGAGTGCAGAGAAACAGACTAGATGATAATTAATACCCTTTCATCTTTAACTTCCTTTAACTCCCCAGGGTGCCAGGCAAGGCTCAAGTTCTAATCATAGAGATTCCCATGACCCCTTTCAGTCACAGACTTTTGCTCCATCCTCTGTGGCTCTGAGTGGAAAGTGGTACAATCCATGGTAGGCAGCATGAGTGTGTGTATAATTGTATAGCTGGAATGCACAAGGCCACAATGTCCCCAGGACCCAGCATGAGAGGCAGAAGGAAGCTCCCTGAGAACAGGGTGATTTGTGTCAGACAAGATCAAGTGCTGCTATATATATAATAGAAGACCTAAAGTAACTGTCTTAACACAGTAGTTCCTGGTGTGCTTCCCTAACCAGTGGCATTTGGCCCACTTTGGGCCTTTGTAGAGGTGCAGATTCTCAGGCCTCACTACTTCTGATGAACCCAAACCTAGAGTCCAGAAGCTTAACTGCAGAAGTGTTGGTCTACTGTGGAAAAAGAAGTCTGGAGGAAGCCCATCTTGGGTTGATAGAATGTCGCCAGCAGTACAAACTGTTGGCCCAAGTCTGCTTTATTATACTTGACTGGTAAATGACTGACTTCCCCCCTCAAATAAATTCCACTCTCAGAGCAAAAAGGTGAATAGTCATCAAAGACATTTAATATAATTTGGTTTACCTATTGAAAATATTATAACTCTCAAATATGGATTCCAGAAGAATTTTGAGCTCCGACACTCTCACTGGGCTAAAGTCTCCTAAGGCAACACCACTCACATAGATATAAAGTTGGTACATTCGCTTAAAAATTAGCCTCATCAATTCATGGTCATGTATATTAAGAACACAAAAGCATTATAGTGCCAAATCTTAAAGGCTTCTATATTTCCCTCCTAACACATTGCTGATCGCTGAATAAGCTTTCAATACGTAAAGATTAGATTACACTGATGACTTCTTAGAGACTGAGAGAGACACAGGTTAGGCAAAATGAAATAAAAAATTAAACTCTTACCTGGAAAAGTAAAAGTGTAGAAATGATCCGAGTTGTTTCTGAATTTCAAACATTTGGTTCTCAGTGGTAGATGTGTTTTTTAATAGTTTGGGTTGTGTTGATTTGAGTAGTGAACTGGGAGCTGCGACCCTAATTTTAGTCCTACCTCTGTGTGCAGAATTGGGCAAGTCACTTCTCTCACTTTGCATCTCATTTTTCTTGCCTTATGGACAATAAATTTTTTTGTAAGTTCAGGGATTGTACAAGAAGAAATAGTCCATGAATCTAACTTTCTTATAGGTTCCAACTTTCTTTCTTTAATGTGTATGGGCCACCCCTTAGGTGAGAATGGGTTGGTAACACCCAGGGCACATCGGGTACCTGTCTTTGGCTCTGCACTCATCCATATGCAACTACTTTCCATTGGCTTCTGTGACTGTGTGGATGGGAGAAGCATGAGGTGAGTCTGAGGACAGAGAATGACACAGTGAGTTTTCATCTCTAATCAAACTGAGAACTCATGGTGGTTTAGAAAATTGAAATAACTTCTTTTCATTTTCATAGAATGTTCTGGTTTATAAGAGAAAATATTAATGTTTTTGACCAATTCCTAAATCATAAAAACTAGAAAAACCATGTATATTTGTCTAGCCCCTGTATTGATGACCAGACCAGAGGATGCCCGCTAATACAATCAGAAAGCAAAGCCACTTCTAGGTCGGATCATCTGCCTGCTGACAATCATATCAAGTCGACAGTATGTTGTCTACCCTGTACTCATTCCCTCTTATTACCAGTAACAGAGGGCAGCAATGTGCCACTTGAAAACATTTTCTAATTTCTGTCCACCTATGTGTAGTCTTGTGGCCGTGTTCTGATCATCAAGATCCAAATGCAACTTTTGCACAGATCTCCAGGAAGGCTCCTTAGAGAAGCTAGTTCAGCCAGGAAGTGTGCCTGTTTTGCCCTGTCCTCTTTCTCTTTCCTGGTGCCTGAAATATAGTAGGGTTTCCGTGATCATCCTGAACCATAACTGTGGAAGCCATGCACTGAGGAAGGAGGAAAAAAAGTTAGAAGAAATCTTAGTCCATGTTGATTTCATATTAATCATAGACTTCCTCCCTACAGACCCCCTTTTTGTGTAGGAGAATAACTTGTGTTTTAGCCTCAGTTATTTTGGGCTTTCCGTTATATGTGCTATGCATAATGCCCATTGATTCGGGTTGTCTCTGTTCTTAGGAAACTTTGTTCTCTGAATGCTGTGGAATCTGGCATGTGCATGCCATCCCTACCGTAGAGTTCATGTAGCTCAGTGGGAGGGCACTTGCCCAGCATGTACGGGGACCTGGAATATGATCCCCAGCACTGCAAATGAAAGAACAAACAAACAAACTTATTACTCTCCAATGAGCAACAGAGGATGGAGCTAAAGCCTGGGACAGTAAGGACTTAGGTGTTTTTTTTTCATTGGGACTTGAGGCTTTCGTAGCACTAGGGAAAAGGTCACAGAATGTTAGAACTGGCAGAAATGTTAATGATAACCTGGTGTAGTTCCTCCCGCTCTACCTGTCCCTTGATATTTTAGAGATGAGAATATGGAAGCCCAGAGATGCCAAGTTAAGTGTCTAAGATCACCTAATAAGTTATAGGAGAGTTACTGTGTAGGGTCAATGGGATGATGTGATGCATCCCATCGGCAGAGGACTCTTTCAGTCAGTATAGGGGAGGAGCGTGGCTTCACAACAAGGACCCAATCCCAACATGAGGGCTCACATATTATAAAAGGACTGCATAATGGGACTGATTTTCTGGTGTGGCCTTAAACTCACTCCCAGTCAGTTTAGATGAAAGATCTTTAAACTTTTTTGATCATACATCCTCATTTTGTCCCCATTGTTGGGAAGATATTACAGTCAGACCTAAGAAAATTTTGACTGACATACAGAAAGTCACATGAAAATTTCACAAGATTCATATTAAAACAGACTTCTGGGAATCAGATCTTTCAAATCAGCCATCAAAATGAAAAAGTGTGTGAGATAGATTCACACGTATATGCATTACCCATGGGAGAAAGTGTGGCTGCATAAAAGGCTATTTGGCAGCAAATACATTTCATGGGCTTATCCTCAGAGGAGAGACTAGTGGAGTAGTAGGAGCTCTAGGGGTAGAAGTGGTAGACAATTAAAGATGGTTCTAAAGTAGATGGAATCAGGAAGATAGAAGGGAACAGGGGGCAGGTGTGCATTTGCAGAAGTTTTCTGAAGAACCTATAACTCAAACATATGCGTTGATCTTAGCAAAGAGGGACTAAATTTTACTACTTTTTGGTAGTGTCTTTTGATCTAACATGGGAAAATACAATCTGCTAAATAGGAAACCCTTCCCACTGGAACCCACACTACCCTTGGGCACTGATACACCATATTGTACAAAGACCTTAATTACAGAGAAATCTACAAAATCACTTTGTTTACATGTGGTTAGCGACAGCCTTATAATTTTCTGTTCTTGAGTGGCTCCTCAGACCATTCATAGCCAGCACCTCCCAAACCAAAGTTTTTCGTTCCTACTTTTTGTTCTAGGAATTTCTCCAGTTTGGGAAGATCTCTGATTTTTGTAACAGGTGTCTCTCAAGTCTCCTGCTTTCCACCTGGGCCCCAGGACACTGGAGCACCTTTTTCTCTCTCTTTCTTGGCTACTATTTCTGTACTTGCTCCTGCTAAAACCCTCCTTCCTCACCCCTGACCAAAAGCTAGAATGCAGAGCTCCTAGTTATAAATATGGAACATTCCATGGTAAGTCTTGGGCAATCTATTTCAGGCTTGCCCTTGGAGGTTTGCATAAAGTCTTTTTCACCTGTGCTGATTTCTCCTATAGAGGTAGGCTGAGTTTAGTATTAGATACATGTGAAATGGAGAATTCAAAACAATTCTTGGTCACAAAGTCAACAACTCTGGTTTAGGCATGAAGTAAAGACAGAATTTCATGGGTGTTAATCTCCCTGGAGTGATTTTGTATTTATCTGGAGTTCGGCTGCAGATTGCAGATAAGGAGTTAGGCTTAGGTTTGGCTCTTTGGGTCTGTTTTCTTTGTATATACACAGGAATTTTTAATTAGGGGGATTGGTCTTAATAGAAGTTGACCATGGATCCCAGCTGATAATTCCAACTAAGTTTGCATATGGTAGGTTTTTAATTTTTTTAAGCATACAGTGTGATTCATTTTTGGAAGGTATGAAGTTCTATGGGTTTTAGCACATGCATACAGTCTTGTAACTACTACCACAAACAGTGGTTCTGTGTTGTTTGCGTACAGAACAATTCCAGCACCTCAGTGAGCCCCCCTTGCTACATGGTTGATTTTTCTTAAACTATATTGAGATATAATTCACATAGCCTACAAATCTTCCACCGTCTATATTCACAGTTATGTGCAATCATCACCAGCCACATTTAGACTATTTTAATCATCACAAAGAGAAGGTCCTTGCTTACCCATCCATCCTCCCCAGACCTGCACTACCAATTATCGACTGTCTGTAGAGATTTGCCTATTCTGAACATTTTATATGATTGGAATAATATTATATGTAATCTTTTATAACTGGATTCTTTTCACTTTTCAAGGCTAATCCATGAATTCATTCCTTTTTAAAATTAAAAAAATTTATTAGTATATGTTTATAATGTTTATATTCAGTATGGGGAGTTGGTACATGCACATAACACATCTTTTTTTTTTTTTTGGTGGGTACCGGGGGTTGAATTCAGGACCTCGCATGCCAGCAGGTGCCCATGCCGCTGAGCGATATCACCTGCCCTTTTTTCCTTTATGTGGGTACCGGGAGTCGAACTCAGGACCTAGCACTTGCCAGGCAGGTGCTTATGCTGCTGAGCTATCTCACTGGCCCATAACACATCTTAATTCCCTTTTCATTTCTTTCCCCTCCCTGCTCCTCCCTCCATCTCTTGGTCTCCTTCCCTTTTGCAAAATATCTAGCTCTCATTTCCTATTATCTATTGTTATTTTGCTCTTTATTTATACTTTGGGTTTGTCATGTAAGAGAAACTATGTGATGTTTAAGTTTCTGTTTCTAGTTTATTTCGCTTAATGTTGTGGTCTTGAGGTACATCCGTTTTCCTACAAATGACTCAAACTTATCCTTTATGGCACAGTAGTACTCCATTGTGTATAAATAACACATTATCTTTATCCATTCATCTGTTGAAGGAAATATAGGTCTTTTCCAAGATTCAGCTGTTGTGAGTTGTGCTGCTATAAACATGCATATTCACCCATCACTTTGGTATGATGTCTTTAACTCTTTCAGAAAGATACTGTACCTAGATGGGGAAGAGCTGGGTCAAATGAAATTTTTATTTTTAGCTTTTTGAGGAATCTCCATACAGATTTCCATAGTGGTTATACCAGTTTACATTCCTACAACAATGTAAATGTGTTCCTTTGCCTCCCCCGCCGCCTGCAGCCTTGTCAGCATTTGTTATTATTTGATTTCTTCATGATGGCCATTCTTTCTGGAGTGAGACAGAATCTCAGTGTTGTTTTTTGTATAGAGATACCATGTTTTGTTTATCCATTTGTTAGTTGATGGACATTTGGACTGTTTCTACCTTTTGGCTCAGTAAGCAGTGTGGCTATGAACACTTATGTGTGTCTTTGTTTGAATATGTTTTAAATTCTCTTGGGTATATATCTAGTAGCAGAATTGTTGGCTCGTATGGCACTGTATGTTTAACTTTGTGAGGAACTGCCAAACTGTTTTCCACAGTGGCTGCACTGTTTTACATTCCCACCAGCCGTATCTGAGGGTTCCAGTTTCTCCACATCCCCACTGTCTTAGTTACTTTTCTCATTGCTGAGACAAAATATCGGACACCCAAAGTTAAAGGGAAAGGTTATTTGGCTTACAGTTTGTAGAGGTTTCAGTCCATAGTTGGCTAGCTCCAAGGCAGGGTGACATGGCAGAGGGGCATCTCGGAAGACAAGCAGCAGCAGCAATAAGCAATAAGTGACAAGTGACAATAGCACCTTCTTTCTGTCCATTTGTCTCTTATTCAGGCTACCCACCCTTAGGACAGATAGCACGCACACCCTTAATCCTAGCATCATATCCTTGATCTCATCATCACCCACCCTAGATCCAGCCACTTCTGAAAAGCCCCACCTATGACCACATGAGGCTTTGGGGGGACATCTAGACACAAACCGTAATACCCACCAACACTTGTTATTCTCCAGGTTTTGTTTGTAGCCCTGCTATTGAGTATAATGTTACATGTTAGTGTTTTGGGTGGTAATATCCTCACTAAGTAGGCGAGAATGTTAGATTGTGTCCTATTTTTTTTCCACTGATGATCCAAAGTTAAGAAGACATAGATTTTGAGAATGAGAGTTGAAATGGGGGGTCACAGAGAAAATACATGAAAAGGAATTGTCAGAGGAGCAGAATATGAGAAAGAACAAGGTGTTACAATGTGAAAATCATGAGTCTAATGCACACTTGAGGTCAATGCACAGCATTTATTTCTATTATGTGCCAGGCTCAGGGCTAGACCCCAAGGCTTAAAACTAGTTAAACAGGAATCAAGTCTTTAAAATGCATATTGCTTAGAGGGGGAGCAGAGAGGAAGGGGCTGTCACACAGTCTGGGAATCAGGAAGGCTTCCTGGAGATGGAGGGATGAAAAATAGATTCTCATAAGATAATAAGGGACTCTGGGAGTAAATGGAATAAAACTTGCTGGAGTATTTGAGACATCCCCTCTGGAAGGCCCTATTTTTCTTTGGCCATTAAGCATCAGTTTTGATTAGAAATTTATGTTTCATTTTCCAATCAGCAATTGGTGGGTTTAAATTTTTTCTTGCCAGGCATGGTGGTGCACGCGTGTAATCCCGGCACTCAGAAGTCTGAGGCAGGAAGATCGCTGCGAGTTCGAGGCCAGCCTGGGCTACATAAGTGAGTTCAAAGCCAGCCTGCACTACATAGCAAGACCCTGTTTCCAAAAAAAAAAAAAAAAAAAAAAAAATTTTTTTCCTTGAAAATAAATCATAGGTAAGACTTTTGCAAATATTGCTAGCTTTTGATTATTTGCATAATTTGAGGGGAATATACAATTCAGGATGGCAGTGATCTAAGCAGGATTTCTATTTGACTTTGGAGTATGTTTTACCCATGGAATCCCAGATGTCACTATGTCAGATGCTCTCAGGGGCACAGCTCCACCTAAATCATGGAGCCTTAAGAGTGGAGAATGTAGTCCCTGGAGATGAATCACTAGCCCACATGGGACAGTTTTCTTTTGACTGCGCCTCTTGTTCACACCTTTCCTGTGGGTGAGAAATAATTACTTGTTTTAGAGTTTTGTCTAATTTCTGCTATACAAGAAGAGTAATCCTGAAACCTTTTGATCTATTTTACAAGTGCATAAACATCCATAGATTACCTATGCTGCCCATACTTTCCTGGCATCTTAAAAACATTTTGCTAAATTCATGGGAGGAAAATAGATTCCTTTGATGTGATAAATTCTTCTGATGAGACCCTGTGGCTTTTATTTATTTATTTTTTTTGTGTGGGTACCGGGGGGTTGACCTCAGGACCTCGCGCGCCAACAGGCACCCGTGCCGCTGAGCGATATCACCGGCCAACTTTTTCGTATGTGGGTTCCGGGAGTCGAACTCGGGCCCTCGCGCTTGCAAGGCAGGCGCTTACACTGCTGAGCCATCTCACCGGCCCCCCTGTGGCTTTTAAAATCAACATAAATAACTTATTAATTCATAACCCAAACAAAATGCTAGACATCATCATAAAATATATACAAATATCTAATAAAGCAGCTTTTAGATAACATTTGGGGAGGATAGAGAGCAGACCCTAATCTCACATAAATAATATAGCAAATGGTCAAAGTAAGAAACAGACTCATGTCAGTACAATAAAACCTGAAAATTTTCTTTTCATTTAGACACAAACCTTAAATCTGCTATAATATAATAAACACTAAATACAGGCTGTGAATATGTATTTTATACACATAGACATGCACACACATTCTTCCCTATATATTCTATCAAGTGGGAGCTATTACATGTAATGAGGCAAGTTATACTAAAAATACTACAATTTCAAACAAATTAAAAACTGGTCTTTAAACTTCTACTTTCAATGATGTCTAGAGAAAAAGAAAGAATATATTTACTTCCTTCAAAAAGAAAACTCCTTTCTTGTGTTTCAGTTAGAATCTTTAGGACCAGGGGTATATTGTTCACTGGTAGGGTAAAACCTGAAATTTCTTTGGATAATTGGTAACAAGTTTTTATTAAATGTTTTTAAACTATGGGAAGTATCTGGAATGAATAACACAGTTTGTAATTAGCATGCGAAATGCACACACATTTGCTTTCTATTGCTACATAACAAAGTAACCCAAAACTTAATTGCTTAAAACAACAGTTGACATTTACTAATTTAACACCATTTCTGGAAGTGGATTCCTGACCCAGGGAGTCTCAGGAGACTGCAGGCAAGATGCTAGCTGAACCTGCAGTCAAGTCAAAGCTTGTTTGGGGTTGGAGGATCTGTTTCCAAGATGGCTCACTCACATGGCTGGAAAAATTGGTGCTCCAATTTCTCTTCCAGGGAACTCTTTATAAGGATGGTTGGGTATCTTCACCAAATGACAGCTAGCTTCTCCCAGAACAAATGATCCAAGAGGCCAAGGCAGAAGCAGCCATGTCTTTGACGACCTAGTGTAAAAAGTCATATAGCATCACTTATGCCATGTCCTATTTGCCACAGAGACCAACCCTGGTACAGTGTGGGACAGGACCATGCAAAGACATAAATATCAGGAGGCGGGGGATCCCTGGGAGCCAGCTTGGAGTCTGGCTGGCACAACCAATTAGTATATAAATTACAATGAGTCATTTAAAAATGAGGGAATTGGATTAAATACTTCTCTATTTTGGCAATCAATATCTGAACACTACTGTTAGAAAACAATCCAAATAACCGAAGCCAAATTAGGAAATCATTGGAGCTATTTTAGGGAGAAAGATTTATGATCAGCATCAAAGTGGACAAGTAAATTAATCCAGGCCTTTGGAGGATCATCTATAATTAGCTTGATTTCCCCCTCTGCCATGAACATAGAGTAGTGGTGGTGAACCTATGGCATGCATGCCACAGTGAGCTGTTTGTATTACTAAAAGCTCTAATAGGTTCACCATCACTAACATACAGCCTGGGGTCTTGGTATCCTCCCAGATTCTTTGAAATAGATAATGGGCTTTCAACAGGTATTCTATGATACTTTTATGTTGTTTCCATGAGGCCACTTAGTTTGGTTCAAGCATTGGTTTCCTGCCATTTCCATCTATGGCCAGCGAGGCTCCCTAATGCCATATGCCACACTCCTGTGGACAATCCTCAGATGTGTACTCCTCTCATATCACTGGCTGTTCCCCTACTTTTTTCTTTATAATTAAAGAAAAAACATTGGAATATCAGTGAATGAGAGAGGACTTGTATTTGGGACAAACTCAACTTTATTTTAATGTACATATATAAGTAAGGCATGGATTTAAATAAGGCATTTGTACACTTTAGAACATCAACTACTACTATTAGCATATCCCTTGGCCCGGAGGTTGAGGGCCTCAGTAATGACGCCAGTTTGATGAGTCCAAATTTGAAACCCGGGCTGGCCCATTACTTTTTCCTGATTCATGGGAGCTTGCAAGCATGTGCCACTAGTTGTAAATTAAGCAGGATGAGATCAGTGTACTTTGTTCTTGTCCATTTAAATAGGCCTAGATGCCCCCAACAAATGGGTTGTGAGAAGTATTTAAGGTCCATCTGTGGATATTGGCTTGCTGCCTCCAGAATTCTTTTTGTACTGTCTCCTGTTTTCCCATTTCAACTGGCTGTTCTTGTTCTCATATCTCTTTGTTCTCCAACACTATTTTGTTTATACTTTTGGCTTCTGAAACCCACTGGTCCCCTTGATCTGATGACTATGTAGACAGGCTTGTTGAGTTCACACGCTGGATCTGAGCAAGCTTGGCTGAGCTGTGGCAAAGCATCCCTAGTTATGTCCCTGCTGTGTTTCCCAGTGGGGGTCTGACCCTGTCCTCCTATAGCCCTGGTGGCCACAAGTGGGGTATCATACACTGATTCCACACAAATGCATCGTGACTCTAGGGGAAATCATTAGGATCATTATTGTAACTTCAATTCACAATTATAAGAACACTTGTTCTTTCAGGTATTTATTCCTTTCTTAATAAATAAGGGTATTAATGTGGTAAGTTTACTTCTCTCCCATGAAATAAATCAGAAAATCACAAGTGAGAGAAATAATTTACACAGCCACTAAATTGTGGGGACAGGATTAGAATCTGTCTTCTGACATGTTGTCTAAGTGGCTTCCATTGTGCTACAAATGGTACAGAGAAATGTTAGGTTACAAGATGTCACAGACTGAGATTAATTAATGGGATATTTAATGAGAGTGTTTAATGAGAAGTATTTTGGGAAAGCCGGACTTCTGGAAGAGAATGTGTGATGAGTTTTGCCATAGTGATGTAATAATAGTCTTCAAGCATTACAAAATTAAATTCAAGCTGGAATATGTTATGGTTTAGATCTAGAAATTTTCCCCCCAAGTCTCATGTATTTTGAGGTGAGGCTTCTGGACAGCAATTGGATTATGGAGGCACCAGATTCATCAGTGGATAAACCCACTGATGGCTCCATAGTTGAGTGTGCTATTAGGAGGTGGGGCTGGTTATAAGACATGGGTCACAGGGGATGTGACCTGGAATGGTGTATCTTTCTCCCTGGCAGCTCCTACCTTTGCTCTCTGCTTCATGGCCACCATGACTTGAGCAGCTTTTTGTGCACATGCCTCTCTGCTGCCCTGTTTCCGCTTTACAGCCAGACGACCTTGGACTAAAACTGTGAGACATAATAAACCTTTCCTCCTTTAAGTTTTGGGTGTCAAGTATTGTGACCTAGAGATCGTCATTGTGTGATTAAGACTGAATGTTAGAGCTGGACAGTGGAAAAAGTATTCGAATTACAGGGTATTTGGAAGAAGTGCAGTTGTAGTACTTCATATGTACAGTCCAAATATTGATTGCAAACTTGCAGGGGACAAAGTATATGCCTTGACATGTAGGTCCCTGAAGGCTCCTTTTTTTGTAGACTATTATAGCCTAAAGTGTGCTTTGAGGGCTACCTATAAATGCTAGCTACAACATTTTTTAACTTGAGGATATTGTAGAGAATATTGTAGACCACATTGTGCATTATGCCTTTTAATGATAAAAAGATCTCTCTTTATCAAACAGCTTCTACAAAACTAAATCTCATAGTGTGTTGTTTCCCCCTTTGAGCTTGTCTTATAGTTTGCATCCATCTTTGTGTACTAAGTTTAACCTGCTCTATCTTATACAATTGCTGAGTTGGCATTTATCTTTGCTCTGATATTTCTTATCTACATATGTGTTCTATTGTCATACATACTTCTGAAGTCACTCTGAGGTGAACGGATAGATGAATGACTTTATAAATTAACCTGGGAGGATATAATAACTTTACAAATATCTACAAAAGGAATTTAGCAAACAGATGAGATTTACTCTTGATTAACAAGAGTTTGTGAGTTTGAAGCCAGCCTGGGCAATTTAGACCCTGTCACAAACCAACCAACCAACCAACCAACCAACCAGAAGCGAAAAACACACTCATTTGCTTAGAAACAATGTGTCACAAACAAAACAGTACAGCTAGACAAAGGAAGGTACAGCCTGACCCCTAAAACTTCCAGACTGTTTCCCAAAGAGACGGTGGGAGAAGGCTGGGATTCTGCTTCTGGAAGCTGCGCAGGTCTTAGTGCAGTACTGTCTGAGAAATTGTTGAGGCTTCCTGAAGACTGGCTGGCTGATTGATCTTACGAGATTACTCAGTACATTACTACTGTCTTCCCTGAGCTTTGTTTCTGGGTTGGAGGAGTGGGTGGGAAAGAACAAAAGGTTCTATCCAGAATTCTCTAGAGGCAGAATAGCAGGGACCAGTGGTTCTCAATGTGGTCCCACAGCATCAGTATCACCTGGAAATGTGCTAAAAGTGTGAATCCTCAGGTTCCTCTCAGAGCCACTGAGAAACTTGAATCAGAAACTTGGGAGGATGGCTAAGCAAGCTGGGTCTTACTAGGCACTACAGATGAGTCCTCATGCTCAGGTTTGAGAGACAGTGGGGTATAGAGGTTAAGAGATAACTTCTGCATCCAGACTTCATTCATACTTGTTTATCTGTGTGTGATGGATTAACTAATGGTCAACTTGTAACACCCAGCTGTACTGAATCAGCGTGGTGCTGGGTGTTGAGCGCCCACCTGAGGATTGTTGCCAACAACATAAAAAGGAGAACTGGAGAGGAAGAGGTGGTGCTGTTGGCTCTCCTGGAGGAGCTCATCGTGCTGGCTTTCCTGATACGAACTTGGCTGTTCTCATCGTTGGAGGAGCTCAGGTCCTCGCTGTCTCTGAGGATGGCTGTGGTACTTTTCGAAGGAGCTCTGGTCTTTACTCAGAGTGCCACTTCCTGGCTCCGGTGCAGATCCCTCGCCTGCTGGCACAGATCCTTCATCCCGCTGGTGCAGACTTTCTAGCTTCCACCACTGACCTATGGGCCTTCCCTGTGCAGATCCTTGATACAGCCTGGCACGAGATGTTGTTGTGGACTCTAGGCCTCCAGCTGGACTCGTGGAGGACATTGCCATGGGCTCTAGGTCTTCAGCTGGGCTTGTGCAGGACATTGCCATGGGATCCAGGCCCCAGCTAGATTCTTTGGGTCTCTAGTGTGTGAACAGATCGCTTGTACTCTTCTGCATTTGAGTTTTTGGGTGAATGTTATAAATTAATTCTATAAATTATGTGTCCTGTATTAAATTTATTCCCTTGCAAACCCTGATACAACACTGTGTGACTCTGGGAAAGTTGCTTGGTACCTCTATAGTTCAGTTTCCTCATCTGTAAAATGGAGATAATTATAGCACCATCTTCAGAATGTTGTTAGGATTAAATTAGTGAGTGCCCTTACAGTAGTTTCTAGTAGAAGCTCAATAAATGTTAGCCATTCTTATCAGAAGACCTATTGCTGTAGAAGAAGGTGGGATTTCTCTCTAGCCTCCTGTTATGGTTCATGTCTGGATGTGTCCCCAAAGCCTCATGCAGTCATGGGGTGCTGCTTTTCGGAGGCAGCTGAATCTAGAGTTTGTGATTCATTCATCGTCTAGAGCTGGGATTATGGGCGTGAGTGCTGCACCCACCCTAGGGTGGGTAGCCTACACACAATATAAGGGACAGAAAGAGTCTTCTCTTGCACTTCTCCTCCACTTTTGCTCTTCTTGCTTTTGCTGTTTTCCGCCACCATGAACTGTTGCCCCT
This sequence comes from Erethizon dorsatum, assembly GCA_028451465.1. Classification (NCBI taxonomy): domain Eukaryota; kingdom Metazoa; phylum Chordata; class Mammalia; order Rodentia; family Erethizontidae; genus Erethizon; species Erethizon dorsatum. The sequence continues at coordinate 85,939,325 of CM051834.1, forward strand.
CTGCCATGTGCCACCCTGCCTTGGAGCCAGCTGATTACGGACTGAAACCTCCACAAACTGTGAGCTAAATAAATCTTTCCTTCCTTAATTTTGGGTGTTGAGTATTTTGTCTCAGCAACAGGAGAAAAGTAACTAAGACACCCCCCTTTCTATAAGAACCCCATGAACCTCTCTCAGACCAGGCTTCTCTGAGTTGTGGGGTAGGATCAGAACTGAGCAGATGTTCAAAGCCCTGTCTGCATGTATCAAGCGTGTTGCCCTGCATAGATTATGAAAAATTTAGCACTACTTTGTAGACTCCTTGGGACTAGTTCTTGACCTACAGAGAGTTGATTCTTTGGTGTTTTGGAGGGAGAAACCTGAGGTATGTAAGAGAGCATGAGGTTATTGTAAAATTCACATGATCACTCTTAATATAATTTACAATTAATTTAAAACATTTTAAAAGAAATTCTAGCCTCATGGATTTTCTAAAATTGTACCTTTGGGCAGAGTCCACCCAGAACCTGATGTTTTTTTTTATGTCATAAGCTTCCACCAAAGTTTGGGAATCACTGTTGCAGCAGTTAAATGAATCATTTTCCCCGGAGTTGCTCCAGACCTGCTCGGCAACATAACCTCAGAAGCTAGTTTCCAGTTGAGGTAGGTGACACTGTGATTCTTTTTTTGAAAGGTTTGAAACTTTCCCAAGATGAAATGCAGCTTGATTCAATTAAACTGTTGTCAATAAGATTAAAACCATCAGATCAATTGGGGGTTTTCTTTTGGCAGCCTCAACAGCCAAGCTGGCTCATCTGTATGGTTGATTCATTCAATCACGCAAAAGTAGTTGCTGACATGACCAGAAAAAATGATTTATTTGGGGAAAAATGGCTGGAATTGAAAAGCACTTGGATTAAGCTCAGGAGTTCAGAGTTTCCATGTTTTGCCTTAGTAGCCAATGGGTTCAGGCAGCCTCTTTCCTATTCGTGGGGGGGGGGTCACTGAATAAAATGAGAGGAAATAACCAGAGCAGGCTGAGTCAAGGTATTGGGAGTCAGTTTGTCCATTGTGGACAGGCAGATTATAAAGTAAAAATGGGTGTCCGGGAGATCAACCCCAAATCCTTGTGCCTCTCTCTCTTTCTCATCCTCCAGCCTGAGAATCTTTTGAGGTCAAAGAGAAAGAATCGTAAATATTGGTCCTGGGTCCAGCAGCCAGAGCGGGAGTGTGTGTTGTGGAGGTCAACACAGCGACCCAGCAATGTGTTCTGTGAGGACCAATCACTTTCCATACCTTGTACATCCTCCTCCTCTCCCATCCCTCCTGCGTCTCCTCACTGAACCTCCCAATGAATGAGCCTGTTGCTTTGACAACAGCTGGGAGGAGGGGGTGGGGGATGGTGAAGGGGAGGACTGGAAAATACATCACTCTGTGGCAGAATGGCTGGTGAGAAAGGAAAACAGCCAGAATGCGATGTTAGCTCCAGGCTTGGAGTGGAAAGGCACCTCTCATTCTTTTGCCTGCCCTTTGGAATCCTTTAAGACCCTGAAAAAATGGATTTATCTCAGGAGACAGAGCTGGTATCTGGCCAAGAGAAAAGCAAGCTGGTGGCAACAGGTTGAAGCCTCCAGTTGTGGCATAATTTATGATGGAGGCTTATCAGATTGAAAGAGGTAGTTTGGGGGAGGCCTGGGCAGCGTGTCCCCCCAACAGGAATGCTCTGCTTGATCCTTTTGCTATATGAAAAATGAAGTGTGGTGGACTAGCGGGGTGACCTCGTAATGCTTGGATGATCACACGAACTTGGATCCAGAGCTTTGCTTCAGAGAATAAAAAACAACTTCGGCGATACCACTTAAAGGGTGTGGAGATAAATAATGGGCAACTCACATGAAAAGGTCCAACATCTGACTTCAGATAGCATGTTTTCTTCCTGAGCTGAACCGCCCAGAGTTGAATGAGGGTCAGATTTGCATTCACATATCTTTCTGTAGCTCAGCTCATAACTTTCTATGTTTTCTCCCAAGGGTGTATTAAAAACAGAGCTGCTTCACATGAATGTGATGGTTCCCATTCAGAACCCTGTCACGACTTTGTCTTTTCTCTATCATCTTGAAGGGAAAAATATCTTCCATAGCTTCAAGGTCAATTGTGAGCTATTTAGGCTTGGAAATGAAACAAGACCCTTGGAAAGCTTGTCCCGTTCTTCACTCATCCTCTCCTGATGTTTAATAAGATGCAGTTATTCTCCAACCTGGGGTCAGAGGTCAGGCAGCCATAAATAGCAGCGATAAACCTGCACAGAAATTTCATTTGGGCAGAATTCTTTTTCTCTTGCTACAGAAGAAAAAGCTTTTTTTTTTTTTTTAATCTGTTTTGCTTTTCACTGTTTGCTTTTGTTTTGTGTGTTGTTTCTGTGTCTTAGAGCTGAGCTTACAGTTTGAAGGAGGGCTTAGAAATAAATGTGTAAACAGCAGTGGTCTATCTACCTGCTCTTCCCCCTTTAATTTTCCAGAGAGCAGACTTGACCTTACCCTAGGCTTTGTGGTTGACTTTATTCCTTGTCCAAAGAATGCAAGGAGACTAAGGTCAGGCATAGGGTGACCTGCTGCTATTTCACGTTCTGACCTGGTGCCATCATTCCCTAACTGGGCCTGGCTCCAATGAAGTATTTACAGGCCTCTTCCTGTTGGTCAGCAGACCCCATGCTGCAGAGAAGACAATCACCTGTTCTCCTTTGGTTTCCAGGCAACCAATTGTTTCCTGGTTCTCTTTCTCCTTTTCCTCAAGTCTTCGCAGCTTTCTTGGCAGGCTATCCTTTCTCTCTTCCCTGAAATGTTGTATTCCCTAGGCTTCTATCACTTGTCGTCTTCTCTCCCGTGGATACTCTTATATATACCTGTGTCCTTAATCATCACGTCGAGGCTACTGGCTCCCAATCATTGTCACTAAGTTCTAGATATAAGTTTCTAGGGCTTTCCGGCCATATCTACTAATATCAGTACTTCTTGGTAGTTGAAACTTAATATATCCCAATAAGAACTCATCATCTTCATTCTTGTCTATGTTCCTTCAGGCTGCTATAACAAATTACAGTAGCCTGGCAGCTTATAAAGAACAGATTTTTTTTTTCTTGTTGTCTACAGGCTAGAAGTTCTGGGTTAAAATGCTGACAGATTTGGTGTCTCGTCAGAGCCCATGTCCTGGTTCATTAACAGATGTCTTATCTCTGCATCTTTACCTGGGGAAGAGGGGAGGAAGCTCTCCTGGGTGTCTTCTCTAAGAAACCCTATATCATTTATGAAGCCCCTACCTCATGACCTAATCATCTACCAAAGGCACCATGTCCAAATATTGTCACATTGCAGGTTAAGATTTCAACATATACGTTTTATGGGGACACAAAATTCAGGCTATAGCACCTCTCAGATTAGATTTTCTTTTAGTCTTGGTTTTGATTAATGGCTTATTATCCATTCAGTCTATCAGGTAAAAAAAACATCTGAGGGTTATCTTGGACTATTTCTTTTTCATCATTCCCCCTGTTCAAGTGATCACCATGTTTTAATGTTTTTGCCTCAGAAATTTTTCTTGAACTCTGCATTTCATTTTCCTTTTCACTGTTACTACTTTGGTCCAAATTCTTCATTCTTCCTCACCTATAAAAACAGTTTATAATTCTTGAATGAATGAATGACCTACCTAGTCCCAGACAGACTGTTGCTACCATTTCATGAAGTACTTTATGGAAAGCACACTTAGTACAATGATTGACACATAATGAGAGCTCAATAAATATGAGTTATCACATATCCTATATAGGAAATGTGAAAGCATGGACTTTGGATTTAAGCAGCCTGGGTTCAAATCCAAATTCCACCATGTACATTTCTTAGGTATATAATCTCTGTGCCTCCATTTTTCATGTATAAAACATGGATAATTATAAGGCTTTTGTGAGGATTAAATGATTTATAAAGGCTGTCATGAGGATTAAATGACAATCTATGTGAAGCTCTTACAACAGTGCCTAACATTGAGTAAGTGCCTAGCATGGAGTAAGTGCCTGACATGTTGTTTGTTACTACTGGTTATTAATTTCTTGCTCCTTATCTTTCATAAGTCAACATGTTGGGCTTTTATTAGAGAAAATATGCATCATCTGAATTCTCATGACACCCTAAAATTACACAGAGGAAATTTCCCCAGTAAAGGTCCTATCAATCTGCTGTTAAATTTCATTAATGCTGAATCATAATCTTTTTGCAGTATTTTATAATAGCTTTTGAAGGTGACTAACTGTCCTGGTTTGCTCAGGATGGGGGGATTTTGCAAGATGGTGACCTTTCAGCACTAAAGTTCTTGGACAGTCTGGGCCACAACAGGACAGTTGGTCATTATATTCAGCAGAGCTCCTCTTCTGAAACTCATCTTCCAAAGATAATTCCCCAAGCATGGTTCAGAGGTGAAAACAAAATACATGAATTAAGGTGATAGACTTGAATGTAATGTTGAGCACATAACCTGGGAGACCTCACATACCACCTTTAGTTCTTATCCATCAAAATATCCCCTTTCTGGGATGATCAAAGCTCTTTCTTACTGTTGAAAAGAACAACTTCTGATTTCTATCATTGTTCTTAAACACTGGAGCTCTCTTCAGCTTAGTCTTTGCCCTGAGGAGCAAACTGAAGTCCTGTCTCTCCTCCTGCAAGCTTTCTCCTCTCCAGATAGCCCTGAGGCCCTGGTGGCAGATGACAGGCTCTGATGACAGTCACTGCACAGAAGGTCTAGTTTGCGGTGAATGAGTGGGGCATTACTCCCCACTTAGTAGCGAGTGGCTTTTCCCTGCTCTGCTTCTGAGCTTCCTCCTGTGTTTCTAAATTCTAGTCTCCATCATCCTCTGTTGGTGTCAGATTTCCCTTCATAAAAAGATAAATCAGCTTGATCATTTCCCCACCTAAATCTATTGATGCCCCATTGCGCCTTTTCACTGACTCAAGCTTCTGCAATATTATTTTCTGTTTTGCAAGCCCTTTCCCTTTGTGAAGCAAAGATCGACTCGTTCCTTAAAACCCACATACAATATCTCCGCTGTGAAGTCTTCTTTAGCTCCCACTGGGCACCCCATAGCATTTTGTTCAGATCTTAGACAAAGAAATAACCACTTTGTATGAGAACATGTTCGCATGTCCGCCCCTCCATGGAGTCTTTGAGCATATTGAACACTGGACCTCTGGTGTATTCTTTTTTGAAGCCACTGTGTCCTGTGTAGGTGTGGTGCAGAGTCTGTTAAATGACTAAATACAGCAGCAACAAAGCTACAATGACAACAGTTCCCCTTGATTGGGAGCATTTACACTGTGCCGAGTGCTGTGCCTAATGTATTACAAGCCTCATCCCTTTTCATCCTCATCTTAGTCATTTAAAGGGAGGTGTTCTGTTATCCCAAATCTAAAATAAGGAAAAAAGTATTAATTTGCAGGAACTGGAATTCATCTTTATTCTGCATAGGTAGAGCCTACAAGGGTCAGATATATTACCAATAGAATGTTTTTTTTAAAAAGCCTTAAAACACTTGAGTGCAGCCTTTCTCAATCTATTCCAGCATGTTGGATGCTCTCATATACTGAGTCGATGTGATAATCACAAATTCAACCTCTAAAAAACAATTTTTCACAATATCTCCTTAACCCCATGTCACTTTTAGCTTGTATCTGAAAGTCATGAAATTGTTTTTCTTTTAGAATATCTTTAGGATGTTTAATAGAGCCACACTGGCCTTGCCCTAGTTAGTATGAATCAAGCTTAAGAGCCATTCAGGGCTGTGTCTCCTCCTGGTTTCCCAGGCAATATCCATGTGAGCTGTAGCTGGTGCCAGTGCTTTTTACTGCACACCCTGCTTTGCAATCTGAAGTGCTAAAAGCACTCACTGAAAAATTAAGCCAATCCACAAAATATGGCTCTGAGAAAACTTCCCCTAATAGAGATAGATTCAGTTATAGCTTCGTCATTCTAGGTAACTATAAAGGATAATTTAAAACTGCTTTTTTGAGACCCTCCTATGTTTCAACATTTGCATCACCTCAGTCCCCACGATAATCCTGTAAAGTATGTTAACTTTCTCCATCTTACAGAGAAGGAAACTGAGGCTCAAGAATTTGTATAATATGCCCAAGATCTCCCTGTGATGAGGGAAAAAAGGACTTGGGAACTGAACTAATGTTAGTCTTACACCGAATCCCCTGCTCTTCTCCAGAGAGTGACTTATGGTCCAGAGAGCGCACAGGGTCTGCAGGCGTCCAACACTCTCGGTGTCTGCAGTGTGCAAAAGCAAATATCATCTGGTTGTCCATCCCCAGCCTCGGTAGTTCTTGGAGACATTCCACACCTGTGTTGCCAGCACAGAATAGGCGTGGCAATAACTTGGTTTTCATTCACTGTCCGGTAGGGCTGGAGATTGCTTTGGACATTTTCCCAGGGCATGGAGAAGGCAAATCAGGGTAAGTATGTAGTGAGTGACAGCTGGCATAGTTGTCAGTGAGCAGGGTACCTGGCTGACCTGCTTAGTGTGACATGTTTAACACATTCACGACAGGGGTGTAATTTGTGTGTCTTGACGCTGGGCAGTTTGGACTACCAGTGGTACATGCATGACTGTCTCACCTGGCAGCTTTTTATTCATTTTATTAGCAAAGAAAGATAAAAGTGGTCAGATCTGTTTGTTCTACCAGTCGCACAAGCTCCCTGATGGGACAATCATGCATGTACCATCAGTGCTTCAAGCTGGCAGAAACATGTTAAACCAGTCCCTGACCTTTTCCCCGGCACTTTGTTTCTATCTTACCTTGTTTCTAACTTCGGATGTGAAGGATCTAGGCCAATGTAATGATGAATAATGACAAAACTCAAGAGCGGTTCTTACTAAATATGATATACCTTGAGAATGTTGAGGATAATATTCAAGCAGACGCTCTGGGAAAGTTGTATATAAAGGTCTGTGTGGCCCTCCTAACTCTGTAGCACCCTGAGAAAACCTTGGTAGAGACTGAAGTTTTATGAAGCTGGAGCAATTCAAAAATATTTCTCTAGGCAACCAAATTTACTCCATTAAACCATCTAACCTCTTGAGCCTCAGACTTTCTGCCAGATGTAGTTTTAGATTGCCATTTCAACCTTCAGGTGGGAAAGCAATTGTTTCTAAGTTTTAATATAGAGCAGCTATGCCCCCATAACCAAAAAGAAGAGCAGGTTGAAGCAAGTAAGTAGGCAATTCAGTTAGTAAACTTGGAGGTTTACTGAGCAGCGTTGAGACCTAACTTTGTTTATTCTGGCTTTAATTTTGTAGTGTATTACAGTGTCCAGAGGTTTGATTTGGTTCATAACTTTTATCTAACTGCTGGCTCTTTGGAACTAGACTTGACTTAGGACTTCTTAGGACTTTTTTCTCCCTCTTTGATTTTCTCTCCATAGCTGGAGTCAGGGACAGTGATGTGAAATGCTGGAGCTTTCCATGTGTTTGCTTCCAGGGTGGCTCCTTGGCTGGGATGGTTCTCCTGACAGGATATGATGGCAGGATCTCCAACTCTGGAATCTTATCTTGCTGGTACACTGGTGGATTAGGAACCCGTGGGAATCGGGGCTCGGGCTAGGCAATCTGGCAACAAATCCAAACTGAACTAGGAATCGGCCCATCAAGGCCAACTATGAAAGTGTATTGGGGGGCAATAGCCCAAATTCCTAAGGGGCATTGGGAAGGGATGAAGTGGAATCAAGAAAACACCTGAAAACACCTCCTACCCAGCCCAGTAGTTGTTTAGGTGCTCTGAGATTGGAATATGGGACAGGCTATTGCACATCTTGGGGCAGTAAAAAAATGTCAGAGGTGCAGCATGCTCAGGAAAAGAACTTCAAAACTCTTTCAGACTTCTAACTTCATTGATATATTGATTTTTTTTTTTTTTTGGTACTGGAAATCGAACTCAGGACCTCGTGCTTGCCAGGCGGGCGCTGTGATGCTGAACTATATCCCCGGCCCCTACATTGATTTTTTTTTTTTAAAGGAATCATGGCCCTTTCATGAGACAAAGTAGTTACCTTGAGTGTTCTTCTGGGATGTATCAATCATTGACTACTAACTTCTGATAGCTCCCTCCGTCCAGAAGTGAGGACTCCTAAGCCCAATGCAGGCAGTATCTGAAAGGAAGGAGCACGAGGAGCGTCCAGTGCAGTGATTCTCAGCTTGACACCACCCTGGAATCACTTGGGGATATTTGAGAAATACTGATGCCTGGGCCCCATTCCACACCAATTAGATAAGAACGTCTGGGGGACACATCCTTTCTGCCCAGCAGCCAATGCTAAGAAGCATCAAACTGAACTAATTTTACCTATGAAGAAATTGAAACCCAGAGAGAGAAAATACATTGCTCAAGTCATGCAGCTGTTAGTGTCAAGACCAGATTCTTATTTAGTGCTTATTTATTGATCATATTGAGTTGTTTCCTTTTATTCTGGTTTTGCCATAAATGAAAAGCATACTTTAAAATGTAAATTTATAAAACACTTTTAAGAAATGGATTTCATTTTAAGGAAAGCAGTGATTTCATCATCACTGCCGTAATGCTTTTCCATATGATCTTCAGACAGGTGTGAAATTGTGTTTGGGGCCAGCTGAGTCAAATGTGGGTGCTTCTGCTGCTTCCCTATTGCTGGCCCAGTGTGCTGGCATTCTGTTTCTTTGAACCCTCACCACTACTTTTTTTTTTTTTTTTGTGGGTACCGGGGGGTCGACCTCAGGACCTCGCGCGCCAGCAGGCGCCCGTGCCGCTGAGCGATATCACCGGCCCCTTTTTCGTATGTGGGATCTGGGAGTCGAACTCGGGCCCTCACGCTTGCAAGGCAGGCGCTTATGCCGCTGAGCCATCTCACCGGCCCCTCACCACTACTTTAATTCACTTTGTGAATGGAAAATACTCTCCACAAAACTATAGCTGGTGATACATTTCTACTAAAGAAGCATTTTACACTTAGCTCACTTCATAGGGGACCGTGCATCCAGGACCATGAGCCATATTCCACAAAGGGCACATCCAGACACGTGTGCCAACATTACCCTACAAGACATCTAGTTACCAGCTAAATGACCACACTGACCGTCAGCAACCAGGCATGGAAACTTACTATTTTTTCCAGCCCACCATATTTGCCACATTGCAATTAAAATTCATAGCCATACTTACTAACAATACTATTCAATTATATTTCACAAAGTATTTATGTCTACGTGTGAAAAATCCGAATGTCCTCATGTTTAAAAATAAGACAATAATCTATGACTTAAATTTTGAAGTACTTAGAAAATTGCCTTATTTAGTCTAATGGTCCTCAGCCCTGGCCACATTAGTGTTACCCAAAACATTTAAAAAAATGTATTGCATCCTGGGCCCCACCCCAGAGATTCTGGTAGAATTGGCCTGTGGTGAGGTCAGAGCACACACATTTTCAAATGCTCCTCAGGTGAGTCTTATGTGCAGCCTGGCTGAAAACTATTGTGCTTGACTATGAAACAGAGCTCCCAGATTGAAACTTTTCAGTGATCTTAGTGCAATTTCATTATTCAACGAATTTATGGTTAAGAGGGAAAATATTTTGAAACACTTCCCTAGGTATCTTTCCTCCCAATAATCCATATACTTTCTTCTTCACCTTGGAAACCTCATTACGGTTAAGGCAAAGATTTATCAAGCCTGGGAAGGCGAAGGTGGGTACTGTCAAGAACAGTGATTTGTAACCCTAGATACCCTTTAGAATCACTTGGGGAGCTATAAAAATTTTCTGATGCCTGGAATCTACTCCAGACTTATTAAATATGAATTTTAGGGGGATGGGCCCAGGGATTATTATTAAAGTACCCCAAAGCATAATACTTTTGACTAGGTAGCAAAGGTTGAGAACAATGGATCTAGTAAGAAATGACTATTCGATTTAAAATGAGATTCTGTTCCTCAGAATCTTTTATATTCTAACACAAACTTTTAAAATCCAGGGAAAATTATTTACTTACCTGTAGTTGGAAGAGATTAAGGTTAGTTTTATTGAAAATGCGATATACTATTTATCAAGCACCGACTAGATGCGAAGAAGTTGTGGTTAGAAACATATCCTGGAAGTGTTTTTGTTTATTAACTTTGGCCTATAGAAAGGAGGAGTCCAAGTTGGATTCATGAGTCTAGGTCCCAGAAAGAAAGACATGGTTCCCTCAACTGCAGAACTACTAGGATTTCATAAAGTTTATCATGATTTGATCAGCAGTTGGGGAAGACAAGCAGAAAAGGTGCAGGATCCAGACAGGCTGATAATAATGGGAGCCAGCAGCATTCCCAGGACTGCAGGGAGCGAGTGGGTCCAGGTCAGAGAAGCTGCATCTGGAGGGCTGCTAAACAGAAGCAGAGACTTTCTTGAGAAGGATGCAGCCAGTCCCCCTCCTCTGGGCCCCTTTTTGTATAAGATAATGCCAGTGGAATTCCTGCCTCATGCAGCCTAGAGTCCTAAGTGATAAAGAAGCTGATGCTGGAGATGAGGAGATACAAGTGACAGAGTCTATGCTTTGGAGCTGGGAACACAGAGGCAGGAAGCAGTAGAGACCCTAATTCTGGTTTGGAAAGTTAGTACAGCGGTCCTCCTTTTCCTATGGTTTTACTTTCTGTGGTTTCAGTTACCCATATCAACCACGGACTAAAAATACTAAATGGAATTCCAGAAATAAGAAATTCCTAAGTTTTAATGTTAGAGGTTTTCCTGCAACACATGCTAGAGTGGCAATAGAGATGCAGCAGAGAATCCCAAGTCAGTCTCAGCTGTCCCCTGACACCATAGACATTCACGCCTGTCAGAAGAGCATGCGGAAAGTGTCAGCACGTTGGTGATTACTTCGCTGCCTTATATCCATTTCCAAAAGGCACTTTGTAAACTTACTATTAATACACTGTTATTAACTTATGATAAAACCACAATAAGGAGAAAGCCTTAAGGTGGCATAACAGTGCTGCATAAGAATTTGGCTTTGACCGTAATTGGCCACATAACATACTAATATTATTTTGGAAATTTCTGTTTTCATTTTCCAAGATGTAGTGGTGTGACTTGGGCACTGTGGGGGAAAGATTCTATCAAAGACATTTAAGAGAGGGAAGAAGTCTTTCCCTGTAAGTAAGGATGATCTCTAGAATAAGAAAGAGTTTCTCATTTACTCAAAATGACATTTATTTGGTGACTGTCATATGTAGACACAGGGCTGGGCGTTAGGTGCTCCAAAATAATGACAGAATCCCTGTCCTCAAAGAACCTGGGGCTTCCTGGAGGTTCCAGTGAAACTGTAGAGGTAACTGGTGGCATTGTTTACCTGGAAGGTGTAGAGTTACTCTTTTGAATGCTCTTGAAAGTGGCTCAGTAGTTTTTTTTTAAAGAGAGGGATTTGACAATCTGCCAAATGCTAGCCTATTTGTGACTTGTATACTTGTGTGTGCACATACACGTGTATGGCTGCACACTCATTCTTCATCTAAAAAGCATTCTGTACTGGGATGGATGTGGTAGGGAGAAAGGAGAGAGAACCACCAGCTTTTTCTTAGTGTTTGACACAAATAGAAGCAGAAACCCAATACACACACAGGCAGTGAGCGAAGGAAAATTCAGCACATCTAAACTATCTGCTCTTTCCTCAAAAGTAAGTGACATCAACAGGATGTGGGGTTCAGGATGAACCTAAGGGCCAGTGAAAGGAACTGAACTTTGTGACTCCTTGGAATAGGGACCTGTTTTCATGTGAGCTCCCCAGGAGCTTTGGGGAACATCGCATCAAATGGATGTAGCGTCTGAGGCTTCTGGTTAGGTTAACTTTTCTCTTCTTTTTTTTTTTTTTTTTTTTGTGGGTACCGGGGGAACGACCTCAGGACCTCGCGCGCCAACAGGCGCCCGTACCGCTGAGCGATATTACCGGCCCCTTTTTCGTATGTGGGTTCCGGGAGTCGAACTCGGGCCCTCGCGCTTGCAAGGCAGGCGCTTACGCCGCTGAGCCATCTCACCGGCCAACTTTTCTCTTCTAACATCTGGCACTTTTGCTAGAATCTTTAACACAGGCAATTAAGCCAAAGCACAGGAGGCAAGTATTCAAGATTATGCAAAGGCCTACGAGGTTAGGAGGCTCCTCTCTGTCTCTGTCATAATGTACATCTTTCCAGTCTTGACCTGCAGCTGAGATGTGAGAGTCTGTCATGCTTACCTTTGACAGCTGCGGAGATTCATTCTGACTAGAGCAGGCTAGCTGGCTAATCCTCTTTTTTATGAGGAGGGGAGCAGTACCACGGCAGACAGAGTTTCCAGTAACAGGTATTTGGTCATTGCTTCATGCAGATGAAGTAGGTCAATGCAGTTTGGCTGGACAAACTGGGATTGTAGGTGGTTGCAATCCTAGCTGAATTCTAGTAGAAATGGGGGAAGTGGAGACATTTGTTCAGCTTCCAGTTTTGGGGGCAGATGACCCTCCAGCAACCAAAGACAGATTCTTATCTCTTGTCTTCTTGAGAATTTCTGGGCCCACTTCCCCCTGATTTGCTTATTTTGATACTTTGCCTGGCAGCCAAAAAGTGCTTCCTCATGTCCAGCTGGAATCTTTGCTACTTAATTTAAAAGTCTCCTTTCCATCTCGCGTCAATTTGGGTTATTTATCCATGGATCCTTTCCAGATGTGCACATGCTTCTGACGGTGCAGGGAATGGACTTGGACATGATGCTCTAATAAGTCTGACTGTTGCAGAGTGTGCTGGAGCCGCCAGACCAGGAGGCAGTTGACCCCAAGGCCCTGCCTGCCAGACCCCTGGCCGAGCCACTTCCTATCTCTGGACTTCATGTTCCTCATGTCTAAAGTTTACAAATCATACTACACACACTTTCAGATTTCTTCTCACACTGAATATTCAGTATTTTCCCTTTCAGTAATTTCCCTTTCACCGTGTCAAACGGTGAATCTGTGCTTAGCATGTAGTAGACAATAAATATTAGTCAAACTGAATGAAATCACAGGGATTTCCATGGAAGGTTTCTTTCAGGGTGGACTAAATCTTTTAATCACCTCAACACCTTCTTCTGTCTCTCTCAGGAGTGATGAATTGCTTTTGTAGCCTGGGGGCAAAGTTACTTTCTTCATAAAGTGCAGCAGGCCCCCGGCAAGTAGTCAGGATTCTCGGGTTCCATGGACAACTGTGCCCACCTGTTTCTAGTCCTTTCTCTGCTGCCATAGCCAATCTATTAAAATACCTCTGTGATTTTGGAAAGAAAGCAAGTGCCCATGAGCAGGAGGTTATAAATACATCCAATTATAAATATATCCCATTAAAAATAGATATTGACAAGGAGTCCCAGACAGCAATGTCCTCGGAAAACCAAGCTGAAGAGAACAAAGTAGCCCATTACCCAGAAAGTATTACTACTTTCCTAAATGAGTCCTTGGTAAACAAATCTTTGGGGTCATATTTACTTCCTAAGTAGCTATTTAATAGTGTCAGGTAGTCAGTGAAAGATTTGGCTTAGAAGGTGCAGTAATGATTGAATTAGTACTTCGCTCATATTTTCCCTCTGTGTCACAGGACTTACTTACACACACAATAACTCCTTGGTGTTTTTGTGGGAGAGCGGAGCTCACTTTGAAAAGGAAAGAAACGAGCGGTTCTTAATTTCCTTAATTCCCGGGAGCTCCTGGGGTGTGGCTGAAGAGCCCTGGACCTGGACTTGGGGGGCCTGGGCTTTGACCTTGGGTCCCAAATGCCTAACTGGGTGACCTTGAGGGAACCGATTAATGTATTCTGGAGCCTCAGGTTTACATTAGTGATTAAACAGGGTAACAGATGATGAAGTGTTTGGCATGCAGGAAAACACAAGTGTCAGTTGCTTGTACTGACGGGCTGAGTGAGGTGGGGACTGATCTAGGAACAAAACAGTGGTGATATCAGAGGCACATGCCCAACGAGGACCTTCTGAGGCACCTTATGCAGACCAGGGAAAAGGTCCTTCCTGTACCGCTAGTTTGCTATGGCTGCCATAACGAAGCCCCGCACACTGGGTGGCTTAACCAGTAGGAACCTATTTTCTCACGGCTCTGGAAAGCTCAAAGTCCAAGCTCAAGGTGCCAGCAGGGTGAGTTTCCTTGGGGCATCTCTGGTTAGCTTTCCAGGGTTGCTTCTTCATAAGGGTGCCCCTGGTGTCCGTCTGTGTGTTCCTTTTTCTCTGGGACACGAGTCAGGTTGGATTAGGGCTACACTAATGCTTCATTTTAACTCAAATACCTCTTAAAAGTCCTGTCTCCATGCACTGGGAATTAAGACTTCATTGCAGGAATTTGTGTGTAGGGGCACAGTTCAGTCTGTGACACCCAGGGACCTACTGAGTCTACATTAGGTGCTAGAATCACATGGGCCTTTGCAATCCTGATCCTGGATGGTAACGGGCAGTTCTGGGCTCAAAGCCAGTCTTCCCTCCCCTCTCTTCCTTCCTCTTCCTGGTAGAAAGATTCACCTCCATTTTTGACAAGTGAACATTCTCCTTTCTTTGCAGATTATTCACCTATAGCTGTTCAGGTTTATAAATAAGGAAGCTTCAGTCCTTGGCTTCCTGGGTGAGCTCCTGATGTTTGGGAGCTTTTTAAAAGTACCCCCATCAAGCTAGGTGTGGTGGCACACACTTATAATCCCAGTGCTCAGGGAGGATGAGGCAGGAAGATTCCAAATTTGAGCCTCTCTCAGCAAGTTAGTGACTTATTGAGACCCTGTCTCCAAATTAAAAAAAGAAAGAGCTGGGGATGTAGCCCAGTGTAAAGGCTGTGGGTTCAATCCTTGGTACCGCAAAAACAAACAAACAAATGAAAACTACCCCATCAATTGGCTGACAGATGGCAGAGCCACACCTTGAGGAACTGAAGGGGGTTCCCCTCCTCTGTGGTTTTCTCCTCTCTTCCTGCAGCACTCCTCCTACATGATGAGTCCCCCTAAACTCCACACAGCTAGCCAGCTGTCTCTTCTCTCTTTCATTGTTCACTTCCCAAACCACCTCTTCCCATTTTCATTCCTCTCAGGTACCTGGTGATATCAGGTCTTTGTCAGTCAGTGTTCAACTTAGCATTAGTGCTGAGGAAGAGAACCATTATACGAAAGCCCCCCATCCCTACACTCAGAGCACCGCCTTCCTATGTAAGGCACAGTCCTTTCCCCTGCCATACCTACAGTTCTAGCTGATACCTGGGATGTTAGCTTCCCAAGGCAGGGACCTACTGGGTCCTCCATTGTCAATGCCTCCCATGTAGTTGCTCTCAAATACTTTTTAAAGAAAGCTATGAAAAACCCAAGAATAGTATTCCTCTTGGAGAGGTTTGGTGCAGCAGTTAGCTTTGAAGAAACATGGGAAGTTTCCCCAGAGATCAGAGTTAGGGTGTGCAGCCAGTTATTCTGGTGATAAAATTTGAAACACTAAGGTTGCCACAAATATAGTTTGTTTTGCAAGCAAAAAAATAAAGATGGCCCACAACTCTAATACCAGCACTCTGGGAGGCTGAGGCAGAAGGATCATAAGTTTGAGCCCAGCCTGGGAAATTTCACGACTTAATGTGAGACCCTGTGTCACAATAAAAAATAAAAGCCTGAGGATATAGCTCAGTGCAAAGGCTATGGGTTCAATCCTCCATACCACAAAAAAGCCTTCTGATACTAACATATAAAGCAGACAATCATATAGTGTTTATAGACATAAATACCTATATAAAATATACCACCTTATTAACTAAATATGACCTTATCTGTTTTTAAAAAATATTTTCCCTTATTGTGGCTTTGAAGTTGGAAATCCTCTCTTAAGTGGTTGTGGTATGGAAGTCTCTGAAGTATTATTTGTGCTAATACCTTGAGCTTTCTAAATGGGGGCCGTGAGTTCAGACCTGTCTCAATCTTGCTTGTTCTGCCATCAGAGGGAGACGAGGGTAATGAAAGTATTGGCTGCCTGAATTCTGGCCCTTCCTGTACTCCTCTCCACTCACTAGAAGTAGGAAATAAAGATTGGGGCAAGTGCAAAGCTTGTGCTCATGTACTCATCCTTTCATTGAACGATATTTCATAAACACCTATTGTGTTGCCCCACATTTTGCCATGTATGGGCACTACAGAGATAAATAAGTCACAATGCCTGTTTTCAAGAAGCTCACAGTAGGGCTGGTGCTATAGCTCAGCAGCATAAGCGCCTGCTGGCAAATGCGAGGTCCTGAGTTCAACTCCTTGTACCCACATAAAGGAAAACAAAAAAGAAGCTCACAGTCTATTGGGAAGTAGACACACAACCAGACTTTTCCCTTATACTAAGATGATGGAAATATGGATAAAGCATGGTGAGAGTACTGAGCAGAGGTCTGTCTCTCAGCCCAGAGGGATGGACAGTTAGCGACACTGGAACTACGCCTTGAAGGATGAGCAGAGTTTGCTAGATGGGGAGGAGGGGGAAGGACTGTCAGCTATGGTATCCAATATGGTAGCCACTAATCCATATGTGGTGGTTTAGATTTAAATCAACTAAAATAAAATAAAATAAAATAAAATAAAACTTTGGCTTAGTTGCTCTGACCACACTTCAGATGCTCCATAGCCATGTCGGGCTAGTGGCCAGCACATCGGATGGCACAGATATAGAATGCTTCGTCGTTGCAGAAAGGGCTATTGGACAGAACTTCCCTAGAGAGAGACCACACAACCCAATGCTCTAGGATGTGAAAATCCTCATAATGTTTGGATAACAATTAAAATCTAGTAATCAGAAGATTAACTGTTGGGCTTTGAAATATAGACAATTCTTTTTCTGCCCAATGAGTGTAAGAGATGCTAGCGAGTTTGTTGGACATTCTGGGAGATTTCCACACCGTGCCCTTACAATAGCACTTCTCTTAGTAGCTGAAAGTGACCTATGAATAACCTGCTAGTTAATAGGCTGCCGAATTAAAAGGATAATTTACTTTTCCCCAGAACAACTTTTTGGAGCAATATTTTGGAGGGAAGGGACTTCCTTTTGAAGGCTTTAAAATGTGGGCACATATTTAGTCATCAAAGCAAACTTGTGAGGCAAATATTATTTTCACTACTTAGTAGATGAATAATGAAGACTCAGAGACACTAAGCAACCTGCCAAGGTATTTAGTGTCCCTGCTCATACATAGTGGACAGATAATTGGGTATCGAGTCTTCCTGCTCAGAACTCATGCCCTTTACCTCATGTGGTCTCAGAAATAGAGCAACTATGCCCACAGCTCCAGACAGCACAACCACAGTAGAGCTGTCACCATGCTAACCTACCAGTATGCAGGAGGCCTCCCATCCCAGCACTCTCAGTGAAGGTCCAAGCCACCTGCTGCTGAATGTAGGGCTTCTTCGCTAAAGATTCCAGGGTGCCTGTAAATCAGAGGCTCTCAAAGTGAGGTCCTCCGATTAACCTGGGAACTTCTAAGAAATGTAGACAACATGGCCCCTATCTAGATCTACTGATCCAGGAGCTCAGACATAAGACCCAGAAATGTATTTCAACCAGCCCTTTAGGGGATTCTGATGCCCACTGAAGTTTTTTGTTTTTGTTTTTGTTTTTTTTTTTTCTCTGTTGATTTTTTTTTTAATTTTTTTTTTATTTTAAAGAGAAGAAAAAACAAAACAAATCAAAAGAAGAACAAATTTTCAAACCAACATAATAGGAGGGTAACAATGGTTAATACATTACGTATTACTATCTTTAAGTTAGTTATTCAGGACACCAGACATTAGCATTCAATTGTCCAAACATTATTGGCACAAACCTTACTCTTCAATGAACTAAGTAAAAATGGTAGTGTATCTATCTTAACCATCTTATATATATATATATACAATTTTTTTTTCCCTTTCCCTTCTTTCTTTTCCCTATTCCAGTCTCTCTTTCCTTTTGACCAGTTTCTTTTTGATTCACCATGTCTATTGTACATTTTGGATCTTATTTACTCTTTCAGTTTCTCATACTAGAGAGATAATACGATGCTTACACATGTGCTTCTGGTTTATTTCACTTATGAGTATTTTCTCGAGTTGCATCCATTTACCTATAAAAGTCTCCAGTTTATCCTTCTTTATGGCTGAATAGTACTCCATTGTATAAAAATACCACATCTTTCTTATCCATTCCTCAGTTGATGGGCATTTGGGTTGTTTCCAAGATCTGGCTATAAGAAATTGTGCTGCTATAAACATGGGTGCACATATATCGCTGTGGTACCCACTGAAGTTTGAGAGACTCTGCTCTACTCTAGAGCACTTTTACAGCTGAAATCAAGTACAACACTAGTAGAAGATCAATGAGAAAAAGAAACTTCCCTCTCAAAACAAACAAATAAACAAACAAAAGGGTAGACTGATAAGTTACAGGTAAACAAGGAGTGGAATTAACCTTGTAGTTTTGAATTAAAGTGAGAGATATCATTATAAACTCATGTTTACTTTAGTATATGGAGGCAGATGGAAACATTACACAGGTATGTATGTATAAGTGGGTTAGTACACATAAATATATTTCCTACTCCTCTCTACTGAAGGGGCCTAAATGTAGTGACAACACAGTAGAAATGAGCAACTCAGCAACCAGATTTTGGATTCTAATTATCATCATTGAGTAAAATGAACTTAGAGCCTCTTGGAGAAATGGAAGACTCTAGGAAGAAAAAGAAAACAAACAAACAAACAAACAATAAAACAAGGTAAGCCTGGAACATCTTGTAGTTTTAGAAAGTAAGGAAGTACTAAGGAACAAAAAGTGATCTAGGTCAAAAGGCCATGTGTACCAACCTGAAAGAGTTCCCAATGGTCAGAGCTAGGAGAAGGTAAGCAGTAAGATGACAGTTTTGTATTATACCACTAAGAATAAAATAAATGTCCATGCATCCATGGTGATTTAAATAAATGAGTGAAAAATAAATAGAGGGAAGGACAAATATGCCTTACAAAAGAATTCTAAACAATCCATGTAGAGCTTTCTTCCTTTAGGAGGTGAAAGTTAAGTCTCTTTCCTTGTATATTAGTCACTTTCTCATTGCTGAGGCACAATACTTGACACCCACAATTTAAAGGAGGAGAGGTTTAATTTGGTTCATGGTTTCAAGGGATTCAGTTCATGGTAAGTTGGCTCCAAGATAGGAACATCCTGGTGGCAGTGCATGTGGAGCAAAGCTGATCAGTTCATGGTGGCTGGGAAGCAGAGCTGGGGAATAATGCCAGAGAGGAAGGGGCCAGGGACCACATATGGTTCCCAAGGTGACACCTTTATGATTCACTCAGATACAACCAAAAGTGCTAGGCACTTCTTTTCTGTTTTTTGCTTATTTTGTTTTGTTTGGCTTTTTTATTTCTTTTGGTTTTTAGAGATAGGGGTCTTGCTATGTAGTTCAGGCTAGCTTGAACTCACTATGTAGCCCAGCTTGGCCTCAAACTCATGGTGATCCTCCTGCCTCAGCCTCCCAAGTGCTGGGATTACAGGCGTGTACCACCATGCCCAATCAAGTTGACATATCATGATTAATGGTCACACTTGGAGTGTAAGCTAGGTTTATGAATTCACTTCCAAGTAGCAAAGTATGGTAGACACTTATAATTAACTTTGCAGAGGGATGTGGCAGAGAGATCTGGTTCCCATTCCACCTCTACCCTGACAGCTCTGTGGCTTTGAACAAGTCCTCCCACCTCTCTAAGTCTATATATTATTAAATATAACTGAGGCTAAGGGAACCTGTGTGGCTTATACCTACTCCCAAACTGGGTGAAACCCTAGTGTAATGTTCTATGTGAGAGTGCATAGAAAGTATAAAATAGCGCACCTTTTATACACACAATGAACCCAGTTCCTTAAAGGCTGGGGGTTATTAAAGAATATTGGAGTAAGGATGAAAAGGTAGACTTTTTCTCTCCAGAAAGTTGTGGTCCAGTGGGAAAGACCAACACTTGCAGAGGTGACAACAGTTCCAGCATAGTCACAGGTTTCATGGGAGAGGTGTCAACACAGTTAAGCAACAGGGAAGATTTGGCCTGCGGGTCAAGAGGACAGAGATTCCACAAAGGAGGTATGATATGAACTGGACCTTAAAATATAAGTACTTATAAAATAATATGTGGGGTGATCACCATGGGTTTGGAATTGAAAGACTGGTTCAGATACCAGTGTTTATTCTTGGCACGTCTGTGACCCTGAGCGAGTTGGAATCTTTCTGAGTCTCAGTTGCTTCATCTTCAAAAGAGGATAATAATTATCTGTAATTTTGATGAGACCCAAATGGAAAGTATCAGTGAAATTGCTTTGCAGAGCGCCTGACATGTCATAGGTGCTCGGTCATTGTTGACTCAGTGTGAAATACTTATTGTCCTAAGTCCTGGGCCAGGCTTCACTGGGCGGGGTTTGGATGTAAGGAGTAGGTTGGCACTTGGTTAGCACCCCTCCACCACGTTTGCCAGATTACGTTAGACTTGATCTGACATGCTCCTCTGAGACAGACTGCTCTTCTGTGCCATGAGCTTCAGAGTCTTCAGAGTCACCTTATGGATAGAAAGTGGCCCACAGGACAAGGTCTGGACAGCCAGGCACCCAGGAATTACAAAATGAGGCTGATGGTAAACCTCTCTTGTGGGCATCACCTGGTGGACTGGGGAGTAGAAGTAAGTATTATTGGCTTTGTGGCCTGGCAGTTTTCAGCAAGGATCCACAGCCAGCCTGAGTGGCTCACGACTCCACATCCCCACTGAGAAATCTAACAGACATCTTAAACGCAACACATCCACACCCATACTCTTGGTCTTTGACACCTATCTGTGGCACCCTCTGTCTTCCCCATCTTAGTGGATGGCATTGCCACTCGTCCAGTTGTTCAGGCCCAGTGTTGACTTCGATTCTTTCTTTTTCTCCCTTTTCCCCCATCCCACCTTTCAGGGAATCCTGTTGGGCCCACTTTTAGAATACAGCCAGAACTGGCCACTTCTCACCACCTCCATTACTGCCCACCTTGGGTTACTGCAGCAGCTCTCTAACCAGCCCCCATTCCTGCTTTTCTACTTGTGTCCCCCATTTGGCTCACGATAGGGCAGCTACTGATGGATCCTCTGAAAGTTAGATCATTTCACTCCACTGCTTAAAATCCTGCAAATGTCCCCATTTCACTCGGAGTAAAAGCTTAGGTCCTTACAACATGCCTACAAGACCTCACAAAACCACAGGACCCAGTTTCTGTTCCTTCTCTGACTTAACTCCTGCTACTCTCGCCTTTGAGCTGCTCCAGCCACACTGGCCTCCTCCTTGTCACTGAAGGCCTCAAATCAGGCTGTCCCTTTTGCAGGAAAGCCTTTCCTCCAGATACCCATATTGGTCTTAATTACTTTTCTCATTGCTGAGACAAAATACCCAACACCCAAAGTTAAAGGAGGAAAGGTTTATTGTAGCTCACAGTTTGTAGAGGTTTCAGTCCATAGTTGGCTGGCTCCAAGGCTGGGTGACTTGGCAGAGGGGCATCACAGAGGAGAAACAATTCATGGCAGGCAGAAGGCAGAAGGCAGCGAAGCAGTGAAATAGCAAGGAAATAAGCAGCAAGCAGTAACAGCAACCCTCTTTCTGTCCCTTGTATTTTATCCAAGTTACATGCCCTTAGGGTGGGTAGCACTCACACCCAGGGTGGGCCTTCCCGTTATCCACACCCAGAACTATGCTGAAGCAATCAGTGGACTAATTTAAGTAGTCACGCAACCTTGATCCAGCATCACATACTCTAGATCCAGCCACCTCCAAAAAGCCCCACCTATCCACATGAGGCTTTGGGGGACATCTAGATACAAACCATAACAATATCCAACTCCATATCTTTGTTCAAATGTCAACTTCTCAATGAAGCTTATGACAATCCTATTTAAAATAGTAACCTGCACCCCCTCTTTCCCCAGCATGCTCCATCTCCATTACCCTGCCACATTCTTTCCTCACACAGTGCTTATCACCTCACACACCTCTTAATTACTTATTATGTTCCTTGTTTGTTTTTCTCTCTCCTTTACGAGACTCTGAAGGTAGGGAATGGATGGGTCTGTTCACTGAGGTATCCTCAGTGCCTAGAACACTTAGTGGCTACTGGTAAATATTCATTTGCTGCTTTTGTTCTTAGCCTCTCTGTGCTACTGGATGGAGCAGGTCTGCTGTATACAGATGTCAACCAGTGGCATGGGGGAGGAGCTGACTTCCCTGTAGGATTTCTGAGTTGGGCTCTAGGACAAAACTGACTTACCTAAATTCTCGAGCTGGGTTGGAGATCAGCCTGGTATGAACCTCATGTGAACTGACTCCACATGAATCCACTTTTCTGAGGGTTTGAGCTTAGGAGGGGGCTGGAATGGGTGCCTGGAACATCAAGGGATGGGGGGCTCCTGGGCAGGCTGGTGGCCTATGTCCCCCATTTGTTCTGAGCAGGTGTGTTCAGCACACCTGCAGGGGATGAAAAAGGAGTTGAGTCTTTTCCAAATTGCTACCCCTCTCCACTGTACCCCAACTGGTGCCTGAACCTTGTGGGGGCATCTGTGAGGGTTCAGTAGCCAGTGGGATGTAGGATGTGGACTGGCACGCAGTCTGCCAGTGGGTGGGCTCTGTGCTCTGAACCGAGCCTCCCGCGGAGGGAGCACCAAGGACAGGGAGTTGGGAGCTCAGGTCTCCCTCGCCTCCACCTGTAAACCACGGAGTTTTCATCTGTTCTAAGGGAACAGTTAAGCCTGCACTGTCTCTCTTTCCACATTCTGGGGATCAGGTGAAATAATGGATATGAAAATGTTCCAAATCGAACAAAGAGCTTTGCCAGGATAAGAAATTGCTTTTATTCCAAATGATAAGTCAAGGGTGAGATTTCTAAGAAGTCATGTGTGTGGGCTGTTATTTTAAATCATGGTTTTTTTTTTTTTTTTTTTCTTTTAATCAGGGCCTGCTCCATCAAAAAAGAGGGGGATGTGCTGTGGCTCCACAGATCACTCACCTCCGAGCTCTGCTGCTCCTCCCACAGGAGTGGCTTGTTATCAGGTGGGGACTGCTGACTGCTGAGCACCCTCCTGCTGCCCCACCAATGGCCAGGGAGAATGCAGTATGGTCTCGAGCCTGAAATCATTGGCACCATTGGGAGGATGGGGAAGTTGGCTCAATAATTTGGTTTGTTCAGGTCCTGAGTGGGGAACCATAGAAAAAGAGGGGAAACTAATATTTACAGGGCATCCATTCTGTGCCAGGAGCCATCCTTACCATATACCCCACAACAGAACTCATCCCTTTGAGGTACAGTTATTCCTATCCTGAAAATGAGAATGCCAAGGCTCAGAGGTTAACTGACTGTTGTAGGCTTGTTTGTAACTGGGGGGAGTGGCATTGGAATTCAGATCTGTCTGCTTTCAAAATCCAGTCTTTCCATGGTACTGTGCTTCCCCACCCATGGAGCAGTGAGCTGGCTGCTACCCTCCTGTGATGTTGGACACATCATTTAATTCTCTCATGTATTTCCTTAGCTATAAAAGGATGAGATAAGCCAGGCATGGTGGTGCATACCTGTAATCCCAACACTCTGGGAGGCTGAGGCAGGAAGATTGAAAGTTCAAGCTCACCTGGTGCAATTTACGATTTACTGAGATCCTGTCTCAAAATAAAAAATAAAAAGGGCTGGGGATGTGGCTCTGTGTGAAGGTCCTAAGTTCAATCTCTAGTATGAAAAAAAAAAAAAAAAAAAACCCAAGATAATGGTAACTGTCCCTCACTGAGCAGTCCTGAGACTCAAGTGAGCCAGCATCTGCGCAGTGATCCGAAACCTTGAGCAACACACTGCACACCAGCGAAGATTTGCTGTTGTAACCTTGAAAGGCTTTCTTCCTGTGATTCCCTTGTTCAAGAACTTTCAAGGAGTCACTCTTCCCTATGCCCAAACCTGCTGGCTCCTCCTATCCCTTATGCTCTAGTGGCCCCTCCTCCAGCTGGCCTTGGTCTATGCTCTTATAAATGCATGTCCTTTCCCTGAAATATCCTCCCCACCACCTCCCTTGCAAACTGGATCAAACTCAATTCACAAGACCACTTCCTCCTAGAAGGCCTCCTTGCCGGCCCACATGGTTGATCTGTGTGTTTCCTACCTGCTGTCCTGCTGCTGGCTGAGAGTGCTCTTCAGTTGTTTCACAAGAGCACCAGCACTTCTCTTCAAGGAGGCTTTTAGGACTTGCAGAGTTGAGAGCATGCTCTGAGATATGCTCTCTGCATATCCTCAGAATACCTCGTATAGAACTTACTGGCAAGAGCTAAATACTCAGAAAATGTCAACGATGATGGGCATGGAAGTGGATCTGTTCTGCTACTTTCCTGTGGTTGTGGCAGGAAAGCTTTTCTAGTCTGCCTCCTGCAGCCCTCAGTCCTCTTCTGGAAGATGCATTTCCTGCCTGAACTCAACACAGCAGGCCATTGGCCCCGCCTTCTCCTCTCTGCCTGGCCAGACCCAGCTGTTCCTGCAGGGATGTCTTTCCATCTCTGGACGGCTCTCCTACCTCATCTTTTAGCATTTCATTGTGCCCTGGCTTGTCTCCAACAAACCTTGAGCCTAGAGAGCAGCCTTGGCCTGCCTTGGGCACAAAGTAGGCGCTGGGTACTTACAGTTTACCAGGATTGCAACCTGGTTTCAAAGAAGGGGCAGCCGAAATCTGTACACCCAGATCCAAAAGCTTTCCAGGGCCTTTTACTATTAAAAATGAAGATACATGCTCTACCTACTGAAAGGAAGGTAATGGAGAGAGCCTGAGACTGGTATGGGCCCCATTGGTTCAAGTCCTGCCACTGGGTGTGTTTGCTCTTCATGCAGAGCCTTCATTTCTTGATAAGCAAGTTGCACAGACATTATGGGGCACCGTGAGCAAGCCTTTAAATTTTGCCCCAAACTGTCCTCAACCCTGCTGTCCAGATCTCAGCATGGATGTCACATTCTCACAGAGATCTTCCTGAATGACCTAAGGGAGTACCCTGTAAGCACACACCATAGGGCCCTGTTGACTTTCTTTCTAGTACTTACTATAATCTACAATCATCTTCATGGGTCTGTATACTAGCTGTTTCCTACTAGAATATTTGCTCCAGAAGGGTAGGGAGTGTGTCAGTCCTCTTCAACATCACATCCATAATTCCTAGAACAATGCTTGGTGCACAGTAGGTGTTTAATAGTTTCTTGGTAAGCAGCATGTTGTCATTGTCAGTGGCAGGAAGATGAAGGGTCTCATATGAAGCCCTGAGTGAGCTCCTGTGGCCACCAGGATGGTAGAGCATCACTCTTATGGTTTATATCTAAAGTGTCCCCCAAAGCCTCATGTTCTGCTCATCACTAGGGCTTTTTGGAGGTGACTGGATCATGGGTATGTGATACTGGATTAGCCCATCAATGGGTTTATAGCTGGGTGTGATGTTAGGAGTTGAAGCCTGGTGGGAAGAGGTGGGCCACTGAAGGAATGGGCTGGAGAATATGTGTCCCTCATCCTACTTTGATCCTCCATGCTGCTTCCTGCCTGCCACTCTCTGGACTCTTTCTCCTCCGCGACGCTCCTCTGCTGTGTTGCCCTGCCTTGGACCCAGCTGACTAAGGACTGAAACCTCTACAAACTGTGAGCTAAAATAAACCTTTTCTCCTTTAACTTGGGAGTGTCAGGTATTTTGTCCAAGCAACAAGAAAGTAACTAAGATAATCACCCATGGAAAAGGTTCCTGCAACATATAAACCTTCCCTTGGGGAAGAGCAAGACCAACACTGGCAAGTAGGCTGGGGAGGGACAGTTACTCATGACATTTTCATCTGAGCGCAAAACTAGTACCCCTCTTGTACCTAATGAGCTGGTTTTTGAGATGCCTACTTTAGCAGCTGGGCACCTGGACACCCCACACGACAGGGAGGAGTCTGGGCAGTTCCCACCTGACAGCTGCAGGAATGCAGGCACTCCCAGCTCATCTCAGCTCCCTTCCTGCTGCCCACTCCTTGTCTCCTACACTTTGATGGCACCAGGCCTTGGCTCTCTGGGTCTGTCTTGGTCATGGTCCACCAAGAGCACTGCTAGGACTGTGGCCTTCTCACCCAGTGCACTGCACAGGGAGGTGTGTATGTGTGTGGAGGGGGTGGGTGTGTTTATTTTTTAAAAACATTTTGAGAGAAGGAAAATGGAGGAGGACAGAGCAGAAGAGAAAGGGAAAAGCAACGCAGAATGGAGGGAAAAGAGGAGGCAAGGAGGGTGGAGAGAGAAATACTGACGCAAAGGACTTTTTTTGTAATCTGGGAAAGGTTTGAGCTGATAGAAAAAAGCCAGAAGGAGGTACAGCATTAAAATACAGGGCAAAAAATGGTTGGTAGCTGGTGCAGCATCTAGGTTGACCAGTCAGCTGGATTTGCCAGGACTCGGGCTGGGAACACTGTGCAGAGGCAGACACGCAGTTCTTCTTTGGGGTTAGGCACTGGCAGAGGAGCTAGGGCCTGGATAAGTGTCTCCCAGAGGTCCACGTGTCAAAGGCTGGGTCCCCAGTGTGGTGCAACTGGGAGCAGATGGAGCCTATGGGAGGTCTTTAGGTCATTAGGGATGTGCCCGTGAGGGGACCATGGGAGGCCAGGCTCCTCTTCTCTTTTTCCTTGCTCTCAAGTCATGAGGTGAGTAGTTTGCCCTGCTGCATGCTCCCACGGTGATGTTCTGCATCACCAGAAACCCAGAACAATGAGTCTCTCCATCTTGGATTGGAAACTCAAAAACTGTGAACCAAAACAACTCTTTTCTCTTTTTAAGTTTATTATCACTGTAAGGGTATTTCCTTACAGTGATGGAGAGCTAATACAATAGGTGCAGCTTTGTTGGAGAGTGAAGAGGGCGTAACTAAAGGACCATCTTTCACAAACACTGGAGGTTTTCCACGTCTTTGTCCATTTTCTATTGCTGTAACAGAATACCCAAGTCTGGGTGATTTATAAAGGAAACAGGTTTATTTTGGCTCATGGGTCTGAAGGCTGGAAAGACAAAGAGCATGGCCCCAGCATCTGCTCAGCTTCTAATGAGGGTCTTGTGCTGCCTCAACTCATGACAGAAAGTGGAAAGGCAACTTGGTATGTACAAAAGAGACAAAACACAAGGAACAGCCTCACTTTATAAAAATCTGCTTTTGTAATTAAGTCAGTCCTATGTAAAGGTGTTAATCCTTCTTGAAGATCTAAGCATCTCTTAAAGGCCCCATTATCTTTCAACATCATTACCTCGGGAATCAAACTTCACCACGTTTTGGAGGAGACAAACCATATCCAAGCCACAGCCCCAGGAGCTGAACTAAGAACACTTGGCCTCACCCCATCCCCACAAGGTAACTTCTTCAGGCCACTATGTGGCTGGATGGATCATTTGAGCTTATGAGGCCTCATTTTCTTCATATGTAAAACAAAGACATCAGATTGGTACAGGTCTGAGACACTTTCTGTTCCCCATTTTCCAGTCCCTTTTGCAAGCCTGTGGTATTGTGGCTTGTGATGGTTTTCATGGCCCTGGCTGAGGTCTGTTAGAGAAGGAAGCCTCTAGTTCCTCTAGCGGGAGGATCTCTGGAGGCTTGCTTCTGGTTGCCATTGGAAGCCGCTCCGGCTTTGGAGGACAAGGCTTTGGGACAACAGGTGCTCATGGGAGTATAACTGGAGGAGGGAGTGGGTACGTGCTAAAGCAGCAGGCCCATCCTCCCTTGGAGACCCTGCTGCCCATGTAGGGGTCTGGGCACCCCAGACACTGGCCTAGCGGTGATGAGATATCCATCTGTGTGGGACTGCCCATGTCATCAGCAGCACATCGTGGCAGACAAGAAGTGACAACAGCTGGGGTTGGGAGGGGGCTGGTGAACTGATCAGATTTCTCAATTATGTCTTTCTGCTATCCAATTTGGGCTGAGTGTGCACCTGCAGCTCTTTAGTTTTGGGGGAGGGGAATCCTGAGGAAGATGCTACTGGCCAGTCTTCAGTTTGGGCAGGTGGGTTGGATCAAGTGATTCATGTGCATATTAAAAAATATATATATATAGATATATACACACATATGTGTGTGTATTTATTTTCCAAGCTGACAGAGAAGTTTGTGCAGTTATATTCATTTTTAAAAAGAAGAAAAACAACAGAAAATAATACATATGAGTGTGTGGTACTATTCATATGTGTTGTATGTTGGGGGGAGGTGGCCGAAATCCCAAATCAATAAGGTAATTGAGTTATTTCCTTCAAGTGTTTAAGGCTATTACTTTAAGTGAACACTGGGCAGTTGGCTACGTCTGCTGGCTGTAATCAGCTTTGGACTCATTGGGCATATTGATTTCTTCCAACGCTATTTGGTGTTCTCCTTGAAAGAGCAGCAGAAGTCTTCCCCTCTCCTCTCCTACTTTTTCCCCTCCTTCCCTCCTTCATTTCCCAGGCTTCTGAAAAGCAAAAATGCACTTCTCTCTGCTGGCTAGGCTGTAAGTTTTCCACTCCACATCATCATCACTTGTTCTAAAAGCAAAACTCAATTTTCCAAGACTCTTTATATTTTTGCACATGTGTGCACGTGCACACGCACACACACATTGCTCAACAATGTGCTTTTTAATATAGAAAAAGAGCAAAAGACAACAAGTCCACTATAGTCCTGCAATATCCTAGGGCAGGAAAGCCATTCCCAATCCAGCAAGAGACATTGTCCTCATTGAGGCTGCTCCACAGCTCTGGACAGCTTACAATCCCAACCTTTGTGATGACCGAAGAATCAAGGCCTGTCCCCTTCCCCTCAGACTCCTCCCTGCTGGCCCTCAAAGGTCACTGACAGTGATGTCACGGAAAAGCATGTGTTCTGAAAGCCTGTCCTGGAGGAAGCTGTGGAAACTCTTGGCGGGCCCCTGAAAGCTGGTGGAGTCCCCTCTTCCGCCAACCCTGGTCCCAGCCCTGGAGAACTCCTCTAGTTTGGAGCAAGCGCCCTGGGGAGATTGCACTGGGACCCATGGAGCCTAAGTGTGTGGTTGGGGCCTGCGGGGCCTGAGTATGACACACTCTCCTCTGCTCTGCCCTCCTGTGTGTCCTCCTTGGCCCCGACCCCCCTCTCAGACCTCCAGCCTCTCTTCAGCTTTGATCCTTTTCTTACACAGCTGCATTTTGCTTTACCTCTTCTTTGCATTCATTTGCCTTTTGCATCCTTTCCCTGCTTGCTTTCATCACTACTGACATACACTTATGTGCACACGCATGCAAACCCCAGCCCTGTCCACCTATCTGTTCAGTGTCACCCCATCCCCAACTCAGGCTAGGAAACTCCCAGCAAAGCCCCACTGCAGTGGCTTTGGCAGTGCCTGTAGCAGGAGCCTACGTACGCCCTTACCTGTCAAATATGCTTCTCTCTAAAAGTCTGGGGATGCAGAATTCATGAGAAATGGAGAGAGGATCCCACAGAAAGCAACAAAATTTCCGCTAACATTGTATTGACTGAGCACTGTCTACAGGCCAGGAACCATCCTAAGTATTTCACATGCATGATTTGATGTGGTGGTCTCAGCTCCTGCCAGGGGTGTGTGTGTGTGTGTGTGTGTGTGTGTGTTTACTGGAGACTGAATCCGGGGTATCATACATGCTAGGCAAACACTCTACATCCCCACCGTCACCCCCCCCCCCCTAAACTGTGTTTTGAGACACTATCTCACTAAGTGGCTCAGGCTGGCCAAAAATTTACAATCCTTCTGCTTCCCTCCTCAGGAGCTCGGATTATAGACATGTGTGTGCCACCACTGATGAATTTTATCACTAAAGAAGCTGTGCCAAGGTGGTGCTGCCAAATTTACATGTGACAAATTTGAAAACAGGCCTTTTGACTCCAAATCTAAGAGTTTATTACCCCATGATTTAGAAACTGAAATAGGTAACCAGGATTATTTACCCTACGGAAGGGGAGGTGTGTGTGTGTGTGTTTGTGTGTTTGTGTGTGTTGGGGTACACAGTGCAAGGACTCTTGGAGCTTGGTAAAGGGTGACATAGGAACTGTTGTCTTCTTTAGCACCCTCTCCTATTCATGTCTCCTTGGAATCAGCGTCTTTCAACTGAATTCTGTCCAAGGCCTCCACTCTGGCTCCCACCGCCTCACCACCCACTGCCATTAGGGGAAAGTCCTTGCTCCCAACCTGGCCCCGTTCTCCTCTCTGTTCTCTGCTCTGATCGTCCTCTCTCTTTCCCTCCCCTTACCCCACTCTGCATTCCTCACTGTGCCTGAGACTTCCATGCTCTTAGGATCCAAATTTTACTGGCCATGTCCTTTGCCTGCCATGTCTCCTCCTGACTACTGCTTTTGGTGATCTCCTGTGATCTTTTGGGTACCAACTTGTGACACTTTTCTCATCCCTGTGCCCACTTATGGTCCCATAACACTGTGCAGTCTGACCCTGCGTTCCACGTGTGACCAGGGCTGTGCTTGAGAAAGATCACTGCCCTAGTAAAAGTAGGGTTGCATGGGAGGCTAAAGGCTAGAAGAATATCAGGAGTTCATTGCACCCATTCCAGGGAGAGAGCAGCCAGAGCAGGGGATGAGAAGGGTCTGGTTAGGGGAGGTGAGAGGAGCTGGGTTGAGCTTACTGGGCATGGAACTGAGTTTGATTCCAAAGTCAGATTAGGAGAGGCCACCACCTCTCCTAAAGAAGATTTCTGGAAAGTTCTGCCTCGGTGCAGGAGACTTTCCTAGAAGACCTTTGGAAGACTCTTTCAACCCTTTAACCGATTCCGATATAGCTGTGGCATTCTTGGGGTTGTGCAGAAGGCGAGGCTCTAAATATAGAAGGCATTATTATTACCGATTAAATTTCTTTCCACCTACAGAATTTTCTGAAAGTAATAAGAAGAGGAAGCCTGAGTCTGTGCTCAAGTGTTCAGGGAGCAGAGATGTATTGAGAGGTGATGAAAGCAGAGGGAGGGTGTAGAGAATGTGAGGGCAGGCAGGGGAGATGGGGGTGAGGGTGCCAAGTACTGACTGAGCACACTGCCAGGGAAGGGGACCTCTCTGCATGCACAAACTCTTCAAAGGAGACGCACCGGACACGGAAGAGGTAGAGTTCCTGCTGAGGCCCATCAGGCCTGCGGGATGGAGCAGGTCTTTGTAGCTGTCTCTGTATGGGGACAAGGTACAAATGCTCCTCACAATTCTGACAAGTGTGAAGCTTCTAATGCTGCCAATCTTCTGCCCTTGATGATTTCCATGCTCATAAAATCCCATGCACAGACTGACCACGGTATCTGAGGAGGGCGCCTGTGGCAACGAGGGAGCCATAAAATCACGTGAAAAGACAATATGGAAAATACCCAGTTTTTAATGTGCTATTTTATTTTATTTGGATCCCTCAACTGGAATCAGCATTGAGACCTACAAACCTAGATTCACCCTTGTCTGTCCATTAGAATAATTTAAAATGATTTAATGCCTCTTTCATATGACGTCGAAAAGTCCAAGTTACTTTCCTGTGTGTCCCACATCTTCTCTTGTCCCAT
Source organism: Erethizon dorsatum (assembly GCA_028451465.1). Taxonomy (NCBI): domain Eukaryota; kingdom Metazoa; phylum Chordata; class Mammalia; order Rodentia; family Erethizontidae; genus Erethizon; species Erethizon dorsatum. The sequence goes on from CM051834.1 coordinate 85,970,931, forward strand.
GTGGCTTAGTCATTGTCCTGATACCCTCCTCTGTCATCGCTACAGAGTATGTCCTCACCCATATGAAGCTACAGGGCACAGGTTTGAGACCTGGCCCTGGCAGTCACTGGCCTGGGTACTTGCCTCTGAAATTAAATTATACCAAATAGCCATTTGTTCATAGGTAAAAAGTGGTTGAATAACGGTTAAACATAATAATTCCTTGACTTTCCTTTTCTGCAAAATAGAAATAATAAATTCTGTCTCACTTGATGATGTTGAAGATGGACCAAGATAATGTATGTAAACATACTTTGCACACCTCCTGGCACATGGCCAATGCTTGGCAAATGTCAACTGCTAGTGTCAGTATTAGTATGAGGAGTTGCTGTTCCCCAGATTGGTATTCTCTTTTGCCAGGGTAAAATCAAGGACAGTGATAGGGGATGTCAACGGTGGAGTCTTCAGCCTTCCTTGCTAGCTTAGGCTTCCCCTGGCGTTGCAGCCCACATCTCTTTATGCAGTGCTAACAGCTAACACTCATCTTGAGCTTTGTTCTAAGTGCTTCACACACATGGGCTCGTTTGAGCCACAAAATCCCTAGAGGATGGGTATGTCTCTTCACTTGCCTGAGGTCGCACAGTTAGTAAATGACTGTCCAGAAAGGTGTCTGTTCAAGTCTATGATTTGACCCCTAAGTCATTACGATCATCACTCAGACAGACCACCATTGCTCAGAGTCTCTAGTGTACACCACCTTAATGACTGACTTCTCCAGAGCTGGTGGCCAGCTAATATCTTAAAGCTTAGTCCCCCATAATGCCAGCCATTAAGATGTTCATATTTTGGTTGTAGAAAGAGCCACTTGGAAGGATCTCCCCTTGGGAGAACTGTTGAGGAGCTTCTATGGATTGCTTCTTCCTTGAAGGGCTCCTTTGTTAAAAAATATCTCCTCTCAGAGAGGTCTTCGGATGAGCTCTTTAGCCCAGAGCTTCTATTTATTTAGGATTGCCTGTTCTTCACTCTCTATTTAATTAGTCAGAGTAATATATACACAGAGCAATATGTACTCCTGTCACGTAGAATAATACCAAACGAAGAGTTAAAAAGTCACTTGCTGCTCCCTTGCCTATCCCCATGATTAACTATTTCTGTTTCTCATTCTTCTGGTGGTTATTTCCAAATTTTAACTATCTAAGTGCTTATACAGCTTTTCTTGGTTTTTTCAACTTTAAACAGTGTTTATTGATTTTTCACTATAGAAGAAGAATTTAAGTCATATACATTAGCTTCCTAATTTTGCTTTTTGTTCTTATTGTTTTTGTTGCTTATTCATGTAATTTCACTCCATTTAATTTTAATTTTGAGGGGGGATGCTGGGGATTGAACCTAGCACCTTGTGCATGCTAAGCACTCATTCTACTGCTGAGCTACACCTCTAGCTCCAGCCTATGCAACTTTAAATCATATGTCTTTGAAAGATGACCTTTTTTTTGACATCTCAAATTCAGACAGCATTTCCTAATCTGCACCATAAGGAATTCAGCCATGCTCTAACTACTGTCAAACTTTTCTATTACTTGCACATTATTGAGGTTGATAATAGTTGCATTCTGTTCTGTGATTAACATTAAGTCCTCTGTGTTTTGTTTGTATGGTGATTTTATATACTGAAAATCAATGAGCATTTACATTACGATTATGAATTATTATTATTTTCTTCAGAACCAAGGAGTGTGATTAGATCCATAAGAAAGATGCAACTCTGTTATTAAATCTCCTCCATTTAACAGAGACTGTTTCAAGAATCAGTGTCCGATGGATTCTGTTTTCATGTTTTATTCATGCTCATAATTATGATACACTTTCATTTTTGTATGTTTGAACTGTGACTTTCTTCTATAGCTCTGTTCATTTTTCTTAGTATTCCTAACCGCCTTTCTTCTTGTTTGAAACTATGCTATTCTTTCAAGTTAGCAATCAGATCATCCTGCTTCTTACTCCACTGACTTGGCACAGGAAATTTCCTTGACATTTCCTTGCAGGACTCTGTTCTCCTCCTCTAATTTGTTTGGTCACATTCCAGGCACTCTAGGAATTTCAGTTCATGTCACTTCCGGCTTGCTTTCATTCTTTTTGGACCCTGTCATGTCCTCTACATGTCTGTTTTGCTTGGCTGGAAAATATTTTCAGTTGACCTTTACAAAAAGGTGCAGGAGAGGTTAACTTTTGGGGTCTTTGTGTGTTGGACTCCCCCTCCACCCCGATTGGTTTGGCTAGAATTCTGGCTTTGAAATTATTTTTCCGTTGAGCTTTGAGGTCTAACATACCGCTCTAGTGGTGACAGTCTGGTAGTGGATGTTTTGTACGTAACAAGCTTTGTTTTTCCCTCTTTTGGATGCTTTTAGTATCTTTTAACAATCCTTGATGTTTCTAAACTTTAGCTGAGATTTATTTAGGTTTGGACCTGGTTTGTGTGTGCTTTTTTTTTTTTTTTTTTTGTAAGATCCAGGTATTTGTCCTCTTTCTCTTTCTACTTTTATTATTTTCTCCCTTTCATTTTATCTCTATTCATTTCTTGGAACTTTCATTATATGGATGATCTACCAGATGGACTGACCTTCAATGACTCTTCACTTTTCTCCAATATTGTTCATCTCTTTGTCTTTCTGACTTTTGAGTTTGGGAAGATTTCTTTGATTATTTCTTCTAGTTGTTCTGTTGATGTTTTTCTTTAGCAATTGTGTCTTTAATGTGTAATAAGTCTTGCTTCCTGAATGTTTCCTTTTTATAGCACTAGTTTTTGTTTTATGGATATATTGTCTTTTTGAATCTGTCTGAGCACATCAATTAGAATTATTTTTAAAGTTCTGTTTTCCTTGAGGTCAGTGTTTTCTTAATCATCTAGTCTTATGTGATGCTGATTTTTCTTAAATACCCAGTGATCCTTGGAAGTTCTTTTCATGGTTTTTATTTATTTTTTAATTTTTTGTGGGTACCCGGAATTGAACTCAGGACCTCACGTTTGCCAGCAGGCGCTTGTGCCACTGAGCAATATCACTGGCCCTCATGGTTTTTAAATGACAGAGCCAGTTGATTAATATCTGAAGTCAGCAAAATTTCCTCTGTGAGTCCTGCTTTCTGGCCAGGCCTCTTTGCTAAATTGGAAGTCAGTTAAGGTCTCAAAGTTTCTGCACCCATGCTACCTATAGTTTTATGGATGCAAGCGTCATATTCATTATGGGATAATAAATGTAAAAATTGATAAGAATTATGAGGAGTTGAGCTGGAGATGTAATTTAGACTGGAGTTTGGGGGGATGACTTTCCTGAGGTGGTGACATTTATTTTATGCTGGAGCTTGAAGCCACCTGCCAGAGTAGGTATCAGAGCCTTCTGAGCAGGAGGAATAGTGTATTTAAATGTCCTGGGGCAGAAAGAGCATGGCATGTTCCAGGCACTTGAAGGAGACCTTCGTAACCTATGACACAGTGACCTTGGGCAAGAACACATGAGTTGAGGGTGAAAAAGTAACCAGCGATCAGATGATGGGGAACTTGAAGATCAAGTTATGAGAAGAGAGCTTATTTTTCAGTGCAGTGATAGATGAAAGGATTTAAGTATGGATGTAATGGGATCAAATTTATGCTTTTAAAAATAATATTCTGGGCCGGTGAGATGGCTCAGCAGCGTAAGAGCCTGCCTGGCAAGTGCGAGGGCCAGAGTTTGACTCTCGTGAACCCACATACGATAAAAGGGCCGGTGATATTGCTCAGTGGCACGGGCGCCTGCTGGCGCGCGAGGTCCTGAGGTTGAACCCCGGTACCCACACACAAAAAAAAAAAAAAATAAAAAATAAAAATAAAAATAACATTCTGAATATTTTTTACTAATAGAAAGGAGGCAATAATAGTGGAAACAGAAACATTTTAGGAGATTTTTATAGAAGTCCCCATACAAGAAGGTGGTGGAATAGATGGACGTGTTAGAGCTAGAGAGAGAAGTAACAGGATTGCATCATGGGCAAGGTGTATGGAGCAAGGGGGAAAGTGACTTCTGGGGTGATGCTTAGATTTCTAGCATGAACAACTTGGTGGATAGAAATGACATCTGGAGGTGGAGAACCCAGGAAGAAAATTAGACTTGGAGGAAGATGATGAGTCTAGATAGGGGTGAGATGGTTGCGAGACATCACGGTAGAGATGTGCGGGAGGCTTCTTGATACCTGGATCTGAAGAGTTGTTTCAGTCAGGACAAAAGAACATGCTTCAGGAAGCAAAGGCCAGTAGCACTGAAGGCAGTCTCACTGTCCAATGAACAACAGCTAAAATATGTTTATTCACATTTGAAGCAAAGAGATTTCCAGTGATCTTGCAAAGACAGGTCTTGTTATAGTGGTAGATGTTATAGTGGCAGACTGGGGGATTGAGAATTGAGTAGAAAGTGGGCAGGTGGAGGGGGTGTGGGTGGGATTGCCTAGACCACCACTTCGAGAAGTATTGGCTGTGGAGAGGCAGGAGGGCAGCAGCTAAAGAGAGGTGTATCAAGGTTATTCATTAGACTGAGCTCCAGAAGGGCAGGAAATATTTCTTAAACTTGTTTTGGTCCTCTGGGCCAGCATAGTACCAGGCATAGGGTGGTTCGTTAAACCACATTTTTTGCATCTGTTGGAATATGCAAAGCCTTAACAGAGAGAACCATTCTGCTACTCCTTGGCAGGCAGCGGTGGCTCAACACAGCCCCCCTGTGTTGTTGATGAGGTGGATCCCAGGATAGGACAGCCATAGACTTGACAGCCATGGCAGGTGTAAATCATCCTTAAAAGCCTGGCCCATTGGAAGTTACACTGCTAAGGGTTTTAGTATTTGGGAAAGATTGAAAGTGTCCATGGATGTCTTGGTTAACTCTAGGGATTGGTTTTAGGGTTGAACTGTCCTCCCAAGATAAGAACAGCTATAGACTTTCCATTTATTTCCTGAGCACCCACTATCGCTGATCACCGTGTCATGTGTTTTTACATGTTTCTTCATCTTGATTTTACAACTGTCATTCACATCACATAGATTGGAGCATGAGAGCTCAGAGAGGGTAAGTACATTTCTTAAGGTCATGTGTGTTACAAATAGCTGACTCAGGGTTTGAGCCCAGGTCTTCTGATTTCACAGAACACAATTTATAAAAGTATATGGAGGGGCCGGTGAGATGGATCAGCGGCGTAAGCGCCTGCCTGGCAAGCGCGAGGGCCCGAGTTCGACTCCCGGAACCCACATATGAAAAAAGGGCCAGTGATATCGCTCAGCGGCACGGGCGCCTGCTGGCACATGAGGTCCTGAGGTCGACCCCCGGTACCCACAAGAAAAAAAAAAAGGTATATTGAGAATCCGTGGGGCAGAAGAGGAACAACGTGGACTATAATGGTCCAAGAATCCCGACAATGTGTTTCTTAAGTAACCTTTGAAGCACATGATGAGCAGATAGTCGTTAGATGATCAAGGGAATGAGGAAATGAAGAAGAGAGGAGACAAAGGGGTAGCTGAAGAGATTGTTTTATTAACAGGATAAGACAGTGCAATATAATTTAGAGAGGAGGACCATGAGGGACTGCCCCCAGGAGATGCTAGTAAAACTTGGGTTTTGGCTTCAACTTTTTATTAAAAAAATAAATTCTGGGGTGCATATTTAAGGTATACCATGTAATGTTATAGGATAAAAAAATAGTGAAGTCTTCTCTCATGAAACAAATGAATATAGCCATCATCTCAAAGTTACACTTTTATTCTTTTCTTTGTGGCAAAAGCAGTCAAAGTCTATACACTTAGCATGCGTTCTATGTCCCTTACAGTTTCATTATCTGTTTCTTATGTTGTACATGAGATGTCTAGACTTGTTACTTCTACATATCTGTTAGTTTGTATCCTGTGACCTTCATTTTCCCATTTCCTCCTCCCTTTGGTCCTGGCAACCACTGATTTGTTCTCTGTCTTCGTGTATTTTATTTTTTATCTGAAATTCTACAGATATGTGAGATAATGCACCATGATGCAATATTTTTCTTTGTGTGTCTGGCTATTTCACTTAGTATGATATTCTCCTGTCTTGTCCATGTGGTAGCAAATGGCATGATCTTTTTTACTAACAAAATGATATTTTATTGTATATATGTACCATTGTATATATGTACCATTTTATCTATTTGTCCATTGAGGGACACTTAGGTTTTTTTCATATCCTGGCTATTGTGAATAAAATGCTGCAATGACCATGGGAGTGCAGATATCTTTACAAGGTGGTAATTCATTTCCTTTGGGTATATGCTGGGACATATGGTAGTTTTTTTTAAACTTTAGAGACAACCATATTGTTTTCCATAATAGGTGAACCAATCTATGTTCCCACCAATAGTGTACAAGAGCACCCTTTTCTCCACACCCTTGACAACATTTGTTATCTTTTGACTTCTTGATAACATTTGGTATCAATTTTATGGCATTTTCAGGAAGGTTAAGTCCTACAGGCAGTTTGTTTCTTTGTTTGTGTTTGGCTACTTGCTTTGTGAAACATAATATATGGTAGAAATGGGCTGTGGCTTGTGATCTACCAATGGCAAAACCAAACAATTCAGAAGACTAAAGAATATCTTTGTTTAAAAATGTAAAATATTTTAATTATTGTATATGTAATAGGTAATGTAAATGTAAGAGAATTTGTAAGATCTTAAGTTTTCACAAAAAAAAATAGAAATCACCTCCAAATTGCAGGACCCAAAGTTAATCATTGCTTGATTTCTGTTATATTTCTTTCCAATCTAAAAGATATGTTTGAAAAATCCACTTTTAACTCTACTTTAAATTCACATGAAATATTGGAAGGGGTTGTAGGCACACTTCTCCCTGCAGGCACACTTGATCTTATACTAATGGAGGAAGATAAGAGTCTACTTTTACAAATCCACTGGAAAAGAATATTTGTAGCCAACCATGGTGCTGTTTTCCATTAGACCCTAAAGCCTGCCAACCAGGGAGCTCTTTCAGCTTCCTACTAGAAATCCCTCCTCTTTTTTTTTTTTTTTTATAATCACCCCCTTTAGTTGTGGCAGTAGAAACCCTTACGTTGTTCAATAAATAAAAAAATAGCCATATTTGACTCGCCTTTGACATAATATTTTATTAACAGAGTCCAAATCAAACCCAAGAAGGAACACAATTAATTACTGTGATTGGCCCAGGACCCCAGTAATTACTGAGGAAATAGCAGGAAGTAGAAGAGAAAGCAAAGGTTAACAAGGAGACATTGAGGGCCACATGAAGAAGCTCTTTTAATAACAGAATCATTAAAAATGTCTGTGAACAGATGTGCTTCTCTTTAAGGAAACCCTAAGTCCTTACAGCTGGCTGGTGTCAAGCTGGGTCCAGAAACCAAGCTGTTGGGTTCCCTGGCAGAAGCTGCTGTGGATAAGCGCCCAGGCCAGTGTCTGGAACAGAGAAGGACCCGCTTGACATGGCTCTCCTTTCTTTGCTTGGCCTCTTGTGCTTTTCATTCACTGGCAACTTCCTAAGCTTTGCCGCACGTCCTCAGGCAGACAGGGAGTATTTTAATAGGGCAGCAAGGTGTGATGGCATGGATGTTGGCATTGGCATTCACTTTCTATTCACCATGCCCAGACGTTCTGGTTCTTCACCATGGTGTGACTCATGAGGGATGCTTTCAGCCAAGAGGCTTGCTAAACTGAGTTACGAGAGAACTCGTTCAAGTCATCCATTGTTGAATTAAAAACAATAGTAACGACAACAGCTCATGTTTCTAATTTTTTGGTAAAAGTCACAACTGGTTTTATGCATATGTTGCATGTACTTGTGTCTTGCAATAGCACCTGAAAATCTGGAGAGGCTCGGGATCCCCTCCAGCCCAGACAAGAGTGGCCTCCCTGAGAGACAGGAACTAGCAACACTGTGTGTACGTTTCCCCTCTGGAGCTTACTCTGTTTCTATGCACGTTTGTGCTTTCCTCCACCCCCGTCCTGTGTGCATCCCCACCCCCTTCCCCATCTGCAGGCTCCCTATTCTTATCAAAAGCTGCTCCTCTTCTCCAGATCATGTAATGCCCGTTACCATAGCACCCGGGCACTTCCCATTATTAAGACAATCTCTTTATTGGTAAGCCTGCTCCTCCCAGGAAGCCAGGCGCTGGCAGCCCATTTGACAAGAGATGAACCTGTGTCTGAAGGCTTAGGGATTTGTCAGGAGGTCAGGACAAACAGGTCCAGAGAGGCAAAGACTCACGTCCTGCTCCTGGCCGGCACCTCACTGCTGAGAGTGTGGCTGAGACTCTATATCATTCCATTGTTTTTTCCTTTTCAGCATGCACTCACAATAATTATATATATTATTACACTTCACATTTTATGAAAGGCTTTCAGATGCAGCCCTACTTTCTATCTCACAAAATTCTGTGAACTCATAATTTTTTGCTCATTTTAAAGGCTGAGGAAAGTGTGGAAACTGAATTCAGAGAGCTCTGATTGCTCAAGGTCATACAGACAAGGCAGATCCAGAATTCGAAACCAGACCCAGCACTGAACTTAGAACCATTTTGCTCTTCATAGACAAATAGAATGGGCAAATAGATTGGCAGATAGGCACACAGACAAAGAATCCTGAGCTTTGTGCAGAATGGATGCTCAGTCATTGTTGATGTGTTAGACAAAATGTGTCTCCTTTTGAATCAAATGTGATGTTACTGACTCATTATCACTGGCTTTCGATTACTTTTCTATTAGAGAAGTAGATTTAACAACTATATTTTTGAGCACCTATGATGAACAAGGCATTATTGGAAGTGTTAGGAAGGGATAAAAAGAGTGTCTGACATCACCTACATTTTGAAAGACAATGGAGGGTAGATGAGACCTATGTTGTGTACACAAAGCTATAATCCAGCACAGAGTATGATAAGCGCCATTCACTCATTCATCAATTATTTATCCCCAGGCACTGGGGAGTCAGTGATTAATAAAAGGGGGGGGATGTTTGCCCCCAAAGAACAAGGAGATAAGTGTTAAACTACCAGTCAGACAATTGCTGAGTTGTTCTGATATGTGGTTGAGATGAAAGATGATGCAGAATACCTATAGGCATGGGGTGCCAACTCTGGCCAGGGGACACAACAGCAAATGCATTGTAACCAAGAGGTGAGGTGACATGTCCCTCACCTTGCTAAGGAACCCAGCTTGTTGCCACATTGCAGTTGGGCCAAGCCCTTGATGTGGAGGTAAAGGAGCACCAATTAAAAAGGTGGAAGCAGGGCCGGTGAGATGGCTCAGCGGCGTAAGTGCCTGCCTTGCAAGCGCGAGGGCCCGAGTTCGACTCCCGGAACCCACATACGAAAAAGGGGCCGGTGATATCGCTCAGTGGCACGGGTGCCTGTTGGCGCGCGAGGTCCTGAGGTCGTCCCCCTGGTACCCACAAAAAAAAAAAAAAATAAAAAAAATAAAAAGGTGGAAGCAGTGGGCATAAGGGTTAGGATTTAGAAGCAGTAGATTAAATGATGTCCATTTCTGGGCCTGCTTCATACTGAGAAGATCCAGGCACCACTAAGCTGGCTGCTGATCAGACGTGGAAGTACACACTGACACGCTGCTGGGATGTGGGGGTGTGGTGGGAGTTTCAAGAGCAGGGAGAGACAGAGGAAGCGATACACAGAGACAACATGGAGAAGACAGAGGGGGAAGGGCAAGCCGGGGACTTCTGTTTGGGGGGAACCAGGAGGAGGTGCCATTTAGGATGCCCTGAGAAGGATCAGCTAGGATTCAGCTGATGGGGATGGGATGTGGGGAAGGGGGAATTCTGAAAGTGGAAGCAGTTTGAGCAATGGCAGAGATTAAGGAACACAGAAAGTGTACTTTGGAAAGAGTATACTGGGTCCTTCCCTGGAGATTAGAATGTGCTCAGTTAAGTGGAGGCCAGAGGGCGCGGAGAAGTGAGATGGACAATGTGTAGCTCCTTCCGTGGGCAAGGGGAAGCCATTAAGAGACTTGGTCTGAGGGGTTGTGTCCGAGCTGTTCATTAGGAGGATTAATGGGTCAGGAGCGCACAGGGCGGATGGGGAGGGTGGCAGCTGCTGTCCCCTTGCCACCCTCTTCCACCTCACTCAAACTGTCTTCCTGTGTGCCACTGGCAAACTGATCAATAAACAAAATTTTAAACCAGTCCTCTGCCCACCCTCCTATGGGGAAAAGGGTGACTTATTTTTAGTACCAATCATTGCTTTTCTTAATTACCAGGCATGCATGACCCCTCACTCAAATGTGGAGGGCATATTTCTGTTCCTTATATCGCTGGGGGACAAGGGGTGCTCAAGAACTCCTTGTTGATTAATTCAATTTCCTCCCTTGTTGCTTTTGCTTTTGGTGGCCTGAGGTCCTTGGAGGCCTTTTTCACTGCCAAGATGTAAGGGGAAGTCCTCTCTATCCCACTACTGTCTGCGTTTCTGTTTTCATAGCCCTTCTTAGCTGAAGCCTACCAAGATCTGGGCTAAAATCATCAGTGCAGGACCAAGTGGCCTCTCGTACGTAAGGGTGTGGGGCAACATCCGCCTCACACGTAGCCTTTGATTTAACACTGGAAAAGCTCTGGTCCCTAAATATCTGGTCCCTAAATACCAGCCTGCTGCTGTGTCTGAAATTCCACATGAGAGTCACTGATGTTTGGGCCGTTTCAGAAATAGTGTAGTATCCTCAACAGCTGCTCATGGGTGAAGTCACAGGCAGTCAGAAAAGCCTTACTCTCTGCCTGCCATTGCATCAGGAGCTGCTCTAGATCTGCGCCCCCTGTTCTGCACCCATTCAAGCTTCTGCTTCTCTCACCTGGAGACCTTTGGGGGCTGCTTTTGTTGGGCTGTTCCTCCTCACTTGCTCTCTCCCAACTCAGTCTCCCCAAGATCTGTAGCTGTAGGCCGCTCTCACCTCACCTCCACAGTCAACCCACTATCCAGAACCTTCAACTGACCAGAACCAGGGACAGGGGTGTGTCAGTTCAAGGATGCACATCCAAGATGAAGTGAGGAATAGTGGAAAGAGCACAGAATTTGAAGGAAAAACAATTGGTTTCTAATCTGGACTCCACTAGTTAATAACTGCGACTTCAGGATGTCACACTGAAATGGCATTAATGCCAGCTCTACAGAGGAAAAATGGATTATTTCTGACATGATATACACAACATGGCACACACAATTAAGATTTGACCTTCTGCAGACACCGTGCCCTGAAGAGTGAGGCTGCCCATAGCAATCACCTCTGGGGCTTGTTAAAGATACACATGTCCCAGCACCCCCTGGCCTCAAAGTTTCTAACTCAGAGAGTGAGCGCAAGACCCAGAAATCTCTGTTTAACAAGCTGCCAGGTAGGTCTGATGCAGAGGGTGCAGCTCTGCTGCAGGGAAAAGGTGTCTGAGCTCCCACTTTTCTCTACTTCCCCGGAATGTTGTTACACCTCTTCAGTATCCCAGCCAAACTGGATGTAGTCCCTCTTCTGACGGAACTTTAATATGCTAAATACAGAGCTTTCTTAAACTATGAACACTTTGACTTTAAGACCTCCTTTGCCTGTCTCAAGCAACTGTTTCTCTACCTACAGTTATTTCTTCTCATTTTTGTTTCTGGGCAGAGTTACCTGAATGTTGGTAGTGCAGCTCTTCTTCAATTCCTTGCAAAACTAAATGGCTTCTGGCCCTGCAGGAGTAGCTGCTTGGGAACACATGTGGTTACAGAGGGGGTTATTCAGTGTTTGGCTTTTGTCAGTAAGAAAACCATATCTCAGCTGAACACTAACTCAAAAGGCCTTCACTGCTATTGAGAAAATCAAGATCCATTCTCATGTTCCGATACCCAGAATCCTTTCCCACTTTAGCCTTCTTAAGTTTTGCTCTTAATACTATTTCATACCCATTTGTGAGTGGGTTACAATAGCACGTTGTAAACTATTAGGTGTTATGCCCATGGGAAATTTCATTACTATTGTTTACATCACTGCAAGTGTGTGCTATAAACAACACAGAACGGAGCAAAGTGAGTTTTGCCCAAGTCCTACCTTATGACATCTACAAACTTTGCTCCGTGAGTTTTCAGAGAGAGCAATATAGTGGCTTTTACTGTCATACAAAGCTCATCTGCAGGAGCTCTTAAGTATAAATCAAGTCAAATAAACAGATATTTGCACTTATGTAAATATAGCTCTATAAGCGGTAGGGGCCTTCAAGGTTAATGGCTAAGTTTCTGACATCCCTGTCTGCCTCCCCCTTCCCAGCAGGCAGCAATGATAATCTACCTCCTGTAGTCACTGGATGGTATATTTAGATCCTCTCCCCCAAGGAGTAAGTGGGATCTGAAATAGGCTGCTTTACTTGTGTGTGACAGGTTTGTAGCCTCCAAATCTGCACCTGAATATGTGCATACATGTGGCCAGTCACCAGCACAAAGTATTCAGTATGCGCCTGTTCAATAGAATCCAAAGTGGCAGTGGCCTGATCTCAGGGGCAGGGCTGCACTCCTGAATTTCCTCTTCCCTCTCAGGGACTTGTACAAGCTTCCCGGACTCTAATGCTGACATCCACCTCTCTGGCTGGGCCTCCTTGGATCCGGACCCAGGCTGGATTAGATTGTCCCGCATTTGCACTGCTGGCTCCTCTCCGGAGGGGACCAGATGTTTTCCCCCGGTCTCAGGTCCATTCGTCTCTCAGCATGATCACAGTTGTTCCATATCCTGAGAGCTCCCATGTGCACTGCAGCTGTGGTTGAGTTGTTCATGACAGGGAGGGTTTTGTGATCATCATATGGCTGAGAACCAAGAGATGGTGGTATTTTTGCAACGGTTCCTTCTACCTTGATGATTTTATGACAATGTTATTTCATTCAGGATAGTTATAAGTCACCTTTAAATTCATAACTTGTAGCTCTATAACAGCAGGGATAAAGTTTGTCCTGTGTATTATCTCAGCATCCATTCCATAGACATTTATCAAGCACTTTCTGTGTACAAAGCAAAGTGCTAGACTCTTTAATAATAGAAGGATGGATAGGAAATTGTCTCTGTACTCAAGAAGAAAATTCTAGTTTAACAACTAGTTATGAGTTAAAGGGAAATTAAATTAGTGCTGCAACGAAGATGTAATCATTTTGGGGAGAGCAGTGGAAGTATTAACTACTTGTAAAGGAAGAGTTGATAGAGGAACTGGCCTTAATAAAAAAGATTTTGATAGCAGAGAGGGTGGGCTGGGAGCATGACGGGTTGAGGACAGGGTGCCAGCAAACTGTAAATCAGTATGTGATAAGTCTACACAGCAGATGGCATAGCCAACCACATCTCCTTTTCAGCAAGAGCTTCTTGGGTTCCTAAGGCCCCATTGTGTGTCCTAGCAGGTGTGCGAAGCAGAGGATATTTGCTTCCTAGAATTACTCTGGGAAGCTATTTTTCATTTTGTTATCATCTTGCTGTAAGGAGGTTCTCCTTTCTTAAGTCCCAACTCAACTGCTCAGTATGGTCACCTGGGGCTCTTTAATGATTCTAAAACCCAGATCTCTACCCCAGACCAATTGGATAATCTCTGGAGGTGAGCACAGGTATCGCTAATTATGTTTAGCTTTCTGGGTGATTCCATGTCAAGCCAAGTCTACCACCCACTTCCATACAGGCAATGTATTCAGTCGGCTGGTTTCATCAATGACTGGACCAATTCATTATGATACAATATTATGGTTGGTTCCAAAGCCACAGGTACCACCTTGTCGATACAGTTTGTGCTTTTGGATACATTCAAGCTGTATGGAAATGGCCCCGTTCTTGATGATAGCCAAGGTAGTTCCAACTCGAAGCGAACCACTACTCTCTGCTTTATACACCTCATGTCTATCCTCAGAAGACGTCAGTTGTCAAGACTGAATTTCTGTGCTGACACTAATATGGAGCCTGGCCACCCATGAGTCTCATTCCGTAAGATGAAAGTCAGACTGCTAGAATCTGTTGAAACCTAGAAGCAGGCACACTTACTTGCTAACAGCCAGCACCCTGGAGTTGACATCAGATCTCAGTGTACTCAACTGACCTTTATTCATTCACTCATCATCCATTATGTATTTCCTGGGTTTCTACTATGAGAGTCTGTTGTAGAGGCTTCAGGAGCTACAAAAGTGACTCAGACTTAGTTGCCAATCATCTAGAGCTTTCCAAATGGTTGGGGAGGTTTCTCAGATGCATTCATGGTAATAACACATGTAGGAACATGTTCAGTGACACAAGAGTGACCTCTACTATAGACCAGGGGAATCTAAGGAAGAAGGTAGTTCAACAAGAGTAGTTCAAAGTCATGAAAATGACTTTGAGAGACAGATGAGAGTAGAGGGAGCTGAAGAGTACTTCTGAGCTGAAGAGTACAATGATACATGCATGAAGGTGGATTACTGGGAGATGTCTTTGGAAAATGGGGAGACCTCTGACCAGCATGTGAAGAGACAAAGTTAGGAGGGAAGGTTTTCCAGCAGCTCCGAGCACAGAGTTGATAAGGTATGCCCAATACAGAACCATGTGTGGGACAATGGAACTCTGGAAGATCAGACCATCTGACATGGGCGACCCCAACATTTTCATTCCCCAATCTCTTGGCTGCCCTGAGTTCATTCCCTCCTCACAGCTATTAGACCTGTTGTCCCCTCTGCTTGGTACACTCTACCACACCTTTCTGCCTTTCACTCCAGGTTGAATCCTACTCACTTTTTAGATCGGAGCATAACTGCTGTTGCCTCAAAGAAGTCTGCCCTGACTTTTCAATTTGAATTAGATTCTCCTGCTGTCGTTTCTCATTTCATCCAAATATTCTTTCATATCACTAGTGGTTTATAATGACAAATGATCTGTATCTACTTTTTAGCCATCTCCTCCATCAGACTACATAAGTTCCATGAAGTCAGGAGCTATATCCTTCTTTTTACTTAGTATGTCTACACTGATTGACAGGTAATAAGCTCTCAGTAAGTGATGGATGAACAATGAGTGAATGAAGGAGTAACAGCAAAAAGAAAAACTACCCTTCCCCAATGTATAATGGAAACATGTTAATGAGACAAGGATCACGGACTGGTGAAAGGTACCTTGGGTAGGAATCAGAGTTGGGTGCCTGGTGGTTTTATACCCACTTGTCATATATGTATCTGTGACTATTTAATATCCATGTTCTCCATCAGACTACCTAAGCTCTGTGCAGTCTGTTTGTGAAGCCACATCCCAAATCCAATTTTTTTTTTTTTTGTGGGTACTGGGGGGTCGACCTCAGGACCTCGCGTGCCAACAGGCACCCGTGCCGCTGAGCGATATCACCGGCCCCTTTTTTGTATGTGGGATCCGGGAGTCGAACTCGGGCCCTCGCGCTTGCAAGGCAGGCACTTACACCGCTGAGCCATCTCACTGGCCCCCCAAATCCAATTTGATTGAGTAACCATCTTTTCTTCTCTGACTTCACAGCTTTGGTGTCAAATTCCTCATTTACAAAACAGATAATAAAGCCTTTATTACTACAGCACATTGAAACTTACACTGGTCTATAGGTGAAGTACTACAAAAACAAAAGTATTCGTAGTATCAATGTGGAGATATTTGCATCCAAATTCTATATTTAATGTTTATTGGCAATTGTTAAACAAATGGTATTGGCTTTTCATTTGTGTTTGCTGCAGACTATTATCTTACATCACGATTGGTCAAAATAAAAAAAAGCAGAGTTAAAGTTACACCCTTTGATTACCAGGGTGAACATAAGATATGACTGGCTGAGTTAATGTCAAACATGCTAGTGAAAACACATGCCCTTTTCCTTTACTCAGAAACACTCCTCACAGGTCTTTCATCAAAGATGAACATGTCATTTGAGAGGCCTAGATAATTAACCTTGATGAGAAGTAAGCCTAGAATTCTTATGAATGAAGTAGCTAATTCCTACTATGAACACCCATCATTTGGTCTTTCACTTGACATCCTAATGAGAATTCAGTAACAGTCGGAGACACTGGACTGACTGAAGTCAGTGGAGTTGTCTGGGAAGAGCATAAGGTTAGCTAGGATAGTGTTATGTTATTATAGCAGTAATAGTTTTAGATAAGACACAGTGGTGCCCAGCAAAAAATGTGGATAAAGACAAAAGTCATATTCATATTTAGGTGTGATCAAAAGATAATGGTGAATATTTAAATGTAAAAAATTTTTATTACAGTAAAAGATATATGACCACTAATCCCCCTCAGTATACTCCCCTTCACTTCAAATACACTCATCCCATCATCCTTGCCACTTTCTGAAGCAGCTCTGGAGTCCTCTTTCAAGAGTGTCTTTCGTTGTGCTGTTGTGGCTGCTCAGTGTCCTGAATCCATTCAAAACATTCACCTTTCATGGTCATTTTGACTTTGGGGAGAGCCAGAAATGACACCAGATCTGGCGAATAAGGTGGGTGAGGACACAGGGTAATGTTTTTATTCGACGGAAATTGTCTTAAATGTTTAGTCAATGAGATATGATCAAAAGATATGGTGAACATTTAAATTTTAAAAATTTATTACAGTAAAAGACAAGGTGTTTCAACCCCCCTCAAAATATTTCCTGCTGTTTCAAACACACCCCATTGTTCTTTTTTTTTTTTTTTTTTTGTGGGTACCGGGGGTCAACCTCAGGACCTCGCGCTTGCCAGGCAGGCGCTTATGCTGCTGAGCTATCTCACCGGCCCACCCCATTGTTCTTGGCAATGTGTCTTTTATGGTAATACTTTTTTTAAAATTTAAACATTTACTGTAATTTTTTATTTTTTATTTTTTTTAATGCGGGTTCCGGGAGTCGACCTCGGGACCTCGCACTTACCAGCAAGCGCTTGTGCCACTGAATGATATCACCAGCCCTTTTTTTTCCTTTATGTGGGTTCCGTGAGTTGAACTCAGGACCTCGCACTTGCCAGGCAGGCGCTTATGCCGCTGAGCCATCTCACCGGCCCTACTGTAATTTTTGATCACCCATTGCGGCAAACTTTGGGCAAAGTTTGGTTTGTTTTGGAATGAAAAGTATCACAAGGAAAATATGCTGATGTGCTTTTGGGAATATTTATATTTACATATGCATGGGTTTTTGGCATAAGCATGGTAAGCATTTTTTGTTGTTGTTTTTTTGAGACAGGGTTTCACTATGCAGTTCAGGCTGGACTTGAACTCACTATGTAGCCTAGGCTGGCCTCAAACTCACAGCAATCCTCCTGCCTCAGCCTCCTGAGTGCTGGGATTACAGGTGTGTACCACCATATATGGCTATGGTAAGCATTTTTGATACAAAAATATTTATTAACTATCTATTAGAATTTATGTGGGGAAAGACCCACAGGATACACTATTGTCATCTTTAGAGAGTTAACTGTCATGTTCTGAAGACAAGACATAGTCAAAGGAAGGATAATAATCATTAAGCTCTCCAGCACTTGGGGGTACCACAAGGCCACACATGAAATTATCACTTGAACACATTGGACAAAGAGTTTTGTCAGTCTGAAGCTAAGGGGAGATCTTTGTAGATAAACATGGTCATGGTAGGCACTGAGCTGGAACTTGAAAGATAGGTAAGAATTCCACAGATAGAAAAAGGTAAATGAATGTGAATAACAAACCAGAAATTAGAATGAACATGCAGTCCTCCCACAGGTGAAATAGCCAGACCAGAAGGAGCTCAGAGAAAAGGAGGAAAGGAAAACAGAAAGCATTGTTCTTTGCATTTACTTTACAAAGAAATCGTATAGAATTTTGGGGCTTAAAAATGAACGCATACACAGTTCTTATCATGCATGATCCACAAAACAAAAGCAAAAGCCAGAAACCTCAGCAAGGTAGGTGGCATGGGTATGTCTCCCAGAGTCAGTGAGCTTGCCAAGGTCAGATGGCTACAGAGTGGTGGCACTAAATGGACCCTGTGCTTCGGACTGTCCCAGAGCACGCTCCTCCAGGTAAGGCTCAAAGGGTAGATTGAGACAGAATGGTGAGGCCTTTCCACGACGGGTTAAGAAATTTTGTTTTATTCCAGGAGGAAAAGAAGTAGACAATGTACATTATTGAGTGAAGGAAAGAAAGTAGAGTATACCACAAACTGTTCACAGATCATCTTGACATTGACTTTGGACAAGGGATTAGAGTGGGCATTTTAAAAGATGATTTTTAAGGACTCGAATACTTTGAAAAAAAACTTGCAAGCATGGGTTTGCCAAACAGCCAGTCAAAATAACTCATTTCCTTCTCTGACAGGCATGCAATAGAAAACTGTAGTTCATACCTCAGTAAGACACTTGTTTTAGATACCACTGTGGAGAAAATAGACAATTTAAGGAATAGGTGGTGACTTAGTTTGCATTCACTTTTAACATTGAAGGAGATATGGGAACTCTTGTGGTGCTGGCTCCATTATTTTATAAATGAGAAAAGCAAAACAAGGTAAAGTGACCTTTTAAGGTTTCATCATCATCGTCATCATTATCAAATTGGCTTACACACCTGGGGCATTTACTATGTGTCTGGCATATTGTAAGTGACTAGCGTGTGTTGATTTGTTTAGCACTCATAGCAATCCTATGAGGTAACCGAGATGCAGGGAGGTTCAGTAACTCACAGATGTCAGCAGATTCTAAGCCACGGACCAGGAATTCGTGCCCAGCAAGGCTGGCTTCTGAGTCGGTACTTTATATAGCGAGTCTTCCCCAGCCATGTAACTAGCAAGATATCAAAGGGAACAATGAATGCCCTTTCAAGTGAGACGATACGGGAAGGTCTATTTAGCATGTCCTTTTCAATGTTTTTAATCAATGAGTTGGATAAGACACAGAAAGCACTTCCTCATATTTTCAGGAGTCATGAAATAGAGGTAGGAATAAAAAATATATTGTACAATAGAAACAGGATCCCCAAAATTCTGGGATGATGAAAGAATCCAAGAAGTTTTCATTTCAGAGGAATATAGGCAGATACTGCATGTAGGCCTCCAACCAATTGCCCAAGAATAAGATGAAGAATGTGTATAAAAGAGAACGTAATTTAGGAGCCAGAGAGGCTTTATCAAGTTAGTTCTACATGAATTAATGTGGGGCTTCCCAGATGCTGATGATGAGAGCGGACAAGTGGTCCCCAAGATTCTGCCTCGCTGACATGCACCCAGCTCTAAACGAATGCTCGAGACCCAGCAACCAGCCCCAGGGCTCCCTGCAGCAAGGACCTGGATCGTTCCTCCTTCCTGACATCCTCTGGCTCTGGTCCCCATCTTGGCCTTCTCCTTTGTCATCCTGCCTCTGTTCCTGCCTCTGGTTTTTAGTCTTAGTTTTTGTCCTGGGTTCTTTTAGCATTGAAGATTGATTTTCTTCAAGGGAACCCTGGGTGGCTGACCTTTCAGACCAGGTCTATCCTGTGTTGTACCAGCAATGATACAGCCCTCAGAGCTCATCCCACGAATTGGCCCTGGGGAGTTGCTGACAGCACCTCTACCACCTTCCTAACACACACCCCTAAAGTGAGAAAAACACTTGGGCCTTACGGGGAGTATTGCATCTAAGTCTGGCTGGCCCCTTTCCCCACCAGAAGAGTATCTATGTAAACTGGAGTGCATTATTAGCAACAGGATGGGTTGTGAATAGATTTGATACATGGACTGACTGGAAGGACCAGGAATGCCAGAGAAAGTGTGATTGTGGCTACAGCAGATCTGTCCCAGGATTTGTAGAAGATCCCACTGTGACAGACCCCACAGGCTTCTTTTGTGTGACTCCAGGGAGTAGTTTAGATCCTAGGACCAGAAGCTGTAAGGGAAAGAGGAATGTTTCAGCTCAGTTTAAAAAAAACTCATGGTGAGAGATATCTAGAGATGGAGTGGGAGGGTGCTGAGCTCCCCATTGCTGGAGGTGTTGAGGGACAGGCTGAGCAGTACCTTGTTGCGAAAGCTGTACAACAGACCCAAATATCAAAGAGGCTGAGGCTCGTTGGTCTGTGGGTCAGCTACATCCGAGGGAGTCTGTGTCAGTGAGGACCCAGTACTAGTCTTTGAGCAGGTGGCACGATGACAATGGTGTCTCAGTGAATGCCTCCCTCCAGTGAAACATCACATCTGTCAGGCAACCCCTCCTTCCTACCTATAGGTCCCCACACCAGTGAGCTCTGGCTCCTAACCCCTGTTGTCAAGTTTCCATTGTTAGAATACAGACAAATGCCCCTGGCCACCAAATCAGGAGGGGCCATCCCAAACCTGAGGGCTGCTTTTTTTTAGTTGTCCACCAAGTCTCACGCTTTTCTAATTTTGTGCTTATGAAAGGGCTCTGTTTTCTCTTGGCCCCTACCCCACCCACCCTGTTTTACAGAGCAAATACCAAGTGCATTGGGCAGAGAGGAGCTGGAGTGCGAAAATGCATTTTAATAAAATCCCATTGATTTGGGGGAGTGCAAGTCAAGGCAAAGGCACCTGAAGAGTCTTCCATCGCCTGCCACCTCCCCCCTCTCCTGACCTACTGGGGCGGTCAGACATTGATTGGCTTCTAGATAATAAGATCGTGCCACCCCACCCTGGTAGGGACCTCCGGGGACCAGCTGGGAGCTGGAAGAATCACACGCAGCAGCCCAGCCCTGAGTTAATCAAAGTAGCAACAGGATCTCAAGCAGCAAGCAGCAGTGACGGTGGTGGCAAGAGTAGTGGTGGCGGCGGCAGCATTATGCGTGATTACTGACAGGCACCAGCTGCTGCTGCACTGCCGGCTCCACGCACTATGTGGACTCCCCGATCCGGCGGCAGATTCCTGAGTAATCCCAGAGGGCTGGCCCAGCCTGTGCTCCCAGGGCTGCAAGGAAGCAATGACCACTCTTGTTAGCCCAAGTTGAAGAAAGCTGGGCTGTGCCTAGGAGCTGGGAGAGGCCGGAATATTCAGAAGACGCATGAGAGAGGAGCATGAACTGAAGAGTAAACATGTATGGAAATTATTCTCACTTCATGAAGTTTCCCGCAGGCTTTGGCGGTGAGTGTCACATGGGCTGCACTGTGTGAACCTGTCTGGAGAGGCAGACAGGACATCGGGATGGAGGGACAACTGGATTAGTGCTGGCTCGGCAGTACAGCGTCGGTGTTTATATGCAGATCTGGTGTGTGTACAGCGTGTGTCAGTGTGTGTGTGTTTGCATGCATGCCTGAGAGAGAGGCGAAAAGGGTCCAGAGAGGAGGGTATGTTTGCATCTCAGAATGAGGGTCTGCAGATATTCTAAGGAGAGAGTCTAAACCAACGTGCTTGAGAGCGTGTGTGTCTGAGACAAAGCTAGAATAAGAGCATTGTTATAACCCCACATGTTTGTGTGGGTGTGAAAAGTGGAAGAGTGAAAGGGAAATTAGCAAGATGTATCTATTAGCTAATTTGTAACAGGGAAAAATGTGATTAAGAACATTTTGCCTATGTTGACGGTCCCTGAAATACTTTGTAAGAAGGGCATGACTGTTTTTACTTAAAAGCAGATTTCCCTATAATTGGATTTTCAAAAAGAAAATATAGCCCTTTAATTTGCCACTCTGCTTTCCTTCCTGTTTTCTTCCCTTTTGATTTGCTAATAGCCTCTTCTCTCCTCCCCTGCTGCTGCCCCCAATTCCACTGCAAGGGTCCCTGCCAGGGCTTCTACTCTGGGGGCCCATTTCTGGGGGCAGGAGGGGTAGAGTCTGGGCACTTATAAGAGGGAACTGGCAAAGGACATTCAAGTCACCAAACCACGCAGGGCAGCTGGTCACTTCACAGAAGCTTCCAGACACTGGGTCCATAGGCTGCCTTCCTGCCTGGGAATGTTTGACCCAAAGGTCCCTTGATTCAGGGGCTGAAGCAGCACTGCCACCCAGTCCAGGCAAATGCAGCCAACAGCTGACCAGCTGGCCCCTTGCATGTCAGATGGTGGCACGTAGCTCATGGTCCATGAAGCCAAAGGGAGAGATTCGCACTATGGGTCCTGGCAGGCAGGACAAAGCAGATATTTTTATAAGGTCTTGAGAACCGAAAAGCCCCTGCTCTCCTGACCTCCTCTGTGGACAGACAGCCAATTCATTTGCAGGGCCGGGAATGAAGTTTGCCTACTTTGGCGTGTAGAGCCCTCAGTGAGGCATGGTGGACTATGGCAAGGTACTCGCGCCCGCTCCTTGCCTTGGAGGCATGAGGCCAGGGGTGCACTCATTCATTCAGGGCGTGTTGGGTAGTTTTGTGAGCCAAACATAGTATCAGGCACCAGGAATACAACTATGAATGAGACAGTCTGTGCCTTCCAGACTTTGACACGCTTGCTAATGTGACATATTCTGTGTGATATGTGCAATATCAGAGATGTGAGTGGATTGCTGCCTGGACAGAGAGGTGAGGGGACTGGAACTGTTCCAGAGGGAATATTATTTGGGCTAGCCTGATGATCAAGTGCAAGAGGTAGCCAGTGCTGGGACCTGGACATCTGAGCTCCAGTTTATAGCTAGGCCCATCTCAGTCCCATTCCAAGCTGAAAACTGCTTTTTCCTTCGCGTGTGAGTTCAGCTGTTTGAGGAGCATGCTTATGCTCAGACATTTGTGAGACCCCCCCCAAGGTCTGTGAGATCATGGCTTCATTAATACCAGGGAAACCCTTTGAGATAGTTGGGGTGAATAAAAGAGTTGAAGGTAGAAAGATTTAGAGAGAGAGAGAGCTAAAGTGAAGGGTGGAGAAAAAAGTCTAGTCTAAAATTCAGTGCTGCTTGCTGGAATCATGAAGGCTTAGCATCTAAAGACCATCTTAGGCTTCTCCTTTTATAGATGTGTAAATTGAGGGCCAAAGGAAGGTGGGGATTGGTCCAAGGTCAAGTGCTGTGGAATTACAGAGTGCCTCTAGAAAGCCCCTGACTTAAAGATTCAAACTTATAAATAGTACTGCTTTAATCTGACATTGTAAAAAGGAAGGGAGGGAGTAAAGGAGAGAAATGGAGAGAGAGAGAGAGAGGGAGAGAGAGAAAGGGATTGCTGAGTTTGGTTCCCAGTTTTTTACTTATTAGCTTTGTGACCTTAGGCAAGCTACTGAACCTTTCTGGGCCTTTGCATGTGCATCTGTAAAATGAGATTTATAATATCATCCTTTAAGTTTTGTTTTGTGAGAATTAAATGAGTTAACACATGAAAAAAATGGCTGCTGTAGTATTGTCCATGCATTTGGTACCTAATACTAGTTAATATTTTCGCACCCCCCCATTATGCTTAAATACTAACATATGTTGCTAATTAATTTAAAAATCAGACAGTACTATAGAATAATAAAACAGGAATCTGAAAAAAACTACAGTGAAATTCATAAAGACCCATATATTTTGCTGGCTTAGGTTTTCATAATTGTGGGGGCTGTGGTATTTCATGTAATTAGGTTTCAGATAGAAGAAAACATAATGGTGCAACTACGAAGAAAATAGTTGGAAATGACTTGGGGAGCAGGAGGAGAGAGGATCAGAGAGGTTGCGTAAATGCCTCCTCTGATTTGACTTCTTGTCATTCCTAAAGGAGGAGAGCAATGACTTTGTTTGGTTCTGGTGATGTTTTCCACTTTTTTTTCATGGACCAGTTAAGAGGAAACCTAAAATCCAAAGAACTCTACCCCCATCTTCACGGTGGGCTGTCTAAGAGCTTACAGCGCTGTCAGCAAAGGGGCCGAGGAGGGAGTGAAAATGTATGCGGACCCAGGGAAACCTGAGGATTGGCGTGGGCATCACCTGTAGCTTCTAACAGTCTCTGCCCCAGCGTGGCCCATCGTGCTGCACTTACTGAATGATGTGGTGGCTGACACCTGCCCTCTTAGTGCACCCTTACAGTTAGTGAATGGAACCAGTGAGGGCTCCTGTGATCTGTGGGAGGATCTTTAGGGAAGTAATGGCACCCTTGGGAATTAACACCTGGGCTTTGTGTCTGGGGCCATGCTCTCCAGATGCCAGAGCACCATCTGATCAGCCAATAAGAGACTGGTCCACTGGCCACAGGTGGTGGCTGCCTGGGCTGCAGTGGCCTCATTGATGCCTGTCCTGTGGTGGTGAGAGAACACTTTGCTTCTTCTCAGCCATGTCCTGGTTTGGCAGCTGCTCAGTAAGAGATTTATTTTCCTGAGAGGAGACAGTTGCTGCCTCTTAGAAGATGGCAGGACAAAGCCTGTAATCCTTCACCCAATTGTGCAGTAATCCTCACAGGGAGGAGGGGTAAAGGGAGGAGGGTGGCTTTCTGTTCACCTAACAAGTATGCTGCACCAGGAATACCATCTTCAGTCAGTCCTCGAGAGCACTCTGCTGGTGTCAACTCATCTAATCCTCAGAACGCAGGAGTAGGCGCGGGACCACCATCATCGCGCTCCTTTAAATGGAAGCAGATGAAAGCTCCAAGATGTAAAGGACCTTAACTAAGTTCTCATAGCTGCCAAGGATTTGAACTCAGGCAGTCTGGCTCCAGGGTTTAGCCTCTTTCAGGCTTCTGTGGGTGATACAGTTGCTTTGCATTTAGGGACAGCAGTGTACTCGTTGGTGGGGGGAGGGCTGGCATCTGGACCCCAATCCAAGCTCAGAAGTCCAGTCCCAGCACTGACTGGTGTTTGAGGACACAGCGGCCTGGCCATTGAGGAATAAACCATAGCATGGCTTAGGAGCTATTAGGGAGCAACAGTGACCTTTGAAGAATTAATTGGTGGCTTCTTGGGGACCTAGTGATTTGCAAGTCTTCCTCTGCTGACCCTGTGATTCATGTCAAACACACCCCTTTTCACTGAGAATGGCCACAGAGGAGGGTTGCTTTGGCTGGGCGTGTGTGCCTATGTGTGTACACGTGTGTGTCTATGCAGAACATATTTTTCCCCTCTGCAGATGTGTGGGTGGCTAATTGGAACCTTACTGTGGGCGTAAGTGGTTAGGGTTTATGTAGGAAGGAATAACTTTATGAGATTTAGGAAGGAACATATTTAGTATAAACTATTTTCTGAAACATTTACAATCTTACCAAGAGATAGGGAGCTAAATGGCAACTGAGAGAAAAAACTGTGCAGAGTAAACTAAACGCCCCACCTTTTCCTTCCCCTCGTTATGTAACTTCTGGGTCTGCAGAGAGCTGAGCCGCCATCCTTGGGTACCTAGCCTTTTGGGAGCTGGTCTTTTCTCCTTTATAGAGACTATAGGACATAGAAGCCCAGGGAACAGAAATTTATTTCCTAGAATGCCTAGGTTTGGGTGGCTCTTAGGAGACAGACTCAGTCCTGGCTCAGTAATCCTCACAAAAGAGTGAAAATAGCAGTTAACATTTATTAGGCACCTACTGTGTGCCAAGCACTCTTCCAAGGGTGTTCCATGCACCATCTCATTTAATATTCTCAAGGACCCTTGCAGGTAAGATAATCTCTTTGTCACTCTCCCTCTTTTACCCACAAGAAAGTGGAGCCACAGGGGGACAGAGCAAGGCCACCTAGTTGGTGAGGAGCTATAAGGAGCGGAGCCAGGATCCAAGTCCAGGCAGACTGTACCAGGGTGGCTGTGCTTAACCCTGCACTGTAACTGCCCTTCCCAGGGGTGGCAGAAGGGTGGGGTGGGCTAGAGACCAGGATCAGCCTCGAATAGGTAGGTTATGTATGAGAGCAACTCAGCTGATGAGTATTTCCCCTGCATTCTTCACAACTTACATATGGATCATGGTACATTTTTTTCTTTTGAACATGCATAATTGCAGCAAATGAATGGAATGATTGGGAAGAGAGCAGAGGGCTCAACAAAAGTTAAAAGTTTTCTTTTTTTTTTTTCCAGGTGGGTCGCACTTTTTAATATGTGGAATCTGATTTCCATTCTGGGGCAGGGGTTGACACACTTTTATTTCTAAAGGGCCAGACAGGAAACATTTTAGTCTTTGCTGGTCATAAGGTCTCCACGACACTGCTCACGTGGTAGTGGGAGAGCACCACAGGCAATGCATAAGCTATTGCCCACCGAGGTGGCTGTGTTCTAATAAATTTGCCAGCCCCTAGGGGATCACTCTGGGGAAGTTTTATTACCATTTCTGATTGCCCTTCCCTTAGCAATGATTCCCAACACTTTGGCTCTAAACCATTCTTCCTCAGGCTTCTCTGTCATGGAGCTGAATTCTCAAAACTAGTCAGAGAGACCGATGGGTCATCCGGTCTGACCATTCAGGTACAAAGGAATACACTTTGCCAGGCAGATGTGGCTTGGCTGTGTGTGAGTAATAGCTGTGGTCTTCAAACTTGTTTCCCTCAGCTCCCTTAAAGTCACCTCATCTACAGAGGAAGTTAAACCAGAGTCCTCCTGCACCCTTAGGCATTAGCAACCATGCTGAGGGAGGGTTAACCTTCCAGAGTGTAAGGATAGCCAGGGATGTAGCTCAGTGGCACAAGTGCCTGCCTGGCAAGCACAAGGTCCTGAGTTCGATTCCTGGTACCAAAAAAAAAAAAAAAAAAAGAGTGTAAGGATTAAATTTTGAAAAGCCTGGAAAATTGTAAACAGGCAGTAAAAGTTTGTTTCCTTTTTTCATAGAAAATTTGGTGCCTGGTGCTAAATTCAGGTCGAATTTTGTACGGATATCTTTCTTAGAAGAGGTGTGCCTGTTCTGAAAGGGTCATACTTAGCATCAGGAAATGCTAACAGTGTGAAACGAATAAGACATAGATTCTGCCTAAAGGGACCACAGAAAACCAGACTTTAACAAATCATTCCAGGGCAGGTACTCCTGAAGGAGCAATGACTTGGGACTTCTGACCTCTGGATCTTCAGGAGTCCTTTGTCTCCAGCCAGTGATAAGTCCTAACCCACCTCAGTTTCTTCAACAGCAAACTGAAGAACCAAGGGTCCCTTTCTCCCTTTCCTCAGCTTCTATAACTAGATGGGGAATTGGGGGGACATCAGGAGTTTCTAGGAAAGATTATCTCAAACTTTGGATGGGATTCCAGACTTAATATCCAAACTTCGAAAATGGAGAATCCTGTGATCTTTAATTCAAAACTCATTTTCAAGAAGGCAGAAGAATAGTAAAGAAAGTATTGAATACCTATTTGGGGGGTGTTTTCTCTCAGGCTGAATGCCTGAGTTTCATTTCTGTGACTATGTCTCCTGTGTCCCTCCTTTTCATTTCCACTGGTCACCAGTGAGTGCATTTTCTTGGAGGGCTTGGGGCTCATAGCATGTGTGTTTTCTCAGCCCCTGCAATATGGGGATCTGAGCAGAAGAAAAGAGGGTAGGGGCCAGTGAGATGGCTCAGTGGCATAAGAGCCTGCCTGGCAAGCGTGAGGACCCGAGTTTGACTCCCGGAACCCACATACAAGAAAAGTTCCGGTGATACCGCTCAGCGGCACGGGCACCTGCTGGCGCGCGAGGTCCTGAGGTCGACCCCCAGTATCCACACACACAAAAAAAAAAAAAAGAGGAGAGGGTAGAAATACCCTAGACTGACAGGCGGTGCCTGCCTGTCATTCATTCAGCACGCATTCGCTGCTCAAGAGCTGTGCAAGACCCCAACCCAAGGACCCATCCCCTGGCCTGAAGGAATTAGCAGACCAGAATTAGCTCTGAACCCTTCAGAACATTTGGGGATTAATTATTTTTGGAAGTTTTTCTTAAAGTTGAGTTTAAGTAAACAGGTACAAAAAAAACTCAGGTTTTTTGAACCTGAGAATGGATAATGCACTATTACCCAATGCTAACATTGCCTCAGGACCATACTTCACTGTATTTTTAAGAGGACTGTAGTCTTTAGAAAGAAGTCAATCTGTACTTAAAGGCTGGGGAAAACTTATCAGCACAAGAAATCCAGAGTGAGTGGAAGGGACAGAGGTTATGGATTCAAGAGCTGATGTGGACAGAACTGGTGTTCACAGATTTCAGGAACAAGGCGGTGAGCTGGTGGTGCCCTCAGCAAATGCCTGACCCTCCTTGGCATGTGTCTTTGTGGACTAGTGGGTACACAGTGTGCCAGGATATGGAACTGGCATAAAAGACAGACAGCCACTCTTGTCAGTAGGATCCCCTGGAGCTTCTCATTTATTGGGGACGGCATAATATCCATCTGTCCCAGCAAGACTTCCAATTTGGTTCCGGGTGGGAAAGTGGTGTGCAGGCAAGATGCACGCAGAGAGGTGGACAGCAATTGTGTGAGGCCAGACTCCATTTCTAGGTCTAGAGAAACTCGTGACAGGCCTTTCAAAAGGGCCACTTTGTCGTTTTGAACCTTAAGTTCTAAATTGTCTAATGCGGATGATTCCTACGGCACAGACCTCTGAGTCAGACTACTTTGAATGAAACAGATAGTGGCCTCCTGGAGGAACTGCTCTGGCAGTAGGGCTTAGCATGGGCCTGCCATGTAACCGGCACTCAAAAATACTTTCTGACTGACCGACCCAGTAAATGCTATAGAAATCATACATATACTTACAAAGAGTTTTATGAATGTAAGGTATTATGTGGTGAATGGAATAAGCTTGGACCGGGTATTCTCTTCCATGTGGCCCTGAGCAACTCTCTCAACTTGTCTAGAATTATTATTATTATTTTTTTTCTTTTTGCAGCACTGGGGACTGAACCTATGGCCTGTGCATGCTAGGCAAGTGTTCTACTACTGAGTACCATCTCCAGCCCTTTTTAAATATTATTATTATTATTTTTTTTTTTTGTGGGTACCGGGGGGTCGACCTCAGGACCTCGCGCGCCAACAGGTGCCCGTGCCGCTGAGCGATATCACTGGCCCCTTTTCCGTATGTGGGATCCGGGAGTCAAACTCGGGCCCTCGCGCTTGCAAGGCAGGCGCTTACGCCACTGAGCCATCTCACCGGCCCTTAAATATTATTTTGAGGTAGGGTCTATGCTAAGTTGCCCAAGCTGGCCTTGAATTTGTGATCTTCCTGCTCCAACTTCCCTGCTAGCTGGGATTACAGGCCTAAGCTACCACCCTGGCTCAGATTCTCATATGAAATGAGATGTTTCTTCAAGTTCTAGGTTTCTAAACAGAAACAATAAAGTTTTATTAATTTATGACATAAGTAACTTGGAATGGTGATTAAATTGGTCACGGCATAAACTAGTTTGTTCATTCACAAAAAATAATAAAGGAAATAGGTTTGTTAAGCAAATAAAATGGTAAGAGAAGTGTTGAGCCTATTTAAGATACATCTGTTTTCAAGCAATTTAAAAAGCATAGTAGGAACATCATTAGCATATTAACGGGGTGTTAATTACAAAAGAGCATTTTAAAGCAGGTTTTATAAAATCCCCACTTAGTAACCATTAGCTTGTGGTACTTGAAACACAAACTATTCACATGTGTTACTTAGAAGTAGTAAAATTGTAATTTAAAAGTAATCTGCCAACTTGTCACGAATTTAGACTGATTTTTCTCTCAGTTGATCCAAATGAGTGAGGTTTTGCTATAATTATATATAATGCTGGTAATAATGAGGCTGATTATCAATCTTTCCCTGCTTTTCACTACCTCCATCATTACAGATTTTAGGGGAGGGGGTGGGGGGTAAAGGGAGATGGAAAGAATAGGGGTAGGGAGAGGGAGGTGGAGGAGAAGGAGAGAGATTAAAAAAACCTGCCACTGTCCCCTCCCCCTCCTCCCAGCGCTAGAAGCAGCAGCCTGAGCCCTCCCTCCCACAACCATCCATTCACCCACTCTGGGGGCTGCGGAGGTCAATGAAGCTGCCCTGTGCGACCTGGAAGGGCTGGCCTGCCAGTTTAGCCAGTCGGAGCTGGGGCTGCAAGCAGAGGTGTCAGCCTACTAGTTAGCTGAGGCATCTTCCCACTACAGACTCTTCTACACACACTCCACTCTCAGTGTGTTCCTTTATTTTCCCCAATTGAAAAAGCCCTAAAGGGCCTTGCAGCAGAAAAGCCTTCCCATCCAGACATGTGGCTTCTACTTCGGCTGCTGCCCACACACAGGAATCTGATGTCTAACATCTGTTTTCCACATCTGCTAAAATGTGGAGCTTTGTCCCAGTTAAAATAGATATAAAACACCTTTCCATCCAATTTTGTGGTGATTATAGACCCAAATATTTTTTGGAAAAGGTGCTTTTGAAAATGCTGGTAATGATTCAGGTAGAAGAAACACATATTAGCAGACGCCTGAGTGCAAGTGGCTCTTCTGTGGAAGGATGAGCAGGTACGTGGTGAGGGAACCAGAGCGCAGGATGGGGTCAGGATGGGGAGTGTCCTGTAGGAAAGGCTCAGGGTCAGAATCCTGGGAGGTCAAGAATTACACTGGGAAGGGGCAGGAAGGACAGCCTTGGGCAACTGCTGGAATTCAGAGTGGTGCATTGTAGCACAAGGAGGGGCTGTGATTAAACTCCACACCTGCTGCTTCCCTTGGCCTCAAATGCCACATGCATCATTTACCAGCCATGTCCCTTTCAGCGTGCTATTTAGTGTCTTTGTCTCTTGAATTCTGCATCTATGCAATAAGGGTTAACCAGAATACCAAACTCCAAGTGGTGCAGGTATGGAATGAGTTAATATATGTAGTTTTGAGAACTATGTCTGGCTCCTGGCAACTGCTCCATAAATATTAGCTATTGTTATTGTTGTTGTTACTCAGCAGAGATGACATTAAAGTGTCAATTAAAGTGCTTCATACCTCAGTCCCCTGCCGACCTGGCTCAGGAGCCTGAGTATTAAGAGCCAAGTAGGGAAAGGACATGTAAGTTTCCCTTAGAGGGGGAATAAGCCAGGTGGCTGGGTATCCTATGACTGTTGGGCTTATGCACCTTATCCCTCAGCTGGAGAAAAAGAGGCAGGCTTTGGTGTGGAATCCAGTGTAGGATTGTTCCCACTGTGGGAGAGCTCAGAGAGGGATAGGGCCCCATGATGTTTCCCTGACTTCCAGTAGAGAATCTTGCTCTGAAAAGCAGCAAGACCTTGAATCTGTCCTCTTCCCCATGGGTGGGCATCAGCCATTATCAGTGATTCATTATGAGTGTCCATTCCATCCTGAAGAGGGTTGCTAATGGGGAGAGCAAACTTTGTACCCTAGCACAGCAGCAAAGGGGTGGACACGCCAAGCCATTTGCTCCCTTTTCTGGCCAGTCAGAAAGACTGCAGTTTTGACATTTCACTTTCATTGGCTGAGGACGAGGTTGCTAAGCAACTTCCTTACCTTGGTAAGAATTCTGTACTTCTCAGTACCCAGGCTCCTCCTCCTCTTTCCTCTTTTTCAATAAGTCTTAGACTATCTCTCTCTCTCTCTCTCTCTCCTCTCTCTACGCACACACATTTCATTTGTTGTTCAGAGATTTCACAGGTTTTCATTCTGGTAAACACTAGGAACATTGACTTCTTCAAATAATTTCTGTTGATGAGCTCCAGTTATATGCCATATTAACAAACATTATACTATTCGTTAATTAGTCAACAAATTAGTTCTTGAGCATCTACCACATTACAGGCGCAGTGCTAGGTACCATCATGATTATTAATAGCAAGGAAGTGGCATTCAAAATATGTGACCCCCAACAGGGTACCAGGAATTCAGAATGGAAGTCAGCTTAGGTGACCTCTGTGTATCAGGTTGGATTATGGGGATATCTGGAGGGCCTTAGGGGAGGAAAGGGGGTGTCTGTAATGATGGATAGGCACTCTAGGCTCAGAGCAGTGGCCATTTATAAACTGTTCAGAAAATTCAATATTATAAACCATTAGTGTGTCTGTACCCACACTTGGCAATGATGACCCTAAATTGAGCATTCACTATTCACCTGGATGGACTCTACATACGCAATCTTCCACTTTCAGTCAGATGCAGCCCCCCCAACACAGTTGGCATGATAATTATGGAGGACCACCTGCATGGGCTCTCTTTGAAAGAAGAGCATTTGGCCCTATTTTCGTGTATTGATATGTACAGAGCTGGCTAGGATATTTTTTCATCCCTCAATTGGCTTTAAGCAACGCAAATGTCTCTAGCCGAGGTGCTGATGTGTAGTCTTTAAAGCAATACGACAGGTCAGTGATGCCCCGACTATAGCTCCCAAGGAGCATGTGTGAGCTGGGCTGAGTGATGCCAGGCTGTTGGCTGAGATTGAGCTTCAAGAAAAAGCCGTGACATCTCAGGGCATGATGATTACACATCAAAGCTAAAGCACCGACCCCCAAACACTAGATACTGCCCCAATCTGTGACACACAGATTACTCTTTCTGCATCTCTCTCTCTCTCTCTGCATACTGCAGAGGTGATTTCAGGCCTCCTACCTAGCCTAGCTCAAAGCACTCATGGACGTCCCACCTTTCTCTTGGTCACTCATCCCTGAGCCACTCCCCTCTTCACAAATTAATAAAACCTGGGTTCGGCCCTGGGTTGAGGCCTTTGTTCTGGTTAGCTATTATTCTAACTAGACTTAGGACCCTCTTGGCTCCCCACCATTTTAGAATTGTATTTGTGTCTTTATTTGTGCCATGAGTTGCATTAAAGTGGTGGATTAAAATTAACTTGCTAGAATTCCAATAACTTTCCCCTGGGATTACAAATATAAATTTCACCGGACCGTGACGAGGTCCAGGATGGGTTTTCTATAGTAATCACAGTGCTTCTACTGGCCACTGGGCTCAGGTATTCGCTGCAGTCTCTCGAGGCAGGTGTGTTTGTCTGAACTCATGGCTGAGGAAGCAGCAGGCAAGAGGTGTTGCGTACCTTGCTCAAGATTCCATGACTAGAAAGTGGTAGAGACTGTAGTCCAACTTTTTGGCTTTGTAGCTCTTGTCTTCTCTGTAGTGTGGGTCCCCTGAAGCCACAGTGCCACATGTACACAGGAACTTTAGAAATCATTGCAGTATTACATACTCTACAGATTCCTATCACAGAGTTGGCTCCTGGTGCCAAACAGCTAGAAGGCCTAACATGGTCCACTTGAAGATGACAGGGTTTCCCCAGCCACTTGCTTCTTTTCAATGCTAGGGGGCCATATTCTACCCAATGCTCATAAAACATCAAAGGTAGAAGGGATCTCAGAGGTCACCATGTGCCAGATTCTTATAGGGGCCTAAAAAAATAAGACTTTTCTTCAGTCTGTTGACAAGAGAGAAGGGAAGCTCCTGAGAAACTCCACTAGTGCTTTCCCATTTGATTAGTCATTTTTATGAAAGCATTGCTTGATCAAGGAGAAGGAAGTGGGCAGAACACAGGCTGCATGTGTTTTCTAGGCATCTGGGCAGTGGACTTGTTATGAACGGCTAGAAGACCAAGAAGGTGCAGGGAGCTGGCAAGGCTGATGGGATGCAGAGGCAGGGTCCCCACACAGAGTGACTTGGGTGAGGGACTGCTTCACAGTGTCCCTACTGCTGCAACAAAATGCCTCAGACTCGGTAATGTATAAGCAACAGAAATCAATTGCCCACAGTTCTGGAGGTAGGAAATCCTATGTCAAGGGACTGGCAGATTCTGTGTCTGGTGAGGGCTTGCTCTCTGCTTCCAAGATGGTGTCTCCTACTGAATCCTGACTGCTGACATGATGGAAAGAGCAAAAATGGGATAAACTCTGTGTCCTCATATGTGGAAGAAATGGAAAGGCCAGGTAGCTCTTTGAAGCTAATTTTATAAGAATATTAATTCCATTCATGAGGGTGGAGTCCTAAAGGCCTGCTCACCTCCCGCTTCTCAACACCATCTCCTTGGGGTTTAAACTTCAAAATGATTTTTAGAGGGACACAAGCATTCGAAGCCTAGCAGAGGCCAAGAGCAGAGGCATTGAAGAGGAAGTGGACTTCGGATGTGGAGCAGGCATGCTCTGGACTGAGGGCTGGGCAGACTGTGCCCCAAATCACACTGCAGTAAATGCCACTCATCTTTCAAAAGGAGCCTGCCCAGTCAGCTCCTGGCTGGTGTGGAAGGGAAATCTGCCCCTTTCTTCTGTCCTTGTTCAAAGCTTAAGCAAAGGGCTTGGTGAGGAACAAAAGAAACAAGACATAAGCGAGTTTCTGGAAAACTTGTGATGCCCTTTGGTGATGGCTGTAGTTTTTCCATGTGGCTGTGTGAAAAAGGAGGAAGAGGGAGAGGCTGGTGAAAATGTCACAGTCAGTGCTTTAGAATCTGTGAGAATGAGTTAATTTTCCACTGTGAAATCTTTTTTCACAAAAGTCATTGTCCTCCATATTTCTGAAAGTAGAGATATTTATTTCTAGGAATTCCTGGGCCATTGTGAGAAGCAAAATAGTAAAATCATTTGTGTGAGGTGCATTTTCTTTGAATTTTATTTTATTGTGATTTTTTGAGGCAGCGTCTTGCTATGTTGCCTAGGTTGTTCTTGAAC
The DNA here is from genome assembly GCA_028451465.1 of Erethizon dorsatum. Classification (NCBI taxonomy): domain Eukaryota; kingdom Metazoa; phylum Chordata; class Mammalia; order Rodentia; family Erethizontidae; genus Erethizon; species Erethizon dorsatum. Next base: position 86,005,251 of record CM051834.1, read on the forward strand.
TCATGGGCTCAAGGGATCCTCCTGCCTCAGTCTTTCCTGTGTCCCTTTGTATTGTATTTTATTTTGTAAGATGTGGTTATAAAATAACCCTCCTCTTGTGGGTCATTGACTCAGCAGAAATAAACCATATTTTTAAGACCATTGAAAATCAAGCTTGAATTCTCTATTTCACTCTAAATCAGCAATGTGCTATTCACACCACCACAATGAGTGGCAATCAAATTGCCTGATTATTATTAATAGTAATGGCACAGTAATATATTTTAAATTTCAAACTTACTTTTTATTATTTTATTTTTGGAGTGACTTGTAAATTCTTCAAAGTGTATATTTCTATGTTTTGGTGAAGATCAGTGTTTCTTTTCTTTAAATTAATTTTATTGGTACATTTTAGATATACATAATGATTACATTCATCAAGGCAATTTGTATCTGTACATAATATATCTTGATTCTTCTTTTTTCCCCTGTTCCCACCCCTCCCTTCAAGATTACTATTTCTTAAACATCATTCATTTGCATACAAATTTTCATGATATTTGATGTAGAATATATCTTCTATACTTGAATTTTTCTGAAATAAATTTATTATTGTTATTTCTAATACTATTATTATTTTTGTAGTACTGGGGCCTTCACATTGAGCTATATTCCCGGTTGTTTTATGTATTTTTGATTTTGAGACAGGGTCCCACTAAGTTGCTAAGTTACCCAGGCTGAGCTTAAACTTGTGATCCGCCTGCCTCAGCCTCACAGAGAGCTGAGATTATAAGAAGCATGATAACACCTGACTTCAATTTATTATTTTTTAAAAAGCTTAAATATCTATCTTTAGGAAGATAATTTTTAGATAAAAAGTAGGCACCCAGTCATTTGTTATGCACAGAAGAAAACCCCTAAAATAAATGTGAAACTACTAATTTTTGAAAAGCTTGCCCGCATGCTGCCAACATATCCCTTATCATTGGTGATTTGGGTGCCCACCATAAGAGCTGGAAAGTTAATAAATATGTGAAGAAAATTCTTGTTCTTGCCTGCCTTACTGCCCTTGGCCTGGCGTCAGGCACTGGGCTTGACCCTGGGGATGCAGAACTAAAAATCTTTCTGGTATGCGTTTACAGCAGGGTACAGCCTGCTGAAGACTTGCAGGGCCCTTTGGGCTGTGTTTGGAAAGCTGAAGCTGGAGGGAAATGCTGGTTTCCTTTCAGCAGCTTGGTGAGGGCACCTTGGCAGTTCACAGCTCCTCACCTGTCAATGCAGGGCCAACCCTAACTCACCTGCCACTCCTTGTCTTGGTAGCAGACTCAAGGTATACATTGGCCTCTAAATGTCACAGCTTTTCATGGTCTCTGAATAATGAAATTGTTCTTTCCAATCATGCTATCAGGGAATCGTTTGGTTTTCCTGGTTGCTTCATGGAAGCTGCCCTCTTCCCTCTTCCTTGGTGAAGTTTCAGCTTGAGATCACTTCACAAATGAGTATTTTGTGCTCTGTGACACACATGGCTCTCCAGCTCATCTTTGCTGTTCCTGACAGCAAATGCAGGAGAACACGGGGACTTTGGATGGGCAGTGGGAATGTAGGCACTGCCACTTGCTACCAGGCACTGTGTCAGGGATGGCACAGCCAAAATGGACATGGTGCTTTCTTCTTTCCATTTGGTGGGAAAGATAAAGAAATAAACAAAGATGGCAATGTAGTATAAGTGCTAAGTTTGGAGGACAGATAAAGGCAGCAGACCACACTAGGAATTCCTGGTGAGGTCTTCCTGGAGGTGGTGGCCCTTGGGTTTGACCTTGAGGGTTAAGTAGAAGCTTCCTAAACAATAGAGGTGGGGACAAGACATCCTGAAAATGGCAGCAGCATGAGATGGAGCTGATGTTTTCTCATCTGCAAAAGGCTGAAATGATCCTCACAGGCTTTTCAGGTAAAAAATTAATATGTGGAAATTCTTGGTGCCACCGAGGCCATGTGAAAAATGTCTGACCTGTTTGTTTTAACCCCTTCACCACTCCCCTGCAGGTCCACAGCCTGTGGTCCATTCTCAGTGGTACTACTTGGAACAGGGCTCTTGGGATTTATCAGTCTACGAGGCAATTGTTTCCAAGAGCCTAGAACTCCATAGGTAAAATGACCAGATGGCCACCACTTCCAGAAACTCCAAGAGAAACTCCTGGAGGACATTTTTCCAGTGGATACTTATGTTCACGAATAGGTCTGTTATAGGATGAGATGTCTCCGGGGAGTTGTTTCCAGGTTCTTGGTATCCTGAACAAAGAACCACACAGGACACTCAGGAGTAACAAAAGAAGATTTATTAAAAGTGAAAGAAGTGAAAGTCCACTCCGCAGGGTGAGAGAGGGCCAGTGAAAAGAGCTCAGAGCCCCAACAGGGACAGGTACTGGGTCCCTGAAGATCCTGGGGTTATGGGATGATCCACATCTGGGGATTAACAGGAGTCATAGCCCACCAGGGTGCTTGACTCAGGCCAGCCTCGTGGAGGGGTTTTTGACCATACAAGGTTTTTAGAAGAAATGTCATGGTGTCTAAAACCCACAGGAGGTGGGGGATCAAAAGCACAATGTAATTGAGGTTGGGGTCATGTACTTTTGAGTGTGCACGTGCCTGGGGACTCTGGGGGGACAGGTTTTCTGATATTTTGACATAGTCGTCCTTGCTGTCTGGTTTTTGTTTTTTTTTTGAAAAATTAGGCACCAAAATTTAGAAAACATTTCATTATTTCACATGAGTGCATTAAGTACGTCTGTTACAACACACAACATACTGAATTACGAAGATTCGTATTGGACACAACCATGTCCACTTGTTATCAAGTGTGCTCCTTATCCGTGTGTTGTGTCTGTACTCTGGTCATTCCTCAATAAGGCTCGATCGAGTTCATCGTTTACATAGGTGTTTACCTATCATCCAAATACTGTCCCTGCTTGGGTATTTATGAATACTTTATTATAATTTACATTATCATTTATTTTAAGTATTAGTGTCAATAATATTATTTATTTATATTTATTTATTATTTTATAATTCAGTGCATCCATTGTGTGTTACAAAGTGTGTATTAAATGCGTCTGTCTGGCTGAGGATCTTAGCTGGGGCTCATTTTTAGGGTAGGGCTTATATTACAGCATCTTGGGGAAAAACATCATGCTAGGGCTCATTTTCTGGTTAGGTCTTATTTTGGGGGACGTAGGGTAGCTATTTGGAAAAGTCAGACTTTTGTCTTCGCCTGGGAATTGGGGTTTGTTGCTATTTGTCTAATGCACATAAAAGCCCCAAACCGAGAAAGGAATGGCCCACCCTTCGTTCTACCCTTTGCTTGACTGACCCCCTTCCCTCAGATCTGCACAAGGTCTGTTGGATATTCACTCAGGTGACCTGTGAGTCACAAAACACTCCAGCTTTTCCTTGGTCCCCAAGTTCTGTTGATTTCCTGTCTTTTGAATCCACCCCCTTTTCCTTTCCACTGCCGCTGACTCTTCTGCTTCAAACTTTTTTTTTAACATCAAATCAACTTGATTTCAGAACTCGCGGCCTCTCCCTTCCATGTAGACGCCTCTCTTTGCTGCTGCCTCTTTCTTTTTTTTTTTTTTTTTTGTGGGTACGGGGGGTCGACCTCAGGACCTCGCGTGCCAGCAGGTGCCCGTGCTGCTGAGCAATATCACCGGCCCTTTTTTCGTATGTGGGTTCCGGGAGTCGAACTTGGGCCCTCGCGCTTGCCGGGCAGGCGCTTACGCCGCTGAGCCATCTCACCGGCCCTGCTGCCTCTTTCTTTTTTTTTTTTTTTTTTTTTTTTTTTTTTATTTTAAAGAGAAGAAAAAAACAAAACAAATCAAAAGAAGAACAAATTTTCAAAACAACATAATAGGAGGGTAACAATGGTTAATACATTACATATTACTATCTTTAAGTTAGTTATTCAGGACACCAGACTGGTTTTTGGATTCTTGTCCCACAGCTTTCTGTTGTTTACTCGTCTTTACTCTACCTCCTATCTCAGGTCTGACACTTCCTGCTCTCCCTCAGAATTTGAAGGAAGCAAGTTGCTTCCTGCATCCTATTCTTAACACTTCACTTAGCACCCAGTGATGTCTCCCAAAGGCGTAGCATAGCCATTCCAGTGTTTGTAATGAGTAGTGGACCTGACACTCAGGCACATGGTTTGCGTGCACAGTCCCATATCTGCCGGTTATAGAGTCTGGCTCACGGTAGGCACTTGAGGATTGGGCAGCATCTCCAGCCAGCCACGATCACAGACCACATATCCTTTCCCTTTGTATCCATGTGGACAATGTGCTGCCATGGAGAAGCTATTTTGAACATGGTTTCTTTGTGTCTCCCCAGGCGTGCTGGCTGCCCAGGATCCAGTGTGTGATGCGGGGTGGGCTGCTGTTATGCTTTATGTCTAGATGTCCGCAGAGAGCCTCATGAGCTCATAGGCAGGGCTTTTGGAAGGGAATTAGACTATGGAGGCACTGTAGCAGACTTGCTGTTAGGAGGTGGGGGCTGGTCAGAAGAGGCGGATCACCGGGGGCGTGACCCAGAAGGGTGACTCTCCCTTCAGGGTTTGTTGCTTCACTCTCTGCTTCCTGACTGCCATGAGGTGAGCAGCTTTCCTCTGACCAGGCCCTTCCACCATACCGCTGACCATGCAAGAACTGAAACTTGTAAAATGTGAGCCCAAATAAACCTCTTCTCCTTTAAGTTGCAGATCTCAGGTAATGTGTCCTGGTGATGAAGAAAGTGACTAAGGCAGCTGCCCTGTTGTGTTTTCTAGACTCTGCTTTGCCAGTGGAAACCCTGAGGTTTACAACTCTTCTCTTCTGGAAAGCACATTGCATGCACCCTGCTACCCTTCCCTTCCCTTCCCTTCCCTTCCCTTCCTTCCTTCCTTCCTTCCTTCCTTCCTTTCTTCCCTGTATTTCTTTATTCTGTAGCCCCAAGCCCAACACTTGTTTCTTCTCTTCTTTATGGCTCTGTCACTGTCTGTGCCAACAGATGCTGCTTCTCCAACAGCACAGACAGTCTGACCCTCATGTGTCACACAGGTCCTCAAAGCCCCAGCTCTCCAGCACTTGTAGCAAGCCCCTCCCATCTGGTGGCATCCATGCCTGTCTGTGTTAATCCTGTCCCCCAGGAGAGGTCCTTAGGCCTGGAAGGCCAAGCAGATTCCCGTCACGTGTCAACTCCAAATACATATGCTTGGAGCCTGGGCTGAAGGTTGTGAGGCCTCAGGCTGTGTCTGGGTCCCATGACTAAAAATGCTGTGATTGATTAGCAATGTCTGTCTACAGCCATACCACCCTGAATGTGCCTGATCTCATCAGATTAGCAATGTCTGCCATGGCAAACTTATGGGCACTATAGGGAATGACTGCATGCTGGCCATGAGCTCAGGAGATAAGGCACGTGTTCCTTAGGTGCTATTCTGCTGGCCAGGCTGTGTGGTCACATTGGCCACGTGGCTGAGGAAGCAGTCTGAAGGCCACAGGGCCATAAGTGACTTCTTCGCCTGGTTGGAACAGTGTGAGTTCCAAGCTAGAGGGAGCCTGGAGGGGTAGCCCACATAGGATCTGGCGGGGTGTGCACTTTGCAGGCTACATTGGCATGAACTTTACCCCCTGGAGTCTGTTTCATCCAGGCAAAGGTCACTGCCTCAGAGTGTCAGATGCAACTTAGGGATAAAAAACTTTTTATGTGACACTCACCCAGAAATGACCTACACCTCTGGAAAAATCCAGAACTTTCCAGTCAAACTGAATAGGATTATCTTCTCTGTGCTACCAAGAAGCCAACATTGAATAAAAGGACAGTCTTACTTTAACCAGTGAGAGGATACAGTTTGAAAAACATGCTCTCCACAGCAAATGCAAGGGTGGTTGGAAAAGGGATGCTTCTAGAACATATGGAAGGGCCTGGACATAACCCCAGCTTTGCCTTCTGCTTCCATTGCTGGGGCCAGGACATCACTTGGTGCAGCTGACTTTGGGGTTGTCATGGTGCCCCATGAGTGTATCCAGGGGCTTGCTGCATCCTCCGCCCTCTACTTGTGGGATTTGAATGTTTCTTTTATCTCAACGTACTTCTTGGCCGCAGGGGATCATGGGCCCAACTGAGCTGAGAAAAGTGTTCCCAGACAACCATCCGGCCAAGGCGGCTGTTGTGCCCCAGAATCCCTTCCACAGGCTCTTGCAGCCACAACATCCACCCTGGCAGGCAGAAGGGTTTCTGCAGCCCATCTGCACTGGCTTCCTGTGCTTCCCAAGCCTGTGTGGCCATAGACCCATGCCGAGCCAATCCATGTCTTCTTCCTTTAGTGCTCATTAACCCTGTGCTGTAGACAGGGGCAGGAAAAAAACCTTACAGGCAAAAAGTTTCAAAAGGAAAGGGAAGCTAGGTGTGTAACAACAGCCCCTGCCTTCACCATCATCCTGGAATGGGAGCCCCAGTGGCAGGAACTGTGTTCTCTTCAGCAACAAATCCCCAGCACCTGGCATATTAACACATGTTTGTTGGGTATGAGAGGATGCATTTTAGCCCTGCCCCAATTTTCAAAGCAATCTGAGTTTGGGGTGGGGAATTCTGGACCAGCCCAGCACCTGCTCACTCCACCCCCTACATGGGGGTTTGGTGGGACTCACCTTCCCTGTCCGGCTGGCCCAGGGCATAGTCACCCCGGCCCAGGGACCTGTGGGCAGTGCCCTTGTTGCTCTTGCTGTAGGTCCTCCTTTTAGAGTGGATTCCAGGTGGGGCCCCAAAGAACTAAAACATCAGTGTGTATTTCTGTCCCAGAGCAGACCCTCTCCCCTCCCTGTTCTCTGCTTGCCTTCATCCTTCCAGCTCTGTGTGGGTGTGAGCACCTGGGCTTCACAGATGTGCAGAAGCAGAAGTAAGGCAGGCTGGACTGCGGCCTCCTCTACCTCCTGTCACCTCTCTCTTCTTCTCCTTACAGGCTCCCCGGGTCATGCTGGCTCCACATCCATGAGCCCGTCGGCAGCTTTGTCCACTGGGAAGCCCATGGACAGTCACCCCAGCTACACAAACACCCCAGTGAGCGTCCCACGGACGCTGAGTGCAGTGGGGACACCCCTCAATGCCCTGGGTTCTCCGTATCGAGTCATCACTTCTGCCATGGGCCCGCCCTCAGGGGCATTGGCGGCGCCTCCAGGAATGAATCTGGTTGCACCACCTAGCTCTCAGGTAGGTGCTCCTCCTCTCCTGGATCCACTCAGCGCTCGCTGTGTGCTTGTGGAAGGGACTGGACATTGCTGCAGACTGCCCACCTGCAGGGCCTTCAGGCTGAGCAGCCCCAGGAGGCTGTGACCAAAGGCAGCTTTCCTAGTGGTTTTAATGCTTGAGCCCTAGATGTGATTTCAGCATCTGTCAGGAATGATTGCATCATCCATTTTCTTCACAATTCGATAATGAGTATGGGGTGATACTCATTACTGCTTTTGTTAAAGGGAATACAGAAACAATTAATACATAGTCTTGCTCTCCACCAGCTTTCAGCTGAGAGAGGGAGTGGGCAGGTAAGGCCCATAGATAAATGTAGAGCATGGCCACCCATGCTATGTACATATTGTCTCTGCACTCTAGGAAGTTGGGGAGTTAACTTTACCTTAGTTCCCAGTTCCCTTCTGCTGTGATGGAGGGAAAGAGATATGTGCATAGCTCACTGGATGGCACCTCTGTGGAGCTTATAGGATGGACGGATGTCCTTTCCCTCTTTCTCGCAAAGCCATGCCGAGATCGCCATCCTTCCCCTCTTGGAGAGGTTGCACTGATAATGCTGCATTAAAATGACCCCCCCAAATAATTAAAAGATGTGTTTTATGTATATACCAATTTCCTACAATGACTGTAATTATTATGTATTGCAAATGTATATCAATTAAAAATATAGCATTTGAAAGTAAAGTTCGAATTTTATATGCCAAAAAATGACCTCCAAATCATCAAAGCTCACGAAAGCAAATCTTTATCTTCCCACTCACAAATCTATATTGGGCTAGGATGGCTGTGCTTCTGGTGGTGGGGGTTGGGCATTGTGATGGGCTAGCACAAGTCTGCTCCCCATGTCCACACTAAAGGAGCAGCAGCTACTGGGGAACGTTTTCCTTATGTTGTCTCAGTGGAGCATGAAAGGCCAAACCAAATCTAGAAACATAATGAAGCCGCTGCCTAAGTCACTGTCTAAGAAAACCATATGGCTGATTCTAGCACAGATAGTACAGGGAAATAGGCCACACCTATTGGGAGGACTACAGAGACAACACATAGGACAGGAGGCATTAGGAGCAGTGAAGAATTAGGAGCGACAATCCCTCCTTCTGCACTTTCCTCTCCCCCTGTAGATCAGCCAGGGTCCCTCTGCCCCATCCCCAGTGCACCCAAGGGCAGAACTGGTAGGCGTTTGTGATGGTCAACTTGTATGGGCTCCAGGGTGCCCAGGTATTTGGTTAAACATTATTCTGGCTATTTTTGCAAGGGTGTTTGGGGATGAGATGAACACTGAAGTGGGCAGACTGAGTAATGCAGATTGCCCACCTGGACGCGGGTGGGCAGCAGCCCTGCAACTGAAGGTCAGAATAGAACCCAGAGGCTGATCCTCTGCCAGGCAACAGAGAGCTCTCCTGCCTTGGGGCCTGCAACCTGGGAAGTCATTTCCCCCCAAGCATTTGAACTTGAACGGAAATGAAGGCTCTTCCTAGGTCTTGAGCCTGCTGACCTTCAGACTACCGCACTGGCAGTCCTGAAGCTCCTGTTTTCCAACTCACTCTGCAGATCTTGAGACTTGTCAGCCTCCAAAATCATGGTGATAATTCCTTATAGTCCCTTCCCCAACACCTCATGCCAGATAAATGGCGTGCAGTGTTGCATGTGTTGTCATAGGTGTAGGAGGAGAGCCCAAGGGGAGCAGAGCAGGACCTATGAACTCCTGATGTTATTTGCCCTACTCCTTGGGAGAGACATGGGGCTGGGCAGTGGTGAGGTGCCCCGATCACAGAGCTGGTGATACTCTACCCTTCAGAATGTGTGAGGTTTGTTCTTTGTCTTTCCCATGAACAGATTCCAGGGAGCAGAGTCAAAGCCAGCAGTGAGAAATGAAAGATACAGTACTGTACTTCCGGAAAGTGTGTACTTCCAGAAAGTGTGGTTTTGCAGAGGGGTCTGGCGTTTGTGTAAATAACTATGTGCACCTATTATGAGCAGGTCTGCCTGACACTGTCTTGAATTTGGGGGACAAGCACTGAATAAGATGGCTAGAGTCTTTACTCTTGTAGCAGCTGAAACAGACAAAAACCTAAAGAATAAACAAGATTATTTCAAAGAGCAATGGGTCTATCTATGAAGAAATAAAACAAGGTGAGGGGAGGGAGACTGGCAGAGCTGGTGGGTAGGAAGTGAGCAAGCCACCATCACCCTGAGGCTGCTTTTAGCAACCATGCCTGAGTCCAAATGAGCCAAACCTGGCCGGTAAATGCATCTTCCTAGCCATGTGAGTGGCAGGGCCGCTATTCCTGGACCATATGTCTGTACAGAGGGATCGGGGTTGAAAGGTCAGCTGAAAGCTTTGGTCCGGGCCAACTGGGCTGTGTGCAGAGGCTGAGGCCAAGTTCAGCTTTTGGGAGCTATATTAAGCTTGCCAAGTGCTGGCGAAGCTCAGCAGCCTCAGACACTGAACAGTGCTCTGGGCTTGGGCTCCGGAACCGCACAGCCGCAGAACTTTGCCCAGTTAACTGGACGACCCAGGACAAAGGCCTGTGTTAGCCAGGGTGACTTGGGCTCTGAGGACTCTGGAGAGATTACTCGTATGCATCCTGCCTTCCTTGTCCAGGACTGGGTCTGAGCAGGCTGGTGACAGAAACATGCTTCTCCTGTGACCTGGTAAGTACGATTTGGGGTGTGCAGAGGAGGGCGTGCTGGGTGTGGGGCAGCAGGCAGACCCTCCTACCCTGCGCTCTGGCACTGGGCTGCGTGAGCTTCTCCTTTTGCCCCGGTTGGGCTTTCAGTCTTGAGGAGTAAGGAGAACTGAATTGGTGCTGTGGAGGCAGGGAGCTTGTGACCTTTTGCAAACACCTTGAACTTGTTTCTGTTTGAGTTTCCTTTTCTCTATTGTGGGGTTACAAATACTTGCCCTGATTGCCCTAGGGCAATTCTTCTGAATGTCAAAAGAGATGTGGATTTGAAAAGGCACTTCTCAGAGGTGTATAATTCTCTGTAGCACTCAGGTGGTATTATTATTATTATTATTTATTATACACCTAGGTAATCATTGATTCACATGTGCTGTGTTACCAAAAGGATCCAGAGAAGTTCACTTCAATAAGTATCTTTGAACCAGGCCCAGTACGTGGCACCTGGAGATACATAAGATGTATGTTTCAGTTCTCACCCTGCAAAAGAGAAATTTCCAAAGACAACAAATATATAAGTAGGAAGATTTTTATGCACTTTCAGATAAAGTGATCTAGGCTACAGTTTTCAGAGTTTGTGCACACACACATGTATAACGCTGTACATCCATCTGCTGGCCAGCCTCTGGACAGGCCCTGTCAGCCTTTGGAGCCCTCCCACCTCTCTCTCCCCTCTGTCCCTTGCTGCCAGACTTGGGTTCTGTCCCTGTTGATTTCTGCTTAGGTATTTATAGATAACTGAATTACTGTCCTCTCAAATCTGCTTGCATTTGTATAGCTTATACTTAGATAATAAAAATTCTAAATTAGAGCTGGAATAGACCTTGAAATCATCTAACCTGATGATTAAAACAAACAAACAAAAATGAAGCCATAAAGTTATTTCTTCAAAGGGAAGCATATTTGAAAGCCCCATATACATGTCAAATATAGGCAGGTTTGGTCAAACTAAACTTCAGCCTCTCCATTTTTAGGACACACACACACACACACGCGTGCGCACGCACACACACACGCACACACACACTTACTTCAGGTTTGTGAATCACTGATTTAGCCTAGAGATTAGAAATGAGAAACCGTAGTCTCTGCTAAGTGAAGGGACCTCGTCAAGGTCACAGAGCCAGGAGGGGGCTGGTCCAGACAGAACCCAGCTTGGAGGTCCAGGCCTATGACTCCTTATGACAAAGACCCTAACTAGATTCAAGACGCTACTGTGTGACTCTGTGTTCCGGAACAGGAGCACCCACCTGCAGCCTGGCCCTAGGCAAAATCATTTGGGCTGAAGACAGCTCAGAAATGTGGGCCTTGGGGTTCTGCGATGGCTCCAGAGGCATGCAGAAAGCGTTTGGTTCCCGGCTGAGTCTGCTCTAGGAGGATCCAGCAGCCTGGTTGCTTCTCTTCTGTTCTGGGGAGCAGCTGGCCTGCTGGCAGGTCAGACCACCTGGTGAGTCCCGGCTCTGAAGTGCTTATTTCAGCAGAGCTGCTCCTAATGGAACAAGACAGCCTCGGTTGGGGGCCTGCAGGGCCCGGCAGTTAATGGCTGTCTTTGATCTTCTCTGCTTTTGCTCTGAGCCCACACAAAACACAAGCAGGCCAGAGAGATGGGCAGAGGAAAGAATATCAACCCTCTTGTCCCAAAACTTTGTCCCGCTGCTCTCTGGACTGAGGAAGAGGTGCGTTGGAGAGGGGCTTGCCTCAGGTTGAGGGGGAGTTCCCAACAGTAACCCTGCTCCTCCTCCGGGGATTCCTGGGCAGGGAGATGAGGCAGGAAGTTGCTAGGGCAGAAGAGGACTGAGGATCTCCTGCCAGCCAGGGCAGAGAATGTAGGGAAGGAGGAATGATTACCAGGACCCAGGAGCCTGGGATTCCAGCTCCAATCTTTACACCTAGCAAGGTACAGGTACCTAAGCTAATACCCGGGCGGGTACAATAACCTTGGGTGTCTCCTCCCATCTTTCCCCACGCTGCTGCCCCCAGCACTTCACGGAGCAGAGTTTCAAGGGCCTTATTCCTCAAAACAGCTATGGCTCCTTATTGCCTCTCAAACTAAGTCCATCCTCCCAGCGAGGCCACAAACCTCTAAGCTCTGCCACAGCCCACCTCTAACCTTATCTACCATCTGTCTGCTGGGCACATTTATTCCACAAATATCTTGGCTTGCTTGCAGACCTTTGCACTCAAAGCATTTTTCCCACTATGGCCCATCTAAAACCCACCCATTTTTGTAAGCTATTGGGTCTAGATCAAATGCCGCTTCCTTCAGGAAGCCCTCTCTGATCTCAGCAGTATGTGACCTGTTCTTCTTAAACTATCCCAGCTGACTTTAATCTAGTGGCTAGTTCCTTGGGGCAGTGCCTGCATCACCTTCCTTTCTTTCTGTATCTTTGTGCTGTTCTTTTTTTTTTTTTTTTTTTTTTTTGGTGGGTACCGGGGGTTCGACCTCAGGACCTCGGGCGCCACCAGGCGCCCGTGCCGCTGAGCGATATCACCGGCCCCTTTTTCGTATGTGGGTTCCGGGAGTCGAACTCGGGCCCTCGCGCTTGCCGGGCAGGCGCTTAAGCCACTGAGCCATCTCACCAGCCCCTTTGTGCTGTTCTGAATGAACAAATGACTAAACCAATTTAAGGCTCAATGTCCCTTATATGAAAACTAAAAAGACATCTTGGGGTTGTTGTGAGGATAAAAATAATTCATTAACACTGAGGAAGCTTTCTGTAGATGGTAGCAATACAACAATCACTTGGTGATCGCTATAGGCCAGGAGTGGTGGAGCTAGTCATGCTAGAGATGGGCATGGGAGGGGAAATACGGGCAAAGACCTTTTGAAAAAAAAAATTTTATTTTGAGACAGGGTCTTGCTAAGTTGCCCAGGCTGGCCTTGAACTCCTAAACCTCTGGCCTCAGCCTCCCAATTGCTGGGGTTATAAGCATGTGCCATCATGCCCAACTGCAAAATCCTCTTGAGGTGATGGTGGTCTCCTCTTTATCCCCATGACTTTTCTTGTCCATCTAAGAAATAGGGGGACGGAGCCACAGTCAGCTAGAGGTTCCTCTGACCTCACTACTTCCATTTTATGAGGTGGATCCGAGTGCTAATTTCTAGTTTTTTGAGGTATTCGGGAAAATGTATTGCCCAGAATTCATGCTGTCAGAATTGACACGGCACTAGTGGTTCTGAACTGTGTCTGTGCATTAGTGCCACCTGGCGAACCGGAAGGAATGCCTATGCCAGAGCCTTCTTCGGGACTACTGAGCTAGCGTCCCCAGGCGTGGGCCCAGGCAGTAGTTCTGCAAGCGCCCAGATGTGCACCAGGGTTGAGAAACGCTGCACTACACTAGACCAGCGCAAACTACCGGCCGCAAGTTCCAGATGTCTCGTCTTAGCCTTGTGTCAAAGGGGAAGGGGGATTCTCCTACCACATGTGTTTTCAGCCATTACACAAATTAATCTTTAAAAGTACTGGTGACTTTGGTTTCAAAGCAGGGTGCTGACGGCTGTATCTTTTCTTTTTTTATCCCTCGAAGCATTTAACCCTGAGCCTCTGTCCACCTGCTATGTTCAATAAATATTTGCTTAGTGAATTGAAAAGCCAGTGAATTTAGAAGGAAGCTAACTCAGGTTCTATTGTAGTTTATGTTTTATTGATCATTGCTCCTGTCCTAAAGTCCTTGAATAAAGAAGAAAATACTACCTTTGGTTCACTCTGAGAATTACGGTCAGTGCAGTCAGTGCATTTAAAATTCAGAGAAGCCAGTGGACCTGTCTTCAACCCTTGGATATTTTCCAGGTGTCTCTCCCAGGTACTCACACACATGCAGACACTCATCACCTTCATTTGAACTTGAGTGTCCTTAGTTTTTGTGCATGCTCTGCTTCCTCAATGAGATAGTATATTTTTGATGAATGAAAGACATCCTCCTAGGTTTCTTTTTCCCCAGTATTGGAGATGGAATCCTTTTGCATTGAGCTACAACCCCAGTCCTTTTTTTCAGTTTGGGGCAGGATCTTACTAAGGTGCTAAGTTGCTTGGGCTGGCCTCCTAGGTTTTGTCTCCCTTCACAGCACCTAGCAGGATGCTCTGTAAGACCCATGGACACTAAGAAGTATTTCTGATTGGGTGACTGCCTTGTACTTATTCAACTTATTTTCTCAGGTAGATACAAAACACTGGGCAGTAGCTCCTTGCTCACCTCCCCAGTGGCAGTGGGAGACCTGCGGATGGGGAGCTAATGCTAACCTGGGACAAGGGATGCAGACAGGGATAAAGCAAGCTTCACCTATTCAGCCATCAAATCTCTCTGCTCCCCACCACATGCTCAGCACCCCCAGCAGGTACTGGGAAGATTAAGCTCATACAGTCTCTGGTTCTACAGACTTTAGAGTTTCATGGGAAGATAATGTTAGTTACAATCAAGTTCGAAAAGATAATCTGACAGCCAGGTGTGGTGGCGTATGCTTGTCATCCCAGCTACTCAGTAAACTGAGGCAGGAAGATCACAAGTTCAGACATAGATCCTGTCTCAAAATAAAAAATAAAAAAGGCTGGGGATATAGTTCAGTGGGAGAGCACTTGCCTAGTATGCACAAACTCCTGGGTACAATCCTCAGTATAGAAAAAAATATATGCTTTAGGGCCTTCTACCCAATTTTTGTGCCATTGCATGACCTGGGCATTCAGGCAAGCATTTCCTGTGGGCTCATAGAGATGACCATTGTACAGATCCTTCTCTTCCATTTTACTCTGCATGTCTTCTGGGTGTGAATTTTTATTTGCCTTTGTGTTCTAGAGCCTGGCACAATGCCTGGGATGGTGAACACTGGGGAATGACTATTGATTGACTAATGAATGGATTTGCATTTTTTACTCAGCACTCTCAGAGGCAGAATCTCTTGCCTGAGGGCCATCTCTCCTGGAGTGCTGCTGAACTGGCAGTCGGTAGTTAATAAAAAATTTAAAAATGCACAGCTCACTTTGTCCTAGGTATGCAGCTCAGCACGCACTTCTTGCTCAAAGAAAACGTTTGAGTAAAATGAGTAAAAGCAGAGAGACTGGGAGAGCTGGGTTGTGATGTGGCTTAGGTTTTAGAAATCTAGAAATGCTTTTATTCCTCTTCTGCATTTTTTTCCCTGCCTGGAATTTGTGTCACAGATAGGCAGTTTCAGCTACTCTGGACTTGGAGATGACTTCTTGAAATAGAACTTGTCTTTTCCCAAGTGCTGTGGAGCCCCGGGGGTTGGGTTTCCTCCGGCGGTGCTTCATTGCATTTTCTTCTCTTGCAGCTCAATGTGGTCAACAGTGTCAGCAGTTCGGAGGACGTCAAGCCCTTACCGGGACTCCCTGGGCTTGGCAACATGAGCTACCCGTCCACCAGTCCTGGGGCCCTGGTTAAACACATCTGTGCCATCTGTGGGGACAGATCCTCAGGTACAAGCAGAAGCAGGTGGTCCTCGCCCAGCCCTATGGGACAGAGTCTCAGAGAAGGGGGCTGCTGCATGCTCATCTGAGCACTTTGTACCCAATGAAGGGAAAATGTCCTTTAGGATGGTCCAGCTGGGGCTTCAGCCTGGGAGTTTCTGTCACTGGCTTCATAACTGGCAATCTTTACAAATCTAAAATATGATTTTTATCTTCTAGGATTAGATTTATTGGAAATGGTTTAGAATCCCCTCTCTCTGGTGGCTCTATTTTATGTTATCTGGGATAGAGAAGCTATTGTGATTATCAAATATCTTGTGCTAGATTTTTCTTATTTTTTAAAAATTATTTTTATTATTATAAAATATCCCAAATAAATAACTACAAAAACAACATCCCAATATACAAAATTTGAAAAAAACAGAAAAGTACGAATGAAAAGTAAAAAAATTTACCCATAATGTCTCCAAGAGAAAGAAACCCTTTAATATTTTAGCAAACTTTTAGATTTTTAACACATTTTTATGGGTGCACACAAGTGTGTTTTCACTGATTTATCTACTTTGATCTTCGTGGGTTTTTGCCAGTTATTTCTTTCCTGACTTCTTTCACTTCCTACCCATTCTTCCTGTTTCTATTGTCCTTCCTGAACACATTCAAATCTCTGATTTGATGAATTGAAAAATGTGATGTAGACAGTTCTTTTCTCTAGCTGCCCACGATTGCTGGCTGAATATTTCTTCACTGTCTTTTTATCACCAAAGCCACTACAGAATGCTACTCCATTGGAAATTCTAGGTGCCTGGAACTAATTTAGCTACATTGCTGATATTTGCTTGCTGTGAAAAAGTCATTTCCAAACCATGGAGATCTGTCCATTGCCATGGTAGAATGCTGGTCACAGCCTGACAAAGCGTTTTCTGGTTACTTTATTTGAAAGTCTGGGTGGTTCTTTCATATCGCAAAGCCATGGAATGACTATGTCATACAGTTGACAAATTGGTCCCATGTTTCTGAAAGGCAAGTATTTCAGAGCTTTAAGTTCTTTGAGCCCAAGATAAAACTCCTTATTTATCACTGCTGTGAATCAGACACAGGGTGGGCTTTCCTCTTTTCCTCAGACAGGAGGGCTGAGGCTACCATTTCATCCTCTGACACGTACACTCAGGTTTGCAGATAGTTACACTTACTAGTTCTCAGGGATTTCAACTTCATTTTAATATCAACCTCAATAAAACAGATTTAGAAAGTCATGTCAGCTCTGTGGCTAAATATCTTCACATTTTATTTATTTTTTTTTTTTTATTTTTTATTTTTTTTGTGGGTACCGGGGGGACGACCTCAGGACCTCGCGCACCAACAGGCACCCGTGCCGCTGAGCGATATCACCGGCCCCTTTTTCGTATATGGGATCCGGGAGTCGAACTCGGGCCTTCGCGCTTGCAAGGCAGGCGCTTAAGCCGCTGAGCCGTCTCACCGGCCCCACATTTTATTTTTAAGAATTAGATCTAGATATGTTTTGAATGATTTGGTTCTTTATATTGTTCAAGTTCCACAGTTTCAATCAACAGAGCACGGCTTTGTGTTGTATAGCACTGAGAAGATCTCTACGTAGAAAGAGCCTAGAGGTTGGTTCATAAGGGCTGGGATGGATGGGCATGGTGGCTCTCCTGATGCCAATGAGCCATTCCCATGTAGCCATTCCTGTGTACTGCAGGTAACAAAGGCAATGAAACCTGCAACTTGTTCTAGATCAAGAAAAATCACCTCCTACCAGACTTTTATGCTTGATTAAAAAATAAAGTGAATGTTTAAATTTAAAAAATGTATTGCAGTGAAAGACACATAGCCATTAATCCTCCTCAGAATACTACCCTTCTCTTCAAACACACTTATCCCATCATTCTTGCCACTTTCTGAAGCAGTTCTGAAAGTCTTCTTTCATGTCTTTAGTTGTGCTGTCATGGCTGCCTCAACGTCCTTAATGGATTCGAAACATTTACCTTCCCTAGTCATTTTGACTTTGCGGAAGAGCCAGAAGTCACACAGTGCCAGATCTGGTGAGTAAGGTAGATGAAGACACACTATAACTTTTTTACAAAGCCTACATTTCCGTTGGATGGCACTCAGCAGCAGCACTCACCATAATTTTGGTCACACCTCCTAAAGATACTCACAAAACAGGACTTTCAGAACTGCTTCATAAGGTGGCAAGAATGATGGGATAAGTTTGTTTGAAGAGAGAGATAGTATTTTCAGAGGCATTAATGATGATGTATCTTTTACTGTAATAAATTTAAAAAATGTACACATTCCCTGTATATGTTGATCACCCCTGGTATATGACAAATAAACATCTTTTTATTTATTATGAATGCTAAGATCTTGGATTGAGGCAGGACATTTGTTTAACCACATCCAAGAGTTGCCATGCTAAAATAAATATAAACAAAGTCTTAGGGCAGAAATTTGCTAATAATGCTGTCTGGGGTTATAGATGTAGAGAGAAGAGCAAGGGAGGTGCATTCCTCTCAGTTGCTTCCTGGGATGGAGCCTGCTTTCTCTTCCTGCACCAGTGCCCAGGCGCTGTACCTGTTCTTTTGGGGAGAGCCAAGAGGTTCTTTAGGATGAAAGATCCAAACCAACACAGGAACAGACCTGTGGCCCGTTCTTCTCTTGTAACCAGGAAAGCACTATGGGGTGTACAGCTGCGAAGGTTGCAAAGGGTTCTTCAAGAGGACTATAAGGAAAGACCTCGTCTACACGTGTCGGGATAATAAGGACTGCCTCATCGACAAGCGCCAGCGCAACCGCTGCCAGTACTGCCGCTATCAGAAGTGCCTGGTCATGGGCATGAAGAGGGAAGGTGAGGCTTGCCTGTGACTCCCTGCCATGCAGGTTTGCTTCTGAGTCACCATGGGCGAAAGGTGCGACAGGTCCACTGTGCTGGGCTGTGTGGTAGGGAGAAGTTGGCCATGGAGGTTGAGATGCCTTTGGGCGCTGAGATTCTCAAGCAGGTTCTTCCCTTCATCCCCGCCATCCTCCTGGAGCCCAGAGTGGTCCCATACTGGCCTCTCCCTCTTCCTTCTGATACCAAGGTGGCAGGTCTCACTCTGAGCCTTCTGGCCCTCGAGCTCTTCTTGTCGAAGGCAGCAGCAGACTGACCTTCCTGGTGCAGCTGACTTCTCCCCTCTAATCCTATGGCTCACTCAGGGGAAAGCTGCAGGTTTGATTTCATAGCTGTGGTCTGCTGTAAATCTTTTGATGGTGGTTTATCCCATGGTCTTTGGGGACTCTTGGCATTACTAGGACTGACAGGCCTCGCCTCCCCAATCAGAGCCTGTCCTTGCACATTCAAATGGTTGCATCTCTTAATTTATAGTATGGGTTAGTGGGCTATTGTAGTGTCAGAGGAAAGCAAATCTGAAAGTGCTTTTCCTTCCTTTCAAAGATCGAAAAGTCATTTTGTTAAGCAACACAAATAAATTGACATGGGCCGTTCACTAGCTATTGGACTTGAGCAGGTACATGGCATAGTGGTGACTAAATAGAGGAGAGGAGGGAAGTCAGCCCTTCTCTGAAAATAGGAACAGGAGTTGAGTCCCAGAGGCTCCTGGGGGGGAGGGGTGGGGGGAGGACATCTTTCTGTGAGGAGTGAGAGGCTGACAGAAGGAAAAGAAGGAGGAAAATGTCCTTGGGCCCAGGGAACACATCGAGAGAGGGGGCTGTCAGAGTTACCTTGCCAAGGGGCCTTTTCACAGAGAAGGCACAGTCCAGAGGGGCACAGTGCTTTCCAAGGTCCCCAGGTGGCCATGAGAGGATACCAGGTCGCCCACTCCACAGCAGTGCCCCTTTCTTGCCAAGATGTGGAGGAAATGAGCACAGAATCCCAGGACTGACGGAGCCAGCCATCCAGCTCATCACAGTCTTCCCCATTTTGAGAAATGGCCCCTCCCTTTCCCAGAAGCTCAGACCAAAAACCCTTGACTTCCTTCTCTTTGGCACCCCACACGCAGTGGGTGATGGGATCTCGCCTCTCCCTCAAAACGGATCCAGACTCTTTCCCTGTCTCACTGCTTTACTACCACCTCCCTAGTCCGAGCCACCTATCTCTTTCTTAGCAATCCTATAGCATCCTAGGAGGCCTCCCTGCTTCCACCTTTGTCTTTCTACGGTCTCTTCTTAGCCAGCAGCTGGAGCAAAGCTTTGAACAGAGCAGGTCAGGCCCCCGTCCACCCAAATCCTCCAGTGCTTCCCCTTCTCCAGAAGAAAACAAAAAGCAACATCTTTGTTATGATTTCATGGCTGTCTGTGGTCTGGATTTCTCCTCAGACTTGGCAGTGGAGCTCCCACCTCAGGCCCTTTGCACTTGCTCTTCTGGCTGCTAGAACATTTTCTTTCTGGGTGTCTGCATGGCTTGCTTCAACTCTCCTGTTGGATCTTACTGAACAGTCACCTTCTCATTAAGCGTTGCCTGGCTGTGCTCCCCAGAATCCCATCCACCTCCCCAGCACTTCTTCATCTCTTTCCCACCACATGTATCAGTGCCTAACACACTCAGGTGTTTTGTCTACTCTCTGTCTCCATGAAGGCAGGGATTCTGTCTGTTGTTTAGTTTTTTCTTCACTGTTGTAACACCAGTGACTAGAACTTTATAGCTGTATAATGACTTGTTGAATGAATATATTGTGCTGAAAGCAGGAGTTTTAGGAAGGTAGAAGCTCCTAAAAATGATGCTTAGCTGGGCATGGTGGCACACACCTGTAATCCCAGCATCCTGGGAAGCTGAGGCAGGAAAATTACAAGTTTGAGGCCATCCTGGATAACTGAGAGACTTAGTGAGACCCTGTCTCAAAATAAAAAATAAAAAAGGGCTGAGGATGTAGCTCAGTGGGAAGGACCTGAGTTTAATCCCCAGTACTGCAAAAAAACAAAAACAAAAAACCTAAAAAATTTCTTTCATTTATTCATTGAATGTTAGAGTAACTGCTCCATGCTTATGTCATTCTTGCCATAGCAGAAGGACTAATGATCTTACACATCACGCACATGATATAAAATACCTACTGGTGGATACCGTCTTCTCTCCATCTGGGTAGAATGATGTTCTATGTAGCTTTCTCCACCATGACTGCCAAAACAGGAGATTAACAGCCACAAAGTATGTCCCCCATCAACAAGCACATAATGGATGAAGGGGTTATAACTTTTTTCCCAAAACAGATGATATACATTTCAGATGGACTTGGAAAAAAATTTCATTAAGCACAAGATATAAAATTAAAGGAAAGCGAATGGCTCACTCAAAGAAGGTGTCATTTCTGTTTCTTCACTGTTACTCTAACCCATCTCTCAAAACTCAACCTGAGTACACCCCAGGTCAAACAAGATCAGAGTGGACACTGAGTCAACTATTTGAAAGTGTGGTTCTTTCTCTTAAAAACAAGTCAAACAGGGCCATGTGAATTGTTAAGAGACCGGGCATGAAAATCCGTTATTGTTCTGTCAATTTTATAGGAAATTGGGTCTAAATTTTGTTCCTATGTTTTAAGGCAATGTGGAAAAGCAGAGTTAATTAAAAACTGAGTAGTGAAAAATAGGAGAAGGAAAGGAACTTTTGAAAAATACTCTATAGGAGTCCACTGACCTGGACAGAGAGAAGGTGAACTGACTCAGTTCCTCCTCTTATTCCATGAGTAGCCACTTTGAAAAGGCTACAGGACAGACTTTCCTTCACCCCATCATTTCTGTTCTTGATTTACAGAATGAGGGACTCAGTTTGGACACCTTCTCATGGACAGAAATAATAAAATTCTGGAATATATAACTGAGAGAGACTATGGAATTTGCCCAGATAGAAAGAGGCAGAATTGGGGTGGACTCAGAATTCACCTGCCTGACACCCTTTTAGGATACATAATGTTAAAGCTTGAATGGCGTTTGCTCTTCTCTGCTCTAGCAGAATCATTCCTGAAAGAAGAAACAGAGGTTCAGAGTGGTAGGGGATCTATTCAAGCTTCCACAGCAAGATGACAGAGCTTGGATGGGACTGGGACCCTCTGTCTCCCAGGAATTCTGGGAATTCTGGGAATTCACCTCAGGAATTCTGGAGAAGCTATTTCCATGACTTCTGGTCATGTACATGCAAAGAATGGACTTTTTTTTTAAATGAGTGCATATTAATTTTTACAAAGTATTGGGTTTCAATGTGGTACTTTCTTACATGCATATAACATATTTTGATCACACCCATCCCCCATGGCCTCCCTTTGCACCCCTCTTTCCCTAGTCTAATAACAATAGTCTCCCTTCTACTTTCATGGCATATTGGGGAGAACATGCAACATGTGTCTTTTTGAGGCTGACTTTTTTCACTTAACATATTGATCTCCAGTTTTATCCATTTTCCTGCAAATGATATAATCTCACTCTTCCTTATGGCTGAATAATATTCTGAGAATGGACTGTCTTTGAGGCCATTCGTAGACAGCCCTGGCCTCCTTGTGTGCTCTGGGTGGTCTTTGTGAATACAGCCAGCCCAGTGCCCAGGAGGCAGTGCAGAGGTTTAGAGACGGACTTGGGAGGCAGCTGGGCTGGGTCTGCAGGGCAGCTCTACCACTTCCTAGATCTCGACTGCGGACGGCTACCTAGCTTCTCTGTGGCTCATGGTACTCCAGAGGGGTACCATGAAGATGAAATGAAACATGAGCTATACGAAGTATTGAGCATGATTTCTGACACAGAGACAGAGCTCTGTAAGTGTTGGCTATTGTAGTACTTGCAAATAAATGCACAATAAGCTTATGCTGGATAAGTGGATAAAAAAAATACTGTGGCAAGGCAGGAGTGTGGTGCTGTGAGATTTTAGATCATCCAGCATCCTGGAAGTGCCCTGGTGTATGTGGTAGCCATAGCTCAGAATGTCTGCCTCCAATAACTGATAGACTACGCAATTATGACAGTAAGATTTATAGTACAAAAAGGAAAACTGAGTAACAAATGGGCACTCAATTAAAATCAGAATCAGAATCTAATTTCCTCAAGGCAAGGTTATTTTCTTTGAATCTTAAAGGTTATTTACCTTAAGTGTTACAAGTCTGTGGAAGAAAGTGACCAAGGACCAAAAAAGAAGCTCATTTAGTTTGTTTCCCCCATCTTTTAAAATCAAGACTAATAGAAACCTATTAATTTACCTCTCTAAAAAATGAATACAAGAAGTTTTCAACTTTAGCCAGGGAATCCAGGTATAAGAACAAAACATACTAGAGTTCCTATAGGTTGTTACTGAATAACAGAAAGGAACAGAAAGGAAGTGAACAGAAAGGAAGAAGAAGGAGAGAGAGAGAAAGAGAAATAAGGAAAGGAAAGAGGGTGGAGATGGAGAGAACCAGAGACCAGCCCAGGGGTGGGAGGGAGTGAAAAGAGGCAAAGGGGAAATAAATATTTCACTGAACTTTTTGCAATTGTCACATTAATTCTCACAAAATCGTTTCATTTATTTAAAAAATCATGTATTATCCCTGCTGTATAGTTAGGGAAACTGAGGCTTAAGAGGCCTACCAATATATCCAAAGTCATTTAGCAAGCAAATTGTAAAGCTACACTTTAAAAAAGATTCCTCTGATTCCAAGGTACATGGTTTTTTGCTCTTCTGCTATTTTTCCTCTCTCTCTTCAGTTTCCTCCTTTTTTTCAACCCCTGCTTTCTTACATCTTTCCTGTCTGCATTTCTCCTTCCCTCCTGCCTCCTTCCATTTCTCCCAATCACAGAATACCATCATTTTCTGAAGGCTTTGCATGTCTCCTCCAGGCTTTGGAGTCTAAGGAGTGTTTTTCAGTAGCATCCCTCTCTGACCAACGTTGAGGGATCAGTGACATCACTTACATAGCTAACTCAATGTCAAGCATCCCAGTTTGGCTCATTCCACAGTCTTGTATGGCTCGTTACCGCCTCAGAGAGTAGGAGGCGCTCCTACAGGAGGAGTGCAGGTAGAAAGGGAGAGTTGCAGACGGTAAGAAGCTGCGAGTGGAGGAGCTGTCCCTGAGGGTCAGGTTAGTTCCTTGTTCACAATGGAATCTGCTTGATTCTTGGGATGTAAAACTGTCTTCTAATCTTGAATTCTGCTTTTTGCTGCTGGGAATAAGATGGAAATCACAACCTAGTACAGAAGATGGAAACTAAGCCAACAGAGATGATCTCTTGCTGAAGGGGACAGGACTAGCAAGGTGCGGGGGGCGTCCTGCCTTCCATCCCTATTGTGCAGACCCAGTGGGGTCAGAGGGCTGATGAGAACCTTGATAAAAACCCAAACTTGGGGAACACAGAAGTACTTCCAGCCTACACCTTTGCCTCTGTGCCCCCCCCACCCTTAAACTCAGCCACTGATTCTGAGATGTCATTGAAGAGGTGACATCCCTCCACCCCTTCACTTACTAAATCCCAACAGTGGCTCCCTCAAGATCCTCCCTGACAAGTCGGATCAGGTGATGCTGTGTTCAGGCTGTTGCACAAGGGCAGAGCTAACGGGACGTGAATGCCAAGGATGATGTGCAGGAACTGACAGGGAGTTTGTAAGGCAGTGCGCTTGTGACTTAACCATTGCTTCCTCACACTCTAGCAGGGCAGCAGGTAGAGGAAAGGGGCTGGAGACCTGATGAGAGCAAGAAGGGGGTGGCTCCCTGAAGGAGAGGGTAGAAAAATGGGTGCATGTTTAAAATGCAAGTGTAGTGTGGTCTCCACAGTGTGTTGGAAAGAATAAGGGACTGAAGAGCCCTAGTTCTGGGCAGGCACAAGCAAATAGCATTGCTTTCCTTGTTTCTTTGGTCAACATGACAATCTCCCTTGTTCAGTACCATGATAATCCCCATTTTGCACACGAGGAACCTGAGGCTTAGGAAGGTAACTAACTTTCCCGCACGTGTCCTGGGCACAATGGTAACCTCTGGCTGTCCGCTGCATGTCAGCTGTGCAAGAAGAAAGGCAGAGGAGCCGGGAACGAGCCGAGAGCGAGGCCAAAGGTGCCAGTAGTGGCCATGAAGACATGCCCGTGGAGAGGATTCTAGAAGCTGAACTTGCTGTTGAACCAAAGACAGAATCCTATGGTGATGTGAACATGGAGAATTCGGTATGTGGGCTTTCATCTTCAGTCTTCCATTTCTTCGGTGGGTCTGGAGATGGAGGAAGGTATCGTAGGGTACCAGGACCTGTCCCTCAACAGGCTTTGTTCCTTTTTCAGACCAATGACCCTGTTACCAACATATGCCACGCTGCTGACAAGCAGCTTTTTACCCTTGTTGAATGGGCCAAGCGCATTCCCCACTTCTCGGATCTCACCTTGGAGGACCAGGTCATTCTGCTCCGGGCAGGTAAAACATATTGGGATTCCTTTTCTTCTTGGGACCATCACCATGGTCCCAAGAAACTACTTCTGAAACTACTCTTGGGATCGTAAAATAAGTACCTGGATGGAGTTGCAACTGGTCCAGGCTGTGTGGCATGTAGACACACAGGTGTTGGTCTTTGTTTTGTTTTTCAGTTCCGGGAACTGGACCCAGGGCCTTCTCACTGAGCTACATCCCCACCCAACCCTGCTTAAAAAAATTTCTTTTTGAGACAGGATCTCACTAAATTGCCCAGGCTGAGCAGGAACTTGTGATCCTCCTGCCTCAGCCTCCCAAGTAGCTAGGATTACAGGCCTGTACCACCACACCCGGCAGGTCGCTTTTTAAAATATTATTTGTAGACTCATAAATTTGGATAGCCTTCCTAAAAACGCTTCATTCCCAAATGAAACATGGTTAATGGAGGAGAGGGACTCTTACCCCATGCAAATATTGTGGTGGTTTTATAGTTAGCATTTAATTTTCAAGGAGTCTTTCAAGTCAACTTTATTAAGGATAATTGGAAGCAGTGTTCCTTATTGGAATGAAATTGGCAAATGGAGATATTTCTGTTTCACAGGTGAAATAAGAAAGCCAACATTAGAAGGTTTCAAGCTTTCTTCCCAGGTTAAGATTCCATGCGCTGCGTTCTCTCTTGCCTCCCATTTCTGAGGCACTGGGCACTCTGTTGACATCTGCCACATCTGCTCTCATCACAGAGCCATCAGGGAAATTTCATGAAGATCGCTTGCGCTTTGGGAGCCAATCTACTCCTATTCCCTGTTAGATAATGAGCAATCACTGGGTGTCCACTGAAAGCTACGTACTGTGCTGGGTGTTACTAGATAACGCCAAAGAAATAAACGAGGTTGTCAGGTACTGGGGGCAGAGGCTGCGAGGTCTGTTCACTTCATCTGCCATAGCAGCCCACATAGTGACTATTATCTGGTAAAGCTTCAACTCACATTTGTCGAGTGGTTAAAAAAAAAAGAGCCCTGTTTTCCAGCTGTTGAGGGGGCCTTCACCTCCCTAGAGTTCCAATTCTGCTTCTAGTCCGCAGGATATTAACGCATGCATTGGATGCTTCCCAGTGAGGTGAGAATGTGGTCAGTTTTCCCTCAGTGCTGCCTCCTTGTCCTTGCAGGGTGGAATGAACTGCTGATTGCCTCTTTCTCCCACCGCTCCGTTTCCGTGCAGGATGGCATCCTTCTGGCCACGGGTCTGCACGTGCACCGGAGCAGCGCCCACAGTGCTGGCGTGGGCTCCATCTTTGACAGGTGCTTCCAGTGTGTGTGTGTGTGTGCGTACACCCATGAATGTACACATAGGTGTGTATACATACACTTACATGTGTGCGTGTGCCTTTGGGTAGTGCACAGATGTAGGACAGGCAGCCCAAACATTGCATGTGACCATGTAGAGACCATTAAACACATGAAAATATGAACCCAGGGAAGGAGAGACAGATTAAAAGAAAGGCTGAGATTATGTTACGGTGGAGCTGATCAGAGTCCAGCTGAGTGGCTGGCAGATGGAAGAACCTGTTCTCCCCGTGGGTTTGCAGAGCACTAGTAAACCAGGTGGGGAGGGTGAACTGCTTGTCCTAGGGCCCAGGGATGTGGATCTGTCTTAGAAGCCCAGGCAAGAAGGACTGCGGTTCGTGTCGGACTCTGTGGAATCCCCGGGGAAGGCATTGCAGGAGCAGACCGATCTCAGCCGAACAGTGACAGCCTGACAGGGATCCAGTGCCTAATGGTGCTAGAGGAAAATGAGTAGACTGATGACTTGGGGTGAGAGGGTGAAGAACTGGTAAAGAGGAGAGCAGAACTGAAAATGGCCTCTCCATCCAGTGCCAGAGCCCCAGGGCCTGTTTCTTTCATTATAAATGGTCTTCTTGGGTCACGTGCTCATCTGTCCACCCACCCAAAATGTCTCTACTCCATCCCACCCTTTCCCACATGCTCTATGTGGAAGTCAGCATGGTTTCTGGAATGACTCGGCCCTTTCCAAGTGGCCAGAGAATTCTGTCCTGTCCCTGAGTTGCTTATCCTAGGGGCCAACAGCACCTTCTTCCGTACAGCACCATCACTTTGCTTTGCTTGTTGCATTTCTAATTTCCAAGTCCCCCAAGGTGCCTTTCCGGTCCACTGCTCTGAGTTCACCACTTCCTCCCTGGCCCTCCCTTGAGCTTTGTCCATGGCAGCTCTTTCACCAAGGCTTTGCATTGCTACTTGTTGCTTCTGTGTCAGTTTCTTCAATTGAACCACAATCTCCTTGAGAGAAGGGACTGCATCTTCCTCATCTCTGTGCCCCTAACCCCTGGAGCATCTTCTGGAAAATAGGCAGGTCCATAACAAATATTAGTAGGATTCACTTTGTTGGTCTTTGATTTTTTCATTGCCTGCCCTTGTTTCCTACAGAGTCCTGACTGAGCTGGTTTCCAAAATGAAAGACATGCAGATGGACAAATCAGAGCTGGGGTGCCTGCGTGCCATCGTGCTGTTTAACCCAGGTGACTGCATAGGGTTGAGCCCTCCTCCAAGGTTGGCATCCAGGACTCTGATGTTTTTTGATGTGTTTTGAGCTAGAAGCTCAGCTGAGACACAGCAAGAGAGCACAGGGTTGATTATTCATGGCCTCTATCCAGAGCCCTGAAATGAGTCTTGAGTGGTGGCAGTGGGTATGCTTGGGGCAGCTGGGGAGAAGAAAAATGGTGGTAGAGAAGCAGGTGGTAAAAATGTCCCGATTCTGGGGTATGGGTAAAGCCACTGGAATCTGCTTATGGATTAGACATAGGATGCAAAAGCAAAAAATGTAAAATATAACTTGAGGGATGTTTTGTTTTATTTTGTTTTGTTTTGTTTTACTGAACAATTGGAAAAACAGTTCTCATTTTTGGAGTTGGGAGAAAACTCCAGGGGGAGCGAGTTCTGACAGTGGGTGGGCAGGAATCAGGATTTGTCTGTGTACATTAAATTCAGAAATATATAGGAGACACCCAAGAGTATTTCAAGGAGGAGGAAGTGGTCAGCTTCATCCAATGCTGCTGTGGGTCCACAAAAATGAGTCTTCGGAGTTATGTACCCACTCACACAGACGCTTTAGCTCCTGAGTTACGTGGTTAGTTCCTTGATGCAAGACACCGCTGTTTGGTTGTTGTATCCATTGCATCACTCAGGTCATGCTTAGCACATAGAGGGCGCTCAATAAATGTGTGAAGGTATTTCTAGAATGGCCTGGATAAGATTGAGCTCTCCTCCTTGGAGAGAGTGAGAAAACATCTGGCTAGTAACAGGGTTTAAAACCTTTGCACCAAGAGTTTATTGGGAAGATGAGGCATAGGAAGGACAGCAGGCAGACAAAGGACCAGCTTTGCTTGCTTCACAGTTGGGCCTACCTGGGAGCCTCTCCTGACTCCAGGGGCAGCGCCAGCGTGATAGGAAGAGCCTGTGTGTGTGTGTGGGGTGTCCAGCTGAAGAGTTAACCAGAGGCCAAATCTGCATCTTTTTCAGATGCCAAGGGTCTGTCCAACCCCTCGGAGGTAGAGACTCTGCGAGAGAAAGTTTACGCCACCCTGGAGGCCTACACCAAGCAGAAGTATCCTGAGCAGCCAGGCAGGTGAGTGGTGCTTGGGCATGGTGATAACGACTGCAGCTGACCCCCATCCTTGCCTTCGCAGTGCCCTGCTTGCTGGCATCCTGGGCCGCACTGAGTGAGGAGCAATATATAACAGTATTACTGTACATAAGTAACACAACTTCCTTTGTTTTCAAATATTTTTATTATATCATTAAGTAAAAGGGGGAGAGGCAAGCAGCCCATGGGCTGCAGGTTGGACACAGTGACAAGATGTTTCTAAATGTTGTTTAGTTCTTCATAATGAGCCGAATACGTTAGCTCCATGAGGCTAGAGGTGTGGTCCTGCCCACTCATTGCCCACCATTCCAGCATCTGCACCTAAAGCCCCATCCACAAACACTGCAGCAGCCCCCCAGGTGTAGCCGCACTTTTGGCTGTTTTGGCACCCTTGGTCAATCTTGGTCTGAAAATATTCAATGGAAATTTCCAGAAATAAACAACTCATAAATTTTATATAATTTTTATTGCAATATAATATTATAATTTAAAAAACAATAAAAATGACCAGCTAAAAGAAAACCAATAAAAACTGAACAGCTTAAAAAATGTTATAATGGTTTTATTTTGTTATCTTGTCATTAATTTCATACCTGACTCATTTATAAATTAAACTATACCATAGATTTTGTATATATATATGCATATATATATATATGATAAAAATATATCTAGGGTTTGGTACTATCCTTGGTTTCAGCAGGCCCTGGAGTCTTGAAGGTAGGGGTGTCTACTTATGGATCTTTAAATGTTGGATTAACAAGCAAATGAAAGGGTCACTGTGAGAATCATGTTCTCTATTCCAATAAGCAAAGGAGGCTCAGAAAGTTGCCATCACTTGCTTGAGACGATAAAGCTGTTCCATGCTGGAGGTGACATGGGGACCCAGCTCTGATTTCAAAGAGCCTGTGTTTGAAGTGACTGCATTGCTGTCTGGTCTGCCCCATGGAAAGCCCCATGCGGTAGAAAGGACAGGTTTTGAGGCCAGGGGATGTGGCCACAGATTCACAGAGGTCTGTCCGTGTGGCCTCGTTGAGCCATCTAACGGTATGTAGCTATTCTGAGTCACTAAAAACGTCCTCTCCAACTTTCTCTGCAAAGTGCAGCTAGCCAGGAGTATCTACCGCAAACTCTAGCTAAAATGAGAAAACATAGTCCTCAAATCTCACAGAAAATTGGAAATGAAACTGAAAAGACTGCCTTAAAGACACATTAGTTTTATCTTTAGGATTAAATTTATATACCTTCTATTGTCACTAATGACTTTTTATTCTTCCGTGAAGCCTAATTTCCATTCAGCCATTTACCTGGGATCATGTCAGTATCTACCCACTGTCCAGGACAGGCTGAGCTGCAGTCTTGGTGAGAGGCTGTGAGGAAACCTGGGGGCGGGCTTCCGCCTTTGGTGCCGTGAATTAACAGGCTACTGCATTAGTTAGGGCGTACACCATAATAACAGACTTTCCAAAATTTGGTCATGAAATGCAACGGAAGATTTTTTTTTTTTTTTTTTTTTCACTATTCAGTGTGGGCAGGCAGTCAGTTCAGAGGGGCGCTGTCCTCCACATGGTCATTCAAAGCCCTTGCTCTTTCCTTCTTGTGGCTGCACCATGACCCAGAGCCCCACTGAGGTCTGCACCCAGGTGGCGGATGGGGACAGTGGGAGGCAGAGGGAGACTATCTGGCGAAGACACAAACCTGAGGGCTCTCTCACCCAATCGCTCGCCTCCCCCGGCTGAAACTTAGTCACATGGTCCAGCCCAGTACTGGGAAAAAAAAAAAAAAAAAAAAAAAGGAAAAGAAAGAAGAAAAGAATGCTCAGATAATAGCATTTGGTTGTAAATATTTTTTTTTTTTTTTTTTGTGGGTACCGGGGGGACGACCTCAGGACCTCACGCGCCAACAGGCACCCGTGCCGCTGAGCGATATCACCGGCCCCTTTTTCGTATGTGGGTTCCAGGAGTCGAACTCGGGCCTTCGCGCTTGCAAGGCAGGCGCTTAAGCCGCTGAGCCGTCTCACCGGCCCTGGTTGTAAATATTTTGCTGTATTTTTTTTCAGCGTTCTTGTGTATCTATGTATATATTCATACAACTATATTTACAGATATGAACTTGTAGACTCCGGCACGTTATTTTTCTTCCATTAGCCATTCTAGGAATTTTATCCAATTACTGAAAAACACGAAATTATCATTTTAAATAGCTTCGTCATATTTTGCAGTGCGGATTTTTTTTTCATGTGTTTAGTCACTGCCCTACAGTTGACATTTAGGATTTTTCTAAGAGTATCACTTTAAAAATTTTGGAACTTGACTCTCTCTGGAAGAGGCCTGCCATGGGCCTGGGAGTCCTCCAGAGCCCGGGGAGAGACGCCAGTTCTCACTGCCGGGATGGGCGCAGAGCCCGTTAGGTCGGCCGAGGGCAGGGGGCGGGTCCCCCGCGTCGGCTTGGTGTGTGCCGCACGGCCTGGGCAGAGTGGGGGCGCTCTGACCAAGCGTTTCCGGGAAGCTCAGCAGATGCACCAGGGTGCTGCTTGGCTCCAGGAGGCCGGTAAGTGTGCGGAATGCGGTCACCTGTTGGTTGCAGAAGCCTGTGGAAGGCGACCTCGGTACCGCCGGGTCCAGGCACTTTTCTCCGTGGTGGAGTGCTGCCACGCCGTGGACGCTCCTTAGAAGTGCACCTCACAGTGGCCAAGTCCTTTCAGAGTCGGGGAAGAGATCTAAACTCAGGAGGGCACAGACTCACACACGCATTCTTTTGCACACGCAACAGGGACTTTCAAAGGCCTCAAGTCTCCGGGCTGGCAATACACGCGCGAGGGAGGCAGGGTCAGACCCGTGTCTACGCCTTGGAGGGCACAGGCGGTAATGCGGTCTAGTTTTTCCTCGGCCCTCCGTGAGTGACGGGGTCTGAGGGCAATGTTAGGACACGCCACGAAAGTCCTCGAGAGGCCATGGGATCCTGCTTCTGCCTTTAAGGCTAACTAACCGACTGGCCTGTTTCTGCAGCTCCCTGGGATTAGGGATTTTCCAACACCCTCATCCACCCCTCCTCCCCTTCCGGGCTCAGTGGAGAAGACTGCGGCAGACGCCTCCCGCCAGCAGGTGCCTCCCGCGAGCCCTGCCTGTCATCCCTGCGCTCTGGGCTCCCTGCCCTGGTCACCCGTGCTCTCTGCCTCCTTGCAGGTTTGCCAAACTGCTGCTGCGCCTTCCCGCTCTGCGCTCCATCGGCTTGAAATGCCTGGAGCACCTCTTCTTCTTCAAGCTCATCGGGGACACCCCCATTGACACCTTCCTCATGGAGATGTTGGAGACCCCGCTGCAGATCACCTGAGCGCCGCCGGCCACAGCACCCCCTCATTACCTGGGCAGGTGTGTGTGGAGCCCCACCCCGCACACGTTCCTCCACCTCCCACCCTGACCTCCACACCCCCCATTCCCAAAATGTGATGCTTATAATAAAGAAATGCTTTCTACATGTGAGACTTTTATAGGTGAAGTTTTGTATAGATGTTAAAGGTAACCTTTCTTTGCTATCTAAGGGGCTGAGGTTTTTCTGGAAGCTCTTGGGAAAACTAACCAAGCCTCTGTACACAGAGTTGGTTTAAATTATTTTTTCACTTGCCATGGAAAGCAAACAAAGAATAAAATAATAAAGATGATCTTGGCACTGACGAGTGTGGGATGCGTTATTGTGCAGCAGCGAGGTTCTCTCGGTGGAGAGCAGGGTCCTGGGGGTGGGCTGGGGATTGCAGCTGGGGCTCTGAGACAGTGGACCTTTCATCCAGATGCCTGAATCTACGCGGGACCTCAAGGCACAGCTGGCTCTGTCCCAAGGCAGCCCCTGGGGAGACTGGGAAGAGACACTCTTTCAGAGTCAGCTTGGTTTCTTAGTTTTGTTTTCACTTTTCCCTTCCTAAGAATAATGAGCAGAAGGAGCCTTGTTCTGATTGGGAGCAATTGAATTGTGGAGCCAAAGCAGATGTTCTCTTGATGAGGGAAGATTATCGCTTCCTGGGATTTGGTGGGCAGTGATAACAAAGGAATGGATTCTCTAATCATTAACCAGAGAGTTTAGCAAAAAGACTGGAGCAGGTGAAGTTTGTTTCCCATCCTTTTGTAGCCCAACATAGCCTGTCCTCCTGTGGAAAAGAGGAAATCCTCTCCCAGAACATAGCCTTGGCCCTCCAGATTTACCTCCTGGCCTGGAGCCCTCCCATTGGTTAGAGAGTGAGCCCTCTGAAGGTGGGGCCTGAGTCTACCACAGCCAGCCTATGCAGCTCATTATCTTCAAGAAACCTTCCTTCTATCTGCAGGGCAAGGGTTAACAGATACACAAGTCTATACCATTATTTACACAGTGCCACTAGTGTTGTAGGTATAGAACCCAAACAACCACATGTGGCAGTCTTGCTTCCCTTCTCTGTACCACAAGAAGCTAACCCAGATCCTGGCATACAATAAACACACAGTAATGGGTGTTGTTGAATTGGGTTCCACACAACCAAAAAGAATTTTCTCAGTGGCAATGGAGATAGAAATCACCTCATTCTCCATGAACAACTTGTCCTCTCAGAAAACCGCAAGATTTAATCCAATCCAAATGTGCTCATCAGTGATCGTACAATTGTGGAGAAGCTAAAATTGCTTTTTCTATGGGAAAGGTGAGGAGTCTTTAAGACTTGGACATTGTATTAGTCAGCTTTCTCATTACAGAGGCAAAATATTGACACCTGCAAGTTAGAGAAGAGATTTATTTGGCTCACAGTTTTGGTAGTTCTAGTCCATGGTCAGATGGATCCAATACAGAAACATCATGGTTAAAGGGTATGATGGAGCCAAGCTGTTCAACTCAAGGAAGCTGGGAAGCAGAGAAGGTTCTACAGAGCAAGAGAGGAAAGGATCAGGGACCGGTTATAGTCCCTAGGGTCATGCCTCCATGACCCACACAGACACACCCAGAAGTGTACTTTAATAATTCCCTAGACATAGCTCAAGTCAATCAAGTTGACAATAGGAATAACCACTACAGGCAGGAATCAATGGGATGGAAATCTTATTTCTGCTGCTTTTTTCCTTTTCTTTTTTTCTCAGCATTTGCTGTGACCCATATGGTTGGGGGAGGGGAGTAGAATGTCACTCTAGGCTCCCTGACCTCTTCTCTCTGCCCGTTGTAAGTCACAGGACACATGCTGCTGCCTTGGGGGCCATGTGTGCCTTCCAGGGAAACTCACTGCCTACCACTGCTGGGGAACCAGGGTTCCTTTCTAGTCTTTAATAGCTCCCTCATGGAATCCTTGCTCTCACCCACAATAAATACAGGCTGCTCAAGGCCCTTCAGGAGTGTGCACTGTCATCAGGCTCTTTGTCTCCCAGAACCACTGGCACAGCACTTCCTGAGCTGGAGCCTCTCTTCACAGGCTATCTGTGACATTCACCCCTGGCTGGGCACCTGAGGGGATGTTCAGCCCCAGGTAGAGCATGTTTGCTTCCCTAGCCCATGCAGCTGTGACAGGATGCCTGGCCCTTATCTCTGAAGACAGACCCTTCCTCCCTCACATGTTCCCTGCCTAACTGCATCAGCTCTGAGGAGGATACTGATGAGTGTCCTGAACATCACAGCTCCACACAGCCTAGCCTGACTTGTTACACAGGTAACAAAACAGAGGGCACCAGCCTTGCGGGCCACAGTGTCCTGGTAGAATGTGGACCTGTGGTCGCAGGGTGAAAATTCTGTGGATATTAGAATCAGCTGGACCCTGGACCTGCATCAGCCATAGGAGGTCTTGCAGCGTGGTGAAGCTGCTCAACCTCTCTGGCTCTCATTTCTTCCCTTTCTTTTTTTCTTAAAGTCAGATAATAATACTCATACAAAAGAGCCATAAACCCAAGGGTGAGAGCTTGTGCTTTGGCATAAGATGAATTTGTGTTTGAGTCCTGTCTTGGCCATTTGTGATGACATAAACCTCACAGAGCCTCAGCTGCCTAATTGGTAAAATGAATAATTATGCCTCCTGCTCCAAGGATCCTCATGAGAAATCCCCAAAGGAAACTTCTTAGCACAATGACTGGTGCTGAATATAGGCAAAAATATTGATTTATTTTATTCTGAAGAATGAGACTACATTTCAAATGTAATTTTGGATTTTGGAGATTACTAGAATATTCTGTTCCATAGCTTGGACTGGTTCATTCAAGAAACTGTACAAGGAATCAAGACATTCTGATTTCTAGTTTGGGTTTAGTATTTATTTTCTAGGCTGTATCTTCAGCAGTTGTCATGGTCTGGATCCAGGATGTCCCCCAAAGTCTTCATGCACTCATGGGAGGGTCTTTGGGAAGGTGATTGAGTCATGGGGGTGATGGAGCTGGCTTGCTATTAGGAAGCAGGGTCTGGTTGGAAGAGGAGAGTCACAGGGGCATCGCCTGGAATGGTCTCTCTCTCTCTCTCTCTCTCTCTCTCTCTGCTTCCTAGCCACCATGAAGAGAGCTGCTTTTCCTCTGCCTATGTTTCTCTGCCATATAATTTCTGTCTTGGAGCCCACTGACCATGTACTATAACCATTAGCCAAAATAAACTTCTCCTTTAAGATATGGGTGTCAGGTATTTTGTTCCATTGATGAGGAAAGTGACTATGACAGAGGTTGGTACTGAGAGTGGGGTTGTTGCTGTGGATATACCTGATCATGTGGTTTAGAAGCCTTTCAAAGTGGCTCATGGAAGGAGTTGGGAAAGGTTTGGTGATGCCAGCCTAAGAAGCCCTAGAATTCTGCAAACTAAGCTTGA
Organism: Erethizon dorsatum; assembly: GCA_028451465.1. Taxonomy (NCBI): domain Eukaryota; kingdom Metazoa; phylum Chordata; class Mammalia; order Rodentia; family Erethizontidae; genus Erethizon; species Erethizon dorsatum. The sequence goes on from CM051834.1 coordinate 86,040,411, forward strand.
TGTAAGATTCTGGGTGGAGCTCAGAAGACCAGAAAATTTATAAAAGGTTTGGGAGATTTGAGTTGTGAATAATACTTCATTGCCAGTTGAGCTCAAGATCATATATGTTACACTCTGGAAGAAAGTTTGTCTACATTTTGCCTATGTCCTGAGACTCTGCAGGAGACTGAGATTAGGGTGGCTGACTAATTAATCTAGTGGAGGAAATTTCAAGGCAGCCCAATGTTGATACTGTGGCATGGTACTGCTGGCAGTTTTTAGGCATGTTTACCTTGAGAAGCAGAGACAAAAGCAGAGCAGAAAAATTTGAAAAAGTTTGCTGCTGACCAGAAAAATTGGAGCCTGTAAAGTTGGGGCTCGTAAAGGTTTTCCCAAGGAGTGCTTGGTTGCTAAAAAGATTAGCACTAAGAAGAAGTCAAATACTTTACATCATGACAATAGGAAAGATGCCTTGTAGGCATGTAAGGAATCTACAAGAATCTACTCATAGAGGGCTCAAGGGTACAAAGCTATAATGCTTGCATTTGAGAAGAGAGCCTTGGGGTCCTGTGTTTAAGAAGGGCCACCCAGGGAATCAATTTGCTGGGATTTGTTTCACAATGCTCAGCCATCCAGGTACTCAGAAGCTGCTGCAAACATGATTCAAGGGGTCCCTGCAATTGCTTGAGCTGACAGAAGACAGCATCTTCCTGATGGTGATGCAGAATGCAAGATTTGTGGGGTCAGGGAGTCTTCTACTGAGATTTCATAAGAAGGCCTAGGAGGCAAGGCAGTGTGCCCCTGAGAGGGCAATGTGTGTAACTGTGAGAGTGAAGCTAAAAGTCCAGTGGAGACCACAGGAAGCTTGAGAAGCTAGGAATGTGGAACGTCTGAGGAAAGCCCCAGGGAGTAGGCATGAATGAAGTCACCCCAAGAGAGAAGCCATGAGAGCTATAACTGGCAATGGTTTAGGGGAAACTCACCAAGCCTTTAGAATTCACATCTCACCAAAACTTACCCTGGGTGCTGGACAGGGAACTATAGGATTTAATATTTGCCTGGCTGGGTTTCAGTCTTGCTTTGATCTGATTTCTCTCTATCTTCCATTCCTCCCTTTTGGAAATGGGAATGTTTACCTTGTGCCATTGTAGGCTGGCAGTATTTAACTTTCTTTTTTATTCATATAGTAGCTCACAGCTAAGAGTTTGCCTTGAGTCTCAGAAGAGACTTTTGGATTTGGACTTTTCAGCAATGCTGGAGCTTTTAGTACTTTGGTAACTCTTAGAGATTGTCTTAGTTACTTTTCTCTCATTGCTAAGACAAAATACCCAATGCCTAAAATTAAGGAAGGAAAGGTTTATTTAGCTCGCAGTTTGTGGAGGTTTCAGTCCATAATCAGCTGGTTCCAAGGTAGGGTGGCATGGCACAGGGACAACTGTTCATGGTGGCAGAAGACAGCAAAAACAACAAGAGCAAAAAGGGAGAAGAGAGAGAGAAGACATTTTCTGTCCCTTATATTGTATGTAGGCCACCCTCCCTAGGTGGGTGTAGCACTCACACCCATAATCCCAGCACTAGACAATGAATCAGTCACAAACTCTAGATTCAGTTGCCCCCATGACTGCATGAGATTTTGGGGAGACATCTAGACACAAACCATAACATTCTGCCCCTGGCCCCCTAAAGACTCATGCACATCCCTTTATGCAAAAGGCATTTTAGTCCATCTCTAAGAGTTTCCAAAATCCTAACAGTTTCAGTATTGCTGAAAAGTCCAAGTCCCAAGTCTCCTCCACGTCTAAGGCAAACTCATAGGTGTGAGCCCCTGTACAAATGAAAAGGAAGTTAAACACCTCCAACATTCAATGGCACAAGGTAGACATTACCATTCCAAAGGATACAAAGAGGGGGATACAAAAGAATGGGACAAAAGCAAGTCCAACATCCAGCAGAGCAAACGTTAAATCTTGTAGTTCCATGTGGAGCATCTGAGGCAGTCTGTAGCAAGTTGAGAGCTCCAAAGAGCTTGCATGGCTCTGCCCCTACAGCGCTTCCGGTGGTTGTAGCTCCCACAGCTTCTCTCAGGCCTGCTCTGCTCCCTCCTTGCAGGTTTCCTCAGACAATCTATGTTCCTGGCTTCTCCAAACTTCTGGGTCTCCACTGCACCTTTGGCTTCACACTCACAGCTTCACACAGTGCCCTCTCTGGGGCACACCGCATGGCTCCCACGCCTTCTTCTGAAATCTGGGTGGAAGCCTTCTTAACCTCAGAACTCTTGCATTCTGCATGTGCCTAAAATCAGAGCCATGTGGATGATGCCGAGGTCTGCTGCCAGCTGGAGCAGTAGCCAGGCTTTTTTCTCTCTTGCCTGTAGGGGTTGAGTGCCTGGATTGCTGAGCACCCTGAACCTGATTCTGAGGAACAAATTCTCTATGCTGTTGCCATTCTGGAACATGGTGCTCTGTGGCTTTCTCCTCAAAACAAAGTCTTTCACTTTTGCAGTTTTGAGGATGCAAACGGTGGAGACTTGCTGCTTCATGTGATGCCCTCAGGCCATCTTTTCTATTCTCCCATTCTTTCTCAACAGTGAAGATCTCCTCTGCTCTATCTTTGCAGTCCACAGCTTTACTGGAGCTTTTTTCCTGGCCAAACTCACAACGTTTTAAATCATCCTCCTGGGCTCTTTTCTCTTGATTTGCAACATAAATCTGGCTAAAAGCCCCTAACAACAGCCTTGCCACCGCCCCAACATCCGACTGCCTTGAGGTTTCTTCTGCCAAATTAGTCCACCACCCTTAATCTCAGTCTCAGGCAAAGTCTCTGGACACGAACAAAATGCAGATAAACTTTCTGCCAAGCCATAACACACATCATCTGGAGTCCAACAACCAATGCAGTCCTTCTTCCCAGCAGAAAACTCCCAAGCCCGGTCTTTACTGGCAGGATTTCTATCAGCTTTCTGGTCTTCTGAGCTCTGACCGAAATTTCCCACACATAACAGCCTAAGGCATTCCAGCCCTACTCTTTCAGGCGACATCTCCAAACCTTTCCAAACTCTTTCCACAAGCCATTCCCAAAGGCTCTTGAACCACATGGTCAGGTAGAGTCACAGCAATGACCCCACTTCTCTGGTACCAAATTCTGTCTTGGTTACTTTTCTCTTGTTGCTGAGACAAAATACTCAATGCCCAAAATTAAGGAAGGAAAGGTTTATTTAGCTCGCAGTTTGTGGAGGTTTCAGTCCATAATCAGCTGGTCCCAAGGCAGGGTGGCATGGCACAGGGACAACTGTTCATGGTGGTGGAAGACAGCAAAAGCAATAAGAGCAAAAAAGGGAGGAGAGAGAGTGAAGACTCTCTGTCCCTTGTGTTGTATGCAGGCTACCCACCCTAGGTGGGTGTAGCACTCACACCCATAATCCCAGCACTAGACAATGGATCAGTCACAAACTCTAGATTCAGTTGCCCCCATGACTGCATGAGGCTTTGGGGGACATCTAGACACAAACCATAGCAAAGATAAACCAAATGCATTTTGCATAAAGAGATGCACATGAGTCTTTTGGGGGCCAGGGTGGAATGTTATGGTTTGAATAAAAAACAACCTTCGAAGGCCTCATGTGCTTATAGGTGGGGCTTTTGGAAGCTGATTGAATCATGAGGGCACTAGAGCTGACTTGCCATTGGGAGGTGGGGTCTAGTTGGAAGAGGTGGAACACTGGACATGACCTGGAAGGGCGCATCTTCCTTCCAGCTCCTCACCTATCTCTTTGCTTCCTGGCTGCCATGATGTGAGCAGGTTTTCCTCTGCTCTACCCTTCCACCATACCATTTCTGTCTTGGAGCCATGGCAGTAACCATGAATCAAGATAAACCATTCCTCTTTCAAGTTGCTGGTGTCGGTTATTTTGTCCCAGCATTGAGGAAAGTGACTAAGACAGCCATCAAATGGGAATAAACTAATGCATTTCCTCAACAATGATGGTAACAGCAAGGCTTCTTCTGGGGTGAGGCTAATATATGTGCAGAGGATTCTGGAATTGTACAGCCTGTTTTTGGAGCCAAATCTGGGAGAAATTAGTTTGGGAGAGAGGCATGGTTATGAACAAGGGCTTGGAGTCAGCCCAGCTGTCCTTGATTAAAACTCCATCTGGTCGATGAGTGACTCTTGGGTGCATGATTTAACCTCTTAAAACTCAGTTTCCTACTTTGAAAATTGGGAGTAAAAATGTACTTGTTCCCCGGAGCTAGTGGAGAGAAATAAATGAGATGGTCTATGAAAGATAGGAGCACACAATGCATTCGCCTAATTAATGTTAGTACAATATCTATTATTATGGATCTAAATATTTTCTCAGGGTTCCTGCTCTGAAAAGAAAGTTCTGGGCCCCATGGACATTTCTCAGGAGAGTTTCTTAGAGCAAGGAATGTTGGGGAACAGAGCTGTGGCTTTACCACATCCCCCCAGCATTGACGGTGGGTGTGGGTGCCTATCTGACAGAGGTGCTGGGGCCTGGCACCCTGGAGGCAGAAACACACAGACTCACTTGCCACCAAAGACGGGAGGGACCCTAGGGGTCTTGGAATTAAATGAACAGGGAGCCCGGTGCTGCTTCCTGTGACTTCTGTGACGAGGACTCAAACTGTAGGCGCTGGGGGAGCAAAGAAATGGCCACCGAACATGCCCCTTCCCCACCCTATGCACATCTGTCCTGGGTGTGGCATTTTCTGGGGACCAGACCATGGAATGCCCAGGGAGGCAGAGCTGCTCAGAGTATCTGGAAGGCATGAAGCCCAGGAGAGACCCTTTGTAGGTAAGGGGTCCTCCGCGGTCAGAGACTGTGGGGTGAACCATGGTGGGCAGAAACAGAGGGGTTGAGCCAAGACTGCACTGGGGCCAACATGAAGCCAAGGAAAGCACAGGCTTTGCCCACACCTGGTGACTGCAGGGCCCAGTTACTTCTCTGTGGGGGGCTTCCTGGTCACTCACCATGTACCCCTAGAAGAGCCACTGTGGGGCCCTTGCTGCATGGCAGGTACTGACAGCTACACTGTCAAGGACTCTTTCTTCTCCCTCCTCCAGGGCCCTGTTCTCTGACAGATGGAGGGAACAAAGACCCAAAAGGGAAAGGAGGGGAGAGAAGGTAGAAGAAGAATGCTAGAACTGATAGCTGGCTTTGGATTAGACTGGTCTTTTTAATGACTAAAAGGAGTTCTTGAGAGCTTTTCCTGAAGTACTGTCCAAGGCAAGGAGTGGGATTCCCATAGAGCTGGCTTGAAGACTGTGGCAGAATGACAGTAAAGCCTTTCCCTGTTTGCGTTCTTCACGCTTTGGATGCTTCTCAACACCAGTTGCTCCAGGACAACTAGGGGCCCCGGGTGTACTCTGCCGTGACTTTGCCTGCTTTGGTCACCAGCCGATTCAGCCTGGGCAGCAGCCGTTACTGCTCCCCCTAAGAGTGAGCCGAGATGACCTGTCCGAGCGCTCAGTCCAGAGGTAATACAACGACTGCACTTTGCCTCTGAGATAATCCCAGGCTTTTGGCAAGGCAACTGTCTTAGTCACTTTCTTGTCGCTGGATCACAGTACCCCATACCCACAACTTCAAGGAAGAAAGGTTTATTTTTAGCTCATGTTTCAGAAGTTTTAGTCTTTGCTTGACCAGCGGCATGGTGTAAGGGTCTGGGTAGGGGAAAGCTGCTCGCGTCATGGCACCCAGGAAGCAGAGCTTGAAGGGTGGAGCTGGGGAGAGAGATGCACCCTTCCAGGTCATAGCCAGGTGACCCCCCAGTCCTCCACCTTCTAAAGGCAAGTCAACTATAGCACCTCCATAATCCAATCCTTTCCAAACATGAGGCTTTGGGGGCCATTCCGGATCTAAACCATAACAGCAGCCCAGGGTGGCAGCTGGCTTTAGAGAAGTCCCAGTTTTCTCTTTCTTGACACATCCCATGGCACACTCACCTCCAGCCAGTTTAGTTACTTCTCCAAGGACCTTCTGTCTATACCTTTGCTCGGATATTTTCCTCTGCCTGGCATGATTCCTTTACCAGCTGGACCTGTCCAAGTCCTGCTCATCCTTTGAGGCCCACTCTCTATGAAGCTGTTCTGAGCTCTCCATCTCTGGAGTTTTACCACAATTTTGTGCTTCCATTTGAACACAATGAGCAATGGGTGCTGCATTAGCAACCAGTTATATACATTACCAGCGTGACTTGTGAACTCCTTGAATGTAGAGATCATGTCCAATTTAGCTGTATCTCTACAACAGCTCTGAGTAGAGCACCCAGCCCAAAGTTGGCATTCAACAAACCCTTGGCATAGCTGATCCCTCTGTTTTCAGTCCTCACAGATGGCAGTCCACTGTGGCAGCAGTGTGGTCCCACAGCAAGCCAGGACCTTCCCCTGGAGCCACAAGGCAGAAGACCAGACTATTAGCAGAAGGCATGAGGTCTCTCGAGGCTGCCAGCTCACTTTCCATGGGCATGGCGGGCAGTCACAAGGAAGCTGAAGCACGCTCTTTATCTTCAGGAAATTCATAAGCGAGGAAAGCAGAAGGGCTACTAAGAAATGATGTGTCTATAGCACTTCAGTTTACAGAACATGTAAAAGTCTGCGATCATAACCTGGCCTTGTAGTGGTGGGCAGGGAGCTATGGTTACCTTCATTTTTCTTCTTTTATGGTTTTGATTCACACATGATATTCGCATGCAGGTGTGAGGCACCCATTTCAAAGAGGAAGAAAGGAAGACTCCAGCCTTTCAATGGCTGGTCCAGGACACATGTGTGGTTGGTATAAGGCATTCAGATGTGGAGCAAGTGCCATGGGAACCCAAGACCTTTGGCTTTTATTTTGTGACCAAGAAAGATCCATAAATTGAAGAGCTGGTATATACAAAAGAACAAATTAAAAATAAAAAGAAAGATGCTTTTTAAAAAATGCAGAACTTGGCCAATCAACAGCTGAATCTCCTTCAGAAGTTTTCACCACAAGGATATTTTCTTTGGATTGCTCTCTTCTAGATTTTGTCTTCGGAGCTGGTTTAGAGGCCACCTAAGAAAAACGATCTCATAATTCTGTATTAAAAATTCATTAAATAACAACAAGTACCACTCCCACATGACCCAGCTCTACCTACCACCCTCGTCTACACAGACTCTGCTACACACCAGGCCCTGAGTTGGTACTTAGACATTTCAAGCTTTACTGCCTACATAATTTAATAGATTTTAGGCAGATTGTTGTTTTAGGCAGATTGACTGTTTCCAAAAATCAGATCTCCCCTCCATGAGTGATAATTTGCTTCCATTTCTATAATTCAGACAATGGGCTCAGATTCTGTAGGATTCTCCCTAGATGGTCTCCAGGTTTCAAAATAAACCAAAAATGCCCTCCCTCCCGGGGAAAGAGGGGGCCCCTGTTGTGGGATTCAGTCAGGGCGTTCCTGGAGGGGCTCGAGGGGGGCGGGGGAAGCTCGAACCTTCCTTTCCCCCCAGGCAGGCAGAGAAGGGTGATCCCATCTGGGAACAGCCTCTGCTAGCACGTGAAGAGAATTGGACACCCAAACACTTTTCCAGCCAAGGAACAGCAGCTTTCGCCCTCCTCCTTGGAAAACTCCATGGAAATGTCTCCCGTGACGGCGCTGCGGCACACAGCCATCCCTGACCACAGACCACAGAGGAACTGGCCCGGGCCAGGTTCCCTACGGAAGGCTCTCGGTTGCGCAGCCAAGCTCAATGCTTGCAACCCGCCCTTCCCCAAACGGACGCTTGGAGGAAGCGCGCCGGGCACGCGCGCCCTCTGCTGGCAGCGCAGGGCGTCACACCGCCTGCCCCGGGAAGCGTGGCGCGGAGGCTTGGGAGAGGCTCTGACCCTGCCAGAGGCTGCTCCTGAAGCAAGCTTCACTCAAGCCGCTGTTTGCTTCGGACTCTCAGGAAGTGGGAGGCTCAGAGGAATCGCCAGGGGGAAAGGACAGAGAACCTCACGGTGAAGGCGCAGGCACACGGGTGACGTCGGGAGAGAGCAATGTCCTCCTCACCTGCCAGCCACCTCTCCAGCTGCAGGGACTCTGTTCTAGGGAACTTTTTTGTTCCTGCAAAGGCCATGCGCTAGTAGGTTGTAGTGCAGAGAATAAAAGCACCGGATCCTGACGTGCCAAGCAAGCTGAAGTCAGTGGCAGCACACTTGGAAGTTGCAATGCCGGTGTCAGGGTACCTGGCGGAAAAAGCAGAGGACGGGGAGGCAGAGGCCCGGGGTCCTCTTCCGCTCCCACAGGGGCCGGGTGCCTGGCTTTACGCAGGTCCTGGACCTCACAGGGCTTCAGCGTCCTGTGTGTAAAACCGGGAGTCCGAGCGAATGTTCTCGCGGGTTTCTTCTCACCCACTGACTCAACAGTGTCTTGAGACTGGCGGAAACTACTCTGCGGGCTCGTGTGGAAGCGGGGAATCACCCCGAGCTCTGCGCGTTGGTTTCCAGAGAAAACAGATTCTATTTCTTGGAAATCCTGGAATCTGAAGGATAAAACGCACAGATTAAATTATTAAATTATTAATTGAACACCTGCTGTGGGCTTAGTGGTGTTAAACGTGACATTTATAAAGACGGTGTCTGCCCCCAGGTGACCGGAATTGAGTTTCTCCTCTTAGTCGGTGGCAATAGACCATTCGATGCAACCCTTTAACTTTCTTTCTTTCTTTATCTGCTGTTTCTGATTCAAACTTCCCCTAAAGGTACCCACTTTTTTTTCCAGTAGGCCCTTGAAAAATCTACTATACACGTGTTTAGTTTTACATATGACATCCATGGGAATTGCATAGTATGATTTGTGTGATTTTTAAATGTGCATTATTTTGCTGTCAATCCCATTTAATTCATCTTCTTTATTCTTCTCAATACTTCTTTGTACTTCTCCGTACTCTGCTTTGAGATGCATGGGTGATGCCCTATGTAACTCTAGCCAGTTCTTTTTTCATTGCTGTGCACTATTCCAGTAAACACATAGATGGCCCAAAATTCTTTGCATCGCAAAGCATTCTTGCATGTCTCCTTATATTCCTGTTTGGGAGTTTCTCTGGGGCTTGCACTCAGGAGTAGGACTTGCCTAGTTCTAACATTCACATATTCAGTTACACTAATAATTCCATGGTGCCCTCACAATATTTCAATACATATACATAAACACATACATACATGCACTATTACATATTACATGTATTAATTACCATCAATGCAGAGTCCGGTTTCCACACATCCTTCTTAGCATTCAGTATAATTCAAATATCTACTTTTGTCAGAATACTGCACATAAAGCGATGTCTTTCTCTGATTTGCCTTTCTGTTATTACTAGAAAAGTTGAGCTCTCCTCATGTGTCCTTATTAGCCATTCAGACTTCCTATTTTTGCTTGGTTACTTATCTTAAAATAATTAAAATTAATCCTGCACTAGAATGGGGTATTGTTCTCTCTTTTGGGCAGATGTCTAATATATATTGCAGTGCATTGCAAGTTTTGCTCTCCCCTCAGAATTCACATGTTGAATTCCTAACCCTGAAGGTGATGGTTTAGGGGGTGATTAGGGACCTTAGGAGGGCTCTTTCCTCATGGATGGGATTTGTGTCCTTATGAAAGAGACTCCAGAGAGATCCCTCAGCGCACGATGAGCGCACAATGAGCGCACAATGAGCTGGTAGTCAGTGAGCCATGAAACAGGTCCTCATCAGACACCAAACCTGCCAGGGCTTTGACCTTGTGCTTCCTGGCCTTCAAAACTGTGAGAAATTTCTCTTTGTTTATGAGCTGCCTGGGCCACCATGCTCTGTTAGAGCAGCCTGAATGTGTGTGTTGTCTTATTGGCTGGAGTTCCTTGAATATTTTCTATATTACACCTCTGAAAGTCATAGATATTACAAGGAGTTTCTCCTAATCTAATACCATCTATTAACTTGAGCAGAATCTTTAATTCTGATGTGGTCAAATCCATCCATTTCTCACTTTGTGGTTGCAATTTTGGAGTCTTACTGGAGAAACCATCTTTGCCCCAACATCCCAGAATCATTTTCCCATTAACCTAACAGTAGCCCCAGGAGCCAAGTGGGGACGAAAGCATTTGCTTTGTGAGAGATGGACTGGCTAGAAATCAGGGCTGGCCTGCTCCCCTGCTTCCCTGCTGGGGTGAAGATGTCCAGGGCCACCGTGCCGGGCTGACTTGGTCCTCGCACACTCCCCCGGGTGAGACGCTGGAGCCTGTGGCCAGAGAGGTCCGGAAGCTCCCGTCTCACTGATCTGTAACCCACGCAGCTCCAGCAATAGGTCTGGCCTCTACTCATCCACCACCCCCTTGGCCGAGTGAGGCACGACTCTGTCCAGTCTCACCAGTCACTCTCTGCCACAGGGAGAACAGGTGACTCGGTGGAGAGAGAAGCCGAAGGATTTCTTTTGGTTCTTTCAACTCCAGTAGAGAAGCCCCTCTTTGGGCTGAAATGGGAATGCAAGATTAGGAAGAAACAAGTGTAGCAGTTTTCATTGTATAATCTTAGTGTCTTCCTATTACAGTTGGCAAGAAAGAGGCTCAGAGACGTTGAGTCACTTGCCCAAGGTCACATAGCAAATAATGGAACAAGAATTCAAAACCAGAATTCAAAGCTTTCCAGTGTGTCTGACGCTAGGGACCAAACTTGTAATCATCAGCTTTTGATTCTTCCCTCGTCACTGAAAACTGAAGTACAGACTGTGACTTCTGCTCGCAGTCTCCCAGGATGCTGGCTCTTCAGTGGCCACTTCCTGCACCTGCCTACTCTAGACCCAGAGAACCAAGGGACTGGTCCAAAGCTGACAACAGGCGAGAGCCGGAGAATATGTGTCTTCCAAGTGCTCCATGAAGAGTTCCTGCTTCCTTGCTGGAACAATTCACTAGCCTTCAACTTCTGCTCCAAAAGGAACTATTGTAAATAGTAGAGATGCAACTCAAGTTGGTTCAAGTGATTTTATATAACTGATGAGCCTAAAGGCAGGGCCAGCTCTAGGAGCGGCAGGGCCTGGCACTCAGAGGGTGCTTTCGGGATTCCTGCCATATCTTGGGGCTGCTCTTCTCTCTGTCAGAGATGTTCCTGGCAAGTGTGACCAAAGATGACCACCCAGAGCTCTGCACAGACACCATTCCAGGCCAGTGATCCCAGCCGGCAGAGATGAGAGCTCCTCCCTGCCTGTATCCCAGCAGCAATCCTGGAACAGATATTGACAAGCTCAGATTGTTGGAACCAGGTCCTAGATATACCTGGAGGGACAGCTATACCTGGATCACAAGAACAGAGAATGGGAAGGGATGGTTTCCTAGAATGACCATGTAGGTGTGCTTACCAGGACAGGTGGGGATGGATCTTGGGAGGCAAAACACCAACATGTCAACACAATTAGCCAATTAAACACGCAGCCACTTATGGATATTTCTCTATGACTACTGCTATGCTGCCAGATGTCCAACACCACACACACACACACACACACACACACGGCTGCCAGACACCATGCTAAGCATCTTGTATATCACCTCTTTTATCCCCCAAGACACTTCTGTGAATTGGGTACTACTATGACCCCCACTTTAATGGTAAAGCAAATCAAAGCACAGGAAAATTATTTAGCTTAATTAGTTACTTAACTGTATTCATTGCCGTTGTAGCTAGTCATGGGCAAAACCCAAACTTAAATTCAGGAATGCCTTAGCTTAAATCACATACTATTAACTACTGCCCTCTATTACAAATAAGGCAGCTAATCCTAGGGGAAGAGGACAACCTTCGTTCTGCAGATGACATATCATAAGACCCACAATGCCCAGCACCCCTTGTAGGACAGAAAGCACAAATCCATGCTATTGTTGCTTCTGATTTCTTGCCTGAAATTCTGGAGTTTTGCTCCATTCACAGACACTTCCTCCCTTGGATAAACCTGACCACCCACATGAGGGAGCCAACATGATAAAGGGACATTTACTTTGGGATTATCCACAGCCAGGATGTATATTATTTGTTTTTTAGCTAAAGAAGGATATTCTCCCCCAAGCTGCCTGATTCCAAACTGGCGAAACCACTTTTGTTCAAACTTTCCAAGCAATTTCTTCCCTGGGGTGGAAACAGACCATGGAATGATTTGGAGCAAAAGGACAATTTTTGGACAATTATAAGTGAGTGAAAACAGGAGGTTATAATGGAAGTTGTCTTTCAACCCCTAACTTTAGCGTTTTGTAACCAAGAATTCTGTCTCTCAGGTTTTGGTGGTGGGAGCGTAATGCTGAGCAGTTGTCTGGAACTACTTCTAGATGTTCAGTAATTAGAAACAGCTCCGCTGAGTCAGGAGCCCATCGGCTGGATTGCAGAGCACCACGCTGCAGAAGAGAAAAGGGGGAAAACTCCGGGAAAATGTAAAAATAAAAACTGCACAAAATGTCTGATATGTTTTTAAAGTGACTTGTATTTCTTCTTTCAAAATGGCACTGTCAAATGTTTAATATTAATAATTCTTACATGAAGAATAAACTGGAAGAAAAGCTGAAAATTTTTTCAGTAATGATGAGGCCAAATCTCTTATTTGGGGAGGGGGGAGCATGTGGTCAATGGAAGGAGACAGTGTGGTTTAGCAGTGAGTCAGGTGACACAACTAGGAAGTTAATTTGTCTGCAGAAATGTATTTTCAAATTTGGTCCAGGATGAAGTCCGTCATGTTCCAATTTCCTCAAAGAGATTTAAAAGCTGGAAAACACCCAGCTATTGTCCAGGACTTAGACGCAGGCTTCCTGGAGACAGATAAATGCTTTTTGGGTGTCCCTTTCTACTTGGTGATTTCTCAGGGCTTTGGTCTTTGTATCTCACCATGGGTGGGATAGCATGGGACATCTGGGAGTACATGCATGTGTGCACATGCCCACCTGTGTGTGTGTGCATGTACATACACACACACATACAGAGAATGGAGTCAGCTAGGCAGAGAGGCTGCTGCAGGATAGAGCAGAAGAGAGAACAGAGCTGCACTTGGTAGAGAAGGGAAAAGTTTTCCGCTTATCCATGAATGCCACTGTCACAGCAGCAGCAGACATCAGAGCTACCCCTTTCTGTCCGGGTCTGTCCAGGACAGATGAAGCCAGATAGTAGGTGGCATGCAGACTCCTGGATCACTGCGCTTCATTCTTGGAATGGTTCTGGAGGTGGACGTGGCCAGCGCCTGGCACGCCGTCTGGTGTGTAAGTCTCCTCTGTCATCTTCTGTTGAGGAACTAAACTGCCTTTCAAACCAAGCTCAGGAATCTAGTCTGGGGCTGTCCCCAAATCTTTTGTATGGCCTCTGAGTACTAAGAGGCCATCTGCTGCTCCAGGAAGAATGGAATGCTAGATTTCTGGAGTTGGGGGCAAAAACATTGAACGTTCAGTGCCCTGGAGAGGTGCCACCTGACCCTCTGCATGGCTGGCAAACAGTGCCCTCTTCACACCCCTTCTCTGCTAGTAAGGAGAGCAGTGAAGCACACGCCCAATAAAAGAGGAAGCCAGAGGAGCAGCTGCTGACTTTGGACCTGGCCCTGATGCTTGGCCTTAGGTGGGCCTTTTGAGAAATTTGAGAGACTCAACAGTGATCAAACATCTACAACATGTATGCCAAACCGACATTTACTCTACGTGAAATTCTAAGCTGGGTGTCAGGACAAAGAACGCGTGATTCTGCTTCTGCAAAACGAATAGCTGCACAGGGGCTTTACATAGAATACATAAATGCACAGGAGAAAGATGTAAAGGCTGTACACGGTTAAGGATGACTACTTCTGGTGTGGTGGATCGACAACTGGTGGTCAACTAGTCACACCCAGCTGAACTGAATCAGCGTGGTGCTGGGTGTAGAGGGCCCACCTGAGGACTGTTGCCAACAACATAAAAAGGAGAACTGGAGAGGAAGAGTTGGTGCTGTTGGTTTTCCTCGAGGAGCTTGTCACGCTGGCTTTCCTGATAGGAACTTGGCTGTTCTCATCGTTGGAGGAGCTCGGGACCTCGTTGTCGCTGAGGATGGCTGTGGTGACCTTCGGGGGAGCTCCGGTTCTTACTCTGAGCGTTGCTTCCTGGCTCCGGGGTAGATCCCTCAGCCTGCTGGCACAGATCCTTCATCCTGCTGGTGCAGACTTTCTAGCTTCCACCACTGACCTTTGGGCCTTCCCGGTGCAGATCCGTGAAATATACTTGCATGAGACATTGTTGTGGGCCCTAGGCCTTCAGCTGGACTAATGAGGGCATGGTCATGGGCTCTAGGTCTTCAGCTGGACTCATACAGGACACTGCTGTAGGATCCAGGCCCTCAGCTGGATTCTTTGGGTCTTTAGTGTGTGGACAGATTTACTGCACTCTTTTTGTATATGACTCTTCGGGTGACTATTACAAAATAATCCTAAAAATGATGTGTCCTGTATTGTATTGTTTCCCTTGCAAACCCAGACTACAACATCTGGGGACAGTGGAATTGGGTGTGGTGCTAAGGTGGCTGCCTACTTTTTATCCTCTTTTTATTTATTTTATTTATTTATTTATTTTTTTTTGGTGGGTACCGGGGGTCAACCTCAGGACCTCGCGCGCCAGCAGGCGCCTGTGCTGCTGAGCGATATCACCGGCCCTTTTTTCGTATGTGGGTTCCAGGAGTCGAACTCGGGCCCTCACGCTTGCCAGGCAGGCGCATAGGCCGCTGAGCCATCTCACCGGCCCCCATCCTCTTTTTAAATTGAATATGCATTCACATACTACTTCTGAAATTCCTTATAACATCTATCATTTCTGACCATAAAATATACATATTCATATATGTATTCATATTCATATATATAAGGATATTTAAATGTATATCATGTATATATATATATGGTCATGTGTTACTTAACAGGGATGTATGCTGAGAAATGCATCTTTAGGCAATTCTGTTGTGTGAACGTGATAGAGTGTGCTTACACAAGCCTGGATGGGGTGGCCTACTGCATACCTAGGCTATGGGACATGTAAATAGCAGAGATTCATATATATATGGTTGCCTGTTGATCCCAGAGTCCTGATGAATAGAACAATAAAACAAAAACAGGAGATCGAATCAAGCACGAGAGAAAAAGATGCAATCAAGAGACCTAGTAAACACGAGATGCTTGAGACCACTGCCAGCATAAATGCAGACTGATTATTAGTAAATTTTTTATAAGTATAAAGAGTACAGACTAAAATAACAATAAATGAGCACAGTATAGTAAATACCTAAACAGGTAATATAGCCATTTATTATCCTTATCAAGTAACATAGCCTGCACATAATTGTATGTGGAATCCTTTTTTCTTTCTTTTTGTTTTTGAGACATGGTCTCACTACGTGGTCCAGGCTGACCTTGAACACACTACACAGCCCAAAGTGGCCTCAGATTTGCAATCTTCCTGCCTCAGCATCCTGGAGTGCTGGGATCCCATTTGTGAGCCACCAGGCCAGGCCTGTGCACTACTTTCATATGACCGGCTGTGAAGTGTCTTTTACATCAGCATCTCCACAAACACGTGAGTGGTGGGTTGCACTACATTACCTGGCTAGGACGTCACAGGGCAAGAGGAGTTTCATAGCCCCGTTGTAATCTCTGGGGCCACCCACCATTGTGTACGGGGCCCACTGCGGACTCAAGGTCTCTATGCGGCTCATTACTGTATAGATGTGTGCTTATTCTCCGCCTCCCTCGTGGGAACAAAGACTATCTGGAGGATGTTAAGTGATAGAGGCATCTACTTTGTTTCCCATTTTGTCCCCACAACCAAGATTGTCTGGCCCAGAGTAAATGCGCAATAACTATTTGTTGATTAAATGAATGAATTATTTATAAAATAAACATTGGAAAATGTATGTGCTCCAAAATGAGGGCTTACATTTCTGGAACAGAGCCTGGATCCTGCTAAGTACTTAACGTATGAAGTTAAATGAAGTATTTTAAGGCATGAGTCTCTGTGCCGACTCTTAGAGATTTTACAGTCTACGTGTCCACACTTATAGCTGCATTACAAAGCA
Source organism: Erethizon dorsatum (assembly GCA_028451465.1). Taxonomy (NCBI): domain Eukaryota; kingdom Metazoa; phylum Chordata; class Mammalia; order Rodentia; family Erethizontidae; genus Erethizon; species Erethizon dorsatum. The sequence goes on from CM051834.1 coordinate 86,056,447, forward strand.
CGTTGTAGAGAGTGTTATAAGGAAACATAAGCAAGACTTATGGGACTTAGAAAAGGGAGCTAAGCTTCCCCCTAGAGGTAGTCAGGACAGGCTTAATGGAGAGTGGGACCGAGTAGGTCTTTGAAAGATGACGCATTAGTTTCCTGGGCTGCCATACACAAATCGCACAACAGCGGTGTCTTGTTATAATAACAGCAGTACGTTGTCTCATGGTTCTGGAGGCTAGAAGTCCCCGGGCATTGACGGGGCTGTGCTCTCCACCACAAATGCCAGGGAAGAATCCATCCCTTGCCTCTTACAGCTTCTGGAGCCTGCTGGCAATCATTAGTGTGTCTAAGCTGGTGGCAGCATCACCCATGTTGCTGCCTCCATTTTCATATCACCCCCTCCTCTGTGTGTCTGTCTCCTCTCCATCCACCGCTCTCTTGTAAGAACATGTGTGATGGCGTTCAGGGCCTTCCAGGATGATCCAGGATAAGCTCTTGTTCTCGAGATCCTTAGTTCAGTTACATCTTTTGCCAGAGAAGGTAATATTTACAGGTTCTGGTGATTAAGATATAAATATATCATTAGGTTTTTTTTTTTTTCTGCCTAGCACAGCTGGAGACAACTTCGAGATGTAGCGAAAAGTAGTATTGTAGGAGGAGAGATTGGTGTATACTGGGCACTGGGGCAAGGAAATCATGAATTCACTCTCAAGGGCTGGTGAATAGTTTGTTCAACAGAAAGTTAAGTGTTTAAGAAAGAGGGGCAATTGCAGTCCATGGTACAAACCCAAAGGATTTTAAAACAGAGACTCAAAGAGATATTGGTGTGTTAATTTCACTACAGCATTATTGACAATAACCAAAGGATGGAAAGGTTCATTCATTCATAAAAATGAATGAATGGATAAAGCATAGTGTGGTCGTTAATTGTGATATGTCCACTTGACTCGAGTAAGAACTTCCTAACAGGTTAGTATAGCTCTGGGTGTCCATGGATAATTGCCATGTAGGCCAGCAAACTGAGAGGGAAAGACTCACCCCGTATGTGGGTAGCACCAACCAATAGGCTTGTAGCCTGGAGACAATAAAGAGAGAAAGAAAAAGGAAGTCTTCCAATTTTTTTTGGAGGTGCTTCAGTCTCCAGCATTGCTTTTGGACATTGGGCTCCAGTTTCTCCAGCCTTCCAGCACAATCTCTCCAGCCTTCCAACAGGAATTCTCACTGGTGACTCTATAGTGAGCTTTCAGGTCTTCATTTAACTGCTATTGCACACTCCAGCTCTCCAGGGTGCAGATGACCATTTTGAATTTTTCTGCCCCTGATTCCATAAGCCTACCTAATAAACCCCTTTGTATAATTATACATAGATTTTATATTGGTTGTGTTCCTCTAGAGAACTCTAACATAAATTGTATACCTGTACCATGCACTCTTACTCAGCAATGAAAAAGAATAGGGCTGTGATAGATGCTACCACATAGAAAAACCTTGAAAATATTATGTTAAGTGAAGAAACCCAGAGACAAAAGACAAATATATTATTCTATCTGAATGAAATATCTAGAATAGAGAATACGTGGAGTCAGATTAGAGGTTGCCAGGACTGGGGTGGGGCATGAAGTTACTGCTCAGTGAGTATAGAGTTTGGGATGATAAAAATTTTTTGGACGATTGAAGGGTGAGTGTGTTGTGGAAATGATCAAAATATGATAAAAACTGTGAAAATGAAACCCATTAATCTGTATAATAAACAGGTACTAATAAAAAGTTGTGAAACAAAAATAAAGGCAAAAAAAGTTTTGGAAAGGTATAGCAGTGATAGTTGCACAGCATTGTGAACAAATAAATGTTGCTGAATTGTATTTGGTTACAATAGCAAATTTGTGTGTTATATACATGTATGTGTGTGTATATAGCTAGATATAAAGATAGGTAGATAGGATAGATAGACAGATAGATAGAATTATTACAATAAAAGAGAAAGAAAGAACAGAGGGGCATACGGTTTGTGGTAGAATGGGAGGTGGGCACAAGTGCCAAGCTGTGGAAACAAAGTGGATAATGAGGTCCCTCGAGCCCTCCTGAGGGTTGACACAGCTTCTCCTGCTGCAGGGGATGTCAGCTGCCACGTATCAGAATTGTGTTCCTCCTTGGGCATTGCTTTAGGGAGCTTCTTTGCCCGAGTTTGTGCCCAACTCCTGGAGGATAGACGGTAGCCCATGCCCGGCTGATGTCTGGACCTTTGCTTCAAAGCCATCCCAGCCCTTGAATCCCCCACAGTGCTGGCAGAGGCTGTAGGTACCACCACAATTGGGCCACTCCTCTGCCTGCTTCGTCCTGTCCTTCACAGCTCTGTCTCCCAAGAATATTTATCGATTAATTTTCTGCATGGAGTTTTTCTGCTCAAAGTCTGTCTCCAGGGAACCCAACTCATACTAGAGACAATCGGGAATTTTAATTTGATTTTTCATTTCAGGGTAGCAAGATGAGGGCTGCAACTTGAGATAATCCTGGCAGAACCCCCTGTACACATTGGAGGATGAGAGAAGAGAGGCAGGAAGGTGACCGGGACACAGTCATATCAGGCTAAGCAAGCAGAAGGAAGCACTTGGAGCAGAATGATGGCAGAGAGAGGGATAGGAAAGGATAAACGAACAGATTAGCGACAGACTTGGCAGGAGGAGGCAGTCACCTGGATAGGGGCTGTGAGGTGACTTTGAAGTTGACGATGGTGGTTTTGATCCACGTGGGACCTACAGGGAAGGACGAGGTTTGGATTGGGAGGACAGCGAGTTTGGGAGGATGGTGGGACCTCCTGGTCTGGGCACAGAGCCGGGGTGGGGTGAAGAGAGGCCACCGTAGTGGAAAGGCTCACCCAGGATGCAAAAGAAGGCTTTGGAGAGCTAGTACGCATCAGTACGCAGTGAAGGGAGCAAGTAGGCATCCAGGGCAGCCCAAAGGGGAAGCTGAGAAACAGTGTCAGATGCTGTAGGGAGAAATGGCAAAACTATGTGTTTATGTATGAGCTCCTGTGTTTGCAGTTTTCCTGATAGAAAAAAGATGGCAAGAGCCTGGTTGGAGTGGAACTGGCCTCCTAAGCTCTTACCTCTTAACCCCTCTCAGCTACTTCCTCCTATACTCCACCCACTTGTGCCCCCCAGTGCCTGAGAGTTGGCACAATTTTAAACCCAGGTTATATTTGGTTTGACTCCATAAAAGCTATTTTAAGCCCTGGATGAGTTATGTCTTGTATCTAGATGTCCCCCCAAAACCTCATGCACTTAGATGGGCTTTTTTGGAGGTGGCTGGATCTAGGGTGGGTGAATATGGATTAAGGGTGTGTGATAACTAAATGAGTGCACTGATTGGTTTAGCATAGTGCTGGATGTGGACAATAAGAAGGCCCACCCTGGGTGTGGGAGGCATCAACCAATGGGCTTGAGGCCTGAATGGAATATAAAGAGAAAGAGGGAAAGGAAGGCTCACAGCTTGCTGCTTCCTGCCTGCCATGCCATGGACTGTTTCTCCTCTGCCATGCCCCTCTGCCATGCTGTCCTGCATGGAAGCCAGTTGACTATGGACTGAAATCTCTACAAACTGTAAGATAAAATAAACCTTTCCTCCTTTAACTCGTGGGTGTCAGGCAGTTTGTCCCAGCATGAGAAAGTAACTAAGCCAATGTGCAATAAATATGTGTCTGTAATGATTAGTATCTAGCCAATCACTGAACTGCAATTCTAAAATACAGTACTCTAGCTTCCTACAGAAACATCACCCAAAAATGATAATTTATCATTATTCTTTCTAGACAGGGCCATTTTGGTAAAACTACTTTTGGAGATACTATCTATTTTATTATTCAGTGATATACAAAGATTATAAAGATTTTCTCATCCTTGCAGAGCTAGGAAATGACTGTGATGGCTTTTTCCAGCTGATATACCTTCTGCTCCAGGCGACGAAGGGCTTTGACATATACCCTAGTTTCACTTTTTATGATGGTTATCACGATGCTTATGGCTGAGTTTTACACCAGACTGCAGGAACACTTTACTTTTGGTTCCTTGTTAAAACTATTTTCTTTTTCTTCACACTCACCCAAGTTTCTTCAATACCTGGTCCTTGGCCTCCTTCTCCTAATAGTTTGAGGAGTAATGGTTTCATTCATTATAAGTTTTTTCACTTACTCGTTTGGGAAAGTTGGAAAGAGGTAGGAAGTGGGATGGTGAAGGCTGACTTTGGTTCCATCACAGCAGATAACTGAACCATTTTGGAATATAGACTTCTTCAATGCTTCTCAAGTCACCCTGGAGGCCATAGCCAAGACATAGGTGTGGCTGTGGGGTCAGGACAGCATGCAGAGCCTGAACCCCTGGCATTGAGTAGTGTGGAGCAGACAGAGGCTGAGTGAGGCCGCCTTGCCATCAAGAGGAACAAGGCAGCCAGTGAACATGCTGAGTACCTTCAGGTTGCCCCGCCGCTGCCTCTCTGCATGCGCCTTGTATGGCTCAGGATGCATGGAGAAAGGTACAGGAGCCCAGGGAGGACTTTCCATTATTCTATTGAGCTGATGAGGAAGGCTTTGATTACTTTAATTGGGTGACTAATTTGCAGCATGTTTCCATTAGACTCCTGAGAACCAGACTGTACTCACCAACCAAGCAGCCCCACACCTGCCCTCTGCTGTGAATCTGGTGCTAGGGCTGGGCAAGGCCCCAGCAGCCTGTCCATAGCATACCCCTGAGAAGCCATCCTGAGCTCTGCCAGGAGGCCATTGCAAAGCTGAGCCTTTTTGCCACTTCCATGGCATTGCCGCAGCTCTGACTGCAACCCAGGCCACTGTCAATGCTACTGATGCCAGGATGACAGATCCAAAGAATAGGGAGGTCCTGGAGCAAAGGTCCATGGAGAGACACATCTGATGACACAGTGGAAGTAGGCTGGTTCATGCGGGTGAACCAGGAAAGCACAGCCTGGTGGGTGGCATTCAAGAGGGACAGCAGTGTCCAAGGCAGGCACACAAGGACCCTCTTCCTGATGCAACTTCTCTGGCCTGGAATCACTCCTCCCATACTGGCTCTGGAAAGCTCATAAGTCTGCCCAGCCCCTCTAGCTCTTTGTCCCCAGGGAGGGAGGCCTGATTCACATTATCGGGTGAGATGTGGGTTTGGAGCCTTTGGAATCCTCTCGCCCTCGGAGCCTCTGCCTTGGAGTGACTTCTGCAGAGGCCTCAGGTACATTTCTCCAGAGGGCCGAGCTGGACTCTAGGAATGGCTGAGATACCCTTGGCAAGAGCAGACCATGAGTGGGCACCCCAGTCATTGAAATAAAGGAAGGGGTGTCCTAGAATGATACCAAAATCAGTTCCCTTTAAAGCTGTTGTGCTGCGCTGACCCACTGAAGCAGATCTCCGAGGGTGGGTAGATATTTGTCATTTTAGAGCTCCCCAGGTGGTACTAATGTGCAGGCAGCACTGAAATCCAAAATGCTTATTCCACATCTGGGAGGTGGGCCCAGAAAGGTGACTCACTAAGGCTGGTCGAGCCAGGCCTGGACGCCAAGTCTTCCAGGAGCTGGTCCAACATTACACTACCCTCGACGGCTGTCAGGCTTCCTTGAACAGGGCTGTGCCACCCACCCAGCACTCCTGTGCCCTTCTTGACCTCTCTCAGTGCCACGTGCTCTATTCTTCCACGTGTCCTTGCTAAGCCAGCTCTCTGATCTGCTTTTTCAGGGAAAAGAACATGTTTATCTCTGAGTCCCTTATTAAATCATAAGGCTCATAATGCCGTCGACAACAAATAAAACTATAAGCCATAGTTCCCGAACAAATGCTGTGAATCCCACAGGGCCAGAAGAAACATAAAAGTTGAGCCTCTTCCAGAGTAGAATACAACAAAGCACAGTGGAAAGAGATTTGACTTTGGAATCAGTTTTTGCCTCTGAGTTTTGACTCTTGGCCTTGCTGAGATTTTACCTTCATCTGTAAAATGAAGCTCCCAGGATTGCTCTCAACAGTCATCTGCACCTGCTTTATTATTAAGTGTGATATTCTGTGTATGTGATAGTCAGGATGGGCTAGGTTTGCTGCTACGACAAGCAATCCCAAATCACTTATTTCTCCAACACACTACATGCTCCAGGGGGGTGGGAAGAAGTGATTGTGTCTATGGCAGGCAACTTGAGACTCAAGCTCCACCACCATCTCAATATCAGGCTGCAAGTTCTCAGTGACAAGGAAAGAGAATGTGAAGAATCACATATTGGCTCTAAAATGTTCTACTCCAAAAATAACATACACTATTCCATTCACACTTACTTGGCCAAAGCAAGTCACAAGGACACATGTATATTTGAGGAGCATGGGGTCAAAAGGTGAAGCAATCTGGACTTGGTGGTACATACGTATAATCCCAGCACTCTGGGAGACTGAGGCAGGAGGATCACAAATTCAAGCCCAGTTTGTGCAATTTAACAATTTAGTGAGACTCTGTCACAAAATAAAAAATAAATAGGGTTAGGGATGTAACTCAGTGCAAAGGCCCTGGGTTCAATGCCGAGTACCACAAAAATAATAAAATAAAATAAGGAGAAGAGAACCAGAAATCTTGATGAATATTGGTAATACCCACACTACATGTAAGAACTTATTAGTCTTCAAGTGACAGAAAGAGACACCATCACCTTAAGACTAGAGCCCAGGGCCGGTGAGATGGCTCAGCGGCTTAAGCGCCTGCTCGGCAAGTGCGAGGGCCCGAGTTCGACTCCCGGAACCCACATACGAAAAAGGGGCCGGTGATATCGCTCAGCGGCACGGGCGCCTCCTGGCGCGCGACGTCCTGAGGTCGACCCCCCGGTACCCACAAAAAAAAAAAAAAAAAAAAAAAAAAAAAAAAGACTAGAGCCCAGGTTGTCATTTTTCACATCATATCCACCAATGGAGAGTTTTCTACTATATGGATTGTTTTCCCTTCTGAATCATTTGCCTCTCTTCTGGATATTTAATAAATGTTTTCTAAAAAATACATTTCCAGGGCTGGCGAGACAGCTCAGCGGCAGAAGCGCCTGCCTGGCAAGCACAAGGTCCTGAGTTTGACTCCCAGTGCCCACACACGATAAAAGGGCTGGTGATATCACTCAGCGGCATGGGTGCCTGCTGGCGCGCGAGGTCCTGAGATCAACCCCTGGTACCCACACACACACACAAAAAATTTCCAATGCATCACAAAAATGTCTCAGCAAATACGGTGAAATTCCATTGTCAAGCCCCTTAGGCAAGGCCTGCTCCTTCTTCCTGGGGTCTTACCTCCTGTAATATTTCTAAGTGGCTTACACTTGTCAGCAATAGTACTTCCTCTGTAAAAATGGAATTTGAGGTATGACTTACAAAAGATATATCACTCTTCAGCACATGCTTTTGACTTGGGAGTATACGTTTATATTCTGGGTCCCTGTGCAGTCACTTGCAAAGAGCTCCTCTTTCAAGCAACCTCCTCTGGAAGCATCTGCACTCTGGCTTTTGGGGGTGGGACCTGCTCCAAGAGTAGGTCCACTGAAACTCTGACCCATTCTAATAAAATCAAAGAGCTCAGTGGGAAGAGGGAATTTCAGACACTGAAATTCTCCCAGCTTGTATACATTCTTCCTTTTGAATAAAATACATACCTGGATGTCCTTGTAGTGACTGATTATATAGACACATTATATTCAGCTCCTACTACAAGCCAGGTTTTGTTGTAGGCTTTAGGATGGGCAGTGAGTAAAATAATTCCTGCTCTTCTGGAGTTTACATTCTGGGAGCAGGAAAACGAAACGCACAGGGCAGGAATCCTACTGTAGGCAGAGTACAAGGGAAGAGATAAACCTTGGGCTGAGAATGGGGACTGCTATTTTAGACAGCGTCTAGGAAAGACTTTCCTGAGGAGGAGTTCACTAATCAGAGACGCGAATGAAAAGCAGGGGTCAGAGGATGAGTGCGCACGGCATGTGCGCACGGCATGTGCATGTGTGTGCGTGCGTGTGCAGGCAGGCAAGTTAGGGGCCCATCATGCTTTGCACAGGTCGCTTGGTGTATAGTACCTGGGCTGCCGGGTACATACTTGGGGCGCAAACTTCAGCATGCCCTCAAGGCAGGGACAGCAGCAAGCATAAGCACTGTTTTCTGAACTCCTGTTCCACCTCACCTTCTGGCTGAGGCAGGAAGTAGCTTGGCTTCTAGAGCAGCAAGAAGGTAACTGTGACTGATGCCTTGGGATCAACCGAAGGCAAGGGACAAAGACAAAGCCATGAGCCAGTGAGATGGCTCAGCGGTATAAGCGCCTGCCTGGCAAGTGTGAAGTCCTGAGTTTGACTCCCAGTATCCACACACACACACACAAAAGACAAAGCCACATCCAGGCTGGCCTAGGTGGCCATTGTAGGGGTGAAGTTCTGGTGCAACACGATTTAGCCATTCTCAAAGCCCACTTTGACTCCATCAGCTGTGAGAGGAGATGCTGGTCTCCACAAGTGCGGGGGTCTGGGCAAGAGTCAGGGCATTACTCTGTAGCAGGCCTGGGAAGAAGGTGGATCTGGCTTCCAACCACACCCATTTTTACTCCTCCTCCCTCACCCATCCTTCTAATTCTGAGTGTTTTTCTAATGATGCTGGGAATCGAATGCAGGACCTTGTGCGTGCTAGGCAAGTGCTGTCCCACTGGGCTACACCCCCAGCCCAGTAATTGCAAGTGGTTTTGAATTCACTTTACTTCTGGGAAGTCTCTGAAGCTCTAATTGAGCCCTGCTGAGTCTCAGGGACTGGAAAAAGAGGTCTCCCTTTAAGAACAGGCTGCAGGACACTTTGGTAAGTGGGGAGCTCTGAGCACCGTGCAGGAAAAGGATCTGCTGACCAACCCCGCGATGCCCAGCTCGCCCACGTCCACCACCTGCTCCCTGGGTTCCATCACCTTGGTAATTGTTTTTCTTGGCACTCCAGGGGATCAGGTCATGTTAGATTCTTTCCTTTCAAATATTCTACTGACATCAAAGTGGAAAGGCTGTAAGGTATAAAGAAATAAATCGGGGAGGATCCTGCATGTTTTCACAACTGCTTTCATGTCCAGGATGCACAGGAATGCCGGGGTGGGCACAGACTGTTATCTCCCCGGTTCACGGAAGGGCGCTGGGTGGGAGTGTGGTGTCCAACTGCAGAAACGATCTCGACTGATAGCAGGGCAGCGGCTGCAGCAAAGCAAGAGTCAAGGGCGAGATTTTTCAAGTCGAGATACTGTGGTGGATAACACAGGGCTTAGATGGAGTCATAAAACACGCAAGCTGGGGGAGGAGGCCTGGTGGGAGAAGAGGAAGGAGGGGAGGCAGGAATGAGATTTGAGGGCTTGCTGTGTGACCTTGGGAAGGGTGCGTTTTCCCCTGAGGTTCAGATTTTCCCACCTATCCAGTGGCATCTATAAGGACGGCTTTTCCCTGTCTGAGATCTTCCTGGATTCTTCTGACTTGGGGACAACTTACTCTATTCCCAAACAGGAACTGGCTAAGGAACCAAAAGCAACTTCATTTTCATAACTCAGCCTTGGCCCTGAATCTCAGACATTTACAGTCTGATGCAGGAGAAGGTGTGAGTATGCGACAGAGATCACAAAAGTCTCAGATAATGCAGAGTGACAGCACTGGAAATGTTCAGAGAAGGGTCGAAAAGGGAGACTCCCTGGAGTAAGGCCCAGAGAGCCCATCTGGGAAGAGTCCCTGGAGAAGAAAATTCTAGGAGAGGGAGTTCACTAGCGCTGATGGAAAGTAGGCCAGTGAACAGGTAGATTCTAACAAGCACGTTGAAGATGCCATCTCCTCGTCTGTTTTACCATGTGTGCCTGTAGACATTAGACTTTTTGAAACTCCTCCCTGAGATCTCTCTCTCCTTTTTTTTTTTTTTTTGGCAGTACTGGGGATTGAACCCAGAGCCTTTACACCGAGCTATCTCTGCAGCCCTTTTTCAATTTTATTTTGAGACAAGTTCTCGCTAAGTCTCTAAGTTGCCCAGGCTATGTTCAAACTTGTAGTCCACCTGCCTCAGCCCCCCAGGGTGTTGGTTTACAGGCGTGCACCACCACACCAGGCTGATAGCTTTCTTTTAATGAAATGCATACATTCTATGTAGTACAACTTGGCAGAAAAGGCTTCAAAAAACTTCAAAATGGCCAAACCCTCTATAGAAAAGTTCCTCTAGAGACATATTCTAAGGAAACAATCAGGGCCAACAGTTGCTATTAAGTGAGCTCTATCTATCCAGCACGACCAAAAAATTTATATATTATTTTACTTTGTTCTCACAATAATCCTGTAAGGCAGATATCATTACCTTATCTATGTGATCGAGAAAAATTTAGTAAATTTGCTTTAAATGACATCCAATGAGTGGTACAGCCGGGATTCAAATCCAGGTAGTTCAAGAGCCCCTTCCCAACCTGTGTGGTTAGCTCCTCTTTAGGGAGATGCATCGTGATTTCTGCATAAGGAAATTAGGAAATTAACCCAATAGTGGTTCATGCAAGTCAATATCATGAAGACAAGAGAAATGATGTTACAGAACATTCAGTGTCATAGAAAATTATGTATAATATATATATATATATATTTTTTTTTTGTGGGTACCGGGGGGTCGACCTCAGGACCTCACGCGCCAGCAGGCGCCCGTGCCCCTGAGCGATATCACCAGCCCCTTTTTCGTATGTGGGTTCCGGGAGTTGAACTCGGGCCCTTGCGCTTGCTGGGCAGGCGCTTAAGCCGCTGAGCCATCTCACCGGCCCCCTATGTATAATATATTATGCTAAGTAAAAGAAATTCTATTGTTTACAACATGAGCCCAATTTAATGAAAAAAATACAATAGCATTTGGGTGCTAATATAATAAAATGTTGGTATTTGCTGTGTGTTCATATTAGGATTGTCGATACTTTTCTTATCAATGTTCCCTGTGGTTTCAAATTTTCCTCAAAGAAATGGCATTACAGCTGGGTGTGGCGGTGCCCATCTGCGAGCCCAGCACTCTGGGAGGCTAAGGTAGGAGGATGGAAAGTTCGAGGCCAGCCTGGGCAATTTAGTGACTTTGTTTCAAAATAAAATAAACAAAGGGACTCGGGATGTAACATATTTGGAAGGTCTTGGATTCAATCCTTAGAACCACCCCCCTAAAAAAAGTATTGCTTTGTTTAATCAGGAAAAAGTAAAAAATATCATAAATAGTTTTTTTTAATCATAGAGATTAATAGCTAATAATTAATAGCAAGTTTTGGAAACTACCTTAATAGAAATAGTTATCTTAGTTCTACTACCTAACTGCCTGGGGATGACTATTTTGGTATCTTTCCTTTCAGTCTTTCACCTGTGCTTGATCTGCTTATTTATTTTACCTGGTTGTGCTCAGGTTTTAATGTGAACTGTGCTGCTTCAGTGGCAAAAAAGGAGCAAGAAATTCATTTCTTGTTTAACTGCCTTCCAAGCAGGACGAGTTCTTCTTCTTCGTTATTGTGTGCGCAGCCCATAGTTCAGAGCTTGGGGCGTTATAGATGCTCAATAAATACTTGTTGAAGGACTAAGTGATGGGGCCGAGAAGGAGGCTGTAACATTCTGCATCATCTGAGTAGAAGGTTTGTGCAGAAGGGTGTTGTGGAAGAGTCCACCTAGGCCAGGCAGGCAAGATGGGGGGCCATAGGGAGGACCTTAATGCTCATGGTTAAACATTGATATTTGACATATGAGGCCACAGGGACTCACTCCGGGCTTGCAAACCGGGATGTTAGAAGATCAAAAGCCTGGAACGGAAACGCGTTTCTGGCAGCTGCGCAGGGGCGCGGCGGACCCAGGAAGGGAAGGGCTGGAGGCAGGGAGGCAGAGGGGTTGCCCTGGAGAGTTTCAGCCCAAAGCTTCTCGCAATAATTCTGGCCTGGGGAGGCTGGACTTGGATCCGGGCCGCGAATGCGCACTGCGAGAGAAAAGAGTGACTCTGGGAGCTTCTAGGGACCAGTCGGGGAGAGGAAGTCTAAGGAAGGAGCGAAGTCAGACAAGGGGGTTGGGGCCGGGAGCCCCGAGGCTCTGTGCCAGCGGCGGGGTGAGTGGAGCTCCAATGGACGCACTCCCCGGCCCAATTCCCGTCTCTTTAGGCTTCTCGGTTGCCTGGGTGTACAGAGGAACAAATTTGTGGTGTGGCCGGATTCCAGGGCAGTCGTCTATCATCCCCGATGAGCACTCGCCGAGCGCGGCGCGCACACCGGCAGCCTCGCCCTCTCCGAGGCGCGCGCTGGCTGCGCTCCAGGGGCTGCCAGGGTCACTTGCCGGGTTCTCCCTTGAACTCTGCTCTCGTCCTTGCTCTCTCCTCCGGGTTTCTTTTAATTCAGAAAAAGCAACAACAAACAGTTCCCAGCCGCCTCCCTTCTTGGGCTCGTCCCTCCCTGCGGTTTGGCAGAGAAAGCGCTCGCAGTCCCCAGGAAGATTATCTAACGCCGGTCCCGAAGGGCAGGAGGGGCCCGGTGCGCGCCAGCCTCGCAGAGCCACCGGAGCCTGATGCTGGATTCAGCAGAGCCTCAGTTTCCTCATCTGTAAAATGTGAGCGACACACCCCACCCAACTCAAACTCAAACTCACTCAAACTCAAAAACACAGGAACACTTACTCTAAACAAGTAAGTACTATCTTTAATATTCATTAAATAAGTACTTGCATTTAATATTATTAATTACTAGGATTAGTGTGAGCAAGCACTATCTTTAAAGATAATAGGAGGGAGGCAACTGGCAGTTTTCTTCTTATCCATTCTTGCCATGTTGCTCTGGCTCAGCCTGAGAATTGATTTTGAATATTCCCTTATCTTGTACAACGCTTTTATGATGGTGTTTTCCAGTATTTGTGCCGTAGTATGGGCCAACAAAAATTAAATGTTTTATGCCTTGAAAAGTCATAACATACACAGCACAGTACAGAATAAAGACCCCACCAAAGTTACAAATACTGGCCAAATAGGCTTTTAAAGTCTAGCTCAATTTAGACAAACAGGACAGATGAGAAGGGGGGTGTATACTCCCAAGGTGCACGGTTCAAGGATACCGTGACCGCTTTCTTTGACGGCCCCACTCTAAGCTGCCTTGACCTGCTGGGCAGCACACCTGGTCAGATGTTACCTAAAGGCACTGCTCTGCACCCCCACCATATTTTGTCACCTGGAATCTTCCATTGCACTGCCTTGAAATTTCTGCTTCCCTTCACCACCCCTTCCCCCAGGTCCCACCTGCTGCAGAAGGCCAGGGGCTAGGCTAAGCTACCTTGCAGCCCCCTGGGCAGCACCATGCAGGATGCAGGAAGTGCAGGGTGACTGTTAGATTACCAAATGGCCAACTGAGTGTGGCAGGGCAGGCATTGAACTGTGGAGGTCAGTGAGGTTTGGGGAGGTGAGGGGAGAGGGTCCTATGCCACCATGGTTGGTTCTCCCACCTTCTGCTCCATCAGCATGGCGGCGAAGCCCTGCAAACTTCAGTTCAGTACCACAAAGATGAGGTTCTTGCTAGTGCAGCTGGCTCCAAGGGAGCGAGTTCTAGTTGTCATCGGGCTTATCTTCTTTTTATTTTTATTTTTTGTTGGGTACCGGGGGGTCGACCTCAGGACCTCGCGCGCCAGCAGGCGCCCGTGCCGCTGAGCGATATCACTGGCCCCTTTTTCGTATGTGGGTTCCGGGAGTCGAACTCGGTCCCTCGCGCTTGCCGGGCAGGCGCTTAAGCCACTGAGCCATCTCACTGGCCCCATCGGGCTTATCTTGTGATGGATTTGGGTGTCTTCATTTTGCAAGGTGAGTCACTTGTGAGAATTTATAAGACCTCTTTTTCATTTCCCTCCTGTGGTACTGATGAAAGTCACCCATGACTGCTCTAAAGGAAGTCTGAGAAGTCCAGCACATGATGATGGCCCACGGGATCAGCTTCAAGGATCAGGTGTCTGTAGTTCATGTGACTGGGAAACCCACTGAGGTTAACTCCCGGTAGCTGGGTTTCCTCACCTGGGAAACCAAAGCTGCAGTATCTGGAGTTTGTGCCTCTCTCAGAGTGAGGAAAAATAGGAATTTATAAAATTTCCCATGAGGGGCTTGGCATAAGGAGCAAGCCAGGCCTAAGGTCTGTATGGCTGACCCTGCAGGTGACTGATAGCCAGCCAGGAACGGACAGGATGGTCCCACTCCTCCCTCAAAGGTACCCAGGTCTGAGACAGATAGATAGGCACAAAGCTGAGTTACGGATCCTCAGGGTGAGCCGGCCAATTTGCTGAATATAACTATCAACTTTTAAATAATGTAAATCTAAGATAAACTATAAAAATACTTAAAAACTGTAAAACACATAAGGACTCAGTTCCTTTTAAAACTCCAATCTATGTATTTCTTTTTATTAAAGAATGTTTTTCTGATTATATATATATATATATATATATATGAAAAATTTGTGTTCACAGAAAAATAAATGGACGGGAGAAAATTCAGGCTAAGTCCTACTAGGGAAAGTCTACCCATTGTTAACTTTATGTGATCTACATCTTATGCAGTTGCTAGAAGGAGGAAAAACCTCATGAATTTGATCTCCCCATGAAGTCCAAATACAAGGCTTCATTTGGTTTTGCCTTTCGGAAGTTGGACTAAGTTAGTATCCACAGTGGAGTTAGCAGACCTCAGGGGAGTGAATAATTCTCTCTCTGGCCTCCTCTAGGCTACCTGCAAAGGAAAAGCAGGGTTGAGGACAAAAGTCATCTGCCATGAGAAATACAATGACACCCGAAGTTCTGTTCCTTTAGGGGACTGGCATTTGCAAAGGGCACACACGCTTCCAGGAGACATTGGTTTCACACTTAGGTGCGTATGGGTGTTAGGAAGTTGCCGAGGCCTTGCATAGCTTTGGTTGGACTGAGCTCCTCTGGGGGCAGATGGGGGAGAGGAAGCCAGAAGTCATGACTTGGGATTGGACAGGGGACGCCGTCCAGCTCCCTGGGAAGCTGCCAGCCCAGCTGGATTCTTCCTGCAGAGCTCTGACCTCCAAGATCAATGTGTGTGTGTTTTAGCCTCCGGGTCTGCCCGGGTTGAAGTGCTGCCGAAACTCGGGGCATGTGTGAGTGAGAGGACCGGTCATGTGGGGGAACTTTGGGGGCACCCTATCAATTAGAGGAGCAGCTGAGACCAATTGTGAATGGAAAGCATTACAGAGAGCTGCCTGACAAGTTACTGAATAAAACCTGGATGGAAAAAATCAGGTTTAAGGGAGAATGTCCAGTGTGCCGTGGTGGGCCAGACGTAAGGGCTAAGAGGGCACCTCTAGGGGTGGCTTAGGACAGTTCCTAGGAATTATTCTTGCTCTGTGTGAACAACTTGGAAGAACCACAACAAGCTGGGAGAGGTCACTTGTCTTGCTTAGGTCCCAGCTGCTGCCGCTCTGCCCAGAGAGGTGGAGAAAATCACTCTGTGTGTGGTTCCTGCTTGCAGACTGGATGTCGGCTATTGCAAAGGATTGTAGATGGCTCAGATTCAAAAGACACACACACACACACACACACACACACACACACACACACACACACTCTAATGCATTCAGAATTGGGGACATATGGAAATGTTCCAATTCGAAATCCACTTTTCCACTGGGAAAATAAAAACAAATCCAGGTGAACAGTGAGAAGAAAGCTATGGAAAGATTGCTCTAAGAATGTGAGAATGAGTAACACCCAAGGCATTTGAAAGGTGTTCTTTGGATAAAATAAATGTGCCTGTTATAACAACTCAAAAATCTAAAGCAGCTCCTGAAATAACTCAAGTTATCAACACATCTAGACTAGAAATTCTAGACAAGTGTTACTCTGGATAACCGACATGTGAAAATTCAAACAAATGAAGTGTCCGTTTGTGATCACTCTGGAGGTGTGATGGAGCAGGGCTGACTCTCTGAGATGTCCCCAGCTCACAGTTAGCAGTTTCTACATGAAAAGCTCCTGCATTGAGCTTTCTGTGTTTGATTTCTTTTTCCTGTTGGCCACTTCTGTTCTCTACTGTCATTTCTTTTGACTGACATCATATTTCTAATCTAGAGTGCCATTAACTACTTCTGTGGCTATAACAGTCTATCGTTTTGTCCCTTGTTCTCTGGTGTCCTCTCTTCATTACTATATTCTCTGGGCCTCAGTGTCCTCATCTGTAAAATGGAAATCCCTGATGTTGTTGTGTCGATTCTGTGAGTAATATTTGTGAAGCAATTGGAGTAGGACCTCTCATGTAGTAAGTATTCAATAAATATGAGTAGCTAATGTTGTTGCTGTTCTTATGATGATCATATTTGTTCTTTCTTGTTCTGGCAGTTTCATTTGTATAAGCATGAACAGTCAATACGAGTAGAAATTTTATTTTATTTTTTTGGTTAGCAAAATAACTGAATCTCAGCAAATTTCCTGCTTTTGGCAATGTTTTTGCTATTTTCATTGCTGCTGATGCCTGAAGGACTCTTTGATTACTTCTGGGTTTGTGGCTTTTCTTGGCAGTTGCATCGAATTAAATTGAATTGTGATACTGAGTGTCTGGGTGCTGCATAAAAAGAGGAGCCCTGAATTTGAAAGTAATGAAAGTGTATTCCATTAAAAATTGTAATAGTCTGGACTTTCCAGTCATTTAGTTTTGCCTTTTTTCCTGTTATTCCAGTGACATATTTTGTATGTGTTAGTGACATATTTTATATGTGTTTTTCTACGTTTGTATATACTGCCCATCTTTGTTTACAGAGGTGAAAGGGAATAGGGATATTTATATTTACAATGAAGTTACTGCTATGAACTTCATTCAGATACACAGTAACAGTGGGTGGGAAGACCTCATTTACAGTCTGCCTCTATAATCACTGTTCATGATTTTGTTCCTTGCTCTCCGTTGTCCCCTATTCATGACCACATTCTCTGCTTCTCATTGTCCTAGGAACCTGTAAAATGGAAGTACTAAGGGCACATATTTTCGTCAACTTATCTCTGTGGCAAGTCACTCCACGCAGTGAGCAGGTAGATCCCTTGCACAGTCAGACTCAACCTGCTCCTTTCAGAATTCTTCATTTGTTTATCGACCCCTTCTTTCAGTCACTCATACTTATTGATGAGGCGCCATAGGCATCATGGAAAGAGTGACAAGTGTAACAATCCCCTCTCTCATAGGCCTTGTCTTCTAGTAGGGGAACCACAAAACCAACTCTTAAACAGGCAAATAACACATTTGGTAGTGACTGAGGCTATGCAGAAGGCACTGGGGAAGAAGTCACAGAGTAAAGATGGATGTGAAGGGTGTGCGCTTATCTAGGGAGGTCCAGGGACACCTTCTCTGATGCGTTAGTTTTGCCATCGCTTGAATAGAATATTCAACACCCACAATTTAAAGGAGGAGAGGTTTAATTTGGCTCATATTTTCGGGAGATTCAGTCCATGGTTGGTGACTCCAAGGCAGGAACATCATGGTGGAAGGGTATGGTGGAGGAAAGCTGCTTAGTTCATGGTAGCCAGGAAGCAGAACAGGGGAACAGTGCCAGATAGGAATTGGCCAGAGACCAGATATAGTCTCCGAGGTCATGAGGCCACACACACCAGGTACACTCAAACTGTGTGTCAGTAATCGAGGCCTGTCTTCATCTAGTCACGTTGACAATCACAATTCGTGGTCACATCTGATGAGGTAATAGATGAACAAGACCAAAGAAGTAAAGGCACGAAGCATGAAGATATCCAGGGGAAGAGAAAGACAGGCTGGAAAGAAGCAAGGGCAAAGGCCCTGCAGTGGGGCCATGTTCAAAACCATGTTGAAGGAAGGAAGATATCCAAATTTTTAAGAAGGGGGAGGGATGGGGACTTGAGATATTCAGCAGGCTTAGTTAAGCTAATTTGGAGCTCATATTTTTGAATAACAAACGTTCTAGACGACGATGAGTCACGTATTTATGTTTTGAGGCTCCTACCTTTGAAGTAGTCTGGGATTGACAAGGAAGTTGTATCTCGTTTGTCAAACCTGGTGGATGTAAAGTGGCCGTTTGGTGTTTACCGCAGAGCAGGAATCTGAGCTGTGCCTCAGCCCACTGCTGAGAGAGAGAGAGAGAGAGAGAGAGAGAGAGAGAGAGAGAGAGAGGAGGAGGAGGAGGAGGAGGAGGAAGGAGGAACAGAAAGAGGAAGAAGAGGAAGTGGAGGAGGAAGAGAGGCAAGGGGTGGACTTTGGCCTTTAGGCCACACACTTGTTACCCTGAAGATAGGATGGGGGAAGGCATTTGTCCTATGTCAAGACTTGGTCAGCTGATCATGGAACAAGAGTGTGGGAATAGGGGGCCCCCCAACAGTAAATCCTGCCTCTTAGCCCTGCTGTGCCCCCACCTCGCCTGGTCTCTACGCCCCGCCCCCCAGCGTGTGCGATCACAGCCCGACTGAACAGGGTGCTGGAAAACCAGGTCATCCCTCAACAGTTAAAAGGCACTAAATAAAAGGAAGAACTTGAATTTCTACTGTTTGTTCGGAAAGGCAGTGAATTCTTGAAAGAGAAATGGTACCCGAGTCAGCCAGGGGTGGGCGGTGTTTACCCGGGCTCACATTTGGAGCCGCAGTCCAGGTCCAGGTCCCCTGAGGGGTGGGCGATGGGTCAGTTGCGATTCTATGCCAGGGACCCCGAAGCCTGAGGCTAGCTGCAGACCGGGCCTGCAGCGGTTCGCTCCACACACTTTCAGCGGCCTGTCCCCTCGGGTTGGTCGTCTTCTCCAGGCCTTCAAAGCCAGGGAGACTGAGGGTTGATAAAGAATCCCCCCAGGGAATAGAGTCACTTCAGGAGTTACCTGGTAGTTGGGGAGCCAAAGCCAGGCTGGGCTAAGTAGGTAGCTTTGAAATAGCAAGGGGACAGACGTGGGGTCCCACAGGTCAAGAGGTGCAGAAAGAGCTGGATGGAAAAATCAGGAATAAATAAGAGACAGACAAAGAAGCTGTGATTCATTTAACTCCACAGGAGTGTGCGCAGAGGACGAAAAGACTGGGCAAAACAGCCTTCACGTTCAAAGCTGCTGCGCAAACTCCTGGGGCGCAGGGGCAGGGGGAAGAGGACGCTCATGCCCTTGCGGCCGGTTGCCACCAGGGAGCGCTCGAGTTCACAGCAATGTCCCGGGGTCGCCGCAAGCTTGGTCAGTGGCATTCTGGGAAAGGAAGGGCGCAGACTTCATTGAAAGGAGTTCCAGCAAAATAGTTTGGGACTGCGTCTCCCGAGGAGGAAGGCGGGGAGGCTGTGCTTCGCGAATGCGAGAGCCGGCATGATTTGCCATCTCGGTGGCACCTGAAGCCAGGGCTTTGGCTGTGCCGGAGCTGCAGGCTGCGAAAGGTCCCGCTTTGTTCTAAGCACAGAGCCTCCACCTCTCCTCCTCCCCCGCCTCTCTGCCCGCTCTGCCCTCCTCTGTGCAGGTCCCCCGCTGGCACTGCCAGTCAGGTGAAGCTGTTAGGTGATCAGTCCCAGGCCCACTTCTCTTGTGAGTCTGGTGGCATCTTTTTCTGTCCCAGGCATGGTGCTGCCTAGAAGGAATCATTTTGCAGAATGAGGTCTACATATCACAAACAATTTCAAAAAGCTGAGAGCCTGACTCTGTCCGGACAAACCCTTGTGACTTCCTCTATCTGGATGGAGGCCTTGGTGTGCCAGGTGAGAGTGGGCGGGAGTGCTATGTTAGAGAGGGGGATGGCCACCTGACTTGGCATTCTTCACCACCCCGAAGACATGCACTCTTGAAGCTGGCTTAGGGTCAGAGGTCAGAGTGGAAGGGTCAAGAGTAGGAGACCTGAAGTGATCAGGGGCCTCTTCGTCAGCGCCAAGCCTGGTGCCTCTCACATGGCGATGTACAGTGGGCATGTGTAAGGTTAATACTTCAGGTGAGCTTTGGAGGATCTGGTATCTAATAATCTACCGGTCAGAGTTTAGTTAGGAAACAAGCCCTCCCAGTTACTTGAACAGAGAGAATTTAGTATCAAGAATAGTTAGCAAGGCATAGCACTATGAAATAGGCTGCTGCAAAGGCAGCAGACAACATTAGTGCTGTAGTTTGGTCTGGAATGTCTCCCAAAGGTGGATGTGTCTAAGCCTTAGTCCCTAGCTTGGTACTGTCAGGAGGTGGGGAAACTGAGCGGTGAGGCTTAGCACAAAGTCCTTGGGTGATTGGAGGTAGGACTTGGAAGGGGATTGGGGGACCCCAGTACTTTTCTCTTCTTGTCTTTTTTTTTTTTTTTTTTTTCTGGCCATGAGGCAAATAGTTTTGCTGTACCGTCGCTCTTACCACGATGTGCTGCCTCCCCAGCCCCCTAACATACTCAGAGGCTGGAAGCAACAGGGCCCATCGGTCATGGGCTGAAGCCTACAAAATCAACCTTTCTCTGTGAGTTATCTCAGATGCTTATTGTGGTAATGGGGAGCTAATGCAACTAGCTTCTCATCGGTGTAGCCATTGCAGAAGGCCCTACCACTGCAGGGCTGGGAAGCAAAGGAAGGAAGTTGGAATGATGAAGATTAGAACCTGGAAGTGAGGACCCAGGAGCAGGCTTCTGGAGATGGCACAGCCAGCTGGCAGGAGTGTCTTTGAGGCTGCAGTTCAGCCAGCTCTGTGAGTGCTGTGGGCGGTGCACACGGCTGGGGTGGGGAGTTTTGCTGCTTGCTCAGAGCAGCATGTAGATGAAAGGAGGCCCAAGAGGCAAACTTCCGGGAAGAAGGAAATTCCTTCCTCCTCCACCCTAGTCTAGCAGGGCCCATCATGGAGCCAGCTGGCAAAGCAGAACTGGGGTTTGCAGAATTCTAGCCGAGCATCGTAAGGCAGAGGCAGGAAGCTGAGAGACAATGGCTTAAAAACTGCACTGTGTGTTTGGCTGGAATAGCAGAAGGAGTTTCTGGGGTGGGCAAGAAATGAGAAGGACTCAACCAATTTCCTTTTTTTCTCCCTCCCTCCCTCTGTTCTCTCTCTCTGTTTCTCTGTCTCTGTCTCTCTGTCTCTTCAAGAAGAACAGATTTAGCTGGATGTAGTGGTGCATGCCTGTAATCCCAGCACTTTAGGAGGCTGAGGCAGGAAGACTGCAAGTTTGAGAACAACGTGGACAACATAGTGATTTAGCAAGACCCTGTCTCAAAATAAAAAGTAACAAAGGGGTTAGAGATGTAGGTCAGTGCTAAAGCACTGGGTTCAATCTCAAATACCACAAAAGAAACAAAGATCTGATGATCAACAACCAGGATGTCAGACTGGCTGCTCGGGACCAGATGCTTACGTGGAGTAAGTGGAGTAAGATGCCCTCATTCTTCACCATCTAACTGGAGATCTGTCTGCAGAAGCAACAAAGCACTCAGGTTCTGCTGCTTTCCAGAACTGGGAAGGCCACTGCAAACAGGAGAGCGGCTGCCCTCTGGTGGACACCTGTGGCCCTGCAGGAGGTGATGGTTGGCTCACTTCACCTGCCCAACTTGAGCTCAAGGAAGGGCCAGCTGAGAAAGACCAGTACGATCCTCTGAGCAAGATGAAGTTGTTCCCAGCCCTGGTTCATGGACCAAAGATGCTGCGAACCTTCCTTCAAGAGGAGTAATAGTCTCATCACAGATTCTATTTGGCCAGTTGCAGACACCTGCAAAAGACAAGCCTGTTTCATCGTCTTGGCATATCCTTTAGATCAGAGGTGGGCAAATTTTTTTCTGTAAAGTAGATATTTTATAGGCTCTTGACCATATAATTTTACCTACTCCATTTGCAGCTGTAGAGGGTAACAAGATGAAAGTGCGAGTGTCTGCCAATAAAATTCTATTGTGGATGCTGAAGTTTAAATTTCACATAATTTTTTGCACATCACAAAATATTATTCTTTTTGATTCTTAAAAGCATTTTCAACCTAAATGTTACCCTTTTCCTCATGGGACAGAGAACCTGGCTCTCATTTAAATTTGTGTTGCTGGGTGCAGAGAAAATGAAGTGTTCACAAACTGGGACCTGATCAATAGTTTGAGGAGTAACACAATATGCTACTCCCTCATTAATAAGAAGAATCACTCCCGGGGAGAGGGAACTGTAAGGGAGGGTTGTGGGAGATGGATGTGATAAAAATTTGTTATATGGATGTATATAAATGCCACTATGAAACGCTGGGTATCTTTAAACAACATACCTTTCAGTGCACTGAAAATACGACTACTTCAGTAAAAATGTGATTTCTATATGATTTCCTAGGAACTTAATCATTTTTAAGAGCAAGCTACACCTATCTGATTTCCATCAAATGCATAGCTTTATCTGTTTCATGGATAAACTTCCAAACTGGAGATTTAAATGGAGAGAGGGTGGATATGAGGAACTTTGAAGAATTTAAATGGATTTGTTTAGGGTGGCGCTATCTTTTGGATGAATAAGGGGAAAGTAAAGGACCTGTATTTTGTGTTTTCTTGGATGTGCATAAAGTGGAAGGGTTCCTAAGAACCTCATACCCAGTATATTCTGTACTGGGGAGAGCTGGAATTTAGGGTCCTGGAGGTAGGCTTTGTTGTAATCTTTTATATTTCTGGGTTTCAACTTTATTGATATCTGCCTTTCCCTTCCTCCTCTCCATTCTGATGCCAGGCCTGACTCTGGAGGCTTTGAGGACACAAACCACCTAAAGCACAGTCTTCATGTTGTCAGTGAAGGAAACAGGAATCTAAAGGAAAACTGGGGAGATCCTGTGATAAATGCTAAGCAGCCTGTGAAGGGAATGCAGAGAAAGTGCAGTGACCTGTCTATCTGAGGGCATAAGAGGTATGTTTTCAATAGGACTGAGGAAAAGAAAAGGGGGACTCTTAGCTCAGGACATGACCTAGATCCCCAAATGGGTGAGTTGGGAATGTCACTGGTGGGGTGCAGTTTGAGTGCCTGGAATTGAGTTGCGGGGGAGGAGAGGGGAAGGGGAGTAGGGTTGGGGTTGATCTGTGAGGAGAAATTTGGACCTGCCTTGGGACACGAGAATCTACCAGAGGCCCCAGCATGGGTGTCAGAAAGCCCAGAGAGCACCGTGTGGTGTGGGCCCTGCGCCTGCAGACCGGAGCCCCTCCTCTGTGGAGGGAAAGGCTGGATGGGCTGCATACTGGGGTCTGTCTGTGGCTAGCTTTTTGAGAGTAGGTCAGGGTCCCTTTATGCAATCACCATGCAAAGGCAGCTCAGCTAGGCGCATGCTGAGCCCTGTCTCTGCTCCCCGATGTCCTAAGGAGGTGAGGGGTAGCATCTGCCTGTTGCTCTGGAGAGCAGATACAGCCCAGATGAAACCATCGCTGGTGCCTGGGAGTGAGTCAGAGGTGAAACCAGAGCCCACTACCCAGTGGGAAGAAAGATGAGACGCTGAAGAAACTCAGCCAGGCTGGGCTCCCCCCACCCTGCCCAGATGTTCCCTGAGACTCTGGCTGAACTCTGGGCCACGCCCATCCCTGTTCCTGGCAGGCCTGGCAGGCCAGTGAGTTTGCACTGCCCAAGGCTTCAGCTGCAGCAGGCGCAGAGCCAGGATGGGGTGGCTGAGCCTGGCCAGGGCTCAGGCTGCCCGAGTGGGGAAGACACCTGCAGGCAGTGCCCGGGTGCTGTGGGGAGGATCCAGGCAAAGGTTTGGTCCTTGCAACTTGGCAGCTCTCCACAGGGGCTGAGCAGCTTGCAGCTGACACTCAGGGTGGATCTCGCTCTACTTGCAGATGAGATCAATGAGATAATGGATGTGCAAACATTTGGAAAAGTCGCCATACTTCGCTCTGGATCCCATCCTGCTGCTCTCCTTCCTGAACGTCCCACTTCTGTCAGCATCCCGACATCCCCACACTTGTTTGTCCTTCCCCTTCTTCTTACCTTAACCACTAAAGACTGGGGATTTGATTTCTGAGAGCTTTTATATTCAGCCCTTTAATTTCATTTTCCCTGGGGCCCTGGATTTGTCACTTATACTAGAGTAACAAAGTCTACCTGTTATATCTCTCCTTTCTTCTTCAGATGCCAGGCTTAGTCATCTTACATCACACTTCTGATTGTTTTACTCTTCCAGTGCAAAACTTCCGAAGGCTTTCTGTTGCTTGCAGAATATGTAGCAAGCTCTGAAGTCCAGTATGCAAACCTCCTGGCTTGACATCCTGCAGCTCACTTTGGCTTCCTGCCTCTGTATCTTCCCTCCAGTCCTGCTGTCTGCAGGAGCGCCTTCACCTTTGCCACCCTCTGCACTGTGCTTTTCCCCTTTGAACTTCGAGGTTCAAGAGGCTTTGGGTAAATTATTCATGGAACAAGAAAGGAGGAAATGGAACGCATATTTTAGATGCAGCAAGGAATCTTTCATGATGTTATTAATATATTCATGTGGTAAATATATATTTTGTACAGGCACTATGCAGAAGAGAGGGTGGAACGTTCACTGGGGCTCACTGTTTTACAGCTTGGGCACAGTGATCTAGAGCTATGAAGACCAGGGTACATTTTCTTTTTTGTTTGCTCAGACAAGTCCACGGTCTCATCTCTAATCCTGGTGTAAATATATCTATAGACTGGGTATTGCCCTTTTTGCCCTAGTTCCTGGGAAGCTCAGAGGCAAATTTGACTCCCAATCACAGTGTTCATTTGATCATTCAAATGTTCACATACAACAGGTGCCATGTGTGTTCTCAGAGCTATGTTGGACGAAACCATGTCACCCTAGTTCCTGTCCTCAGACACACAACTAGTAAGCCTTATATTTAGGATATCTGCATTATCTGTTTTCCTTACTCTTGATTTTGTCATTTCATTTCATTACTTTTCTGTAGATATCATTAGTTTGATGTTTATTAAAATGCTTTGCAGAAGAAGCAGTCAATGTATCAAAGTGAGAATATCTCAAAACTGTTGATGAGGGAACAGATTTGATCTGCATTATTATGAGTCATACATTTTTGTTCTTTTTTGTAGACTGTCTCCTAAAGCCCACTTAGGTAGATAAATAGAACTGAGACCCAGTTTGATGCAATCATAACAATTTTGTGGGGCTAATAAAACTAATAAATTATTTTTTTTTTGTTTGTGAACACCAAAAGGCACTTAATATTCTTTCACAATTCCAATATTAGCCCCAGGTCATTATTTTGGGAACGATTTGCTTTTCTGTTCTCTGTAGGTAATTTTAATTAAAAAAAAACCTTTTAATACTGATAGTATTTATATATCATTTCAGATCCTGTTGTGAAACAAGGTGAGATATATCATGTAAACCAATTAACAATTGGATGGGGATGACAGGGCATCCCTATCAGAAGAGCACAAGTGGGTATCCATTCAGGGTTAAGGGTGTCCACAGCATTCTCTTTGTCGCCACAGTAGTTTAATGTTCTTGGTGGGTGGAGGTATGTGTGAAGGTCTCTTCTTTCCTGAAAATAGCTTCCTGTGGGAAGCTGGAGTCTTGGTACTGGGTTGGTGGCTGTGACTTTTATACTGTGGAGCTCTTGGGTGTTGCCTGCCCGGGGGTCTTCTCCAAGGCTTCTGTGTCCAACTCACTCACTATAAATAACATCTAAGACGATGAATTCATCCAGGCAAAAGGTTTATTTTGGCTCACGATTCCAAAGGTTCAGTCCGTGATCAGTTAGCCTGCTGATTTTAGGTCTGTAATGGGCCAGTGGGTCATGGTGGGAGCAAGTGGCTGAGCAAGGCCTCTTGCCTCCTGGTGGAAAAATGAAGGAAAGGAAGAGGCAAGGGCTGGGGTCCTGCTGTCACCTTGAAGGGCATGCTTCTAGTGACCTGAAGACTTCCCAGGAATCCTCACCTCTTCAAGATTCTCCCATCTCACAATAGCAGCACAGGAGCCTTTATTACCAAGCTTTTAGCACACAGGCCTTTGGGAGATCTTCCAGATCTAAGCTAAGCAGCTACTGAACCCCTTCACTGAACACTCTAGTGATACAAAAGCTGCTCTCTGCTGGGGCTTGTGTCTGGGCACCTCTGTCCAACGAACCTACACATTCACAGCACAATGACTGAAGGGAGGTTGGCATGAAAATTTGGCTCTGTGGCTAGCAGACCCCACCTCAGCCTGGATCTCCCCATTTTAGGGTCTGGGGTTCACTCTTTGTGCCCCATCGTCTTCCACCATTTTTCAGGTATCTGGTATGTGGTGCAAAGTAGCACATGTAGATGTCAAAGATGGGACATGGTGGAGCCCAGGAGGAAGGGACTCATCCAGGTAGCCTGCAATACGGGCTCTTGTGATGGAGCATGTGGGATTTTTTTTTTTTTAAATACCATCTCTGGTTGTGTGTGGAACCAAGAGCTAGACTCCAAACGAAGCTCATTTGGTACCAGTGACTGTTTTGAATTCAGTTCCATTCAGTTTAGGTTAAGTTACAATCTCTGGGTGCCCACGCCCAAGTGCTGGACACTAAGGCCACAGCATTAAATAAAACATGGGCCTAGAGGAGCTCATCAAGGCCAGTGTGATGATAGCAACTAAAACTCTTTGAACTCTTACCATGTCCCTACTGCTGTGCACAAAGGTGCCAAGAATTTCCTCAATTATTCAATGGGAAAGCTGAGGCTTGGAAAGATTAAGGAACTTGCCTCAGGCCATCATGAGTGGCAGAGTTAAGGATCCATTTAAGATCAGTCAGACTCCAGGGCCCATCCCTAACTGTCACCTTCTCGGCCCCAGAGTACAACCTAGCTTAGGCGTAGGGACAACTGTCGTCATGAGATGTAGAGACACTGTCTGAATGCTAGTTCCTGTTTATGCACGAGAACGGGGCAAAGCAAGATTCCTTCAAAGTCGATATCCACTTGTTCACGGGAAGGTCAGTGGGAGACATGGAAGGTATTTGAACATGAAGTTGAGTGGGCAGATCGCTAGATATTTCACATTCATCATCTCTATGAACTGTCACAATTACCCTCGAGGAACATCTTTGTCTTCGCCTTGTGCAGATAAGGAAATTGCAACAGGGAGAGGTTAAATAAAGTAAGATCAAACAGATCACAGATGAGGTTTGAACTCAGGCCTCTCTGTTTCCAAAGCCCACTCATGCTCTTCCCAGTACACCCAGAGATGCCATGGAGTAGACCACATCTTCCGGGCACTTTCTACTTAAGCAACAAAAGTTCCTTGGGCCTCTGTACTGTGCAAAGCATTGTGCTGAGTAATGCAGAATCACAGGTGGCTGTGACATGGGTGCTATTCTTAAGGATCTCACAGACCAACAGGGAGGCTAAGTGGGCAGGTAGATGATTCTACTACCAGGTCCAAGGAAGCGTTGCTCTAAATGGTACCATAGTGAGGCTGGATGAGTCTCCTCTTTGCCTGGGGCTGTCCTGGCTGCACTGGAGGAGAATCTTGCTTATATTTAGGGGGCAACCTGCATGCATTTGCATTACCTGACTTCCCTCCTGTTCCAGCAGCTAGTTCCAGATGGCCCCCTTCACCCAGCAAGTGCTGAGACGCCTGGTCCTCCAGCTCTGTTCAGATCTCTGAACGTTAGCACAAGGCCAGGGGATTCCCGGGAAAGAATGCAGAGGTCAGGGGAGCCTAGTTCAAGTGTGTCCTCCGCCTCGCCAGCCTCCGGCTGCCCCGGCACAGCGTGGCTGTGTCTAAGCACTAATGTTTCTGCTTCTTTTCCTCTTGCTGGAAATGCACTTTGACATTTTTTAACAAATAACACAATTTTCTCTTCACGTTTCCCTTAATAAAACACAGAAATGAGAGCAAGAAAAGGAAAGTAAAAAAACATGCTCCTGTCATCTCCACTCTGTAGCAGGACATCCGAGCCCCCTCCCTGTCCTCTTCCCTCCCGCCAAACATGGCTCTCGGACTCCTCCATCTTCACTCCTCTCTGCAAACCTTGGCCGCCGAGATACGCAAGTCTGATATGTTTGCTTCTTGTCTTCTGCCACAGAAGGGCTAACTCCACGCCTGGTCTGTACGTCTCACCCTTGTCTACCAAGTGCTGTTTGACTGAGGACAGATGATGCAGGAGAACCAGAAGGGGCTCAGAGGAGCCTCGACGTGAAGTACCCCAAGGTTACAAGGGCTGGAGCCCCGCTTGCCTTCCTCCAGTGAGAGCAGCTTCCAGACCAGCCTGGCAAGGGGCCCACACTTCCCCCTTAAAGCAAAGCACTAGGCTAAGTCATGGTCCCTGGACCTCTTGGGATCTGCTTGAAGGTGCAAGGTCCTTGATGTCTAAAATGCTGCCAATCTCTTAGCCAGGATTACTGCACATTTCCACAGTTAGGTTCGAACACTAGTTGTATAAATGCAATGTAATGGAGATGTAACCCACAGCAGGCCATGCAGGAAAGGACTAAGGGGGTTTCCTAACTACTGTCCCATGTGGGTCAACACCAGCCATCCAAAATGCTGACACGCAGCAAGCCACATTAATGGGTGTTTCATTCCCCACAAACTGAGGCCCTGGATGCACCACCACTGGCTAGGGAGAGATGCAGAGACAAGGGTGACGTTCAGAGAAAGTAGGTTGGATAGTGTGGGCTGCTTTGGAAGACCGGCCCTGCCTGAGTGCTCCGCCAACCAGAGTGCAGCTCCAGGGAGATGGATTTGACTCATTACCAAATAGTTGGACTCTTGAGCTTGAAGGTCACTTCCTACTCTAAAACTGTAATTTCTGGAATTCTTTCTGAAGTCTTTTTACCTCCCTTCCACACATGCTGAGAAGAAAGTATTTCTTTCTAAGAGGGAGAAGATGGTATTCTGGTGATGGGGCATGGATTTCTTTAGAAGAGCTCCTGGCCAGAGGCTGTGTGGCATCTTCTTTCATTAAATAGGTAAAACAAGCCAGGCATGGTGGCACATATTCCTGTAGTCCCAGCACTGTGGGAGGCTGAGGCGGGAGGATCTTAAGTTAGAACCTAGCGGGGGCAATTTAGCAAGACTCTGTGTCAAAATAAAACATTTTCCCAGGATGGTGGTATACACCTGTAATCCCAGCACTGGGAAGCTAAGGCAAGAGGATTGCAAACTCAAGCCCGGCCTGGGGAAATTTAGCAACCCTGTCTCAAAATTTTAAAAGTTTTTTTTTTAAAGGCCTGGGGAATTATATAGCTCAGTATAAAGATCTTGGATTCAATCCCCAGTACTGTATGACAAAAAAAAAAAAAAGTAAAGTAACTGCCTTTGAGTTAAAAATGGAAAGGCAGGAGGCATGTGCATCTGTCATCTATCAGTCCCGCCCATGTCAGTGAGGTGGCTGAGGCTAAAGTGAATTCATACTGGGGTGGGAGTCGGGCTCATGATTCCTGGTGCACTGGGAAAGGTGAGATACATCATAGGAGGGGAAATGCTGAATAAAGGGGCTGGCTCTTTCCCGATCTAGACACATCAGCCAATCCTTCAAGGGACTGCATAGCATACTTTAGGGTTGCTTGCTGCTGCTCCACTCTGTGGGCCAAAGCTGGGCCCACGTCAGCGATCGTAGGCTGAGAGGACCTCACAGGTCATGTGGTGTGGCCCTTCCATTCCAGAGAGGTGGGTCGATGTCAGAGGCGTGAAGTTGTGGCTGGGACTCAGTGACAGAGCAGGGAATAGGACTGAGGCCCTTTGGTTCCTCTGCAGTGCTCCCTGTTACAGAGAGGTGTCCACTCACCGCTCGCCCATCATGTGACACTTGCTAATCATGTCTTTGTACAATCTATACTCATCAGGCTGGCAGAACCATTGGAAAGATGCGGGTCTTATATCAAATGAAAATCTATTCCCTTTCAGGATATTTGCAAAAAAGAACCTTCTTATCACTCGTTAAACATATGTCACAAATTCAAGATCTTTAGTGAAATCAAAACTCTCTTTGGGCATTTAAAAAAAATTCCTTATGGTGGTATTTGCTCTACTTTTCTTCTATTGTATATATAACCTGAATACTTATAATTTCTACCCAGTTTTTCACACCCTGCTGTCCCTGGGGTGGCAGAAAGGACAAAGGTCATGTGGTAGGAGACCTGCCATTAGCCATCTGGGCAACAACAGAGCACTGTCCAACGCTCTAGGCCCCAAAGATTCATCTGAAACAATGGATAAAACTATTTGTTCTGCCTACCTCACAGGTTTGTTGTAAAGATCAAGCCAAATCATGTCGATGGAAGTACCTTGAAAAGTATAAAAGTCGCATTCAAATACAAGGTATTAAACACCTTGCCTTTTTCCTTTGTTTCTCTGAAGTCATATTCAGCGTTTGGTTTGTGCTGTTGATGGAAAGAACCTTTAATGGCAAGTGGGGTGGAGGTGTCACTGCTCCTAAGCACTTGGGAACAAATGGCTGCCGGTACTTTTTCTTTAGAACTCGGAAGTGGCACTGCCTTTGGAGAAGGTCACAGAAAGCCCTGGCTCTGTATCCTCTCCTCTGCTTGGCTTCACCTAGCCAAAGTGCCTGTCAATTCGAACTCAATTCAGTTCCGGTTAGGAACAGAGGGCATCCCGGAGAATTCCATGGCATTGGACCTTGCCATGGTATTCGGGTGAGGGACTTGGATTTCACAGATTCTGTGCGTGATTTCCTTCATCTGTCATATCGCAATACTGTAATAGTCTCCACCTCCTAGGGTCACTGTCGAGACTAAGTGAGTTGACTATGCCACCAAGCCTGATACAAAATGAATGTTGGACAAATGTTAGCCAATGCTACGGTCTGTTTATTGAACCACTTGGGGACAGGTACTTCCAGGGATAAAGAGAGGATAATAAGACCTTGTTCCAGCCCCTGGAGAGGCTGAAGAGTTGTCCTCTTATGCTAAAGTTAGGAGGTGTAGGGGAACTGATGCCCCCCCCCCATCTGTTCCCTAAGAATGTCTTCTTAGCTGACTTCCTGCCATCCCAAGTTTGCTCTCTGGGGTCAGATCCTACCCAATCTCTCCCAGGAGCAGGATTCAAGGTTTGGCCGTGGGTCCTACGGTGTCTCACACAGAGAATGGGTTTCCAGCCCAAAGGAAGTTGGTAATTTGCGGGAGCCCCTAGGGGATGAAGGAAGGTCTGAGGAGCGGGCTGTCCACAGGCAACTAACCCCACTAGGCGCTTCCCGCGCTGGCGAGGACTGCGGATTGCCGGGCAGTCATCCCTCCCAGAACCGGCTGCAGAGCCACAGGTAACCAGCCCGCCCGCGCGCGCTGCCAGTTGGCGCGGAGAGCGACGCGAAGGCCCAGTCTCGGCCCCGCAAGGTAACAGTTCCACGTGGAGGTGAGGAAACTTTGCGCGCCCTGGAGGAGGTCCCAGCAGCAGAGGGGCGCACCCGGCTGTGGCCACGAGGTGGGCCGCGCAGCCAAGCCGGGAAACCTAGCACCACGGCCCCGCCACGGGACGAGCTCCCAGCCCCCCCGCCCTGCGCACCCCACCCCTTCCCTTCACCGCGCGCGCAGCGCCACGGCCGCTGTCAGAAGCCGCGGGATCCGCCCCAGAGAAGCGAGGCCGACTTGCACCCAGGACCCGGGCCTCCGCCTTCCTTCCTAGCCTCGGAGAAGCATCCGGCCCTCCCCTCCCCCTGAACAGCGACGCGGGCTGGCGGGACGTCCCGAGAAGGCCGGCCGCTCGTGGCCACGTCCCGGCCCGGGCGCGCGGAGGAGCGGAGCCAGAGGCAGGCGTTCGCTCCCGCTCTCTCCCGGGCGCGCCGCGGCGGGGGGCGGCTGCTCCGACTGCAGCCTCGGGGGCGTCTCCGGCCTCGGCCGAAGCTTCCCGCGGTGCCCCGCAACTTCACTGTGCTCCAGATCGTGGGAGTGAGCTCGCCCATCAGGTAAGGAAGGCTTCGGGCTCCTCGGCTACAGCTCGGGCGGGCGTGTTTCTGAAAGTTGATTTGAAATGCATCCAAGAGTTTGTCGGGCCAGCCGCGGCTCCTCCCCGAGGCGACTCCTTTGCTCCTGCAGACATTCCCGGCCCTGGCCGACCGGCGCGAGGACCTCCCCGCGCGCCCCGCACGCCCACTCCCGCGCGCCCCCCTGCAGAGCGCAGCGCCAGGAGTACGGAAGCAGGCGGGACCTCTCCGAGTTCCTCCCTCTGCCAATCTGCGACCCCAGGCAGGTGAGGGCCGAAAGCGGGGGACTGGGGCGCGGGCTGTAGCCGTGGTCTTTCCGCGCGTTTGGGCCCGGTCGCGCGACGGAGAGCACCTCTTCTTTTTATCTCCATCTTTCCCTAGTAGCTGAGTTCCTGCAGAGGCGTCCCTAGGGCCCACATTAGTATAGGCTGGGGCGGAGTCGGTCTCAGGATGGGAAACCTGGAGACAAGGGTGGGGGTGGAGGGGC
Organism: Erethizon dorsatum; assembly: GCA_028451465.1. Taxonomy (NCBI): domain Eukaryota; kingdom Metazoa; phylum Chordata; class Mammalia; order Rodentia; family Erethizontidae; genus Erethizon; species Erethizon dorsatum. Next base: position 86,088,710 of record CM051834.1, read on the forward strand.
AGGAGAAGAAGAAACGCAGTTGGGGGGCGGAGGCCTAAGTACAAAACGCGTTGACTTCAAGTGAAATCAGATCAGTCAGAGCAGTTCGCTGTGACTGTCTTTCTCCTCCCACTCCACATTTCTTTTGGCTGGACTCTACCCTCCTGGCTCATTCTGGTCGCCCTGGACACTCCCTCCGTCCTCTCCCAGGAGCACAGCAGCTTTTTGATTCCCAGCGGTCACAGGCCAGACACATCTTTTCCTCTCCTCTACAGGTCTTCCGGGCCCGGCCCTAACATGCTGGACGGCCTGAAGATGGAGGAGAACTTCCAAAGCGCGATTGAGACCTCGGCCTCCTTCTCCTCGCTGCTGGGTGAGTAAAAGGGCCACGCGCCATGGGCGCACCCCGTCGCCAGGCCAGAGCTCTGGATCCCAACTCTTGATCAGCAACGGGGGTACTAGATCCCCTCTTCACGCACACAGCGGAGCCCACTCCGTCTGTCCGCGTCTGCATCTGTCAGTCCTTTTGAGCTGCCCCTACGCAATAACACCAACAAGTCTCCGCGGGCCTCACGCGCGGGGCACCGAATTCCCCAAAGCCATGAGGGGCGGGAGAGTTTGTTCGCAGGCGTTTGAGTGGCAAGTGATTAAAATTACCTAGGGCTGGATTTTTTAATCACGGAGCTGATCGACGGCTGATAACTGCCACTGGTTTCTCGGGGGCCTAGGGGCGAGCATACGGGCCGGAGGCGAGGAGCGCTCAAGTTCGAGGCGGCTTCTCGCCCCGCCAACAACTCCAGCTTCAATTCAGTCTTGGGCATGGCCGAGAGGCTTTTCCGGGCCGGTGGGCAGCGGGGCGCGGGGATTAGCCCTCTCGGCGGGGCCCTCGCCTCGGCTTTAATTAACTGAAGTTGGATCGCAGGTCCGCAGGTTCCCCCGCCCCACCCCCAGCCCCTTCGCAGCCGCCGCGGAGCAGCAGCGAGTCCGGGATGCAGAACGGTGACACACACGCGTCCTCCGGAGCGCAGGCCAGGGATTCTTGCTATAGGTCTCTCTCATGCCGCCCTTGGGGCTTTTCAAGTTTGGAGAAAGGACAACTTATTTATTTTACTTACTTATTTATTATGTTTTTTTTTTTTAATCCAAGAAGGATTTTTCCTTTTGTCGTTTAAACCTCTTCACTCCCTCACTCCAAAACGCTAAAGCGAGATGCAGGCGGAAAACGACGAGACATTTCGGCCGGAGAAACCATATCCAGAAAGAAATTCCACCCCCACCCGCAAACACTGCAGTGGAAACTAAATCACGCACCGTGCGCCCTTCTCTTTCAGCCTCCCTTTTGGGGGAAGTGGGCACTTCGTGCAACATCCAAGAAGGGCACTGGCCCCGCGATACCCAGAGCGCGTCGCGTTTCTCCCGGTGCCCTCCACCCGGCCTACGTCAGCTGCCAATGCCGGGGTCGTGACCGGGGCTACTGAGACCGGGCAGAAGGAAAAGAGAATTTTAAAATTGAGAATCATCTAGTCTTTTCCCCTAGAACTTCTTCCCCTCTCCCCAGAGCGACCGGCCCCTCTTTCAAGCCGGTGGGCCAGTTCCCAAAGGGAAAAAACAGATAAGCACAGCAGGAAAATGCAGGAGGGTCGGACCTTTGGGACACCTTGAGCTAGAGTATCGTGAAGGGACAGAGCTTCTTCAAATACTTGTGAAATGTCCCAACAAGGGCGGACAGGCGTCGTCCCCCGGGGGAAATAAAAGCACACCCTAGCCCGCAAACTAAAGGAATAAAATGGACCAAAAAATGGGGGGTGGAGTAGTTCGGAGATTCCCCGAATGCGTTGGGTGGGGCTAGGGGTCTGTTTCACTCCACGGAGGGCAGCTGAAAGCTCCCGACCTGCGCCGTCCCGGCTGGTACCCTTCTTAGCGTCTCCGCGCTCCCTCCTCCATTTTTCCGGTCGTCTATTTTGACATTTCTTAATTATGAAAAACCCATGTACGATTTGCATGCCAGTCAAGACTGAGCAGTTTGGGGTTCATTGGTTTGAACAATACTGGGTTTGTCCGGAGCGAGACGGTATTTTTTTTTTTTTTTCTGTACCCATGGGACGTTTTAGGAAGAAATGAGAATTTTGCTTTCCTTTAAAAACAAAACAAAACCACCACCACCACCACAAAAAACGTGTTTTTTTTTTGACGTTTTAACAAAAGAAAAAGCAAACAAGTTGTTTTTACTTTCTCTGCTTTAAAAATAGTTAATAGATTAAAACCATAATGAGTGATTTAATAATTACTACGTGGGCGCACAAATTTATTTGTGCTCTAATTTTACAGGATGCGCATACTCTTGCGCGCGCGTAAGTGGGTGTGCTTGAAAATTAAAGGCCACTCATTGACTGCCAGCCACCCCCGCTAGAATTTAACCCTTTCCACATATTCCCTGTTTATTAGAAACGCTACTTGGTTTGACTTTTCCCAAGTCTTGGCTTGGCTGATGCTGGGGCTCTAGGGTGGAGGGCAGGGGTGTGGAGCGATCGCGAGCGGCCCGGCCGGGTTTGGCGGGGTTGACCCGGCCAAGCGGCTCACCCGCGAACGTCTGTTGCGGCTGCAGGCAGAGCGGTGAGTCCCAAGTCTGTCTGCGAGGGCTGTCAGCGGGTCATCTCGGACAGGTTTCTGCTGCGGCTCAACGACAGCTTCTGGCACGAGCAGTGCGTGCAGTGCGCCTCCTGCAAAGAGCCCCTGGAGACCACCTGCTTCTACCGGGACAAGAAACTCTACTGCAAGTACGACTATGAGAAGTAAGTGCCGCGCCACCGCGGCGTCCCCAGCGTGCTGGGAGCTCTGTCCTCCCTTGTCCCCATCCTCTTCTGGAAGGTGGAAGAGGCACCCAGTCGCACGCCCAGACACGTAGATCTCCCCTTCACTCGTCCTGTACACCCCTTGGGGCCGCAGGGATCTGTGCCAGCGCGCGCTACCTCAGCCGGAGCCCCGCAGAAGCGCGAGCGATTGCTCGGTTCCATGTCTGTTCGCATAGATTTTAGTCTTCCCGATTCACCATTCCCAGAGGCCACTATCTGCGAGCCTCTGACCCCTTTAAGCCACACCCCACCCCTTCTCTTCACTGGGTTGCCCCTCGGTTGTCCGTGACCCGAGTCACTGGTCCTACTCCATCTTTCCCAGGTGTCTGCACCACCCTTGCGCTTATGCGGGGCGCTGAGGCTGAAACGCCCCCACGATTTCCATGATTTCTGCCCCCTGTGCACGTTTTCCGCTTGCATTTGTTCCTCCCGCGTCTCTCCAAAGTCTTCGGGAGAAAGAGCTGTTAAGTCAGAAGTGGGGGCCTGACCTGAAGCCCCCTTCTCTATTGTATGTCTCTACCCAAGTTCCCATCTGCGTGCGCTTTCTGCCACGCAGCGAGTCCAATTTCCTCCTGTTCACAGGAATGTTCTGGCGTGTTTTGAAAATTGGGAGGCAGGTATTTAAGAAAGTGGGATACAGGGAAGCTAGAGCTCTGTAATGCCTAAGGGAATGGGTATTAGAAGAATTTCCTTATTCTCCCCGGGCAGGCGTGGAGAAGCTCCGCGGAGGAAAAAAAAGGAACTTGTTCTTGCAAAAATTGATCGTATATAGGGACATCGTATTCGCAGGACTTTGGAGGATTTGGAGGAAAGAAAAGTGGCTGAAACGGAGGTCTCTGGCTTTGTACATTCAGACTGGAATCTGTTGATTGGGCGCGCGCGTGCACGCGCAGGAGAATTCAGCATTTGTCACTCGTGAGTGAAAGGGACAGCACTTTATGAGAATAATCAAAAGAGGGTTAGTGTGCATGAGAAACAGTTCCTGTAATGTTATTAAGAACACACAATGAAAGGGAATCTACTGGAGAGGGCTCTATAACAAAAAGCATTGGGAAAGAGCAGAAATCTCTTCGGTCCCTTCTCCTCTGGGTTGTGAGGCTTACTAAAAACCTACAAAGTGATTAGACCGAGTAACTACACAAAAATTGCCGTTACTCAGTGCTCCTTTGTTATAAAACGCTCAAATTTTATCCTTATGTGGAGAGAATAGTAGGCATTTTTTGTTGTTGTTTTGAGAAAACAATAACTTTACATTTGAAGAATATATCTGTCTCTCTGTATTCAAGTTTTGGATGAGTTGGACAATGCAGAAATATATACCGAAGCGAAAACTCCTCAAGACCACAAAGTGATCATTATGGTCAACATCTTTGAAAGAAGGGATGCCTGTTTCTGTTCTTGGTTGTTTAAGGCCACAGTGTCTGAGTGAAAAGTGTGATTTTTAGGTAATTAAGCAGATGTTGCCCACACAACTTCAAGTATCGCCTTCGGATAAAGGTCGATTGCTCGCTTTTTTTCTCTTTTGCTTTTCATCTAAAGGTTTCAGTATTGTATGGACCCTCTCTTTATTTTTCTGTTTATAGACTACTGAAATGTCCACATCCTTCAGGCATAATACTAGCAAATTCAAAAGTATTGGAGCTTAGGAAAGGATTTGGGTTGTGAATTTCTATTCTGTTTGTTAGAAAAAAAAAATCACGAATCAAAGAAGGCTTAAGGGTTGACACAGCTGTCTGGCCAGTCAGATCTTCTCTAAGGAAGTCAGGCTGTGTCAAGAGGAGAAGAAACAGTTGTTGTAAAGCACTTAACACAACAATGTCCCTCCCATCGCAGCCCTCTAGGTTTGGAGCGGTTTGGTTTGGGCTTATTAGCCCAGGAGGGTCAGTTCTCCCCTCACAAGGCTATTTCTGCAGAGAGAAAATTGCAGGGATCAACTTGCCAGCTGTTGGCCTGAACCAAGAAGATTTTATAGAGGGGTGTGAGCTATGTTGTTCAGAGAGGTGTCGGTGTTACAATGAAAGTTTTAATTTTAATTTTTTAATGTTTACTGAAATGTGGATATGCAAAATCGATCTGCTTATGCTCTTTAGCTCACGGCATACTATCATTACCAGTCTGTGCTCAGCCTATCAGTTGCTTTTTAAATTCAATTATTCCTTTCTTAATTTTTTTTTTCTTACACAATCCCCTATCCCTGTCCCGTTCTTCTTCCAACAAAACAGGATTTTAATATACTTGATAGCCTTAATGGTATTAGTCTGCATGGTTATTGGCTGAAGGAGAGAATGAAGAGATGATATTTTTTTTTAAATTAAGGTTAGAACAAATTCTTTTATTCAAAAGCTTTCAGCAAGCTACTGTTTGTAAGGCTCTGGGCTAGGTGAGGAGAGAATAGTCAGAAAAAAGATCTCAGAGCTTGCCTTCAGGAGGCCTGTAAGCCCAGTACTTTTCCATGTGTGTCTTGCTAACTATCAGTATTTCCTGAAAGCCTCCTCCTCTGAAATTGGAGGAGTAGGTATTGACCAGAATCCACTGGAAATGACCAGGTATTTATCTTCTAGAGGGATGTAACTCAATTTTAGACATAGTCATGAAACAATCGCAGAGAGCATTTTTTTTCCTTTAATACATTAGTAAAAATAGCTTTGCTTTTTTGGATGGATCTCTTAACATATTGAGGTCAGACAAGGTAAATGGAAGGAAAATGAGACCGGAGTTAAGTGATCGGACAATAATGATTATGGAACTCTTAATAACAAAGGAATACCTGGGCAGCATCCTTGTCTCTAAAATTCATGAGGTCCAACTGTTATTTCTACACATTCAAATGAAAAAATGTATAACTGATGTGTCATCTTCAGTGCCAGTCATAAACATGATATTAACAAAGTAGGTTTATCATATTCAACTTTAGTCACTTGTGTGTGCATTTCTGGTTGTGGAGCAATTTCCCATTTGAATTATTAGCTGCATAGCCATGGTGTCAGGCAGCCACTTAGAAAGTGAAAATTCCATGCTATCAACTAGCTGTTACACCTTCAGGACATCAGACACTCAAGTTCTTCTAATTAAAAAAAAAAAAATTGAACTGACAGTGGCAGCTTGGACACACACAGCCGTTCATCTGAAACCTTAGTATGTTTTACTATTTGTCTCACACATTTTGACACCCCCAGGAATATATTATCTTCTGATCAACCAAAACAAACATTTAAGGCCAACGCTTGGAATACTGATTTATGAACATCCAGAAATTCAGAAGTGGGGGACAACTTTTAGTGCTTGTGATATAATTGAAAAAAAATTAACTAGCCAGGAAGGTAACATTTAAAAAAAATGGATGGAGCTGTACTCTGTGATATAACACCTCCGGATGCTGTAGGTGTGGGTGTTTAGAACCTGGGCTTAATTACCTTCAGTGTTGCCGAAGGTTAGCAGACAACCCAGATGTTTTCAAGCCTAGAAGACTTCTATTTATGTAACTGTTGTTCCCTGTTTAACAGGGTCCTCTGTGACCTGGTTAGTTTGGAGTTTTCCCTGAATTTGGTCCATACAAATGCTGTAGTTGGACTTCCGTCTGAAACAGAGGAAACTGCTGAATAACGAGAATGTGGTAATACAATAGATAATTAAGGCTTCAGGAAGGGATCCCGCATTTAAGTCAAGTTTATATTGTTCCTTTTATGTGCCTAGCAGCTCCGTGGGCCAGGCAGGGCCCTCTCCCCTCACATACGAAGTTTATCATTATCTCTGGGTCATTCTGGACATCCTGGGAGCAGCATGGGACAGTATCACTGTCATCAGGGCTGCCCTCACAACATAACAACTGTTCACGTCAGCAGATCTCAGCAGATCTCAGCAACCTTTCCTCACAGGGCCAGTGGATGTTTTCTTCCCTTCCTTTTGGAGGAGACCAGTTTTCCAAAGAAAGGGACTGCAATAAGGGAAAGTGGATATCACCCTTAGAGCTTTCTTTGTGTCTTTCTTTGGACCTGCTGATTGGCAGCTCTGAGGCAAAAGAGATTTAGGTAATGCGCTCTATTAGGATCAGTAATGAACCAATTCTGCATTTTATCAAGATAGCGTAGGAGGTGTGTGTGTGTAAGGAGTTGGTTTGGTTTTATTGCTGTAACATTACTTGGAGATCAAAATTGGGCATGCAGTTACTCATAAAAGGAGCCCACAGACGAAATTACAGAGGTGATTGTTAAAATTTTGCTTTACTTTATCTTTTGTTGGCCCCAGTCCTGGCACAATAAAATTTAAGAAACACTAAAACCCAAATACGGCTAGGTAATAAATTGATGTCTGCACTAAATTGCAGGGGGCTTAGCTGAGAATGAGTGCAGTCCACGGGCCGTGGCTGGGTTTGGGCAGGGGGACTTATCTTTTTTTTCAGTTTTAATTTTATAGGGTGATTGGAAACATTCCCTACTCAGAGGTGTTTTCTCTTTTTGTATATGTTGGTCCCTGGGTAAGACTTTCTTAGAATCTAAATCTTAAACAATCTGAAATGAAATTAGATAAGAGAAGTAAGTGTTAATAATATTCTGGGAATTAGGATGTAAGATATGAACATTGCTTTTTAGAGGAGGCTTATGTGGTTCTTTTGATCTTTACAAAAATGAAACACTTTAAAAAGTTATTTATCCAGTTTTGCATACTGTAGAGTCCGGGACTTCTGCCATCTACCTGACTAGAAAGTACCTTGGGATATTTCTATTTCAGTGCCAAGAACTGTTTTAATAATTCTTTATTTGTCGTTTTAGTTTCATTTTTACTTATTTGTTTTGTATTCATCAAAAGACTAATTCCAGGAAGGACTTTTCATTGTTGTTTTTTAAATTCTGAGGTTTTGGTGATAATAAGCAAGTACTGCTTCTCTACTGAGGTGATTATTAAATCATCAGCGAAGTATTTTTATAGCCAAAGAAATTATTTGGCCTATAGTATTTAGAAGTGAGAAGATAGACGAGACTTAAAATAGTCCTTATATTACTAGCAATATAGTAAAGCTTCTTGGAGTAAACGCATATTACAAAATGTGATTGTTGAATTTTATAATCTCAAAATATTGAATCATGTCAACTTAATTATTAAGTACAGTTGTACAGTCGTACAGTCCCGGGAAATGAATTATGGGAGCAAAAAAAGTTCCATCACATCCACAGGAGAAAGACTTAAAAATAATTTCTGCCCTAACTATGAATCTTAGCTCTATTTCAGTGTTTTTCTTTCTTTCTTTCTTTCTTTTTAAACTCTTTTGGACATGGAGTTTTAAATTTTCACTCACTTCCTCAGAGAGGGATTCTTAGATGAGTCACTCTGGGGCGAGATGAGGAGGGTTGGGGGGCTGTGTGGGGAGGACAGTATCTTTCCAGCACTCTGCCCAGAAGCAGAAAGGTCCCCACATGGGAGGACCAGGAGGGCTGTGTCCTGTCCTCAACATGCCTGAGACCCCTCAGAATCGCCCTGTGTGTTTTTTCCAGAGAATCCTATGGACAGTAGAACAGAACTGTCACCAGCAGCCTTTCCAAACTTGGCTGGGGAAGTTGATAATTTTAGGAACAGACTATAGAAAAGGTTCTGAAACAAATATCAGAGAGCACATAGAAAAGACACCCTTTTCTCCCTTGTGCCTTTTAGAACGACTTATTTTCTAGGATATAGAGACTGTGGCTTAGAGCTCTTGAGGATTTTTGTTTCTCCTTAATCTCTTTGCCGAGCATGATATGGGACATTTTCATCGACTTATCACAATTAGTATTAGTTGTGTTATCATTGACCAATGTTGACTGCAGCTTTGTGTCTCTTTGTCATATCTTAAGTGGAACCTAGCCCACCATCTTGCTGAAAATAAAACGAACGCCTTCTAAATGTCAAATTGTTATTTTAGTAAAGCATGATGATCTGCCTGTGTATTTTTAACTAAGATGAAATTAATAAAATTGCCATGGCCCTGGCATTAATTAGCAAGAGGATTAGAGCTATAGTGGCTAAAAAGGAGGCGTAAACACTGTAATCTTGCTACATGTTTGTTTTCACACTACTGAAAATAAATAAAATGAGACTTAGGCTAGGGATTAAGTTTCTCTTGGCATTAGCAGATGCAATTGGAATGCAGCAGAAACACTGAAGTATTAGTGAAGACATTATATGAAGAATAAAATGAAACCTATGTCTGTTTCCTACCCTGTGTGTGTATTTGGTCCTGTCACAAATAGTCTCATCTGTGTAGTTAGAAAAGGATTTTGAAAAACTACCTCAGTATTGTTTTCTCTTCCCCCCCCCCCCAATGGAGAAGAAGGCTACCAAACCATCTGCAAGGCTAATAATCTTGCTAGAATCTAATGTTAACTACTGTCCCCATTACTACATCCTAATATCATGACGACTGAAAATACAAACTAGACCACGCTTTTTCTGGTCCTGTCCTGAAGTCACATGAAAGAATCTGGTCTCTTCCATCTTTTTGAGATTTCAGTCTGGAGATTCTGTTTTTGGATAGCAGCAAATGTGTCTGGCTTTCCTGACTCAGTAGGCCTCCATGTCATTAGATTTGTGCTTTATCATTGCTGTCAGATAACAGGCGAGCCCTCAGAGCTATCTGACCACTATGGGTCGGACTGTCTTCTCTGATCTTCCCGAGCAAGTCTGTCCATATAAAAAATTCCATGAGCATTCAGCCTTGCTGGAAGTGGGCCACGTGCTGTCTTTAGACTTCACGTCTGGCCCTGTCCCATTCTGCCTCACCCTCACTCACTATGCCCTGTGGAACTCTGTTAACTCGCCTCTTGCAAGCATAGAATATTACTTAAACTCTGTCTCATCAAGGGCCTTGCCTGTCCCCCTCAGCTGTCCTTATGGACTATTTGGACTCTCAGTTGTCTCACTTGGGGGGAAACTAATGAGCCTTTAGACATATAAAGTAATAGTCCTGGCACATGACATCCCAGTTATGGAGTGGGGCTCAGCTAAATAGTTGGTGAAGGGTGTTATTCTCAGGTGTGCATGGTTTTGTGACCTTTACTTTTTTAGGTGACCATTTCAAGGTTCCTGCAGACCTCTCTGAGTATGCTGGCACCTTAACGGCTCCTGGCTTATGTCCTGCCACTACAAAAGGGTAGGTTTTGTTGGTTCTGGGGTTGGGGCTGTCAACAGTAAACAAGGAGAAGGAGTCATTTGTGCGAATCCTGGTTAGCACTCTGATTGGATGTAAATGCATCATTCATTCTCAACCCTTTGTTGCTTCTCTGGAAGTGGCATTTCCTCACTTTTTGAGGACCCATCCTATATCTCTTGAGCACCAGATTCTGCTGCTACATAAGAGCTCTTTGGGGCAGCTTCCCGTCCTCATCCCATCCCTGCCCCTTCAGTTTCAGCAGCCATTCCTAGACGTACAATTGGGTTGCCTCCTCCCTATCAAGCCTCAGGAGATTTTAAAAGGATTTTTCAAAACAAAACAAAACAAAACACCCCCTCCTGAACTCCAGATTAGCTTCTTAAGCTCATTAAAGTTCCTTTAAATACCAAAATGTTGGGCTCCTGGGGACTATTCCCCCAAACCATATTTTCATTCTTAACATTGTTGTCACTCACTGTGCAGCAGATTAAGGCCAGCTCCCTCTGGACCTAGAAACAGTCCCTTCTCTCTCTGCGGGAGGGTCGGAATATGTCTTTGTTTGAACACCAGGACAGCCTGAGCCTGGGTGGGAGTTGATGCCAGCTTGGCCTGGGGCCACCAGCTTCAAGGAGGAGACAAAGTTGATGTCTCTCCCCAGGATGGGGCTGAGAGAAAGGAGATGGTGGTTGTATGGAAAAGGGCTCTTGCAGCGGTCACTGGGTTCTATCCCAGTCACTGGAGAGAACTCAGATGGTCGAGTACTCTGATGCTTGGATAAAAGAGCTGTCCTTGCCCTAGAGAATCAGGGTGGCTTTGGGAGCCCTTTAGTCTAGGACTCACATCAACTGTAGAGCCTGATTTCAGTATATCCTCCCGCATTCCTAGTGCATCATAGTCTAGAGATGGATTTTTAGGGTCACACCTGCCTCCTGCCTGCTTCTCCTCCCCTATTTCGGCCAGCTTTCTAGAGGCCTCCTTAATAGCATCCCACCTCCTCTTTGCCTTTCAGGCTTCCTTCCCTGAAGCTGGCTCTAGGGGAGAGTTTTCTGGTTTTGACACTGGAACAAATCCTTTTTAACATAACCATCTAGAGTTTCCTCCCCTGCTGCTGGCTTTCCCTCACCCTTTCTCCTCTTGCCCCTTCTCACATCATGACAGGGATTCCTTTCATGCATGTGTTCCCTGGTAGCAACGGCCACCATCTTCCCAGGACACATGCACAGCTCTTCAGTGCCCTGACGTGGACTGAAGATCCGGAGGGGAAGAATATTCTAGGAGGTTCTTTTCTGCTTCTTTTCGGCTGGAGTTTTGCTTGCTTCTTGCACCTTTTTTCCCCCCAGGGCTCTGTGCACCCCAAATCCCAGGATTCAACCATCATACTATGGGATTTTCTAGCCCCATTTTTAGGATCTTAGCTCAGCTTTGCCTTCTTCCTTGCCTTGTGCATCTTATGACCTTTTACATTTCAAATTACTCTGAGCCTGCTCTTAGCTAGCTGTCAACTGGAGACGATGCAATGACATAATTCGCATGGGGATGTACATGGGGATAATGTGCTATTCTTACTATTGGAAGAATGTTCTGGCATGAGAAGAAGTGTCTTATGGTAAAATTTTAGACCCTAGAAAGGACCAATAGTTGAGATGATTTTGGGCTGAATGCAAATAACACTTTATTTGCTTCTCTGTTTCATTGTCAGGCTGGCCATGATTATGGACATCATCTTCTGGGTTTTGTTTTCTCTGTGCTTTATTATTGATTAGGTCCTTCCAATTCAAAAGTCTATGTCCATAGATGGAAGGGGTGGACAGGTGGGCATGAGTGGTTTGGATACTATCCCACTCTCTCCATTATTGAAAAAATAATTCAAAACGCATGTGCTATTGTCAAGAGATGTTCAAGCCACAATTTCCTCATCTGTACACAGGAGCAGAATATTAATGACCTCATAGGGTATTGCGTGAATTCAAGATAATGAACACAAAAAGCCTTTCAATAAAATATGGAGTACTTTATGGGATTAGATATTATTGTTGTTTTGTGTGCCTGAAACCCTGAATGCATTCTTAGGAACTGTGTACAGCAACCTGACATCGTATGCTCAAGAGCATAGACTTAGGGGCTGGTGGGTTTGGGATCAAATCCTTGTTGTGTAGCTCACCAGCTGTGTTTCTTTGGGTAAGGGTTTCACTAGCTTTGGACCTGTTCCCTCTCTCTAAAATGAGAATGATAACAACAGTTCCAACCTCCTTCAGTCATTTTAGGTTAATCTTTGTAAAGCATGCAGATCAATGCTTGGCTTGTAGAAAATACCATAAAAAGATTTTTTTTTGTTAAGGTATTTATTCTTTTTGATTTTCAAGGAAGCTTCATGTGTATTAGATAGACATCAATCCTCACAACAATTTTTGAATGTTACCTGGTGAGACATTTTTGCATTTTATAGTTGAAGAAACTGAGGCTTGGGGAGTTTAATAACTTGCCCAACGTCATGCTATTGGTTAAGAGAGAAGCTGGGATTCTGTCCCCAACTGCTGACCCCTGTTCCAATGGCCTTTCCACTAAGTCACATAATCTGCTGCTTGAATTCTGGTGTTCACACCCCAGTGAGATCACAATTCTCTGTCCTATTGAACCGGCTCTTAGAAAACAAGTCCCCGCTTGCCAGATACTTGAGCTTTCAGGCAGCCTCCTGATGGGCAGTTGTTTATAGGATTCTGTGGTTTGTAAGGGAAGTTTTTAGGATTTGGGAATTGCCTAAGTGTTTTTGTGTGAAAGCTGTGGTGCATGCTTATCACTCACGTTTCTCAAACTCCTTCGCAAGTGCATCCTAAGCTATGTCATCTGCATTTGTCTCTTGTTCATCTTGTATGACCATTCTTCCCCAGCAGGAGGACAGAAAGGCAGACAGCATCCGGTTTCCTTCTGTCCAGCTCCCAGGGTTTGCTCTTGGTGACTGTTTTTCTGAGAGCCTGTCTGAACATTTGGCAGCAGAACTGTTAATATCAGGTCCACAGCCTTCCAGGCATAGCTTCCACTGGGACCGACCAGCAGCTGTCCATCCCCTCCTTGGATGACACTTTTCCAAGTTTTCTTCTCAACTCTATTGTGTTTCAAACAAGTCCAGGGCTCAGCTAGAAAAGATCTTGCTATGTCCATGTGAGGCTGATTTCCAGAACTGTTGATATCCCTCTTGTTTGTGGGATGACACTGGCCTGGCTGGATTGAAAAACTAGTATTCCTATATTACATTATTTCTCTCACCTCAGAAGCTACTTGGTCTCTTAAAACTGGTTCTAGTCAATTTTAGAGAGATAAAGTGTATGCCTGAATTTAATCTTTGTTAAACCAGTGTTTAATGAAACTAGAGATTTCAGGCAATACACTAGCAATGTACTTTACCTAGTTGTATGTGGCTTTCTCAAATTTAGGATAAAATGGATCATAAACAGTTGGTTCACTAATTAAATTATCTATTCATTTAATTATTAAATTGACTGTATTAGATTCTTATATGTGTCAGGTATGTAGAAATGAATGAAAGAAAATACTGACATATTAGTATATGTGCTGCCGAAGCGAACATGATACTGACATATTAATGGTCTAGCAGAGATTGTTCTGAGATATAAACTAAACAGATGCTTTAAAAAAGAGTAAACTTGTTTTAAGAGCGCTATGGTCAGAGAGCAGAAAATCAGTTTATCTAAATTCCTTGGTTCTTTATTACTATGTGCTATTCATTATGTTCATAGTGCTTGTCACAATTTGAAATATCTCTACGTATGCATTTATAGATAGTTTTCTTCTCTGTGTTACTAGATTATAAACCCTATGAGGGAAGGCACTCTCAGGTTTGATTTTGATTTTTAACACCTTATGTCCAGCATCTTGCATAGTGCTTGAGAGATAGGAGGCATTTGACAAAAGCATGTTGATTAAATACATGAATTAGTCAACCAGCAAGTTGCCAGGAATTGTTGAAGAAGTGACATGGTAACTAGCTGTCGGAGAATGCATGGGAATGTAGGAAAAGGGGAGAAGATAGAGAATTCCAAGTGGAGGAAAAAGCATGTGTAAATGGAGGGAGTCCTAAAAAGGAAGCCTATTGGTCCCTGTGGTCACTAAGTTGTGGAAATGGTGGTAGCCAGTGTGTCAGATGCATTAGGAGTACATCTGGTTGTGGACTGGGAAATAGTGCCAAGCAGCGAGGAGCACATGTACCAGGTGAAGGACTGTCCACGTCATCCTGTGGTTAGCAGGCACCCAGTAGGGATTTCTCAGCAGTGGGATGGAGTGGCCATTATCTTCCAGGAAGGTGATTCTGGTGGCAAGCTGGGGCAACAGTAGAAACCTGGGTAGAGACTGGGTGGACCAGTTGGACAGTTGCTGCTATAAGCCATGAGAGAATAAGGGTGTGAATTAATAAGGTGGAGGCATTGGGAATGGACAGAATAACACGATCTAGAAGACATTCCTGACCCTGGATGAGTTGGACTTCATGATTTTTAACTGAGGAAAGGGATGGCAGAGCGGAAAGGTCTGCTGATGATCCAGAAGGGATGAGGTGACCATCTTATCCATACCTGATGTGGGGAACTGAGGAAGTAGAACAGGGGTTTGGGACAGATAGAGCTGGGTAATGACAACAACTGTGGACATGCTAAGTTACTGGTGAGATGTTCTGGTGGAGATGGCCAATGGGGAGCCATGAAAGAAGATCTGGAAACCAGCCTGGACACAAATCTTTGGAATACATTATCATATAAGTATGGGAAGAGGAGAATGCCCAAGGGGGCACTGCATAGACTGAGCAGAGGGCCGTGGAGGGAGCTTCGGGGAGCACCAGCTGTCAGGGAGCCCTGGGGGCATCTGAAATAGGATGGCAGAAGCAGGAAGCAGCACCAAGGGAGCCAGGCAATGGAAAACAGGACAGTGGTGGGGAATTTTGAGAACTAGGACTGCCTCTGTGCCCCTGAAATTGGCAGTTAGCTATTGGTAACCTTACAAAGATTAGTTTTGTTAGAGTCACGGGATGGGGGACAGGACAGCATTTTGTAGATTGTATAGTAAAAAATTCCATAAGCATGAGGCCAACTCTTAAGATAATAAAGAAAGATGGATGAGAGGACAAAAGACAGTATTTGGGGCAGAGACGAGACAAAGGGAAGATGTTTTAGGATAGGGTAGTTTGAGTCTATCCGATGGTTGTCTTAGTCTTTTTCTCATCAGACATAATGCCTGACACTCACAGCTTAAAGGAAGAGAGGTATATTTTGGCTCATGGTTTCATAGTCAGCTGGCTCCAAGCAGAATGACATGGCAGAGAGACATACGGAGGAAAAGCTGCTCATGGCACGGTGGCCAGAAAGCAGAGAGTGGAGCAAAGGTCTGGGAAGGGGGATAAACTTTTCCAGATTACACCCCTAGTGACTCACCTCTTGACCAGACCCACCTCCCAATAGCAAGTCAGATATTTGGCCCCCTTGATTCATTCATTTTTTAAAATTCCCACCAAAGAGTACGTGAGGACTTTGGGGGACACTCTTGATCCAAATCATAACAGTGGCTAAGGTGCATTTAGTTGGGGAAGGGAGGAGACTGAAGATCTACCAGAGAAACAGACATCTGTTTGATAGGGGAGATGCCTGGGAAAGGGTCACAGACACATCAGGGCACAGGTTCTGCTTCTACTCTCTTCTTTCCCAACCATTCAGCCCCTTTGTTCTTTTGTGTATTTTTCTGTACCTTAGCTGGAACCATTCATCCCTGGACAGAACTGGCAGAGGTGGGTCTTCTTTCCTTCAGGGCATTTGCTGAGGTGGCCAGAGGAGCTTTCCACAGAAGTTCATGGACCTGGGAATAGCAGTGGAGTGAGCACCCAGCCCGTTTCCTCCTTTTTCAGTAGTAATCTGAGTGTAAACCCCACGTGTCTCTTCTCTGTTTCTGCTCCTAATCCATGCAGAGCTTATTTGGCCACAGTGTGGTCCAGGATATACCACCGTGTTGCCAGCTCCCCAGGACAAGTCTTACAGCCTCCTCAGGCCAGTTGTGCTTGGCAAAGAAACATCTACATGCCTCTCAGTTGAAGAGCTCTTGTTTCCTGTGGTACTTGGGAGAACTCTCAACAAAAGGGAGTTCAGGAGGTGGACAGCATTCTCCCTGTTGTGCACACCTTGGTGCCTTGTTCATTTTTACACTCTTGTCTACTTGGTGTCTTAGTCTTAGTTGCAGTAACAAAATACCTGAGACTGGGAACTGTTATAAAGAAAAGAGATTTGTTTAGCTCACAGATTTTTGGAAGCTGAAAGTTCAAGATCAAGTGGCCCCATCTGTGTGGCCTCTGTTGAAGTCCTCATGGTGGTTGATATCACAATGGTGGAACATATGCAGAAGAGGTCATATAATGAGACAGGAAGCTAGAGGGATTCAGGTTCAGGCTTGCTTTTGTGGGAACTAGCTGGGGTCCCATAAGAACACATTAATCCCTTCCAAGGGCAGTGCCCCCAGGGACTTAATTACCTCCCACTAAGTCTTACTTCATAAAGGTTCCACCATTTCTCAGCATCATTACACTGAAGATCAGGCTTCTAGCACATAATCCTTTGGGGGATACCCCCAAACTATAGCAGTTGGTTCCTGTGCTCACTCCCCAAGACTGGAGGCTAAAGTGACCAAGTGGAAAACATTAAGTTTTCAGAATCCTTAAGCTTTAATCCTGTTTTTTTGCCTTTGCTTTGGCTAGGTGGCCCGGTGCAAATTGCTTAACCTCTTTGACATGATCCCATTTACCACAGTGCTTTTACCTTGAGCTCTCAGAGGTGTGGAGTCTGATCATGAAATCTCTACTATGGGCAGCGGTGTAATGTTTGTGTTTTGATGGGTTCTGGGAGCACAACGTACAGTTGGGTGGGAATCCTTCCTCAGGTCTAGGGCTGTCAAATCCTCATGACCCCAAGAAAGAGAAGGAGTGCAGGTCATAAGGGTCAGGTCTCTTAGCTTAGAAGGGAATTACACTGAACTTCATGTTGCCAAGGAAGCTGAGTATGTCTCAATGGCTTTGCCTCTATGGCCAGTAAATTCAGTGGAAAATATATTAGTGATGGGTTATTTGATATCATAGACATCCAGCTGATTCATGGAATGAATTTTTCTATTTGTCAACTGGTTGTTAGGGCTTAGTTTAGACAGAGCTCAATAGTGCTAGAAGGGAGACTTAGGTGGAGAACTGTAATACAAATTGCAATTCTTAATGATGTATAATTTTTCAATTTCCCTGTTGACAGTTAAAGAGCAAGGGCCAAATGGAATGTACTCTTTTAAATGGCAGCATGGACACAGTGGGATTGTTGGAAAGCCATTAGTAGCCAAACCTAGTTAATATCAGCTCAGGTAAATGCTCTTCATCACTGGTCTGTTTCCCCAACTCAATTATTAAAGGATTAAAGGACTTTCCCAATGAGCTCCCTTAAAAATTTAATGATGTGCAGCATTGCAGAGGTCGGACTGTTGCGGTGAAGTGATTTTAGCTTTGCCTTGACATTGCTAGTTAATCAGAGAGAAAAGAAGGTTCCAAAGCTCACATCACCTATAATACGGGAAGATTCACCACCAATAAAGTCGCATGCTGTGGAATCCAGCGAGCTCATGTTCCTGACTTATACCAGATCGTGCTAATTTCTGGGGATGAGATAGAGAGAGAGTATGTCCTGCTTGTGGTCTTCCAGTCAGTGTGGCATCCATTCCAATAGCACCTATTTATTCTTAGAACTGAATAGAGGTTTTAGGAAAAGCTTGTGGAAAGAGGTATGTCCAGGTTTTGGTTGGATGTTGTTGTGGTGCCTAAGGGGGCAAGTTAATCCTCATAGTCATTTGCAGCCTCCTTGGAGTTGCCCTTTTATTGAGTGCACGCACACACACACACACACACGTGTGCACACACACAGGCACATGCTCTCTCCTGGTGTGAGTGAGGTTGTGCATATGTGGGATCAGTGGGTAAAGTCTGCAGTGCCACCTGTGGCCAGGGAACTGAGTCAACTCCTCTCATCTCTATGGGGACCCAACCTATATCCTTAGACTCACCAACACCAATGGACAAGTAACTGAGGTGGTCATTCATGAGCAAGCTTAAAACTCAAGGACATGGGTACACAGAGAGTGCCTGGGAAAGGCATGTCTGTGGTAGGAGTCCAGCAAAGCATAAGGATGCCATGGTACAGTGGCTGTCACTTTCCAGATTGGTGGCATCCATCTTACCACGGGTCCATGGTAAGAGATGATGTACCCCCCTGACTGCGTTGGTGGTAAATCATTCAGTGTTTAGAAATCCTAGATTTCAAGGATAATTTCTCATTTTAAAACTCTCTTTGGTACAGGACAGTGATGGCAAACCTTTTAGAGACCAAGTGCCAAACTGTAGCCCAAAACCCACTTATTTATTGCCAAGTGCCAACACTGCAAATAAACCTGAATAGTGAGGTTTTAGTTTAGAAAAAACAACTCTACATCAACACCTTTTGTCTTAAAAGAAAAACACAGTCACACACATGCCATAGGTTGGCCACAGCTGGTCTAGAATCCACTGATGTTTATTTCTATTGATGTGTATTTTGTGAAGCCCATTCCTTATTTGGTTATTTTAAGGGGAGGAATTCAGATTATTATTATATTTGACATTCTCTTTTAGAAGGTAAACTCATCTTGACTCAGTTTCTCTTCTCTGTACTCTGAAATTACAATTTAAATAAAGTTATTGTTATATTTAGAGTAAAATTTAAAATTGTGGTTTCAAACCTCAGGATTTTTGTTTGTTTTATTTTGTTTTTGTCTTTTTGAGACAGGGTTTCACTATGCAGTTCAGGCTGGCCTTGAACTGACTTTGTAGCCCAGGCTGGCCTTGAACTCACAGCAATCCTCCTGCCTCAGCCTTCAAACCTCTGTTTTGACAAACCTGAAAGTTAAACTTTAACTCACTCATTTTTTTATTTAACTGAAATTTATTGAGCACCTAGTATGTGCTAGATGTTGTCATACTTACATACTTCTATACTGGAGTACAGAAATGAACCACAAGCAAAAGATAATCCCTGTTTTTATGGAGTTTACATTCTAGATGAGGAGAAAGACAGGAAATAAAGGTATATTCCCCCAGAGAGTTGCAAGTTTGCCTCTTCTTTCGTTTCCTCTAATGTCCATCATTTCCTACCCTGACCACCTATTTAGTATTGTAGCTCCCTTCCACACTGCCCATAACTTCTATATATGTCTACTTTTCTCAGACAGCAAATCACCTCCTAACAAATACTGTAATTTACTTCTTAGTATGACCGTATACTGTCTGTTTCCCCCATCAGACTGTAAACTCCATGAGCACAGGATCATTGCCTGGGATGTGATAGGCGTTGGTGATCGTTGTGGGAGGCCTAGAGCAGCAGAATGAGGGAGTAAAGGAAAGGGAAGACAGAAGGCTGATCCCCAGATATCGAGCCGGGTGCAGGGTGGTGCTGGTGGAGGTGGCGAGTGTGTTGGAGAAGTGATTTTTTTAATTTGTTTATTTAAGCTTATTGGTACAATTTAGATATATATAATGACCACATTCATTATAGGGAATTTGTACCTGTACATGCCATATCTTGATTCCTTTATTTTCCCCATTCCCATCCCCTCCTTTCAAACCCCCTTCCCTTCCCTGTTCACAAAGCTGTTTTCATTTTATCCTTCTTTTCTCATTTTTCCCTTCCCTCCTTTCCCCCTTTCTCCCTTTCCCCTCCAGTTCCCTCTTCCTTTTGAACAGTTTCTTCCTATTTCACAAATCTATTGTATATTTTTGTTCTTATTTACATTTTCAGTTTCTCACACCAGAGAGATAATGCAACATTTACATGTGTGTCCGATATATTTCATTATGATTATAGTCTCAAGGTCCATCCATTTAGCTATAAATGTCTCAGTTTTATCTTTCTATGGCTGAGTAATACTCCATTATATAAAAAAAAACTACATCTTTTTTATCCATTCATCAGTTGATGGGCATTTGGGTTGTTTTGAAGATTAAGCTATTACGAAGTGTGCTGCCACAAACATGGGTGCACATATATTGCTGTGGTGTGATGTTTTCAATTCTTCTGGGAAGATACCCAGAAGGTATCTTCTTCCGGTATCTGGGTCAAATGGGACCTCTAATCCTAGTTTTTTGAGGAATCTCCATACTGATTTCCACAATGGTTGCACCAGTCTACCCTCCCACCAATAGTGGAGAAGGGTTCCTTTTTCCCCACAGCCCCACCAGCATTTGTTATCAGTTGTTTTCTTGATAACAGCCATTCTTTCTGGGGTGAGATGGAATCTCAGCATTGTTTTAATTTGTGTTTCTCAAATGACCAGAGAGACCTGTTGCTTGGGGATGCCAGTGTGCCACCTCCTAGACCCTGGGTCTGGGGTGGGCCTCTGCCTGTGGAGGGGTGATTGCTGGAGGAAACAGGGGGCAGCGAGGTTTTTTTTTTTTTTTAATGTAAGGAAGGTTATATTCTTATTAGCTGGCATTATTTTATTCCTTAAAATATTCCCCAGAAGCCAAAAAGGGAGGAGGAACTATAAGGAGTCAAGTGAAAAATTCAGCAGTGTTGATATTTAGGGTTTGTCTTTGGAAAAGAGATTTTTAAACTTGAGCTTTGCTTTAGGATGGCCATTAATAATCCATTGAATTATTGAGAAAGAGTGAGAAAGAGAGAGAGAGATTTCTAGGGCAGAGGGTTCATGTATTTTATCAGATCCTGAAAGTTGCTTGTGATTCTCCAGTGATTAAAAGTTAATGATCTGGAATAAAGGGAAAATATTAAATATTGGGAACATTTTCCCATGGAGGTAATAATATTACGTGACTGGAAGGCAAAAAGACACACAGATAGGCCCTCCCTCCTCTTCCCTGAGACATGGGTTCAAATCCCATCTCTGATAATGTTTGAGGACTTTTTTTTTTTTCCTAAATGGTGGGACATATTTCTTTCCATATTGTAGAGATTAAAGATTATCTATGGTTATAAAACATCCAGTAAAGATCCTCAGTAAATGGTAGCTAATTACACTAATAATTTACTCACTGGTTTAGCAATGCCAGCCAATTTGGAGTATGCCCATATGGATAATTTTATTCTCCTACCTTCTTTCATTACCTTTAAACTCCAGCATTACTTTTATAAGGATTCTCAGTGGATATACCTAATATTTTAAAAAGATACAGAAGCAGATACATTGCCTTCTATAAGTAAAGTAAAAACACACAATTGGATTCCAGAAAAAAAAAATAAAAACAACAAAAAGCAAAGAGTAAGAAATGCTTGCTGTGAGAACAAGGAATTTTAAAACAGATGAAATCTACCTACCATTATTGTTTATATAAATCGACTGGTAAACTGGAACTGTGGTTATCCAGTATTTATCTGTTACTTTAATCCTAAAATGAAAGATAACTAGCAGATTTGTTAAGTAGGATTTGTTTACCCTTCTTTGATAATTGTGATCACTTGTTGGTAAGCCAAGGCCTGAGTTCTACTGACTTCACTACAGCTGTCAGGAAGAAATAATGCTCATGAGGCACTCAGAACACATGTGAACTTTCTAGGTTTCATAGTTAATGGAGGCCCAATCTCTTGAGATGTATACATAACGACAAGACTTACTAACTTGCTGATTAATCTTCATAAACAAGACCACAGAGAAGTCCTAATATTAGTCTGTTTGCTACAGTAATAGTAGTTTAGTGAATGGACATATGCTCCAATTTTTAAATGGTACTATAACATTCATTAATTTATGCATACCTTGTATGAATATTTACACTTGTACAAATGAGCTCAACTCTGTGTATCTCTATATTTGAAAATGCCTACAGTTTCTCTCAACTCTTCTAAGAATCGCTTTGAAGGCACCTTGCGGAATTGTGAGCAATCAGCATTGAGAACCCAAAAAAGGGAAAGACCATATTTTTAAACAATCAATGCAAATTAGTCCTAATTTGTAGCCCATTTTCTGCCTTCCTTTTTCAGAACCCACACTAAGTTACATAAAAAGGTTTTCCTCCAACTTGGAACTCACAGTAAAACTTCTACTAATAAAAAGAGTGGTATGTCACTGACAATTTAAGGTAAAAAAATTCATGACTTTGGGAGGAAATGCCTATCTGGGTGTACCCTAGAATGGGAATTTGATTTTTGGCCAGCCTGGGATGGGGACTCTGGACCTCCTGGGACTGCTTGATGTGCCTCTGCTTCTCAGTAGACCAGGAGGGTGGCCCAGGGCTTCTGGGAGGAGACCTGGATCCCTAGTGGCAGTATAACTGAGACTTGTTGGGTACAAAGAAGAGCACATTTCTTTTCAACTCCTATAGTGGCTAAGACTGGCATTTAACTTATGGCATTTAACTTAAGTACCATGCGCAGTACTTAGCTTTTTCTGTGCAGCATGAAAGGAGTTTAACTTAAGTACCATGCACAGAGCTTAGCTTTCTCTATAATAAGTCATGTGATTGGGTTTGTTCAGTCTTGAAATAATGGCAGGGTGCTTGGTAGTCAGATCTGGGTTTGAATCCTGGACTTCGTATTTATTACTTATATGACCTGTGATGGGTTGTTTGATGTCTCTATGCTTCATGTAAAGTTAGGAAAATATATTACCAAACTTATAGGAATGTTGTGAGTTTTAAATAAGATAACGAATATAAATGACACAAAACAGTAAATGTTAACTCTCCTCTTCATTATTATCATTATTATAGAATTTAAGGTAATTGTGATGGTAGTCACTGGAATTTTCTGCATCTGTTCACTTCACTTGGGCTTTTTCAGCTGAACTGTGACATGGTGAGTCAACCTATCAGCAATCCATTATTTATTTTGTCCTGTGGCTTGCGGGTCAGTCCGCAGCCTTGTAAATGATTCAGACTCATTCATCCTGGATTTGGTGATGGCGTCATTTTGTGCATGTTGGCTCAGCTCTGTGTGAGCCCATGTGTTGATCAACCGTTTCTCTGCCCTTCACCTGTATTTTAGCTGATCCTTGTGCTTAAGTTTACTTACCTTGAGTTTATTCACCTCTATAAGGGAGACACTAATGAATTAATGTCATGGGTAACTGTCAAATGATACACTCTGTATAAAGGTGCTTCTAAAACTGTAAGTAGCCATACAGTTGTGTGGTCTTAGGAATATTGAGAAAAAGCCTATTGTAACTGCTTCCCTTAGAAACAAGAAGATTGAGATCCAAAACGGTCATCGCTATTAGTAGGATTGGTGTTTTCATCATGGATGTGCAGGTGTGCACGTAGGCGTGCATTTAAACAATAGTCCCTGGGTTCAAGAACTACAAGCAAACTTTTGGGAAAATTCAGCAAACTGAATTTGAAGCACTGAAGCAAACTTTTGTTGGAGTGTGAATATATATGAAAATGAAACATGTAGGTAAGAAATGACTATATTATTTAGAGAAATACATAGAACAAATAGCAAATGCAATGGGAAATTTTAAAATTTTAAATTAAAACTTTTTAAGTAAAATTTAAAATTTAAATTAAAATAAGTGTAGAAGGAAGAGATTAACCAGGCATGGTGGCGCATGCCTGTAATTCCAGAACTCTGGGAGGTGGAGACAGGAGGGTCATAAGTTCATGCCCAGCTTGGGCTATTTAGCAACTTAGTGAGACTTTGTCTCAAAATAAAAAAAAATCAAAAAGGGCCAAAGATATAGCTCAGTATGAAGGCCTGGGTTCAGTCACCAGTACTGCAAAAGAAGAAAAAGCAATAAAAGAGATTAATACTACCTGGAATTTGAAGGAGCATCACAATGAGAAAGGTGGACTTGAGTGGAGGCTTCAAGAATCAGGAGTAAACGTAGAGAGCAGGAGAGGGATGCAGTCCAGGCATTGAGAACAAGGCCTAGTGGGCCTAGGGAACAGACCCTTTATCTCGTAGTCATCACCGCCGTCTCATTGGAGATGAGGAAAGTGAGTTTCAAGGATGCTAAGAGTGACAGTCTTGTCTCCTGGTTTCTGAGTGGTGAGTGTGGATCAGGCCAGGCTTTCTAATGGCAAGGCCAATGCTCTTTGCAGAGTCACAGCTGCAGAATCTGTGAGGCAAAGTCCTGGAGATGCTGTCTGCTGTAATCATTAGGCTGTGTGGAAAGGACACGCCGGTCCCTTCCAGAAACATTTAAAGTCAAGCAGTTCTGGCACAGTTGTGTTTCTGATCAAGTAGGTTTATGTCATTCTTCAAGAATAAGAGAAGTGATTTTTTTCTTCTGGACATAATTACCCCCAGTACTCCATCTGGTTATTTGACAGAGCGAATGCTGATTGAGAAATGAAATAAACAATGATGGATGTGTTTGTTTGGTAAATTATCCTTTCCACCCTTTCTCCTGGGTTTGGGCACACATAAATTTGACCCTTAATTATTGTAACTGTATTCTGAGTATAAAATATTTATATATTAGATATATATTTGTGCATATACTCATATAATGTGGAATCATTGTATTTTAGAGATGGTAGGTACTTTGTAGATATTGTATAGTATAATAATAAAAATGGGAAAAGACTGCTTACTTTGTAATATTTATTTTTGAAAGTTTATCTCCTATAGACAGTATATAGCTGAGTCCTACTTTATCTATTCTGAATACCTCTTTCTTTTAATTCAAGTGTCTACTCCATTAACATTTAATATAATTGTTGATATAGCTACATTTAAGCTTACCATTTTGCTACTTGTTTTCTATTATGCACTCTGTTCTCTATTTCTCCTTTGATGGTTGTCTTTTGATTAATGGATTTTTTAAAAAGAATTTCATTTTAAGTTACTTATATCTTTTTGACTATACTTGTTACTATTATTAAATTATTTTTAGTGGCTGTTCCCAGGAGTACAACATACAATCTTAACTATTCATATCATATTCAGAGTTAATATTTTATCATTGCATATAATATGAAAGACCTCAGAACTATATGCAACCAATTACTCTCTGCCTCAGTTCTTTTTGCTATTTTTTCCTTGCTCTGTTCTTCAGAATGGATTATTTGCATTGATCTATCTGTGAGTTCATCAACATTTTCTTTGCTATTTCTGACCTACTGTTAAACTAATCTGGTAGATTTTTTTATTCCTGATATTGTACTTTTTTGTTCAAGAGTTGCACTGCTTAATACAATAGCCACCAGCAACACATGGCCATTTTACATCTAAATTAAGTAAAATTGAATAAAATGAAATGTTCAGACTCTCAGTTGAACCAGCACACTGCAAATGCTCAGTGACCACATATAACTACTAGAACTGACTGGGCAGCGAAGTTATAAAAGCATTCCCTTCATTGCAGAATGTTTTATTGGGAACTAGGTGTGTGCTTAGCATGTATGAGGCCCTGGGTTCAATCCTTAGCATCTCAAAAAGCAGAGCAAAACAACCAAAAATTGTATTGGATAGTACTGTTACAGAATTTCTATTTGATTCTTGATTCTTTTTTATTTCTCTGATGACATTTCCCATTTTTTCATTCTATTAAACGTTATTATTACTATTTTTTTTACATACTTGATCATGGTTATAATGCCTTAAAATCCTTGTCAGCTAATCCCAACGGCTAGGTCACTTTGAGGTTGGCCTCTGTTGATTATCTTCTCTTCCGTATAGCTCATGTTAATGCTTATAGATTGTATCCTGGACATGGTACATTATAGATAACCTGAATTCTTATGCTCCCACAATGAGTGCTTGAATCTTTCTTTTAAAGATTTCCAGTAGTCAGTCAACTTGGCTGACCTCAAACTGCATGCTCTACCTCCCTGTGGTGGGGTACAGCTAGAATCTCGGTTCAGCTCTTTGGTCCTCAGTTAGGTTGCTTACAGTCCATCCAGCATGTGTGCCATTCATGACATCAGGAGATTTAGGCAAAGCTTATGCCTAGCGTGTGGGGCTCCCTCTCTTGGTTTTTCCAGGTTTCTTCTTTTACTTTCTGGCTGCTGTGTGGTTGCCCCAAATTCTGCCCTCTGGTTCTTCTAGTTAGTAAGGCTAGATTTTCCATCTAAATAGTCACCCTGTATGACTAAAGGCCATAAAAATGGAAAACCACCATATCCCAGCCCCTCTTTCCACATGGTGACTGGCCTCAATATCTGTTTGCCTTTGGTCCACTATCTTCACACAGTTGTTTTCCATATTTAATCTGGAGTTCGTAGTTAATCTGGGGGAGGGTTGGTCTCTTAGGAGCTACCCAGCCATTGCCAGAAGAAGAACTATGTTTTAGGCTTTGACTCAACAACTTACTGTGTGACTGATGTCTTATACCTCAGTTTCTTCATCTATAAAATGGGAGCGATGCCTACCTTATTAGATTGTTGGGAAGATGAAACAAGTGCATTTATGTAAAGAACTTCAGGTTGTTTCTGGCATAATGTAACTCCTCCATGTTAGCTGCTATTAATGTTACCATAAGTTCAGTCTTCTCATTTTGCATACATGAAAGTTATCAGAACGCTAGTCCCAGCTGGGTCACACAGTCACTCCATACACACATGCAAGAAACACGTTAGTGTCAGAGATAACCATTGGCCCACCAATTACACTGTGGTTTTATGTATTATTAATCTATAAGTTATTTTAGATTTCCATGATTTTTAAATTTTCTTTTGAGAGATGGCGAGATGGCAAGAAGGCAGACTGACAGGTGTCACTATAACAGTGGCCTTTTTGTTAGACTCCATCAAATCTTTGTCTCCCTTGTTTTCTTACCCTTTATTCATCAGCTTCATTATAAGACTTTTTTTAGGGGAGGATTTTTTAAAAATGTTTCTTGCATGTGGTCATTTCTACCCTCAACCACATCGTTCTGTTTTCTTTTTCATTTCCAATTTAGTGGGAGTGTTGAGACTTGCTCCTTTTAGTCCCTGTGGGAATTGGCCTTACCAGGTCCAGTCCTGCTTGTTGCTTGTCACTGAACAACCTTTTGGGTCGCTGACATGTGTTAGGTGCAGAGAGACCCAGTCTTGCTTGGCGATGGCACTAGTCCATTTTCTGCTGCTATAACAAACTTGATAAAGAAAGGAATTTTCTTTAGCTCACGGAAGGTTCTAGACCATGGTCCCAGCTTCTGCTTAGCTCTGATGAGGGCCTTGAGGCAGATGGCATCATCATGGCAGGAGCATGTGTGGGAGCGGGGGATCATGTGGTAAGACGGGAGGCCAGCAGGATGCAGGAGTCTGATTGGCTCTTTTTATAATAACTCACTCCTGCAGGAATTAAGCCAGGTCCCAGGAGAACTACACTTAAGCCTTCCCAGGCAGCACACCCAGTGACCTAATTGCCTTGCACTAAGCCCCACCTCTTAAAGGTCCCACATCTTTAAATCCTTCTGCATTGGAAACAAAGCTTCCAGCACATGGACCCTCGGAGTGAAAATCATACCCAGACTGCAGCAGAGGTCAAACCATGTATTTCAGCTCTTTGCACAACTCTTCCGGGTCAGAGACTCTTATGGTTCTCAGGGATGGGCTCTCTCTCACCATGAGGCCGTGTTCCCTGATGCACATTGGTGCAGTCATGAACATCATTTTGTATTTTGAGATTTCTGCCCCAAAGAGAAAATAGCTTCTTTCTTGACAGTTGCTCTATGAGCTGGAAGCTATGCACTTTACATGTGGAATAACATCTTGAAATAGCATAGGAGACCCAAAACACTGAGGGCATGGGGCATGCATTTCCCTTTGTTGTTTAGGAGGAAACCCAGAGCTCACTGGAAAACTGAGAGTTACCTCCTGTTTTACTCTATTGTTTCTTTGTGACTATGACTGAATTGGATGTGGCAGCATCTCTTGGTTACTTTTTCCCTGCATCTCATTCACACTGCTGTTTTGCCAGCAGGGTGTCAGCCCTCATGGGCACGGGTGCACAAGCTGCAAAGTTAGCTCCATTGGACGAATCACCTGTCTCAGTCTTTGTCAGGTTTCTGGTCCAGGACAGACTTGCGGGAAGATGGGAGCACTGCAAAAGCATGACTGGAGCTTGCTTCCCAGGCCTGCGGGGCTCGTCCCAGCCACGCTTGGGCCCACTTCTTAGCTTTCCCTACTGGGATGCAACTCTGTGGAACAGCCTCATGCCCAGGGACAGAATGAGAAGTGCTGACGTCTCTCTGTGACCGGTTTCTGTCACAGGCTGATTGTTGCGGGAACTGGCTGAGTGAGCACTCCATCTCCAGCACTGATCACAGAGCAGGCACCTGGCCTGTGAGCCACTGATCAGAATATAGAGGTCCCTGTGGGAAGCAGTGAGAGACAGAGCTAACGCAGGGCACCGCTTGGTGGTTTTTTTTTTTTGTGTGGGTACGGGGGGGTCGACCTCAGGACCTCGCGCACCAACAGGCACCCGTGCCGCTGAGCGATATCACCGGCCCCTTTTTCGTATGTGGGATCCGGGAGTCGAACTCGGGCCCTCGCGCTTGCAAGGCAGGCGCTTAAGCCGCTGAGCCATCTCACCGGCCACTGCTTGGTGTTTTGTTAGTGAGTTTTTCTATCCCCCAGCCTGGGTTTTATGCTTTCCTCCTTCCACTCTCATCGCTCTTACTTATTTCCCCGATCTCAAGTGTAGAGGAAGAATAAAGCCACACAGTCTCCCAGTTTCCATATGAGGTGGAAATATTTTTCCATTAAAGTTTCTTGTGGTAGGCTGCTAAGTAGAAGTTGAGGCTGGGGCAGCTTTGGCCTCCCCCTACCTCTGAGAATTTCCCAGTAAAGGCCTCTTGGTGAGAAGGATTTACAATTGAGACAATGCAGCTTTCACAGCTTTTAATTACACTTGACTCCTGAAGCCTCCTGCTGACAGTAGCTACCTTGTTGAAAAGGGACTGGATTTGGGTTGAGAGAAGGTGGGAGGCGCTCTGTTCCCAGCTGGGTGCTGTGTCCAGACCCCAGTGGCTCCTGCAGTCTGGCAATAGCTTCTTTCCCAAGCGATGAGGCTGTAGGGAGGGAAACCTGAGCCTGTCAGTGTGGAAGCTGATTCCTAAACCTGTGTGTTCAGAGTGATAGAGAAGTGGTTACCTTGTGTCCTTTGTTGATGGGCTCTGGGTTCAACTCCAGGACTCAGCAGCAGCCTCACCCTGGCCTCCTGGTGGCTCTGCACACCCAGCAGGCCGACAATATGCTTCAATGACTCTCTGTCAAGGTCAGGATGACCAAAGCTTATTCTGGGGCAGTAGCTCCTTGAAACATGGCCTGGGACTATGGTTGCTTCTGGACAATGTGCAAAAGTACAAAGGTAAAGTTAGCACATTTCTTCTGTTCTTGGAGTGCTACTCCTTTGTCTCCCCTGTGGTATTTTCCCATAGTCCTCTCCTTACCTCTCTTTTGCCGACCTTCTCCCAATCAATGAGCTCCTGCACTCCTTGAGTTTCAGCTGGCATCCCTAGGAGCGTGACTTCTAGACCAAGCCAACTAAGCTCACCTCTACCCTGGTCTCTAGATTCCTGTTTTTAGTTGCCTGTTGAGATGTGAAGGTCACTGAGTTGACAAACTGTTGTAGGTATAGTAGAGTTCCTCTATCTGAGCACTGTCGCCATTTGGGTCTGGCTGATTCTTTGTTGTGGGTGCCACCTTGTGCAGTATAGGACACTTAGCAGCATCCCTGGCCTCTACCCACTGGGTGCCAGTAGCATCCTCAGCCACGGCAATTAAACTCATCTCTAGACATTTCCAGGTCTTCCCCAATTGGAAGCTACTAGGGTAGAGTGACACTAATCACTGAAATAGGAACCTCTTGGAAACTGAGTTAATTTGGATGAAAGAGATAAGTTTGATTTTAGAGATTTGACACCAAAGATGTTGACTGGAAATAGGATGAGGAGGGTGTAGGGAGGGCTGGGGAAGAAAGAGATGCAGCCATTTGTGTGAAGAAGTTGTATAAATAAGGTTAGGGCTCCAGGCTAGAGCTCCTCTTAGCTAGCTGGCCCAGCCACTTAACTTTGTTGGGCCTTGGTTTCTCCATGCATAAAAGAAGTTAGCATAGATAGAATGCCAAACCACACGGCCCTGTGACTCCTCCTTTCTTGTTTAATCCCACTCACCAATTCCAAAAGGTGACATCTCCGTGGACAGAGTGATTCTTTCTAAAGGAAAGAAAGCAAGTGAGGCAGGAGCGTATTTGATGGGAGTCTGGAAAACAGTCATGGCTAATAGTATCTCAATTTGCAGATATTCCTAGATGATCTCGAGAGGACCCATGTCCTTGCCTATGGGGTACAGAGAAACACTGAGCAGCCATCCTATGGAAACAGGATGCACTAACAGCTGGGCATGACCAAAACCCAAACATCTTCCCTCCCATTTCATCTGTCTGCTTCCCCTCCTCCCTCCCTCCACCTCCTTTAATCATCCTTTCCAGCCAGACTCCTCCAGCCTATTGGAAAGATCTGGGAGGCTGGTGATGGATTTGACTGAACAGTGTAATATGAAAGGGCAGAGCTGAGCCTGAAGGGACCGGGGGCTGCACAAGCTCCAATATTGCTTCTTCCAACAGGGCAGTGCTGGGGAGCCCCCCCTGGGATTACTCACACAATATTGCTGCCACGGGGGGGTGGGGAGCAGGAGGGTGGGCAGGCATGGGGGAGGGTCTCAGGAAAAGAGCAGATGAGGCCGGGAATAACAACAACAATAACAATGGCACTCTTTTAATAATAGTAAAAATAGCAATAATTGTGTTTTCCAGGTTTATTAACTCTGGGAAGTCTGGTTTATTAACTCTCCTGGCTTATTAACTTTGAGAAGTCTTTGCTGGTCACAGTGTATGCCTGAGGCTTGCGGGTGTATTTGAGTTCATCAGTCGCAGAGTCTCAAAGAGAAAAAGGGGCACAGGAGAGAGAGGAGAAGGGAGGCACAGTGATATTTGAAGTAATTAGAAGACTTTATTGAAATCAAATGCAGAGGCAAGAAATGGTAATTAACCGAGAGAAGAGGTTGCACTGTTTTCTCATCCAAGGACTATGGGGCTGTCACAGATAATCCTCATCTTGGGGGCACTGGATAGCCTGTGGGAAGTCCATATTGGAAAGAATATATGCGTGTTTTAAGTATAGATCTGAATTGAACAATGCAGGAAAGGAAGCCTTTCTATCTGCATCTGGTTACCATTGCTACAAAACACAAAAGAGGGGGTAGGAAATAAAAAGAATAGTTTAATTAGAAATTCCAGTTCTGTCCCTGAAGTTACTCACTAGTACAGATAATCCAAGACTAAATAAGGGAGAAAACTGATGATACAGAACGGTGGAGGTCAGATAGGGAAGTTTTGATGAGAATTATGGTAAGGAGCAGGTGCTTGGGTGCAGTTTCATTATTTTTCGATACTGACATCCTGGTATAGGAATTAAGAATCTGGTGCATTGACGTTTTTCTGGTTCCTTGTTGGGGGTGCTATACGGTGGCCTTCGGAGAGTTTTAGAGATGAAGATGTGATGGTCATTCAGGGCTGAGGAGTGGGCAGGGGCTCCACAAAGAGACACACATTTCACATAAGCAAGATTTTGTAACACTGCTTTAAACTTAAAGGGAATGATGGGCCGGTGAGATGGCTCAGCGGCGTATGCGCCTGCCTGGCAAGCGCGAGGGCCCAAGTTCGACTCCCAGAACACACATACGAAAAAAGGGCCAGTGATATAGCTCAGTGGCACGGGCGCCTGCTGGTGCGTGAGGTCCTGAGGTCGACTCCCAGTACCCACAAAAAAAAATAAAATACTTAAAGGGAATGAGTCCTGTGTTATGACGTTGGCATAAAAGGCATTTGAGAATCCTTATATGCGACATTTGTTTACTATCTACTGTATTTTAGTACAAAGAAAAAACTGGCTTAACTAGATGATGCTAAGCTCAAATGAGCACTGGATTTGGTGTTGGAAAACCAGAGTTCAATATGCTGTTTAAAATCTGTTTCTTCACTTGTGAAAAAGAGGCAAATTATGTCTCTGACAGGGTTGATCTAAGGATAGTATGGAATCATGAAATTTGGGTAGAAGTTTGTAGAATCTAAAGAGCTATATGCCTGTTGGGCTAAAAACAATTATTGCTTTTTTAATTTTTATTGTTATTTCATGACTCCAAGGTGCTACAGTTCTGTAGCCTCGAGCGTTCTTTTCCCCCTGCATCTCCAGTGGTTCTGCGTTTCGTCTGCCCTCCCGGAGCTGTACGGTGAAGAGCCGCTCTGTCAACATGGACACAGGGATTGCTGTGTGTCTGGATGTATCCAATCAGTAATTTTACTTGCAGCTTCTTTTGTTGGTGCTTTGAGTCTCATGGCCAAAATGCACTGTGGACAGGCAAAGGCACTTCCGTGTCATGGGGATTTACTTCTAATTAGGAGAGTATCACATTGAAGGCTGGGCCCTCCTCAGGGCAGAGCTGCTCTTGGGCTGGTGGAAGGAGGCTTTGACCAGACCTCTGGGTTGAGCTGTGTGACCCAGCTGTGATAAAGCTTAGATACCCCAGATGTCCCCAGGTGGACATTCGCCCTCCCATGGTGCCTGGTCTGTGTTGATCACCTTCTGCAGGTGGACTCTTTAAGAAGGCAGGGCCTGCAAATAATTTCCCCACTTGCTCAACATGCACCCACAAAACCTATGGAAGCCTTGCTGTGTGCCAGCTACTAGTCTTACTTTAACATGCTATCATTCCCACCAATTTTATCTCTATTAGGCTCTTGATGTGGCCAAAGGTAGACCTAGGAAATGATGTAGATTAAATTTGCTCAATCATTAGGAATATGATGATAACTACAAGCCTGTGTGTGTGTGTGCGCGCGCGTGCGCGCACATGTGGTACTAGGTGTTGAATCCAGAGTTTTTACACTGAGTTACATCCTCAGACCTTTTTTCTTTTTATTTTGAGACAGGATTTCACTAAGTAGCTAGGTTGCCCAAACTGAGTCTGAAGTTGGGATCCTCCTGCCTCAGTCTTCCAGAGTGCTGGACTTACAAGCATGTACTGCCACACCCAACCTATAACTACAAGCATTTCATAGGTACTTCCATTCAGACTTTTGTCCATTCAACAAATATTTGTATTCCTGTAGTTGGGCCTATAGGAGGGGATAAAAGAAGTAAGATAAGCTGTTTTACAATGCAGGAGTTGAAATCACAGACCTGAAAGTATTGGGAACAATGGCGTTGACATATGCAAAGTGATGCAGTGTGACTTAAAGCTGCAAGGGTTATCATGAAGGAGCAGAGGGGTCTCTACAGTGGGCTGAGGAGTAGATCAGGGAAGGTTTTCTGGAGTAGATGAGCCATATGAGTAAAATGAGTGAGCTGATTTTGAATAGTGAGTGACAGTCACACAGGTAGTGAGACACCAGGTACACTCTGTCTGCGATGTGAAAATCCTCAGGCTTAGGAGCCCTGGCATAGATGACATCGCCCTTTTACGTGGGCTCCATGCTTTACAGTGCACAAGCACCTTCATATATTTTATGTGTTTTGTTATCAAAACTGCCCCTTAGGGTGGACTAGCAGGTATTTTTACTCTGGCACAGACTAGAATATGTATATTGAATTGAATTGTGATTGCCCATTTTGACAATGCTTGGAGAAGCTGCCTTACCCAAGGTGAGACAGCTATGAAGTAGTGGCCTGGTCTGGGATTGGAGCTGGGCTTTTTGATTCGGAGACAGTTGTTCCATAGTGCAGGAGGCGGGGAGGTATTCTAGGTGAAGGGAAGAGCATTTGAAAGAACGGGGTTTGGAATTTATGAATTGTGTTTGGGCCTAAGGGATGCAGCAAGAGCATATTGGATTAGGACAGGATTAAAAATCAGGAAAGACAAGGGTAGGAACAAGGATTTTCAAAGTCTAGGTGCTTAAGAACCATGGTAGAATTTTTTTTTATTGATGTAAAAGTAACGTAACCCGCAATTCACCATTTGAACCATTTTAAAGTGTATAATTCAGTGGCTTTTGCACTGTTCATTTCATACAGTGACCACCACTATCAGATTTCAGAATCTTTCAGTCTCCCTGAAAGAAACTCCATACCCATTAAGGAGGTGCCCTTTTCCTCCTCTCCCCTCAGCCCTCCTACTCTGCTTTCTGTTTCTATAAATTTGTCTACTGTGGATATTTTATATAAACTGAATCATACAATATGTGGCCTTTAAAGTCTGGCTTCTTTTACTTGGCCTTATGTTTTCAAGGTTACTCCATGCTGTAGCCTGTATCAGCGCTTCGTTTCTTTTTTATAGTCGAATAATATTCTACTGTGTGTGTGTGTATCATATTGTGTTTATTATTCATCAGTTGAAGCAAATTTGGATTGTTCCGGTCTTCTGGCTCTGATGAATAATGCTGCTATGAACATTCACATATGAGTTTTGTTTTAGTACTGGTTTTCAGTTCTCTTGTGTATAACTAAGAGTGGGATTGTTTGGTCACATGACGATTTAATGTTTAACTTTCGGGGGAACCATCGAACTCTTTTCTATAGCAGCTGGACCAATTTTTCTTCTCACTAGCAATGTACAAGGGCTCCAGTCTCTCTCCAGACTCACCAACACTTATTTTCTATTTTTTTTTTGGATTATTGCCAACATAGTATGTGTGAAGTGGTATTTCATTGTGGTTTTGATTTGCATTTCTCTAATGACTAATGATGTTGAGTATCTTTTCATATGCTTATTAGCTATTTATATGCCGTCTATGAAGACATATCTATTCAAGCCCTTTGACCATTTTTTAATTGTGTGTATGTGTCTTTCTGTTTTGGTCCTTTTTTGTTGGTTGAATTACAGGCACTCTTTATAATTAGATCCTTTCAGTTACATGATTTGCAAATATTTTCTTCCATTTTCTAGGTTGCCTTCGTATTTTCCTGATTGTATCTTTGGATGAACAGTACAACTTTTTATTTTGATGAGGTCAATTTACCTATTTTTCTTTTCTTATATGTTTGGTGTCACATCCAATAATCTATTAGCGAGGGCCTGAAGACTTACTTTTATATTCTTTGTATGAGTTTTATTTTATTTTATTTTTTTTTGTGGGTACCGGGGGTCGACCTCAGGACCTCACGGGCCAGCAGGCGCCCGTGCCGCTGAGCGATATCACCGGCCCTTTTTTCGTATGTGGGTTCTAGGAGTCGAACTCGGGCCCTCGCGCTTGCCAGGCAGGTGCTTACACCGCTGAGCCATCTCACCAGCCCTGTACGAGTTTTATTACTTTTAGATTTTACAAGTAGGTCTTTGGTTGTTTTTGAGTTAATTTTTGTGAATGATGTGATTTTAAGGCATGGTGGTACTTGACCAGAGAAGTTGCCTAATGTCAATATTAGGAAGATTATTCTAGCAGTTATTTTTAGAATGAAATAGAAAAGTTGTGAGAGAAACAAAGATGCTATTCTAGAGGAGAGAAGAATCAAAACATAGTTTATTTTAAAGCAGTTTTATTGAGATATAATTTGTATACCATAAGATCACTCTTTTAAAGTATGTAAATTGAATGTGTTTTAGTATATTCAGAGTTAAGGAACTAGCACTCCAATTTTCATTTTTCATTTTAGAACAAGAATGTCACCCCTAAAAGAAATGCTGTACCTATTAGCCATCACTATCTGTCGACACAAAGCCTCGTACACGTTCGGTCTCTTCCTTTCTCTCATTCTTTCCAATCCCTTACAGAATATCCTTCAAAAGTCCCATTTTGAGACTGTCAGACAAAAGGAAGCAAATATGGGATAGGGAGATGTGTGGGAAGGTAATGGGGGAATGGACATAACCAAAGTATGTTAAATGCCTGTATGAAAATACCATATTGAAACCAGTTATTTTATAAAGTTAATATGCACTAACAAAAATACATTTAAAAAGATTTTCATCTTGACCCTTGAGTTTTGGAGGAAAAAACAGGTTGCGGTACCTATACTTAATTTGTGCTCAGTATCTTGGCTAACAGCGACACTGGGTTGTGCTGAAGACCTCAGGACACTAAAGATGTTAACTCATGAACTATATGGTAACGTGTTATATAGGTTATACATTGTGCTTATATAGGTTGTGATGGATGGGAAATCCTCTCTGTATTTGGTGTCACTTGAGATGAGTAGCCCAAGTTTTGAGATATCTATTACTGCCTTTTAACTTAAAAAAATCCAAGTGGAGGTAGAGATTGTACTATTGTAGGGTCTGTTACACAGAAGTATCACCCCCCAAAAGCTGGAGTACATGTGGTTGAATGTTACATTGTTTTAATGGTCAGAGACACTAAATACTTACTGAGGAATACTTGGAAAATATTAAAAATACAGTAGAAAGAAAATAAAAATCACCTACATTCCCATCCTTCACAGATTGTCCTCTTAGTATTTTGATGTCCTTCTTTCCAGTCTTTTTTCTCCTTTTATTCCTGTGTGTATATGTGTGTCTTCTTACTGGGCTGCTTTTTACCTGTTCACACTGTATGCACATTCTTTTTTTTTTTTTTTGTGGGTACCAGGGGTCAAACTCAGGACCTCGCACGCCAGCAGGTGCCCGTGCCGCTGAGCAATATCACCAGCCCTTTTTTCATATGTGGATACCACGAGTTGAACTCAGGACCTCATGCTTGCCAGGCAGGTGCTTATGCCGCTGAGCTATATCACCGGCCCATGTTATTAGTTTTGAAAGTATGATTTTAATAATTATGAAACTTAGTCATAACACAATTCATTTAACTGTTTATGTTATTATAACTAACACCTAGGTGACCTTCAAGGTGTTTCATAAACTCTGTGTTTTCTGTGGGCAAGTTTTCACTTCCTTTGGGTAAATACCAAGGAGTGCGGTAAGGGTGTGTTTAGTTTTGTAAGAAACTGCCAAACTATCTTCCCAAGTGGCTCTACCATTTTGCAGACTTACAATACATATCCCATACATATTTAAAATAAATATTTTACTATATCTTTGGTTATATACTTAGATGGCTAGCGGGAAGATTATGGCATAAACCATTAACATTTAAAAAAATTCTTGATAGCTGTTACTAATTTACTTGGCAGAAAGTCTCTTCCAGCTTGCCCTCCATCAGCAATGTATGAAGGTGATAGGCTATTTTCACCTACCCCTCATCCACCATTGTTTTTTAGACCAGATTTAGATCCCAGCAATGTTGAGCTGGTGGTGCACAGATTTTCCCTGCTCTTGCGCGCGTGGCCTCCCCCATTACCGACATTTCCCACCAGAGTGGAACGTTCATTACAACTGATGAAACTACACTGACTTGTCGTAACCTCTCCAAATCCATTGTTTACAGGAGGGTTCCTGTGGCTGTTGTGCTCTTTCTGGGTTTATATGAATATATTATGACATGTGTCCATTGTTACAGTATTACACCGTGTATGTAGTTTCTTTCACAACCCTAAAAATCCTCTATGTGCTGCTTCGTCATCCTTCCTTCCCCTCGAACCCCTGGCAACCGCTGATCTTTTCGTGGTTTCCATGGTTTTGCCTTTTCCAGAAGGTTGTTTAGGTGGAGTTATACAGTACCTGGCCTGCTTAGATTGACTTTGTCGCTTAGTGATATGCATTTGTGTTTCATTCCTCCATGTCTTCTCATGCCTGATAGTTCGTTTCTTTTTATTGCTGAATAGTACTCATCAGCTGGATGTAGTACAGTTTATCCATTTATCTACTGAGGGACATTTGGTTGCTTCCAGGTTTGGACCATTATGAATAAAGTTGCTAAAAAGATGCATGTGCAGTTTTTTTGTGTGGACGTAAGTTTTCAGTTCCTTTGGGTAGACACCGAGGAACATAATTACTTGACCATATGGGAAGAGTATGTTCAGTCTTGTAAGAAACTCTCTTCCAAGTGGTGGTGCCATTTTATGTTCCCGCCAGCAAAGAATGAGACTCTCTGCCGCTTCACATCTGCGCCTGCATTTGGCTTTGTCAGTGTTTCATGGTTTGGCCGTTCTATGAGGGGTGTGGTTGGTATTCTCATGTTGCTTTCTATCTGCCATTTTATTTATAAATACTTTTGGTTCGATAGTGTTAAATTCCTTTTTTTTTCATCCAATATACGTTTGAATAGTTTTTCAAATGTTTAGTGACCGCTTTTACTTTTCTGTTTTGTATTTTTCCTTTTTTGATAGGATACTTTTCCATTTCCTTCCATTAGTGTATGTGAATTAACTGTTCATCACATTTATTGGGTATGTTTTCCTGAGATTTTCTGTTGCTTTATAATTGTTGTCATATGTACATTTTATTTTTTCTACGTATAATACTTTTCCAATACTAGGTTTCACCGTGAGTGTAACATAATTCGAGCATATCCATCCACCCTGTTACCCTTCCTTACATCCCTTTACATTTTATTTTGTAGTTAAATGTTACTTTTCTTTTCTTCCATGCCTTCTATGTCAATTAATCAGTAAACAGATATTTTCTAATGCTCTTCTTCATTCCAGGAACTGTGCCAAATATGTGAGAAGTAAGAGTGAGAGATAGATGTGGTCCCTCTTTTCCTGGAACTTGGGCTTCCTGAGATGTCCTGTAATTTATTCTTGTTTCCAAGGTTTCATTTTTTTACATTTAACTCTCCCATCTATCTAAAATTATGATTCTATATTGCCCAGTGAAGAAATAACTTTATTTTTCTTCAATATACAATTTTCCTACCTTTCCGGATTAGTTCTTCTCCATTTGTTGCTAATGCTTATCATATGCTGATATTCATGGACTCCAGAGGAGTTTCCAGGCCACTTCAATTGTTCATTGATAAGTCTGCCAATTTTAGGTCTGCCAGGCCCATGCAGTTGTAACTGTGACTGCTTTGTAATATATATATTACAAAGTATTATAGTATCTCAATAGAGTAAGACCTTCATACCACAGGTTTTTATTTTTTAATGAAGATTTTTTCTCTCTCTCTCCAACTCATTCTTCATTTTGTACTTTTCTTTTTTTCCATTTTGGCAAATTAGAGGAAAAAATATGATTGGAATTTTGACTGGATTTATCTGATTGCCTTCTAAGTGAATATTCTCTTCAGGAACACATCTTTCCATTCATTTAAATCTCTGTTTATATATCCCAGTGATGTTTTCATCATAAGGACCCCATATATTCCTTTTAAAGATTATTCTCTGATACTATATATTTTGTTGCCCTGTAAGTGAAATCTCCCCTTTCTCTCTATTATAAAGTTTATTACTAGCAGTTTTAAAAGTTATCAGTTTTTGCATACTGTGTTTCTATGTTTTACTGCATCTATTAATTTTGAGTCCTTCATGGATTCTGTTGGTTTTATTCATTTGCCAAAAATGACTGCTTTATGTCAGTCTTATTTTAAGATGGAACTTCTAAAGTATTTAAATAGTAGAGGATATAGAAAACCTTCTTATCTTTCTCCTTCATTTACAGGGAAAAATGCCTTTTGATGTTTTAAGTATGATGTTGGCTCTGGGTTTAAGGCTGACATTCTTTATCATGTTAAGGCATATCTGTATTTCCTACTAAGGGGTTGATGGATGTTGGCGTATGTGTACGTGTAAGAAGGGGAGGGCGAGGGAGGAAAGAGGAGGAGAAGGCCTCAGCTGATATACTTTCAGCTTCAAGTTACAGATAACCCAGTTAGCCAAGGTTTAAGCAGAAGAGAAGTTGGCTCATTTGTTCACTGTGAGAAATCTAGGGATGGGCAGAACTGGGGTGACGTGGGGGCTCATGGATGCCATCAGCAATCCAGGCCCTTTCTCAAGGTCTCATCTCCATCCTTGGCACATAGGCCCTTCTCCTCTCGGCTACAGGAAGACCGCAGCCCCAGCCTCTGTATCATATTCCAGGCAGGGAGAAGAGAGTAGGGCCAAGAGGTGAAGGGTAAGTGGCCCCAAAGTCACACCAGCTCAGATTTCCTTTAGAAAGCCCTCTTGAAAGGCACCCAGGGACTTCCATTTCTATCTCACTGGGTCAAGTTCGTAGCTCACATTGGTGAGCATGGTATGGGAGAAAGGATCTGAGGATGTGGGCTGGGTGAAACCAACCGGGCATTTGCCTCAGCTTGTAAGCACATGGCTTGGAACCTCGCAGAAGAGAAGAAATATAATGCCCTCACAGTGCTCTCACCCGGAGCTGGGTGACTTTGTTTGAATTCTTTCTCCTCTTTGACCTATGTCATCATGAGCAAGGAGCTGTGCTCACAGGGTGATATCTGTCTTGGCTACCTGGCAGGGTGCTCGTGAAGTGTGAGGAAATGAAATCCTGAAGGTAATCCTATTTTCATTTCTTTTTTTGCGTTGGGATAATTTGCTTTGGTTAATGAGTAAACTGCTCTTTCCTCCTGATTTTTATGGTGTTATTATTAAATTACTTTTGCCTGAACAGAACCACAAGGTGAACAGGATGTCAAAAAAGGTAGCTTGCACAGCTGTAAGCAATAGGGATGATCCTTTTGAAAAGGAGAGAAAAAAGCCGGAAAGCCGTCCCCACTTCTCTCTGACCAGGGGAAGGAGGAAGAAAGAACGCATTTCAAAGTGGTTTAGTACTTCTCCCCAGTCTGTTTTGATTCCTTCTCTGCCTTTGATTCACTTCTCTGGGGGAAGAGAAGTGCCTTGCTTCAAAGTTTTATTGGGAAAAACACCCTGAATCAGGTTGCTTTTGTGGCAACTATTAATTGCTTCCTGAATTTATACAGCATAAATAAAACAGGTTGCCAGGGAGTGAATTACCCAGTGGATAAATGGTGGGTCATTAATGTAGCCTTGACCCTGAACCCAGAGGATGACGTGAGATCCGAGAGAGCACTCAAGAAATTTACCAGAACCCATTTCAGCTGGAG
Organism: Erethizon dorsatum; assembly: GCA_028451465.1. Taxonomy (NCBI): domain Eukaryota; kingdom Metazoa; phylum Chordata; class Mammalia; order Rodentia; family Erethizontidae; genus Erethizon; species Erethizon dorsatum. The sequence continues at coordinate 86,129,494 of CM051834.1, forward strand.
GTGATGTGTTTTAAATCCCCCTGTAATGCAATGAAGGGAATCAAATTAGATAATAGTTTGCAGAAATCTTCTGGGCCTGGAGCCCCACTTGGAAGGATTTTATCCTCTTATATTGTCACGCTTCATATTTGGGGACTGTACCTGTGTTGTAGTATACAGAATGGTGCCCAGGATGGCTTTATGTTTTTCTCACATGGTAAAAACTGGAGCTGGCACGTCTGAAATGCCCCAATGTGCAGGCATACTCTGGTTTTTGAATAGTTGTTTTGTATTAATTAGGAAACTCTAATTCCATCTTATTTTGATGCTCAAGGGTCTAACTATGGCAACGGGAAAGGTAAATTCAGATTGTGACTTGTTCTTCCTGCTGCCTCCTTTGTCACTTTCTCTCCTAAAAATATTCAGGGTACCATCGCCCATGTATTACATAGTTAGAATAATTGGAGTGGTATTAATTTTGTTTGTGGGTAGTTGCATTGCTATGGGCTTAAAAAACTGGAACTAAGCAGAATTTCATATCTCTGCTCTCTTCACTCTGGCTGGGTTCCCTAAATTCAGAGCACCTGTCAGATGAGGAGAGCTATTAATACAGGTTGCAGGCTCATCGTGTCTGGTGCGTGAGCTGGGTATTGTGATGGAGGGTTGGTGCAGGAAGATAGGAAGGACAGGTCACCTTATTCTGGGCCATTTATAATGGCTCAGAATAAAATACAAATGTGGAGTTTGTACACAATGAAGTACCAGTCTGCTATGAAGAAGGATAAATTTGAGTAACTTTCCAGAAATAGATGCAGTTTGAGACCATAATGTTTTTTTTTTTTTTTTTTTTTTTTATGTGGGTACCAGGAGTCGACCTCAGGACCTCACACTTGCCAGCAAGAGCTTGTGCTGCTGAGCAATATCACTGGCCCTTTTTTTCCTTTATGTGGGTACTGGGAGTTGAACTCAGGACCTTGTGCTTGCCAGGCAGGCGCTTATGCCGCTGAGCTATCTCACTGGCCCGAGACCATAATGTTAAGTGAAATAAATAGACACACGAACTTAAATATCACAGTTTCTCTTATGTGAGAAAACTAAGGAATAAAGAGCAAAATGAAAGATAGATAATTGGAAACACAGCGATAGATCCTTTGCAAAAGGAAAGGGAACCAAGAGATGGATGGAGCGGGTAGGGAGGGGAGAGGAAGGGGAAGTAAAAAGAATTAAATTGTGTTACCAACTCCCCATGATGAATGTAATCCTTATGTACAGCTAACATGTACTAATAAAATGAATTTAAAAACCCATTTTGATTCTGTAAATAATATATCAGGGCACTTAGTTTTAAAAATTTTTTCTTTTGGTTTTTCCAAAGTCGTTCTCACTCGGCCAGCTCCTGACTGATAATGCCTGTCTACCAGAAGGGAGACCTGGACCTCGTGGAGGTAGAGCTTTGCCTGGCTTGGGTGCACTTGGGACTCAGGTGGGGAGGGGCACCATAGTGCCAGCTGCCAGGATATCACCTAGCATATCCTTCTTTCGACCTCTGTCACAGCTGCCTTGATGTCCTGAATTGATTCAAAACACCTTTCATGGTCATTTTGGGAAAGAGCCAGAAGTTTCACGGTGCCAGATCAGGTGAATAAGACGGATGAAGACACACCGTGATGTTTTTACGAGCCTGCCTTTTCATTAGATGGCACTCAGTTTAGCATTCACTATATTTTTGATCACACTTCTTAAGGACACTCATGAAAGAGGACTTCCAGAACTGCTTCAGAAAGTAGCAAGAATTCTGGGATGAGTAGGTTTGAAGTGAGGGTATTTTGAGGAAGATTAATGGCAATGTGTCTTTTACTGTCATAAGTTTTAAATATTTAAACATTTATCATATATCTCTTGTACAAAAGACAGAAAATTGCCAACTATGCCACACAGCCTTCCATCAGCAAATGAAGTGCCCCTGTGTCCACCATGTCACCAAGCATATAGATTGGGGGGGTGTCCGTGACTCTGGCACTGGACTGCCGAGACACTGAAGGGCCTCACCTGGACAGCACCTGGACAGTGCTCTCACCCGGACACTATCTGGAATTCTCTCCAGAGAACAAGCCTTTTGGGCCTCTGAGCCTTCCATTTTTAGAACCATTGGTTTAAAACCCCTGCCATGTAGAGGATGCTCCTTGGGATATCCACTCTGAGCTGCTGGAATCGAGGTTCTGGGAGAGGGGCAGAGGTATTTGGGGGGTCACCTGTGTCTGGAGCTATGGGCCTTTCCAGAGCCTCCTGGTGCCTTCTGAATGGTTTTGAGGTGTCCACTGCTGCCAAGAGGGGGCTGATGGATCTCAAGGTCACACCAGCAGAAGCTCTGTGCTGTAGACTCAAAAGGAGTCAGGGTGACAAGGATTTACTTTTACAGCGTTGGATTAAGGGCCAAGTACAACATGACTTGGATAATTTTCACTTTGCTGGCTCCTTAGCTACAAGTAATTTATTTTAACCTTCTTCCATAATGCCAATTACAGCTGTTAGCACATACTTCAAAGCCAGTATTCAGAGTACAAAGTTATGGTTAGGATTTCTGAAGTTCCTGTGCTGCTGTCCCAGGGGCTTTCAGCCAAGGTTGGAGTGGGTGGAGATGAAAGGACGTGTGGCTTTCTCGCTCCCTTCCTTACTGGAGCTGGGCAGGGGGGTGCTGAGGACAGTGGGTGGAGCCAGCCCATGTGGAAGTTGTGGGGTGGTCTGGAATGCCCCCCATTTTACAAACATGAAGCTGTGGCTTATTAGGGTGGCTTTCACTAGGTGGAGTGGAATGAAAGGAAAGATAAAGAAAGGGAGTGGAATTCATTGATAAAATCCATCCTGCTGGACATGGCCAGAGACAGAAGTGGTATTTAACTCTTCCTCCCTCCCTCCCTTCCTTCTCCCCTCCCTCCCTTCATTCCTTTCTTCCTTCCTTCTGTCCCTCGGTCTGCCTGCCTGCCTGGCTTCTCTCCCTCCATCCCCCATCCCTCTCTTCCTCCTTCCTTCCTTTATTCTTTTGTTCCCTTCCCTTTCTTCTTCCCCCGTCCTTCCTTCCTTCCTTTTATTTTTTTTTCCCATACTGGGTATTGAAACCAGGGCCTTCGTACTAAGCTATGTCCCAAGACTTTTTTTTTTTTTTTCTGAGTCAGCATCTCACTAAGTATCCAAGTTGCCCAGCCTGGGCTCTAACTTGTGATCCTCCTGCACTAGCTCCCCCAGAGTGCCGGGATTACAGGTGTTTGTCGCCACACCTGGCTATGACTGTCTTTTCTTGTATACCCAACCCAGTCAGCCACCTAACACTGGGGCGAGGGCAGCAGGGAAAGGACCATGTAGCCAGTCCACCAGGAGCTGTGGGGCATCGATGTCCATGGCTCCTGCCTGGCACAAGGTGTGACTACCTGTGGTTACTGTGTCCCTACCTGATGTAAACTAGATGCTGCTGACTGTTATCTGCTACCTGTGACCTTAGTCCATTCATTTTAATAATTAAGAGACAGGGCACCGAGGGAAAGTGCTGCCACAACCCTGGAGGGACCCTGCATCACAAACGTGAGCACCAAAGCCAAGTGTTCAAGACCACACTGAAACATCCTGGGAAGCTGCATTCCTAGGAGCTGATCATAGGGGGACACTGCTGCGCCCCCTTTGTCCCCCACACTCAGTGCTTTGCTCTGGAGCTCAGCAATCTAGCCTGTGGTGCCTGTCCCCTGCCTCTGCAAGGCATGTCCCACACAAACAGCGGGAAGGCAGTTATTTCCCAAGGAGGTGGCAGCTTGTGGAGATGTTTGCTGCCCAGCTGGGAGCTGGCTTGGTGGCCTCTCTCTATTTGCTGCTAGCAACTCCAGCCGGGGGGTGAGGGCAGGCCCAACCACCCCTAGTTTAACCCCTTCACTCCTTGGTCACCTCGGCTACCCAGCTTGGCCCTGATTTCTGAGGGCAACCAAGGGGCTGAATTTTATCTTCAGGGACTGAGGGGCAGCTGTTAAGATTCTCTACAGAGGGCTTTTCCAGCTTCCTTGAGAATAGCCTGATATTTATGTACAATGGAGTACTACTCTGCTATAAAGAAGGATAAATTTGAGTCATTTGTAGGAAAGTGGATGCACCTTGAGACCATAATGTTAAGTGAAATAAATCAGACACAAAGCTTAAATATCATATGGTTTCTCTTATATGAGAAACCCAAAGTATGAATAAATTAAAGAGTAAAATTAAAGATAGATAATATGAAACAGGGAGCTAGACCTTTTGCAAATAGGAAGGGAAAAAAGAGATGGAGTAGGGGGAGAGGGAAGGGAAGGAGACGTAAAAAAGAATTAAGGTGTTATATAGGTGTACCAACTCCCAGGATGAATGTAATCATTATGTACTGCAAACATGTGCTAATAGAAATAAAAATTAGAACAAAGGAAATAGCATAGCTTGGAGGGATGTGCCTGTGAGACCAACTTGTGGGTCCTGCCCCAGAGCTCATCTGTCCTTTGGTTCCCTGGGTCTGGGTGGTTAGAGGCGCAGATAGGGGAGCTGAGAGGAAGGAGAATGAGGTTGATATTTGTTTCCCCGGCTTCTTCCCTGTGTGGTCCCTATGTGTTGGTTTTGTCCTTGAGCCAGAAGCCACAGCTGCGGTCCTGTGCCTCTGCCCGCACACCCTCTGGTTCTGTGACAGCTCCCTTTTCTTTCCCTCAGGCCCAAGGCAGAAGCAGCTCCCTGAAATTACCGGTCCTGAGGTGCCATACTATTTTTTGTTGTTTTTCCTAAATTGTGCCCATGTTTTTAAAAGGCTTTTCTTTATTACCCAATCCTAACAACAACCAAAACCACTACCAAAAAGAAAAAGAAAAGAGAAGGGCACACGTGTGTGTGTGTATGTGTGTGACTAAGCTTCAGTTGGTCACTCATGTCTAACTTTGGCTTCTGACATTACTTGTTCTAAGTGAAAATATCAGAATGGGCTGGGGTAAGGGCAGAGGCGACGAGGCTGTAATGTTTAGCATGTGTGGACCTGCGATTTGAATCAGTAGATCATGAAGCCAAGACTTAGGACCAGCTTCTTCGTTTAAATCTCTGCTGTCCCCTCTTGAAGTTGTTTTTTTTTCTCCCTGTGCTGGGGATTGAACCCAGGGCCTCATGCATGCTAGGCAAATGCTGTACCTCTGAGCTACATCCCTAGCTTTTTTAATGTTACTTTCTGAAATAGGGTCTCACTAAGTTACTTAGGCCAGCCTTGAGCTTATGATCTTCCTGCCTCATCCTTTCAAGTCGCTGTTGAAATACTCACTGGTTTTATATAAGTATAAAATGATAATTCTTAATTTTTGGCTTTGTCCCTGGGTGCTGTATTTGCAGCTTTTTGCTGTTCTTGCTGAGACAAACTGGCCTATGGTTTCTATATTGTTTATAATTGGCTGATGTCAAGCCTGACTAGCCCTCTGCCAGTGGTGGGGAGATGACAGTGAGGGCAGATGACAATGCTACTCTTTCAGGGGACATTTTTGTTTGTTTCCTGGTGTTCAACCTGTTTGTGTGAGCTAGAGATCTTGTTATTTATTGCCACATAACAAACCAACCCAGAAGTTAGTGGCTTGAAACAATGCTAGCCATTTATCTTGCTAATGAGCCTGCGTGTAAGTTTCTGTATTTGGAGAGTTGCTTGGGCTTCCTAACAGCATGGTGGTTGGATTCTAAATATACGTGATCCGGCAGATTGGTCTTGGAAACTGGTAGAGTGTGATTTCCACTGTCACTTTCACTATGACAGAGCCCATCCAGACACCTGGTATAGGGACATAGTCATAACTTTTAATAGGAAAGGAGTCCAAGAATTTATGACCAGATTATCTTTAATCTGCCACAATAAACATGGCTGTTTTATTTATTTATTTTTTATTTTTAATTTTTTGTGGGTACCGGGGGGTCGACCTCAGGACCTCGCGCGCCAGCAGGCGCCCGTGCTGCTGAGCGATATCACCGGCCCCTTTTTCATATGTGGGTTCCGGGAGTCGAACTCGGGCCCTTGCGCTTGCCGGGCAGGCGCTTAAGCCGCTGAGCCATCTCACCGGCCCCAACATGGCTGTTTTATATGTGAATAATTAAGATAATAATGCAAAAAACCTTTCTCAGAGCAATAGAAAATATGGTGTAGATAAGGGATTCAGCGAGAATCAGCATCCGTAAGCTCCTGATTTTCCAGACTACCCTATGTAGCAGACCATACTTCTGCTTTGCTGATCTAATAAACAGCAATAATTCATTTTCATCTGCATGCACCCAGTTTCCAACCTCCAAGCACATCAGAATAGTAATAAGGGGGATATTACAATGCTTTTTAAAAATTGCTGAAATAGAGCATAGGCATTTAAAAAGCAAAAGAAAACATCCACACCTTTAAACACAGAAGGAATTCCCATCTGTCAAGAGTTGGTTAGGAGATATAAGGACACCACAGTCTGTGTGGCCTTGTACTGTCCTAGAGGCAGAGTGGGTGGCTTAGGACCACCTGCTGGAATAGTCATTTGAAGCCGTGAGTTAAGATTGAAGACTCTGAGGCTAAGGCACATACATGAGGACAGGCACATCACACACTGGTGCCATCTGAGAAGCTCTAAGAGGGTTTGTGCCTTACAGTAAGAGTTGTTCCTATCTTCCTTCAAAGAGCTTTGTTCAAGGGGCCCTGGAGAGCTCATTTTCCCAGCTGTAGGGCAGGCACACCCTTTTCTTTCTCCCTCAGCACAGGCACTGCAGATTAGAACTTGTCTCACCCAGGGTGACAGCTCTTAAACTTTGATGACAGTCTGGGAAAGAGGTTAATGATTCTGAAAGTTCATAGTGGTGGCCCTTTAGAGTGGGCCTCCTATTTTAGACGTCAGTGACAAGAGGATAAGAGCCAGCCAGTGCCTCCAGGTCTGGGAGTTACAGAACTTGGATCTGAGAGGCAGGGTCGTCCCATCATGGCATCTTGTATCTGATGGCTCCAGAATCCAGTTGAAAGAGTTTTTTTTGTTTTTTTTTTTTTCCTCCCACATAAACTAACCTGAAGCTGGGGATGTGGTCAAGGATGACTGGCCCCAGAGTCTTTTGACACATAGGAAATTACTTTTCATATAATTATGAACCTCTAATAAAGTGTTTATCATTCAGGCCTTGGTGTCCATTATTTTGAAAAACTCGCATGAAAAGATATGATTTACTCTGACCACTCTGAACCAATTCAGCATTCCTGGGGAAAAGTAAGGGGCCCTGGGGAAAGAAGAAAAAAAAGTGAATTTTGTTGATGAAATATTTTGTTCTTGGGCTGCCATTATATATGTGGATAAGATTCCAGGTACACCATAAACTTCTTAAATGTTAGAGCTAAAAGAAGTAGGAGTCAGAAATAGAAATAGACCCTCAGATTTGGGGAGCATTATAGCAAGTATTGACATCATGGCAGGTTCTGTATATAAAGTTCTTTCACTGTCCTGTCGATGATCACATATACCCAAGATGTTCTAAGAGACATAATCAATTACAGTACACTTTCTCAAGGCCACATCTGTATGTCATCCCCTCTCTCTCTGCACTCTTGGTTCTGCATCTGGCTGTAATGACTTTCCCACAGACCTCAATGACCCACACCCCACATACCCAAGGGATTTGTGACACAAGCACCTGCATAACTCCCAAATTATTCACTGAGATAAAACAGGATGGGGAGGAGGAAAGGGGAAATTAAGATGTATAGGCAACATTTGCCCCTCTGCCCCAATGGGTGTAGGGCCATTCTGTTAATCACTCACTCTGAACATGGAGACCACTCTGCACTCTTGCGTCCTTTGTCTGGGGTTGTGATGATGTCAGCAATGCACGATGACTCCTTTTTGCTGACTGTTTCATCTTGGATGTCCTGCAGCTGTTGTTTGAGGTAGGATTGAATTTGCAACACTAAAAACACGTGGGGAGAGGCAGAGGGGGTGCTTCTAATACCTTGCCCTGTTTATTTATTTCATAATCCAATGTCAGATTATCCCATCCAGTAAGAGAACCCGAGGGGAAGGTTCCAAAATTTAGGAAGGTAGAAAGAGACCCAGTTCTGCATCCTAGAAGAAGTGTCATTGTCCCCATAACTGATGGGGAATTTAAATTTATATTGCATACAGCAATTGGTGGAGTGTCAAGTGTCCCTGCCTTTAAGCAACCACCAGGACACGGTAGGGAACAAGAATTCAGAGAGCCCAAAACTCTGGTGAAATGAAGCAAAGGGAAGTTACGAGACCTGGATCCTAATTGTGACTGTCACTTTTTAGCAGTAGAGCTTCAGGCAGTGTTTTGTATTTCTGAAGCTTTGTTCATTGGTAAAGTGGGGAGAATAATTGTGCCATAAGGCTGCTAGCTTTGAGGAAATGCCTGTTCAGGGTAGGTGGACAAGTGTCTTGCTCATTTCTGTTTTTTCTCATGGAGGCTGTGTTTGGGACATGTGTTATCTCTGGGACCTTATGGCTCCGTGGTTTTCATGAAGTTGTGATGCTATGATTGGGCTTGCCAAGACTAGCTTACCAACAAGCTTCTAACTCTAGACATAAGAAGGTAATGGTTTCCTTGGGTCATGGGGAACATGCATGGTTCACTGGTTTTCTTGATCGTCCAGTAATATCAGGGCCTGGTGGTTTTTGCATTCCTGCCTGGAGAAGCTGTTGAGAGCCATATGGGGAGTGCAGATTACCCCCAGAATTGCCACACAAGCTGCCCCTGCTGGAAGGATTGGGCGGAGCTCATTTGGAGGTGGTGGGAGAAAAGGGGAAGAAGCCATTGCACAGACAGTTGCTGCTGTTGTTGGATCCCAGGCAGGAGGCCTGGGGGAAGTCACCCAGTCACATCTCTGGGTAGGAGGTAACAAATGAGCCTACAGTCATACCCTGCCCCCCTACTTCCTCGGTTTTGCCACTGGGGGCTCCTGCTAGGCAGAGGTGCCTTCCCTGCCAGGTTTTTGTTATTAAAGCTGATCCCATGTATCAGAAAGTGGAAGGCAAGCCTTGGAAATCGGCATCCACGTGGGATTCCCGGCTCACTCTGTAGCAGCGTGTGCCAAGGGCTGGGGGTGGGGAGTGGGCTGCAGTTCTTCGCTCAGCATCCAGGAGCCAGCCCTCGGCATCATTCACTCTGTCAGGGCATCTTGGGGGTGGTAATCACTTCCAAATGGCAGCGCGGTGGGGTGGGGAGGGGGCTTCCCTCCAATCACCCAAGGAATGTCTTGACTTGGGCGGAAAGGGAGATTTTCCATAGCATCTCCCCTTTCCATAGGGGACCAACAATAGAATATGAGACACCCGTGAGCCTCTCTCAGCATCATCTATAATAATATCCATGTCAACAAAACAGAGGGGGAGGGAAGAGCAACCCAGTGTGGTATCAGGTCCCATCTGCTGGCTGACCAGAGAGGTGCTTTAGGATCAGCGACTCACCCTCCAAATGACACATGACCTCCTCAGTGTCTTCTGAGGAATGGGGAGAGTATGTACTCAGGCACAGAGTCTGTCTCTAAAGTGATAAGTAGGCACAGTAAAAGTTACTCCTTACACACACAAGCGTGCACACACACGCACACAAAGCTGTGGGACATGGTGCATGGGAATAAAAACTCACAAGTTCAGGGGACCAACCTCGCTTTGCTTCTTACTAGCTATGTGACTTAAATCCAGTCATTTAATCTTTTTGAGCCTCAACTGCCTTGCCTATAAGATAGGGATTATAACATTTATGTTATGGAATTGTTATGAAGTCTGAATGATACAAACCTGACCTAAGTGTGAGTCACCAAATTGGTGTTCAGTAGAGTCTTTAAGAAGTGCTAAAGACCTGGGTGTGATCCTGTGCCTGCAATTGTAGAAGGAATCCTGTGGAAGGCTGAAGCAGGAGGATTGCAAGTTCAAGCCCAGCCAGGACAATTTAGTGACCTAGCAGGGCCCTAAAGAAAAAAGAAAAAAAAAAAAAAGAAAAAAGAGAGAAAAAAAAAGAAAAGAGCCGGGCCTATAGCTCAGCACAAAGTCCTGGCTTTAACTCCCATTACTGGAAAAAAAGAGAGTATTAAAGAGATTGTGTCTTTCTTATCATTTTACCATGATGCCCTTGATTTCTTCTGCTTTTACCAGACCCTTTGCAGAGTCACACATAAATAGTGTACTTAATATCTATAGAGAGCTTTACTGAATTTAGAATTATCCCTTCTAGTTCTTGCTGTAACTTTTACTGCTTCTGTTTGTAGTTGAGGAACCTGAGTTTGTGCAGCGGGGGTCCTTGGTCATGCAGGTTCAGTGTAAAGTGTCCCGACTGCCCCTTCCAGGGCGTAATAATTTCCTTATGAAAATTCTGACTGACTTTTTCCTCAAAACTATTTCTTTCATGTGTTGTTCTTTCCTTCTTTTTGCTCTTACACTGGCAAGTAGGATCTAGAAGCCCTTCTTTGGTCACTTGCCCTCCCTGACATGGTTCTGTGACTCAACCTTTACAGAACCAAAGGAGCAGGAGAGAGTAGCATTTGTAATCATGGTTAGGGGACTTCACAGTCTTTTGGTTAAAAGTTAAAACTGAAAATGTGTTGTTCCTCAGGATCAATTTCCATTTAGATCCCGAGCCCAAATGCTGGTTCAAATACAGGTGGTTGGACGAGGTTGGGGCTGACTCCCCGTTCTTCTCCATCCTTCCACCTGTGGGCCAGCCTCCTGCAGGTGGGAGGTGTGTGCAGACTGCTGGGGCCAGCTGATCTGGGTTAAGGTGGGCACATAATTGCAAATTCAGATGGATCTGTTGTAAGGGTGTTGAGGCCTGGAGTTACAGGTAAATCAACTGACATCTCAAGAGCAGGTATGTGCACACCCCATGCTATCCGGAATTGCTTCTGGGCATAACGTGGCCTTGGGGAAGGGTCCTGATGTTCTTCATTCTGTCTGTGGCACAAACCCATTTCTAGTGAATAACTCGGGTTGTACCTTGTGATTGTTTAAATCAACTCTTTCCCCCCTATCTGGCACCTTGGCTATCCAGAATTTTGGGGGAATGTCAGCCAACTTTTCCGGATAACATATCTTTGTAAGATTTAAGCCTTTTTGAAACTGGATTTGGTAAGATTTGGGTGGGCAGGGTTATGAAGGCCAGTGGTATAATGTAGACTGATTTTCACAGCATTCTCTTCTCACTTCCTTTGTCTCTTGCTTCCTGTTATCTTTCCTCTCACTTTCTTCCCACTTCCAGAACTGTACCCTGGCAATTCTTCCAGTGTTGGTCAGCAGAATAAATTTCCTGCCATTTGTTTCACTGTCATTTCTGGAACAAGAAGGGAAGTTTGGCCTGCTTTGCATACACTGCCTGATTCCCTTGCATGAAGCCACAGGGAGTTCTCATTACCACTGTCCATATGCACAGACATAGCAGCTGTCTTCTTCCGAGAGGACATGGAGGGAGTCGCTGCCAGCAGCTCAGGGCTGAGCCTCATCTCCTGCTGACCACTTCACTCTGTTGCTGCCCGGGCAGGGGAAGGAAAGGGATGAAGGTGTTATGGCACACACAGCTTCCAACAAGGACTGGAGTAGAAATCCTGCTGATGGTGGGAAGTCAGGCAGAGGCAGCCAAATCTCTGGGAAGGAAATGTGTTGGTGTGGGAGCCACCAACAGGCTGTGGGTGAGATTCAGAGACCAAACTATGCTGACTGCATTTGGAAAGGAGCCATTACCATGCAGTACAGAAAAATGGAGCAAGAACAAGCTTGACAATCAGTTTCACTTTTATAAGCATGTACTGGTTAGTGTTTGCCACAGGAATGCTGCATAACAAAGCATCCTGAGTCTCAGGGCCTTAAAAAGCCAAGCATTTATTTTGTCCCTCATAGGTCTCTGGGTTGGCAGAGGCAACTTGGTTTCAGGGTTACTTGGATTTGGTTCCACACTTCAGCTGGGTTCAAGTCCAGCTGACATTCTCTTTGGATCAGCAGCCCCTCAGACATGTTCTCCTGCAGGTCGGCAGAAGCCAAACTGCACACATTTACTCACATTCTGTTGCCCTGACAGGTCATATGGTGAAGCCCAATGTCAAAGGGAAGGGGTAGGAAGGGAGTGAATATTTATTGAGTGATCATGTAAAGCAGTTCACTTGATTATACATCTGCAAATTCCATTAACCCACACTCTTGAAGATTGCATGAGCAGGTGAAAGATGGAGTTTGAAAGAGTGAAAGATGTCTGATGAGGTAGGGAGTGTGAGTTTAGCCAGGGCTGGTGGGAGGACAGCCAGGCAGCAGCTGAGCCGTGAGAAAGCTGGCTTGTACCCCTGGGCAAGAAGGCAGGGCTGGTGTCCCTTTGCCATGTCTCTTGGTTGCTCAGTCCTCAGCCCACATTTGTCATTTAGGCTCCAATTCTGGAGTCTTGATATTACCCAGCCGTGGTTTTCAGAATATGGGCTCTCTGCCTGTCGATGAGATCACTATGAAGTAAAATGAAGCCAGGCTCAAGGTAGATGCTACCAATGCTTGGGTCATAGTCCTGTACCTCTTTGGAGCAACTGAGTGATACCCAGTTTGACTTTGCCACTGTGGAATGGTTAGCTGGCCAAGCTCTGCAGGAGCTGCCAGCAGGACAGGTTGTAGGGACTTCCTGCTCCCCGACATTTACACAGCCCTTGTGCTTTTTAAAAAATTGGTATATGTTTGCCATATGGGATGTTTACATTTGTTTTGGGAAATTGGTACATATATTATGACTTATCTTGCTCATTTTCCATCCCTGTTCCTCTCTCTGTCCCATCCCCCTACTTCTTCCTCTGATTGCCTTCCCCTACTCCCAAAAGTCTGCGTTTATAATACCCTTTAATTTCTTTATAATTGGATTTCTCATGTAAGAGAAACCATGTAATGTTTAACTTTCTGTATCTGACTCATTTCACTTAACATTATGGTCTCAAGATCCATCATTTTCCTGCAAATGACTCAGATTTCTTCTTCTATATGGCTGAATAAAATTCCATTGTGTATAGACACTGCATTTTCTTTATTCATTCATCTGTTGACGGGTATCTAGGCTGTTTCCAGAGCTTAGCTATTATGAATTGCGCTGGTATAAACATAGGTATGCGGATATTACTATAGTATGGTGTCTTAAACTCTTTCAACAGCTCCTGTTCTTGCTTCAGCCCTGAATGGAGAGTTTTATTTTTAAGTGTGGTATTTGGCTTAATGGGTCCTTTCAGACTTAAGCTTTGAGAAGGTTTCCTTCCTAATGTCTTTTTCTCCTCATGTTAGTTTTCTAGAATGTTCTGGGACAGATAATGTCTTATGGCAGAAGTTTTCCCCACATTTTCTTTCTCCCTAGCTCCTTCCTTCCTTCCTTCCTTCCCTCCTGCCCTTCTTCCACTGAGCTACATCCCCAGCCCTTTTTTATGTTACTTTTTTTATTTTGAGGCAGTCCTGTGCTAAATTGTCTTGGTAAGACTCAAGCTTGCTATCCTTCTCCCTCAGCCTTCCTCAGTGCTGGGATTACAGGCATGTGGCATTATAAGTCATGGATTTCTAATGGAGGAGCCTTTGCTCCAGGACCCTGTCACTGCTGGGTGACAGTGTGTCCATGAATTGATTAGACCTCATTACAAAGTGCTATTCACCTAAGTCACTTCTTTCTATAGACCGATCCAACTGTACATTTCTCTTACCTTCCTTCCTGTTTTTCCTTCCATGAATACCTGCTATGTGCTGGCCACCTGAGACACACAGGCACATACACACATGAAAGAAAGGGTGCACTCTTGTTCTCAGAGCGTTTTCATTCTGAAGGACCCAAGACACAGGGAAGATATCACCATAACGTGAGATGGCAAGTGTAGTGATACAGTGACATGCACGTGGCAACTGGAGCAGGACCCAGGTGTACCCCAACCTGCTGGCAGGTGGGCAAGGGGAGGTGCATGAGTAGAGTCCAGAAGGAGGTGATGACATAGCAGAATGGCAGAAAGAGGGGAAACTTTCCCAGCCAGTGGACAGTATATGGAAAGGCATCAAGCAAAGAGAAATGTACTGTGCAGTGGGGGTAAAGAAGCAATTTATCATGACCAGATTATGGAGGTGGAGACAGGGACTGGCAGGTAGGTGACAAGGTGGGGAAGGTCAGCTCGGTCCCATCATGGAGATGCTTAGATCTTATGTAAGGAGCTTGGATTTAGAGATCTTTGAAATATCTGAAGCAGGAGAGCAACATGGTAGGATTTGCATTGTATTTATGTAAGGGCATACATGTACAATTATTTCCTAATTACCTGGGTCAAGGCAGGAGAAATAAGGCACAGATCAACTAATATATAATTTCCAAGCCAGTGCTATGTGCCCCGATGACCAAGTTGAATAGAGGGTTGGTCATAGGTGCAATGGTCCCCAAAAAGGAAATGTGTTGTTTCTGCAAATAACCAAAGAGAAGGTTGAACTAACTCTCATGACTATTGAGTTTTTCTTTCTGAGTTTGGACCACAATCTTGCAGACAAGACTTTTTTTGGGGGAGGGAGAGGCTAAAGTTTATACAACACTTGCCACGAGCCCATTATGCCCTATGTAACTCCTGACCACATGAAGTGGGTTCTCCTATTGTTCTTATTTTACAGTAAGGAAACTGAGGTCTGGAGAGGTTAAGTAAGGTTTCCCTGGGTGGCTCACTAGCAAAGAGTAGAACCTTGCTTCCCCATGACAGTTCTGACCCCCTCCAGAACTTGGCTTTAAAAATGGTGTGTAGTGCAGTGACCCCCTAGGACCTCTCCTCTTTTCAGGCCAGGGTCTGTGCATCTTGGGTGGAAAGTGTGATATATTTTATACTTTAAGAAAATAGCCTCTGGTCTGGGACAATCCCATCCATACACAGGCTGTAACAACCCAAGTAGAAGACAAAAAAGGCTTTATGCTTTGTTGCTACTGCCTTAAAGTCTATTCCAGTCTCCATAACTTGGACCTAGTTCAAAAGATAATTCTTAGGACAGAGGCATCTTAAAATCCTGCAGGGGACTGACTATGTGGAAAGTAGCTTCTTTCTTGGTCCTACCATGGCCCTTTCCATCTAGCATCTGCCTACTTCCCATCATGCTTTGCCTCCTCCAGACCCAGAGGGCTGGTGGTCTGAGTGAAGAATGGCTGCCTGCAGGCATAGGCGATGTCTGGAGGAGCAGGTCCTGGGGCTGCCGAAGCCAAGTCCGTGACCAGCATGGTCCCAGGAGGGCCAGCAGTTTGTGGTTTCTTGGCCACTCTTCCAGCTGAGGAATGTGTTTCCCCCTTCTCATCTGTCTTGTGCTTTTGTAAGTCTTGACGAGGCTCCACGAACAACCCAAAGCACCAGGGTGGGTACAGGGTCAGCCAGCCGCAGAGCATTCCCAGCCCCCAGCACATTTGGAAAACGTCAGATGCCACTTGTGAGCCATAAAGGAGACGAGCACTTTTGTGGATAAGTACAGCAGGAAGACTGTGGGCTATGAAAAGGTGCGTGTACTGGGTGCTGGTCCCAGATTTTTCTTCATCTTTGGGAGCATCTTGGAGTTCTCTATTTTGTGTTGTGATCTTGGCACAAAAGGAGCATTCTCACTAGCTCAACATTCCTGGTTTGGGACCAAGATGTATGAAAATTATATATTATCTTTCTTCTCAAAGCTTGAAAAGTCTTGAGAGTTTCATTATGGTTATTTATACTATAACCTTCCAAAGAAGATTTGAAGCAATTTATAATAAGAACAAAGATACAATAAAATGATTGAAGCAAGAATAAAAGAATGAGAGCAAAGTTACAGAGGGGGTGGGATGGTGCAAGAAATGTTCCAAGAAACATAGTGTAAGGGCTTCATTTCAATTGAGCCCTGAGTTTAGAGCTTCCTAGAAGCCAGGGGGAAAAGCAACCATGCTGATTTATAGAGGGCTCAGTGTCTAGCAATTTGTAGTTTTCTCCCCAATGCACTGAGAGAGGAAAACCTTCCCCTAGTACTTTTCACTGAGGAAGAGGAAAAGAAAGAAGAGGAGGAGGAGGAAGAGGAGGAGGAGAGGAGGAGGAGGAGGAGGAAGAGGAGGAGGAGGAGGGAAGGAGGAATTATAGTGATGGTTATCCTAGGGTAATTGAGCTACTTATTAGACAGGGATCTTGTAAAGACCGCCTTGCCAAAAATTCAGTGATGCTGCTATGTCATTCATTTTCACGATGCCCAGGTGAAGTAAAAAATGAGTGATTGGGCACACATGTTTTGGGGAACAGAAGAGGACACTGAGGACAAGAACATGGAAGGTCATTTTCAAGGGCAGGCAGTGGGTGAGGAGGACATGTTTTCACAGCTGTGACACCAGCCTCACCAATGACATCTTGGAACATTTCCTTCTTTCATAACCCAGAGGGAGGGAGCTCAGAAAGGGGAGTTGGGGGGACAGATTTGTATTCTCTTTGCTGTTGGAGTATCCACATGACCTTGGGAAAGTCACTTAATTGTGTAAATGCAGGCCTTGAAGTTTCCTCCCATGTAAGTAAGAAGCCAATGATGTCTTGGAGGCCCCTTTGTACTCCAGCATTGTGTGATTTGATGTTTCCCCCCTTAACTGAGAGTCATAAACTTAAGTGGAACCAAGTGAAGTACTATAAGTCATCTTGTAAAGAAAGGCTTCACCTTGAAAAAGTGAGCAGCTTTTTCAGGGATAAGTAACTTGGCAGTAGTTGAAAACAAAGAAAAGAAGAAAAAGAAGCAGTTGCATCTGTGTTTTCTGGGGGGTCCTCTCTGTGTTCGCTATCCCATGGCTTTTGCTCTGATTTTGTTTTCTTTTTAAAGCACATCTTGGAACCTGGCTGTCATTTTTGACACCGAAGGAACACATTTAGCAAAGTGTTCTCACTGCTTTTTAAATGCCACATTCCCTCAGGTTGGAAGCTGCTGTCTGTGCGAACAGGGAGGAGGGCACAGTTTAGAATCCATGTCGAGTAAGCAGGAGCCGTAGACTCGAAATGAAGCAGCACATTTTCTAGCCCCTTCACATCCTCTGTGTGTGTGTGTGTTTTTAAGTAACTTTACTTCTTATGGAATTTTAGTGTGGTATAAGAGGCATGATTTAAAAATACAGTGAATGTTGGAATTAAAAAAAATTATTACAGTAGAAGACACATTTCATGAATCCCTCTCAAGATATTCCCTTCACCGGAACACACTGATCCCATGATTTTTGCCGCTTTTTGAAGCAGTTCTGGAAGTCACTTTTTTTTTTTTGTGGGTACCGGGGGGTCGACCTCAGGACCTCGCACGCCAGCAGGCGCCCGTGCCACTGAGCGATATCACCGGCCCCTTTTTCGTTTGTGGATTCTGGGAGTCAAACTCGGGCCCTCGCGCTTGCTGGGCAGGCGCTTAAGCTGCTGAGCCATCTCACCGGCCCTGGAAGTCGCTTTTGTGAGTGTCTTTAGTTGCACTGTGGTGCCATCTTGAAGTCCTGAATTGCTTACCCTTCATGGTCATGTTGACTTTGGGGAAGAACAAGAAGTCATGTGGGGCCAGATCCTGTGAACAAAGTGGACAAGGACACACCATGATGTGTTTATGAGCCCGCCTTTCTGTTAGATGGCACTCAGCAGCAGGGTTCACTGTATTTTTGCACACTTGGTAAAGGCATGAAAGGGGACTTCCTGAAACACTTGAGAAGGTGACAAGAATGATGGCATAGGTGTGTTCGAAGTGAAAAGAGTATTTCAAGGGGTATCAGTGGCAATGTGTCTTTTACTGAAATAAAAAATTTTTAAATTTACACTTTTACTGTATAGTTGGATCGCTGCTTGTAGTATTGTGCTGGCAGAAAAGTGTGTTTGTTGGAGGGTGTTATTTTGGACTCAGGCTTGATTTGGTGTGAGCCAAGTGCTACGTAGTGCTGGGGAGCTGGTTGTTGAACCATACGTGTGCCAGGTGGGACGACAGGGAGGTGGGTGTAACACCCAATAGAACCATAGCAGTAGAAAGTTCCCTTGTTAAAGGGGAAGGGATATTAAAATGGCCCATCAGGGGCTTCCACAGATGGCACAATGCGGCTGCCGTGTGACTTCTCACCAGGTTGGAACTGTGTTAAGCCGGTCCTGAGCGTCGGTGGTTTTTGAGTCAGCATTGTGTATATTTGCACAGTGGGCAGGGAGGAGAATTTTACTCTGATTTTGTGCATAAGAAAGCAGGCATGGACTTGCTTTCTCTAGAGATCAAACCTGCTGCAGTCAGACTGCCTCTCAGGTTCTCTAGCCCTTTGGCACTGCCAGGAGCCTCTCCAGTTCAGCTCTTCAGGGTGCTGCCTCCCTCTACTATGTACCTGGCTCTACAAGCATCCTGAGAATCCTGGATGGGGAGCAGCAGGTGGGGTGAGATGAGGGAGAGAGAGTTCTGGGCATTTCTACAATATTATATGCAAGTGCTCTGCAAATAAAATGTAAATTAAAACAGAGCGCTCTAGCACTGAGCAAAGGTGATGCAAATTTGCTTTTAATTTCTCTTCTGTGCAGTTGCAAGCGCTGTCAAGGTGTCCAGGGAGCTGTCACGGGGAGCGCGGAAGTGGGGAGGCTTTGTGGTCAATTACAGACTTGACCACTGGGTCTTCTCGTTTGCTTTGTGCGTAAAGTGCTGTTTTCGGAGAGCAGCAGATGAGAACCATTTGGACTCTGGAGTCTTCTCTGCACTTAGGAATGGGGGTGGGGGTGGGGCTTAGAAGAAAGGAGAAGAATGCTTACCCTGGATTAGCTCAAGGTTTTGATGGAAGGGAAGATGAGTCAGACCCTTGTCTCTTGTATCCATCCACGTGAACATGAGAGTTGAGAAAGCCCTTTCCAGAAGGCCCACAGGGGAGAGTGAGTGCAGCAGACAGGTCACACGTGAGATCTAAGTGCTGAGGACATTTGAACTGATGACAGACTGGCAACTCTAAGCCCAAAATATTTGATGAGAGCTCAAGATAGGAGCAGTCCGAGTGCTGGCCTGGAACCACCCGTTTGCATCTTACTTCTGCTGAGATCCAAATCACTCTGGGAAGTGGAAATGACTGGAAGTGACTGACTCTTCCCACAGGGCTTGAGGGAGGACTCTCCTGACCCAGTGTGCTACAGAGGTTCTTTGGTGGCCAGTCCTAAACTGTTTGAGCTGGCAACCTAATAGTCCTGCTGGGTCAAGGCTTAGCGTTTCCCTCCCGGCAGGAAAGGTCAGAGGGGGGATAGAAAGGATTTGGGAGATGAAGTCAGGGGTCAGGAAGAGCCAACTACCACCTCTCAGAAGTTGCAAGTAGTATAGTTCCTAAGAGAATACTTTTTCTTTTTTTTGAGTGTGTATCTTCGTTGCCTGTTGTCAGCCTTACATGCAGGATCTCCAAGAGAGAAATATGTTTTAACATCCTGAAACTGAATTATTAAATGGGGATTAACTTGGTGTTGACTTTTCTTCATGGCTGATTTGCAGTATAAACTGGGTTTAAGGCATCTTTTACTAAACCTTCTGGATTTTAGTAGATCGCATTGGATGAGCCATTCATTAAAGATTTCATGCTGATGTTATTTGTTTAGGCTTTGATGCCCTTTTCCTGTTTTCCCTCCCCTTTTATTCAATAATGATATCTTTCAGGCAGAAAATACCTTCCGACCTGTGGTATTAAGGGCTTTCCGTGATAGAGAGCATGGCCTCATGGCTGGTGTCTAGGCTGCGATAAGAGAACTGTGGTTCCCTCCCTTGCTGTCCCCAAATAGCCACACAACTGGGACTGGCTGCAAAAGTGGGGTGGGTATGCATTCTGTGTTTTGGCAATGTTTTCTTGAGTTGCTTATTGTTTCAGCTTCGTTAACAGGTGAACTTGCCTTTTCATTTTATCCTCGAATACCCAGAAGGAAGCAATGGCTGCAATTCACGCTGATGTGTAAACATCCATTGCATCCTAGTCGAAAGACAGGTACTGAAGGGAGAGGTAGGACGGGGTGTCTGGGGCTGAGATATAGCTGAAGGCCACTGGCTTTATTTAAGTCACAAGTCTGAAACATAGCACTCTTGGAAACGTTATTTAGCCTCTTTGAGTTTCATTTTTCACCTATAAAATGGGTAAACTAAAAATACCTCTTGGCTTTGTTTCTAGAATGAAATAAAATTACTGTTGTAAAGAGCTCAGCATAAAATAGATGCATGATACCTGTTTTCTTTTTGCATGCAGTCACAGTGTAGGTGTTGGTCCTGTTTTAATTTGTTAATCTTTTTTTTGTGTGTGTGTGGGTACCGGGGGTCGACCTCAGGACCTCACGTGCCAGCAGGCGCCTGTGCCACTGAGCGATATCACCGGCCCTTTCTTCGTATGTGGGTTCCGGGAGTTGAACTCGGGCCCTCACGCTTGCCAGGCAGGCGCTTACACCGCTAAGCCATCTCACCGGCCCCATTGTTAATCTTATAAAATAAGCACCTTTCTGGATTCCGTGCTTTCTCCTCTCATTATTACTGGGTGCCCAATTTTATGATGGTAATTTGCCAAGTTTACAATCATTGGTTACTTTGGTTGTTTTCAACAGCTACGGTCCTTTCTGTGGGGCTGGGAGGAGGGGTTCTGGGTCAGGGGAAATTAGACCTTGTGCGAACTCAACAGAAAGTGCTCCCTTGATTCCTTTTGGTACACTGTGATGAGAGATGACCTCAGATGGCGTGGCCGCATTTCACATGGGCCGGCTGCCAATATCCAGGATGGCTCATAACATGTCATTCCCAGCCTTTGGGCCTTGTGCTGATTGTGTATTTGTGCACCCACACCTCCCAACTCTTACGGGTCTGATTTTTGGCTTCAGCCGTGTAGACATCTTGCTCTCTCGTGCAGTTCAGATGCTGCTGCGTTGCTCCCTGTGACTTTGCAGATGGCTGCCTTAGCTTGAGGCTGCACTGCCTCCCTGACTCAGCCACAGCCTTTCAGCAGAAGTCATACTTGAGCTCCCAGAGTTATTTCAGTCTTCAAGGGAGAGAGAGTCCCACTGGCAGTAAACCAACTCTGATCTCCCAACTGGTTGTATAAGAACCTGCCTGAGATGAGCATGTCTGCATAGAAAGACCAGCATGGGCTTTGGAAGCAAGCACTGCTTCAGCAGGTGCCTCTTGGGGCCATTTTAGGCTTCAACCCTTATCTCAAGTTTAACTCTACTTTGAGAGTAACTTGCATTGTTGCTATGCATCTGCTTTCCCGGCTTGGAAAACCAGCATTTCCAATAAAGTAGACGCTTGACTTGCTTTGTCACAGTGTAGCCTTTGCGTGGCTCATGCAGTGGGCTTGGTTTTGTTATCTCCATTTTATAGATGAGGGAGCAG
Source organism: Erethizon dorsatum (assembly GCA_028451465.1). Classification (NCBI taxonomy): domain Eukaryota; kingdom Metazoa; phylum Chordata; class Mammalia; order Rodentia; family Erethizontidae; genus Erethizon; species Erethizon dorsatum. The sequence goes on from CM051834.1 coordinate 86,150,802, forward strand.
GATCCGAGAGCTGGATGAGTTCCCTGAGTTCCTACACCTGGAAAACATTGATGCTGATCTGGGGCTCAGTTCTGTGACTCTGAGTCTTGGAGGTGGCAGAGCAGAGCGAACCTTCTCCCCAGCTTAACAGGCTGCCCTGGAGGCTGGTTTGAAAGGGTCTCAGAAAGGGCCATTTAGGGAACATCCCTGGAGGTCCCAAGAAGAACCCGAAGTTGGGTCCTGGAGCTTCTTGGGATCTGTTTGTTTCTATCAGTGTCCAGGCACTCGCCCATCCTGAGCCCCACTGCATCTGGAATGGAGAGGCCCTGAGACCTTTGCCCTGCCATCTTGCTTTTCAAAATGTTCTGTTCTTGAAGTACAGACTGGGGATATCCAGAGAATTCATCTTAGACCATTTCAGCCTCATCGGAAGTCCAGACTTCTAGAGCTGCTTTTATCCTCATTTGCCTGCTGAGATGAAGGTTATGACATTCCCTCCTTAGGAGGCTTAGCTCATGCCTAGACCCTACTCATATCAATTACACCAGAATCCCTAGGGGTATAGCTTAAACATCTATTTTTTGTTTGTTTGTTTGTTTGTTTTTTTGTTTTGAGACAGGGTCTTGCTATGTAGTCCAGGCTTTCCTTGAACTCATTGTGGAGCCCAGGCTGGCCTTTAACTCATGGCAATCCTCCTGCCTCAGCCTCCTGAGTGCTGGGATGATAGGCATGTGTACCACTCCAGATAAACATCTAATTTTTTTTTTTAAAAAAACTTCCTTGGAATGTGGGTGGAGAATCTTCATTTTAATTTCTGAAATAAAGAGATTTCCAGCACTTGGGTGGACACAAAGGAAGAGTCTGAGAGAACAGAGGTAGAGCAAGGAGTTGGACATGTTCACTCAGTGGGGACCCTATGTACTTTGGTGGGTATGGGCATCTAGAGATGTCCAAGGCACCCCTTCACAGTGTGATGGAGGAGGTAGACACAGCTTAACTCTGACCAGAGTTTATAGACCTCTGTATGAGGTGAGATCATAACATATGGTGAATGTTGACATTTAAAAAAAATTATTACAGTAAAGACAAATGGTCATGAATCCCCCTCAAAGTACTGCCCCTAGCTTTGAACACACTTACCTCATAATTCTTGTCACTTTCTGAAGCAGTTCTGGAAATCCTCTTTTGTGAGAGTCTTTATGAGGTGTGATAAAAACTCCTTAATGCTGCTACCAAGTGCCATCCAATGGGAAGGCAGGCTTGTAAAAACATTATGGTGTGTCCTCATCTATCTTATTCATCAGATCTAGCACCATGCATTCTGGCTCTTCCTCAAAGTCATAATGACCATGAAGGTAAGTGTTTTTAATCAATTCAGGACTTCAAGGAGGTCACAACGGTGGAACTAAAGATACTCATGAAAGAGGACTTCCAAGAGCTGCTTCAGAAAGTGGAAAGAATGATGAGATAAGTGTGTTCAACTGACAGGGAGTATTTTTTTGGAGGATTAATGACAATGTAGTCAATGTTACTGTAGCCAATTGAAAAATTAAATATTCACCATAGTTTCCAATTACCCCTTATACATATAAGGTACACCTAAGTCATACAGGAGCTTTTTACAAATGCAGACTTTGTAACTCTTGGTAATATGGATCTGCCCTTCTGCTAAATAAAGCAAAAGTAGCCCATAGCCTTCCTTATAACCTACACAATAATGGAAAGAAAGTGGATGTTCCTTGAAATAAAAACATAAACACATGTTACTTGCCACACCAGCCAGTTGAGGAAGCTCTGTTTTTTGAAATGTCTACTCATTCACACAGGAAAGAGCATAGGTGAGAGGGCACAGGCAGACAGAGGCCCAGGCTGCACTGTAGGAGATCTGACTTGATAACCTTGTATGGGGCCAGATATTGATCGTTTGTTACATAGGAGGTATGGAGTATCTAAGGGAGTGTGGGGAAAAAGTTAATTCTTTTTTAATTTTTCTAGTAATGACGATTGAAACTAGGACTTTCAAACTGAACTACAGCCCCCAGCCCTCTTTCTGTTTTTATTTTGAGACAACTTCTCTCTAGGTGGCTAAATTGCCTAAGCTGGACATGCATTTGCAATCCCCCTGCCTCAGTCTCCCAGAATGCTGGGATTAGGGGCATGATGACAGGTGTGCACCACCATGGTTGGCAGGAAGCAGTAATTTGGAATGAGGACGACTAGCAGAGGCTTCATAGCTCAGATGGTCTTTGGAGCTGGCTTTCTAAGAACAGGTCCTTCCCCACTGAATCACACACACCTCCCTGTGACACACCTAACGCTTTAGAAGGGATGCTGGTACTTCTCCTTTGAGGTGGTAAACTCTAGTGTGCCCGGGGGACCCCCCACCCCGCCACTCTTGCCATTCTCCACCCCACTCTTCAGGCCAAGCATGCGCCTCTGTGTTTTGTGTGTACTTCTCCCCTGACTGCCAAACCCCTTTCCACCCTTCCTCCCTGGATTATCTCCCTTTGTCACCCAGACTCTGGCTGCGCCCCTTCTTCAAAGGAAGACTGCTGTAGGTGAGGCTTTCGCTTTGAGCAACATCTTCTATAAATACGGCACGCTCTTTCACCTTTCACTGCTGTCGTTTGAAGATGAACGTTTAAGGATGAACAGAATTTGGAGGAGTGGGGCGGGGGAGGTTGAGAAATACCTTCGCAGGCTGGGTTTCCCAGTTACTGTCGATGGATGTGTTTGAGCAGGACGGCTAAAGTGCACGTTTCATCAGTTCTCCAAAGGATACAACTGTTTCCAGCAAACCTCTTCTGGCTAGAGGGATGTTAAGAGTGAAAGAAGAATAAATGCACCATATCCTCTCCCTGTTGTTCAGAATGGTGCCCCGGACCTGCCTGGTACACAGATTCTAGGCTCATCTGTTCGATTTGCTTCTAGCAGTGAAATGAACTTTATGTTTATCTCAGTTCTCCTCCTGGCTACCCCTGGGAAGGGAGTTTCCCCTGGGCATGTGCAGAGATCTGACACTGGAGGATCCTCTCCTTACCCGACAGGGACACCTTCCCCTTCTGTTTGCAGGTTTGGTACCACTGTTTCTCTTTTGCTATTATATGGATAAAGGTGTCTCCACTTTTACACACAGGTATGTGGAATTCACTAATTGCATTGATTGTGCTTTTTGATTTTGGTTAGGTAGCTTTGATGTGGATACCCTTTTCCTTGGGAGGACTAGGAGTTGTGGAGGAAAATAATGAAACTTCAAGCTTGTTGAGGCAATGTAATTAGGTTATTTCTATTAAAAATAATTATATCTGGTTATTAAAAGACTACTCATTTATTATAGCAAATTTAGGACATATGAAAAATCATAAGGAAGAAACAAAAATCACATGTCATCCCATATCCAGAAATAATCATTAGTAATGTTTTGGTACCTAGCTTCCCACTGCTTTTTTCTTTTCCCTTTTTTTGCCATATATTTTTATAGCAATCATGCTGTACAGTTAGCTTATTGTATAATATGCTTCTGCATTTAACGATTTGTTGTGAATACTTTCCCCTGTCATTAAAAGTTCTTTCGTGGTTTCCAACATACCTTTATTTTTAAAATTTTAAGTAATTATTTTCTGTAGTACTGAGGATTGAACACAGGGCTTTCTCATTGAGCTACATCCCCAGCCCTTTTTATTTTTTAATTTCAGACATCTTATGAAGTAGCCCAGCCTGACCTTGAACTTGCTATCTTCTTGTCTCAGTCTTCCCAACATAAGTTTTAATGGCTGCATGATATGAAATTGAATTGATGCGTTATATTATCCAGGTGTTAGACATTAACACTCTCCTATTCTTTGGGAATTTATTCCTGAAGCTCACAGATGGGCTTCAAGTTGACATCATGCATCCTCTGTTATTGCATGCAAATGTTCAGATGTGTTTGACTTTTATGGGGAGAAGGACCATAGCTTTTATCAGATATCTAAAGGTTTAGCTGCTGATGGGTCAAAATGGGTAAGGAATTTGCTTAATTTAAATTCCAAGGGAGAGAAACTGCTGGTTTTAAATGATCTGTACATTTTTTGTGCTTTGATAATATTGCCAGAGTGTCCTCCTGGGGTCTGTGGCAGTTTACGTTGCCACTGGCAGTAACTAAGGGTGCTCCCTTCCCTGTCTCCTGGATGACATTGTCCAACCATGGCCTACTCTGGACATTTCATCTTTTGAAATTTATCATCAAGCTATTTCTGCCTGCACTGGCTCTTTGCTTTTAATTTTCTGTTATGTACAGTAGAGTTAGTGCTACTGTTGGTGTCATAGCCACCTGAAAATTATGCAGGGGATTCTGGGGGTCAGTGGAAAGAGAATGGGTTTGTAGCCAGAAGGAAGTGTCTGGGTTTCCAGACAGCGTGATGGTCAGGAATGAAGTCCCGAAGCTTGGACTCAGTTGTGCTTGCACCTTAGTCCTTCTGCTTACTGGCTGTGTTACTTTGCACAAGGTATTTAAATTCTCTGTGCCTCAGTCCCTCCTTTGCAGAGTAGGGATCTAATAACAGTGCCCATGTCTTCCATAGGGCTCTGGTGAGGACCGGTGAGGAAACCCTTGCTTAGCGTAGTGTCCAGCATACCTTGTGCTATGGTTTCAGTGTTTATTACCACTCCCCCATTCATATGTTGAAATCATAAACTCAAGGCCATGGTGTCAGAGGGTGGGGCCTTTGGGAGGTGCTTAGATCATGAGGGCCTAGCCATCATGAATGGGAGCAGTGCCCGTATGAAAGATGCCCAAGGGACCTTGATCATCCCTTCCTTTCCTAGAAGACGCAGCAAGAAGGTGCTGTCCCTGAGCCAGGAAGCAGGACCTCTCCAGACACCAAATATGCCTCATTCTTAGATTTTTCTGGCCTCTAGAACTGTGAGAAATAAATTCTTTGCTGTTTGTAGGCCACTGTTTTTGGCAGCTCAAACAGACTGAGACATAGAACATACTTCACAGTCATTACCCAAAATTCGGTGTGTAACATCATTCGGCTCTCTGAGTCTTACACGTAATACCGAGAGTCAGCGTTTTAGACCGGGAAAATATCTCATCTGTCTTTTATCCTCATTCTTTTATTCTACAAATGAGAAAACTGAGGTAAGAGTGTGATGTGACTTACCTATGGGGATAATCATGCCACCTGCTTCAGGGGTTATTTTGAGGACCAAATGTTATATGTAAAAGCTGTTTTAAATGTTGCCACATCAGGGGCCGGTGAGATGGCTCAGCGGCGTAAGCGCCTGCCTTGCAAGCGCGAGGGCCCGAGTTTGACTCCCGGATTCCACATACGAAAAAGGGGCCGGTGATATCGCTCAGCAGCACGGGTGCCTGTTGGCGCGTGAGGTCCTGAGGTCGACCCCGGTACCCACCAAAAAAAAAAAAAAAAATGTTGCCACATCAATACAATGGTGATTAATCGTGCAGAGTCTGTACGGCCCATGAGACGTAAAACCCAAATAGAAATTGGCTAACAACAACCCCTCAGCTCACCGGATCTTTGTCAGCTCCTTGTTTCCCTGAGGGTACCGGATCTATGTCTTCATATGGCTTTAACCAGGAACTGCTTCTGATGGTGACAGTTAGTGTGACAAGGAGGTAAATCGCAAGACACCAGCCTGGGCTGGAGGATCATCTAAAGCCTTGGGTTGTATTTGTTTATCTGTCCCAGTCCCCTAGGTCTTGTACATGTTTGAGCCCCAGTGCCTCATATAGATTTTCAAGAATGAATAAATGAGTAGCATCTGCCTGGAAGAAATAAAGGGAACTGATGTTCATCATCAGGTGCTTTTAAAGTACAGACTAGTCCAGCCTTACAGCTAGTAGGTACACAAATGGACCCACAGCCCGAGTACACCTGCTGCCCAGGTGACCTTCCTGGTGAGAGGCCATTACCCTGTGCTCTGTGGGCCTTATGTCACCTCCTGTGCCTCTCGTGAAGTTTTCTTCCCTTTCTCCTTTTTATAGATAACAGGTATGTCTAGCCCTGACTCACTTTTCTGAGCCTTGCTTCCAGCTTTTATCTGTGTCACTCTCAGAGCTTTAAAAATGAAAACAAGTGTTTCCAGAACGGGCCACCATAAGCTGTCTTGAGCTGAGGGTAAGGAGCTATCTCCACACTCATTGTGATCCACTCGTTAACAAAAGAAAACCCCCAGCATCCTGTAGAAACATGATGTCAATTTGTGCTTTTTTAACTATTGTTTCCCCTCCCCATATTTCAAAGCCAAAAGTTAGTGCAAATCTGTCCAGAGCAGGTTGGTTAAGAGTAGAGATTCAAATCCCAGCTTTGCTGTTTGCCAGCTCTAACAGCTTGAGAAAGTTACTTAAAATTTCTTGTACCTCAGTTTCTAATCTGTGAAGCGGAGACAATGACCATCTCATGAGGTTGAAATCAGGAGTAAATGAACCAATGTTTTAAAACAACTCTGTCCAGAAGTCACTCAGTATTAAGCATTGCCATTGTTTTGAATTCCAGGAGCAGTTCTTGGAGCTGTATCACCTCGCAACATGTTAGAACGATAAATTCCAGCCAAGAGTCAGAGATGATTAGACCTTGCCCAGTTAACTTGCTTTACCTTGTAGCTGAAGAAACCTAAGCCCCAAAGAAATAAAGTGAAGCAGTCAAATGTGGCCAGCGGATACCTAACATGGAAAAATGTAGCCTGCACTTTGAATACCCCTCCTCGTTTCTAAACCATGGAAGGTGTCTGCTGATTCTTTTTTTTTTTTTTTTTTTTTTTTTTTTTGTGGGTACTGTGGGTCGAACTCAGGACCTCGCGCGCCAGCAGGCGCCAGTGCCGCTGAGCGATATCATCGGCCCTTTCTTTGTATGTGGGTACCGGGAGTTGAACTCAGGACCTTGCGCTTGCCAGGCAGGCGCTTATGCCACTGAGCTATCTCACCAGCCCCTGTCTGCTGATTCTTTACACTGGGGTTTCCCTTGCCTTTGATGGTTCCTCCTTCTTATGGTCACATCCATGAAGCCAGCACTGTGTGCCACACCCCATTGCATCCCTTCTGGTGCCCAGGACAGTGCAATGAACCAAATGCTGGCCTTTAGTCATCAGCTGCTCAGTTACTCAAGCACAGGGTATGCAGATGGCAACAGTTGCTGGCGTGGAGACTACTGGTGATGCCTGGTGTTTGTGGGGAAACTGATCATAACAATTCTCAGATTTTTCAGTAACTTTAAGTCTTTTCTAACCACTTTAACTGTAAGCAGAGGAATGGACAAGTATATAAAGTGGTGATATCTAACCAGAAGCTGTATATAAATTTAGCAGAGATATTGGAGACAGAACTCCAGAATAAAAGCACCCCATTACCTCTATTTTAGTGATTCTCAAAATCAGCATGTATCAGAAACCATTTGGAAGGCTTCTTGCTAAAACACTGATTACTGGGCCCCATCAGTAAATTTCTGGTTCAGAAGGAGTTGGGAGCAAGAATTTACATTCCAGAATTTACGTCACATTGTCAGGTGATGTTGATGGCCTAGGGAACACACTTTGAGAACCATAGCTACAATGTCTTTCCAACTCTGAGAGGCTGTAATTCTTAATCCTCCTTGAGAGGAGAGTAGGGTCTTGTTGTGAGCTGTATTCTCAGCAATTAGCACACTGTCTCATCTATGGTAGGGTGAATGTCCCCCAAAGATATCAGGTCCTAATTCCTACAAACTGGGGGTGTTACCTTATTTGGAAAAAAGGTCTTTGCAGAAAGTGATTAAGTTAAGGGAGTTGAGGTGATATAATCCTAGGTTATCTGGGTGGGCCCTAAACGCCATCACAAGTGTCTTTATAAAAGAGAAGCAGACAGAGGCACAATGTGCAGACAGACACAGATTGGAATGATGTGGCCACAAGCCAAGGAATGTTGGCATTGGCAGGCACAGAAGAGACATGGTGTGGGTTTATCTTTGGAGCCTCTAGAGGGAGCATGGCCCTGCTGATTCCTTCATTTCAGCCTCTTGAAACTGATCTCGCACTTCTGTCCTGAAGAACTGCGAGAGGGTATTTCTGTTGTTTTAAGCCACAGAGTCTGTGGTTTGTCACAGTTGCCATAGGAATGAACATGGTAGAGATGCAGTAAACATCAATGAAGTGAGTAGGGGAGCAGCTACTGCAGCTACTGTGATGTCCACTTAACTGATACGTAAAGTGGGAGCTTTGCGGATCTGGTCCCAATGTGTCACATGTGCTGACTGATGGGGACGCAGGTCTGTCCCCCACCCCAGTTTTCTCTCCACTTGCCCTGTGGTTTTCACTCCACACTGCACTTTAAAACAGTGAAATGGGAATCCCTGTCTAGGAGACCTGTGCTTCATTGTTGTTTAAGAAGATCCTTGGCCAGGTTGAAAGCTGCCTGACCAGGAGCTTCCTAGAAACTGTCTGCTTCTCTGGACAACTGCTGAGTGTACCGTCGTGCACGTGAGAGGACTTTGTTTGCCAAGTGTTGCTTTCAAACTTCACCCCATGCGGGCAGGGAGGCAGGATAGGTGCCACCCTCATTTTCTCACTGAATAAGGAGTCCTAGCAAGCCTTGGATGACTTGGAGCAGCCTGCCCTTGACCCAGCCCCAGCCCTCTGACTCAATGTCCAGGGTTCCCTGTATTGCACCCCTCAGCCACTACTCTGGGTGATTATTTGTGAGTGTGGCTGTGTACTAACATCACATAGGTTCATTGCCACACCTGAGAATTTGGACACTGGAAGAAAGATGAATATTTGACATATTGAATTACCTAAAACTGGTGATGGAAGAAAAGGTAGGTAAGATTTGAAGCTGGGGAGTCATGGTAGCATGTCTGCAGAGGGAGTGTCACATTTACCCCCAACCAGTTCTGCATAGGCTTGGGTGAGCAGTGTCCTAAACATGTGTTAGAGTGCTGATGTCAGCAAACAAAGGATTCCCATCTCAGAATCAACCAGATCTGAGGCTCCATTTTGCTTGTGTGAGTATCAGGGCAACAGGCTCTCATTCTTCGTCAACAATCAGAGAGAGCAGTTGAGCACACATTTCAGTGACTTGGGTCACTGGATTCTAAGGTGAATCCAACAGCACCCTTCCTGCTTCCCAACTCCAGATGGACACAGAACCATAACTTCCTAAATATGACCACAAAAGACTAGATGAAGGTGCAAGGCAGGGAGGCCCAAGTCTCTGCTGCCTACTGTGGGTGTTTTGTAAGACACGCCCCCCAATCCCACAGCAGGGCCCCAAGTCTGTTTGCTCTGTATGCTTGGAGCAGCTGCTAGCTGCAGTGATTCGCTCTGCCAATTGGATATTACCTAGTGATTTTAATGGAGTTAAGTCTAAAGGAAATTTGAGGAGGAGATCACTTCCTCTATTTTAATTAGAGTTCTGAGGCTGTTTGCCTCAGATGCAACTGCACCTTTGCACATCTGTAGCAGACTGGCTTGTCAGAGCAGCAGTCAGGCACTATGAATTTTAAATATCTAGAGAGGGTTATTTGAAGAGCTGGGTCAGATAACTGCTGCTGGCTGAGCGGCACCGGCTTACACACACACACACACACACACACTCACGGTGTGCTGCATACAGATGTTTGAACAGTCCCTGGGGAACACACATTTTCTGTTGTAATAAAGGAAAACACAGTCCTCAGCTGTAACCTAGGAGACACGGGATCCCACCAGAGTTGGAATCTTTAACCGCATCTTGGTGGCTTGCAGGACCAGCCCGGGAGGGGTTTTCTAGGCTGGCTTCATGGCTTCACGTTGTCGTGTAGCTCCCGGTGGCCACTGCACAGAGGAGACAGCTGCCTGCTGTTCGCTCACACATAAATCCCCGGGGAGAAATAAGAGCTAAGTGGTTGTTACCAAAGGCTGATGGGTTTGACTCCCATGGCCAGTCACGGCAACATGTCTGGCTCTTCTAGACCACATTTTTTCATCTGGAGACACCTTTCTGCCCCTAATCTCTGGGCATGTTTTGGAATCGCAGGGAGGAAAGTGGACTCAGGGGCAGGGGGCTTCCTGCCTGTTTCCCCACTGCTTGTCAATTCTTCATCCAACTGGCCCTGCCCGGGGGAGCTCTTCATCCCAGTGACCCCCTAGGATGGGCGTAAATATTGTTATCTCCATCTCCATTTAATAATGTGGTGCTGGAGCAAGGGAGAGCATGTTTGTTCCAGGGGAAATGACAGCGGTTTTAAGCCTAGTGACTTGGAGGTGATTTAAACCGCCTCATCTGGACTTGTTTAACACACTTCAGTTTTATTATTCGTTTTTCATACAAGGAGTTAATGAATAACTCAATCTGGCTCTGCAGCCCTAGAGCCAAACAAGGGACCCTGGCTGGGAGGCTCACCCTGGGGATAGGAGTATCTCAATTTGTACAACAGTGGCATTCCTGGGAAATGGTCTGTAAATCAGATTTTTGAAATAAAAGAGTCTTTAGAGGAATACAGTAGTCTGTCATGTTGTTATTTTGTTTCTTGGCAAAGCCCAGATGCATCTTGGGATGTGACTAATTCTTCCCCTAATGACTCTTTTAGGGATTTGTTGGGATAGAGATTCCTCGTCCAGACTCTGTTTTAAACCTGAGGATGGCTCAGAGGACAGGTGTGGCCTTTGTAGGATGTGTTTCCTGGGAGTTGAAAGGGGCAACACTGCTGGATGTGGAATGTTTGGGACGGGAGACCTGGGCACAGAGATCCACTCTTACCCTTCCTAGCTGAGTAACTGGAAACTGGTGCACTGCAAGACAGGGGAATAAAGACTTCGCAGTTGTCATGCACCCTGTGGGCACGATTCCAACCAAGTCTTGTCATTACCTCCCTTCGGCAACTTACTCTGAATCTTTGCCTCTTTTTTTAAGGAAAGGCGAGTATTCCAGATTCCAACTTTCTTACCAGGAGGAGAGTGAGAGAGTTTGGTGCTTTGATTCCCTAGAAAAAAGGGGGCTATCTCAGGTACAAAGAGGATTTCTAAAGTTGTGGATCATAATCTATTCCCAGAACTGTCCTTAGGGTTTGATGAATGGATTTTGTGGAAGGAAGCCTAGCTGGCCCCGGCAGCAGCTAGCCAGTGGGGTAGAAGGTGATTCAGACAGGTAACACTTGGCAGTTTTCAAGTTCCTGGACTTCCTATTACCAAGACAAACAAGAAAGGACAGCCTTGAGTATGCTTTCCATCAACACATTTTTTTTTTTTTGTGGGTACCAGGGGTCGACCTCAGGACCTCGCGTGCCAGCAGGCGCCCATGCTGCTGAGCGATATCACCGGCCCTTTTTTTGTATGTGGGTTCCGGGAGTCGAACTCGGGCCCTTGCGCTTGCCAGGCAGGTGCTTACACCGCTGAGCCATCTCACCGGCCCCATCAACACATTTTTAATATTAATTCCCATTGTATTTACCTCCTGGATTTTAACCTATTTAGGTGATAGGAAGGGACAGAGAGATGCAGAACTTAAATAAGATTCGCCTTGAACACTGTGGCTTTCAAGAATCATTGGTTCCCTTCCAGCACTGAATGTCCTTCCTAGTGTGGTAGTATCATTTAAGTTTTCTGTAATTATTTCCAGACACAGTCTCGCAAATGCTCAGAACACCCCTGCAAGGTGTTTAAACATGGGGAAGGGGCTTGTCTTTGGAGTTGAGCCATCTGGATTTGAATCCTGTTGCCAAACATGATCTGTGTAGTCTCAAATAATTTCTTTCTGAATTTCAGTTTTCTCTTTTCATAAAATGTCTCAATATTGCAGGGTTCATGTGATAATAGAGTGTGAAGGATTATGGAGAATGCTAAGTATTGTTCCTGGTACAGGGTGGGCATGCTTCATTGTACTTTGGATATTCTTGCACTATCTTTATGAATCAGGGGAAACTAAGGCACAGAGCATGAAAGTCATTTTTCCAAGGCAAAGTCAAATGTGAAAAGCTTAGATTCCAATTGTTGAACTTCTTTCATTGTCAGGGATTCAGAGTTGGGGTAGTTTAGGCCAGGGAGGTCATCTTTTTTTTCTTGCTTTTGTTGTTGTTTTTGTTTTGCTTGAGACAGGATCTCCCGGTGCCATTCAGGCTGGCCTTGAACTTGCAGAAATCCTCCTGCCTTGGCCTCCTGAGTACTGGGATTATAGGCGTGTGCCAGCACATCCAGCTCGGGGGAGGTCATCTTGAAGGGGAGTCAAAGGAAATAGATTTCCCTGGCTCTTCTCTGGTGGAAATCTAGAGGAGGTTTCCAGGAGAGACTTCAGCAATTCATCAGGGCACTTTCCAAACAGACTCAGGGCTACCAGGAAGTAAAGAAGGAAATTGACGTTTGCCGAGTGTCCACATAACAGGTGCTTCTGTGTAAGTTATCTCATCTGATACAAGAAGCCTCCCACGTTGAAATTACTGTCTACTTTATGACGAGGAAATTAAAGTTGAGGGCTTATAAGTAGTTTGTCTATGCAAAGAGTGATAGGAGTAGAGGTCAGCCCAGCTTTCTGGACTTCGGACACAGGATTTGTGCCATTCTCTTTCCTCCTGGACAGTGACTACTCAGTGGTCTTGCCCTGCCTGAAATTCAGCTTTTGAGTCTGGATGTCTTAGACTGTGTTTCTTTACTGATGAGCTATCACTTACTTAATTAACTAGTCTATACTCTGATCAAGTCCAGGGAGCGGTGTCACGTAGTTGGCAAGGGTAGGGTGACTCATCACTCCTGCCTTTCCTCTTTACATCCCTACCAACAACTCAGCCACCCCAGGTTGACTGTCTATCCAGCGTGTAGACAAAGGCATTTGGAAAGGGTACTTAAACTCTTCTCTTAGTAACCCGTTGCTGTGTTTAACAACCTATCCTGGCTGGGAATGCGTCCCTGCATCTAGCCTAAGCCCCGTCCATCAGGCTGAGCCCTTCCTTTTTCTCTGATCCTCAGTGGAGTTGGCAAACAGCCGGTCCTCATGGTTCTGTAGTAATCCTTCCTATGGGAGCCCATACACATGCGTTCACCATGGAGATGGAACCTTGTCTTGTCCTCTGTGTAACAGGACTGTACGCTCAGGGACCCCGAGACACAGAGCAGCTCTTGGACCAATCAAGGCCATCAGCATCTCTAAGCTGTCCCTGATTTCTTTGCAGAATGGTCCTGATTGTGTGGGTGTTAGGGGAAAGGATAAGAAGAATGAGATGATCATAGTGTCCAGAGCTGGAAGGATGGTGACACTTTATCAGTGAAGTTGATCCTGCAGGTGCAGGGTCAGCCAGCATGGGTGGGTAAGTGGGTCCAGGGTCCATGAAGAAGTCTCTCCACCTAAGGATGTACCTGCAGGGCATGATGGGTCGTGGAGGTGAGAATTGTTTTATTCTCTTCACTGGTCCTTGCATCCAGACTGGGAGTTCCCTCTGCCTGTTCCAGATTAATAATATTTCTTTTTCTTTTCTTCTCTTCTCTTCTCTTCTTTCTTTTCTTTCTTTCTTTCTTTCTTTCTTTCTTTCTTTCTTTCTTTCTTTCTTTCTTTCTTTCTTTCTTTCTTTCTTTCTCTTTCTTTCTTTCTTTCTTTCTTTCTTTCTTTCTTTCTTTCTTTCTTTCTTTCTTTCCTTCCTTCCTTCCTTCCTTCTTTCTTTCTCTTTCTTTCTTTCATTCTTTCTTTCTTTCTTTCTTTCTTTCTTTCTTTCTTCCTCTCTTTCTCTTTTTCTCTCTTTCTCTCTTTCTTTCTCTCTGTGGTACTGGGGATTGAACCAAGGCCTTTACACTGAGTTACATCCCCAGCCTTTTAAAAAAAAATTTTTTTTTTTTTTATATGACAGGGTTTCTTTAAGTTCCTGAGTTGGCCAGGCTGGGCTTAAAGTCATGATCCTTTTGTCTCAGTCTCCTGGAGTGTAGGGAAATACATTTACTCTTCTCCTTCTTCCTCTTCCTCCTCCTCCTCCTCCTTTTTCTTCCTTTTTCAATCCGGGGATTGAATCTGGGCTCTTGGGCATGCTAGGCAAGCTACATCCCCAGTGAGCTACATCCCTAGCCCTTTTTATTTTGAGACAAGGTCTCACTAAGTTGCTCTGGCTAGCTTCTGACTTATGATCCTCCTGCCTCAGCCTCCCTAATTGCTGAGATTACAGGTGTGTGCAACTGCTCCTGGCACATTCACTCTTTTTAAGAATAGCACTGTAGATGTGTGACTAAGGAATAAATGACATTCTTCCAAACAATAAGCACTTCCCATCTCTCTGATCCTGATGAGGGGAACCCATTTCACAAATAGAGAAACTGAGGCACTCTGGCTCTCCTAAAGACAACAGCCCCGTGTACTTTTCCTCTGACTGTGTCTTGTGGCTCATGGCTGTTTCAGGCTGGGCAGGTTCTGAAAGCCTCCTGCCCTCTCTCTGCAGGGAAAGGACACCGTGTGGAGGGTGCCTTTCTTTCTATGAGGCTGCTTAGGCCGCGGCTTCTCAGACGAGGCTTCATAAATGCGAGGACTTCCGTGTTGGCGAACCTGCGTGTACTCAGCAGACGCGCCTATAAATCTTGCTGAAAACAAATGCTTTAACTAGAGGAGGAAAGTTTAAAAGGCCCTGTGGGCATATTCTAATCACTGCTCACTAATATCCGCCAGCTCCAATTTAGAATGTGGCTGTTCCCAGTGGAGGGGGCCTGGGTAGGCACCGTGTACAACGCCGCTGGCTGTAATTAACTCTGACCTCCACAGCCTGCCTGCTCACATGCTCTGAATATTAGCTTTGACTCCCAGAATGAGCCCTTGCTGTTTGTTGTTAGGATGTGGGCTTCAAAACGCTTCTTTAGCAGCCCTTCTTCATCTCCTGTTCCAACCCCATACACAGTCATTGCGCCAAGGTAATCAGATGGCGTCAAGTGAAATCAGCAAGTTAGTGGACTCTTGCAGTCATTGAGAGTCCACTTCTCTCACTAATGCTGGCAATCCTTATAGTTTGCACCTTTACCATGCAAAATGCAAATGCAAAAAGTGTTTTCTTATACTTATGTGTTCCTCCCTAGGATCCCATCAGGTAGCCAGGGCTGATATTACATTCATCTAACAGATGGGAAACAGTGCAGAGGAGTGTGTGGCTTATTTGGCATCCCCTGTGTAATAAATGGCTGAGCCCCAGATTCAAATTTAGGTTTCGTGATCTCAGCATTGTTTCTTAAATATCAGTGTCTGCACCACTGAGGTAGATAATGAAGAATGGCGTAAGGAAAAGCAAGTTTTGTGTCTTTTCTTTATTGCTTACTGATTGAGGGGATGGTTATTCCGCAATTTCTTTTTTCTGCCTCCTTTTGACAAAGAGGTTTAAGATGTGAAGTGACCATTAGCTTGTGGTACGCTGCATATTGCAGACAATAAGAATAAGGTCAGGGGCCGGTGATATAGCTCAGTGGCGTAAGCACCTGCCTGGCAAGCGCAAGGTCCTGAGTTTGACTTCTGGTACCTGTATTAAAAAAAAAAAAAAAAAGAAGAAGAAGGCCAGTCTCACCTAATGGCTTAAAAACTGTGTTTGTGACTATGAGTGTGTGTTCTTATGATTTAAAAATTTTTAATTTTTAAATTTTTTCTTACAGTACTGGGGATTGAACTCAGTGATTTCATGCTGAGCTACATCTCTAAGCCCTTTTAGATTTTTTTTTGTTGTTGTTGTTGTTTTTTTGAGACAGCGTCTCACTATGTTGCTAAGTTGCCCAGCTGGGTTCAACTTGGGATTCTCTTGCCTCAGCCTTCCAGAGGGGTGGAATTACAGGTGTGTGGATTTTACATATTATAAGAGAAGAGCCATACATTTGAAAAATGTTTTGCGAACCTGCCCTGTGCCAGGTCCTATGCCGGTCTGTTCTAATCACTCAGGTGTGGTTTCTCTGCACACAGAGCTACACTGGAGTTGGAAGGAACAACCTAGGAATTGACAAGCAGATAAGAAAGCAGGACGATGTAGGGCTGGCTATGCAGGGTATGTGGCGAAGAGAGCAGGAGGGTTCTTTAGGTTGCAGGATCAGGAAACACCTATCTGAGCTAAGAGCTGAATGCTAGGAGCCATCCCTCTGAAGGAGAGGAGGGTGACGAGGAAGAAGAGGGTTAAGAAGGGGAAGGATGTTATTCCAGGAAGGAAATATGGCCAGTGAAAAGCCCTGTATTAGAAACAAGGCTGCCGTATCGAAGCACAGAAAGCAGTCAGTGTGCTGGGGTTGGGTGAGTAAGGGAACAGTCACATGACTTGGGAGTGGAGCTAGCAAGGAGCAAGTTGGCGTGTTTTGTAAATTAGAGTAGGGATTCTGGCTTCTATACTAAATCCATTAGGAACCCACTGGAGAGCTTTCCACAGGGAGTGATGTCTGATCGGCCTCTTTGAAAGCTCACTGGCTGCTGGGCGCCAGTTTAGGAAGACGAGAGGTGGAGATGGTAGTGGAGCCTGAGAAATGGAAGAACTGTGGACGATTTGGAGGCCAAGTAGGACTGGTTGAGGACTTGGGGTGGAGGTGGGGGAATAGACAGGAACTCAAGATGACTGCTAGGCAGACAGAGATGCCATGGACTGGTTGGTTTGTGACAATTTGAGGAATGGGTGGAGGGCACGCAAAGGGCTGTGGCTGTGTGAAGATTGACATGCGTGTTGTGGAGATGGCTCTGGGCATTTGGGCTTGAGTTTGGAGTTGGGGGTGACTGGACACAGGGGTTTGGGACTCCTCAGGCTGTGGATGGTTGGTGCACCATGGGACCGAATGGATTCTCTGGGCCAGGGGGCCAGGCCCACCTTTCCAAGGAAGCAGTGTCGGGACTATGGTCTAGGGCTGGGATGCACCAGTGTGTGTCTTTCTGCCCACTCCCTGAGGGGTCTGTGCTGCTAGCCCAGGACAGTCACTTCACACCTGGGCCGGGTCATCACTGGGGTCCAAGTGAAAAGCTGATTTATCAGTGAAACCCATTGTCTTCTCTGAGGAAAAAATAAATGCCCTTAAATCCCATGGATCATCTAAAAGTCAGCAGAATTTTGCCGAGCAGTCCACAGGGAAGCTGCTGGACTTTCACTATTGATTAGCCAATATGCTAAGCAATAGCTTCATTTGGGTGGGGTGCTGGGAATCAAACTCAGGACCTCACGCTTTCCAGGCAGGTGCTGCGCCGCTGAGCTAAATCCCCGGCAATAGCTTAATTTTTAATGGACAGTGCATTGTGGCTTCACACGCACACTCACATACGCATGTGTACTCGGGGCTGAGTGGGTCATCCTTAGCAAACAGCCACTGTTTACACATAAATGCCCTCATTGATTTCCCATGTACAGTTGCAGCCATCATGTATAAAGCCTGCTTTTTTTCTTGGCCTGTGGTCAGCCTGACACCTTTCCTTTCATGCCAGTCCCCTTGCTTCACTTCCAGCAATCATGGAATCTCTTTTGTATCCTAGGGACAGAGCTGGACTCTATTGTCAAACTCCCTGTGTGACGTGTTTTCTGGCCTCGGTGTTTGCAGTGGCCACCACTTAAATCTACTAGACCTGAGCTGGTGAGCTTTTAGGTACAGGTCCACACAGACTTCAGCTCTGTTGGTGCCTGATCTGGCTTTGGGGTTGGGTGTACCTTCTCAGCTGACACTTGCGGTGTAGACAAGGATTCAGAGTGACCACATGCGAGAAACTTCAAGGGAGGCTGAGATTTTTCAGAGAGTTTAATATCTTGCATTTCTGCATCTTCTTTCTCAGAAGCTATAAAAGTACTTTCTACTCCTTTTTCCATTCACTCCTGAGTGGGAGTTCAGTGAGGGGTAGAATTTGTTTTTTCTTGTTTCGTGGGGAAGAAGGTCTCAAGCAGAGAACTCTGCCTGAAGTCAGTTAGCCAGGGGTATTGGCAGGACTTGAGTCACCATGACTAATTCTCCACGTTTTGGAGAGGAGCTTTCTTCTGTGGGAAGAGAGTTGATCTCATTCTATTTTTAGATGGAGTATATGGAAGGACCACGATCTAACGGACCTTGAGTTCCGTGCCCTCCAATAATGGTTACAAAGGTACCATCCAGGGCACAGGTCTTGGGGGCTTTGGGTAAGATATCAGTGTGATACTGTGGAAAGGCTAAAAAAAGAGCAGCAGCTGGATTTATAATGGTGAAGTTTGGTGATGGATTCTGATTCTGACCTTGATGGTGGTTGTGTTGGATCCCAGATATAAAAGCCTGCCTCCACACCTTTTGTCATTTCTCCTAGCCCTAAAAATTCTACAACAGAAAAATCAGAACACACCACAAAAACATGCCTTCCAGTTTATCAAGCTGCTTTTCTGGTTAGGTCCACATATGCTAATAGTATGAATGATAGCCATGGTTTTAAAAGTAACAGTGACGATGGCAAAGGCAAACAAAACAAAACAGAATAAACAAACAAGCCCTTTAAGTTGAACTTTCAGGGTAGTGGCAATAAACAGCCTAATGTGGCACTGAATAAATATGAGAGGTGTCTCTGGAAGCACGTGGTATAGACAGGGAAGGGGGTCCCCGACCTCCACGCTGGCTTCTTCCTCTGGCAGAAGTCGACCCTCACCCCTTGAGGAGTGGCTGCAGATGATGGCTCGCTAGGGTGGGGTGCTCCCGGGTTGGGTTTTTTTTTTAAAGGTTAGGCTCAAATTGAAAAGCACCACCATTTACCTTGGTTGCTAAGCCCCCCTGAGCCTGAGGTGAGGAATTCTGATTGGCAGAATCTGTAGGAATTCAGACAAGGGGAGCGGCACGGAAAAACGGGAAGCTTAGGATGGGGACCCTGGCTGCAAAGCAACTCAGTGCTTCAATAAGCTCGAATCTGCTGAGAATACATTTTACGAACATGCAGCTAAGTTGGCTGCTTTTGTTTGGGGGTTTGTTAAGCATTATCTAAAGAATGCCACGGTTCAGCCTGCTCGGTGTGAAGCCTAATTCTTCCCCTTTCTGGAGCCACAGCCTGGTGTGTTCAATTTTTCTCTCTCCATAGGGCTGCAGGCTCTCTGCTACTCCAGCCAAAAAAACACTCATATTTTAACAAGCTTAGTCCCAGTCTGGTTGCCAGGCAGTAAAACGAGCACTTGCCTGCCCCAGGGAGAGGAGGACCACGAGATGGAAAAGGGTCCTTTAAACGACTCTCTCCAGCCCTCCCCCCAAATCTCCTCTTGAAGATCTTTGGGGCAGTTGATATGTTTATTGATGTCGAAAGACACTGTCACAGAGGCCCAAACTGTGGCCATTTGTCAGAATTAATAATACAAATTATTTTTTATTCTCACAGAGATACTAATAATAAAATGTTTGCCCCATGCCATTTCTGCAGCGTGTCAGATATATACTCATGTGAGCGTCCTTGTTCAGAACAGTCAGCATTGGTCCCTTAAACCGAAGGGGAGACCAAGGCACAAAGAGGCTGAGCTCCTTGCACTGAGAGACCAGATAAGCCAAGTATCAGTACTGCCTTCTCTCTCAAAGGAGGGCACATTGTGAGGGGAGTGAAGGCCAGCTGCTCTCTCAAGTCTTTTTGTGTTAGAAAAGGCTGCAAAAGGAAATGAATACACAGTTAAGCTCTGAAAAAATGTTTAACTGTGACTGTTATTATGACGAGGGGACTAAGGTGGGCACTTGGCTCCTTCCAAGGCTCAGCTGGAATAGGAAACAAACCCAGGGCCAGCACTCGCTGGCTGCAGTGGTTGTTTCTGGGGACCAGGCCTCTTCCCGCCCCCTGGCATCTCCACCGGCTCATTTCATACAAACCACAGAGTCCCTGTCAGAGGATAACAGATTTCAGCCTCCATTGGACACAGTGGGTGAGTTTGTAACCCACTGTTAAAAGACTCCTAATTCTGTTCTGGAACTTGGAACCAAGGAAAAATGTGTTGAATGCTCACCAGAGGTACAGCTGGTGGTGGAAGTGTAACTTCTGGGCCCTCGCAAACAGAGGAGCACAGCTTCTTCCACACCAGGTGGCTCCTACCCTGTGTGACACGCTCAGCCCTCTGCCCCAGCTGCTGTACTTCCTCCCGGCCCTCAGGGGCCTGGGCACCAGGTGTGGGGTTAATGCTCTAATGCCACCCTCTGGGCTCCTGGAGCGGCTGCGCAGCAGTGAGCCGTCCGTCTCTGGTGAGAACCAGCCTTCCCTCCCGCCTGCTCCAGGGCTGCTGTCCCTCAGAGGCCCACAGGCAGAAGCAGAGGGTATGCTGAGTTCCACCAGCCCCACAGCCTCGGTCCAACTGTGACTCGAACCAGGGGGTCCTTGGAGAGCAGGTGCTGCGGGCCGGTGCCGGGGTATGGAACAGGTGAGATTCGCAGATACTGTAAGTGAAGCGGAGGATGGAGATGAGTGAAAGCAGAGAGGTGAGCCAATGCTGCCGGCAGGCAGAGAAAAAAGCCTGTGGAAGCAAAAACCCGGTGTTTGATTCAGGACTTGGCACCATGTGCCAAGATGAAGTGAGAGAATGTGAGAAAGAGGCATTCCAAAAGAAAGAAGAAAGCTGCCAAAGGAGAATGAGGTCCTCCCATGTGCCAGGCACAGTTCTAGAGCCTCAGAGGACAAAATGTGGAAGGCGCGGTCCATGCTTTCCAAACAGTGACAGTTCCTAAGGCTGGGGGCCTCTCTGAGAATCAGAGTAAACTGGGACAGGGAGGTGGTTTTCAGGAGCAGGGACTCGAGTCAGGTGATCTGGGTTTGGATCCCTGCTCCACCACTTATTAGCTCTGCACTTGGGCAAGTTATTTAACCTCTTGGTATCTCTGTGTCCTTTTTTTAAAGTAGAGGTCGAAAACAGTTTGTATTTCCCAGGTAAGGGTTAAATGAGCTGATATGCATTAAACCCTTGGATAGTGACTAGCACACAGTAGTTGACGATATTAGCTATTGTAGTGATTCCCAGAAATTCACGTAAACACTAACACACAAAACCCTATAATTTAAGGGGTACACAGCCCAACCACAGACTCCCCAAATGCCCAGGAGTGCCCTCCCATAGGAATACCATTTTATTTCATTTATGTCATTCAGCACAATGTATGGGGCTGGATTCTTACATTAAAGGACACTGGGTCCCTCCTTGCTCTGCAATCTAGGAAGCATTTTAGGGGCTGTGGGTGCTGTGGGACTTGGGATTGGGTGTGCTCAGCAGGCGTAGATGAGACCTGCTATGGCCATGATGGGAGGTGTGGGGATCCAGGAGTCTGAAGCCTGGAGAAAGCTGGGGAAGCAGAGGAGGATGTGGGTTTTGCCCACACCCAGGTGCTTTGGGAGATTTGCATGGAGCAGTGACAACCTGGGGCAAATCCATCTCAGATCCTGACCTACATTTGCCTGTGGTGGGAGAGAGCAGGAGAGGAGGGAAGCCCCAAGGACTGATCCTCTGTGGCCCCTGAACAGTCTCCCAGACATCTACACAGCCCGGGAATGCCTCTTCCCCAGGGGACAGGATGATTTGGCAGGGAGGCCTTCTCAAAGCTGGCACTCCTGGTAGTACGCCCTGGCAGGTGGGGGGCGGTGCGCGGATGCCAAGACAACTTCATCGAGGGAACACGCCACCCACAGAGCCTTCCTGGCCCTGCCTCCTGTCATCAGGATCTGCCCCCTCTGGCTTGCCAAGCATCTGCAATGCCACCAACCCCAGCAAACGTGCCAGACCCTCCCACTGGCACCTCTCACCGAGAGCCCATACAGTCGCTGTCCCTGGGCCCTCGGTTACATGTGCATCTCCAGAGCTGTTGCCCTACTGTAGCTGACACACAGCTTGTGACACTCATTTGCATTCTCTCTATAAGTTGCTAAGCATGACTTGCACTTGGCTGTTTACACATTATAGAGCCCACATCTTGGACTCAGTTAAGTCCCTCCCTTTACCTCACTATTTCTCTTTGCTTTTCAAAGCTCTTTTTCTCCTTTAAGTTGGAATTGTCAACAGTAACAATCATGATATCCAATTACATGCATGGAGTTCCTGTGTACTTTATAAAGCATGCTCACATGCATTATCTTATGAGTATTATCCTCCTTAACTTCATAAGCGGTAACTTTTTCCCACTATTCTCTTAAGAGTTGAGGAGTTTATTCACACTATGGAAGATTCCTATAAGTCACACTTTAAAAATTTTCTTTGTGCTTTTCTTTACAAATACTGTATGACGTGGTACAACATTGAGGTGATTTTAATAGCCAAGTCAGGACAAGGTGATTATAACAAGGTTTTGGGTCCTGTGTTTATCCTGGGTTAGTGGGTAAGGTTGTAGCACCTTCCATGGTCCATCCTCACACGATTTTGCAATGGGAATTGCTGTCAGTTATTGGGGTCACACGTGCTGATCCTTCTTGGGACCCATAGCTGCATGCTTGGGTGTGGGCCTTGCCAAAGACAGGAGGGGCAGGGTAGGGGGCAGCCGCCTCTTGGGTAGGGCTGTCTGGTTGGGACAGTTTTATGTTTAAAGAGCACTTCACTTTAAAGGTCTGTTTTAAAAATCCCAGCAGAATCTTGGTATCAGAAAAGAGGAGCTTGTTGAGGAACTCTTGATTGATTGATTGATTGATTGATTGGCAGAGAGGCCCTTCGAAAATAGGCTATGACCTAGAAGTCTTGTTTTTGCAAAGAGAATCAAAAAATGCATCTCAGACCATGGTCAGGGATGACTCACTCAGAAGGAGGTCCTTTAGAGTTTTCTTCTCTCCTGCATGCTGTCTGTCAAGCCCCCTCCCTGGTCCCTCCTTCTTCCTCCTCCAGCCTCTCTGGTGCACACATCCCGAAACCAGCAGCGTTTCCAAATGCAGTTGTGGTTGTCTCCTTGCTCAGCCCCAGTCTGCTTTCATTCTAAGAGTTGGCTGGTGTTCAAACTCACAAGAAGGAACACACACTCACACACACACACACACACACACACACACATGCGCACACACGCACACACACACACACACACACACACACACACACACACACATGTCATCACCACGAATGTCCCCAAACTAGAAGCATGGGAGCATACTCTCTTGGATGCTGTATTTTTTCATTCCTACATTCTCTCTGGCTTCCTACGTTCTCCTTCCCGATACCCTCCCTTCCCCTCCCATGAGCATTTGCCTTAGCTGCCCCAGTAGCTCTTCCTTCCCTGGAGAAGGATTACTTGGTGTTTGATTTCTGGATTTGTTATATAAAGGAAAGGAGGGGGATTTGCTGAAGAGCTTGACATGATGGGGGCGTGATGCTGAGTGTGGAGCAGGGGACCCATCCTGTCTGAGTATTTGGGAAGAAATTTTGTGAGGTGACTAGAAGTTACCTTGAAGGGAATAAACCTCTGTCACCCCAGGCAGATTTAGTGTGACATTGTTTGGCATTTTTATTGGGGTGTTTTTACAAATGCTGATGGGCAGGCCCACCGGTCACTGCAGCAAACCCAGACTGCTACTTATTGGGGGTCTTATTCACAGTTGCTAATGAGTAACTGCCATTAGTGTCTTAACCACCCAAGGCACCTAAGTGACTGCAGGGATCAGGAGTAAATCCCAGGAGAGGTCCAGCCGGGGACTCAGAGCTGCTTCAGAGTTGAGGGCTGTAGCTCTGCAGTGGTAGTTTTAGATGTCGGTCTGGCTGTATGTAATCAATGGGAAGCCTCATTTATTGGAAAGCATACGATTCCTTCCATCATTAACCCTGGAGTTTCTACAGATCCTGCATTTAAACTAAAAGCCAAAACAAGACTCAAAAAGCCTCACCATAGTAAAATGAAATCATGCTAGAACTCTCATTCCCCCAAATAGGTAAGGAAATGGAAATTGATTTCAATAATTGATTCATTTATTTAGGGCCTACTGTGTGCCAGCCAATGTGCTGATATTTGATTGTATTTAATCCTCTCGACTGCCATATGAGTGTTGTTATCTCTATTTTATGGAAGAGAAATTGACACTTAGAGAGGTTAAGTAACTTAAGGTTGCCTGTGAATGGGTTCCAGCCCGGTGTTTCACCTCTAGGGAAATTTCATTTTTGCTTACATCTGTGACCACCATGGCAACGATGCCATAAAGTTCCAAGGGACCCAGCAGCCCTGAGGCTGTGGCTGGAGACTGCATCCCACAGCTCTTTGTGAGGGTGGTGGCCATCCATCAGTCCTGCTGCCACTTCTGATTTCTGCAGTAAATACTCACCCCTGGAGTCCAGCACTGAGAAGGTAGATTAGCTAAGGGTAGTTTGGTCATTCCTCATTTCTCAGAAAGAATTGGCAATAAGCCTAGCTTCTCTGCCCACAATCCTAAACCCTAAGTTAGTTCAGTTTGATTTAATTCAGTCTGACCAATGTTTATGAAGTATTTGCTGTATATACTAGGTATGCTGCTATGTTCTGGAGATAAAAAAAAGGTTAATTTTTTTTTTTAGTGACAACAAAATAGGGAGGGTGATAGATAAAACCAATATTGGCATTACCTAAAGTCGATGTATAAAATATTTCCAGAACACAAAGATGAATGTATTAATACATATGTATGTAAAGGGCTGGGGTGGCCAAGGAAGGTCACAATTGGATCCAAAAGGCAGAGAAGAGAGAGAGTCCTTGCAGGGACCCAGGCAGATATGTACTGCCCAGGGCTCAGGGCAGATGCATTAAAGGCAGGGTAGGAGGAGATTATATGGCCATTTACCTCTGTGTACCCAGTTTATCTGTGAACTGGGAGTAATTGTGTCTGACTCACAGGGTGGTTACGAGGAATAAGTGACTTAATCTAGTCCTTTCAGGAGCATCTTGGATGCAAGGTTCAGTGAGTGTGACAATCACCAGTGTTTATCGTCTCCTATCCTATTCAGTGGTACTTTACGGTAGCTCTTGGTGATCGTGCGTCACTGCCAAGTGGACACTCCATTGTGTACTCTCGTCTTAAACTCTTGCTTATGTCATACATTATCACTTAGTTTTTTTTTTCATATAAATGCTCCTAACCTCCAGTTAGATGCTAGGTTCCTCTTGGTAAGGGACAAGATGTCTCTTGGTGACATGTATGGCATGAAGTGGCTTCATATAGTGGGTGCTCCATGAATAGTTATGAATGTGTGTAATGAAGTGCTGGGGTGTGTTAGCTGGTAACATTCATATCAAAAGAGACAAAGCAAGAAAATTGGGTAGGTTGATGAGTGCTGAGTGTGCAAGAGGCCAAATAAGAATGTGAAGTCAGCCTCAGTGGACAGGCAACCAGCCCTGGCTGGTTGATTGATCTTTCTTGATATATTATTTTTCTTGTTCAAGTTGACCAAGTGTTTGAATCAGTAGGATGCTTGGGCTTTGTGTGGATGCAGACTGTCTTGGGACTTGCTATTAGGAGGTATCCACTGAGTGGTGGGTTCCCCACGAAGCCCAGCAAGCAAGCTGTCCTCTGTACATTCCACCTACTGCTCACTCATTGGGAAGGCCTGGGAATGAGACCCTAGGCATGACAGGTCAGTCACTGACTATGCTGGCTTCATGCATCGCTTCTCTTAGAGCTTGTTCAGCCAGACAACACATTTGGACTCACCTAAACAGCACAAGGAGGGCTACTCAGTGATGTTCCTTCCTGAGCCAGGGCACAGAGTGCAGAGACCCCTCCTAGCTCATGTCTCCAGCTGGCCTGGTGCAAATCCAAACCACAGAATGCTTCTCTTGGGGCAGGTGGGAATGTGGGTGCAGTGCATAGGCTGGGCTGTGGAAAGGCCTCTTATTTCCTCTTCATGCTGCCAGGGATGTGCTTAATTAATGCCTCTCTGACCCAGGAATGTTCCCAGCCTTCTTTTCTGCTGTCCACATAGTTTGGGGACTTCCCCAGGCTGCATTCTAAGCTGAAGGCCTTGTCAACCACAGGTTTACCCTCACTGGCCTCTTCTTAAACCACATCATCAATAACTATCACTCACAGACCCCGTGCAGACCTCTAGCAAGCCAGCCTGACTGCTCTGGGTCCCCTGGAGCCACTGAATTTCCCTATACCTTTGATTTCAGCCCTCACAGAACAGTGGAACACAGCCAGCTGACTCCTCAGTCCATCCTCATCCTTCACCCTCTCCTGCCATCATCTTTGGCTGCCCACTGGCCCATCCTCCTGACTTCCCCATAGCAGTTCCTCTACCTGTGTTAAGGGAGGCCTTGCACCTGGACTGTGCACTTGTTTGAGCCCAGTGGGAGTAGAGACAGACTGGAGGGCACGGGAGGGGAAGGAACAGTGAAGGGGTGAGTGAGGGTTCCTTTCACAATTTGGTTACCACCCTCATGTTGGCCCTGCTGGTTTCAATGAGTGAATGAGGGTGGTTGATGCTTCAGCCACCGGTGTAACCAGATCTCTGTGGGCTCTTGAAAAATGGAGCTCTCTTCAGCAACAACTGTTTGCAATTAACTTTAACATATGGTGGAATTTGTTTTTGTGTCCATAAAGCATGATAGGCAGTGAGGATCTGGCAGGGAATGCACCCTGCTTGTCACGCCCTGCGCTTAGCTGGTGGGAGGAATCTTTCCACTCACTCTGGAGCACTGAGGCTCTTGGTGAGCTGAATGGTCATAGATGACTCAGACAGGGCCCTGAGCCCTCCTGCTGGCTCTGCACAGCCTCTTCCCACCAGATGTTTCTACCTGCCTAGCAGCGAGGATAGAGCATAATTCTTTTCTTTTTTTTAATAGCAGGGGTTGGCAGCCTCTGGCCTTAGTGACTCTTGCTTCTCAGTTTTGGCCACTGCCTAGTTCCTGTGCTCTTGATAAAACTGCACCTTCTACTGAGGGTGCTGGGCAGGATCAACATGCCTTGATACACCATATCAGCAGGAATCAGAGGTCAGCACTGGGACCAACTCCCCAGTGAACTGGATGAGTTGGGCTTCCAGTAACCGAAGTAATGAACAGGGGCTTCAGTCTATAGGAGAACTGTTCTTACTAAGCGTGAGGTCTGGAGGCATGTGGTACACTGCTGGTTTGGCAGTTCAACAATATCACCCTTCATCCAGCCTCCCTTCTGATTCTCACCTTCTAGCCCCAGGTGTGACTTCATGCCCAGCTTGTCCCAAGGTGGCTTCCTATCCTCATACACAGGGCTTAAAATGAGAAGGAAGGGCAAGGGTTTCAGCTTTCTTCATTGTTTGCTGCTTACTCATAGAGGAAAATCTATCTAAAAACTCACCAGCAACCTTGCCCCTATATCCCTTTAGCTGTAATGGGGCCATGTGCTCACCCCAATGCTAGTCACTGGCACAGGGGAAAGAGATAGGTCTGACTGGCTCAGATGAATCATGATTCATCCGTGGGATGTTGCCAATGGAGTCAGAGTTCTGAGCAGTGTGGAAATGGTGGCTACCTGTCTGCTCAGGTGATGCTTTCTTGGCAGGGGCTGTGGCCAGGTACTGGAAGCTGCAGAAGGGGAGAAGTCATGCCTGGAAAGCGGCAGGTGGTGGGATGTGTGATCACAGTGTGCAGATTTTTCCAGCCTCTCTTCACATCTGACTTGTGTGCTGGCCCTCACAGTATTCTTCCAACAGTTCTCTTTCCTCACCTTAACCCTCTGCTCAAAAACGTGTCAAGACTCTGCATTTCCTGTACAATAAAGGTTGAAGTCAGCTTAGCACTCAAGGCTCTTCTCCTTCATATTCAAAACAGTCTCACACCTGGCAGGAAGCACAGACTTCCTGTTTCATCTCCTGGTACTCCCCCGTGCAAAGCAGGCATCAGTCCAGCCGATTTATCTCCTTGGAGAGCTCTTCTTTGATTGTCCCAACAGGAAGTTTCTCGAGTCTCCTTTGAGTTTCTGTAGCCCTGGTTATTGCAGACTTGGATAGGTACAGGTGGTCTGGTAGGGGTTATGAGTTTTGAGCTGAATCTTGAAAGCTGGGAAGAGTTTGGATTGGTGGAGAGGACAGAGCCATGCCAGGTAGCTGGGGCAATTTGATACTGTCTATGAGCATGCCCTTGAGTCTTCACTCTCCTACTTTTCCTTCTGCTTCAAGCATCTCAGTGCTCTTTCTCCCGGAGTGTGCATACTTGGCTTGGGGCTACCATGTTGAACAGCACAGGTAGAGGACATGTCCCTCACTGCAGTAAAGTCTGTTGGGCAGCAGTGATTTAGAGGGTTACCACAGAGATGTTGAATGGGGCTGAAATCCAGAAGTCCTTTGGTGCAGGGACAGTTCCCACAGTTATTTTATTAGTTTGCTGGACTCTGACCTGTCAGTGTCTCTCACGAGGATGGAAATGCAGACCTTGTACAAACGAAGGAAGCTGGTTCTCAGCAGGACACTCCAAGCAGCACTGCCCTCAGCACTGGGGCAGATATTGCCCTTGGAAAGCAATCTCCAAATAGAAGGTCTAGATTCATTCATTACCTCACCCACTTTTGTCTCAGAGCCTGCAAGGAACTGAAGTGTGCTGGGCAAGATGGGAGTAAGTAATGGAGCAGCCAATCCATCTCTGGGTAGCTCTGGGCCAGCCTTTGGTGGCCTTACCAGGGATGAGCTCATGAATCTAGATTCCGTATTTTGTTGTTTTCTTTTTCAGTACTGGGGATTGAACCCTGGGCCTTCACACTGAGTTATATCCACAATCCTTTTGTATTTTTTATTTTGGGACAGGATCTTCCTAAGTCCCTAAGTTGTCCAGCCTGGGCTCCAGCTTGTGATCTTCCTGCCTCAGCCTCCAGAGTGCTGGGATTACAGGTCCAAGTCTAGACGCTTGTAGAGGCCACATGCTTGGCTGCTGGGAGGTTTCTCTACATCCTTTTCCTTAGCTTTTGTCATGGTATTGAAAGTGCAGCTCTACTCTTGGGATTCCCATGTAGCCTTTCCTGAGCTCTTTGCAGTAACTTTCAAAATTTTTCATAACAATGTGAAGCACATCTGGATGCTAAAACCTGGTCATCTAGGTAACTATGAACTGTTTTGCCAACTGTCTTTCTCTTTAGTTCCTCATTTGCTGCTGATAACTGGTGATATGGATATCACTTATCCTATTTTACAGTTGAAGAGATTCAGGTTTAGAGAGGTTAATTATCATGACTAAGAACCGACAGCTGATAAGTGATAGAGTAGGAGCTCAAACACGAACATTTTGGTGCTCTTTCTGTGACACCAGAATTGTTCCATGAGTAAATGTCTTATAAAGACATTTTAGCATACTTTCCCCCTAACTTCCTATTTGCACACATTGGCAGCGGATGTGGGAATATTTGCTAGCCATCCTGCCAGGGTAGCGCCATCTCTCAGCACCATTCCTGAGGCCTCGGTCCTTGCAGGTTGTTTAGGGTGTAGGCTTAGTTTGCCCAGTCACTCTGCTCACTCCTGAATCATGTTTCCCGATTCATGATTGTGGGGTTAACATTAGTCCAAGATCACCATGAGGGGCGGAACCCGGGGTATAGCTACATTACCTGGTATATTACACAGCCAAGTAATAGTGCTTTGTTTTATGTGATATTTTGATGTAAGCTTGGTCCCCCTTGTTACTAGACCAAAGAATCCAAAGTGGTCCAGACTCTGTTCCTTCCAAGCTGAGTTTTCAAGAATTTCACCAACTACATCCAGCAGGCCTGGTTTGCTCAAAGGAGGGCTAACATTCTTTCCACGTTCCCACCCCACCCCTTATGGTTTACTGGTGTCTGTCACTTCATTGTCACTGTCCAACCTCTCTTCTCCATCCTGAAGATTTCTCTCAAACCAACACATTTCTATCAGCAAACATTCTAAAATTACTCCAATCTTTGGACCTTAGATTCTCATCCTCTCTCATTCCATTTCTCTCTGTCCTTTAGTAAAACTCTTTGGCAGAGGTGTGTACTCTCCCGCCTACACATCCTCCCACCCCATGAGGTCCTCTCCCAGCCGTGACACCACGCTGGCCTCTGTATTGCTGAGTCCAGGGTTCAGTGCCCTATCCTCACTTTTCTTGATCTGTTGGCAACAAGTGATGCCATGTGTTCATTGCTCCTGTTTCCCTAGTCTCTTAGTCTCTGTCACCTCTTACCTGGAATGGTTCAATAACCTCCTAACTGGTTTTCTTCCTTTCTCCTTGTCCTTTCCACAGACATCTTTCAGAATGGCAGTAATAGTGGGCCATTAAAACTTAATGCTAGATATGCACCCAAAGACTTCCGAACAGGTACTCAGATAAATACACACAAACACATGTTCATTGCACTATTCACAGCAACAAGATGAGAGGAATAGCCCAAGTGTCCTACAATGGATTAACAAAATGTGATATATCATACAATGGAATATTATTCATTCATAAAAACATTGGAGTACTCATTCACACTAGTGAGTATATGTACCTAGATATAGTCTAATGAATGCAAGGAACCTAGAAGGCATTCTACTTAAAGGAACTAGACGTAAGCTGGGCCTGGTGGTGCGCATCTGTAACCTCTGCACTCTAGGGGGCTGAGGCAGGATGACTGCAAGTTCAAGCTCAGCTTAGGCAACTTAGTGAGACACTGCCTCAAAATAAAGAAAAGAGAAAAGCGCTGTGGATATGTCAGTGCTAAGGTGCTGAGTTCAACCCTCAGTACTGCCAAAGAAAAAGAAAAAGAAAAAGAAAAAGCTATACACAAAAGGTCACATATCACATGATTATAATTGTATGATGTGTACATAATATGTGTAAATGGAATACAGATTGATGGTTGTTCATGTTAGATGACGGGGAGACAGGGCAAAAATTGCCTCGGCATAAAGAGTTTCATTTCTGAATGATGGAAATATTTTGGAATTAGATACAAGCGGTAGTTGGACAACATTGTAAACACAGTAAATACCACTGAATTTTCCCCTTTGAAATATGTTATGTGACTTTCACCTCAGTCAATTAAAAAGAAAAAAAAAGAGAGAGACTTTATCTAACATGTCATTCCTCTGCAAAATGCTGCTACCGGCTTTTGGAGGAAAGGTCAGAGTTCTCACTGCTCTCTACGAGGTCTTCGCTGGCCCGCCCAGTCTTTCCTTCAGGACTTGTCTAACCTCATCTCTCACCCTTGCTTCTCCTGCCTGGTCCTCCCAGCCACACAGGACTCGGTGCCTTTTCTCCAACAAGCCGCTTGTGTCCAGCAGGGGATTTTGTACCTGCTGCTGTGCTTTGCCTGGGGTGCCCCGCTGACAGGTGTCGGTGAGATGCAGTCCTCACCAGCTCCTGAGATCTTTGCCCAGATATCAGCTCTTCCATGGAAATCAGAAGTTCCCACTCCTGGCACTTCCCATCTTCATTATCCCTTCAGAGATCCATAGCACTCATCTGACATTTTATTTGGTACCTGTTTGTTTTCGATCAAATAGAGATTCCAAGGGCAGTGATTTTTGCCTGGTTTGTTCACTCTTCCATTCCTAGAAACTGATACAGTGCTGTGATAGTCACAGCTAGAATAGTCGGCACCCACTAAATATTTGTTATAGGTTTGAATAAGACCCTTAAATGACTTGTACTTTGCGTTTCCCAACTTCTTCATCAGTAATTTGCTTAGTTACGAGGATGCTCGTGCCACTTTGTGAGGGGTGCTACAAAAGTCGTATTTTTTCCCCAGACGTGCCCATAAATTCACTAGTCATGCCTCTGAAGTTGTTTTCCTGATGGCAAAGACAAGTTGTGGTATTTGTCTACCTTTTTCTCTTTCTTCCTCGTTACTGCCATTTGGGGACAGGATATTTTTCTTCATGGAGGTAAGGTACTTACCTGTTTCAAGGCCTCAGTTATGGCTGTAGTCTAGAGAGCAGATATTTCAGTGATGATGACCAGGGCCAGATTTTCTTGCAGTGCTCATGTGGGCAGAGTTGGGATGGAGGTGGGTACAGGTGCATGGCTCCTTCTGCACAGTGATGGAGGCCAAGTCTGCGGGCCTTCACAAACCAGCTGCATGATGGCCCCTCTGCCTCTTTGCCAAAAGGGAACAGGCTCTCTGCTTCCGTGCCTGGTTATAGGTAGTCTGCCAAACACTGAGCGAAGACAGCAGGTGTTTCTCCTGGCACCTTGCCTCTGGCCTTTTGCTTTGACTTGGAAGAACAGGTCTTCAACTTCCTGTTGTTCTTAAAATTGTAGCCAGAATCTGAAGGTCTTTGAGAAGCAGAGGAAGGGTAAACTCCTCGGGCTCCCTTTCCTTCCTCAGCTCCCTCCCTCTGGTCCACCTTTCGGACTTTAGGGGGCTCACTGGCCTAAGCAGAGCACAGACATCCCTGACCGCTCCTGCTCTCCTCAAGACTTGCTGTGGTTTGGGACACCCTACATCAGTGATGGCAAACCTGTTAGAGCTTTCAACTGATACAAACACATGCCTGCCATCCGTTCGCTACCCTGCCCTAGATTGTCTTTATTTATTTCCATGGTGGGAAGAGGTTGTTATAAAAAATTTCTCCCAAACTTCTTGCTGACGCATGTTCTGAAACCAACTGCTCCTCCATCTAAGGGAGTGTGTGTGTATTGTGTGCGTGTATGCACATGAGCACGTGAGCATGCGCAGATCTGTACTCCTGTCTGTAACCATAATTTGTCACTGTGATTCCAAACTAAGACTACTGTATTGTGGAGATTTTTGTGGCTCCTCAGCTCCTCATGTCTGTCCCTGTTCTCTAGTCCTCCAAGTGGAGCCAATGTGGGCAGCAGAGTCATGTGCAAGGCACCCAAGATGAAAATTATATTGCAGACTGGCACATGAGAATGGTGGTTGGGTGAGGGTGGTGTGCTGGCTGGCACTGCACACTTGTCACTAGGCTGCTTGGTTTTTCCATTTCTGTCCAGTCCCCATTTGCTTGTTTCAGCAGGAGTTCCAAGCCTGGTGCTGTCCTGGACCATTGATCTCAGAGTCTGGGCTCTGTTGCAAGGAGTAGAGAGCAACTTTTTACCTCTCCTTCCTGGGTAAAATATTTCAATATAAGTGATAACCTCACTAATTCAGTGCTACCTATCCAGACCATGGATTGAAAATGGTGGTAGTTTTCCATTGCAGACACAGAGGGCTTTCAGTTTATGAAGTACCATCCTACCATGTGGCTAGGGCCACCCTCAAAGCTAAGTTGGGGAGTGATATAATGGCAGATTTCATGGAACCTCCAGCTGTGGAAAGTTGGGCAAATTACTTAAACCTTCATCAAGTCTTTATTCTCTCATCTGTGAAATGGAAATGACTTTGGAGCAGGTGACATGCTCTGGTTTAGTTCTTAGTAGGATTGCCTTGGCTACTGTGTGGAAAACCAACATGGCAGGTGGCAAGAGGGAGCAGGCAGACCACTGAGGAGGCTGTTGAGGTAATCCAGGGGCAGTGTGGTGGAGGCGTGGGAGCTCTGCAGTGGGAGCAGAGAGATAAGGAGGAAGATCAGATGCTGTTCTGCTTTGTAGGTGGGGGAGAAATGGCTTGCCAACCATCTGGATATGAGATGTATGCGACAGAGGAGTCAAGAATGGTCTGAGATGCTTGTCCTAGGCAGTAGGAGAGACAAGGGTGCCAGCCTCCCACAGAAAGGGGAGGTTGTGGTTGGAACAGATTTGAGCCAAGGTGGGGGGAAAATCAGGAATTTTAGTTTTAGTTTTGTTAAGTTTGAGATTATGAAATATCACACAGTACCCATAAATGTACACAATTTTATTTATTTATTTATTATTGTTATTTTTTATGTGGGTACCAGGAGTCGACCTCAGGACCTCATGCTTGCCAGCAGGCACTTGTGCCACTGAGCGATATCACAGGCCCCTTTTTATCCTTTATGTGGGTACCGGGAGTCGAACTCAGGACCTCACGCTTGCCAGGCAGGCACTTACGCCACTGAGCCATCTCACAGGCCCCACAATTTTATTTTTTTAACGTTTAAGGAGTTCGAAATGCTAACTACCCTCATTAATCCTTATATTCTATAGATATATCAAATTATTATTCTGTACCCTATAAAGAGGTACAATTAATAATAATTAAAATAAAAGAAATCCAAGTGAAAATATTGAATAGGTAGTTGGATATACAAGGTAGATGTAGGAGAATAAGCTAGGGTAGAGATAGGACTGTGAAAGTAATTCAGAATATACATGATACATGAAGTAATGATATCAGATAAGATTACCAAGGAAATGAGTTTAGCTAGAGACCAGAACTAAACATTTTAAGGTCAGGGAGATGAGGAGGAACTAGCAAAGGAGATCAAGAAGGAGTGACCAGTGAGCTAGGAGGAAAACAAGAATGAGGGGTCCTGGAGGCTAAGGGAGGGTGATGTCACTTCCTGGTGATGGACTCAGTATGAGGAGGACTGAGCGTCATGGAGGTCATAGTGCCCATCACTGTACAGCTTTGTTAGAGAGGCTGGGGCAAGTGCTTGGTTGGCTTGGCCTTGAAAGAGAGGAACTGGAGATAGCAAACAAAAGTAATTTCTCAAAAAATTTTTTCTACAAAGGCTGTCAGATAAATGAGGAAGTAGGTGGTAGAGGAAATGGGTCAAGAGAAGGGGTATTATTTGTCTAAAACGGGACAAATAAAACAGTATATGAAAAACATATGGAAAGATGAAGAACGTATGATAACCTTTCGGTAGGCGTGAAGTGATAAAAGCTAATGCCCGTGTGGAAGAGTCGGCCCCAGATAACACTGCAGGACACACTAGACAGAAAATGGATTGGGGACATCCTTTAGCTAGCCAGGCTCTAAGAGCCAGAGCAAGGTTGCAGTTGGCCTTCATCATTTTACTCTGACTGCAGTGGACTAATGAGAGAGAGTTTTTATTTTTCAGACTAAAAGGGAGTCAAGAAATAGGAAGTTCAAGGTGGTGCACCTGCTCAAGGAAGTTTTCAAAGACTCGAGCTTCTCTCTTCTTGCTCTGCATCCTTGACAGCTTGCTTTCAATCTCTTAGTGCCAATATGGCTGTGTTACCTCTGGGCACTGAATTTTAATTCCAGGCAGAGAAAAGAGAAAAGGTGAATATATGTGCCAACTGAGGATGTCTAATTTTGTCATGAGATGACAACGTTCCCCAAATCTCCCTCTCCCTCCACCACACCCAGCATGGCTGCTCCTAGCTGCAAGAGAGGCTGGGCAGGTGGGAGTTTCACCTGATATTACAAACACCTAAATTTCAGTGACAGAAAGTAGAGTATCAATATAGATCATTGTGCCTTGCAAGATTTTAAGAATATAACTGTTTTATTTGTTTTTAAATTATAGTAGCATACATGTAAAATTTACCATCTCCAACATTATTAAGTGCACAGTTCAGTTGCGTGAAGTACATTCATGATGTTGGGCTACAGTCATCCACATTGAACCCCAGAATGTTTTATGTTGCAAAACTGAGACTGTGCACAATAAAAACTGCACATTATATACAATAATGCTGTGTTCCCACCTTCTAGCCTCCAATGACAGCCATTCTACTTTTGCCTGTATGAATTTGACTTCTCTAGGTACCTTATATAGGTGGAATCATGCAGCGTTTGTCTTTTAGGACTGGCTTATTTCCTTCAGCATAGTAGCCTTGTCATGTTGCAGCACGAGTCAGAACATCTTTCTCTTCTTTTCCATTCCCCTCCTCTCCCCCTCTCCTCCCTTTTCTCCCTTCCCTTCCCTTCCCTTCCCTTCCCTTCCCTTCCCTTCCCTCCTCTTCTCTTTACTTTTTTTTTTTCAGTAATAGGGGATTGAACCCAGGGGCACTTTACCACTGAACTACATCCCCAGCCATTTAAAAAATGTTTAAAAGTTTTGAGACAGGGTCTTACTAAGTTGACTATGTGGGGCTCAAACTTGTGATCCTCCTGCTTCAGCCTCCCTGAGTGTGGGGATTGCAGGTGTGCACTAGCACACCCAGCTTCATTTTTTAAGGTGGAATACCATCCCATTGTACATATGTATCACATTTCCTTTATCTGTCTACCCCTGGACTTTGATCCATGTTCACCTTTTTGGCTATTGTGACTAATGTTGCTAGGAACATGAATGTACAAACATCTATTTGAGTCCTTGCTTTCAGTTCTGTTTGGTATATGTCCAAAAGTCAATTCCTGGATTATATGGTAGTTCTATGTTTATTTTCTTGAGGAGCCTTCATACAGTCTTCCACATTCCCATTCACCATGCTCAAGGGTTCTGATTTCTTCACATCCTTTTGAACATTTGAGATTTTTCATCTTCCTGATAATGGCTAGTTTTTAATGGGAAGGGAGAGAGTTAAAATTGATGGGTGGGGAGAGAGTCGAAGAACAAAAAGTAAAAAAATGGGAATAAAAATAAGAACATCAAGAAACAAGGACTGTGTCACTTGTACTGGGTCAGACTTGGCTGAAACCCTTTTGGGGCTCTCAAGACAGCTGAAGTCTAACTGGAAAAGGATGCAGCACTGTCTCAGGGGCAGGAAGCTCACTGGGGGAGCAGGGCTCTGGGATTCCGTGCACAGGCATCGTCACTGTTGGATTTGGGGCTGGAGATCGGGCATCCTGCTGTGGTGTCAGATTTACCACTGAATGATGAGGACCATAGGCTCAGGTAACAGAGTCTCACCCCCTTCTCCCTTCCTTCAGAGCTGAGATGTGTAAGGTTGCTTTGAGATCCTTGAGCTTTTGAAGGCATTCTGCAAATTCAGATAACCCAGAGATGCTTCCTCACAGCGAAAAGGGAAGGTCCTTGGCAGCTCCCTACAGCTTTCATGCCATGGTGAGAGGTTTTTTGCTCCATTGTCACTGGAAGTTATTCTTTTCTTATGTCTCCTAACAGACTAGGCGATCCTTGAGAATAGGCACTGTGTGAGGAAGGGGGAGACAGTAGATGCTGTCGAGGTTTTGCATGTCATTATGTACTAGGCAGCGCTACAGATGACTTAGCGACAAGCTCATGGCTCATCAACACATATCTAGTTCCAAATACAGTGCTGTTGATATTGTTGGTATCAGTCTATTCCATGAGGAGTTACTGAGTTGTGACAATATGACTCTCTCCTTTGATGTACAGCACTGTAGTAATCATGAATGAGAAGTGATGTGACCAAATCAAATAGATTCATGGAGAGCTTATTGTTGCCCCCTGCTGGGATCCCAGAATCTTTCCCATCAAAAAATCATCAATAATACCCCTGTCTTTCCTATTATTACACACACACACACACACACACACACACACACACACAGCCCAGGAACACACATTCTTTGTAAAGATATACATTGTATTGGCCACATGCCATGTACTTGAGCCAAAAATTGTGGAACAATAGGAATCTCTGCCCAGAATATCAGCTAAAAATACCTTATTCCCTCTGTTCTGTTGTTTCCTGGGTATGTTTAAGAGCGTCCCAGGAGGCTTATGAGAATAAAGGGAAGGAAAACTGGCATTTTTCAAAGGAAACCAAAGCTTTAGCTCCCTAAAGAGAAAACATATATTTTCCATGTGTCTGTTTTATGTTTCTTGCCATTGTTGCATGTCTTTGTGACAGTATGGAAAACTTCCAAGTCATGCCACCTTGGCTTGAGTTATTGGAATCCACACTTTCACCACAGTCTTGTACTCTACAACCTGATTCACAGAGCGCTTTCCAGGTTTTGGCAAAGGAGAGTGGGAGGGAGAAGCAAGCCTCCAAGAAGGAAAAACTCACTGTCTTGCTCTATGTCGACTGATTCAGCTCATCAGATAACATTCACTCATTTAAGAGCCTGAAG
Source organism: Erethizon dorsatum (assembly GCA_028451465.1). Taxonomy (NCBI): domain Eukaryota; kingdom Metazoa; phylum Chordata; class Mammalia; order Rodentia; family Erethizontidae; genus Erethizon; species Erethizon dorsatum. The sequence continues at coordinate 86,188,339 of CM051834.1, forward strand.
AACTACGTTTCTGTCCCTCGCTGGGCCATGTCACAGCCTCTTGCTTCCTGATCATTGACTCAGCCTCAAGCTCTGGCTGGTCCTCTCAGTGATCTTATCTCTTTGGGACCTACGCCACTCTTCTTCCTGGGTCTTGGTTCTTTCCATCTGTAAGAGGAGAGAAGAGCTGGACTGATCTCTTGGGGGTTTGACAGCTAGGGGAGCAAGGCAGGAACCTGGGTGTCTTGGGGCAGGTCCACACGGTGGTAGCGGTCTTGGTAAGAAGCAGTTGCCTGACAACTCAAATGATATGGGGAAAGGGTTTGTTTGGAATATTTGCCAGATAAATTCAGCATTAGCTAAATAGCAACTGTTGACTCTGGTTGGACAGTGATGGAGCTGCTGACTTCCTGAACACATGCTGCGAGATAGGCAGTGAACTTGGGTGTTGTTCAACAATGAGTAGCTAATATCAATATTTGCCATGGGTTAGGATAGACCATAGCCATAGTTGCCTCCATGAAGTGCTCTCTCCATTTCCTCTCAAGGATTTGCCTTTCATATTTGTTTGTTGGTCTCTTCTCTAATAGCATAAGGAATGCTTATTGAAGTATAATTTGTTATAATAATGAACAAAGCCTTGAGATCTATGTGAAGTTATTTTTGGCTCAGTTGGCTGTCTTGAAATAAATGATCTTATACAAATATTTATATGGGCAGATATCTTAAATTGATTTCAGTAAGGAGTTAATAACTACTACTTATGGAGAGCAGCTAGTGTGTGTGTCATGTGCTTCAAATATATTATCTTTTGAATCTCTGAAGTGTCTCATAAGATGGCTATGATCTCATTTTATAGATAAAGAAGCTGAACCTCTAAGAAAGTCTGTAACTTGCTCAAATTCTGAGAAGTAGAACTGAGATTTGAATCCAGGTTTCATGAGACTTCAAAGGCTTAGCAAGAAAAGTTCTTAGTCTACCATTTCCAGGTAAACCACTCACAGCCAGCACCATTTGTGGCAGGTGAAGAGCTGTGTGTGTTACTTTGCACTTCTTGGTGAAGCTGCCTCCCAGACACCATGCTTCGCAGCTCTCTCTCCGCTCCTGCATCCATTGTATAATCCTCCCCGGGCGCCGCGGGGTCACAGAGATTCCCATTGGCTCTGCCAGCTACTCATTGTTTTCCATTTCTCCCCACGGCAGAGGCTCGGAGACTGTCTCTTGTAGAAGATCCTGCCACTTCTATTGTCCCTGCAGACTTTCCCACCGCCCCAGGACCATGTGCTCAGTGGCTTATTGTGGTGGTGTTGGCTCAGCCTCAAGGACAGAGACCTTGAGCCAGCTGACAAGGTTGCTCGTGTCACTTCTTCTAAGGCCACAAGCCATGCTTTTGGTTCCCAATACTTTTGAATACTCTTCTCTCACCATCTCTCCTTCAGTTTAGCCACATGGTCTCCCAGACTCGCAGCAGCAGATTTTCCAGCAGACAGTTTTGGCTTATGGCCAATCCCTGTCTCTGCCTGGATGACCTCAGTTACCAAGTCAACATGGCACCTAATCAGTGCTGCTATGCTGCCCCCTGCTGGACAGGGTGGAAACTGAGCACAGATTCCTGCCTTGGTAAGGAGCTGCCCAAGACCCTCTCCTACTTCCTAAACCAGAAGTCTCATGTACCTGATCAAAACTAGTTTCAGTGCTACTTGTGGAGATGGACATGATCTGTGGTAGCCTACCATCCAACACTAAAGATGGCTTTGACTTCTTATTTTGGTGGGGCAAAACAGTACACCACAGTGGGCTCAAATTGGAATGAGAGTCTTGTGTGTCTTTATTTCATTGTTCAACCTTCTTGTTGTTTATGCTGTGGAGGCTTTGAGAAGATCCCTTTAATGTCTTCAGGGCTCTGGGTCAAGGTGAATGAAGATGTTGGTCTTTCGAAGCATACCCCTGGGTCAGGAACTGTCTGGAGTATCATAATGGGGCTCCCTTTTTCTTCTTACTCAATCCTTATGGCTGTTGAAGCCTTGCCATGTGGTAGCCTTGAGTTTGCCCAAGGCCACTGTGATTTATACGAGGCCTTGGTATAGGAAGTGTGTCACTGTACTGGGTAGGGAGATGTGGGAGTCTCAGGACATGTAGTGTCCGGTGTGTCCAGCAGATGATGGGCCAGGTGATGGGGGAGTTTGGAGGAGGCCATGGCAGTTCTTGGGTGAAAAGTGAGGTATATTGATACTGAGAAGAAAGCAAAGCACAGTTCCTCTCTTGGTTTTTCACTTTGATACGTAGAACAGGAAAGTATTTCAGGGGACTGTGCCAGAACTGTTAGTTGAGCACTGTCTTGGTTACTTTTCTCTGTTGCTGAGACAAAATACCCAACACCCAAAATTAAGGAAGGAAAGGTTGATTTAGCTCACAGTTTGTGGAGGTTTCAGTCCATAATCAGCTGGCTCCAAGGCAGGGTGGCTTGGCAGAGGAGCAACAGTTCATGGTGGCAGAAAACAGCAAAAGCAACGAGAGCAAAATTGAGGCCTGTGAGAGAAGACTCTTTCCCTCCCTTATATTGTATGCAGACTACCCACCCTAGGGTGGGTGTAGCACTCACACCCATAGTCCCAGCACTAGACAATGAATCAATCACAAACTCTAGATTCAGCCACCTCTGAAAAGCACCCCCCCATGACTGCCTGAGGCTTTGGGGGGACACCCAGACACAAATCATACCACGTACATTAATCAGCGTTCTTCAGAGAAACAAAACAAACAGGATAGATGTAGATATATGACAGAGGATTTTTAGGGGAACTGGTTTATGTGACAGTGAAGCCTGAGCAGTCCTGTGTTGTGCCATCTCTGAGCCGGAGAGCCAGGACAGCTGAAGGTGTAACTCTAGGCAAGAGGCTGGAGGCCTGAGGACCTGCACGCCACAGGTGTTAGTCTGGAGACTGCAGGCTGAGGAACTGCTTGGATGGTGCTCAGCTGCACTGGATGAGGGTCCTTTCTTCCTCATTCCCCTGATTCAAAAGCCAGTCTCATCCAGAAACACCCTCCAGACATACCCAGAAAAAGTGCACCACCAGCTGTATGGGTATCCCTCAGCCCGGTCAAGGTGACACCTACACTTAACCATCGCAGGTAAATCCTGTGGAGGCACCTCATGAAAGCCCTAAGCTGAGCCCATCACAGCAGGCAGTATCTTAGGCCTGGCCGGTGCTCCGGGCTCTCTGACACTGTCAGGCTGCCTTGGGGTCCATGCACAGCCCTGCGCCGAGGGGCTGCCTCTAACATGCCCACATTGCCAGCTCCAGTCCTTCTTTTCCTGTGCTGCGTTCCCCTAATCCTCATTCTCTTACCCTTTGTCTTTGTGACCTATCATCTTTTTTTTTTTAAAACCGATTCGTCTTTCATATTTCATAGTCAGATTTTTTATCTATCTATCATCATCATCATCACCACCACCGTTGCAATAATTACCATTTTATCGAGGATTTATCATGCACCAAGAACTATGCTAGGCAGCCCTAATCCATTAGTTCATTTAATTCCTACAGGGACTCTATGAAGTAGGTTCTTTTATCCCCATTTTATAGATGAGCAAACTAAGGCTGCCATAGCCCAATCAAGGTCTCAGAGGTAATGAGTGGTGGATTAGAAACTTGGATTTAGGTTAATCAATGCCACCATGTGGCCTCCTTTTGTTCCTGTTAGTTTCTATGACTCAGTCTCTCTCTGAGTGGGCTTCCTTGGTTTTTCCTGCGTCCAACTCATCCCTGCATCTCTCCCTATACATAAGTCCCTGACTTAGAACATTTGAGTTGTGAACTTTCACAGGTGTACTGTGTAAGATTCACTTTGTTGGCTTATGAACAAATCCAACTTATGAACAATTGCCCCAGAATGGAACTTGTTCGTGAGCTTGTACTTTGTGTACTTTGAAAACAGTGACCAACCGGGTCAACCAGCATTTGAATTTCCAGCAATACTCGTCTCCTTTCCCAGTCTTTTGGGAGTCAGCGTAGACTCTTGCATGGTGGTGTTGGGTCACGGAGGGTCTTCCCACACTCTTTGTTCCTGCCCTAATCCTGCCCAGAATAGACCTCTTTCAGGAATTCTTTCAGGCTCTTTGGGGTTCATGAACCTAAAGAGAGCAGCTTTCTTTTTAACTTCTGCCTTTCATATACCTATGAGGTGTGATCAAAATATATGGTAAATGTTCAATTTTTAAAAAAAGATATATTGCCATTAATCTCCCTCAGAACACTCCCTCTTGCTTTCAACACACTGGTCCCATCATTCTTGCCACTTTCTGAAGCAGTTCTGGAAGTCCTCTTTCATGAGTGTCTTTAGCAGGTGTGGTCAAAACTATGGTGAATGCTGCTGCCAAGTCCTATCCCATGGAAAGGCAGGCTGGTAAAAACATTACAGCGTCCTCATCTGCCTTATTCACCAGATCTGGTACGCTGTGACTTCTGGCTCTTCCTTAAAAGGAAGATAAATGTTTTGAATCAATTCAGGACATTGAGGCAGCCTTGACAGCACAACTAAAGAACTTACAAAAGAGGAGAGGACTTCCAGAACTGCTTCGAAAAGTGGCAAGAATGATGTATGAGGAGTATTTTGATGGAGATTAATGGCAATGTGTCTTTTACTATAATAAATTTAAAGATTTATGCTGTCCTGGTGGTACATGCCTATAATCCCAGCACTTTGGAGGCTGAGGCAGGAGGATTGCTACAAGTTCAAGGCCAGCCTGGACTATGTAGTGAGTTCAAGGTCAGCATGAATTACACAGCAAGACCCTGTCTAAAAAAAACATTAAACACTCATGGTATATTTCAATCACACCACGTATGTGTGGGCAGCAGAGTCTCAGGACCTCCTACGAAAAGAACCCACTGGTCCCTCCCATGACAGAGACTGCCAGCTCAGCACTTGATCCTTCCACTTGTCTCTCCCATGAGGAGAGTGCTGGAGGGGAAGTGGGAGAGAGATGCAGAGGGACCGAGAGCCTCTGTCCTGGGGAGGTGTGGCACCCTGAGCCACACTGAGCTGAAATGCACTGAGACTCTCTTTGAGTTCATCAAGCAGTTCTTTTTACTTCTACTCCTCACATTTAAAGAGATAAGGAAAAGCAATACTACTGTTCTCCACAAGTTCTTGTCCTCTACAAGCATCTTTTCCTTTGCAGTAATACAACTTGGGGACGATGAGGATGCCAGTGTTCAGAATGGTGGAGTGATTTTCCTAGGGTCACACAGCAGGCACTGACAGCTGGGTGCCATCCACTGTCTGAACACATTGTCGCCTTGCTGCTGAGGTCCTATGCCTCTTTATTGACTACCTTAGAATTGTTCCCTAGTGGTTTCTCAGGATCAAGCCTTTACAGCTACCTTTTTATTTTTTGAAGTCCAGGGGTTGAACCCAGGGCTTCACACATGTTAAGCAAGTGCTCTATCACTCAGCTCTGTCCCTAGCTTTTTTAAAAATTTTATTTTGAGATAAGGTCTCATTATGTTGCCCTGGCTGGTCTTGAACTTGTAATCCTCCTGTCTCAGCCTCCCCTGGTACCTAGGATCACAGGTATGTGCAGCTGCTCCCAGCTGTATCTGCTTTTGAGATGTTCTTGTCTTCTTAGTTATAGGACTTCCCAACCCTGTAATAAAAGCATAGAACATATGGATGAGCATAAATTAAGAAATTATTCAGTAGACTTTGTGGAAATGGGAAGGATATCTTGGGATAGAGGAGACAGGAGGGCGAGGGGACAGAGAAGTAAAGGTAACTAAGATTCCATATGTATATGTACCAATTCTCTAGGATGAATGTAATTATTAAGTAACACAAACATATACTAATAAGCAATTTTCAGCTTGGAGGATTTCAAAGATGGCATAGGAGCAAAATGCTATCTTCCAAAAGGCATTCTAAAAAAATTATATATCTCTATATATGCATATATAAAATTATATAATTAGTCTATATAATTGTTATATAAAACTATATTCACCATGTCTATTGTACATTTTGGATCTTATTTACTCTTTCAGTTTCTCATACTAGAGAGATAATATGATGCTTACACATGTGCTTCTGGTTTATTTCACTTATGAGTATTTTCTCGAGTTGCATCCATTTACCTATAAAAGTCTCCAGTTTATCCTTCTTTATGGCTGAATAGTACTCCATTGTATAAAAATACCACATCTTTCTTATCCATTCCTCAGTTGATGGGCATTTGGGTTGTTTCCAAGATCTGGCTATTACAAATTGTGCTGCTATAAACATGGGTGCACATATATCGCTGTGGTACGATGTTTTTAATTCTTCTGGGAAGATGCCCAGAAGGGGAATAGCTGGGTCAAATGGGACCTCCAACCCTAGTTTTCTGAGGAATCTCCACACTGACTTCCACAGTGGCTGTACCAGTCGACACTCCCACCAACAGTGAAGAAGGGTTCCTTTTTCCCCACAGCCCCTCCAGCATTTGTTATTAGTTGATTTCTTAATAGTAGCCTGGTCAAAAGGAAAGAGAGACTGGAATAGGGAAAAGAAAGAAGGGAAAGGGAAAAAAAAATTGTATATATATATATATATATATATATATATATATATATATATATATGATGGTTAAGATAGATACACTACCATTTTTACTTAGTTCATTGAAGAGTAAGGTTTGTGCCAATAATGTTTGGACAATTGAATGCTAATGTCTGGTGTCCTGAATAACTAACTTAAAGATAGTAATACGTAATGTATTAACCATTGTTACCCTCCTATTATGTTGGTTTGAAAATTTGTTCTTCTTTTGATTTGTTTTGTTTTTTCTTCTCTTTAAAATAAAAAAAATAAAAAAAATAAAAAAAAACTATATATATAATTAGTTGTATCTACAATGTGTGTGTGTGAGAGAGAGACAGAGAGGGAGAGAGAGAGAGAGAGTCTCTTTCTGCCTGTATGTACCATCTCTCTTAGCCTTAACTGTTTTACATGTATCTATGTGTGGATGATACTGAGCTTGAAAGGATTTTATTTGGAGAACTACCCTAGCAAGGCCATGTCCTGCTGAAACACTGGAGATTTGATTGAGGTGTGGGCAGTGTGGGCTTCTCTGGTTGACAGGCATGAGGCAAGGAAACAATAATGAACGGCGACATATTCCTCTTTGTCCTTTAAGTTCCTGGCATGAGCCTGGTCCCAGGCAGTACTTTTCATTAAGAAATGGGAGATAAGAAACAGGAGGCCCTGGGTAGGTGGTGGCCTTTCTGAGGGCCCTTGGTAAAGGCAGGTCTTCCTGCTCCAGGCCTTGGGTTGTTTCCCTGGATGACTTCTTTGCTTTTCTTCTTTTGCTGTTCCCTGTGGCCCCTCACACAGGGCAGGGGGGTGAGGTCTCCTTTGCCAGATGATCTCAGCCCAGGTGGGGAGGATGCGAGGCCCATGGCTTGGTCTAAGAAGAATGCTGTGCCTGGCGGCACCTTGAGTCTGGCATCCCCTGGGTCCATCTCCTGGGACAGCACCATGCTCTGGAGATGAAGCTGTGCCCCTGTCAAAGCAGGGAGTGGTCACCCTGCTGAGGAGGAAGGGCTCTCTTAGGATGGGGCTTAGGAAACCCTTAAGAGATGAGAAACACATTTGGGGCAAAAAAGAGAAGTCCCCAAATGTCATAAAAACAGAGGCAGGGCCAATAAAAGTGACTGAGTTGTGCTATACCTTGTAGGTCACGAAGTCCTCACATACAGGTTCTCATAGAATCTTCACTAATCCAGAAGGGCAGGAACCATGATGGCCTTTAGCAGAGGAGCAAATGAAGGCTGTGGGAGATGAATGCAGGCTCCTGGCCATATGCCCTGGACGTGGTGGGGCCTGAGAACCCAGGCACTGTCACCAAGATTAGCAGCTTTGTATCTTACAATTTGTGACTGTACAAGAAAAGGTATAAGCAGGGCATCGAATGGAACTCTACTTCCTTGCTTGGCAGAGCACAGGGGAAACAGCAGGAGGAGTAGGGAGGAAAGGGAAAGGAAAGAAAAAAAGAAAAAGGAGAAGATAGAATATTCAGTAGAGACTAAGCTAAGTGGATGGGTTTCTCCTTTGCGCCTTTTCTCAGCTACTTATGTCTCCTAAATCGATCCAACTGTGGTCGTTTATTTAGAGCCTGCTGGTTGCTGGAGAATGTGAGTTCCCTAAGGACAAGAGTGGCCTTGTTTATCGCAGTGTCTCCAGGGCCTTCCTGAGATGGCAATCAGTAGAGGAAAGATTGTGCCGAGGGCTTAGTCTCTGAAACACGTAGTGCACCTAGTGTTTTTTTGATGAGGAAGATATCATGACTCCCATTTTACAGGTGAGGGAATGAGGTGCAAAGAGGAGATAAGGGGTCATTCAAAGAGCTCTGAGAGCTAGGAGAATTTCTGATGGTGAGAAAACTCAGGCACCTGATGATTCTGGAATCCTTGCCCAGCTTTCCATGGCACTGCCGTCTGCCAGGCTCTGAACCCAGACTCAGGTCTCATTAGCATTCAGAGGGGGAAGTAACCATGGGGGATGCATCCAGAGCATTAGGAGAAGACAGGCTGTGTTTTAATTATGACCTGGACTTTTGAACAAATCCTTTTCTCTGCTTGTCTGAGCCTTAGAGAAAACAACTTGTGGGAGGTGTGCGGTTGGCAGCTGGGTCCACAGTGGTACCAGTACAGCTGTGTACACATCTGGCACCCAGGTGGTGGGCTGCATGTGCCTTTTCTCCTTGAATTGCTCTGGGTTTAGGGAGGGTTACAGAGGTGAGGGTGACCTGGTTTGGAACCAGATGGGGAGAGCAGACAGGATGGAGAGGAGCAGGACTGCCCCTCCTTGGGCCTGTGATCCCCAGTGACCGTGCCCACTTCAGGTTTTGCGCCCAGACAACTCCTGCCACTTCCTGCGGCCACTCTTGAGTCCACATGGCAGGCTTTCACTGTTGATTCACTCCACCCTCCCTTCTCCAGTTTGGGGGAAATTTTTGGAATAGGGAATGAAATGAAAAGGGGGAAGAGAAAGGAGATTAACGGGTAGAAGTTAGACAAGCACAGATGCTACCACCTGCTGCCGCAGATTCTCAAGTGCTTGTTGACTCCCTGGGAGTTTGCTTGAGTCTGTTTAACAGTCCGTTCCTGGGGAAGGGGAGGAGAAGCAGGGCATGGGGACAAAGGGCCTTTGACCAGCTCCTGGAAAAGCGTTGATTAGTTTGCTCAGGTTGTCAAACAGTGACTGGGGACTTGTGGCCCAGAGATGAACCGGGTAGATTTTCTACCTAATGTGTGGTGTCCAGCAAGGGAGGAGGGAGTAGAGAGTATGGGCGAATACTTTAGGGACTGGTGTGAGGTTCCAGCGTAGACTGAAAAACTACCCTGGGTAGCTGGAGGAAGGGAGAGGACAGAAGGGGTTCTAGTACCTGGAGTTCTGGTTTCGGGTTCTAGCATACTTTGTTAGTGGTGAAAGAGCAATACCAGCTCTTTGGACTATCCCCCAACTTCACCCTCCTTTTTGCGGTTGAGAGGCAGGCATATCAACATAGGTGTTGATATGACCAAGGGCAGGAAAGATGGGTGTCATGGCCCAAGGCTTGTGTTAAAATTAAGACAGCACACACACTTGCTATCCTGCAGCTTGGCCCCGTCCCAGGAGACTGTTTCCTAGTGGATTCGTGGCAGGTGACTTCATTCCCTTCTCCAAGCCTTGGCTTCTATTGCTCAAAGCATTTGAATGGCTTTCCTTTTTCTTGTGCCAATCTGTGGGTCATGCTGCCTTGGGAATTTCTCCTTAGCTTCCTCTTTACTCCACCCCGAAAACTCTTCCCTTCTTCCAGGAAGCTTCCCAGATAAACACACTGTGTGCAAATATTGGCTTAAAGCCATAGACTAGTTCAATTTTATGGTTGGGAAATTATCGAATATTATAATTTTGTATATATGCTCTAGCTTTATGTCATTCTATTTTGTATTCATGGGACAGTGCTTTGTATTATTCTTGTATTCTGTTTCCTAAAGACAAATCCTTAAGGCTAGATATTATTTATCTATTCATTTATTTATTTTTTGTTTACTCTTTCTTCCATGGATGTGTGAGCTCCATGGGTTGGGGGGGGTTGTCTTGTATCCACCTGCAATAATGCCTGCCACACAACAGACATTCTCTATACACTTGTCTCACTAGTGAATGCCGTTGGGGTGCTGGTTTCTTTTCCTCCCTTCCCTATTAAAACACAGAGTTTAAGGTGTGCTACAGGGTGCATGGCAGATGCTTGTGAATAAATGAAAGAATGAAAAAGTGGAAGAAGAAATGATTGAGTGAATGTGTGCATAAGCTTCTGAGATGGGATTGGCCACAATGAAAGCAACACGGTCATAGGCCTGTCTGTAGGAAAATACTCTTAAGTTATTCACATTTCCTTAACTCCTCCTGAGGTGGAGATACTTCAAGTCAGCTCCTGTCTGTCTTTGTGAAGAAGGGAGGGTGTGGACTTTTATGTGCTCACTCTGGACATTCTGTCCCTCCTTGCCATTCTCTCCCTTACACCATCTGATCTTTCCACATCTATCGACTCTGGTATGTGGGGACAAACAGAATGTTTTCAACAGAGTCCCTCTCTCCCCATTGTGCTACTACTTTAGAAACCAAAGCAACTCTTTATTTTGGAAATAGTAAAATCAATGCCATAATGAATGAACGCCAGAGGCATTTTTAGGGTATGTTATCTTAGTACTCATGCCAAATGCAATTTGGTATCATCAGATAAGAAAAAAAGACTTTTTAAAAAACTTTAGGTCTTTCTTAGGCCATCTCGGATTGTTATTGATCTGGAGTGACCAGGAAGAGTATGTCTTGCCTGGATGTCAAGTGTGTTCCAGTCCAAGCTTCCTTGAACCAGGTCTTTGAAGTCCTTTTGCTGCTGACCCCAGGGGAGACCTGGGTGCAAGCCAGACCTTCCTCACAGTGTCTGTCCTCTTTCTCTCTCTCTCCTGCTGCCAGGCTGTTTGCTGTCAAATGTGGGGGCTGCTTTGAGGCCATCGCACCCAATGAGTTTGTGATGCGGGCCCAGAAGAGCGTGTACCACCTGAGTTGCTTCTGCTGTTGTGTCTGTGAGCGGCAGCTTCAGAAGGGTGACGAGTTTGTCCTGAAGGAGGGGCAGCTGCTCTGCAAAGGGGATTATGAGAAGGAGCGGGAGCTGCTCAGCCTGGTGAGCCCGGCGGCCTCAGACTCAGGTGAGTGTCATGCAGTGGGCAGGAGTAGCAGTCGGAGGACAGAACAGAGTGAGATGACCATCTGTGTTGCTTCCTTCCTAGAGAACCAGCTGTCTGGGCAACCTATCTCGATGGCAAGGCAGTTCTGTATAGTTCAGTAACTTTCTTTCTAACCTCTGAGTTATCGCTTATCAATCAGCTTATTGCCATGATGATGCTGTGTAACAAGTTTCCCCTAAATTCAATGGCATAAAACCATAAACACGTCCATTGTCTCCAGGTTAAGCAGAGTGACTCTGCTTCAGGCTGAAGTTCTTCATGTTAGCTAGGATCTGCTGACCTCCACTGAGCTTAGCTACAGGCTTAGACCAGGTTCAGTTCTTCTCTGTGCGATTTATTCTGTGGTCCTGGTGGGAAGAGCAGCACCTATAGGGCATGCTCTCCTGGCAGTGGTCAAAGTGCAAGAAAGCATGTCCAAACACACAAGCACATTTCAAGCCTCTGCTCACATCATGTCTGTTAGTGTCCCAGTATCCAAAGCAGATTACAAGGTCAAACCTGAAGTCATGTGGTGGACAGATATACTCTGTGTGGCACAAAGCCTTGCTGGGATCACATACATTACTATGCATAATGTGCAGTGTGTGATAGTGTTAAAGGGAATGATGAATTGGAGCCAGTTTTTCAGTGACAATCACTGAAATTTTCTCAGTCTTTATTTCCTCATCTGTCAGGTGGGACAGCTAGACTCTAAGGCTTGATGGGTCACACAAGGTAAGGAACCAGAATGTATATGTTCTTCCTCTTTCTCACATACCTGTCCCCCACCTACACTGCCTACAGGGGAGCAGAAAGAGAGAGCATAGGAGAAGTGGAGAGGTTTTACAGAGCAGGTGTCATGGGGCCAGAGAATTGAAACTGAAAAATTTCAGTTGAAATTGAAACTGTCTAAATTAAGCACGGATGCCTTTTCATGGTGTTTGTCCTCTTGAGGATTTGTCTTCCCTCAAGAATCTGTGAGTTGCAGCTGGGTGTGATGATACAAACCTGTAATCCCAGCACTCTGGGAGGCTGAGTCATGAGAATTGCAAGTTGAAGCCTGGCCTAGGCAACTCAATAACTTAGCAAGACTGTGTCTTAAAGTAAAACTATAAAAGGCCAGGGGTGTAGCTCAATGGAAAGGCCCTTGGTTCAATCCTCAGTACCAGGGAAGAGAAAGATGATATGATATTCATTCACCGTATCATTCATGCAGTGATATGATATTCTAGTTCTTGCCATTGCAAGGACAAGGGGGAAAAGGGGCTTTGGTGCCATGGTGGTCAGAATACCAGTGTGATCTTAGACAGACTTGCACACCTAGAAGGACCTACATTCTCCCTCATGTGAAGATAAGCACTGTGGTCTCACTATTCTTCATAAACGGCCTGGGGCCTGATCCCTATGTTATCCAACTGATCATGCTTTTAAGGTTTACAGGATTTTATTTGAACTCAAAGTGAGGCACTGAATGTTGCTGCCCCCTCCCTCAAATGACAAAAAGCAAAAGCTGGATCTAAGCAAACTTCGTAATAGCATTATGATATCCAGAGCAAAGGAAAAGCAACAGGTCTTTTCTGAACACATTTTCAGCAGTATGTTCAGTTCTGAGCTTTTCTCTTTGAGACTGATATGGACAAACCAGAGCTTTCCAGGTCATTCATTTGTGTATCCTTCAGTAATCATATCTTGAGTGAATATTTGTTATATGACAATCATTTAAGGGTGGGGCGATCTCAAAACCATGTCTAATGGAGGAATTGTAGATGTGTAGCCTAAAAAATGAAAGATTAAATGAAGACATAACTGTTGCCTTCAAATGGTCAAATCAAACTAATTTCTTTTTCTGATTTTAGAGAAACAATGAGGACTGATTCATTTAACTATTTAACAAAATCATTGAATATTTGCACTAAAAAGGTACAAGGAAGCAATTTTCAACTAGGCACAGGGAATGTTGGAATATCACTCTAATGATTGGATCGAACAAAGAGTAAAATTACCAAGAAATATACCTTCCAAACCTGTTGATATTGGTGGGGTGTGAGGGAGGGTGGTCCTAGGAGACACCTGTCTCTAGAAATGCATAATGGTCTTTGGAGCTTTCAAGTGATATTGTCAACCAGTCATTTTGTCAATTATAGAAATGTTGCCTGTCATAAAATGTTTTGTGTGTCCAAGCTTGCCTCACTAAGGAGGGGATAGACTTTTAGAAAACATATCTGTAGCTTTTAATTCCTTTATTTCTTTAACAAAGCTTAGCATGATACCAGGAGAAGAATAAGTGAACAATAAATATCTAATGCATTGAGCGAAATCTTCAAAAGAAAACATCCACCCCATATAAGGGCTTCATAGAAAGCAGTTTTAGAATTTGTCCTGGTACAAATACAATTCTTCCTCTAGTTTCTGTCCGGAATGCCTTGTATGTGTAGGTGCTCGATAAATATTTGTTGAGTAAATGATTGACTATCTTGTCATCTTTAACATTTTTATCAATGACTTGGATGAAGATACAATTCACAGATGACATGAACCTGGCAGGGAATGCTGGTGTGACTATTGACACTATCAGCATTCAGAATGATTTTGACATGCTAACAGAAGAGCACAAAATTGTTGAGATGAGATCTCATCCTCAGGTCCTAAAATCCCATTGAAATTGTATGAGATGTGGCCATTTTGATAGGATTCCATGTAAGCTTATAGTTGATGATAAAGCCAATAGGATCTAAAAAGACTTAAGCTGCATTAATGGAACGATGTTGTCCCTAACATATAATTATAGTTGCTTTTTTTTTGCATTGGTCAGAGCACAGTTAGAATATAAACTAATCTTGAATGATGTCTTTTAGGGGGTCAGTGACTAGAAAAAGTCTTGCAGAGAGTAATTAGCTTGTTAAATAAATGATAAATAGCTGAAGAAACATTATATCTAGCTTTGTGAAAATAAGTCTAATGGGAGTTATGAGAGTCATAAAGGTGGCAGACCTGGTACTGAGGGTGAAAGGACAGATTTTGGTTCAATAGAAAGTAGAACCATGTCTGACACTGGTGTCCACTGGGCTGGCTTTATGGGACATGAACTTGCTTGCCCTTTAACATTTTAATTAGTTGGTGGAAAATTGCATCAATGACCACTAGGTCTTCTTCAGTCTAGGATACTAGAATCTGTAATTTTATGGTGCCAGCTGATCTAAGCATGTGACAGGCTCACAGCTACACAGGACACCAAAGGCAGGAGGGCTTCAGCTGGTGGGTGGTCTTTTTCGATGTGGCCCAGTCTCTCCTGTCCTAGTCTCTGCTTTGCCAGTGGCTTTGAAGTGGCCTCCCAAGCAAATGGATGGGATTCATAGCCAGAGACAGACAATTTTCTTTGGCTTATGGGGCAGCTTGGCTGCCCAGGGTCTCCAGAAGAGATCTCATGACATTCGGGCCCAAGATCTCCTTCACCAGAGAACTGTAGGCTCTCGCAGTGGATAAGCGATTTGAAAGTGATCCAGTTCGGACTTCACCAGATGTTCCTCCAGCCTCTGCTTGAGCGTCTCAGCCATCGGGCAATCCAAGGAGACAGCAGGGAACAAACCCATGTACTTTTTCATCTCTCTACCTTCCACTCAATGCTGACTCCAAATGTGTGTGGGTTTTCCCCACATGCCAAGCAATTCTCCATCAGACCTCAGGTGAGCTGTTAACTCAGTTCCATTCTGACGCTGAATACCTAGAGAGAATGTCAGATCCCACAGGTTGAAAACTCATGTGTCACAAGACTGCCCCCTGTGCTTCGACGCCAGTCCCAAATTGAAGGTTGTCACCTGCACTTCTGATCAACTGGCTATAAATTGTGGGTTCCATGCTTTCCTACTCAGGTCAATTAATTTGTTAGAGCAATTCACGGAACTCAGGGAAATATTTTACTTACGTCTACTCATTTATTACAAAGGTATTTTGAAGGATATAGATGAACAGCCCAGTGAAGAGATGGACAGGGCGAGGTATGTGGGGAGGGTCTGGGAGCATCTGTGTCCACTGTGGGATGTCACCTCCTGGAAGCCGTCCTGTATCCAGCTGTCTGGAATTTACCCAGACCTTGTCCTTCTGGAGGCTTCATTACATAGATGCGATTGATTATATCACCGGCCATTAGTGATCAACTCAACCTTTATCCCTTCCCCTCTTCCCAGGGCTGGTGAGTGGGGCTGAAAGTCCCACCACTCTCATCCTGCGTTGGGCTTTCTGGTGACCAGTCCTGGTCTGCAGCTGTGTAGTGGCCCCCAGTCACCAGTCATCTCCTTAGCATATGAAAGATATTCTTACCTTTCTAGAGACTCAAAAGTTTTAGGAGCTTTTTGACAGGAAACTGGACAAAGGCCACCTGTATTTTTCATAATATCACAGGAACGCTTGATCCCACATTCTACAGTCTCGGGCCATGTGTAACCTTCAACCTTGGTCTTGGCTCCTCTATTTTCAGAACCTCACAAAATAAGTCAGAGTCTGCTTGCCTACACGTGGCAGCCCTTCAAGTCAAAGACAGAGCTCCTCCCTCATATCTGTGCGATTTTCTAAAGTCTTTTCCTTTGTAGTTTTGCCCATTCTCCCAACAAGCCCTTATAAGAGGCATATTGTTCTATTTGTGAAAAAACTACAATCTCTTTAAAATGTACCAGTGAGAAGGGCCTACACTCTTTCATATGAGGTCTGAATAGTACAGTGTTATTGCTACTACTTGTTATGGGTGTCACACTTTCCTGATGGATCTATGACTTCATTAGCTTTTTTGACATTCGAGTGAGGCAGGGGCCTGGTGGTAGTGGACAACCATGGCTCCTGGCTGTCCTTGTTGCTAATTTATTTACCCTTCTTGTTTTCATGTTTTCTTTTAAAATTAGAAGTCACCTGAGATTGTCTCGTGCAGCAATTTTTAAAATCTGTCTTTAAATAGAAAGTTTATGTTTTGAAATAAAATTTAAATTTATAGAACAGTTGCACATAGGACAGAAGTCCCCACATACCCTTCATCCAGCTCCCCCTGATGGTCACATTGTACACAGCCTCAGTACACTCATTGAGACTAAGAAAGTAACATTGGTATAGCACTATCAACTATAAACTTCATTTAATTTCATGAGATGTTCTACTAGTGTGTTTATCCAATCAAAGATCTAGTACATGATACCATGTTGCTTTTAGTTTTTGGCTATTTTTAAGTTAAATCGCCCTTTTTCCTATTTTGGAGATTACTGAAGAATATCTAGTCAGAATTTCATATTTTGCTCCTCCATCCAATAATGTTTACATTTAATTTCTTTTTAGTGTTCCTTACAATGGGATCAAACTTCATTTTTTAGCTTGTTTATTTTGAGGTTGGTTTGTCTCCCATTTAACTTCCTTTCAGATTACCTGTGTGCATTTCAGATTATGCCTAGGCTCTATTCTTTGGCTAAGGCAGGCTCTTTAAGCTGCTCTGCTTGGGCTTTTGTTTGTTTTGGTTTGGTTTTTGCAGTACTGGGGATTGAACCCAGGGCCTTGTTGCATGCTAGGGTGGTGCTTTACCAATGAGCTACATCCCCAGACCTTTTAACTTGCTACGTTGACCAGGTTGGCCTTATCCTGCAATGCTCCTGCCTTATCCTCCCCAGTAGCTGGGATTACATTGTATATCATCCCATCCAGCTTCAGTGCCTCTGCTTTTATAGAGGGATTTTCCCAGAGGAAGGATTGGTTGTGAAGTCCCTGTCTGAGGTCCCCTTTCAGCAAAGGACACTTTATGTTTTGGGTTGTTGCAGCAGGGCCTGGCCTCAGTTTATCAGGGAGTCTGGACTGCAGCACGGAGCTTGAGATGCTCCTTACCTTGTGTTCTGCTTTCATGAAGCCTAGCTTGCTGCCTGGCATGCAGTAGGCACTCAGGAAACGTTTGCTTTTTGTGTGAATACATTTAACTTTCTCCCGTTCATTTTCGCTTCTGATATCCTTGACAAAGAAGCACAAACTTTCAGTATGCCTTTCTTTTCATTGGAACCCAAAGATTCTTCACATACATTGGAGTTTGTGAGTCCTTCTTCCGAGTCTCCTTGGGATACGGGATGCTGTTGCTTCAGGAGGTCCATGTGCCTCTCTCACTGCTCTGGTCTTGAAATGCATCTTTCTCCTCTTCTCGGTCACATTCATCAGCATTGGCATCAAGGCACACATCTAAATTGTCTTCTACAACCTTGGAAATGGTTTATCATCATCATCATCATCATCATCATCATCATCAATTACAGAAGTATTTCTTTCAACCTATCTTGTTCTCTAATAGATTAGACTAGAGAGGCAGTGATTACCTCAAGGGTCTGGAAAATACCTGACTTTGGGGATTTTCCTTGTCAGTTCACAGTCTTGAATTTTACAGTGCAAGATATAAAAGAAAAAGTCAATAGGAAGTATGAGGAAGTCACATTCTCCATATTGTAAGGCTTGGACCCTGAAGTTAGACAGGTCTGAGTGAGTCTCGTCCTGTGCTCACAAACACTACAAACTTGGGCAAGCTACACCTCATCTGCAGGACTCAGTCTCCTAATCAGTGAAAGAGGGGCCATAATACCTCCCGTGTAGGCTGCTGTATCAATGAAAAGAGCCAACACCAATCAAGTTGGGTTGGTGTCCAGTCAATGGCAGTCACCATTATTATGTACTGGTGCAGGGGCTAGTGTGCTTCTGAGTAGCTCATCGAACTTCTCCTCTGTTATTTTACAGATTAGGAAACTGAGTCTTATAATGATTATGGTTAGAGCTCTTTTGAGAGCCCAAGTGCCACGTTATAACATTTCCTGGCATATTACCTTGGGGTGGAGCTCTATGACTCTTGGTCTGATGCAATAGTATGTCTCGCATCTTTGAGTCCCTTTAGCAGTGGATTAGACTTCTCTTGCAACAGGAGTCTTCAGTCCAGCAAGGACATTGAACTTGACAGCTACTTGTTAGTGAATACATTGTTCAGCTGAGGCCAAAGTCATTTTTTTTCTCTCCTTCTATAGGCCTGTTAGCTTTGCTCTTGTACACAGTATAATCTATTTCTGTTCCCCTAGGCAGCCACCTTACCAACCTCCAAATCCACCACATATTTCTTACAGACACCTTACACTATGTTGGGCTATGTGTAAAATTCTGTCTTTGAGCTGCAGAAAAAGAAAATCCAAGGAGATAGTGAATACTGAGCCCCACAACTGAGGAAAACATCTCAAAACCGACATCCTAATGTCAGTACAATAGTGATCCAGCTTTGTGATACAATGGGACTGAGAGATGGAAGGGATATAACTTGGCAATAAATCTTGCCATTGTTTTCTTTAATAAGCAAGGGGTGAGTCATTTAAAAAACTTTGGGTGGATATTTCAAATACTTTTATAAACATATTGGTGAAGAAATGTATTTAAACCACAATACATATTTCCTCTAATGTAGTATGTTGGAAAGGCTCTCCACTATAACAGAAGTTTTCAGAAAATTTTAACTGCAGCTTAAATAGAAATTACATTTTTTATCATGACCTAATATACATGTTCACCTGTCTATGTGTATAAAATAAGTTCTGACACTTAGATGACTCCTTGACTGCCCTACCTGCTGATACCTATTTATTTTTAATTGTAATCTTAGCCTACTATACTAATTTCATAAGCTACTTGTAGATTTTGGCCTCAAGTTTGAGAAATACTGCTTCAAATTTAAATCATTTACAAATGTATCCCTGGGTTTTGGAATTGGTAGACATTTCTGAACTTCCAGGCCAATAATATATTTTAATTATATGGACTCTGTCAGTTATAAGAATAAGACAAAAGATATCATGTCTGTCCCTGAAGATTTGTTACACAGCAAACATGTAATAAGTGTTTTCTCTTTTTATTGTTGTTATTATTATCAAAGAGACAGGAAGAACACACATATTTATATCATGACTAGCACAGAGGTCTACAGGGACACTTTCTGATTTATTAATCTGGCATCCCTGGATGTAGGCACGAGACAGGTATAATTGCTGAGCCTTTCAGGTTGTTTTAAAAATCAACAGTTTTGTCTCTTGTTAGTATCACAGCTATAAAATTCACTACCAGAATGATTTGTTGCCCTCTGTTGGAAGCCCAGCCCCCCCTTTTTTCTTTACTGAACTTTTGTCTTCTAGTGTATTTGTTTTCTCTTCATAATACAGATGGAGAAATAAAGACACGAGATACTTGAGTCAGGGATAAGCTGGAATAAGAACTTAATTCTACCAATTACTGAGTCAGGACACTTGATACTGAAACAGAGGGCTTTAGCCCTGGCTATAATTGTGTGAGTTGGGTAGAGTTTATTTTCAGTGCTTAAAAAGTTACAGTCTGCAGATTTAGACAATATATTATGTCCTTTCCATTGATGGTAATGTAATTTTGGACATGTGTTCACATTTAATAATTTTATTTTATTTTATTTTTTTATTTATTTATTTTTTTTGTGGGTACGGGGGGTCGACCTCAGGACCTCACGCGCCAGGAGGCGCCCGTGCCGCTGAGCGATATCACCGGCCCCTTTTTCGTATGTGGGTTCCGGGAGTCGAACTCGGGCCCTCGCGCTTGCCGGGCAGGCGCTTAAGCCGCTGAGCCATCTCACCGGCCCAATAATTTTATTTTAAATGGGTAATTAAAATGATAATTTAAAATTAAGGCGGGTGCTTTGTAGTGTATTTATCTGCAATAATGTGCTGCCTTTGGGAGTTCATTTCTTATGCATAACCTCTGTAAGAAAAAGTTAACCAGGTAGGCAGCTCTCGTTGTGATTTTCGTACAGTGATGATGAGAATAGTGTTCACAATTATCGCAGCCTTACTCTCGTCCAAGCATTACTTTAAGCACTTTATATGAGTTAACTAATTCAGTTTTCCCTTCAAGCTGATAAAGAAAAGCAATGTTGTTGATTGTTCCCATTCTACAGGTAAAGATGAACATGGGAAAATGAGCAAAGTGTGGAAGGCATTACAGCTCATAACTGCAAGAGTCAGAATTCAGACCCTGGCAGTCTAGCTCTAGAAGGGGACCCCGAGCATGGTGCTGTGTTGCTGAGTTGCTAGTAATGCATCTGAATATCAGAGTGGACCTCACAGTTTGTTCCCACGGTGCCTCTATCTGTCCACCTTTACACTGGGCCTTCTTTGGGTGTGACAGCATATCTTTGCAGAATGACTGGCAGATGTTAAGATTGTAGTCTGGACAGGCAGAGCCGGCTTATGAGTTAGCCCTTTTCTTGCCTGCCCTAAATGGCCACAGACTCTTACTATCTCGTAGCAAGGGCCAGGGAGGACGTTCTGAGAAGACGCTGGTTTTTTTTTTGTTTTTTTTTGTTTTTTTTTCTCTCCTGACATTCAGCCAAGTCCAGCAATTTTTAGATTTCCAACCAAGGGATGTCGAGATGGATATGAAGATGCTTTAGATCATTCACTGAACAAATGGAAGAATCACTTCTAATATTTCCCTGTGCCTTGGTATCTGTGACCAAGGGAAAAAAAGTCCTGTTTAGTAGGTATTGGTGGCAAACCAGCTCGTGAATTCCTTGGAGTACTTTGTTTGGTATTTGGTGCTATAAAAAGTATATGGAAAACAGGGTAATTTAAGAACCACTTGCGCTCTTAGTGGTCCAAGTTCAGGTTTGCACACTGGAAGCCAGAAGCATATTTAGGCTGTCTGGTGATTGTGCCCGGGGATTTGAGTACTGTGAGCATGTGTGGACCCAGTGGGGTCAGTGGATCCAGATGGTGTCCAAGGTAAGATGTTCAAGTATTCCTTCTTAGGAATCTCTGAGGGCAGTGGCTGAACCTACTCAGAATCTTTTCCAGCCAGGAATTTGCTGGACCCTTGCTTTGCGCAAGGACTGCGTATGCAGTGTGAAGATATGGAGGTATATGAAGCTTGACTAAACAAATGTTTTTTGAGCACAGACTATGTAGCAGGCCTATTGCAGATCACAAAGCTTACATTCCAGTGGAAAGAGACCACATGTGACCAAATAAATAAAACAAGATTGTGTATCACCCTTCAAAGTAGTCACTCATGAGGCTTACTGTCCATACATGTTTCAAAAATGTTGGCGACCTTAGGAATTTAGGCAACCTGGGACCCAGGCTGGCTTTTATAAAGCCTCCTAAGTGGTTCTCATGTGCAGCCAAGATTGAGAACCACTGCCTCAGGAGGTCGTGGGGCTCAGGGAAGATGGGGTTGAGGTGCTTCAGGTTTTTTTCCCCAGTTGAGGAGGAGGTTTGGTGCTGAGCTAGGGCGATTCCGAACTGAAGACAGAGGCAGTGTTTTCCCTAGAGTGAGCAGATGTAGCAGGCCGTGAGATGTAACCAACACAAATCCAGGGTGCACGGTTATGAAAATTATTGTTTATGAGAAATTCGAACTTAACTGTGTGTCCTGTATTTTACATGACAGCTTTAGATATAATAGGAATCTGACAGGGGTGAGGGAAGGGAGAGCCTAAAGAGGTGGTGACCGATGCTGGAGCCTGCCAGGAGGTATGGATAATGTTTGATTGATTGACTGATGACAGGGAGAAAGAAGTGAACTCCGTCCCAGGATACCTGTGCTTCCGTGTCTCTTGTGTACAACAGGGGTTTGGCCCCAACCAAGCACTGGGAGGCTTCCCCCTCCTGGGCTTGGAGAGGGAATCTCCTGTTACCTTGGCAACTCTCTCCTGCTGCTCCCTCCCAACAGTTTGAATTACACCACTGCCAGGCAGGCACCAGCCCGCTGCTTCTTCTAGCTCTCATTTTCCCCTCAGCCCGCAGGATGGTGGGGTGTCGGCCCGGCCCAGGACGCACCGCACCAGAGCGCACTGAACCTCGCTTTCCCCGCGTGCATTCGGCCTGCTCTTCAAAGACCCTTTAGAAATGTAAGAGGCCGGGGGCGTAGACACCCACACACACACACCCACACACACAGGGACGGCAGTTTTATGAGAAAATGCAGATAAAGAGCCCGGCGGTAGGGCCATATGTTCCCCATAATCTCCAAAGCCGTCACTTCAATTAGAGCCTCCCCTGAGTTCGAATGCCCAAGCCTGGGTAAACAAGCCACTGTGAAAGAAGACCTCGGTTTCCAATTAAAAGTGTACTAACATTTCTCCTTCCCTTAATTCCCGTGGAGCAAAGCCCCGCGCGGGCGGAGGCGCGGCCGCAGGGTCGCCGCGAGGTCGCTGTCCTCGGTCCCCACCAGCGCGCGTTCCCAGGTGACGTCAGGCGGCCCGGGATTAGGGCCACCCTGCGCTCCCGCCGCGCCGCACAGTTAATTAAAAGTAATGCCACGGTAAATCCGCTAGCTCTCGGGCCAGCCTGTGAGAGGGGGCTTTCCAAAGCAGGTGCTGCGGATTTGTGTGTGTGTGCGTATGTGTGTGTGCGTGCGCGTGCGCGCGTGTGTCCCTGTTTTGTGTGCGGGTGTGCTTCAGCGCCATAATAGGGAGGGTCGTACAGAATATTTCAGAATCGGAGATTATCATTTCCCTGGCTCTCAACAATCCCCCTGCCCCACCCCAACCCCCGGCACTCAGAAGGAGACAGAGGCACCGACACACGTGCCACCTGACCCATGCTTTCCTTGGGGCTCCCAGGGCCCTGAGTCCTGGTTCGGTTTCAACTCCCCCATCTCCTGTCTATGGCGCCCAAAGTATCATTTTTCTGCAGAGTCGCTGCCCGCAGCTCCTACTCTCTTTTGTGCCCCAACCTTGACAACCCTAAGGGAATAAATAAATGGGGGCCAGATGTGAGGTTATTTAAATATCAGGGAAGCAATTTAGCACCCCCTGGCATTCTGTAGGAGCTCTTTGGGGTGCCGAATCTCAACATCGCAGGCTCTCCAGCGTCCGAGTCATGGCGAAAAAACCTGGTTTCTGTGGATGTTTTCTGTTGGGTAGACCTGGTGGAAAGCTGCCTGGTTTCAGATGGGAGAATGATTGATAGGTTAACTTTCCGGCCTACTCTCTTCACTGTGAAAGAATCAAAGATTTGAAGCCATTATCTGAAAAATTCCAGAAACATCAATAAGCAGAAAATCCTCACTAGATCATTCAAATGCAAATGGTTCTCATCCTTTCATGAAATATCTTCCCAAGTAATTACTTTAGTTTTTAGTTTGGCCTTGGAGGTGAAGACTTCAGAGAATTAGTCTCACTAAGTCCACTGCTGTTTGTTTATCCCTTGCTCTCTGATTGATGCTAACTAAATTAAATAGAGGCCAGTTCAGCAAACATTTTGAGACCCTGTCTGTCAGACACTGGGTTAGATACTAGTGATTGCAAGAGGAAAGTAAACCATCAGGTTCTCAGGTCCCTTAGTGATTTAGAAACTCCTGCGACAAAAGAATTGTCATAAAATACACATGACTGTCACATACAGTAGGGATGCATCATGCTATGGGAACCTACTGATAGAAGTAATTCTCCTTCGGGTGCATATATGCATATATGTATATTAAGGAGCAGAAGACTCAGGGAGCTGTTGAAAATGTTTCACAATGGATATGGGATTTTGGAGAATTTGTTCATTGGCGTATTCATTCAATACATACTGAATTCCTACTATGTGCCAGGCATCATTCTAAGTACTGGGGTTGCAATGGTGAACAAAGTAGGCCAAAGTGCTTGTCCTCCAGGATTTTAAATTCTACAACTGACGTGACCATTAAATAGGGGAAGAGAGGTTAAGTTGAGAATGATTTTGAGGTTTCTAAATTATATGAATAACGATGTCACAAGGAGACAAATATTGGTCAGAAAAGAAAGATCTAGGTAATGAATCCAGGTAGAGCATGTTGAGTTAGAAGGTTGCTGTGAACCGGGTGGGCATGGAGTCTGGTAGGCTGCTGAGCACGTGGGTCTAGGGTTCAAGGTGGAGGTCAGATGTGGGTTTGGGAATCACAGAAAAGCTGAGGGTTTAAAAGCAGGGAGGTTTTAACCAATGTCTCCACCGATGCTATTGTTTGAGTCTGCATGGCTGCAGGAAACAGACAGCACTTAAGAGCAATAGCGACAAATATCAATAGAGCAAATTCTTATGTCTCATTCTAGACTTACTGTGTTAGATGCTCAGTGTTGCAGCCAGAAATCTGTGATTCTACTTCCCCAGAAAGTTTGAGAAGCATGGAATTGGAGCAGCCCATACTGCCCACCACATACCAGCCATCAAGGCTGCAGTGCAAGCATGAGCAGTGGGCATTGGCACTTCATAGTGACCATTGCCTACAAAGACTTATCCTGCTATATCCCATCTGCAGGCAGCTGTGGTTCCACTAAGTTGCTTTCTCTTTCTCCCTCCCTTTCTCTCTCTCCTTCTCCCTCTCCCTCCCTCCCATTTCTCCCTCCTTCCTATGACTCCCTCCTTATTACTGTCATCTCCATTGTCATTCATTCAGGTCACACTTGAATCCCTCCTCTGTGACCAGCCCCCTAGCCACCTAGAGAACATGAAGTATATAAAAGATTGCTCCTCTATAGTCCAGATAGACTTTGACACAAGACACAGTCAGTGAATACAAATTGTTTGTGAATGGACTGGCAACAATTTGATGTGTGTTTAAATGACTTAAGAGAGAAATTGATGAGGATGGGTGTAGTCAGTGACTTAGGTAACATATCATTCTAATGCAAAGGCTTTGGGGCTATGGTTCCCTGGATTTAATTTCCAGTTCTTCCACCTGGTAATCTTGGGTAAGCAGTTTGAGCTTCCCTTTCCTCATGTGTAAAATGGGCTCTGTGGGCCTTGTGCAGTATATGATGGTGTATATGAAATGTTTATTATAGTTCCTGGCACTAAGTAAGTGCTTAGTAAAAGGAATTCATTATTGTACTTGTGTACTAGGAACTTCTGCTGGTCCTTGTAACTTCCTACTCATACATGAGAGAGAGAGGAAATCCTAGAAGTGGCAACACTCCAAAGATCTTCCTGACTCACTAAAAATGCCTTTTTCATATGGTTGGGAAGCCACACATTAGGCTGCTTGACAGTGACACAGGAGCCACAGCTGGCATTACCTAATCTAACAGCTGAGGTGTGACCAGAGGGATTTGAAGTTCTTGAAAGAGGGACAAAGGACACCAGATAGTCTCTACAAAGTGGAACATGCCAAAGGGAGTGTGACATTGATTCTAGCACTTTCTCCAAGAATTGGTTTGGGTCTGTGTATACAGATCATATTATTTTGAATTATGTTTATTTTCTTAAACAACCAACTATACTTTGGAAAGTACTGGTTTTTGCAGAAATATATACCTCCCTAAAAGCAAACCAGGCAGTGATGCTCAAAGCCTCCTTCCATGAAAAAGCATAGAAAGTGTTCGCCCTCGAGCGTTCCTCTCTCTGTTGGTGTCTCACAGCTCTCCAGATCCTGTAAGCCTAATCCATATTACATGTAAGGGAGAGCCACTGAGAACTGGTTTTCCCCTGAAGAGAATGGTAGAACCATGCACTGGCATTTTCTGTTGTTTTTCCCAGAGCTGAAGAGACAAATAGAAAATCTCTCCCTTTATTGGTCGAATCCTAGGTCTTTGAGCCTTAATATGGGAACTCCCAGTGGGAAAGGCTTGTGGTGAGGATGCATATCTCCTTCAAAGTGGCAAGGCTCCCCTGGGCCTCTGCACATGCTTATCTGGGGGCCTTCGCCACTCCAACACTGGGCTGTGTGTATCTCCAGCCTTTCCAACTCCATGGACTTTGGAGGCTGGTTTCACAGAGTTCATTTTCTAGCCTCAAGAACATTTTCTTTTGCCCTGGATGTACTCAAGGATCCATGGAGCAGCAGAAGGAAAGGTATTTCTTTTCCTTGTCTGAGAGAACCCTCTTGAGAATGCTTCGCCAAGTGCATGAGACATACTGATTTCAGTCACTGTGATGCCCTTGATGCATTTGTGTAGTTTGTGTAGGCAAATTTCCAGTAACCACAGATTTGTAATGGTAACAGTTAACCTTAATTTTGTCAACTTGATTGATTTTAGGATCTTCCCCAGATATTAGTGGGCCCCATTTTTGGTTGTGTCTGGGTGGGTCATGGAGGCATGATCTTGGAGACATGGGGGTCTCCGGGCACTCACCTCTTCCTCTCTGGCACTGTTCCCTGCTCTGCTTCCCAGCTGCCATGCACTAAGCAGCTTCCCTCATGATGTTCCTGCCTTGGAGCCAGCCATTTATGAACTGAATTCCCCAAAACAGTGAGCCAAATTAAACCTTCCTCTCTTTAATTTGTGGGTGTTGGGTATTGTGTCCCAGCCATGGGAAAGCTAACTAATACCGTAATAATTAAGATTCCAGAAAGTTGGGAGAAGCTTGTCAGAGTATCTCAGGGGCTGTAATTCTCAAATTAAAAACTTTAGAATTTAAAAATTTTGGAACAAGTAAAAGTGTCCATGATATCAGTTAAAAGAGGGGGAAAAGGATTATTAAGATATAATAATAATAACTATAATTTTGCACTAAATGTAGGCTCATGGAAACCCAACTGCTAAGCAGAATATTTCACCTGAAATCCTTCTATGGTGTAAACAAAGAATTAACCAGAAAATAAATTGATATCAGATATTTATTTTAAACAACAATCTTGAGGAAGTGTTTTCCATAGGGAGTCCCCACTTAGCCCAGCTTCCTAAGCTTTTTCCATGTGCAATTGTGTATAGCAATTGCTTGTGTTTAAGGGAGTGCTGTTAGGACCCACTGAAAAATCGAGAACTATATTTTAAAAAGCCCAGACTACTTATATTAGTGAGTAAAGAAAATAGAATAATTTTCTTTGGAAAACTTTTTACCCACAAATGTTGATATTGCTGTTGCAAAGCCCTTTGGATTGCATGCATGTAGTTACCGAGAAGAGCCCATCCCCAGACAAGGGTTTGCCAGTTGCTCTGCAAAAGCCTAAATCTGAACTGCCAAGGGGTTTTTCTCCTCCTACCTCCTGTGGCAGACTGTGGTGAGGAGCTAAGGCACTGGATCCAAGGCAAGAAACTCTGAGCAAAATTTGGAGTTCTAAGCATGCACAGGACCTGGGACAAGTTCCTTTGCTAACCTGGGATTCATTTTCCTCACCTGAGGAAATACAAATGAATGTGAAGCAGGTCTAGATGGTCTCCAAGTTTCTTTGTTTTGATGTTGGGCTGTTTCCCAGCATGTTCCACTCAGGGGCAGCTAAGGGCAAGTCATAACTCTCCATGCATCTCAGGATTTATGAGCAAGGTGACAGGACAGTGGAAAATCTGTTGGTTTCACTCTCTCAGCTCATGCAAGGAGTTATTGCCTTATATGTGGGGCTGATCCTGCCACCAGGAAAAAGAAAACTTGGCAAGTTCATGGGAGAATATTAAGACTCAGGTTGCTAGACACCAAATGGAGATATTTGTTTAAGTATTGCCTAAGTAATAGCTCCTATAGCTACCCACATTAGGTCATTATAACAAACTAGAAATAAAATCACTGTAGGCACAAGAGTATGAGCTCAGAGATTTTTGTTCACTGTCATAAACACCTTCATAGAAGATTCTTGTCTTCATTCACTCAGGTTGCTATAACAAAATACTGTGAACTGTGGGGCTTATAAACAGAAATTCTTTTTCATAGTACTAGAGGCTGGAAGTCCAAGATCAGGGTGCCAGCATGGTTGTGTTCAGGTAATGGTTCTCTTTGGAGTTGCACACTGCTGACTTCTCACTGTACCCCACACAACAGGAGAAAAAATATAAGAATTCTTTGGGATCCTTTTATAAGGGAACTAATCTCATTCTTGAGGGCTGTACTCTCATGACCTCATTACCCTCCAAAAGACCCATCCCCTAGTATCATCACATCGAAGCTTAGGATTTCAACACAGGAATTTTAGGAGGACATATTCAGTCCACAGTAGTCTGAGTCAGCATTTCTTAGCAGGAGGACTGCTGGCTTTTTTTTTTTTTTTTTGTGGCCCCCGTCAACTAACAACTAGAAGAACCTTCATAGATTTGCAAATGGCTCCAGGGTACAGAACATTTCTGACTGAAAACCAATCGTCTATTCTGTTGTCATAACTGGAGGGCAGGTTTGTTAATCTTTCCCCCTTTCATTTACAAATGTAGAAGATTGAGTTGAAAGGAATATAAGACCTCATTTATGACAGTTCCCCCATTTCATAGTTGAGGAAGTTGAGGTTAAGTATATTGCCCAGGATCATATTGTAGAGGCACGTGTAGCACCAGGCTTCCATCCACCACAGTGCCTTGTGCTGCTTCCTTTGGTGCTACATAACATGGCCAGAAAGGTATTTGGGACCAGCTGAATGAATTATGATCCAATTATATCCAATTAGTATCCAATTATTTGTGGATGTCCTCCCCAAGATTCTGAGTTTTTGTGTTTTCTACAATGGCCAGTGGTTTAAACAGTTTATCTATTTTAAGAGAACAGTTACCTAAAGCAGAGAAGATGCCATATTTTGTATTCTTTTTTTTTTTTTTTGTGGGTACCGGGGGGTCGACCTCAGGACCTCGCGCGCCAACAGGCACCCATGCCGCTGAGCTATATCACCGGCCCCTTTTCCGTATGTGGGATCCGGGAGTCGAACTTGGGCCCTCGCGCTTGCAAGGCAGGTGCTTACGCCACTGAGCCATCTCACCGGCCCCATATTTTGTATTCTAAGACACTTTTCTTCAGGTTACCTTTTGACCTATCCAAAATTGGGATGTGACACAGTTGATGTCACAAGAAAGCATTATATCAAAGTTTAATTGATCACATTTTCTTTCTTTCTTGGTGATCCATGAAGTGACATATTTGAAAATGAAAGACAGCTTGTATTTGGTGAAATGTGATAGATTATTTCCAGGACAGGTGGCAGAGATCACTTGAATTTTAGCTCTTCCTAGAGGTGATGCAGGCTATGAGAAAGCATGTGTTTGTTGCTGTTTGAACTGTATGTGACACAACAGCACAGATGTTGGACAAACTGAAGAGAGGTTTTACCATCAAAAATGATAAGCTGTCTACTTTCTCTGTCCAGTCTCTGGAATAAGCTTCTTTTCAAGTTCTTGCTGGCCTCCAGTTGTTATCTTTGGCCTCTAGGATCTGGCCATGGTGCTGACTGTTTATAGAATTCTAATACCAACTTTCAAGGCATTTTGGCTGTACAATCTAAGTCCTAAGGCAAATATTCACAATGCTTCATTATACAGTTTCTTCTCATGTATAATCCCTAAAAATTAGCTCCAAGGAAGATAAAAAAGGAGATGAGAAGATGATGTAACTTGGTTTTCAATATGGCTAGTAGAATAGAGTGCCTGGATGTACTCACCTGGCAAATGAAGGAACAGTCACCAAACCTGTGAAATTACTTGCCACTCTCAAGAACTGAATCAGTCAGAGATCAAGCTGGAAGGGAGAAACAATGGTTAACATTTAAATCAGAGAGAATTTAATTCAGAGAATTGATTGTGATTCTGATGAGATTATTGAGATGCAAACAGATCAGGATGGTGAGACAGTCTACAAATTAGCAATGAAGGGAAGCTGCTACCACCCCTCAGCTGAGGGACAGAGGGAGAAGGCGATGTAACTTCTGGGAGCATGTGGCACGATCTGAAGCTGCTGTCAGCCTGTCAGGTGCCTGGCTGACACCATGGAGGAAGATGCAGCAGCTGCCAGAGACACCACCCAAGGTAGAGGGAGGTCAAGGTAACCCCTCGGTCTCTCCCTTTCTCTAACTTTTGTGTAAATGTTTCTCGTCAGCTGAAGCTAGGTAGTGTAGCATCTTGTAAGAGAAGCCCTCAGGAGATACAGAAGGGACAAAGGGAAGGGAAGGAATAAATCAAATGTTAAAGGATAGTGCTTAACTTATGAAACCTATGAAACAGACAAGGAAGAACATCCAAAATGGTGGCAAGAAAACTTAAAACTCAATATTTGTTCAATGACATTGAGGCTTTCTTGGGTCTCCCAGAGTAGATGGGACAGGGAGCAAAGTATGGATGAAAGCCTTGAAGTAGGTAAGGAACAGGGGATTGGATTCTTCTCCCACCTCTTCCAGTTTCTAGCAGTAGCTTCCCATGGTACTTAGATTAAATGCAAACTCCCTGTTATGGCCTCTGTGCTCTGTGCACCCGGCTCCCACCTCATCATCCACCCCTCTCTTCTTATTGACTGTGACCCAGATGTAACAGGTGAGCACAAAGAGCCCCGGCCACTGCCTCCTCCTCTGCCTGAACTCACCACTTGGCTTGCTCCCTCTTGCCACCTTCAAATGACCACATTAGATGCCCCACCGTTTTATTCCCCAGAATCTTGTGCTTTACCAAAGCCCTTTTCATCCTGCTTTGGAAAGGCCTGTTGATCCGCCATTCCTTTCCCTAGACTATAAGTTCTTCAAGGCAAGGATTCTGTCTTGTTCACGGATGTGTTGCAAAATAAATATTTTTAGATGCATGCATAAAGGATAGAAGTATTGAAGATCCTCTGTATATTGAAAAATATTTATTCATGCTTGATTGTAACAAAGAATTTCTTCATAGTGAAATAAAATTCAGCTCAACAGAAGTTTGGTCTCTGCACCATTGCTCAGGTGCACACCCACTGAACAGAGTATGGCATATGCTATAAGAATAAGCTGTATTAACTTAGAACCCGATGGCAGGGCTAAGCTGTGGCTGCTGTGACAGCCCGTTAGCAACCTGCATTTCCCTGAAGCTCAGGTGTACCCACAATGTTGAGTTATTTCTCCTTGGCCAAGCTTCTCAGTAATCTCTTGCTCTGACTCTCACTGACATCAGTGGAGAGGAAACAGCTGACCATGAGGGGAGACTCATTTAAAGACTTGACGTGGGACACTGAACTAAACAGATACATTTGATGACATTTGTCTTTTGTGAGAGATGTGTAGCTCTGAAGTCATCTAGGTCCCGCAAACCGAAGGGCTGCTCACCACTTTCCCCAGTCCTGGAGGAGGTGATAATGAAGAGAGATGGAAGAGAACCACGGAAGCAGGTGGGGAAAGGACGTGGAGGCTCACTGTTCCCTTCCAAGCATGCATATCCCTGGCCCAGGAGTTAACAGCCACTGCCTTGACAATGAGGAGGGAGAAGTGACCCTGTGGTTGCTAGTGTGCTTCCAGACAATGTGTGCCAAGGCCAGCCATGTTTATGTCTGTGGCAACCTTAGGTCACCATGTGTCATCCCCATGTTTCCCTCCAGCCATACTATTATACTTAAAGGGGAACAAAGGTTTTTTTAAACATAGTTTTCTCTCTCTCTCTCTGTTTCTCTTTCTCTCTCTCTTTCTCTCTCTCTCTCTCTCTCTCTCACACACACACACACACACACACACACACACACAATGGGGACTTGGGGACTGAACCCAGGGTGTTCACACAGAGCTGCATCCCCAGTCCTTTTATTTTTTTGAGAAAGGGTCTCCTTAAGTTGCCCAGTCTAGGCTTCAACTTAGGATTCTTCTGCCTCAGCTTCCCATTGTGCTAGGATTATAAGCACATGCCACCATGTGAGTGTGTGCTAGAATCATTGAAGATTTAGTTAAATATTTGAAAAGGGGTAAAACTCTGCATTGATAATGAGCACGAAGGTGCTATGATCATTCCCATCTCGTCAGAAGCTCTGACCAGAACTCTGCATTTGTTGGACACTTTCCTTGTCCCTGAGACAAATGATCCAATACCCGCAATTTAAACGAGAAGAGGTTTATTTTGCTCATGTTTTCAGTCAGTAGTTGACTTGCTCCAAGGCAGGAAGGGCATGGTGGAAGGGTTTAGGTCAGTGGTGGCAAACCTATGGCATGTGTGTTATTTGCTTTTCTTTTAAGACAAAAAATGGTAATTATGAGTTTTTTTTTTTCTAAACTAAAACCCCAGTATTCAGGTTCAATTGCAGTGTTGGCACTTTGCGATAAATAAGTGGGTTTGGGGTTGCAGTTTGGGGATGCGTCTCTAAAAGGTTCACCATCACTTGTCTAGGTGGAGGAAAGCTACTAAAGTCAGGCAGGAAGCAGAGAGAGAAAGGAGGAGCTGGGGAGGGAGATACGTCCTTCCAGGTCACGCCCCCAGTGACCCTCCTCTTCCAACCAGGCCCATGTCCTAGTAACAGAAAGTCAGGTAGAAGCCCTCAGATTCAATCACCTTCCAAAAGCCCCACCTATAAGTGCATAAGGCCTTTGGGGAGACATTCTTGATCTAAACCTTAATACCCCTGTGTGCATGCAGGAATTGGGTGGGGAAAGGGAGAGAGAGAGGAGGATTCTAGATCAGCCATTCTCGAAGTATGGTTCCCAGGCCAGCAGCATCCATTTCCCTTGGGAAGTGGTTAGAACTGGAAAGTTGTGGACTCCATCCCAGACCTACTGAATCAGAAGTTGGGGGCAGGGGACAGCAACATGTGTTTCACCCAGCCCTGCAGGTGCTTCTGAGGCATATTCATGTTAGAGGTTCTGATCTTAGGTTTAGAATAGCAGTATTTTTTCCACTAATGCCTATCTCAGTTAACTCTATACTTAGATATAAGAACAGAAACAGGAAGGAGAGGCTAACTAAAGACCTGAGTTGTTTGTGATCCCTGACAGCAATAATTTCATCAAATTAGCATTATCTGGTGAACACAAATTTCATTTAAGGGTAACAACCATGAATATTTTCCAGATGGCTGCAATGATGTTCAATTTATATTAATTTAGGGAAGGCCCTCACTGCAAAAAATATTAATGCTTTCTTCACCTTTTATTGCTTTCTCATCTGTGAAGAATGATGGCTATGGAAGTATGTTGAAATCTCTCAGTTATGAAGGGTAGCCCAGTTGGCCAGGGCTGAGGGTCTCCTGGTCACCCCTTCCTGCCCTTCTTGAAAGCTGTCCTTGGATACTAAGTGTTCCAGGCCAACTAGCTTGATCACAAATCATACCATGATACCTGTCCTACAGTACTTCCTTCTCCGCTCATTTCTGTTTTCTTTCCTTCAGTCTCCCTCCTTCCTCTCTCTATCACTAATGACCATTATTTTGAACTTTTCTTTTTCATGGCTTTCTCTCCACTCCTGCCTATTGAAACATACCTGTCTGGGTACTGATGAACCAGTGGACCATCAGTGGATTCAGTATCAGCATGAAAGAGAAATTTAGATTGGAGCTCAACTGAAATAAACCTCATCAGAGCTGTGCCTCAACAGAGGTAGCTAATAATTCCCTGTTCCTTTCAGATGGCCATCCGTGACTTGTGGGACAGATTGTGGTCTGAAGGCACAGAGCAGGTTTCACACTGGCCTCTCTTTACCTTTCCAGACAAGCAGAGGGCTGATCAGAACCAGGGCATCTCAGCCAAGGCCTCAGGCAGTCTGATTGGCTGTGGCTGTCTGGCGTCCTCTTCCTGTGATTACGTCTGTAGAGAGTTTCACCAACTCACCCCAACTTCCAGCCACCTCAAAAACGATCTTGGTCTTTTATGTTTAATTTGGAAAGATAATTAACCCTCTATCTTCTAACTCTGCCTATAAACAATTTAATACTTTCGGATAATTTATCCCCATGAAGACTAATAATTAATACAGTAAAGTTGTGCTACTCCAAAGAGTGATGGTATTTAATCTACTTAAGTCACTGGTGCAAACACACTCCGATCTTATTAATATAAAGCTAGTATAATGTCATGCCCCATGCCTAACGAACTACCAGGTAACTGGACTACTAAGCTTTTATTTGGGCTGAGATTTGAGCCCCAAGCATCTGAATCAACATGTTCTGAGCTTCATAGCTGACCAAACCAAAACAGAACAAGTTATGGTTTTCCCTTAGTATATTTATGTCTGATTTGAATGCAATGATGTTGATGTAGAGGACTCTTCTGATATTCTGATTGTCAGTATGTCCGTGCAAAGGCATGTTCAGCGTTTACTCCTGTGCTTATCCGTTTGGATTGCACATGGTCACCTTTTTGTCAGTTTGGAAAGAGAAAGATGGAAAAATTCAGAGAGGGAAAGATGCAGTTTGTGTGTGTGTGTGTGTGTGTGTGTGTTTAGAGTCAGGGTTGGTGTTAGTATAAGACCTCTTCAAATGTGAAAAGGCCTGAAACTTAGGCAAATTAGTAAGGCCACCATTCGGTACCAATGCTGTCCTGTTTTCCTACATACTTGCCAAGCACAAGGTCTCCCTTTATGACACCAGCCAGCTGAGGAAGGCGAAGGAGAAGCATCCAGGCTGGGGCGACTGCCAACTCTCCTAGAGTTGAGACACAGCTCCCCGGGGGCCAGCCTGGATGCCAGCGAAGGATGCCCTGTCTCTGACCTGCCTGGCCCCTCCCTGCCTGGTGCAGAGCCCCCTTGTGCGGCAGGCACCCCTGAACAAAGGTGTCTTTCTTGGAACACTACCTGTGGCTTCACTCAGGAGCGCAGTGTGGCTTTTGTCTGCTCTGTGCTTGAAGTGCTTGGTGCTCTGTGACTGGAAAACCTCCCCGAGCCTACCCTCCTAAGGATGCCAGGGAGTGCCCTTCAGGGCATCACAGGGAGAGCTGGAACTGCAGGGCTGGGAGTGGAGCAGAGGGTGATGGGGATTTAAATAAGCTGTATCCCTTTTGAACTGAAAAGAATGGCTTTTCTAGCAGGAGCTCAGGGTGACTGTTCTGCCCCCAGGAAGCCTCCCCTTCCATCGGTCCTTTTCTTTCCTCACTCTTTAATAACAGCGACACCACCAGCTCACAGTCGCACAGCACCTGCCATCTGCAAGTGCAGGAACCTTGAAGCATCGCGTCGCAGTAGCCCAGGAAGGCCAGGCAGGCAAAGGAGGAGGGGGAAGAATCAAGTGTCCCCGCTGCATGCCTTGTGGCAAGAGAGCACCTTCCCCTTCCTGAGCCTCAGTTTACTTATCTGTTACCAAAAAAAAAATGCATTTCCTTCCTCATAGAATTGTAGTAGAAACAATGAAATAAGTTATCATAAACAAGTTAAGTGATGCAGGTGAAGCATTAGGTAAGCATAAGGAATTTTCAAACCATTTTGTAGATGAAGGAATTGAGTCCCAAAATGTGAAGAGGTCTTGCTGTGTTTTTTTTGGGGGGGGTGGTTTGGTGGTGGTACTGGAGATCAAACCCAGGATAATGTACCCCTGAGCTACATCCCCAGCCCTTTTTAAAAAATTGTTTTATTTTGAGATAGTCTTGCTAAGTTGCCCAGGCAGGACTCGAACTTTAAATCCTCCTGCCTCAGCCTCCCTCAGGGCTAGGATTATAAGGATGCAATCCTATGGCCAGCTTTAAGATGTGAGAAGTTTTAAACAAGGGTAATCAGCCAAATAGCAAAATCAGGACTAGAACTTAGGCTCCATTTTTTTATGGTCAGAGGTGCTTTCCACCACTCCACATGCTCTTCTGACCCACAGAAGACAAAGTACTTCCACCAGTGGCTGGTGGAAGACAAAGTACTCTACTTTTCCCCACTCAGCCCAGGCATGCACACATGGTTGTTATTTGCTGACACCTGCTTTGCTGGTTTAAAAGCTCGATTCCTTCCTCCCTGCAGGGGTATCTCTGGGCATGGGATTGGAACTAGGCAAGACTTTCAGGAGACCTAGTCCTGCCATGTAACCCTGTGTGTGTGTGGCAGGTTCCTGCACCTCTCTGAGGCTGTGATTACTCCTGGACTGAGAGGAGTCAGGTTACGATAAGACCCTTCGGGCTGTGCTGCAGTGATGAGACGAAGTACGTACTCTGGACGCAGAGCCTGGTACAGAACTGTGGGTGCCTGGGATGTAGGCATTTGCTTATTTTTCTCAGGCTCTTGTCTAGGGCCAGGACCCAAGAGACATGCTCAGCCCAGTGACAGAGGATGCGTGGCCTGATGTTGTCACCCACACAGGAGCGCAGCAACTTAGAAGCTGAGGCCTGTGCTTTTCCTGGTCCCCTGAGCCCTGCACCCTGGGCTTATGCTTCCCCATGTAGCTCCAACCACAGACGCCCCTCCCGCAACACCCAGGCCTCATTGTTGCTGATGACATCTCCCCCTATGCACCCCAGGTGGCCTCTCTACCCCGAATCCCTCCACCCCAGATGTGCACCCTATGCCTGAGCCTAAGGGCCCCATACTCCTCTCTGCGTCTGCTTTCCCACCTTCTCTCCAGTCCTGGGCAGGCTGAGCCCTCCTTTAGAACACCTCTTTCTTCCCCCGGGCTTTCCAATTCCACTTTCTCTTTCCCTGTTAGCCTCCTTCGTTCACTGAGTTCTCCAGCGGATTGACATTCCTTTTTTCTAAATGCTTCCATTTTTAGTTTCAGGTTTTACCATGCCTGCAGAATTGAACCATTTTACGTTCTTTCTTGTCTCCTGCATGTTCACCTCTCCCAACTCAGTTGACTGTTCCTTAGGAGTGAGGGCTTATTCTCTTACTCCCTGTTTATCTTACCATGGTGCACGGAACTGTGCCAAGTGTGCAAGGAGAGCTTCTGGGATGAGCCTCCCTTCCCAGATCGCTGTGGTTCTTCCACACTATTGAACCATCTGTTCTCTTGGGGTCACCCTCCCCTCTCTCCTCTCTCCTTGGCAACCTCTGTTCATCTTTAGTGCCAGTTATTTTCAGCATCAGTAACACCCATGCTGTTGACCATCCCGGTCCCCTCCTCTTACTCCTTATGTTGGTGTCGGGTCTCCCTTTTTCATGCTAGGAATAGAGGCTGATTCTTCCTCACCTTTGTGTCTGGTTTTTGTGTATTGCCTCACACATGAGCCCACAACAAATGCTCACTGAGTGCACGATTAAATGAACAAGTTCCCCACCCCATCTTCTCCTGGATCCTATTTCTGGTCCACACTGAGACCTTGAAAAACTATGTATAAGGCAGTTGCAAAACAGTAGCTGCAGGGACTTGGCTTTTCTGAAGCCACCCCCTCCTGCACTTTACCTGCTGCTCTGAGCTCAGCACATCCGGAGGGCTGCTTTCAGGAAGAATAGGATTCCAGCCCCGAAGCACAGGGCAGTGACAGAAAGCTTCCTGTATATCCTGTCTTCATAAATTCCTCCTTTCTTTCTTTCCCTCCTCCTTCCATCCACAACAAATCCCAGGCCCTTCCTCTCCTCCCTTAGCCTGAAAGACATTTACAAGGCTGGTTGCTGGGGAAGCATCTGGGGCCCGTTCCTGCCTCTCCATTCCTAGCACGCGGGTCTCTCATCCCCTCCCTCACCCACACCTCCTGGGCCAAGCTCAGATATCTCTTCCCCTGTTTATGGGCTGTTGGGATTTTTCCAACAACCTGAAATGAATCTACCAGGCCCCACAGGTAGTGTGGCTCTGTCTCCCAGCCATAAAGCATGGCTGGGGCTTTCATCTGCGATTGCTTATGTCATAAACGAGTGGGAGGAACAGCAATAGCCCTGAACCATTCCAGATTTTTTTTTTTTCTCTTTACAAGAAAGGGGAAAGAAGGGCCCTGAGAAACATGTTCAAACTGTGTGCCAAGCCAGTTCATTTCACTCTGGTAGGCTGTGTGTGGATACTTAATCTCTGGGCTTCCCCAGGAGTCAGATTTATGTCATGCTTGTGTCTAAAAGGCCTCCAGGGATGCTGACATTTGTTGTCGGGGAGCAGCGAGTGGTGTTCCTTTCATCTCCGCTGAGGGGTGTCAGCTTAAATGATGAGGGATCGCTCTGCCTGCATCTGGGTGTGGGAGGCTCTGGCACGGAGAGACAGAGAGAGGCCGCCGCTCCCTCCGCCGCACTTCTCTGCTGTTTGAAAGTTTTTCTTCATCTTCTGCTCCCCAGTACTCCTGCTGGCTCTGGATGAAATCTCCTGGCTCTTTTTGAATTTTCTTCTGTTGGGCAAATTGATAAGTGTGTATTTCAGGCACCGAATATGTTCATGGGGAAGTGGAACCCTAGAGTCTGGCAGGTCTGCCTTGCTGAAAGGGAAGGAGGTGGGACCCCCAGTGAATGTCCAGGAACAGCTTGGAAATTCCCCAAGATAGTCAGGGGAAGGCATTGTGCCCCCTACCCAATTTACACACAGTAGCAGGAGCTGGGGGATGGTCAGCTCCTGTTGGCAGCTGGGGTGTGGTGTCTGTTCATACTCTTAAGAGGGTCCAAAATCCCCCTCCATCTCTCCATCTTCAGCATTCTGTCACGGAGACCCACTGGGACACCTGAACATCCACACTGGTGATTGTTCAGGTATAGGCATTTCCTGCTGAATGCACATAAGTTACTGACTGTGGGAGAGAACCTACCAGACCGTGCTACCATTGACTCCACAGGGCATCTCAACACAGATGAGCAGTGCTTCCTGCTCCAGGGCCAGAGCACAAAACAATGGGACAAAGAATGAGTGAATTTTGATGGAGAACAGGAGTCAGGAGGGGCCTAGGGTAAGACTCAGCCTGGTGGCTGTGTGTGAAAGGCAGTCTACTGGTACCCAGCCATGCCTGTTCATGTTGCTCATGGCTCCTTCATGCTGCAGGGGCTATAGTGGTGAGCTGTGTAGGTGCGACAGAGACTGGTAGGTCTGCAAAGGCTAGAAGATTCACTCTCTGGAATTCTACAGTAGAGTTCGGACGCCTGTGTTCTAGAGCACAGAGTACTTCTTGAAAGGAAAATGTGGGACCTGAAAAGAGAGAAGGAATGAGATACTGAATGGTGGAAAGGAGGAGTCAGAAGGAGAAAACAACCACACGAATAGTAAAAGCTCTCCAGTGACAAACCACAGCTACTTCTGCTCCTTCTTCTTTTTCTCCTTGTCTTTCCCTACCCATTCCCTTTCTCCTCCTCCTGGACACAACTGTGTTTTCCTCTCTCTCTTCTTACAGGGCTGTCAGCATCCTCCAAAGCCAGGCACCGAGAGGGAGGCTCCTTGGAGCCCAGCTTTTTGGGAACGTGCTCTTGCCCTAGGCCAGGCTCTTACAGTGAAGCTGTAGGAGGACACAGAAGTCCTCACCCTCCTGCCTCTCAACAGACTTTAGAAGTTGCACTTTCCTTCTGGAAACAGCTGCAGCTCCCTCTTTTTTTCTGTGCCTTGTCACAAGCACCTACCCCCTTGCATTGCACAAAACCAGATCTCTCTGTTGGATAGGGTTATGGAAAGAGAGAGAGACAGAGAAACAGAGAGAGAGAGAGAGAGAGAGAGAGAGAGAGAGAGAGAGAGAGAGAGAGAGAGAGAGAGAGAGAGAGAGAGAGAGAAACAATGAACAATGGTAGTGTAAAACCTTAACCTAAACCTCCTATTAATATGAGATTGTTGCTAAGAACGTGTGTCTAGGACCAAGAATATGTCCTTTATGTTTCAATAATAATAGTGATGATTACTATTCGATGAGCACCTATCACATTCTAGACAGGGCTAAACCCTTCACAAAGAGCATCTCATTTGATTCTAACAACGTGGTTACTTTCCCTTTGAGAAAATTGAGTCTTCAGAATGTGTTCAAAGTCACAAATGATCAGCAGAGCCGGAATTGAAACCAGAGTTTCTCTGAATCCAAAACCCATGCTTGTGGACATCTTGCTGCATTGCTAACGTCTATGCACTATTGTCATTATTTCAAATTTTATGTTTTCATAGTTATGTTATCCAACTTACTGATACCCATTTACTTCAGTCTATATGAGGAATGATTGTAAAAGAATCAGAGTGACTCTAAGACATTTGCAAATATCACTTTACTGACCAAACTGGTGTAAAGCTGGTTTCCGAAGATAATACAATTTCATTTTAAATGTTCTCTGTACTCAGAGTTTCTCAGTCCTTCTCAGGGTTGACTATTTTGAGTTATCCTGACTTGGAAGAGATCTGTGTGACCCTTGGGGTGGAAAATCAGCCCTATATCCTCAGAAATGTTCCTGAAAGAGCACTAATACCCTAGGAGCAGCCTCTTCATCCCATCAGGGAGGTTGATTTGCTGCATCAAACACTCAGACTGGGGAGTCTCCAAGCAGTCAGATGAGGGGCGAATCTGTGTGAGCCGAAGCTTGCTTGCTTCTACCTTTTATCCTCTCAGGGTGTCTTCTTATTTCCCTCAGGCTTTTAGTTCTTCAGAGTTTGTTTTCTCCTTTGTATTATGCAAATCTCCTTCTAGGAAGACCTTTACACCCCTTCACCCAGCTGTGACGGGGACCAGCGCCCCTCATCTCGCCCTGGAAAGAGCAGCCTCAGAGCTGAAGGTGCCAGGAGCCATCCCTGCTGGTGATGCAGTTGAATTTTTCAGGGCCTTTTGTTTGTAATCTTGAGAAGGATGAGACAGAGGGAAAGACAACTTTTCCACAACATCTATTAAGCACCACATGTGTGTTTTGTACATGAGAACGCTACCATGTCACCCTCTGGGTGGGTGTTATTGTCCTATGAGTACAGATGAGGAAGGTGGCTAGGGACATCTTGTAACTAGCATAGGGCCCTACTTAGAGCCAGGGGAGGGAGCAGCTGCCTGCATCAGTCTCTTTCCAGTTCAAAGATCTCATGACAGTGTTCCAAGTGTGTCCAAGTTGTTTGTCTCAATTTCCATAGAAAGAAGAAGCCACTGCTCTTTCAGGTGAAATAAATCTTCTGGCTCTGGTAGAGCCAAAAAATTAGAAGTCAGCTAATGTGGGACCAAAACAGCATATGCAAAGAGGCACCCTGTGCAGAGGTGGTGGGAGTAAGAAGGAAGGCATGTGGCACACGTCGGTGGTCTTCGTCTGGGCTTTCCTGACGTGGTCAGAAGGCCTGAGGCAGGGGAAGCCCTTGGAGCGAAGGTTTTCACTGAGGGGAGGAAGATGGTGGCGTTTCATGAGAGCAGAGAAGGATTCTTAGGATAATGGGGATACAGCTGCCTATGGCTTTTAGTGTCGCACATAGAAAGAAGTCTCTGTCGCAGGGGTGTTTGCAGACCCTCGCAGCACATTCTCATGGGTGTGAAGTCTGTGGATACAGGAGGTAGCCAGGGATAAAATGTGACTCTCCCTGGAGGCTTTATTCCCTTTAAAAGTTACCCCATGTTGCTCTGTGCTTATGGAGTAGAAGAAATGCTTGTGGTTTTATAGCTATTTTAGTTGGGAGATGTTTATTTTATAGACAAGCAGTATTGATGAATTGTTGGTGTTATCTGGTCACTCTTCAGTGATCTGTGTCTGTAGGTAAAGTCCAATGCTGGTCATTGATGGCCTTTTATGCAGTCCTATTTCCTACCTTCTGGCAGTGGCTAGAATTTTGGACACAGTGTCTATGGAGTTATGCATAAACCCTTCAGGTCTTGTCTTGAAAAATGATGTCCAGAAAATCCCATGAAAAACCAACACTTATTGAGCACTTCTTATATGCCAAGCTACACTTGGAGGGTCTTTCTGGTATAAACTCATAGGACACTTACAGCAACTCCAAAGAAGTGGATTCTCTTACATCATGACCCTGCAGATGAAATAGTTGAGTTATGAAGGGTTAGTTAACTTACCAAGGCTACGTATGAGGTGTGATTGAAAAATGCAGTAAATGTTTAAATTTTTAAAAAGCTTATTACAGTAAAAGACACATTGCCATTGATTCCCCTCAAAATACTCCCCCTTGCTTCTGACGTGCTTATCCCATCATTCTTGCCACTGTCTGAAGCAGTGCTGTAAGTTCTTCTTAGTGCGTGTCCTTGGTGGTGCTATTGTGGCTACTTCTAAGTACTGAATTGACTCAAAGCATTTACTTTTCATTGTCAGTTTTACCTGAGGGAAGAGCCGGAAGTCGCATGGTGGTAGATTTGGTGAATAAGATGGATGATGCCACATTATAATGTGCCTTTCTCCTGGACAGCACTCAGCAGCAGCATTCACCATAGTTTTGATCGCACCTTGTAAAGCCACTCAGGAAAGAGGGCTTCCAGAACTGCTTCAGAAAGTGGTAAAAACCATGGGATAAGTGTATTCAAAGCAGGAGTATTCTGAGGGGGAATAGTGGCACTGTGTCTTTTATCGTAATAAGTTTTAAAAAATAATTTACACATTTGCCATATATTTTGATCACCTTTGGTAGCTGGTGAAAATGGAGCTAGGGCATCACAGTGAGACATAACAAGGACTTTCTGATTTCTGCCTCTGGGCTTTGGATGTGCTTTTCTTAGCCTCTTCCTGGAAGCTTGCACATCAGTAGCACTCAGGTCATCACGCTCACACGTGAAGGCATCTGGGAACATGGCATTCGAGTGCCTTGTTGTGGAACGACATACAGCTCTAGAACATGCCTTTCCAGGATACATGACTTTGTTTTCTGCTTCTTTTAGGCAAAAGTGATGATGAAGAAAGTCTTTGCAAGTCAGCCCAGGGAGCAGGGAAAGGAGCCACTGAGGATGGCAAGGACCATAAGCGTCCGAAGCGTCCCAGAACCATCTTGACGACCCAGCAGAGGAGAGCATTCAAGGCCTCATTTGAAGTATCCTCCAAGCCCTGCAGGAAGGTCAGCAGGGGAGAGGGGAGGAAGTGGAACAGGGCCCACCCTTCTGGCACGCCAGAGGGTTCAGGGGATCTGAGTGGTAGGGAAAGCTGATCTGACAGAGCTTGTGCAGGTGGAAAGCCCGGATGGAGACTCCAGGAACTGCCAAGGTGTGGCCAGGGAAAGAACAGAATCTCCTCATGGCTTCATGTGTACTCACCTCCTCCAAAGGGCTCTGGTTTATACCTTTCATCTCCTGGAGAGCAATGAGAATAGTAATAATAATAGCAATAGGTATCAGTTGTGATATAGACCAAGATGCTGTAACAAAGAATATAAAAATATGATGGCTTGCAAGATGTACTGTTTTTGGTGGGGGATGGGACCTGGCTTTTTTTGGTGTGGTAAACTGGGGACTCACTCATGTCGTAGTTCATTTCTTGTTGTGTTGAATAGTGTTCCACTGTATGGATGTCCCTTGGTTTTTTCCAATGGTCCATCAATGGGGGTTTGGGTTGTATCCAGCTTGGGCTGTTAAAAAGGGGGCTGCTCTGAATATCTGTGGAAAAGCTGCAGTGGCTTAATGAGATATGAGTTTATTTTTCTTTTATGTAACCATCCAACAGACAGCAAGCCAAACGTGATGGGGCGGCTCAGTTACTTATCATGTGAGTCCAACAGGTGTCACCAGTTGTTTCCATTTTTCCAGCCACTGGGTGAGGTGGCAGAGAGGAAGTGGAGGGCAGGCAAGTAACTGCCTTTTTAAGGACATACCCAGAGTTTGCTGACACCAGTTCTACTTACACACATTGGCCAAAATTTAATCTGACCATCATATTTCCTGCAAGAGAAGCAGGAGAATGAGTCTACCCGGGTGACCATGTGCCCTGCTAAAACTTAAACATTCAGGTATTGGTAGGAGGGAGAAGATGGGTCCTGGGGATGATTCTCAGTCCCCGCCACAAAGAACTGTGCCCTTTCCCTGAGCACTCGTAATTTATTGGACTGCCTGCCATATACTATATACTATCTTTTACACACTAAAAATAGACAAAAGCGTTCTTTTTTTCAGATAGAAGAAATAGTTTTTAAAAATTAAGCATTGCATTTTTTCTGGATCCCTATCTGTATTAGTCAACTTTTCCTGAGATGAAGAAACAACTCAAAGTCTAAGTGGCTCCCAATAAAAATTTATCTCCTGTTTTCTGTGCTGGATATGGGTTGTGGCCTTGCTGAGCTCAGGTGTAGGCCTGTGCCCCCACTGTCTCATTTGAGGGTCCTGGCTGAAGGAGCAGCAGGCCATGTGCTGGTCTCATAAGGATGGGATAAAGCAAGAGGCCATGTCAGAGCAGGAAGCCCATGGATATCCATGTATGGATATCATACCAATCACATCCACTTGGGTTCCATGGGCCCAAGTAAGTCATGGGGCTTAGCCCAACATGGGTGTGATGTTGAAGCACCCCGTAGCCTTGCACACATACACACAGAACAGGGTGGGCATATTTTAGATATTTGCTGAACAATATATGTTTTGCCACAACTTTGACTTTTGAAAAGACTCAGCTGTAGAGCTCTCCTTTCCCTACTCTTGCAGCTAACCTACATGCCCAGACAGGTGCTTACAGAAAGTGAAGTATAAAGTCCTAACTGTCCTGCTTACCCACTTCTTCTCTGTGCACTCCTACCCTCTCAATGGCCTTGTGCCAGGTACCTGTCTCCAGGCAGCTTACAGCCACCTGCTTGGAGGAGATGTGCACTGTA
This sequence comes from Erethizon dorsatum, assembly GCA_028451465.1. Classification (NCBI taxonomy): domain Eukaryota; kingdom Metazoa; phylum Chordata; class Mammalia; order Rodentia; family Erethizontidae; genus Erethizon; species Erethizon dorsatum. The sequence goes on from CM051834.1 coordinate 86,232,704, forward strand.
ATGCCAGGAAGAGCACAGGTGACATCCAGGGGGCAGGGGAGCTGCAGGAAGGGAAAGTTCGCTTGTGTCTGGGGACTCTGCAGGGTTTTGTGGAGCAGGTGGCTTCTGAGCTGGGCCTCTGAGCATGGTTAGGGTGTCAGCAGGTGCAAGGGGACTTGTGTGTACTCCTGTTGTAGGTGGCTTAGCAGAAGGATGTGCCTTAAAATCTGGCCTAATCATCACACTTCTAAGCCTCAGCCCAAGAGGCATGAGAAAAGTAAAGTGTTTCCTGAGGCCTGCACTTGCTCTACTCAAGTGTGTATTCTGGAGCCTCTTTCAATCCCTTTTCCTCTGGAATCCTTCAGGAGGGGGCAGAGCCTCTCAGGCTCACTCTGTGAAAGCCTGTGGTTGCTTGCCCTTTCCCCTCTCCCTGTCTCGCCAGCCCCTCAACATGTGCCTGGCTGGCTGGCAGATGTTTCAGCTCATCTCTTTATTACCTGGATCCCTACTGTCCTCATTTTCATGCAGCCCCAGTGCAGATGCCACATCAGAGCTGTCCACCTGGCTCTGCCAGCTTCCAGATGGCTCTCTGGAAAGGGCTTGCTCAGGACAACCCCAAATATGAATAATTGCAAAACACCCAAAGTCACCTAGAGCTGGAGGGACAGAACCAAAAATTTAGGCGAACTTAGACAAGAGAAGAGAGCAATGGAGAACCATTTCTGCAAAGTGATCTTTCACCCCAACTCTCCTTAAGTAGACTAATGTGTATGTATGGTCTTTTGCTAAAGCATAGTAGTCTTGATAATATCTAAGACCCAATCAAAGACCTGGTTTCAGAGTAAGGAGAACCCAGAAATACTTTCTGGAAGCATGCATTTAGATGAATGGGTGTTCCTTTCTTCATTACCTGGTGAAGGTCACCTCTCTACCTGAAGGGAGGCCTGTTCTTCTGTTTGGGTGTATGATAATGAGTCTCTAGCTAGCCCTATATAACCCCAGGCCTGTGAGAAACTGGGCCGAACAGCAGGGAGTGGCAGGTGAGCAAGGGAAGCATCATCTGTATTTACAACTGCTCCCCATGGGTCACGTCACCACCTGACTTCCGCTTTCTGTGAGCTCAGCTCAGCTCATTAGATTCTCGTAGGAGCGCGAGCCCTACTGTGAACTGCACATGTGAAGGCTCTAGGTTGTGTGCTCCTTCGAATCATGCCCAAACCATGCCCCACCTCCGCTCCCCCTCCTGGCCTATGGAAAAAAAATGTCTTCCATGAAACTGTTCCTTGGTACAGAAAAGGGTTGGGGACAACTGTTGTGCAAGATCTGCCTGCTGGCCTCCCCATGCAGTGCTTAGGATGTGTTCTGCCTCCTGCGCTGAAGTGCCGGTGTTTCTACATGGATAATATTTGCTTTCTTCAAGGTGAGGGAGACTCTGGCTGCAGAGACTGGGCTGAGCGTGCGTGTCGTCCAGGTGTGGTTCCAGAACCAGAGGGCTAAGGTAATCCTGCTGCTGCTTTTTATGAATCTCTGGGTTGCTTGTTTTCTGAGACAGTAGCTGTAGGATATTAGACTTGCTGCCAGGCTTTCTAACCCGAACTCATTGGACAGAGAAGCCCTCTTAATGAAAAAACTTGTTATCCACAATTATTTCAGCCACAGAAGCCCTGTGGCATTTGTTTTAGTGAAATGGCTTTTATTTTTCTAGTGGCCCTGCATGTGAATCTGGCCAGCTACCTGTATAAATAAATGTCTTTATGTGAAGCCATATTCTTTAATTTACATTTGTTTTTAACTCGTATTTGTTTAATCCAGATACCAAAGTTCATCGAAAATTTCAAATAGAAACCCCAAAAGCATGCATGTGACTGGTCTGAGACAACATGTTGGCATGGTGGGACGAATGTCTTCACTCCCATCTTCCAGTGACTGCCCCTTATCGGCACAGCCCCACACCATCGCTATCCTCCAAATCCCACCAATGCCTGTGTTTCCCCAGCACAGTCTTTGTTTTGAACTTTTGCTCATTTATCTTCCTACTTCTAATGCGCATGTCCTGGCCTGTTCCTCTACTATCTTGGCCTTCAGTGGGTGATTGTAGTGTCTTTATTTGATCATGATTGGTTAAAGTAGCGTTTCCATAACTGAATTCTTCAGATCAGGGCTGTCGATGTATTATTCCATCAGAAAAAGACTCCCCGGGGCAGTACGTTTGGAAGGCCCTATCTAGTATGGAGTCATAAAGCAGAGGAACACATTTAAATATGGGAAAAATCTTGCAATAAAGAAAAAAATTTTTAAATCTAGTTTTACCTACTGTCTCTCTGTCTCTCTCTCCCTCTCTCTGTCTCTGTTTCTGTCACACACACACACGCACACACACACACACACAAAGACTAAAAGCATGTATGCTAACATTTCATGGAACCCTAATGTTCCATTGAACACAGTTTGAGAAACACTGGGTTAAAATATACTTCCTACCTAGAGACAGGAATATCTCTGGAAGCGTCATGAACACAAGGGCCAGCAGATGGGAAGGGAGGGAAAAGTCTCTTGGCCCATTCTATACCTCGTCAGCAGCCCTGGCTCCACATCTATCCTGGCTGGGATGTCCACATTTGTACAACTATTACCTCACATGAAGCTGTCCAAGTGAAAGCAGCAAGCTGTACTTGCTGAGAGGAAATCCCTATTTCTGAGAAGACAAAATGCATCACTGCCAGCTGTGTTTCCACTGCAAAGTATAAGAGCCCTCAGCTGCGATGTATCTAAGTTGAGGTGCTGGTCCCCGGGTATGGCTCCTTGGCTGAGCAAAAGCTTGGGAAACACTCCTTCTAGTTTACAAATTGCTCTCTCACCAAGAGTGAAGTCTTCCCTCCCCTTTCCCCACATGGAGTGGGCGTGAGCCGCTGCTTCCCTGACTCCTAACCCTGTGGTCCTCCTCCCCTGTCAGATGAAGAAGCTGGCCAGGCGGCAGCAGCAACAGCAGCAAGACCAGCAGAACACACAGAGGCTCAGTTCCGGTAAGCTGGTGGCTCAATGCCTGGAGTGACCATCTGTTCTCAGATACCCATGTGAAGATAAGACTTTTTAGTGTGGACTGAGCCATGAGGAACTTGCAAGTGTTGAGGGCATGTGAGCCACAGGCTAGACCAGCTGACTGGAGGTGGCTCAGCATTATCCAAGCTCCCTACTCTGATCCTACCTGGACCAGGACTATAAACAGAGTCACAGGCATGTCCTGTGCCTTATCTTGCCCTGTCCTCCTTCCAGGCTAATCAGTTTAATAAAACACACCACTGACTTAATCCTTGTGTTAGCCTTCCATCACCGTGGCAAAATACTGAGATAATCAACTGAAAGAAGGAAAGATATATTTTAGGCTCATGGTTTCAGAGGTTTTAGTCAATGGTCACTTAGCTCTGTTGCCTTTTGGGCCTGTGGTGAAGCAGAATATAATGGCGAAAGTGTGTGGAGGAGGAAAGCTGCTAACGCTTGGTGGACAGGAAGCAAAAAGAGAGAACAAGGGGCTGAAATTTCCCTTTCAAGGGAACATGTCCAATGACCCAACTTATTCCCATGAGGCCCCAGCTCCTGAAGGTTGCAATACCTCCCAATAGTGCATAGGCAGGTGACCAAGCTTTTAGCATATGTGTCTCTGGGGGACATTTAAGATCCAAACCATAGCACCTCTTTCCAAAATAATGAAAATAAGGATAGTAAAATAGTCATCAACTCCTTTACTAAAGTTTTATAGTTTACAAAGTATTCTCACACGTATTGGCTAGATCTTATAGACACCACTACCTGAAGTGAGCAGAAAAGTTATCATCATTCTCATTTCACAAATGATCAAACAAAGGCTCTGCAAGTCAGGACATGGTCCTAGATCAGTAAGGAAAGGAACTGGGATTAGAACTCATCTTTCTGATTCTGTGTTCCTCTAAGCTACGCTGCCTAACTTATCCCTACCTGGACCTTAATTTTTTTAAAAATAGGGCTAGTGGTAAGAAGACAGGAAGATAGTGAAGAGGGAGAGGTCATGGTACTGTTCAAGGAAGCTCAAAGGAAAAAATCATCAAAATCATTGTATTAGAACAATGTCACTCTTAAAGGAATGTGCGCCCTCACACACAAACCCAGTCACCCATGAGAATTCCTTGGAGGGTCCCCTTGGAGTGGGACTTACATTTTTAGTATGCACATAGATCACCTTTAGTGTTGCAGTGCAGTTTCCAACTCACAAGAAGGGTCTGGGGTCTGAGATTCTGAATTTTTCTCAGGCTTCTACATGGTCTGTGGATGGCCCTGTGAAAACTGTGCAGTGAGAAGTTGATTCTCAGCATCCTCCACAGAGCCCCTTATCCGTGCATAGACTCTAAATTATACTTGCCACCTGGCCTAGGCTCAATCTGGAACTGGAGTCTTGTAGCAAGGGTTCCCTTAGTTTCTTATCCTCTAAACTTAATGGTATTTTAACAAGGTGGATACTAATAGAGAGAAGAACTGATACACGAGTATGGATGCTGGGGAGGAAAGGTAAACAGCAGGCTGGTCAGGAGACTTTAATTCTGCTTTCAGCTCTACCCACAATGCTATTTGATCTTTTCCATGTCTTTGGTGCCTCAGGCTATGCATCCTTAGGATGGGGTAATAATACCTGCTAGCTCTATATCACTAGGACTCTGTAATGTTCAAAGAGGGTCACAGATATGTGTGGGACTTGGTAAGACCCATGTAAGTTGACTCCATATAGGCCAACAAGTTCAAAGGGAGAAGAACACAATGAGCCTTTATGAGGACACAGGGTTGTAATGCTTGGGGTTTTGTTTAAAGAATTATCAGGGCAGCTCCTGGGGTAGACTTAAGAATGCAGAGGATGGGGGAAATAGAGCCTGTGGGAGTTAATAGAGCCATGTTCATAGCAAGGATGTGGAGCAGGAACTGATGTCATTTCTCATAAGCAACACAGGTGCAGGAAGGTGTAGTTCTTCTGGTCAGCCCTGGGGAGCCCGCTGGTCCAGGATCATGATTCCTGTTTCACTAATGGGCTCACAGTGTGTTATTGCTGGAAGGATCTTTAGATTCACCCACTCCAGTGGTTGCCAAACTTAAATACAGTGACCAATCCCTTCTTTTCAATGATGTGGTTCAACGATGCTCTCAAAGCTCAGTTGCCCAGCTCCCACCCCATCCCTGACCTCCTAGGCGATGGCGCCTTCATAAGGCCGGGGCTGGGAACCACTGTTGTCATTGCATCCCCTTCCATTTTGTAAATGAGGAAAGTAGGGCGCAGGGAAGTAAAATGATCCAGCTGTAATCACACAGCTTGCTCGGTCACCAGCCTCCACAGTGGTCTTCCATGCATCTCACCATGGAGGGTGTTTGTGCCCTTTGGTAATCACCACCAATACCGAATAGGTCTGAGCCAGAGCATGACTTCCAAGGCCAGGTCATAAAAGGCATGATGTATTCTGCTTTGTGCTCTCTTGGGTCACTTGTTCTGCCATGCCATAATGACACTTGAGCAACCATAGAGGAAGAGTAACAGTGGGGACCTGGGAGTGATGGATATGACATCTGGTTTGGAGTACTGGGCTGCAAATTGACAATTACCTGCCTTCCTCTTTTCCCACAGCTCAGACAAATGGTGGTGGGAGCGCTGGCATGGAAGGGATCATGAACCCCTACACAGCTCTACCCACCCCACAGCAGCTCTTGGCCATCGAGCAGAGTGTCTACACCTCCGATCCCTTTCGGCAGGGTCTCACCCCACCCCAGATGCCTGGAGATCACATGCACCCCTATGGTAAGAGAGACCCAAGCCCCGTGCGGCCCCCTCATACCTTGCCTGTGCAGGGTTCTTGTTCTCTACCAGTCACATCTATGCATTTCCCAGATGCTCACTGGGATTCCCACACAGCATGAGTGTCCCACAAAATCCAGCCAGAGTCACCTAACCAGTGGCTACAGGAGAAAGATGCACATGCAGGTTCATCAGTGATGTTTCCATTCACTCTTATTTTCAAAGCTTCTTAGCTGAGCCTCCCCTACTAGTGCAGATTTCTACTTAAATCAACATTCAGCTAGCGAGGCCTGGAGACAGGGTGGGTGGGGTGAGCTTTGGAGTGGAAGGTGAAAGTTCAACTTCAGGGTCAAACATAGGCCATAGCATTGTATACAGAGAAAATCAGAGAGTAAGGCATTAGTTTGATATGCAGTATGCTCTGTGATAAAACTATCCTTACAACAAAAATAGTTTTAATCAGTAATCCTTCAAAACATTAGTATCAGAAACACGAACCTTGTTAATTTATATTAACAAGACAGATGATCTTAACTTTTTTCCATAATTAAGAAAACTTGTATTGTCTAACCACCCCTGCCTTCCCATGTCACACATTCAGAAAACCTCTGTTAAGATCCAGCTCTCTGTAAGGCCCTCATTGTCTGAGTATACGTATATTCCAAGGATAACCATCCTTTTTGCTTCTTTAAAAGACACATGTCACATTTAAACCATTCTTCAACCCACGGCTATGGGAAAACAGGACAAATGAAAGATTTTGTTTTTGTTTGGTTTTGTTTTTAGATTCTTACATTTTCAGAGTCTCAGGGGTCTTGTTACAGAAAAGACCCCTGTAATGAGTCCGGCAGTGAAATGAGTAATTAAAGCCCATGACAAGTTTTAGAAACTCTAGTTTGCACCCATCCCGCTTATGCGAAATGCTGGTGAGACGTATGGCTCCCTCAGAGTCTGGTTGCAGGGTTCCTCTGCTGTTCCCCAGGGTGCCCTATGGGCTCCTCCATTGGAGTGCACATTAGCTGAGGATAGGCACCAAGCTTTCATTTCCTGTGCAGCACAAATAGAGACAAAAGGCACTCAGCAAAAGGGGTGATGGAAAAATTTAAAAATTTTATTATAGCAAAAGACACATTGTCATATGTCCCCCTCAAAATACTCTCTCAAGTTCAAAATACAGTACTTTGAATACACTTATCCCATCATTCTTGCCACTTTCTGAAGCAGTTCTAGAAGTCTTCTTTCATGAGTGTCTTTACAAGGTGTGATAAAAAATACACTGCCAAGTACCACCCAATGGAAAAGTTGGCTCATAAATCATCACAGTGTGTCCTCATCTACCTTATTCGCCAGATCTGGCACCATGCAATGTCTAGCTCTTCCCCGTAGTCTAAACAATCGATCCAGGACATTGAGGCAGCCATGACAGCACAACCACAAAATAGGGCTTGCAGAACTGCTTCAGAAAGTAACAAGAATCATGGGATAAGTGTGTTTAAACCAAGGGGGAGTATTTTGAGAGGGATAAGTAGCAATGTGTCTTACTGTACTAATTTTAAAAACTTTAAACATACACTGTGTTTTTTGATCCTACCTCTTGTACTCTTACTATTTGAAGGAAAAAATGTCATTAAAGATGTTTCGTTAGCCTTCCTTGAAGACTTTATGCTTGTTTTCTTACCATCCCTCCAGGAACCATTTCTGAGGCCCAAGTCCTATAGGACACCTACTCTGTTTCTCTAGCCTCTGGTGTCGGCCTTCACCCACCCCTTCCTCACTGTCCAGATAACCAACATTGGCTTAAGATGTGCTCAGTTGAACTCTGTGTCACGTCCCAGTTTATATTGTGTTCATTTATTGCACTTTGGACATGAGTCCCCTAGAAAGACCATAGCTTATGTCACCCCTCCTTTTGTATAGTTTCCCCCATGCCCACCCATTCCCTGCACCCAGTGGAAAGTGTCCCCTGAGGCCACACATGTTGAATTCAGCTACATTTCATAGCACTGAAGTGAGTCATTTCTTCCAGACCCTCATGTCAGTGTTTCATCTCCATTTCAGGTGCTGAACCCCTTTTCCATGACCTGGATAGTGACGACACGTCCCTCAGTAACCTGGGTGACTGTTTCCTAGCAACCTCAGAAGCTGGGCCCCTGCAGTCCAGAGTGGGAAACCCCATTGACCACCTCTACTCCATGCAGAATTCTTACTTCACCTCTTGAGTCTTCCCTACACCTCTGTGGCTAGGCTCCCATGTGCAACAACCATATTGTGTGAGGGGTGCTGGCTTTAGGATGGGGAGGCCAGGGAAGAGGTGGGTTGGGGAGGGAGTTGTGTTGGGAATGCTGTTGTATAATGATTTGGTGTAGCTCGGCATTTCCAAAGACTGAATACATTATGGATTGCATAGTTTAATGTTTCTAATAAGAGTCTTAGCATTAGATATGAAGATGTGTTTATCATTAAGGACAGGGACTTTTAATATAGACATTTTCATGCAAACTAGATACCTAAGGACTCCCAACAACTTCCCACCATTTTGGGGAAGCTCCTGTCAAGAGGTGCATATGTCTCTCCATCTACACACCCGTAGACAGACAGACAGACAGACAGATAGGTAGATGTGTGTGTGTATAACCTTTCCTACTTTATCATCAAAGTTTATTCCTAATTATAACAGACACCAACTGTACAGCAAAAGTAACTTTATTTTCAGTGTGAACTATATTTAAGGAAATGCTTGATGCACTTAAGTTATAAAATGAGATAATTTACTTTTATAAACTTTATTTTTAGTTTGAAGAGACTTGTCAGCAGGGCAGAGAGGGCTGCTCCACCTGGCCCTGTAGCTGTGAGTGCTTGAGTTCATTCTGTTTTCAGAGTGTCATTGAAGTCTGGAAAGCAACTCTATGTAGCTGGCGGTGTTCTAGTGGATTCTTGCTCTCTTTGCTGTTGGATCGGTGAGCTTGAGCGGAGAGGACTGGAGAGCAATCCTTGATTTTGTTCTCAGAAAATGCAAAGCCTAGACTCTTGGGCTTTCTTTCTAATTCTGACATGAGGTTTTGGGGCGGCATTAGCAGGGTCAGTTCTACATTTGAGCCACAGTCTCTGCAAGTGTGGGACAAGGCTGACAGCACGTACCTACCTCCCTGGGAGACACTGAAGCTTCACCCCAGGATGCATAAGCAGGGCTAAGACTAAGATCTGATACTGGTTTGAAAGACAGGCAGATCCCCCAGACAGGGAAGGAGGACACTTGGCACTGCAGAGCAGGAAGGGTCCTGTACCTGGAGCCCAAAGGCACCTCTGCCTACTGAGATCATCTGCACAGTTGATGCTGGTAGTGACAGCAGCTCAGAGGGATGTTAGAGTCCTTCACGGGAAAGAGGCTCAGGCTGAGGGATGGAGGAGGGGAGGGTGGTGTACTAGAGCAGGGGTGACGAAGTGTGACTTGCACACCTGCTTTTTTTTTTTTTTAAAGACCAGGTGGCAGGCTGTATATGGCTCAGCAAGCCTGAAATATTTGCTGTCTCTCTTATCTAACTCTTTACAGAAAGATGTTGGTGCCCCCTGTTCTAGAGGGTTTGTCTCTAAACAGCCTCTTGGGACTTAGAGAGGTAGAGCGGACAGGTGGAAACCCACGCTTTTCCTTCTGACTCCTTTCTCTGGCCCTGAACATGGAAGACCCAGCAGCTATCATACACAGGGACAGGTCCACATCTTGGTCCCCAACTGTGGTGCTAGGATGGGATCTTTCTGTGTGAGAGGCCTCTTGGGAAACTGGTACCAGCCAAGGGAATCAGAGGGAAAGCTGGGACTCATCCAAGAGGGGGTGTGGCAGGCTTGGCCTCACTCCTGGGGACATCATCAGGGCCTTGAATTCAGCCATGTGTCCCCTTCACTCTCTGCAAGGCCAGAGGGAACATGACCCCTTACAGTAGCGTGTATGTTGTGTGATTTTTGTGCTCTTGTTTATATTTATGCAAACCACCAAGAAACCCAAACCAGTCTGATGAGTGAAAATTACACAGATGCTGGATGGCTCAGCAGGTTTCTGTGGCGAAGATCAGTTGGAGAATGTAGCAGATATTATGTGAGTGAAAACCAATAGAGACCCTTAATTCCACTCCTTAATGACATACCAAGATGAAATTAAAAACCTCTTACAAATGAGCTGTTGTTTATTCCGGGATGGGATGGTGGGCAGCGAACCAGGGGAACTTGGGAGTTTGGTCCACAGGGCCCTGGGGATAAGCTTATGGTAAAGCTTTAAGTGAATGCGAAGAATGAATACAGCAATGCATAAGGAGAAGGTGGTCTTACACCTCCTACCAAGATGCATGAAGACCCCCGCCTTTACAGGACACCTAAGAAGAAGGTGCTGGAAACATTGTGTTATCACCATGAAGTTCATTTGCACGGAGAGTTTGGGTTACTATTTGCTTAGAAATCAGGATGAAGTCAAGGGTCAGGAGGAAGTTTTCCCATGCAGGGCTTAAGTCAAATGCCTCTCCAGGATAGGAAAGCAGAGCAATAGCCTGGTTTCCTCATAGATTCTCCTAGAGGTCTCAGCAATTCTAAATAGGGTAGATGGGTGGGCACTGATTATGACTATGGAGGAATGAAGTAGCGAAATGTTATGGATATAAGACCAGGAGGCATATTCAAATGTTGTCCTCATTGTGACTATTTTGTCACTGCCTGCAATTGTTCAAACTCTGTTAATCCCAGCTTGGGTTCACTCATCCTGTGCTCTGCCTTTTGCTGATGGCTCACAAGGAGAGATGTGAGTTATGATGCCCATGAAAGGGGAGCTTGCATCTCAGACTGGCCCCTCTGGGCTGACCTTAGTGCCTAGCTCCAGCTTCCAAAGAGAGCCCAGGAATGTGACCTTTAGTCCTCGTGGTTGTTCAGTTGACAGCTCTTCATCCTTCACAATCAGGATGCCCGGCCTTCTCAAGAGCCCTGCACAGCTGGGTCGGGTGCCTGTGTGGGAGAATTGGGTAATGCTACCGGCTGCACCAAATAGACTCCTAGTTCTGTAAGAGCTCAAGCACAATAGGAATTTAGGTTTTAATCTCATAAAAGATTGAGGAGGGAGTTTGGGTTAGAGGGTGCCTCTCTTCCATGCATAGTGAAGGCTTGGTTCATAACACCCAACTTTTCACTGGATGTCTCCTTTATTTGTCTCCTTCCAGTTCTGAGCAGACACATCTAGATGTAAAGCCCAGCTTCTCCACTTACATGCAGTGTGGCTGTGGGCCATCTGCCTCACTCTGCTGAGCTGATATCCTGTGTGGGGTACAGGGATGGCACTTGTCGCTCTCTCAGAAGGGTTATGAGACAGGGCACATGAGACACACCAAGCACTTAGCCCTGCACTGGGTGCTACTAAAGGACAGATGTGTGTCCCTGCTGTGCTGTGGGCCTGTTCTCAGGGTTTGGTCATTGAATGGCTTATGGAGGACTCCAATCACATGTGACAGAAATGGAGAAAACACTGGTTTCCCTGGACTGAGGCAGCTCTTCATCATGCCTCACCCCAGGTTTGTTAAATCTCTATGTGGGTCTCGCCCAACCTGAGCCATATATGTGGGTGAGTGGCTGGTGTTGTGTTTTCATGGCCCGCAGATACAATTCCAGTTATGAAGACACATTATCAACTCTGTCCCCCAAGAGAAGTGCTCAGGTCATAGGTGATTCTCCAGCCATCTATGGTCACCTGCTGTTTGGAACTTGTATCAGGGGACAATTTATGAAGGTTGGAGAACCTGGAACCAAAGGCTGAGTCTTTACTGTCTGGGAGAAATAGGAGTTTACCCAGGACAAGTCAAACAGGAGGAGAAGATGGAATTACCTTGTCATTTCCAAACCCCAAGACAAAATAAAATTTTAACCATACTGCAAGTGAAATCAATGTTGGTGTCCCCCTCTTTTTCTGTTTCTATGAAATCAACTCAAACTGGATGGAAACTGCCTACTACAGTTAGTAATTAATAGTAACTACAATGGGATGGTATGACTCCAATAAATCTGCACCATCAAGAGTCACAACGGAATCAGAACTGAATTAATACATTGTTTTCCTGAGTCCCTGTTTACCATGGTATAACATGCTAGATGTCAAGAAGGGGAAAGCTATCATTAGGCCTCAAAGGAGAACGCTGATTTTTTTTAATGCTAAAAATATAGTCTATCTACACATGAATGATGTAGAGAAGTGAAGATTATGCAGCCTCGAAGTTTGTGTCATGTATGAAGTTCCCTAGATGTGTAACTGTAAGCAAGTCCCTCATCTTTCATTTCTTCATCTACAAAATGGGGCCAGTGACACTTGGCTGTCTTACAGGTTGGTTATCGTGAACACCAAAGAAGTAAGTAGGAAAGAGCTTTGCAGACTCGGACGTCATAAAAATTGAAGGGCTCCGCGGTATTGTCTCAGTAGGTGCAACTAGGTGGGACCCTGAGGAGCCTGTTCCATGGGAACAATGCTCCTACCTGGGCAGACGCCCACAGCGAGAGAGGGATACCCCAGATCAGAGTGTGGAGGACTGGTTTCCTCTCCTTGAAGCTGTGGGTCACTGTTGTCACAGCTTGCTGGGCCTTCTGCCTACCAGGGAGGTGCCTCATCAAGGAGTCTCAGGTATCTCAGCTCCAGGGACTGGTGTATCAGGTGATTTAAACCTCCCTCTTGCTGCCCATGTGCTTAGGAAGGGGAGATTATCATCCGTAGCAGGAAGGACCTCTCTGGATAGCGGTGGAGCTGTCTAATTTATCTGGCCCTTGCAGCACCTTATTGAATCATTTATTCCTTCATTTATTTAGTGTTTATTAAGTACCTGGAAAATACTAGATTCTGGGGTAGGTGAGAAGTATAGAGAGGTGAGCAGAAAGAGACATTGGCCCTGCCCCATTAGAGATGATGTCTTATAAGGGAAATAGCCATTAATTAAAAACTTCATGAAATTTAACTTGCACTGTATTAAAGGCCACAAAGGAAGAGACTTGGCTTTCTGTAAAGTTTGCTTCTAACTTCCATGAGTAGAAAGAATCTGATAAATTGATGTTCTCCAAAGGGGTTCACAGATCAGGTCTAAAGAAGTAGCTTATAGTTAGTGTCTTACAGTGCAAAGTGTCTTTGGAATCAAAGGAAAGGGCCATTGCAACTCAGTCAGCACATGTGTATTAAACCCTGTAGTGGATGTTTGGTGCATTTTGGCCACACTGCATTCATTCTGATAACATCACCTGATTTCGCTTGGTGACTTGATCTTCCTCCACTGGGTGAGTCTTTGTAAGACTGTAAATGAAGGTGGCCCGGGCTGCTGTAAGCAAGAGGCAAGGCCACCTAACTGAAGTTCGGCCAGCCACTCTCCCAGACCTTGATGGAATGGTCCAGAGCTGGGAACTTGGCTGGAGCAAGTTAGTTGCTGGAGGTGCAGCTGATGGAGGCCAGAGATTCCTGCTGCCTGGATCCTGAAGCCGCCCTGCACTCTGTGTTTCCAGGACTGGCTTCCAGATGCCCTCGATTCTGTGAGCAATCTGCTCTGCTAGTCCCAGCAACACCTTTAGCCAGAGTTGTTGATTTCTTTGGCTTGAAGTAAAACAAACAAACAAACAAACAAAAAAACAGGCAGAAGGTATACACTTACAATTTTACTGTTGTACAAAGTGTGTGTGTGTGCGTCTGCTTGTGTGTTGCGTGCATGTGTCTTGTTCCTTATTACAGCCCTCCAGATTCACTTAGGCAGGTATGTCCTCATTTTATAGATGAGAAACTTGAAGCTCAGAGAAGGTAAGGTCTCACCCCAGGATACAGAGCTAGTTAGGGTCAGAGCTGAGTTTCTTTCTGGTTCATTTCTTCTGGCTCTTGGTCTTATGTTTGTTCCTCCAACTCTGACATCCAAGTGATGAGCACAGCAGAAGTCTTAGGACTGCATGTACGCCTCGGTGTATGAGAGGTGTAATGGAGCAGTCCTGGTGTCTCTCCTGCACGCAGGAACTTACATTCTCATTGAAAGTAAAAGACTCTCAATGCACGTGCACTTAACCTGCATACACACCAAGGGTCAGATTGCTGGTAGATGATGTGTGCTGTAGGAGTTTGGAAGACAGGTTATGGGGCATGGGATGTGAAGAGTCTTCTCCCAAAAGATGGGGCTTTGACTCAGCCTTCAAGGGTGGGTAGAATTTAGACAGATTAAGAGAAGGGAGAGCATTCTAAGCAAAAGAGCTAGTGTGGGTGAGGAGTGAGAAAGAGCAAGGGGCACACGTGTGTGAATGCACAGACAGAGCTCTGGCTGTGGTGGTGGAATCTGAGGAACTGAATAAGGCTGATCGTGAAGATGTTGGTGGCAGGAGCATTTTTGCCACGGACTCAGACACTGAATTTCAAGGCGTGACTAAAGCTGCTAGCCATTCCACATGATCTATTCTCCTCTACAGTAATACCTTACATTTTTAGATGGCACAGCCTTACTTGTAATAAAGTCTACATTTTTCAGTCTCCATTGCAGCTATGTTCTGACTGGTGAGGTATGCAGAAGTGACACATAACATGTTTTAACTACCTTCCTTAAGAGACAACTGGCATCTACCCTTTCCCTCTCCTTCTGTGTCACTCCATTCTTCCTGGATGGGATGTAGATGTGATGGCTAGAGCCAGAGCAACTATATGAGACCATGAGATGAACTTGTGAATGGAGGCTACACATGGGGAAACAAGACAGAAGGAGCCTGGATTCCTGAGGACCCCGGAGAGCTCAGCTGTCACTGGGCCCTGAACTATGTCTTGACTTCTATAAATATGAGAAATAAACTTCTTTTTTTCTTTAACTTCCTGTTTTTTTGTGCTTCTTTGACTCACAGCCAAACCTAATCCTGACTGACATGCAAAGCCAAACCCAGCTAGGAAGAAATGGAAGCAGCTGTTTGCTAAGATAAAGCGGGAAAGTCCAGACTCTATATTCTCAGGTAATGGGCATACGCCGAGGCAAGGTGGCTAGAGGAGGGTGATTGTCTTGGACTCCGAGTATAGAGATGATCTGAAAAGCACAGATTTGGAGCTGGATCCTCAGTCTCTTAAAGAAAGGGAGGCCATTTCTCCACAAACTTCTCTCAATTCCTATGTATGTCTGGGCAACTACAATCAGTGTGGGATTTCATCAGATTGCTCAGATCCCTGAAGGAGGACGAATGGGCAGCTCTGTACACTATTTCCTACATATCCCACCCATTCCAGCCACTGGTGTAACTGTACAAATCAAATTCCACACACACACATTTATTTTATACGTGTACACATCTGCATACACGTAAGTATGTATAAAAGCACATGTACTTACAAGGGGGTTCGGCCAGAAGTCACGCTCCCATGGCAGGCCGGTTATCTACCCTGAATCCCAGGTCTAAGTTAGAATTTGGACAAAGCCTGAGAATGATGTGTGTGTATGTGGGGGGGGGTGTTAGGGATCCAAGAAAGATGAGAATTATCAAGTCCAGTACTCAGCTTAAGTCCTATAATAAGAAGAGTGCTTCTTGCAACCATCTGCTATAATTTGAGGGGAAAAGCAGAAAAGAGGAGACTGAATTATTACTCTAAGGACTTGAAGACACCAACCTTGTCAGGCCTGCCCCACAGGCAAGCCTTAGTAGTGGACCAGATGAGTGGTTTTAGGGGAGGATGAGGCATGTGGGAGGGCAGGTAGAGTTGGATTCATCACAAGCACCACATTGTGCCAGTAATCAGCTGCCTACTTATTTTAGAGAGAAGCCCCTAATCCTCTACTCTCAAGTTTCTGTGAGGACTATTAGAGATACCTCCCAACTTTTCTTCTGAGTACTAACTCACTTCTCGTCCTGGGAAGAGGACACAGTATCTGACATTTGAGAAGGAGCTAGGTGTGGCTCAGCCCTGCTGATCTGTGGGTCACTGATGGCTCTGTGGCCTGGACTCAGCACATAGGTATTTTTAGTTCATTCTTATGGAAGATAACAGAGTCAATGGAGTCGGGGGTGGGGGTGAGGGTGGGGGTTCCATTCAAGTGAGTTGCATTAGGGATCCTGAAAGTGTCTACAGATTTAAGTTTCACCCTTTAGATTTACTAATAAGTTAGATTTTTAAAAAACATCTCAATGTGGCCACTCCCCTGTAATATTTGCCATGTAGTTACCATGTTGGGAAGCAAAGATAGTAACGTAATTTATTGTCTCCTAAAACTAAACAATCAAATGCTCATGAGGTGTAACACAAAAAGCTCAGCAACCATGAGTTCCTTATTCACCCACCTTCCAACACTGAAGACAAACTTTGTAAGAATGTCTGTCTAAGCCAGGGTGCTACTACAGATTCCAGTTTGAAACTCAACAACTCAACTTTGTGATGCATATATCCCTATTTCCTGTATGGCAACCTAGTGTCTAGTTCAGTCCTTTTCCCAGGAAGATGGGTTTCCCTCTCCAACTCCACAGTTTTTTTATTGTCTGGGTTCTGGTCAGGGTCAAGGTGGCAAAGGAGTTAGAGGAAGGGGCTCATGTGGTGTTGGTCCTCTGCCATCACTCTGGGGTGCCTGTCATCATTGCCAAAGCCAATGACATCTTTATACATAGTTGTCATAATCTGTCAACGTGGGCACATTTAACCTTGATGTAATTTCTCTTATACCTTTAATTGCCTTACTAGGAAGCCGTTGTAGCTTCCCATCCTTTTTCCTTCTCCTAATCAGGCCAAGAGTCCCTTTTTTAAGTCAGAGGAAAGCTTTTTCTTCATTATATTTCTGACCAAGATATTTTGTCTATATCTGGAATTCTTAATCTTTTGCCTTAGGTCAATTCTTTGATAAAATAATATCTCAGAAGTATATGCTTCTCTGACATACCAAGTTGTGGAAAAGAATCAGTCATATAGAGTGTAATTTTAGTTGGTGAACAAAGATTTGCAAGTTCATCATATTAGGATAGGGTTGGGCTCTCCACAAAGACATGTGCAGAGCTCCAAAGAGGCTCAGTGGAGATGGAGGGTTAGGAATGAAATCGGGTGAAGGTGATACATAATAGGCTGAGGAGATGAGGAGAATGCCAATAATTCCAGTGAGGAAAGACAATTCAGAGAGAGGAAGAAATTATAACATGAGTGGCAAAGCAGACTGTTTACAGGGAGCATAGCCATTGTAGCTAGAACATTTTGGAGGGCTGAGGAAGTGGAGTTGAGAAATGGCAGAAATAAGGCTGTGAAATGGCACCCATATTGGTAAGCTGGGCTCCCCCTTCACAAACTGGGCTTTACCTATGGGGCACCAAACCTTATTCAAACCCACTTATCTGTTCTGTGCATCTTCTAGAAGAAGGTACTACCATGGGATGCAGTAAAGACAAAGCTTCTATCCTTATAAAGCTGGAGGGATGATATGCAGGCATACTATTAAATATTAGACATACTATAAAATGTTTATAGCATCTTTATGTAACAAAATATATAAAACTATTTAATGAACTATACAGGAAAAATAACCATAAAATAGGGTCCACAGTATAGTAGAGACCTAAGGACAATAAATCCCAACAAGTCAGGACTCTAACATGTCAGACAACCTCAAACACACCCCAACAGTCAGATGTTTGAAATAACCAATGCTATGGATTAAATATTTTACTTTTCATTCAGACGTTGGCAACCAACACTGACATTTAGATAGAAATGATTTTGGTTATTTCTCCTCTCATTACATCAAGATAGGGAAGTTCGCATGAGAAGAGCACAAGCTTTGAAGTCAGACATACTCAAGTTGTAATTCTATCCCTTCATGCCACACATTCTTTCCATCCTGATATCTCTATTTACCTATTAGTAAATGAGGATAAAGATGCCTATTGCCAGATTGGTCTGAAAATAGAAATGCAAAATCAGTAGCTGCCTGGAATGTACCAGCAATGATTGTACTTGCTCTACTTGCAAAGCAGTGACTGCTTGGTGTAGGGCAATGGAAGTGGGGAGAAAAAGGTACTAATTCCAGGTATTGCTGTGCGTCAAAAGCCACTGGATTTGATCACTGATTAGACAAAGAAAAAGAGACAGGGGAGTATTAAACACACTTGAGTCTGAGAAACTCAGAACATGGAGGGGCCTTTAAATGTACGGAACACTGTATAAATGCTGTCACATCCTGCCCCCTTGTCCAGAAAGATCATCTTTGATGAATACAAACCCAGAATATGGAAATGGGTTTTTAAACAAACTTTGTGAGACGTCAGTCACATGTCTGGGATTCAGCCTGGCCAAGCGAGCTCCTCAGAGGAAGTTTCCTGGGGAGGCTACTAGAAAACACCGGTGGTTGACATTCCATTCTTCTGGACAGCACAGATCTAGATTACAGCCTCAGTGTACCCTCTGATATTCAGGTTAGCAGAAGGCCTGGCTCAGGTCATCCTTCCTCCCTACCTGCCCATTCACTTGACCAGAAACCTCAGCATGTGTTCCACGCTGCCCTTCGCAAAATACAGTTGGGAATAGAAGGTCACTTGCAGCCCGCCCTCTCCTGATGACATCACGTGGAGCCATTGTTCCAGAAGTGCGGATGAGAATGCTGGAGCAGTGGGATGCCAGGACAGGCTTAGAGAGGAGGGAGAGACCTGTGCAGGGAGAACAGAGGTCTGTTCAGGTTCAGGAGGGTGAGGAGAGGAGAAAGGAAAGACTGGAATTGACCTTTCTGTAAGTATCAGAACACTCTATCAACAATCGCTCTTTGTCCTCCCATCTTGCCTGACAGCCAGCCTGAGATTTGCTGGAGATTGCCTTTCAGGTGGGGAGTGCCATCCGATGTTATCGGAACAGGGAAAGGGGCTGGCTGTGAGTGAGTGACCTTCTGTACGTTATTGCAAATAGGGCAGAGGAATGGCTCGAGCCAGGCCCTCTGCCAAACTGAATGTCAGAAGCTGAACAGAGGCTGACTCTAGGAGATTCAGTAAGAATGACATTTAAACTATGTTTTAAAAAAGGGTAAAAAGAAATGAGTTATACTGACTTAATAATATATTTTATTGAGCCCTATCTATCCCAAATAATATTTGCCAACATGTTTCACTAGTACATTTCAAGGTCCACCAGCCACCTGTGGATTGAGGTTACCATATCAGACAATGTGCGTTTAGGCAGTTTGGACCAAAAAAAGAATTTCAAACAGTGGATCAGTTGGAAAAATGAAGTTATAGTTTTAGCTAGAAATATGTGAATAAGAGGCTCTATTACAACTCAAATTTATTAGCATTTGCTTGTCTTTTACTGGCTTGTCAGACCATAAATTGAATTCTTCAACTGTAACTTTCTTGTACCCTCTCCTTGTCTGTTCTGTTTCCTTTTACCCTGATGCCTTCCAGGAAGGAGGTGCTTAAAGAATGAGAAAACAATGGCTTGGTCAAGTACATGCATCATTATTCAATAGGAGTCAGGGCAAATCGGTATTGAATCTGGGTAAACGGGACTACCAGCCTGCATGAAATATTTTCTACCTTTCATTACCTAGAGTGACCGTCTACATTTTTTGTGTTCACTAGATAATTACTTGCTTTTCAGCTTGTTTATGTCCAAGGATTTGAGCTAAATTTGAATGCAGCTTAATGCCCTTGACCATGCCAGGCAAATAAGGGGCAACCAATCAGCCTTGCACTTTGAACAGGTTTTTAAATCCATGCTTAATTTGGTAATATCATTCATTGTTCTTTTTGAAAAATATCACTTACTGAGATAGGCAGATCTTACGAAAGTCAGCACATTTCATCATTAAAACTTTTTTTTTTTAAATCACATTTGTTAATATCATTAGTGTTCACATCAGATGAGTCTTTTTGAATACTGGAAATTTGTCAAGGCCAGAAGCAAATACAAAATTTCCAAAAGTTTTCCAAAATTCTAATTTTTTTGAACACTTGAGTTTTATCACTGGCAACAAAATAGTTTTTTCCCTTGAAGGGACAAGCTTTCTCTGCTCCTTTTTTTTCTTCTTCTTTTTTGAGACAGGGTCTCGCTATGTAGCCAAGGCTGTCCTCGAACTCACAGTGATCCTCCTACCTCAGCCTCCCTAGTGCTGGGATTACAGGCGTGCACTACCACGCCTGGCTATCACTCTGCTCCTTTTTGAGAAGATGTCTACTAAATATGTATGCTAGCATCATCATACGTTGTCAGTCATTTTTTAAGTAAAAAAGGTGTTCCATGAGAACAGCAAGGTGACCAATTACCCAAGTGTTTTGAAGATCACCATTTTACTTTAGCACTTTGTGCCTACTGCCCATATCATTGCCCTGAATTTTAAAAAGTGCACTCACAGGTTGAGATTTAAAACAAATAGGTTTTACTTTTTATTATATTCTTAAGTGAAAAATAGCCTTTTTTTGTGGTACCGGGGGTTGAACCCAGGCCCTTCCCACTGAATTACATTCCCAGCCTATCGATTGCTCTATATCTTTTATCTATCTATCTATCTATCTATCTATCTATCTATCTATCTTTATTTATATTTTCAGACAGGGTCTCACCAGGCCAGTTGGTTGCCTAGGCTGGTCTCAAACTTTCACTCTTCCTGCTTCAGCCTCCCAGAATGCCAGGATTACAGGAATGTGCCACCACACCCAGCTGCACTTAAAAAAAATGGCAGTGAAGAATACAAGGAGCCCCCTCACAGTCTGGTGTTACTACCTTGACTCACGCTCAAGGTTCTAGGAGTTCGCTAACCACTGCTTTCAAGAATATTAAACAGAGCAATGACATGCTAAGATATGTTTTATACCAGGTTCCTCCAGCAGCAGTGGGCCGTGGGAGGAGAAATTGGACAGGGAGTGAAAAGAGAAGGATGGATGGCTGTCAAGAGCCCCCAGAAGGAACAACGAGCACCAACAACTGTCAGATGTCTGCTGTGGCCTGCTGTGTGCTTGTGCCTGGCCAGGCTGGACCTGCCAGCCCAGGGTGGTGTCCCCCATATGCTGCTCTGCTGAGGGGCACACAGGTCAGGGCAAGGCCTGTTCCATCCTTCCCTGGGTGGCATGCTTCAGGGCATCAGTGACACATGAGTGTAGAAGCCGGAGGACCCTTCTTTGAAGCCCTCCTCTTGCAGCCATAACAGCAGGTTTACTTCTCCCACTGTCCACCGCAGAGCAGGGAAGGCTACTCTTTCTCCATGTGGCCCTGACATCAGTAGGAACTGCCGGAAGGCAAATTTGGTAACAGCACTACTATTTCGCTACTTCCCCTTGCACTGTGTGTTCCAGTCCCCAGACCTTTGCTTCGTCCAGCCTGTCACACTCTCCCATGCATCTGGCTTTTGCACAGGCTACTTGTCCTACACCCCACCCCATGCACACACATACCAAACACACACACACACACACACACACACACACACACACACACACACACTACTAATTTACCAGTCATTGTTTTCTCAGATTAGACACAGCTTCCTGCAGGAGGTCTGCCGTCCCCTCCTCCTGTGTCTGGACCTCTGCCCTTCTTAGGGCCTTTCCGAGTTCCTGCTGTGTCATGGGCTATGTCTGGGAGGTGAGTCTGTGTCTGCCTTGCTCATGTTTCTATGCCAAGATCCCAGCCAGTGCCAAGCACGCCCAAGCGCTGGTATCTGTCAGCATGAGTGAGTGTGGCCTGGCTCTGCTGGCACTGCTTGGCTCCTGGCTTCCTAAGAGCTCAGGACCTGCACCCCGCAGTCTCAGGTCAGAACCCACCACACAGCAGTTGGCTGCCCTCCGTGGACAGAGGAGCAGGGGCTGGGACAGTGGGATCTGGAGTCAGCCCCCCTGGGTTCCTAAACCAGTTCTGTGTAGAGTCCTTACTTAGTGTGACCAATTCCACTGTGTTGAACTCCGGGTACCTCTGCAGAATGGGATGATACTGGTGCCTACTCCTAGGGTGGCTGCGCAAATGGAAGAACACACGCACAGAAAACGCCTGCACACAGTCATTCGAGAAGATACAGCACTTGTTATGTTACTCTCGCCACTTTCATCTCTTGCTGCTCTCTTTGATCATTCTTTGTGGTCAGTGCTGACCCCACCTCTAAAAGTCCCACATCCCATATTCCTGGGGGCCTTGTGCTACAACTATTGTTACTGGTCCCAACAGGCCCTGCAGCCTGAGTCATGTGAACAACCCTTGGGTGCAAAACGATGTGGGCCAGGCTTGAGATGGCGAGCAGGAGGTGTGCCGGCACTGGCACCCTTGGCAGAGACTCTGCCCAGGAGCTGGTGTCAGGCAGAGCCCTCAGAGACACGTGAGCGTTTCTGCAGGTGCAGCATGGTGAGGGCTGCCCAAATTCTTCTGATATATGGGTGGGAAGATTTGAGCTATGCAATGGTTCTTCTGTCCCTGTGTCTTGGAGGCTGCCTGCCTGAAAGCCCAGCTAGGCACAGGCTGGATGACATTCCTAAACATTCTTTAAGACCAGAGAGTTGGGAGAGGGGTGGTGGAGGGGGGACCGAGTCAGCCAGCAGGCACAGGTGGAGCCTTTCTCCTCAGGTGAAGAATGTGGTCGGATTCCCACAGCCCCCAGGGTCCTCTCAATTTCTTGACCCAAGCAGCTCCTGACCTGGCTGTGCCCCCTGAGGTGAGCAGGTAATCCTCGCCCCTTCATAGCCTTCATTCACACCCATTCAGCAGCCGAGGACCTGCTCCCGATGCCCAGGGGCCAGGTGAAGCTTATTGTCAACACCCTTTCTCAGCCCTTATCTCTGATTGCAGGAGCAAGACTTTGCCATTCAGGGTTTTTCCCCCCAGGCAGCAGCCAGCAGGAGGGGGATGGGCTTTTAGTCCTAAGGGCCTCTAGAGGCCAGTGGTCCTGAAGCTGGTTCGCAGGGAGGTCTAAGACTTGGGGTCAAAGCTTCAGTGAAACAACTAATATTTGCATAAAGCTTTAATGGACACCCAGCCACCTTCAAGCATTGCTGTACATGATTCTCACCACCTGAGAAGAAGAGGAGACTAATTCCAGCACTTAGCTCAAATGCCGAAAGTTAGGACGCTCAGGGCCTTGACTGTCTCAGTAGCGTCCACTCCACGGAATACAGAGCAGAGATGTAAAGTCCCCTGATATACAAAGCTGCTGGTCAGTGTGCTCAGATCCAGCTTCCTTCTTCCCTCCCTTCTTCCTTCTTTCTTCCTCTCTCCCTTCCTTCCCTCTTCCTTCCTTCCTTCTAATTTTTAATGAGTATAGAAGCCCCCAATAGCAAAAGCTTGATTTAACATTTTTCAGCTTCACAATGGTGCAAGAACTACACATTTTCAAGTAGATACCGTACTTTGAACTTTGCCAATGATGTGCAATATGATCCTCTCATGATGCTGGGCAGGGGCGAGCAGCAGCTCACAGTTGGCTGCTGCATCATGAGGACATCCTGCACCCCAGTGCACCCTTAAGCCATGGGACTTGGTGCATTAGTTGTAGCCGGTGTATTTTCGACCTACCGTGTTTTCAGCTTGTGAAGGACTTCTTGGGGCAAATCCCCCTCACAAGTTGGGGAACATCTCTGTGTGCCAAATGCCCAGCATCGCAGTTACGGAGGTCATCATGGGGAGGAAAAGACCATTCCTCTCATGGTGTTTGTTGTGCAGAAATTCTCCATTCTGGAGGGAATCGCTAGAGAGCTCCTTTGGAGAATTTTAGTTCTTCACGAATCTGCAAATTTAAAGACCGAACTTTCTCCACTTAGTCACTATAGGCCATGTTCTGACATTTACAATTTACTTTAAAATAACTCCGCATAGACAGTGTGATATACTACACTGTATGTATATATTTTCTATGTTCTGCTAAGACTTTTAAAATTGATGTTCCTGAGATTCGTCTCACGAGTCACACGTAGCTGTAGTCCATCATTTCTCCGGTGGAAGAGTAGTGCAGTATAAAAACAGACCGTAATACTGTGATCCATTCTATTGGTGGACACGTAGCTTGTTTCTGATCTGAGCCTACTATGAAGCAGCTCTGCCGTGAACGTTTTCATACATATATCTTGATGCACACGCACAAAACTGTTTTTGTAAACCATGGACGGTGACTCAGCGTTTAAAAACAATGGTTAGGAAAAGTTTTTTCCTTTCATATATTTTTTTTGTTTGTTTGTTTTTGTTTTTTTGTGGGTACTGGGGGGTCGACCTCAGGACCTCGCGCGCCAACAGGCGCCCGTACCGCTGAGCGATATCACCAGCCCCTTTTTCGTATGTGGGTTCTGGGAGTCGAACTCGGGCCCTCGCGCTTGCAAGGCAGGCGCTTACGCCGCTGAGCCATCTCACCGGCCCTCCTTTCATATTTAAATCTATAATCTTTTCCATTTTCTTTTACTTTTAGGGAGTTCTACTTCAGTTTTTAAATCTGTTCTTTGGTTTTCAACTTTCTATTCCTGAAGCCCTATTATTCATTTTTTATATTCTCATACGATACTTTGACTTGAAAGTATTTGCATCCTCAGTCCTGCTGCCAGCTATTCTTGCAGGATTTTCCTGTGGTGCATACTTCTATGTTGATTTGATTATTTTTTTGGCTTGATAATTTTAAATGTAAGTTCCTTCTCTGACACTTAATCTTGAGCATTTGATGCCTGGGATAGAGATGGTTTTCTTCAGAGTGGATTTACATTTGTTTCTGTCAGTGTGGTACACTTTTAGATTCTAGGATTGAGGTGTTTTGAACATCCAGGTGGTAGGACAGCATGCCTGAGTTTGGGTGTGCAGTAGAGATAATTCCCTATATCTCTATTTTAAATCCAGAATGTGATACAATTGATTTTATTTCATGTTGAGAATGTGCCTCTCTGGGGTCCTGCCTCTACACAGAGATCTGGTATTGGACTACCTAGCCTGAAACTCTTTCTCAATTCCTGAAAGAGCTACACAGTGGTCTAGAACTTAGCCCTTTGATCCTTAGTCCCAAAGGATATACCTTTAATTTAGTGGATAATGAATATGCACCATGTGGCAGCTACCATACTTGGTACTGGGAGTATACAAGGACAATCAAATTCTCATCTCAAAGTAGAATTGGGAAGTTGAACAAAAAATTTCTCTACTGAATAAACTTAAATAAGTACTATAAAAATATGCAAGCAAGTCTTTATGATATGTCATGGAGGGGGAATTAATTTCAGTTCGGAAGATGGTGTTACCACTGGGTCTTAAATGATGTATTTCAACAAGCAAAGGTTAAGGAAGTACATTCTAGGCAGAAGGAGCAAACAGTTGGGCAGGTGCAGGGAGAGCTACAGCATGGTAGAAGGTAAAGGTATCTTGGTGAATGAGAATGGGTGTGGCCTGGGATACAGTGGAAGAAACAGGGATTCTGCAGCCAGACCAGTGTGACTTTGGGAGGTGTGGTAAACTTAGGGTGCAGCTCCTCACTTGCGAGATGGAAGTAACAACATTTAAGCAGTTTTGTGGGTATTTACATCTTCTACAGTGTAACACCTACATTTAAGAGAGGAGGAAACTAAGGCCAAAAATGTTATGACTTGTCTAAAGTCGTACAATCGGTTAGGCACAAGACTTTTTTTTCCACTATATTTTATTTTTAATGTTAACTTAAGACATACACTGATTCCTTTTCAACAAAAGTTGTACCTCCTTTTGTTGACCCACCACACCCACACATTAACTGCTCAAACACATTGGTTGATAGATGCATAACTAGTTGGCTGTTTGGCCCAGCCAACTGAATTACAAGCATCATTTTAGGGCTTATCTCAGCTGTCTTCTCTTTTTACTAGGTGTATTAGCCAGCTTTCCTGTTGCTGGAACAAAATACCCATTACTTATAGAAAGAGAGATTTATTTTGGCTCATGGTTTAGTCCACAGCCAGCTGGCTCCACGGCAAAAGCAGCATGGTGGAAGGCATGGTGGAGGAAATCTATTCACTGCATGGTGGCCTAGAAGTGCACCAGAGACCAGAGAGATAAGGAAGGACCCCGGGACAAGAATACATCCCTTCAGGTCACACCCTCAGTGACCCACCTTATAACCAAGCCCCACCCCCTAACAGTATATAATCCATTGGTGATCACTGTGGCCCAATAATCCAATCACCATCCAATAACCCACCTCTGAATGCATGATAATTTTGGGGGACATATTAGACCTAAGGCATAACACTGGGGTTTTGAATTCTTTTCTACTGAGAGAATCTGGACTGGATCCTTGCAAGCATTGTTAGTATTAAGTGAAATAATGATGTTCTCTAGAAAACCCATATGATATTCAAAAAGAAGGCTGGCTTTGCAGCATGGTGCAAAAGCTGCACAATCCACAGGAAGGACATGAAAGCAAAGTGTCTCATTTTAGTAGGCAGACTAAAAAGTGACAATAGGTCCAAGAGGCCAGATCATGAGTACTCTGTATTAGTTTCTTCTTGGTGCTGAAATAGCCACAAACTTGATTTAAAATAATACAGGTTTATTCTCTTACAGTTCTGGAAGACAGAAGTCTAGAAGAAGTCCCATAGGGCTAAAATTAGAGTGTCAACTATGATGGTTTCCCCTCAAGGCTCTGGTGGAGTATTTGTTCCTTATCCCCTTCTCCCTTCTGGAGGCCACCAGCATTCCTGGGCCCATCACATCACTCCAGCCCCTTGCTTCTGATGTCACACCTCCTACTTCTTTAGTTAAATCTTTCTTTGCTCACTCTTAGACGGATACTTATAATCATATTTATGTCCCATCTAGGTAATCCAGTATAATCTATCCATCTCAAAATCCTTAATTTAATCAAAATCTCTTTCACCATATTCAGTAACATTCACAGGTTCTAGATATTAGGATATGGACATTTTTGGGAGCCATTGCTCTGTCTTTTACCTCAGTGTGATGTTTTCTGCTGGCCATGAGAGGATATCATAAACCTTTCCCTTGCAAGATTCTCATATACGATCTCATTCCATCCCTTGAATGACCCTATGTCACTTTATGGAAGAGAAGACCAGGAGAGCCGACACTCAAAGAGAGGAGAAGTGGTTTGTCCAGTGTAGTGCAATCAAGTCTGGAATTTTGTAGCTGAGTCTCCAAGACAGCTCCCTTGTCTATACTCTCCTGAGCAAACAGGGTTACAGCCAGAGACCCCTTACCCAATTAGAGCCATGATAGGACAGGACCAGTGCCCAGACCAGTGCTCGAATGGCACTGATTCTCAGAATTAAGAAAATGTAACGGGTTCCTGGGGCTCATTTGGGCAGATTAATAAAAAGAGATTATGAGACTCTTAGTTCTCCAAGTGTGATCTCTTACCTTTCTACACATACATAGTCCTACATGGTTGAAGTATAGTTGAAGAAGTAGAATATAATTTGTGTAGCAACTAACCTTCTAAGCACTTTTTCTCAAAGAAGAAGAAAATTAATTTCCAAAAGTAAGCTAGCTGAGGTTAATGCTATTTAGGCATAAGATGATGACTGATGGACTCTTTTCCTCAGTTCTGTGTAGATCACGTCACTAAGTAATAATTGTAGAGCCGTTTAGACAGCACAGTGAGATAAATTATACATAGTAATTGGTCAGCACTTGCATCATGATCAAGACAAATAGTTGGTTAAAATGCCAAAGGGATGACTAGGAACATTCATACATGAAGTGTTTTTAGATTGGACTCATTGGTATTGATGTGGCCTCAGGTGATTCAATCAATAAACAAAATGAAGTCAAACCAGTAGAAAGTTCATCAAATATCTGGATATCAAACAGTGAGCACCTTTGACTTTCTTCATCACTGGAAATTATTCATTAGGGGTTGTTTCTACCCAACTCCGTTTACTGGTGTTTTACTGCATTCCCAATTCACCAAGCACTTGCATGGTCTTTCACTGTTCTATCTGAACATGACAGGGCATCAAGGTGTGAGGCAATGTGTTGGCTGGATACAGATTTGAGAGTCTAAATCCCAGCTCTCTCTCTGTAAGTTACCATTCAATGAGACCTCCACAAAGCTACTTTAAATCTCCGGGACTCAAATTTCTTATATGGAAAATGGGAAATAATAATAGTAGTACTACCCCCAATTTAATATTTGTGAATATTAAAGTGATAATTCATATAAAGTACATAGAATAGAGGGGAAAAACATAAAAAGCACCCGGCAAGAGAGTTAGTTATTAAAATGCAAATGTGTATGCTTTTGAAGTAATAAGGAAAAGGTTACTCACAAAATGCAATCCAAAATAAACAGGTAATTCTTAGACAATCTTAGGCTCATGGTATCAGAAATATCCAGTGCTTATCATTGTTAAAGTTATATTTACCTCTTTCCAGTGGCATTAGTGCCTCAGCTGTGAGTGTATGGTTACCAATGCATTCAAAACAAGGTACTTCTTATATCTACTAAAACTGTAGGTACATCCAGCACAATTGAACCAACAAAGCTTTGAAATTTATCACTTCCAAGCTTTGGCGAGTGTGTACATGTTATATGTTACCTAAACACCAAACAGAGCTGGGTTAGGGGCATTGGAAATCTGTGGATAAGAAACCACCTGCTACACTGAGCCTTTCACTTGTAAAGTTGTCTAAGACTCTCGCATTTCAGCAAACTCTGCTCCTGGCAGGTAGGTTGGTCATTAAGATCCTTGTCTTCTTTATGTCTACAAAACCATTAATCTCCAATTAGCATGAGTTTCTTTAAAGGTTCCTCAGAAAACAGAGCAGTGTAAGCTTTGATGGAGAAGTAAGGCGATGGGGACCAGGAGTGAGTCATGAGTGGAATATGGCATGGAAGGTGTGAGCTGGCCACCAATGTAGGGGACTGACTTCTTGATCCCGCCAAACATTCTGAGAAACCCCATGAAATTCATCTCAAGATTGTCCATAGGAAGCATGAGGGGGACGCATTAACACACTGGCTTCTATCTGCAGTTAGTCAGAGTTTGGCCCCAGGGGATATTAACTCTTTGCACCTTGGGTGGGGCCAGTAGTGGTCACAGAGAAGGCCAGGGGTGGGGGTGAGTGACAAAGGTCTGTGATGAGGGACTGTCAGTCACACCTATGTGAAGCTCGTGGTAGCAGTTAGACCAAGGTGATTGAAGAGAGGCAAACAACAGAGAATATTAAAAAATATACAGAGGATGTTTTATAGCACCCGGTATAGAGCAAGTCTAGATGAAAAACTAAATGTGTGCCTTTCAGCCAGATGTTTTGTCACCGAATAGCAGGGCTCTGAGAAACAGTATGCAACCAGATCTTGATAAATTTGCATTTTTTTCCTGCTAATGGACATAAAACTAAAACTAAACCAAACTCCTTGAGGCAGCTCCTGCCTCCATTGTGCAGTTAAAGCATCTGTTACACTAAGTAGCTGTACCCAGCCCAGTACCAGCTGATCTGAGTTTGGTTTCCAACTGAGTTCGTATTAGCACTCTTCTTTTTTGATGGGGCCTGGATCACCACCCCCCCATTCCAATATACTGTGCCCTGGGCCTCTGCGCCTCACTTGATGGACACTTGTGAGTGTCCCACACCCCTGCCCCATCTGGTATGTTGCTGGGCCCCGTCCAAACCCCTGCCATGCAGAGCACACTCTGCACTTGTGACACGGTGTGGTGCCAGCATCTCATGATGGAGAATGATGTGCCCAGCATGACCTTCTGCTCAGGTGCTCACATGTGTGACATTCCTCCCCACCTCTGTGCCACCCTACATATGTGCTGCCCCTATTTGAAATGCCTTCCCATTCTCTCATATTCCATGAACCAGCTACAGGCTCCTGGTTTTCAAGAAGCTACTCTGAACTGGTTCCATCAAACAATAGACCTTCCTTTTCTCAGAATCGTGGTAACTCTGGATCTGTATCCAGTCTCCACTTACACCACATCTGACGAATCACTCATCCCGTTGGTGTGCTGGTCAACCAGCTCTCCCACTGAGAAAAAACGAAAGCTCCATTTGTAGCATTTGCCAATTTCCATGCAGTCAATACAATTTCAAGCTGCCAACAGTTTAACAATCAGTTTGCAAGATTCCCAAATATTTAAGAATGGGCTCTCTGCAGAGGATATCACTGATTCATTTCTCTGATAAATTTGATAACTACTGTTATTTTAACCACTTGCTATAGTTGTACTTAGTACTGTGGGTATTTGATTATTGACCTTCATAAGAGCTCAGTCTCACCCAGGATAATCCCCTCTCCTTAAAATGAATTGATTAGGGACTTTGATTGAGTCTGCAAATCTCTTTTGCCATATGACATAACACAATCACAGAAGTGACATCTCACCAGATTCACGGGTCCCACCCACGTTCAGCAGAAGGGCATTAAACATAGGTGAGAACCAGTGGGGGTTATCCTAGAATTCTGCCTTGCACAGTACAGCTAATAATAGTATTTAACTCAAATGGTTATGAATTATATATGAAATCACATTCAAAATAGTTTTTGAAGCATAGTAAGTGCTCAGTAAATGTTAGCCAAAGGCATTACTAAATTAGAGTGGTTTTCCTTTTTTTTTTCCAGAGAAGTTTCTTGGATTATTTATCTTGGCTCCAGAGTCAGGTACCACTGGGAACTCATGAGATGTTTGTTAAGTGAATGAATAAATCTCATACAAATATAGGTATACAGTATAATGTTTCTCCAGTGTAAGCAACTTTGGATATTATCAGGTCCCATGTCTGCATTTTAAGTGTAACAAAATCAAGGTCCAATTTGGTAGCGACAGTAAAAGGTTATTGATCAAAGGCAGAACATGGACTAGACGACAAACCTCAGATTCTCTGTCTAATATGTTCACTGCATTCCCCATGTACTGCATATATCAACCTCGAATTGTCTTCTTATGAATTTTATCTAGCAAGACTCTCAGCTGCTCAGGGCAAAGGGAATTGTTCACACTTCAGTGCATCTCCTTGTAGCACCTGGCTTAGAACCAGGCAAACAAAGGGTGAGTGGACTGGGTGATACTAGTTCGGGACATTCTGAGAGTGATTTGAACACATAACCAGCTAGGGCACCAAAGACAAATTCTACTTCTCTCCATTACCGTAAGATTCCTGAAGTGATCATTCACAGGGAAGCCATGACTTTAGGATTAGACAGGCCTTTAGGCACATTTCAGTACAGGGTTTCCTGGGTCATATTTTTGCTCAAAGTAAGGTCCAAAGATATTAATAAGAATTATTCCTAGAGAATATTGGTTAGGTACACCCCCATTCTAGTCCACTACTCTTCCATGATTCATTGTATTCTATAACCCTTATATATTTTAATGACGTCTTCCACCGTGGTATATCTCTCCCACTAAGATGTAAGCTCCGTGTGGGAAGAGATGGTCGTTTTGTTCCTGCTGTTCCAGCTCCTGGAACAATGCCCGTTCCAATGCAGGTGCTCAGTAAATACTTTTTGAATCAGAAAATGAGATGGACTTGGGAAAAACTGTGTTGAGAGAAGTTACACTGAATTATTCCCTCCTGAATATTTCAGACTCTCCAATGTGAGAGTCTCCAGACTTTCCCATGAGTGAGCAACATCATATCAAAGAATGTTATTATGCATTTTGGGAAGTACTCAGACTCTTATTTTCCCAGTGGGGAAACAGAGGCCCAAGGAGGAAGAGCAGCAAACTCAGGTTCTTAGAGCTCCTGCTTTGGGCTGGAACCTCAAATCTGTTGACATTTAGACCACCGCTCTTTCAACCACACTCTGCTTGAGGCATCATTAAATTCATTTCTCTGTCAGAAAATGTTTTAAGTGGTTACTTTGGTCCAAAAATCTTTTATCAGGAGGGAGCATGAAACTTGATAGAATAGTTCCCAACTATAAAGGAAGCACATAAGATAGCTAAATGGACATATAGATCAAATCTCAGTATTAAAACAATAATGCCATTGGTCATCCAGATTCCTTCCCTGTAATGGAATTTAATTATGATTACATTTACCTAAAGTTGCATTTTTTCAGGAATTTAAAGAGAACGTATCAGGCATCTAACCTCTATGATGAATTTGAAAATAAGAGAAAAACGTAATGAACACAGGAAGGAGAAAGATCTCTGTCTCTGTTTTTCTTACACACACAGGCATACACTCATTTTATTCATTTGTCTGCAAATTCTGGGAC
Organism: Erethizon dorsatum; assembly: GCA_028451465.1. Taxonomy (NCBI): domain Eukaryota; kingdom Metazoa; phylum Chordata; class Mammalia; order Rodentia; family Erethizontidae; genus Erethizon; species Erethizon dorsatum. The sequence continues at coordinate 86,264,567 of CM051834.1, forward strand.
TTTTGTGCATCCTCTTTTAGTGGTGGGAACTGTTTGGAGGGAAGTAATGAGGGCAGGTAGAGGGAGACTGGATATGGAAGCATCACACTCGGGTTCTTCTGTCCCTCACTGACCTGCTACCGAGGATTGCCAAATCATTTCCTTGGGACTTGAGGGCTGTGAGAAAAGGTCATTTTATTGCTATGAATGGCCAGTAGAGCTGCTTGGTGTTCTTCCTGTCCTGTGTTGTAATAGCCAGGTTAGATCTAAGCTTAACCTGTAGGGCAGCAGATCTCAAACTTCAGACCACACCAGAATCACCTGGAGTCCTGGGCAAACATTCAGATTCCAGACCACGTTCTTACAGATCCCTGTATCAGAGCCCCAAGACAGGATCCCAGAGTCTGAATCTTTGGATACAAATCTAGAGATTCTGATGCATCTAAACAGAACACCATGTTTTTGGAGAAGCACTGTTCTCAAATTGCAGTGTCTTCACTTAACTATGGCAAAAAAAAAAAAAAATTGTGATTTGAAGACCAGGCTGTCAATGTGCAACCTGATTGTAACTTAATTGAGAATGCTTATGGGGGTAGGGAGAAAAAAGTAAGATTGGCCCTTGAGAAAAGTGAACCACTTCAAGTTTGTGTACCTGAGCCAAGGCCATGGTCTCACTGTGTGCTTTGAGGACCAAGTGGAGTCAGAGGGGAGAGGAGAAAGGATTCCATGGGTCCCAAACCAGCTGGTGGAACTACACTTAATTTTCAAAGCTACCTGCTGGGTTGGTATGATTTATGCTCCATTTTCCAAAGGAGGAAAATAAAGCTAGTGACATATTTAAGGACACACAGCTACTGAATAACAGAAGACAGAGTTGAAGCCATGTCTTGATTATCATATACCACACTGCTTTATGCTCAGGAGTTCCCAAGAGCATACATATGGATGCCCCTGCAGGTGTGGAGTTGATGCAGTAGGAAGAAAACCAAGAAACTGAATGAAAAAAGAGGAATAATGAGGAAGACAAGCAGCAAATGCAGAGAACTAAAATAAAGATGCATTCATGATGAAGAGAAGCACCAGGTCACTAATAATTAACACAGGTATTGTTTGAGGCAGTGGCAAAAACATTTAGAAAGATTGAGAAGGTGGTGACATAGGTTTTGGGATTTCAAATTCTCTTCAGAGGACTCTAAACTCCCCTGACACAGGTACAAATCCTGAGGTTAGGATTGTATTATATCAACTGACATAAAGTGTAAATGACTGATATGGTTCAAAGCACGTGCTGTTTGAACGTTTGTATTCTAACAGGGGAGAATATATGAACCAGAAGGATGCATATGTAGTGGTAGAATTTCATACCACAGTAGACAATTACGAATGGGTAAAGTAGCGTCCCCATTACATCGTAAGGAAAAAACAATCTCATGATCTAAGATGCTTCCTACTCTGCTTTTGCCTGTTGCAGAGTAGAGTGGGACATCACCCAAGCACAGGTTGGACACTTTTCCAGGGACAGAGTGAGTGGTGAGCTACATCCTGAACCTTAGAGATGTGTGCTGAGGTTGAAAGTAAGCTGACCTCGGGCCATTGTCTCCTGATTAATGACCCATCTCTTTTGCCACTCTTGTTTCTGTGCTCCCACAGTGGGCAGAGTTCCTTCCTCTTCCTGTTCAGGGTAGCCTCAGGGCTGGCCACTGAGTGAACATGACACCTCTTCCAGCCATCTGCAGCTCTTTTATGTGGTTGGTCATCCTGGCATTCAGGGAGACCTGTGTTATCAGGAAAGCATTCCTGACCTGTACACGTTTTCTTCATTCAGTCCAACAACCTCTGCAAGCCCTTTTAGGTCTGGGGTCAATGCCTTCAACAAACGGTGTCCATGCTCCTTGAAAGGTGCCCCCAGGGAGTGAGCCTTTCACCCCCTGTCATCTGATAGGAGAAAGTTTGCTTTGCTCCCCAGTCAGCCCACTGCCTGAAGACCCCTCCCAGAGGAGTCCATCCTTACACTGCCTCTTCTGGGTACCACCACGGGACTCAGAGTTGATTCTTTCTCCTATTTTCATGTATGCATTCTTTGGCAAATAGTTATTGAACACTAGTGTTTGTCAGTCACTTTGCTAAGTATTATGAGACTTCAAGATCCCACACGTTACTGAGGGAGAGAGAAAGTGAACAGGCAATTACACAGCAGTGTGTTACATGCAGAGAGAGGAAAGACAGGATGCCGTGGAGACACATGGCAGGGTGTGTGTGGGTGGGGGGGCTGCTTTATCTAGATGAGGATGTCAGAGACAACTTCCTGAAAAAAGTGTCAGCTGGGCAATGTCCAGCAGGACTACAGAAGGTAGCTAAATAAAGGGAGAAAGTGTGAAGATCAGAGTCTTCCAGGCAGGGAAGCCAGCAAAGAAAATGTCGAGGGTGTTGGTTGCATGATGGAAAATTCCCCAGGGCCTTGACAGCAAGAATGGATGAAGGGAAGGAGGGTGTTGTTGGATAAGAGGGTAAAGAGGCAAGGGCCTCATAGGCTTTGTTAAACATTTGATTATTATCTTGAGGGCAGTGCAAGGTCAGTTCAAGTGCTCACTTGATTCTTTGTCCGTATGTCATAATCGATGAGTGTATGAAAGATGGCTCCTTCGCCACTTCATCTCCAAACCCACCCTGGGCAAGGGAACCATGTACCGGCTTCCAAGAACCTTGGTTACCTCATGACATTCCCCCAGTAGCTCCAGGAACAGATAAGGAATTCTCTATTTTACCACCAACTTTACAGATTTTCAAACCAAAATTCAGCAAGACTCATCAACTTGGCTTAGACCACATGAGTATTAGGTGGTAAGGACAGGACATAAGTGCAGGATAGTGGTAAATAACAATAAAATAGGTGAATCAGCAAAGACTTACTAAGTTACCATGAAGCTGATGAAATTTAAATCTCAAGCCCCAAATTTCCCCCTATCCTTCAAAGACCTTTAAAGAGTCTTTGTGTTCATGGGGTTTTAGTAAAGTTTGCATGAACAATATATTTAAATGCCAACCAGTTCAGACCCTCTTTTTCTATATTCACTCTCTCGTCATCACATTTCCAGTGGTGTTGAGTAATGGTGGTAAGAGCTGTGAGGAATTCTGAGATTTGGTTAAGCGGCAGTTGAATTGGGATTACACCTACCTTGATTATAATTAGTGTTTTCCACGGGATTTCTGTCTATATTTAAGCCATTGCTAGACAAGCTGGTATAGCAATGGCTTCTAGAAACACTCCTACCATTGAATTCCAGTTCACTGCTGAAACAAAGATGTGGACCAGAGGTCAGAACTTGATTGGTACCAAAGAGTATGCAGGTCATGAAAGAGGAAAAAGATCTGGAATATATAAAGCAAAAATTTTCTTTAGAAAAGTCTCACAAACATTAAATTGTAAGTGGAGGAGCCTGGTTCTTTTCCATGACTAATCAAGGTGAAGTTTTTCCCAGGTTAGGAATATGCTTAATAAGGGAGTTATTATAAATGCCCATACACACAGAGTCATATGTAGAATACGCACGTGTGTGTGTGTGTGTGTGTGTGTAAATGAAACTACACAACAGAGGATTTATCAGACTTCCTATTTTCTGTGGACAGGGACACACCCATGGCTGTGGCACAAATATGAAGCAAATCTGTGTGTTTACATATTCTGTGCAACCTAACTTTCTATAGCAACAAACAAATTTTAACTTACAAAGTTAAAAGAAGACCAAACTATCATTTTACTACCTTTTGTAGAAAATATTACCTCAATATGTACACTTGCAAAGTAGTATATAGCTGAAAATGTAGGGAAAATATTAAAATGGACAAGAAGTTAGTTCATTAGAATGGTTTCTTCTGGATTTTTTTTACATGCACACATCCTGGATTGTGATGTTTGTTGTACTTGCCTGCTTTTACAATTTCATAATTATTTTTTCATCCTAAATATTCACTTTCTTATCAAAATTAAAATTGTAATTTTGTGGTTTTTTTCTTTTAAAAAGCCCTTCCCCTCCAGCTTTTCTAAACTGAATAAACTTGATCTCAGACAACCTGGATTTACTCTGGCCAGGAGTTCTATGCAGACACCTGGTCGTGCAGGTCTGGTGGCGTTGAAGGAGGGCCAAGTGCTCAGCTTTAAGGAAAAACGAAATTCTCTTTTAAGTGTCCTAACCAGTGATGTACCTGCAACTTTTAGCCATAAGAAAATTTTGTGGAATGAGAAGTGGACCCTACACGGCAAGAAGGATATCCAGACAGACATAAAGTTCTGGCACTGCCCCAGGATGAAGGGAGTGGGCCTTTCATCAAGGAGTAATGGTAAGGAGGGACTTTTGGGGGCTTTCCTCACAAAGAATGGGGAGCAGACTGCCTACCTCAGTGGGAGTTTCTGTTCTACTTCACACAGGAAGGATGGCCTAAAACTCATCTGGAATGAAGCCAAGCCCAAACCACCCTTGGGCTTGCCCTCTCTGACCATAGGCCCAGTAGCACAATCCCTTCCTTTGCAATCTGCACCCTCTCCTTGACTCCACACATGCTTGCTTCTCCAAGTGTTGTAGTCAGGGTTTGCAAGGGAAACGATACAGGACACAGAATTCACAGGATTATTTTATAGTAGTCACCCAAAGAGTCAAATGCAAAAAGAGTGCAGGAAACCTGTCCACACACCAGTGACCCAAAGAATCCAGCTGAGGGCCTGGATCCCATGGCAATGTCCTGCATGAGTCCAGCTGAAGACCTAGAGCCCATGGCAATGCCCCACATGAGTCCAACTGGAGGCCCAGAGCCCACAACAATGTTTCACGCAAGTCTATTTCACAGTTCTGTGCTGGGAAGGCCCAAAGGTCAGTAGTGGAAGCCAGAAAGTCTGCGCCAGCGGGATGAAGGATCTGTGCCAGCAGGATGAAGGATCTGCACCATAGCCAGGAAGTATCGCTCAGAGTAAGGACCAGAGCTCCTCTGAAAAGTACCACAGCCATCCTCAGCGACAATGAGGTCCCGAGCTCCTCCGACAATGAGAACAGCCGAGTTCCTATCAGGAAAGCCAGCACGACAAGCTCCTCGAGGAGAACCAACAGCACCACCTCTTCCTCTCCAGTTCTCCCTTTTATGTTGTTGGTAACAGTCCTCAGGTGGGCCCTCCACGCCCAGCACCATGCTGATTCAGTTCAGCTGGGTGTTACAAGCTGACCACCAGCTGTCAGTCCACCACACCAGGCATCTTTTGCTCCACTTTTTGTGTCTTGACCAAGTGCTTTAAAACTTGCTGATTCTAGATATTAGGCCTCTATCTAAGTAGTAGATGGTGGTTTCCTTTGCTGTGCAGAAGCTTTTTATCGTGCTAAGTGAAATAAATCAGACATAGAAAGTTAAATATGGTAAGGTTTCTCTAATAGGAGAGAACCAAATTGTAAGTAACTTAGAAGCAAAACAAAAGAGAGATGGTAGGAAACAGGAAAGTTGATTCTGTAGAAACCGGAAAGAGATCTGGGGAAGAGAGGAGCAGGGAGAGTGGGAATGGGGAGTAAAAATGATAAAGATGCAACACATATAAGTACTAATTTCTCTAGATGAATGCAATTATTATACATCACAAACGTCATTGATGGTAGGAAGGAAGTAGAAGGAAGCAAGGAGGAAGTGAGAGAGGAAGCGAAGGAATAGAAATTGCCTGGGTAGCTAGCTGTTCATGTCATAATACTAAAAAAATAAAAAACGCCCTCAATGATCAACAATAAAGAAGCTAAATATATCATGGCTTTTACAAAAAATGACAATGATTACAAAGTTTATGAAAGATACGGAAAAAAATTAAGATTCTTCATATTATATGATAAGGTGGAATGAAATGGTATCTGCCCTAGAATTTTGACTGCAAAACAATATTGAATGTGGAGCAAGATTGTAAGAGAACATACAAAAATAGTCATGGATGATCATCTCCATTCTCTTCCTTCCCAATGTTTCTTGCTGTTTCATTTCTTCAAGGATAGGTACAATTAAGATAGAGTGGGGAGTATTTGCTTGGATGCCCAAGTGCCCTCTCCCAGAGCACAGCTTGTGCCCCTTCTCACCCAGGCTTGGTAAAGCAAGTCTGCCCCGGTATAGATATGGGGACCATTTTCCTCGGAATGTGCCCTGCAGGGCAATAAGAAAACCAGAGCTTGTAAAGAAACTCCATGCACTTTGTGAAGAGATTCTACATCCTTGCCATGCACACACTACCCTGTCCTAGGCACTTCCTTGATGCTGAGACACAATACCCAACACAAAAATGTTGAAGGGGGAAGGGTTTATTTTGACTCAGTTTGTAGAGGATTCTCAGTCAGCTGGCTCATACATCCTTTCAGGTCATGCCTCCAGTGACCCACCTCTTCTGACCAGGCCTCTCATCCTAACAGCAAGTGAGATAAAAGCCCATATAATCCAATCACCTTCCAAAGGTCCTGTCTATGACCCCAGGAGGCTGTAGGGGAACATCTATGTATAAGCTGTAACACCCTGTGAACTTTTACGAAGAGCACCAGCCTGAGCCCAGACTCCAGATGGCCTGAGCCCAAGTCTCCTGAGCCCAGACTCCTTTAGGACCTCCTAAATAGGGAGTCCAACAACATCCAAGTTTCCAAACCCCTCTAACAGGCAATTCTGATGCACGCAGAATGTGGAGAACATGTTTCAATAAGTGGCATGCTGTGAGAGAGAAAAAAGAATGTGGAGTTTGGAATCAGAAGATTCTGGCTTTGGTTCTTGGTTCTTCCTCTCATCAACCAAACGACTTAGGGCAGGGTTCTTAACCTTTTTGTTTTATACGGTCTTTGTTTCTAAAATGCTAATTAAAAATATCTTATTTATCGGACCATTAAGCTCATTAAAGGAAATAATGCTTTTTGAATCATCAGTAGAGCATACAATATATGCTCAATAATTATTTGATAATATTATTCAATCTCTCTAAGTCAGTTTTCCTTTCTCACAGTAGGAATTTAATGGGGTTTCTATGAGAATTAAACACTACAGTCTAGGTAAAGCCCATAGCACTTGTGTGAATATAAATGGCAATAATAATGTTTCCCCTTCTCTGGTGCAATGACATTTTTACTACTTATTGGAGCTTTTAGCTGGTCTCCTTTTCCTTTCCCAAATATACCAAAGGTTGATTAGGGGGAGTACTCTGCTTCCTCCCTACCCAGAATGATCAGAAGATCGATCAGAGGATCGGTCACAAAACATCTCTAGTCCCAATTATCTCCTTCATTGGCCTTTCTCTCCTTTCTAGCCTAAATTGCTCTCCCATAAGTCATGAATTCAGCAAAAAAAATGATTGAGCTCTGTGTACCAGACCCTTTGCATAGTCATAACGACTCTTGAGATACATACACTTGCTGTTGTCACTTTATGGATAAGGACTCTGAGATTCACAGAGGTGACAGCATATGCCCAAGTCACAGCTGGCGAAAATGGAAAAGCCAACATTGATATAGGGCTGCCTGCTTTTCCAGGCTGAGATCTTCCCACTTTGCTGTCCTGCTTTACTTGCCTCGAAGCCAAACTGGGCTTCCTGAGGGTATGGCTTAGTGTAATCAAAAGGGCTGTGGTATTAAACTTCAGGCTTTTAATTTTTTATTTACTTATATATTTTTTTTTTTTGTCAGTACCGGGGGTCGACCTCAGGGCCTCGTGCGCCAGCAGGCGCCCATGCCACTGAGCGATATCACCGGCCCTTTTTTCGTATGTGCGTTTTGGGAGTCGAACCTGGGCCCTCGCGCTTGCATGGCAGGCGTTTATGCCGCTGAGCTATCTCACCAGCCCAAACTTCTGGCTTTTAACACTCTTGTTGATTTACTTGCTTATTTTGGTTTTGATTTTGTCAAATTCTTTTGACACTATATGTTGTCAAGACTGACAGATGTACACCGGTCTGTGTAGTAGAGTGACTGAGGCCTATTTTAGTGTTCAGAGTATGCGACAGAGGAGACAGAGATTCTACTAAAGCTACAATTTTTGAGTATGGACCACGTGCCAAGCTGATTGTATTTACTGTCTGTAATCATCACATCAACTCTGCTAGGCAGGTTCTGCTATCTGCGTTTTATAGGTGAGAACACTGAGACTCAGACATGTCAAGAGATTTGCTCAAAGCCACATGGCTGGTTTGTGGTAGAGTTCAAATAAATACCCAAGGTTACATGGGTCTAATGTCTGCAGTCTCTCCTGCAACAGACACGAGGGGCTTCTGTGATGACCAAATCTCTTCTAGTCTCTATCAAGCTTCCAATCAAGTGTTATGGTTTGGGCCACAAGGTTGGCTCCTCCCTATGCACCACAGTACACTCAGTGTTCTAATGACTGAAGCCAAGCAGTGCCACATCGTCCTCCATCCAATGTCAACTCCAGGGCCGACCTGCAGCTTACAGAAGCCTACACAGGGTTTTGGAGCTGGAAGTTAGGAAAGAAAATGCTCTGATGACTGCAATGTTAATAAGAAATGAGCCTAAATATGATTTGTCCCTCACAAAGGCCACTCTGTCCTCAGTCGGCAGCCTGGGGGTCCTGTTTCAGCTCTGGGTCTGGCCACCCTGGCTCAGCCGCTGTCTTACCGTGTGGAGCAGGCCAGGCCTGCCTGATAACATCGTTCGGGCATAGTGGTGCTTTGTGTACTCTGAGGGCTCCAGTTACTTGGGGCAGGCAGGATGCAGGCTCTGGTGCCGGAGGCCAGGAGGGAGGCAATGACTAAGTAAAAACAAGCATGAAAGGGGAGTGTTTTGGAAACCCCAAAGAAGTTTTCTTCTCCTTCGTATCCTCAAGGTGCTTCCCAAGGAGGCTGCTTGATCATTGCCATCAAATGCGGCAAGGAAAAGGAATTAGGGCAGGACTTTTCAACTGTGCACTGCCTTATTTGTGTGTGGGTTCTGCTCACACCTGGAGGTGCGCCAGCTTGCTAGTTCAGACACCTCTGCCTGGTGCCTGGGGCGTTCTCTGTGTGACAAATCACAGGCAAACTGTCTTCCAAACCAGGGTTGGGTTTCCTGCAACTTCTTCATCTGAAGCCAGCAGCCGTGAATTTGCCTTGGAGCAAAAGTCAGGGGGTTCTTCAAGCTCGTGTTTCAGAGAAACTTAGCCTGGGAGGCTTTTTACCCATCTTTGTGTTCTAGAGACCCAGTTGGACAGGATGCTCCTTTGGGGAGAGCCTTTCTGGGAACGACTAGTTTCTCCGAGCCTTGGGCTAGATGCTGCAGTGGCATAAAACTGTGAGAACCGAAGCCCGTGGTGTAGCCTGTGGGTTGGATGTCATCACCCCACAAGTGCCCTGCGGGTGGTCCTGCTTGTGACTCCTGGCCGTACTTATCCTGAGTTCCCCATTCTCCTGTCACCCTCAGTTTTCTGGCGTGGCCCATCAATAACAGCATATGACCTCCATACCCCCTTCTCCAACACTCCCTTCTGCTCTTTCACTGTCCCTAGAAAATATGCAGGTACTCACGCTCAGAGCCTGGGGGCCAGAAAGGCAGCAGCAGCTAATATAATAAATGATTCTTCAGTTCTGTATCAGTTTCCTGAGGTTGTTGGAACAAATTACCACAAACTCAGTGGCTTAAAGGCACACAAAAATATCTTCTCTCCTAAGTCCAAAATAGAGATATTGGCAGGGGCTGATGTGTCAGCAACCTGAGAAGGATCCTTTCTTGTCTTTTTCAGCTTCTGGTGCTTTGAACATCCCTTGGCTGGTGGGTGCACCACTCCAGCCTCTGCCTTCCTCTTTATGTAGCCTTCTCAGTGTGTGTGTCTGTTTCTTTTCTCATTTACAAGGATTGATCAAAACATACTGGGAATGTTCAAATTTTAAAAATTACAATAAAAGACACATTGCCATTAACCCTCCTCAAAATACTTCTTACCCCATTGTTCTTGCCACTTTCTGAAGCGGTTCTGGAAGTCCTCTTTGCAAGGTCAGATCGAAACTGTGGCAGGCGAATGCTGCTGCCCAGTGGCATACAACAGAACAGGCAGGCTCCTAAAAATGGTGTGTCCTCATTCACCTTATTTGCCAGATCTAGTGCCCTACAACTAGTCAAAAAGACCATGAAAGATAAACATTTTTAATCAATTCAGGATATCGAGGCAGCAACAACAGTGCAACTAAAGACACTCATGAAAGAGGACTTCCAGAACTGCTTCAGAAAGTGTCAAGAACAATGGGATAAGTGTGTTTGAAGGGAAGGGCAATATCTTAAGGGAGACTAATGGCCATGTGTCTTTTACTGTAATAAATTAAAAAATTAAATGTTAACTATATTTTTTGATCATACTTCATATTATGTGGGGGCTAGTTTGTGGACATGCCTTTTGGACACCTATGATTCAAACTAATACACATTTTAAAAAACAGATAATACCACTGTATTATAAATGGCATTTTAAAAAAATAGAATTTCACTATTCAGGGGAAATTTGGGGCATTCTTGTAGGCAGGCCTGAGAAATATTTTGGAGCAGGATTTTTTTTTTTTTATTGGTTTATTTCCTTCTATCCACAAGTGCCCTGCTTTGTAAATGGTAAGAGAATGTGGCCCCTGAGCCAAGACGAGAGCAACCAGTGGAGTATTTTCTTTTCTGAGCTGCTTTGGGAGAAGTGTAGCTATCTTCCATGGAGTGGCAAGAGGCCAATGGTGGAGTTGATCCCAGGGCTTTCTGCACAAGAAACTGACTGGAACAAAGAGGACTCATTTGAAGCTGGGCCCTGGAAAATCCCGGCTCACAAACAGGTGGCTACATGCCAGTTGGTCCTGGAAGGTGGGATGAGAAAGGGAAATATCCTTGTCCCTAATTCTTGGCCTTCCCATAACAGAGCTGGCCAGTCCCTCCTCTTGCTAGGTTCTTAAGGGGAACAGGCCTTTGAAAGACCCCGGTCTCTTCGGAAAGGTGAGAATAATGGAGTCCTACACTCAGAGAATGCTCTGTTCTTCCCACTCCTTGAAATGCTTTCCCCAACTACCCACAAGTTTCAAGAGTGACTTTGCAGCAGGGTGGCCTTCTCTGACCATCCCACCCAGAACTCCATTCCTTGTCTACTCTGTTCTAACTCAAGTCACCACCTGCCTTAAAGATGGGGCTCCATCTGGATTATTCCCTAATATATTCCCCACTTCCCCCGCACATGGTGGAGCTTGGTAAATATTTTCAACTAGGCAATTGAACTGTGAAACTGGAGAGGATTCATGAAAGCTTCTATTTGACCCAGCCACCAGCCTTCAGGTAGGCAAAGTTTTATTACAATCCTTATTTTACCGTAGAGGTAGGTGAGACCTTGAGTGGTAGTGGTGGTTGTGGGGTGGTGGAGTATTTGTTTGAGGTCACAGAGGAAACAATGCTTGAATCTCATGATTTCCCATTCAGGAGCCTCCTTTTTTAACCACTAAACAAACAGTGTCATCAATCTCTCTGCAGTTCAGTTCATCCAACTGTCCATCTGGTTTTCCATGGGGATGAGATAAGGAAGGCTGCAGGGGCAGTGGGGAGATACGTATGGGGTGTTTCTCAGACAAGAATTGTGTCCAGCTCAATACCATTTCCAAATACCTCGAGTAGGAACATGCTATTACAATGATAGTAGCACCTCCTTTTGTGTGTGTGTGTGTGTGTGTGTGTGTGTATGGGGGAGAGACAAGTGCCTGAATGTATGTTAGGAGGTGACTGTGCAGAAAAGCACGGTCAAATGTTTTCCTGGTAAGCTAGTAGTTTCACTGAACCGTCTCTGTCTGTCTTATCTTTGCAAGCATCACATTTTTCCAAGCAGCTTCATTCCCCTGGCTCTCAGGACATTAAGATTTCATTTTTTCTTCCACTCCCCCTGGTTAGCCTGGCCCTCGTGTCCACTGAACCCAGCCAGAGAGATGACCTGGGGGAGGCAGCTATCATGCCTACCTTCTTACCTCATAATAGATGCGTTTCTGTCTTTTCTAATTCAAGAATCACTCTTTATATGAAACTGCTTCTTAGCTGAGCTTCAGAGACTAAACATTAAAAACAAAAAAAAAATCAAGAGAGGGCTCTAGAAACGATTAAGGGCTTGGATAAGAGCCCTGCAAGAAAGGGCTGGAGTTCTTTGCCCGGGGAACAGGGTCGCTGAGGCGCACGGAGACGTGGGTGAAGAGTTCTGGATGTAGTGGTTAAGGCGGAGGAAACAGTAGCTCTCCTATCCAGTTCCACCAGGCAGCATTAGCAAAGTTCATAACCTTCCCCGCACCACAATTTCCTTATTTTTAAGGTCTCTAAACTCTGTCACTGCTCTCTCTGTGATTTCAGACATTTTCTTCATTTCTTTTAAAAATTAAAACAGGGAAGAAATGCTCCAATTTTTGCTTAGCCTTCTATGCTGAAAGACAAATTGTGACACGCACCGTGTTTGTCCAGATATGTGTAGAAACGCGGTGCAGTCTCATGAGGTGGGGCTCTCATAGCAGGCAGACGCAGGTGGATCTCTTGAATTCACTTCTTCATGGGGACCAAAACCCTAAAACTCCCTAGACTTTCTTGTCTGAAAAATAAGCATAACAATGTCTTCCTGTTACATGTGTTGGGAAAATTAAATGAGATAAGGAATAATAGCTAGTGTTTATTGTATTAACTTAGGTACTGGGCTAAATGCTTTTCATGAATCTCTCATTTAACCTTATGACTTATAGATTTTATAGATGAGGGGCCCACTTAAGGTCAGAATGCTGGTGCACATTTCTGTCTGCATCCAAACCCCAAATTTATAAACACGATGCTACAGCCTGTGCCCCACCAATCACCTTCCACTAGGAATTTGTCATAAACATGCATTAGATTTCTTTTAATCTTTGTACTCTTGGAAGATAGTTTTATAATTTTTTCCATAAATGAGAAAATAAAAATATTCCATTTTCTGATTACAGATGATATTTTATTTTTAGAATTTATTCCATAAAAGAAAAAAAAAACAAAGGCATTCCATTTTCTGATTGCAAATATAATATGTATACTATATTGATATTTTAAAAAATAAATCCTAAAGGCCAAAAGAAGAATGCAGAAGTTATTTAGAAGCTCAACACCCAGAAAATGCCATTGTAAATATTTTGTTACATATTCTTTTATACAGTTACATATATTCTGTTATATGTATACCATTCACTCTCCCCCAAATCATTTTGTTTTTATTATTTTTTAACTGGCTTTTCCCATAACAAGATGGTTAATTTGGGGGGTCAACTTGCCTGGGTCAAGTGGTGTCTAGATACTTGGCACAAGGATCTTCTGAGTGTGCCTGTGGGGATGACCCCAGAGGAGACTGGAGAGTGGGTCTGCCAGCCAAGTGAGGAAGATCTGCCCCCACGTAGGTGGGTGTCATTCAGTCAGCTGGGGATCAAGAGAGAACAGGAAAGCAGAAGAAGTAGGAAAATTTTCTCTCTGGCTTTTCCTTCTGGAATCAGGCATGTTTCTCCTGCTGCTGTTCTTGGGCATCCAAGTTCTTCAGCCTTTGGACTCTGGGAGGCACCAGCAGCCCTTTGAGAGCTGTACTGTTAGCTTCCCTGGTCCTGAAGTTTCTGGCCTATTATGAAACATTCAGCCTCTGTCACCATGTGAGCTGGTCATCTAATACACAGACACACACACACACACACACACAGACACACACACACACACAGACACACACACACACACTGCTGGTTCTACATAAAGCAAATTAATACAGCAATATATCATAGGTAACTTTCAATGCCAGTTGTTCACTTAACAAATCTTATTCAATGTCTACCATGTGGCACTGTAATACATCAGGGAACTAAGGTTGAGAACCAGGCATAGTGACATCTGCTGGGAGGTTGAAGGGGGAGGATCACTTGATCTCACAAGTTTGAAACCAGCTTGGGCAAGATCCTGCCTCAAAAACAAAAAACAAACCAACCCAAAACAAAACAAAAAGAAAGATCTCACTTCATGTAGAGTTTATACCATGTGTCAGACAATAAACATGATAATAAACAATACATAGGGCCAGGGATATAGCTCAGCGGCACAAGCACCTGCCTGGCAAGCGCAAGGTCCTGAGTTCGATTCCCAGTACCAAAAAAAAAAAAAAAAAAAAACCGAAAAAGCCAAGACATACAGTCCCTTAGCAGGTGGCATGTGCCATCAGAAAAGAGCAGGATAAGAAACAGTTTTCACATTCAATCAGAGTGATCCAGGCAGACCTGACTGAGAAGCCTTCCAAGGGAATAGCTGAAGGATCTGAGGAATCCAGCCCTGCTGTTGTCTGAGTATTGTGGGTAGAGGAAACAGTCAGCGGTAGCAATGAAAAAAGTGACACGATAACTGGTTTTTAGATAGTTTTTGAAGGTGAAACCAACAGAATTTCCTGACAGATCAGATGAGGGGGTAAGGAAAAAAGAGGAGTCATTGAAGACTCCAGAGTTTTGGCGGGAGGGATGCAGAAGACACCACTGAAATGGGAGAAGGCTTGGGGGGGAGCAGGTGTTTAGAAAGATAGGGTGGTAAGTTTGGGGTATATTGGATTTGAGATGTCTATTGGGTGCCCAACTGGAGATGTTAAACAGCCAGGTGGATTTGCGAATCTGCAGAAGAGGCAAGAGGCCTGCCTGGTGAAAGACCTCAATCTGGGATTTGTTCACACATCACTGGTATTTAAGGCTATGAACCTGTGGGAGACCACAGGAGGAGAGCGTATGAGTACGAAGAGGACTAAGGCCTGGATCGTGGGGGACGCCAGTGTCGAGAATGAGGAAAGGAGGGAGACTGAGAAGGAGGAGCTCACCAGCTAAGAGGAAAGTTCTAGGTTCTGCATGTCAGAAAAAGTATTTAAATGAGGGAGGGATCCGCTGTGTGGAATGCTGCTTCTAAACCAGGTACTATGAAAACTTGCACATCAATACAGTTCTAGTGAGTCCTGGAGGTGAAGGTGCTTCCAATAGCTCCTCGCATTCTTATTGTGTTCAAAGGCTGTCACTTGGTACTGTTACTATTAACTTAGTGCCCAAATTGTCCCAGATGTGGCCACTGGAAGTCCCTTCCAGCTGGCTCCTGTGTCCTTTGCACCAGCCCATGTTGCTTTTGAGCCCTTACTTATTTTCGGATGGACATTTCAATTTTTTCTCTAAGTGTTCCAATGAATATCCCTGGCCAGTCTGTTTTATATCTTATGTCCCTTTATAAAATTGTCCTTATTTCAGAATATATACTATTTTCTTCTAATTTTCTCCCATGCATGCTTTATTAGTATTGTGTACTTCATTCTGTCATAATGAGGATTTGCAAATTCTTTTCTCAAAACTGATGTTTATTGTTTATTTCTGATTATCATGCATACTGAAAATATGTCAAAATATGTGAGAAAATAGAATTTGAAAAAGTACACAAAATCTCAGCAGACTGAAATACTTCACTATTATGGAATACTAGTGGCTATTTACTGTATGGAGTAAAGAGTATGGAGTACTCTTGGATATTTACTTTTCTTTGTATAACATATAATTATGCCATGTGTGTATGCATTCATAACTTTGACTAAGTGAGATCATAACCATGCCAAACAGATGTTCTTCAATCTATGTTTCCCCTACTCGGGAATATAGAAAATGCATTTTAATATACATTGCCACATAAGATAGCCAACTTTGCCAGCAGAAAGACAGTGATAGTAGATTCCCAACACAGGTGCTGTGTTTTCTCATTTATTTATCCGGTAAATATTTATTGAGCACCGACTTTTTAACCTGGCTCTCTGATAGTGCTCTCCAGTTTTGTATTGGGTGTGTTTGGGTACTCATTTCTATTCATTATGGTTTTCCTTTCCTTCCAGACATGTGGTAGAATCACGCTTCCCCTTGTAGGTTGGTTTGGTCACAGGATTTGGTTTGGCTAATGAAATATGTGAATGTGTCACTTGCAGCCTAAAGCTTTGGGAGCAGTGCAAGACTTGCCACACTCTTTTCTCCCTCCTGGGGCACTCTGGGAATGTATGTTGAGATGGAACTCTTAGCTTGGCTCCCTTCTGCCAAGTCCCCTGAATAAGTGCACTTTTGTTACATTAAGCCACTGTGATTTTGTAGTTCCTGGTTACTGCAGCATACCCTCTCCTGTTTTGACTGGTAGTGTCTGATTTGCTATGAATTTACTTAATTGTGCTACCTCATAAGAGACTTTCTCACTTGCCATGGTGAATATAGATATATGATAGGTCTGATTTGTCATTAATACACCAGGCTACCAAATGTATGAATGTGAAATGGCATTACTCTAAATCCAGAACGTGGTGGAAAAGAAGGCTGTGGGTTGTCCACTATTTATGAAGGTGGTATGAAGAATACTCATCTCGAAATCAGCTAGGGTGCTTATTTTAATTTCTTTTTAAAATTTTTCTTTTAAAGGATATGCTCTTGTTTTACATTTTTATTAGTATATCTTTGCAGTAAATAATGAATAATGATTACATTTATTGTGGGGAGTTTGTATATGTACATAGCACACCTTAAGTTTTTTCTTTTTTCATAATTAAGTTTATTGGTATAATTTAGATATGCGTAATGATCACATTCATCTTGGGAATTTGTACCTGTACATGGTATATCTGATTTTAAAATGCAAATTTCTAGATCCCATCAATACAATAGTATATAGAGCTGTGTGTACATTTCTAAAGGGCTTTCCAGATTATTCTTACATATACCAAAGTCACAGGTGTGATAAGTGGGTAAGGTAAAAAATAATTGACTCAGTATTTTTTGGACTGTAACAGGAAGCTCATCGATGGTGTTTTTTTACATGTCAGAGATTATAGTGGCCCCAGAAAAGATGAAATAAATGTCTTGCTCTCAAAAAGCTCAGGGACTACTATTGTGGGAAACTTTTGTTTAAATAAATGACTTCAACCCGTTGTTAGAACGGAAGCCTCTAACACAGTGCAAGGAGAGCCCAAAGCACAAGTGGTCACTTCAAGTACAAAAAAGGTATTGAGGTCATTTAAACTGATGTCAACAGGTGTGTTTTGCCAGTTATAACTAACGAGAGCCTCGTATGATGTCTGATGAGGAAGGAGTCTTGGGGTGGTCTTTGAAAAGAAAGTTACATGATTAAGGGGTAGCTGGGCAGCATGCTTTCAGCTGTGAACAGCAAGTGCCAGGAGGGGATGAGCTTGGCTCAGTGGGTGCATTTTGGGAAGCATGAAGAGGGTCCCACGCCAGGCAGTGCAGTCTTGATTGTGTCTTTGCTTTCTGCATTATTTTCCCTGCTTATTCCACTTCCCATTGTAGTCTTGCTGTTTGGGGGGAGGGGCTGGTAAGCTAAAACACATTGGTATTTTCATATTGTGGCAGCACTTTGCACAGAAGTGCTTGAAAATAATGAAAATAAGAAGCACTTGAGTAAGAAGATACATGAATAAGAATAAGAAGCACTTGAAAATAATGAAAATTAAATTGATCATAGATCCAGACAAGACTGTAAGTTAAATATTGCCGACTAACCTACAAATAAAAACCTGAGCTCTAGCATTTGACAGTACTGTCCATAATCTTCTGGATAGGGCCCTTTGCTCTCAAGTTTAAGTTTTTATTAGCTGGGACTCTCCCTTAAAGGATCTCCCTTAAAGGGAATTGAGGAGACTGTGACTACTGATGTAGTACGGGAGACAGTGAGGAAGTGTCCACTATTGTCCCTAAGCCTCTGTGTCTGCCCTTCTGTCACGTGCTAGCCCAACAGACACTGCACTCCACCTGCAAAGAGCAGAACTAAAGACTGAGTTTGGGTCTTCCTTAGTTTCTCTAGGATGAACCCATCCAAAATAAACAGAAGGCTGAGGTCCTAAATGTACACCAGTATGGTTTAGGTAGGGACTAAGGAGGGTTAGCCTGCATGGGGAGAGGATTATGGGAAGTCATGAGGATGACATGCAAGACTAAATGGATGTTATGTAATATTGTCAAGCGGAGTGTCTAGTAAATAGTGGAGATTTGAAGAATTACAGAGTCCTTTTGTCTCTTTGCTCAGGTCAGAATAAGGACTACTGTGCGTAAATTGCAGAAAAGGTGACATCACTTCAGCGTAAGAATGGATTTTCCAATATTTATAGTTGTTTAAACATGGTGTGAGCTGTCTTAGGAGACTGCACTCATCCACATGATTAACAATCGTCACTGGAACATTATCTAAGTGTTAGATGTACTAAGAATCCAGGATAAAAGATGGACAACATATAGCTCTCTTTTTTGAAATGCTCAGAGACCAATAGCAGAGACAAATGTGGATGTAAAAGGATAAATTTCAGTGCAATATGCTGTGAGGGAGAGAGAGTAAAGTGCTGAGCCATCACAAATTATGGACTAGCTAATCTGCCTAGGTGCATTGGGAGAAGCTTTACAGAGCAGATGACATTTGATCAGGATCTTGAAGGATGAGTAGGAGTTTGCCATTCAGTGGTATGGAGTTCTTTATCACTGGAAGGGTTCAGATGAGACTGAATGGTCACCTGTCAAAGGTAGTGCAGAGAGATTTCTGGGAAGGTGGGGGACTGGTCACTTTGGTGACCCCTAAGTCTTTTCCAAACCCAAGATTCTATCACAGAGCCACAGTAGTGGGACATTATTTTATGAGCATATATGTTACCATCCATCAACACGTTATTCCCAATTCTCTGCCTCATGGGGCAGAGGGGGGGCTGCTGTCAACCTGGAGAAGGCTTTAGTTGGGATGAGAAAGGGGTATAATTTATCTTTTCTATGCCCTGAGGGTGAATATCGCTTTACATTTCTCAACTGAGGAAAAACAAGACTTGGGGATAGAGGAGAAGCTCTGTTCGTCTGCATTTGAGAGAGTGGGGGGCTCCTTTACATCCAGGTGGGCTCCACTCACTCCTGGCTGGACAGAACAGCTGAAGCTGCCTCCTTTGTGATCGCCAGGGCTGCCTGAGCCAAAGCAGCCATCTGAGGCTCTCTGTCTGCCATCCAGTGTGGATGGTGCCCTTCTGCCAAGAAAGCGCTGGAGACAAAGGAGCAAAACCCAAAGGAAAAGTGTCTGCGGCTTCTCCCAGTTCTCCCAGCTGAGTTTCTTGGCTGGAGAATACTTGAATTGTTCACATTCTTGACTCTGCCCAGGTGAGTGCAGGTGCATTCAGGTGAAGCCTCCATCCTTTTTCTTCACCTGCAGGGCTGAGAAGCCCCACTGACAGGTGAGCAGACAGACCCCCTATTGTCACCCTGCATGGGGTGGTATATCAAATGCTTCTTAAGAAGGGCTTGGGGCTTGAGGGTCTTGGTTCTCCTAAATACAGGCTTACGGGA
Organism: Erethizon dorsatum; assembly: GCA_028451465.1. Lineage (NCBI taxonomy): Eukaryota > Metazoa > Chordata > Mammalia > Rodentia > Erethizontidae > Erethizon > Erethizon dorsatum. Next base: position 86,283,882 of record CM051834.1, read on the forward strand.
AAAGGAATGAAGAAATGAAGAAGCTTAAAAATGTAGGCTATTCCTCAGGGGGCGGGGGGTAGAAAAAAGCATTCAGGCAACTGAGTCCAAAGCCACTTCCTTGGTGACTTCTCATGATCAGCCAAATGTAGAAGTAAACCTCTTTACTTCCAGCCTCCAAAACACAAACCTTGGCTTTCACACTCGTTAAACTCTGGAACTAGTTAGCACATCAAGTTTCTTCTGGGATGTCTGTCAAGAAGGATTAGCAGCCAGTTGATGGATGTGGGTTCAGACTGTAGTGAACTTGTAATATCCACCTGGCTCAGGAAAGCTGGCTCAGTGTCCCCTGCTGACCCCTACAGGCTCCCCGGAGTCAGTAGGAAATGCAACCCGATCCCACTAATATGTGGTGTGCACAGAATGCTCCTTTTCTATAAGCGAGTAAAAATCCTAATAGTAACTGTGGTAAAGAAAACACATGCATCTACTGTGTTTGTCAGAAGAAACACAGGAAAGATAAAATAAAAGTTCGTGAGAGAGGTTATGTGTAGGGGAGGTTGGGAGTGTGGCAGAAGGAAAGGTTGGGGGTTGGGAGAGTGATCCTTCACAAAGGTTTTTTTTTTTTTTTTAACAGTTTCAATATTTAGAACCTTCGTAATGTTTACTATTCAAAAACTTCAAGTCAATAAGGATGGGGAAAACAGAAAATGAAATACAAATGGAAACAATTGGATCTGTCTGCATTTCATATGAAAAACAATCATATTGAAGGAGGAAATACAAGTAATCCAGGCAACTTTTGAACACAGTATTTTCCTTATGTGTTCTCAATCTAAAAATAAAAAGAAATATAGACCAATATTAAACTCCAGTTTGTTTTTCCTACTGCTATGGGTGAGCATTTCTGAAATTACTATATGAGGTGTGATCAAAATATATGGTAAATGTTTAAATGAAAAACAATTATTAGAGTAAAACACACATCGCCCCTCAAAATATTCCCCCTCATTTGGGACACACTGATCCCATAGTTCTTGCCCCTTTGTGAAGCAGTTGGAAGTCCTCTTTTGTTAGTGTATTTAGTTGCACTGTCACGGCTGCTTCAATGTCCTGAATCAATTTAAAACACTGGCCTTTCACGGTCATTTTGACTTCAGGGGAAACAGCCAGCAGTTGCATGGTGCAGGATCTGGTGAATAAGGTGGACGAGGACACACTGTAATGTTTTTATTTTACAGAAATTGCTATAAACTTTTTGCTTCAGTTCGGGACATTGAGGCAGCCACAACAGTGTAACTAAACATGCTCACAAAATAGGACTGGAGGAACTGCTTCAGAAAGTGGCAAGAACGACAAGATATGTGTGTTCAAAGTAAGGGGAGAGTATTTTGAGGAGAATTAATGGCAATGTATCCTTTACTGTAATAAATTTAAAAATTATTATTATTATTTTTTTTTATGTGGGTACCGAGAGTCGAACTCAGGACCTTGAGCTTGCCAGCAAGCGCTTGTGCCGCTAAGTGATATCACCGGCCCTTTTTTTCCTTTATGTGGGTTCCGGGAGTCAAACTCAGGACCTCGCGCTTGCCGGGCAGGCGCTCATGCCGCTGAGCTATCTCACCGGCCCTAAAAATTATTTTTAAATTTAAACCCTCAGCCTTTGTTTTTGGTCACACCTTGTATGAGTGCTCTAGGATTGGACAAAATTAGTGAGTTATGCTGTGAACAGGAAACAAGTGTTTTTAACCATGCAACATGCTTTTCACATTTGTTTGCTCATTCAGTGCTCACAGTGGACTTTTGAAATTAGCCAGGCAGGCGTTTTATAAGAAACCCAATGTCAGACACCTCAAGGACCCTTCTCAAGGTCATAGATCTACAGAGTGGACCCTTGGACATGGTACCTTTGACTTTTAGCACCAAGTTTCATCCCCCACTCCCCCACCCCCTCGCTAAGTTCAGGTCTTTAACCTCTGCAGCAGGTGTGCTTCTTTTCTGCCAGGTGTTGAGAACACTGATTAAAGCATGGTGGTATGGTGAGATGGCTCAGTGGCTTAAGCACCTGCCCGGCAAGCACGAGGGCCCGAGTTCAACTCCCGGAACCCACATACGGAAAAAGGGGCCGGTGACATCGCTCAGCGGCACGGGCGCCTGCTGGTGCGCGAGGTCCTGAGGTCGACCCCCCGGTACCAAAAAAAAAAAAAAAAAAAGCATGGTGGTATTGAGATGCTCTGAGTCACTGAACCTATGCCCCCTGCAGAGCAGAGTTCTAGCAAAGTGTGCTGGTGCTGTGCTGGTTATCTTGTCTTGTGGAAGGTGGTCAGACCAATGCCAGTGCCCAGAGGTGACTAGATTCAGATTCCTTTCCTCTCACATATGCTGCACCAATCTGAGTGTTTATCCACCCCTTCCCTACTCATATTGGAGTCCTACCTAACCCTAAGGGTGATGTTATTTGGAAGTGGGGGTCTTTGGAAGGTGGTTGGGTCTTGAGGTCTCCACCCTCATAAATGGGATTAGTGTCTTTAGAAAAGAGTTTCCAGCAAACATCCTTCCCCCTTCTGCCATTCAGGGATGTATCAAGAAAACACCATTTACAGAGCAGGAAATCAGACCTCAGCAGACACCAAATCTGCAAAGGCAACTTGATCTTGGATTTCTCAGCATCCAAAACTGTGAGAAATAAATTTCTGTTGTTTGTGAGCCACTCACCTCACAGTATTGTGGTATAGCTGCTTGGATTAACTAAGTTACGTGCCCACAATTTTTGGCTACATTTATAGTAAAAGTTCAGCAGCTTGGGTTATGTCTTAGTTGTTTTTCTCTTGTTGCTGGGACAAAATACCGAACACCCAAAGTTAAAGGAGGAAAGGTTTATTTAGCTCACAGTTTGTGGAGGTTTCAGTCCATAATTAGCTGGTTCCAAGGCAGGGTGGCTTCACACAGGGGCAACAGTTCATGGCAGCAGAAGACAGTAAAACCAACAAGAGTGAAAAATGGGGGAGAGCAAGCCTCTTTTCCTCCCTTATATTGTATGCAGGCTGCCCGCCCTAGGGTCGGTCCTCTACACCCTAGGATATAGAACTGCTGAGTCACTTAGTTAAGCTTCTAAACTTCTCAATTTGACACAATGTATCAACCATTACAGGCTACATTTAGCATCTTCAGTTCTATACTGCCTTCCTTTCACTTTTCAAAGTGAAAGGTCTCGGGCAAGTGAAAGGTGTTATGGGATAATAGGGGATGAGACAAAGGGTAGGGTGGTGCAAAAGTCAACAGCCAGCTATAGTAATTGGTCTGAGGTGCAGGTATTAGCAGTGTTGATACCACAGTTCGAGTGCTTTTTCACTTCACAGAGTCAAGATCAGGATCTCAGACAACCTTCTCTGCAGAGTGAATAGGCAGGGAATTTCCTGATGTAGAAGTTTTTAAAATGTATAACCAAAGCTCCTCAGGTTTCTCTCCAAGCTCTTTGCAAGTCTAGTTTTTCTTTTGTAGACCTTTGTGTCCCTGTCCTTTCCACAGTGCTTTCCCTGTTCTGAATCCTTAACCCTCTGGTTATTTGCCTCCTGCATTTGACTCTCATCACATTTCGCACAATTTGCAGCTGCTGTGAGCTTGTACACAGCCACCACACACTGCACCTGGAAGTTGGACTTCTGCTTTGCTGAAGCTGTTCTCCAACTGGCTGTCAGCTCCCAAGTCTGTTCTTGGTCTCTATTCTTCTCTGCTGATCTAGAACAGCCCTTCTGACCTTTGAGGATACAACCAGAATGCGGCATGCACACACACACCACGTTACCTGAAATTCCACTCCTTCTTAATTCTTTCTTAGGAGTATTAGAAACAGTAATTTTCATTTATTTCTTTGTTTTTAAAACCATTTTACTTGGTGAAGCACAGGATTCAAATGGCTTCAGGCAGGGTCAAGGGGTGCTGTGTGGATTGTGTTCACCTCAGTGGCTGCCAGCATGCTTCTCTCTTCCGCCTCTCCCCATCCAAGCATCTGTCTCTTTCCTTCCTTCCTCCCTCCCTCCCTCCCTTCCTTCCTTCCTTCCTTTCTTCATTCCTTTCTCTTTTTCCTCTCTTTTCCCTCCCTTCCCCTCTCCCCTCCTCTCTCCCCCATCTCTCTCTCTCTCTCTCTCTCTCTCTCCCTCTCTCTGCTGTGGATTAAAACCAGGGCCTCATACATATCAGGCAAGCACTCTACTACTGAGCTACATACCCAGACCATTTGTATTGTTTTGAGCCAGGGTCTCACAGGTTGCCTCGACTGGCCTTGAACTTGCAATCCTGCCTCAGCCTCCCAAGTAGCTGGGATTACAAGCATACCATCATGCCTGGTCCTAGTTTTGTTTGTGAGAAGTACATTCACTTGAGAAAGGTGGGCAGATAAAAAATGAGGCAGAAAGTATGTCTTCTGACTCAACGTTCCAGTCTAGATATTGTGCACCTGTCAGTCCAGCCTCAAAACATCTGGATTGTTTTTCCATATGATGACAAATATTAGAATTTCCTGCCAAGTTATATGAATTGATCAAATGTTTCAATACTGGGAAGGCATGCCTCTAAAAATCGCACTGTGAGCTTGTAAAATGCTTTCTGCTTCATAGGGATGTTTGGAGATGGATTACATCACATCTGGGAGTGAACTCTGAGCTACTTTGGAGAAATTATTACCCAACTCTCTTTTGCAAATCTTTTCTAGAAATGCCAGGTGGCCAACATTGTATTCATCCCTCGAAACTGACTTGAGCCCTACCCATGTTTACCAATGTTACATCTCACTCACCAGGTTGTCTCTTCCAGTTTCTCCTCACTTCATGAGGATGAATGATAACGCAAGCTTCTGATCCCATGTCCAGAGCATTTGCCACTGCAACTGCTTGAGCTATTATTCAAGGCACATTGCAGTGCTGAACTATAATTATGCAGGTGCAAAGAAATGCACCTGACAGTCCTATCTTGAGCAATGTGTGAGATATGATAAATAATATGGTGTGTTTAAATAAAAATGATTACAGTAGAAGACACATTGCCATTAATCCCCCTTACAATACTCCCCCTTGCTTTGAACACACTTATCCCATCTTTTTTGACACTTTCTGGAGTAGTTCTGGAATCCTCTTTCATGAGTGTCTTTAGTTGCACTGGCATGGCTGCCTCACTGTCCTGAATTGATTGAAAATGTTGACATTTCATGGTCATTTTGACTTGGGGAAGAGCCAGAAATTGCATGCCTGATCCAGTGAATAAGGTGGATGAGGAAACAGTCATGTTTTTACAAGCCTGCCTTTTCATTGGATGGTACTGGACAGCAATATTCACTGTATTTTTGATTATGCCTTATAAAGACACTCAGGAAAGAGGACTTCCAGAACTGCTTCAGAAAATGACAAGAATAATGGGATCAGTGTTTAAAGTGAGGGAGAGTATGTTGAGGGAGATTAATGGCAATGTGTCTTTAACTGTAATGAACTTTAAAAAATCTAAGCATTCACCATACGTTTCAATCATGTCTCATTTAGGTGTATGTATGCCAAACCTAATTCTGTATATCAGCATTTCTTAAAGTAAACTTACTTGGCACCTTAGTTTTCCAGAATGCTGACAGGTATTATGTGAGAGATAAAACTCACCCATTCATGTTTGATGAGACAAGCCAGCCAAGCACCAGCCAGCCAAGGTCAAGAACTAGGATATGCTGACACATGACAGGAAGTCAATGCAAGTCTGTTGAAGGAATGCATAAATAAATGAAACCCTGAGTCACACAGGCTAAGTGGGGTTATTTGTAGTATGGCAGGTCAGTTTCCACAGAAGCAGACCCTGAGGTGAGGACTTCTGGACAAGGGATTATGAAAGAAAAACTCCCCACAGAAACCAATTATGGAGGAAGAAATAGACCAGGGAAGGAGAGGCCAAGACAGGGTACAATTTCAGGTGAGGTCTCAGTGCTGGCCCCAGTCCCAAGGAGCTGTGGGCCTCAGAGTATTTCATAGCATTTGTCCACCTACTAGTCAAGGGCTTGTGCTTGCAAACTGCTGCTCAGCACTGCCATCACTGGCCATGAGCTTCCTGGGGCAGTGTGAGCTCTGTGGCACCTTGAGCTCTCAGGCCACACCCAGTCTGTGGAGAAGGCTGTGAAAGACTGAGGTTTGGAATGAGCACTCAGGACTGCAAAGAGGTGTCCAAGGAGCTGGATAGGGCACCCACAGCTTCTGCAGCAATAGTATGAACATTAATCCTGATGTGTTCATTTAATTGGATAAGGAAATAGGTAGCAGATTAGTAGAGGACTCTCTTGGGTGTGTCTAGTGGGTTGTGGAAGCATGGTCTTAGGTGCTATGTATGGTGCTTAGTTCCTTCCTCTCTGGCTCTATTCCCCTGCTCTGTTTCCTGATCACCATACACTGAGAAGCTTTGTTCTACCACACTCTTCCAACCATGATATTTTTGCCTTGGAGCCAGTGGCCACGGACTAACCTCTTGAAACCGAGAGCCAAATTAAAACTCTCCTCCTTTAAATTGTGAGTGTGGGTATTGTGTCTCAGTCACAACGAAGCTGACAAATACATTTTCTCATAGATTTTATTATATTGATATAAATTATGAATGGCCAAGAGAGAAATCAAATAGTCATTATTTTCAAATGTATATGTCCCCTGAGTACATTTTGTCCTTCAATGCTTCTCAGATTGGTTTCTTCCTTTTTGTGAAACATTCTTCTGGAAATACTGCTTACATTTTGCTCTCTCTTCTAATTTTATGTATGAATTTTTATGAGTTGGCCAATGATTCTCTGATTTGTAATGTATTCCAGCTGATTGGCCTGAATAAGGATGATTTTATACAATACTTTTGAGAGTAGATCTTAATGTCATCTGCAAAGTTAGATTGATATTCCTTTGAGGTTTAAATGGTGTTGTGATCTTGGGTTTCAGGGAACTAAAAGCATGCACACCAACCAAATAAGTAAATATAACACATTACACCAACAAGAAGTGTAAAAATTATAAAGCTATAGACAAAAGGAAAGTTTTAAAATATCTGCTTTCCAAATATTCTCTTGAATACATTCTAGAATTTCTTTTTCTGTAACACTTCAGGCATCCAGGAATGCAGGGCATTCACAGAGAGCTGACAATTGGGTAGGAATGTTCCAAAGCTAATAAATCAGTCTCAGGTATGGGAGTGGGGGGAGGAGGATGGAAGAAAGGAAGGGAAATAAAACCCATCCATGATGTCATGGAACCAACCAGCCACCACAGCTGTGTTTGTGCCCTATCCTATAGAATTGCAGGATCAACTTCTCCATATCCTGAGGCCTATGAGTTTACACTTTTAACCTACAACATTTCCAAATGCCTACTTCCAAAACTGATATATAGATTTAGCACAATCTCAATTGAAATACCAATAGCACTCCTCACAGAACTAGAGAAAACAATCTTAAAATTCATGTGGAACCAAAAGAGACCCAGACTAGCAAAAGCAATTCTGGGTAGTAAGCACAAAGCAAGAAGCATCACAATCCTGAACTTGAAGTTATATTACAAAGCTACAGTGATAAAAACAGCATGGTACTGACACAAAACAGACGTGAGGATCAATGGAACAGCATAGAGGGAGCAGAAACAACACGAGGTATATTCAACTATTTGATTTTGACAAAAGGGCCAAAAAGATATACTAGAGGAAAGAGGGCCTCTTTAATAAAGGATGTTGGGGAAATTAGCTATCTGCACAAGGAAGATTGAATTAGACCTATATATCTCACCAGGTGCTAAACTAAAATTAAAAAATTGATCAAAGATCTAAATGTTAAAACAGGAACACTTAATCTGCTGAAAGATAAAATAAGGAAAACACTTGAAGACATGGGCATAGGCAAGGACTCCTGAACAGAACTCCCATGGCATAAGAAATAGTACCAGGAATCAACAAATGGAATCATATCAAACTAAAAAGCAAGGAAACAACCAAGGGAGTGAAGAGACAACCTTCAGAAGGGAAAAATTTTTCCAGCTGTTCCTCAGAGGACTAACATCTAGAATATAATAAGAACTCAAAAAATTAACCCCCCCAAAAAAATAAAAGATCCACCACTGAAATGAATAGATGCTTCTCAAGTGAAGAAGTACAAATGGCCAATAAATACATGAAAAATAGTTCAACATCTCTGGCCATTAGAGAAATGAAAATTAAAACAACACTGTGATTTCGTCTTACCTCAGAAAGATGGCTATCATGAAGAAATCAAATAATAACAAATCCTGGTGAGGTTATGAAGAAAAAGGAAACTTTCTACATTGTTGGTGAGAGTGTAAACTAGTACCACTACTGTACTATGGAGATTCCTCAAAAAACTAAAAATAGAAATTCTATTTTCCCTAGCTATACCTGGCTATCTTCCCCAAAGAGTTAAAGACATCATATTATAGTGCTACATGCATACCCATGTTTATAGAAGCACAATTCGTAATAGCTAAATCTTGGAAACAGTCTGTATGCCCATCAACAGGTACATGGATAAAGAAAATATGGTATTTGTACACAATGGAGTACTACTTTGTCATAAAGAAGCATAAACTTGAGTTATTTGTAGGAAAATGGAGGCACCTTGAGACCATAATGTTAAATAAAATAAATCAGACACACAAGTTTAAATATTGTATGGGTTCTTTTATATAAGAAACTCAATATAAATAAAGACCAAAATAAAAGATAGATAATAGGAAATCAGGTGTCAAATTGGAAGGATATAGAGAGATGGAAGGAGGAAGGAGGGAAGGGAGGGAAAGGGGATGAGAAAAAAATTGAGATCCGTTATGTACATGTACCTACTCCCCATGATGAAAGTAATCACTATGTAATGCAAACATGTACTAGTAAAAAATACAGACTGAAAAATAATCTCCAAATGCAGGAAAGGACAAAACACGTCTAAGTTCTCCAAGTGCCAAATAGCAGAGGCAACATTTGAGTCCGGTAAGTGTGGTTTTGCAGATGTATAACTGACTGGTCTTTTAAGTTTAGATTTGCAAAACAACAGCAGTGCCAGTGCCAAACTGTGATCATGGTTACCTCTCTGGTTACAATAGCTTTCTGAGATGATTCATGAAAAAAAAAAACCTCAAATAATGAAATATCCCTGCTCACCCTGGCTGAGGTCCCAGAAGACATGATGGTTTTCCAATATTTGCATGGTGTACAGGTCCTGTCCTAGAAGCAATTTGTTTAGTAAGGCCTGCTGCTTTAATGAGAGGGTTACTACTCAGGAATACTTGTGAAGTGCGGACTCGGAGTTTAGCATGGGTGTTTCATTGTGACACAACCCATCAGCCACTGAGCCATCAGTAACAGCTTTGCACAAAAGGGTTCCAACAAAACTGGATGGCAGAGATGGTCAGCCTCTAGACCATAACCCTTCAGCCTTTGGCTTACACATTGGCAAGTGTATCTTTCTATGTGCACATAGCACTCTGCTCATATGTGTGTCTGTGTGTACCGCAGGCGTCTGTTTTCTCCCACTGACAGAACAGATTGTGTTACTTTGGTTCAAAGTTTGTAGGTACTCACCAAATTCACATTGGGCTGAGACCCCATATAGCCAAGAAGGAAAATGTCCCCAAGTTATTATCAATTTCACAGGTGAGAAGGAGAGAGCTCACATGGAATCTGTCATATTAGTGCTCGATTTCCGAGCCCTTCTATTACCTCCAGCTCAGCTCTGAATGTTAAATTATGAGTAGCTGGGAGCCTCTGCCTGCCTTCATTTTCCATTTCCAGGGGTGTAGAGTGCCCTCTGGTGGTCAAGTGCCTGGAAATGCAGCGCTGAGGATGCCCCTTGCTCCACAATGAACAGGCAGGACACGCAAGAGATATCTGGGTCCTCTATGAGGAGCTGGGACCAAAGGGACCCCGGCTCCACCTCCCCCGTTCAACCTCCACCCTGGTGAGCTCCTCTTAATACTTCCAGAGAGCGTACATCACCCGAATCTAACTGTCCAGTATAATTTACTGCATTGATGGAAATATTCTACATGTGTGCCATGCAGATGTTAGACACAAACAACTGAGCACCTGAAGTGTGGCTATTCTTCTTAATGAGGTGAAATGCATGTAACATAAAATGAGCCATCTGAAATTTATAATGGTGCAGTGATACACTGATGTTTAGCATATTCATATTGCTCTGCACCTAATATCCCTACCAACTTCCAAAATATTTTCATCACCCTAAAAGAAAATTCCATACTTATTAAGAAGTCACTTCTCATTTTTACCCTTCCTGCCCCGCCATTTCCTCTCCTGGAAACTACCAATCTGTTCTCTCTGTCTCTCATGCTCTCTCTGGGTTACCTTTTTTGGGTAATCTATATAGATTAAATCATTCAATATGTGACCTTAATGTTCTCAAGTTTTGTCTACACTGTAGCAGGTTTTAAGGCCTCATTCCCTTCATGGGTGCATAGCATTTCATTTTGTGGATATACCACATTTTCTTTATCTGTTCATTTATTGAGTGGATAGTTGGATTGTTCCAATTTTTGTTCACTGTGAACGGTGCTACTATGAACATTCATATACAGGAGTCTGCTCGGGTACTCATTGTCTATTTTTTATACCTAGGAGAGGACTTGCTAGGTCATGTGGCAATTATGTTTGACTTTGTGGGGCTCTATTAAACTTTCTTGCAAGAAACCGAACTTTTAATTTTAAATCATTTTAATCATTCAATATTAACTTTGCAACCAGATTTAAGAATTCAAGAGTATCTCTATTCCTTCTGAACGCTAGAGAAGGGTGTTTAAAACTGTCAAGGCAACACTTAAAAATATTCCTATAGGGAAAAATAGATATCTATATCCTTAACTTTTTTCTTCATTGTAAAGAATAGGTCACAGATCATAGAAGAGTTGAAAATGGCCTTAGAGAATGATTATCTTAGCCCTAACCTTGTATAGATGAAGAAACTGAAGACCAGGGGTGGGCTGTTTTCTCCTTAAGTACTTGATGAGTATACTATGGGAGAGGGGGCCAGGAGGATGCAGAGGTAGCACTGTGGTACTAGGTGGCAGCAGAGAACAGGGGGTAGTAGGAGAAAAGAAAGCTTGAGCAGGCTAGGGCAGTGAAATCAGACCTGCTCTACCACGTTATTGGCCAGAGGGGATTGGGGCTGCTCCTGGCCTGCCTAGGTAGACTTCATTTTGTCCTAAGCCAAATCCTATTGGCTTAGGACACATAACCTCAAGGGGGCTGATTTTCACTGCCTCCGTCATTACCATGCTGGCCCAAGCTTAGACTGCTACACAGCTTTTGGTTATGACCACAGCCTTCCCTTCTCAATGCTCCTATCCCCTGCCATCTGCTTCCACTGTTCTCTGTTTACAATCTATACTTCCCCAGTACTGGGTACATTTCCACCACACTTGAGATCTAGGATCCTCACTGTGGCTTAAAAGACCCTGTCCCCAAGTGCTCCAGCAACTTCTTCAACCTCATCTCTCATTCTCCCCTCCTCTCCTCTCCTCTCCTCCCCTCTCCTCCCCTCTCCTCCCCTCTCCTCCTCTTCTCTTTTCTTTTCTTCTTTTCTCTTCTCTTTTCTCTTCTCTTCTCTTCTCTTCTCTTCTCTTCTCTTCTCTTCTCTTCTCTTCTCTTCTCTTTCCTTCCCTCCCCTTCCCTTCCCTTCCCTTCCCTTCCCTTCCTTTCTCTTCTCTTCTCTTCTCTTCTCTTCTCTTCTCTTCTCTTCTCTTCTCTTCTCTTTCCTTCCCTCCCCTCCCCTTCCCTTCTCTTCTCTTCTCTTCTCTTTTCTCTTCTCTTTTCTCCTCTTCTCTTCTCTTCTCTTCTCTTCTCTTCTCTTCTCTTCTCTTCTCTTCTCTTCTCTTCTCTTCTCCAGTTACAGTATTTAGTCACTTTCCTATTGCTGCGACATAATACCCAATACTTACAACTAAAAGGCAGAGAGGTTTAATTTAGCTCATGGTTCAGAGGATTCAGTCCACGGTTGGCTGGATCCAAGGCAGGAACAATATGGCAGAAGGGTGTGGTGGCTTGGTGAATTTAAGTACTATGTACTACAAGCATGTACTGATAAAAATATTTTTTTTTTAAATGAAGTGTGTGGTGGAGTAAAGCTGCTTGATTCATGGCAGTTCAGTGCAGAGGAACAGCCCCAGAGAGGAATGGGCAAGAGACCAGACATAGATCCTCAGACTACGCCTCCACAACCCACCCAGATGCACTCAGAAATCTGCTCCACCAATCCCCGGGGCTGATCCCAAAGCCAATTAAGTTGACACTCTCCCCTAATGGCCACAAATGGCCTCCTTGTTCTCCTCAAACTTGCAGACCACCTTTGCGTTTGTTGCTTTCTCTGTTCAACATGCTTTTTCCAAAGATACCAGAATGGTCCCTCCTGCCTTTCTTTCGGGTCTCTATTCAAATGTCACCTTATCAGAGAAGACTTTCTTGAGCATCTGCATTCAAGAGAATCGCTTTCACCACCATCCTCACTCTCTATCCCTGTCCCAGTTATTATTATTATTATTAATTATTATTATTATTTTTGACTCCAAGTTCTTTCTATGTTGCCCAGGCTGACCTCAAGCTTGCAATCCTTGTCTCAGCTACCTGAGAAGCTAGGGTCACAAGTGTGTGCCACTGCACCTGGCTTCTTCTGGTCATTGTTGTTCTCCAAAGCATGTGAGCTCTATAGGGGCCAAGACCTTCTCTTTTGTTCTCTGTTGTGCATATAACAGTGACCTACAAGTAAGAAAAGGAGGAAGAAAGGAAAGAAGGAAGAAAGAGAGGAGGGAAAGGGTAAGAAGAAGATAATCTCAACAAGTTAGCTGTCTCTTAAATCTTGGTTGTTTTGTCTATTGTAAAGATAGACTTAAGAATATCTACTTTGTCGAGTTGTTGGGCTCTGAAATGGCTCCACATATGTCCAGTTCAGTGCTGAGCCCATACTAAGTGGTCAGTAAACTCGACTTCCTGTTATGGCTTTCTTTTTGGAGGTTGTCCCTCATCATCTCTACTCTGTGGGTGATCTCTACAATGAAAATAATCCTTGACCTCCTTTCTTTCCATTTTCTTTCCCCCACCTTGACCTTGCCCCTTGCCATTTCCTGCCTCTAGATGGCCCTGTCCACTTGTCCTCAATGAGGAGGTCTGCTTTCTTCCCTGCTGTGCCCAAGAGTCATTGTCCCTGACTTCTTACCCCTTTGTATGTGAGTGAATGACTGGATTCATATTTAGCACACACAAACACTTGCTTCTCAGCACATCTAACAGCTTCTAAATCATTGAGTCTCTGTTTGTCAACAAGATAACCTCACTTTCTTGCCTCTGAACCTCTAGATAGAATGGGGCAGGTAGAAGATGACAGAAGCCAAAAATACCCAAGCTAAGCTAGAGGTCTATAGACACTAAGACACCATGTTTCTGTAGGTCAACTTCTTGGGCTGGTCCCTCACGTTGAATGAGAATGAGGTTGGTGGTCTGTCTTCTGACCAGCCACTGTGTCCTGGGTGACCTCGTTTCCCAAGCTGAGGTCCCTGCCCTCTGGGGTATGTGAGGGTAGCTTTTCTGGAGCATCAATTTTAGGGCTCAGTAATTTAAGTTACTTTTTGAAGTGGCACAGAGATATGTTCTGAAGTAGACTATAACAGCGTTATAAATGTTTCAGATGAGATATTAATCTTGGAGGAAATGTCTTCCTTGTGGAAGGCCACTCCACTGTACATCCCCAGGTCCTTACATTCTTCTTGTCCCCCAGAGGTAAAGTCTCCACTCTCTTTTGGTCTCTGAGAGCTTTGACAGGACAATCTGAGGTATATTCCCGGGATACTATTTTGTGCTGCAGAATGTTGCGTGCTCTTCACAATTAGATGAGAGCAGCCTATTGCCAACAATTTATCTGATTAGTGTGGCTTATATGAAATAAGAGCTAGTCATTCTTAAACCAATGTGCATACCCACCTCTAAAAATATCACGAAAATAATCGGTCTGAAGCTCGTGCATGTCTCTGGGGTGGGGGAAAAACTGTAATTGTTTACTAATAATCAGTACTGGGAGGAGGTATTGCATTAAACACATCACATTGTTTTTAAGTGGGGCCTGGGTGTACTTAGCTTTTAGATTTTTTTTTTTTTGTGGGTACCGGGGGGTCGACCTCAGGACCTCGCGCGCCAACAGGCACCCGTGCCACTGAGCGATATCACCGGCCCCTTTTTTGTATGTGGGATCCGGGAGTCGAACTCCGGCCGTCGCGCTTGCAAAGCAGGCGCTTACGCTGCTGAGCCATCTCACCAGCCCTAGCTTTTAGATTCTGATGATAGCTGTTTTACAATCTTTTGGTGCCTACTGTCTTTTGGCATTTGGAGCCAAATATTCACTCAAAGGATCATAAACCCCTCCATTTGTAAGATGGTTGTATACGAATAAATGCAGTTTCACTTGGTGGTACCTACAGTAGGAGGCTCGGGTCTTTTATTGGGGCCCTATAGCTTGTGTCTTGGGCTGGTAATTATACTTAATAATAAGGTTGGTTCAGGGATTGTATAGTAAAAAATGCAGTCTGGAGAGTTCAAAAATTCATCTTGTGTCTGCCTCTGTTCTTCATTCCTGGACCAGCTTTCTCAAGTTACTCTTCTTTTGACCAAGTGAAGTTATAATCACAGGGAAGGTACTTCACCCAAACATCTGCTGGGGAAACAAGTAGAGCTATTCATCTGCATAATCAAAGAGGTTCCCAAATTACACAGAGCACAGCAGTGACCTGGAATCCAACCACAAGAACAGCCATACTGGAGGTCCTTCTTGGAATAAGAAGAAATTGACTGACAGGAAATATCACTTATGGAGGGTGCTTGGGCCCCATCTTCCTGAAGTCAAATTAATTCTGATTCCCAGGCCATCACAGGTCCTCTGTGAGGTGGACATACACTCGCTCAGGGCGGGGGAGGAGCAGGTGGTAAGAGATGAAGGATGATGCTAATGGAATACACCAATGTCAAAAGGTTGAAATCTACTTACGAGCTGGAATCACTGTTTTGATGGAATTGATTGATCTAGCAGTTGCCAGTTTTCTTTTTACAAATAGGAGCTATGCAAATAGATTGTCTATGCAAATAGACACTGAGACATTAGTTGCTTTGAAAAAAATGAGTGTTCCCTTGTAACGTGGTTCCAAGCTGGCTTTTGTGGCAGGACATGTGCTCTTATGAGGCTCACCTTTCAAAGATTTTCCCCTTTTGCTGTGTAGAACTTGACTGTTATGTTCCAGAGGGAAGGGCGCAGAGCCTTTGAGCTGACATACACACCTCTCCCCTGTGGCCCCTGGACCCAGGGAGCCCTGCTTGTTCCTTAACCCATGAGTGATGCCTGTAAAGAGATGGTGAAAACAGGCCTCCGGGCAGCACCCTGACCTGGCGGCTGTGCCAGCACAAATAATGGGACTTTGGGGGGCTCATCAAGCCAGAGCAAGGATTCATCATCCACTCTTTCTCCTGAGAACAGAGAACCAGGCAGACATTCAGCCATTCACAGCATGCTTAGGAGGCAAATGGAAATTTTCCCTCTTCTGGAAGGATGTCTCCTCTTACCTGATCCCTGTGGTATGGGGGTGTCCCATGGGTGCTCCTGCTGGGCTGCCATGGGCACTGTGCAGTGTTCTGCAGAGCTGTCACCCCTTATAGAAGTCCTCCAATAATACCTCTTCCTTTAGCCTATTCTGTCCTCTCCCTCACCTATCTTCCCTTCTCTTTCTTCTTCTATCTTCCCTCCCTCCCTTGGTTCCTTCCTTCATTTATTCCATCATCTGCTTATGACATGTAATGGTGGGAGGTAGACTCGTACAATCAGAGAGCACCAAGCGCCTCCTCTCAAACCATCTGCCCATTTTCAAGCCTCAGCTGAAGAAGTCCAGCTTTCTAAAGCTTTTTCTAAATGCCCCCAAAGAGCAGTCAAGTGTGGCTTCCTCTGATCCCTTCCTTTCTTGTTCAGACTTCCATCTCAGCATTTGCTACTTGTATTATTTAAATCATGAGTCTCCTTTCTGAACAGTGAAAGCTTGGGGAGCAAGGACTACTCTTACTGACTTCAAACCCTCTGGGTCAAGAGAAGCTATATATTGCTATGTTGATATGCTGCACTATTTCTTTTCCTTTTCTTCTTTTCTTTTTTCTTTCTCTTTCTTTCTTTTCTTTCCTTCCTTCCTTTCTTTTTCTCTTTCTTTCCTTCCTTCCTCTTTCTTTCTTTCTTTCTTTCTTTCTTTCTTTCTTTCTTTCTTTCTTTCTTCTTTCCTTTTCCCCCTTCCTTCCCTCCCTCTTTCTCTGTCCCTCTTTCCCTTCCTTTTCTTGTTGCAACTACTCCTCCTCCTCTCCAACAGTATAATACCCACTCATTCATTTTTCATGGAGGGTTTCCATCTCTTCTGTGGAGACTGTTCTGTTCTCTGCATCCTTACTCTCCTATACTCTGAAATACTAACAAGGATTTTTCTCTTTTATACCTTGTAGCATCTCTTACATTGGTTTTGAAATTGCTAGCCAAAGATAAATAACTTCTTGAGAGCGCCTGTCTTTTATAAGCTTTCTGCAGGCAAGTGTATCATCACGTGCCACCCTCCTTAGGCCCTGTGTGTTACTAGGAACACAGAAGGTGCTCAAAGCCATTTATTGAGTGGGTGGGTGAATGAGAGAATGGAGGCAAGCTCAGAGAAAAGAGGCTGTGAGCACCCAAGTCATTGCATTTGAGAGTGAATTTTCCTCTTCTGCCTCAACTGTCCTCGATATCAGATATCACGAATATTCATGTTAATTAAGGGATAATGAGGAAAGGTGAAAGAGCGACAAATAGGAAGGTTTGCACTGGAGACTTCCTCACTTCCACAGATGCCTAAATGGGATCCAAAGGAAAAATAGGATCAGAATTATTTTGTTGGTTTCCCTCACCACTTGTTCAGTTGACAATGACTCTGCTTCTTTCTTTCTGCCCCATGATCTGCACCCACACTTTATCATCCTTCGTTTCATGGGTTTCCTTGCTGTTGTATATCCTTTAGAAATGCAGAGGTACTTGGCCTCTGTCCTAAAAGTGTTACTTTCTAAAAAGCAAAGTAAATCATTTTCTTACCACATTTCCTTTCTAAACTATGTTCCACCAGTTCTTGATGATACCTAAAGGTCTGTTCACCTCTTTTCGTTAAAATTATAAATTTGCTCTGCTTATTTTCCATGTGTTGTGTGTGGGAAGAAAACTCAATTTGAGGACTTTATTTGGGCCCAGTGTGTTTGAGGTAAATCTTGGACTGCATTGAGCTGTTCAGTTGCCATCTGTAACTCACCGTTTTACCCAGAGTGCTTAGCACAGCACCGTGAGCCTGTAACACTGCACGGAGCTCAAGTGCATCTCTGGGCCCGATGTAAGACGTCATTTACCCTGAGAACCACCTCAAGGTGAGGACCCTCCATCAGCAGCTTCAGCTGCACCTGGGAATTGTCAGAAGCATGCATGCACTACATCAAATCCTCTGGGTGGGCCGGTGACCTGTGCCTTAGCAAGTCCTGCAGGTGTTTCTGAGGCACTCAGGGTTTGAGAACCCCTGAGGGACCATCCTTAGCCACGGATCGAGCTCTTTCAGTAACCAGTCCCCGCACACGTTAAGGGATGCGAGCACTTCATCCAGATTTCTCCAAATCTCAGCTCACTGTAACACAGTTCTTGTCCATCATGTGTGAATACCCAGGGACTGAGTTCGCTTTCAGTCTCTGATGTGTTTTCTATGGGAAAGAGAGCTACCTGTCTGTCAGCGCACACGCCCTGGTCTTTCTTTGCTGCCCTCAGTTTGCACTTAGCTGCCCTGTCCCCAGCAGCCAGGGGATAAGAGGAGTAATAAAGACAGTGCTTCATGCAAGCAAGCCCTCCTCTGGCCCCCTGCACTATGCAAGGCATTCCCGTAACCCAGCCAAGCCACCCAAGCCCTTGTTCTGTTGAGATTCACCTGTGCCAGGTAGACAGTGCGGGATTGTTCAGAGCGAAACACTGTGCAATCAATTGCAGATAACAGAGGCACAGGGGTCAGGCGGGCTGCCCAGAGCATCTTTCATCTTTGACTTATATTGGGAGGGCGTAAAGTGCAGCATCAGCCTGGCCTGCCTGGTAGTCAATGGCTGCCTTGTTCTGTCCCTCACTTATCTGCCATCTCTCTGATGTCACAGGTTTCATTTGGATAACTGACTTCAAAGGTGCTTTTCAAATTTTTTTAATTTTTCTATTTCAGGGATAATAGCCCAGCTTTTCAAAAGCATTTTGCTCTGCAATCAAATCAAATATTCTTAAATGGACGGGGCCAAGTTAACCCAGCCCAGGCACAGAGGTTCCCAAATGGCTGCCAAAATGTGGTGCCCGTTCTGACAGGTGGACAAAGGGAAGCTGTGTTTTCCATCCTCCTCAACTGTATTCTTTTTTCTTAAACCCATCCTTGTGCTGAGATTTCAAACAACAAAAAACAAAAAAGTCCCTCACTGTCCTCTGTTCTCTGTGCAAACTACCTCAGCTGAGGAATTTTCCCCCAGGGTCTGTATATGCCACTCAGGAATAACTGGGAAATGGAGATAAATAACTACTACAATGAGCTTTCCTGCTGGACTGACCCTCAGGTCCATGGGAAAAGCCAAGGTGAGCTCTGGCCCTTGTTGCATAGATGCAGGCTTCATTTAAGGCTGGACGTATGAGTAGATTAGAGAATCTACCATTCTGTGGTCTGTTCCTTCATATTTTTCTATAACCGCCTTAATGGTTGAATGCTCTATTGTGGATTTCCTGCACCATGTGGTGGTCTGATCAGAGTTTCAGGCAGGCTGAATTACCAGACACAGTCTTGGTTCTTTACAGCGGAGGGCAGATTTTTGGTGAATGGTAATGGCTAATATTAATTGGAATGTGTTAATTTCTAGACACAGAGCTAAGTGGTTTACAGGCATTCTCATTTAATTCTCATCCAATTCTCACAGTATTACTCTGCAGCAGGTTTTGTCATTGCCACATTTGATTGATGAGAAAATTAAGGCCCAAAGAGGATGGGATTTGATATCAGGTCTGTCTCCCTCCAGAGAGCCAAGGCTCCTAGTTAGCCACAGTGTTTTGCTGCTACTTGCAGGTGGTATCTGAATAAGGGAAGGTAAAGGGAAGACAGAAAGATGGGACTGTGGTTTTTGACCACGGAATATTTTTCTCTGAGATTTGGAAATGAGAACTCTGCAAGGAGGAAGAGGCTCCATCACTTTGGGTTTTTAACTCTTTTCCCCCACCCCAGGCTGAGAGTTCCTACATTCTCCCCGAAGGAAACTGCATTGCTACCATAGGCAATGAATAGCGGGGTGGTGATAGTTTGATGTCATGGCTGAAGAGTTGGGAACAAACTCAACTCTAAAGCTCCATATTGTCAACACTTGGCTGTGCGTGGGACCCAGAGTATGGGACAGAGTTAGATATACATCTTTTACTTTAGGAGTCTAATTTTTAAAAGTTTGGGGGGAAAGTTCAGAGAAAAAGAATACGAAGAATTCCATATATTACGATCAAGAATAGAAGACTCATTCATACAAAAGTCCTTTAAAAATTCTCAGTATATGGGCCGGTGAGATGGCTCAGCGGCGTAAGCGCCTGCCTTGCAAGCGCGAGGGCCCGAGTTCGACTCCCGGAACCCACATACGAAAAAGGGGCCGGTGATATCGCTCAGTGGCACGGGTGCCTGTTGGCGCGCGAGGTCCTGAGGTCGTCCCCCTGGTACCCACAAAAAAAAAAAAAAATTCTCAGTATAAAAGAAAAAAAACAAAGATGTCCAGAAAAACTGAGGAACTAGTCCCCCAGAGAATAAATCTACAAATTCAAGATATTAACGGGGCATAGAGAGAGGTACAAAATAGACAGTGATAGACAGCCACCACGTCACTGACCCCTGGAGGAAGGGGGCTGGAATTTGCAAGTAAACTGAAAGGTGTCAGATGACAAAAGATTGCATTTTAAAATTTAAGTTTTTTTTTTTTTTGCAAGGAAAAGAAAAACAGCAACGTTAGGGTAGTTCCTCTGTCGAAGCTCAATATTTACATGAGAACAGGTAAGAAAGTACTTATTTTGTGCTTATCCATCTTAAAAGAGAAGGACTATGTAAGGACTGATAAAAAATGTGGTATATGTTTAAATTAAAAAATTATTGCCATAAAAGACACATTGCCATTAATCCCCCTCAAAATATTCTCCCTTGCTTTGAATACATTTATCATCATTCTTGCCACTTTCTGAAGCAGTTCTTGAAGTCTCTTTCATGATTGTGTTTATAAATTGTGATTAAAAATATAGTGAACGCCCCTGCCGAGTGCCATCTAATAGAAAGGCAGTCTTGTAAAAACATTCTGGTGTGTCCTCGTCTCCTTTATTCACTGGATCTGGCATCCTATGACTTTCAGCTCTTTCCCAACGTTATCATGACCTTGAAAGGTAACTGTTTTGAATTGATTCAGGACACTGAGGCAGCCATGGCAGACCAAGTAAAGATACAAGAGAGGACTTCCAGAACTGCTTCAGAAAGTGGCAAAAAGGATGGGACAAGTGTGTTCCAAGTAAGAGAAATTAATAGCAATGTGTTTTTTACTGTAATAAATTTTTGATTTAAGCATTCATCATATTCTTTGATCACACTGTTGTACAACTGCGAAGGTCAACAACAGCATCAACAGGAGGGAATTTAAGCCCCGCGAGAGCAGGTGAGGCAGGAGAGAGAACGAGACAGACGCTCTATTCCTGTAAAGTCTCTGGGGAGGAGCGGCTGCTGTCCGGGTGGGAGACGACTTGCAGCAGAGCTATCTGGGAAGACCCTTGGCAACCTGTGAGATCTGCAGGTATTGGAGAGTGGGCTGAGCAGGTGGACAAGAACGCAGTGATTCTGAAGAAGTAGGTATCCTTTACTGCAGCCCGGCTGCATTAAATGAAGCATGCGACACCGTGAGGTGGTTTGAAGCTGGCTGTGCTAACAGAGATGCTGGGTGAGAGAATTCAAATCTACAAGATAAGAATACTGTAAAATAAACAATGCTCTGCAGTACAGAATATGGTAAAGGTGGCTTGATAGGCATACCCTTTAAAAAAACCTTAAAGCAGCCTAGCATGGTGATGCACACAGGTAATCCCAGCATTCTGGGAGGCTGAGGCAGCAGGATTGCAAGTCTGAGCTCAGCTTGTGATACTTAGTAACTTAGCCAGACCCTGTCTTAACAAACAAACATGCAAACAAACAAACTTCTTTAAGGCTTCTAGGTGATCATAAGTTTAAGAAGAGCCTCAGATGTAATGTCTTGGCCCAAAAAGTGAGTTCAAACTTCATTTGCATTAAGAGAAGTAAAAAGTGCATAACTAGAAAAAAGGAAATCAACATATTTTAATGCCTTCCTTCTTCAAATATATAATCACATTATTTCTCCACAACCTATGAACTTCATTTTTTATTTTTATTTTTTGTAGATGAATTGAGAGGTCAAAGCACAGACTGGCAAAGCAACTTTCTCATATAGCCAGGAAGCAGGGATGTTAGAGTTCAGGCTCAGGTCAGTTAGCTTGCCGAGGCCAGTTCTTTCCATGTCCTGAAGTGAGGCTTCTGCAAAAGTGTGCAGGGCCCTGTGTACACCATAGCAGTGTCTGGCTATGGGGTAAGAGTTGGACTCAAGGCAGGTGTTAGTAATCTAGAATATTTTTCAAAATGGATCCCCCCCCATCCTACTCTGGAGTTGGTTCAGGGCACCAATCTTTTTTGGATGAAAATGAGGACAAAAATATAATATACTCCTGGGCACGGTATGGCATATCTATAATCCCAACATTGGGGAGGCTGAAGCAGGAGGATTGTCATAAATTTGAGGCCAACCTGGCTACATAGTGAGACCCTGTTACCAAAACAAAATGATGATGTTCAATGATGCCATACAAAAATATTGATAATATTTGGCTAGCTAACTAAAGATTTAGAAGGGATTTGAAATGTGACTCCACATAATTGAATATCTGCCATGGGGAAGAAGGCTGGAGTGTTTTGGTGACTCTAGAGGCTGATCTAGAGTCAATGCAGGAACAGTACAGGGACACCGTTTACTGTTGTATATTAGTTTCCTACTGCTGCTGTGACAAATTGCCCCAAATGGAGTGGTTTACAAATTTAGTATTTTACCGTCCTGTAGGTGAGAAGTCTGACATGAGTTTCACTGGACTAAAATCAATTTGTCAATAGGGCTATGGCCATTTCCTTGCTTTTTCCAGCATCTAGAGATCATCTATATATCTTTGTTCATTGCTTTTTCCTCCAAACCCAGAAATGTTGCATTTCTCTGACTATTCTTTTACAGTCACATTTCCATCTTACACAAAAAAGGACTCTGCTTTCAAGAATCTAGGTTATTATTATTATTATTATTATTATTATTATCGGTACCAGGAATCAAACTCAGGACCTTGCGCTTGCCAGGCAGGCTCCTGTGCTGCTGAGCTATCTCCCCCACCCTTGGAATCTAGGTAATTAGATTGGACTCATGGAAATAATCAAGGTTACTCTCCCTATGTCAAGGTCCTTAAATTTTGCATCCCATCTGCAGAGTCCCTTTTGCTTTGCAAGATAACGTATTGCAGGTATTAGGTCATGGGCATCACTGGGAGGCTAATATTCTGCCTGCCACACCTTCAACATAGGGATGGATCTCTAATAGAGCTGCTTTGATACCCTGGTCCTGCAAATAGGCTAACAGAGAATGGACCAATTTGTGACGGCAATGCTGTAAAATTCAAATATTGATGGGAGATGGGCCAGATGTCATCACGAGATTGGTTCAAATAACTGAGAGGTTGACCAGATGTCTTTACAAGATTGATTCAACTCTGGGCCATAAGGATCCTGTTGCAAATGGTGCAGTGTGTTGAATAATGTCCCTCCAAAATTCACAACCACCTGGAACCTCAGAATATAATCTTATTTGAAAATAGGATAGTTGCGGTTGCCATTATAAGGACATACAAGATTAGGGTGCACTTTAAATGAAGCAACGAGTATCTTTAGCAAAAAAGAGGACACACAGAGACATAAAATGAAGAAGGCCATGAGCAGATGGAGGGAGAGTTTGGAGTGATAAAGGTACAAGCCAAGGAAAGCCAAAGAATGTTGGGAGCCCCAGAAGTGAAGAGACAGGAAGGATTCTGTGTAGCACTTTCAGTGGGAGCACGGCACTGTGGACACCTTGATTTTAGATTTCTTGGGGCCCAGCCTCTGAGAGAAGACATTTTTATTATTTTAAACCTTTCTTTTTGTGTGTATTTGGTATAATGACCCTGGGAACTAATAGCCCATGGGAAGCATTAGAGCCCCAGCTGGCTATTACTTTGTCTCAAATGCACTCAGGCTTTCAGACTCTAGTTAATGGAAACTAAAGGGGTGAGCATACTGTTCCACACAATCTCTCCCTTCTCCAGCTCTACTGTAATGGTTCTTGAACAGGACTTGGAGTCTAATGGCTCAGAACTGAGTACTCAACTTCTTTACCTTCAGCTGGCTTATTTGTAAACCAGGGACGATAACATCACTTACCTTGTAGAGTTGTGGTGAGGGTGAAATAAAGCATGTTCACATATATGAAATATGATTGTTTATGGAATCTGCCATATGTGTGGGTCCTATTCTAGATGCCTGGGATATCTCAAACACAGAGCAACAGGCATCACGGTGCTTACATGCCACCAGCAAAATTTGGACAGCAAGTGTAACAAATATATAAGTTATATAATCCTCCAGGAGGATATGAAAGCTATGGAAAAAATAACGCACAGTAAGGGGTATGAGGCATGTATGTGGGAGGAGCGAGTTGCAGGTTTATGTAGAGTAGCTAGGGTAGGCCTCCCTGTAGGAGTGAGATTTCAGCAAAAACTTGAAGATGAGACTTATTTCTGCAGATGACTATGGAAGAGCACGTAAGGTGTAGAGAATGGGCAGAATGGCCCCGACGCAGACGCACTGCTCATACATTTAGAGAATGGTAAGATAGTGTGGCTGGAACAGAGACATGGCCAGAGGTCAGGAAGAGGGGGATAAATGAAGATACAAAAGGGAGGAGAGAAGACAATATAAGGAATTTGTAATATCTAAAGAGTTTAAGTTACCGATTTTGTGGAAAATAAGTTAAGCAGGCGAGGATCATGGTAAAAACTCATCTCTGAACCTCCAGATTGCCTAGCAGAGAGTTTTGCAAAGTAATTGTCCAGTAAATGTTGACCAAATGACTCAATGATAATAATTTATGGAACTGGGTGAGTCTGTACCAAGAATTTAGGACTAAAGTGCCTAAACCTTGATCTAGATCTCTTTCCTCTGCTAATCATTACTTGATGCAAATTAAAAACAGTAGATTCCCACAAACCTTGACTTTCTTTCTTTGCAACATTTTGAGTAACACTTTTCTCTAATGGGTGAAGTGGGGGCACTGAGGATGATAAAAGTTTAAGTTGTAGGTGAATTCTCTATTGTTTCCCTATAAATAGCCATAAGAAAATTCTTGCTGCTTACCTTTCTGAAATTTCTGTGACTTATTATTATTATTATTATTATTATTATTATTACTGTTATTACTACTACTACTAACCTTAAATTTGAATCCCACCCTCTTTTCTTCCATCCCAGTATCTGTTCTGGGCCCTGCAGAGGGCTTTTTCATCAAAGAGCCTCAGAGAAAGAATGAAACCACGATCCTTCCAGAGGCTTAAACCCACTTTATAATATGAAGTACTTAGAACCAGAATAATCAGCCAATTGCTCAGCATTTCATTTAATCTTGAGCTTACTTGAGTAGGTTTTTCTACTTGAGTCTAGGTAGACAAGGAGTTATTTTCAAGCCAGTCCCAGTCAGAACTCACCCTGAAGATGACTAAAGTGCTTTAGTCTGGTATTTCCTTAACGGGGAGATACAGTGGAATCACCTATGGGACTTTTTATAACTCAAATCTTAGGGCCACACCCCAAAGCTACAGAGTCAGAAACTTCTAGGTCTTGATTCCAGGAATATGTATTTTTAAAAGTTGCCTTCAATTTTGACACAGACGGTCCATGAACTTAATCCGCACTACTTTTTTCTAACAACATGGTATGCACACCATCTGTGGTATCTCACCTATTTTTAAAAACACCTCCAAAAGAAATTACTCAAGCCATCTCTGCAATTCAATTTTCTCATAAAAATAAATAGTAAAGTTTTTTTCATTATTTAGCAAATTCTCTTTTAGGAGAGATGAGCGTTGCCATGCTCATTATTTATTCATTTTACTAATATTTATTAAGCTAAGCAGTTTGCTAGCTGTTGGGAGTGTAATGAGAGACAAGACACGCGCCTGACGTTGGTTCTCTGCCTATAGGGGCAGAGACAAAAGGGCAATGCATTGTGGGAGATATTGCTAGGGATGGATGCATGATTTGCGCTATTTAGGCAGATTCCCAGGCAGGTGCATGACAGAGGATAGGTGCATGTGCATATTGCGCTTGTGAGGATGCCGGTATAGATCCACGTAATTTGTTCACGGATCTTTTACTTACATCATCTTCAACTTTCAGGATGGAATAAGCTAGCCTGGTTTACCTTTTTCATTTTAAAAAGTCCTCCTTGGGTGCCTGTTGAATGCCTCCCTGTGTAAGCATCACAGTAACTCCTGGGATATGTGAATGCAGGGGCAACAAGGAAGACGGGACGGTTCAGAATGTGCTGGACCCAGGCAAGCAGAACGAGCATCACGAGCAGAAACATGACATTTTCCACTGGAGTTTATCAAATGTGATTCCTGGCTTTTACTGTACTCTGAGAGTTTATAGCATTCATTCCACACCTCGGGAGAAAACCTTCTGGTCAACTTTGCAGTGTGTGTACCCACCATCTGCCCAATTCACATACTGAGAAGTGGTTACCTTAGGCGGCCTTTGTTTTCAGATGTATTAAAGCTGCAAATGGCTCTGTATTTTCTGCAGCTTGCACTTATTTTATAGAATTGTGCTGAATAGCCCCAGGGCAGAAGGGCAGGCAGAGGTTCCTCGAAGCACTGCTAAGGAATTCTTAATGATGAAATTAATAACAATGCTTTGCCTCTGTGAATGTGTGTCTATTTCTACATGTGACTGTGCATGGGTCAGCGTCTGCATATTTAGTATATACTTAGCTGTTACTCTTCATGGTTAGTGCCTCAGAGAAAGGCTTTTATGTCATTTCATCTTTCCAGTAATGTAAAGAAGGCAGGTGCAAGTGGTACTATATCAATTTTTCCAAAAGAAAAAAATAGGCTCAGATAATTTATGCCTTATTCAAGTTTCACAGCTAGTGAGAGAAGAAGCCTGAATTTGAATCAAAGTTTTTGACTTCCCATTCAGGGTTCTGTAGTATATGTCATTTAGGTTTATTGGTAGAATCTTGGGCAAGTCACACCCATGATGTTCCTAAAGAGTGGATTGTTGCTTTTGCGAACTTGCCACTTTTGGTTTCTTCTTAGTATAGAGAGCAAATGGAGGATGGTGCCCTGGTATTTTCTCCTCGAATAATCCATATTGATTCCTTGGGTAGAGACACCCACCTGGCTACTCATTAGTGCTTTATTGTGTGTTTCTACAAGGACCACTAGAAATGCTGATTATCCACAGCTTTCGCTGACTTCTCTCACTTTATGGCAATGGCTCCCTCTGGCTCATAAAATGACTTTTGTAAATTGCTTATGTTGTCTATACAAGATGAGCCTACCATTAACAAAAGGAATTAAGTGTGTACCAAAGAAGAAATGCATTTTGTTGGGGACAAATAGGAAAGCAATAAGATAAGAATTCTCAGTCCCCCTATAGGGGCATAGAGATAGCTGTGTCCATAATGGCAGCTGTCATTTACAGTAATGATTTACATGGATTAAGCCTGATGGCTTCAAAGGTACTGGCTTGGGATAATTTTGTCTTTATGAGATGTCACCCGGAGGTCAGGAAATAAATGTCACAGGCACCTAGAAAAGCAAGTTGAAAAGGTGAGGGGCATGCAGTTGTGCCTCCAGGGTGACCCAGGTTGCTCCCAGAACACTCTGACAACGGTCTGCACCACTGATCCTCATCTGTGAGGGTTGGGGAACAGATCCCCAGGAGCCTGTGGTTATTAATGGGCACCAGCTGCTCCATCTTTATTGCTGTCAGTCACGGTGTCTGCCTCTGCCAGTCTGCAGAGATGTGGCCTCGGTGGGCAGGGTGCAGGGCTGCTGATCAGCGTTTGCCTCTTCACTGCCCTTTTCTGCCTTCCGCCCCAGTGCAGGTTCTGGGGGTTACCAGTTCCTTTACTTCCAATGGCTACTTGGGAGACAATCAGTGTCGGACAGCGCCACCTGCTGAGCTACAGAGTGACATTTGAAATTGAAACCAAGCTGCTGTGAGCATGTACGTGGAGCTAGCCAGCTACCGTCTTACCCGCACCATACCCACTTCTTGGGTGGACTTGGTGTAAAAAGTTATCTACAGAAAAAAAAAAAATTAAGGTGGAGACACAGAAAAGAATGGTGGCTGCCAGGTAATGGTGGGGAGGGGAGGATGGAGTGTTATTGTTTAAGGGATATAGATTTTCAGTTTTATAAGATGAAGAATTCTGGGGCTGGATGGTGGCGATGGCTCTACAATAGGAATGCACTTGATACCATGAACTGTAGACTTAAAAAATGGTTAAGATGGTAAGTTTTAGATACATGTTTTACCTCTACCACAACAAAACAAAACTCCATAGAACTATATGAAAGAACAGAGACTTCATGAAATGAAATGAAGTATCTTATTTGATCATTACAAACACATAAATAGACAAAATAAATAAAAAAGCCTATCATTGAACACAATTTGAGGGCCTTCTAGATAAGCAATACCTTGCCACTGCAAGACTTTATTCCCCCACATCTCATTAGTTTTGAAATTGATTACTAGAGAACACTGTTTACTCATTTAGGAAAATGGTAGGGTGAGAATTAGAAATGACCCCATATCAAATGACTATGGTTCTGGTCCCAAAATATCCAGCTAGCTATGCCAAGAGCTTTACCTTTCTGAGCTGATCTATTAATTCATCCCTTCAAAGAAAAAGAGATGTGAGAATTCTTTCAGTTCTAAGAATGAGAATTTGAACAATCCTATGAAAGTAACAATTTGACTCAGTTCCCAAAATAGCGGAGATGGCTGAGACCACGTCCCTTTGTGTGTGTGTATGTGTGGTACCCCAGTATTGAATGAGGGTCTTCACCCTGAGCTACCTTCCCATATTTTTTTATTTTTTATTTTGAGATAGGCTTTCACTAAGTTGCTAAGTTGCTTGGCTGTCCATGAACTTGCGATGCTCCTGGCTCCCTTCCCAGAGCTCTGGGATTACAGATGTGCACAACCATGCCCAGCTACCATGCCCTTTCTGTAGTGCAGATTTTATTTAAGGAAAGAGGATAAATGGGAGAGGTAACACAGGATGAATTAGGCAAACAAAGAACTTGAGTATATTAGTGGTTTATGAAAAAAGCTTATCAATTTTCAATCAGCATTTTATAAATGGAGGTAAAGCAGAAAAACTTTGACATCACTGCAGTCAGTAAGTGTTTTGGAAACTTCTCTTCCTTGTCTATAAGAGCTGTTCTCATCCTCTCCGTTTTTCATTTTTCAATATTTTTATTGTTTGACAGGCATTTAGAGTTTTCCATTCATAGACCTTACCAAAACATAAAAATAGGCCTTCTTTCATCTTTTTTTGGTGGGTACCAGGGGTCGACCTCAGGACCTTGCGCGCCAGCAGGCGCCCGTGCTGCTGAGCGATATCACTGGCCCTTTTCTCGTATGTGGGTTCCGGGAGTCGAACTTGGGCCCTTGAGCTTGCCAGGCAGGTGCTTATGCCGCTGAGCCATCTCACTGGCCCCCTTCTTTCATCTTATAAAAGAAATATATAAGAACTCCTGACATAGACACATCATGACCTTATTACAAGAGACAATGGTGCCCTCTCTAACAGCCAGAGTTTTCAGTATTTTTGATGCAGGAAGACCAACAAATGTGGCTATTTAGCACTTCTGCTTCAGTTTCCCATGTGGACACAATCAAACCCAAGACAATATGGAATGATGCACTGCTACAAATGGCATAGAAACCATTCTAAAGCTTTTTAAAGAAAACTGAAGATATAGCAAAAATTTAGTAAAAATAAACTTTTACAAGGTCATGCTCAAAGTTCTGGAAACTGGAAAGGGGAGGGATAGAAGATGAGAGAGTGGAAAAAGCAAGCAGGGACACAAGAGCATGATGTTCTAAGCTCTGTATTGTCTGGAAATACGTTTTTGTTTGTGAATCTGGGTAGGATACAACAGGTGGTGAGGTGAGCTGGCTGTGACTGTATTTTAAGGATGGGACCTTTAAGCTACCCTCTTTGATTGGTGGATGTCCTTTGCTTTAGGTTCTGCGCTCCGTGTCACCTTGAAATATATTCCCACTAAAAATGTCCATATACCCAATGGCCTCATTTGCTATCTTTTCCAACATTCCACTCAGTAAACTAGGCAATCATCTATGAAAAACTTTAACTTGTAAATATATATGTGAGATGCTTGTCAAAATGCAATTAATTTGAAGAGAGTTTGTTGTATAAAGAAGGATTTTAAGATCCCCAAAGGGATTTCATGAACCCCCAATATTTTCTGGTAGAGTTACATAACAATGGAACAAGATTATAATGACAGGACTAATTGTTTATAATAAATAAAAAATTTACAATCCTTAATTCTGTATAGCTAGTATTAGTTAGCGCAGGTTGAAAGCTGCAGAAAAAAGTGAATTTCTTGTTCACACTAAAATCCAATGTGGTGTTCCTTGTTCACGGTTTTTCTGAAAGGTTTCCCAGCAAGTGATTATTCAAGGATCCAAGTGCTTTCCATCCTGTAACACCATCATCTTCAAGCGTCTTCAAGTTCACAACAGAAGGAAAGTGAAAGTGTGTAGGACTTTAACAGTCCTAGCTTGGAAGCAACCCGCATCACTTATGCTCAATTGAAGGGGCCAGAACTGGTCACTCAGATACCCAGGGCTCAGCCATGTGCTCCTGGCTTGGGAGCAATGACTGTACACCATAAGCCTTCAATTACTGAGGAGTAAATGAATGTGTAGTACTAATTGTTTTATATTATAATTGGTTTATTATTTCTATGATTATACTTCATGTCTTATTTTAAACCATTTTAAAAAATAAACAAGCACTTATTAAAAATAGAACAAGCACTTATTTAGTCATTTAATAATTTTTCTGCCTTCCCTGGCAGGTCTTTCAAAGATTCCATACCATGTCTCAGGATAGCACAGGTGGAATTTTCCTTAGGCAGTACAGTAATTTACAGCTCTCATACATGAGCTTCACATCCCCTCTGACTTGGACCTTGGTAAGCTACACAAACTCCACCTTGGCATTGTCTGTAACTGAACACAGTTGGAGGCACATTCTTTCAGGTTAATTTTAGTTCAGCTAATTGTAGAACATGGATAATAAAGGCAAAGTAGTAATCATGGCCAGGACGTAAGAGAATTATTTGTGGCTAAAAACACCGATTAAACCACAGTGATTCTATTTATAGTAATATGTCTTGCACCATTATACATTGAACTTGTGGTGACTTTTGAAATCAGAATCAAAATTTTTTAAATTGTCAGAAGTCTTTAGTATCACCAGAGAGGATAGGAAATGATATATTCAGTGGCTGCATGAATTCTGGTTACAAGAGAGATGTTCATCACTATGGATAGAAACATCCCTTAAGCCCTTCTGTAACTTGAGTGATATACTTTGCCAAGCTATCTAATTGGCTTTGTTCTGAACCTCTGTTCATCCACTGTAACTGATCACTTCTTAATCAACAGTGCTGGGTTGACCAACAATCTCCATTCCCTCCATAAAAGTTACAGTCTGATGTCCACAGTGTCTTTCATGGAACTGAAGACTGGAAGCAGGCAGTCTAGGTGCACACTATGGCTCCATGAGGCTGCTAAGGGTCCAGCCCTCCTCCAAATTTCTGTTCCATGATTCCTGGAAGTGCCTATCATCCTCATGGTTCAGAGTGGCCCTCAGAGCTCCAACCACTCATGAGCAGGACAAAGAGCCTCACCCCTTCCTTTTCAAGAGACTTCTGGGAAGTATCCCATGTATATTAAAATGTTTAGTGGATGTTGGTATCATTTTTAATTCATCTCGGTTAACAAACAACTAATAATCCAATAATATTTCATAAAAAAGCTTCTAATTCACTATCCCTTGGTTCTGGATACTTAATAAAAATAGGATGCTTTATAGAATGAATTAAATATTTTTGGGGGGGAAATGTAGACTGTAGGAATGAAAAATTGGCATTTGATTTAGGGCTTGCGTTCACCTGACAGTCTAGTTATATTAGCTAGAGCACCATCTGAGTTGCTCTAATAGACAGCTCAGAATGCAATGGCTTGAATCAGATATAAATTCCTTTTTTTTTTTTTTTCTAGTATTAGTCCAGTGGTGCTTATGTGGCTCAGGGCTGGTAGGACAACTTTGTACTCTTAAGAAATGTTATTCTTCCTGTAATCCCAGCACTCTGGGAGGCTGAACCAGGAGGGTCACACAATCAAGCTCAGCCTGGGCAACTTGGCAACTTAGCAAGACTCCATCTCAAAGAGAAAAAAAAAAAAAAAGGCTGAAGGCTGAAGGTGTGGCACAGTGTGAAAGCCCTACATTAAATCCTCACTATCACACACACAAAAGATATTATTTTGTGCACAAAGGTGCTTTCCACAGTGCTTAACTTGGGTGTCTTTTTTAGGAGGCCAAAAGTATATGCCGATTAAGAATGCCCAGGTGTCAGGCCGGTGAGATGGCTCAGCGGCTTAAGCGCCTGCCTGGCAAGCACTAGGGCCTGAGTTCGACTCCGGAACCCACATACGAAAAAAAAGGGCCAGTGATATCGCTCAGCGGCACGGGCGCCTGCTGGTGTGTGAGGTCCTGAGGTCGACCCCCGATACCCAGGAAAAAGAAAAAAAAAGAATGCCCAGGTGCGGCATACATCACTTCTGCTCACATTTCGCCGGCCGGAACTTTATCATGCCATCACACTCAGCTGCTGGGTGATTAGCTAAAACTTGGTTTCTATGGAAGAAGGAGGGAACAGATGTTTTCATCAAAAAGCAGTCTCTCACAGTGGTTTGTTGTTATTGAGTCTAATCAATTCTAGATCATCTGATAGGATGTAGTTTCTGAAAATGTAAGTTTTAGGAACGTATCTTGGATTTGAGAGAACTCACAACTTTATAAATGGCGAGTGAGTGGTGGGACAATGTAGAGCAAATAAAACCACTAGACTTGATTATTAAGTGGTACTGAGTCTACCAGCCCAGCACGAGGGACATGCACGAAGCAAGGCTGCAACAGTGCGGGACTGCCCACCCCCCACCCATACTGGACCATACGCACGGCGACTGTGGTGTCACGTGGGCCTAATGTTTCAGTGACTCTGAGTTTTCATTTTTCTGTAATTGTGTAGTTGCATCCAAATGTTTCCCGAGAGAACAGTTTGAATTTATTTATTTATTTATTTATTTTTGGTACTGGGAATTGAGCTCAGGACCTCGTTCTTGCCAGGCAGGCGCTGCACTGCTGAGCTGTATCACCGGCCCAACAGTTTGAATTTAAGGCAAAAAAATCTCCATGATCAAGGTTGTCGTCATCATTGTCATCATCATCATCATCATCATTAAATCACTTTGCATTAATTTTCTTTTAAAAAAAGAACAAAACTCATGGATAGATGAACTACTTTCCCTCCCTCTTCTTTCTTTCCTTCTTTCCTTCCTTCCTTTTCAGCTTTGCTGAAATACAATTAACATAGCATATAATTAATCTGTTTAAAGTGTATAATTCTATTAGTTTTTGTACATTTACAGAATTGTGCAATCATCATTATAATCAATTTTAGAACATTTTCATCACCCCCTCCATAAAAGCCTCTTCCAGTAAATTGATCCCTTAATTCTCATCTCTTGGAAATTATTAGTTTACTTTCTGTCTCCATAGCTTTGCCCATTCTAGACATCTCATACAGCTGGAATTATCTAATATGTAATTTTTGGTGACAGATTTCTTTCACTTACCATAATTTTTCTCAAGACTCATCCATGTTATGGCATGTATAATACTTCCTTTCTTTTTTAGGCAAATGATATTCCTTCTGTGTATATTGATATATTGATATATTTATTTATCTATTCATAAATTGATGGACATTTGAGATGTTTCCACCTTGGGCTATGATGAATAATGCTGCTTTGAATATTTCATGTACAAGTTTTTATGTTGATGTATGCTTTACTTGCTCTTGGATACACACCTAGGAGTGCAATTGCAGGATTATAAGGTAATTCTAACCTTTTGAGGAACTGTCAGATTGTCATGATTTTGTAATCCCCCCAGCTTTGTATGAGAGTGTTAATTTCTCCATGATCTTGCATACACTTGTTCTGTCGTTTTTATTCCAGCCATTCTAGTGGGTGTAAGGTATTTTCTCATTGTGGTTTTGATTTGCATTTTCCTGATGATTGGTGATACTGACCATCTTTTCACATGCTTATTGACCATTTTTTGTATATATCCTTTGGAGAAATATTTGCTTAGGTCCTTTGCCCATTTGAAAATTGGGTTATATTTTGATTGGGTTATTTATTATTAGTTATTTTATGATTGAGTTGCAGATATTCTTTGTACATTCTAGACACAGCCCTTGGTTATATAATTTACAAATAGTTTATTTGTATTCCATTTATATAAAAATACGATTCTACTACCAATTCTGAGTTGCTTTTTTAGTTTCTTGATGGTGACGGAGACAAATTTCCTGAAAGCTTCAAGTAGCTTTCAGGAGAAAGCATTACATAAATACAATACAAGGACAAATCTGATTACAATGAAGTAGAAACAAATAAACAGCCCACTGCTGTACACATGCCATAGGTTTGCCACTACAGAAATAAACCATCCCATGTGGAGAACAGGTGTCCGTGGACCCCCAGGATAGTACCTGTGAATCTTTTGGGTGAGGACTGATGGTTTGGTATATCAACTCAATCAAAATACCAGTCAGTTCAATAAAATAAAAACAAAACTGATTTGGCTGGATTTTCCTTTTAAGAAAGCTGACAGCATGTTTGACTGAATCACCTGGATATTTGGCAATAAAAAATTATCCAAGGACCTCACTGTTCTTTATTCATCTCATTGACCACAAAATCTATTTTACTTGGGTAGAATAATAGAATTACTGCTGGCTTGGAACCAAGAGGTCCTTCAGTTTGTATGTGAGGCAGTCGAAGGACTCTTATGAGGTCTCATGCTGCCTGGAAGAGTTGAATACCAGAGAGTCCATGCCCCGAATTCCAGGCCGAGCTTCTGGGTAGTACAGCACTCCATTATTGCTCCACCACTTGCCTTTCTTCGCTGCCTGTTGAACTTTCCAGCTCGCCTTCTGAAAACCAAGATTGAACAGTGAGAATTTCTAAGCCGCATTTAGGATCTTACTGAAGCAAACTGGGGTAGTTGTCGGAGCCCAGGGTCAGAGTAGCTGGGCACGTCGCTGCGATCTGCTTTCTCTCTGATGCAGCAGACAGAACATTCCCCGGATGCGGAGGATCTGTCAGCGAGGCATTCTGGCTGAGGGTCACTCTAGCCCAGGAACAGATGACAGGACGGCAGGCAGTCTGTCCCCTTCTAGGGAATAAGGCAAGGATTCCTTTAACACAATGTGACAACTAATCTCTCTATAGCATCTGACTGAGAGGTTTTAATTACTGCTGTGTGAAACACACATGATTTCCTCATGCACACAAACATCCGGGGCTTTTCTGTAGTTATTATTTTGCAGAGCGTCTCTGAGGACAGAGTGAGTTGATCCTGAATCCTTTTTCTCCCTGTCTCTGTCTTTACCTCTTTTCTTCTGTTTCCCCCTTCCTTTCATTTCCTCTGAGTTTGTGAGAAAAGGCTTCCTGATTTTATGCACTGAACAGGAGCCTGAGTCCTTCAGATCTCCTTCTCTCTCAGCTACAGCAGGGAACCCAGTAGTCACAGGGAATGGAGGTGTTTTCACAGCCTTGCTGGCAACAGATGAAGGGCTCTCCGGGAGAGCATGTGTGTGTTGGGATGGAATAGCTTTGTGCAGGAATGGCAGAAGTCACTAGAATGAAGTAGGGGAAAGCATCCAACCCAGTTTCATTCGGCTAGAGCCTGTGTCACCTTAATACCAGGTATGTGTATCATTCGCCATGTAAAAATATATTAACATCTTTACAATGGCTAATGTCTGAGTAGTTGGCAGCATCACAATATTCAATTCAGATTGTTCACATTTAAATATAAGATAATCCAATTGATCAGCTTGAAAGAGCACTTGAAACACCCATTTATAAATATCACTCCCTCTTGGCAGAACAAGATTGCAAAGGATGACAAGAAAAGTTTTAGAAAACACAGATTTTGATCAGACTGGTTTGAGTACCAAGGTCTTCCACAGGGAAGCATTTTCTAGTAGTTTAGATATAAAAATGGATATCTGTTTCGCTTAAAGAGAAAGAGCATGAATTAAAGGGATGGAATCTGAGATAATTACTATGCTATCTCCATGGCCAGAATGAAACTAATACTTAGTGTTCCTCTGCATACTCTGGTAATTCCAAGCTTCAAGGGGAATTCTCTCCCCAAAGTTTCTATCATCCCAAGGGCTAAAAGAGTGTTTAGTGTTTATAACCCTTTTCCTTTCGATTTGAATTCTCACCAAGACCGGATTGATGACACGTAAGTTGCCACCAAAAGTTTTAATGGAAAGGAAATTAATCACCTTCATTCCCTATTCCAGAAAGACTCCCTTTAGTTAAGACTGTCTACACTGGGTTCTGTGGACCTTAGCATTTTTTTCTCTGCTCAAACTCCTAAATCTCTGGCATTTCACCTGCTGCTTCCCTGCCATGCTGCCCTCCTTCCTCTGCATAGCTTGCTTTGGGCTGGACAACAGAATGCGCTCTATAGCTCCTACATAGGGCTCGGGCATGTCACACTGACCAGATGCTCCCGGGACATATTCTGGATGGCCAGCGTTCCAGCTCTGTTTACTTTTCAGGGCCAATTCCTTTACAAAAATCTTTCCCTCTACCAAGTATCTGACCAAAAATTGGACTGTTTTCTTGTAACCCAAACCCTCCTGTACTTTTTCATTTCTAAACTTTCATTTTCTGTCCCATCCTTCTGGAATGCCCTTTCATTCTCAGAGTTCTCATCACCTTTTTTGTCACTGGGACTGAATATCGGACACATGCAACCTAAAAAAGAAAAGGTTGATTTGGGCTCTTGGTTTCAGAGGTTCTGTTCCATGATCTGCTAGTGCTGAGGCAGACACAACATGGCAGGGGGACATGGGACAGGTAGGGGACAACAATATACCCTTCCTGGTCACACACTCAGGGACCCAGCTCCCCCCACCAGGCCCCACCCACTAACAGCACATTCATCTCTGAGCTCATCAACGCATGAACCTACTGATGAGGGTGCCGCCTCCATCACAGGAGCCTTTTGGGGACAGTTTTCATCCAAACCGTAATAACACTCAGTGCTTGCTCCAACCCATCAAAATCCGACACATTTTTAAAGATTTGGCCTAAATGCCTCCTTTTTCAAAGGCCTGTCCTCTGAGCCCTCATAGCCTTTTCATGGCAACTCTTTAGGGCTCTGTTCATATTCCAACTTGATGGGGTCCAGGAGGAAGAGGCACTAGTTTCAACTTTGTTACTGAAAAGATGGGTGCCCCCCACTGTGCCCTCAGTCTCCTTGAGCCTCAGTTTCTTCACATGTTAGTGAGATGGTGTTGGATCGAATGGTCTGTAAGGGCCCTTCCTTTTAAATCCCATTTCTTACAGTTCCCGAGTTGACATCTTAACTGTCCTACAAATCTGCTGACTCATTTAGGATGAGATTGATAGCTTATTTGCTTAAATTTTCTCTCGTTTCTTGGTACAAGAGTATTTTACACAAAGTAAGCCCCAAATAAATGCTTTTTGAGTAAAAGAAAGGATGAAACAAAATTTCTTACTGCAATTTGATCAAATTTTTGTTTTCAGACATGGAAATAAGCATGACGTGCACTGTCTACTTCTTTGTGTTCATACACAGTACTTTAACTCAGCAGTTACGTACCGAAAGTAAATTTGGATTCAACGAAATGGGGCTTTCTCACTATCCTGATTGACTGTTTCTGTGTGCAAATGGGTTTTTGTTTGGTTTCCTAAATAAAATGTGTAAGATAAATAATAATTTGTTTGAGTGGATATGCTTCAACTTTCAACAAAAAAAGCATGCTTTTAATTTTTGAAGAGAAGCCTGGTTCCTTTTTCGAACCCCACGGTTTCCCGAGCACTCTGTCCTGGTTGGCCACGTGGAGCGGAGTAGGTGGTCACCCATGTGATGTGATTTCAGACGTACCAGTGGGGCTGCCATCTGCTTTGCCTTTGTCATGAAATAATGACTCCTTTGATTCCAGAAGGCTTTGTATCTTCAAGAGTAGCCCGATGAAATGCTATTCCTCACACTATCATTGATGATTTTTTAAGCTAGCAACATTTATCCCAAGCACAGGACTTCTCAGAACCTCCCATAGGCTAATGTGCATAGAGAATCATCAGAAGGAGAATGCAGGTGTCACGTTTCCAAAACATGTATGACCATGGAACCAGAACATTCCTGACTTTCATTATTTTTATTATTAAATTAAGTGCCCAGAGGGTTTAGATTATCACTGAGTATACTTTAGGAAAAGCTGCTACTGGGGGATATGAAAGGTAGCCAAATACCTCATTCAAAGGAGCAAGCGAGCAGAGGAGATGTACCCAGGACAGACGGCTGCCCCCAGCCCTCAGTAGCGCTCTGTGTGCGCCTGGTGGGGGGGTGCTGAGCAAGTGGTGGAGTTCCCAGATCTGCTGCTGCCTCAGCCTCAGCTGTCCCCTTTTCTCTTATGACGCTGCACCTGACTCAGCGTTGACTCTCTGTCCTCACACTTCCTTGGGTGACCTTGAGGGATTGGAGACAGGAGTGTCATTTCCACAGCAGGTTTGCTGAATGTTGGGCTCTGCACTTGGCAGTGGAAGCTATGAAGATTCGGTCCCAAGAACTTAAATAGGTGGTGCCCGTTTGATGCCGAAACTATTGCTCAGCTCATTAAATCAAAAATTTATACTGCTCTGGGAGGTGGTATCGATGGTAGGCATGAGGCAATTGGACACTGGGAAAGTCCATTTCTTGGTAATGCAGGGTTGCAAAGTAGATCATAATTGGTTCTTTCTTTCTTAATTTTCCAAAAGATTCTTGGAGCTTTCTGTATGCAAAGTCCCTCAGACAAACAGCTTGACCACAACTGTAAAAGAAAGAGCATCCCTGATGCAGCTACTCAAACTAGGTGCAAAGATGAAAGAGAGCCTGGTGAGAAACCTCTGGGGGGCATAAAAGAGGAGGAGGAGCAGCACAGAGCCTGGGGCAGCTCTGAGAAGCCACAGCTGGAGCATCCTGCTCACGAGACATGGGAAGGGAAGAGTGCAGGGCCATGGACCGCTACAGAACAGAGCAGGTGCCTGCCCAGCTCTCCTGGCTCCTAAGACCTCTGCAGTCTAGTGTGCCCTCCCTCTCCCAGCCCATCCCCCCTGCCCTACGGGCACCCACAACTCCTGCTGCTCTCTGCCAGCACCAACCTGTTCAGCTTGTCCCTTACCTGGGGTCCCTGTTCCCACTGTCCTCCCTGCTGGAATGTCACAAGTCTCAGTCTTCACTTTCTTGCATACCGTGACCTTCTCAAAATCAAGGGACACACCTCCCGGGTTCCTCTCTGCAGCTCTGGTCCATCACACACTGGAAGATGGCCGAATATTTGTCAAGCTCCAGTTTCCTATTTTCTTTGAATCCATTCCACTTGTCACTGGTGCTACTCATCAGCATCAAAATGCTTCTTACATTTGCTGGGCTGTTACTTTCCTTTGCATTTGGGTGGTCACCCCTTCCTGGGAAGAGTGCAAGCATCTGAGGGGCACCCTCGGTCCCCACCAAGGTGTCTTGCCCACCCTGAATGATCCAAATTGAGGTGGGTTGAGTGATGTATGAGCCCTGGTCCGCACTTGACCCTGAGCTAAGCAGCACCTGCCTCTCCTCTCGCTGGGCACTGGAGAGTAAATGGAGCGCACTTCTTCCTGTCTAGCAGGGATGGCGGAATGTTGGCATGCAAGGGAGCTGAGAATGGGGCTGATCTCTCTTTCCCACCTTTAGTTCCCTGGTTCAAGGGCTGGAGGACTAAGAAGAGGGGACAAAGTGACTGTATCCATAGTTAGGGGAGGGGTGAGAGCGGCTGCCACTGGTCCAGGAGGAGGAGCTGGGCTGAGCTAGCAGCAACACTTCCTCATCTGCCAGGGTGGCAGCCCTGCAGGGGGCTAATGAGAAGTGAGGTGTGAGGCAGGAGCTTCAGCTGGACAGGCAATTACTGCTGCTGCTCAAACTGCTGACAGCACGCGGTTGGCTGTGGGGCCCAGGCAAGGGTGGCTGCTGCGACTTATGCCTCAAAGCCCCCTCCATCCTAATGAGGGTGTTACTGCCCCACTGGCTGAGGGGACCTGTGGGCTTTCCCAGCACCTGTCTCCCTCCCCCCGCCACCCCCCCCCTGCAGGCCTAGCTTGCCCTCCAGGTCTCTAAAAGGAGGGTGGAATTATGGTTGGTCCATGGAAGGAAAAGGGCAAATGCCCACATCTGCCCAACTGACCCTCTGTTCTGGTCCTTCGGTGGTTTCTGTCTGAGAAGAGGGGAGCCGGTGATTGCCATGATGTCCCCAGCATTAGCGGCCTGCAGTGCCCCTGATGCAGACCTGGGTCTGGCTTAGCTGGAGCCCTGCTAGTGACTCCTGCCTGAAGCCTGCTGAGCCCGCCAGACTCTGTCCAAGAGCTTCCTCCCTGGGGAGGCCTCTGGGCTACCCCCATTGTCTGTGCCTGCCTTCCTCACTTGACCTCAAGCCTGGTGGCAGCAGTGCCCTTCCCCTTTCTGCCTCCTGGCCTCACCTGTGGAGTCCTGCAGCTCCTGTGTATCTCAGGCCGTTGAAGTTGACACTGTTGAATGAGCCAAACAATGAATCAGTCATTCAGATTGGCCCCCTAATTCAACTACTAGGATCTGGTGAGTCCTGGGAGCCTGTCCCAGCCTCCTCTGAGGGGACAGGGGTGCTTAGCATGCTTTCTGAGGTCTCAGTATTAGGACCTTTCCCCTCTGCTCCCTC
The DNA here is from genome assembly GCA_028451465.1 of Erethizon dorsatum. Lineage (NCBI taxonomy): Eukaryota > Metazoa > Chordata > Mammalia > Rodentia > Erethizontidae > Erethizon > Erethizon dorsatum. The sequence goes on from CM051834.1 coordinate 86,324,275, forward strand.
CCCAGCCCCAACCGCAACCCCAGCAGGTGAGCTGGCTGGTCATTTTGTTAGAAAATCCCATCAGACTGTTTTTCAAGATGCTCTATTGCTGAGTGGGAGTGAGAAGGTATTCTTAAGTGGTGGTACAAGTCTTTTTTTTTTTTTTTTTCGGTAGTGGGACTTGAACCGAGGGTCTTTGCACTGAGCTACATCCCCAGCCCTTTTGATTTGATATTTATTTACTTACTAGGTTGCCCAGGCTGACCTTGAACTTGAAATCTTCTTGCCTCAGCCTCTCGAGCTGCTGGGATGACCAGCGTGTGCCACAGTGCCCTGGCTTCTACAGGACTATTTTTTTTTTTTTAAACAATATGCTCTCTCTTGAGCCATATTTGCCCTACTAACTAGGCAAAGCCCCTTTGCCCTTTCACTCTTTTCTAGAGTTTTGTTCTACTTCTGTCCTGTGCTCAAGCCCATTCCTGGGTGCAGGACCCTGCACACCTGGCATCTTTCCCCTCCCAGGTCTAACATTACCCCCATTCCTTCCTTTTTCGGTCCCCAACCCCCAGCTTACATTTTCCTAGGCGAGAATAAATCGGATACTAGCAACAGGGGAGGGGTGATTTCACGCGCTGAAGGCGGAGGATTTCTGTTGCTGGGGAACCACGGTCCTTCCTGATGCCCCTTTGTGGACACCTCCCCCCAACCCCCAACACCTCAGCTCTCCCACTTTTCTCGGGACCCAGTCTGCGCACTGCGTCCAGGATCCGAAAAAGGGGAAAGGAGCCGGCTGCGAACGCGCACGGCCCACGGCCGGCCCGCCAGGCCCGGGGACACAGCGCGTGGCCGGCAGGACGCGTGCCTCTCTCCACGGGCGCCGGGAAGACCCCCTGCCGCGTGCCACCTCTCACAACAGCTGGCCCGCGTGTCACAGCCAATTAGGCTTCGGAGGGAGCAAGCGAGAAAGGAGTGACACCGCAGATTGACCCCTGCTGTCGCGGGGCAGATGTGGAGGCCAGCACGCGTCCCCCGCACGGCCACGCCGCTAATTAATCACCTCGGCCGCTGAGTCGTGACAGCGCTTTGCGCAGAGCGGGGCGCACGCGGAGGCGGGGACCCGGCGCCCGCGCAGACAGCTCTCCGCGACCAGACCCCTCTCCCAGCCGGGTTCTGGCAGGTTTTCATGAAACATTCGGGTTAAAGGGAAAAGTGGAAAAAGGAAGAAACTTAAAAAAAAAAAAAAAAAAAAAAAGTCTCAAGGAATGACACGTGGTGCCGGTTGGTGGCGCTAGCGAGCTGGGCGCGGGGAGGGGACACAGATAGGCCGCCCTCTAGCGCTGGGCGCGCGCCAGGCAGCCGCTGTTCGAGGGTTTGCCGGGTGAGGAGCGGAGGATCCCCGGGCCTGCGATGAAGGCTCAGCACTTTCTCCTTCACCACGTTCTCTGCTGACCTCCTTTCATCCCGTTCCTTCATCAGGCACCTTGGTGCAGTGATCACGTCCGTCCTGCTCCAAAAGCTGCTTACACAGCGTTCAAGACCTGACTTGGACCTGACCTAGCGGATCCCCCTCCAGGAAACCGCCGCACGGCTCAAGTCCTCCGTGATCCCCGCGGCCTCCGGCGCTGAGAGGCCAATCGCCGCAGTCAAGACGCTGAACGGCACTGTCTACCACCCAGAACGAGCACCCTGTTCCCCGCACAGTGTGTGGTGACAAATTTGCCCTTAGAATTTCCTCCCCCACTTTTTCTTTCTTTCTTTCTTTCTTTCTTTCTTTCTTTCTTTCTTTCTTTCTTTCTTTCTTTCTTTCTTTCTTTCTTTCTTTCTTTCTTCCTTCCTTCCTTCCTTCCTTCCTTCCTTCCTTCCTTCCTTCCTTTCCTTCCTTCCTTCCTTCCTTCCTTCCTTCCTTCCTTCCTTCCTTCTTCCTTCTTTCCTTCTTCCTTCCTTCCTTCTTTCTTTCTTTTCTTTCTTTCCTCTTTTCTCAGCAGTGGGGGTTTAGCCCAAAGCCTTTACACTGAAATACATCCCCAGCCCTTTTTCAAAATTGCGTTTTATTTTGAGAACAGGGCTCCCTAAATGGCACAGGCTAAGCTTGCACTTGTGATCCTCCCGCCTCATCCTCCCAGAGTGCTGGGATTACAGGCGTGCACGCTTGCACTTACAAATACTTGTGGATGACGCGTGAAGAAGGTGTTGTCCTTACCTTCAAGGGGCTCCTAGCCGTCTGGGATGTTGTACTGTAGGGCATGGGTGAGGGGTCAGAGTCGAGAAGAGGAAGGGCAGCCCCAGCTTCAGATACAAGGCACACAATCGATCGTATTTGATGGGCAACTGCTTCTGCAGGAATGTTGGATGAATTCTACTTTGTCTCTACTAAGGGTCAAAATCATAATCAAAGCAGTCAGGTCCTTCACAGTGTGGCCTCTTCTTCCAGATAAAGGTTGCCCTGGTTGCTGACAAACTAACTGTAGGCCAGGCTGGAGATGACATGAAACTTGGTATAGTTCCAGGGTGTGTGCGTCCATTTGCATGTAGACCACAAAAGGGGTATTTATCCTGAAGTCGAGACTCGTTGCCCACTTGCGCCCTTTGGGTCAGGTGTAATCTCTTAGTGTGTGAAGGAGGGAGGTTTCTTGGCATCCGGCCCGGGCCACTGTCTCAAGCTTGTCCCCTTCCTGGTCTCCCATACACAAGCCTCTTCCTCTGGTCCACATGGTAACGTCGAGGCCCCGCAAGCCTACCCTGAAATGTCTCTCTTCAGACCTCCCAGCTAGAAGACAGCTTGAAAGTCAGACACAGAAATCACCCCCTCCCTTCTGTCACACGAGAAGCACTCTCAGGAGCATCCCGAAATAGTCTGACAAAAATTCCTTCCAATGTCCCAGTTGGCCGAGTCTTGCTAAGTCTCTAAATTGCCCAGGCTGGGCTTAAACTTGTGATTCTCCAGCCTCAGCCTCCCAGAGTGCTGGGATTACAGTTGTGCACCACCGAACCTGGCTTAAAAAGGAGAACAGTTTGATAATGAATCTCTAATTAAACATTAAGAGTTCAGGATCCCCTGATGTCTCCATGCTTCTAGAGAAAGCACTGAGAAAAAAATACACGCACAGTTTTTTAAAGTAGTGAAAAATATTAATAAATGATGCTGTACAAATGTCAAAACGACTGGACATTTGGAAGCCACTGGACTTTGTAGCTTAAAATATGTGGAAAAAATGTCTACATTAAGAAAACAAAATCATGCGCACAGGAATAGCTTTTTGCAATATGTAAGTCTGACAAAGTGTCACTGAGGCCCAGGTTGTTACATGCTGGCTCTCTAGGGCTGGTGTTTAGGAGACCATGGAATGTTCCTGGGCCACCTTCCAAGAGCATGGGACCTTGAGGTCTGTTATGGTTTAGATCTAGCCTGTGCTCAGAGGCTGGGCTGTGGAAGGCAATTGGATCATGGCGGGTGTGTGTGCATGTGTGTGTGTGTGTGTGCTCATCTGAGGATTGATCCAGAGCTAAACATGCTGTTTGGCGGTGGGGCCAGGCTGGAGGAGGCTGGCCGCTGGAGCAGTGACCTAGAATACAGATCTCCCTCCCCAGCGCCTCCTTTCTTGCTCTGCTTCCTGGCTACCATGACCCACTTTCTTCCACCAGACCATTCCTGCCTTGAAGCCAGGAGCCAAAGTAGAGTTCTCCTCCTTTATTTACATTGTAGGTATCAGGTATTTTGTCCTAGCGACTGGAAAGTGACTATGGGAAGATCTCTCTGTACTGCAACTTTTGTTGTGAGTTCTCTCATACCAGTGCTTATTCTAGAAAGCATATGTAATTCAAGGAAATGCAGGAGTTCAATTCAAGGGGACCCCTTTTAACTTGTGTGACTTGGAGCCATATTCTTTTCTTGGGCCAATAATTACCAAACACACACACTGTCACATGCAAATACTCCTATACACACTCTCACACACACTCATCAATATTTTCTCCTTTATGTCCTAAGTAAGAAACAGGGAGCCCGGAATTCTGCTGTAGCAAGGACAGAGTGGGATTTTCCAGACCGGCCAAGGACGTTATCGCTCATGACAAGCGCCGTTTAAATCCTCCGGGTGTTGGGGGTGCCCCGTGTGCCATAGCAAGGCTCCTGCAAACTTTGTATCATGCCTTGTGTGGACAGTGACTTGGAGCAGTGTCCATTCTCGAGTGTGTTTTATGTTGACTTTTGATACTTATTTTCACAAACCCTATGATGCAAATTCCAGTCTTTTACATTTATAACATTTTAAAAGAATTTACCCATTCACTGTATTTTGGATCGCCCCTTGTGTATGCATGCGTGTGACACCGAGTGTGTATGGGTATAGGTGATGACATGCCCGTGAGTATTATGCACCGCTGAGTTTGTTCTCACGTGTCAGAGGATGTAAGCTTGGGTGTAAGTGTGCACACGTGTGTAGCGATGAGCGACTGGGAGTGAATGTGAGAATTATGGAAATGTGTCAGCATGGACATGGTCTGTGCACACGTATGTGAATGATCGCGTGTGTGTGCATTTGTGAGAGTGTGTATGCGTGAGGTTGCATGTTCGTGCATGTGTCCCTCCCTCTCACGGGATGGTTCTGAGGCCAGCTTTGTGGTCACGAGGCGAAAAGACAGGATGTCTTAGCAAACAGGTAAGAGGGCAGTCAGTCAACTTAGTCCTCAGTAAATCTCCAAATGGCTTTTTAGACGTACCGCTGTATCTTCCTTTCCTAATTAGGCTTAAATATGGAGTCAAATTAAATGTGAAATAAAAACAAGGGGTGAGGAATTGGTCTGAAAATAGGGGGAGGTAGATTTGGTCTGATTAAAAAAAAAAAAAAGGAATGAAAACATATCCCAGAAATCAGCAGGGATGAACAGTGACAGGCTAACCCGCAGCAGATGACACCGCGGCCGAGCAGGAGCAGCGGACCCCAGCCGCGGCGGGGAGGGTAGCGAGGAGCGCCACGTTTCTCCAAGATCCGCGAAGATCACGTCGTGGAAACCCTGTGACTTCTTTCCCTTTGACACCTGCCAGGCAAGATGGGGAAAGGATTCTGTTTGAAAGGCAAAGTCTCCATCTGGTGGCTACATCCAGAATTGCAGCTCCTCTGGTACAGTTTCAAAACAAAGCGACACATCGCCTAGAGCGCAGGGCAGGTCCTCCTCCCACCAACCTGGGAGTCTGGGCACGATTTCTGCGCCTCAAAGCCCTCCGCATTCTGCAGCCCCTGCCTTTCCCCACTTACACCTCCCTTCAAAAGCTCTCCCACCATCTCGGCCACTGAAGCTGGCTAAGTATTTATCGCGCATTTGTATTTCTTTCCACCCATACACTTAGCCCTTAATAAGAGACTTTACCGTGTTAGAGATAGAGAACGAGAAGTCAAGATCAGGAGCTGCCAGAGGTGTGATTTCTGGATATTCATTTCCCAAAAGCTAAGACTTGAGTTTTGCCTAACAGCTTGGCAGAGAGTACACAGTCACTTCTTTGTTTGTTCTTGAGAAAGTAGTTCAGGCTATTCTTGAACTCACTATGTAGCCCAGGCTGACCTTAAACTCATGGCGATCCTTCTGCCTCAGCCTCCCTGAATGCTGGGATCACAGACGTGCACCACCACACCTGGCACCGTCACTTTTAACAGAAGAAGCTCAGGAAATCTGCTTATTTGTCTCTGTGGACGCCACTGTAGATTCGATCCTGGGCTGAGGTGGGTGCAGAGTGGGCTCTCAGCCTAAATAAGGGAACAGGACCTACAGGCAGGTTCCACCTGGTGAGAGCCTTTCACCTGCTGATCTGCTGACATTTTTTGGTTGCCTCTTTGGGCTTATGGGATCACTTCCCTGGCAGCTGTGAGGATCAAGGATCTGGGATGTCCTAATGATACAAAGAGAACCTTGGCTTTGATCTTAGACGTAAGTGTGGGAGTACAAACTAGAGTGCTGGGTGCTTTGGATACAGTGGAACACCGTCACCATTTAAAGTGACTGCATGGACGATAGCAGCGGCTAACAAGCTTGAAATGGTACCTGGCAGCTACTTCATAATTGTTAGCCACTATGGTTTGATGCCATTTTTAATGTCAGCGCAGTCTTCCTACCGACCCTAGGCTTATAGCCTAGTGTTAACTTATCCTACGCAAGAGAAAACTAAAGGTTTGAGAAGTCAGCCATCCTGGTTCCACTCTGGTTAACCTGGAACTCCAATCTCACTTTGGCTGGCATGAAAAATCAGGCTTTCAAGCAGTAGAACACAGTATGTTTATGAGAGTATAAAGACATGGAAATATTTTATAATACATTATTATGTTAAAAGGACAGACTTACAACATAATGATATAATAAAATCCTGTCATAAAAGAGAAGTGTGAGTGCGCATAGAGATAAATGCAGATATATGAAAATGAAGTACGGCCAAATGCCCTGGAGGAGGTCTTTGTGAGGGTCCACAATGGCTCAGCTGTTTCCTAGCATGGTTAGGGAACTGAAGAAGGGGGACCTCTCAGCGCCCTTGCTGGGGTCTTAGGTGGGTCAGGAGAGTGCCCTTGTCGGTCATAGTGCAGTCCCCAGCATGGGTTCATGGCCACCCAGAATGCAGCCTGCATTTTCCAGCTCACCTTGCAGACGCCTGTGAGCAGCTGACCAATTCAGGCCCAGGGGCTGTACAAGCTGTGTCTTTTTGGGAGGTGTCTTTGGAGAGGCAGCACATTGGCTCTCTCCATTCTCCTTCCTTCCGGTGGCTGGAAGCTGTACTTTGTGGTTGTGGCTGGCACATGTCGATCATGAAGGGAAATCGCATGTTGCTAAGAAGACAACAGGAAGGCATGCAAGTCACTGAGGACCATGGAGCCCCTGGGCTAGCTGAGTACTTTTATACTTCATAGACATGAGGGAGGAAGAAATTTTGGGTTCATTCATCCATTGTTTTTTTGTTTGTTTTTGTGGCACTGAGGGTTGAACCCAGAGCATTAATACTGAGCTACTGCTTCAGCCCTTTCTAAAATTATTTTTTAAATTTAGAGACAGGATCTTACTAAGTCACTGAGTTACTCAGGCTGGGTCCAACTTGCAGTCTTTCTGCCTCAGCTTCTTAGAGTTTTCTCTAAGAAGTTTTAAGTTTTCTGTCATTCTCAGCTCATTGGTTTTCACCTGGGGGCTTAGACACATGGTGATGTCTGGAGACATTTCTGGTTGTGACAGCTAAAGAGGTGCTACTGGCCAGGAAAGCTGCTAAACAGTGCACAGAACAAAGAATTACCCAGCTCAATGTTAGCAGGGCTGACACTACATGACTTGGCTCACAGATGGGTGTCTTAGACTTGAACTCTGTCTTAATTGATACTGTATTAAGGGGCTTCCAAAGAGCGTATTGACATTGACTTTGTAAGCAGATTTGACCTGCTGAAGCATAGTCATGGCATAGATCTTAGCCTGCACAATCCTGCCAGGTTAGTTACAGCAGGCACTGGGCATCAAGGAAAACAAAGATAAGCCTTGCAGAAAGTGGACTGTGCTTGTGTAGCTGTGTCTCCAAGGTGGAGGTCAACGTCACTTTGCTGAAGGTCAGCACACCCTGGCTTGGGGGAAACACACAGTTATTCAGGGAAGCTTCTCTCCTCCTATGCCATAGACACTTAGTGGGCACTGCTGCATTTGCATGGCAGGGCTGGGTCTCCCTGAAGGACTCTCTGGATGAGCAGTTGGTGCCCGATCCACACAAACCCAGTCCCTTTTGTGCCACAGGCTGGGTTTCCTGGGTAAATGGTGGCGTAAGGAGGGGCTCAGATCTATGACTTACGCCAACGCTGGGGTAGGTTAGTGGTAGAATGTGACTGTTCCCAAAGGTCCCATCAGCTGAACTCCTAAGAATCCCATGGGCCCCTTTGTGAGGCAGTGCCTCCCAGCCCAGTCCTCCAGGGTCACTGCACAGTGAGGGCTGGGAAACCTGAGTGTGAGTTCCCTCTGCTGGGGCCCCCTCTCTGGTAAGCCAGTGGGTTATCCCTTGGCAGCGTGAAATTTGAGCTGAGCATGCTTGAGAAATATGTGATGCAACTGTCAAACAGCTGTTCCCTGTACCAGAGATGCGATCATCTGGATTTAGAGAAATTACTCCTCCCTCTGGCCCCAGTATTCTGGCCAGTCTGTCCATGAGTTCACAGCATTTCCCACGGATGTCTGGGCTTTCCAGCTTCTCTGACTCGACTTCATGCGTTTGTGCTCTTCCTGGCCCGGGCTGAGCCTCCCTTCTGGAGTAAGCAATGGTTGATCAGATTAAGTTGGTGGCGGGACTCATCGCAGTAAGCGCTTCAGGTTAGATGGTCAGACACTGGAGCTGGTGGGTGAAAACCACTGTTCCCTCCACACTCGGGCGAGGTGGTGAGGTTGGCAGCTTCCTGTTCAACAGTGCTTATAAACTCGTTACTGGAGTTTTGGAGGTTTCTTTAAAATCTCTCAATAGGCTTGATGGGAAGTTTTTGTGACCTAAGGAGCAAAATGATGTGGGGAATGGGGGCCAGCTGGAAGAGTTCTGAGATGACAGAGAATGGATGGGGAAGAGAAGTCAAGATCATGGTAATAACAGAAGGAAGTGCAGACTTTGGAAGTAGTTGCTATAGCAATATAATGAGCTTATTCTCTTTGGCCCCACCCTAAAATTTAAATAATAGTATGAAAAAATAAAGAGAATAGTATTGTAAGCTCCACATGGCCATTGATTCATGACCAGTCTTCCTTCATCTTGTACCCTGACCACTTCCTATTCAATAAGGTTCTCTCAAAATAAATTATACTGTTTTTGCATAAATGCTTTAGAAATTGTCTTGGTTACTTTCTTGTAGCTGGGACACAATGCCTGACACCTGTAACTTAAAGGAGGAAAGGTGTATTTTGGCTCAGTCTGTAGAGGTTTCAGTCCCCAGCCAGCTGGCTCCGAGGCAGGGTGCATGGCTGAGAGGCTTGCTTATGGGATGGCGGCTTACCAGAGAGTGATCAGGGAAGGGGGTGAGGTACACCGGCCCAGGCCATTCTCCCAGCCGCCCACCTTCTTCAACCAGGCTTCAACTCCCCATAACACGTCTAGCTCTAAACTCGTCAGTGGACTGACCTATTGATGAATATCCTACCCGTGATCCAATCACCTCCCCAAAGCCCTGCCTAGGAGGTGAGGCTCAGGAGGTTTTGGGGGCCATCTAGATATAAACCATAATAGTAACTATGGCTGAATACAGGCTCTTTATAAAAACATCACTATAACATATTATCACACCAAAAATTAACAATAATTCTGAGAACCATCAGATATTTAATTAGTATTTCCATTTCTCTATGTGTCTCATAATAGTCTACAATTTGTCTGCTCCAAATCAGGACACAAATAAAGCCCATTTGCGGTGAGTGACCCACATGTCTCTTAAATCTATTCCAGTAGATTCCCCTTCTGTATCTCTCACCCCTGTCCTCTTGCAATGAATTAATAAGGAAACCAAGTTGCACCGGAGATATTCTCATGGTCAGGGTCTGTGGTCTTCATTTGTGTGGTGATGTTGGATGAGTCACTCTGCTTCCTATATTTCCTTAAATGTAGAAAATTGGTGTAACGTGGATGGGATTTTGCCAATGTTATCACGACGGTCTCCAAGGTGGCGTCCTCTGTTCCATTAGAAAGTGATTAAGGTCTTATCTCCTGCGCATAACCATTCGTTCCTAGGGATTTCAACCCGGTGACCTGCAGCCATCCCCGTGGTCTAGACTATACAGCTAGAGTTTAGAAGGGTGCCTTGCACTTGATACAACTCCTCATTTAGTCCCCCCTAAGGAAAAGTATTTGCAAAGTTTTTGAAAGCCATTTGGCTCATAGATAAAGTCCAATTGACATGGGTTGGAATTCTAGCCCCAGCACGTAAGTGCTACATGACTTGGTGTGTAAATGCCTTAAAATCCTTATGCTTTAATTTCTTAGCATGTGAAGTGAAAATAACAGAACCCACCATACGGAGCTGTGGTGAGTGTTAGAAATGATATGGACAAAATGCTTGGTGCATAAGAAACCCTCAGTAGAACGGTAGCATGCCTTTCCTTGTTTTAATCCTTCCCTTCTGTTTCCAGGTTTGTTCCCTGTAGTGGACTCCATTGCTGGTCACTTCCCCCATCTTCCTTGCTAAAAGCACTCACCTTGAATCCTGGATAGTGCATGAACACACTCAATGTGAGTGGGTTCCTCCTACAGCACAAAGAGAAGAACCACATTTGTTCCAAGTCAATTATGTGAATGCCATACTCCTTTGTAAACAATTGGTTGAGAGCTATGTAGGTGACTCAGTGTGGCTAATGGGGCTCAAGAAGAAGTCTACTGGAAACTTCTGGAAAACACTTTTTATCCTGACCTCTAGGGAGAATTTCCCCGACCTTTTCCAGTTTGGAACATCGTTATGTGAAGCTGTGTTGGATGGACGGAGCTTCAGCAGCGATCTTGTATCCTGAGAGGAGACATCCTTGACACATGAATTACAGTGGTGTGGAATGACAGCAAGAGCTTGGATCTCTCAGATAACAGAGCTGCCCCCTGTGTGTGGGCATGAGCAGCTTGCCAACTAGACTTTGTAGAAAGCACTCACTAGTGACATCAAGTTGCAGTATGGGACAGTGCCAGAGTTAGAATGGACTATGTTGCAGGCTCTCTCCATCTGGGGATGCTGTTCAGAGGCATTCCGCATTGTGGCTTTCCTTTGAACCCCTGCTGCAAGCCTGCTCATCTGTGCCTGCAATGCTAGGAGTGGCAGAGACACTGTCCGGGAGGGAAGCTGCTCCGGCACCCTCCTGAAATGGATGTACCTTCCCCTCTCGGGGAGCGGGAAGGGGCCTAACAGGTGATACTATTATAGGGAGTTAGGTTAGGGAGAAATATAGGCAGTCAGACAGGGCTAGGCCCTAGAGAGAGTCAGCACAAAAAATGAAAGTACATTACAACTGTGGCCAGAGGTGCATCTGTTGGAGGCCAGGCCTCAAGATAAAGATGTAATGACTAGGCCTACATGCTTCCCCAAGGGATAAGATAAGTGGTAACACCTGGTCCAATAAAGTCTATATAGACATTAGTCACCTCGATGGGTGATCAAGCCCCTGGACCCATCCCTTCCTGAAAAGTTCTTTGTTCTTTCCATGTACACTTGCTACATGACCTGCTTCCCCATTGGATCAATATTACCTAAGCGGCTATACTTCTAATCTAATTGGATGATCATAGCTTTATCCCACGTAGTACCCACCTCATGAGTTTGCTCTATAAAACTTCCTCTGTGAAGTGAGGTCCACAGCAACCCACTCGGGTCCCCTCCTGTCTCTCTCAGGAGCTGTCTCTCCCTCAATAAAATTTCCTACTCTTAACCTTTGTTGTTCCTTAGAACTCATTCTTTGATTTTGGGGAACACAACATCTAGCGTGTTGGGAGTTACATTTATTTCCCCTATGTAATCTGAAGGGCCTATATTAATACCAAGCTTGCCAGCAGCTGAGCTTCTTTCAGCCTGAAATAAGGCAACATCAGTCCAGGTGTGGTGGCCCACGCCTGCAATCCCAGCACCTTGGTCAGGCTGAGGAAGGAGGATCACAAGTTCAAGCCCAGCCTGGGCAACTTAGTGACATAGCAAGACACTGCCTCAAAACAAAAAATATAAAAGGGGCTGGGGATGTAGCTCAGTGCAAGGCCCTGGGTTCAGTCCCTACTTCCACAAAAACAAAAAGAAGTACCACCACATTTCCTGTTCCCTAGGGCATGAAGGCCGAAGCTCATGAGGACACTTCCTTTGCACTTGCTATTCATTACACGTGAATAGTCTTCGTTTTTTTCCCTTTTTCCTTTGCTCCCCCTCCCAAAGACCGATGGGTCTCAACCTTGGCTGGATGCTGTTATTACCTGGGCTGCTTTAGCAACTTCTAATGCCCAGATCTCCCGCCAGACCAATTACGCCAGGATAGTTGGAGCTGGGACCACGATCTCCACATTTAAACCTCCCAGGTGACTCTCAGGTGCGGGCAAGGCTGCAGAGCCCGGTGCTAGAGTCACGGTTTGCAGTCCCGGTGACACATCAGAACTATCTGGGGGCTTTTAAAAAACGCTGATGCCAAGTGGCATCCCTAGAGATTCGGGAGTAATTGGATCGGGGTGTGGCCGAGCAGGGATAGTTTTTACAGCTCCCCAAGTGGCTCTAATGTGCAGCCAGGTCTGCGAAGCCCCGAGGTGGGTCCACGAAGCCCAGGGAGGTTGCAAGGAAGATTTCCTTCCTTTCCAGGTAATAAACTTGCTAAAGTGCTGCGACTGGATGTGCTTATGCGCACCGCAGGATTTTCAACCTTAGCAGCATCATGAAGCCCCCGGGGAGGTTTAAACACTTCTGTTTCCCTGAGCCCTGCTCCCGGAGATTTTCTTCGCATTGTTCTGGGGGCAGGAGCATCATTACACTTCTTTGTTTTGAAAGCTTCTCTGTGATTATTATATACAGCCAGGGTGAGGCCCAGGGTGTGACTATCGGAATATTGACAATAACGATGGTCCATAACAACACAGAAGCCTTCCTGTGAAGACCGTGAGCCTTGCAGTGATGGCAGGTTCTGTTCATGACAGGGGTGTTGAATATCAGTAGTTGGGTATTTTTTCCATTGTTATTATTAACTCAGGGTTCTTTCTGTATCCGTAAAGAACCACCTCCTTTAAGGATAAAGCCTGCTTTGTATCGTGACCCCACACGAGAGGGAGTCTCTTGCAGAGTGAGGATACCTGCGTCTAAAGTCAGCTGATTAAGGATGTCCCAAACCCTCTATTTAAATGATGTCAGCCTTTTCTGTCCTTTCCCTGCCCTCCTTCATCTGTCTTGTTGTGAAGATCTTCATCAAAGTGGTTGCTTGCTGTTGTGTAAACCAAACAAACTGCCGAAATGTGTTATGACTGTGACAGATGTTCCTGGAGACACAGTGTGTCTTGCAAGGCAGAGGCCACGGCTGCCTGCTGCATGGCTGGGTTCTTCCCCTCCTCAGAAGGGGCAGGTGCTGGCAGGAGGATACTCAAGGACAGAGCCTGTCTCCCAGCACTCCGAAGCCGCCGCCCACAGGGGAGAGGTGCGGGGTCGCTGGGAGCAGGGCCAGGCTGAACAGAGGTGGGTGTTGGCTGCAGACTCCCTCTGTGCTGGGGGGATTTGCCTCTTCCCATGCCCCAGGGCTTCCACCAGCTTGGCCAACACCTCTCCCCACACCAGGGCTTCCCGGCTTCCTTACGACTCACCCCCAGTGGCTGGGAGGGGATGGCACTGAGCGCCCCTGCCTCGTGCTGTGGGGTCCTGGAGCAGGACGCGAACACACACCCGTGTGGCCTCTTGAAAGTAAGGTCCCACAACCACTTCTCTAGGGTGTCTCTCCACCTTTGTATTTTCACAACTACTTCTTTGAAACTGATTTCGAGCTAAAAGGCCAACCTGTAAGATGCTGGAATGCGGAAGTCTGGTTGGACAGAGAGGCCCTGTAAACAGTTCTGTGAACCCCTGTGATTCTTTGTGACACAGAGCAAGGCAATGGTTTTGTGGAGCTCCTTGGTACACTGAGGGGGCACCTAGCTCATGCGGACCACTTGATCAGACCATGAGCACAACCTCCTCTATTGCACCCACCTGAGCTGCAGGGCTGGTTGGTGTGAAACCTGCCCATGACCTCTCTGCGCCTGGACAGAGCTCTGCAGGCAGCAGAGACAGCGGCAGGGGTGGTAGATGTCACCCAGCGGTGTCTCACTGTGATTGGGAAACCCCCACCTCTTTACTCAAAGTGCTGCTGTTGGTACTTTCCCAAGGTCCCTTGGAAAGTGTTCGTGTGGTCCGTGTCTTAGTTCCTGTGTCATCACTGGGACAAAATACCCAACATCCAGGACTCCCAAGGAGGAGAGGTTTACTTTGGCTCAGGCTGGCTCTGAGTCAGAAATGGGATGTCAGGTGGGGCACGGTGGAGGAAAAGGGGCTCAATCCAGGGCTGCCAAGAAGTGGAGAGAAGGGACAAGAGCACCCCCAGGCCACGCCCTCAGTGACCCACCCGTGACCAGGCTCGACCTCCCAGCACCACAGACAGCTGCGCACTCACCCAAGGGTGAAGCCACCAAAGAGCACAGCGCCCCCACGATCCTATCAACTTCTGCACACATGAGAATTGTGGGGAACGCTTTAGATCTAAACCATAATAGTTATTAAAAAATGCCTGGCAGCCAGGAGTGCAATCTTTGATGAGAACACAAAATTAGGCGGGACACCTAGAAAAGTGAATCGATTCTTTTTCTCTCTGATTTAAAATGAAAATGGTGACTTTCTGGTCTAGCGCAGTATTGCTCAGCCTGGGTACTGCTGACCCTCAGGCAGGGGCGTGCTTGGCCGGGGGCGTCCTCTGCCCCACAGAGTGGCGAGCAGCATCCCTGTCCTTACCCGCTGGATGTCAGTAGCACTCTCACATAGGTTGTGAAAGGAAAAATGTCCCAAACATTGTCACGTGTGTCCTAGGAGGCAAGGGTGTGGGAACCATTGTTCTCAGTGGGCTTAGAAGGATGGAAATGGTCTGCCAAGGTGATTTCAGGCCATAGGGAAGGCAATAAGAATCCTCTCAGGGCCAGAAGACAGCAATGATTCTTTCAGAGCTGGAAAGGAGAGCATTAGCGTCAGCTGCTAATGGGGATTTTTCTAAGAGGGACCCTCTGGCCCCTCAGGCCCAGGCTGCAATTCTTGGCAGGGAAAGGTCTGGAGGAGCAGGTAACAGAAATCAGGTAAGCTTGGGTAAGGAGCCTGGGCCTCAATCTGTGGGGTGGTATGGGGTGGCCTCCAGCCCAGGCAACCCTGGAGCATCCCACACCTCCTCACGGTGCAGAGGAAGCAGCTGGAAATGTCTGTGCTCTGGAGAAAGCCTCGAAAAAGCAGCTGAGCGTCAGCAGGTGGACCGACAGGGCTGGGAGAAGGGCAGGGTGGGAGGACAGGCTTCACAGGGAAAGAGGGGCTACTGGATGAGTCGCATCCACCCAACCCTGGAGGTCACCCAGGGCAAAGCGGAAGACCTCGTGCCTCTCCTCACGGAGGACCAGACAAGGAAGGCTCCTGCCAGACGCTCAGAGGATGAGGAAGCAGCTTTATATCAGGGATGAGCAGGTGAGGAGGGGAAGTTCCAAACTAAGCGAGTCTTCCTCGCATTGTCAGTATTTGACCAAATAGGATATAGTTGAAATTTCCTTTTTAGAAAATAGTTATGCTTTTGGACCTCTGAGTTTGTGGAATTTATTGTTTAACCCAGCATTTCTGATCTTGTTGGACAAAGAACACTTTCTTTTTTTTTTTTTGTGTGTGTGTATGATTAAAACAAGTGTCCCTTTTAAAAACACTATGTGTGGAATGCCAGCTTAGAAAGTAGCACATCTGTACCGTTCCCATAAAAAAAATCTATTCTGTGGTCTTCACGTTTATTATCAACAGCAAATTATGTCTGTCAAATATATTTTTGTTTTTATCAGAAACTGAACTTAGAATCTCAGGGAGTTGTGTTCTCAAAGGTCTACAAGAAAAAAGTCCCAAGGGTTCTAGCTGTGTGTGACACCCACGCCCCTCTTGGAAGTGCAGATGGCGCACTCAGGAGAACGGGTGCTGCAGAGCTAAAGACACGGGCACTTGGGGTCATCAGACCTGGCTGCAGAGCCAGGTATCTCTGCACCTGTGCTGCTCCCATGGAAATTAAGGCCTGTGCTCTGCAACCAGATGGATATGATGTGTCACCTGCTCTGCTGTTCCCCTTCTCTGACTTCACCTCTCTGTCCCCTCCTGATGCAACACCCCCCAGTTTTCCCTGAGTCCCAAGTTGGAGAAAAGATCAAGACCGCAGAGCTCCAAGTGCCAGAGAGAGCCCCCGGCAGAAGCACCTTGTGGTCAGAGGGAAGCTAGAGCACCGGTTCTCCACAGCCACCACCTGGAAATTAGTGGGAGCATTTTGATCCCCACAGTGATGAGGAATCCTGGCAGCATTTGTGGGTAGGGAGCAGGGCTGAGAAATATTGTGAAGCGATGTGACTGTCCCACATGGCAGAATTCTATCAGCTGGGGCAGGAAGCCCATTTGCACTTGTCCGAGGAGCTGGACTCTGACTCCGCTAGCATGAGTGAGCAAACGGTTTTGGGTGAAATTTTGCTTAGAGTTAGGAATGAATCTAAGGAAGGTCATTCTTTGTCTTGCTCAGAATTTTACCAGCTAATTTTCTCTTATTTCAAAACATTGCAGAACCTATAGCTGTGCTGCTGGCAGCCCTTGAGACGGCTGTACAGATGTCCCTGACTTACAGTGGCTCACTTACGGGTACTTGTCTGCACAGTGGTGGCAAGGTAAACACATTCACTACAAACGCTACTTCAGATAGCGAATTTTGTTTGATCTTTCCTGGGCTAGTGACGTGCAGTACCATCCTTTTAAAAAGAGCCATAAAGAGACTTATTAGGCAGAATATTTTTAAAGTACACACTAGAAGAAATAGAGTGCAGGCCCTCTAAGAGAGAGGTGCGCTATAGTCTGGAGCTAGGAATGTTTATGTTTTGGGGGTGGAAATCTGTGGACTTTGTGAATCTATAGAAAGTTTGGGCTTGGTTTGGAGCAAAAAAGCCATGGCTTAAAATAATAATTTAATATTATTTTGAAATTTTATGACGAGGCACACTACATTCAATTCAAACAGTTAAAAGGGAGTAAAGTATTCGTAAGGGGAGAAACGAAAATTTTAGCGTTCAAGGGCAATGAGTGCAATTTTACAGTTTGTCCACTGGAGGGCGCCAGAATCTCATTTACAGCTACAGGAAACTTCAATTCTTCCCACATTAAATCAATAGCCACGCAAATTGCTATTAACAATATTCATCTTCTCCCTCCCCACAAGGGGTTGCTTTCCCCAAGTGTCTCCTCTTTTACATCTTCTCTTTCCCCAGCTTCCTTTATTCATACCCAGCACCCTCTTGTGCACCCTCTTCACTGAGGTTCAATTTCGAGCACAGAGAGATGTCTGGCTTAGTGGGAGCGTGACTGCCTGGCCTCCCCGCTCTGGTAAAGATCAGATAAATCGGCATTTTGAAGAATTTTAAATTAGACCACACATTACACGCTGTGTTGAAGTTTACCATACCAGTATTGCCGCCCCAGGGGCAAGTAGACGGACTCGTTTTCCGCAGAGCTATAGAAATGATACAACTCTTTCAACATTAAAATAGAGAAATGGCCGAGGAAGGAGAACAGCTTCAATATTTTTAAAAAAATCTGTTTGGCTATCAGAGGAAAAACATTTTTCGATACAGCGCATCTTCCTGGCCTTAGCATATTGTCAAGGCCCAGGCCTCAGATAGCTCGAGAGGAGCTGTCTTAAATATCACTTGAAATCTCTGTTTCCCTGGTGTCTCATGTACTGATTTGCCTGTTTCTACTCCCATATATAGAGGTGTGAAATGTATGTGTGGCACAATTTCTGAGGCTTGTCAGAGAAAATGAGGTTGGCGGGAGAACTATGAAGTTAGAGCTCTGAAAGACGGGATGTCAGGTCATGAGCCTCTTTCTTCCTCGCAGTGAGAAAAGCCCCATCCTGAGATGCAAAGAAGAAAGACAAGGTACGATTCAGGCCCTGGCTCCCTGGGGTGAGGGGGCAGAGGGCAGGATGAGGAGTTGCGGACCTGCTAGCCACAGGCGTGGGCTACTGCTGCAGTTGGGCAGGGAAGAGATATTTGTGATAAAAACAAACTCAGTCCCAAGTGGGCCATGCCCAGACTATGAACCAGTTACACATTTAAGGGTGTGCTTACTGAGTCCTAAAACATAAAAGAAAGAGGAAGGAAGGGAGGAAGGAAGAAGGAAGGAAGGAAAGGAGGAAGGGAGGGAGGGAAAAGAAAAAGAAAAAATGGCGGAGGGCAGAACGAGCAGTTGCTGAGGTACACTTTAGCTCTCAAACTCAGGTCTTGACTCCCAGTGCTGACCTACATCAACCATTGTGTTCCTCACTGTCCCTTCATTGCCTTTGAAAGCACACTTTGCTGAGAAGCCAATTTCTAAAAAACTTACAAAAATAATAAAAGTGATTGTGTGTGTCTTGATGGGAGGAGGAGCCTGGTATCCCACATGAAGCCACCTCCTTTCCCGGAACTGGTAAATTCCACACAGTCTAAAATCAGTAGCCCCTGCTTCTCTCTGAGGGCTGCACCAGTTATACTCCAAAAGTTTGTCTGCTTCTGAGAAAGAAAGTATTCAAAGGACCCTTTCCTCATGGAGAGCAGCCAAAAAGTTAGAGAATAGAGTTGATCCACAGCCCTTCCACAAACAGAGCACCACTAGAGACCTTCCTCATTTTTTCTGTCTTCCAGATCAGGATTTATTAAACTGTAGCCTATTACCCAAGTCCAGTTTGTGGCTTGTTTTTGTGAAGTTTTATGCAGTGGTTTTAGCTGGGGTGATTTTCTTTCCAAGGAGCATTTGGCAATGTCTTGAGACACTTCTGGGGTCCTTTGGGTGTGGGGGTGTCATTGGCACTCAGCAGGTCAAGTCAGGGATGCTGGTAATGATGCTCCACTGTGTAGAGTGGCCCAAAACCAAGAGTTGTTGGGCCACAATGTCAACAGTACAAAAGGTGAGATTCCCTGGTTCCATTAGAGTCCAGCTGTCCTCATTTTCTTCTGTACTTCCTGTGGCATCAGCAATGTGTCAGCAATGAGTAGCTGAGACAGAAATCCTACAGGCTCTGAAGCCTAAAATATTCACTATCTACTTACATAGCAAAAATTTGTCCACTCATGTCTTGATCACCAATTAAGAACAATGTATAAACAAGGAAACCTGCATTATTTGGGGAAAAAATGGCCAATATGTACCATGTCCCTTAGAAAATTCTCTGGCTCTTTATGGCCACATTTTAATTCTGTATACTGTTTCGTCATTCTTTTTTTTTTTTTTATGTGGGTTCCGGGAGTCGAACTCAGGACCTCGTGCCTGCCAGAAAGCGCTTGTGCTGCTGAGCGATATCACTGACTCTTTTTTTCCTTTATGTGGGTACCGGAAGTTGAACTCAGGACCTCGCACTTGCCAGGCAGGCGCTTATGCTGCTGAGCTATCTCACCGGCCCTCGTCATTCTTTATTAGGGCTCTGCTTGTACACCAGGCACTGCGCTGAGCCCTCTGCCACTCAAACCCAGGCAAGCTTCCTGCTCTTTGGCTGGGGGTGGTGGAGGGAAAGACAGAGACCGATGGAAATGAAGGAACCATCTGTGCAGTTAGGAGGGAGTTGATGGGGACCAAGGAAAACCATGGGGGTCAGGTTGTATGTTGGGTTTCATCTAAAAGGAACAAGGAAAAACAAGACCCACTCATGGTCCTGGGAGGGAACTGGCTCTGATCTGGATATCAGAGTTATAAATTGTCAGACTTTAAAATGGAAAAAAAAAGTTGCACGCACTTAAAAACCCAGTTATTTTAAAAACAACTAGCTGATCAACTTAAAAAATCTAATTAAACCATTGTGTTCTTTTTCTCCCCGGCTCAACCCAGTCAGAGCAGGGACTGAATTCTAATAGGACCATTTTCCTTTCTACCAAATACGTCTGTGTGCCGAGCCGCAGCTGGAATGAATTCTATAGTGATTTCTAAGGGCAGGCTTCTTTTGAAGATCAGTTGAATATTTATGTATATGTGTTCTGATGTTGTTAAAATTTCCAATTCTCACTGTGCCTTCTAAGTTTGCTAGGACTTTTAAAATATACTCACAGTAGAATCAATAGCTCATTGTACAAATTCTCTATGATGTAGAAAATCTAGTTCTGTATGACGTATGGTTTTTAGCTACATTTCATTTTCCTTTCTGTTTTATCTCTGTGGCTGATCACACTTATCCTACTATGTTCTAGTACTGCCTGTACCCTGTACACTACTTATTGGTAGTACATTAGAAATTTAGGCTAAAATCAACCAAATAGCCTACTGTATGGGCCAAGGGGTGGACAAAGGGATACAGAATGTAATAGGGTTTTGGAAATGAATAATTGTGGTTATTTTTTCTTTGAATTTTTGGCCATTGTCTTTCATCAGTGATTACTGTCCCACAGCAGGGATTGTCAGGCCACCTGCCCAGCTGGCTGCCTGGTTTGTCTATGAAGTTTTACAGGGACACAGCCACGCTCTTTTTGTCTATATATAGTCTACGGCTGCATCATGTTACAAGAAGAAAGTTGAGTAGTTGCCACAGAGACCAGATAGGTACGAGCCTAACATATTTTCCATCCGGCCCTTTATAGGAACAGTTTGCAAGCCCCATTCTAGAGAAAGAAGATGATGCTATTTTTATATTCTTTTCAAGGGAGAACAGTTAATTTCACGAACGGTGATTGAAAAATATGGTGTGTTTACATTTTAAAAATTTATTAAAAGACACAATGCCATTAATCCCCCTCCATATTCCCCCTTGCTTTGAACACACTTCTCCTGTCCTTCTTCCACTTCCCGAAGCAGTTCTGGAAGTCCTGTTTCATGAGCGTCTTTGTAAGGTGTGATGAAAAATATGGTGAGTGCTGCTGCCGACTGCCATCCAACGGAAAGGCAGACTCATAAAAACATCACAGTGTGTCCTCACCCAACCTGTTCACCTGACTTGGCACCATAGAAACTGCTGTCTCTTCCTCAAAGTCCAAGTGATCATGAGAGGTGAACCTATCGAATGTATTCAGAACATCAGTGCAGCCAGGGGAGAGAACTAAAGACGCTCACCACAGGGGCCTCAAACACTGCTTTGGAAAGTGGCAGGAACAATGAGATAACTGCGTTCGAAGCAAAGGTGAGTATTTGAAGGGGAATTAACGGCAATCCTTATTTTATTGTAATAAATTTTAAAAAATTTAAACATGCATGATATTTTTCAGTCATCCCTTGTACACAGAGCCCTTACCCTTTCATTGCCACCCAGCAATCCCTGCATTTTCCCATGGGTTAGGTATAGCGTGTGGAAGACAGGGAATACTTTTCAGTGCTTACAACCAAAGCCACACACTTCCCTAGGCATTTTATATGCATTACCTCCCATTACCCTTATCACAGTTCTGTGAATTAGATATCATTATACTCATTGTGCAAATAAGTAAATTTAGATTAGTTAAATAACTTGTCCAAATTCACAGAACTTGTAGGCAGCAGAAATGGGGAGTTTGACTTAATTAATATGTCTTTTCTGGGCTACTAGTCACCTTAGTCGGTTGCAGAGAGCACCGTGCATATTTTCTGCGAGAACTAATAGACTAATGGAAAATTCTACCTTACCGAAAGGAGTGTCCAGTTTCCTCTAGTGGGCCTGAGTTTATCAGCTCTGCAGACAAAAGCTTGTACAAGCGCACACATCTACTCTGTTTTCACAAATCAGAGCAGACTCCATCCTCGCAACGGGTGTCCCGAGTCATTGATGGTGTTTATGTCCTTGGACATGTTTTTCTGGGATTCTTGTCCTGAGAGGTCTTAAGTATACACGAGAAAGAAGTCTACACCGAAACATCTCGTGACTTCTGCACAGTTCAGTGCACGGCATCTTCAAGTCTCTCCTTCACCTAAGCCTGGGATGTTTGATGGAGTTTCAGAATTATTAAAGAAACACCCCTCCCCTGCCCCATCTGTCATCGTTCAGATATTTGCACTTCACAAGCAGAATGAATTGCCGGCGAGGACAGGGCTGCTGACATCACAGGGCTGCTGTCACGGCCGCCCGGGCCCTGAGATGCCCAGGAGTTCTTCCGGGACGCTTCATGGCTTCGCCTGTAGCAAACCGCAGCCCTTGATCTGTTAGCGGAGCTGACTTGACTGCGACAAAACTCACCCCGTGGACCTTTCAGAACTGGAGACCGCTGGTTCCCAGGTGCACGAACTGATTCGTGCAAAAAAATCCACATCGCCTCTCAGTCGTTTGAATCCAACAGGTTATTTTCAGAAGAGCCAGGTATTTGATGTAATTCAGATTTCTTCTTTTCCCTTGAAGCAATTTGTTTGAAAAAATAATATATTTTTTAAGACTTTTCAAAATGGAATAAAATTATACTTCACTCTGGGGCTTTTTTTTCCCCTTACTTTAGGATAAATCAAGTATTATTTTAAATCTCTTCTGAACACGGCCTTATCTGTTAACCTCTCTGGTCTAGAGATGGGTCATTAGGGTTGACTAAGTTAATAAAAAAAGAACGCAGAATTTTTTAAGTCCCTGACTATGAAATGAATTACCCAACAGATGTAGCAGGCTCTGAAGGAATCATTAAGAGCTATTTAGCTAAATAATATCTGTGCTAACAAGTCCCACAAAACAGATTTCTGTGACAATGTGCATTCTACAATGGCCCTAAACACACATAACACCATAAGGATCCTATCAGCTAATTAATATAGGGCGAGAGCTTTAAAAAATGAAATTAACTGAATTAAGATTCGCATTACTGATCTCCCTACTTCAATAGCGCAAAGAGCGTCACATCCCCCTTCGACTCTGTGTTAGTCTCTGAGGATGGGAATCGTTACAGTGTTTTGTCTCTGGTCTTCTCAGCGGCTCTCCCAGCAAGGGTGCTTAGAAAGCAGCTTCTGTCTGCTGCCCCAGCCAGAGTGATGAGGGTGACCAGCTCACAGAAGTCAGCCCTCACCTCCCGGGGGGCTGTTCATTCTTTTGCCAGACCCACGATGATGCCGTTGTTACTGGGCTTTGTTGCCTTCCCTCCTTCGTGGTCATGGTGACGTTGGAGAGCACTTGCTGGATGATGCAGCTACGCTTTGTAAGCTCTCAAAGTCCAAGTCAGTGAATCTCAGAACTCTTCCAACTTGGGGCTGCTGTCTCATGAGCAGTTTATTCTATCCTGACAATGACCTTTTGCAGCTGTAGTTAAGCACGGCTGAAACGTCCTAGCTCTAGGAAAATCTAACTTAGATTTGATTCTATGAACATGCATGTGAACAAATTCCAATCCATCCCTCCAAACCAGGGAAGTCCTAGAGAGGAGTCCTGCCTGATCAAGAAAATACTGTTGTATAAATTCACATGAAAATGAATTTCCCTTTCTTTCTATATCAGATTCACCCTTGTGCACATATTATGGGTCCCATGCCTCTCTTCCTCTGTGCTATCGGTTGCAGAATGGATTATGGAAGTACTTGGAAGTTTGGTCTGTTTTTGTTGTTTTGTTTTTGTTTTTGTTTTTGTTTGTGGTACTGGGGATTGAGCTTAGGGCCTTCTTAACACTCAGCTACATCCCCAGGCCTCTTTTTTTTTTTTTTTTTTTTAAGACAGGGTCAAAATGACTATATTGCCCAGGCTGGGCTTGAATGGGTAGCCCTCCTGCCTCAGCCCTCCAGAGTGCTGGGATTACAGGCATGTGCCACCTTGGGTGACTAAGTTCGGCCTTTAAGTATATACTCGATAGCCAGCTACTCCAGAGATACACATGGTCCTTAAGTCATTCGTGATCTACAAAGAGGAATTGCCAATAACCAGTTGAATCCAGTCTCAGTACAATCGTGTAGAAAGCCCACTAGATCCACGAGATGGTCTGACCATTGCTGCCCTGACTGGAGGATTGGGAATGATTACTAAGAGGAAGAGATGGAACACAGAACCCTGAAAATATGTTCAGCTTGGAGGCCATGGGTGAAGGAGGGGGCTGGAATGATCATTTCAGGTAGAGGAACCGACGTGGTAGAATGGATGGTAAGGGCAGGATTGCACTGCTAGTTTGGTACCACTAAAGCATCTGTAGAAGACTGAAAACTGCCAGAAATGAGATTCAGTAGATATGTAGGGGCTGAAGAGCAAGATTTGTGTTAGTATACTGAATATGCTAAGATCTTTGAAAGACACATTGTCTCTTATTCATCATTGTATTACCGATAGCATCAAATATGGTGTTTTTTCTTATTAGATGCTTGTTACTAACTCATTCGTCTGAGTGAAGTACTGAAGTAAGATGTTTCAACCACTTATTGACTTACTTCTCTACAATTAGCTGGAGCATCAGTATGATAAATGGAATCTGAACAGGCACTCTTCCATATGGGAAGCAAGACATCCTTAAACAAAGATATGCTTGAAATGAGTTGTCAATCATTGACTTACAGGAAACACGTAGAAAAGGGGACTCTGGGGGTCTGGAGAGGGAACTGGGTGGAGCTGTTGGGAGCTGATTGCTTTTTAAGGAGCAGGGGATTGGAACGTGAAGGATGCAGTGTGTGTCCAGCTCTTAGATCTTCACTGCCCACTAGAAATATGGTGCAAGCCTTGCACATAATGAAGTAGCTACAGAAGCTGATAAAATTAATTTTAATGATATATTTTATTTAACCTTTTATAACTAACATTTTATCATTTCAATATACAGGTGCTCCTTGACATATGATAAAATTATGTCCTAAAAATTCATTATAAGTTGAAAAATTATAAGTTGAAAATGCATTTTATACTTTTTATCTACTGAACACTGTACTCAGCAACACAATACACTACAGAAAATGGGCTTTTCAACCTCCTGGGCACCTTTGCCCCTGCCCAGGATTATGAAAGAGCATCATAATGCATATCACCAGCCTGGGAAAAGCTCAAAGTTCTAAATTCAAGGTATGGTTTCTATGAATATGTTTTGCTTTCGCACTATTGTTGAAGTGCATATTGCTTTTGTAAGTTGAAAAAGTCATTGTTGAACCTTTGTTCACAGGGACTCACTGTGTAATCAGTATAAAATTATGAATAGGAAACTTTGCATTGTCTTATTATGTTAGCTCATTTTTAATCTCACATAATGGTGGAGTCTGTTTTGGGAAGTTGGTACATGCATTTAACACATCTTAATTTTAATCTCATGATCCTTTGCCTTTCCTACCCTGTCCTGCTTCACCTTCCTCCCTCTTTCTAAAAATCTAAAACATTGAGTCTTCAAACTCCAGTGTCTTATCCATAGACTCGATTTCAGTTGGAATTAGCCATCTTTCAGCTGCTTAATAGCTGTGCAATGAGTGCCGGCTGTACTGGATCTTGCAGTCTTAGTCCCTCTCCAAAAACCTTGAAGATGGATGTTAACAAAATGCTGCCAGAAATGTGGCTGACCAGCAGGTTATTGTCCTATAATAAGGAGCAATGACTTTCAAAACAGACGTGGAAGTGCACACCTATAATCCTGTATGGTGGAGCTCAGAAAGCCGAAGCAGGAGGATTGCAAGTCAGAGCTCAGCCTGGGCAACTCAGTGAGACCTTGCCTCAAAATAAAAAGGTCTTGGATGTAGCTCAGTGGTAGAGGGCCCCTGGGTTTGATCCTCAGCACTGAAAAAAAAATCAATGACTTTCAAGTTGTCAAAGTGAAGTTAATACCTACTTTTCCCACACAAAGGAGTGGTGGTGACTGTTGCAGGCTGACTCTCTTGATGGCTGTGAACTCTAGCAAAAGGCCATGGAAGGTCATAGAAACACTCACTGACATTTACCACATGTCAGACACTTCCTGTGGATTATTGAATTTAATCCTCAAAACAGCCCTACCAGATCAATACTCTTCTTATCTTCTTCTAACCAGTAAAGGAATTAAAACTTGGAAGATAAGTCACTGGCCCAAGTTACACATCTGCACCTAGGAGCAGGGACAGGATTCAAGCCCATGTACTGTTCTGTCTCTCAGCTGGCGCAAGCGCCTCTGAGCTCCCATCATTTACACATACGACATTGGTTTCGTTCAATCAAATTCGATCCAGAAAACCTTCCTACAGATAAACCCAGCAAAACTCAGCACACAAACATTCAGTGCTCTGGATGTGGGTGGCAAAGAAATTACCAAGGCACTAAAGCTGTTCTGGAAACTTACAATTTAACGAGAGAGACAGAGACATGAGGAATTGAAAACTGTTCAATGCATTCCTATTAATAAAGAGCAGATTACCAGGTCCGTGGATGAAGACTGCAGTCCCTTCAACGGTAGAGACAAGAGAAGACTTTGTAAAGAGCGTCCTCAGGGTTGCTGTAGGAGGACGAGTTTCTCCAGTTAGATTCTGTTAACAAGGTGTCATCAATCAACTAAATCATTCTGCTTACAGACGTACAAGATATAATCACAATCTACGGTGAATATTTAAATTTAAAAAATCAGTACAATAAGAGATACATTACCATTAATCCTTCTCTTTTTGAACACACTTATGCCATCCTTCTTGCCACTTTCTGAAGCAGTTCTAGAGTCTTCTTTCACGAGTGTCTTTATAAGGTGTGATCAAAAATACAATGAATTTTGCTGCTAAGTACCATCCAATGGGAATGCAGGCTTGTAAAAACATCACAGTGTGTCCTCATCTACCTTATTCACTGGATTTGGCACTGTTGGACTTCTGGCTTTCCCAAAGTCAGCATGACCGTGAAAGGTAAATGTTTTAAACCAATTCAGGACATCGAGGCAGTCATAGCGGTGCAACTAAAGAAAGTCACTAAGGAGGGCTTCCCGAATTGCTTTAGAAAGTGACAAGAATGATGGGAGGTGTGTGTTGGAAGTAAGTGAAGTATTTTAAGTGGGATAATGGCAGTATCTTCTATTGTAATAAATTTTAAAAATTTAAACATTCATTGAAATTTTTGATCACATCTTGCACATTAATAAAGTGGAACCAAGGAGATAGTCCTTTTTTTTTTTTTTTTTCCTCCTTCAAGGGTCTCCTTCCTCTAGTACAGTAATATTTTTGTTCTCAAGAAGTTAATTAGGTAAATCAAGACTAACACTTATATCTTAATGAAATAAATAAAAACAGTAAAGGAGGACAGGATCGGGCAGGGTGTATAGCTCAGTGGCATAGTGCCTGCTTGGCAAGCATGAGGTCCTGAGTTCGATTCCCAGTTCCAAAAAAAAAAAAAGAAGGACAGGAGCAGGGTAGTCTGGCTGTGGGGTTCCTATCCTTCCTGGTGGCCAGGTGTTTGTCCTAGTATAAAGTCACGTGCAAGATGTTTGGTATCGATTCTGTATGCTTTGAACAAAGTAAGGATGAGTGCTATTTCATGAGATTTTACATATATATAGATAAATGGTCTCCGTGTGTGTGTGCATGTGTGTGTTTAGATGATAGCTATTGGATCAAACAGGCTTACACGCACTTCCCATGGACTGACATTAATCACCAAAATACCAAAATTGACACCGGTGGGTTTCAAATGATGCATGTATTAGAAGCATTGCTGGAGCTTGTTAAACTTTAAATTCTTGGGCCCTCATCCAAAGAACTTTGGTTCTGGAGGCCTGCGCAGGGCCTAGGAATATGAGTTGTAATAAACCCTTCAAGTTACTCTGATACAATCTTATAATCACTCCTTAAGCCATTTTTCCATAGCCAGCCTCTCCAATTGGCAAGGCCGTCCCTCGCTCCACAATGGAGCCAGGACCTTGCATTCTTAAGCAATATCTTCCATTCTTGTACTCAAGCCCATTTAGAAGAAGAATCAAATGAACCCTTTGCAGAGCTAACACCCTAAGTGGTGGCTTCCCTAAAGGACACACCACATTAGAATCTTGAAGTTACCATCTGGGAGCATTTGGTTAGATGTGTGCCTTGAGTCCTTAATCCTGGACCTATTTCTGGGAGTGGGGTATGTGTAGGGGAGGGGGGATTGCCTGATCCTCCAACCATCATCATATACCTTCTACGAGTTACTGGAGCAACTCACTCTTACATAGGGACTTAGATGCCTGGAGGAGACGGAAGGATTGGGTTTTAAGAGGACCTCAGGGTATGGTTGTGACTACTGTCGGGCACACAGCTGCCTGAGGTGACAGTCCTTCTGGGTCGGGGGAAGGAGCAAACAATTCCTGACATTCAGGGAGGCTACGCTTAGGAGTAAAACTGTAAGAGAAACAAACCTTGTGCTGTGGTGGTTGTCTTCTATCAGCCCCTGAGCAGTCCTCACTCTCCGACTGACAGGCAGCAGCTGGTTAGCGTGGGTTAATTTACACTTAAAAGCAATAAGATCCAGTCCTCCACCTCAAGCCACTGGACATGCAGGTCTCTAGGATTGCTTCTCTTCTTCTTTCTCTCTTTTTTTTTTTTTTATGTGGGTACCGGGAGTCTAACTCAGGACCTCGTGCTTGCCAGGCAGGCGCTTATGCTGCTGAGCTATCTCACTGGCCCTTCTTTTTTCTTTCTATTTTATTCCATAAAATACTGTTTTGCCCAAGCATCCATTTCACTTTATTCTTCCTCTTCACTGAATTCCATTTCTTGGTATCTCGCTGAGGAGGGCTCTACCCTTTTCCTGGATGACTTTCTTTTGGTGTTATTCCAGATCCATTGTGTGGCCCTTGCTCCAAATGGTTCCATGTTCCTGTGGCCTCTGTGTATTTATGGAACATTATCCTGTGATTAAACTCATTGGAGGATAGATTGTCACTTTTAAACAATGCATTCTAGTCCTTTAGGGTCACATGGCTGCTCTTTTCTGTACATGAACCTAAAATAATTTGGATTTTGTTGTTGTTGTTGTTATGTGATTGCTAATAGGGACTACATTAGTACCATTAGTGCCAGTCACATGGGTTTCCCTCCATTTCCTTGAAACTTCTGGGGATGCTTTTAGTGTAGGGGCTTTGCACCTGTCATTTCCTCTACCCAAAATGCTCCTCCCCCAAACACCAGCATCATTCACCCCTGACTTCCCTCAAGTCTTTGTTCAGTGCTCATCCTTTCAATAAAGCACCTTTAACTGTCTGTTCAGAGAAGTAACCTCCACCCTTTGAACTGTTCAGTTCAGTTTTTGTAGTTGTTAATTTGTTTGTTGTTTATCATCTGTCTTCCTCTGCTAGAAGGTAAGCTCTGCGAGGACAGGGCTTTTGTCTTGCTTTGAACACTGAAGTATTCCCAAGCATGTAGATCACACCCTGGCACATAGCAGGTACTTTAAAATATATATTTTTTTTTGTGGGTACCTGGGGTCAAACTCAGGACCTCGTGTGCCAGCAGGCACCTGTGCCGCTGATTGATATCACCAGCTCTTTTTTCGTATGTGGGTACCGGGAGTCAAACTCAGGACCTCGCGCTTACGAGGCAGGCGCTTATGCCGCTGAGCTATCTCACCGGCCCTAAAATATTATACGAATGAATAAAAATGCCCTTGAGGATAGGCTTTCTGTTTGTCCTAGCCCTATATCCACTCTAGCACTTATGAGAGTACACAACAGAAGGATTTGAATTTTCTTTAAGGTCTAATTATATTTTATTTCTAGTTTTACAATAACCTATGGATGCCAAGCAATATAAATTCAACCTGATTTTTCCATCAAGAGCCAGTGTTGGAGGAAGCAGGGCCAAAATCACATGTACAGCTGGCTGTGGGGTGTCTCCCTCCACTTACTGCCTGTGTTATTTACAGCCTTTGCCCCTTACCATGCCTTCTGTAAATTCACGACTACTGCATATTAGTGAGATGATTGAGTAGTTAATGAAAGAAGTTGGTAGGATTTCCCTCCTCCCTTTTAATGTTGAAAAACCATGACGTCAGCTTTTGGGGTATTACATAAGAAATGTTATTACCAGGGTGACCTATATAAAATTGCCATTTATATAAGTAAAACATGATCAAATGTCAACAATTTCATGTGATCGAACCTAACACATGGTTAACTAGCCTGAATAGACTCATTAGTGAATTACTCCAGGCTCTTTTCCCTGAATCTGAGCCGAGAACTTGGAATGAGGCAGAATCAACTTCCCCTTACCTTTCCAGAAATGACCCTCTTTGGTGGGGTCCTGTGTCCCTGTCTCAGTGACCTCTTTCTTTCAGAGCCACCACTGACCCAGGTCACACTCCCTTTCTCAGTCTTTCAGCGTCAGCACCTGGATCAAGGAGCTGTAGAGTTTTGAGGCGGTGGACCGTTTTGGCAGTGCCCAGAGAACTTGGAAACCCGTGGGTGCACCCCTCTCATTAACATAAGAATGCATTCCAGTCGTCCCCAGAACAAAAGATACAGGAGATTTGCATCCACTCTTGGATAAGGCACAGGAGACAAAGTCTGGACTTAATAAAATATTAATACAAACCAGAAACAAATGCTAACATGTCCTTGTCACAAAACACATGGCATCTAGAGAAGCTTAATGAACTGCAAAGAGCTCACAGGTCCCACGATAAGACCATTGATTGGCACTCAGTAATCACTTTTCTATTTGGAAGACTCATGCCATTAATTTCAGTCTGACTCTGAATCACATTCATTCATTCATTCATTCATTCCAAAAGCTTTGTGGGGAACTGAGGAGCACAGAGTCTTGAAGACTGTTCATTCAGACTATGAATTTGAATCCTACCTCTGCCATTTACTGGCTGCAGGATTTTAGGGAAATTACTGAACTTCACGGTGACTCAGTTTCATCACCATTTATTAGATGGCGATAATACAGACTACCTCATAGGTTTGATATGAAGACTGAATGGATAAACAAACATATCTTAAAGGAGGTTCACACGGTGCTTCACTCACGGTAAGCATGGCCAAAGTGTTGGCTTACATGTTAGCTGGAATAATTACACCTGAACAGAACAGTATCTACATATTTAGGACACTCAAAATGCCCAGAACAACGCAATCTACAAAAATGGCAGGGGCTCCATGAGTGACCCCTTGAATTAGAAAATGATGTGGCTGGATTGTCATAATTGCACTGACAGGCTCAACTCACCTGTGCCCGTGTCCACAATTCGCCGTGAAAACACATCAGTGCTGTGGGGGAAACGTTAGGCTGGCTGTTTAATGCTGTGTAGACATATCCCCCAAAGCGTTACTTACGTTTAAGAGAGTATGGTTTAATTAATTGTGACTGCAGGGATATATTTTAAACCACCCTCATGCAAACAATTATAAGGGCTAATTCTCAATTCATTGGAAGGGAACAGGAATTCCTAGCATAGCAACTGGTTGGGTTCAAAACAAGGTCCTACCCATGTGCCTATTACCCAAATATTCTGTATTCCGAAGAGCAGTGGGCCTATTTACAAATTAATGCCCTCCATGAGAATAGCTATTCAGTATTTTTGTACAGAGAATTTCTCCTGTTATTCAAACATCAGTTGGGAAAGAGCATCTTGATCTGAGAGTGCTTTGATGCTGTAGGAATTTACAGCTATGAGCAGAGAAAGATCCATTTTCTTCAACAAATTTGGTGGAAGCAGAAAAACATGCAGTAAATTAAACGTGATTTGCATGACATTGAGCTCGCACGCATCCTTCCTATGAGGCAGGGAACGCTCTTTGATTGAATTTTGCTATTTCTCTATGTTTGTATGGTATTCTGGGAACAATTGAGGATCCTCTGTTGGCTAATTAACACCTGTAAATTCACATTACCTGGTGTCTTCCTCATATTGCAGAGGTAATGAGTCCAAGTCCTGGTAGGGTTGTATTTTTATTAAAATTTCTTAGTATCTTTTTCTTTTCATGTCAAACAGATTGCTACATGTTTAACCCTTTAATGCTTTTCATGTTCTCTCTTTATCCTGGGAAATAAAGCAGAACTCTATCATTGGGTTGTTAAAAGGGAGAAATCAAACACTCAGTGATGATTTGTCTGGTGAAATATATGGTCTAACCACGGTGACATAGTAGTTGGGGATTGAAATTCCAGCTAATTAGTCTGTTGTTCCATCTATATGATACCAAAAATTGTTCATTAATTCATTAGCAGACATTTCTTGTTTGATACAAGATGATGAAGACAGGGTGGTTTGCAAAAGAAATGACGTAACCACTTTCCCCAGGTCACAGTCAGGTGAGAAAAAGAACAGAAAATAAATGCAAAACCAATGCACATAAATATGCTTATAGTATTATGAATAAACAAAGAAAGGAGAAGCTGACCCATTTTGAGGGGTCATCGACTTCATAGAATGGAAGAATCATGTTAAAGGATGCCAGGAATCAGTCATCTGAGGGTTGGGGGGAGCACTCCCAAGGGAAGAAATAACACATGCAAGTGCTCTGTTAATGGAAAACATAGTTGCCTATGTGTACACAATTCTCGAGAGAGTTTACATCTCCTCCATGATAGGGTGGCTCCAGTGGTGAAGGCCAGCTCACTCCAGTGACCCTGCTTGGTGAGGCTGAAAGGTCATTTGGCTCTAATTCCTAGTTAGTCAAGCCTATCCACCACCACAGGCTACTTCCATGATGGAAATGTACTCTGCTGACTTATTAAACAGCTATACCATCATTGTGCATAACCACTGTGTGTACCATAACCATATTGTTGTGAGGAAGCTTGATACTCTGTACAGAGTTGTCCTGCCTACAAAACTCAGGGACCACCTTCACCATCAGGAAAAGCCTCAATCTTTAGGTCATAAAGAAACTACACTCCTCTTTCAAAGGATGCCAGCTTGGGTCAGTTGTGTGTTGGTGCTGTAGCAGCATGGCTGGCCAGCCTCAAGCTTGCATCACTCTGAGTCATGGCCAATGGGCACTTTCTTCTTGAGAAATTAACAATGGCTAAGACCACACTGATAAAAGTTCAAGTTAAGAAACATGGGGGGGCCGATGATACAGTTCAGCGGAATAAGCACCTGCCTGGCAAGCGCGAGGTTCTGAGTTTGACTCCCAGTACCCGCATATAAAAAAAAAAAAAAAAAAAAGGAAAGAAAAGAGAGAGACACAGGGGGAGGCTGATCCTATTGATTGCTAACATAGTTAAGGTGAGTCACCATAACATTAACTCTCCAAATGTATAATGGCTCTGTCACAGGACGTGTTGGGTTTTTGATATGTAACAGTACACCAGGTTAACAGAGTGCCCCCCATTCACATGACTATTCAGAGACTCAGGGACCCAGGGCTGATGAAACACACACCATCTTCAAATTGTGGCTGCCAAGTTTACATTTAGGGTTATGTTCTTTTTTGCCAACCATAAGGGGGAAGGACTTGGAGGACAGTATATGGGAGGTTTTTGCGGGGCAGGCCTGGGAGTAGGGCATATAATAGCTATTCACCTTCCTTTGGCTAGAACCAGGTCACATGACCACATCTAATTGCCAGGAGCCTAAGAAATGTAGTCTAGCTACATGCCCAGAAAGAAAAGGAAAAAAAAATTATAACAGCTATTAGTATTCTGCAGCAACCACTCCATCCCATGCCACCGTTTACTACTACTTGTAGATTTTATTTCGGTTTTGTGTATGGCTCACTAGACATCCCAAGCACCAGGACTATAGTTTATTGCTACAACTGCCAGCAAACCATGTGGCCATATACTCCAACCTTACTCCTGTGAGCCAGGATGATGTGATAGTTCATGCCTGACGGCCAAGACCATAAAAATAAGAATTGGAGAAGCTTTCCCTATGATCTCATGTCTGGAGATCAACATTGTTTTAAAATGATGGAATCTGAAGCTTTTGTCTGTTTTGTTTGCTCATAGTTCTAAGTAACATTATAATGGAACAAAGAGTTCCAAATAAACACAAGATTTTGAAAATAACTGGGCTAGATTTCCAAATTAATTTCTGAGTCCTAGAAATGGGTTGTGTCAGAAAAATGACCTTAAAAAGTTGTGACTGAGTAGTCAGCCAGTCATAAGAAATATTCAGAATTCTATTCTGAGAGATAAGAAATGCAGTCATACCTTGATACTTGACAGCTTTGAAACTCATTGAATTTGGTCCTCGCATTTTCAACCTGACAATTTGCTTCTGGTACCCGGCATCTGTTTGGTATTCCACATGTAAGCTAGAGTTTGTCTGTGTCCATTGCCTTGTGACTCACCACCCTTCCCAGCCAAAACAACATGGCACTCATCATTTTTATTGCACCTCCCAGAACAAATTAATAATGAGTACTAAGGTACCATTGTATTAGGAAAAGAATACAAGATTATGAGAGGTCAGAAAGTCTTTTGAGTTAGCTGGAAAATCATTCACATATTTTAAGAAACAAAAATACAATCTAGGCAAGCAAACCTGGGTTGGGCACGCATTCTTTTGGGGCACATGGAAGAACTGTGTAAACCACACCTTGACCACAAGCATGTGGAGTGTGTGTGAGACCATCCTGCTGAAGACTTGGGCATCACCGTGGTAAGTGAAGCTAAAAAGGTGCACAGTCACTGCTGCAGTTGGAATCATGGAGTGCCAAGTAACCTCAACTGGATCAGATATAGCCCCCTAAACTGTGCGGGTATCGTAATTGTTTCTGTACTATGTGACTATCTTTCTAAATTCATAAGATTTTGAATTAACTATTGAAAAGTTAAAAAAACCCAAAAAACATAGCATCCGTACCTTTACATCAGGAATCTAGAAAAATTTGAAGTTTTAGTTACTAGTAAATCTTAAATAATAACAACAACCCTTAAGGACAATGGTTTGTTTTTGTAATTTCAATTTAAAATACATAACCAAGTAATTTATTTAGCCCTATAATTTTTGGTTGAAATCTTATTAATTTTATACACAGTGTTTAAGTATTTAAGGGAATTTAAAATTTCTTATTTTTAGAAATTGAGTTTATTAGACTTATAAGAATTATTTAAGTATGGGGAGAAGTATTCAGTTAGATAATTGATGTGTTTAAAGGAGGAAATTGACTATCCTGTATCTACAAATGTAGTTTAATATTTGTATGGGGGCTTAAGTTAGAAAATGGCACTGAACATAGACAAAAGCCTTTCTTCACCAAAACATGATTAGTAAATTTTGCTAGATTTTTTTTTTTTTTTTTTGTGGGTACCGGGGGGTCGACCTCAGGACCTCGCGCGCCAGCAGGCGCCTGTGCCGCTGAGCGATATCACCGGCCCCTTTTTCGTATGTGGGTTCTGGGAGTCGAACTCGGGTCCTCGCGCTTGCCGGGCAGGCGCTTAAGCCGCTGAGCCACCTCACCGGCCCCTTTGCTAGATTTTTTATTAGCACATATTTGCTATATGTAATTATCACATTTGTTGTGGGGCGTTTGCACATGTACATGACACACCTTACTTCTTTCTTCTGTCCCCTTCCCTTTCTGTCCCTCGTTGCTCCCACTGGCTCTTCTTCCCCTCCCCATCTGCAAAAGCTCCATTTTCATTCAATTCTTTTTTTTTTTTTTAAATCCTGTTTCCATTCCTTCCTTTGCGAGATTTAAAGGTAAAATAATAATATTTGTAAATTGAACTAAACATTTTAAGGAAGGATAAAATTTTTGGGTTAGTAACTGTTAAAAATTAGTAATATTGGGGGCCGGTGAGATAGCTCAGTGGCATAAGCGCCTGCCTGGCAAGCACGAGGTCCTGAGTTTGACTCCCGGAACCCACATAAAGGAAAAAAAGGGCCAGTGATATCGCTCAGCGGCACAAGCGCTTGCTGGCAGCGCGAGGTCCAGAGGTCGACTCCTGGTACCCACATTAAAAAAAAAAAATTAGTATTATTTGCTACAACCAAAGGAAGATATCTGACTGGAATTTTCTAGCATACAAACACCACTCCCATGGACATGTACACACACACGCACACACATCCCTTACAAGAAGCAAAATTTATATTCATGCTTCTTATGAGGGTTCAGTGAATCTGTAAGCAAGAAAACCAAAATAATTTAATCAGTTGTTTGGTGGAACTGACCAATTTTTAGATACTTAATCTGAAGTGTTCTCAAGAGCAAGCATAGTAGGTGGACCACCCATTCTGTGCAGTGATCCTGAAACTTGAGCGATGTATAGAGACCTTCTTTCGAGGGAAAAAAAAAGTTTGTTCAAGGATTGATTCCTGTGTTAAATTATTTTTATGTTACTTAAATATGCTTAACATAAAATTAGACATAAACTGTTCGTGGCAAGAGCTCAAACACACCCAGAACAACTTACTCAACTAAATGCAAACTCAAATACAAACACAATAAAATGCAAATGTGCAGTGATGAGTAATGTTTGGAGGAAGCTCAGTCACAGTTTGCAGCCTGAGTTTGATCCTGGTTGCTGCAGACCTGGTGCCTGACCACCCCACAAGCCTACATTACTACCTCGTGTGTTGACTCTATTTGCACACCGCTTTCCTCTCCCCGAACTACTTTGTACAGCCTGCTGTGATGTCATTTGGCCTTCATTTGGCACGAATGCATCATTTCCTATTCAGTTCACCTCTGTTCTTTTCTCATTAGTAGGAGCCATTAAAGTAGCA
The DNA here is from genome assembly GCA_028451465.1 of Erethizon dorsatum. NCBI lineage: Eukaryota > Metazoa > Chordata > Mammalia > Rodentia > Erethizontidae > Erethizon > Erethizon dorsatum. Next base: position 86,360,434 of record CM051834.1, read on the forward strand.
CCACTTGGCAACCACGTAATTGCTAACAAAAGCAAACAAGAGCACAGAAATCTTGGGAGCGTGTTCAGTTCTAAGGCTGTCACCAAGATGATTCAGAATATCTGCACATTCAGGTTTTAGATTATTGCAAAATGAAAAAAAAATTAAATGAATTTAAAACTTATTATGCAAAACTTTTATGGGAATCCAGTTTGGGAAATGTGGTAAAGTGGAAGCAGCTTTGAAAAAAGTGTGACTCAGGTTTGAACCTGAACTTTTTTACTAACTCAAGAACTGTGCTATCTCTCTGTATCTTATTTATTTTTTCTTCATTAATTGATTGTGGTACTGGGGATTGAACCCAAAACCTTCACACTGAGCTACAACTCCAGACTTTTATATTTTATTTTTTGGGACAAGTTTTCATTAAATTGTCCAGGTTGGTCTTGAAATTGTAGTTCTGCCTCAGCCTCCAAGAGTGCAGAGATTATAGATATGATCCTTTCATCATTTTCATAAGAATAACATTGATCACACAGAGTTGAAATATGATTAGAAATGGCATGTGTAAAATTCTGAGTGAATGGGTAAGCAGTCAGTAAAGGGAGTTGTTACTATTAGGAGAAACTAACAATATGCACTGTGTGTATTTGCCAAAAACTCTATTCTGAAGTTATTAGTGTACGTAGGGGGGAGTGTTATGGAGTTGAAAATTTTACCTACGTCGGACCCTAATGAAAGATCATATAGACTAATGATTTTCTAAGCATGCTCTGTGGAGCCCCAGCTGGGGTGGGAGTGGGCCTGGAGTTGGGAGAGTTGGTGGGGTTCAGGGCCTCTACTCTGTCTTAAAACAGCACTTTTGTTTATACACATGTTTCACACAGGAGACTTCCAATTAAGATAAGATTTTAATAGTGAATTTTGTGACTAAAATAAAAAACATTTGAAAACCATTAGTAGATTCCTAGTATTTTATTATAATGATGACAATGATGATTGATCAAACCTCATGAGTTAGATATCAGTATCCTCACTATACTGGTAGAAAAATGAAATTAAAAGTATACTTATACACTTCCGCGAGCAGTAGTGCTTTTGAGTGAAATATATTCCTGACAGTGCTATAACAACCTGAAATATTCCTTAATTTTGAAAGCTCTTGTAAACAGATCCTCCAAGTCTAAGCTCCAAATGTAATTCCTCAAACATTAACTAAAATCATTTTCTCACTGTTTTGAAATACTAACCTATAGCTATGCATAGCCACCAGCTAGGAATTCACACCTTTCACTGCAGCCTCTTAATGAGTCAGCATCCTTCTTTTGATTCCTATTAAAATGAAGATGTGTGAAACCAGTTTCAGGCAAGTGGAGAAAAATAGACTGCCTCTGAATTTTTCACTGTAATTTCATCCCATGGGCCCCCAGAAATATAGACACATGTGCACTCACTAGAGGGCACACACACACACACACACACACACACACACACACACAGGGTTTATTATTGTTATGCAAATATAATTGTTAACTAAAGACTGGAATGCCAATTGTATAAGGAATTTATTAATTCTAACTCTGAAAAAAGCACATGATGAGAAAAGTTTTAATAAGATGATCTGAACTATTATTTGAGTTTAAGATTACAGATCTTTTATTAACATCTATTGTATATTTCATTTGGGTCAGCAGTGAAAAAGCTCACTTTGCCCTAAATGCCATCTCATTTCCCAGCCACAGGATTCCTTTCATGGTGCAATGAACCAGCACCAGTGTTGATGGCAGTTTGGAGTGCGACGCTGAAGTTCTCAGACTCGAAGGAGTTTCCCAGGATGCTTTGGCTCTTGGCACAAGGTATTCAATGGAGGCATATTTAACCCCGAGATCTACCCTAACACCCACAGACGATCTTTGCATGGGCTTTTTTTTTCCTTCAAAGACTCATTATTTTCAACATTCTTAAATAGTTTAGTTGATTGCATCAACCATATCATTATTTTAATAGATCATTAAAATAAATGAAAAAAAATTCAAATGATTGTAAAACCTGTGTTTTCTGCACGGTAATCACAGCCAGAAGCGGTGGCACTCCCGTCACATAGTGTCAGTCAAATATCCTTTGCAACCAAATAAATTAGTTGAGAAGGAAGTGTCTAACACACCCCAGGATCAAGAACCTACTGCGATGGAAAGACATTAAACTAAAGCGTAGGAAAACAGGGCGCCGGTTTCTGCTTTTCAGTATCTGGCTAGATTTCATTGGAGAATCACTAAATCTTTGCATCTGAGTCTCCTCCTATGTTGAAGGGAAAGATTTCCAGCCCTAACTGTGGAAGGTACTTACTGTGGCATTATGTTGCTCAATTAATGCAGCTCAAAAATGTATTTCTGGACCTCCTAATTTTGATGCATAGTAGAGTTTCATCCCCTGCTTGGGTGGAGGGTAACCACTGCTGTATAAAATGCTTTGGCCAACAAATTTTGAGCAAAAGTGCTGTGTTTTGTTTTCAGGTAGAAACTTTAAGAACCAGGGATTGACTTGCCTCAAGCCCTTCTCACCGAAGTAGTGACTGTACAAGTTCATAGTGAGATGAATCTTGGTTTTGGTGGGCTGGGTCCATAAGCGACTACAATGAACAGAAGCCTCCTACTAACCCACGTTAGACATATAGTATAAATAAGAATTTTATTACATTGGACTTTAGAGATTTTGGAGTTGTGTATTACTGCAGCGTAACCTAGCACATACTGACTGGTCAGTGTATATGAACACTTCGAAAAGTATTACGGACTATTTAAATGAAAGAAGTAATAAATAGGACTAGTTTTGAAAGTTTGAAAATATTAGATATTTAAAGATATCTAAATGAAAAGTAAAAGAATGCCTCTTGAAGAATTTTTTTGATAGAAAATCAATTTATAGGGCCGGTGAGATGGCTCAGCGGCTTAAGCGCCTGCTCGGCAAGCACGAGGGCCCGAGTTCGACTCCTGGAACCCACATACGAAAAAGGGGCCGGTGATATCGCTCAGCATCACGGGCGCCTGCTGGCGCATGAGGTCCTGAGGTCGACCCCCCGGTACCCACAAAAAAAAAAAAAAAAAGAAAGAAAATCAGTTTATAAACGCATACTAAAGTAGTGACCCCATGTAAGAGAGTTTAAAAAAAAAAGTATTTATAGAAGGGACAACAGCAATATACAATGCCCTTGCTAAACAAGCCAAGGGAGAATTATTCTTCTCCTTCTCCTCCTCTTCATTTTGTCTGCCCTTCCTCCCTCCTTCCCTGCCTCCTTCCTCCTCTCCTTTCTTCTTCATTCCTCACTTCTCTCCTCTCTCTCTCTCCCCCTTTCTCTCTCCTCCCCCCATCCTTTTTTTTTTTCTTTCTGGATCTGGCATATTTTACAATCTGGTTTTAACTCAGTAGGAGAAATACAGGTTTGGGGGCTAAGAGAGAACTTGTTTCATGTGATCAGAGGGACAATGTGGGCAAAGATGTCTTATCGGCAACATGTTTGTTCTTTCTTTTTCCCTAGTTGGAGTGCTTTTTGTAGATATGGATCCTGCTGCTCTGCAGACCACCCAGAACTCCCTGCACATTTAGAACCTCTACAAAGCTGTTAGTGCCTAACCCCTGAGGTCATTTAGATTTTGCAATCTTTTCACTGATACTTGTAGGTTTCAGAAAGAAATAAAAGTTTACACTAGCAACTAAAAACTCATACATCTGTATGAAAGTAAAACACACACACACACGCACACACACATGCACACATCTGTGTTCCACTAGGATGTTGTTAAGACCAGGAACCTATAACAGCGCAGGCAGCAAAGGGAGCCACCAGGAAACTAGGTCTAGGCAACAACTCGAGACTATATTAATAGTTTTTCCTTGTAATACTGAAAGGAAATTTGATGATTGAAAATTAAGCTTGGTTTGGGTTAGTTGAGAAAGCAACAAACATAACCATGTGTATTAAATATTTCCTTTAATTTTCCTCTTTATGTCACTGTGTTGCCAAGTTGCTTCTCATCTTTCACAGGCATAGATTCAGATATAAATGAGTAGGAATTAGTTGTCCATGCAACTGGCGCTTTGTCTATGATGGTAGCCATTGGACTATGCTTTGAAAACCTGCTTTATAGGTGTTACTTTATAAATTCACCCCATCAACTGTACTAAAAGGCACTTGGCCAGGTTCTGTGGTCAAGTACCTTGCAGAGCTGCAAGTCCAGCCCAAGTCCCTGATGAAAGACTCCACTCCCCCAGGACACTGTCACCCCCAGGATGTGGTGGCTCCCATAGCTACATAGTTACTAGCTGCATAGTTACCAGCTACATAGTTACTAGACAATAGAAAAATACCATTGAGGAAGTGTATCTAAACTGAAAGTGGACAAAAAACTTGCTGTTCTACTCTTTTGTAATAGCTAGATACCTCTGTAAGTTCCTTACATAAAAGCCAATGTACCCTAACCACTATTCGCTGTTCCAACAATAGTTGATTTCTGTTCCAATCAGGATATGGTTTTTGCTTTAAATTCTGTGTGTTGAACAGACCCGGGACTGATCTGTGATCTCCCTGCGTGGATGGAACAGATTGGTCAGCTGGTCAGTTTAATTAAAGGCTCATCAAACTTCCAGATTGGCTGCCTGGCTTTCTATTATGAGTTTGAACCCATAACATTTGGGGGCATGTCCGGGACCCCAATTTATGAGAACAATAGAGACCAGATCATGTTGAAACAGTAAGTTCTGCTTCCTCAGGGGGACCCCTGAGAAGACGTTCCTCACCCCCGAGGAGCTTACTGTTTCAAAGAGAAACTAAATTTAATCTAGACACCCATTGAAATTGAGCCATCAGCATTCTTACTGGTAAGACTTTTGTTCAGTAGGGCGCCCCTCGGGAGTCTTTGGAGGAGTTGGATGCAACATTATCCCCAAGACTCGGCCCTTACCCACGACGGTGGCTAAGTGGCATCGGGTTTTATCAGTCTGGTTTCCTGTTTGTTTTGTCTGTCATTTTGTTCATTGTAATGGATCAGTCTGCTTCTGCTTCATTGTTGCCCCTGCAATGTATTCTTACCCATTTTCAGGACTTTAGGAGACGAGCTGCTGACTATGGGGAGGTTGTCCACCCTGGCAAGCTCCAAACCTTCTGTGAACTCGAATGGCCATCTTTCCAAGGTGTCCGCTGGCCTCCGGAAGGCTCTTTTAACCTGTCTTTGCTCCAACAGGTCCGTCAAGTCATTCTTGGGTCACCTGGCCACCTGGATCAAATTTCCTACATTCAGACCTGGATTGATTTGGTTTCTGACCCACCTAAATGGGTCAAGACATGCCGATCATCAAGTCGATCCTCAATCCAGGTTGTAGCTATTGCCACGCCCTCAGGGCAAAAGAAGCGACCGATTCATCAAAACCCATCCATTTTGTCTTCACCGCCTGATTCCTCCCCGATACTCTACCCTCGACCCCCTCCCTATCGCCCACCACCCACTGAGCCGGATTCCACCTCAGACCCCAATCCCTCCTCAGTTGTGAGCCCACCTCACACCCGAAGCGGCCGCATGTTCACTCAACCCTCTCCTGACTCTTCTTCCGGAGCGGCCAATCCAGTGCCCCTTCTCCCATTGAGAGAGACCCCCCGAGTTGAAGGAAACACATACCCTTTCATGGTGTATGTCCCCTTCTCAACTAGTGACCTTTATAACTGGAAACAACAGAATCCTTCTTTCTCTCAAAATCCTCAAGGGTTAATTTCTCTCCTGGAGTCTGTATTTTTCACTCACCAGCCCACCTGGGATGACTGCCAGCAATTGCTTCAGGACCTGTTCACTTTAGAGGAACGTTGAACGCATCCGAGTCCTAGGACGCAAACTTGTTCTGGGACCAGATGGTCATCTGACTCCAGATCAAGCTCGCATTGACCCTTTTTTTCCTTCCACTCTTCCCGCGTGGGACCCCAGTGATGATAGAGATAAGGAGGCTCTCAATCGGTATCTCCAGACTCTCCTGGGTGCCTTAAAGGCTGCTGCCCGCAAACCTACAAATTTGCCTAAAGTGACTGAGGTAAGCCAGGGTCCTGATGAGGCTCCATCAGCTTTCCTGGAGCGCCTCCTAGAGGCTTACCACATATATACACCTATTGACCCGGAGGCATCAGAAAACAGATGCGCCTTAAGTATCGCGTTTGTCACTCAGTAGGCCCCAGATGTTAGAAAAAAGCTTCAAAAGTTAGAGGGGTTCAAGAGAAAGGCACTATCTGAGTTGGTGGAAATTGCTCAGAAAGTATTCAATAATCGAGAAGACCCCCAAGATTTAAATAAACGCATGGCAAAAATCCTCATTGCTTTAGGAGAAAAACAAAGAGGACCTAACCAGAAACAACCGACTTCTCAAACGAAGGTCAAGAGACTTCCACTAGTCTCCAGTTTATCCTTCTTTATGGCTGGAGACTAGTGGAAGTCTCTTGACCTTTGTTTGAGAAGTCGGTTGTTTCTGGTTAGGTATATATATATATAAGATGGTTAAGATAGATACACTACCATTTTTACTTAGTTCATTGAAGAGTAAGGTTTGTGCCAATAATGTTTGGACAATTGAATGCTAATGTCTGGTGTCCTGAATAACTAACTTAAAGATAGTAATACGTAATGTATTAACCATTGTTACCCTCCTATTATGTTGTTTTGAAAATTTGTTCTCCTTTTGATTTGTTTTGTTTTTTTCTTCTCTTTAAAATAAAAAAAAAAAAAAAAAAAAAAGAGACTTCCACTAGGAAAGAACCAATGTGCCTATTGTAAGGAAGAGGGCCATTGGAAGCATGAATGTCCAAAACTGAAAAAGGAGAAATCTGTTGCAAAGGTCCTATTTCAGGAAACAAAGGATTGAGGGAGTCAGGGCTCTACCAGCCCCCAAGAGCCCTGGGTAACCCTCAAAGTGTGTGGGGGCAACAGATTGACTTTCTGGTAGACACCGGCGCCACCTATTCCGTGTTACAACAACCAATGGGCCCTTTGTCGTCGATAAAGACTAATATTCAAGGGGCCACAGGAAGGAGCAAAGCCTATCCTTGGACAAAAGCCAGAATAACTGATCTAGGAAAAGGATCAATGATTCATTCTTTCCTAGTGATGCCAGGATGCCCATACCCCCTAACTGGACGGGACCTGCTCCATAAGCTACAGGCTCAAATTTCCCTTGAAGGAAATATGGCCCAGGTCACCTTCAACAAAGGACAATCCGAGGCCCCCTCCATCCTGTTCACCTGCCCGCTTTCTGAGGAGTACTTGTTTTTGACTGATGAAGGGGTTAATACAAAGGAATTACCTAACCAGTTACTAACAACCTGGCAAAAAGAAATTCCAGGGGTATGGGCAGAAACAAATCCCCCCGGCCTTGCACTCCACCAGCCACCCATTGTGGTTACTCTTAAACCTAATGCCTATCCTGTCTGTTTCCGTCAGTACCCTCTTAGCCTCCAGGCCCGAGAAGGCATCACAATGCACATTCAAAGACTGAAAGACTCAAATATTCTGATCCCTTGTAAGTCTCCTTGGAACACCCCCTTGTTGCCTGTCCAAAAGCCGGAAACTACAGATTATCAACCAGTCCAGGACCTACGAGAGGTAAATAAAAGAGTAGAGATAATACATCCTACGGTTCCTAATCCCTACACCTTGCTCAGTCTTCTGCCACCAGATCACACCTTTAACTCTGTACTTGATCTTAAGGACGCCTTCTTCTCTTTACCCCTGGCTCCGGTAAGTCAACCTTTGTTTGCTTTTGAATGGACAGACCCCAAAACAGGAGAGACGGGCCAATTAACCTGGACCTGCCTCCCACAAGGATTTAAGAATGAACCCGCTTTATTTGATGAGGCTTTAAGTAAAGACTTACACAAATTCCATATGTAGCACCCTCACATCACGCTTCTCCAGTATGTTGATGAAGTATTAGTGGCTACAAAGACATTCGAGACTTGCACAGAGGCCACTAAGGATTTATTAATAGAATTAGACAGGTTGGGATACCGGGTCTCCACCAAAAAGGCCCAACTATGTGCCCCTTGTGTCACCTACCTCGGCTATATAATTGAGGCTGGGAGACGAATTCTGTCACACAAAAAAATTGAAGCCATTCTAAGGATCCCCACTTCCAAGACTAAGTGCCAAGTCAGAGAATTCTGTGGGGCACTTAGTTATTGCCGGCTGTGGATCCTTGGATTTGCTGAGCTGGCCCAACCCCTTTATGCCTCCATGGGAGGAAATCAGCCTGAGGGACTAAATTGGACTGAATTAGAAAAACAGGCTTTCCAAAAGCTAAAAGAGGCCCTATCCTTGGCTCCTGCCTTAGCTTTACCTGACCTGGCCAAGCCTTTTCAGCTGCATGTGGCTGAGACCTGAGGGATTGCAAAAGGTGTGATGACTCAATATCTGGGCCCTTGGAAGCTACCTGTGGTCTCCCTCTCCAAGCGGCTAGACGCTACGGCTGCTGGATGGCCAACATGTCTGAGAACCATAGCTGCTACTGCACTATTGGTCAAAGAAGCCACAAAATTGACTTTTGGACAATGGCTTCAAGTTATTGCCCCCCAAGCAGTAGAAGCTCTTAAAAAGTCCCCCTGACTGATGGCTTTCCAATGCCAGAATTGTCCAATATTAGGCACTCTTATTGGACCTGGACCTCACTGACTTCTTGACAACTTCAGCCTTAAATCCAGCCACCCTCTTACCAGATGATGACCCTGAGCAGCCCTTACATGACTGCCAAGATGTCTTAGAAACCACTTCCTGCCTGTGACCAGACTTGACTGATGTCCCAATTGCTGACCCAGAGGCCACCCTTTTCACTGACGGGAGCAGCTATCTACATGAGGGAACCAGAGTAGCTGGGGCTGCTGTGACCATGGAAACAAAGGTAATATGGGCCGAGGCTTTGGGACAAGGAACATCAGAGAGCAGAACTAATAACCCTCACTCGAGCCCTCAAATGGGCTAAGGACAAAAAGGTAAACATATATACAGACAGCTGCTATGCTTTTGCTACAGTGCATGTCCATGGGGCTATTTATCAAGAATGGGGGCTTCTCACCATGGGGGGACATAAAATCAAAAATGTGCCTGAGATCTTGGATCTTCTGGCTGCTGTGTGGCTTCCCTTAAAGGTGGCAATCATTCATTGTAAGGGACACCAAAAAGATGATTCCCCAGTGTCCCAAGGAAATGCCTTGGCAGACGAGGCTGTACGACAAGCTGCCCTAAAACCAGTGGGGTCTTTTGAAATACTCCCTGTACTTTCTCTTCCAATTCTGACTCAACCTAAGTACATGGGCTCAGATTTAAAATTGGCAAATACATTACGGACTCTTCCCACCCCTGAAGGTTGGCAAAAGCTCCCTGATGGACGCATTCTCATTCCTGAGGTTTTGGGACAGCAACTTGTTACAAGAAACACACTGTGCCACTCATCTGGGAGGTACCAAACTGGCAGAGCTATTTCGTGATCATTTTTTCATTCCAAACTTAACTCAGATGACAAAGAAAGTTAGTCAAAAATGCCCTCAATGCATTAAAGTAAACCCAAAAAGACTTCCACTAGAAGAACTGACTCGTAAAAAGGGAGTATTCCATGGGGATCATTGGGAAGTTGATTTTACTGACATGGGCCGAACAAGAGGAGGATATAAATACCTCCTAGTGTTCATAAACACTTTCACTGGATGGACTGAAGTTTTTGCTACCCGAGTTGAAAATGCAAACATAGTTACCAAAAAACTCCTTGCTGATATAGTGCCTCAATTCAGCTTGCCCACGTCTATGGGGTCTGACCATGGCCTGGCTTTCATAGCCCAAGTTACTCAAACTCTGACCAAAGCTCTAGAAATTAATTGGAAACTCCACTGTGCCTACCATCCCCAAAGTTCTGGTCAAGTAGAAAGGATGAATTGAACATTAAAGGAAACAATATCCAAGATGGCTCTTGAGACTGGTGAAAATTGGGTGAGTTTCCTTCCTTTTGTCCTTCTCCATGTCCGTTGTACCCCTTACTTGTTGGGTATCACCCCCTTTGAAGCTATGTATGGGTGACCTCCTCCACTGGTCCCCAAAATACATGATGCTCAACTGGCCTCCCTGACTAATAGGGAACTTATTAAGTCTCTACAGGTACTCCAGCCTGTCCTCCAGACCACCCACCATCTATTCTGACAACAACAAGCGGTTCCTGAGAGATTGGACGATCCTCCTGCAGCTGCACCAAGGACTCAAGTGTGGATAAAAAAGAGACACTCTTCTTCCCTGGGAGCCCGCCGGGACGGACTGTATATGGTAGTACTAAGCACTCCCACGGCAGTAGAGGTAGCTGGGAAAAGTCACTGGATTCATCATTCCCACCTCAAACCAGCAGAAGATGACCCTGAGACAACATGGACTCTCCAGGGGACCAACGACCCTTTAAAGATCAAAATCCGACGCAAACCCTTATCTCCCACTTGACTCTCATTCTCTGTTTCAGCACCTACATTGCAGCTGGCCATCATGTCCCATTTACCCGTACTTGGTGGGCATCTGCCTCCCTAGATGGATGTCGGCTGGTGACAAATGAGAGCACAGGAGACCCTGAACTGAGGTTTGATCTTTGTGACCTCCTGGGTCACAACTGGGGGAATCAAGCCTATTTGGCCATCACTATCTATCAAACATATGGGTGTGGATCTGTCAATAGAGAACAAGCTCTTAGAGACACCCAATTGTATGCATGCCCTACAGATACACGAGACACCAACTGTGGCGATCATCATGATTTCTATTGCTGCTCTTGGGGCTGTGAATCAGTGGCCCCATGGAAACAAACTGATAATTTCCTAAAAATAATTAGACCAAAACAAGTTGATTGTTGAGTTGGAAGGTGTAACCCTCTGATCATCCGACCACTCAAGCCTACCCACATGATGTGGCAAGGAGGAAAAACATGGGGAATAAGATTATATGTAACGGGTTATGATCCTGGAGTTTGGCTCACTATTCAAAATAAATTGGGCGGGATATGACCACCACCAGAGTGTCCCATAGGACCTATTCTTGAAACTATAGGCCAACCCGCGATGCCTCCCAGACTCACCGCGAGCCCATCTAAGTTTACAAAAAGACCCTCATCCTCCCAAGTCACCCCCCATCTTCGTCTGTTGAGCTCACCTCACCCCTACGAAAGCCACTGGATTTTATGTTCAGTTATCTAAATAGAACAAATCCCAACATTACGGGGGATTGTTGGCTATGCCTTGCCCCATCACCCCCTTACTATGTGGGAATAGAAGCCAACTCATCTGTTGGTACTGATGTCACTCAAATCAAAAATAACTCTCAAGTCACAAAAAAACTCATCTTGCTGGTGGGGACAAAAGCCTATCTTAACTCTGGGAAACCTACAAGGACAAGGTACTTGTATAAAAACCAAGTCCTACAATCTACAGGCTTCCCCTTATGCTGATGTCTGTGTTAATGTGATTGCAATTAAAAACAAAACCTATTCTCCTAGCCTACACCTCGAAGATGCTTCTGGAGCTTGGTTTGCTTGTCCTGATGGAATAACACCTTGTATGTTTTATCATCATGCTGTGTCAGGCCCACCCGAGTTATGTATACTGAGCCACATTTTTCCCCAAGTGTACTATTTTTCTGGGGAGGGAGGAAGATTACACTTAGAATTTGCTAATTCAATCAGGGCAAAGAGGGCAAACCCTGTCCTCATCCCAGCCCTCTTAGGCATCGGCCTAGCAGGTTCCACTGCTTTGGGAGCATCAGCCCTTATATTGGCAAATAAAAGTTACAAAGACCTAAGCCAATTGATGGATCAAGACTTAGCAACTCTAGAAAAATCAGTTAATAAGCTGGAACAATCTTTAGGATCTTTAGCTGAAATGGTGTTACAAAATAGGAGAGGTTTAGATTTGCTGTTCCTAAGGCAAGGAGGTTTGTGTCTTGCTTTAGGAGAAACATGCTGTTTTTATACAAATCACTCTGGAGTGATTAGAGAAAGTCTGAGTCAACTCAGAAAGAGACTGCAAGACAGGAACAACAACAACAACAACAAAAACAGATCAAAGCTGGTATGAGGGACTACTTACCATGTCACCTTGGTTACCCACCTTGCTGTCAGCCATTGCCAGCCCACTGATGTTACTGTTACTAGGTGTAACAATAGGACCATGTGTTGTCAATTGTCTTATGAGTTATATACAAAAATGCATCCAAACTGTAAAATCATTGATTCTCAGGGGTCACTACAATCCTTTATCAGAGGAGACAGAAAATGAGGAAACAATGATTTGATTCCCTGATAAAACCAGTGGGGAATGTGATGGCTCCCATAGCTACATAGTTACTAGCTGCAGAGTTACCAGCTACATAGTTACTAGACAATAGAAAAATACCATTGAGGAAGTGTATCTAAACTAAAAGTGGACAAAAAGCTTGCCCTTCTATTCTTTTGTAATAGCTAGGTACCTCTGTAAGTTCCTTACATAAAAGCCAATGTACCGTAACCATTATTCGCTGTTCCAAGAATAGTTGATTTCTGTTCCAATCAGGATACGGATTTTGCTTTAAATTCTGTGTGTTGAACAGACCCGGGACTGATCTGTGATCTCCCTGAGTGGATTGAACAGATCAGTCAGCTGGTCAGCTTAATTAAAGGCTCATCAAACTTCCAGATTGGCTGCCTGGCTTTCTATTATGAGTTTGAACCCATAACACAGGATAGGTGCAGTCCTAGTTGGAACTGCTCAGAAATTCAGAAATCTCCCTTCTAAAACCTCTTTCACTCACAGCCTGGGTGCATTTCAGTCTATCTGTACATCTTGCTGCCCGAGTTGTCAGAACACCTCTCAAGTGTGGCCACCTTCTGGAGTCCCTGTCATTGTTCTTGTCAGGACCTGCTCCTGGCCTCCCATCTTGTTCAGGAGTTTTCTTCCCACACAAAGGCTGCTGGCCCTTTAATATCTCAGCCAGGTGGAGCTGTACCTCTGGCCCAAACCCTCCAGGCATTTCTCCTCAGCTAGAGAAGCATCCGCACTCTACCTGCCGGGGAGACTTTGTCTGCCCTGGCTTCTGCTCTGTCTACTTACCTTTCTCCTGCACCAGGAAGTCCCCCTGCTGTCCTCTTCTCCTGGGATGCTCTTCCCCAGACACCGTCGGGGCACCCAAACTGCCCCATCTCTGCTCTAAAGTCATCTCTTCAATGAATCTATATGCTTGCTCCTAGTATGTGAGTTTATGTATGTCCATCTCTTGCGCTTATCACTACCTGACATTGCAGCCTACACTGGTAACTGGATACTACAGGGAACAATATCTGGTGTGAAGTCCCAAAGCTGAGAGCAAAAGTAGGTCACCAATTATGTGGGACATACCAACTGGTGCTTCCAGAGAAGACCCTAAGGTTAAACTGGGTTCTTTATATATTTTAGATATTAGTCCTTGAGTAGCCTAGATGTCTAGCAACAGATGAATAGATAAAGAAAATATGATATTTACAGACAAAGGAGTACTACTCTGCTGTGAAGAAGGATACATTTGAGTCATTTGTAGGAAAATGGATGCACTTTGCGACAATAATGTTAAGTGAAATAAATCAAGTACACAAACTTAAATATTGCATGGTTTCTCATATATGATAAACTCAAGATATACACAAAAGGGCAAAGTAAAATATAGATAATAAGAAACAAGGGGATAGACCTTTTGCAAATAGGAAGAGGACAAAGAGATGGGGCAAGAGAAGGGGAAGGGGAATAAAATGAATTAAGATGTGTTATGTACCAACTCCCCACAATGATTTTAATCATTGTGTACTATAAACATGTGCACTCATAAAAATAGAAATTAGAAAAAAAGATTAAACTAGGAAGGGGGTTTGAACAGTTTTAGAGTAAGGATTTCTTTAGATATAAAAAGAGGTAAGAAAGGATAAGAAGGCTGAATCTAAAGAGATATAGTAGGAAAAAGCTACCATGTGTTTCCAGGAGTTTGAGGGTAGGTCGGCCTGGGCCTGGCTTGAAAGGGAGGAGTGAAACTTTCCACGAAGAGCTGGCCGATGCAGCCTGAGGTGAGGATGGTGGTGGGAGCCTGCTCTGCCAGGATTTGGAAGGGGGCAAGTATGTGACAGCCAGATGTGGACCCCTGTCCTGGGGTGTCAAGATGACCCCAACAGAGAGTAGAACAGAAGCTAATGGTGAGATTTTAAGAGGCCAGAAGAAGAGGATTGCAGATGACAGCCCCAGGGTGGGCTGACTGTAGGTGTAATGTTTGGGACTTGAACGTGCAGAAGGCCAACACAGCAGAGCTGTCTACCAAGATTGTGCCCATATTTGCCTCCTCCTGGGGCAGGGACCTTGGAGAAGCCAGCAGTAGGAGGGTGTGGAGCAGAACCTCTTTCTCACAGTGGGCATTATGCCTGCATCAGTGGTAAGCCAGAGGGGAAGGGACAAGAGAAGCTTTAAAGCAGACCTGGAAGTCAGGTAGCAACACTTGAATCTGTTACTGGATTTATTTTTATAGAATGTGCAAAAGAGACGCTGCACCAAGTCCATTTCATGAAACAGGCTTTTCTCCACCTAATAAAGGTAGACAACCTGTTGCTAAGGATTTTTGAAACCACATCATGTGGGCCTGAGCTTACAGAGTCAGTAGGTGGGGAGATGCAGGTAGCCTGAGCATGATTGTGATTTAATTTCTCAATGCCCTAAGAAGAGAGAGTTCGTTGTTACATTAAATTTGATTTGGAAACATTAGGTCATCTGACGTGTCTTGCACTTGAGCACAGAGATTGCAAGGTGATGCTCAGCACCCGAGAGAATGGGGCCACCAGGAATAATCCTGGAGTTGGAGGAGGGACAGGAAGTCACCTTTAACTAATTGCTCTTGGGCAGGCACCTTGAGTCCCATTTTACTGGCAGTGAAACTCAGTCACAACGGAACTTGACATAGAAGGATCTTGAGGTGAGACACTGATGAGGCCAGAGAGCCAGCCAGAGCTGGGGGTCAGATGGTCCTCACTGTCTCCAGACCACCCCGACTCCTCCCTGGAGAAGCACTGGGGCTCCCAGGAAGATTTAAAGGGAGACAGACACAAGGCCTCACTGGAGATTGAATTAATGCCTGCCAGGGGGTGGAAGGGAATAAAAAAGAGAATTTACAAATCCATCAGGGAAAAGGGAGCATTATAGAGAAAGGAGAGCAAGTTATAAATGAAAAGGGGTGGAAAATTAATGGGGACTAAAATAGATTAGAATTTTATGTGCTCCACGGGGTTTATAATACTTTACATGCAATTAGGAATAAAATCAAGGGACTCCCTAGGTCCCCATTCCCTGGAGGCAAAGATAGGAAGCAGTAGGTTTGGGGGAGGGAAGGAATTCAATGAGGGCCTTCCTTATGGAGGGCAGGGTGATGGGAGGATAGTTAAACAGAGTTATTGTTTTAAATCCACCCTCTGTGGACCCACATTTGTAATGAGGATAAGGGGCAGGTGCGGGGAGATCAAGAGGAGTAGAACAAATTTGCCAGGGATGGGCCCTTTCTCTCCCTCTTTCTTGTTGGTCCCAGTAAACACAGGTGGAAAGACCAGGCCATTTCACAGTGGGTGCGATTTCTCTCACGTGAATGCATCTGCTCGTACTGGTGACAACTGACTGAGGTACAGAACTTTCATTTTTCAAAGCATTTTATAAATGTTACCATGTGGGAGGAAACCCTCCGAGAAAGGTTGAAGTGACTGTCTCTCCTATTGTACAAATGAAGAAAATGAGACTCAAAACATTTAGCTAAATGGCCCCAAGCCACACAAATACTAGGCAGTAGAGCTTAGATTCAACACAAGACTTAAATTTTAGTCTAGACTTGATGTTTTCCCAGGGCAAGAACAGGCTAAGGAGGGGGCTAGTTTTCATCTTAGGAACAGAATAAGTAGAATGGCCAAATTACTATCCTAAGGTTTTGATGCAGTGAGAGACCACCATAGGGACAAAGGACAAACTTCTGGTCCCTCTACCCACAATTTGGGGATTTTTTGAGGCAGTCAGAGACTTCAAGGAAGATTTTGCTAAAATGTGTGACTCTTTGCTTGGGGCCTACAGATGCCCAAATAGGTACCTAAAGGCAGAACAAAGCTTGTTCTTCATTTATGTATCCTTTATTACCTTAAAACTTTGGAGATAGGTATGATACTCATTTTAAAAAGTTGACAGAACAAAGTTTCTTAGCCCTAAATTTACCTAGCCCATCTCATCTCCTTTCCAGACCGAGGACACCAAGAGAACTAAAGTAAAGGATTCACAGAACCATCTGATCTCCAGTGTGTACAACATCTGGTTCCAGACCCTTCCCCATTGGAGCAATGCCCAGAGTCTCCAGCCATTGTCCTGAGCCCTAGTTGCCTGGGACACAGGAAAATGGAGCCCTGCAGGTCTGAAACCACCACAAACAGAAGCAATCATTTCATGGCAATGGAACTACCCCTCCAGCTGTAAAGATTCCTCCACAGCCCTGAAAGCAGCTCTGAGATAAGGATCACCTAGACCCTGGCCCATCTCAGCTAATCTCTAAAAACTGGCCTGGTGATTTTGTGGGTGGGCCAGTCTGATCCTCTTCATCAGACTCTGCCCTCACTAGGGGCCACTCAAGCTGGAGTCTTTTATTTTTTCTAACTTTCCAATCAAAGTTCCAGCCTATAAATTCATACTGTTGCTTTAAAGTGTGTGTTTGTGTGTGGTGCTGGGTATTGAACCCAAGGCCTTCACACCAAGCTGCATCTGAAGCCCTTTTTCTTTTTGAAACAAAGTCTAGTTGCTAAGTTGCCCAGGCCTGGCTCGAGCATTTGATTCTTCTGCCTCAGCATCCCAGACTGCTGGATTATAGGCACATTCCATTACACCCAGGATGTTGGTTTGACTTTAATTTCCATTTCTACTAATGCAAGGACTCACGCTAGCTAGTGACAGTTTCCCTGCCCATAGAAAAATTTCAGTCAGCTTTCCCATTGTTTACAAGTCCACAATTTGACACTCTGCATTTGTGTGCTCAGGTTTGCCTGAGGTGCCCTGGGCAGTATGAGCAGGTCTGAGTGGTCCAAGAGGTGAAGAGGTTTAGCATCATTTCCTCCCACTCAGTAGGAGCATCACTGCCTCCCGGCCGGTCATCATTACAATACAAATGTCCCCAGTCATCTCCATATGCTCCGTGAGACCGATATCGTCTGCTAGTGGGTGCAAATTCTCCCAAAAGGGGCAATGCTTTTACTTGGTGTGACAGGCTGAACTCAGCAGATTGGAGTCTTGTGAACTCTGTTATGATTTATATACAGGTGTCCCCCTAAAGCCTCATGGGATTGTAGGTGGGACCTCTGGCAGGTGGTTGAATTATAGGGGCATTTGGCTGACTTGCCGTTAGGAGGTGGGGCCTATTTGAAAGATGTGGGTCACTGTGGGTGACCCTGGAATGGTGTATCTACCTTCCTGGCTCCCCCCTTGATTCACTCTGCTTCCTGTCCATCATGCCATGGGTGTCTCTCCTTTGCCATGCCCCTGTGCCAAGCTGTCCTGACTTGGAGCCAATGGACTGGAATGAACCTCTATAAACTGTGAGCCATGATAAAGCTTTCCTCTTTTAAATTGTGGGCATCAGATATTTTGTCTCAGGGATGAGGAAAGTAAATAACACAAGCCCAAACACCTTATTCCAAAGAAAGTGAGCCTCAAAACTAGAGCACAGCAGTGCACATTCCACTGGCTTGATCCACAAATTAGAAGGGAGGGTGGTCTGCCTGGGCCTCTGTCACTCTTTCCTCTAGAGATGCAGGGAGCATGTGAAAATAGTCCATTCCTTCTAAAGAGCACAGCTATATGTGGAAATCTTTGGAAATCCATGGTTCTTGATATATGGATATGGAGACCATACATCTTGTTTTACCTGGGGATATTTCTAGTTTCTTCCTGTTTTCCTACTCCCTCTTTCATTACGGAATGTGTTCTGGCTTGCATCATAAAATATATTTTCCCCCAATACATGTTGTTATGGTTTAGATCTAAAATGTCTCCCCCAAATTCTCATGTGTGTGGAAAGTGATGGGATCATGAGGGCACTGTTCTTATGGGTGAATTAATCCATTGATGAATCCATAGCTGAATGTGCAGTCAGGAAGTGGGGCCCAGGTGGAAGAGGAAGGTCATTGAGGGTGTGACTTGGAAGGGTGTGTCTCCCTCCCTTGCTCCTCCGTCCTCTGCTTCCTGGCTACAATGAGGTGAGCAGCTTTCCTTCACCCAGGCCTTTCTGCCATTCCCTTCCTGCCCTGGATCTACACAACCATGGGCTGTAACTGTGAGCTAAAACTGTCCATCTTTAAGTTGTGGGTTGGGCATTGTGTTCCAGTGACTAGAAAGTGACTAAGACACAGGAGAATTCAGGCAAGGATAATTCCCTACCTCCCATATGTCAGACAAACTGAGAGATAAATTGCCACTAGGCACTCTCTAAGTTCTTCTTGGAAATTACAGTGCACATGAAGCTTCTGTTTGGGCTGCATGGTGTCCCTCAGAATTCATATATTGAAGCTGGAAATCCTCAATACCTCAGAATGTGATTGTATTTGTAGATATGTTGAGTAAAGAGGCAATTAAGTTAAAATGATGTCATATGGGTGGGCCTTAATCTAATATGATTGGTGACCTTATGGAAATAGAAGATTAGGATGCTGTTATGGCTTATGTCTAGATGTCCCCCCAAAGCCCCATGTGGTAAAATGTAGGGGTTTTTGGAGGTGGCTGGATCTAGAGTGTGTGATGCTGAGATTAAGGGTGTGATATGCTGGGGATTGATTCATGGTGTAATGCTAGGATTAAGGGTCCCCCACACTGGGTGTGAGTGCAACATGTCCCTAGGGTGGGTAGCCTAGACAATACAAAGGACAGAACGATGGGTGCTGTTGCAATGGTGATCAGAAACACTGAAATGACATGCAGGATTTGGAGGCAGATTTATTTTACATCGACGGGCACTGATTGGGATCATTCCCAGAATATCAGGTGCTGATCTCTGGTGGTCTAGGGCTTATATGAGATAAGAAAGCAGGAAGTACAGAGGCAGAATGGCTTATCAATTGGGGATTGGTTTATACAATGTACATCATAGTGACCTGCTATGCATCACGGTGACCAGCCATTTCTAGGAGACAGAAGAAACTGAAACTGGAACAGGAACAATTATCTGGGCGACTAAGAAACTGAAGTATACTGACTGGGGGGATCATTTTCTATTACACTGTCATCACTTGTCATTTGCTGCTGCTTTGTTATATCACTGCTTTGCCATCTTCTGTCCACTAGGAACTGTTTCTCCTCTGTGATGCCGTTCTGCCACGCCACCCTGCCTTGGAGCCAGCCAACTATGAACTGAAACCTCTACAAACTAGGAGCCAAATAAACCTTTCCTCCTTTAACTTTTTGTCTCAGTAATGAGCAAAGTAACTCAGACAGATGCAGACAAGCATAGAGGGAAGTCTATGTGAACACACAGCTGGAGGGCTGCCATCTGTAAGCCAGTGAAAGGCCCCAGAAGAAACCAACCTTACCTATGCCTTGATCTTGGAATTTCAGCCTTCAGAACAGTGAGACAACCTGTCTGAGGAACTTGGTTATGGTAGCCTTGGCAGAAAAAAATATAGCCACTCTCTGATATATATATATATTGATGACCGGGAAATAAAGAAGTGTGGTGCCTTGGACCTGATGTACCAACAGCTCTAATTGATCTGTAAGAGCAAGTTTTATAGGCCACTCTCCAGGATGCAGGCTAAGAGAGAAGGACCTAGTCATGGTGAAGTAGTCAGGGGAGTTAGTGGTCCAGTGCCAGGGACATGTGGCCCTTTACAAACCTGCCAACAAGTATGGAGCCTGGAATGCTCTTTCCCTTGGCAACCAACTAGCTCTTCTAGTGGGAAGGAGCCTAGGGGTTTCCTGACCATAGCTTTTGATGGTTGTGCCTGTCATATACTGAGAAGTGTGACTTCAGAGATCAATTCTGACTTTGAGGTATGTGTGGTTCCCACAATAGCCAGCCCCAGTCTCCAACACACAATAGCCTGGTAGAGGGGAAAGTGGCTTCACCTATTGCCAACACTACTCCAGAGCCTGGGTGAGTGGCATGAGTGGCAGGCTCTACGTGATGGGGGAGTCTGGAAGTTGCTCTCCAGGTAATCCCCTTCTATAAAGGGCTGGGCCTTGGTACCTCAGGGCACGAATCCACATCTTGATGCAGCCACATATGGTGACATATTGAAGCCTTCTAAATGTGTGATTTAGGGATATAATAATACCAGTTGGGGTTTTGTAAAAATTAGGTGAGGTGACAAATGTGAATTTTACCAAAAAACTGTATGCCTAGGGAAGCATAGCTAAGGTTGTTGTAAATTTTCTGAATCAGGTCCTGTTTCAGTGGAATCCGATGCCTTTTTCATCCAAAGAGGGTAACTACTTGCTGGAGGTCCTATGAGCCACGAAATCACCCTCAAAGTCCTGCACCGGGGACCTATCATCTCCATTACCCACTATTTGGGTTTTTTCCTGGTTCTCTGAACATTCAGAGTGGAGAATCTGGGTTTCCTGTTTCAGAATACCTGTATCATCTTCTTCACCTGTGAGTTCTTCCTCTAGCATGCACCATGCCTCTGCTTTACCTCCCATTTCCTCTCTGAAAATCCCAAACAGAACAGGATGAGGAAAAGCTTGTTATGCAAACAGAATGAGATATAAAATAGTGTCCAAGGCCCCCAAGACAGCAGGCTTGCTGGCTTTGTAAGACTGATGTTGAACACCTTGCACATAAACACTTGTAGAAAGATCATTGGCTACTTGTAATCTAAGGATGAAGAAGAATTCGAATTCTTACAGGTACAAGGTCTCTAAAGCACTATCAGAGATCACTATGCAGTCCTACTTACTCATCTGAAGCAACTTTATAGAACTTAAGTATATAGGTAGCTAAAGTTGTCCTTGAGATTGGATTAGAGAAAGTGCCAACACTAGGATGATTTACTAGAAAATTCATAGATACCGAAACAGACAATGTCTAACAAGTCTATAGAACCCCCCATCATTATCCAACAGCTATTCGTTTGCTCAAAAAATTAATTTCTGATATACCTTATATAATTTGCAAACTTTCCAGTTATTTGTATTTATCCCCTTTTAGAATGTGTTCCTTTTTAGAGAACTTTAAATATTATCATTGTCTTCCCAGAGGGGTAGTTTAAAAGGAAAGTGCACCTTCATGCTGTCCCTATTGAGAAGAAAGCAAATCATGAGCAATATAGCTACACTTCTGTAGACTTTTTCATATAGAATATTTTTCATAAGAGATAACACGCAATTGCTCTATGAAGGGATATGAGCATTTTTGAGGATCTTGATACATGTACAGTACCTTACAAAAGTATAATATCATGATACAATGTTATAAGGTTGTAGACAGTAGACATTTTACCATGTAGTAATATGTACTGTCATTTAAATAAATACTTGCTAATTTATAGATAAAAAAATTTCTTGCTTTAATTTTTGTGTGAATGGCAAGGTTAAACACTTTTCACATGTTAAATTATCAGCAGCATTTTATCACCTTGCAGAGTGTTGATTTTTATATAATCTTTTAAGATCCTATTTTTTTTCTTATCAATCGGCATGTACTTTTAAATAGAGTTGCTAAACCTTTGTCGGATGCCATTTTCTGCAGATGAGGAAATATGCCTAAGGTCACATAACTACTGGCTCAGATCAAATTAAAACTGAGGTTTGTCTGACTTCAGAGCTTATTCTCTTCCAATTACACTGTACTTTTTCCCACGTGGCAGGGCATGGTGAATTATACAATGTCTATGTTGGGTCTGAGGCATCTCAGAGCCAAGACCTACATAAATATGGAGCTTAATTACTGCAATGCAGGTCATAGAAATGTCTCATAAATAATTTCTTATTTAACCTCAAAATATTCCTATTAAATGAGAATCAAGTATAATTATGATATTGACATTTTACAGATGAAACTACTAGGGTAAAATAACATCCATGTGCATTAGGTCAAGTAGAGGTCAAATGGAGTCTTAGATTCAAAACTATTATTTTATGATAATACTGCAACACTCCATTTATCTGTCACCATCAGAAAGAAAAGGCAGGTCAAGTAAGTTAATTTCAGTTAAATAAAAATTACCCAGTTAAGTACCAGTTTTAAAATATTCTATAAAACTTTCACAAAAATATAACTGATCATATACATTTACATTTTCTTTCTCTAGAGAGGCCATGAAAATGGTAGTAAATAAGACTTGTAAAGCTATAAAACACAACAATAAAGAAAAAAATCACAGATACAAAATTTAAAGGGATTTAAATGAATTTTGGCGTGGGAAATAGGTATGGAATTGAAGGAGAACATAGGAGACTTCTACTAAGCAATGCTATTTTGTTGTAGTCTATGGATCAAGAGCAACTTCCCAGAACTTATTAGGAAAGTAAATTCATGAGCTCCTTGCCAGAACTACTGAAGCAGATTCTGTACGTAGGGTTATCAATATATATATGTAATTAGCTCAGATGATTCTTATACAGGTAAGTATACCTTATTCAAAATTCTTATGACCAGAAGTGTTTCAGATGTCAGATATTTTCAGATTTTGGAATAGCTGGATATATATAATGAAATGTCTTGGGGATGGGACCCAATTTTAAGTATAAAATTAATTTATGTCTCAAATATACACTATACGTATAGTCTGAAGGGAATGCAATTTTGCACATTTTTAATAGTTTTGTGCATAAAACTGCAATGGCAAGCAGAAATATTGAAGTGACACCTATGATTTAGAGACAGATTTATTTACATCAACGGGCACTGATTGGGATCATTCCGAGAATATCAGGCCCTGATCTCTGGTGGTCTAGGGCTTATATGCGATAAGAAGGTAGGAAGTACAGAGGCAGAAGGGCTTGTCAGTTGAGGATTGGTTTATTCAATGGGCATCATAGTGACGAGTTATGCATCACAGTGACCAGCCATTTCTAACAGACAGGAGCAACAAGAACTGGAACAGGAACTATTACCTGGGCAACTAATGAACTGAAGTATACTGGCATTTTCTGCTACATTTTCCCCTGTTTTAGTTTCTCTAGCAAATCTTTGTTGGGTGTGTTACATATGATCTTCTGAGACAAGGCCCAACTAGAAGCAGTAACATTAGGGTTGTCAGTGATTTTAGGATGGGCCCTAGCCAAGGTCCCCAAGACTGAAAGTTTTCCCATCAGGAGTTTGTGATTTTTTCCCTTATTATAGAGTTTCCCCCTAAGTTGACTTTGACAAGGGAGTGAAGGAGTTAATCTGATCTAGGAGAGTGTCCAATGTGTCTTGGATGCTTATCAAATCTTAGTCAAGTGTTTGATTGGTTGTTCTATTCTCTTGGGGTAACTATCTATAGAGTTTAAGGCAAAAAACACAGCTAGCAGGAGGCAGGGAAGTGAGGACTGGGATAAGCAGAATTCAGGTCAGTTAACCAAAACCACACCTAGCAAGGGGGCAGGGAAGCAAGGACTGGGGTAAGCATCCTGAAAAGACACAAAAATCAAAGGGACTAGGTATGGAGCAATCTTATGAATGATGTCCTCAGGATTCAGCCATGTGTGGACTGGTCAGTGCACATTGTCTTTTCAGAGTGAGCCTCAGAGAAGCTGTCCAGGTAAATTTTTCATCAGAACTAAGGCTAGATTTCTGAAACTTGTAGAGGTAGTTAATATGTACCTGGGTTATATGTGTGTGCAGGAATGTCTACAGATATAGCTGGTCTTTTAACTGGTTACAAGCTGTTTTTTTAAAAACTTTTTTAGAGATTTGTGCCCTGTACATTGTATGTAGTTTTTATTTAATCTAGTTTTTGAGTTACCTGTGCTACAAATGTAAGCCTGTTGTCACTGCCAATGATCAAGAATAGGCCATATCTAGGGATTTTTTTTTTATAGCAGGACCTTACAAACTTTTATTGTCTTCTCAGTATGGGTTAAGAATGGCAGGTCAGGGACAGTGACACAGATGCTGAAGCCTGAGCTGGCTGCAGGAGTACGGGTGCCAGCACAGGGGCTTGAGCTTGTACAACATACAGTGGGGGCAGGTCTGGTGGCTGGGGTTGATGTTTCAGTCAACCAGGTCTCTGGAGGAGCTTAAGCCTCTGGACCAGATTATTTTGTGTTGTTGGTGGCAGGTTTCCAAACAGCAGCAGGAAGCAGTTTGCTGTGCAGATCATCCCTGCAAGAGAGTTTTGTCCAAAATAGTTTTGTCCAAGGTGATCACAGCATATCCAGCCTGTCAGACTTTATTCCTAACAGGACTACTTCCATCCATAAACAGGGTGTACTCAGCATTTGTCAGGGGGTCCATTTTTAGAACAGTTCATCCAGTATATCATGTATCACTTGGACAGTTAGGTCTCAGTCTAAGGTGAGCTTGTCAGCTTTCTTAATTAGAAGGACAGTAGCTGTTAGAGCACAGAGGCAAAGGGGGGAGGCAGCCCTTAGAGGCCACTGTGTGCTCCCAGGGACTGACAGTCCGAATAAGCATATAGAAGTGCAGTGATCTTAACCTCTAGGAGGTTGAGTCCAGGTCAGTTAACCTTTGAGTGCAGAACTGGGGCCTTTGCAAAGATGGGCTGGCTGACAGGAGCCAACTGAAGGCAGAAGAAGGCATTCTTTAGGTCCAGGCAGTTGTACCAGCATGCTGTGGGTGGCAGTAGACTGAGGCAATATATACAAAGGGTAATTGTGGCAACATTGGCAGCTCGGAGATCTTGAATTGGCTTTACAGGCAGGAGAGGTGTATTTTAGCAGTTGACCATCTGTAGACATTTTGTAATTTTGAAGCCTCATTTTTTCCTTTCTCAGGGGACTGTGATGGCTAGGTCCTCCCTGAAAATAGTGGGAGAGTTCTTAACCCCTTATGGCAATTGAGTCCAAGTGAGCTGGCCTTTTGTGTCAGGATTTTCCCAGTTGAAGGGGCTTATGGGAGCAACTTGCAAGCAGAGGAAGGCATCTTTTAAGTCTTGGGAACCGCAGAGTGCATGGTGATGGCTGCATTATTGATGGCAAAGAGATCTTTCCCAAGATGATTAGCAGTCTATCAGGCTGATGTGTGGCTGGATGCCTGTTTGTGCTTCCCATGACATCTGGCAGCATGGTTGATGGTCAGGCCTAGAGGCGAGTCCTTAGTTCATATCTCTGGGAGGAGAGTTTTCAGAATTTCATGATTGTAGTTATCTGTCTCAGGCTGATGCTGGTGTCATCTTCCTCTTGTGGAACAGTCAGAGTTGAAAGTGCAGGGTTAAATGAGAGGGAGACTGACTGGCTTGGTGCAAAGGAGACAGTAGCTTCTTACTTGAAGATGAGGTCTCTTCCCAGAAGTGGTATGGGGACTGGCTTACACAGGAGATGTCCTCCCAGGCTGCAAGTTTGTGTCTGGCAGAAGGGGTGAGAGGCAAGAGTCCTAGTTGCCCTGATAATGGTACTATGGGCTCTTGTTAGCCCAGCTGAAGAAGGGAGTCTGGTCTGGCCTAGTCTGAGACTATCAGACTGATGAAAGTGTTGTCATTTGGACATCAGGTGCTTTTTCTTTATCAGGTTTCTTGGTAACAGTGGTTGATGGGCTTTTTGTCCCCCTTTTTGATGTCTTTGAGAAATGCTCCACTGATTTTAGGTTTCTAGGCAGGGCAACCTTTGGGAAAGGCCATGGCAACTCATTTGTCAGGGCTGACAGTCCAATTTTTCCTCAGTCAAAAAGTGGAACTCAGAAGGAATTGCTGACAGTCATCTCGGGTGGGTGTTAGATGACACCATCTGACCAGGTTAGGTGTAGCTGTGAAGCAGAAGGTTCTGGGGGATGGCCTGTTGGCTGAATGCAGGCAATGGCTAACTGGAACCAGTTCAGTTGGCTGAAAGTAGACAAGTCAGGAGTGGGGAGTGAAGCTAAGATATTGGCAGCAATTGTGGCAGCTAACGAGGTGCCAAGGTAGAATTCTCAGGACAAATGGGCCTCTTTTCCCTTTTTTTTAATTTGAGGTGCAGGAATCAGTTTAGTTTTATTTTTAACTCCATAAAAGCCCTTTTTCTTCCATCAGGAACTGTGGGTTTTCACTAATTAATTCCCATCTCTGACTTCTTATGTGTGTGTTCTGTACCCTTGAAGGATGGCTCAACAGACAAAGGGTGGGTGCCCCTCAGAGAGATAGAGACCATTCAGATGCCCACCTGGCTGTTCCCCTCATGCGGACTTAGGTACGACTTAGCTAAGGAGGGTGCAAGGCCTCCATTATGCCATATGTCGATTGCCACAGAACCATAGGTGAGCACCCAATTAGCCACCGCAATCAGTGCTTCCCAGTCTTGGTGCATAGACAGAGCAGCTTATTGCCCATGCCACTATTCCATTCACTCACACAATCATTCAGCAGGCACTCAGAGGTTAAACACTCCAATCCCCCCTTCCCTTGAGGGAGGCCTTAACTAACAAGAGTTGATCAAGCTCTTCTGGTTGAACTGAGCAGGACTGACAGACTGACTAACTGGGGTGCCCCTGGGGGTCTTACCAGAATCAGGCAGGCAGATGGACAGAAAAACAGATTGCATTCTCCTCCCTTTAGGGTCCAATGTGAGCTACTTGAGCAGGAAGCCAGGAATCCTCCTCCAGACCTACAAGGAGACTTGAGAAATCTTGAGGGTGCACCTTCCCATCAGGACCTGGAGAGGTCCTTGCTCCATCTGTCAGGGCCACAATCAGTGACCAAAGAAGTCAGCATGGTGAGTCTTCCCAGCTGATATACCAGATGCAACAGCAAGCAGAAACACCAAATGACACCCAAGATTTGGAGGCAGATTTAGTTACATCAATGGGCACTGATTGGGATCATTCCCAAAATATCAGGCCCTCATCTCTGGTAGTCTAGGACTTATATGGGATAAGCAAGCAGGAAGTATAGAGGCAGAATGGCTTGCCAACTGGGGATTGGTTTATACAATGTGACTCATAGTGACCAGCTATGTATCTCAGTGACCAGCTGTTTCTAAAAGACAGGAGCAATAAGAACTGGAACAAGAACTATTACCTGGGCAAATAACAAACTGAAGAATTCTGGCTGTAGGGGGCATTTTCTGCTACAAAACAAAG
Source organism: Erethizon dorsatum (assembly GCA_028451465.1). Classification (NCBI taxonomy): domain Eukaryota; kingdom Metazoa; phylum Chordata; class Mammalia; order Rodentia; family Erethizontidae; genus Erethizon; species Erethizon dorsatum. Next base: position 86,387,664 of record CM051834.1, read on the forward strand.
TTTCATAGTATAGAAATTTTTACTTATGGGATCAAGTCAGCTCTCAAAAGGATTCAGATTTTGGAGCATCTGGAATTTCAGATTTTCAGATTATGGATGCTGAACCTCTTTATGGTCAAGTTTGAGGAAGCATGAAATTTAGAGACTACCTGGGTGATACAAAGAGGAAAACTATTCTTTCCTTATCCCAGAGAGATTTGGAATTTACAAATCCAAATGGTATTAAGGCAAACAAGCTCCTTCTGGTTACTCTTGGGGTCTGGGGCAACAGATTCAGTGGAGTCCCCCAGGCCCCACAGGCCCCACTTTTTTCATCCCCATTTCTGCTCTGCACCACAGGGGGATTCCTGTGCACCTCTGTAGCCAGTGTGGTTGGCACTGCCCATGCCCCTCAAATAGTCTCCCCATGGTGACCCAATGAAGCCTAAGGGAGAGCCCTATATACACCCTGGAAGATGACTTGGGGCAGATTGGTCAGGGAATTCTGAGGTCCCAGTTACCCAGAACATAGCCTAGAGGGGAACTGTGAGCATTGGGTAGATCCTATCTGGGTCCCTCCTACTCCTTGCCTAGTGGAGAAGGCTGAGACCAGAAGATGGACAGAACCAGAGCTTATGTAGCATGGGAACAAGGCTGTGGACTGCAACCAAGTGGCTAGAAAGGTGAGTAAGACAGGGTTACAAAACAAAGGATTCATTCAAAGCACATATGGGAATCATGTGGTTTTCCTTACTCTCCATTGCCAGTGCCTTTCAGTCTGTTCTGAGTTGATAAGTCGAATATCTTTTAGAAAAAAGACCTTTGGGGCTGGTGAGATGGCTCAGCGGCTTAAGCACCTGCCCGGCAAGCGCGAGGACCCGAGTTCGACTCCCGGAACCCACATACGAAAAAGGGGCCGGTGATAACGCTCAGCGGCACGGGCGCCTGCTGGCGCGCGAGGTCCTGAGGTCAACCCCCCGGTACCCACAAAAAAAAAAAAAAAAAAAAAAAGAAAAAAGACCTTTGCATTTTTTTTCTAGGGCTCTCCTTAAAAAATAGACACCCACTTCTGGCCTAATTATACTGGACCATAACCTGCCAGATGAAAATCCTACCCACAAGTGTCAAGCCCATAGCTGACTCTTTGTTGTCACATTTAAGATATAGACACAACTAAGGGTTAATAGAAAGTTGAGGAATGGAAGAAGCTGGACAGTTGGTACAAACCTACAGACAGTAAAAAAAAGTTCCCATGTTCTAGTGCACAGTGGAATGACTACAGTTGACAACAATGTATATTTCAAAGTAGCTAGAAGAGAGAATTTCAGGTGTTCTCATCACAAAGAAATGATAAATATTTGAGGTTATGGATATACTAATTTCTCAAATTTGATCATTACACGTTGTAAACTCTATCAAAATTTTGCACTGTGCCCTATAACTATGTACAATTATTATGTGCCAATTAAAAAAAATTTTTAAAAGACGATTGAAGAGTCCCAGCATCATGAAAGAGAAGACATAGGTAAGAAAGAATAAAATAATCTCATGGACTGGGGATTTAGGTCAGTAGGTAAGCATTTGCCTAGCATGAATGAGGCCTTGTGTTCAATTTCCAACACCACAAAAATCAAACAAACCAGCCAACCCCAAAACTCACAGAAGTAAGAAAAGTCAAAGAGAGCATCAGTAAAGTTCTAATTACAATCCTTTGAAGTAGCAAGAATAACTACATTAATGAAACAAGAAGTCATATTATGAGATTGGAACAATCAAAACACAAAGGAGCTATTGGATACAAATCCTCTGATTGACAAGTGTGCACTCTTTGTTGTTTTTGGTATAGTTTATACCACTTCACTGCTTCTTTTCTGGCAGAATCTTCATTGTGTTTACCCTTCCCAGATGCCTGTGTTTTGTATGCACTTGAAAGCTTAAGACACTTCTTCATCCCTCCTCAGCACCAAGGAATGGTTGGGACTAGTTAAAGCCAATTGTGGTGACTCTATTCCCTCTGTCCTGTGACTAGTCTGAAGTATGGGTGTATGATATAATGAGATTTGAAGAAAAGTCTGTTGTGAGAGTTTTGGGATAGCTTTCCTCAGTCTTAAAAAAGGACACAAGACAGATATTACCTTTTCTTCCTTCAAATCTGGTTGCATAAAAACATCATGCTGCAGCCACCTTGTTATAGAGAGACTTTGAATTTAATGGGACAATGATGGAGACCATTATGAAGCAGCTCTAAGCAGGATTTAAAATTAACCAATTGGCTTTTTATGTTTACCTGTGAGCCTGTCCAAGGCCTATGCCCTTGCCTGGAGGTGGGCAGCAGATTCATAGTAAGTGAATTTTTATGAATCACTAGTCCTGGCTGAGGCCTGTATTGGCCTGTGATGTTGTGATGCCTCAAAAGACAAGATAAGGCTCCAGCTGAGGACACCTGGCTCCAACCCCAATTAACTAGATAAAAGACTGCAGCTGCAGGTGTCTCACTCCTGCATTAAATGTCAACCTGGAGATAAGATAGTTCTAAATTAAGGTAATTTACTACTTGAGGAAGTCTTTGAACTATTCCCACGGTCCTGTTCAGGTTCCCATGTTTTCCTTAGTATCTCCTCCCTTTGTTTGTAAACCAAATAAATATGGTCTGCCCAGAGAAGTTCTTTGTCTCAGCCCCCAGAGAATCTTGAATTCTGTTAGAGGGTTTTGATCTTCTTGGAGCCCTAAAATCATAACACTTGTCTCACTTATTTAAGCCTTTACCATCCACTTGTTTAAGAGATTGGGGCTAGGACAAGACCCTGATAGGGCAAGGCATTTATCACAGAAATTCTAGTTTTCACAGCTTTAAGAAAAGTCCGAGAAATGAAGGTGTGAGGTGAGAAGCTTGAGGATCAGAGAAAAAGGCCCCAGTGTTGGTGGATAAGTGGGAACTTTCAAGGGTATCTAAGGAACCAGATCTGCTAGGTGCCCAAGTGGGACTGCATTGGGGAACCTGGGAGGATTGGGAAGCTGCTGCCTTTGTGTTGCTGCCTCTGTGGGTCTTATGCCAAGAAGCTGGAGGGAGATTGGGCTCAGCAGGACCAAAATTAAACAGGAGCTGGACACTGAGTGGGAGAGAGTGAGGACAGGCTAGAACTTGCTAGGTGCCTCTGCTTCCATTTGCCAGTGTACCAATCTGCAAAAAAAATGATGCTTCACTTCAGTTTTCCCACGTCATACCATACTTCTGAGAAATACAGTGTTCATGAAAGAACAACCCAGAACACATACCTGAACACCACTTTTGCCCACCCTAAAATTTCTAAAATCAATAATGCTGACATCAAATCTACTGATGTAGATTTTTTTTTTATGTGTGTACTGGGAGTCGAACTCAGGACCTCACACTTGCCAGGCAGGCCCTTACCCTGCTGAGCCATCTCACCAGCCCCTGATGTAGATCTTGATAATACTTTTTTATATGCTAAGTAAATAATTTTAGATCATTCTCAGGTGAATACATAAATCATAAATACAAGCATCATATTATCTATACTGAAGAATTTTGAAGTTAATCACCTCAGTACATTATAATCTCTTTGTATGCCAATCAGATCATGGTTGAAAGACAACATTTTTATAGTAGCTATCCTAGGAAGGTGGATTACATGCATTTTCTCTTTAGTATTTCATTCAGTTGTTTTATATTGAATATATGTTATTTCATAACCAGAAGTTTCATCAATTAAAAGCAAATTTATAAATACATTTTGCCTTCATTTGGAACTAAATGCTAAATGAAAGATGTACAGCAAGTCAACTGTTCAACTGATGATCTGGAACACCTCACATCCTGGATATTACCAGCTGAGTCTGGAGCTCTGGACTCCACAAATGAAACAATAACCCTTTTTGATGCACTTCTCTACCTACACTTTTCATGATATTACAAAGATAAAGGTTAATTTACTTTCGCTTATTTGCAACCCTTCTCAATATTCTTTTTTACATAAGTGAAAAAAATTAACCTTCTCATTTAGTGAGACTGATGGCCCCAGGCTTTGGCATCGAACTGCGGCACAGACTGCCTTAGGAAAAGGTAGGTTGGGACTAGCGGCCCCTGGCTGGACCTGCATACTCCACAGATCAAAGTGCCTGGCCTCATGAAATGGTATTGCATTTGGCTACTAGGAAGGAAGGGTAAAAATCTAACAACTGTGTCTTGGTTTCATCTTTGGGTTGGAGGGTAGAGATATGGGTTTCTGTGCCCCTCGGGGAACTAAAGAGCTAGGCTAGCATTTAATTTCATCATGGGAATCATCCAACATGACCATCCAGGGGCCTGTGCCCGCCAGTCCCATTCCTTTTACTATATTTAGGCCATGATGAATATGGAATAGCACTGAAAATGATTCACATCGACATCCCTCTGTCTAGCCTAATAACGTCAAAGTCATTAGTGACAAACGTAAGTTCACCCTGACAATGCGATTTGAAAATCTCAACCCTCCCTAGTGTCCTCCCTTGCCTGTCCTGATAGATGGCCCAGACACAGGAACCCAGCATGTGTTCTCTTCCACTTGGTCCAAAATCATCTTCCCTTCTCAGGAAAAAGTGGACACAAAACCCAAGGATGGACTAGGTTGCTTTTCACTATATGGACTGTTGAGAAAAATCTCAGCCTGCAGGAGTCAAGTGCTTATCAAGGAAAGTGATAAATGAGGGTTAAAAAGAAAGTTAGTTGAGAGACTTCTTTTTCCCTCTCTCTTTTTGTTGCTCATTTCCTAGACATATTCATTTGCACTGATGAGCTACAATTCCAACTATCAATCTGTTAATATCATCATCATTATTATTTTTACTCAGGCTTTTCTCACAGAGGGGTTTTCCACACATTTTTCATATGGTACTCTATGAAGAGGTGAGTCATCTAGTCTTTGACTTTATTACTATCAAGCAGAGTTTAAATAAATATTTAAATAAATATCTGATTTTTTTCACTCTCCTATAAGCTCTGTGGGACATTTCTTTTGCCCACCATTTATTTTATAGGACCTAAAGCAGTGATGTGCATGCCCTGATGTTAATGAAATAGTTAAAGAAATGAATAAAAGCAAGGAGAGAGAGAGAAAGAGAGAGAGAGAGAGAGAGAGAGAGAGAGCAAGCAGAGTTAAATACTGAATCCATTTCATCCTGTGACAGGGGACATAACTGCATAAAGGTTATTCACAGCTGGGTGCCATATGATTCAGAGCTGTCAGTGAAAAAGTGGAGACTCTTCTCCATTTTCTCTGCCTTTGATGTTCCTACCACCCACCCCCACCCTGATAACATTTGTTCCTGCAAAATGAACCCCACCTGTACACACCTAACTCTGCTTTGCCATTCTCTGGTAGACCAGACCATGGTAAGTAGGCAAATTCTGTATAACTGCATGTTCAGGATAGAGTAGAGCACAGGGACAGATTGACCTTTCCTTCTCTTCGTTCCTGCTGCAGACTGGTCACAGTGGGCAATCACCTAACCTGCCTATAGCTATCCTCACAAGAAAACTAGCCATATTCTGGTAAACCAAGTCTAAAGTCAGTATTGCTTGGCCCATGATGAAGACAAAGGGACCCATGGTGCCACCTTGTCTCTTGTTTTTCTTCCTCTCCTTTCATGTTTCTCTTCCACATCACATCCAGTGTTTGCTCTCCAGAGGAAGAGTTGGCTCCTGCAGCACCCTTGGCAGGGACTGGGTGGTTCTCTCTCCTCTGCCTCAGTCAGTTATCTTCCTAAGGAGAGATATGGATTAAGGGGACATGAGGTCAATTAGTTCCACTGTCACTTGCACTCTTGAGAGTGTAGGCACGAAGTATCCTCCTGAGGCCAAAGAAGGAGCAGGGAAAAGACTCAGGTAATATCCTTCTTTGCTCCTTGTAAGGCCATGAGAAGTTCCTTCCAACTGCTGGGTATTGAGGGGAAAGGGAACTTATCAGGACCTCCCTTTTACTTTGTAATAAAGGGAGTGAAGAATTAATTACTTTTGTAAACTTAATTTATGAATGTGGTATTTTGTTCAAAGTTAAGTTGTCAAATTGGATTATTAAATGAGTGTGTAGTGAATTCTTGGATAAAAGTGTGGGGTTCCCTAAGAACTCTTCTCTTAGGCAACTGTATTAGAATTTTGAGGAAATGCCACAGATGCAGTGTACATCCTGCTTGAATAAGCACTGTGATGCTAAGCCAGATAGAACAGCTGGTATGACAAATTATGAAAATAGGACTAGGGGGCCGGTGAGATGGCTCAGCGGTGTAAGCACCTGCCTGGCAAGCGCGACGGCCTGAGTTTGACTCCCGGTACCCGTGTACGAAAAAAAGGGCCAGTGATATCACTCAGTGGCACAGATGCCTGCTGGCACACAAGGTCCTAAGGTCGACCCCCGGTACCCACAAAAAAAAAAAAAAGAAAAGAAAATAGGACTAGGGCTGGTTAGATGGCGCAGTGGTATAAGGTCTTGCCTGGCAAGTGTGAGGTCCTGAGTTCGACTCCTGGTACCCACATAAAAAGGAAAAAAGGGCTGGTGATATCGCTCAGTGGCACAAGTGCCTACTGGCAAGCACAAGGTCCTGAGTTTGACCCCCAGTACCCACATAAAAAAAAAGAAAATAAGACTAAAGTTATCTCCACAAAGTCTAATTTTTTAAATCAAGAATGTTTACTAAATATTTTTTGTTTCCTGTACCTTGTTGTTCACCCAAATTTTCATTGTACTTTTAAAAATCAATGTCCTTATCATTGAAATGTAATTCACATGTAATAAATATTCTCCTCTTAAGGGTACAGTTTGATGTGCTTTGATGAAGGCACATGCCTATTTAATGCCCATTAGAATATAGAACTTTAAAGCCAGAAGTTTAAATTTCTTTTTTCATTCTGATCAGAATACTGGCTTTGTCCTCTATTCCCAGTCAACTCTTTCCACCGTGGTCCAAAGTGAATGCTTGAGATGGAAAATAGTTTACTTATTTATTTTATTTGTAATCATGGAAAAATACACTTACTATAAAATTTCCTATCTTAACTATTTTAAGGTGTACAGTTTAGAATTGTTCAGTGTATTCACATTCTTGTGACACTGATCTCCAAAACTTTGTCACAGATGGAAACTGTTCTGAATAACCTGGATTTATGTTACCATACAGTGTTCATAGGCATTTGCTAAAGCTCCCCATAAGCCAGGTTATATAGGAGATACTTTGTACAGTAATTAAGAGTATAAACTCTGGAACACTGAGGTTCATATCCCTCACCACTTAACATATACTATCATCTTTAAGATATACTCAGTCTTACAATATGCCACTACTGTGTTAAATGCTAAGAAGAGTAATGCTACCAATTAAACTAGGAAGCAATGCCTTAATAATGGTTCTCTGTGATACACACAGCAATTGAACCAATGTTTCATTGTTTTGAATAGTTTAGTTTCCTTCTCAAGGAAATTGGCCATTTTTGACAGCACCTTTCTTGGTACATGATAGCCCTCTTGCATATATCTCAGGAATATCTATTTCTGGGCATCATCCTTTCATAGATTCCATAAAGTATTTTTGTCACTTTGCAAGAAAATATGGAACTGCTATTATTCTTTCTGTGATCAATACTTGCTTTTCAAGTATAAATTTTCTGATCTGTTACTCCATTTCTGTCTCCTTGTATGCACAATAATTCCTCATTTTAATACCAAATCCTAGTAGATTTTTGAAGATATTTTTCTTTTGTTGTTTTTCTTTTCTTTTTTTAGTGCTGGAGATAGAACACAGGGCCTCACCCATGCTATACCCTCAGCCTTTTTTGTTTCTAATTTTGAGGCAAGATCTTGCTAAATTGCCCAAGCTGGCCCCAAACATGAGGTCCTCCTGTCTTAGCCTCTGGAGTAGCTAAGTGTTATGGTTTAAATCTAGATCCCCCCCAACCAAAGCCTCATGCTCTCATAGGCAGGGCTTTTGGGATGTGATTGGATCATGGGAGCATCATATTCATCTGTGTATCAGTCTACCCATGAATTTATGGCTGAACGTGCTGTTAGGAGGTAGAACCTGGTCAGAAAAGGCAGGTCACTGTGGGTGTGATTTATAAGAGTTTATCTCCCTTCATGACTCTTCCCTGGACTCTGTCTCTCTGTTTCCCTGCTGCCATCATATGAGCAGCTTCTCCTCCACCATGTCCCTTTGCCATGTTATCCTGCCTTGGACCCAGCTCACTACTGACTGAAATGTGAGACAAAATAAACCTCTCCTCCCATAAATTGTGGGTGTTAAGTATTTTGTCTCAGCAACAAAGGAAGCAACTAAGAGATTTTGGTGCAAAAAGTGAAGATGCCTAAGGACACTGTAAGCTGAGCTTGATGGAAGATTCTGGTTGGAACTCAGAGGACAAGAATGCTTATAAAAAGGCAGATAGTAAAAACCAGGCTCAGGAGGTTACAGTTGAAAACAAGGACTCTGGGGCAGTTGGACTTCAAGCAATGTGTGTTATGCTTTGTCAGAAATTTTGAAGTGTCTACAGTTTGCTCGTGTCCTGACACTTTGTGGGAATTTAAGATTAAGGGGTAGTAAGTTAATTCATCTGGTGGGGGAAATTTCAAGGCAGCCCAACATGCAGGCTGTGGTATGGATACCTTTAGGGGGTTTAGGATACCTTTAGCCAGGTTTATATGGAAAATCAGGAGTGAAATGCCTATTTAAATAGTTTTCAGTTTTGACAGAAAGAAAGCACCCATGAAAGTGGATCAGAAGAGAGCTTGATTGCTGAACAGATTAGGATTAAAAAGAAGCCAAGTACTTTGTATCAGGGCAATAGAAAAAATGCCTTAAAGGCATAGGAGGAATTAGCAAGGCCCCACCATCGGCAGGCTCTGAGTTACAGAAGTAAAAAGTTTTGCTTTGAAAAGAGAGCCTCAGGGCAATGTGCTCCAGAATGACGGCTCCTTAGGGAATTTACTCACCAGGATCCTATTCATAGACCTCAGCTATCCAGGGACTTGGAGACCTGTGAAGCCAGGGACCTACATGATGCTGGTTTTATACGTGTACAGAATGAAAGAATTGTGGGGTCAGGGAGACATCAGTCTAGATTTCAGAACAAAGTCTGCAAGGCCAGGCAGATTGCCCCTGAGAGGGCAATGTCTGAAGCTGGGAGAGTGAAGTCAAAAGTGCTGTGGAGATGCAGAGATGTAAAACATCTGAGGAAAGCCACAGGATTGAGCAAAGCCAGCCCAACAGAGAAGCCATGAGAGCTGCACCACAGGCAATGTCATAGGAGTGGGGCCACCCAAGACCTTAGGAGTTCACATATCCCACAGCTTGCCTCAGGTTCTGGACGTAGAACTCTGGGGTTTAATGTTTGCCCTGCTGGTTTTTGGTCTTGCTTTGATCTGATTTCTTTCTATCCCCTGAATTTTCCTTTTGGAAATGGAAATGGAAATGTTTACCCTTTGCCATTGTATATCAGCAGTGTTTAGTTTTGTTTTTTAGAGGGCTCACAGCCAAGAGTATGCAATGAGTCTCAGAGGAGGCTTTGAACTTGGACTTTTCAGCAATGCTGGAACTGTTAGGACTTTGGCAACTCATAGATATGGACTAAATGCCTTTTGCACAGAGATGTGCATGAGACTTTTGGGAACCAGGGGGGAATGTTGTGGTTTGTATCTAGATGTTTCCCCAAAGCCTCCCGTACTCATAGGTGGGGTTTTGGAGGTGCTTGGATCATGAGGACACTATACTCATCAGTGGATTAGTCCACTGATAAATTTATAGCTAAGTGTGCTGTCAGGAGGTGGGGCCTGGTCAGAAGAGGTGTGTCACCACAGGGCTGTGGCCTGGAAGGGTTTATCTCCCTGCCCACCTCCTTTCTTTACTCTCTGCTTCCTAGATGCCATGAGGTAAAGAGCTATTCCTCTGCCATGTCCTTCTCCATGCCTTTCTGCCTTGGTGCTGGTTTGTTATAGACTGAAACATAAGCCAAAGCTAACCTCTCCTTCTTCAAGTGTTTTGTCCCAGCAACAAGGGAAGTAACAAAAACACTAGGATTACAGGCAGGTACCACCATGCTCTCTTCTTTTGAAGTTGTCTTGAGCAGCAAACAACTTCATGCTTTTATCTTGATCGAAGCAATAACAATAAGAAAAGCTATGGACAGGGCTATACACAATACACACAATGTATCAGATGGCTGCTTGATTGCTAGCAACTGTGGATATCATCGATTGTAAGAAGTATTCTGATTTCAGAGATGTTAAATATGAAAAAAAGTGCATCTTTAAATCTATGAAATAGAGTGCAGGCTATGTGTCTTTTGACAGGATTAGTATATGAGGCTAATAGTAGCACTTGTTTCGTAGGATACAAGTAAAGATTAAATGAAACATTTAGCAAAGTAGCTGACAGTAAGCATCCAGTACACTTGTATATTAACCACTGTTATTTTTAATGATTATCTTAGTTGCATCCAGGTATATCAAATATCTATTCTTGCATAACAAACCCTTCAAACTTGGTGGCTTAAACCAGCAGACATTCATCATCTCATAGTTTCTGTGAGTCAGGAACTTGTGAGTGGCTGAGATGGGTGTGGGTTCCAGCTCAGGGTCTCTCATGCACTTGCAGCCCAGATACCCATCACCTGCAGGTTTGGCTGGGGTTGCAGGATCATCTTCCTTGATGACTATAGTTGTTGGCTGGGGCCTCAGTTCTTTTCTACATATCTGTCTCCAAAACTTCTCCAGTGACTTCTTAACATAGCAGCTGGCTTTCCCAGGGCAATGATCTAAGAGCAAGGAGAAAGTCACAGTACCTTTTATGACTGAAATTGTATCCTGCCACTTTCACTTTATTCTATTATTTGGAAGAGTCACTAAGTATTACATTCGATGAATGAATGAAATTCCAACTCTTGAAAGGAAGACTATTAAAGACTTTGATATTTCAATATTTTTAAAAATATACTTTAAAATCACCATACCACAATAACTTTCTCTTCTGTCAGCTTATTTTTCGTCTTCTCAATTGTTAGTTACTCAATATCTAACTGGTCTCCCATTTTCCTTATCAACTATCTGAGACATGTCTGAATACAAAGTAGATGGTGTATCACTCAAAATAAGTGGGGGTGACTTTATTACAAAACACAGACTGGTGTCAGGTAGCACAGGAACCTGTAGCAGCCCCTGCAGAGCAGTTACCCCCATAGATCTGAAGGGCTGAAGGCAGAGAGTTCACCAGAACCAAGGAAAGCCATGCCCAGTAGCCCTTCATGGAGAAGAATAGTGATCTTTGCTCAATGGACACAGCCAGCTAACTTCATATGGAGGAAGCTAAAAGAATATGTAAGTATCTTACTCTGCTCCTGCCTGAAAGGAACAGGTGAGCTCTATGTTCTCTATACTTCCACATGTACTATTAATATTTCCCTTCTAAAGCCGATGTGTAGGGAGTTTCCCCACACCAAGCAATTCTCCCCTTCTTGGTGGCCACCAACTAGGAGTCCTAAAAGTTCACTCAATTTTGGCTCTAACCAGAGATAGGGTCACATCCCACAGGTTCAGGGCTCAATCCCACAGGTTGCTCCACTTCAGATGCCAGTCACACACATCCAGCTGTCACCTGTGCTTCTCACTGATGGCTACACTTTCAGAGGTTCCCACAACTTCCTCTGTAGATCCAATCATTTGCTGGAGTAGCTTGTAGAAATCAAGAAAACAGTTTATTATGAGATTTTTGGTTTATTATAAAAGGATACAACTCAGGAATAGCTAGAAAGAGGAAATACACAGGGCAAGATATAGAGAAAGTGTGTGGAAACTCCATGGTGCCTTTGAACATGACACCCTCCTGGCACCTTCACATGTTTACCAACCCAGTGAACCCCACCATTTTGGATTTTGCAGAGTCTTCCTTGTGCAGGCATAATTGGTTAAGACATTGGCCATTGGTGATTAAATCAGTTTCTAGCTCCTCTCTCCTGCTTGGAGGTGGGGGTTAGATAGGGCAGCACTGAAAGGGTCAAACTTCTAATCATGGGGTTGATTGCTCTGGCAACCAGACTTCATCATGAGGGCCTTCCAAAGCTCACCTTAGTAAGATAAATTCAGGTATGGTGAATAAAACAAGGTGCTCCTTGACCTTTATTGCTCTCTTCCTTCTAAGGTTTTTAGAAGTCCTGTGCCAGAAATAGGAAGATCAAATATTTATATCACAATGTTACACCTCTTTCCTGCAGGAAATCCCCAAAGAGCTGAAGCCAGAGGCCTGAAAATCCTGTTGGATGTGATATATACATATCAGACTGCTGTGGGAAAGAGAAGGGCAGGCCCAGGTGGGGATGCTGAATCAGTCAGTAATAGATGATAATTAGCACAATCTTTCTCTTTACTCTTTAGTATCCCAAATAGAGAATTTAGAAAGTTCCATTGGCAACTTTATAATCATGGGAAGATGTCAGATTAATCACATCCCCCCCAAAAAAAACAAAACATCAACCACACCTAGGCATGGTGGTGCATGCCTGTAATCCTAACACAAGGAGGCTGGGGCAGGAGGATCTCAAGGTTGAGCCAAACCCGGGCAACTCGGCAACTTAGTGAGACCCTGTCTAAACAAACAAACAAAGAAGCAAACATGAAAAAAGCCCAAGGATGTAGCTCAGTGCAAAGGCTCTGGGTTCAATCCCCAGTAGTGCAAAAACAAATGCCACCACTGAGTTTTTTAAGTTTAAGTTTGTAAGGGAAAATGAAAAAGAAAATGGTTTTAAGTAACCTAAAAATCTGTTATGATTTCTGCCTCTAGAGCATCACGAAATTTAAGTGGTGTTCATAATGACCTTTCTTCACAATTTTCTATTCCCTTCCTCCTTTGCTAGCATCTCAGCTGAACAGGATTCTTTACTTTGTAGGAATAATTAAACCTGAGTTTCTCTAGTATTTGAGTTTATGATGTCAAGTCTTGGTCACAGATTTCCAGTGACCAGGGTTATGGGGGGTAAGTAATCCACTAAATCCCCTTTTAAAAAAAATTTTTTTTATTAGTATATGTTTGTGATACATAATAAACACATGAATTGTGGGGGACTGGTAGATATACATGTTGTATCTTGATCTTTTTTTTACTTCCCTTCCAACCTCCCCTTTACTTCTTTGTCCTCTTCCAATTTCTGCAAAGTCCACCTCCCTGTTTTCTATCATATATCATTTAATTTTTTAAAAAATTATTTTTATTTTGGGTTTCCTACTGCTTTTGTGTAGCAGTAATTTGTCTCTGATAATTGGGATCAATCAACCACCCAGTAAATTGATCCCCTCCTTCTGTACTCATTGTTTACATCCAGGTGTGAAGGACTTGGGTAGAGGCTCACTCAGCTTGCCATTCATCTGAAGGATGATCTGGTTCCTTTGTGGAAGATTTCCTTCATTGGGCAATGGAACTCAAACACAGGTAACTCAAGTTCATAAGAACAGGAAGGGAAGATACTCCCAGTAGGTGATTAGATATGAGAATGAGTGCCTCTCCCACTTCCTGTTCTTGACCCCTGAACCCATGCTTCCTGGTCAGGGGAGATGACATTGGTTTAAGTCATACACCACATCCTGTAGAACAAGATGTTCTGTGTAGGGTGTTGTTTGTCATCTGGAATTATCACTGAAACTTCAGTACACCAGATCACTGCATTATCAAGCCTGTTGCCCCTAAAAGTTGGGGGAATGTGGTAAAACCACTGAATCATTTAGTTGTAAAATATATTGTTCTTTTATAAAATATATAAGTGGAACTATCATATGAGATACCACAATGATGAATGAGGCATTTCTAAGTCTACAGAAAATGATGCTGACAGAAACATCTTAGGTAAGAAAAGCTAAATAGTGTTTATACCTGAGAGGGCAATGTGTATGGTCCAATGCAACAAGAGTGTAAGCTGACAGGTCCCGCTGGGGCATGGTGCCATATAGGGGCTCAGCATGGGCCTCTGCTGTTGGCAGATGGGTCACTCAGTCATGATGACAGTCAGACCTACTTTGATGGAGAAACATCATGCTGTTGAGCCTTCATCCATGCTTCCCTGGCCACTTGACATGTACATCCACTGAATAAGCACTGGGACAGTTGGGGAAAGAGTTGATTGGCATCTTCAAGAAGGATCACCTTAGTCATTTGTTTATTTGGAATATCCCTAGCTGTAGATGCCCTCTGGTGAGCACTTGTTAGAATAATTTTTTCATGCTCTAGTCTCAGAGCTCAATTTATGTACTCCTTGTCATCAATTTTCCAATTTTGTCCTTTACAAAACCCTGATCAGCTGGCCAATCCATTAATCATGGCCCAAGAGTTAGCATAGATATATAGCTCAGGCATCTTCCCTCTCATACAAAGTGTGCAAGAGAATGTGCTACAAAAAATTCTGCTCTATTACAGATTTTCTCCTTACCATATAAAAAGCAGCATCTACATACTTTTGCTGCACATGGTATATATCATTGTAAATTAGACAAATACTTTTTGGTAGTCTACTAATATGCCATAAGGAATACCATGTGGAACCATAGGTGTGTGTTGAGGGAGAAGCAATGAAACACAGGGTGGGCAGGTACCTAGTAATTTTGGTTCTGTGTAATTTACCCATGCCTTTTTGATTATTTTTGGCTCAATATTTTATATAATGGTTCCCTCTTATAATTTGATGCTTCTGTGTATGTCCAGTCTTACTGTTCTGACGATAGCATCCAGTTCATTATGGGGAGTTCAGGTCACATTGTTACTTGGTGACCTCATCAGGCACTCAGTTTCTACCAGTATCATTATAAGCTAATTTCATATGTAGAATAGATCATGGGTATTGGAGAATAGATCATGGAAGGGAGCATGACCTTATTCACACTATATGTGGTTTTGTTAACCATAGCAAAGTTATGCTATTGTTTTTCTTATCTTCTTCCAGACACTACATACTACATCTAACAAATACTTCTAATACAAATGAGTCTTTTGCATCATAGAAACCTAGAGAGAAGAGCATCTTACAGGTAGCTTTCCCCTGTTACAGAGTTCTTTCTTGTTTTGGGATTTACTCAAAACTGAAAGACTTATGGGTTACTTGGTAAGTGAGACTGAATGACATGTTAAGATATTTTGGTCTTCATTGTGCTTTGGCTTCATGATGGGTGCTATAAATATAATCACTATCACGTCATTTTTAAAAAGATACCCAATATGCACAGGAAAACCACTGGATGTTAAGAAACTTTCTGGTGTGGCAGGACGTTGAAATTTTCAGGGTTTAACTCCTACACACTGGCATAAATATGGTTTAATAAGGCATCTAGTATGCTTATTATTCCATGATGACTAGTTCTAAATAACTTATCATTAATGTACCAGTGGGATGTTCTGTGAGATACCAGAACAATTATGACCAAGGAAGAGAGTCATTATAGCTCTGGGGAAAGACTGAAAAGTATATTGTTGGCACTGTCAAGTAAATGCAAACTGCTACTGATTTTTATTACTGATTGAAATGGAATAAAGCATTTTCCCATGTCTTACGGTTTAGATCTAAAATTTCCCCTGAAAATCTCATGTTCAGAGGTAGTGGGTCACTGGGCATGGGATCTGGAAGGGTACATTCTTATTCCCAGCTCCTCTCCCTTTTCTCTCTCTGCTTCATGGCTGCCATGATGTGAGCAGTTTTCTTCCAAAAGGCCCTTCCACCATGCTGTTTCTGCCTTGGAGCCAGCTAACCATGGACTGAACTGACCACAACTGTAAGCCTAAATAAAACTCTTCTCCTTTAAATTGTGTGTTGGGTTTTATGTCCCAGTGACAGGAAAGCTGAATAATATAGAAAATTGTTACCAGAGAAGTAAGGTCATGGCTTTGACTATACCTATGTGGTTCAGAAGTCTTTGGAATTGGTTTGCAAGAGGAACTTGGAAAGTTTTAGAGATGCAGATTAGAGAACCCCTAGAGTCTTGTGAGCATTGCTTAGTGTACAGTATTGGTTAGATCTTGAAAGGCCAGAATGCTGATAGGAATATGGGCAATAACATCCAGGCTCATGAGGTTTCAGAAGGGGATGAAGAAGGGGATGAAATATGCTCTGCATATTTCATTTTGGCAAACAATTTGTCTACATTTTGTCCATGTTCTAAGACTTTGTGTGAATTTAAAGGTGGTAAACTAATTAATCAGGTGGAAGAAATGTTAAGGCACCTTTGTCCCCTTGTAATTTGTCCCTTTGTAATCCAGCCAGTGTTCAAGTTGTGCCATGAGTATTGTTGCCTGCTTTTAACCAGACCTACAGTGAAAATCTGGAGCAAAAAGCAGATGTAAAAAGTTGTTAGTTTCACCAGAGAGGAAGCACCTGCAAAGTTGAGACAAAGGAGAACATGATTGCTGAAAAGATTGGAATTAAAAAGAAGTCAAGTATTTTATACAGAGACAAGAAGAAAGATGCCTTGAGGGTATCTCCAAAATCAGCAAGACACCATCCATCAGACTCAAAACTGTAAAACTTTCACTTGAGATGCGAGTCTTTCCCCCATGCTTGAGAAGGACTACCTAAGGATTTGGTTCTCCAGATTTCTTTCACCATGCTCATTCATTCAGGCACCTAGAGGCCACTGCAGCCATCATTCAAGGGGGCCCAGATACTGTTCCCACTGGCAAGAGATCTTGGCATCAACCACATGGTGGTGGTTTTTTCAGGCATGTAGAATGCAAGAGTTGTCAGGTTATGGAGGTTTCCCCTCCGATTTCAGAAGAAGTCCTAGGAAGTTTGGCAGCATGACCCTGAGAGGGAAGTGCATAAATCTGTGAAAGTGAAGCAAAAGGAGCAATAGAGACCCCATTTGGAGATGTCAGAGACTTAGAACACCTACTAAGGAAAGCTTCGTGCAGTGAATAGAGTCAGCCCAACAGAAAAGCTATGTGGGCTGCAACAAAGAAGACCATGGAACTGGGGCTGCCCATCCCCTTTGGAGATTACATTTCACCACAACCTGCCCTGGGTGCTGGATGCATAACTATAAGATTTAATGTTTGCCCTGTTGTTTTTCAGTCTTGTTTTTGTTGAATTCTCTCTATTCTGCTATTTTTCCCTTTTGGAATGGGGATGTTTACTCCATCCCATCACATGTTTGCAGTATTTTTGAATATTACAGGGCTTCCCACATAAGAATTTTCCATGAGTTCCAGAGGAGACTTTAGACTTGGACTTTTCAGTAATGCTGGAATAGTTAAGACATTGGTAACTCTTAAAGATGAGCTAAATGCATTTTTCATATTGAGATAGACATGAATTTGGGGGCCAGGGTGATATGGTTTAGATATAAAATATCTTCCAAAAGGCTAGTGTTTTGAAGTGGGGCCTTGTTGGAGAGGGTGTCACTAGAGGTGCGACCTAGAAAAGTGTATTCTGCTTCCTTGCTGCTGTGATGTGAGATGTTTTCCTCTGCCAGGCTCCTCTGCCATAATACTCTGTCTTGGAGCCAGCCAACCTTAGACTGAACCCACTGAAACCGTGAACCAAAATAAACCTCTCCTTCTTTTTTTTTTTTTTTTTGTGGGTACCGGGGGGTCGACCTCAGGACCTTGCGCGCCAACAGGCACCCATGCCGCTGAGCGATATCACCGGCCCCTTTTTCGTATGTGGGATCTGGGAGTTGAACTCAGGCCCTCGTGCTTGCAAGACAGGTGCTTACACCACTGAGCCATCTCACCGGCCCAAACCTCTCCTTCTTTATGTTGTGGGTATTGGGTATTGTGTCTCAGTGAGAGGAAAGCTGACTAATACCCCATGACAATAGTTTTGTATCTGATTTGAGGGATAGTGTTGATAAGCTCTGGTAATTATATCTCATCTAGAGTTGCAGTTATGTACATAATAACATAATTAAGTTTTGAAGACTCTACTGTCATTTTTTAAACAACTCTTTTGTCTTTTGCACCAAACAAGCACTTTTACTAAGGATTTGGAAGAAATTTCTACCTCTAAACCTCTCAATTCTTGGATAGTGATTCTATTCTTTGTAGTTTTCTAAGATTACATGTTGATTTTGCTTTGTTCTCTTGGTAGGGATGGAGGGATGTCATTTTTAGGGACTTCCATTTGTCCCTTTGTAATTTAATAGCCTCACTTCATGGGGAGGGAAATGGTGTAGAGGACCTATCTTTTACTAAATATTTCTATAGTCAGAGACCAGTGGAATAACCCCAGGATGAAGCATACTCCACGATAATCTTGGTCAAAATTTTATTCTCTAATCTCCATTGTACTGAGGGGATCTAGGCCAAGACTCCATCTATTGTTTAATGTCCATAGCGCCCCTCTTAACAAGTGAACCATAGTGGCAATTCTCATCTCTGGAGATCAGCACTAGGTCAAAGCCAATATCTAAAACCCCAGAAAATTTATTACTATCTCTTCTTTCCTGCAATCACCTTGGTAAATGGCTCAGATCCCATGGTGAAGGATTGGTGGAAGATTGACTAATTGTTATAAGTGACATGACATATACCTGGAGATATTTTGCATGGTTCAAGCTCTAAGGAATCTGGCTTCCTCCTCAGTAAAGGGGATATCAGTCTAGGAATATGTATAATTCTAGGAACGTGGTAAGAGTTTGGGAATGACCATATTCACAATGTAAGTTGTTTCTGCATATCAGAACTAAAATATTTTCTCTTGCATATGTCAAGAACTTTAGTAGACTGTATGTCTAGATTATTTCTTTTTTTTCAACTTATAAAAATATTTTTGGTACATGTTTACAGTACATGTAGTTTACAATCATCTTGGGGAGTGGGTACATATGCATACTACAGCTTGTTTCTTTTTTTAATCTTCTTCCCCTTCCCTCTCCTTCCCTCCCTCCTCCTCTATTTTCCCTATCCCAATTTTCATTCTTGTCGATATTATTAATCTTAGCTCATGTTATGGCATATAATATTTACATTCATTGAGGTTGCTAGGTTCCTGTACATGGAATATCTTTATTCTACTTATTTCCCCTTCTCATACACCACACTCCTTCCCCTTATTCCCTTGGACCCATTCCCTATTGCAAGAAATCTATCCCCATGTCCCCTTATACCCATCCTTTATTATTCTCTTTGTTTGTACTGTGCCTCACTCAAATGAGAGATACCATATGGTATTTAAGCTTATGTGTCTGGTTTATTTCACTGAACATTATATTTTTCAGGTGCATCCATTTTCCCACAAATGTCTCAAATTTATCATTCTTTATAGCCAAGTAGTATTCCAGTAGATATAGATATCATGTTTTTTAAAACCAATCATCTGTTGATGGGAATATAGGCTGCTGCCCAGATTTAGCTATTACAAGTTGTGCTGCTATAAACATTGGTATTACTGTAGTATGATGTCTTAAGTCCTTTGGGGAAGATGTCTAGAATGGGTTGTCTAAATTATTAGTAGAGACCCTGTGACAAATTAGTCATCACTGTACATTAAAATAGTCTGACTATCATTTTGTCTTTGGCCTATGATAGTAACTGCTTTCCTAATCTGTGTGATATTACCTGGATTTACTAGTGTAGGGTTCCATTACTCCCACTGAGATCAGGGCATTCAAATGTATTCATCATCCACTACCAACACCTATCCCCTACAGAGGACACTTGTGTCCCCTTGCAAGTGTGTTTCTTAGTTCTTTGGTGAGAGGAGTATCCCTTGGGCCTGTGTATGAAGGGGATGATGTATTGAGAGAATATCTGAGAAGAGTGCACATAAAGCATTCAGTCTGACATTCCCATTCTCTGAGCCTTCAAACTTATTTCTTTTTTTTTTTATGGGTACTGGGGGTCAAACTCGGGACCTCACATGCCAGCAGGCGCCCATGCTGCTGAGTGATATCACCGGCCCTTTTTTCATATGTGGGTTCTGAGAGTCGAACTCAGGACCTCACGCTTGCCAGGCAGGTGCTTATGCTGCTGAGTTATCTCACCGGCTCTCAAACCTATTTCTGTATAGAATATTCTTAAAGTTCTAGCATTTTGATCTTATTAATTCAAGCCCATCATTTATTAGAGATTTTAATCAGGCAAAACATTAAACCTCAGATTTTTGGTTAATTCATCCATAAACAAGATCAGCTTGTTTCAGTAAATGTTTACTTTTCCTGGTTTGATGCTCTTAAAATCCATCCTCATTCTCAGTTGCTCCTGTCTGTGGAGGTCCTGTAATTCCTCTTGTATATCAGTTGTCTCCTCACAAAGCATGGCTTTCACTGGGCTAACTCTTGTTATTGGCTCAGAAACTGTGGGAAGTGGTAGAGGAAATGCCGAGTAGAACTGGTATCAGCTTGGGAGGCAAGTGCCCCAGGCACAGCAACTGAAAGGATTATATTCATAGAAGGGTGATTAGGAAAGAAGCTCCCATCTCTGACAAAGGAAATTTAGGGATTTTGGAAATTCAAAGTTCTCAGCCCTATCTATGCTTGCCCAGATATCTATCTTCCACCTCTTATGGTTCCAGTTCTTCCCTGCAGAATTCTTAGCTTAAGAGGCATGGAGGATAACTCCTTGGCACTGCTAAGTTTGGAGTGCTGTGATACACATTTGGAGTTTGGTATTCAGCCTGTTTGCCTTATAACTACTGGAGACAAAGGAGTCTTCAAAGCTGCCACGGAGGACTTTCGAGTCCATACATTGTTCTTAACTACACATTCATTGCTTTTAATTGGTTTTCCCTGGTTTTCACTCCAGGATAACACACAAAAGAATGTCAGCTTGGCTCAAACAGAAGGCTTCATTCCCTTCTCTAAACCCTACTCTGTCCCCATCTCATTAAATATTATTAGAATCCACCTAGTTGTTCAAGCCAAAATCTAAGATCTCTTGGCTTCCTTCATGCTGCATATCCAATTTTTGGTTAGTCCTGTGACTCTACTTATGTCTAAAATGTGTTTCTGGAATCACACAGGATAGTGGCCCCTCCCAGTGCCTTTCCGCCCCAACCCAGGTGAACCACGCTGCTGGAAGGCCTAAAGAATAGCCCCTCCCATCACTGCTTCCAGGACTGAGGTGAACTGCTCAGAAAGGCCCACAGACCAGAGGGAATGCCAGTGACACCGTTGGGTCCCAACTAAGGCACATGGGAAGAACAGGTGAGATTAGTGGCATGAAAAGTCAGAAGCAACAATAACAATAGGAGCCAATAGGTGACTGAAGCCTCCCAGGGACCGGCAACCAGCTCGGGAAGAATCCAGGACTTGATAACAGGCCCTTTTCTCTCAATTATTTTCTTTTCTCTACTTTTTCTTTTCTTTTTCTCTTTCTTCTTCCTTTTTATATTCTTTTTTTCTTTCTTTCTTTCTTTTGTGCTTTTGTTTTCTCTTTTTGCTAAATAGCTGGGGAGAACTCCAGCCACAGAAAATAAATCCCATCCCCCAAACCCAGAGACCAAGCTCAGATAATCCCTCAAATACTCCTTCATGCTTTCTTTTCTACCCACTTCCCTAGTTTCCAAAACCTTGAGTGATCATCCTTTGTCCTCCAGGCTTGATTCTACTTCCTTTCCAGTTATCTTTGTTTTATACACTATCCTCCCTAAATTTCCCCACCACAGGGTAAAACCACTCTACTGAGGGGAAACACTTTGCATACAAACTCCTAAATTATGATCCATTCTCTTGTATAACTATAGACTCTCCTTCTAAAGTCTAAAGTACAAAATCAATAGTTACCACAGTTTGTCAGTTTCTAAATTGTGCTCAATGCTATTGTTATTGCTAATTTTACTACTTTAGCTAGGATATCATACCTGCTGTAATCAGTTGTTCCCCCTTCTGAAACAATACTGGGAAGCTCTGGGGTAATAACTTCACCACAGCCCTACACCAGAGGACTGGAAACTGAGTCAAACAGATATCAACATCCCACTCGCAATTAATTGGGAAGGTAGGATCTTGTGACAGACACAAACCAAGAATCTCCTACACACAGAAGGCATCCCTGAAGAATAGACTTTTCCTAGGGAGACCTTGATACTAGTGATATAGCTACCTACTACAAAAACTCACAAGAATCACCACAGAAAACAAAATAAAACATTTTTTTGAAATAGAAAAAGACAAAACATAGAAGCAAAATGCAATTTCAGGCCTCCAGCTTACCCAGGACAAGTCCAGGAGACATCAACATAGAAGAAATTGGAAGACACACACTTGAAATTTCTGAAATGATAGCATCCAAAGTAAAGAAACAAATCCATGAAGCTATAGAGGAAATCAGATCAGAAATAATCTCTCAGATAAAAAAGTAAATGTCATCATTTATAAAGGAATTGCTCAGCAAATCTAAAGTAGAGATAGATAAAAAATAGATGATGATAGGAAGAGGATGGAAAAAGTGAATGATCTATATAGGAAAGAAATAGAATACATGAAATGGATTCAAACAGATATCCAGGAAATTAAAAATTCAATTGAAAGCTGGCAAAACCGCTTGAACAAAACTGAAGACAGACGTTCAGACCTTGAAGACAAGATTGTGACTAGTGATCATGGAAGGAAAGTTCTCTTGAAAATAACAAAAGATCAGGAAATAACAATTCAACAGCTGCAAAACAATGCAAAGAAAAATAATGTAAGAATAATTGGTGTCAATGAAAAAGAGGAGTCAACGCAAATGACATAAAAAATATTTGCAGAAGTAATAGCAGAAAATTTCTCAAACATGAGAAGAGAATCTGACATACAGGTAAGTGAGGCATATAGGACCACAATTAGCCATAACCAAAATAAATCTACACCCAGACATGAAATTCAGCACAAGAACAGAAACTCAGCACAAGAACAGAATATTAAAAGCTGTCAGAGAAAAGAACCAGATCACCTAAAAGGAAAGCCCATCAGAATCATGGCAGACTTCTCAACACAAACCCTCAAGTCAAGAAGAGCTTGGAGTGACGTATTTCAAGTCCTGAAAGAAAACAACTTCCAACCCAGATTGATGTACCCTGCAAAATTATGTTTCAAAATTAATGGAGAAATAAGATACTTCCATGACATAGAACAACTGAAGAAATTCAGGACCACCAAACCAACACTACAAAAGATACCAAAAGATATTCTAGACAGAGACAAAAATGACCACAATTCCAAGAACAACAAGAGAAAGAAACCATAGAGCAGGGCAAGCAATTAACAGAAGGGAAAAGTAGGGAATCGACAGCAGGAAAGTAACATGACAAAGATAAGCCAATACATATCAATTATAACCATCAATGTCAATGGCCTCAATTCACCAATCAAAAGAAACAGACTAGAAGAGTGGATCAAGAAACAAAATCCAACAATACACTGTGTACAAGAAACACATTTAACTCAAAAAGAAATTCATACGGGAACCCAGAGAAAAGCAGGGGTAGCTATTCTATTTGCAGACAATGTGAACTTCAAACCAAGAATGTTCAAAAGAGATAAAGAAGATCACCACATACTTGTTAGGGGCAAAATTCAAGAGGAAGAGATAACAATCATAAATATATATGCACCAAATAAGGGAGCACCCAACTATATAAGACGAATATTAATAGATATGAAAAATCAAACAAGCAGTAACATAATTGTAACAGGGGACACTAATACCTCATTGTCACAAAGAGATAGATCAACTAGACAAAAAATCAACAAAGAAATATCAGAACTGAACCAAACCTGTGAACAAATGGAGCTAGTAGATGTTTACAGTGTTCCACACAACAACATCAGAATACACATTCTTCTCAGCTGCACATGGGATATTCTCTAAAATAGACCATATAATAGCCCACAGAACATGCTTAAGTAAATACAAAGGAATTGAAATTATTCCATGCATATTTTCTGAACATAGTGCAATGGAATTGGAAATTAATGACAAAAGAAACTGCAAAAACTCCATAAACATGGAAATTAAATAACACCCTCCTGAACAACCAATGGGTCACAGATGAAATTAAAGAAGAAATTAAACAATGTCTACAATCAAATGAAAATGCGAATACAAATTACCAGAACCTGTGGGATGCAATGAAAGCAGTCCTAAGAGGGAAATTTATAGTGGTGAATCCTTACATCAGGAAAGGAGAAAGAGCATAAATAAACAACCTAATGCTGCGCCTCAAGCTTCTAGAAAAGAACAAGTCAAGCCCAAAGCCCGTACAAGGGAGGAAATTATAAAGATCAGAGCAGAAATTAACACAATTGAGACTAAGAAAATGAAACAGAGAATTAATGAAGAGTTGATTCTTTGAAAGAATAAATAAAATTGATAAACCCCTAGCCAACCATATCAAAAAAAGGAAATAAAAAACTGAAATTCGTACAATAAGGAATGAAAGGGTGAAATCACTACAGATCCTGTGGAAATTCAGATGATCATCAAGACCTACTTTGAAAATTTTTACTTGCATAGGGTGGAAAACACAGAAGAAATGGACAGATTCCTAGATACGTATGAATCACCAAAGCAGAATCAAGAAGATATAAAAATTCTGAATAACCCAATATCCGTTAATGAAATTGAAAATATAGTTAAAAATTTACCAACAAAGAAAAGCCCAGGTTGTGATGGGTTCATGGCTGAATTCTACAAGAAATTTAGAGAAGATTTAACTCTAATATTCCTCAAACCCTTTAATGAAATTGAAAGGAAAACAATACTCTCTAACTCATTCCTGGAGGCAAGTATTAACATGATACCAAAACCAGAGAAAGACCCTACCAAAAAAGAGAACTACAGGCCAATCTCCCTAATGAACATAGATGCAAAAATCCTCAGTAAGATACTAACAAAGAGAATGCAGCAAATCATCAAGAAGATTATACACCATGACCAAATGTGATTTATCCCAGAAATGTAGGGATGGTTCAACATATGCAAATCAATAAATGTAATACACCATATCAGCAGAGCCAAAGACAAAAATCACATGATCATCTCAATAGATGCAGAGAAACCTTTTGATAGAGTCCAACACTCATTCATGATAAAATTGGAATAGATGATCTTTACCTCAATCTGATAAAAGCCATCTATGACAATGCAACAGCCAACATCATACTAAATGGACAAAAACTGACAGCTTTCATTCTAAAATCAGGAAAAAGACAAGGATGACCACTCCTATTCAATATAGTTCTGGAAACATTAGTCAGAACAATTAGACAGAGAGAAATAAATGGAGTAAGGATAGGAAAGGAAGAAGCTAAATTATCATTATTCACAGATGACATGATATGCTACATAGAAGGCCCCAAAAACTCTACCAAAGGACTTCTAGAATTAATAACCAAATTCAGTAGCATAGCTGGTTACAAAGTCAATGCTCAAAAATCAATAGCATTCCTGTACACGAACAACAAACTCACTGAGAGAGGTATTAGTGAAACCACACCCTTCAGAATAGCATTCAAAAAAATGAAATACTTAGGAATCCTAAAAAAGGAAGGAAAAGATCTATACATTGAAAGTACTCTGAAAAAAGAGATTGAAGAGGATATCAGAAAATGGAAAGATGTCCCTAGCTCATGGTTAGGGAGAACCAACATAGTGAAAATGGCCATACTCCCAAACTGTTATACAGATTTAATGCAATCCTGATCAAAATACCATTAGCTTTCCTCACAGATATAGAAAAAAGCATTCCTAAAGTTCATTTGGAAACAGAAGAGACCTGGAATAGCAAAGGCAGTCCTAAGAAACAAAGGCAAAGCAGGAGGCATCACAATCCCTGACTTGAAATTATACTACAAAGCTACTGTGATAAAATCGGCATGGTACTGGCAATGAAACAGACTAGAAGATATAGACACAACTACAAACACACTCAGCCACCTTATCTTTGACAATGGGGTCAAACATGTTCCCTGGGAAAAAGACAGCCTCTCTAATAAATGGTGCTGGAAAAACTGGCTTTCCATTTGCAGAAGAATAAAACTAGACCCATGTCTATCACTGTTATGGTTTGTGTCTGGATGTCCCCAAAATCCTCATGCAGTCATAGGGTGTTGCTTTTCAGAGGCAGCTGAACCCAGAGTTTGTATTGATTCATTGCCTAGTGCTGGGATTATAGGTGTGAGTGCTACACCCATCCTAGGGTGGCTACACTACATACAATGTAAGGGAGGGAAAGAGGCTTGCTCTCTCGTGCCCCTCCTTCCCTTTTTGCTTTTCTTGCTTTTGCTGTCTTCCACAGGCATGAACTGTTGCCCTCTGCCATGTGCCACTCTGCCTTGGAGCCAGCCGAGTATGGACTGAAACCTCCATAAACTGTGAGCTAAATAAACCTTTCCTTCCTTAATTTTGGGTGTCGGGTATTTTGTCTCAGCAATGAGAGAAAAGTAACCAAGACAATCACCATGCACTAAACTAAAGTCAAAATGGATCAAAGATCTAAATATTAAAACAGAAACACTGAATCTACTGGAAGAGAAAGTAGGTAGAAATCTTGAAGACATAGGTGTAGGCAGAGACTTCATGAACAAAACCCAGACTGCATGGGAAGTACTTCAAAGAATCAACAACTGGGATCTCATCTTATTAAGAAGTTTTGCACATCAAAAGAAATCACCAATGGAGTGAAAAGACAACCCACAGAATGAGAAAAAAATTTAGCTAACAGTTCCTCAGACAAAGGACTTATATCTAGAACAGATAAAGAACTGAAAAAAATCAGACTTCCCCAAATTTGAAGACCCAATCCAAAAATGGGCATCTGAGATGAATATGCACTTCTCAGATGAAGAAATACAGATAGCAAATAAATAAATGAAAAGATGTTTAACATTATTGGTCATTCGAGAAATGCAAATTAAAACAACACTGAGATTCTATCTCACCCCAGAAAAAATGGCTATCATCAAGAAATCAACCAAGAACAAATGCTGGCTGGGCTGTGATGAAAAAGGAAACCTCCACTGTTGGTGGGAGTGTAGACTGGTACAACCACTGTGGAAATCAGTGTGGAGACTCCTCAAAAAACTAGGATTAGAGGTCCCATTTGACCCAGCTATTCCCCTTCTGGGTATGTTGCCAGAAGAATGAAAAACATCATACCACAGTGATATATGTGCACCCATGTTTATAGCAGCACAATTTGTAATAGCTAAAGCTTGGAAACAAACCAAATGCCCATCTACAGAGGAATGGATAAAAAATATGTGGTATTTTTATGTAATGAAGTACTACTCAGCTATAAAGAAAGATAAACTCAAGGCTTTTATAGGTAAGTGGATACATCTAGAGACCATACTCATGAGTGAAACAAACCAGACCCATATGTGTAAACATCGTATTGTCTCTGTAGTGTAAGAAGCTGAAAGAGTAAATAAGACCCAAAACCTACAATAGATATTGTGAAAGTGAAAGAAACTACTCAAAAGGAAAGAACAACTGGGATGGGGGAAAGGAGAAAAGAAGGAAGGGAAAAGAAAAAAATATATGTATATATGCACAAGATAGCTATAATAATTACTAACTACTTTCTTTTATTTCATTGAAAAGAACAGCTTGTGCTTATGTTGTTTGATCAGTTTTGCATGCCTATATTTTGTAATCTGAGCAACTACTTTGAAGAAAAGAAGCAATGCATTAATCCTTGTTAATTTCTACTATCTTGTTTTGAAATTCTGTATCATTATTTTTATGTTTTTCTCTCTAAAATAAAAAAAAAAACACTTATTCTATTTTATAGACTGAGATCTTGCCCTATTATAGAATTGTAAATAAAGCCAATTAAGGTCTTTAAAAAAGATGTGTTCCCATCCACTCACTTCTCTGCCTCAATTGCTATAACCTAGTCTATGCCAGTGCCATCTGTTGTCAGTCTCCTAACTGGTCCTCTTGATGCTCCTGTCTATTCTCCAGCAGAACTTTGAGTGATCCTTTAAAAATCTGTAAAGGGAATGGTATTTCTCTGGTGTTTCAAAGCTCTCCAACAGCTTTTTATCATTTTTAGGATAAGAAGACAATCTTTTAATCTTGTAAATGGCCACATGTTCTCTCTTCTCTGTTTATTTCTTCCCTTTCCCCTTCTACAGCTCTGTCTAGATCACTCTACTAGTGGCACTGTAAGAATTTGGACATGACAGGTTCTTCCCATGTTGGATTTTTGCCCCATCCAGCCACCTGTATGGAATGTTCTTTCTTTCTGATCTTTGAATAGATAGCTCAGTATCATTCAGATTTCAATAGGAATCTCCCCTCCTTCGAGAACTTTTCTCCGATGAACTACCTTAAAAATTGTCAATTATTTTTTATTTTCTGCTCGTTATTTCCCTCACCTTTCAGAATATAAGCAGAAGTCTTATTTGTGTTGTTCATCAAGGCTTCTCTGCACCTGGAAAATGGCATATAATAATCTCAATATGTGATTTCTCAATACATATCTATCAAGCGAATGAGTGCATGCATGCATGAATGAATGAATGAATGAAGTCTTTACCTGAGAGAGAATTGTTTTGGTTAATATGATGTCACTAAAGTAAAGCCAAGGAGTAAATGAATAATTAACTAAATTATTGGAGGAAACATAGAAGTTAAAAGTAAACCGACATGAAGTTCACTGTAATTTAGTTCTCCAAAGTACGTAGGTTTATTTATGAAAAAGGAAAATCCAAAGCAGTCATACAAGAAATGAATGACCAGAGACTGAATTTTCTAATGGAAATGCTGGGGTTATATGATGAACATAGAACTCTATTGAGGAAGCCAACATATTATCTGCAATAACCAGACTAGGAATTCAGCCTCAAATGCACAGAAAATCAGTCCAGGAAGCCAAACAGTAACCTCTCTAGCAATTGGTCCCAGATGGTCAGGACTTTCATAATAAACAGCTTTCCTAATTTTTACCTCCTTTTCCAGCTTAGGGTCCACTAAATAACACCAAATATGTGCATCTATTCAGTACATAGGATGCCCTGATTCAGTTGTCCTGGCTCTGATTTTCCCATGCAAAACAGCTTCCACTGTGCTTCAGGGTAGACCTGAAACCTCTCCTTTCTTCCAGGATAAACATCCTCCACTCCTCTGCCTACATTTGAGTCGCTGCTGAATGCATGTAGTGGTGGTCAGCCCCCTTGCTACCAAGCTCTGAATAAATAGCCTTTGTTTGTTCTTATTTTGGTGGTCTTCATTTACTTCCACAATTGCACCAACATACCTAATACCTACATAATTCAGGATAATGAGGGCATTCAGTAGGAATTTTCCAGATAATTGTGTTGCCTGGACCAGATCTCTTGAGTTTGAGATGGACTTTTGCATTTAAATGCTGTATATAGAGCACCATGTAATGCCAGAATAGTCTAATGAGGTTGCATTGCATTGTGTGATGTATATCCCCGGGAGTACTGACTTGATAGATCATTATGCAGTCACATTGCCTCCTCTCTTCACAAAAGAACAGGAAAAATGGGAGAAAAGAGGTTGAGTTTGAAAATAGCATGAAGTTTCTTTTCTGTAGGAAATGTCTACCAAATTAAATATATATAATTATGGATGATTATTTATCTTTAATGGATGTTTCAGAAACAGAATTATAAGGGACACTACCTGACTGTTGTGGTTTCCTGTTTGGGTACTGAGAGCAAGAAAGAAATTGCTTTATTCAAATCATTAAAGAAATGTCACTGTCAATCCACCTTTAACTGTATCATGTGCTTTTTATTCTTTGTGTTAAAAATAAAGAAATAAAGAAGAGAATATTTCCAGATACCATCTTGTTCCTGTAAAAATGAAGTGTTCTAACCCTAAGGTTTATACTGATTTCTTGCTTATTTATAAATTTCACCATAAAGACAGATATCTGAACTTAGTGTGTTAGAAATTATTATGATGAAGGATTTTTTATTCTTGTAAATCATCATTTCCAGTAACACCTGCTAATTTTCCTGATGATCTAGTGAAATGCATTCTTCCTCCTTTCTTTTTAGTTTTTGTTTTGGCAAGGAGAGGAGACTTTCTCATTGAACTTTTTTCTCTGTAATCCTATATTTTCTTACTTAGGCCCCCACAAATGTACGCTGATCCCAGACTTTGAAAACAAATATTCCTAAAGAATAATAGGCCCTTATCTCTTGTAATGATCCTAAAACCAATGATCTGGAGGAATTTATGGTGTGCTTTATAAAAATTCCCACTGGTTTCATGTGTCAACATATGCCTGGCTAAACTGGGACATGCTGGGGTTATATTTACCTGAATCCATAGTACTAAAGCTGTGGTATTTCTCCTGGACTGCTCAGTGTGGGAGCAACCCCACCCTAGGCTTTTTCCTTCATCCTCCGCTCCTTCAGAAACTGATAAATCTACGTAAACCCAGAGGTAGTGCTTTTTGGAGGCAATTGTATTACTGGGGCAAGAGATTGCCTGCTATTTACAGGGCATTAACTCAAAAATTTGAGTCTGCCTTTTGAGCACCATTGTTCAGGGGTAGATCTGAGTTGCTTGTTCTAAGATAGAGGGAACACTGTTGGGAACAGGTCTATATTAAGAAGAAGAAAAGGCTGTGCTGTCAGTGTGCTCTGCAATTTCTCCCTGCCCAGGCACAGGGAGCTGACTGGGAGGTCTTGGGAGAGGGATATTGGCATCCTGGCAGTGGTCTGTCTGTTACAGAATCGAGTTTTATCTGGCAAGACTCGGCTGCTGGCTGCATTTTTTCAGAAGCACCAGGGCATTAACAATGAGCAGAATAATCATCAGTAGGACTGAGCAACCCAAGTCTGTGGTGAACAGGCAAAGCTTAGCACATGTCAAGTGCTTACCACGTACAGACAGAGCACGAAGTACCTGGTGTACATTATTTCTTTTTTTTTAATTTTTAAAATTTTTTTAAATTAAAAAAATTTTTTTATGTTATTACTTTCAGTCTCCAGTACAGCTTAATGAAGTGTGTATACTTATTATCCTCCTTTTCCAAAAGATAAAATGGAGGCCCAGGGAGCTTATGAGCTTTGCCCAACTACGTAATTTTGGGACATAAAAGGAAAGCAGAAGTCCTCATGTTCAAGCCTGTGACAATTTCTATATTATTTGGGAGAAAAAAACTAACTAAACCCTTGCTCCTTTCTCCTTTCCTTGTCCTTTTGTCCCTGCCGACTCAAGTAATTTCCCCTACTAACAGAAGAAATGAGAACATTTCTTGGCCTTCTTGACAGGGCTAAAATGAAACTGGATCCACACTGGATTTGGCATAGGAGTCTAGGTTTTGTAGTTATGCCATCACACATGGTCCATTTCTTAGATTTTGATCTCAATTATATATATTCTTTCAAGGTTTGTAATAAAAATGCCTGGTATGTTGTACACTTTCTATCCATACCTTTTCTCTATCCCCAATTCTGCTTTTCCTAATGATTTTCTTTTGTTTGTTTGTTTGTTTTGAGAAAGGGTCTTGTTGTGTAGTTCAGGCTTGTTTTGGACTTACTATGTAACCCAGGCTGGTCTCGAACTTTCAGTGATCCTCCTGCCTCAGCCTCCCCAGTGCTGGGATTTAAATGCATACAGCACGACACTCAGCTTCCTGATGATTTTCAACTCTGAGATCACATGGCGATTTATTTGGTTACATTCCCATTTATTTCTTAATGCATCTTGTGTCAGGTTCTCCATGTCCACTCCCCTGGCCCTTGTCCTCACAGCCCTTTATCCCCCATCTTAATTCTGGAACAATCATTTATAGTTGTTAAGTGGCTTAACAAATCTTTCTGTCAGTGGGGTACTGCATGGAAATTGAAAACTAACTAACATTTATCTCAGCAGCTCATCACAAAAAATCTACTGCTTTCCTATCTCAGGTTCTAAAATAATGATTGCCCATGAATTGAGCAAAGGAGATATTGATAAGACAGGGAACAAGCTGAGATGAGAGGGAACAGGTAGACTTCAGCTTCTTTTGCTAATGAGGACCATGGGCCCTGCAGCAGCTGAGAGCCGCTAGGAAAAGGTGGCCTCCCCACTTGGGCAGTTAGTCATCAAGACACACTACCTTCACAGAGAGAAATATTAAACACCAAACAGTGTTGATTTCAGTGTTTAAAAAATTATTATAAAAATACTTAACCACTTACTTATTTAGTCACCCATCCATTCAATAGGTATTTATTAATCATTGCTTGCATTATTTTGTTAGGCACAGGGGAAACAAAGACACCTAAGACATGGTCCTTGCTTTATTTAAGTCATAAGCAATAGAAACTCAGTAGATGGGAAAAAAAGGGATGTCCAGCAGAAAAAGATTAATTGCCTGCTATATATAAACAAAAAGAAGTAATGAAACTGTTTGTCTTTTGACTGGGGAAGATGTTAAGCTTCATTTTCTGAGTTAGCCAGGTTTCTTTACTGCAGGACTTTTCAGAGACTTTAATATGAGCATGTGTGCTTTTAATTTCCAAAAAGGAAGTAGAATGTGCTTCTTTTCTCAGGATTGTGTGGCAAAAGTCTCACATGTATGCACAAGTGTGCATGTGTGATATTTATCACGTAAGTTAAAATTTCCTAAAATATATTTTGGAGACCTTAGCCTAAAGTAAAATCTTTCAAGCAAAAGAATTATGATTAGATAATGTTGTAAAAATTCCTTCATGTGGTGGTTGGCCTTGGGAAGGGCACTGTTAATGTGCAGAGGCAGATGTGAAGTGGGCCTGGCTATTGTGTGTCATGGGAGCATAACTTACACAGCTGTCTCTAGGCACAGAGTTGTCACCAGCCCATCAATACCTCTGGGTGGATTCAGACGTGTCCTGCATGCCTGGCTGGTACATATCCAGAAAGTGTGCTTGGGCAATATACAATAGACACTGATGGATGTGACATCTTGGTCTGGAACTTCCTGCTGACCCTAAGGAAACTTCTCAGTGCCATTGGTCAGTCTTCCAAAGAGTAGATCAACCAATCATATTACAGTCAATGAAGAAGTTGTTGAAAGTACAGATTTCTCCACTCCTAGATCTTCTGAGTTGGAAATCCCAAGAGTATCCTGTAGGTTTGTCTTTCTTACCAGCCTTCCAGGCTGTTCTGATGGACAGCCACTTCTGAGAATACGGGAGAAGACTTTCTTGATCACTTTAAGTATCACAGGAGATATCAAGTTTGAACTGAAACCATGGCTTATCTGATTTTCCCCAATTATAAGCGGTAGGTGGAATGCCTGGATGAGAAATAAACAATACCACAAAGATTAAAAGTTTTCTAAAATTAATGAAGTTTATTAATTAACTGCCTACTTATATATTTTCTACTAGAATTTAGTTTATCTCACTGAAATACCTTTTTTCCTAACGAAGTACAAATCCAGTATTAGTAGGGTCTAGCAGGGTGTGATGAAATAAACACATTGTAGAAAAATAACAAATAATGGTTCAAAAGAACAACTTGCCTTTACTTAGTCAAAGGCAAATTTTTGACATTCAGCATTTATTAATACTAAATCTGTCAAATTTTGATAATCTTAACTAAGGGTATATAGTTAGCACTTGATAAATGTAAGCTTAGAGGATAAGAATAGCATCTCATTTATTTTTTCACCTTCCAGAACTTAGCACTAGGTGAACAAACACATTCTGGTTTTCTATTGCTTGACACATAATGTGGTCATATTGCTTGTCACATAATGGGTGATCCATAAGTATTTGTGGGCTTAATAAACATTTTACTGTTAAAATATTTTTGAAAAAAATGCTCCCAATATTTTAAATTGATTGATGTAAAACTCCAGCCACTGGCACTGTAAAGTCAATTTTGGACAATTTTTTAAAGTTACAATGACTATAAACCATACCTGAAATAAGAAATCCAGGGTGACTTGAGCAGAAAGCATGATGGGGTCTGAGAAGCTCTGGAGGGAGGAGCTGGAACATTGCCAGGTGCTCTGGTTTTTTTGTCTTCCTCTCTCTTTTTCTTCCTTCTTCCTCCCCTCCCTTCCTCTCCTCTCCTCTCCTCGCCTCTCCTCACCTCTCCTCTCCTCTGTCTTCTCCTCTCCTCTCTTCTCCTCTCTTCTCCTCACCTTTCCTTTACTCTCCTCTCCTTCCTGCCCTTGCCTTTCCCTCCCTCTCCCTCACCCTACCCCTGACTGCTTTATGCATTATATTTGTTGTGGTTTGGATCTGGAATGTTCCCCAAAACTCTTGTGTGCTCAGAGCCAGGGCTTTTGGAGGTGGTTGGATATGGGGCACTGTACTCATTGGTGGATTCATCCCCTGGTGAGTTCAGGGCTGAGTGTGCTGTTGGGAAGTAGAGCCTGGTTGGAATAGGTGGGTCACCGTAGGGTGACCTGGAAGGTTATGTTCCCATCCCTGGCTGCTCCCTTTGCTCTCTGCTTCCTGGCCACCGTAGTGTGAGCAGCTTTCCTCTGCTTGGGTCCTTCCATTATGATGTTCTGCATTTGAGCCAGCCAATTATGGGCAGGAACTTTTGAAACTGTGAACCAAAATAAAACTCTATTCCTTTAAATTGTGGGATTATGTCTCAGTGACAGGAAAATGACTCAGACATGTGTCTCCCTCTTTGACGTTTTCTCCAAGGGCTCCTTACTTTGTATATCCTTAGTTCAACTGGATACACCAGGCTCAAAAAACCAAGCTGTCAGTCCTAACTCCAAATATTCAGAGAGAGAATCTTATTGGCTCACTGTGAACCAGGCTTTCACTTATGGCTAAATAATTCATAGCTGGGCCATTGAGATGGCTCAGTGGCATAAGCGCCTGCCTGGCAAGGGCGAGGTCCTGAGTTCGACTCCCGGTACCCACATAAAAAATAATAATAATAATGATTCATAGCTGAAGGTGGGGAATAAGGGGTCTGTGGTATAGACTTGGCCAAGTGGACCCAGACCTGTTGGATATATGATATTCTCAAAGAAGAGGCACGTGAACTTGGAGGATCCTTGCAAATCCATTTACTCCAGTATCCCTCTACAATATCCCCTGTAGTCTGTACCTGCTGCCACCCTACTGCATCTTTGGGGGCATCTTCATGCCTTATCCTTGTAGGGGACTTTGTCATTCACAAAAGTAGTATCAAATAAATTTTAGAAAACGGGACATGGTATTTGGAGTCTGCAGGAAGAAAATCATTTAAAGGGAGCTTGTGGTAAATACTTTTAAATTGAAAAACAGCATTGAGTGATGTGGCCGCTTAGTGAAGATTTTAGGTTATTTTAAAGCAGGACCTCTGATACCATTTCATTTTATGCCCCTTCTTTTCCTTACACAACCAAACACAGAATTTAAATGGAGCAACTTACAGAAAATACACTTGCAGTGGCTGTGGTTTTCACTTAGCAGAGTATAGTCGTACAGACTCATAAAGTCAGGAGGAATCCAGCAGATCATGGAATTCCAAATCCTTCACTTTATACACAAGAAATACCAAGCTCAGAATATAGGTCATTAGTCAAAGGTCACACAGATAGTTAGGGGATCTAACATAGGAGACACATTTTTTGGTATGCATTTTGATTTCTTTTAAGTTATTTTTCTGTTACCAGAGAGGCATCTTGTAATAATATTATAACTTAGAGAATTTTGTCTTTCTTTGTTTCTCTGTTTCTTTCTTTCTTTCTCTTTCTTTTTTTCTTTCTTTCTTTCTTATTTTAATTGCAGGACTTGGAGACTGGCTCTCCTTAAGTTTTTCTCAGAAACAATGCATGTTGACAGTAATTCTTCCAGCAAAGAGGCACGGAGTGCCAGCATCTGGTTTAAAACATTGTTAACACAATGAAACGAAGGCGCTGGTGAATTACACAGACCTTTGCTGTTTACACAATCCAAAGAAGCCTTCAGGATGTTTTTTTTTCTCTTTTTGGTGGCTGATCAAGAGACACGTATTTTCTGAAGAAAGCGTTTCAGTTTGGGACAATGGTTTTGAAATTTGCAAGAGACTCAAGGGCTCTCTGAAAAGTTGAAGTTCAGCACTGGATTGTCTATGAAACTCCTGATTGTTTTTCTTGTTTCCTATGCTTCTGTGTGAACGCTATTTGAATCCGACATCTTTTTCCTTTTTTGGTCTGCAAATTTCTCTGTCTGCCTCAAGATCTAGCAAAGCATTTTAGTCTTTGTTTTCCACAGATAACGTTAAGGAAAATGGCCAGAAAGCAAATATCACAGTGGCTTAGAAGAGGAAATTTTATTACATTTTCTTTAACATGCCCCAGATGAAAAAATAACACCAGGATGCCTCAAATTTTCTTTGGCTCAAAATTCTTGTCTTCCTGGAATATAGGAGCAAAAAGGAAAATCTGGGGCTCAGGTTACGATGAGAGGAACGTTTGTTTTCCAGCCTCCCCTCGTCTGGTTCAGCTTCTCCTACACATGCTTCAGTCCAATGATTCCTCCCATAGGCACCAAGTGCCCATCTCTGCCACTGGTCCTTAAAGTCAGGTAAATCCTGTCTGTTGCCACTGTCACCACCCAGCACTGTTTTTCAGCTGCTGCTGCTCTTGTGGCTGCCATCCTCAGTCCTAGAGTCATTTCAGATATAAATAAAAATATAATTTTCCTCTTAGAATAACAATTCTTTCAGTTTCCTTCACCAATTGAAGAATAGAATTAAATTCACTTTCAAGGAGACATATACCCTTTTCTCACTGTCTCACCAGTTATACTTCAGTGACCTTGCACCAGTGACCGATGATGGTTCTCTAACTTCTGATATTTCCATCAAGCCCTCTTCTTCCTACATGTGGCAATGAAACAATGAAGTAAGCATCATCTCCTGAAGCCCCAGGTGTAATTCTGTGTGTTTGTGTTTTTGGAAACCACACAAAAATAAGAATTTCCTATTCAGGATGCCTAAGAGTGTCTATACAAGATAAGTAGACCAGACCCTGCCCACACGGTTCTGGGTCTTCTCAGGTTTAGAAACCCCAGTGTAGAGAAAAGAGATCTAGAATGTTAAATATAACAAATAATTTACCACTGCTAACTCATTTCATCCTTTAAATAGGATACAAACTAATTTTTTATGTAGGCAATGTTTGCATTAGGGACCCCTTGTCCCTTTTAAAAATATCTCCTGCCCATCTCCTGCTATCCAATGTTTTGTTTCAGTGATGCCAAACATTTGGACGTTGAGCTGGACTTGTCAGCCTTTTTCACCCAGATGTCTGCAGCGCTATAGACATTGTCAAAGATTTATTATTATCCAGCTTGTAATCACGCTGTGTCTGCCTGATCTTCATCTTCCAGATGAAAACTAAAAAAGTCAGTGAGTCACCCAGATGTCTCCAAATGCCTGGGTGTTTGTCATTGCCAAACAACATCTGGATGCCTGCAGTTTTTTTCAGTTCTTATTCACGTCTTTGGCATAGACACAATCTTGGGTTTAGTTGCTCCGGATACAGCACAATAAACAGCCTAATGGAGATGGGTAGACATTTTACAGAGATACATTCATGATGTTCTTGTGGTTAAAATTCCAGGTCTGTGCACTTAGAAAATCATCACCATCTGAGGAAACCTCCAAGAGAAATGACATGGTAACCCTTCAGCGATCACCGTGGAGGCCTGTCTGAGTCAAGGAGTTAGGATTTTATGTGCCACGTCCATCCATGCTACCTTTGTCCATGCAGAGGGAGCCTGCAGGGCTGGGGAGATACACCCTGGAGAAAAAGGAAGAAACTTAGCACCAATTACAGATCCAAACATAAAGAAAAAAAAACAAAACCCAAACAAATAAAAAACAAGCCACCTATCATAAATATAAATGGACAGCTAAATAAATCTGAGGATGATTGTCTCCCCTGTGAAATGAGAGAGCTGAATTCGATGATGACTAAGTTCTTTTCCAGTTCTGGCAGCTTATTATTCTATAAATCCTGCATGCTCATTGCACAAACAAAGCAGGAATATGGGAAACAGAACAGACTGGTGGTTAAGAACGTGAACTTCAGCATCAGAATGACACAGTTTCTGATCTGGTGTTATTTCTCACCAGCACCATGAGCCCTGACAAGTTCTTAGTATTTTTGAACTTTGCTCTCTTTGCTTTTAGGAGCTTCATACTTCAGATCATACTTCAGATCATTGTTGCAAGGATTAAATGAGACAACCTCCTTAAGTGCTGTACCTAGTGTCTGGTGTGCCACGAATCAGTAGGAAAGCAAACTCATTATAGAGTTAAGATTAATCCCTAATTAATGGCAGTGAGCCTGGAATCCAGAAGAAAGGACTTGCTGGAGTTACAAACATGGGAATGGCATGGAAGAGATGGAAAGAGTGGGTGGGGAATGAGGACCAGAGGAGAGTCAAGCCTGAGATGTTACAGAGTGAAAGGTAAGGTGGAAAAGGACCAGACAGTGAAGCAGGGGACATACAGGAGGGTGTGGTGTCCTGAAAGCCAGGAGAGAAGAAGGATAACATGACTATCTGGGGCCATGTGGCTTGGTGACTGATGATTGCATCAGGGAACTGTGCTAGAGTTAACATGATGGAGGTTGTCTTAGTTTGACTTTCTTCAGAAGCAAATCTAGAAACAAAAAATCAAAAGGAAAGTGAATAATTTAAGAGATGAAGTAGGGAAATGGAGAGGTGACACAGAAAGAAGGACATACATAGTAAAATGTGTGTGATCAATGTGGCAACTGATGTTTCCTATTGCTCCAGAAGCTATGCAAAATACACTTCTGAGAAGGTCACCCCATCGGACCAGGACCACCATCACTGATTCAGCAAACTTTGTTGAATGTTGGTTCGGTCCTGTCCTGGGATGGCAAGAGGGCACTGATTTGCTGGCACTTCTGATATGCAGGGTAGAGGGAGGTGGGCTCTGTAATAAGAAAAGACCATTGGGTGGGAAGGGCAGGCACTGGCATTTGGATGTTGAGCTCACAGGCACTGGTCAGAGTGTAGAGTAAAGGTGATGTCTGTGGTGTGATGGGACACAAGCCAGACTATAGTGAGCTAAAGAGTAAATCAAAAGTCAGGAAGTAGCAGGACATGGTGTAATCCCAGAAAGCGGTCTGCAAGTTTGAGTCCAGCCTAGAAAATATAGTGACTATGTGTGACGACCTTGTCTCGAAATAAAAAAAATAAAAATGGGCTGGGGATATAGCTCATTGAGAAGGCCTTGGTTCAATCCTCAGTATCATAAAAAAAGGAGGAACTGGTTATGAGAGAGTGTGCAGGGCTAGAGTAAGGTCCTCAAGAAGGGAAGAGAGGACAGGGATCTTGTGCACATAGAAAGGGATTGGCTTTAAAGGGTGGGGGTCTGTTTTATCATTTTATGACAGTGAAGATGGAGAAGATGGGTGTGGACAGGTGCAACAATGTGCAGCTCCTACTTTTGGGAATGAATCTCAAGACAATATCATCTGTACAAGGAAGATAGGCAGGAAGTGGGAGGTTGAGTGAGATGATCTAAAGCGATTAGCTCAGAGAGAAAAAAGAACCTCCTCTGTATTTTCAATCTATTTTCTGAACTTCCTCTTTACTTGTAGCTTTACCTGAAATCTGCCTGTCCCTGACAAGTTTGTCCTTGACTCTTTCCCTGCCCCTACCATCACTCAGAACAGAGGCAGACATCCTGCTTGCTCCCCAATGACATTACCAGACTATTTATCTTTTTTTTCCTCTCTACAAATCTCAGTTTTGCATACTGAAAAACCATATCAAAATTTTCCGTCATATCACTCATATGTTTTCCTGAGACTGATTCTGCTTTTGCAGGAATTTTTTTGGGTAGTTTCTTTGGAATCGTCTCCTAACTCATTAATATCTCTTTTTGTGTCATCTTGTTTTCTTCCCAATCCTGTTGTGCTGTCGTCTTGGCTCACTTGGTCTTTGTTATTTTCTGCTTCTATTTCAGAGAGACAGTCTCTTCAAGACCTCTGTGAAGGGTGTGTTGTAGTCAGGGTTTTCAAGGAAAACAATACAGGACACATAATTTATAGGATTATTTTATAGTAGTCACCCAAAGGGTCAAATGCAAAAAGAGTACAGGAAATCTGTCCACACACTAAAGACTCAAAGAATCCAGCTGAGGGCCTGGATCCCACGGCAATGTCCTTCATGAGTCCAGATGAAGACCTGGAGCCCATGGCAATGCCCCACATGAGTCCAAGTGGAGGCTC
Organism: Erethizon dorsatum; assembly: GCA_028451465.1. Classification (NCBI taxonomy): domain Eukaryota; kingdom Metazoa; phylum Chordata; class Mammalia; order Rodentia; family Erethizontidae; genus Erethizon; species Erethizon dorsatum. The sequence goes on from CM051834.1 coordinate 86,427,742, forward strand.
AGAGCCCACAACAACGTCTCATGCAAGTCTATTTCACAAATCTACACCAGGAGGCCCAAAGGTCAGTGGTGGAAGCTAGATAGTCTGAGCCAGCGGGATGAAGGATCTGTGCCAGCAGGCTGAGGGATCTGCACTGGAGCCAGGAGGCGGCACTCAAAGTAAGGACCAGAGCTCCCCTGAAAATTACCACAGCCATCCTCAGCCACAACGGGGTCCCGACCTCCTCCAACAATGAGAACAGCCAAGTTCCCATCAGGAAAGCCAGCGCAACAAGCTCCTCAAGGAGAACAGACAGCACCAACTCTTCCTCTCCAGTTCTCCTTTTTATGTTGTTGACAACAGTCCTCGGGGGGGGGGCCTCCACACCCAGCACCACGCTGATTCACTTCAGCTGGGTGTTACAAGTTGACCACCAGTTGTCAATCCACCATGGTGTGCCAGTCAGTTTTGGGACATTTTAGTCTGTATCCTGAAAAGATCAGCTTCGGAGAAATGATCTTGTTCTGTATCTTCTTGGTGTTTTTCTTGGTCTGAAGTATTTTTCCTTTAATAGTTCTATTTTGGTTCATTTATTGTTAGTAATCTTTGAAGATAGCATCATCCTTGTTCATATTTTAGTCTATGGTGAAGGTGTTGGTTTGGATTACATTTGATTGTGATGGTTTAATCCTCTTTTCAAATTCACCACTACAGGATCAATTGATGAGAATAACTCCATTCTAGATAAATTTCATTCAGTGGCCCTCTGCTTTCCTGAGTTAGTAACTCAAGACCACTTGAATGCTTTATATTTTAGTACTTAGAATCAATAGGAGCATTTAAAACTATTATTTGTAATATATATATATATATATACACACAATATATTACAATATATTACATATATATATATATATATACATATACATACACATATATGTAAGCCATGGCTTATAGGGCTTTTCTAGTCTCTGCCACTGACAGCCTTACCTTATTTTTATTATTTATTTATTTATTTATTTATTTGTTTGTTTATTTTGCAACAGGGTCTCACTATGCAGTTCAGGCTGCCCTTGAACTCGCTTTGTAGCCCAGGCTGACCTCAAACTCTGTGATCCTCCTGCCTCTCTTTTCCAGAATTGCAGCCCCTGGATGATGAGAACATTGGTGTTCGTGGACAGGGTTTTGACTGGGAAGGAAGATGTTGCCAGGGAACATGTATCTCTTCCTTTGCAGAGTAACATCAAGGGGGGCGGGGGATGGAGAATGGCTGTTTAGTTTTTAGTGTGTCAGTAGATAGATGGTAAAAACACGTGAAGCATTTTAAACTTCTCTTCATTTAGCTGAGCCCTGGGCCAAGTGAATTCAGAGGAAGCCATAAACTCAAGTCTGGTCAGTACTTTTACCTAGAGCTGTTGGTGCTACTATAGTTTTGATTCCTCCCCATCTCCAATGTTGGATGTTTGCCACTCTTTTTTGTTACAAGTTGATGCACCTTCATCTTCTCTTTCTGATTCTTCTCTGATGTTTCAGTCTTAAGTTGGGAGAGGCTGGTAGGATTCATCAGGACTGGAGGTTCCTGTCTTCCACAGAGGGAAATGTGAAGTAGCTCCATCTATCCCCAAAGGCAGTACGGGGTGATGGAGTGTCAGTGTGACTGTTGAACATGTCTGGGCCCCAGGTTTGAATACCAACTACTATTTTAGAATTGTGTGATCTTTCTTCCATTCAATGGAGCTAATGGGACTAATTACACAAAATTTATAGAAGAGTTGTGTAATACAGTGGTAATGCACTTGATAACATGTGAAACACTCAACTCAGTACTTGGCACACAGTAGGCATTCAATAACACCTCACTGTGATGATTCTTCGACACTGCTGTAGTCCTTATATCAAACCCGTGTCCAAGAGCTTAGTGAGCTGGACAAATTAAGTTATATCATGAAGCACTAAGTTTGCTTTGTATGTCTATGAATTCCTTTAGTTTTCCTATATAGTTCTTTCACTGACTTCACATAAGATCCTGGTGAAGTAGGACATGTTGCTATCAACTCATCTGCTAAAGTGAGTATTAGAGAACATAAATGAATTACTGATATAAGCAGCTAATTTAGAGCAGAATCTTGATCCCAAGTCCTCTGATTCCCAAACCTGTGGCTTTCAACACTAGCTCTCAAATCTTTGACAATGAATTGGCTTGCACCTGTCCAAACAACCACCACCTGCCTTCTGGAAAAGCAGGTGTACTTTCTTAATGTTGCTCTTGAGGACCCAAAGAGAATTTTCTGGCTCCTCTTAATCCCATCCAGTTTAGCCAAACTTGTCAAAGTTCAGCTATGTAAGATGTTCTATCAGGGGTCATTGTGCTCCAGGTAAAAACAGTTTTCTGGTGAGCACACGTAAGATACTGCTATTTGTTATATTATTAATGGAAGCTGAAAAACAGCCTTACCCTGAGGCAATATTGTCATTCAGATCATTTATGGCTTGTTTTGAGACTAAAAGTAAATCTGTGGGAAAATAAGAGAAATGAATAACTGTTTTAGAGAAAAAATATTACCATTTTAGGGAGAAAATTAAAAGGTAAATATACAGGTATGGCAGGGAGAGAATGCTTGGTCTTTTAGAGTTTATCTCTGTTATTTTTCTGGATAGAGGATAAAGACAAACTCTAGGCTTCAATTTACTTGGGGAAAAGTAGAAGACATAGGTCAAATCAAAGTTTTTCCCACCAATTTTAATTCTTGTTGGAATAATACATAGGAATTGAGAATGGTTAGTAAATCCTCAGTCATCTCTCCTTCCCCATGGAGGCTTACAGGGACTGGGACCAGGATATTTAGACAGTTTCAAGTTATGGGCCTGTAAAAATAGGGCTGTGTGGACATTTTCTCAAAAACATGCTCCTACATTTATTTCAAGTAACTCAAAGCCATTGGACTTTCTTATTCAGCTCCAGTATGGTCTCAGTTTTATTTACCCTTCTAAGCCCTATAAAAATCAAGAGTTTCTGAACATAGTCACAGCAGTGTCACAAAAGGCAAAGAAGCTCCGCTCAGCTTTGTCTGAAGAGAATGCATGTACAGTAGCACCATAAAATCCAAAGCTTCTCCAAGGGAGACATGTATATGTAACTCCACCAGAAAAATGAAAACAGAAGAAGAACCTGAATCTAAAAGCTTAGCAATGCCTGTCTTTGGGAACTTAAGCAAACGGAGATTACCAACCAAGAAATCAGGGAAAGTATTAGTATCTCAGATGCTGATGAGTCTATGGAGGAGGGAAGTAGAGGAGGAAGATGGTGAGAGGGAATGGTTTCATTTAAATAGGGTGGCTGAGACAAGGCCTTTCTAAGACAGTGGTATTTGAGCTAAGATCTAAAAGAGAATGATGTCTCTGACTGTAGCTGGGCAGATATCTAAAGGAGGGGGACACTGGGTAAGGCAGAGGGAGCCTGAAGCAGATTTAGAGTGAGAGTGATCTCCTGGGAAGTTAAGGGATATCAAGAGGGCCTGTGTGGCTAGAGCAGAGGGAGTAATGCAGATAAAGTCAAAAGAGTGACAGAGACCCAGGATATATTGGAACTTGCATCCCCAGAGTGGCAATCAATTGGCCAGCAAACAAGAATCAAATGGGAGCCAGTATAAAGTAGGCTTTAGAGGCTGGGCGCACTAGTGACAAAATATCGACCCAATGAGTTGACATTCTAAAGGGTAAGTTCTGTGAAGAAAACAAAATAGGCCAATGTGATACGGATTTGGGAGAAGGATAGACTGCATTACTCAGAGTGATTGGAGATATCCTCATTGAAATGATACTTAAACAATAGGGAGGAGGCTGCTGTGCAAACATTTTTGGAAAAAGGACTTCAAGCAGAATAAGTAGTGCAAAGACATTGAGAAGGATGCAGCTTAAGTGTTATGGTTCATATCTAAATGTCCCATAAGAGCCTCTTGTGGTCATAGGTGGGACTTTTGGAAGAAGATGACAATGGGGCATTATAGCTAAATGTGCTGTTAAGAGGTGCAGCCTAGTCAGAAGAGGAGGGAGTCACTGGGAGTGTGACCTGGTATGGCATATCTCCCGTCCTGGTTTTCTTATTTTCTCTCTCTGCTTCCTGGTTGCCATGACAGGAGCAGCTTTCCTCTGTCCAGGCTCTTCCGCCATGTTGCCAACCATGCAAAGACTAAAATCTTAAAAAATGTGAGCCAAAATACCTCAAAACCTCAAAAAATTTGGGCCAAAATAAACCTCTCCTCCTGTAAGTTGTAGGTGTTGTGCATTGTATTTTAATGATGAGAAGTGGAGTCACAGTTGTGACACTACTTGACCATGTGGTTCAGAAGACTTTGGACCTAATTAGTGAGAGGAGTTTGGAAAAAGGTTTAGGAAAGAGAGCTGAAGAAGCAGCACGAGAATTTTGTAAGCCTAGCTCTATGTGCAATATTGGTCAGAGATCAGAAAAACTATACTGATTATAAAGGCAGATGGCACTGACCAGGCTTAGGAGGTTTCAGCTGGGAAGAAGGATTCTATTGGCAGTTGGGCTAGAGACCATGGTTGTTATACTCTGGCAGAAATTTTGCCTACATTTTGCTCTTGTACTGAGACTGCAGGACACTGAGATTAATGGTGGTGCACTAACTAATCTGGAGGAGAAAATTTCAAAGGAACTCAATGTTTAAGCTGTGGCATGGATACTGCTCATGGCTTTCAGCAAAATTTACACTGAAGAACAGAAACAAATATTTTAAAAGTTTGCAGTTTTGCCAGGAAGAAAAAGTCTGTAAAGTTGGAATAGAAGACAGCATGGTTGCTAAAAACATTACAATTAAAAAGAAGTCAAGGGCCGGTGAGATGGCTCAGTGGCGTAAGCGCCTGCCTTGCAAGCGTGAGGGCCGGAGTTCGACTCCCGGAACCCACATACGAAAAAGGGGCCGGTGATATCGCTCAGTGGTACGGGTGCCTGTTGGCGCGCGAGGTCCTGAGGTCGTCCCCCCGGTACCCACAAAAAAAAAAAAAAAAAAAAAAAAAAAAGAAGTCAAGTACTTTGCATTGGGACAATAGGAAAGATATCTTGAGAGGATTCTAGGAATCAGCAAGACTCCACGCTTCACAGGCTAAATGGTGAAAAAATGAAAGACTTTGCTTTGAGAAGACAGTTCCAGGGCTGCCTAGGAACTTGGCTTCCCAGGATTCACTTCATAGTGCTCAGTCATCCAGGTAATCAGAGCACTCTTCAGCCATGCTATAAAGGGGCCTGGCTACTGTTCAAGCTGGTGGCAGACCTTGGCATAATTCACATGCTGGTTTTACAAGCATGAAGAATTCAAGAGTTGGGCTCAGAGAAGTTTCACCCAGATTTCAGAAGAAGGCTTGAGAGGCCAGGTAATGTGCACTTGAGAGGGTAGTGTACAAAGCAGTGAGAATGAAGCCAAAAGTGAAGTGGAGACATCAGGAAGTTGGAGAAACCAGGAATGTGGAATGTCTGGAACCAGTGAGTGGAGCCTGCCTGAGAGAGGCCATGGGGGCTGCAGCAGGCAGTGCTGTAGGATTGGATCTGTCTAAGCCATTTGGAAATTATATCTCACTACAACTTGCCCTGAGTGCTAAACATGAAGCTATAGGATTTGTTTGCCTTGCTGGGTTTTAGTATTGCTTTGGTCCCATTAGTTTCTAGCCCTTTGTGGGGATTCCCTTTTAAAATGGGAATGTTTACCAAGTGCCACTGTATGTTGGAAGTAGTTAGTTTTTTTTTTTTAATTTTTATTTTTATAGGGACGCACAGCTAAGAGTTTGCCTTGAGTCTCAGGGGAAACTTTGGACTTGGACTTTTCAGCAATGCTTGCACTGTTAAAACTTTGGTGACTTTTAGAGATGTACTAAATGTATTTTGCATAAAAAGAGGTGCACAAGTCTTTTGGGAGCTGGGGGTGGAATGTTGTGGTTTATCTGGATGTCCCCTGAAAGCCTCATGTGCTCACAAGTGGGTCTTGTGAAAGGTGACTGGAGTATAGGAGCACTACAGCTGGCTTGGTGTTGGGTGTAGGGGCCTGGTCAGAAGAGGCTGGTTCCTGGGGGTGTGACCTGGAAGAGCATATCTCTCTCCCTGGCTCTTCCCTTCTGTCTCTGTTTCCTGACCACTATTGGATGAGTAGCTTTTCTTTATGGCAGGCCCTCCCTGTGCTGCTTCTGCCTTAGAGTCAGCCAGGTGTGGACTGAAACCTCTAAAAAATGTGAGCCAAAATAAACCTTTCTTCTTTTTATCTGTGGGTCCTGGGTATTGTGTCTAAGCAACAAGAAAGTGACTAAGACACTTGAGCATTTAAAGGACAGAAAAGGAACCAGTGCAGTGGGAATGTTGTGAGGGAATATGCAGAAAGAAGAAAAGAGAAAGTAGTCAGGTACTCTGCCCAGAAAGTATAGCAGACACTCTTGGTTGTTTGACCTGTCTTTCCAATCTCCTGCCTGTTCTCAGATGGGATCACAGTGCTCTCTGGGAAGGGATAGTTTTTCCTCTTTTTCAAGAATTGAGTCATAATTGCCTTAGATTTTTCTCTGTAGCAGTAAATTAATTTAGAAGTACTAGTCATGTGACTCAGTTTTGGGAACCAAGGAAGAGTCTGCTTGAAGCATTTTCTTCCCTCCTAATGCAATGAAGTCTTTGCTTTATTTCCTACTTTTGGATATTGTCATGTAAGGATGTGCTACATGGAGCTGTAGTTATTATATTTCAGTCCTGAGGTGAAATATAATGCACTGAATATGACAGATTAAAAAGATGGAAGAAGATAAGGTTTTTAATGACATTATGGAGCTCTTGCACCAACCTTTAAACTATTGGCTTTTGGAATTATTGAGGAGTAGTATATAAGGTACTAACTTTCTGTTGGATATCTGTGACTTGCAGCCAAAAGTATTCTAACTCATACATCAAGAATATTGGATTTTATTCTTATTATAATAAGAAAGCTTTGTATGTCTTAAGAAGAATAGTTACATACTTTGACTTATCATTTGAAAATTTCTCTGGATGCTGTTTGGAGAGTGCATTAGAGTTAAGCAGGGACTACTTGTAGTGGCCTAGGACTAGGTAGGAATGTAAAATGGGGATAGAAGGAAACATTCAGATTTGCAATTTTCAGTGGAGACAGTGTTGACATATCTCATAGATGGCTAGTTTTTGTACAGTATGTACAGTAAAAAGTCCTAGAGCATGCTTCCTGGATTTGTAACTTGAAGAAATGAATAGGAGTAGTAGTATTTATTGAGATGGAAAAGAGTTGAAAGGTGGGGCATAGAATCAATGGTTCTACTTTGATCAAGGGAAATTTGAAGTGTTTATTAGATACTTAAGTGGAAGAGTAATACCCAAGCTCAGAGGAGGTGCAGGAAGAGGCATAAAGTTAAGAGTCCTAAGTTTTTAGAAAGACCTAGAAAAATGCTCTTGGGAAGAGTATAGATAGAGAAGTGAAGAAGGTCCAAGACAAATTCAGGGGGAGTTTGATGTTTGAAGTATTGTTGAGGAGGCAGAGAGAGTGTAAAGCAGAAAGCAGCCAAAGGCACCTGAGAAGGACTGGCCAGTGAGTTAGGAAGTAAGCCAGGTGTAGGTGATATTACTAAAGCCCAGGAAAATGTTTCAAGTATGCACAAGGGGCCAGCCCTGCCAAGGGCAGCTAAGAACAATGAAGATGGAAGATTGACCATTCACTTTGGAAAATCCTATGCCAATGTTTCCCAATCTTTAAAGAAAAGAGTTATCATATGAGGATTTTATTACTGACCTTGAGCAGAAGTCAAGTTTCAGTGTCAATAAAGAAGTATGAAAATCACACTGAAGACTATTGGAATGAGAGACAGAAAGAGAGAGAGAGAGAGAGAGAGAGAGAGAGAGAGAGAGAGAGAGAGATTTGTAAGCTCATACTGAGAATAAAGAATCAAAAGCACACACACAGACACAATCCCATGAGCATGTGCCAATTCCTTCTCATTCTTTTTCTGCTTGCTGCTTTAGTGTGCTTGCCTGATTTGGATCTACACGTGCCTGCACAAATTCATTGTCCACTTACGACCCCATGATTTGAGTACTGTGTATCTTGAGGGAGGATTAAGTTTGTCCTGGGTAGCCCTTGTGCACAGCCCTTGGGCTAAACACTGGAGTGACCCCGCCACTAGAGAGGCAGAGAGTATGACCTTCAAGCTACCACAAACTCTGTGTGTTTGTTACACTGCTGAAGGCATCACAAAGACATTCAGTGGACTGCTAATGACGTTCTTTTTCAGAAGCCCTCTGAATACAGTTATTTTTGTAACAGGATATTTTATGGAAAATGCTACATGTAAGTATATGTGTAAACTATGCGTTATGTGTTGCAATACAACTTTATGCACTTTTATAGTAAATTCTACTGCTTGCATTTCTGCAGTTATCAGGACAGTGGTGTTAAAATGCTTTAGTTCAAAATCCGGCTATACACATTTATTAGCTATGTAACCTTGAGCAAATTACTTAATTTCCCTTAATTTCAGTTTCCTCATGTACTAGTGATAAAAGTATCTAATAACCTCATTTAGAGGATTAAATAAGCCAGCATATATAAACATTTAGCATGTGGTAGATACTGTGCTAAGTGTACATATATTTTTTTTGTACCTACCACATGGTAGATAAAAGCTTCATAATTTTGCCTAATTTACATAATTTAATGCAAAAGGTATGAAATAGTCTAGAAATTAGATTATTAACTATCAAGTTTTGTTGATTTTATAATGGTTTTGTGGGCTGATTGGAAAAGAAATGTTAATGACGGATTCATTATCATTTTCAACCTCAAATCAACGAACATAAGAACCGTGGGCAATAGCTGAAATATTGCTAAATAACAAAATAATTTTGAATATTTTAAAATTTATTTTTCAAAAGAGGTGCCCATTTTGTTTTCTGGTATCCAGAATAAACTTCCTGCCCTGACCTGTCTTTCCAACTTAGAATTATAGAACTTCAAATGATCTTACAGATCCACTTCTCTTGCTACTGCTATATACACATGGTATCAAAGCTCAAAAACTTGGGTAGCTCAAAAAAGTCACATTGCCCGTCAATAAGTGTAAGGGTTAGAATTTAAATATAGGTCTTGGAGTTCTTTAATCAATGTTGTGGGATATGTGAGTGAAGAGATTAGTAGGGAAGTGTTTGGGGTTCAACAAGACAAAGTGTCTTTGTGGCAGCCGCCTGAGATGGAAAGGAGCAGTATGGGCTCCCAGAGCAGCTTACACTGAAGTTAGGCCTGCAGAAAGCAGCAGTGTGTTATGGTTTGTGTCTAGATGTCCCCCCAAAGCCTCATGTAGTCAAGGGGGCAGGCTTCTATAGTTTGTGATTAATTCGTTGTCTAGTGCTGGGATTATGGGCGTGAGTGCTACACCCACCCTGGGGTGGGTAGAGCCTGCATATGATATAAGGGAAGGAAAGAGCCTTTCTCTCTCGCTCCTCCCTTTTTGCTGTTGCTGCTTTTGCTGTTTTCCACCACCATGAACTGTTGCCCCTCTGCCATGCGACACCCTGCCTTGGAGCCAGCTGATTATGGACTGAACCCTCCACAAACTGTGAGCTAAATAAACCTTTCCTTCCTTAATTTTGGGTGTCGGGTATTTTGTCCCAGCAATGAGAAAAAAGTAACCAAGACACAGTGCATCCCAGCCTTTAGCCTCCTACCCTTGCCCATATTTTGCCCATCCTGTATGTTCTGCTCTGATGCCTTGATGAATTTCCAAATTCTTTATTTCCTTATTCTGGTTCATAAATTACATCTTTGGTATGGATGTGTTGACTTCTGTCCTTCATAGTTTCATGACTTTCTCAGAGGCTCTGTCCTCATAGGAATTTTGGGGGAGAATATCCAGGCTCCTACAGATATTTTCCAACCTCAGAGGATTGAGCCTGGGCACATATGACTCACTTAAACCCATTACAGACTAAGCCATGTAGATAAAATCCATTCAGTAGGTTCCATCTAGAACTGCTATCTGGTGGGGTTCCTTTGAGTACAAGGTTGAGCAAAATATATGGTGAATGTTCAAATGTTTTTAAAAGTTCATTATAGTAAAAGACACATTGCCATTTATCCCCTTCAAAATACTCCCCTTTGTTTTGAACACATGTGTCCCATTGTTCTTGCCATTTTCTGAAGCAGTTCTTTTTTTTTTTTTTTTTTGTAGGTACTGGAGGTCGACCTCAGGACCTCGTGTGCCAGCAGGCGCCCGTGCCGCTGAGCGATATCACTGGCCCTTTTTTCGTATGTGGATACCAGAGTCGAACTCAGGACCTCACGTTTGCCAGGTAGGCACTTATGCCACTGAGCCATCTCACCGGCCCCTGAAGCAGTTCTTGCAATCCTGTTTCATGAGTGTCTTTATGAAGGGTGATAAAAATACGGTGAGTTCTGCTGCTGAGTGCCATCTAATGGAAAGGCAAGCTAATAAAGCATTACACCGTGTCCTCAACCACCATATTCACTGTATGTGGCACCATGTGACTTCTGGCTCTTTCCTAAAGTCAAAACGACCAGCAAAGGAAATTTTTGAATGGATTCAGGACATTGAGGCATCCAGGACAACACAACTGAAGGCACTCATGAAAGAGGACTTTCAGAAATGTTTCCTAAGTGGGCAAGAATGATGGAATGAATGTGTTTGGAGCCAGGGCAAATGTTTTGAGGGGGATTAGGGGCAATATGTCTTTTCTGCAATAAATTGCTTTTCTTAATTTAAACATTCACATTTTTCAATCACACCTAGCATCCACCTTGAGGAACTTAGGCCAGAACAACAGATGGCTTCCATTTCACGTGGTAGTTCCAAAAGATCAGTGGCTGCAGCCTAGACTAGTTTCAGGACCTGACAGTGAAGAACACAGAAAAAGAGGAGTTCTGTCATTCATGAGGAATGCCGGCCACAGGCAACTCCATGAGTGATGGCTCCTGTTGGCTTATTTTCCATCTTTAAATGGTCAATTGGGAATTTTTTTTTCTGGGACTTGCTTTGTAGATTTGCCCTTGGGATTCAAAGTATTTCTTCTAATACCCAAGTGCTAATCTTTACACCTTTTCACCTTTGGGAGATAAAACTATATTTAGAGAATTTGGAAAGTTTCAAGGAAGAGAATGATACTGAAACATGCTGATGGTTTACTTGTCCGACACAATGAGGTTTGTTTAAGGTATGAAAAATGTGCATAGTGGAGAAAATGAATTGCCTGGACTTCGAAGCAGAGCCGGTTGGCAGAGGTCAAATGTCCCAGCTGTTGGAGGAAGAGGTGATAGGGGTCAGGGAGCTTGTAGGCCCTGATATTTTAGTGTCATATTGTTACAGTTAAGTGTCAGAAAAATAAAAAAGGCAACACTGAATAATGAGAGGAATTAATAGGAAGTCCATTAACATATTTTATAAAAATTAATAACTTTGACATTTCTCCACTGTCCTTAAGACCCCAGGTTGTGCCTGGTGTAGAAAATGTCCCTCAAATCACCCAGTTTCTTGCTCTGCTGGGCAACTCTGGATTTCCTACAGGTAGAGAAATAAACCCACTTGAGAACATTCCACAGTATGAAAACATGCATTTAGGATAGTGACTTGGATCCAGTTTTTGCTTCAACAGCTTTCCAACCCTAAACATCAGGTAAATCCTAACAACTCTAACTCCATTTTCTTTTCTCAAAAATGAGAAAACATAACTCCAATAAATTTTAAAGGTGGCCATGTCTTTGTACTAAGAGTGCTGAGTGTCTCCTCAAAAAAACGTTTCTAGCTAGAAGATGAAACAGCCTTGCTGACCACTTTACCCACGGCTTGCTCTCTTACGCATACAAATGAGGGCATGTAAACTTTAGTAATATAAGTTTCACTGGTGCTGCTTTGTGGAGGGCTTTATGCTAAGTACCTGTCCTCCAAACACACATGTGTACACTCACACACACACACACACACACAGATGGTCACACATGCACACACACTCATGCTCATGCACATATTTATAGCAGGTCCCTAAAAATAGCTCATATATAGCCAAGAACAAACCCAGTCACCTCTCAGCTGCTTTCTCTGCCCCCAGGGAATGGCATCACCTCCCCCAGGCAATACTGATGTTCCCACGCGCAGCAAGTCCTCCATACAGTCTCCTACACAACGCTACCATCTCCGGCAACTGACTCCATCTCTTCCTGCTGGCTAGTGGTGTCTTCCACTTGTCACCTCTGTGTTTTCTCTTGTCTCCAGCTAGACCCTGAATTCTGACATGAATTGCAATGATGTTCTTAAAGTAATATATCTACGTATTGCTTTTTGGTTAAATGGGGGCATTGTTTCCCCAGCTCTTTTTTATGTTACAATATGTTAGAAAGGCTCTGATGCACTTTCACACAGGCCCCAAAGGCTTATCCGGTGTTATAGTTTAGATCTAAAATGTCCCCCAACATGCACATGTGTGCGGAAGGTGATTGGATTATGGCGATGCTATAGCAGACTTGCTGCTAGGAGGTGGCCCTAGTTGGAGGTAGGTTAAAGGGGACATGACCTGGAAGGGTGTGTTCTTGTCCCTGGCTCCTCTTCTCTTTTTTTCCTGGATGCTATAGGCTGCAGAGCTTTTCTCTCCCACAGGCCCTTCTCCTGTGGCATTTTTGCTTTGGAGCTATGGACTCAAAACATGAGCTAAAATAAACCTCTCCTTTAAGTCGTGGATATTGAGTATTTTGTCCCAGCGACAAGATAGTGACTAAGATATCCACCATTTAATCAAACATTTTCAATCTTTTGGCTTTTATTTAGGCTACTGCCTCTGACTAGGTCCTAGATATGAGCCCATGTGGCTGGGCTAAGGATGAATTAGATCAACAGGGACAGAATTACTTCACTCCTCCACAACATTTGCCTGGACATTGGGTGTTGCAGAAATGGCATAATTCTCCAGCACTTATTACCTCTTATTTTCCTTAATAGAACCTTCCTTTCCCTGACCCAATAAATTAGCCAGGCATCTTGCATTCAGCTGGAGACTACACATCATGAGCACCCTTCTAGTGAAGTGTAACAGTACCACCAAGTTTAGGCCAAAGGTTTTGAGCAGTACTGAATCTATTTTTGTGGTTCTGAGGAGGTCCTAGAGAACAATCATCCTCAGAGAAGGCAGCTGCTATGACCCAGTGTTTTAGTTAATATGCAGACTGTGTAGTTGTGACGAAGAGAGCAAATAGATGTAGTGGCACACAACAGACAACGGTTCCAGCCTGCTGTGGCTGCCCTTGGAGAGTGCAGCAGGGCTTCTCATGCTTTCGCCCTCCTGTGAGCCGGAATACAAGCATGGTCTTGACCCTTTAACTACGCAAACTAGGGGACCACAGCAGAAAGCATAGAGCTACTTGGCAGAAGAGACAAGTCCTCCAGTGACCTCATGGAGCATGGCCACCTCACTGCCCTAGACTGCTTTCTAGTTGATGCTGCTGCATTTTTAGGTTTTCTTCATTATAGCAGCATAGCTTGGGCTCCAGCTAGTCTTATGCCTGACTCTTTGCTCCTCAGGGATGAGCTTTCTTCTAGGAGATTTCTTAGGATAAATGAAAACAATTTCTAATGAACCACTTAACTAACTGATCAAATATACCCTTGGTCATGCTGTAGAAACAGCGGAGGTTCAGGATGGGCTTCTTGCTCTGTTTTGGGGCTATACCTCCTCCAGTTACTATCCCAAGTTTTGTTGAGGCTATACACTGAGTTCAGGAAAGTTTCCCATTTACACTTGCAAATCTATTTTTTTTGCAAGGCTCTAAAATTTATATCTTTAGGAGGTCTTTTTTTATACTTTCTAACCTGACGCTTAAGGCAGTATCTTAAGAGAAAACTCTAATTTTATGGAAATTCTACGTGGAGATGACTGTGTTATTTCTAGAATATATGGTAGGGTTAACCTTTCTTGAAAGCATCCCGAACTACAAAATGTGTAAAAGACCTTCAGTGAGCTAATAGGCCACTTTTCCATCCCACCAGAGCTATCAGTGGTACTCTCTGCTTTCTCCAAAAAGAAACAAAATAAAACAAAACAAAACAAAACACCCAACACAAACAACAATTAATATTTGAGTAGACCTTAATAGTTGATAAAATGCTTTTATCTTTGTTATTTACATACCCTCCTATGTTTTCACAAGGTTTATGGCAGGGCATAACCCTTTGAGTTATGTACTGTAATCATCACCAATTTAAGGATCCCACCCAGGAGAGGGGCTGAGTGACTTACTCAAGTCATAGAGAGTGTATGATGTCAAAGAAGCATCACACCCAAATCTGATTCCGAATTCCATGCTCCTATTAATAGGTCACATGACCTCATACATGTTTGTCCCTTCTCATCTTCCGTATTCTTAAAAATGGGGAAGGGATTGCAGATGTATGCCTTTTAGTTATGTTACATAGAGAAATAGATGAGAAAATGTGGAGGGTTCATCCAAGGAATACATGCAGCAGTTACACAATGGATCCAGAGCATAGAAAGTCACATAGCAATACGAAGTTCAGTGAAACAAGTGAGCCAGTGAGTTTTATATCACGATAGCAGTTACATAAATTAAGCAATCACATAAAAAACCCAGCAACATGCCTGTGCCATATTCATATCGGGGGATATATATGTTAAACACAATGAGTGGGTGCCCAGAGAAGGGAGCAGGAAGACACTGGGGACAAGAAGAGACTGGGGACATTAATAAGGTCTGCAATATGCTACTGAGTATGGTTTAGTCTACTCATTGCAATCAGAGTCGTGAAGGGAATAAATGCACAAAATATTTCAAGATCAAGGATGGAAGCATCTAGGTATCATAGCTGAAGCAACAGGATGGGGAGACAGGAAGTCACTGATTCATGGCATTTTTTTTGTGTGTGTGTGGGTACTGGGAACCGAACTCAGGACCTTGCGCTTGCCAGGCAAGCACTTATGCCACTGAGTATATCACTGGCCCTTATGGCATTTTCTGTGACAAATCACTTAGTGTTTTTGAGGTAAAACATATAATTTCTTAATCTGAAAGGAGAAGAATTGGGGCCAGAGAAACCCTGGAGTCCTATTGAGTGCTAACATTTTGTATCCAATGTTCTTTATTCAACCACTATTTATTGAATGTATTTATTGAGTGCTTACCACAGGTCTGGCAGTGGTTTAGGTACATGAGATACATCAAAAGACAAAACAGGATGAGAAGCCCTGACATTATTGAGTTTATATTGTAGTGAGAGAAGAGAGAAAGCAAGCACTAAACATAGTTCTTAAGAAGTTATGGTTCATGGAAAAGATGGTAAATACTGAAGGGAAGATGTTCAGGCATGGGAAAGCTCTAACATGCAGGAGAAGAATTCTAGTTCGCAATTAGAAATGGGATGGTGCTCAGGAGAGGTCTTATTTTTAAAAGGTGGATTTTAAGGAAATATTTGAAGCAGTGGGTCACTTGCTCTGTGGCTATCTGGGAGAACAGAGTCCCAGAGAGAGGTGTCAGCCCATGCAGAGCCCCCAGGCAGGAACATGCTTGGTACATTAGAGGACCATCGAGGAGGTCTGAGAATTCGGGAATTCTTCTGAGTGAGGGTTTTGAGCAGAGGGTGACATGATACAGCTTTTACTTTAAAAGGATCACTCTGACTATTGTGTGAAATAGAGGCTGAGAGGATGGCAAGGTAGCAATAGAGACATCAGTTGGAGACAACTGAAGTCTGACTGGATCATTACACATTGCCTATATGGATTGGATTACCTTACTGTACCCCATAAATATGCACAAAAATTGTGCCAATTAAAACTTTAAAAATAAAGAAAAAGAAAAAGAAGTAGTAGCAGTGGAGATGGTAAGAAGTGGTTGGATTTTGGATAGATTTTGAAGGAAAGACAACATGAGTTCCTGATAGATTGGATGTAGGTGTGAGACAAGAGTCAGAAATGGTTCTGATGGCCTATATTTTTAATTTTTTTTCACTGCTGGGGATTAAACCCATGACTTTCACAATGAGCTATATCCCCAGCCCTTTTTTTATTTTTATTTTGAGACAAGGTCTTGTTAAGCCTCTAAGTTGCCCAGGTTAGGCTCACACTTGAAATCCTCCTGCCTCAGCAGCCCAGTGTGTTGGGATCACAGGTGTAAGCTAACACGGCCAGAGTTGGAACTGGTATAACCTGATATGAGGAAGAAGTGTGTAGCTGCATAGGCTTGGCTGAGGGTAGGGGCTGAGGTGGAACTTTAAATGTAAGTTAAGAAATCAATCATACATTCTAGTGGAGATGCCAAATAGAGAATCAACATATGAATCCAGAATTCAGGGAAGAGGTAGAGTTTGAAGATAAAATATTTCTAAGCCTTACACTTAAAGCCCTGTAGATGCTGTATACTGAAGACTTGGTATGTATCTTATTCCTGAGGACTTTGTATCTGGAGTGTGTGTGGTCACCATTAATGTCATGCCACCACCGTGACTACACCTCTTCTGCATTGAAGGTACTTTGTAAGGATTTTTGGGTACTTGAAAGTACACCAGTGTTTTGGCTTACCTTGACCTACACTAATACCTGAGACACACCAGACTTCTATTCAGAGTGCTGTCAGCCTCATAGATTGAGTAAATTTGGGCAGAATGGATTACGATACACAGCCTAATGGCCACTATATCTTGGCGTTCCAAAAGTCATAGTAGACATTTGCATTTTTTGTGGTGTTGGGGATCAAGCCCAGGGGCCTTTTCATGTGAGGCAAGTGCTCTACCACTGGGCAACCCAAAGGCCCAGTAGGCATTAATTTACAGTCTGTTCTTCAGAGGTGTAACAATGCTATTCATATTTCATGACGGTCAGTTTTATTCTTAGTTTCCAGTACACTGTATGCCTGAAGAGCCATCTTAATCCACTTAAAATAGACTCTTATTTTGGGTTTAAAGCCAGTAGACTATAGATTTTCTCTTGCTCCTCTTTCCAAGGTGGCATTAGAAGTTCTGGAGCGCAGAGACACTTTGAGGTAGAGAGAGGTGTGTAGTGTGAGTCTGCAAGTGTCTGCTACTGGTAGGAAGTGTGTTCTTATCCATGTGCAGAGATGTGCATTCTTGGTTGTCATTAACCTTGCTCTGGAGTCTCCAGTGATTTCTCTGTATCCACATCCAGTCCTCTGTCCACCATGTTTTTCACTGGGGGATCCCTTCTTTAAAACTTCAGGTGTGCTGATGTTACATCTTTTTCATCTCTGATTATCCCTTTGTTTCCACTTCTTCCCTTATCTTGGTTGTGGAAGAATAGAGGAAAGCTTGGCTGCTCATTCAGCCACTGCAGGACCCAGCAGACATGTACGTGGTTTTCTTGGCCCCCTCTGTCTCCAACCTGCTTGGTAGCTCACTTGCTCTATTACTGCTTCTTGAAAGTGTGGGAAAACCTGGAGGCAATTCTTTCCTCCTCTTTCCCTGTTTTGTAGAAAGATGACTATGGTTTCTATCTCCTCCCAGTCTTCAAATGATCAAAAATATTCTACCTTTCCTAGCAATGCCCTTGCCTAAGACTTAGTCCAAGGTGAGTAGGTGATAGGGCTCATACTAGGAGCTAACTCTCTTATTTCTTTTCTCATTGGCCTTCAAACTTGCCAACTCAGAAATGGTATTCTTCCATTTCCTTTCATGTGGTAGATGGACTAGATAATTATTTTTCTAAACCTATAATTTATGCAAGGACTGTGGCTTTATGGAATCTTAAAACCAGAAAGTCAGTTGTTTTGCTCCTTTTTTGCTATGGCTACTCTTTCTGGGTAGAAACCATGGCATGGTTCAAAGGGTTGAAGTGAGGGAGGGCAATAGCAAGAATAGTAAAGCAAATGGAGAAAAATTCATGTATCTTCCCAGCATCTTTCACTCACAGACTCTCTGGAGGCCTGTGCCAGAACTCCAGCTCAACTTCCTTCATCCCCTGACTCAAAGTCGACCCTGCTTCGGACCTGGACTTATGAAGAGTGAGAAGCAAAGAACAAAATGCATCAGACAGTGCACCCGCTGCAGGTCACCACCAGCTTCCGGGGAATGCAGGTAGGGGGTCTCCTTCAAATTTTTAGCTTTTCTATCTGGAAGACAGGCATGTGTATCTGAAATATGCATGCACACACAGGGCAGTGGGAGAAAATGAGGGTGTGGAGGAGGAAGTGGTGACCAGAGACAGCTGAAACAGCACCCGACTCAGAATCAAGGGGCCTAAAGTCTAGATCAAATCCTGCCAAAAACTTGCTGTGGGATCCCCACCTGCCACTCATTTAATCTCTCTGTTATTTCATCTAATCTTCAGGACAGCACTAGGAGGGGTCGGTTCTATTTCAATTTTGCAGTCAAGAAAGATAAAACTTGGGAGGTTAAGGGACTTCATCAATCTTTTGCAACTCATGAGTTGCAAACTTTGAGTTTTGCAAACTCAGAGTTTGCAAGCCTTTCTTTTGCTAAAGCAGACAGATGAAAAAGAGTCACTTTCCTTCAGTGTCTCGTAGTCTTTTTCCTTCCATTGTAAACATATCATGAGTGTATGTTGATGTAAATGCACTATATGCATATCTAGTCAAATGCACATGGTCATAATTCATGAATTTATTATAATCTCAGAAATGAATGAGACACTCAGCACAGTGGACACCCCGGTGTCTTATAAGTAAAGATGACTCAGTGAGTCTTGGATGGAACACCTTACTCTCTGTAATGCTCCCAACCCCATTTCATGGCTGTGCTCCCAAAGAAAGGCAAATGCCTGCCAAATCTTCATGTACTTCACACTTACCTGGAGAGAAATAAGAATTGTCCTCCTCTTCCTCCTCCCACAGTTGAGTGTCTCTTTCCTGAGCTCACCTAGAGCAAGATAGGAGTCCTCCCAGGGAATACTAAGCTAGCTGGGCTAAGAAGCAGTTTCATGCATATGGTGGAAACTAGAGGGCTGAATGGGGCTTCCCCAATCCTCCTATGTGGTGGTTGAATCTTCTTTCCCCCAAAGATGCTTCAGACAAATAGGAGATGTCATTTTGGAAGATAGCAATTCAGGAAACACTTGGGAAAGTACTCTCAAGAAACTGTTCTTGAGAGACTTTATCTAAAAGAATTGCAGAGGATGAGCTATTATCAAATTAAATGACAGACCTCAGTGTATCCACTCTCCCAATAAACCACATTTATTACCTTACAAAAGTGACATTTTCCTTGACGGTGGGGCAGTAACGTTCAAAAGAAATAATTGTCCGTAACGTTGTTAGTCACTGGCATGCGAAGTCATTCTCAGGCATTAAACTCAAATGATGTCTTTGATGATGATTATAATCATAAAAAGATGGACTGGGTTTTGTTATTATGATGGGTCTGGCGGGAGAGGAGGGGAAAAGGCATTTCCGATGAGCATCCTATTACAAGAACTGAGATTAGAATCTGAGTGTGAAGGCTACATATGGAAACGCACTCCAGGCAGCCCCAGTTCGCCCTGCTGAAATAGGTACCAGGAAATGCTCCTCCTTCCTTGGAGTGGGGAATGCTACTTAGCTTACCTTTACTGTGGAGAATTAGAATGGGAAAGACACGAATGCTGCGCAACAGACTTTTCTATTATCCTATTATCTCTGAGAAGAAGCACAGAAAAACCAAGTGAAGACTACAACTTACATTTGTGTAGCAGTTGAACTTTAGAATGTCTTTTCACATGAGTGGACCCATTTACATCTCCCAGTAGCCATGGGGGTTAGGAAATATTGTTCACATTCTATCAAGGAAACCAAAGCTCAGAGGAATCTGATGAGTCCAGTATTTTATAAAATGTTGAACCTCTGGAATCCTAGGTTTGGAAGACACTTCAGAAATGATCTAAACAGCCTCTGGTCAAATCAACTAAATTTAACTTGTTTCCTTTGGACTCAGTACACATTCACTCTAGATCAAATCCACTTAGCTGTTTGCGCTTAGTGCGCTGCATCAGACATTGGCAGTGGAAATAGGAATTGGTTGGTGATTGTTTCTGTCTCCGAGGAGTGTACCTTCTGGCAGGAGAGAGCCTGGTAACCAAGTGACTCTCATACCCCGGGACATGGATGGTGTCCCTAATAGACATGCATGATAAAGTCTGCACAGGAGCCACTGCTCCACTAGAAAAGTTTTATAATCTTCATTTTGCAAAGGTAGAAACTAGGGGTCCGGCAGCTGAAGTATCCTGTTGTGGCACAGCCAGAAGCTCCAGCTGTGACTGGTTCAGATATCTGTGTTAATTAGAAGGATCACTAAAGCATTGTGGAAAGTGGGCTTCAATGGAAAAGGGGTTTATCCTGCCCTGAAAAGTGCGAGTTGAGCCCCATGGGTTGCCTTTGGGCTCTGAGTTGGGGGGGAAATGTCCCCTTCCTTCAAAGTCTGCTTCCTTTCCCAGGAAGCTCAGGGGAGGAGTGTGGCCCCAGTCACTGAGGCATTGAGGTATTGCCTGCTGCCTGTCCCCACTATCTCCCTGTCCCCACACCCCTTGGGGTCCTCATCAGTGGCAGCTCTGAGACCCACCACTGTTGGCTCACTGACTTTAGCCAAATCAAGGCTTTTTATCCTAGAGAGTGGACAGCAAGCAGGGTGGGCACTTCTTGTGGTCCAGGACAGGTTGAGGAATGCAGGATAAGCAGAGAATAACATGCCATCCCCACCTACAGAATGGTCTCCAGAAATGCTCCAGAGCCATGGCAATTAAATGTGGGCAATGCAATTGTCAGTATACTGTTTTAAAAAAAATGAAAATGGCTGAACTGTAAATCAGTTTATTTAAATGCATTTTTGATAGCAGAATATAGGCATATTATTAGCTTGTAAATGTGTCTAATAAGCCTGTCTTCACTAATACGCCAAAAAGAGGCTAATTAACATTTTTTCCTCCAGTTAGGCAGTAGTGTGAGGATCCCTGGTCACATTTCCACACTATCTTTTTAGCATCAGCAAAGCAGCACTAAAACAGCCCCTGTGACATCTATAAAAATGCTAGTTTGTAATTAGGATGATCTTGGCTTGAACAATAATGTTGCAATTTGTAGTGATGGCTTCTGTTTCTCTTTAATTTTAATGTATTAGCCTACAATGCTCTGGAGATTTCTAGGCAGACTAGCCTGTTTCCATTTCCAAAATTGCTAGCATTATATGCTTAGGTTAAGGGAGCAGCAGCAGCTGCAATTTGGTGGGGATTTTTTTCCAGGAAAAGAATACTGACAAGAAAAGCTGAGCATAATCTCACCCTTTTAGCTCTTAACCCATCATCTGAATATGAAGTTCATGTTTTAGAGACAATGCTCATAAGAACCAGAGACAGAAACCACAAAACAAAAAGATACCTGTGTTTTCCAATGTTTTTCCAGTGCAGCGATTGTTAGCTGCTTTCCGCCAGAGTCCCATGGGCCTCTAAAAGTCAGCCATGGATTCCCCATTTTCCTCTTTTTGCCCTGTAATTGTTCGTGTACTCCATGTGGCTATTGTGATAGAATGCCAGCACCACTGTCAGAAGCATGTCTTGGAGCCTGCCCTGTCTTTTTTCATGCCCAGCACACAATTCTCTCATTGCCTAAAGCTAGGGTTCTTAACAACAGGAGAGAGTTGCCCATGAGTGGGCTTCAGGAAACCTGAGATTTCCCTGAGATACAATGTAAGTCTGGATGAACATCGAAATTATTGGCAAGAGATTTTACCGATTCCTAAAAGTAGGTTTCACCACTGAAGACTATCACTCTAGAGATCTTGAGTGGGATTTGGGAATCTGCCTCTGTTGAATGAATAGTTGGCCAAGATTTTCTCTCATTCTATAGGCTTCTCTTCAGTCTGTTGATTGTTTCCTTTGCTGTGCAGCATAAGTTGTTAGTTCAATGAAATCCCACTGGTCAATTTTTGTTTTTTTCTCCTGTACCATCTGGAAAGTCAATGCCTGTACCACTGCTATGAAATGTTTCCTCTATATTTCCTTTTAGTAGCTTTGGAGTTTCAGGTCTTCGATCCATTTTGAGTTGATTTTTATAGAGGGTGAGAGATAGGGGTTAATGTTAGCCTTCCACATAGTTTTCCTGACGCTACGAAGTGCCTTTTAAACTATCATAGTTTACCTGAATTTCATTTGTCCTTAAAAACCAGGTGGAGCTTGACCTCCTCAGCCGAGTTTTCTCCACTTGGCCCTCTTTGTGAGATTTCCCTGTTCCAGCAGAAGATTTGCCTTGAGCTTCCACAGTAGTTCTCAAAAACCCGACTGAACCTTGGGATCTCCTGCGGAGGATATTACACACGGCAAAACCTGGGTCTCAGTGTTGGAAAATCTGATCAGCAGATCTTGTAAGTGGTTTAGGAATCCATATTTTTAAAGTCTTTCCAGATAATTCTGATAATCAGCTTGGTCTAAAATCCACTGTCTAGCTATTATTTGTGTCATCCTTTTGGTATGTACAGCCATGTTCATGAGAAGAAATAAATGCATCTTGCAGAGTAGAAGCATTGCAAAAATGTATTTAGGATGTAGGGTAGAAAGGAGCATGTGTTGGATGGCCACCATAGAAACATCTGGGTAAGACAATAGATACAAACTAGTTGATGGAGAGGTAATGTGAACAGCATCCAGCAACTACTCTACAGCTGAAAAATGACTTCAAGCATCAAGAGGGCCCAAGAAAATGATCTGATCACTATCTACAAAATGAGTAGAGTTGGAGGGTGGGTTAATTAAACAAAGTAAGTATTTAAAGCATATAACATAATACAGAATATGAAGATACAGTAACTACAACTTGAAATATCACTATAATCCAGACATAATTTTATACCTATAGTAGTTGTCTGTGGGAAAGTATAAAAGTAATAACAAAATCACATATGAATATAATGAATATCAATATTCTTGTATTATTCATATATCATTTCTCTTGATTTCCATTAGTTGTCTGTCCAGTTCTCCTTAAGATATATCAATTGTTCAATCAACACCAAGATTTTATCTTACTCCAGAAAGAATGGCTATTGTCAAGAACTCAAAATTGCTGGTGAGGTTGCAGGGGAAAAAAAGAACATCTTAACATTGCTGGTGGGAATATAAACTAGTAAAGCCACTATGGAAATCAGTGTGGAAATTTCTCAAAAAAAACAAAGGTAGAAATTCCGTTTGACTCAGCTATACTTCTACTTGTATTTTCCCAAAAGAGTTAAAGACATTACAATACAGTGATTCACACCCATGTTTATTACAGCACAATTCATTTGGAAACAGCCTACATGTCCATCAACAGATGAATGGGTAAAGAAAATACGATATGGAGTACTACTCAGCTATAAAGAAACACAAATCTGAGTCATTTGTAGGAAAATGAATGCATCTTGAGACCACAATGTTAAGTGAAATCAGACACAGAATGTTAAATATCACATGGTTTCTCTTATATGAGAAACCCAAAATATGAATAATTTAAAGAAAAAAATAAAAGAGACATGACAAGAAACAGGGAGGTAGACCTTGGGAAGATTTGGGAAGAGTATCTGGAGATGGGGGAAGAGGGGAGAGCCAGGAGAGAAAATGGAAGTAAAAATTATTAAGGTGAGATATTTTAATTCCAATGTTTAATTCTCCAAGAATATAATTATTATGTATCACAAATATATATCAATAAAAAATAGTTTTTAAAGTCTTTGTCTAGTAAGTCTAATGTCTAGGCTTCTTCATGTGTGCTTTGTGCCAATTTATTTTCTCCCTTTCAACAGGTCATGTTTTCTTGCTACTTTGTATGCCTTGTGATTTTGGTTGAAAATTGGGCATTCAAAAAATCAGCCACTTTTCCAGCCTTTGTAGAATGGCTCTGTGTTGGGGTGAAAATTTGAGTTGTTTTTTTTTTTTTTTTTTTTTTGTCAGATCTAAACTGGGCCCATGTGTGGCTTTTCCAATTCTCCCTTACACAGAGTTGTCATTTATAAATCTTAATTTCCCAAAGGGTCTCACCCAAGTTTCTCCTTGGGGCATTATATAATGTCCTGCCTGGCTTCTGTGGGTTTCTATTCCCACAGAATAGGAGCAGCCCCAGCACTTTCTCACTTGAGTTCCAAGTTGGATGAGACAGAGGTCTATTTTTCATGGAGTGCCCCAGACAGGTTAGAACGTATAAATATGTTCTCTCTGATTCAAGGGAAGGAACTGGGATCTGAGTCACCCTCTTCTTTAGACCAAAACTGTGCCACACTGGGGAGACGTGGGGAGGCAAGAGCAAGTAAAAACTCCATGAAATTTCCCACCATTTTGAATGGAGTTTTTCCTTGATTGGCATTTGCTTGATTTCTGTAAATTTCTGACTGATTTTCAGAGCTCCTAATAGGTTATGTTAGCCAGTTTCTGGTGGTTGTTGTTTTTATGTTTCCCAGGCGGAATGAGGGATGGGAGTATCACAGTCCACTATGTTTGTATCAGACTTCTTTGGTCATCCTAAAAAGGATAACTAAAAAGTTATCTAACCTCAGAATTTTTAGGATGCTACTAGTATTTACTTGAGAAATCCCAAATCATGGACATACTATTTTAAAGAATAACAAAATTATCAAATTTTTAAAACAGGAATGGACTTCAGAAGTTATTTTCCAAAATCCTTTGTTTTTTGTGAGGAAGTGAAGTTTCCTCTCAAAAAGGGGAAAGGATTTTTCTGAAGTCACATAATCATGAGTGACAGATCCAGGCCTTGAACTTATATTTTTCTTTTTTAAAATTTTATTTTAAAGAGAAAAAAAATTTCAAAACAAGATAATAGGAGAGTAACAATAGTTAATACATTGAATATTGTTATCTTCAAAGTAGTTACTCAGAGTGTAAGATATAGGCATGAAAAATTGTCCAAACAATATTAGCACAAACCTTTCTTTTCAATGAACTAAGAGAAACTAGTAGTATAACTACCTAAACTATCTTGTTTTTTCTTCCTTTTTCCCTTCCTTCCTTTCTCCTTTTCCCCATCCCAGTTTCTCTTTTCTTCTGAACAATTTCTTCCCATTTCACAATATCTGTTGTACATTTTGGATCTTATTTACTCTTTCAGCTTCTCACACTAGGAGACAATACAATGTTTACAGAACCTATGCTTTTTTTTCTCTATTTTCTTTTCTTTCTTTCTTTCTTTCTTTCTTTCTTTCTTTCTTTCTTTCTTTCTTTCTTTCTTTCTTTCTTTTCCTTTCTTTCTTTCTTTCTTTCTTTCTTTCTTTCTTTCTTTCTTTCTTTCTTTCTTTCTTTCTTTCTTTCTTTCTTTCTTTCCCTCCCATCCCCTCCCCTTCCTTCCTTTTTTGATGATTGACCTCAGGGCCTTCACACTGAGCTACATTCCCAACATTTAAAAACATTACACTTTTGACGAGGTCTTGCTAATTTGCTAAGTTGCCCAGCTGGGCTCAAACTTGCACCACCCTCCTGAGTAGCTGGAATTAAAGGTGTGCACAACCATACCCAGCTAAAACCCACATTTTTCTAACTCAATATCCCATGTGATCAGCTCAGGTGACACATATGACCCTGGAGAGTGTCCAGCTGGTGAGGTTTAAGCAATCCTAGCAATGTTCTCATCTGGTATGCTTTTCATACTGCCCTGTCACACGCAACTTTTCCTGGGTTAGGAACCCTTGTTTGTAGTTCTTCATACTAAAGTGGTACCCCTGTGGATGCTTGGATAGGAGGTACAGCAGCTTTTTCTCTCTCTTCACATATATTGCCTCTTCAATCCTCCCCAAACCCCAGAGCGCTGTAGCTACCCAGAAAGAGGGGGGTTAGCATGAACCTGCACCATTATTTTAGGACACTTAGTTTTACTAGGTGCTTGCTTTTCTATTATGCTCAAAGACTTTGTATCTTCAAAAAGCGCGAGTCTAGGATAGGGCAAGTTTCTTTCCACAGTTGATCAGGTAACCTCAAAAATTAATACAAGGACACTTTATCACCAACAACTATTTTCCTCCAAAATTATATGCTGTATGCACTCCTTTTGCATTCATTTTCTTAGTATTGATAGTAATAGTGAAAGTGGTGGCAGTGGCAGTAATGGATGTCATGCTATTTAGCTATGCAAGAAAAGTGTTTTAGAGGTCTTGGTTTTATAGATGTTTGTAGGTCAGTAGTCTTTAGGGAATCTCGCAAAAGCTAAGGACTCCTTCACAAGAAAAATTCACATACAAATAAACACACAATTATCCATGTTAGTGTAGGGGCTTTGCAAACCTACAATTCAGAGCTCAGATTAAGAATCCCTGTGGACAGAAATTGTGTTGGTGGTGTGATTAGCTTATTTGCTATGCTGCTTGTGATAAGCCAGTTTTTCTGGTTTCTATTTGCTCATCTGTTAAGGTGGGAATGGAACACATTCGTAGTTGGAGAAAACAAGGTGAGGAGTGCTGGGCAAAGCAAGGTACCGTGGCAGCCCCAGGAGTAAGCAGGCAGGGAATATACAAGGGAGAGAGGGGCAACATCTGCTTGGAGAGACGTGCGGGATCCTATGTGGAGGAGGTCAGGTGACAGGAGACGGGCATCGGTTGGGGCTGGGAAGGCTGGCATAGCCCACAGGTAGGGGAGGGTAGAGGCAGATGGTTCTCTAGCGTGGGCAGGAAGACCAAAGGTCAGCGCCTGGGAGTTTTGGATGGAAACAGCCAGACCTGCAACCCCAGGCTGGGAGTCAGGTTCAGAGCTGCAACCTCTGGGAAAGTAGGTCAGGGAAAATGTCCAAGAGGAATTGGAATGTGGGCAGGTCCTGGGAGAAAGACTCCAAAAGGACACTGACATCCACCAGGCCACAAGAGGTGGGGGTCAACATTGGGGCTGTGACAGGAGACAAAGCAGCCCCTCACAGAAACCAGAGAAACTGGCTACAGCAAGGCATGGGCAGTTTACAGAGAAGAATACAATTAGTGAGTAGAGAGATGAAATAGTTAAGCCTCAACATTAGCCAAATAATAGCAAATCAAAACAAGACACTAGTAATCTTTTCTTTATCAAAATACAGTGATTTTTTTTTAAGCCTAAAATTTACTAGTTTTGGTTAGAGACTAAGAAATAAATATACACTCAATGCTGGCATTTTGATGGGTGCAAATTCTCTTAATTTGAAAAATTATGTCAAAAACTTGAAAAATACATACCTTTTGGGCCTAGTATTTTCACCCTGAGAAAATGATGCCAAGAAATATTTTGAAGCTGAGCATATGGTACACTCTAGTAGTACTGGCACTCTTGGAGGCTGAGGCAGGAAGATCTTAAGTAGGAACTCAGCTTGGGCAATTTAGGGATTTAGCGAGACCCTATCTCAAAGAACATTTTTGAAAAACTGGGATGGGGATTGTAGCTCAGTGTGGAGGTCATGGGTTCAATCTCTAGTACGAAAAAAAAAAAAAAAAGAAGAAAGAAAAGAAAAGAAATGTTTAGAATGTGAACACACATTTACACATTTAGCTCTAGAAGTACAAACTGCAGAGAAATCAGATGTCAGATCATAGGCAATTAGTTAATCAATTGTGCAGTATCCATATACAGTACTGGTGTACAAGGAACAAGTATACTGATGTTGTTATGTTTATTGGCATGGAAAAGTGTTCATGATACATGGCTAAATAAAAGAAAAAATGTTGAAATAGGTACATTTGATGTATTCTTGACAAATAGTATGAGCATAACAAAATGTGAATTATTGATATGCTGTAGCCTTAGTGAGGAGAGCATATGCCAAAATGTTAACAATTATTACCCCTGGTTAGTTGGTAATGAGAAATTTTATTCTGAATTTTTTTTGTCTATTTTTTGTCAATGAGCACTGTTACTGATATAACACGGAAAATTAAAAAGTTACTTTTTAAATGTTTATATCATGCACCAGATGCCTCCTTTTCCAGTGCTCTAGGATGCCTCGATCGGCAGGTGAGGTTTAGATTAGCTCCCTGAGAGAGGCCAGTGCAAGGGTGGCAGGTGCATGTGCCTCCACCCCACACCTTTCTACACCCCGTGAAGTCTCTATCAGGCAGGGGGCCAGGTCTCAGAGGCCTCCTGACCTCTGGCCTCATTTAGAGGAGTATTTTTCAAGCACTTCATGTTGAATAATTACATAAACACTAAATACTGCAGGCTCCACGAAGATAGTCATAGGTCGGTCTTGACTGCTGCATTGCTTCTGTACCCATAGCACGGTGCTCGTCACGTAATAGAAGCTTGATAAACAGATGAGTGACAGGATGAGTGTAACTCTTGTCAAATGAGATGGAGGAAGAGATGAAAGGAAATAAAAATTAGATTTCACAATTACTTTCTATGTGCCAGACACTATTTTAAGAAATTTTTTGTGTAGAGTAATGTTCAACAATACAAACTGCAAAATCTCAGGATGCCTCAGTTTGAAGCCTGATTCTACTTGTTAGCGTCTTGATTTTGAAAAAGTGAACTTATTGAACCTCCATTTTCTCATAAGTAGAGTGGGGCCATGGAGCCTGGCAGTCAGTCTGCAAAGCTGGCCTCCACTAAGGCTGCCTCCCAACATGCGTGCCTGGGTGCCATCCCTTCCCTCTTACTGCCTCTGCAGGCCTGCAACCTGATAGGATAAATAGGAGGAAACTAAAAGCAATGTTTTGGGGACGCAGAACCTAGGTATTAAAAAATGTGGTCAGTTCTTCTTTTGTGCTTCCGGGAACCCTGAGCTTTTGAATAAGAAATCCATCCTTCTAGAGAGACCATGTGAAAAGGCAACATGGGGAGGCGGGGCACCGGAACACACAGGAGAATGACCCAGCCATTCCAGATCCCAGGGCAGCCCAGAGGACCCTGTACTACTGCACTCACCAGAGACCCCAAGCACGCCCAGCAGAAGCAGCCCAGCCCTGGCTGAGCCCCATAGAGTCACCAAACTGTGGGAGATAAAATGGTTGCTATTTTCAGGCATCACATTTTTTTAGTGGTTCATTATACAACAGTAGTTCATCAAAACTCAGAACAATAACAAAAGCTTCCGCCTTACAGATAAAATATAATTTGCACATTAAGCACCTGGGGCATAATAATTACTCATTTAGTGTCCATTGATTAGTCCTTGCAGACAGTTCTCTAAGGCAGAGATGAATTTCCATATTTTCATGCCAAGGACCCCGCAGCAGAGGGCAGGAGGCAGGAGTCAGACCAAGATTTGGGGAGCCATGTCTATTTCACTCCAAAGATGAACTGTTTTTTTTTTTTTGTTTTTTTTTTTTGCTACACAGCCATGTTTCTAGGGAAGGGGAAGTAGCAACTGCCCCAAAAGTCTTAGGAAATCAATGGCCTATTTTTCCAAATCAGATGTCTTCTGTAATAAATAATGAGGGAAATAAAAGATAGATGAGTCAACATTGTGTGCTCTTGGGATGGAGCTGGTTACTGTGGAGATGATGCATTGTCTAGAGCTGAAGATGATTTCAGCTGGGGAAATGAGCCGCAGGAGTGGATGCACCAGGAGGCAATGACGCTCCTTCCCCTAATGCAACATAATGAAGGAAGTTAAGCTACAAATGAATGAAAGCAGGGATGGAATATTTTCTAAGGATAATGCTTCCCGGCATCTCCACAGCACTGTGATGCACACCATCAGCTGGCAGAGTGAGAACAGCAGTAGGTACCATTCCGTGTTAATTACATTTAAATGTGCATCTAAAGGCAGCAGGCTCAGACAAGTCATTTTTAATAACACTTCATCCAGGGCTATTATAGTTTTTCTTTGTCATCACCTAATTGATTTGTATCCATTTGAATGATTTGTTTATACATTTTTCTGGGCTAGGAGGAAACTAAAAGTGATGTTTTGGGGACACAGAACTCAGGTTTGAACTCAGGTTCAAAAGAACAGGCAGCCAGCAACTTTCATTTCCTTTCTCCACTTACGATCATTTTCACCAACACGTACCGTTCCCCATGTCTGGCAATGGACCTTCTCAAAGTGGCTCACTTCCTGCCTGCTCCCTGACTATACAAACCAGCTTTGTGATGGTGCTAAGGGGTCCCTTGGCCCTTCACAGCCCAGCTCAAAAATCATTGTTCATTATAGAGTGCCTTTTGGGAGGAAGCCCACCCAACTCTCTCTTTTCCACACCCACCACTCAACAGAATCGCTGGGCACATTTATCATTCTACTTTTGGTCTTTTCACTTTACTTGTGTATGTTTTGTCTCATTAGGGATCTACAAGATCTTCAAGGGCAAAGGTATGGTTATTATCTTCAATCTCAGGATATTTATTTTTATAATGTACAACAACCCACCACTGCCACAAATCCCCTATAGTAATTGTCTTGACCAAATTCAAGTTCCTCTCATCAAAATTCACCCATCATGAGTTCCAGTGTCATAAATCTATGAGAGACCAAGGGTGATAATGGATTTGTTAATTAATGAAATGTAATGCTGAAAACATGTTAGTTTTCTCATATGTGACATTTGCCAGATAATAAAATGTGCTTAATTAAATAAAAAATGCACGTATCCTTTAAAGATGAAAACTGGGTTAATTCAGGAAGTAAGAAGTGGTACATCAGCCTACCTGGAAGGTAAACCAGTTTAAATTGGGAGACTTTTCTGGACCAGACCATCTTAGGAGGTCAGTTGCCCATCATGCCCTTTGAATGCCAGGTTTGTAGCAACTGTGCTTTGTAGATATGATGGTGATAAGTGTCGTAACTGGGTCCACTAGGCCCTCTCCAAACCACCTGCCACTTAATAAAAGGCAGATGGGAGATGCCACTCAGTAACAGGGGCTTTGGGACAAGTTACAGGGTGATGCAGCAATAGAGGCTTAACGGGGGTGGATGCTTCTCTCCCATACTCCAGTGTGCTTGCATTCCTCCCAGCCCCACACCGTCCTTCACTCTCAGACAATGTGCCCATGCCTTTGAACGTCTCTAGGCATGATGCTTTACCACTGCAGTATGAATCAGAGCAGACATGGTTTCCAAAGAGCCAAAGGGAATGGCATTCACCCATCACTGCAGGGACAGGCACTGGAGGCTCCAGTAGTTGACAATATGTTTGTCACAGATCACTGGGCAATTTTCCAGTCTGATACTTCCCCTCTGCCTGTGTCCTCCAAAGCACAAGGTATCAGGAAATTTGTCAGTCTACTGTGATGAAGGCTTTGAAACACAACCCCCATCACACACCATGAGCTGGAAGGTGTCCAAGACACAGTACTCCATTGGATTCATTTGCAAGTCTCTGAGTCCCACGTTAATTGTACAGAACAATGGCCCTGACCCACCAGCACAAAAAGACGACTGGCAGGCTCAACAGCGTCTGTTCATTTAACTTACCCTTCTAAGTGTCAAGGTACTTAGTCGGGCATGTGCACAGGCAATGAGCACAGGAATACATATGGTGGCTAGGTATTGACTCACAGCCAAGCCTTCAGAGATAGCTACATGCACACATGCACAATATTTTGCACAAGTACACACACAGACACACATGATGCAAACTAGATAAATCACCCCCAGGCTGGCTCTCAAGTCAAGCCAATTGGAATTGGCCTTCTCCGTCTGCTCTCAGAGCCAGAAAGTGCAGGTCTGCAGAGGAAGTACATTTTGGCTACTGACAGTAACTTGAGCCCGAATTCCCCTCCCCAGAACAGCCTGGCCACTTTGCTTTGACATTCATCAAGTCCATATCCTCGCTACGAAATAGAAGGCTTTTCACACCTGCTGGACCTGTGTCTTTCTCCCACTGTAGGGAAAGGTCAGAGGTCCCACCTGACTCCTTTTATTTTACGGCTCTGCTTCCTGCCCCATAGCTCTCCCAACCCAGGGCTCCCATGGGTCACTCTGCTGTTAAGCATCTACCCACTCCTGCATCCCCTCCTGTTACTGCAGGTATAAATCCTACTGGCAGAGTTGCCACACATGGACATTGTGAGGATGCCAAACGCCCACTTAACACACACCTGAAGGCTTCCAGCTGCACTGTGACCTAGTGTAGCAGGACAGCGAGGCACACAGGAGGAAGGAGACTAGACAGAAACTGATGTGGGTCTGTATTACGTTATTTAGCTATGTGTCCTCGGAAATGATTTTTACCCTCAGTGTGGATGAATAATGTCCAACTCATAGGAGTGTTGTGAAGATATTCATGTCACAGGCTTAGCCCTGTTTCAGGTACACACTAAGGGCACAATAAGCATTGGGCTTTGCCATCACCATTGTCATCATCATTATTAACATTCTCTCACACTCTTAGCAGAAAGTATTGGACCCTCGTTATGACACTTGCTCCTTCTCATCCTGCAAACTCAGTTATTCCATGTAAGAATCCAAAATTTAAAAATTCTTTTTTGTTTTTGTTTTGCAATGCAATGTATGTATGTATGTATATATGCATGTATGTATATATATATATATATATATATATATATATATATATATATATATTTGCTTTGATTTGTTCTGTTGGTTTAGGGGAAAGGGAATGAGAATTTCTAGGAAGTACCAACCTCCTAGGTATGTTATGGAGTTCAAAGCTTGAAAACTGCCTTACAAAATCTGGGTTACATCTTCAGGTGGAATTTGGACACAGGGGGTTTCTGGTGAAGGCCCGCTTCTGAGGGGGAAGGAGCCCAACCCATGAGTGTGTTGGAAGTGACAGGACCACTAAAGATCATTGCAGTCTTAAGAGAAAAGGATGACCCCATCTCAGGTCTGGTCAGGAAGGCAGAAGGTGGGGCTCTGGGCACTTCAGGGGAACCATCTGGACACTAGTTCTGTGACAGGATGAAGTATCTAGGGCCCAGAGGACACATTTTAATCCCTGAAGTGGTTTCTCATTCAAGGTAAGAAGAAGGAGCAGGGAACGAAAAATGATTGCTCTTTCAGAAGATGAACACAGTAAGAAATTCTGACTCCCATGACCTTGGACTCAGCGCCTGGCACAGAGAATGCTGCCCAAGGGAATAACACTATGGGATTTATTGTGCAATTACAGTATGCCAGGCATTGTTCTAAACACCTGACTTGTGTTCACCCATGTAATCCCCACAACAGCACTGCAAGGCAGAGACTTAATATCCCACTACATAGTAGGAAACTGGACACACAGAAGTTATTTCTCAAGTGAAATCACACAGCTAACAAATGGCAGAACTAGAATGTCAGACCCTGACTCTGGTCCTGGAAACTTCACCAGTAGCTATCATGGAAGCAAGGTACTCCAGAAAAATGGTTTAGAATATCATTCAGTAACAGGCCAGGACAGCATTAATTGGAACTTGTTTGGGCAGGAACAATGGGACACTCTTTACCTTTGTGACCAAGGGACCATATTGTCCCTAAGATTCCAAAACTGTTTTGGAAACTCAGGGATAATATTTTTCCTCAGCATCAACTAGAAGGTTTGGACCTCAGTGGAAGTCCAACTCCAGCAATCAGCTCAGGGTGAGGGGAAGCAGGAATCTTAAATAAGGAGCACCCCATTTATCTTACTGTTCCTTGAACACACCCCCAGGCAGGTTTGGTCTAGCATATGGGTCATAAACCGCTGCTGGCCTGCAATTAAAACTGATCAGACACATGTTTTCATAAAGAAAAGTTTATGATTAGGGCCCAATTGTGCTCATTTATTTATGTATTCCCAATGGCTGCCTTAGCACTACAACATTGTGGTTTTAAAAGTTGCAACAGGAATTATTTGATATGCAAAGCCTAAAGTATCTACAGTGCAGATATGTTCAGGAAAAAAAAAAAACTTCTAGTGACTTCCAGTTTAGAGAAATACTTATTCTTTAATATTTTATCATTTAGTCTTCCCAGGCTAGGGCATTATATTTTATATTCCCTATTTTACAGGTGGAAAAATTTGGGATCCAGAAACATTAGACAATTTATTCTAAGTTTTATGCTCTCAAAGTTCTATGAGTCAGAATTAGGGCTCGGATTTCCTAGCTTCAAAGGCCATTTCCTTTCACTCGTTTCACAAAAGGTATCTACCATGTTGATAGACAGATTAGCAGCTTTGGTTTCTTTCCCAAAACTGACTAAGAGACAGGAGTAACAGGAGTAATGGGAAAGATGGTATCTTATACACTCATGCATCCAAGCTCATCACACTGTCTTTCACTTTATGTTTCCAAAAGCTCAGGAAGGACTTTGGGTGTCCTGCATTTTCCATGATACATATAATATGAAGACTCTGGTTTTCTATTTACAAACTCATGACTTTTTTCAAACCCATGGGACAGCTGAGGTCACAGAGAAATCAACAGACCCAAAACATGAGTCAGTGTCTGCAGGGAGAGAAGATATAGACACGTGTTCATGTGGGGTAGGACATTTAGACACTGGGAAGAATTCTGAAGCAATAGGTGGCAAATTGGTGAATGCCGAGTGCTGGCTGGTGACACAGTGTGATGTCACTAGGGACTGAAGGAAATGGAGAGGTCTGCACTCTCGGACCTCCTTCTTTATGGACCCCAGCAGGCATTCATGGGAAAGATCAGGAGAGCCCCAGGAAGTGCCTTTTGTGGTGTTGTGGTGTGGACTTGAGGAAGAGGGAGAATGGCCATGCATGAGAGCAAGAAGTTCCCCCAGGGGCTGGTGAGATGGCTCAGCGGCGTAAGCGCCTACCTTGCAAGCGCGAGGGCCCGAGTTCGACTCCCGGAACCCACATACGAAAAAGGGGCCGGTGATATCGCTCAGTGGCACGGGTGCCTGTTGGCGCGCGAGGTCCTGAGGTCGTCCCCCTGGTACCCACAAAAAAAAAAAAAAAAAAAAAAGTTCCCCCAGACCTTTCTCTATTATTTCCTCTCCAGAACAAAGCCTTCATCTGTAGGGAGAAGGGCAATAAGTACTTCTGAGCTTAATATGACACTTATTTCAGCTAGGAGCAAGGAGGAAAACTACACGGAGAATCTTGACAGTCACTGCCTTAGTAAAATAACCCAGTTTCACATTGCCAGCATATATATTGGCATCAAGTGCCCCAATATGGCACACTGAGAAAAGCACATCATACATGGGGCATCTTTTCAGTAATGTGTAGCCTCAGTCTAATCATCAGAAAACACCAGATAAGCCCAATGGAAGGATATTCTGTAAAATTACTGACCAGTAATGTTATGGTTTATATCTGGACATTCTCCTCAAAGCCTCATAAATTCAAGGGTAGGGGTTCTGGGGGTGCTTCAATTGGCCTTGGTGTTGGGATAGGTCTGGTTGGAAGAGCTGGCTCACTGGGGGTGTGACCTGGAAGGGTTTATCTCCTCCTTGTCTCTGCCCTTCACTCTCTTATTCCTGGCTACCATAAGGTGAGCAGTTTTTTTTCCACCATACTACTCTGCCATTTGGTTCTGCCCTGAAGTCAGCCAACTATGGACTGAAATATTATCCAAAATAAACCTCTCTTCCTTTAAGTTGTGGATGTCAGGTATTTTTTCCCAGCAATGAGAAAAATCATGAAGATAAGTAATTTTCAAGAGTTAACGTCGTGAAAGAAAAGGTAAGACTGAATAACTCTCATAAACAGGATACTAGAAGACATCACAGTTAAACACAGTATTGGATCCTACGTAGGATGTGGACAGTGGCAGAAAACTGTCAAAATCCAGATACATTCTGTGCTTTAGTTAATAGTCTTGCACTGTGGTTAATTTTGTAGACTGTGTAAATGTTTATCCAAGATGTTAACATTAAAAAAAAAAAGATGTTAATATTAGGGGACTCTAGGCGAGGGGTGTATGTGATCACTGTAGTCCATGTTTTACAATTCCGTTGGGAATCTAATGCATTTTCAATGAAAAGTAATTATTTAAAATGTGTGCAAAATATTTAAAAAGTAATTATTTGAAAGTAAGATGGGGAGCCCTAACAGGTCAAATGAGCTCTTTTTGGATTTTAATTTGATATGATCCCATTTGCTGATTCTCTGTATTATTTTTTGTGCCATCAGAGTTCTGTTCAGAAAGTCCTTGCCTATGCCTATGTCTTCAAGAGTTTTACATATTTTATCTTCCAGCAGATTAAGTGTTTCACTTTTATTATTTAGGTTTATGATTCATTTTGATTTTAGTTTAGTACATGATGAGATATACGGGTCTAGATTCAATCTTCCACATGTGGATATCCCATTTTCCCAGTACCATTTTTGAAAGAGGTTATTTTTCCTCCAGTGTATGTCTTTTGCCCCTTTCAGTAAATATCTGAAAGTGCCTGGGGTTGTTTCTGCATCCTCGATTCTGTTTCAATCATATCGGAGATTGTGATGCCTCCTATGTTAACCAGGATTGCTTTCAGTATTCTAGTTCTTTTTGGGTTCCATATGAATTTTAAGATTGTTTTCTCTACATCTGTGAGAAATGCTGTTGGTATTTTGACTATAATTGTATTAAATTTGTATATCAGTTTTGGAAATATAGCCATTTTGATTATACGGGTTCTGTCTATCCAGAAACAGAGGCTATCTTTACATTTTCTTATGTCTTCCTCAATTTTTTTTTTCAGAGTGATGTAATTTTCATTGCGGAAGTCTTTCACTTTGTTGGTTAAGTTAATTCCTAAGCATTTAATTTTTCTTGATGTTATCGTGTTTTTGTGGACAACATGGTCTTATATCTAGAAAAACTTAAAGAATTCACTGAAAAATCACTAGAATTGATGAACAAATTCAGTAAAGTTGCAGAATACAAAATTAGTATATAAAAATTAGTAGCATTTGTATACACTAAGAACAAATTTTCTGAAAAAGAAACCAAGAAAGTAATCCCATTCACAAAAGCTACAAAAAAAAAAAAAAAAAAACAAGAAAACCCCCCAAAACCCTAAGAATAAGTTTAATCAAGGAAGTGAAAGATCTTTTCAAAGGAAATTGTAAAATAATGATGAAAGAAATTGAAGAGGGCAAAAAAAGAAAGGCATCCGTGTTAATGAATTGAAAGCATTAATACTGTTAAAATGTTCATACTGCCCAAGGAAATCTATCACTTCTATCCAATTCCCATCAAAATACTAATGACATTTCTCACAGAAACAGAAAAAAAATCAGAGAATTCATTACAAAAGAATCCAATTAGCCAAAACAATCCCAAGCAAAAAGAACAGAGCTGGAGGCATTACAAACCTGACTGCAAAACATACTACAAATCTATAGTAACTAAAACAGCAGAGTACTGATATAAAAAACATACAGACCAACAGAACAAAGTAGAAAACAGAGAAATGAATCTCCATACTTACAGCCAATTAATTTCCAGCAAAAACGTCAAGAACATACTTTGAAAACAGGATAGTCTTCTTAACAAATAGTGTCGGGAAAATGGGATATCCATACATGGAGGAATGAAACAAGAGCCCAATGTCTCACCATATATAAAAAATCAACTCAAGTTGGACCAAAGACAAATGTATAAAAATTCAAAATTGTGGAACTATTAGAAGGAAACATAGGAGAAATTTGTTAAGACATTAGTATGGGCAAATAATTTTAAATAAGATCGGAAAATCACAGACAATAAAAGCCATAACAGATAACTAGTATTATACCAAACTAAGAAGCTCCTGTATAGCAAAAGAAACAAAAAAGTGAAAAGATAACTTGACGAATGGGAGGGAATATTTGCAAATGAGTCATCTTACAGAAGCCAACTGACAAATGTACGTATATGAGGAACTCAAACAGTAAAAGACCCCCACAAATGATCAGAATAAAAGTGGGCATGATTTGAATAGATGTTTCTCAAAAGAAGAAATACAAATGGACAACAAACGTGAAAATAACTGATATTACAAATCATCAGGGAAATTCAAATTAAAACCACAATGAGATCATCTTAACTCAGAATGGGCATTATCAAGAAGATAAATAATAACAAATGCTGGTGAGAGGGAAGAAGAAGGAGAACTTTTATATACTGTTGGTAGTCACTTTGGAAAATAGTGCGGAATTCCTTAAAAATCTAAAAATAGAACAACAATGGGATTCAGCAATTCCACCATTGAATATGTACCTAAAGGAAAGGAAATTGGAATGACAAAAAGATGTCTGTATCCTCATGTTCTTGCAGCATTACTCACAATAGCCAAGATAAGGACCCCATTGAGGTGTTTATCAACAGGTAGATGATAATGTGGTACAGATGTGTGGTGGAATATTACTCATCCGTAAAAAGAATGAAATCCTGTCATGTGCAGCAATGTGGATGTGACTAGTGGACATCATGTTAAGTGAGAGAAGCCAGATATTGAAGAACAAATATCATGTGTTCTCATTCATCTGTGAAACTTAAAAGAGCTGATCTCATAGAAGCAGAAAGTAGAATAGCAGTCACTAGAGGCTAGGAAAAATGGTGGGAGCGGAGTAGTGAGAGGCAAGGTAGTAAGTACCAAAATGCTGTGAGATGGAAAGAATAAGTCACAGTGGCCTCTAGCGCAGAAGAGTGACCACAGTTTACAAAGATTTATTGTACATTTCAAAATAGCTGGAAGAAAGAGGTTTGAAGTATCCCAACCCAAAGAAATGATAAATGTGTGAGGAAATGGAGATGCTAATGACTGATTTGATCATTGCATGTTGTGGATGTGTATCAAATTTATCATAAATATGTACAATTATTATCTTCAGTTAAAAAGAAAAAAGAACATGTGAGTTGGACTTGACACCAATCACTCTTAGAAGTCCAGAAACATTTGATTCTGACTGCTCTTTAAGGTACTAACTATAATATGTTAGTTTTATATACTTCTACTCCCCTAACATTCTGACAATTATGTTATTATCTGTAAACAAACACACAATTTTACTACTGTAACGTGTGAAAGAACCTTACTTGATGTTTTCCCAGTAAACCTGTTGTAAATTTTGGTGTCTTCTAGTGCATATGCTCTGTGGATTTAACTTTTTATAGTAGGTCACATGAATTTATGAGTAGCTAACAAAGTACCTCTTTGCTTTCGTCGTTTCTTGAACTGAAATGGTCTTGGTCCTGTTCTCCATTAGTTCTTTTCCCTATTCAAGATGCAGATCAACTTTTATCATTTGGTATTTACAGACTGTGTTTCATAGCTCTAATTTTCACACTACTGAAACACTGGTGCATCACAGGCATTACTTCTCCAAATGATAGTGCCTATGGATATCCAGTTTGGCCATATTAGTATCTACTTATAGAATTTCAGCCCTTTTTCAACTTCAGATTCAATTCACCCATGCACTTAGCTTTTTTATTTTTTATTTTTTTAAATTTTTTTGAGACAGGGTCTCACTATGTAGTTTTTTTTTTTAATGCGGGTACCGGGAGTCGAACTCAGGACCTCACGCTTGCCAGGCAGGCACTTATGCCACTGAGCTATATCACCAGTCCACCCATGCACTTTAGACAGTGCTTTTAAAAGCATGTCTCTCTTTGTTGGATTGTAAGGTTTAGGAGTAGCTTCCTCATCTGGGCTACCTCCAATGCACTTAGTACAGTGTCTTTCATGCTCAAAGTTTGAGTAAGGAAGCTGGAATTTGAACCCTTGTCTTTAATCCTTATGACTGAAGGTATCAAACTGTTTACATTGTGCCTTTCATATGTTCTGAATCAATTCAGATGTGTTTTATTCCAAGATCTACAATGACTTTGACAATGAAAAAATGTAGTTATCTCACATCATAAGTATTCTAGATACTGATGATACCAGGGTTATTGCTGACAGTCCCCATGTCAGCAGGGACTCAGGCTTTCTCCCTTTCTCTCTCCTTTCTGCCATCCACAATGTGCTGGATTTTGTTCGTAGTGTTATTGCCTAAAAATTGTAAAAAAAAAAAAAAAAAGGCTCTCAGTACCACGTTTACATCTAACAGCATCTTGCATGGAAAGATGTAGCGAGGAAAATCCCTGTACCCCAAAAGATTTCCTCTACCCCACTATGCCGAAGAGACTCACATGCCTAACTCTAGACCACTCGCTGGCACTAGGAAGTGAAAAATCGGTGATAAATTTAGTCCAGTCACATTTCTTCCCTAAAGCTGGGATAGGGACTGACATTTCCATAGCATGTTGCACTCTCTGTCATACCTGAGAAAACTTGGGGTGCTCTTAGCAGGAAGAATGGAGACAACAAATGCTGGGAAGGCAACCAACATCTGTTGCAGAAACTACCTTAAATGATTCTTTATTTTTTATGTATTTATTCTCTCTCTTTAATTATATTCATTATCACCCTGACAGCAGGAACCAAGTTTCAGACTTTCTTTGCATTCTCCACAAAGCCTGGTCCAGAGATGAGTGCAATAAATACTTGTTGATTGGAGAAAAAGAATCACAATCTACTGTCACAGAGGTGAAGAGCCCTGCTTCCCATTGTCTCCGTATTTCCCTATCAGCCTTGTGTGGGTCCCTTTTGTGCACTTGGAGAGGATGCCAAGTTGGAAGAAGGGCCCCAGGAATTGCGTGTGGTTGTATCTGGTTCATTGGCTGGGGATGCACAAATGTCAAATTATACACCAGACATGCCCTGGGACACCTGCTTTGACCAAGCATGGCTATGATGGGATTTGTGTAGCTACTGATGCCAGCAGGGGCCTTCTCCACATGCATCCCATTATGTCTTATGTCCATGGTTTTTCTCATGGTCCCCCCTTTTCCTAGAGTGCTCTTCTCTTTCCCAACTTTCCTTTACATGGTTGAATCTTGCTCATCATCTAAAATCATTCTTTAAAAATTTAGTTTCTTTTTCATTAGTATATGTTTGCAATGCATAATGTTTACATTCATATTATTGGTACATATAATATCATATCTTGATCATTTTTATTTTTCCTTTTCTTCCACACTTTCCTGTTCCCCTTATCACCAGATCTCCTCCTATCTACAAAAAGTCTACCTCCCTGTTTCCTATCATCTGTCTTTCATTTTCCTTTTTAAATTATTTCTACTTTGGGTTTCCATATAAAGAGGCCTTGCAATATTTAGCCTTCTGTGTCTGATTTACTTATTTCACTTAGCATTATAGTCCCAAGGTGCATCATTTTTCTATAAATGACCTGTATTTATCCCTCTTTATGGGTGAGTAGTACTCCATTGTAAATATATCACGTTTTCTTTATCTATTCATCTGCTGCTAGACACATAGGCCATTTCCAAGATTTAACAATTATCAGTTGTGCTGCTATAAACATTGATTTGCGTGTGTCACTGTAATATGATGTCTTTAACTCCTTTGGGAAGATATCCAGAAGAGGTATAGCTGGGTCAAATGGAATTTCTATTTGTAGTTTTTTGAGGAATCTTCATAATAATTTCCATAGTGTTAGTACTAGTTTATATTCCCATCAGCGATACAAAAGGGTTCCTTTTCCCCTGCAACCTCACCAGCCTTTGTTGTTTTTTGACTTCTTGTTTTTTAATTAAATGCGTATTTTTAATAAAGTCAATAGTTATTTTACTTAGAGGAGCTTTAAAAGTAAGATACAAAATGTTGAGTTCCAGTTTGGAAACATTGTAAATTCACACAATGTCCTGCGATGCCTAAGCAAGGCAACCACACCCAGCCATGCAAAGGATACACACACACACACGCACACATGCACACACATGCACTTCAGTGAGACCCCCCCACCAACACAGCACCTGGAATTCCCAGTGTTCAGAGCGAGGCATTGCTGGGAACACAGCATCTACATGGAGACTACACAAACAGCTTCACACGGTCTCATAGCCCATGGAGACACAATTATGAAATGTCTTCCTAAAAAGGGAAGAACAAACTGGAAAGTGACAGTTAGACATGTCATTTGCACTGAGGCATGGAGCACTGGCCTCTGTCTGGGTATAGGTCTTTGGGGAGCCACTATTAAAACAAAGGTACTTCAGTATAATACAACTCAAAATACAGGGTTCTCTGGACAAATTACTGAAGGAAATAGAAAACTATTTTACAAGTAAAACAGCCACAGAGAAC
This sequence comes from Erethizon dorsatum, assembly GCA_028451465.1. Classification (NCBI taxonomy): domain Eukaryota; kingdom Metazoa; phylum Chordata; class Mammalia; order Rodentia; family Erethizontidae; genus Erethizon; species Erethizon dorsatum. The sequence continues at coordinate 86,469,666 of CM051834.1, forward strand.
TTTAGCAGAGATTAGGGTGCACACTGTGACAGATAATAGACAAGAGCCACACAGGGTTGGTGCAAAGCACATGCTTGAGAAACTGTATCATCTAAAATCCTTCCAGGGAGTCTTCTCAGATTCTTCCCACCAGGCTGGTTTTGGAGTTTCCTCTTCTGTGGTTCTGGATGTGTATCCAAATAATTGCACTTAATAATATGATGCGATGAATATATGATAGTAGAGTAATATTCCTATAGCAGCAGGAGGTATGTTTCAAGACCCCAGTGGATAGCTGGAGCCAGAAATGGTGCAGAATTCTACATCCAAACACTGCAGATATGGAACAGCCTATTGGATAACTGAGATAGCTACTTAGTGACTCAGGGCAGGTAGCTTATACCGAGTGGATACACTGGACAAAAGGATGATGAGAAAAGGACAGAGATATTTCATCATGCTACTAAGAACAATGTGTGCTTAAAAGCTTATAAATTGTTTATTTCTTGGATTTTCCACTTACCATTTTCAGGCAGTAGTTGACTTTGGATAATTGAAATCATCAAAAGTAAAACCACAGATAAAGGGGAACCACTTCATTTGTTATATATTGGGTGCTTATTATCTTTTAGGCTTATGATAATTCTTTTCAATAGATTATCTCAATAAAAAGAAACTATGCTGCATCATTGGGCTTACTTCCCAGTGGGGAGTGCAATTCAGTAATGACAGAATAAAATGTAGAGTTACAAATTCTGGAGAGTGCTGTGATGTTGAAAACATACAGGAAACAAGAGCACAGGGAGGGCAAGAAGACCCAAACTACCATGAGGAAGGAGCATTCAGAAAGAGAGTAACAGAGGGGGCGGATATCAGCTGGGTCAAGGGAAGAGGGAAAGAGGCTCCATGCACAGGGCAGGGCATCCACAGGCCCTGGGATAGGAGGGAGTGTGACACAGGGAAGGAGAAAGGGAAGATCACTGAGAACAAGCAGAGAGTGAGGGAAGGTGGTCAGGATGAGGGTGGAGAGATGGGTGGGAGCAGCCCACACAGCCCTAGCACGTAGCTAAAGGAAATTTTCACATCTGTTTAAGAGCCACTGGAAATGACCCTAAGGTTTTAAGCTATCTTAAAAGGGCAAGTGTGTGTTTGGGGAAGGAATCATGTGACCAGGGTTTGGTTTTGAAAAACCCCAATTGGGTCTGCAGGGTAAAGACCTTGTAGAAGATGAACCTGAGGGCTATGGAGAAAAGAGGTCACAGCCTATCTCAACATGCAGGAGAATGATGGTGGTGGCTTAGACTTGGGTGGCAGTCATGGAGACAGAGCGAAATAGATTCAACTGTATCCCTTTTCTGTTGCTACCATAAGTACAGTAATGAATGCAAGCTTAGTGGCCTGAACCGACACCTATTTATTATCTCACCATGGGTCAGAAGTTCCAGCACAGAGTGGCTCCGGGGGGCATCTGTTCAGGACCTTGCAAGGCAGAAACCAGGGCGTAGGTCAGCCTGGGTTCGCATCTGGAGGAGGATCCTGCACACAAAGCTGTTTGGATTGTTGGCAGAATTCAGTTTCTTGGGCATGCAGGACTGTGGTCCCTGTTTCCTTGAAAGGTGACCTTCATCTTCAAGCCAACCATGGCTCTTCAAGGCTTTCTGTTGCTTAGAATCTCTAACTTCCTATCCTGTTGTGTCTCTGATTTCTCTTCTGTCTTTCTCTTTTGCTCTTAAGTAAGATTACGCTGTGCCCACCTGGATCATATGGGTAATCTTCCTATGTGAAGGTCAAGCAATTAGTAACTTTTATCATATCTTTAGTGTCCCTTTTGCCACATAATAGAGCCATGGGCATGGCATCAGACAGCAAAGCCATGGGGCCCAAAATTCTATTTATTACACAAGTTTAATTAAGGAGATAAAATCAACAGTTCTTAGAAATGGGTTGAATGGACTATAATTATATTCCTTGAAGACAAATGGAAGTAGAGAGGAATCGCACTCAAAATCAGGTAAAGACTACAGTTATTTATCAGCCTGTGTCATCGGATGCTTCACAGGCTGGGTATATCATCAGAATGGCAAGCACTAGGTCAAAGCGAGACTGATAGCTGAGCTCAAGTCCCAGCTCTCTTGGCCCTCAAGCGGGTCAATTTGTATCTTGGGCCCTTGATTTCCTACTTCGAAAAAGGAAGGAAGCAAACCACGTAGTTTCTTCCACGTGCAAATTTCTAACACTGAGTTAATCATGTTCATTTGTCTTCTTCTTGCTACTTGATCAGGAACAGGCCAGGTGTGAGGAGGAGGGACTATGGTGCTCCTGGCAAATAGTGAATTCATCATGTTTTTCATAGCGTTTAATGCCAACAGATGGTCCTGAGTCATAATAAAAGGTTAAATATTTTAATAAAAAAGACACATGTTGAAGGTTATTTGGGTTTCTATTAAACTCTCATACTCACAATTTTTCCTCACATGCAAATGAACTGGAAGCTTATTAATGAGATGAGAGGCTGCAGGGTAATTAGCAATGGGATGGAGGAAGTTTATATTAGCTGATTCAGCAAACTAACTGGATAATTACTGTAGCTGGACTTTAGCAGCTTCTAGCAAACCTTATTAATGGAACTCTCAGAAATTGCCTTGATTATAGCCTTTCAACCTCAGGGCTTAATCCAGGCCATAGATGTTTTATAGTTATTCTGTGTGGGGAATCGTTCTCTTCCATCATCGTTAGTGGGCAGGCAGAATACAAACATCTCCTGTGAGGTCAAAGCTTTATAAACTTGGGGACCTAAGGGAACCTCTGAGATTACTGCTGACCCAACCTTTTCTTGAGCCCAGTCCTTATTTTTTCCTTGGCTTGCAGAGATACACCTGATGGTACCTTTCTCATTCATTACTTATTTTATATATTAATTTTTAATTTAACAAGCACATGGTGTTCAGCATGCCAGACCCAGCTCTGATTTCTGTCTATGTAACCCTCATGTAATCTTCACAAAAATCCTGTGAGTAGACATAATATCCTCAATTTACAGATGAGGAAATCAGTGCACAAAGTAACTCACATAAGGTTACAAGTCAGTAAGGAGCAGCACTAATATTTAGACTTGAAATGTTTGGCTCATGGATCCACACTCTTAGCCATGTTGTCACGGTTCCTCTGTGGCTTGCCGTGATAATAGTTAAGAAAGAAAACTGATCAAGGCAAAGCTGTAAGCTCCCAAACTAAGGCTGGTTATTTGAAATAGTAGTTGCAAAAATAGAACTTGTAGTCTATTTTCTTAAAAATATTCAATGTTATTTGATTTTTCTCAATTCTTATTGTTTGATGACAACAATCATTTCTTTTCTATGTTTACTTCTTCAAACTTGTGTGGCCACACTGCCTTCAAATTGCAATTATTTTGCCTGGCATTTGAAGCTCTTAATTGACTGACCCTATGTTATTGGTCTTGCCTTAGTTTTATTTCTAGAAATGTTCCTTTAAGCCCTATCTCAGGGAATAGAGGACAATGAAGCTTCTCATTCTATTCCAGGCCTGTGTCCTTGGTTGTAAACCGAGTCTGGGAAGATGGCGGCTTCTGGCGTGGAAGGCTTAGTATGTCCTGACGAGGTGCTTGGGCTTCTTCTGTTGGCAAAACAGATGTGTTGAAGGTATTGAGTGGTGAGTGGGCACATTTATCTTCTAGAAAGAGTAATCTGATGGCAGAGGCTGGATGGGCTGATGGGCTTACTGGATGAAAACTGGAGCCGAGCAGGCCAGCTGAAATATTTTGCAGAGGTGCTGCTTGAAAATACATCGGGTTACCAGCCCCAATGCCTTTGAGTTACAACATTCCACTAAAATAACCATTAACTCACCCAAGACAAAGCCTGCCAGACCACACAGTGACAGAAGTTTTGAGGAATCTTTACTGACTGAAAGTCAAAGGAGCTGGATTAAGAAATACTGCATCTAAACGAAGTTCATTTCTTGAAAGAGAGCTCCCCGCAAAAAGTAGGAGATGCTTCATAACTCTGAGCCAGGGGTCTAACTTGACTACCACTTGACTTTACAGTTTTTTTTGTTTTTTAATTTTTCTTCTTCCTTTTGGAGTCAGAATTTTTGGGACAGTTGTATTAATGTGCTGTTTTCTTTCCCTGACACCTCATTATTCAAACTAACAGGGCCTCTGGTCTCACTACTTTGCCCAAACTATTTTTTTTTTGTGGGTACCGGGGGGTCGACCTCAGGACCCCGCGCGCCAGCAGGCGCCCATGCCGCTGAGCGATATCACCGGCCCCTTTTTCGTATGTGGGTTCCGGGAGTCGAACTCGGGCCCTCGCGCTTGCCGGGCAGGTGCTTAAGCCGCTGAGCCATCTCACCGGCCCATGCCCAAACTATTATTATAAAGATCACTCCTGAGATTCCTGATACCAAATCCGGTGGAATCTCCTCTGCCACCATCTTACTTAACTCTGCTGCTTTTGGTCTAGTTAACAGCACTCTCCCTTTCAAAAACACCTTCTCTGGTAACTTTGACCACATCTCTCTCACTTGGGTTTTCCTCGTCACTCTAGCTGTTGCTTCTAGTCCTTTTCCTATGACCTCCTCCTTCACTCCAAAAATGTTAGGATTCGACAGACCTCAGTCCTAGGAAACCGTAACAGTCTCTTCTGTTAAATCTCTCCCCAGGTAATATCTGTATGACCATGACTAAAACAACATTTTGTATGATCTTGGTGCACAGATGTATTTATTTAGCCCAGTTCTCTGAGCTCCAGACTCCATTTCCAGCTCTCCATTCGGAGTCTCTGCTTGAAGATTTTTCACACATCTTTAAAAACATCATATCAAAAATGGGACCCATGCTTTTGACCCTAACATACATACGCTTCCTGAGTACCTGAATATGTACTCGAGTTGAAGGCTCCCTATTAGCCATGCGCTAATCAGCACATGTGTATGTGACAAAGTTATCCAAAGATCCCCAGGGGGTTAGAGGGAACGATCTGGTGCTCACAGAGGACTGGGGATTGTGTCTGTTCCCACCAGCCAGAATGGAAAACCTCATCATCCACAGAGCATTGGGTAGGGTACTCAGAGGATTTTGCCTTAATAGTGGCAAAAATTAACTGTACACAAAATTCCTAGGCTGTTCTTTGGAGCAACCTATTAATAGACAAAGTGAAAACAGCTTAAAAGTAAAATGTGACAGGACCAAGCTGTTTCCAAGTAACTTAAACAGAATATCACAACAATGCTCAAGGACAGTTATAGGAGTTCCAAAGTATCCAGCACTCAACAAGATAAAATTCATATCTGGCATGCAATAAAAAAAAAAAAAAACACCAGGCATACAAAATAGCAGAAAAACACTAGCCATGATAAGGAGAAAAATCAACCTAATGATATGAGCCCAGAAGACGATAGAATTATTATTCAAGGACATTTAAAAAATCGTTATAACTGTATTCCTTATGTTCAAGATCCTAAAGAAAAAAGTAAACAAGTAGATTTCTTGAGATGGATGGATGGATAGATAGATAGATATAAACATATATGCTAAGCTGAACCTCTAGACATGAAAATACACTGGATAGCATTATGTAGATTAGATATTGAAAGAAAAAAAAGTTTAAAATAAAGAGGGAAAAGAAGAAGAGAAGGAGAAGGAGGAGGATTAGGAGACAATTTTAAGTAGCTTACTATACAGGAAACTAGAGTCTTTGAAAGAGTGAAGATATAAGAAGGAATAGAAAAAAACTGTTAAGGAAACAATGACTATATATATATATATATATATATATATATATATATATATATATACTTTCTTTTTTACAAATTTGATGAAACCATAAACCTACAGATCCATAGAGTGGAATACTACACAGAGATAAAAAGTAATGAACTATATACACACAGTAAAATAAATGAGTCTCAAAAAATTATGCTGAGTGAAAGCAGCTAAATCTGCCCCCTCCAAAAATAAAAGAGAAAGAGACTATGCAGTATGATTATATTTATATATAATTCTTAAAAGTTATTATCTGATCTGTGATGATAGAAAACAGATGGGTGTTGCCTGGGGAATCCCTGGAGGATGAGGAGTGTGGGAGCTAGAAACTCCTCAGGTGCAGAAGGAAATTTTGGGGGGTAATGGACTAGAGTGAGTTTCATGGTTGTACATAAATTCCAAAACTTATAAAATCACCGACTTCAAATAGTGTGGTTTATTATGCATCAATTATAACTCAAAGCTGTTTTTAAAACTGGTTGATCACCATAGGAAAAATATTCTGAGCCACTGATTATTTTTAAAATGATTACAGACAAAAGAAATTAAGGGAAACAAAATGAACACTTTGTCCTTCCTTTCTCATGTGTACCACTTGGTCTCCAAATTATGGATGAAGGGAAATTTCTCTGATAGATATATTCAAATGTAAAAAATGACAAAGGAGTGATAGAATGTGAATTCTTTTCTAATCCCTGGTGATTAATGGATCTAGGTATTTAGATAAAAATTACAAATACAGTAGGAACTAGTCCTGATGTGTTGCTCAATGTTAGAAGATAATACCACTTTATAAATAGTTTTTCCAAAAACTTTGAATTTATGTGCCCAATCACTAAATCATAAGAAATACAGAGGACAGGAGCACATGTTAAAGGAAACCATAGAGGTGCAATAGGCGAAATGTGGACCACAACAATCCCTCAGATTCCTCAGTAAGTAAGTATAAGGATGAAAAGATCAAAGGATCTTATAGATTAAAAGAAATTAGATTTCAAATAATTAAAATGTATACAGTTTATTTGGATTATTATTTTTAAAAATGTAAAAATGTTGATGTAATTGATACAAAATTAATAAAGTCAGTAGTTGGAATGTTAAGTGTTGGATGATACTAGGTAATTGTCATTGACATTTTATCTATGAAAAATTATGTACTACTTTTAAGAAGTTCATATATTAAGAGTTATATACTCAAATATTTATGGATAAAATAGTATGATGTCTGGCTGGTGAGATGGCTCAGCAGCATAAGCGCCTGCCTGGCAAGTGAAAGGTCCTGAGTTTGACTCCCGGTACCACATAAGAAAAGGAAAAAAGGGCCGGTGATATTGCTCAGCGGCACAAGCACCTGCTGGCAAGTTCAACCCCCAGTACCCACATTAAAAAAAAAAATAGTATGATGTCTGGAATTTATTACAAAAATATATGCAACATGGTAGTGGGCAAGTGTACAGGTGAAATAGTATTTTGTATGAGTTGATAATTGCTAATGCTGTGTGAGGCAAACAGTGTTGATTATATTATTTTGTGCATATAATGAAAAATTTCAAAATATTTTTTAAAAAGAATTTTAGCTACTTTGGATATTGAGTTTTACTCTGTTTTACAAATCTAATGTTACTGTGGAATGACATGATACACAGAAAATTGAAGGTTAAATAAAAAAAATTAAAAAAAAAATACACAACTAGCACCACAGGTAGAAATGGCATCTGGATGAGGAGTGAAACCTGCTTGTTTGTACCCCAGGACAGAAATTATGGCATTTGTTTAAACCCAAGCTGAACAAGTCTGACACCACTAGAAACCACAGACTTCCTTACCCATGTCATTGGCAGAAACCCCTGCCTCAGCAGGGTGTGTGCATCCAGATTCTTGGATGTTTATCACAACCAGATTGCATCTTCAGGGCTTCACCCATCCCCAAGCAGAAGGATGTTTCCTGTTCTCCCTCATCACATATGTCACTGAAGATTAGGATTGCCTGGGAACAGTCTCACTCTTAGGTAGTTGTGGGGGAGCGCACCTCATTGACTTACGGTCTGCTATGGGTGGGTCAGCCTCAGAACATGTATCAACCACGTTCCCATCACTAGGACAAAACGCTTGACACCCACATCTTACAGGAAGAGAGTTTTATTAGCTCATAATAAAACTAATAGTCTGTGGTTGGCTGGATCCAAGGCAGGAAGGGCATGGTGGGGGGACACACAAAGAAAAGCTGTTCGACCCACAGCAACCAGGAAGCAGAGAGAGAAGGAGGATCCAGGGACTAGAATACACCCTTCCGGGTCACTCCACAAGTGGACCACCTCAAACCAGGCGCCACCTCCTAAAGGTGCATTCAGTTACTGAACTCATCCATGGGTTAAATCCACTGATGAGTACAGCTCCTCAAGGATCCAATACCTTCCAAACATGTCAGACTTTGGGGGAACATGTTATATCTAAATCCTAAGAGAACACTAACGAGGGTCCCTTTCCAAGCAAGAGAATTCCAGTTTTCCGTGCTGCGTGGGTTCTCGGCGTGTGACACAGCTTCAGAAGGCTGCGCATCTCGAATGCAGCTTTCTGCAGAATCACTTAACCCTCTTGATTAGCTTCAAGTGGTAAATCTTTGCCAAGACACCAAGTGGGCACTGCAGGCCAATGAGAAACTGCTCTGTAAAGAGTTGTACTCAGAATCCCATAGAAGAGTTGAGCGGTAGATGAGGCTAAATGGTTTTTGTTTGTTTGTTTGTTTCTCTCAATGTCCTTCTACTGTAGTCAGAAAAAGGCAGTGATACTCAACCCTGAGGTTACATTAGTTCACTTGAGGGGCTTGAAATGCACTCTCATTATTGACAGGAACTAGCCGCAGGCTTTAGTATTTCTCTCAACAGTTTTCCAGGTGATTCCATGTTCAGCCAAGGTTGGGACATCAAAGCCAACATGAGGATCTTTCTGTGAACAGGGCTTCTTTTCTATTAAATTAAGCAATATGTTTGCAGTACATAATGCTTATCTTCATTTTGGGAGCTAGATGCATGTACTTACCACATCTTAATTATTTTTATTCCCCTTCCCTTCCCTCTTCTCTCCACTCCTTCTGCATCTTGATCCCCTTCCCATTTGCAAAAGATCTATCTCCCTGTTTCCTACTATCTTTTATTATATTTTAGTTATTAATACTTGGGGTTTCACATATAAGAAAAGTTACACAACATTTAAACTTGCATATCTAATTTATTTCACTTAACATTATGGTCTCAAATTCCATCCATTTTCCCACAAATGACTAAAATTTATCCTTCTTTATGGGAGAGTAACATTCTGTTATGTATAAATACCACATTTTCTTTTTCCGTTATCTGTTGATAGATACATAGGCCACTTCCAAGGTGTAGCTATTATGGGTTGTGCTGCTATAAACAAGGGTCTGGTGCTTCTCACATACCAACTCACACACCCACGGAGGCTGGCAGAAGGTAAAGGCAGAGAATGCAATGTTATAAAGCATCAAATGACTGAATTGAGTTAGACATGGCCCACATTTTCCACTGTGTCCTCTGATCATTTTAATAGTTTAAGGTTGTTAGGGAAAAAGCAGGAAGACAAAAGTACGAGCTCACCAGAACAAGTTTATTTCAAAACAAACTTGAGAGACCACCCTGACACTTCAACCAGAGCGGATCCTTTTGTACAGGTGCTAGGATCTTTTGTAGGGTCATGAGAAGGGGGTTCAGTGAAAAGCGGTTGTGGCCACCTGCCAAGAATCAGGTTAGAAAGAGCACAATGGCTAATGGTTGCCTGAGGACAAGGCTTGTGAAAGTGCAGGGAGTGGTGGTTGCTTTCTGAGTGTGCTGGCGGGGGTGGGGTGGGGCTGTTTAGGGTGAGCTCTGTCAGGATGTCAGCAGTCAGATTCCTTCCAAGGGCGTTATGGTTCCACTTTTCTACTCACTTTTGTCTTTTGCTTCCCAGCTCTATAACTAACAGGCAATGGTGACAAGTGTGGACAGATCACACATGGGAGTCTTCTGAGATGGGAGTAAAGGGAGACAGGTTCTAATCCCCACTCAGCCATTACAATGTTAGTCTGTCTGAGTGGGGACTACAACTTTTGTCACCCTCCTATCTGCAGAGGTGACCACAGTCACTATGCAGCCAATGGCGGTTACTCAAGGAACTCGTGATCTACTTGGAACTTGTTTTCTCTGTTTTGATGTGTTCATGCCCTTGGTTTTATCTCACTGCTTTAAACTAACCTCAGTTTCTTTGCTTGTCCCTTTGGACTTCAGTTTAATTTAGTTCCCATCCTCAGTCTCACTCCAGGCTCTGCCACCCAGATTTTCTTAGGCTCTATAACACACAGAAGTCCAACTCCATTTCTACTACAACTCAGCCTGTTTGAGTCTCTACCTAGCCCTATCTTGCAGCCCTCATCCCAACCCGCCCCCTTAACTGTTGACAGGTTCCTCTAGCACCATGGGGAATGAATTCAGAGCAAAATCCATCTGCTTGACACCTCTGTGAATTTTTCATTATCCAATGAATGAATGTTTTATTTATTGAAGACAGCCCATGGCTGCCCCTTTTCTTGATTCCAGCTTGGGGGAGGGAGGAGAATTTTCCTAAGCACTCTATATCAGCCTGGGGATAGTGGCTGTCCTTTGCAACTGCTATCAGATAGCTCTTTGTTTTTTACTAGTAATCCTATATTTAATTAAAAAGTCTTTATATTAAAATTCCTTTTTCAGGTTCTTGTGTGGTTTCTGTCCTGCCTGGACCCTGATTGACATAGGCACCCAGCTGCTATTAGGTGTGCCCAAGACTGGAGAGATCAACCCAGATAACCTCTTTTATTTCTTTGCCAGTCTTAAGACTTTAAAAATTGTATTCCACAACTTGTGTTAATGCTCATGATAATAAAAGCTAGTGTATAAATTACTAATACCTGAGGATAAAAAAATGATGTATGATATATATTCATATTAACATGTGCTCAGATCTGGGCCTAGCAGGGACCCCTCAGTAGTCCACGTCTACTGTCTGAGGACATCTTTCTGCAATAATATCATCTCCTTTCTGGCCTTCCAAAGTATTCTTTTGGATTCCACTAAAAACAAGTTTGTTCTTTTCTGGAATGTATCTCAATATGGCTTGTTGGGACGGGACTAGATTAGATCAGAGATGAGATTGCTTATCACTGAAAAACAAAATGTTCTTAGAACTTCAGAAAAGTTCAGTGGTGAATTGTCTGCATTAGTGGTTGCAAAATGAACAGAACAACAGGAATGAGGAAAGTTTGGAAAACAAAGGTTGCAGAGCTAATTGTACTTTTGAACTGGTAGGCATTTCCACTTCCTGCCAATGGGATGTTGTTGAGAAATTCATCTTAAAATTAAAGACAGTCCCTTTCCCAATGACTCACTGGTAATTGGTGCCTTTGAAAAGACTGAGCAGGACTTATGACTTGGGGTTTCACTTTTAATTTGCATTTTTAATTAGATGGGATCTCAAAGGGTTTCTGAGCCTTTTTCTTTTTGTCTTTTGCATTGCCTTTTTTGGATTGTTGCTCTGCAATTAGAATTTGTAACAAATGAGTTGCTGGCATATAAATGTCAACTCTGAGGTAAAATATTATTGCTGCTGAAGAACTAAGCAAGGTTCTGACCATTGCTTTTTAAATGAAAGCACTTTTAAGGACATTCTTCTGATGAGAGATCATCAGTTGAGCTAGATAAAGGGATATCAGACTTAACTCCCATTAAAGTTTTTCCCATCGACTGTCTTCTCCATGTATATTTGAATAGTTTCCGAAAAGTTCATGCAACCCCCAACCACAGAACTCGGAATTCTTATCCAAAGCCTGTACAGAATCACCAAGTGCACAAAGTTAACAACCAAGAAGAAAGGAGTCAGACTCAGCGACTCTTCAGGAAGCCCTCTGGCTGACTGATGTGCATCTGATCAAATCTTCTTTTATTAAGTGATTGTAAGAAAAGAACCGCAGGGCCAATATTTAGCCACAAACTAATGGGCTTTAATTGATCATTGCTAAGCCATTGTATTCAAACTCTCAACCGCAGTCATTCATTCACATTTGCAGAGCTTATGCTGTATGTGTGGTGCAGGTAGGATGAGGGGCCTGGCATGTTGCCTCTGCTTTCACCGTCAGGATGGAGGCACATCTGCACCTACAAGAGTGTATTATAGGTGTGATGGACACAGGGGAGGCAGGGTATACATCTGCAATTCCAGACACAGATCATCTAAGCTATTTTTAAAGGTTTCTAAAGAAGAGGATTCTGTAAACTCCCATGACAACCCATCAAGCACATTGCCAGGAACTACTTCCTCGTATCTAGCTTAAGCTCCTCGTTCTATGGTTAAGCCATTATTCTCTTGTTCTGTTCTCAGCTGAGAGAGAAAACAGCTGCTCCCCATCCTGCTTAGGTGAGCCTTTTATAGACTTCAAGACAGTGTCTGCCTTCTGTCTACTGTGACAGGAAAGAAACTGGGACTGCCAGTGAAGATAACAATAATAATTTTCACTTGGAGATGGAATTATTATTGCTATGGTTACTAGTAAGATTTTTTTCCAAAGGGAATAAAGCATTTATTCAACGTTCTGCTTCTAAGAAGAACAAAGTGCTAATAAACCCTCTCTGGGTTGTCTGCTTTGTTGGTTACTCAGAAATGTCAAACGAGAACTGGTCAAAATATGTACCACTGCCATTTGGACTACGGTGAAGAACTTGATGAAAACCAGCCCTTCTCTTAGTTTCTGAGCTGCAAATGTTCAATTCTTAAACCAAATAGGATCTCCTATTTATTAAGTTAGGGTAATTTTAAGAAGGGGCTTTGAAGAAGAAACAAAAATGTGACTTAAAAGTTATAATTGTCATTAAGAGAAAAAGGATCTAATAACTTTAACAGAGAAGAAAACCCTGGGGAACTCACCCAATGCTCAGGACAAGTTTATGTATGATTAGTTGCTGGGCCTTATGGTTTGAAGAACGCCAGCCATAGCTGCCTTTCCAAAAAATGTATCCCCCGGTGGCCAGACAAGCACATGCCATTATCTCATTCTTCATTTCAATAGTTTAAGACAGCAAAGTTCAAAATTAAAGTAAAACTGTCTTCTGGGTTAACGAAAATATTCAGTCATTATTAGTTCTTAACTCTTGGACTCAGATTTGTTTGTTAGATTAGTTGTAGCCAAAAGCAGGTCTTTGAAGGGACAGATTTGGGGCAAATGCGTGTTACCTGGACAAGTAAAAAGGAGGTCTGGAGCAATGCCATTGGGACATTGGCCTGGCAGTAAAAAGTTTACAACGGGATAGTAGACAAGGAAAGTCTGAAAACAAACATCAATTCCCCATTTTTGCCTTAGCCTGGCATTTTACTTACTCAGAACACATATTACTCAATACTTGTCCTTTAGTAAATCAAATTAAATATAGAATTTCAGTCTCAAAATTTTTTAGGTTAACCAAACGTATTTTTACTCATTTATTATGTATGTCCTTTAAAATATATCTGGGGTGACTTAAATAATTAAAATGTAACATACAATACATTATTAAAGAATTAAAATATTGATTTAACAATCATTTATGGAAAAAATTATTATCATAAGAGTTCTGTAATCCAGTGAGAGTTTACAGCATCTAAGTAGACCATAGAAACGAGAAAAGATGCACTGGTGAGGATACAGATAGTTTCATCACACATCACCCCTTCCTAAAAGCTGTACACAGGGCACCAGGAAATACCTCTTATCCCCAAAATCCTCCTGTGGGGAAAGGGAAGGCACAATGAATGCCCACTTTCATGGCAAACAGCAGAACTAGGCCTACCCCACTGGGCCCTGACACCTGACCTGTCCCACAGACTCTGGCATCAGACTGTCCCACCTGTGGACAAAAACAGGCCCACTTGGCAGAACCCACAGGTTCTGCTATTACCGCATACAGAACCTCTGTCCATAGTGACTGATGAAAGGCTTTATACACTGAAACTAGTATAAAAAAGACTGGAAATGATGACTATAGTACTTCTTCAATATATGAATTTGTGTAGAAACCAATACAGGCTTCGAGGATCATGAAGAATCAGGGAAACACTGTACCGCCAGAGGGTCAAAACAAAGTTCTAGTAACTAATCCCAGAGAAGTGGAGAGCTGCCTACTATCTAATAAAAATTCCAATATAATGATTTTAAAGAAGCCCAATGAATTACAAATAAATAACACAAATAAAACCAAATAAAATATAAAATACCCACATGAACAATATTTTTTAAAATAAAATGTTAGAAACCATAATAAAAGAACAAATTCTGAAGCTCAAAGGAACAAATTCTGAAGCTCAAGAACAAAATGAACTGAAAAACTTCAGCGGAGAGCTTAAATAGTAGATTATACCAAGCCGAAGAAAGAATCAGTGAGCTCCAAGACAAGTAATTTGAAAGTATCCAATCAATTTTAAAAGCTCAAGATATGTTAAATGTATATATCAAATTCCCAAAAGAAAGCTCACCATTTTGTATCACTAACATGCACTTTAAAAAAGACTATAATAGAGCTGAATAATTTTTAACACCTAGTTATGTTGTCATGACATTGTAGCACGATGCAATTCTCATGTGTTTGTGGTAGTACTAATGTAAACGAGCCTACTGTATTGCCAGTCATATAAAAGTACAGAACATACATTGGGGAAAATAAAAAAATGTGAAACAATTCTACTAGACTTGTGAGAAAATACCAAGAGAACCAATTATACATTGTGGTATTTACAGAAAAAGAGAAAGGGGAATGAATCTTATTTAAAGAAATAATGGCTGAGGGCCGGTGAGATGGCTCAGCGGCTTAAGTGCCTGCCAGGCAAGCACGAGGGCCCGAGTTCGACTCCCGGAACCCACATATGAAAAAGGGGCCGGTGATATCGCTCAGCAGCACGGGCGCCTGCTGGTGCACGAGGTCCTGAGGTCAACCCCCCGGTACCCACAAAAAAAAAAAAAAAAGAGAAATAATGGCTGAAAACTCAATAAACTTGAAAGGGGACATCCAAATTCATGATGCCCAAAGGGTCACAAATAAGTAGTCTCAATTCCATAAAATTGTCAATTATGCTTTTTACAGAAATAGAAAAAAAAGTTTTAAAATTCATATGGAACCATAAAAGATCCCAAATAACCAAAGCAATTTTTAATAAGAAGAATAAAGATGGAGACATTGTACTTCATATCTCAAAATGTATCACAAAATTACAATGATCAAAGTGGTGTGGTACAAAAATCACACCTGTAGAGAAATTGAACAGAAAAGTACATTCAGATACAAGCTCATGCTTATACTGTCAACTGATCTTTGCTAGGGTGTAAAGAATACACAATGGCAAAAATAGTTCAGGGGGATTAAATAAATTGAATAAAGTTTATTCAATAAATTCAATAAATAAGTTTATCTACGATGAAATTGAGCCCTTATTTACATCATACACAAAAATCAACTCAAAGTGGATTATTGACTTCATGCCAGACCCCAAACTGTAAAAGGCCTAAAAGAACACATAGGGAAAATTTCTCCCAATATAGACTTTGCCAGTGATTTTTTTGGATATTACATCAAAAAAAGCACGGACAACAAAAGCAAAAATAGGTAAGCAGCAGTAGATGAAACTAAATCTTCTGCACAGCAAAGAAAGCAATCAAAATAAAAAGGTTGCAGAATGGGGAAAATATTTGCAAACTACGTATCTGATAAAGAGATAATATCCAAAATCTATGCAATTCAATAACAAACACATATAACGCAAAAGGAAAAATAAGAAATCTAATGAAAAATAAGCAAAAAAATGGAATAGACAATGGGCAGTAGGTATATGAAAAGGTGTTCAACATCATCAGGGAAATGCAGATAAAACCGTAATAAGATATCTTCTCACATCAGTTAATGTGGCTACAATAAAAAAAAAGACAAATGTTGAAAAGGATTGTCAAAAAGCAAGCTGTTGTACATTACTATGTGTATGTAAATTGGTGTACCAGTACATAAAACACTGTGATTCCTGAAAACATTAAAAATAAGACCATTACATGATGCATCGGTCTTATTTCTAGATATATGTCTAAAGGAAATGAGGTTAGGCTCTTGAAGAGGTAGCTGGCCTTGATGCTTATTGCAGCATTATTCATAAACCAATATGCAGAAGCAAATTAAATGTCCTTAGATGAATGAATGGATAAAAAAATGTAGTATGCGTGTATACATACAAATGTATACATGTGGGGTATTATATAACACTGAAAAAGAAGGAAATTCTGCCACTTGCAATAACACATATACATCTGGAAGACATTATGCTAAATGAAACAAGTGGGACACAGAAGAATAAATACTCATGAAACCAGTTATATGATGAAATCTAAAGTGATCAAACTCATGTAAGCAGAGAGTGAAATGATAGGGATAGAGAGAGAAATGGGGATATCTATTCTTCATAATAAATTCCCCTTTCCTGAATAAGACAGTTCTAATTAGATTTTGTCACTTGTCATCTGAGAAACATTAACAAGCGTAGTTGTAGATACCCAGTCAAATGTTAGGTGGGAGCATTATTGGTACATTCTTATCATGGAGGTAATGTACTGGTTAAGATTAGGTATTGATGTATAGGTAGAAAAACAAAACAGCTTTAGCTGAAATCAAATAGAGTTTTTTCCACTTTTGGATCATATAAGGTTAGAGGTAAGCAGTTCAGGGGTGATATAACAGTTCTTCCTTGGTCTATGACCCAGGTGAACAACTCGCAGGATGGCCCCTCACATCGCCATTGCCGCTGCTGCAACCCAGGTGAATGGCGCCAGAAGGCCCAGAGATCAGCCCCTCCTTCGCTAATGCCATGACTGAGGTGAACTGCTCGGGAAGGCCAGAGACCAGAGGGAATACAGTGACACAGTGGGGTCCCAACTAGGGTGCACAGGATGGACAGATGGGACAAGTGGCAACAGTAACAATAGGAGCTAACAGGTGGTAAATTAGGTGAACCAGCATTGTGCTTGGGGACAAAGACACATGAAATCCAAGCAGGAGGGTGGGGCCATCCCTGTTCTCTCTCTTTTTTATTTCTTTATCTTTATTTCTTTTTCTTTTCTCTCTCTCGCTCTCCCCCTCTCTCTCTTTTTTTCCTCTTTCCCAAAGGGCTGGGGAGAACTCAGAACCCACAAAAAACTAATCCCATCCCCCAAACCCAGAGACCAAGTTTAGATAATCCCTCAAATACCCCTTCATGCTTTCTTTTCTACCTCTTCTCTAGTTTCCCAAACCTTGCGTGCTCATCCTTTGTCCTCCAGCCTTGCTTCTACCTCCTTTCCAGGTATCTTTTTTTTATACAGTATCCTCCCTAAATTTCCTCACCACAGGGTAAAACCACTCTACCAAGGGGAAATGCTTTGCATACAAACTCCTAATTTATGATCCATTCTATTATATAACTATAGACTCTGCTCCTATGGTCTAAAGTACAATATTAATAGTTACTACAGTGTCATTTTCTAAATTGTGCTCAATGCTATTGTTATTGCTAATTTTACTCCTTTAGCTAGGATATCATATCTGCTGTAATCAGTTGTTTCCCCTTCTGTAACAATACTGGGAAGCTCTGGGGTCACAACTTCACCACAGCCCTACACCAAAGGACTGGAAACTGAGCCAACAGATACCAGCATCCCACTCTTAATTAATTGGGAAGATAGGAGCTTGTGACAGACACAAACCAGTAATCTCCTACACACAGAAGACACCCCTGAATAACAGACTTTTCCTAGAGAGGCCTTGATACTAGTGATATAACTACCTATTACAAAAACTCAGAGGGATCATCACAGAAAACAAAATAAAAATGTTTTTGAAATAGAAAATGACAAGACAAAGAAGCAAAATGCAATTTCAGGCCTCCAGCCCATCCAGAACAAGTCCAGGAGACATCAACATAGAAGAAATTGGAAGACACACACCTGAAATTTCTGAAATGATAGCAACCAAAGCAAAGAAACAAATCCATGAGGCTATAGAGGAAATCAGATCAGAAATAATCTCTCAGAAAAAAAAATAAATGTCATCATTTATAAAGGAATTGCTCAGCAAATCTAGAGCAGAGATAGATAAAAAATAGACGATGATAGGAAGAGGATGGAAAAAGTGAATGATCAATATAGGAAAGAAATAGAATACATGAAATGGATTCAAACAGATATCCAGGAAATTAGAAATTCCATGGAAAGCTGGGAAAACTACTTGAACAAAACTGAAGGCAGACTTTCAGACGTTAAAGACAGGATCATGGCTAGCGATTGCAAAAGGAAAGATCTCTTAAAAATAACAAAGGATCAATAAATAACAATTCAATAACTGCAAGACAATACAAAGAAAAACAATATAAGACTGATAGTGTCAATGAAAAAGCAGGAGTCAACTCAAATGACATAAAAAGACTATTTGCACAAGTAATAGCAGAAAATTTCTCAAACATGAGAAGAGAATCTGACATAGAGATAAGTGAGAAAAATAGAACTCCAATTAGCCATGACCAAAATAAATCTACACCCAGACATATAATAATCAAGATCCCAGAAATTCAACACAAGAACAGAATATTAAAAGCTGTTAGAGAAAAGACACAGATCACCTATAGAGGAAAGCCCATCAGAACCATGGCAGACTTCTCAACACAAACCCTCAAAAAAGAAGAGCTTGGAGTGAAGTATTTCAAGTCCTGAAAGAAAACAACTTCCAACCCAGATTGATGTACCCTGCAAAATTATCTTTCAAAATTAATGAAGAAATAACATACTTCCATGATGAAGAACAACTGAAGAAATTCATGACCACCAAACCAAGCCTACAAAGAATACTGAAAGATATTCTAGACAGAGATGAAAATGACCACAATTCCAAGAACAACAACAGAAAGAAACCATGAAGCAGGGCAAGCAATTAAACAGAGGGGAAAAGTAGGGAACCAACAGTGGGAAAATAACATGGCAAAGATAAGCCAATACATATCAGTTATAACCATCAATGTCAATGGCCTCAATTCACCAATCAAAAGAAACAGACTGGCAGAATGGATCAAGTAACAAAATTCAACAATATGCTGTATACAAGAAACACATTTAACTCAAGAAGAAATTGATAGAATAAAAGTCAAAGGATGGAAAACAATCTTCTATGCAACAGGAACCCAGAAAAAAGCAGAGGTAGCTATTTTGTTTGCAGACAATGCAAACTTCAAACCATGAATGATCAAAAGAGATAAAGAAGGTCACCACATACTTGTTAGGGGAAAAATTCAAGAGGAAGAGATAACAATCATAAATATATATGCACCAAATATGGGAGCACCAAACTATATAAGACAAATATTAATAGACATGAAAAATCAAATAAGTAATAACACAGTTGTAATGGGAGAACTTAATACCCCATTGTCACAAAGAGATAGATAAACTAGACAAAAAATTAGCAAAGAAACATCAGAACTGAACCAAATCTGTGAACAAATGGACTTAGTAGATGTTTACAGTGTGTTCCACCCAACAACATCAGAATACACATTCTTCTCAGCTGCACATGGGATGTTCTCTAAAATAGACCATATACTAGCCCACAGAACATGCTTAAGTAAATGCAAGGGAGCTGAAATTATCCCACATATATTATCTGACCATAGCGCGATGAAATTGGAAATTAATGACAAAAGAAACTGCAAAAACTCCATAAATATGGAAATTAAATAACACTCTCCTGAGCAAGCAATGTGCCACAGGTGAAATTAAGGAAGAAATTAAACAACAATATCTACAATTAAACAAAAATGCCGATACAACATACCAGAACCTGTGGGATGCAATGAAAGCAGTCCTAAGAGGAAAATTTATAGCGGTGAATTCTCACATCAGGAAAACAGAATGAGCACAAATAAACAACCTAATGTTGCACCTCAAGCTTCTAGAAAAAGAAGAGCAAGTCAAGCCCAAAGCCCATACAAGGGAGGAAATTATAAAGATCAGAGCAGAAATTAACACAATTGAGACTAAGAAAACAAAACAGAGAATTAATGAAGAGTTGATTCTTTGAAAGAATAAATAAAATTGATAAACCCTTAGCCAACCTTATCAAATAAAGGAAAGAAAAGACTAAAATTCATGCATTGAGGAATGCAAAGGGTGAAATTACTACAGATCCTGTGGAAATTCAGATGATCATCAATACCTACTTTAAATGTCTTTACTCTCATAGGTTGGAAAACACAGAAGAAATGGACAGATTCCTAGAAATGTATGAATTATCAAAGTTGAATCAAGAAGACATAAAAATTCTGGGCCAGTGAGATGGCTCAGCAGCATAAGCACCTGCCTAGCAAGCGCGAGGTCCTGAGTTTGACTCCCACAACCCACATAAGAAAAAGGGGCCGGTGATATCGCTCAGCGGCACAGGTGCCTGCTGGCACACGAGGTCCTGAGGTTGACCCCTGGTACCCACAAAAAAAAATAAGACATAAAAATTCTGAATAACCCAATATCAGTTAATGAAATTAAAAATGTAATTAAAAACTTACCAACAAAGAAAAGCCCAGGTCCTGATGGATTCATGGCTGAATTCTACAAGAAATTTAGGGAAGATTTAACGCTAATACTCCTCAAACTCTATAATGGAATTGAAAGGGAAGCAATATTCCCTAACTCATTTCTGGAGGCAAGTATTAGCCTGATACAAAAACCAGAGAAAGACCTAACCAAAAAAGAACTACAGCCCAATCTCCCTGATGAACATAGATGCAAAAATCCTCAATAAGATACTAGCAAACAAAATGCAGCAAATCACCAAGAAGATAATACACTATGGCCAAGAGGGATTCACCCCAGGAATGCAGGGATGGTTCAACATATGCAGAGCAATAAGTGTAATACACCATATTAATAGAGTCAAAGACAAAAATCACATGATCACCTCAATAGATGCAAAAAGGCTTTTGATAAAGTCCAATACTCATTCATGATAAAAACCCTACAGAAAATTGGAATATATGCTCTTTACCACAATCTGATAAAAGCCATCTATGACAAAACAACAGCCAACATCATACTAAATGCACAAAAACTGACAGTTTTCACTCTAAAAGCAGGAAAAAGACAAGGATGTCCACAATCACCATTCCTATTCAATATAGTTCTGGAAACATTAGCCAAAGCAATTAGAAAAGAGAGAAAAATAAAAGGAGTAAGGATAAGAAAGGAAGAAGTTAAATTATCATTATTCGCAGATGACATGATACTCTACAAAGAACACCCCCAAAACTCCACCAAAAGATTGCTAGATTTAATAACCAAATTCAGCCGTGTAGCTGTATATAAAGTCAACACTCAAAAATCGATCCATTCCTGTACACAAACAACAAACTCACTGAGAGAGAAATTAGGGAAGCCACACCCTTCACAATAGTATCCAAAAAACTGAAATACTTAGGAATCAGTCTAACAAAGGAAGGAAAAGATCTATATTTTGAAAATTTCAGTACTCTGAAAAAGGAGATTGAAGAAGGTATCAAAAAATGGGAAGATATCCCTTGCTCATGGATAGGAAGAATGAACATTGTGGAAATGGCCATACTCCCAAACTGTTATAAAGATTTAATGCAATCCTGATCAAAACACCATTAACATACTTCACAGAACTAGAGAAAACATTTCTAAAATTCATTTGGAACCAGAAGAGACCTAGAATAGCAAAAGCAATTCTAGACAACAAAGGCAAGGAAGGAGACATCCCCATCCCTGACTTGAAATTATACTACAAATCTATTGTGATAAAATCAGCATGATGCTGCCAAGAAAACAGACCAGAGGATCAGTGGAACAGATTAGAATATGCAGACACAACTATAAACACACTCAGCCACATTATCTTTGACAAAGGGGCCAAGTATATTCACTGGAAGAAAGATAGCCTCTAATATATGGTGCTGGAAAAACTGGCTTTCTATATGCCAAAGACTATAACTAGACCCATGTCTATCACCATGCACTAAACTAAAGTCAAAATGGATCAAAGATCTAAATATTAAAACAGAAACACTAAATCTACTGGAAGAGAAAGTCGGTAGAAATCTTGAAGACATAGGTGTAGGCAGAGAGTTCATGAAAAAAAGCCAAACTGCACAGGAAGTACTTCAAGGAAACAACAACTTATTAAAAAGCTTAGCACATCAAAAGAAATCACCACCATTGTGAAAAGACAATCCACTGAATGAGAAAATTTTTAGCCACTTTTCTCTCAGAAAAAGGACTTCTATGTGGAACATATAAGGAATTGAAGAAAATCAGGCCCCCCAAATTCTAAGACCCAATCCAAAAATGGGCATTTGAGATCAATCACACTTCTCAGATGAAGAAATACAAATGGCAAATAAATACATGAAAAAAATGTTCAACATCATTGATCATTCACAAAACGCAAATTAAAACAACACTGAGATTCCATCTCACTCCAGAAATAATGGCTATCATCAAGAAATGAACCAATAACAAATGCTGGAGGGGCCATGGTGAAAAAGGAACACTTCTCCACTGTTGGTGGGAGTGCAGCCTGGTGCATCCACTGGGGAAATCACTATGGAGATTCTTCAACATGCTAGAATTAGAGGACCCACTTAACCCAGCTATTCCCCTTCTGGGTATCTTCCCAGAAGAATTAAAAACATCATGCCACAGCGATATATGTGCACCCATGTTTATAGCAGCACAATTTGTGATAGCTAAGTCCTGGAAACAACCCAAATGCCCATCAACTGAAGAATGGATAAAAAAGATGTGGTGTTTTTATACAATGGAGTACTACTCAGCTATAAAGGATAAATTTGATACTTTTATAGGTAATTGGATGAAACTTGAGACCATACTCATTAGTGAAATAAATCAGACTCACATATGTAAACATCATATTGTCTCACTGGTGTGAGAAACTGAAAGAGTAAATAAAATCTAAAATGTACAATAGGTATTGTGAAATGGGAAGAAATTGTTAAAAAGGAAAAAGGAACTAGGATGGGAGAAAGGTTAAAGGAAGGAAGGGAAAAGAGAGAAAAGATGCAAGTTAGTTTTACTATTAGTGTCTCTTAGTTCATAGAAAAGGAAGGTTTGTGCTTGTATCAGTTGGATAATTTTTTTATGCCCATATCTCGTACTCTGAGTAACTACTTTAATGATAATAATATGCAATGTGTTAACTATTGTTATTCTCCTATTATCTTGTTATGAATTTTGTTTTACCTTTTTCCCATACAATAAACCAGTTCTTCCTTGTCAGGGAACCAGATTCCTTCTTTCTTCTTTCCATCCTTAGCTAATAATTCTTCTCAAGGTTACTTCATGATCTAATTGCTTGGCTGAAGCTTCAACCTTAATACACACATTGTAGGTCCAAAGAAGGAGGACAGAACCATGAAAGGGAACTCTTAGGCCATGGCTTTCATGGACATGTGGATATATATCTAAAGGAACTGAGAGAGAAATGGGCAAATGCCATTTCTCTACACACCAATGTTCCTCAGTGTTCTCTCTGAACTCCTCTCAAGAGCCCCCATTTCCATTTCATTGGCCAGAATTTAGTCAACTGGCCTCTCCTAACTGTGGGAGAGTGTGGAAAAATGCCTTTTTACTTGAGCACATTTCTGGCCCAAAAGATACAAAAGGTCTTGAAAAGAAGAATGAGAAAGTAGAAGGTCAGTAGAGAATGAAGAGCTCCTGTAAATTGCACAGTGCACTTAGCTCTGTCCACAAGGAGTGCTAGGGCTTTCTATCCGAAAGCACACTCATCTGCTCCAGGTGAGTTACCTGGAGGTACCTGGAGAAAGAGTTACCTATTTAGGGCCGGTGAGATAGCTCAGCGGCACAAGAACCTATCCAGCAAGCGCGAGGTCCTGACTTCGACTCCCGGTACCCATAAAAAAACAAATTAAAAAAAAAAAAGAAAGATTGCCTATCTAAATGACCCGCAGTAAGTGCTATCAAGGAGGGAGATGTGGGGAGACCTCTGGGCCCAGGGCCACTTTGCCATAAGAAGGGATGAGAGAAGACACTGACAGCAGGAGATAAAAATGTGCTTCATGGGTTCATAAACCAGCAGTTGTTTTAAGGGGTTTATATCTTCCATCAACATCATAAATTTTCTTTGAGATATTTACATGCAACCAGTATCTTTTCTACTTCCTCTTGTAGAGATGGGATAAATTGTGTTTTTCCCAGGAAGTATGTAAAATGGGTTAGTTGGCAAACAGCTAAAGTAAGTTCTCTGGAGGCTCTTTAATTTTAGACAAATAGTGTATTCTCTGTGAGGCAATCTATAGGGAAAATTGTATCTTTTTTTCTGCTAGAGGAAGAAGTCAGAAGATCCAGGAGGGTCTGCAAAGTCCCCACTCACTGTAACCATAAGCACAAAGGTGAAAAGAGCAAAGATTAGGAAGGAGTGGGGGAAAGGGTCACACTCTCAAATGCGTGTGTTGTATTTTTTTTTTTTTTTTTTTTTTTTTTTAGTGTCAGATCCATTGCCTGCAAACTGCCAGCAATAAAGGAAGATACCAGCTCACCTTGGGATGTGCAGATACTTCTAAATTTATGAGAAAGGACATCTGTGAAGCATAAAAAAAATGCATTTGAAGCAGGCAACAAGATTTGCTTCTGGAAGTGTTGGGACTAGAAACTGAGATTTTCTCTGGCTTGGGGTGGGAGTGGGAGGGCATCGGCACTACCCTTGAAATTCCTCCATCTCAGCTCAATTTGCTAATCACCACTATTTGCTAACTGTGCATCCAGGCCTAGGGGAGTAGTATGGGCTGGTGCCTGTATTGTCCTGAGGAAAGAAATTTTTTCCTAATCCACCTGATTCGTCTTCTAGTCACCAAGGTATTTTCCAGGGTGTTGCCATGTCACCAATGAGGATATATGGTGGATTCATAACCTTGCTACTACTAACAGATTTAGGTTATAGTGTAATTTCATTTTTATCATAATTCTACTAGTTGTATTCTTTCCCAGGGGGTTCGATGTTTGAATAGTATTTGGGAAATATGCATATTCTTAGTTATATTTCAAAATAAAACTTTAGGACTTCTCAGAGCAGATGTGAATTTTGGAAAAGAGAGGTAATTATAAATTTATTGTTTAACAAAATGTCAAAAACCAATTTAAGGTTTAAGACCAGGCTTCAGAGTTATATCTCATGCATTTGAACCTTGGTTCAATCATTTAACTTTTGTGTGTCTGTGGGTGAGATACTCAGCTTCTCTGTGTCTCAGTGGTCATATAATAGTGTTAACATAAGTTAAAGTCCAAGCTAGAACTCTTAAAAGAGCACCTAGTACATTGCAAGACTTCCATAAATGTCTGTTATTATTATTAATAACAGGTTATTACTTGCTATTTAACAATATATCTTTCTTAATGTCCTGATTTCTGGAATGCTGATACTGAACAGGTAAAGAAAACTTTGTTCCCAACCTGTTTGGACCAATGATTCATGATTAACCCATACGTTCCTCACTGATTATTAAAACTTCCTGGGTAAAATTTCCTGTTTTCAATGAATATCTAGACTATTAGAGTTCCCATTCTCTTATTCCAGAAGATATGAAACTAAATCTTTATTTGAAAGATTGGAAGAGTTATGTGCCTTCTGGGATTCTCCAAACCTCACCTTTCTCTGGGACCCTGGACTGTGACAGTGACCAACTGGTGGTGGCACTGACTTCCTGCCTTATGCATTGAAACACCTTTCTTCACACATATTGTCTATACTGCTCCCTTTCTGTACCTGCTCAAGATCTTCCCTGGTGTCTCTAAAGCATAAATGACCAGGAGGAGTAGGGGAGTTAACGCCTGCAGGAGATGCATCTTTGACAAATGTGAAGGGAGATCTGCCAGTAAATTGTCCCATCTTCCTCCTCCTGAGTGGACCATTCCAAATGGAAACTATTCCCGTGTTGCTCAGAAGAGGGTCCCAAAATATCCAGCAGTCAGTTGCTGAGACAGTGTGGAAACTCATTTGCCCATTCCCCTCACCCTGCTTTCTGGGGTGCAATCCTTAATAAAGCATTCAGAATTTGGCTGCAGATGCTGCTTTCAAGAGAATCGAGGCTGCAATCTAACCTATAGTTTTCAATTTTAAGTAAGATTGGCTTCTTTTCTAATTATGTGCATTTATTTTGCTTATTTGCATTTTAGAAACTCCTGTCTTGTAGGATGCACTGCTTCTATACAGTGGCTTGAATCTTGATACCAACAAGTTCTTTAGCGGAAATTTAATTTTTCAGAGGTTGCCTCAAAAAAAATTTTTTTTTCCTGTAGAATCTGAAGAAATCTTAGATGTGGAGCTACCTGACTGAGATAAACACAATACCTGAGAATGGTCATCCCTAGTCTTGGCCAACAGCTGTCAGTAAAAACCCTCCTAAACTGCCTATGACCAAACCTTTAAAGATTCTCTTCACTGAGAAGCCACCAAGCTCCTCTGTAAACTATTCAACAGTTTCAGACACACTTCTGTAAGTAATGGGAGATGCTACATTTTTTTACTATCTTTATCTCAAATAGGGCGACTTACCTTTCTTGGATCACTTTACCCAATTGAAACTAATTCCAGGACCTCTCCCAACTACTGTCATATAATACCTTTAGTGTTACACACTGTTATTTATAGGTACTGAATGTGACATGTAGCAAGATATGATATGAATTGTACTCAGGTGTACAGGAGCTCCCTAAATAAGCCTTAGCTCAATATCATTCACCAGGAAACTATTTATTACTCAGTTACGTTTATGACTGCATGGCTGTATAGAAAAATAATACCTGTTAAAAGACCCAGCATGTTTTAATAGCTCTTTACTTTCTCTACTTTCTCTCCTGCAGATTAAAGAACCTCTTTTCCTAATATTTCCTCTTTCTGAGTGGCTGATTCTTGAAGAGGAGAGCACCCCTGTTTCTGTTCTTTCTGGGTTCATTCTGTCTTACCTTTCATGATGGGAAAAATATGATGTGGGACAGTAGTTTGAAGTATTAACTCATGACCTCTGTCCCCCATTCTGCACCCAAGACAGAAGTGACATGTTCTTTACTTATCACTTGGGATGTAGAAATGTAAGGAGAAAAGACAAACCCAAACAAACAAAAATCTCGAAGTTTTTTCTTTTGTGCACTTAAACACACTTTTCCAACACAATAGTTTTTGGAGAAAAGAAAGGACATGGGAATCTTTTGAACTCCCCAAATCTGGTTTTAGAGTAATGGAAACTAAGACCCTCAAGAACACAGGGATTGGGCGGGTGAGATGGCTCAGCAGCGTAAGCGCCTGCCTGGCAAACGTGAGGTCCTGAGTTCGACTCCCGGAACTCACATAAAGGAAAAAAAGGGCCCGTGATATTGCTCAGTGGCACGGGCGCCTGCTGGCATGCAAGGTCCTGAGTTTGACCCCCGGTACCCACACACACACAAAAAAAATATGACACAGAGCCCATTTTCTCCCATATGGGGAGAAGATCTAAATTCTCTCAGAAGATTGAGGAGAGCCCAAGAGAAGATGAATCAAATTAGAGATTGGTGTAGGTCTTTGGGAAGAGTCTCTGTATCTTGCTCATCAGAATTTAAAGTTCTTGTTATGGTTTAGATCTAGAATGTTCCCTGAAAGCCTCACGTGCCCAGAAGCAGGGATTTTAGAAAGTGATTGAATTACGGGGGTGCTATGCTCATGAGTGGATTCATCAGTAGCTGAGCACGCTGTTCAGTAGTTGTGTGTGCTGTTAGGAGGTGAGGCTTTGTTAGAAATGGGTCACTTGGGGTGTGATCTGGAGGGCATATCTCCCTCTCAGGCTCCTCCCTTTGTTATCTCTGCTTCCTGACTGCCAGGACATGAGCAACTGTCCTCCACCAGACTCTTCCATTGTGCCTTTCCTGCCTTGGAGCCAGCCAATCATGGATCAAATCCTCTAAAACTGTGAGCCACAATAAACCTCTCCTCCTTTCAGTTGTATGCCCTGGTTATTTTGCTTCAGCTACAACAAAGTGACTAAGACAGATTTTAGTGACAGAGAAGTGGGGTTATTGTTATGACTATTCCTGATGATGTTCAGAAGCCCTTGGTAATGATTCATAGGGGGATTTAGGAAAGGTTTGGGGATGCTGGCTAAGAAGCTCTAGAATGCTGTAAGATGAGCTTGATGAGAGATTCTGGTCAGAGCTCAGAAGGCCAGAATGCTAAAAGAAATGCAGACCTTGCTCAGTAGGCTTTGGTTGGGAACAAGAACTTCATGGCCAGTTTGACTCTAGGCTATGTGCATTATGTTCTGGGAATACAATTTGTCTGCATTTTAGCCATATCACTTTGTGGCAGACTAGTTAATCTGTCAGAGGAAATTTCAAGGCAGACCATGTTTATGTTGTGGCATGGGTACTTCTGACTGCTTGCAGCCTGATTTGCAGTGATAACCATGGCAAATATTAAAGCCAAAAGTGATAAAATGTGTGCAGTTACAACAGAAAGGAAGTACCTGCAAAATTGGAAACATGGAGACGGTGGTTGCCGAAAGAGTACATTTCAAAAGAAGCCATGTACTGTGTATCAGGACAATAGGAAAGATGCCTTGAGGGCATCTCAGGAATCAGCAAGATCCCACCCTTCACAGGATGAAAGGTATAAAACCATAAATTTATCATTTGAGAAGTTCACCCATAGACTTCCTTCTGGTGAAGGGATAACTAAAGAATTGGTTCCTTTGGATTTATTTCACAATGTGCAGCTGTCCAGGCACTTAGAGGCCTCTGTAGCTATAATCTGGGGGGTGGGGCACTGGCTACTGCTAGAACTGGTGGCAGACCTTGGTGTTGTCCATGTGGTGCTGGTTTTACAGACATGAATAATTCAAGAATTATAAAGTCACTGAGGTTTCCATCCATATTTCAGAAGAAAGCCTGGGAGGCAAGGCAGTGTTCCCCTGAGAGGGCAGTGCACGACACAGTGAAAGTGAATTCAAATGTGCAGTAGAGACCTCAGAAATTGGAGATGCCAGGAACATAGAACATCTGAGGAAAGCCACAGACAGTGAGCAAAACTACCCCAAGAGAGAAGTCATGATGGTTGCAACTGACAATGCCCTAGGTGTGGGGCCAACCAAGCTGTTTGGAGTTCATATCTCACCACAGCTTGCCCTGGGTGCTAGACATGGAGTTACAGGACTTACTGTTTGTCCTATTGGGTTTAGTTCTTGCTTTACTCTGATTTCTTTCTATCCTGCATTCTTTTTCATTTTTTTTAATTATTTTTTTGAAATGGGAATGTTTACTCTGTGCGTTGTATGTTCAGAATATTTAACTTTCTTTTCGATTTTTACAAGGGCTTGCAGTTAAGAGTTTGCCTTAAGTCTTAGAAAATACTTTGGACATGGACTTTTCACCAGTGCTGGACTGTTAAAATTTTTGGTGACTCTTAGAAATGGACTAAATGTCTTTTGCATAAAGAGATAGGCATGAGTCTTTTAGGGGCCGAGGCAGAATGTTATGGTTTAGATCTAGAATGTCCTCCAAAGACCTCATGTGTTCAGAGGCAGGGCATTTAGAAGCCAGTTTGATCATGGGAACACATACTCATCAGTGGATTCATCCACTAATGAGTTCAGAAGCTAAGTGTGCTATTAGGATGTGGGTCAGATTAGAGGTGGGTCACTGGGGATATGACCTTCCTTGGCTCCTCCTTTTGCTTTGTCTGCTTCATGGCTGACACAATGTGAGCAGCTTTCACTGTGGCAGCCCTTCCACCATGCCATTTCTGCATTTGAGCTTGCCAACCACAGGCTGAAACTTCTAAAACTGGGAGCCAAAATAAACATCTCCTCCTGTAAGTTATGGGAATTTTGCATTGTGTCACAGTGATGGGAAGATAGTGAAGACAGTCATACTTCCCTGAGTAGTTTCCTTGAAGCATGGTACTGTTTCATCATGGAATTGGTAATAGCATGTCTCCTCCAAGCTGAGACCATCTGCAGCAGGCCTACAAACTTTCTCATTATCCATGGTGGTGTTGGACAGTAATTGATAGGGGCATAGGGGCCCTGAAGTAGCTTGGAGAGGGTCAGAATATCTGTAGAGGGCCTATGGACTGTGGAGGGCCTATGCAATGGACAATGATGAAGATCAAACCTATCATGTATGCCAGGGGAACTGTGCATGTTATCGACTTGGTGAATAGCTTGAGAAATCATATTATTCTATGTGCACTCATTGGAACTATTAAACGGAAGCATCCTTCAAAGGCTTATGATGAACTGAAGATCTACTATGTGCCCAAGCTTCCTCTGGGCCCAGATAGTCACTGTCAATGGATACTGACTTCAGCAGACCTACCTAAGAAGTCGGTGGCTGGGTCTTCCTGGAAGTCCCCTCAATTATCAAATTTGTCACTGCACAGCCATCATTTCCAAACTTTTAAAAGACAAGAAGTCACTGGCCTCCAAGAATTTAGATTTGTGTTTACCTGCTCTCCTTTCCCTTGCTAGAAGCCCTTGTGTCACCCTCATATTGTCTTTCTTCAATTTATGCTTCAGTAAAGGGATTTGCATCCTAATTATAGCAAGTTAGAAATGCATTATACAAACATATGGACCTTAATGTACTTTAAGTTACTTGGAGAAAGTTGCTGAACAAGGACAACTCACTTTTAAAAAACTGACCATTCCACACAGAGGAAGATGCTTTAATGTCACCACATCTTTTCCTTTTTTCTACACAATGTCATGTGGTGTCTTTGCTAGACTTCCAGGGAACAGGAGGGCTCATCAATTTTAGCTGAAAGCTATTAAAAAGTTACTTTGTTAGCAATAATTAAGGTGTGCAGCTAGGGCTCCCTATGGATCACACTGGGAGCTGGGATCATATTTTTCTCCTGTAGCACCTTGGGTACCTTAAATTATCGGGTACTCACAGGAGGAGGAGGGGCAAGATGGGGGCAAGCAAGGGAGAGAGATGCTTGCCTTACACATAAAAATAGAAATAACGGGCCAGTGAGGTAACTCAGTGGCATAAGCACCTGCCTGCAAGCACGAGGTCCTGAGTTCAACTCCCGGTACCCACATAAAGGAAAAAAAAGGGCCGATGATATTGCTCAGCAGCACAAACACCTGCTGGCAAGTGCGAGGTCCTGAGTTTGACTCCCGGTACCCACATTAAAAAAAAAATAAGAATAGCAAGTGAATGAGCCAATAAGCCAAACCCTTCATAAGACTATTAATTTTTTTCTCATATTTAATCTGTTAAAATGTTTAAAACAAATATTAGTGTGGTTGGGCCGGTGAGATGGCTCAGCGGTTTAAGCACCTGCCCGGCAAGCGCGAGGGCCCGAGTTCGACTCCCGGAACCCACATACAAAAAAGGGGCCGGTGATATCGCTCAGCGGCACGGGCGCCTGCTGGCGCGCGAGGTCCTGAGGTCGACCCCCGGTACCCACAAAAAAAAAAAAAATATTAGTGTGGTTTAACTTTTGTTTTTCAGATAGATTTCAAGTCATCAGAGACACTTAAATTTCCCTTCAACCCTGGCTGATAAAATGTCCAGCAGGCTATGAATTCTATAAGGCAGCTCCAGGAATTATCATGTCATCTACGTCACATCTCCTCTTACTCTTATTGTCCTTCTTCATCTCCTTTCCCTCCTCTAAATGTATCTTCAGCTGCACAAGAAAACTGGTGCATTTTGGGCTCTCATTTGCCCTACCCAGTTCTGACACTGCAGCCAAATCAGTCAAAGGAAATTGGTCAAAGGAAGTTTCCTCTAAAAACATTGCCTTGTATAGAATTGTGAGAACATGGGGTATTAGAAGAAAGGCTCATAAAGTTTGGAATTCAAGTTCATGGTGAAATATTAGAAGTAAAAGAGACTGATAAAGAGGACCAGCTGTTGATGCTTCATGGATTAAAACACTTTCCTGTTTTTCTTAGGTGCTTAAGGATTATGGGTATATATTTCACTGTGCATTGGAAATGCTTTTTATCATTAAAAAGATACCAGAACCTGCTCTTATGAATTTATAGGCTAGAAGTTTGATGCAGTAGAAATATTTCTGGACTTGAAGATTTGAAACTTGGATCTTATTAACTAGGTGACCTTAATCTCAACATTCTCAACATCTAGGAAATTCCTCTCCTTCCTCTATCTGTTAAGTGACAAAGTCTCCCACCTTAAAGTGAATTATGAGTGTCAAATTAAATTAATTATGAGTGTTGTGATGGTGTATATGAAGGAGCATTATAGTCTGTAAAGTGCTATAATAATATTTCATCAAGTTCTGTGGTTGATTGAATTCCTTGTCTCTGTTCTTCATATTTTCGTGGATCCATGACCCTGGTTGTATAACTTCCTTTAGCAAAGCAATGTGGGCAGTCGCTCAGTTGCCATTTCCTCATCTAAGTCCTAAGAGGTACCACACACTTCTGCTCTCCCTCTTGCATCTCTGCCATTATGCTGAGAAAATTTCTGGCTTGATGGTGGATCTAAGGAGGATGAGAGATTTAGCCTGCAGCTTAGAATAGTAGTTCCCAAACTTTTGTATCAGAATCAGCTGGAACGCTCATTAAAACATAGAATTCCTAATTGCCTAGCTCTGAAGTGAGGTCTGGTAGTTTGTATTTTAGTAAGTTTTCAGCAAGAGAATCTGGGGTTAGGGGAGGATGAGATGGGAGGGGAGAGGAAGCAAAAAGGATCAAGATGTGATATGTATATGTACCAGTTTCCCTTGATGAATGTATTGTATTGCAAACATATTCTACTGAAAATATTTTTTCACAAGTTATTCTTGGACCTTCCTTCTTTCCTTCCTGCCTGCCTGCCTTCCTTCCTGCTTTCCTTCTCTCCTATTTCCCTTCCCTTCTTCCTTCCTCCCTTTCTTCTTCCTTTCCTTCTTTTCCCTCTCACTTTCTCCCTTCTTCCCTTTTTCATGTATAGGTCATCCCTGTATCAGGGAATATTGTCATCTAAAATAGATTAATATGAACAATTTTATTCCACTGATGAATGATGTGTCTAAATTTAATATTCTGAGCAATATTTACAAGAGTTTCTAGGATTGTCAGGAGTGAGAGTAGAGCAATAGAGAAGGGAGGAAAAAGGAGCCCTAGGATACTCTGACTTAGAGCCGTCCAGTGGAGCCCATCCTGTCCCAGCCAACTCCCAGATACCCTGAGGATGTGTGAGCAAAATAAGAGCTTATTGTTGGGTGTGGCACATGCCTGTATCCCCAGTACTTTGGTAGGCTGAGGCAAGAAGATGGTAATCTCAAGGCCAGTCTGGGCAATTTAGAGATTAGAGAGAACTTGTCTCAAAATAAAAAATAAAAAGGTTGGGGGATGGAGCTCAGTGTGAAGGCCCTGGGTTCAGTCTCTAGTATCCCCTCCAAAAATGGTGCTTCCTGCTATACACCACTGAGAATATGTGGTTGTGGTGTAGAAATAGCTGGCCACCACAAGGGGTTGCTCAGGAAGTTATACACTAAAAAAAGTATGATTTATCTTTCCAGTGACCAAGTTTCTTAGGCTGTGAGGAGACTGCAGAACAGTTACAAAAGTCTTTACAATGTGAAGCGACAGTGACTTTCCCAGAGGACAGCTTCTGATGCCCACACTACCACATTCTCTCTGTTCTGTTCTTCTCCTTGCTCTTTCTGCTTTCCCCTGGAATGTTCTAAGAAACGTATTAAATATTCTCCAGAAGCAGGTTGGAAGGTGAATTCTAAATTAAGCTGCAGAATGACTGATGGAATGGCCTTATTTCTAGAGGTCTGTTTGAGAACACACCACAACCTGTAAGGCAAGAAGGATGGGAAAGGGGGGAGGGATGAAGCAATGAAGGGAGGAAGGAGGAAGAGATTAGGGACTCAGAGCCCCCAGGAGGCTGAGCAACTCTGCTCAGTGACTTGCAACCTCCTTTTTATAAATGTCCTGTCCTTAGGTGTCCACCTAAGGGACAGGAGATCCAGTGGGACTGTAGTGGCTCTTCTGCTCCAGGCCCCCTCTGCTTTTGAGGAACTGGTTATCCTGTGTGGACACATGGCAGATAATTTCTTCTGCTAGTTTGTAAGCTCCCTAGGGACACAGATCTTTGTCTCATTCAGTAATGTGTCTCAGACATCTGCAGTAGTGCCTGGCACACACTAGACATGTAACAAATATTTGCTGAATTGAAAAATGAACTATCTGAGACCAGGCCTCTCATAGTTCCTGTGAGTGGCTGTTTACTGGGTAGATGTCCTTCTCCCTGTTCTCACCATGCTAACCCGCCACGAATAGGGTCACACACTAGCTTGCAGCTCCCAACTAGGTCCCCCATTTCCCTGTAACAGCAGTGACACTCGATGTGAAAGCTGCAGCTGAGGCAGAAGGATCGAAACTTTTGAGCGCAGATTGTGCAATTTAGTGAGACCATGCCTCAAAATAAAAAATAAAAATGGGCTGGAGATGTAGTTCAGTGCAACAGGCCAGGGTTCAATCCCTAGTACCTCAGAGAGGAAGAAAAAGAGGAGGAGGAGGAGGAGGAGGACACATATTCTACCTATACCCACTTATTTTCTTTTTTACTTGAATATTTTTAACTAATTCTCTAATTTGCCATTTGGCTTAATTTTCTTTGAAGTCTTTATCTCTAGATTATTACTTACCATAAAAATATTTTTAGCACTTTGAGGGGTTTTTGTTGATTATCTTTAGTATTTTTTAATTTTAAAATGTTTTTTTAATTGACAAATAATAAGTATTTCATAGAGTACCATGTGATGTTCTACGTATACATTATAGTTTCCTGCTGTTTATTAAGGTATTTAATTTTCTTGTTCCAATGGCACTGAGACAAGGGTGGCAGAGATTTGGTTTGTCTTTGGAAATGGACACCCAGAAAAGGTGAGTAACTTGCCCAGACTCAGGTAGCAGGTGGTGGAGCTGAGACTTGAACTTGCTAATGTTCTCCCTGTTGCTCTGTAATGCCTGAAAAGGGCAAGGCTAAGCCTGTTTAATTCTCTGGGACTATGAAGCAGACGATTCACTGCTATGCTCCATCAGGGTGACAAAAGCTCTCATGCTTCGAGACCACTGAAGAGTCAAACACACAGACCCATTTGATAACGAAGGTCTCTCCCGGGTAAAGCAATGGATTTCTTGGCAGACACCTTCCAGTTCTGTAAGGGAAAAAGCACCAGGAACATCACAGTGATAAATAATGCTACATCAATTCTACCGCTTTTCAAGTCCAGTGAGTCCACAGATTGAGTGGGCTGCATCCCAGATAAAAGCAAAGATGATTCTCTGAGCCTCAGCCTGGATTTTGGAAGTGAGGTCATAGGAAATGGAGCAAGAGGAGGGAGCAGGAGGCAGCAAGAATGGGAAGTCTGTGCACCATGGAGGCAAAGGCTGACAGGAGCGTGCACAGTAAAATATTTTACTACGAAGCAGAATTACTCCAAAGACTGATGGACTTGCTCGCGAGACCCACTCACATTTATGAAGGTCATAAGTTACAGAC
Source organism: Erethizon dorsatum (assembly GCA_028451465.1). Taxonomy (NCBI): domain Eukaryota; kingdom Metazoa; phylum Chordata; class Mammalia; order Rodentia; family Erethizontidae; genus Erethizon; species Erethizon dorsatum. The sequence continues at coordinate 86,505,023 of CM051834.1, forward strand.
GCCCAGCTCAGTCGCAGGAGCTCAGCCATCACCTTTTATGGGGGAAACTTCCTGTAATATATTAAACCCTCCAGAAAACAGACAAGGGGTTTATGGCAAACGATAACTTTAATGCCTAGAAACCATTCGGTGATTTTGGGAGGATTATTAGTAACAAGGGCAAGATGCTGAGTCGCTCCCAGCACAGGCCTTCTCTCTTCTGCCTGCTCATTCCAATCCTTTTTTTTCTCTGCATCCCAGCCTGAAACATGGCCACCGAACGTGTCTGCAGTAAGAGGAGTGTGTGTAGAAGGAGTCTGAAAGGACAAACCACTGTGGCATGAAAAGTAGTCATAGCTTTGGAGAGAAGAAAGGCCTGGTGAAATCTTTAGGCTGTAGCCAATACTATCACTGAGGACCCTTAAAGGACAGTGGTCACAGAGACACGAACTTTCCCTGAAGCTGTTATAAGTAACAAAGAGCTGTTCTTGTGGGAACCCTCCCTGTTATTTGGAGCAAGTTATAGAAAGGACAAAGCTGGGGTCATCTTGAAAAATGCCTTGCTCTACATGACTTAGAGAAATCCCAGTGTCTTGCCCATCAAGATCTGATACTAGTTGAGTTAGTTTATTCCAACCCCTTCTCAGAAATGCTTCAGAGCCTCAACTCTCAGAGCTGGCTGTACATGGCCATTGTCATGGGCTGGAAGACCCAAGCAGGGAGGAGTCTGAGGTACCTGATCCAGCAGGCTAGACTGAAAAGCTCTGAGCCTCTAAAGCACAAAATGACTATGCAAATGCTGGTTACCATTAATACCATAACTGTTAGGAACTCTACTCTCTCACTGTTAATATTGCTCCAGGAGTATGTTTTTTAATTAGAATTTTTGAGGAAATTCATATAACTAAATTCCCAGTCAATTCATAGTTTTTATCTTGCTGATAAGTACATCATTTAAAAATTGTTACATGTCTTGCCAAAATAGCTATATGGCATTTTCCTGACCTATTAGTCTAATAATCATGACAAAATAAGGACATGCATTCAAAGTGTATGAATTGTTCATAGGGAAACCATGTTGACCCCAGAGAATACTTCTTTCTTCCATAAATACTCATTCTCTGTTAATTCTCTATTTGAGAATTTTCCTGGGCCGGTGATATAGCTCAGTGGCATAAGCGCCTGCCTGGCAAGCGCAAGGTCCTGAGTCTGACTCCCGGTACCCACATATAAAAAAAAAGAGAGAGAGAGAATTTTCCTAAACAATGCACATCTAGTTTCCTAAACAATGCACAGTAGTTTCTCGATTCTGTCCTTGTTGCCTTCTCCTGGACACTGGACATATAGATGTTATAAAATTAAATTGGATTTTTTTCTGTCTCATGTACGATATGTTTCTCAAAGATCTGTAGTTAGAAAGATAGGCTTTCAGGTGATTGTGGAATCAGCCAGGGTTAAGAACCACTGACACAGTGATTAAGAGTCTGGATTTTGAGTCCAAAAGGGGAATAAATTTTTATAGATATCACATCTAACCTAGCACATCATTTCTCAGGGGTGTTCATAAGTCATCACTAAAATCTGCTATTGTTCAACATTTGTATGTAAGGAATGTACTTAGTGTGTGTATTTTACTTAATTATTTCCTCACTTTTCTTAATAATCAACTAAGACATAAAATTCAGAGAGATTAATCCTGTCTGCAGCAGTCCAGATTGAGAATGGGGTCTGATTCCAAAGTTCATGTCTACCTCACACCACATTCACTCCACCCCATGGGTGCTGAATGCACGGATGGTCAAAGTTGTCTCCCCTCCTAGACTAAAAAAACAATACAAAGAATCAATGAAGCAAAAAGTTGGTTCTTTGAAGGAATAAATAAGATTGACAAACCCTTATCCAATCTTATTAAAAAAAGAAAAGAAAAGACTCAAATCCATGCAATTGAAAATAAAAAGGGTGATATCACGACAGACCCTGCAGAAATCCAGAAGATCATCTATACCTATTTTAAAAATCTATATTCTACTAAGATGGAAAATGCAGAAGAAATGGACAGATTCCTAGATTCGTATGAATTACCAAAGCTGAATCAAGAAGATTTAAAAATCCTAAATAAACCAATATCAACCAATGAAATTGAAGATGTAATTAAAAACCTCCCAACAAAGAAAAGCCCAGGCCCTGATGGATTCATTGCCGAATTCTACAAGAAATTTAGAGAAGACCTAATGCCACTACTTCTCAAACTTTTTAATGAAATTGAAAGGGAAGCAATACTCCCAAATTCATTCCTGGAAGCAAGCATTACCCTGATACCAAAACCAGAGAAGGACCCAACTAAGAAAGAGAACTACAGGCCAATCTCCCTAATGAACATAGATGCAAAAACCCTTAATAAGATACTGGCAAACAGAATCCAACAAATCATCAAGAAGATTATACACCATGACCAAGTTGGATTCATCCCTGGGATGCAGGGATGGTTCAACATACGTAAATCAATAAATGTAATACACCATATTAACAGAACCAAAGACAAAAATCACATGATCATCTCAATAGATGCAGAAAAAGCTTTTGACAAAGTCCAGCACCTTTTCATGATAAAAACCCTACAGAAAATTGGAATAGAGGGTCTTTATCTCAACCTGGTAAAAGCTATCTACGACAAACCAACAGCCAGTATTATACTAAATGGCCAAAAACTGAAAGCCTTCCCTCTAAAATCAGGAACAAGACAAGGATGTCCACTGTCCCCACTCTTATTCAACATAGTTCTGGAAACTTTAGCCAGAGCAATTAGACAAGAGAAAGAAATAAAGGGAATAATGATTGGAAAAGAAGAAGTTAAATTATCATTATTTGCAGATGACATGATACTCTACACAGAAGACCCCAAAAACTCCACTAAAAAACTGCTAGATTTAATAAGCAAATTCAGTAGTGTAGCTGGATACAAAGTCAATACTCAAAAGTCAATAGCCTTCCTGTACACAAATAACAAATTTACTGAAAGAGAAATTAGGGAAACAATACCTTTCACAATAACATCCAAAAAAATGAAATACCTAGGAATCAACCTCACAAAGGATGTAAAAGACCTCTACACTGAAAACTACAGTACTCTGAAAAAGGAGATTGAAGAGGATATCAGAAAATGGAAAGATATCCCTTGCTCCTGGATAGGAAGAACCAATATAGTGAAAATGGCCATACTTCCAAAATTGTTATACAGATTTAATGCAATTCCAATCAAAATTCCAACAGCATATCTCACAGAATTAGAGAAAACAATCCTAAAATTCATTTGGAACCAGAAGAGACCTAGAATAGCAAAGGCAATTCTGGGCAACAAAGGCAAGGCAGGGGGCATCAAAATCCCTGACTTGAAAGTATAGTATAAAGCTACTGTGATAAAAACAGTGTGGTACTGGCAAAAAAACAGACCTGAAGATCAATGGAACAGATTAGAAGATGCTGAAACAACCCCAGACGTACTAAGCCACCTTATCTTTGACAAAGGTGCCAAACACATTCAGTGGAAGAAAGAAAGCCTCTTTAATAAATGGTGCTGGAAAAACTGGCTCTACACATGCCGAAGATTAAAACTAGACCCATATCTTTCACCATGCACTAAACTAAATTCAAAATGGATCAGAGATCTAAATATTAAAACAGAAACATTAAATCTGCTGGAAGGTAGGATAGGTAAATCCCTTGAAGACATTGGTATAGGCAAAGACTTTATGAATAAAAACTCAACCGCACGGGAACTATCCCAAAGAATCAATAACTGGGATCTCATCTTATTAAAAAGCTTTTGCACAGCAAGAGAAACCACCAACAGAGTGAAACGACAACCCACAACGTGGGAAAAAAATGTTTGCCAGCTGTTCCTCAGACAAAGGATTACTATCGAGAACATATAAAGAACTCAAAAAAATCAGACCTCCCAAATTTAAAGACCCACTCCAAAAATGGGCATCTGAGATGAATACACATTTCTCAGATGAAGAAATACTAATGGCAAATAAATATACAAAAAAATGTGCAACATCACTAGTCATTCGAGAGATGCAAATTAAAACAACACTGAGATACCATCTCACTCCAGAAAGAATGGCTACTATAAAGAAATCAACTAATAACAAATGCTGGAGGGGCTGTAGGGAAAAAGGAACCCTTCTTCACTGTTGGTGGGAGTGTCGACTGGTACAGCCACTGTGGAAGTCAGTGTGGAGATTCCTCAAAAAACTAGGGTTGGAGGTCCCATTTGACCCAGCTACTCCCCTTCTGGGCATCTTCCCAGAAGAATTAAAAACATCGTACCACAGCGATATATGTGCACCCATGTTTAGAGCAGCACAATTTGTAATAGCCAGATCTTGGAAACAACCCAAATGCCCATCAACTGAGGAATGGATAAGAAAGATGTGGTATTTTTATACAATGGAGTACTATTCAGCCATAAAGAAGGATAAACTGGAGACTTTTATAGGTAAATGGATGCAACTCGAGAAAATACTCATAAGTGAAATAAACCAGACGCACATGTGTAAGCATCGTATTGTCTCTCTAATATGAGAAACTGAAAGAGTAAATAAGATCCAAAATGTACAATAGACATGGTGAATCAAAAAGAAACTGGTCAAGGGCCAGTGAGATGGCTCAGTGGCTTAAGTGCCTGCCCGGCAAGCGCGAGCGCCCGAGTTCAACTCCCGGAACCCACATACGAAAAAGGGGCTGGTGATATCACTTAGCGGCATGGGCGCCTCCTGGCGCGCGAGGTCCTGAGGTCGACCCCCCAGTACCCACAAAAAAAAAAAAAGAGAAACTGGTCAATAAGAAAGAGAGACTGGAATGGGGAAAAGAAAGAAGGGAAAGGGAAAAAAAATTGTATATGTATATAAGATGGTTAAGATAGATACACTACCAGTTTTACTTAGTTCATTGAAGAGTAAGGTTTGAGCCAATAATGTTTGGACAATTGAATGCTAATGTCTGGTATCCTGAATAACTAACTTAAAGATAATAATACGTAATGCATTGACCATTGTTACCCTCATATTATGTTGTTTTGAAAATTTGTTCTTTTTTTGATTTGTTTTGTTTTTTCTTCTCTTTAAAATAAAAAAAAATGATAAAAAAAAAAGTTGTCTCCCCTCCTAAAAACTGGAATCTGTTTTATACCCGTGGTCTCAAATGAATAGTCACTGCTGCTCTCAGATTAACTTCAGATGCCTGAAGTTAATGCCCACTTAATCATGTAAAGGGAGATGAAACAGCCCCAACTCTAGCTAAATGCCAGCATGAGAGTGTTTAGGTGGCCAAAATAGGTAATTTCCAAATGGTAGGTTTTATCACCCATTATGTTGTTGGCACACATGAAACCTTAGGTCAGGCAGAGCAGGAAGTGTCAGGAGAGGACTAGGGATATGAGAAAGTGCAAGCTGTGAAGGAAAAGGCACTCAGCAGGATAAGAGCATAGATCTCACCGGTGTTTTCGATCCCTAGCCAGTGTTTCATAAAATACACTCTTTACACCCACGAGTAGCATTTTACAGTTAACCACAGGCCCCACACACTGGTTTATAGGTGAAAATTGGCCCTTGATTTTGAGATCTCTAGAATAGACATAGGCTATGCCTGTGTTGACACCGTGCATTGCTTATATACAACAGGTGCTCAATAACAGCAAGTTTTAAGGATGACTTACGAGCACCCCTGAGATGTGAGGTACTAGGTTAGGTGTGACCTCTATGACAATGTGTCCCAGAATCCGGACTTTTAATCACCATGTCAGTGGTTCTCAGCCCTGGGTGATTCCAAAATAGCCCGAAAGCTATTTTTCTAATTACAGACTTCTGATACTACTTTAAAAGATTCTGATTTAGCAGACTGGGACAGGACTAGGGAATCTGTTTTTTGTTGGCATCCAGACAGGTCAATGAAAGGGCAAAGGAGAGAAGATAAGACCCAAAGTCCTAGAATCGAGTGAAGCTGCTCTAGAGGGGGAGTGATGTGGGGCTTGGCTGGGTGTGGTGAGGTCTAGGCTTGTCAGCTGTGGCTGGGGACAGAAGGCTGTCAAAGCCAGTGAAGGCTGCAGACAACTGAGAACTTCCAATCCCAGCAAATCAACAGTACCCTCTTAATACCCTAATCTATCCACACTTCAGAATTAAAGTTAAGAATAAGGCTCTGCATGAGAGTCAGAGAATCTCCTGGTTTCGGGGTATAGGGAATCTGGAAAAGGTGTGAAGCTACAGTTTTAATGTATTTCTGCCATGAGCAGGTGCATGGACACACACACACACACACACACTGGATTACTGCCTGTACACACAAATATGACCTCCCTCATCCCTTCTTCTCTTAGGACATGCCCTTACTTCCTCACTTTAAAATCCCTAAGGGACCTGGGTGTAGGCTGAGCTTCAGATGTCCACTGGAGCCCAAGACTAGAGCCGGCTGATGTTTTCTATGCCTACTGGCTTGATCCAGGCATCCAGGAGAAGACAGATGAGAGTCCAAGGGTAAAGGACACAACGTGAGGAAGGCGGCTATTTCTTCAGAGACACAGGGAGGTGGCGAGTCCTTCCAACAAAGGACATACCTTTTCCGATTCATTCCTGGTGTCATCATCGATCCAGAAACTGAGTCTTAACGCCTCATTTATGAGAAAGTACATCTTCAATGGGTAAATGGTGCCCAGCGACATGATAAGACCTCCATGGGAAAGGTTTTGCCTCATATTGCTTTACTCATTAAAATGCTTTCAGCTCATTTTAATTAAAAAATAGTGATCATTGTTGCTTGTAGCAGGAACATAGCACAGAACTTCCTTGATTTCTAGAAAGCGGGCTCATGGACTGGACAAGATGAAGAGGGAGGAAGAGGCTGGTGCCCAGGGATGACCAGGTTTACTCAGCATAGGTGAAGCTGTGTGGTTGCCAGGGGGCACTGTCATCTTTCGAAACTGATTTTCCCAGAGGAAACTTACTGTCTGGCTAACGTGCTTCCACCTGTCTGTTCTTCATCTGGGTCTTTCATTCCCTGCCTTCATGGCACACTTTCCTGTCCTTTCTCTTAGCTTCTTAGTTATACTCTTTCTCCCCCTCCTATTTTCCCTGTCTTGCTTTGGTTCCCACTGTCAATCCCCTGACACTTGCATATAAGGCATGACTGAGTTCCTTAGAATACTTTCACATATATCATCTCATTTTTCTCTGCAAAACAACCTTCATTTTTAACCAAAAAGGGACACCTGTAGGATTGCTTGCCCCCAAACTGTACAACATAAACACTGTGTTTTGGCCACTTCAAGTATTTCATTCTGTTCATTTTCCTAGATACTCAGTCTACCTGCCTCTTTGATGTTTATTTTAGATCCTGCACTTCTTACCGACAAAGCCTAGTGTACAACGTGCTCCAAGCAGCAAGCAGCAAGAATGCAGGGAGCTCATGATCATGTTATTCACTGAGGAGTGGAGTTTTGCATCCTAATACCATACACTTTGAGGTATTCAACAAAGAATTATCTGCTTTGGGAAGTGGTGAGACCTCCAGCATTGGAGGTGTTCAAACGGCAACAGGATGGCACTTTTCAGTGTTGCAGAGGGAACGGATGGAAAGAATAGGACATTAAATTGAAGCGCCCAACACTTCTCTTCAAATTCCCTGACACTGACCACATGAAAGGGATAGCTACCAGGACTCACTGAGGCTGCATTTTGCAGCGAAGATTCTGAGGAGTGTGTTTTAAGTGATGCCTTTTGTGTGTTTAAATTTTGTAGCTGCACTCCCTGTAGAAGAAAGAAAAGTAGCTTTGGGTAAAGTTCTTTGGCTTTCATTCAGGTTTTCCTCCCCGTAACACTACGTAATACCAGCCAGATCTTAGGGCAGATTCCCAGTTTATGACTTCTGAGGACGTAGTCCTTCCAATAGAGCTGATTCCTCAGCCAGAAACTATGGAGTCAGCAAAGGCAAAGCGGGAGTGTCAACTTCCCCTTCATGCCCTGGGCTGATTAATTTTCCCTCCTTTTTCCTTTTGCTTAAAATCTCTAGTGGCACTTTTAAAATCTAATCCTCGGCATCCTCCTGGGCTCTTTCCCCAAGCGTCAATGAGTCTTGGAGAACGCAAATCATCTTAACATTAGTCTAAGGAAGCATTTCCAAAGTGTGATTAGAGGAACGCTTGCCCTAATAGGTGCTTCTGGTAAAGAGGTCCTTGTGCTCAAATATTGCCATGTGTTTTCTTCCCTTTTGGAAAACTGCAATGCATGTCAGCACAGTGAACATTTTGAGAAATCCTGCACAAAGAAACCAACTTCATTTTGCTGATCCCAAGTTTCTCAAATTTATCGATCATACACATCTTTTTCTAGAACATTAGTTTTTATTTTGAAGGAGTAGAGGACTAGCCTATGGCAAATGAGCTGCTTTCTGAAATATCTACAAAGGGTGCTGTGCACAGAGCGAAAGAATCGTAATATCATTCACGATCAGGGGAAATGGATTTGGTTTCTGGATTCTGTACTGTTTGGATTGACTATGCTATGGGCCCAACTGCACCTCCAGCATGTTGGTCCAAATAATGGAGAGTCCACAATATTCTTGGAATCTTTCAGCAGCAGCACATCCCAGTTTTAGCCCTCTGTAATCAGCCTTTGATGAGCGTTACTGACTTAAGGCCAAATCACTAAGAGCGACATTCAGAGCAAGGTGACCTTCACCTTCAGAGCTGGGCCCAGGTCTCATGTGCAGTCTCCTCCGGCAGCAAGTGTATTTCATCTTCCAGCTCCAGGGCACTTGTCCTGCAGCACCTGGAGTAGAATGATAACTCTCGCACTGGATGCTCCTGGTAATTCACTTGGCAGGAGCGAAGGGCTCAGAGGCTCTCTTCACAAATCTCTAAATCAAATGGCCATGCAGATGCGGGCACCACAGCAGCTGTTTCTGAGGCAAAGGCCATTCATCTTCTGCCTTTTATTCTCTTGTTCCTGGGCAACCTGGAGGAATGAAGGTCTCTGGCACCATGCATTGTGTGCCTGGGTACTCACTAAGATTCACATGGGACTGGGATGTGCTGGAGGCTTTCCAAAAGCTTCCACATAAAGGACCTGTTTCTTTAATAAAAAGGCTTAGAATTGGAAAGGTTCTGTTTTTTTTAAAAGCCCAGGGAATGTGGAATCCATGCTCTGTTGTCACTACTCAGCACAAATCAGGTATTTATTGTGCTAAATCCTGTGATAAGAACAGAGAGAGATTCAGAAAAAAAGTGGAAGATGCTGAGTTTGATCTCCCTTAGACAAAAATCTTGGAATTATTCCCTAATGGAGATAAAACACTGCCTTTTGGCAAATCCTATTGGATCTCCTTTCCCAAACAGCCAAAATCTAACCCTTTCAGAACTTTCATTCCTGCACCCTTCTCCAAGTCACCGTGCTTTCTCACCAGTCTTGCAGCAACAGCCTTCTGGCCGGTCTCCCTATGTCCACATTTGCTCACCTACAACCCAGCCTCAACCCAAAATTCTAAGTCAGAAAGTATCACACTTCTGCCCACTTTTGATGGCATCCCTCCTTTGATAGGAAATAAATCTGCATCCCATGTCACCTATGTGGTTCTCCATGGTTGGCCTCTCCACACCACCTCTTCGATTTCACTCTCTATCACACTGTTTTTTTCTTCTGTTCCAGCTATACTTTTCCAAAAACAGCAGGTATGGTCTTCCTCAGTACTTTGTATTTGCTGTCTCTTCAACCTGGAAATCTCTTTTTCTCAAGCTATCAGCCCGGTTCCACCCCTCTTACCTTTATTAAGTCTTCGTTTTAAGTGTCTTTCTCTCTCTCACCATCCTTACGTAAAGCCCTCCTTCCTGCCCACCATTCCTTATCACTATCTGGCACAATTTGTAGTTTACTTTTATGTTTCTCTCACCCCTTTTAGTGTCTGAGCTTCTTAAAGACAGGGATTTTTGTCTACTTGATTCAGTGTTCATGGAACATAAAAAGGGCAAAAAAAAAAAAAAGCCTTCAACAAATATCCACTGAATGAAGAAACCAAATAGTAGTAATATTTAATAGATATATACTAATATACCACCTATGAGCCAGGTACTATATGTATCATTTCATTTCATTTTCACAAGTTCATAAAGAGCACAGCCCTATAATTGCCCTCTCCATGAAACACAAGAAAACAAGCAGAGAGAGGTTAAGTAATTGCATCCAATTAGCCACTGTCACAATCATCCTAAGAATTTCTAACTACCCACCTAAATCCATGTTCCCAACCACTCTACTTTTTCTTCCCTTTTGAATCATCCAAGTAAACAGGATTATTAGGACTTGCTAGAAAGTGGGATGAATTTCACTGAAGGGGATCTGGAAAAGCTTCATCCAGGAGTTAGAATTTGATGAGGACTCTGGAATATGAGTAGGTTCTACTGAGTAGAGTGAAAAGAGAATGGTACTGCAAGCAAGAGCAGAGGTGTGAGAGGCCAGGAAGAACAACTCAAAATTTGTCCAACAGGAGTGATGTGGGCAGGTGACCTTCTCATCCCCAAAGTCCTGGTGACTGTAAAACCAGCTGCCTCTGGGAACCAGCTGCCTGTGGGATAGTGGGTCACCCTAAGTGAAAATGATGGGTTTTAATAGAATGGAATATTGGTGCATGCTGTGGAGAAATACTGAGAATAAAGGTGGGAAGGAATTTTGAGGCTGCAGGCCTGAGCTGAGCTCATTGGAAGACTTTGCAGGCTTTTGCAAAGAAGACAGCAGGCAGGAACCAGGAAAAGAATGCATGTCTGAATTTGGGAACCTCTTCCTCACTGGAGATGTTAGGGCAGCTGGGGTAGGAGACCAGTCAGGTCTGGACTCATCCATCTGTACCAGGCTCTGTGAAGTGGCTGGTATCTCTTGAAACTGGCATTTCACTTCCCTGTGGTCCTGCAATGTTTGTTACATCTGATGCCACCATCAGCTTCTAGTTATGGGTAGAGGACAGTCATCTTTCACCCCTTTTTATCCATAATCATTCAGGAGCCCAGGGAAAGTCCTGTCCTGGCTCCCTTTCACATTTCCCCAGCACCCCAAACTCCTTTTTCCTGAGACTAGCACTAGAACTGCTTTTCTCTAGAGGGCCAGGGCTTATGGTTAGGATCCTCTCAGAGTCTAGGCACCTTGGTTGCCTCTATTTTAACATTTTCATGACCTGATTTGGGAGTTCTGCACTTAATAATTCAGGGGAAAATCCCGATTTATTTTTTTCTTTTATAATCTTTCTCCCACATGTTTATTAATGCATATTGGTCATACAGATGAATGGATTTAATTTTGACAGATTTGTACATGCACATAACATACTTTAATAATTCCCCCATCACTCCCCCCTTGTTTCACATTTTTTTGGGGGGTTCAATGTGTATAATGTATTCTGATCATATTCATGTCTGCTATTATCAGACAGTTCTTATTTAAAGGGAAGTATGAATGTGGTGCCCATGTACATTTAAATATCTAAGAAAGATAACTGTGGGTTGATGAGTGGCCTTAAGTCTTGGAGATACCTACGGTTATCCATATAAATTGGTGCTGGATTGAAAAAAAATAATCAAAGTAAATGCATGTGATCATTTTTCCTCACTGTGATATTCTTAATATCAAGTACAAACCATGTTGCCATCAGAGGTCCTCAGCACTTCAAGAACTAAACAGTGAGGGAACTCAAGCCCCACACAATCTATAGTTCAAGTGTGACAAGAATTGTCCAGCTCCACAGAGGCCCCACCAACACACACACACACACACACACACACACAAATACAAATACACACTTGTTTCTTCTTTTCAGCCTGTACAACACACAGAGGAATTTTGTCTTGAAAATACAAGTTCCACAGAAATAACTGACTTCAGTGCTTGACAAAAAGTTTGCCTCCTGGTTCCATCAGGAGTAAAGTCAGGCTTCCTGCACAGGTCAGAAAGCCAGAGTTTCGCCTTTCTGGGCTCCAGCTCCAGCTTAGAGCTAGGTAAGCAGGAGAGGATCCTGGCAGCCAGAGCTGAGGAAGCTTGTCACAGGAGTGACCATAGTCTGCTTAAGGAAAAGGCTGAAGATCAGCCAGACTCATCTTCTGTCCCACAAGGATTCTGAGGTGAGGAAGATGGATAGAGAACAAGGAGCTCCGGCACTGTGTAAGTCTATGTGGGCCGTGGGCGAGGGTAGGCCCCAGAGCTCTCCCCTTCTTTTCCTCTTCTCTCCATTTCCTCCCTCATTTCAGCTTCACTGATTTGGATTCAGAGAAAGCAGGATTTGATTCTAGATACAGCAGTGTAAACCTGAGTGAACAGGAAAATTAACTTCTAAAGTCAAGTTTATTCATCTATAAAACAGGGAAACGTCTTTCCTGAGAAGTAGAAAATTGCTGCTGTGTTATAAAAGCAGTGCATTACCTCGTATGTAATGAGAGGTCAAAATTAGGAGCTGGAATTACAATGTTTTCAGCTTCTTTTTTCATTTTTTTGCTCCTTTACTCCTTTCTTATTTAACACCTCAACCTTGACTCTCAGTCCCAAGTGGGTAAACTGATACCTGCTTTTATCTGCAATTGATTGATTTGTGAGGTGGGCTGCCTCATTTTTAGGAACTTAACTGGATTTGAAATCTAAAACCATCTCTTATTCATGTGTGGCTTTAGCATTACTTTGAACCTGACTAGTACAAAATTTTTTTTTTTCTTTTTTAAAGATAGATGTTTAGCGAGTTCACAAGCCCTCTTGGGCAACAAATGGCTTTTTGGAAGGAATCCTGTGACAATTTAACTTTAAATGAACCAGAAACTCAGAGATTAAATTCCCCCTGAAAGACTTTTCATCGTGAAAATTAAGGAAAAAGCAATTGCAGAATGTCTCCAGTTTTGCAGACCTGCGTGCAGCTGGCTTTCCTAAAGGAAGCCTGCTGAGCTCAAGGGGACCCCTGCAGCCACTGGGTGACATATTCTCCAGGTGGCTCCCTGGAGGTGAGTTGAAGGGTGGCAGCCACTTTCATTCCAAGTGCTCTTCTCAAAAAGCTCCTCTCTTGTGATTTCATACTAGCACCTTTCACCATTGTTAAATTCACTTAAGATAAAAGCAACACCAGGCAAGTGACAAAGGAAGAGCCATTAAGGGCTGAGCATAAGCAGTGACGGACAGACAGGCAGGCTCTGCAAAATCACTCAGCAGCCAGCCCAGACAGGAACCAGCAACCTGAGTGCAAATTGGAGAGACTCAATCTGCGTCTCAGCCTCTGCTCTGTCCACCCACACCATGCCCACCTCTAGCCAGAAGCAGCACCTGTGATTCTCTGTGGCTGGAGAGGAGACTGGTTGTTGCCTACTGCAAGTGAAAGGCTACCCTCTGCCTGCTTGCCGGCACTTCAGGCGGGCACCTTTTTGCTGAGATATACTTGCCACACACCTTGGTCATACAGGAATCCTGCAGCATTAGACCTTAGAAAATCACTTGCTAAATATTTTTGAATATTCATAAGGTTATTTCTCTGATTGGAAAAATTTGAAAACTACAAAAATAAATAAAAATCAGCAAAGAAAAATATCAGTCACACGCTAAGACCAAAATTAAATCATATTGCTGCTTTTTTAAAGTACAAAGTCTCTGGCCATCATGCAGGGGTTTCTATTCCAGTTCCACCATGTTTTAGCTGTGTGAACTTGGGAGAGTTACTTAACTTCTTGGTGATTTTGTTTATTCATCTTTTAAATAAACACAAGTATAGCACCTACCTCACTAAGTTTCTATGAGCATTAAGTAAGTCGAAAATGTGAAGCTCAACACACTATGAAAACTCAATAAATAATGGCTATGATCATGCAACATCTTGTGGTTGCAACTACAATTCCATTTTACCAGTGCTTTTCTGTCTGGGGAGATTTTGAGCCCAAGGAACATGTGACAATGTTTGGAGACATTTTTGCTTGTCACATGTAAGCCAGGGTGGGTATTACTTGCACTTAGTGAGCAGAGGCCAGGAATGCTGTTAAAGATCCTGTAATGCACAGGAGAGCCTTCAGCAACAAATAATTCAAAGCACCAACAGGTGCCACGGTCCAGAACTCATGCATTAGATTCATGCTTGTCTTAGTCACTTTCCCATCTGTGTGACACAATACCTGACACTCACAACTTAAAGGAAGACAGGTTTACTTTGGCTTACAGTTTTTAGAGGATTCATTCCATATTTGGCTGGCTCCAAGTCAGGACCAGCGAGGTGGAAGGGTCTGGAAGAGAAAAGCTGCTCACATCATGGTAGCCAGGAAGCAGAAAGGGAAAGAAGGAGCTGGGAGGAAGATATACTCCAGGTCACATCCCCAGCCACCAACCTTTTCCAACCAGGTCCATCTCTAAACAGCACATTCAGCTGTGGAGTCATCAGATTAATCCATTTATGAGTACAGCACCCCCAGGATCCAGTCATCTCCAAAAGCACCTCTGAACACACAAGGCTTTTGGACATTCTGGATCTCAATCCTAACAGTGTCCATACTAAGGCAGATCCCACCCCTACTTGCTCACCTGGACTTCACATCCTTCTCAGGGTCTGTCTTGTAGAGGTTCTTGAGTATGTGTCTCACACATGCTTAGTAGCATAGCTCTCTTCTGTTCCAGTGTCCTTACACTGGTGCTACTGCTGCCCACTGGGAGAGGTCCCTTCTGTGGGCACAGTTACCCTGCACTGGTGTCAGCTGAGTGGAGTTTCAAGCAGGACTGGTCAGACCTCCTCCCCTTTCTCAGTTATAGAGGCCCTGAAATATCAGAATTGGTGTCCAGAGGTTGGTAATCTTTTACCAACACAGTTCTTCAGCCTCTCTCTCTAACCTCTTTCTTGGTTAAGACTCAAAATGATACTCTCTGGTTGGATCTTGAACTAGAGTCTAAGTTTTTGAAATCATCCCCATTTTCTTTCCCCTCCATCTCTTTGGGTATCTCCACTCTTAAAATGTCGTTGTCTTCCTCGAGCCAAAATCATACAGATCTCATGCACGTCCTATCAGCCTTATCAACTCAGACAAAGAAATTTTCAGGGGCAGCAAGCCAAAGATATCTGTATCTCAGCAATGTTCTTTCCACTATCCACAAATGTATAGATACATAATTTTTAAAACAACATTGTGGTTTTGTCATCCACCTAGGGGCCAAAATCTTTCACCAAACAAAGTAGTATTAACACATTCTATTGATATTGTCTTCTATATCACAAATGAATTAACTATATAGAATCTCATTTCACCACTATATATTTTGGGGTCCATTCCCCTTTTAATAGCAATTAAAGTTTTTTGATATTAACATTATAAGTGATGCCATACTATACTGTAAAAGCAGCTTTACAAGGTTCTTTAAGGATAAGTTTCTAGAATGTGATTTAAGATTTTTTGATACATATGAATGGTTCTTAACTTGCAGTGGTATACATACATCCCCAAAACACCTATTGTAAGTTGAAAATATCTTAAGTAAAACATGCTCTATTTAGTACACTAACCTACCAAACATCACTGTTTAGCGGCATAGTACACTGTGAAGTTATCAGTTGTTTCGTCTTGTGATCCTGTGGTTGATGGGGAGCTGTGGCTTGCTGCCCTTGCCCTTTGAGAGAGTATTTAACTGCTTATCCTGGGGAAAGATCAACTTTCAAAATGTGATGTACAGTTTCTACTGAATATGTATCACTTTTGCATATGGTAAAGGTGAAAAATCATTAAGTTGAACCATCATATACCGGGGGCTGTCTACATTTTATTTATTTATTTTTTTTTTGTGGGTACCGGGGGGTCGACCTCAGGACCTCGTGCACCAGGAGGCACCCGTGCCGCTCAGCGATATCACCGGCCCCTTTTTCGTATGTGGGTTCCGGGAGTCGAACTCGGGCCCTCGCGCTTGCCGGGCAGGCGCTTAAGCCGCTGAGCCATCTCACCGGCCCTACATTTTAGAAAAAAGTCATAATGGTTCATTTCATGTGTCATGTTGGCTGGCCCACAAGACACCCAGACAGCTGACTAAATGTAGCTTCCAGTGTGTCTGTGAGGGTGTTTCTGAAATAATTAGAGTTTGAACTGGTGGACTGAGAATGTCAGATGGCCCTTTCCCATGTGACAGGGCATCATCCAATCTGCTGAGGGCCTGAAAAGAATAAAAAGTTTGAGGAAGGTTGAATCTGCTCTCTGTCTGACTGCTGGAGCTCAGACACACATCTCCTGGGTCCTGTGGGATATTTTGAGGCTCAAATTGTATGGGAAGGCAAGCTATCAGGCAACATACCTCAGAAGCAGAGTTGTGGGGTAAGCAACCCAGAGTTGGAACTCAGGGTTGGTACCCAAGAGAAGTGAGGAAAAGCCTCTCACTCTTCCACTGGAGTTTATGGGGTGTGGAGCTGTGGGCATTGGGGTTGAAGAAGGGAGATGGGATAAAAGGGTCCTTGGAAGGCTTCTTTGATAGTCCCTAGAAAGGTTCTGAGGTCTTCAGACCTGGACTGGAATCTATACCACTGGCTTTCTGGCTCTCAGGTCTTCAAAATGTACCAGATTTATTGGGTCTCCAGCTGGAAAATGGCAGCCATCATAATCATGTGAGCCAATACCTTATAATTAATTTGTCTATATCTGTATATTCTATTGGTTCTCTTTCTCCAGAGAACCCAAACTAATATGAAAGGGATTAAGGAGGTTTTCTTAGGCAACTGTGCCTGATAGTACATTGGAATAGCACTGAAGTACATTGGAATAGCAATCTAATATCCAGAATGACTAGAAAGTAAACTACTTCAGTTATTGGAACATTCTAGTTGGCTGAAAGTTTCCAGCTTCAAATATCACATGTGGGAAGACTATTTCTAAGCACTTAACACTAAATTACACAGAACAGAATTCCATCTTCTTTTGATAACTTAAAAGGCACTCAGAGTACTTCAGGGTCATTATTATAACCTCACTTCTCAATGTAGGGTTTCAGATGACATGTAGAAAAGCTCTTGGTAAGTGGCAAAGAATTATGGAAATATAAAGGTTTGTTATTTCAGTTTTAAAATGAGGAGAAACTGTATTGACCAGAGTCATCAAGAAATGTCATATCATGAAAGCTTCTTTTTGGGGTAAGACTCTGATAGTGACTTGTTTACATATCATTTACCACTTCCTCATAAAAGCAAAATAAAGGATACGTAAAAATCCCTGTTTCAGCTTCTGATGGTGTTTCAGATGAATGTGGTTTACTGTGATTTTTACATCACAAAATATTGTTCAGTCATGAATTTTCCCAGTATCCTCCAATGATAAAAATGAGAATGATAGACCCCTCCCTCCACCCAGAGGGACCCAGTGAGACTTCAAGATTGCCAGTGACCCCTCCCTCCTTCCAGAGGGCCCAGATAGGCCTGCAACATCACTGGTGACACAGAAGGGCCCAGGCTGGGGTACACACGATGGACAGGTGGGACTCGCTGCCTGGAAAAGTCTGAAGCAGCAGTAACAGTATGAGCCAATGGTTGGTTCACATAAATACTCCTAGGCTAGTCAGCCTGGGAAGAATCCAGGACTCGGCAACTGGCCCCAGGAGGAGTCCAGGTGACTGGCCCTTCCCCCTTCACCATGGGACCCGGTGACTGGGGGAACACCAGCCACACAGTAGGACCCTGACTAGGGCACACACAATGGACAGGCGAGTCTAGCGAGATTGAAAAGACCAAAATATGAGCCAACAGGTGGTAAGTTAGGTGAACCAGCATTGTGCTTAGGGACAAAGACACATGGGATAGAAGCAGGTGGGTGGGGTGGCCCTCATTTTTTTTCTTTCTTTTTTTAATTAATTTTACTTTATTTTATCTTGATTTATTTTTGTTTTTATCTTACTTTCTTTTCCTTTTTCTCTTTTCTTTTTTTTTCCAACTTTTTTCTTTTTTCTTCATTCTCCTTTCTTTTGTTTCCTTTTTTTCCTCTCTTTTCTAAATGGCTGGGGAGAACTCAAGCCACAGAAATATAATCCTACCCCCCAAACCAAAAGACCAAGTTCAGATAATCCCTTGAATACTCCTTCATTCTTTCATTTCTACCCCCTTCTCTAATTTCCCAAACCTTTCATGATCACCCTTTGTCCTCCAGCCTTGCTTCTACCTCCTTTCCAGTTATCTTTGTTTTATACACTATCCTCTCTAAATTTCCCCACCACAGGTGAAACCACTCTACCAAGGGGAAACACTTTGCATACAAACTCCTAATTTATGATCAGTTCTGTTATATAACTATAGACTTTGCTCCTGTGGTTAAAAGTAAGAGTACAAAATCAACAGTTACTAAAGTTCATCAATTTCTAAATTCTGCTTGATGCTATTGTTACTGCTAATTGTACTATTTTAGCTAGAATGTCATATATGTTGTAATAAGTTGTTGCCCCTTCTGTAACAATACTGGGAAGCTCTGGGGTAATAACCTTACCATAGCCCTACACCAGAGGACTGGAGACTGAGACAAACAGATACCAACATCCCACTCTTAATTAATTGGGAAGATAGGATTCTAGGACAGACACAAACTAAGAACCTCCTACACACAGAGACATCCCTGAAGAACAGACTTTTTCTAGAGAGGCCTTGATACTAATGATATAGCTGCTTAATACAAAAACTCACAAGGATCATTACAGAAAACAAAATAAAAATAATTTTGAAATAGAAAATGACAAGATGAAAAAGCAAAATGCAATCTCAGACCTCCAGCCCACCCAGAACAAGTCCAGGAGACATGAACATAGAAGAAACTGGAAGACACACACTGAAATTTCTGAAAAGATAGCAAGCAAAGTAAAGAAACAAATCCATCAGGTTATAGGGGGAACCATATTAGAAATAATCTCTCAGATAAAAAAATGACAACCATAATGAAGGACTTGCTCAGCATAGCTAGAGAATACATAGATAAACAAATAGAGGACCACGGGAAAATGATGGAAACCTTGAATGAACAATATAGGAAAGAAATAGAATGCATGAAACAGATTCAAAGAGATATCCAGGAAATTAAAAATTCCATTGAAAGGGGGCAAAACCACTTGAACAAAACTGAAGATAGACATTCAGACCTTGAAGACAGGATAGCAGATAGCGATCACAAAAGGAAAGATCTCTCAAAACAAAACAAAACAAAACAAAACAAAACAAAACAAAAACCAGGGACCAGGAAATGACAATTCAACAGCTCCAAGATGATGCAAAGAAAAACTATATACAACTGATAGGTGTCAATGAAAAAACCAGGAATCAACACAAATCACATAAAAAGACTATCTGCAGAAATAATAGCAGAAAATTTCCCAAGCATGGGAAAAGAATCAGACATACAGATAAGTGAGGCTTACAGAACTCCAAACATCCATAACCAAAATAAATCTACACCTGACATATTATACTCAAGACCTCAGAAATTCAGCACAAAAACAGAATATTAAAAGCTGTTAGACAGCTGGTGAGATAGCACAGTGGCATAAGCACTTCCCTGGCAATGGTGAGGTCCTGAGTTTGACTCCCACTACCCACATACAAAGGAAAAAAGGGCTGGTGATATCGCTCATTGGCACAAACGCTCAAGCACAAGGTCCTGAGTTTGACCCCTGGTATCCACAAAAAAAAAAAAAAAGAAAAGAAAAGAAAAGAAAAGCTGTTAGAGAAAAGACACAGATCACCCACAAAGGAAAGCCCAATAGAATCATGGCTGACTTCTCAACACAAACCTTCAAGTCAAGAAGAGCTTGGAATGAAATATTTCAAGTCCTGAAAGAAAGCAACTTCCAATCCAGATTGATGTACCCTGCAAAACTATCTTTCAAAATTAATTAAGAAATAACATACTTCCAAGACAAAGAACAACTGAAGAAATTCATGACCACTAAACCTAATCTACAAAGAGTACTGAAAAATATTCTAGACAGGATGAAAATGACCACAGTTCGAAGAATAACAACAGAAAGAAGCCACCAGGCAAAGCAAGAAATTAAACAGAGGAAAAAATCAGGGAACTAACAGTGGGAAAATAACATGACAAAGATAAGCCAATACATATCAGTTATAACCATCAATGTCAATGGCCTCAATTCACCAATCTAAAGAAACAGACTGGCAGAATGGATCAAGAAACAAGATCCAACAATATGCTGTATACAAGAAACACATTTAACTCAGAAAGAAATTCATAGACTGAAAGTCAGAGGATGAAAAACAATCTTCCATGCAACAGGAACCCAGAAAAAAGCAGGGGTAACTATTCTGTTTGCAGACAATGTGAACTTCAAACCAAGAATGACCAAAAGAGATAGAGAAGGTCACTACATACTCGTTAGGGGAAAAATTCAACAGGAAGAGATAACAATAATAAATATATATGTACAAAATATGGGAACAACCAACTATATAAGACAAATATTAATAGACATGGAAAACACAGAAACATGTAAAACACAGAAGAAATGAACAGATTCCTAGATATGTATGAATTACCAGAGCTTAATAGAGAAGATATAAAAACTCTGAATGACCCAATTTCAGTTAACAATATTGAAAATGTAATTAAAACTTATGAAGAAAAGCCCAGGTCTTGATGAATTCACAGCTGAAATCTATAAGAAATTTAGAAAAAATTTAATGCCAATACTCCTCAAACTCTTTAATGAAATTCAAAGGCAAGCAATGCTTCCTAACTCATTCCTGAAGGCAAGTGTTACCCTGAACCCAAAAGCAGAGAAAGACCCAAACAAAATAGAGAACAATAGGTCAATCTCTCTAAAGAACATAGGTGCAAAAATCCTCAGGAAGATAATAACAATAGAATGCAGCAAATTGTCAAGAAGATTGCACACTATGACTAAGTGGGATTCATCCCAGGAATGCAGGGATGGTTCAACATACACAAATCAATAAATATAAAGCACCATAACAACAGAGCCAAAGACAAAAATCACATGATCATCTCAATAGATACAGAAAAAGCTTTTGATAAAGTCCAACCTTCATTCATTATAAAAACCCTACAGAAAATCGGAATAGATGGTCTTTACCTCAATCCGATAAAAGCCATCTATGACAAACCAATAGCCAACATCATACTAAATGGACAAAAACTGAAAGCTTTCACTCTAAAATCAGGAACAAGACAAGGATGTCTATCACCACTCCTATTCACTATAGTTCTGGAAATATTAGCCAGAGCAATTAGACAAAAGAGAAATAAGGATAGTAAAGGAAGAAGTTAAATTATCATAATTCACAGATAATAGGATACTCTACACAGAAGACTCCAAAAACTCCACCAAAAGACTACTGGATTTAATAAGTAAATTCAGCAGCATAACTGGATACAAAGTCAGAATTCAAAAATCAATAGCATTCCTGTACACAAACAACAAACTCATCAAGAGAGAAATTAGGGAAACCACACACTTCACAATAGCATCCAAAAAACTGAAATACTTAGGAATCAATCCAGCAAAGGAAGGAAAAGATCTATATATTGAAAATTACAGTACTCTGAAAAAGGAGATTGAAGAGGATATCAGAAAATGGGAATATATTCCTTGCTCATGGATAGGTAGAACAAACATAGTGAAAATGGTCCTACTCTTAAAACTGGTACACAGAATTAATGCATTCCCAATCAAAATAATGTTAGCATACCTCACAGATCTAGAGAAAATATTCCTAAAATCATTTGGAAACAGAAGAGACCTAGAATAGCAAAGACAATCCTGGGCAACAAAGGCAAGGCAGGAGGCATCATAATACGTGACTTGAAATTATACTACAAAGCTACTGTGATAAAATCAGCACAGTACTGGCAGTAAAACAGAACTGAGGATCAATGGAACAGATTAGAAGATGTAGACCCAACTACAAACACACTCAGCCACCTTATCTTTGACAAAGTGTCCAAACATATTCACTGGAAGAAAGATAGCCTTTTTAATAAATGGTGCTGGAGAAACTGCCTCTCCAAGTGCCAAAGACTAAAACTAGACTCATGTCTATCACCATGAACTAAACTAAAGTCAAAATGGATCAAAGATCTAAATATTAAAACAGAAACACTAAATCTACTGGAAGAGAAAGTAGGTAGAAATCTTGAGGACAGGGGTAGGTAGAGAGTTCACGAACAAAACACAAACTGCACAGGAAGTACTTCAAAGAATCAAAACTGGTATCTCATCTTATTAAAAATTTTTTTGTACATTAAAAGAAATCACCAACAGAGTGAAAAGACAACCCACAGAATGGGAAAAAAAATTTAGCCTCAGACTGTCCCTCAGACAAATGACTTCTACGTAAAACATATAAAGAATTGAAAAAAATCAGAATCCCCAAATTCAAAGACCCAATCCAAAATTGGGCATCTGAGATGAATACACACTTCTCAGATGAAGAAATACAAGTGGCAAATAAATATAAGGAAAAATGTTCAACATTATTGATCATTCAAGAAATGCAAATTAAAACAACACTGACATTCTACCTCACTCTGGAAAGAATGGCTATCATCAAGAAATCAATCAATAACAAATGCTGCCGGGCTGTGGGGAGAAAGAAACCCTTCTCCACTGTTGGTGGGAGTGTAAACAGGTACAACAGTGGAAATACTGATTTTTGATTCCTCAAAAAACTAGGATTGGACGTCCCATTCAACCCAGCTTTTCCCCTTCTGGGTATTTTCCCAGAATTGAAAACATTGTACCACAGCACTATATGTGGACCCATGTTTTTAGCAGCACAATTTGTAATAGCTAAATCTTGGAAACAACCCAAATGCCCACCAACTGAGGAATGGATATGAAAGATGTGGTATTTTTATACAATGGAGTACTGCTCGGCTATAAAGAAGGATAAACTCGAGGCTTTTATAGGTAAATGGATGCAACTTGAGACCATACTCATAAGTGAAATAAATCAGACTCGCATGTGTAAACATCATATTGTTTCCCTAGTTTAAAAAAATGAAAAAGTGGGGCCGGTGAGATGGCTCAGCGGCTTAAGCGCCTGCCTTGCAAGCGCGACGGCCCAAGTTCGACTCCTGGAACCCACATACGAAAAAGGGGCCGGTGATATCGCTCAGTGGCACGGGTGCCTGTTGGCGCGCGAGGTCCTGAGGTCGACCCCCCCGGTACCCACAAAAAAAAAAAAAAGAAAAGGTAAATAAGATCCAAAATGTACAATAGATATTGTGAAATTGAAAAGGGAAGAAACTGCTCAAAAGGGAAGAACAACTGGGATCAGGGAAAGGAGAAAAGAAACAAGGGATAAGAATATATATATGTAGATGTATATATGTAGATATGTAGATGTTGTCTGTGTGCTTTATGATATATATATATATATATATCTACATATATATATTCTTATATACACAAGATAGATACGATAATTATACTATTAATCTCTATTATGTCATTAAAAATGGTTTGTGCTTACATTGTTTGATCAATTTTTCATGCCTACAGCTTATAATCTGAGGAACTACTTTGAAAATAACAATACACAATATATTAACCATCGTTAATTTTCTATTATCTTATTTTGAAATTCTGTATCATCGCTTTTACTGTTTTTTCTTTTTAAAATAAAAAAATATTAAAAATGAGAATGATAATGACAGAAAAGCATAACTATATGGGAAATTGTATTTCCTACTATCCTGTGTAATCAGTGAGTGAAGAACCTGGAGGTAGACCCGGCATTGCTTCTAAGGAATTCTTGTCTACTTGGCCTTGGGTAAGAAAATTATATTTTCAGGCCAGTGAGATGGCTCAGCGGCTGAAGTGCCTGCCTGGCAAGCACAAGGGCCTGAGTTCTACTCCCGGAACCCACATATGAAAAAAGGGCCGGTGATATCGCTCAGCGGCACGGGCGCCTGCTGGCACAAGAGGTCCTGAGGTTGACCCCCGGTAGCCACAAAAAAAAAAAAAAAAAAAAAGAAAATTATATTTTCTAAAACATGTTTCCTTCATAGATAATGAAAAGGTAGTGATTTCTCAGATTTCTTTAAGCTTTATAATGTTTATAGTTTTATTACTTGGCTCACTTCTTGTGAAGGATTTGAAATTCTGTTCTGAAAAATTCCTGAGCTAAAGAAATTTATTTTTCTCAAATAAAAAGATGTTCAGTGGATTTCTCCCAGTGTACTGGGATGTTGGCCAAAGCTGAGAACAATGGGTCAAAATAACTTTTCTTTTTAAAGAAAGGACTGAAAACATCCTGCTGAACATATTCAAAGTAAGAAGGACCTGCCCATCTATAATTAACACCATCAAGGTCCAGCAACCCAGGTAACCAGGCTTGGTCTAGAGAGGACCCTGATGGCACCAGTGACTCCAGAGTCTTCTCTTCTTCATCTACCCCACTTACCAAACTTGAACCCAAGATACCCAGAAGAAAATGTGGAGGGGTGGCTGAGAGTGAAACACTACCTCAAGCTCCTTCCTCGTTGGAGGTGCTTGATCCCTGGATAAGGCATGAGCCAAAGAGGGGAAAGAAGTAAGCGATCATATTTGAAATGGAAGTTTCACTGTTACACTGGATTGGAATACCAAAAAAGGAGTAATAATGAAATGATCCTGTTTATAGTGGCAAGTGAAGAATCACTTCAGAATCTGCCTGAGATTCCATGACCATGTGGGAAAGGAGGGTATAATAGCATGTTTCATGAGTGGCAGACTCCACCAAAGTCAAAATGAAAATAAATTTAGTCTACAACTAAGTATGTACTTAAGGATCACTTTGTTTTGTCTGTATGCTTTATAGCTGGGAAAACTGAGGTATGGACTATGATCCTTTATCCAAGTACAGTATCTGCTTCACCTGTCACATATTTTAACAATATGCAATTGATTCTCTTTCTCCAGGCACTTTTTTTTCTGTGTTTTCTTTTCTATGACTGCTTTCAATTTCACAACCAAATTACTATTATAAAATATTAACTCCATAGCAACACAAAAGATCAGTAAATCTCATTTCTTCATTAGATACACAGTTGGCCCCCATATGTGCAGGTAAAGAATCTGAAGATTCAACCAATTATGGATTGAAATATTTGGAAGAAGATTCCATCTGTACTGAACACATACAGACAGCTTTTTTTTTTTTTTTTTTGTGGGTACCAGGGGATCGACCTCAGGACCTCGCGCGCCAGGAGGCGCCCGTGCCGCTGAGCGATATCACCGGCCCCTTTTTCGTATGTGGGTTGCGGGAGTCGAACTCAGGCCCTCGCTCTTGCCGGGCAGGCGCTTAAGCCACTGCGCCATCTCACCGGCCCCACAGACAGCTTTTTGCCTTTATTCCCTAAATAAAACTGTATAACAACTATCTATATAGCATTTGCCTTCTGGTAGGTATTCTAAGTAATCTAGAGATGAAAAATATATGGAAGGAAATGTGTAGACTATATGTAAATACTATGTTCTTTTATATAAAGCACTTGAGCATCTATGGATTTTGGTTTCAATGGGGCATCATGGAACTATTCCTCTGCAGATATTAAGGGACAACTACATAGAAAGGGGTTGGTTTATAAGTTAGTGAGGAACACCTGTTTATGAAAAAGTAATGTCATATTTTAACCAAAGCATGTTTACATTTAGTCAAGTCTTTCTTTGGATATATAAAAGATTTAACAAGAAATGAGTATTCTTTCTTTAGTTAAGCTTACAGTAGCTATATAGAAAGAAATTCATGATTTTCAAAGAAATAACTATAAAAATTTGGCTTGTGAAAAGTTATGGCCTTTGAAGACAAACAGATCTGGGTTAAATTCTTGGCTCTATCACTACCCATGTGACATGGGGAAATCATTTAGTCTCTCTGAAGTTCAGTTTTCTCATCTGTAAAATGGGACTCTTGAAACTTATTTTATCTGATGTTATGTGAGGATTAAATGAAATCACACACATCATAGATTGCTGTAAAGAGTACAATCAATAAATTTAAGCTCCCTGCCTTCATTCTTCTGCTTTTGCTTCTAAACACAGGTTTGCCTAATTTCTATTTATTATAGTTTAAAATATATATAGAAACATGCAATCCTATTTTACTTAATGATTTTTATAATCATAAATATAATCTGTAATCTCTGCTACAAATTAAAAGGGAACATAATGAAATGTTTAATTACCCTACCTCCAATCCCAAACTGCTAAAATATCGAATATGAACAGTTTGGGTGGCAGGTAGGGGGCACTCTTTTACACTTCTTTTTATTCCTGCAAACATCTTTTATACATTAGTCAGAAAATTGCTGTTTCTTAGATTGAGATAACTTTCTGTGCCAGAAAGTGTGTGCTGAATGGCTCAAGAAGAGTTTAATAATGTATTGTCAATGTAGCTTCTGAGGCAGGACTCTGGTCTTCTGAATAACTTCTTTCCCTCTGGGTATTTGCCTTTGTGAGTGGGATATAAGCTATTTATTGGATTGGAAACAGTTCATGATGTCCCCTTGCAGCCTCTTCCTGTTTAGAACAAGTCCAGTCTCTAGTCCAGCTCCCTAGAAAGTCACAAGACTGTCAGTCTTTCTCTCCCATCACTCCTTATTACTTAATGGTGTTGGCTGAGATCCCAATATCTTTATCTCATAGGGGGCTGAATGCCTGGGTAGCTTCTATTCCTCTCTCTCTCCTTCTTCCCCAAATCTCTCCACATTTGTCATCACCTTTTAGGAAGATGTTGCTCAGTAAGTCTCAGAACTGTCTGTTTCAGCAAAAGCATTTAGAAACTTGGATTCTGATAGTGATGACATCAATGTCACCAGAATCAATGGAAAAAAATCTCTATTTCACCTGATTCTGGACTGACTGCAATTTGAGCTTAGCCATGGAAGTTGAGGTATTATATTTACAGATTCATAAGAAACTATCATCCTCTGACTTTCTGCAAACATAATAAGGACTTGATGACTTTGAAGCAATTTCTTCTTGATTTTCCTCTTTTAGAATAAAAAGAGCAATTCTGCTATGCTTCCTCTGCACCAAACATATATGAGGCAAGTTTTACACACTCTCTTATCTAATCCTTAAAACAACCATTTCTTTGAAGAGGAAAATCATGGTCAAGAACGTTAGGTAATCTATCTAGCATAAGAAATCTATAAACATCAACACAGAAAACAAAATAAAACAGAAAATGAAAAGACAAAAAAGCAAACTGCAATCCCAAACACCCAGCCCACACAGGACAAGTCCAGAGCACAAAGAGATAGAGGAAATAGGAAGCCAACAAAAGGAACTCTCTGAAATGATAGCAGCAGAAGCAAAAGAACAAATGGAGGAGCCCATAGAAAAAATAATCTCTAGTGTGCAAAAAGAAATGATTACCAAAATAACACATCAAAGCAGACATAGATAAACAAATAGAGGAGCTCAGGAAAATGATGGAAACCATGAATGCCAAACATAAACAAGAAATGGAATCCATGAAACAGATCCAAACAGAAATGCAGGAGATTAGAAACTCCATTGAAAGTATACACAGCAGACCGAATGAAGGCAAGGATAGAATATCAGGTCTAGAAGACAGGAATGCAACTAATGACCAGGAAAAGAAAGATATCTCAAAAATCACAAGAGACCATGAAAAATCAATCCAACAGCTACAGGATGAAGCAAAGAAGAACAACATAAGATTGATTGGAATCAGTGAGAAAGCTGGAGACAGCACAAAAGCCATTAAAAACATCTTCACAGAATAATGGCAGAAAACTTCCCAAACATGGATAAAGAATGTGACATACAAATAAATGAAGCAGATAGAACTCCAAATAGCCACAACCAAAATAAACCTATACCAAGGCATATAATAATCAAAATTCCAGAAATTCAACAAAAGAACAAAATATTGAAAGCAGTTAGACAAAAGAAACAAATCACCTATAAAGGAAAGCCCATCAGAATCACAGCAGACTTCTCAATACAAACCCTCAAATCAAGGAGCGCTTGGAGTGACATATTTCAAGCCATAAAGGAAAATAATCTTCAACCCAGATTGATGTATCCCACAAAACTATCTTTCAAATTAATGGAGAAATAAGGTACTTCTATGACAAAGAACAACTGAAAAAATTCATGAACACCAAACCAGCGCTACAGAATGCTCTGAAGGATATTTTAGAAAGAGATAAGGAAGACCACAAACACATGAACACCAATAGAAAGAAGCTGCTAGGCAGAGCAAGCAATTAAACAGAGGAAAAAGACAGGGAACAACCAACAGGAAAACAACATGAAAAAGAAAAGTCAATATGTATCAGTTATAATCATCAATATAAATGGGCTCAACTTACCAATCAAAAGAAACAGAGTGGCAGAATGGATCAAGAAGCAAGATCCAACAATATGCTGCATTCAAGAAACACGTTTAACCCAAAAAGAAACTCATAGACTAAAAGTCAAAGAATGGAAAACAATTCTCCATGCCACAGGATCCGAGAAAAAAGCAGGGGTAGCTAAACAATTTTCAGACAATGGAAACTTTAAGCCAAATTGGTCAAAATAGACAAAGAAGGTCACTACGTGCTTGTTAAGGGAAAACTCCAAGAAGAAGAGATAACAATCATAAATACTTATACACCAAACACAGGTTCACCCAACTACATAAAACAAATATTAACAGACATTAAAAACCAAATAAGCACTAGCACAATTGTAGTGAGAGGCCTTAATACCCTACTCTCACAAATAGATAGATCAACTAGACAAAAAAAATCAACAAAGGAATATTAGAATTAAACCAAGCCTATGAACAAATGGACTTGGTAGATGTCTACAGAATGTTCCACCCCAAAACATCAGAATACACATTCTTCTCAGCTGCACATGGGATGTTCTCCCAAATCGATCATATGTTAGCTGACAAAACACGTTTAAGTAAGTGGAGAGGAACTGAAATAATTCCATGCATACTATCTGACCATAGCCCAATGAAACTGGAAATCAACGATAAGGGAAATCACAAAACTACATTAGCACATGGAAATTAAACAACACTCTTCTGAACAACCAATGGGTTACAGAGGAAATTAAAGACAAAATTAAACAGTAACATTCATTTGGAAACAAAAGAGACCTAGAATAGCAAAAGCAATTCTGGGCAACAAAGGCAAGGCCGGCGGCATCACAATCCCAGACCTGAAATTATATTACAGAGATACTGTGATAAAATCAGCATGGTATTGGCAACAAACAAAGAAAAAAACAGGCCTGAAGATCAGTGGAACAGAATAGAAGATGCAGACACAACCTCAAACACACTCAGCCACCTTATCTTTCACAAAGGAGCCAGACATGTTCACTGAAAGAAAGATAGCCTCTTTAATAAATGGTGCTGGAAAAACTGGCTTTCTACACACCGAAGACTTAAACTCAACTCATGTGTATCACCATGCACTAAACTAAAGTCAAAATGGACCAAAGATCTAAATATTAAAATAGAAAATAAATTTATTGAAAGAGAAAATAGGTAGAAATCTCAAACACATAGGTGTAGGCAGAGACTTCATGAACAAAACCCAGACTGCAAGGGAAATATTACAAAGAATCAACAAATGGGATCTCATTTTATTTAAAAGCTTTTGCACAACAAAGGAAATCACCAAGAGTGAAAAGACAACCCACAGAGTGGGAAAATATTATAGCCAGTTGACTCTCAGACAAAGGAGTTCTATGTAGAACATATAAAAATTGAAAAAAATCAGATCCCCCCAAATTCAAAGACCCAATCCAAAAATGGGCATCTGAGATGAATATACACTTCTCAGATGATGAAATACAAATGGAAAATAAATATAAGAAAAAATGTTCAACAGCATTGGTCACTCAAGAGATGCAAATTAAAGCAACACTGAGATTCCATCTCACCGCAGAAAGAATGGCTGTCATCAGAAAACAACTGATAACAAATGCTGGCGAGGCTGTGGGGGAAAAGGAACCCTTCTCCACTCTTGTTGGGAATGTAGACTGGTACAACCACTGTGGGACTCAATGTGGCAATTCCTTAATAAACTAGGATTAGAGGTCCCATTCGACGTAGCTATTCCCCTTCTGGGTATCTTCCCAGAAAAACTGAAAGAATCATACCACAGCAATATATGTGCACCTATGTTTATAGCAGCACAATTTGTAATAGTTAAATCTTGGAAACAACCCAAATTCCCAACAACCAAGGAATGGATAAAAAATATGTGGTTTTTTAAAATATAATGGAGTACTACTCAGCCATAAAGAAGGATAAACTTGAGGCTTTTATAGATAAATGGATGCAACTCAAGACCATACTCATAAGTGAAATAAATCACACCCGTATGTGTAAACATCATATTGTTTCACTAGTGCGAGAAACTGAGCAAATAAATAAGATCCAAAATGCACAGTAGATATTGTGAATTGGGAAGATGAACTTGATGGGGGAAAAGGGAAAGGAAGAAAGGGAAAAAAATACATTTATACACAAGATAGTTAAGATAGTTATACAGTGAGTTTCTCTTAGTTCAATGAAAAGAAAGGTTTGTGCTAATACTGTTTGGACAAGATATCATGTCTTTATCTTGTACTCTGAATGACTACTACATAGACAACCATACACAATGTATTAATTATTGTAACTCCCCTACTAACTTGTTTTGAAACTGTTTTATTGTTAGTTTTTTTTCTCTTTAAAATAAGAAAAGAACATTGGGTAAATTTTGCAATGTGTTGCAATTGAATTTTTTTTTTTTTGTGGGTACCGGGGGGTCGACCTCAGGACCTCGCGCGCCAGCAGGCGCCCGTGCAGCTGAGCGATATCACCGGCCTCTTTTTCGTATGTGGGTTCCGGGAGTCGAACTCGGGCCCTCACGCTTGCCGGGCAGGCGCTTAAGCCGCTGAGCCATCTCACCAGCCCCGCAATTGAATTTAAACATAAAGCCATCTTCCTCTGAGGTATGTGTTCTGATCTAGTCATTGTGCTATAGTGGTAGAAGATGAAAATGAAAGTCTTGAATAGAGTTAATGTAGACAGAATAGTTAGTTCTCAGCTTCCCAGTCCCTGAGGCCAGAGGTGTAATGAGAAGTTGCCTCTACATACATAGCGGGTCAAATAGGTGCCTGGTAAGGACAGTAGTGTGGTTAATATTTGTCATATACTCTTGCTGGGTCATCAATTTCAAAGGCAATAAAACATTTTATGTGATGAAACTGTGACAACATTATTTGCCTAATAATTTTTAGGCAATTTCAGTATCTTTTGGGATTTGTGGATCAGAGAATTTCAGAAACTCAAAAGTAGAAGAGATTTAGCAGGACATGGTGGTGTAGGCCTGTAATCCCAGCACTCTTAGAGGCTGAGGCAGGAGGATCACAGGTGGAAGCCCAGCCCAGACAACTTAGCAACTTAGGATGACCCTGTCTTAAAATTTAAAAATGCAACAAAGGACTAGGGGTATAGCTCCGTGTGAAGGTCTGGGATTCAATCCCCAGGGTGCACCACATACCCCCAGCCCCCATCCGGTCCCACACAAAAAAAATAAAAGAATAAGAGCTCTTTTCTAGTTTTTTTTTTTTTTACCTGATTCTTAATTCTCTACTCTTCTCCTTTTGAAATGTGTCACAGATCATCTGTTTAGAACCCACTAGCAATGGGAATCTCAATTGAACATGACAAAAACAGGGAACCAGACATGTAAATAGACAATTACAATAAAATTTGCATAATGCTATAAAAGTGCTACATATAAGTTACTATGGAAATGTAGTGGAGGGGCCTGACTTGGAGGGAAAGTGTACCAAAAAAGACTTCCAAGGGAAAATGACATTGTGTTGGCTCTTGAAAAAGAAGCAAGCCTGACAGATAAGGGGAAGAGCAGAGAAGTGGATGGAGATCATTCAGAAGCCAGAAAGCACCAAATCTTTGGCAAGCACATGGACCCTCTGACAGGTGTCTGCTTGCGGCTGGGGGAATGGTGACACAGAAGGCAAGGCCAGGCTGGAGATGTCTGCTTTATGCTGAGGAGTTGGGATTTTATGCTGAAGACGAAAGGGCATCTCTGAGGAGCATTACGTGATTGACAGGTTCCAATCTGGACATGGAAAGGGCTAGTGTCTCTCAGGAGATCACAAGAAGTTGGTCCAGGGCCTCATAGAGGGAGCAGAGGGTGGAGATGGACAGCAGGAGAGTCCACTGCTGTTTCTCAGTTACCGATAATAGAATTTTATGATAACGTGGGTGTGGTTAGGATAGAGAAGGGGGAAAGCAGAAGATACTGCCCAGTAAAGAACGTGTGCAGAAGCAGAATGAGGTCTGTGCCATCCCTGGAAAACCTTAGCTGTAAAGTGACTCTTCTGGAGTTGACCTTAAACTACTACTCTTTTTTTTTTTTGGTACTAAAGATTGAACCCAGGGCCTTTTCACTAAGCTACATTGCCAGACCTTTTCATTTTTTATTGTAATTTGAAACAGAGGAGGCGCAATAAGTCAACAAGATGCCCAGGCTGGGTTGGAGCTTGTGATCCTCCTGCCTCAGCCTCTTAGAATGCTGGGATTATGGGCATACACCACCAGGCACAGTTTGCACTACTACCCTTTAACTTCCTCAAGTTTGGTCCTAGTCCCTCTTCCAGCACAAACAGAGCAATTAATATTATTTTGTAGATTACTAAATTGCAAATGAATAGACATTCATTCTGACAAGCTACTTAATAAACCAAATGTTCATTCTATCTATCTATCATCTCTCTCTCTATCTATCTACCTATCGATTGATCAATCTATATCATCTTTATGACTGTGTGTGGCTTTGAGCTCCCAGAAAAACCCAGAGTTGAAAAACTCCAAGGGTTCTTTCCCATGATATACTTAATATCTGAAGAATAGGGTGAACTTGTGAGATTTTCTAAGGAATAAGTAAATAAAAGTTCAGCAGGCACACACACTGAGCAGAAACAGACTTACTATGAGAAAATTAATCATGCCCCAACTTCCCCCTCAATCCCCTGGCCTTTCATTGCCATTTATTCCAGCATAATGATGAGGAGGCTGACTGCAGTATCAATACAATGCTCCCTGCTTCACAAAAGCCCTTGGGATCAGAGAATCAAATATAGAATTTGCTGAAGGGCATAAATATCAGCAGTATTCAGTTATCCAAATCTAACCTAATGACATTCCATTCCAGGGAGGCTGGGATGTCAGAGATGCCATGCAGCCTCAGTGACAATTGTTCCTGCTTTCTTTTCCTACCCAGAATTTTTTTTCCAAAGGGAAGCTGTCTTTTGACATGGTCAGTTACAAACCTTCAGTGAAGGAAGAGACATGAAGAATGAAGTGGTTTTGTGTTAATGCACAGCCTGGGGACATGGTGCCAATTCCTGCCTTTGCCAGGAAACCAAGGATCTGTGCAGATTTAAGATGCACAGCCTTTCCTTTCTCCCTGGTGGGGTCTTACTCCTATGGCAAAGTTGCAATCATGTCTTATTGTAAAAGGAGTTTCTGTAGGTATTTATCATTCTTACTTTGAGATAGTTTTGTTTTTAATGTATGGGGAGACATTGTGTTTAAATACAATCCCATAAAGTTAAAAAAAATGTTGTAAAACACCATCTGAGGATGAAGACTTAATGATAGAGTAGTGGCATTTTCATTTTGCTCTCCTTCCTCTTGAACTTCACTGAGTCATTGATATTCATTTTTTTTAAATGAAATACATAAAATGTGAGAAATCTCCCTCTGTGATGAACAAATGAACTTCACAAACTCAAACTACAACCTGTAAAACATATCCATGTAATAATATTAATTCTGAGTTAAGATGCTGGCCCACATGAAAAGCAAATACACACGACTTTGTAAAACAGACAATTTACACCTGATCCCAGAACTCCTGGTTCAAGAAATTTCCTTGTGGACTTTGGGTGAAGGAGAGTGAACAAAAAATGGATTGCAACATGAATGTCTGTGATTTAAAGAGATAATTCTCCCCCTGTGTTGGTTAAGCTTAATTAATTGTCCACTTGACTGGCTTGGAAGGAGGCTAGGGAATTAGTAAAACACACTTCTGGGTGTGTCTGTGTGGCCCAGGAGGCTTGAACTTGGGTAGTATATCTGGTGCTGTTCCCCTGCTCTGCTTCCCAGTCACCATGAACTAAGCAGCTCTACTCCACTATGATAATTCTACCTTGGAACCAGCCAACCATGGACTGAATACCCTGAAACTCTAAGCTAAATTGTGGTAAGGTCCCTCCCAATGCGTAGGGGCAGGAACTTTTTACAGTGTAGCAATATCAGCCTCTGTGTAGGAATGTGTACCTCTGATGTAACTCTGCAACATAAATCATGCCCAACCAGACTGTAGAATGATAATGTATACTCAACCAGACTGTAAAATGTTAGCGTATGCCCATATAAGGGAGGCAAAAACACAAAAGTTGTATAAAAGGGTGCAACTACTCTATATTCTGCACTCAGGCTTTGGATACAAATCTGCTGAGTCAGTGCTGGCACAGATAAAGCTGTTTCCTGGGAGAAAGACCTTGGTGTCCTGTCTTTCTCCATGAAAACCCTGTAACATTTCTGGGGGCTTCCATCTGGGATTTGGAGCCAGTGTTTTTCCACCTCCTTTGTCACTGGAGTACAAAACTTGGAGTGTCAGGAGAAGTGACCTCATCTGGAGCCAGAGGACCATTTGATCTGTAGGGGAGGTTGACCCCTCCCAACATGCCAGGGTGAGAGTTCCAGATGCACAATGGAACCCAGGCCCAGGAACCAGTTCAGGGAGCACCACCCCCCAGATTTCATAAGACCTAGGTTTGATTTGGTACTTGTGGTGGTTGTTTGATTGTGTCAACTTAAGAAGTTTAGAAGCTTAACTAAATTGGCTCAGCAATTCTACACCCTAGGGTGTAGAGGACCTGTCCTAGGGCAGCTGTGTGCACCCTAGGTTGTAGCGGATCCACCCTAGGATGGCTCATTGCCTGGACAGTATAAAAGGGAAATGTGGAAGGATGGACTGGCTTCTGTTCTTGGGAGAAGCTCCAGTCTTCGCCTTCAGCTTGGATGTCATCTCCTGGCTTCTAGCGCAGACTCTTCAGCTTCCATCTTGAATCCTTCAGCCTTCTGGCATACACTCTTCAGCCTTCTGTTGTAGACCCATCGACCTCCTGATACAGACTTGCACAGAACACTGCAGTGAGCTCCAGACCTTGGACTGAACCCTTCAGCCTCCAGTGTGCCGACACCCTCTGCGTGCTTCCTCATCCAACTCTGTGGCTGGCCATCATAAACCAATCTTGTAATTTCTTATACATTTGTGTATCTTGTGTTATATCTGTTTCTCTAGTAAAACCCTGACTGATATTGTAGTCCTACCTTTAAAGAGGCAGAAGGGGAGACTGATCACCTCCCAGAGTTCCCAGAAGTTTCACTGAAATTGAAACCAAAACATTCAGCAACTAGGTGGCAGACTGGCGTGCCAGAGTTGCCCAAGTAGTTCTGCAAAGAATGAAACCACAGCCCCAAGACACTGGACACTGGGTAATGGGTTGGAGTCACTGTGTGTTTGCCTGTGAGCCACACAGACAGAGAGAAGACACTGACCTGACTACAGGCCCGAAGCGAATGTTGAGTCCTGATCTGAAGTTCCATGGTGACCTTCATGCTGCTAAGGGCAATGATAAGCTCTTGGGAACTCTGCCAGTGCTAAGAGGTGCCTGAAATATCTCCAAGAGGAAAGCAGCCAGAGATGGATGAAGCAAGTATGTGATGACCCTTCCAGTTAAAACACTTCCCCTTCCCTCCTCCCTCCCGTGAGTGTGAAAATTTTCTGTTAGGGGGAGGAAATGTGTGGAAAGCAGAGTAAACCAACTCCCCTAGAAGTTACATTAAAGAATTTTAAAAAGGGATATTCAGGTGGTTGGTGTTAAGCTCTGGACTTTCTGTGAAGTTGATGGGCCATCATTTGGGGGTGGGATGGAGGGCTCAGTTGATCAGGAGATTGAGCCTTTGGGAGTGGGTGGCAAGACATCGCCAAGATATCTCAGTGTGCAAGAGATTGAGTCTCTAGCTTTTGGGACAAACAGAATGGGAAATAAATGTGCTTCCCAATTAGGACAGGTTAGGGAATTATGGGCTCAAGGAATGAAATACCCCCTGATTGTCCCCTCAGACTGATGTTAAGTACTTGGGGCAACAACTCATGGATGAAAAACAAAAAGAAAGCTAACGCAGATAAAGTATTCTTGTTTCATTTGGTCACAAACCCCCTTTCTTACCTCATCCATCTTCTGGGCAAAGTTCAGATAGGAGGAGGACTGGGTATGCCAATTGTTGATTGAATTTGTTAGTGATAAAAGACCAAGGTCGCAGCAGGAGACAGATTACACCCTGTGTTTGCAACAGGGACTGGCTGTCCTCTTTCCTCTAAACACTTGGGGATTTAACAATAAAAGAGAGGAACCTTCGGGTTCCCTCTTCCAAGTGGAATCCTCTGGAATCTCTACCCCTAGCCTATAACCCTTAACACCTCTGTGCAATGGCTCCACCTTAACTGGGGCCAGCACCAGCTGAGAAGGGCCCAACTCCTGGTGCCATGGCTGCAGCTGCAGGAGGGGAAAGAGACCACACTTTTCCTTGGCTCAGGAGAAAATTAGAAAAGCACAACTCCTCATGTCCCAATAAAAACAGAGAGTTGGGGCTGGTGAGATAGCTCAGCGGCATAAGCACCTGCCTGGCAAGCGCAAGGTCCTGAGTTCGACCTCTGGTACCCACAAACAAAACAAAACAAAACAGAGCCAACCATAAAGTGTTTGTGCTGTGGTGTGAGAGCCAACCCAGAGTCAAAATAAGAGCCCATTATTACAAATCTTGGCTAATTGATAAATTTACTTTTGGCTTCCAATTTAAGTTGATATTTTTTATTTAATTAATATTCTGAAAACTTTTCTCATGGATTGTAAATTCTTAAATTACAATCACAGGGTTAACTTGCTCTTTTCTCTGCATTCTGCAGGTGTTAAAATAAGAGTAGTAATTCAAGGTTACTTGAAAGTCTGTTGACAGCCAGTCAAATTTTAAAATGTAACAATCTGAGACCAAAGGAGAAAGAAGGAAAGTATAACCAAAATTATAGAAAAATAACTTTAAATCAAAAGCTGGGCTAAATATAAAAAGGGGATAACTCAGACCCTTTTAACTTTTTTCTGTTGGTTACCAAAAAGGTAGGGAGCTAGAGAGTAGAAGAGCCTAGTGCCTTCCACCATGTGAGAGGGGGAAGGGGAGGCACATGGCTTCTGGTTTCCTTGATATGTGATCTATAGTTAAATTAAATGTTGATTTTTTTTCTCCAAAAGTAAATTAGAAAATAAAAAGGTAAAACCTCAAGGTTCTTTCTCCCCTCTCTGGATTCTGGCTATAATTATCTATAGTAAGAGGTTTTTCTCTCCCACCTCATTACTGGTGTTAGTTTATTATAAGAAATATCCATGCTAATTGTTCCCCCCAAAAGTTCTGACTGGTCAATTTATAATGAACCCACAACAGATTATTACAGCAATAGTTCAACTTGGCCAATATTTCTAAAAGTGCACTCTGATCTAAAAGAATTTTTTCGTGCTTCTGTGTCTTTTTTGTTCATTGGTTTAAGGTACATAAAGCAATTTTATTTTTCCTTTTATTTTTCTAAAAAGACAAAAAGCAGTTGTCTAGGGTTTTAGAAATAGCTAAGTCCACTTAAAATGTTATAGGATGAGGGTTAAGAGACTTCAAAGTCATGTGGGACTTACAAATAGAAGCCTTAGAGTCCAAGAACATAAAGGCCTGAGAACATAAAGGTTATATATGATTTAAACTGTGTATGTTTCTATATGTGAATCTTAAATTATATGTTCCATTTAGGTCACCTTATAGATAAGTAGACACTTACAATATTAGCTCAAATGCTTATGGTTCACATAGCTTAACAGTAGACTAATGTAAATCAGTAGATAAGAATAAAGATATTTCAAAGATTGGTGACATGTTTCCATCCAGATTGCTAGACAAACTAGATAGCCAAGATATTGCCCAAAATTAATTGCCTATTATGGTCTGTGTGCAATAACTTAAGAGTTTCTCCTTGGTCAAAGTGTAATGGCAAATTTATAAAAATCTTACAGTAAAAATTAAAAATCAATTAGTAGCCTGTGATTGCAGGATGCACTCATTCTGCTTGTCACATAGTTCTACCGCTAATCTCAGTTAGCTTTGACTGTCTGCATCCAGCTGTTTCTCTTTGCTAGCACACCAGGACAACCTGACTGCATCCAGCTGCAATGTCTGTGTTTTCCTACCTAAAAACATATTTATAGTTTTCCAGCTTGCTCCAAGGACTTTGGGCCCAGAACAGACCAGCCTAGTCAATGACACATTTAATTCTACCCGCTCTGCTCAAACCCCCTCCCCTCCTTCCCAGAAGGTTCCTGTCTTATGATAAACAATTCCTTTTATGTAAACCTGCTTAAAACAAGCCTGCCTAACAATATATGATTTAATTCACATAAGCAATCATGTAATAATAACCTGCTATCAGCTTTGTACTTCCTGCTTGCAAAATGTATTTAAACTAAACTCTAAGCTGATTCTGTGCTAGTGATTTGGACTTCGTTCCCACTAGCCTGCTAGCATGTAAAAGTTGCCTTCCAACTCCTCGGGGCAAAGTGTCTTCCATCTGGTTTGGTATCACATTTCTGCAACAAAAGATAATATATAAAATAGTTTAAAATTTAACTGTTATGATGAGTCATCTAAAGCAATGTTAAAGCAAAGTCATCTAAAACAACTTTTTTTTTGTGTGGGTACCGGGGGTCGACCTCAAGACCTCACGCGCCAGCAGGCGCCCGTGCCGCTGAACAATATCACTGGCCCTTTTTTCACATGTGGGTTCCAGGAGTCGAACTCAGGCCCTCACACTTGCCAGGCAGGCGCTTACACCGCTGAGCCATCTCACTGGCCCCAGCAATTGTTAATGTAACTAAGAGGGAACCCTTTGAACTTGGAGAACTGTTGGACAAAACTACTCTCTGTGATTGAAAGAGCAGCTGCCTGGACCAAAATTTGTCGAATTTCTTCACTGATGGGTGACATGTCCAGTTTCCCAGGGTCTTATGGTGCCACGCCCCAGAAATTATTAAATACATTATTATGATATACTTAAGCTGGTTATAAGTAAAAGGTTAAGATCTCTGTTTCTAAAACAATAAGGTTTTCTGATTCAGATACTTTTTCTTAAATTTACATCTATTAGCTTTGATTAAATAAATATTTTGTTATTGTGTAAATAAGATGTACTTGCATTTGGGTAATAAGTCTATATGTTGTCATTAACAGTTTCCTAAATTTATGAGTTCTAAATATGTCCTTTAATTCTTGTAAGTACAGAATTGACAATAATTCTGCATAAACCTGTTAAAAAAAATCTAAATTTTGCCTTAAGAGTAAGAACTAAGTAAATATATATAAAGATTTCTATATAGCTGTGAAATTAATTATTGCTAACCTCATGGTATATTAAATAACTTTATGCTTTCCTCAAGTATTTAAGTCTTCTTAAGATCCAGGACTTTAGAAATATATTTTATCATATTGGTGACCCCCAAACTACAGTTGTTCATGACGAGAGACTTTTTCAGGTTTATTTTTATGTGATTGTTATATAATCATGTTATGATAGTTTGATGCGCCTACACCTTATACAGTTGTGACAAGGGTCATTTTAATGATTAAAAATTATGCATTAAAAGCCTTAGTAACCTGTAAAGTAGATCTATAAAACAAGCAAGCACATTCTACTTAAATATCACTCTGGTAAAAAAAGTGGTTAGCAGATAACAAATAAGGTAAAAGTGTCTGTCTGTCATTTGATATCTTGTAATTAGATAAAGATAACTAACTAAAGCGTCATTTTATACTAAGATAAAAATTTAAATGTGTTTCAAAATAATAACAAAAACCTAATGATTCTAATATAATGATATCATGATTGTTGTGATAATGTGTTATGTTGTCTTCGATCTCAAGTTGTCTCTATAAAAGTTTATAACTGTTATCTGTTAATATTTGGCAAAGATTCAACTTCTAAGACAACCACAATTTGAAAGAAATAACACTCCCTGGTCATACTATATATTTCAAGGTGTTTGATATCTAGATAAGATCATAATATTAAACCTACTGCTCTCACTGCAATGCTGGTTTAACTGACCTCCTGGGTGTTCAACAACAGAGACTTAAGGACCAAAGCTGAAAATGTAACTGGGCTAAGAGGACAGCCAATATTTTGGCTCTAGCTCTCCAAGGTCAACAAGGATCCAGGACGGAAGAAGACCTATCCTACAAGATCTTACAACTCTGGTAAGTCAACCAATCTCCTGAGCAAGGAGATTGCTAGAGCCTAAAGAAAAGGAATCAACTGAGGCACAGTGTGCTAAAAAGGAGGGTCATTAAAGAGAGAAATGTCTTCTATGCTTCCACAGGAAGCTACATGGTCAAGCAAGACCATGACCCATCCTGGTGGCTAACACTGATGGAAGAGCTGAGAGGCTTTAAACATGGTCCCACAAATAACCCCTGGGAAGACTTAATGGACCTTGATACATGGCAAAAATAAAAAGGTTAATTTTGATTAATACTGGTCTCACTTTAACTTCATTTTAAACACCCAGCAGAAAAGCATAACCAAAGATATAAAGTTATGGTAACGTAGACTAGACATAAACAGGGGACTGCAATTACTAACACCTGCTGGCAGTTTCCAGCCACACTGGGAGACAGGTCTAAGAGCCAGCTGGTCACAATTGTCCTTCCCATTCTAGCGATCATGCTTTGGTCATATGTGCTTTAAAGTTTATTCTTGTTTAGAGACCATGCTTACCACACTGTCTCCCCCTCCTTATCTGGCTAACCTGCTCCAGATGAAGGAACACAATGGAGAGAATGAACTTCTGCTCATAGAGTTTGAAGAAAAAGAGTAGGAAGATATGAGGGGGGAATTATAAGAAACTGTGGCCCTGTCTTCTATCAAAGGATACAAACAGGAGTGCTTCCATCTTAAACTTTATTTCACCCTAGGCTGCCCTCCTCCATGACTGCATCAGGGTTGCAGATTTTACAGTTATAAAGAATGTCTGCAGCTTAGACACCTCATGCTAAGGACATTCAGTTCCCAGTGCCTCCAACTCCCTTTAGCAACATTGCCCAGCAACCATTCAGGTTTTCCCTTTTGAAATTCTTTATGGGAGACCACCTCTTATTAAGGGCATAAAGAGGATATAAATGAGCTTGGGGACCTCATCCCGAGACAACAGATGCAGGTGTTAGACTCAGCCTTAGCCACCCTACACCAATGGGTTAAGCAACGATCTCTGAGTTTGACCACAGACTCTCACTCTTTCAAGCCAGGGGATACTGTGTGGGTAAAAGAATGGAATGTCCAACCTCTGAAGCCCCTCTGGAGGGGCCCATTCACTGTTACCCTATCCACCCTCACTGCAGCAAAGGTGGATGAGATAGTCTCCCACACTCACCACAGCAGAATAAAGCCAGCATCTCCAGATTGGGAGTGTGTCCCTGACTTGTCAGCACCTTGTAAGCCGACCATCTGGAAGAAGCAGACTGCAACCTCAGGAACACCACTGAAAGAGGACAGCCCTGCTCTACTCACTCTGAAGCTGACTATCTATGCACAGCAGAAGCCTGAGGATGCCACTGACTGGTGACACAGATGAGCTACATCCTTTTTGTGACTACCTGTAGTGTATTGCTGCCCCTTGCTCTTAACTGTATTTGGGTCTCTAGGCTTGCTTTTTGCCATAGCCCTAGCAGTGACTGTAGCCCAGACTCTGAAGGTCTCTTCTTGCTATGTATGTGGAGGAATCATCATGGGGGATCTGTAGCCATGGGAAGCTGGAAATTTAGCTCCCTAGGAACCTTATATTGGCACAGGGTACCCCAGCTCTACCTCAGAGGTTTGACTTCTCAAGACTTCAGTAATTGGAAGAAACTGTCTTGTGGTGGGGAGGACAGTTCAGCGTCTCTGTAGGGAGCCTAATGTGTCTGGGTCAAAAGTCCTACAATTCAGTTGCCTGGAAGACCCAATGGTGGGGGTTCCCTGACTACTTTGAACCAAGCCCTCATCCCTTGTCCAACTTGTCTCTTCTAAGTGAGGCCTGGGATGATGTTGATGTAGACATCAAGTAGTGGACTCCAAATGGACTGTATTGGACATGCAGAAGAACAGCATATGTTCTTCTTTCCCCAAACTGGTCCTGGTCTTGTGTAGTAAAGATGACACACCCATCTTTTTTTTTTTTTTTTTTTTCACCTATCTTTCCTTTACTCCCACTTGCCAGAGGAGAATATCTG
The DNA here is from genome assembly GCA_028451465.1 of Erethizon dorsatum. Classification (NCBI taxonomy): domain Eukaryota; kingdom Metazoa; phylum Chordata; class Mammalia; order Rodentia; family Erethizontidae; genus Erethizon; species Erethizon dorsatum. Next base: position 86,547,437 of record CM051834.1, read on the forward strand.
GCTGTCCAAGTGTATGGGGACAGGGGGACCCAAAGAAGATGATGTACCCTACAAATTTGTAATTGGGAAGACAATGAATGGCCCCCTGAATGCATAATTCAGTGTTATGGTCCTGCCATATGGGCAGATGGGTCCTGGGCTACCACATCCCCATTTATGTGCTAAACCTGCATAATTAGTCTGTAAGCAGTCTTGGAAATTATAACTAATGAAACTACCAAAACTCTTAACTTGTTAGCCAAACAACAGACCAAAATGTGCTATCAAAATCGCTTGGCTTTAGATCATCTGCTTACTTCCGAGGGAGGGGTTTGTGGAAAATGTAACCTAAGCAACTGGTGCTTACAAATAGATGATTAGGGGAAGGTCAGAGAGGCGATTACAGATCAAACAAGGAAAATTGTTTATGTTCCAACTCAGGCCTGGAAAGTTCGGGACTCTGGAAGAGCTCTTTGGGGGATGGTTTTCGACTTTCAGGGGATTCAAAACATTCATGGGTATTACACTGCTGAGTTTGGGAACCTGTTTGATCCTGCCTTGCCTGGCTCCCATGTTTATATATTCTGTCTCCAGACTCATTGAGACAATGATCGAAAGAAAAATGGCCACACACATGATGATGTTATGGAAATATAAACCTCTGAGCCAGGATGATGCTCTCTGATGGAAAATGGCATGGGGTCCGAGCATCAAAGCTGGGAATGTGGTAGGGTCCCTTTTGTAATGTCCAGGTGGGAACTTTTTACAGTGTAGCAACATTAGCCTCTGTGTAGCAATGTGTAGTTTTGATGTAACTCTGTAATATAAATCATACCCAACCAGACTGCAGAATGTTAATATATACCTACCCAGACTGTAAAATGTTAGTGTATGCCCATATAAGAGAGACAAAGACACAAAAGTTGTAAAAAAAGTGTGCAACTATGTGATGTTTGGCACTCAGCCTTGGATATGAATCCACTGAGTCAGTGCTGGACCAAATAAAGCTGCTTCCTGGGAAAAAGACCTCATGTCCCATCTCTCTATGCAAAAATCCTGAAACAAAATTAAATCTCTTCTCCTTTATGTTATAAGTGTGGCATATTGTGTCCCAGTGATGAAAAAGCTGACTAATACATTCTCACTACCTTTTGAATGGCCAAGTTTTTATGGATTTACATAATAAGTCTTGGACTGCATAAGATCTTAGCCCTTGTCTATCGTTCAGGTTCTTTACATTTTTCCTGAATTTTTAATTTGCATTAAAATTTTGCATATAATTTATTTTGTTTTGATAATGCTTTTTTCTTTTCTTTCTTTCTGTGTTGATCAGCTTTCTGTCTCTATACAAATACGTGAGGTTATCAACTTATAGAGGAAAAAAGGTTTATTTTGCATCAAAGATTTGGAACTTTCAGTAAATGATAGATCTTTTCTTCTTCTCTCCCTCCCTCCACCTCTCTCTCTCTCTCCCTCTTTCTCTGTCTATCTGTTTTTCTCTTTCTTTCTTTCTCTCTCTTTCTTCTTCCTTCCTTCCTTCCTTCCTTCCTTCCTTCCTTCCTTCCTTCTTTTCTCTCTGTCTCTGTCTCTCTCTCTCTTTCTTAGGGGAGATGGGGAGCTTTTGTGTGATCAAATATATTCTTTCCTACCATCACCTCTGTGCTTAGAAAACTTTATCCCCCAATTTTTACTAAAACATCAATTCATCCAAAATTCATTTTAAAATACAATTTTCCAACAAATTAACTACCCATTAGTGACTAAACCAGTTCTTACCTTTATCAAAAATCATCTTCTTACATGTATTGTGTCCATTTTTGAAATCTTTTTGTGGTTTTTTCAAGTGGTGGGGCAAGGATGAGGTTTTCCTAATGAATGTTTGTTAAATTTTGTAGATGTTAAAAGTGTCATTCTGATTGTGTTAAAAAATGCATACTGAAGTATTTAAGGGCTTCTTCAATGGATATTTCTTTAGCAAAATTAAAAGAGGGTATGAAGATAAACAAGTTTGGAGAAACGTTGATAGCTTTGGAAGCTAGGTAATGAGTAACTGTAAGCATATTTGGGAATATTCACAATAAAAACTTAATAAGAAAAAAAGATTACTTCGACCCTGCATAGCAACCATCACAGATCACTGCTCTCCAATAGATAACTGGAGATCTGTTCCTTTATTTCAATCTATATTTAGCTTCCCATCTGGATTTGCCCTTTTCTGAGTCTTTCTTGGTACCCGGGGGGGGGGGTCAAGTTTCATGTTTCTTGCTTCAGCCCCTTGGCAGGCTGCTGGTGATGCCCTCTGTTCCTACAATCTGGGAGCAGCTTGCATGAGGCTGGCTGTGGATCTGCAGCTTGTCATTATGAGAGAAAGAAGGCAAGACTTACGGAGGTCCCTGGTTGGCCACTACCCCTCAGTGGTTCTGCCCCCTGCTTCATGATCAGGTGGAAACATAAAGGTGGGCTTTCCATTAAATTTTTTTCATTTATTGGGAGAAAGCAAGCAACTAATTTTCAATTAATATCTGTACGCCATCTTTTTTAACATACACAGTTATCCTTCTGCTCTCTCTTTGAAGTTTCTAAAAAGCAAAATTTCAGTTTTAAAAGCATCATGGAATTTCTTAAGTAACTCACTAGGGCTAACTTTATCAGCTATTATCTTTATCCATATTGCCTCACCATCTCTTTGAATTTTATACATAATGGGTGAAATTCACAACCCATTGTTAACAGTAAAACTATAAGGCATCAGTGATATTGAAGTTAAGACTATACAGATTATAAAAATCTAAATTTCTACTTTCTAGGGCAGAAAATTCCACTAAAAATATCCCCCTGAGAATAAGTTCTTCATGTGTTTTTTTCCAGCACCCCAACTATTTGGGTCTCTTCTTACTTCTTCCTTTTGGCATCTTCTTATTTTAATTATAGATTTTTAAAAAATCATTATAAAGTGATGAAAGTTCAATAGCAGTGAACTAGACTTCTCACATAATAATCCTGAAATGAAACTTTACTTCCAGGCCCTCTATGAACTGCTTTGCATACCTTTTTTTTTTTTTTTTTGGTCATCAAAATTTCCCTTACGGTGGATATTATTACATCATCATTTCACAGATGTGGAAACTGAGACCCAGAGAGGTTAAGCAAAGTGCTCAGGGCCACGGAGCTAATACATGTTAGGGCGGGAATTTAGATTCAGTCTGTCTGAATGCAGAGCTCCTTTGTTGAACACCACCTAATGCTGCCTCACAAATCCTCATTTACTCAGACTTACATCAATATTAAAAAGTCTTCATCCCCAGCCAGGCCTCTGCCTTCTTGCTGGGTGAGTGACCGTGCTGCTTGTCACCACTGTGGAAAGAAACCTTTATGACAGTTAGTGGTCTATGTGCATGTAGGAGACTCAAAATAAAGGAAAATTGCCTATTTGCATAAATAGAATCTGCTCAGATGTCAGCAAGCACAAGCTAGCAACAAATGTGAAGACAAGACAGGGGAAGATGAGCACAGCCGCTCACTTCCCACCCACTCCGGTCCCTGCAGCCTGTGTCCTGGACCCCGGGACCTGCCAGGGAGCATGTCCTGTCAGATAAGCCCCACCTAAACAAACATTGTCATTTGACTTCAGCACATCGCTCGAATCCAGATTAGTTCTGTGTCCAAAGTTGACACCAAATCATGAGTGGCGTTTGGTTTGACATGTACCTGGCTGTGATAGCCAAGCTTTCACCCCCACCTCTGCCCCACTTGACCCCCATAGCCTCATATGTCAGAATGTGACATCCCAGGTGTCAGCTGTAACACCAGGTGCACAGAACAGGAGAAAGGCAGACAGCGAAGGCTCTGGTGCCCAGCCCGTGTCTGGCACCAGGACTGGCCCTGCCTGGGACCCACCAGCTGTGTGTCAGGGAGGTGGGAATACAAACCCTTATGAGTGCCATGGAGTCCCGAATGTCACCACCAGGATTTTCCTTTGCTTAAGCATTGTCCTGTCCTCTAAACTCTGAGTCACTCAGTGTGAATTTGGGTGCCAACAAGCATTTTCCCTTGCTGGAAAACCCTCAGGGTGCAAGACAGTAAGACATGAGTCATCAAACACAAGACAAATCCATTTTAGCTAGGACTGTCCTGGGGGCAAAGTGAGAAGGAAACATGTGCGAAAAGGGGCCAGAAACCAGCATTTACTGAGCATTTAGTACATACCAGCCCTGTATGAAGTGCTTTGTGTAAGTTGTAGTAGTTTCCTCTTATTTGGGAGGATAGATTTCTAACTTCCCAGTGAATGACTGAAACTGCAGATAGTACTAAATCCTGCATTTGTTATATTTTTTCTAAACTTACTTACCTATGATAATGTTTAATATATAAATTACACGTGTTAAGACATTAATAATAACTTACTGTAAATTTTTGCTACCTCAGCACATATTTTTTCTTCCTTTATTAAATCGAAATTTTTTATTTTTTCACTTAAAGAAGCACTTCATGGTTTTTCTTTTTAGCGACAGATTGCCAGAATCACTAATCTTGGATTTGGGGACCATTATTAAGTAAAATAAAGGTTATTAGACTGTAAGCACTGTGAATAGCATGACAGTCAATCTGATAACTGAGACAGCTAGGTAACTAATCGGCAGGTAGTGCATATAGGGTGGATACCCTAGAAAAAGTATGATTCAGTCCTGAACAGGTCAGAGCCAGATAGCACAAGGTTTCATGAAGCACTCACAGTGATTTCAAACTTATGCATTGTTTCATTTTGTAATTTTCCATTTCATATTTTCAAACTGTAGTTGAGCACCAGCAACTGAAACCATGGACAACACAACCACAAATGATTTTATTGTTGCAACAACCTCAGAAAACTAAAAAATGAAACTGTCCATGATCATACACCTATTAAGTCATGGCCCTGGAATCTAGTATGGTATATTCCTGTTATTGTTCAGATCTAGAATCTTCTCCAAAACTTTCATATTCTCAGAGCCAGGGCTTTTGAAAATTGATTAGATCATGGGGGTACTGTATTCACCAGCTGATTCAGCCACTAATGAGTTCAACAGCTGAGAGTGCTGTTAGGAGGTGGGGCCTGGTTAGAGGCCAGTCACTAGGAGTGCGACCTGGGAGGGTGGATCTCCCTCCCCACCTCCTCCCTTATCTCTGTGCTTCCTGGCCACCATAACATGAGCAGCTTTCCTCTTCCAGACTCTTCCACCATGCCCTTCCTACCTTGGAGCCTGCCAACCCTGGACTGAAACCACGAGTCAAAATAAACCTCTCCTCTTTTAAGTTGTGGGTACCCAAGACTGTGTTTCAGTGACAAGAAAGTGACCCAGACAATTCCACAGCCTCTTTCCTTTCTATAATACTTCTCTACCTGGAGCAAAGAGAACTCTGTCAGAAATGCCAGGCAAGTTTTCATTTGCATTAGTCTCTCCTGCTCTGTACCCGGGAAGGAATGATCAGATTGAGGGTCAGTCCAACCCAGCTACTTCCTAAATCCAAGGCCTCTCAAGACTCCTGAGAGCCTCTGTAATGGTTGATACATTGTGTCAACTTGAGAATTTTAGAAGTTTAGCGAAGCGACTCAGCAGGGGGCCAGGGTCCTCACTTTGTAAACATCCACATTTGGGCAAGAGGAAGGCATGAAGATGGTGTGAGTGCTACACCTGCCCTGGGGTGGCGGGAAGGGTGGGGTAGCCTGCTTACAACATAAGGGTGGAAAAGAGGCTTGCTCTCCTCTTTTGCTCTTGCTGCTATTGCTGTCTTCTGCTGCCTTGAGGTGTTGCCCCTGTGCCATGCCACCCTGCCTTGGAGCCAACTGATTATGGACTGAAACCTCCACAAACTGTGAGCAAAATAAACCTTCCCTCCTTTAACTTTGGGCATTGGGAATTTTTCCCAGCAATGAGAAAAAACTAACACAGGCTCTCTTCCTCACACATATCCTAAAGCACTTTTGAGATAGTACAGGTTCCTGTCTGAACCAGACAGGAGCTTTGAGCCCCACAAGGGCAGGGTCTTACCCCAGTTATACCCAGGCCAGTGGGGGATGACTGCTCGACAGGGTGATGAGTAGAATGCTTACTCATCCTCCTGCTCGTCTTTGCTGACACTGCTGGCAACAATAGAAATATCACCTTAGAGAACTGTGGTCCCAGACTTCAGGATTTTTAATTTTAAAGAATATTTAGGACTGTCATGTAGTTGTCAATGTTTTGTTTTGCCAAGCAAGTAAAAATCCACTTCATTTATTATCACTGTAATATCCTAAAGAAGGGAACTTTAAATATAAACAATGTAGAAAGACACTATCTCGTTAAAAAAAACAACAGGCTTTCTCAAGAAAGATATGTGGCATGGTTATGTTGACATATGTATATATTTGTGCTACAAATTGAATGAAAATATTACCTGCCTGCCCGAATTCTTAGATTAGCATGAAGGCACCCCTGGTTAAGATGGAAAGACCTTAGACTGAGAGTCAATCCCTGATCCTGCCACTAAGGATCTGCATGACCTGAAACAAGTCACATCATCTCTGTGGTACTTAGTGTCCTAGTCAATTTCTGCTTGCTGGGACACAATACCTGACACCCTCACCTTAAGGGAGGAGGAGTTTATTTTGGATCATATGTTTTAGAGGTTTTAGTCCATAGTCAGCTAGCTACAGGGCAGAAGTGGCAAGGGGGGAAGGCCCTGGTGCAGAGGAAATCCGCTCGGGTCATGGTGGCTGGGAAGGAGAGAACAAGGAAGGGAACAGGTTGGGAGATAAACCCTTCTAGGTCACGTCACGTCCCCAGTGACCTGCTTCTTCTGACCAGACCCTACTTCCTAACAGCAGGTCAACTGTCACGTCCCCATAATCCACCTTCCAAACACATGAGGCTTTGGGGGCCAATTTATGTCTAAACCGTAACACTTAGCTGCCTCCTGCAACATTAGTACCCAGCTTAGAAGGCGTCACGAGGATTAAATGAAGCAATGAGTAAGAAATACAGGTGAGAAAACATCAGTTTCTTCATTCTTTAAATAAGGGAATTTGCTCTGAGGTCCCCACCCTTTCAAGTTTCTATGATTAAAAAAAAACAAAAACAAAAACAGAAACAAAAAAGCAGCCCAAACCTCCTGGCTGGGCCACAAAGTGTATGCTTCAGAGAGAAAAGACTTTTGGAAAGAGCAAAGCCCTTGAGGAGAAATTTTCCACTAAGACCTGGGACAGATCAGACTTTGGGGAACCCTTGCCATTGCTCAGCTTCCCTTACCCCGATGTCCTCTCGCTGGTCCTAGCTACACACAAATCAAAGCAGCAAATGCTTTTGGATTGTAGTGTGGCAGACATGGGGCCTCAGAGGCAGGCATGGGAGTTTCCTCTCTGGAAGGTGAGATTGGGGTCAGGAAATAAAAATAAGGACATGAAAAGATAAATAACAAAAGATTTCAAGCCAGACCATATAATTGGCTTTGAGCTCAGGGTGTCAGGATTGGGAGGTCTTGTTCTACCTCTGCCACTCTCTATTATGGACTTTGAGACGCTCAAGGGTGTCGAATCTCAGGAGAATGAGGGGAAGAAGGTGAGCACAGGTAAGTGGGGTGTGTAGTGCCCATGCACATGTGTGTGGGAGGGGGGCAGGGTGATGTTTTTGCTTCCCTTAAACCAGGGTTCCGCTTCTGTCTCCCAGGCTGATTCCACCTGAGATCCACTAGGAGTGCCAGTCCCGTACTCAAGTTTGTCACCAGGGAAGTCGTCCTTGACCTTGGCTCACTTACTCTCCCTAACCTGCAGATTGGTTTGCACATGAGATGAATGAGGCTGGAGAGAGGTTAGGCAGGAGAGACATTTTGCAAAGCACAAAGAATGATATAAAAGCAATGCAACTCAGTGCATCGAGTACCAGGATGGGCACAGGTGCATTTATTGCACCTGTCTTTGCCTAACTCTTGGATTGGATTCCATCTCTAGAACCCATTGTTGTTATAAAACCTGGCTCAAACCCAGTATGAAATGTAAACCTGGCTCAAACCCAGTATGAAAAACAGTATGAAATGCATATATATGGATTGTCCTATGGGGCCCAAGAGGTTCTGGAAAGCTGACAATCATGTAAGGAAGGCTGTGTGTGTGTGTGTGTGTGTGTGTGTGTGTGTGTGTGTGTGCATGTTTATATTACCCATTAGAGAAAAGTGAGAGCAATACAGATGCAACCGGCTAAAGGACCCCAAACATCAATATTTTATCGGATAATGTTGTGAAGGTCACACTTCCAAAGTCAAAAGACAGCTGAAGGTCAGCTGCCCAGGGAACGTGGCCTTAGAGGTTCTCACTAGGGAAGAAAGTCTGAGCCGAGGACACCTCACAGTGTCACCATGACCCTACCTCAAACCCATTAACCATTCTGAGGACGCTGTACCAGCACCACAGTCCCCAGCGCTTGGAAGTGTGTGTGCAGCAGCTCGGGGATACATGGAAGCTGGAAGTGGGCAGAAATGGTGGTTTGAAACAGGTAGCAGACCAAGAGATGTTTTCAGCTGCCAGCATCAGGCTTCCCGTATGTTCTTTTAAGGCAAAGCTTGAGGCGCATCCTCAGAGGTCAGGAGGCAGGTTTCTGAACTCTTGCCTTTTGCAGGGATTTTCCTTTTTTATTACATGTACATGCGAACCAGAGCTTTCAAACAAAACCCTGAAAATTTTATTACCTTTTTCTGAACAGCAGAGATAATTTTGGTAAATGCTATCACAATTAAAATGGTATCCAAAGAAGTATCTTTATAGCAATAGAATAAAATAATAAAAAAGATGAAATGGTTCAAGTGGCATACAAACCATCCATCCTCTTCCTTATCTCTTGCTCCCACTTCTTTCCCCCAGGAAGATTGACTTTTAAAATACTGCAGGTCTCAACAGGAAATCTGCTGAAGGTGCAAGAGTGAAGTTTAATAGGGTCTGCTCTGTGCTTGATCACCTTGCTGTCAGTGGGGACACCTACTGCTGGAAAGAATGACAGGTCTGATAAAAAGAGAAAGGAACAACCAGCAAGGTTGGCATCCCAGGACACGATGCGCTTTAGAGAGAAATCTTCTGCCAGAGAAAGGAGTGCTCTGCCAAGACCTGCCAGGGCTGGCTTGCAGCAGAAAACCTCCCCTGGGTGCCTGTTGATGGGGTAGGGAGTAGGCAGTTCTCTGTATGACTGTGTAGGTTTTCCATAAGCCCTAGGCTCAGAAAAATAAATGTGTTATACATCCATCCATCTGCGGCTAATTTCTTAGGCATTGCCTAGAGCACTAGGCATTACAGTTCTCCAGAGAAATAGAACCAATAGGTTACATATACAGATGTATGTTTATTTCTTACAAGGAATTGGCTCACATAATTATGGTGGCTAAGAGAGCCTTCTGGAAACCCCAGAACATCAGAGATGTAGTCACAGTTCAGATCCCATGGCCGGAGAACTGGAGAGCTGATGGTACAGATTTCAGTCCAAGTCTATATTCTAAGAACCAGTCTGAGGGCAGGGGAAGATCAAAGTCTCAGCTCTGGCAGTCAGGGAGCAAATTCTGTCCTGCTCTGTCTTCTGTTCTATTCAGGCCTCCAATGAATTGGATGAGGCCTGCCCACATTAGGGAGGGCCATCTGCTTGACTCAGTCTACTGATTCAGTTGGTAACCATGTCTATGGACCATTAGCATCTGGGAAGGGGTCAGAGAATGGGATGCGATGGGCAGAAAAGAGGGGACATGATCAAAGCATGGTATATACCCCTATGGAAATGCCACAGTGAAAGCCATTAATTTGTATAATTAATATGTGTTAATAATAATAATAGTTATTATTATATAATAATGAGAAAAAATAAAGAGATCTTTGAAGTGTTAATTATTTCCACAAGCACTCTCACAAAATAATGATTAATCAAATATCTGGGCACCTTGTGACACAATCAAGTTGACATATAAAATTAACTCTCACAAGCACCCATGTGTGAGAGAGCCCTGAAAGAGACTGGAAAACAGTACCAGGTGGCCAGAGTCTCTATGAATGAAGTCTTACACTCTAGTCCGGGTGTGCTTTGGGACTGCTTCCTCTATGGAGGCTGTTCCGTTCCTCTTTGCCCCCAAGACGCATGTGATTCCCTGGGTGCTCCTTGAATTCTCCTGCCAACTTTTGACAGTTACAGGACTCATGCAGCAACTGTGAGAAGGACATGGTGACCAGAATCACCTGGATGCCGAATGTAATGTCTTGTCCCTTTTTCCATTCTTGCCTTCCTAGTCCCTCGTCACAAAAAGGCCAAAGTGCTCACACAACAGCAATAGGTGATTGTTTAAGAGGCCTGCAATGTCTCCTATAAAAACCATTCCTTCGTGAACTAGACTTCCAGTCTGACAAGGACCAGAGTTATGGGAACAGGATGCACAAATCCCAGAAACGAGTCATCAGGCGTTATGAAAGTGGAGTCACTATGACTTCTACACTTTGGTCCCAAATTCATGTATTCTACCTATCAGGGACAGATCACCATATAATGATCATTGATGAAGAATATGCACTATGGTTAAAGAAATGGTGACCTCTTGTTTTAAGTATTTCTAAGGTGATGGTGCCTTTAGAAAACCCATTCTATCACTATGAAGTATCTGTTAGTGTTGAATGTGTTAGGGAAAGTGCACTCTATGATGATTTGTTTGCCACACCTCTCCTTTATTATAAGTAATCTCCTAGGTCCAACGTGATATTATGTACTAACACGTGGCAGTGAATTGTATGCTTTAGAAGTCCTCAGAATTGTACTAACTAAGGCCTTTAAAGGCAGGAAAGGCAACCCCAAATATGTAATATCTGTTGATCCCATTCAGGATGAATTTTCATCCTTTCCATGGCAGGAGAAATCCCACATGGTCCGTTTTCTACAGGTAGTTGATGTTTCTCTTTGGGAGATGGTGCCGTATGGGAAACATATGAGAAAGTTCTCAATTTGGCCCATGTTGGTAGCATAGACCTTGGGTAGTGGAAATAAATTAGTGTTGGCCATTGTGAGCCCATGCAATTGGGTCTGTTCGCTGTCACCACAGCCATTGCACTGGGCTGGCCAATGGGAAAGTGGGCCATTCTGTCTGATTGTTTAGTGGCTCTTATGTGGTGGATACTCTGGTAAGTGTTAAGGGATAGAAGGATCTTGCTTCATTCTTTGTATTCACTCCAATAAGTCATCTGCATAATCCTCCCAGATTCTGGTTATCCCTCCCAGATCACCTAGGTGTCTCTGATCTTTCATTCCTCTTCTTTCAGAGACCTACCACTAGGCAAGCCTTTTGCCATTACTAAGAGGCTCTACATATGTATTTTTTTTTTTTTACTTCAGTCCCCTTCTTATACAGCATGAATAAATAGTTAGGGGATTCCCCAAAGCTCTCCCGGTTGGAAGGATCTCCCCTTATCACTTTGATTCCGTGGATTAGCTGGGAGTGGGTAGAGTCCAGCTGTCACCCGTTTGGGGTTTGCATCCACATACTAAGCTCAGCCTTCCCCTCCCCACCATCTCATCACAAGGGGCCCCTCAAATAGCCAAAGATACGAGCTGATGGAGGACACACAAATGTAGCAAAGGAAAATGTGGGTATGTGGGCCACCTGCTCACGCAGCTGACTGTACTCTCCAGGGCTCTTTGTACCTAATCCTGTGCATAACATTTCCATCTTAGGGATAATCAGTGGCTTCACTGTGTCTTGACATTGGTGGATCTGATTGAGACCAATTTATAGTAGAATGTCTGGCCGTGTGGTATTATCTCACAATCAGGCATACCTGTTCTTCTAAGTCCCAGTAGGCGAAGTTCATTTCAAATGGTATGTACTTTTCTGATGCAGAAGGCATGATTTTACTTCAAAAATTTATTGGTTTATATTGCGATATGTTCACTGAGGTTTCCTACAGATCTGTAGGGCGTCTCCTCCCACCATGGATGTCTTTAGTATCACAGGGGCTGCTGCATCCTGTGGTTCAGTTTTCAGCTCTCCTTGCACCCCAACAAAAACTTCTATAGCACCCTTTCTGGTGCCAGGCTCCATTGAAAGATAGAAATTTTCCATGTGAATGGTCAGAGAAGAATTCCCAAGTATGAAATCTGCTATTCCTGGGATACAAAGAGGACTATCAAGCATTGTGATCCCCTCTTAGTGGTAGAAGGTATGAGTTAAAGTAATCTATCGTTATCTTTGGAAGGACAATTCTAACACTCCCCACACAACTAAACTTGTAAAAAAATTATTGGATGTGCCAAGATTCTGAATATTTATAGATTTCATCTCCTACTCTGCAAAGCACATGCATCTTATGCAGGACCTCCAGCATGCTTTGTACTCCCTGTTACTTCTTAACATTGCCTCGTCAATATCATGAATAAATATGTCATTGTTTGGAATGGCCAAACAGCCTACATCCCTTCAGATTTCAAAATAGATAGTAGGAGGACATAGCCCTGGGGCAAAATACCAAATATACTTTTTTTCCACTCCATATGAACATAGACTGCTTCTTGTCCTCCTTAGTAGGAATAGAAAATAACATTTGATATATCAAAGGCTGCATGACATATACCAGAGGCCATCTTAATATGCCCTAGTAAACATTCCACATTTGGCACAGAAGCTGAAATTAGGGTTGTTTGGGTGAAAAAATACTATTCATATATTTTGCTTTCTCTTTAATACACTGTCATCGTTTAGGATCCTTCTAGTCTTTGGAGGGTTCAAACTAATGAGATGAATAGGGATGCCATCCCTACATCCACTAGGTTTTTAAGTATTTGATTCATCTTTTCCTTTCACTTTAGAATGCAATATTACTTTTGATTTACTATTTTGGTAGAGAGGTGGAAGTTGGAGAAAGAGAAATTTCAGAAATTTGCGTTTGGCCTTCTTTATTTTAATAGCTCTTATCTCACAATCCAAGGAACCTGTGAGGTTTCTGTCAACTACTAAGCATGTGCATTTCAATTTTTATTCAAAGGCCAAGGAAATTATCAACTGTGTGTCGATGGATCCAGAGGACACATTTAAGCAGTTGCACCTAGCGAATGCACAAGGCCACCTATGTTAGCAACTACATCATGATGACAATCTTGGCTCCAGATATCAATGTCAAATTGGGAACAGTATCTAACCAGTCCTTAAAATATGTGGGTCATTCACTTCTCTCAGTACATAGCTACCTGGGTAAATGGCCAAGAAACTTTTGGAAGAACAACGGGACAATCATTACCGTGTATTCATTCTGCAACAGTGGAAGTGTCTTTCCACCTGGGAATCCTGCCTTTTCTACTGTCACTGGGTTCTGGATCTGAAAACTGACTAGCATCTGGAAGCTGGGTAACACATCTTGAATTTGATTTGGGGTAGCTGTCTCTGTCTCTTTATCTATCTTTGATTTCTTTGATTGTGTATAGGACTAATAATCCTCCTATTGCCATCTATTTATATTGTCCCCAGGGATGCCAGGTTTTACTAATCATTTCCATGGATCTCTGGGAGTGTGGACCCCTCTGGCTGCCCTCCAACCTTGTCACTCATGACAATACTTATACTGAGGGTATGCGAGATGTAGTTATCCAGATTCTAGGAGACTTCCTGGCATGACCAGCTGACTCTCTGAGATAGTTTATCCCATCATTAAGCATCCAATTTGCAGAAATCCTTTCTTATGCATCAGAAATAAGATTAATGGAATTTACATCCATGTGGTTCACCTTCATATATTTTCAGGTAGTCACCAGGCAAATCTTCTGTCTTAATTTCCTCACAGTGACTACTTTTCTTGCTTCCAGACTAATTTCTACAGAGATAGGCCTCTCTATTCACTAAGGGGGTCAAAATTCTAATTTCAGGTTATATGGAGGGGAAAGAGAACACATGTGCTCCACTGAGGTGAGACAAAGACATAATAAAATAATAATTAAAAACAGACAGATAACATGTATGAGGTACTTACTACGTGCCAGGCCCTGTACAAAAATTATACTGACATCATTCTCACAACAGGCATACATTTATACAAGAAATATTTATTAAGCACCTAAATCATTCTAGAAACTGGGGATACAGCAGTAAAGAATACAAAAAACCCTGCCCTTAGAAAGCTTACATTCTAGAGGTGGGAAATAGGCAATAAATAAGATAATTGAGTGTACTAGATAGCATGTTAGGTGTTGAGTGTTAAGGAAAATAATATAATGCAGAAGAAAAACAGAAAATGTCAGGTGGTTTTTACGTTTAGATATTGTGTTCGAGGGAAAGTCTCACTAAGGGTAAGTTGAGTAAAGACCTGAAGGAGGTAAAAGGGTGACCCCTGTGGAGAACTGGGAAGACTGTTCCACGGAGAATGAGCATAAGGGCAATGACCCTGAGGTAGGTATTATTCTCTCCATTGTACAAGTGCTTCACTGAGTTGCCCAACAGCCTACTGCTTGAGGATGGAGCCAGGATTCAAACTTGGGTCTGCTTGAAGTCTGAACTACTTTACCATACACGTGCCCAGTGTTGGAGTGCGAGTGACATTAGATAACTCAGAAATGCTCTCTGTTGCAGATGGTGACACAAAAGCAGAGACTTTTTGAGATGAACATATGTGGGTAGCGACTGAGCTGAGACTAGTATGCTGTCACTTCCATTCTACCGTCACTGCTTCCAGAATCCAGACATTTATCCTCTGGCTAGAAATATTTCCCAAATCAAATGAGGGACTTACAAAAGCTTTATTGATGCATTTTGCTGGTAGGTGTTTTGGAGCATTGTCTTGACCTAACTGCACTAAATGTTGTCCACGATCTCTGACTTTTCTTAATGCTGGATGTGGACAAGGCATAGACGATGGAGTTGAATACATCTAAATGGGAAAATAGGCTTTGATGCTTTTCTAGCTATGTGGCCTTGGGCAAGTTATTAAATATCTCTGACTCCCAGTATCACCATCCCGAGGAGGAGGGTAGGATGCCTCTCAGAGATGTGGTAGGGATTAGAGAAAATAACACATGGACAGCGCCTCGCACAGTAACTAAAATGTTAGAGAAGCTCTGAATGGGTTCATTGTCCTCTCCTCTGTGTAATTAGTTGTCTTTTCACATGCACAATTCTTAATTTCTTAGGTTTTTCTTTTTATCATAATTGAGAGTTGAGAGATTATTTGATATATCTAGCTACTTGACACATTTTAGATTATACGGTGGTAAACGCACAGTAAATGCTTAAAAGTGATTATTTGACTGCTGGATTAGTGGGGAAGACAGAGGAGTGACTATGGCTTTGGGATTCTGTTGATGCAACAATCACGTAGTTGCAATATCCTCCAGCTCACCATAGTTGTTTTGGCTGATATGACAGACTAGCAGGTATCTTCTTTCTTCTTCAAAAGTCACTATGTGTCATTGTGGAAGAGAGGCCACTTGTCAGGTATAGGGAGACATTTCTGCAGTCAAGAGAAGACGAGTAGCTGTCACCACCTGGACATCTCAATCAATGATCAGAAGGTTCTTGCAATTTCCTGGTAAGAAAGTAAAAATTCCAGTTTAACTTGCAACTTTAACATCCTCTACCCACAAATCTTTCATCAGGACTGCTATCAAAGAGTCAAATTGACCGATTTCAGTTTTTATTTCTTTTGCCTACCCTCTGGCAAGTTCTCAGCAAGCAGCTAACCAGCTGAATATAGGAAGAGAAGAAAAGGACCTAGACTTAGATGATTCCAGAAATGGCTCATCAGCCACCAAAACTGAAGTTGCTTTTTCATTCATATAATGTAGAAAAAAATTTCCATTGTAAATATTAGGAACAAGTTCAATGGAATAATTTGCTTGTAATTTCTTTTTAAGGAAAAAAAGAATGACTCATTTTTGTAGCATTTCCACATATTTGGTGTATTTAATCTTCAGAGCAAATCTGTGAAACAGTTATTGCCCATGTTTTCCAGATGAAGCACTGAATTCTAATAGCATTAAGTAACTTGCTCATGGTTGCAGAGCTAGTAAGTTGCACACACAGATTCAAACCTACATGCTCTTAATACTATTCCAAAGATATCCCCCTGCACCTTATTTTCTGCCTCCATCTAAAAAGACTATAGGAGGATAATTTCTCCTTAACCTATCATAGGTCATCTCTCCTACTCTACCATAAGTCAATGAAGGTTGACAGGGAACATTTTGCAATTGTCTCCTTTTTTAAAAAATGACTTACATATAGAAGCCAGCCTTCATACCAAAACAGTGTCAGAAGAAAAAAATATTAACTTTTTCACAAGTTAGTAAGGCATCTAAGATTAACTTGTACAGTACTTGTCTTTGAATACCCTAGTTATGAAGAACCTCAAGATATGATACTTTACTGCTGTACTCTAAGAAGAGAAAAGAGAATGTCGGTCTTCTTATTTTGGGACTGGGAATTCAGAGGACAGAAGGAGACTATTTAGAAAAGTTGCAGGGAGAATTGGTAATTCTGAACTCAAATATTGGCAAGTTCAATTTGATATTTTTCTTCCTAAATAAATCAAGCCATCCATGTATTTTTAGACTATTAACTATGTACATGTATTGGAAAACATCAGAAAGAAATTATGGAAAACAAGTATTGTTCTGTGAGGGTTACAGAATTATAAAGATATTTCCCCCATATTTTGCAGTGGTTTTATCTTTTTTTATATAAGGAATATATAAAGCAGTAATTTTATTCACTTTATCGGATGCTCTGAAAGTACCCATTTGTCCAGAGCTAGGCTTTCTTGTCATCAACTTCTTAATGAGACATTTGATTGCACTGTCACTGCGGGAAGACAAATTTCTCCTGTGTTGGGCACTCACCCCATCTTCTCAATGACAAATCACAACGTGGATTGGGTCTCCCAGAATTCGCACCCTGTACCTGAAGAGCAACAGCCTCACCTTTCTCCAGTTCTTTTCATAATGAACTCTAACGTGGAACAGGACATTTTCAAGCTAGTGTCTCTGAGCACAGGTTTTCCAGCAAGGATTTTCCTTTTCCTTTTATCGGAGGGGCTTGGAAGTGTATTGAAAAATCAATTATTTCATCAACTAATAACAAATGTTGGCGAGGCCGTGGGGAAAAAGGAACTAATCTCCATCATTGGTGAGAGTGTACAACCACTATGGAAATCTGTATGGACATTCCTCAAAAAACTAAAACTAGAGGTTCCAATTGACCCAGCTATTCAACTTCTAGGTATCTCCCTGAAAGAGTTAAAAGCATCATACCATAGTGATATATGCATACCCATGCTTATAACAGCACAATTTATAGTGGCTAAATCTTGGAAACAACCCATGTGCCCATCAACAGATGAGTGGCTGAAGAAAATGTGGTATTTATATACAATGGAGTACTACTCTGCCATAAAGAAGGATAAACTCAAAACACTTTTAGGTAAATGGATGTACCTTGAGAACACAATTTTAAGTGAATAAATTGGATACACAAGTTTACATATTACACTGTTTCTCTTGTGTGAGAAATCTAATGGGTAAACAAGGAGCAAAAATGGAGGATAGATATTGGGAAGTAGGAAAAACTTGTTCAAATGGAAAGGGGAACAAGGGAGGGGGAGGGAGAAAGGAATGAAGGGAAATGGGATTAAAAAAAGAACACAGGAAAAAAATGGAAACAAAGCTTTTGTAAATAGGGAGGGGAAGAGGGGTTGAAAAGAGAGGAGAGGGGTTGGAAAGAAAGAAGAATTAAGATTATACTATGTACAGTTACAAATTCCCTATGATAAATGTGATCAACACGTATGACAAATATGTACTAGTAAAAAATAAAAATTTTAAAAGTCAATTATTTCAGTAAATATCCTTTCTTATTTGGTTCATTAACTTTATAAATTTTAGCTTAGAATGCTAGATGTTGAGGGAGAGAAAACACAGCTTTCTTGTCTGGACACAAAGATGCTAAGCTTTAGAGATGGACTTGTAAATGTAAAGTAAATACAGAATAGCATCATCATATTTTTCTAATTATAATAACAGGTCACTCCAAAAGTACACCCGTCCATCTCCTGATGCCACTGGTGTCTTTGATTATACCATAGAGTTCATTTGTTCAGTGGAAGGCACTCTATCTCTTGGTATTGAGGGCTTTAGAATAAATTTGAAGTACAGAGTTTTCACACTGGATAATGAAATAAAGATATTGTGCATGCATGAAGTTGCACAGCAACGATTTTGACGATAGCTTTATATCTCACCGATTTTCTCACAGTAGGATATTTTTGTATCTGTAAAAAATATGAAACAATATCTAGAAGATCAGTAGAAAAGGGAGTCATGAAAGCGAAGGATGGGGATGAGAATTTCTGGGCTGTCCCCATGGACTCTCAGGAGTGCGCCCTGAGTGGCTTCCTTCTTAGGTGACTGGTGAGCACCACATGCAGGCAGCACAGTCTTGTAGAGGAGGGGGTTGTCCCCTTGGATTTGCCAATTATCATCTGTGTGATTTTGAGAAAACCATTTAATATCTCTGGATCCTCTGCCTCATCTGTCAATAAAATAGAGTTGAACTAAATTTAAAAAAATAAATGGCATTGCATGAAACTGTTCAATCTAAGCAGGAAAAGAGTGAATCGGAAAGATATCGGGTAGCTCACAGATTTTTAGGAAGTCTGGATAATAAGTCTTGTAAAAACTATGGAAGCAGGGCAGAATGGCGGTTGGGGTTGAGAGTGGGTGGGGCTGATAACAGAATATAGCGTTAGGTGCCAGGCCTCACTGGGTTGAGTGTCAGCTAGAGTGAATGCTCTCCCAGTTTTCTTTATCCTTACGTTTCTCTCCTCAATTCAGAATCTTAGGATGCTGGCTAGGTGGGCCAGGGGGAGTTTATGTATCCAGAGCTCAACCAGAAGATAGATACCTGGCAAAATAATTTATAGCTCCACCAAGACGACACAATAGCAAAGAGGCTGTTACCAAGTAAAGGACCAAATATTGTGAAGTCAAAATATATAGTCTCTTTAGACCTTTCCATCCCTCTTCCTTTCTCCCTCCCTCCCTCCCTCCCTTCATTTTACATCTTTCTTCTTCTTTAAGGATCTTTCAAATATTAACTGGCTTTTACACTATGAGGAGGTCACATTTTTTACACAAAATGGTAACTCATTCTCTTTCAGAAAAATGCTGTTTTCTCCAGACTCTCAGAAGGATTAGGCTCATGGAAGGAGGAGAAGGAGCAGGCTCTCAAACTGCAGCCAGGTACTGAAAAGGCAGAGAGCAGAAGTATTCAAAAGAAGCAGAGGTTCCTGCCATTGACCTGGAGCTGCGGTGCCTGGCAGGTAGGGGATCCGAGATGGGCTCCTGCTTCCTCCATTGATGGGACTCAGGGACAGGAGACCAGCGGAAAAGCCAGCAACACAGTAGGACTCTGGCTAGAGCTCACACAACGGACAGGCGAAACTAGTGGTGTGGAAAAGTCTGAAGCAATGGTAACAATATGAGTCAGCAGGTGGTAAGTTAGTGAACTAGCTTTGTGCTTGGGGATAAAGACATGTGGAATAGAAGTGGGCGGGTAGTGCCACCTTCTTTTCTTTTCTTTTCCCTATTTTTTTTTCTTCTTCTCTCTTTTTTCTTTTTTCTTTTTTAAATGGCTGGGGAGAACTCCAGCCACAGAAAACTCATCCCATCTCCCAAATCCAGAGACAAAGATCAGACCCAAACTCAGCACAAATCCACCTGCAATCTTGGCCAGAGTACACATTCTGGGATCAGACTTGGACCTACCACAGAACTGTAGACACAAGAGGAATCTCACTAGTTTTATTTTTCTCTGTCTGATGGGTTTTCCTCTCGGTACTCCGCTGGGTTAGTGTGTTTTGTTTTGCTGTTTATTTTTATTTTATTTTTGTTGGTTTTTGTTTGTGCTTTCCCCCTTTTCTTTTCTCTTTTTCACTCTGTTCTGTTTTGCCTTGTTTTGTTTTTCTTTCTGTATGTTTGTTTTTTTGTGTGTGTGTGATTACTTTTGTTTCCTCATTTTTTTGTTTTCTCTTTTTTCCTTTCCCTTCTCTTTTCTACCTTCTTTTCCCTCTCATTCACAATTTAGATCTCTAAACTTTCCCTTTGTATTATTCCACTCATCCTCTTCCTGTCTTTCATCAACTATCTCACTTGATTTTATGAGATTTTCATGTGGGTAAACATTGTCTCTTCCCTTTCTCATTCACTTCAGTACTCCTAGGTGATGGTTATGGCCCCTTGCAATCTCAATGTTGGCACATAGGGGAGAAAAACTGATTATAACAGGTATGGCATAGTGGTTAAAGTAGTACAGTTACCAATAACAATAGACTCAAGCACAGCCTTTCTCTTCCAATCCCTCCCTCTTGTATCCTACAATTACCCAAAACTTGGATGATCATCATTTGCCCAATAAATTTGCTCCTACTATATTTAACCCCATCCACCTCTCCATCCTACCCTCATCCCTCTTAAAACCCCCCACAACAGGGTAATATCACTCTACTAAGTGGAAAAACGTTGCATACAAGTTCCTGGTATAAGTTGGATTATATTACATAACTATAGAACTTGCTCCTACAGTTAAAAATATCAGGCTGATATTTATCATGGGATGTCAGTAGCCAGGCTGTGCTTGAGTCTATTGTTATTGCTAACTGTACTACTTTAACTAGGATGCCATACCTGTTAGAATCAGTTTTTCTCCCCTATGTGACAACACTGAGATTTCAAGGGGCTATAACCATCACCATAGTCCAGTACCAAAGGAATGGGCCTTGATTCAAAAAGATAGCAACTCCACATTCTTCATATACTGGGAAGGTAGGTTCTTGGGATAGACAGAAAGATCAATAAACACCTATATCTAGAAGACTTCCTTGAGGAACAGACATCACCTACGAAAGCCTTGACACCAGGAATAAAGGTATCTAACATAAGAAATATACAAGCATCAAGACAGAAAACAAAATAAAATAAAAATAGAAAATGACAAGAGGAAGAAGCAAAATGCAACCCCAAATGCCCAGCCCACCCAGGACAAGTCCAGAGCACAAAGAGATAGAGGAAGTCAGAAGCCAGCCACTGGAACTCTCTGAAATGATAGCAGTAGAAGTGAAAAAAACAATGGAAGAAACCATAGATAAAAATAATATCTAAGGTACAAAAAGAAATGGCAATCCAAAGGAAAGAAATTGAAGTAGACAAAGATGAAAAAATAGAGGAAGTTAGGAAAACGATGGAAACAATGAATGCTCAACATAAACAAAAATGGAATCAATGAAACAGATCCAAACAGAAATGCAGGAGATTAAAAACTCCACTGACAGTATACACAACGGACTGAATGAAGGAGAGGATAGAATATCAGACCTAGTAGACAGGAATGTGACTAGTGACCAGGAAAAGAAAGATATCTTAAAAATAGCAAGGGACAATGAAAAAATCAATCCAACAGTTACAAGATGAAGCAAAGAACAACAACATAAGATTGACCGGAGTCAGTGAGAAAGCTGGAGACAGTGAAAATGCTTTTAAAAACCTCTTCACAGAAATAATGGCAGAAAACTTCCCAAACATGGATAAAGAATGTGAAATACGGGGCCGGTGAGATGGCTCAGCGGCATAAGTGCCTGCCTTGCAAGCGCGAGGGCCCGAGTTCGACTCCCGGATCCCACATACGAAAAAGGGGCCGGTGATATCGCTCAGCGGCACGGGTGCCTGTTGGCGTGCGAGGTCCTGAGGTCGACCCCCCGGTACCCACCAAAAAAAAAAAAAAAAGAATGTGAAATACAAATGAATGAAGCATATAGAAATCCAAATAGCCATGACCAAAATAAATGTACACCAAGGCATATAATAATCAAGACTCCAGAAATTTAGCACAAGAACAAAATATTAAAAGCAGCTAGAGAAAAGAAACAAATCACCTATAAAGGAAAGCACATCAGAATCACAGCAGACTTCTCAATACAAACCCTCAAATGAAGGAGAGCCTGGTGTGAGGTAAGAACAACTGAAGATATTCATGACCACCAAACCAGCACTACAGAATGCTCTGAAGGTTATATTAGAAAGAGATAAGGAAGACCACAAACACATGAACACCGATAGAAAGAAACTGCCAAGCAGGGCAAGCAATTAAACAGAGGAGAAAGACAGGGAATCAACAACAGGAAGATAACATGAAAAAGAAAAGTCAATACATATCAGTTACATCAATGTAAGTGGCCTCAACTCACCAATCAAAAGAAACAGAGTGGAAGAATGGATCCAGAAACAAGATCCAACAATATGCTGCATTCAAGAAACACATTTAACCCAAAAAGAAACTCAGAGACTAAAAGTCAAAGGATGGAAAACAATTCTCTATGCCACAGGATCTGAGAAAAAAGCAGGGGTAGCTATTCTATTTGCAGACAGTGTAAACTTTAAGCCAAAACTGATCAAAATAGAGAATGTAGGTCACAACATACTTGTTAAGGGAAAGCTCCAAGAAGAAGAGATAACTGTCATAAATATATATGCACCAAACACCAGTGTACCCAACTACATAAAACAAATATTAACAGACATTAAAAACCAAATAAGGGCCGGTGAGATGGCTCAGCGGTGTAAGCGCCTGCCTTGCAAGTGCGAGGGCCCGAGTTCGACTCCCGGATCCCACATACAAAAAAGGGGCCGGTGATATCGCTCAGCGGCACCGGTGCCTGTTGGGGCACGAGGTCCTGAGGTCGACCCCCCGGTACCCACAAAAAAAAAAAATAAGCACTAGTACAATTGTAGTGGGGGACCTTAATACCCCATTCTCACAAATAGATAGATTAACCGACAAAAATTCAACAAATAAATATCAGAATTAAACCAAGCCTGTGAACAAATGGACTTGGTAGACGTCTACAGAGAGTTCCACCCCAAAACATCAGAATACACATTCTTCTCAGCTGCACATGGGACAGTCTCCAAAATAGACCACATACTAGCCCACAAAACATGTTTAAGTAAATGTAGAGGAATTGAAATCATTCCTTGCACACTATCTGACCATAGTTAAATGAAACTGGATATCAATGACCAAAAAAATTACAAAAACTACAGAAACACACATAAATTAAACAACACTCTTCTGAACAACCAATGGGTCACAGAGGAAATTAAACACAAAATTACACAGTATATACAATTAAACAATAATGCCGATACAACATACTGAAAATATGGGATGCAATGAAAGCAGTCCTAAGAGGGAAATTTATAGGGATAAACTCTCACATCAGGAAAACAGAGTGAGCTCAAATTAACAACCTAATGTTGAACCTTGAACTTCTAGAAAAAGAAGAGCAAATCAAACCCAAGCTCATATGAGGGAAGAAATTATAAAGATAAGAGCAGAAATTAATGCAATTGAGACTAAAAAAAATACAAAGAATCAATGAATAAAAGAGTTGTTTCTTTAAAAGAATAAATAAAATTGATAAACCATTAGCCGACCTCATCAAAAAAAGGAAAGAAAAACACAAATTTAAGCAATTAGGAATGCAAAGGGGGAAAATCATAACAGATCTTACAGAAATTCAGAAGATCATTAATACCTACTACAAGAATCTATATTCTCATATGATGGAAAACACAGAAAAAAATGGACAGATTCCTAGACACAATCCAACTGCCAAAACTAAATCAAGAAGATATAAAAATTCTAAATACCCGATATCAGCCAATGAAATTGAAAATGTAATTAAAAATTTATCAACAAAGAAAAGCCCAGTCCCTGACAGATTGTAGAATGTGGTTTCATTCTACAAGAAATTTAGAGAAGAACCAATGCCTCTAATGCTGAAACTCTTTGAGGAAAATAAAAGGGAAGTAATACTTCCAAAATCATTTCTGGAGGCAAGTATTACCCTGATTCCAAAACTAGAGAAGAACCCAACCAAAAAAGAAAACTACAGGCCAATCTCCCTAATGAACATAGATGCAAAAATCCTTAAGATACTGGCAAACAGAATGCAGCTAATCATCAAAATTATACACCATGACCAAGTGGGATTAATACCAGGGATGCAGGGATGGATCAGTATATGCAAATCAATAAATGTAATTCACCATATTAACAGAACCAAAGACAAAAATCACATGATGATCTCGATAGATGCAGAAAAAAGCACTTGACAAAGTCAAACACCTATTCATGATAAAAAACCTACAGAAAATTGGAATAGAGGGTCTTTACCTTAATCTGATAAAAGCTAGCTATGACAAAGCAGCAGCTAACATCATTCTAAATGGTCAAAAACTGAAAGCTTTCATTCTAAAAATCAGGAACAAGACAAGGATGTCCACTATCACCTCTCTTATTCGATGTAGTTCTAGAAACATTAGCCACAACAATTAGACAAGAGAAAGAAATAAAAGGAATAAGGCTAGGAAAGGAAGAAGTTAAATTATCATTATTTGCAGATGACATGATACTCTACATAGAAGCCCTCAAAAACTCCACCAAAAGACTACTAGATTTAATAATCAAATTCAGTAGCATAGTTGGATACAAAGTCAACACTCAAAAGTCAATAGCATTCCTGTACACAAGCAACAAACTCACAGAAAGAGAAATTAAGGAAACCACAACCTCACAATAGCATCCAAAAAAAAAAATACTTAGGAATCAATCCAACAAAAGAAATAAAAGATCTATACACTGAAAACTACAGTACTCTGAAAAAGGAGATTGAAGAAGATACCAGAAAATGGAAAGATATCCATTGCTCATGGATAGGAAGAACCAACATAGTGAAAATGGCCATACTCTCAAAACCATTACACAGATTTAATGCAATCCTAATCAAAATACCATTAGCATACCTCAAAGAACTACAGAAAACTTTCCTAAAACTCCTTTGGAAGCAGAAGATACCTAGAATAGCAAAGGCAAGACAAGAGGCATCAAAGTCCTTGACTTGAAGTTATACTACAAAGCTACTGTGATAAAATCAGCATGATACTGGCAAAAAAACACAGACCTGAGGGTCAGTGGAATAGATTAGAACATGCAGAAACAACTACAAACACACTCAGCCACCTTATCTTTGACAAAGGGGCCAAACATGTTCACTGGAAGAAAGATAGCCTCTTTAATAAATGGTGCTGGAAAAATTGGCTTTTTATATGCCAAAAACTAAAACTAGACCCACATCTATCATCATGCACTAAACTAAAGTCAAAATGGATCAAAGATCCAAATATTAAAACAGAAACACTAAATTTACTGGAAGAGAAAGTAGGTAGAAATCTTAAATACATAGGGGTAGGCAGAGAGTTCATGAACAAAACCCAAACTGCATGGGAAGTAGTTCAAAGAATCAACACCTGGGACCTCATCTTGTTAAGAAGCTTTTGCACATCAAAAGAAATCACCAACAGAATGCAAAGAACAACCCACAGAGTGGGAAAAAATTATAGCCAGTTGTCCCTCAGACAAAGAGCTGAAAAAAAAAATCAGATCCCCCAAATTCAAAGACCCAATCCAAAAATGGGCATCTGGGATGAATGTATGCTTCTCAGATGAAGAAATACAAGTAGCAAGTAAATATATGAAAAAATGTTCAACATCATTGGTGATTTCAGAGATGCAAATTAAAGCAACACTGAGATTCCATCTCACTCCAGAAAGAACGGCTGTCATCAAGAAAACAACTGATAATAAATGCTGGTGGGGTTGTGGGGAAAAAGGAACCCTTCTCCATGGTTGGTGGGAGTGTAGACTGGTGCAACCACTATGGAAATCATTGTGGAGATTCCTTAAAAAACTAGGATTAGAGGTCCCATTCAACCTAGCTATTGCCTTTTTGGGTATCTTCCCAGAAGAATTAAAAACATCATAGCATAGCAATATATGTGCACTCATGTTTATAGCAGCACAATTTGTAATAGCTAAATCTTGGAAACAACCCAAATGCCCATCAACTGAGGAATGGACAAAAAAGATGTGGTTTTTTTATATAATGGAATACTACTTAGCCATAAAGAAGGATAAACTTGAGACTTTCATAGGTAAGTGGATGCAACTCAAGACCAGACTCCTAAGTGAAATAAACCAGACTCACCTGTGTAAACATATTGTATCACTAGTGTGAGAGTCCAAAAGAGTAAACAAGATCCAAAATGTACAATAGGTACTGTGAATAGGGAAGAAACTTTTAAAAAGAAAAGAAAAACTGTGATGGGAGAAAGGGGAAAGGAAGGAAGGGAAAAGAAAAAAATATATATAAATACAAGACAGTTAAGATAGTTGTACAGCTGGTTTCTCTTGGTTCACTGAGGGGAAAGTTTTGTGATAGTAATTTTCTGGACAATGTTTCATGCCTATATCTTGTACTCTGAACAATTACTCTGAATATAACAATACACAATGTATTGATTAATGTTACTCTCCTACTAGCCTGTTTTGAAGCTCTGTTTTATTGTTATTTCTTACTTTTTTCTGTTTAAAAAAGAAAAAAAAAGGAGCAGAGCCAGAGAGGGCTGGGGGCACTAAGCTTGGAGCAGATGGCTGGGAGAACCATCCACTAAAGATCCCCAGGTACCACTGCAAGTCAGAGGAGTTTCCTTTCAGAGTATTCCTATTAACACATTTCTTGGCTTTTTTAGCTTTATGGCTGCTGGGATGAGTGGCTTTTTTCCTTTTCCAAACTGCCCTTATCAGTAAGGCAACAATAGGTAATTTAATTAGCTGACCTGAATGGCAGCCAGTTTGAGCTAATTCGGTTTTGTTAGTGCTCCCTGGACACACAGAACTGATAAACACACTTCCTTCCAGACAAACAGTAGGGTTTGGGAGGGGTGGTGCTAGGGACAGTGGCTCTCCCTAAGTCTGTCTTACACCTGTGGGATTTAGCACTTGACCAAAGGCAGGCTTTTCTAAAGTCGGTATTCCCCAAGGGCCCATCAAATTTGTCATCTGAAAGAGATAAAATAGACAACCGGGAAATTGCAAAGGCAAGGTGCCCAGGATGAGAGTGCTGGGAAAAGCACATTCCCCTCAACAAAAGGAACACTTGGCCAGAAGACTTGGATCGTAGCCATGACTGGCCTTCCCCAAGTCATTCCACCTCTGTGTCTCGGTCACCTGATGCTTCACAGTAATCAATGCCCCATTTCCTTCACAGCTGGGTTGTAGCACAATTACATAATATAGATAAGAGGGCTTGGACACCCATGAAGAACTATGCTAATGGAGAATGTGTTGATAATGAGCATAGTACCCAGTATATTCTCTGGTTTTCGAGGGCAGGAACTAAAGATCTTTCCTCTTTGTGTCCCTAACATTGAGTCTAATCAGAGAAGTTGCTCCACATATAGTTGATGATTGGACGATAGAGGAAAAGGGTCATGCCTGGGGATCATTTAAGGGGTGGGGATGTCAATATACAACTAACTGAATATCAATCATAACACATAATGCTTTTCAGGTCAGTATTTTAGCCCTCTCCATCTCTGATCAAAGAAAACAGTATTAGAAAGAACTGTTATGTCAAATTTATTTTCAATATATCAAAGTAGTAGTTTTATAGGTGCTACTGTCCCAGCTAGATAAGGGACTATACCTATGGTGCTACTGTCCCAGCTAGATAAGGGACTATACCTAGGGTAGCATTTTATGTTTGCTGTGGGAAGATTCTCCCTGGTTAGTACTTCATTTCAATGGCATACTCGTGGAATAGATGGTGTAAGTAGAAATAAGCTGATCTGTGAGTTGAAATAAGTTAATTTGAAAAAAGTTTCAGATAGAAAAGGTCTATATAAAGTATTATCCATTGCCACTATTTTGACATGCCTCCCACTGTTGGTATGTGGTCCACCATGTTTAAGCATGTGTTGTTGACTATCTTTTCTCACTCCACACACTCACTAGGGGATTTCAACTACACTATGCTGAAAATGCACTTCAACCCTGACTTCGCTTTGAGCCCAGTTATCTACAGACACTGCTGCCCACTGAAAATTTCCACCTCGGTCGTCCACTGCACTTAAACCAGGATGACAAAATCTGCCCCCATCCCCAGTTAATATAAATCTACCTCAATTCTTTATTTTCGTAGGTGGCTTCAAGGCCAGTGCTCCAAACATCTTTTCCTACCTATTTCCAAGTAGTCACCACTATCTATGGATTTTGACCTCTAAATATCCTTTAAATGCAGGCCTTTCTTACCACTGAAATCATTTTATTTGTATCTTTCATCCCCTGTTCCCCTACTCCAAAGAATAATTTTTCAAAATTAGAGAGCTCTCCAGTGCATGTCAGACAAATAAGAAATGTTTGGCTCCCTGAAGTGGAGTAAAACCTCCCTCTCTCTTTTCCACCAAAATCCAGATCTTTAATGAATACCAATTACTGTACTGAAGATAACCGGGAGGGCAGCCAAATCTGTCCATCGTGTTATGATAGCTGTTCCAATGGGCTCTAAATTGCCGTGGATTCCCACATTTGGGGTGAGTGCAGTCTGCTCAGCTGGGGCTGTGCAATCCCAGGGATGGGCCTACATTCTGGGCCTGCTCTAAACCCTGATGCTCATGCGCAGGACACCCTGAAGTTTCTCC
Organism: Erethizon dorsatum; assembly: GCA_028451465.1. Classification (NCBI taxonomy): domain Eukaryota; kingdom Metazoa; phylum Chordata; class Mammalia; order Rodentia; family Erethizontidae; genus Erethizon; species Erethizon dorsatum. The sequence goes on from CM051834.1 coordinate 86,576,014, forward strand.
AACCCTTCCAAGGCAGATTCTGCTCTGGCTGCTATAATTCTTCACACATTCTTTGCCTTTGACTCTCCCACAGTTCACTCTAGAATCACAGGTGGATTACTCTTCATAAATTTAAATTACAAGTAGATGCCTAAAATGTTTACAAATACTTTATATACCTTAATTATAGTTGGTGCTCTAACAAAAATTTTGTTATTTTATTAACCATTTCTCTTTTATTTAGTTATTGATATGATCTTCATATCTAGATTGTTTTTCCTTACAGTGATGCCCCTAAACTACTTTAGGGCTATTGTATATACCATGATAATGGAAAATAACGCAGTCTTAAGCCACATTGCTACAGTTCAAATTCTGATTCTCCCACCTCTCTATCTCAGTTTCCTCCTCTGTAATATGAGGATAATAATGGACCCACATGCTTCAGAGGTGTCCTGTGAAGATTAAGAAACTAATTCATGTATCATTTTAATTCGTACATTTAATTCATTCAGCCTACTTGTCACAATATGTGCAAATTATTGTCATGTTAACTCAATATTGAACACTAGGAGACAGCAAAAGGATTTTGATGAAAACTTTATTATTTAAAATTTCTATTTCCATTGCAAAATCAAATGATTTTCATATATAGATTTTGTGCTATGGCATTTTGCCCAGTTCGTATTCATATATGAAAATAAAAATAAGCTTCAGACAAGTCAAGAAACTTGCCACTTGGTACACAGATAAGAAATGACAGATAAAGAAGGATAAACTTGAGACTTTTATAGGTAAGTGGATGCAACTTGAGACCATACTCATAAGTGAAATAAATCAGACTTGTATGTAAACATCACATAGTCTCTCAAGTGTAGAAGCTGAAAGAGTAAATAAGATCCAAAATGTACAATAGATATTGTGAAATGGGAAGAAACTGTTCAAAAGGAAAGAGAAACGAGGATGGGGGAAAGGAGAAAAGAAGGGAAAAGGAAAAAAAATACATATATATACAAGATAGTTAAGAGAGCTATACTACTAATTTCTCTTAGTTCATTGAAAAGAAAGGTTTGTGTTAATACTGTTTGGTCAATTTTTCATGACTATATCTTGTACTCTGAGCAATTACTTTGAAGATAACAATACATAATTTATTAACCATTGTTACCCTATTATCTTGTTTTGAAATTTTGTTTCGTTATTTTTATTGTTTTTTTTTCTTTAAAATAAAAAAAAGAAAGAAATGACAGAATGGGAATTTGAACTATGAGTTGAATCCAAAGCTAAAATTAAATAAAATACTTACTAATTATTCAAAGTCTTTGTCTTGGTAAACAAAACAAAGGAAAAGAAAACACTTGAATGAAATGCAAAATAAATATACCCAGTGAAAGAATCCAGACAAGAATGAGTATATACTGTATGATTATGTTTATATAAAACTCTAGAAAGTGCAAGCTAAATATAGTGACAGAAAACAGATCAGCAGTTGTCTGGGGAGGGGACTAGGTAAGGAGCTAGGGGAAGTTAACTTTTGGAAGTCATGAATATGTTTATTATCTTGACTGGTGGCAACGGTGTCGCTGGTGTGTATGTACATATGTCAAAATTTAACCATATTGTCCACTTCAGATGGGCAGTTTATTGAATGTCAATTTTGCTCAGTAAAGCTGTTAACAAACAACTGGGCTGCTTTTATACCTTTAAAATCTGGTGTGTTAAACAAAGGGTACATAATGATATCATTCTTGAGAACACAGTCCATTGATGAGTAAAGAGAAAACAAACCCCCAAATATCAGGTCTGGGCACCAGATTCCCACACAGTTTAAAGCCCGGGCTTTGCGGACTAACCTGGTTCTTGCTTTTTTCCCCTGGAAGTAATTGTGTGGCTTATGGCAAGTTACTTAACAAAATCTTAAAGTCTTCTCATCTGAGAGGCAATAAAACTTGCATCACAGGGTTTTGTAAGAATTAAGTAAGAAAATGTGCATCCATCCATTTGATTGATAGTAGTGAAGTGTGGGCCCATGGGTATCCCTGTGTCCATAGCTGGTGAATGTTGCTAAGGTGCATGAAAGGTCTGAATCGGGCTCTGCCAAGCTTTGACGTCCGGGGTGCGTTGGGCGCACAGCAGGGACATGCAGGAGCCCTTACTGGCTACAGCCCCAGAGGAAGATGGCACACAAATGAGTGGTCTAGGAGGTGCCAGCGTGTTGAGTCTGCGATAAATTACTGGGCCAGGCTTTCCCTGAGTCCTGGGGACGCTCCCCGTACTGAGATCCCACTCCAGAATGCAAAAGGAAAACAGCAGTTACAGCATTCACTCAGCCATTCTGCTTTTCTATAGAAAACAGTAAAGCGGTCTGCTTTATTCCACTCCTCTATTACCTTAATGTGCCGGCCTGGAGGATAAATGAGATAATAAACACAGAGTACCGAGCGAGCACAGTGTCTAGGTCGTAGGAGGCGCTCAATAAATGTTAATTCCCTGCCCCCAGCCCCTTATAGATTAACCCTGACTTCTCAGAAATGCAAATCCCTAAGCACTCACCTCAGCCTACTTCAATATCCCTGCACAGGAAGCCTTTTTACTACCTCCTTAAAAGCAGCCAGAATCCCTCTCCTCTCCTAATTGTCCCGCAGAGAGCCTGGGAAGGGAACGCAGCAACTCCGGAGGAGCCCCTGGCCTCCCTGCAGAGGAGACGGAGCTGTTACCCAGCCCCGTGGACGCGGACCTCGTTCATCTTTGCGGACATTGCTGCGCCATCCATTTTAAATGACATGGAAGCCGACCTGTTTATCAAGATCAGCATACTACTATGTTATTATGATCATTTAGCATTTACATAACACTCTATTTGCAAAGTGCTTAATAATAATTTATTTATTACTTTCTGGAGCTACTCACTAATGGAAAACTCAAGGGCTTGTCCTGAGCTCACCGACCTCCGCTCCGGAGACACCTCAGGCTATTTCCAATGGCTGCCCAGATGCCTGCTGTAAAACGCTTTAATGAAAAACCATTTGATATTTTTATATGTATGTAATTTTTGGTCTTTGTACTGTATTGAAACAGTACTCTTTTACTTTCCAATAAAAAAATTATTTTTAAAATTACTGCAATCATATCTCTCTAGACTTTATCCTTATATAGAACCGGTAAGATGAAATTCCAGCTGGGTGGCAGCTCTGGAGATAATGCGTATGCATCATTCCTGTTTCTCTTCAAGAAGGGCTTGTTGCCCAGCTGGGGAGGGCGGTGAGCTGCTGGCCTCTCTCTGCATGTGAGCTCCTGTGAAATTTGTCTCAGGCCTCTGCTAGGCAGGGCGATGATCTAAGGGTGTAGCCATTTCTGTCCCTTGTGGGCTCCACCTAAAGGGTGATTTCAGTCTGTGTCTCTACCTGATGACTTCCTTGCCTGATCGTACTTCCCTCATCTTTTTCTCTCACAAGTCCCCATAAATTTTTTCAGTCCTGATTTCCCCTCAGAGACCAGCCTGCTTCCCAGAGAACCCCACTGGCACCAACTATGACACTAAGGAACCTTGTATAAGGGACAAATGTTTTTCACCAGTATCCAGATGCAGGTGGCTTTGATGTTTTCTAAGGTCTTTGTACATCTAATAACATAATATGGGACTTAGAGACATCACCATTCTAGGGTATCTCCGAACCTGTAAGGAATTGGATTCAGTATAATTCTGTGTCTTTAGCTTCCATGTGAAAGGGTTTTGTGGTGGAGGAGTGTTTTGAGGGGAAATTTCACTACTTCAGGGGCCCCCATTTTCCTGCCTACACTGATCTACAATGATTTCACCTCTGTTAAAACGTGCAGTAGGAAAACGATTATGAGCATGGACTGATGCGTGTGAAAATTATACAGTAAGAATTTGTTTGTATGTACAAAAAATTTATATTTAACATTACATTATATACAGTAATGCATATAATTCAATAAGTGATATAAGTTATCTAACACATATGCATACATACCATATCAGATAAGACAGGGGATCTCACAGAAGAGAGAACTGGGAAGGAAAGGAGCCCCTGACAGATGGGACAACAGGACTGCATTCTGACAGGGTGTAAGCACTAGGCCTGATGGTCCCCTTCCATCACACTGTGTTCAATAGGGGAAAGGAAAAACTCCAGCGAACCCACGCCAATAGGGAACGGGCCCTCCTTGGAAAGTGCACAGCTCAGAATTCTGGGGAGTGCAGCCTCCTTGTCGCTTCTCAGACCTGTCCTCTGTGAAGTTCTTGTGTGTGCCTTTCCCGTTCATGCTCCTATTTCTTGTCTTTCTTTCTTTTACTGTTGCTTTCTAAATAATCTTTGAAAGAAGTGCAGACTCTGCATTTTTTTTTCTGGATTCTTCTGTGGTCTTAGGTCAAAGGTGTCTGTTAGAAAATAAACTATTACAAAACTTAATTAGGATTTTGAAGTTAAAAGCTAACAAGAAGAAATGCTTAAAGCCCATGTACGAGGTTCTTGTTGGGCACTGGCTCTGAGACTCACATATGTAAAAATGGAACTTTATAGTTTGAAGTTGTCCTGGTGAAAATTTTAAAACATGTTTAATGATCTTTTGTGTAAATTCATAGAAGACTGATCTATAATTAATTAGGAAGGGCATGCGGGATGTTTAAGAGAACATTAAGATGGATATCTTGGGCTTTCCTCTGCTGCTGCTTTTAGAGGCTTGCTAAAAGAAAGGGTACCTCATGCCAATCTACCTACTAACAGGGCTTAACAATACAGTAGGCTTGGGTAAGAATCCGGACTTAATGGCTCAGAGCATGTTGTCAAATAATCTGGGACTGGTGCAAGGCCCTGAGTTAGATTTCTGGTACCAAAAAAGAACAAAAGGTGGGGTAGGAGAGACCAAAAAACAAACAAACAAACAAACAAACAAAAAAACCCATAAAAATAATCTGGCACTTACAGAAACCAACATGAAATGACCAGAAGCATCACATTTGCATTTTGCTAGTTGGTAAAGAAGGTCTTGAAACAGCATGGAATTGTTATAACTGTTTCTTCAAAATTTCAAACAAAATCTGTGTTTTTTTCCTTGGGATAATGCTGAGTAATCCAGAAACACACCAATAAAGGGCAAGAGCCATGCAGAATGACTCAGCCTTCAGCCCGAAGCACTCTAGTGTTTTGCCACAAGGATTTGTCCTGTGTTGTCTTGTTCAAAACATTGACACACAGGCAGCACGGAACGAGGGCTATGCATAGGCCCTTGAGAGGCGGGCACAGCTGGTTCAAATGCTGTCTCTATTACACACTGGTCGTGTGTTCCTGGAAAAGCACTCTAACCTTTCTGAGCCACAGTTTCTTTTTACATAAAGTGGGGATCATAACACACACTTCAACGAGTTGGAATGAGAGTCAAAGGAAATAATATGCCATGTAACACAGTGTCCAGTCAAAAAAAAACACTCCAAAAATGGTAGCTCTTTGTCGCACGTGAAATGCATTTCTGAGAGTAATGAGCTAATATGTTGGATGACAGAAATCAAGATCCAAAAAGGTCTCACAAGGCTGAACTCAAGGACCAAATCTAATAGGGTGGCATTTAACAAGGATAAATATAAAAGTACTGCAATTAAATCTGAACAGCAAATGGCACAAATGCCCAGGGCTTATCAGCAGCACACCTGTAAAAAGGCTTGGGAGCATCACCGACTCTGCTCGTTAAGGGCCAATGGTGGGAGGGGCTGCCCAAAAGTAAGTGCTTCTTCGGCAGCATAAAGGCAAGTGCACCATCTGTAACAAAGGACAGAATGCCTGTTCTTTCCACACCGCTCTGGATGCTGCACTTTAACAGCTGGTGATAACCTGGGCTTTTTCCAAAAAGACACAGAGTTAGGAAAGTGAGGAGACATACCTTCCACCTGATCAAAAAACAGGAGAGGTTAGAGAAGCCCAAGGAGGCTCTAGACATGTGTCCACAAACGCTTGAAAAGCAGTCGTGGGCATGATGGATTGGATCCTTCTCTACTTAAAGTCCTCAGGAGACAACAAGGGTGACACATGGGAGTTACAGAAAGGCAGTTTACTACACTCTATATAAAGAAGATACCTCTGTGAGCACTGTCCCCAGATGCAGAGGGAGGAAGTTCCCCATCATCAGAAGTATCCAGGCAGGGCGGGTGAGATGGCTCAGTAGCGTAAGTGCCTGCCTGGCAAGCGCGAGGGCCTGAGTTCGACTCCCGTAGCCCGCATATGAAAAAAGGGCCGGTGATATCGCTCAGCAGCACGGGCGCCTGCTGGCACGCAAGGTCCTGAGGTCGACCCCCGGTACCCACAAAAAAAAAAGAAGTATCCAGGCAGAGGGTGAAGGTTGCACAGGGTAATAACTATGTTTCTTAGGGGAGGGCTCAAACTAAAATCATAAAATCTTGTAACTCTGCATAAGTGCATTTTTTTCCCTCTAGGGAGAAGTTTCATAGCCCTTTGGGGAGATTCCACCCCAAAAAGATGAAGATGAACTGAGCGAGAGTATTATACCTTTGAACATGTATTAAACATTTATTGTCTGCTACTGGGCTAGAAGCTGAGAACACAGAGATGAGTATGATATTGTCTCGGTCTTTGCAAAGGAAAACTTGGAGTTTGGTGCACTCTTCTAAACAAACAAGTGTAACTGAAAAACAAAGTTCCTTAACTGTGCTGTGATAGAGAAAGGTCCGCAGCAGAGCAACGAGGAAGAGTGATCCAGTCTTTCTGGGAGGAAGTCCTTTCTGACTTGAGATTTGGGGACTCTGTGACAGACAGCAGTGAAAGGACTTTGGCCACCTTCACCACTCTGGAGCAAGTTATACCCACAGGCTTACCAAGGACTCCTGGAGGATGCAGATTTGGCAAAACAGCAGGCATCCTGACAGTCCCCCGCAAGGCTTCGAGAAGCACAACTATCCAGGCCTGACCTTTCCTCCAAGACCCTGTTCCACCTTTCCATGCTGGAGCAGGGTCACTGGGATGTCCTAAAATGAGGTACCATGAAGTCTGTAGGAAAATGCTTTTGATCAGTTCATGAAAACCCAAATCACCAGCTGCTTGTGCCTGTGCATATGCCCACATTAAACTGCCAAGCTGCTTTACATTTATTTACCCACCATGTAGTGCCTGCTTTATTAGGCCAATAAATTGAAGGCAGTAATATCCACCCATCAAATCCTACCTGACTCCCAGGTCCTGGCTGTGCCCCAGTCCCTCAGCGATCTCCCCAGGGATGCTACCCACTAAGAGCCTAGTCTGTGAAGCTCTGTAGCACCTACTGTGCGTGCTTCCATCAGGCACCCACTACTTACCAGTTTGTACCGTTATTTGCTGAATTCTACTAGTATATTTTGCTTAGCTTCAGACTGGATGTAATCTTGCCTGATGAAACCATTAACTGCTGCCGGGTGGGACACAGCCAAAGCCCAGGATTGTCAGTGTGAGATTCAGGCACATGTGAGCCAGCAGTCAGGTACAGAGTCACATTCTAGTCCTTGGGTCTTTTCCAGAAACACTTCAGAGCCACGAGGAGCCAAATCCGGGAAGTCTTGCTTCCCCCTGGCCCATTGGAGTTCTCCAGTCTTCCTGACAAGCAGAACTGGAGACAGCGACAAATCTTGGGAGGTTCTAACCTGGGTTTAGAATTGTGGTTTGCAGGGTTTTCAGTGGCCTAAAGGCTCCATGGAGCACCACTGTCAGTCAGCACATAGCACTCTAAATAGACCTCCACAACTGAATGGGAAGTTTGGGGCTGACTGTGGCCATGGCATCACCAGTGGGTTAAAATAATAGCTTATTATTAATTTATGTGAGTGACGTGAGAATCTGCTTTCAAACTCAGAGGTCCATCTGCCAATGGCCAAGAAAGTCATCTTCACTGCCAGCAAGGGTCTCCCTGAGGAAACAGTGCAGGTTGGATACAATTAAGATCTACAGCTATACAGCCAAATGTAGGGTGGCATGGCTGTACTTGAAGCACTCCTGGAGGCTGAGGCAGGAAGATTGAAAATTTGAGCCCAGCCTGAGCAACTTAGCCACTTAACAGGAACCTGTCTCAAAATTTAAAAATTTTAAAAAACAGTAGGGGAGGTAGCTCAGTGCAAAGGCCCTGGGATCTACCCCCAGCACCAATACAAATGAACAACACAGCTACTCTACTTGCACAGTGCCTGGCATCTCAAGGCCATGTGAGCCACAGTGGTTGTAACTTGCTTTGAGAGGGTCTCAGAGGAGCTGAGTCAAAACCACATTCCTGGTTCCCTGCACTGAACGTCCTAGCTGCTGAATATCACCCGGAGGGTGAAGCGCTGGACTGAAAGATTCCTGGGGAGCTTCTCATTGACCCTTACCCATTTAAAAAAGTTAGGATTCTCTAAGGACCAAAGAGACTGATGACAGAATTTTTTTTCACACTCGTCCGAATCCAAGCATTTCCCAAGCCCAAACGTCTGGTGGTTCTTCCTTTTGCCCCACTCATGCCTTGGACCATGTAATTTGCAAATAAACCAGATTTGGGAAGTAAGGAAGGCCTTGCCTCCCTGTTTGTCTTGTACTCCATACAGGGACCCCATGGGTGGTATACTCATCTGGACTCAGGTCCAAAGCCCAACTCAGGGCAGGGAAGACACTTCCCAGCACAAGCCGGGACCTCTGTCAAATGAACACTGCTTCTCCTGTCCCCAGTTGCCCGGATGCATGCAGACATGGGCTCAGTCATCAAAGGACCTTTGAGGTCCCATATGGGGATGCACAGAGACCTCAAGATGCCCTGAAGGGAAGAGGGACATCTCAGTGTGAACACCGCTTTAAAAGGTCATGACAGGGTCTGGCTTGATTGGAAACCACTAGCCGTTTTCTGAGGCTGGTACTGTATACATATTGAAGTCTAAAGCTGTCTGGGAGCTGCTAGGTTCTTTTTCTCCATATTCCCTTCTTCATACCACACAAAATGCTTGGGGCCCACCTGAGACCTAACATTTGTCTGTTTTGAGAATAGATGAGTATTTATTAGAATTAAACAGCTGGGGGCTCTGTGATATTTAGACGGGCATTAGGAGGAATATATGAGAAGAAGATAATGCTGGCTCTTTTTTTCTGTAAACCAGTCTGGGCTTAGCTACTGAGGGGATTTCTTGGGTCTCCTGTGAGAACCAGATACAGTTAATTTCCTGCAAAACTGCGGGCTGGGCTGTGCTGATATTGCGGTGTTATTTAGAATAGAAAGGTCAGGCCTGAGATTGAATAATCATTGACAAGAAATCCACGGAGGATAGGAAGCAGTTGGTGAGCAGTGACTGAAACCTCGCCTGGCTCCTCCCCTCTTCCCTGCCTTCCTGGGTATCTGGCTGATTCTTGGATTTGTTTATTATTCTTTCTGCATGTGTTTCCCAAGCCCTCAGAGCTAATAGGAAAGATGTGTTGAGACACGGAGCGACAGCATCCACGCCACCACTGGAGATGCAGGACACAGCCTTATGACTGGATTTGCCTGCTCCAAGGCTGTTTGCCTCGGGCACCTGTGCGTGAATTTTTAAATCAAAAATGGTGGTGTTCTCTTCAACAGCTTGAAGCACTTTGTTCCCAACAGGGCGTTTGGTTTTCTTTCCTGCATGGTGTCCCAGCTATAATCTGTGTAGCCCAAGTTTATATCCTGTCCTGAGTGTGAAGCCAAATGTAGAGGAGCTGGAGAAGCACAAAGGGAAATCAGATGGGTGGAAGACCGGCTGTGTGTCAGGCATGGCTGTTTCCTTTGAATATAGTATCTTGTTAATCCTGAAACTCCCCAGGTCTCTGCTTAACAGATGAGGAAAACGTCTCCAAAGGCTCAGGGAGGCCGAATGACTTGTTCAAGACCTCTCAGCTCCTAAGCAGAAGAGCAAAGACTTGAAACCTAGAAATGTCTGGGTACCAAGCTGATGCTCTGTCTCTAAAATTTTCTACTCTCCACTGTGCATTCTTTCTCTGTTGCTGTCTGCCTTGATTTTAACCCAGTCACTGTAGAAGTTTTCTTGGAAATCCATATTTTCAGTGAAAGAGCTTCTGTCTTGCTAAAAACCATCAGTAGGCACTGTATGAAAAGTCAGATCCCACAAATTAGATGGCATAGGATTCTGTCCAACTCAGAAACAGGAAGGATGGGCCAGCAGGCTTCTAAGTTCTCTTCTGAATCTCAGATGCTATATAACTGATTGATTTTAAAATTAGATTTATTTATTAAAATTATGGTCTTGGGATGATTCTTCAAACTTAGAAGTCTGGCATCTTGCTTAATTTGGGAGTGTTAAGGGCACAAATAATAAATCATCCTTCAGCCATCAGAATCAATGTCAGAATTTTCTTTATAGGGGTAGCTTATAATCCACGTAAGAGTATTAACAGGGGATGTCATTCCAGGATGACTTCTTGGCACGATGGACCCGACCATGGCTCGTCTGTTGCTGGCTCGTGTCATCACAGAGTTCTCTGACATCTGGAGACACTTCCTGTAATTCCCAGGAGTCCGTAGTTGTCATGACAAAAGGCTGGGCGAGAAGAAGGAACTGGGACAACAGCCTCTTCTCAGGGTTGCCCATCAGCAGACACCAGATACAAGTATGAAGACCCTCAGTGTGAGATTAAATCACTGGGTCATGTGCTTTACCCTTGCTTATGTAAATTCAATTATTTCACTGAGACACAATTTGATACAGAATAATGAATAGAAATACATAATTTGTTTCTGTGGGTTTTAAAACACAGATTTTAAAACATGGTGCCAGATTTTAAAGCCCATGACCTGGTGGCTGGTACAAGGACTATAAGCTTGGAATCCTGAGCTTTATGTACAAATTGGACTCCTCTTTCTCTTGAAAGAATTGAGGCAGCTCTGTACTTTGAGTCCATTTTCTGACACTACAGATAATGCAGAGACTTGTGTCGCTTTGATGGTTAATTTGTTTGAAAGCCCTGAGTTCTTCAGTACAGCAAAGATCTCCTTCATTGCCTGAGCTCCCAGTCCTACTCCAGGCAAGAGCTGCTTCCATCATTCTACCTGTACTCAGACACAGGCAGTGAGGTGACTAGGACAATAGATACGCAAAGCAAGAACTTACATGTTCTGGAGAAAAATAAAAGGTCACATGGTAAAGCAGCCAGCCTCTTAGACTTAGAAACCAGACTCCCAGTTCCTCTGCTTTGTATCTTTGCACCTTCCAGAAAGTTGCTCAAACTCTGTGCTTCTGTCCATCATTTGTAATGAATCTATTAATAGCATCTTCTTAGGGTTGTTGAAAAAATTAATTAAACATGCAAAGTACTTAGATCAATGCCTGCTCCTCCATAAGCCCAATATGGAGACCTATCATTTCCTGCTTACTATGCAGCCATGCCTTCCAAGTACCTTTTCCGGTAGGAAGCAGTCTCGTATGCAAAAGAACCAATCAGAGCAAACTAGTGGACATTTCTTTCCTGTCTTGGTCAGGTGAAAGCTGAAGACTCCCAGGATCTCAGTCCTAGACATGTCTGGGCATGTGATTCCATAAACAAACCTTCAGAAGTACTTTTCAGGCTGCTTTGGGGCAGCACAAAAGGATTCATTGTGTGAACATGAATTTATTGAGAATGTTCTGTGAGCCAAGTACTTCCTTGGACAGTTTACACCATCGTCCCAATGTCTTAGTTTCATCATGACACCTACCCTGTTTTGATCACTGGACTGGTGTAAAGCTCCAAAGGAATGTGCCAGCAAGTCTTTTAAAATGCTAGTGGTGCTAATATTATAACATATGATGATGGTTACACTCTACAGGGTCATGGCCCAGCTGTCAGATGGCAATCCCCCAGGGCAGAGCAGCACTGGATCAGACAGACGACCTCGAGAACGCAAGCTCCCTGGCACCATCTGGCATCCTTTTTGCCTTTGATTTATCAGTGCAGATTTCTCCCTGTGTGACACCATAAAGGCAGGTTGTGTGACACCTTTACTGCCTGGCACAATGTGGGACAGGGATGATCTTTTGCATGCAGGGACAAGGTGCAGATACTCACCACTGGCTTCACAGCACAGGTTTTTCAGGCTGCAAAAGGCCACAGGTGCTGCCTAGGAAAAGTTGGGCACTGGGATAGGTCGGGCTGAGTCCAGGGCAATAGCAGGATGGCCACGGCCCAGCCAGGTGGGATATGTTTCTGCAAACCCTCACCACCCCCTCTCCCAGTTTGTTCTGGTGGCTGCCATCCCCTTAGTTTATAGGTATCATTACCTATGAAAAATCTGTTCCATCTGAAGACAGTTGGGGTTGGGGATGGGTGGCAGATTGCAATTTAATGATTGGATTAAAATATGCTAAAGCAAACAAATAAATAAATAAAACGCCCAGCAGCCTGGAGCACCACAATTCATTCTGTGGGCAACAGAGGCTGGGGCTCCAGGGACCAGCTCATAATTCAACCCACAGGCAGGTTTAGTAGCCTGTTACTGTATGACCACAAGGAGAAACAACTCTCCAGGAAAGATTTACACAGAATGGCACTGGAGTCTGAAGGGCTAGGGCCCGCAAGGGGAGAGGGATGTGGGAAACTAACGGGTCCTGGGGCTGAGAAAAGGGCCAGCTCCAAACTTACAACAAAAGCCGAGGTCCACACTTCCTGGCCCTCCACACCTCATCACAGCTGAATCACTTTACCCCCTGGCCACTAACGTGGATTGACGATGCTACTTGCCACAGTGTAGGGTCATTTCTCCCTTCTTGCACCCTATGAGATGGGACTCTCCCCAGGGAGAAGAGTATGGATTTCTCTTCTTCTATCCCTATGGTTAGGCACAAAGTTGTGGCTCAATAAGCAAATACCGGAAGGATGAATGCACAAACTATTAGCTATCAGACTTTATATTCCTTGCTAAGAATCAGTCATCCCTCAGTATCCAAGACTGTTTGGTTCCAGGTCCCCAGCAGTTACCAAAATCCTTGGATACTCCAGCTTCTTGTATACAATGGAGGAGTATTTGCATATAATCTATGTATATCCTTTTGTATACTTTAATTATCTCTAGATTACTTGTAATGCCTAGCACAATATAAACGTTACATAAACAGTTGTTACATTGTATTGTTTGGGGAATGATAGTTTTAAAAAGGTCTGTACATGCTCAGTACACATTTAATTTTGTAAAAATAATATTTTCGATCAGCAGTTGGGAGATTTGACAGATGGGGATCCAGAGTACACAGAGGGACAGGTGTTCTTGGTGTGGCACTTGGAGGGGGGGAAGACAGCATGGAAACATGGCGTCCGAGCACCACTGGGCCATCTTTTCTACCTCTCCAGGCTCCTCATCTTCCCAGGAGATTTCTGTCTGCTCTCCTTGGCCTGCCAGCACAACCTGGTACCTGTCCGGTTCCCTCCTGAAATACCACCTTTGTACCTACTGCTCCCTCTGCTCACAACTCCCTTGGTCCACCATTACATACTTAGCGAATTTGTCAGTTGGAGCTGATGAAAAATTCCTCACTAAAATACTGCTGATCCTGCTGACTGACTCCCTTCTTTCTATTGTAGAAGCTCATGGGACCACATCTTCTATGCATATTACACATCAGAGTTGCAGCTTGAGGTGATTCATAGATTGAGGTTCAAGCCCCTATTAGACAGTCACCACCCCGAGGGTAGAGACTAGGTACTGTTATTTTTGTTTGTCATCCCCAACACCCAGAACAATTATCTGGCTCACAGCAGGCTCTGAGGAAGCAGCTGGTGATTACCAAAGCAGGACTTCTCCCTAGGGTCTCATCATTTCCTATGAAGTGGACATCCCTGAAGCCGCCACCCCACCCTCTCCTGTCACTCCAAGACCTGCCATCCTTTGCTCTCTGGTTGCTACAGCAATAGATCTCCCCAGTGCTAGGATGTGGCCCTGTTAGGGGAGCTCCCCACCAGGCCCAGCATAGCTGTAAATTGTTGCTATGTTTGAAAGAAGAGAAGAAGGGTGAGGAGATCTGCCATCACCATTCATTTCCCCCCTTTGGGGAAATTTGTTTTCATGCACACTCAGCAAATGATGCTCTTGTACCAATAACAAATGTCAAATGCTCTGCTTGGGACTTGGGGGAGATAGAACATTAGCAAAGGAGGAGCAATTCAGTGAAAAGGACAGAATTTCTGTTTAAGGACTAGGAAGCCAAGTAACAAATGTCACCAAGAGACTCAAGGGATACAGCTTTGCATCAACAACCACTACTTCAGAAAAAAATAAATGCATCCACAACTACCTGTAATCATGTTGCATTCCCTGGTCACTGGAACCTTCCATGGGGTTTCCCTCTCTCACTTGGATAGGATCCTTAGGTCATAACACTGTATTATGTATGGGCAACTGTCCTGACTGGACAGAGTGCTAGGAAAATAGGAGGAAGAGCTGTGGGAGCAGCAGATAAAGCTTTGTACTATGACACTTTAAACAGTATTACAAATTGCGACACTGCAGGTCCAGTCCATGGTGGTTTGGCTTCTTGTGAATTTCTTTGTTCAGTTATTGAATAATAACCAACTCCATGGTAAATGTGGAGGTAGTTGTTTAGTTTTCTCCCATACTAGTTTGTAATTGGGATAACACCTTATTCACTGGCTAACTCCTGCTGAGTGTAAATGCTTGTGGACTGAGCTGAAGTCAGGATGCTCTCAGTTTACAAGGGAAGCAAAGGGTAAATGAGTAATTGCAACACATTTACTATAAAAGAGCAATACTGAGAGGCTGAGGCAGGAAGGTCATAAATTTCAGCCCAGCCTGGGCAACTTACCATTATTCTATCTCTAAATAAAAAATAAAAAGAGCTGGGATGTACCTCAGTACAAAGGCCTTAGGCTTGATCCTCAGTACCACAAAAAAATGGGTGAGGGAGGGATAAAAATGATTCTGTGGGGACAGTGGCACTGAGCCCTGAAATTCAGAAATGTGTTCTAGCCTGCTTGCTCATGGAAGAAGTACAATGTTGGTCACCAGCTGCCTGTCTGGTGACTGTCTGTGATGCCCCATGCCACAATCCCCTGCCAGGCCCAGCAGATTCAGAATCCTCCGCAGAGTTTTGGTGTTGGCGCAGAGCAGGTATTGGCAATATGAGGCAAGTCCCAGAGAAGCAGTGCAGATAGTCTGAATAACACAGCAGCATGTGAAAAGGCAGGACTGTGGGCGTCAGAAGGAAAGAGCTGGTTTTATGTCATTGACTATCAAGATGCAATGCTCACTGGGGAACATTAGGGTGCAGAAGACAAATGGCTAATGTGATTGCTGAGGTGACAATCTCTTGTTCTCTGGAGTCAGGCTCAGAGGACTCTGCTTGGGGTCCCAGGCTATGTGAACATGTGAGAGGCCAAGGCTCTCCCGGGGTCTCTACTTACTGGTCTGTCCTCTTAAATGTGTTCGGAATGCAGAAGGCCTACTGCGCTTGCTCCATTCTCCAAGAAAATATCCAGAGGCCCTGAGTTTGGAGAGCTGATTTGCATTAGGCCTATGTTACTTGTGTTAAGAAGCTAGAAATCCCTAATCTTCACTTAGATTACATTGGTTTAGAAGATTTGCAAAAAATCCAAAGACTAGAATTTGGAGAGCAGATTTTATAGGTTGAGTTATTTTATGCAACCTCTCTCACTGAGGTAAAATCTCTGTTTAAGAGGTCTAAAAAAGAAGCAACAGAAAAAAGTAAAAATTCAAAGAAAGTATGAGGAACATAATTTCATGACCTCCCAGTATTGTCCAAGACCAATTCTGCTTACCCCACTCCTAAGCATCAAATTTAAAGAATACTACATTTTCTTAAACTGAGAGTCTGGGGTGTGTAGGTTGCCTGAATATCTCTGCCTGTCAGCCTTTGGTTAGAATACATAGCTTTCTGCAATTCTTTTTTCATTTGTTCTCACAGGCTTTTAGATTGTATGTATTAAGCATTGGTGGGCCACACTGCATCAGAAATCCTGAATTCTCCCTTTCTCTTTCTTTTATGAAAACACAGAATGTATGAGGGAAACATTAGTGAGATTTCCTATGAAGGAAACCCCTACTATAGGAATGCAAGTTAGCTCTTATGAGTTATCAGTTTCAGAAACTTAGATTTGTACTCATCCAGATTTTTGTCTGAGGCCGTATGTGTGTGTGTGTTGGCTCTGGGCTCCAGTGGTTGTGGAAGAACATTTCCTGATCCAAATGAAAGGGGGCCTTGTTTATCAGAGGTGCTCATCTATTCTTGGCTAAAGGTGGGGAAATATTTTAGTGACATTTTTATAAACCCAAGGCTACAAAAGACATCTAGAAGGAACTCACCCAGACTACTCTGTCTCTTGGAATTAGACGCGCTTGGATTTTCAAGGAGAAATAGGATCCAGTTTGTTTTTTAATTTGTAATTTTGTATTCAAAATATAAGAAGAGGAAAAGTGAACGAGAAATGATAGAAGACATTGACTGAGCAGAGAGGACAGGAATTTCCTCAGGAAGGGGAAGATCTTATTAGCATTCAGGCTAGATAGATTAGTAAAAGAAAGAGAGAAAAAAAGAAAAGACAGTATGACCACAGCAAACAGTTCTTATCAATGGAACTGAGAAAGACGAGAATATTCTAATTGCTGCTAGCTCAAGGTTAGCAATGTACATAGAGAAATATATTGGAGGAATAATCTAATAATAAACACATTTTAGTATTTACTTTATGTCAGACATTGTTCTAAGTGCTTTGCATATATTATTTCATTTAATCCAACAGCCCTATGACATAGATACTAGTCTTAACTCCATTTTATCGATAAGGAAGTGGAATCAGAGAGATTAAGCATTTTATTCAAGATGACATAGATAGTAAGTAGTTGTGATAAAATGAGAAATAGATACAGGATGAGTATCACTTATATGAAATGCTTGTGACTAGTAGATTTGGTATTTTTTTGATTGTCAGAATATTTGTATATAAATAATGAGAAATCTTGGGTATGGGATCCAAATAGAAACATGAAATTCATTTATATAACATATGTATATCTTCTATTCATAGACTGAAAGTAATGTTACATAATATGTTTACTGCACATGTGTTTCCACTGTGACCCATCACATGAGGTCGGGTGTGGAATTTTCCATTTGTGAAATTATTGGTGCTCAACAAGCTTCACATTTTGGGTTTCAGATTTTTGGATTAGATATGCTTAACCTGTGTTTGGTCTTTGACCCTAGTTCCTGGTATAGAGCAACTAAATTCCTTGGAATTTCCTGAATAATAAGAATGATGGGACAGTGCTTTGTTCTAATAAGGTGACAGTTGTTAACAGAAACTGACTAGCTAGATAGCTTCAGAATGGGAGCCCATTGCCAGAAAGATCTCTGATCAGAAGCTTGGAAATTTTAGCCCCACACCCTTGACCTTTATGGTGAGGAGCTGGGGTTGAGTTAATCACAAATAGCCAATGATCTAGTCAGTCATGCCTAGGTAATGAAACCTCCACAAAATCCCTAAACAACAAAATTTGGGAAGCTTCTGAGTTGGCGAACACATCCACATGCAGGGATGCTGGATGAATCTCCACATGGACAACAACTTCTGTTGTCAGAACGCTTCTGGACTTACCTTATCTTCCTCTAGCTATTCACTTTTATCCTTCATAACAAGCAAGTAAATGCATGTGAGGTAAGTTCTTGAATCTTGTGAGATGTTTTAAGAAATTATTGAGTTTGAAGAGGGAATTGTGGTAACCTCCAATTTATAGCTGACGGTCAGATATGTGGGTGGCCTGGTAATTGTGACTGGTACATAGAGT
Organism: Erethizon dorsatum; assembly: GCA_028451465.1. Taxonomy (NCBI): domain Eukaryota; kingdom Metazoa; phylum Chordata; class Mammalia; order Rodentia; family Erethizontidae; genus Erethizon; species Erethizon dorsatum. Next base: position 86,593,777 of record CM051834.1, read on the forward strand.
GAGGGCAGTCTTGTGGTATTGAGCCAGTCAACCTACTCCAAGAAATCAGTGTTGGAATTGAATTGCATTGTGGGACATCTAGTTGGCTTGAAGAATTGGTGGATATATATATATATATATATATATATATATATATATATATATATTTATATATATATAAAATTTGGTGTCAGAAATGATGTCGAGAAGAACCTAACAGTAGTAGAGGTGAGATTCAAATAGGTGTGATCTGGCTATTAAGAGCACAATGAGAAAACTACCTACATAATTATTAATGAGAAGGTATCCAGGAAGCACCCACAACAACAGATAGGAGACCAGTGATAAACACAGCTTAAGATGTCCTCATGGATGACTCCCAAGGGTTTATTGGGTGATAACATAAAATGTAAACACACAGGAGAGGGAAGATCAGGGTAAAACACTTAAAGGATTGTTAGTGAATTCTAATATAGCAGTTACAGTTCTTGGGGAAATAGACATGTCATGCGTTCAGAAGGTGTGACCCCAGGATAAAGGGCCCAGGGAGGCTCCCAGAAAGGTCAAAATCCATTGCATGGAGCCTGTTAGGACATCAATGGCTTAGTGTGAGGATGGCCAGTCATGGAATGACAGACAACTTCTCTGTAGCATTGTTACATTCAAATAATTGAAGTAGAGCAAGATTTACCTGGGCCGGTGAGATGGCTCTGTGGCATAAGCCCCTGCCTGGCAAATGCGAGGTCCTGAGTTTAACTCCCAGTACCCACAAAAAAAAAAAAAAAAAAAAAGAAGAAGAAGATTTACCTGAAATAATGGGAGCTTTGGACAGACGTGGTATTCTTTTTTTTTTTTTGTGGGTACCAGGGGTTGAACTCAGGACCTCACGTGCCAGCAGGTGCCTGTGCTGCTGAGCGATATCACCTGCCCTTTTCTCGTATGTGGGTTCCGGGAGTCGAACTCAGGACCTCACACTTGCCAGTCAGGTTCTTATGCCACTGAGCTATCTCACCGGCCCAAGATATGGTATTCTTGAAAAAATTTTTAAAATAGAAATTAAAATGTATGATAAGACAACAAATGTCTAGGACCGCCAGCAGAGAAAGTGGCCTATGAGAGAAGAAGAGATGTAACTAGGGAAAAGAGAATGCTAAAAGATGTTTAACTCTGCTCCCTCTTTTGGTTAGGAAGTGTCTTTTGAAGACTCATGAGTTGAAGGCATGTTCCCTGAAGAAGCAATGTTTGGAGGTGGGGCTCTGGGGAAGTGCTTGGATCATGAGGGCTCTCACCTCACTGATGAATTAATCCATTGGTGGGTTTATAATTTGGTGGAATATTGGGAGGCAGTAGAATCTTGGGAGGTGGCACTCAGTAGAAGGGAGTCAGTCCTTGGGGGCACGTCCTTGAGGACTATATTTGGCCTCCTACCCTTCCTCTCTCTGCTTCTCAGCTACTATCAGGTGAACATATTTGTTCCACCACAGGCTTCCTGTTGTCATGCTCTGTCCCAGGCCCCAAAACAATGGAGCCAGCTGATCATGCACTAAAACTTCTGAAACAGTAAGCCAAACATAAATATTTCTTCCTTTAAATTGATTCTCTCAGGTATTTTGTCTCAGTGACACAAAGCTGACTGATACACAGTCTGTGCTTAAAGGAGTTGGGGAACAGAAAGAGAGAAATATCAGGGCAAACTTCAAGGAGATGGCAGAAAGAAAAGTTTTTGCAGACACTGAAGCAGCACCAGTTACTCAAGTCCTAGGACTCCAAGGACATGGGAAAGTGGGGCTCTGAAGGGAGAGGTGCTGGGGGAAAGAAGCCCAAGATTCTGCAGTGCCACAAATGGCCTGTGCTCAGGAAATGGAGGTTGAACCCAGTTGAGACAAAGGGAAAGCTCTGGGGAGCTCACGGTCTGGACGTATCCTAGAGAAGGAAGTAACTGAAGTCACAGCGGTAAAGGATAAACATGTCTGAGATTAGGCATGCGGGTGTACGGGAAAATGACTACATAGATTCATTTTCAACATGTAAGTGGATACCAAGGGAAAAAGGGAGCCTCAAGGATGCCTGTAGAAGAGGGGGCCTATTTTACATTTTTAAATTTTTCACAAAGACATGAATATTTCAAAAGTCAATCTCAGAGAAGAGGAGGCAGAATACATAGATTGGATTGTTTCCCCCAAGATATAGGAAGCAGGGTGCAAAATTAACCTCTTGTTGCTCGCTTTTTCTCAACATGACAGTTGAGTCTAATGAACTGGTGTTTTAAAGATTTTACTTTTACTTTTTCATGCTCTTTCTTTCCTGTTTTCTCATCAAATTATCATGTCTTGGCTATGGTCATTCATTAGTAGTACTCGTGTGGTACTATGCTTTGCATCCTGGCAACTTAATTTTGCTGTAAGAACCTGGACTTGCTTATGTTTTCTAAATTCTGAGGGTGGGGCTGATGCTGGGATTTTGTTTAGGTGCCTTCTTAGTCAAGGGTCCTCAAATCCCAGGCCACACACCAGTACCTGTCTGTGACCCATTATAGGAACTGGGCTGCACAGCAGGAGGTGAGCAGAGGGCAAGCAAGGCTTCATCTGTATTCACAGCCACTCCCCATAGCTTGTATCACTGCCTGAGCTCCACCTCCAATCAGATCAGTGGTGCCATAGATTCTCATAGGAACGTGAGCTCTCTACTATGAGCTCCACACGCACATGATCCACATTGTGGATCCTTATCTCCTTATAAGAATCTATTACCTGTGATCTGCGTTGGAGTTGAGGCAATGAAGCTAGCACTGGGGAATGTGATTATTATGTATCACCAACATACCAATATAAAAAAGAAACTAACTCCACCACCACCATGAAAAAAATTCATCTTCCATGAAATGAGTCCCTGGTGTCAAAAAACTTAGGGATTGCTAGTCTAAGTGACTTTCTAGAAAAATCGGAATACCAGAGAGATTCAAGGGGGAGGGGGTCAGTTGAACTTTGGAGGGCCCACAACAGTTACCCAGTCCCGGGAGACTGCTCCAGATAACTTCTGGGAGAGGAGTGGGAGAAGGAGCATGGTGTCGGAGAAGGAGCACAGTAAGAAATCAGAGAGGCAGAGCTGTTGACTGTCATTTCTTTGAAATTTAATTTATAAGAGAGAGGAGGATTTTATTTTGAATGTTAATTTCTCTCTGGGTACTTAATAATGGGAGGTTCATATTCAAATGTACTATATAGCACCCGGGCCTTTTATGCTATCAAATCCTGCATGCAGATAACTCTGCTGAGCTACAGGAGAAAGAGGAAAGAGTGAATTTTGGCTTAGGGCACAGTGTAACCTAACAGCAATGAATGAACCCTTCTGATCTATCTGGAGCTATCCATATCGAATTGTTTCTTTCATGGGTTCCAGGGAGATAAATAAGGACAGTTGTTCTTCAAAGCATGTGGCCCTTGGTACTGCCACTGCCACAACTCTTTGTCTCCTTTCTCCCTTCCCACACTGCCTAGTGTGGCCTTGGATATCTGCCTAAGGATAGGAGCTATAGATTGCATCTCACTGGCCTCTGAAGTCAGTACAGCCACTTTTTTACATGTGCAATGAGCTGGATTTTTTTTGCAAGGAATGAGAGGAAAGCCCCCATAGTGAAGCTTGGTTCTTTGGTCTGGTTGTCTGATTCAGACAGCCAGGTTAAAACCTGCTCCTTGAACTTATCCACGAAGTGATTTAATAAAACTGAGTTCTTATGCCACCCTTCACAGAATTATGTGAACACATAAGAGAGGCTATATTCTTTATATCAAACTGCCAGGCAGTTGATATTTTGCTGCATTTCTGCTTCTGGAGTGGGAAAGTGGAAGGAACCTGTAAGGATAAGCATGTAGGAATACATGGCTGAGAGGCAGGGTGTAGGCTTGTCAGATTTTGTGATTTTGACCTGCTATGGTCTAAATGTTAGTGCCACCCCACCCCAATTATAATGTTGGAACCTAATATGCCAGGTAATGGTGTTCAAAGGTAAAGCCTTTGAGACATGATTAAGTCATGAGGCTGGAGACCTTAGGAATGAGATTAGTGCCTTTTTAAGAGATCTGAGGGAGCCTCCTTTCCACTTTCAACATGTGAGGACATAGAGGTACTATCTGAGAAACAGACCCTCAGAAGACACTGAATCTGCTACCTTCTTGGTCTTGGACTTTCTGAACAGTGAGCAATACAGTCTTTTGTTTATAAATTACACAGTGTAAGGTATTTTATGATAGCACCCCAAAGAACTAAGATACAACCTATGTGGTCTGAGGAAAGTATAGTACTGTTCGAATGTTTTAAGTTTTTAAAAAAATTATTACAGTAAAAGACACACTGCCATGGGTCCCCCTCAAAAATTTCCCCCACTTTGAACACTTATGCCATTGATGTTGCCACTTGCTGAGGCAGTTCTGAAAGTCCTCTTTCATGACTGTCTTTATGAGATGTGATAAAAAAAAATATGGTGAATGTTGCTGCCAAGTGCCATCCAGGCTTGTAAAAACATTACAGTGTGTCCTCATCTGCCTTATTCACCAGATCTAGCACTGTGTGACTTCTGGCTCTTCTCCAAAGTCAAAATGACCATGGAAGGTAAGCATGTTGAATCTATTCAGGACAGCGAGGCAGCCACAACAGTGCAACTAAAGACTTAGGAAAGAGGACTTCCAGAACTGCTTCAGAAAGTGGCACAGAACATGAGATATGTCTGTTTGAAGCAAGGAGGAATATTTTGAGGGGAATTAATGACAGTGTCTTTTCCTGTAATAAACTTAAAAAAAATTAAACATTCACTGTATTTTTCATTATATTCCATCATCTATTATCTAGGGTGACCACTGGCCACCAGACTTGATCCTCTAAGCCAGCTATATAAACACAGTGGTGTGACTTGCTGAAGGCGGGAACAAGGCCATCTGAACATACCTCAGCACTCCCCTCCGCTGCCCACAGGCTTGGTGCTAAGGCCTGAGTTTAGAAATCAACTGGAGGATGTTGGAGAAAAAATTTTTTTTTCTCTTCCAGTCTTATTTCCTATAGGCAATACACTTCTGTTTCCTCTCACTTAAGGGGCAATGATGGAGTGAATAGCTCTGATCTCCATGATACTCCTTTCTCGATCACTTCTTCAGAAAAGTAAGGAAGCTGTGTCTGGCTTGATGACTAGAAATGTTTCCACTTGGAGCATGTCCAGTCAACTAGACAACCATGTAGGTAAGCTATCCAAAAGTTACTGTTTAGTGTTATTGCCAGAAAGTGGTTGCCTAGCCAGTGACTACTTTTCCGGGTCCCCAGTCAAACCTCTATCACTTATATTTAGGAAAGACTGAAAGAAAGATCTTGGTCAAGGTTTTCAAGAAACGGGTGAGCTTTCTTCAAACTCTTTCCCTTCTGCCACCTCAATGAAGAAGACCACCTATTCCTACATGGATAAGTCACAAAAGGGAAAGTACTGGATTCCTGCATCACTGCACATAGAAGAGGTACCCTGAACAGGAATATTTGTCTGAGGTTAATATATAAGTGAAAAATACACTTGTATTATATTTGAGGCACTGTGCATTTTAGTTTAGTTCCCAACAGTTTAGTTCCACTCTAAGTAATGCACTAGATGGGGAAGATAGGTCGATGATTCTCTATGCAATTAGAAAAGGGGTAGTTTGAGCCCACCTTGCATCCATAAATGTGTACCAATATTTAGATTTGAAGACAGCCAAATTGTTAGCTGACAGCTTTTTAGTTAAGAGGCCACTGGGCACTTAACTTTTCCACTAATAAATGACCATTTGGTCCCTAACTGGCTTTCCACTTCTTTGATCTAGTTTCTATGAAGTAGAATTGTGATGGGGAGAAGGACCTAAGTGATTGCTCACCCTCCTCCTAGAAGAATGAGAAAGTAATGCTTATTTAGAGGAACAACAATGCTTTTAGAAGAAGAACCTGTCAAAGCCAGACAGGAAGTTCCATGGATGGGAACTTGGTACTGAAGGCTGATGTACAGACTTAGGTGTGGAAGGTGAAGCACCAATCCTGTAACCTCAAAGGTCAGGAGCTCAGTGGGAGCACAGACAAACTGTTGGGAGAGATGCTTCTATGGGATGCATAACAGAAAGCAGGTGCATGTCAGGCCTACTGGAGTGACAGGTAGGATATTTCTGAGAACATACAAATGAGTGTTACTTGTAACCTAGATTCCTTTCCCTGAAACATCTCTTGGGGACCACAGGTTTTCTTATGACCAGATCACTGCAGGCAAATAAAAGGAAAGAGCAACTAGGCAAAGATTAGAATACTTAGGGTTTGCTGTCACAGACACAGAGAAAAGATGATGCTCTGCCTTCCTGGAATACAGCTTATGTTTGCCCACAAGTAACACTTTCCTTCCTTCATTGGGCAGGTGGTTCATGAGGTCTTTGCCTCACTGTCATGGTATATAGGTCTTAAAACTGTTGATTAAGGCAATCAACCACAATCCACACTAACCCAGGTCTTTTTGGGGAGAAGAGAAGTTGCCAACATATAAGAGAAGAAATTTGCACAAAATACAAGTATATATATATATTTTGCAACAAAAGAAACTATTTATTTGGAATATGCATTACCAGTACAAATTAGGAGACTGTAAAACCTACACCGTGTTAGTATCATTAGAGAACACAAAAGTTCAAGTTGGAATCAAAAGGGACAGAGGCCTGTGCTCTCACAAAAGCAGAAAAGCTTAAACTTTCAAAACCAAAACAGAGCAGAGCTTTGCAGGTTTATACTCTGAATAACAAGAAAAGGGGAGGGGGAGAAAGGTGGGAGATAAAACCAACAGCCAAAGGAAAGCACTTCAAAATGAAAACACCAAAGGAACGAAAAGAAGTAATAAGAGAGAAAAGGGGTTGGGGACGATTTCTTTTAACAAAAGAAAAAAAAATGTTTACAAAAAAATAATAAAAGTTTCCAGAAAGCTTTGAGCTAGGGATTGAAACCATAAAGGTGATGTGAAAAGCTCGTCATTATTTTGTTTTGAGTTAGAGTGTCATGTATTTGTGTGGGAATGCTTCCTCAAGAGTTGTTCCAAAATTCTCCATTCTTTCTTCATGTTTCTTGCTTGAGAGATGTCTAAAATTAAGTTTCTTCCAGATAATATTGCTTTCTTTTTTCCTGTACTAATAAAAACATTCCAAGCCAATCTGGTTTTGCGATTTGCTTTAAGAAGACTTCTAGATCAGAGCTTAGTAAGACATGTATTGTGAGTCACTCATGCTTAAATTTTAGCATGAAAACTACAGCAAGGAGTGGTTCAGTATCTCATCACCTTTTCATCCAAAATCAGGACTTAGGATCAGCAGGCAGATAGGCTGAGGGTCTGCTTCCTGGATTTATTCTATTAAGCCCATGGTGTATATTGAGCCAGTATCTTCGGTGGGACCTTTTGGAAGAAAAACCCTCTCTAGTGGAAAAGATCTCATGGAATATTGTTATTAATCAGGGAGAAAGAAAGCAATTGATTGTGATACTCAGAATCGACAAAGGCAAAAACTGCTTCCTACGGTACAAAAAGACACCTTGGGCTATTCCTTGAATTTTTAGAGCCAAAAAAGGGAAACAAGTCCCAGAATATTTTTCTCAGGGACTGCAGGGGTGCCACATATCCAGGAAATGCAGGTCAGCAATGAGACATCAACACGGGCTTTGTTTCTGTCTTTGACCTCAGCTGAATTCTGAAGCAAAGCAGAACAAGGAAACAGCCGATTTTACCAACGTCATCTTTTCACATCACCTTGTATACATATTTAATGAACAAAAATAGCAAGATCATAATCCTGACAATTAAAAAAAAAAGCCCCCCACCCAAACAAACCAAAAATAACACAAAATGAAACTTTTTTTTTTTGTATTTTTAAGAGCAGGAGTAAAGAAAAGAAGAGAATTTATTTCTGGGTCTCAAAGTTAATAAACATAATAATGTGTTAGGTTGTACCTAATATGCTCACTATTCCAACCTTTTTTTTTTTGTTTACAAAATGAATTACTGTCACTTTTAAACATTGTGAAACAAGAAATGAATGTGCACAACTCGACACTTTTCTAGCATTCTTGAACTAATTCACAAATGCAAGAAAATAAAAGAAAAATGGGGGAAATGATGAAATGTAGGTAGTTTGGTATTAAAAACTAATGCAGGAATGATGCGTATTGTCACAGAAAGAAGGAGAAATCCCCATCCTCTTCTGCGTGCTATGAGGGTCATTTTTAAAATTTTTATTATAAACACTATTAAATTCAGACCGCTTTTTTGGTTTTTTTCTTTTTCTGAATATACAAGAACATTCATTATCAAATGTTCATCATCAATACTACAAAGAACAAGACACAAGTCGCAAGAAACAATGGAAAATGTTAATAAAGCTGAAAGAATCGTTGAGTATTTTTTTTGTTTTTTAAAGTTTTTTTTAAATTTGAGTTTCTGTAGTTTCATCTTTTTTGGTATCGAAGTCAGGTTTTTCTGGGCAGAAAAATAAAGAGCAGAAGGAAAGTGGGGAACAAGGTGTGAGAAAAGGCAACTAGCAAATAAAGAACAACGACCACAGCAAAACAAAAATAAATCAAAAGAAGGTGCCACTTGGCCAAAGTACTGCCCAGGAGTCGATTCCCCGCCAGAAGGAGGAGTTAGGGATGGAAAGGATACAATGAAGAGTTACAGGTGGGCAAATCCAAGGTCTATTATCATTTCCTGGGGGAAAATTGCTGTCAGGGAAAAGGGAGCACTCCCATTTTTGTTAGAAAATGAGGAAATCCCTGGGCACATTTTGGTGTCTTGTAGGATTGACTTGCTACCAGTTCTCAGGGACTGTGTTTCCAGAGGCATGCTCTTCCCATCCCACCCTTCAGCTGCCACTTGGAGCTCCAGGTGATGTGGAGAGATCTGTGGCCGCCATGTTGGATGTGACTATGGGCTTGAAGGGGAGGCTGTGAGAATGGTGCTGGATGTAAAGGGGACCTAGTAAAGTGCTAGGTGGGGAAAATGCTGTGGGGGGTGACTGCTGCTTGGTGGGGGGGGGACTGCCTTGCAAATGTAGCACTGCTCTGATATTTTTTATGAACTTAATATGGCAATCATTCAATCCAGAGTGGGAGTCATTCTTGTTTCCAAAAAAACCCTTCTGTGTTTCTTATATACTTTGCCCTGTCATCTGATGTGATCCATCTGTGTTCCTGTATTCCTGTGTTCCTGTGTTCCTTCTCATATGTTCCTGCCCCTAAGACAAACTTCTCCATAGTTCTCATCACTAGAGTTGTCACAAAGATGTGCCTTCTAGGTACCCTATTCACCTAGCCCTTTGACTATAAGATAGGTTAGTAGACGTAGTCTTTCTAGTGTCCTTGGTCATCTAGGCATAACTGCATTTTGCCTAATGTTTACTTTTTTCATTTTCTTCAAATACACAAATCCTGTTTCTTAGGTAGCATCCCCATCTTCTCCAAGCACACACAGAGGAGGAGTGTTCATTACTGTAGTAGTATGGAGACTTTTCACAGCCTTATTGTCTGGCCATCCTCACCCCTGAGGGTCTCCTAAACTTCCCTGGAAGCCTCTCAAGCATAGTGGATGTGATAGGGGTCAATTGCTTTTAAAGCTACCTATTGGATTCAAGTACAAATAGAACTGCTCCTATTGCCCTAGTTGGGAAGACTTCTTCTATCCTAAGAAACCAAACAGACCAAAACCAAACCAACCCCCACCCCAAAGCTAAAAAACAACTCTTTGTCATCATGGCGATGACATCAGGGTACAGATGGTAAACAGAAGTTAGAACAAGAAAACCGCTTATTGTCTTGACAGAGCACAAACCAGTTTATCTTAGGGACGTTGCCTCCCCTAACTTCACATTTTCAGGTTGGTTATGAACGAATTCAAGTTATTCAGTCTTTCATATGCCTGTTGATGAGCCAAACAGAATAATTCCCACTTTACAGATGAAGACAATTAGGCACCAAAAGATTTGACCACCTCCTACTTAATCAAGTGCTAGAGCTGCAATCCTTATTGCTGGCAGCATTGGCGATGAAGAATGCAAGCTCAGGTGACATCAGAGAATAACTTTCTAGCATACGCTATTTTCTCTTAGATATCCCCAGGGAATACAAGTCAATGTGATGATTTTGATGAAAACATGCCTCTCATGTCGTCAAATTAAGTTAGTAAAACGTTCACTTGAACCACATTCTTATGCCACTTTCTCCTCCAGAGGAAAAGGTCAGCATCAAGAACTTGATGCAGTAAAACACTTTGGATAATTAATACAATGTGCCTTATAGAAAAACAAAAATAAAACAAGCAAATCCATTACAGACATTTGTAAGTACTGTGTGTGGCTCCCTGAGAGCTCCAAAAGTGGTAAGAACAGGAGTAGTTGACCCTGGAAACGTGACCTTCATCACAAGAAAGTCCTGTGCACGCTACACTGGTAAATGTGTGCTGGTGGGCCTGCTGGTCCTAGAAGCCCCAGGCACATATTGCTTCTCTGTGTCAGTGATCTTCACTTGGAGTTGCTAATTCCCCCTCATAAGCTTACCAGAGAGAGTGCTAAGACTGCTAATGTATGCATTTGCACATGGTGTCTTGGGAAAGTAGTAAAGGTATGAGAGTGTGCATGTATCCCCGTGTGTGTGCACAGGTGTGAAGGGCAGTGGAGGGTTTCAGGGTCAGAACCTTCTACTCCTCACTGATGCCTTCATCACCATGCCTCACTGAGGCCTGGTTTGCAGTCAGGTTTGAATATTTCTTCCTAGGTGTGCAAAGGTCTCCAAAGACCGTGCCTCTGAAACCGGGAGCTTTTGTGAGGAGTGGTAGAAAGGCTGCAGGAATTCTGCCCTTCCTGCCCTCCCCTGCTGTCTGACTCCCTGCCTGGGAATCCACCTAGTAGAGCTGAGATTGGAAAGTGGGGCACCTGGAGAAGCCCACCTATGGCAGTCCCCAGTGAATATCTGGGACTGGGAAGAAAGAAGCCAGAGTTCCAATCAGGATTGTCCCCAGGGAGGAGGAGCAAGAGGAGACAGGGAGGCCTGGGATGAGGAGGGCATTGTGGTGTATTCTTGCTAAGAGGTAGTGAGAATAACAAGAGAAACAGAGAAGGATTGCCTGTTAACATCGGGAGAGAAGGATCCGAGGGAGGCAAATTTGGCTCCTCAAACCACCAGCATGAAAACATACAAACACTTTTATTATTTTCTTTGTAATTTTTTTCCTTTTTAAATTCCTCTAATTGTTGAAAATATCCTTCAGTGATGTGATGGAGGGCAGGGACCCCAGGAGGCTAGAACAGAGGAGAGCAGGCAGGGAAGATGACGGAAACCAGGCTGAGAGCTGGAAGCAGGGGAGGGTGGCTTCTACCCAGAAAAAAAGGGAAAAGAGTATAAAGAAGTGTCCAGATTGGCTGAAATAGCATCCCAAAGAAGAGAAGAGAAGGAGACTCTTATTGTGTTTGCTGATTGCTTCGACCTCCAGTCTGACCGCTTCAGCGTTGGGAGAGAAACCCTCCCTCCTGCCCCTGCCCCCACTGGGGCACAGGGTCAGCCGGGATGCGATTGCTGGGAGATCAGTTGGAGGTATCAGAGTGAACACTGCCAGGGCCTTCTGTAGGGGAGGTCACTGATGAAGGGGTAGTAGCATCCTGCCAACCTCCATTAGCCTAGAAGGGAAAAAGGGAGAGAAGTCAGTTCTCTGAGATTGGGTGGTTGTTTTGAGCAGACAATGACAACGAGGCAACTTGTGTAAAGGACCTAGCACAGTGTGTGGCACAGGGGGACACTCATCACTGTTGGTGATAATATTCACCCCACCCATGGGTGATTCAGGTTCTCCCAGGGAGCCTTTGGGCACAGTGCTAGCCCTCCCATGGGTGTGATGCATCTGAACTTCTCAAAGACCTCTTGATTTAGTCCCAGCCATTGATGAAATGATGCTATCCTCCAAGCTGAGAGACCCGAGGGGTGGTTTCGCTGTTTGGTTCTCACCCTGACTCTTGTTGGTAACAAGCAGCTGTTGACAAAAGTGAAGCATCTTCACCTCTTTGGCCTTGGTCTCCTTATTTTGAAAAATTAGAAAGGTGGCCCAAATGCTTTCGGAGGCCCTTTCTAGCTGTGAGTATTCTAGGCTTATGAGATTCCAGGTCCCTGTTCTATGCAAAGTTCTGTACTAGAAGCTCTTAGTATGTGAGGATGAGTGAGCTAAGGCTCATATCCTCAAGGAAGACGGTCAGACAAGCCCACAAATGAACTATAACTCAAAGCAGAACCTAATAACCAGCAAAGCCCCAGTATTAGGAAGGTTCCAGTAAAGACTAGTGACACCGTAACTATTGGAGCAGGAAGTTCTGGACCTCGTGGAGGAGATACTCGCTCAAGCAAGCCTCGAGAAACAGAGGGTGGCTCTGGGGAACATGACAGTAAAATAGGGTGGCCAAGGCTGTAGGACTCATGTCTGTGAATGTGTTGGAGAGGCAGCGAGATCGACCTTCAGAGGTCATTTTTCTAAGGCTGTAGATCTAGAAGCAGCCACAACAATGGAATTGTTCTAGAACGATTCATTTAGTGATCAGTGCTTTCAAAGAACATCCCTGAATGAAAATAGTCGAAGAATGATTTGCTATAGTGGTTAATTCATGGTGCACAGTTCATAATTGTGCATATGTGTTTAAGGCAATAAACATAATTGTCCTAAAATGTCTTTTCCCACCAGTCACTGCGTTCTTTCAACTCTGGAAATGCTAATGTTGAACAAAGCAGGTCTTACATATTTGTCGTAAGTATATTTTCTATTGTACTTTCATTGTATTTTTTGAAAACTTTGGAGTGGAAGGGGCAGGAATTATTATTCACACTTGGGAAGGAACACCACTTCTACTCTGGCATACTCCATAGTACATAGGAAAGGACCTAGCACTTAATAGGGGTTAACAAATGTCTGTTCATATTTCGTTCATGGACAAGTAGAGGTGTAAGACAAAATCAGCCTTCCTGTTCCATGACCAAGACAGATTACAGGTCTTCTAACCTCTGGCTCTGGCTCACATTTTTCTGCTCCTTTCATCCACTTGGTTTTCAAAACAGAGTTTTAAAACAGGTTAATAGGAGAGTTACGATAATACATTGCATATTGTTGTCTTCATAGTAGTTATTTAGAGTACAAGATATAGGCATGATATCTTGTCCAATCAATATTAGCACAAACCTTTCTTTTCTTATCTTTTCTTTTTTTTTTTTTTTTTTTCCTGTGGGTACGGGGGTCGACCTCAGGACCTCGTATGCCAGCAGGCGCCTGTACCGCTGAGCGATATCACCGGCCCTTTTTTCGTATGTGGGTTCCGGGAGTCAAACTTGGGCCCTCGCGCTTGCCAGGCAGGTGCTTATGCCGCTGAACCATCTCACCAGCCCCTCTTTCTTTTCAATGAATTAAGAGAAACTAGCTGTGTAACTATCTTAACTATCTTATATATAAACGTATTTTTTCTTTTTCTCTTTCTTCCTTTCCCCTTCCCCCATCACAGTTTTTCTTTTCTTTTGAACAGTTTCTTCCCAATTCTCAATATCTATTGTACATTTTGGATCTTATTTACTTGTTCAGTTTCTCACACTAGTGAGACAATATGATGTTTACACATATGGGTCTGATTTATTTCACTTATGAGTATGGTCTCGAGTTGCATACATTTACCTATTAAAGTTTCAAGTTTGTCCTTCTTTATGGCTGAGTAGTACTCCATTATTAAAAAAAACACCTCTTTTTTATCCATTCCTCAGTTGATAGGCATTTGGGTTGTTTCCAGAATTTAGCTATTACAAATTGTGCTGCTATAAACATGGGTGCACATATATCACTGTGGTATGTTCAACATCATTGGTCATTCGAGAGATGCAAATGAAAACAACACTGAGATTCCATCTCACCCCAGAAAAAATGGCTATTAGCAAGAAATCAACAAATAATAAATGCTGGAAAGGATGTCGGGAAAAAGGAACCCTTCTCCACTGTTGGTGGGAGTGTAGACTGGTGCAACTACTGTGGAAATCAGTGTGGAGATTTCTTTAAAAACTAGGATTGGAGGTCCCATTCAACCCAGCTATTTCCTTTCTGCGGATCTTCCCAGAAGAATCGGTTTTCCGTTTCATTGGCTTACCCAAATGATGCTTCAATTCCCCAGGAAAGCCAGGGTTTTAATTCAAAGTAGTTCCTACCAGTCACTTTAGCAGGAGGGTAGATTTTGTTGTCCCCGATTATTGAAGAGCATATATGGGTTCCAAGAAGCAAGCACTCATCCTGGGCAATGCAAGAACAAGTCTCCTGCACCACAGGTCCATAAATAACTGCTCTCCAACTCCAGTCTCCCAGCTCCTGATCCCATCAGTCGCTTCCCCACCCCCACCCCCACCCCTACCCCCACTTGCCCCTGTTGGAAGACTTCTCCCTGTTGTTTGTGATAGGGATATTCAACAGAAGACGATGAGAGGAAAATGAGGATTCCTTCCTTCATAAGAGAAGGCTTTTTCATCTTCTTGGGGCCAAGACTCTGCAGTATGATTCACATCAGGAACAGAATGAGTTCAAATTCATAATGCTGGTGTATCACGGAGAGATGAAATTTTCGTCTCCCTCCCCAACCACAAATGTATATATTCTGGTGCCATTTTAGGTTGGTTGAGAACAGTGGTTATACTTATTTTTTAACCATAGAAAAAACTTTTAGCACATTATCTTTTTTTTGTGTGAAAAGTAAGATATGTTTATCATATAATATTTGGAAAACAGAAAAACACAGAGAAGGACATATTCAACACCCATAATTTTACTACTCAGAGATAATTACTGTTAGCATTTTGATATCTGTCTATCTCAATAATCCTTTTATATATGTATGTTTACCAGATAGTTATATGAGTAGAGAGATAATAGATGATAGATAGATAGATAGATGGATAGGTAGATAGATATGGGTGGGGTGTGTGGGGGGCGTGAATCGGTATTGGTGTGTGGGCTGATGGAACAGTATGGGATTTTAAGGAAACTTGACAAAGATTCTTTAAGTACAAATTCATTAAGCCATGTAAAATACTACTAAAAGAAAAAGAAAAAGTCAGAGTCGTGTATTTTAGGATCAACCTTGCATGAGACAAGTAGATAAGGAAGCCCTACAAAAAAGTTTAGCGTCCACGTCATGGCATATGTCACAAAGAGGTTTCATTACACTGGTCACAAATCACTAGTAGTAACTACTATTTAACTCCACTAAAATAATAATAATTGGTGCCTCCAGTGAAGTCATGAGTAAAGAAAACTAACTCTGCATTGCTTCATTAGAAAAGAGCAGGCAAAGCATTCTTTATTGCCCAGAAGGTTGTGGGAGACTTCTTTCTATCTCTGGGCTGAAATAACTCAAATAGTAGACATTTGAACTCTTCTTAAAAGTTCTATTTTCTCAGGCCAGTGCACAAGATGCCAGAGGGTACAGAGAACTCACAGACAGCAGAGATAGGAACTTCAACCAGATATCACAACTAACATTTAATGTATGCCTGGTGGAGAAAATATATAGAACATCCTACTAAAAACAAATACATACAATAAACCTTTATAGCTTTTCCCACCCCCTGCCACCCAAAAACACAGAGACAAATACACGGGCATGAATGCCCTCTTCAGATTGGGTGTCACCCTGTGTGCCCAAGACCCTCCTAGTTAGCCCCAAGAGTCCTATATTCCTGCAACCTGAGCATAACAGAACTGGGGATCACCCTTCCCCAGGATATCCCAACCGTGATACCCTACTTGTTGCCAAATTTAAGTCACTGCAGCCTATGGCGTCCAAGCTACACAAACACAAGTGCTTTGCAGAACCAGCATTTCTAACACTGGGAAATGTGGAAGGACTCTTCTCTGGAGGTGCTTTATACTGTCTACACTGCTGGCTGCCAATGCTGCTAAAAGCAGGAGCTCAGAAAGTTTGAGGAAATCCAACTTCCCGGTTTCCCATAAATCACTTCGGCTTCTTCGGCTGGATCATTCCTGCTTTAATGTGAGGCATTCAGAGGCTGCACCGTCTTGGGAAACAGCTGACCTCGCTTACTGCCGAGGTAGCCCTAGGGACCAATTCCTTCTCTCTTCCTCCACTGCAGGTGAATATTAAGTAGGAAGCTCTGCCTTTACGTGTTTATTTATCTCTGAGCACAGTGAGAGAGTAGAGGATGCTCTCATTAACAACTGTTCAGGGGTGCCAGGAAGTAAGACTCTTATTTTTCTTTTGCACCCACACTTCCCCCTTCACTGTGATGCAAACTACTCCGTGGGCTGGATCCAATCTTCAGAATGCTAAAGTCAGAAAGCACCCTAAGGGGTTCAGGGGCTGGGAGGCAGAATCTGCAAAAGTGTCCTCCTGACCTCTGAAATCATTCCTAACAGAGAGGAAAAGTGGCTATACCCAGTCCTACAGTTAATCCTGCACCCAGGGAAAGCATGGCCCAACTGACTTCTAATTCTGACAGATGAAGCCTAAAGCCAGTAGAGCCAGCTTCACCTGGAGCTTCATGGAAGGAGGCAGTAAGAGGATGGAAACGTAGGACAACATGCAGCACCTTTCTAAGATAAGAAAACCTGGGTTTCCAAAACTCACATTAAAGATGGTTGGGAATAAAACATTTCAGAACAAAGAGCATTTGTATAGCCTACTCCAATGAATTTGGCACATAATTTGCTGTATACCAAATCTTGCAAGAACCCCTTTTAAGGATAAGGCAAAGCATGCCTGTCCGAGGAGGAGAGAGAGCCTGCATGGTTTCTCTGACAACACACAAGGTGCAGAATTGTAGTTGAAGCTGGGTATCGTGGTGCATACCTGTAGTCCCAACACTGGGAGGCTGCAGCAGGAGGATTGTGAGTTTGAGGCCAGCCTGGGCTATGCAGTGAGTTCAAAGCCAGCCTGAACTTCACAGCAAGACCTTGTCTCAAAAACCTGAAGGAATTACAGCTGAAATCATGACCTCTATCTTCTCTGCTGCCTCCTTCAACCAGAAATGCACCTCCTGCAGTTGCCTCTCCCTAAGCTGTTGTGGATCCAGTAGTGCTTTTAGCCCAGAGCTCTGCCTGCTGAGCTGAGAACTGCCTGTCCCATCTCCTCTTCTTCATGCTCTTCCTCTGTGCTTACCTTAGCAGCACGCTGTTGATGCAGAGAATTCATCACCTGATGTGACAGCCCAAGTGAGCCTGGCACTAAGAAACTCTCATTTGCAACCCAGAAATACGCTGAGGTGCCACAAACCAGCTGATGTCAGCAGGGAGTTGAGCTAGATCTGCATACGAGCCAGATGCCATTATCAGAGATGGCTTCAGCGGGGGTGAGATGTACGTGCTCCAGGCCCTCAATCACCGGGTGCTGGTGGGGCCAGCCAGTGGGGAAAACAAAGAGACACAGATCCTCTTTTCCCATCTATGCACACACTCACGCATGTGCACATGCACGTGGACCCCCCCATATATACTATATCCTGGAGACGTCAGCTCACACCGTAGAAGCCCCACCTTAGGTTCATCACTTTTCTATCAGCCTAAGAGAACTGTATTTTCCTGATATACATAACAGTCTCCCTAGATCACACAGCGAGCACTTACCAGGAGATGTTTCAGGATCAAGAGATGCTAATGGAAAGTCCCCTAAAGGTCATCTTCTCATTTATAATTTCCCTAGGAGCTTTACACTGGTAAGCACATCTGCAGCCAGTCTCGCTCTCCTCCAGTCCTATCTCTAACTGCTACCAGAGGGGGTCTTCCAAAAATATAGTTGTGATCATGGCACCTCCTTGTTTAAACCTTCAATGGCTTCCCACTGGCCTCCATGAGCATCGTTGTCCTCATCAAGTCTACAGTGTCCTTGATTATGCTTATTCCCCAAGCAAACACTCATTTAATCCTTCACTCCTCTCTGGTTACTTAGGAATTCCTAGAACAGAGCAGGCCTGCTTCTTTCCCTTTGTAAACAGTGCTCTCATTCACCTAATTACATCCATTAACTCTGTGTCTGTTTTTCTAGATTGAGTTTAAGTATCCTTGCCACCCTACCTGTCACCTGGCAATGTCTCCTTCTCCTGAAGGTTCCCCAGTTCTCTGTATGGACCCAACTATAATACCTGGGCCACCATATTGCATTAGTTATTTCACGTGACTGTCTCACCTACCAGACCAGGGAGCAAGGTGATGGATTTTATCTTTGATTCAAAGTGCCTATCACAGTGTCTGACACATCTCAGACTTTGGCAAATGTCTCATAAACGTACATTTAGTGGCACCATAGCATTCATTCTCTGTTGAAGAAGGACATATGGTATAAGGTTCCTGGATTCCACAATTCATTCTAACTACATGTACATAGCTATGGGCATCTAAAATATATGAAAAAAGCAAAGCAGAAGCAAGCCCAATTTTTTGGTTAACTTTTGCATCTAGGCAGTAATCCTTTCTCTTATTAAATGGCCATTAGGGAGGTCTGGTACTTCATAGCTTATTCCAAACAAATAGCTATGATTAATATTTATACTTCTCTGTTTTCTTTTTAGGGAAAATGGTTGACAAGGACATTGAATCCTGGCTGTTGCAATGCCACAGCTACACATACTATCTCAGCAAGAAGTGTTGTCCATAGGACACCGGAGAAAGGACAAAATCCCACCCTAAATCTGAGCAGTCCCTGTGCCACCACCTTGGGCACAATGGGAACTTCAAAAATGTAACAAAAGACCACAGCCCCCAAATGGCCTGTTGGGAATTGTTTCACTGTCTTTTCTCTTTCCAGGGCTGAGACCCTTCTATCATGGGATCTGGTAATGAAGTTGACAGATAAAATATAGGACACCTCATTAAATTTGGACTTTCGATAAACAACAAATCATTGTTTTAGCATAAGTATGCTGCATACGATATTCCACTTGCTAAATCTGGCAGCTTCATCTGTACTTTCAGAAGAAATCTGGACTGGTTTGGTCCATAGGTAACTCAGAATCAATTTTATTGCTTGTCTTACTTTGACCTTTTACATCAATATCTTCACATAGGAACATGTTTATGGCTGTCTCTACCAAACCTATACCTAACATCTACTTAATTTCCTGCTGTTTACTGCAGTTCCTTTAAGATTAAAACAATGACTTGCTCTTAGGAGTGAATCTTCCTGTAGTCCCTCAACTCATAAACCGCTCCCTGCTATCATATTTCCTGTAAGTCAGTCCTCTGTGTAGATCACCTCATCCTGTTGCTGGCTCTTGGATTCCTGTTTCTATGACCACTTGACTTCTGGAGGCATCCTCTTTGACTGCCACCTACCACAAGGTCAGACCCTGGTGGCTGTGCCTCAGCATCACACTTTACACCTCTGTGTGGTTTGGCTCCCACCACAACTTCTTGAGCCCCATGATCTTGTTGTGTGGTCCACAATGCTCAGAAAGATCAACAGTACAATCAACCATTCCTGGTAGAGAATAGATACCCTTGCTGGAAAGACTTCTGGAGTTTAAGCTGCTGTAGAGAAATAATTGATTCCCCATTGCCAAAGTGAGATCATTTATAACTCTGTAGACAAGTCAGGTAAGAGTTTCCTGCCTGGCCATCTCCTCTGGATACTTGGTATGAATCCACATTGTCTTCCAAGACTCAGCTTGAGAGTCACCTTCTTCTTGTAGATTTCTTCAAGACTCAGTAACACCAGCTTCTCTAAATTCTAGTACCACTGAGTTTTTGACCCTTCATTTTGAATTTAATCACATGCAGCTTCTATTTATCTTTTTAAATCTCCATGTGAGAACCAGATATTATTTCTACTGTAAGTGTTTAGTTTTTTATTCTGGAAATACATATTCAGTGCATACTTTGTGCTACACACTGGGCATACGATGATAGATAAAATATAATTTTAAAAAAGTATGGTTTCTGCTCTCAAGGAGTTTACTGTTTAATGGGAAAGAGCCTTCCTTCTTTTGGTAGATCATCAAAAGAACATATGTAGAGTCTAGAAAGTTAGGAGAGGATACAAAATAATGACCTTATTGGGGCTTCTACAAGTCAGCCTAGAGGTGAACAGAAATTAGACAAAAAGTGGGTTGAAGAGCTCTTGAGGCAGATAAAAACAAAGAAGCCTGCACAAAGGCTCTAAAGAAGGCCAGAAAGAAAGGAGCACAGCACAGTGGTGAGAAAGATGGTACCAAAGAGTGGTAGGGTCAAATCATGCTTGGACTTAAAGGCCATATTGAGGGCTCACTTTGATTATTATCCTCAGTGAGACAACAACTCGTACAAGAAGCAATTAGAGGATAAGGATCACGTCTGACACACTAGCTGCTCAACTAGCATTTGAGCTGAATGGATGAAGACATGAATGCTTTGAAGGCTTCCATGGGTGTCCTGCAGCCCACAGGGCCCCCTGGCTACTGCAGCCCATTACAACTGCACAGCTAAACAGGAAGGGGTGATTCTCTCACTCTAGACCACAAACATATAATGGTACATAAATCTAGTGGAACTCATCGTTACTTCTCAGAACAGGAAACTAGCACTCAGAAACTAGGATCTACCAAATTTAGTCCCCATTATGTGCCACCACTTTTCATTAGTTTCAGGCATCATGAGCTGGGGTCATCTGAGTGTGTGCCCGACCCATGCGAAGTGACTGCTGACAACATATGCTTTTGGGTGCCCCATGGGGAATCTTTGTGTTGAGCAGTAGATGCTAGAGCATATAAATGATAAGACCAGTCTCAGAAAAGTCAGGGGATGCCAACCCCTACCACTATCAAGCCACAACCCATCTATCTGTGTGTTCTGGACAAGACACACTTTAGCCCTCTGGGATTGTACTTCTGCAGCGGGATCTGCACAAGTTGCACCACCTTGCCAGTTCAGGTAATATGTTTTCTCTCATACTTGCAATGCAAAGTCCTGGCCTGAGACCTGAATAATAAGACGGTCAGTCTGATCCACATTCACTTGATATGAATACAGACTCTCCTATTACGAATCGCCACCTCAAATTTTATCTGCCCTGTGAGGGATGCTCAGTCAAGTCCACCTGCAGGGCATCCAGCTTCCTAGTGCTCCAGGAGTGACTAGAGGTCAACTCCAAGGTCATGATCTGCTTTGGCTCCTTCTTTGCTTTATCCTTTTCTAAATTAAGCTGGTGTGAGAGCCAGAATCAATACTGCTATATAGGGCATGTGAGACACTGAGGGCAGTTTTCCTTGTGCTGCTCTATTACTCACATGTGATAGAAGATAGTGTACATTTTCTTGATTGCTTTCTCATTTCTGTTCAAAGTACAAACAGGACACGTCCATATCCCATAGACTTATTTGGTCCTCAGGCTAAATGTACATACAGGAGGTTAAAACTTCAAGTTTGTTTTTACTTAACTTTTCAAAGGTTATCCTGATCTCCTGGCAAAGAAAAATAAGCTCAGCTCGATTCAGCTAAATAGAGGTGTCTGGGTGCAGAGAATTCTATTTCTGTCTGAATAAACATCCTCTATCCTCAGAACTGCACAAACTAAAACACATACCCTTATACCCATCAATGCAATGTTAAAAATATGCATAATTTCCACATACTTCCTTATATTCACATACAGCTAATATATGCTCATAGTATCTATAGAATGTGTGCACACGCTCACAGACACACATGCACACAGAAGCTGTTAATGCTGGAAAAGAGAAGGTACACAAGGCAACAGATGATATGTTTACACATATAGCTGAATCTAGATAATTCAAGCAAAGGGTAGTTTTTAAAACTCTCAGTATAAATCACCTGACTGGCTGATCCTATACAGAACTGAATTCTTCATTCCATTTTTATAACATTTGATTTTGCTTTGGCTTTGTTGACAACACTATTATTTACACAGGGCACACACAAAGATTGTGTACGCATTATGAGATGAGTGGTGGCCACACATGGAACACACACAGCCCGTCTGTGCACGCGCCCTTGTGGTGTAAATCCTGAGGCTATTTACTGTCACTCAGGAAGCTAAACCTCTTACACTTTTCTGACCATCCAAGAGACAGCAATTACCCCAGATTATCAGAGCAACAATGACATGTCGTGTAAAGAGAGACACTGAGCCAACTCCACATCCCAAAGACTGGCATATTCAAGTACACTTAGGACATTAATAGCAATTTACGTGCCATCACTGAGACAAAGCCACAAAGGCTCCATTGGCAGCCTCTTATTTTGAAGCCTATTATTTGTGGGAGTTACAGGCTATAATCACAACAGAAACTTTCAAAACCCTTATCTTCCGTGACGCACCAAATCTATTTCAGTGCCATAATTGCTATGTCACTGGAGAGTTTGCTGCTTAATGCACTCAGATGCCATTTAGTGTTTGCAGGGTCATTACAGCTAACAGAAGGGTGGGGGAGATATGATGGGAAGCTGGGTGGGGGATGCAGGCAGAAGACATTGAAGGGGATGTGCTATAATGGGGTGCTAGCCTGCATCGTGCCTCATTTGCTTATGGGAGGATATTGTTGTTTGAAAATTCTACTTACTGATAAAAAGACAGCAAGAGCTTGAAAATAATTTATATACTCAAAAATGCTGAATTCATTGGCAAACACCCTAAAAAGATGTCAGTGGATACTAGGGAATGCCTTCTTTTATTCTGGGACTCTCATCCAAGTGTAAGAGTATTTGAGTTTTACTATTTTGATGTTTTTCTCTTTAAGTAGTTCTAAAAATCTTCCCAGTGGAAATCTTCCAGCTCTATTAAGGGCTGAAAGTCTGACTAGGCTTTTCTGTATATGCATTGGTAGAATGAGAAAGGACAAGCAGATAATGGAGAGATGTTGGAGTTCAACGTCTAGAAGAGTATGCTACAAGGTCAAAGAAGACACAAGGCGACAGACATAGCACCCAAAGTAAGAAAACAAAAACAAAAACTAAAACAAAACATCTAGTGACTCAAAGGACCATTTCCTTGACTCCAGTTTAGCTAGGATCTTAAAAAAGCTTTTAAAGTATATGTAGATTTTATTTCTTTAATATGGCTATCAATTAGCCAAGGGCATAGCTCTTTAGCTTAATACTAGACACAGAGTAAATCTTCAAAGAAATTTTCAACTGACCAACACATCTGGAGGCTCTTTTAGATAATCTTTAGTTTCTATTTTATAACTCTTGAGTTTTATAGACCAGAAATATAGGAAACACCAAGCTAATTCTGATTGCAGGATAATTTTTTCTTTTCAGAAAATCACTACCAGTATTACTAACAGTCCTGCTTTCCCTCTGAAGAACTTTGCAAAGAAACATGATGAGAGTTAGGGTCTTATTCTGAGTCCTCTTTAGAAAATAGACTTCTCTATTTTCTAAAACAGACCTCTCTATTTTCTTCTCTATTCTTTCTAAATGTTGGCCAAGTACAGAAAGATTAATACCCTTATTGTGTAAGAGTTCTTAGAAATGAATAAGAAAAAGATGAACATTTCAAGAATACATATAAAAGGCCAATAAAAATGTATAACCTCATTAGTAACCAAAAGGATACAAATTAAAATGAAATAATTCACAAAGATCCAAAAACTGTGAAGATACTGTTATTGAGGATGTGGGAAAATGGGAACTATCATAAACTGCTAGCGGGAACCATAAATTAATAGAACTTTGAAGAAGAGTTTAAATCACAAAGACCTTAGACTTGTTCATATTCTTTGATCTAGCAATTCCATTTCTAGTAACTTACCCAAGGAAATACTAAAAATATGCACAGCATTTTCTATGTTATGAAATTTACCAGTGTCATTAATAACAGTAAAAAAAATTATACACTTGCCCTCTAATAGTTTCCAATTGCAGTTATTTAAAGTTATATTTGAGAAGAATGTTTAATAATATGGAAAATATTCATAATGTATTTTTAGCAAAATAAGTGGGTTACAAAATGATATGTAACTTTTCTACATCCACATCAAAAACATGCACTTATATAGAAAATGGTCAAAGGAGGCCAGATGCAAAAAAAAAAAAAAAAGCAGTAGTTTTCTTCCATGTGATTTTCCTACATTTTCCAAATTTTCTACAGTAAATATTAATTTGTAATGAAGGATGAAGTAAACATAAGATTTAAATAAAGCATAGGAGAAAGGCCACTTCTCACTTAGGCCACTTTGGTGTGTGAGGTGACCTCCAGAGCTCACTGGAGAAGGGAAGACGGTGTGATTTGTGGCTGAATACAAGTATTGGATCAAAAGGTTGAGGGAAGTGGGGCTCTTTTCTCCAAAGAGAAAATTAGCAAGTAATTTCAGAATGGTCTTGGAAATAAAGCAGTTACTTTATAGGTAACTCTAATAGCTTTAAGTTGTTTTTCTCTTTTCACTAAAAATAGGGCCAAATGAAATAGGCTTAACACAGAAATGAGCTTAGACATGACGGTGAACGGGCACAGGTTTCCTCTCTATTTTCTCTGTCTTTATTCCCAGCACAATTACTGGTTAATAACAGATGGTAAGAAAATGCCTCCTGAACAAAGGAGCGAATGAGGGGAGGGATGTGGCATGGATTCACAGGCCACACAGAAGTCACCGGCCTCACAGAAAAGTATGAGAAGAGAAAAACCAGCAACGGGCATCTGGAGTCTGAATAAATACCCATAAGAGAGTTCTAGCATGAACTGGTGACAATTACAGTGTACCAGGTTGGAGGTAAAAGATGGGTACCAAGATATGGTAAATAGAAAGAAAAGGACAAAGAACAAAAAAGTTATTCTTTTTTGGGGAGAGAAGATGCTCTGCAAAAAAAGCAAAACAAAAGCAAACAAAAAATATGCTTGTGGGGATTATAGGTGAGCAGAAACTGCAAATACAATAATCTACTTGCTGGTGGAAAACTATTCCTCCAAAATAAAAACAAAAACACAGCCACCACCAACAAAACCCTCACTGATAACAAGATCAGCTAGGCTCATTTCAAAAATCATTCAATAAATACCTACTATGTACCAGGCTTGAGTTAAGGGGTGGGATACGAAATTGTGATTCTATCTTTCAAAAATCTGTGGTCTAGGTAAATACAGGCAAGTATCAGAAAGGCACTCCCATGTCAGCTGCAGGGCAGTACGTAGCACTAGGAAGGAATTCCAGATGACAGGCCTGAGCAAGGTCAGGTAAGATGAGCAGGATCGTAAGTTTTTCAACTACCATACAAGGGATGCTCGAAAACTATGGCGAATGTTTAAATTAAAAAAAATTACATTGTCAAGAATGGCAGCAGAGGGCCGGTGAGATGGCTCAGCGACATAAGCGCCTGCTTGGCAAGCGTGAGGTCCTGAGTTCGACTCCCGGAACTCACACAAAGGAAAAAAAGGGCCGGTGATATTGTTCAGCGGCACAAGTGCCTGCTGGCAAGAGCGAGATCCTGAGGTCGACTCCTGGTACCCACATTAAAAAAAAAAAAAAAAAAAAAAAAAGCAGCAGAAGTGTGTCCAAAATGAGAAAGAATATTCTGAAGGAAATTAATGGCAACATGTCTTTTACTATAATACATTTAAAAAATTTAAACATTCATGGTATATTTTGATCATTTCTAGTTGATAAAAGGTCTACAAGGCAATTTCTATCAAATAAAAACATCACGGTGTATTCTCATTCACCTTATTCACTGGATCTGGCTCTATGAGATTTCTGGCTCTTCCCCAAAGTCAAAATGACCATGAGATGTAAATGTTTTGAATCAATTCAGGACACAGAGACAACCCCAACAGTGCATCTAAAGACAGTCATGAAAGAAAACTTCTAGAACTGCTCAGAAAGTGGCAAGAATGATAGGATAAGAAAGTGTGTTTGAAGGGAGGGGAGGTATTTTGAGGGGGTTAGTGGAAATGTGCTTTTTATTATAATAATTTTAAGAATTTAAATGTTCACTGTAGTTTTTGAATATACCTTGTAGGTTCTAGGCTGTGGATTCTATGGCTGGAGAATTTTAACACCAAGGATTGCCAGTAGGAAGGGATAATCATAATAGGAAAATGAAGTAAGAAAGTAGACATTTGTATCACGAGGTACTTCAGAAACCTGTGGTCTACAGAAGAAATGAAAAGTAGCAGTTCAAGCATCTGATATTTTTTAAAAGCAAAATCATTACATGAGAAAAGGAATGAAAATGGACATCTAGCTAACTTTCAAAAAAATTTATTTTTGGTATTGTGCTCTAATACCTGGTTCCCCTACCATCTTACCTAATCAAAATTTTTTTGCTTATATATTTTTAAATGACCTAATTATTTTAATAAAGTTGAATTAAGTAAGTTAATGCATATAAAGCATCTAGTACATAGAAGTCAGTGAGTGTTAACTATTTATTAAGTGTCATTTTAGCTTACTAATTTTCTATCCTTAGTGTTGTCAAATTGTTCCTTAATTTACTGCTTTATATGACTTCTTTATTTTATTACTACTTGACCTATTTCTTTAATCTTTGTAACTATCTTCTTAGCTGATAGTAGTATTTATTCAAGTACTCACCTTGGCTTATTTTATGTTTTTATTATTCTATTTAGTACATGTGTATCTTAATTGCTTTCAACTTTCATTTTGTCATTTCACCTGCAATTTTATCACTCTGCTAATTTTATTCTTCCATTTGCTTTCTTCATATTTCTGCTTTTCTTGTTACTTTGCTTCTCTTAATTTTTAAACTCTTGTCATTTATTTTTTCTATTTAATTTCTCTAACATGTCCGTGTTGCATTATCTTTGCCCTCCAGCACACTTATTCTTCTAGAAATCACAAGTGTTACACGTCACGAAGAGCGGAGACAGCCCTGACGAGATTCTGGGCTCAGTAAAGCCAGGGTGGCTCCTCCCTGCCGTTCCAGTGGGTCTTGAAGAGACTGCTACTTCTGTAGCTGTTAGTTCAGTTCATTCAATGGGGGTGTTCCAGCTTTTAAAAACATGTATAAACTATTAATTTTACTGGCAAAAATTTTCTCTTTCATTTTAGTGTCCCCCAGATGAAGATTAGATATAGATACAGATATATAGATATAGATATAGATATAGATATAGATATAGATATAGATATAGATATAGATGCCTGGGTGGTCTTGATTTCTATTCTAATGAACCACCAAGCTCTCTGAAATACTGAATCTAGAATCATCTCTGCTGTCTGTCCTGTGTCTCTCTGGGTCCCTGGCTAAGCTGGCTAAACAAACACGAGATAGTCAAGGTGTATCTGGGAAAGCCCTATCTTTATAATTTTCCATATTTAATAAGTGAATTGACTTAAACTTTAAACTTTCTCTAAGCCACACACAACAGAATAGTCAGAACTGAGTTCTTATGGTACTTTAACTATCAGATTCCAAAATATTAATTACCAGGCAACATAACAGATGCTCATCGGGTTCTTGCCAACTTCCTTCACTTAGCGTCAGGCTCAAGGCTCCAGCTGGATAAAGGGAGCTGATAGAGGCATTGGGGTTTGGCTGACCTGTGTCCACACCCTGGCTCTCTCACTTACTGGCTATTTTATCTTGGGTAAACTATTTCACCTTTCTGTGACCTGAGCTTCTTATCCATAAAACAGGGTTCCTAATGTTTATATAGAGCGACTCTAGTAACTCAGTCAAGATTAGAAGTTAGTACTGTTAGTATGGATATATTGGTGGAGACTCAATTAGCCCTGGAACTTTAACCTTGTAATGAGTGGTGATTTTGATCCCTGAACTCTTTAGGAAAGGCACCAAGCCCTCAGTACTTGTGCTAGGTCTCCCAGAACCTGAGGCTTCCTGTATCCAAGCATCCAATGTGTCCCCCTTATAGTGTCCTCCTGGCTGAGGTTGGCTAGGGATGGGCTTTCACACTCCCAGGACAGGACCCTTCCCTAAGGAGATGCACAACAGTCTTAGGCAAGTGTGTGACTTTGATGAAATAAAATGTTTAAGTTTAGGAAGGCAACAGAAAATGTACTGGACTTTAAGCTAAAGGACCCTAGAGAAGAAAGGAGAGGCACGGCTAAAGAAAAAAGAGGAGAGATGTAATATTTTAGAAAGGCAGGCAATCGCTCTGTCATTTAATTTTCAAATGTGGTAAGTTTCTACTTTTACATAGTTTGAAAGCTTTTATGAAAACTAAATGCAAGTTCCTTTAAAAGTAAGCATGCCAGATCAGAACCCAAAATAAATGTAAACCATGTTATTCGATTTAAAGTGGCTTTTTAAGCAGTGATTGGCTTAAAAAGTATGAAGGGAAAGAGGCAAATTAGGAGTCAGGAGAGGGAGGGGAAGCTCAGACAACCTAGAGAAAACCAGACTATTCTGGGGATAACTGTGCTTGGTCTTTCTTCCTGTCCCTCCTTTTTTGGGAGAGGTAGTTGTTTTTGTAAACCATGTTAAAGGGGCAAACACAAGAAAAGAAAGAGTAGTAAACAAACATGAGTAATGCATTTGTTAAAACTCTGAGAATGTATACTTATTTGCACATTTGTGCAAAATTTTGCTTCAGAATTAAAAAAAACCCTGTAAATAAATATTAAACCCTAGTTAAGAATATAGATGCCATTAGTGTTAATTAAGGGGAAATTACTATTGTTTGTAATTTACTTTGAAATGCATGAAAACAAAACAAAGTAAAGCAGGATGGATTGATGGATGGATGAATGGATGGATGGATGGAAGGGTGCAAATAGGTATCAACTAGTTTCACTAGTTTCACAAACTTACTTGTATGTTTGGAAATTTTCAAAATAAAATTTTGGAAAATTCAAAACAGGTCATGCCCTTAATGCACAGAAAACAAAGTTAATTTCTTCACTTAGGGAAGCCCTAGGCAGAATTTAAAGACTTTACGCACCAGAGAAGAGCTTCTCAAACATAATGTGCGTAGAAATTACCAGGGGATCTGGTTGCATTGCAGAATTTGATTTAATAGGTCTGGGTGGGTCCTGAGATGGAGAATCACAGGCTTGCAGGTGATGCTGTGGAAGTACAGGCCACCCTGTGAACGGACTAGCAGAGCTAGGAGGATGGACAACCAGGCAAAGGCTGACAGCAAAGGACTAGGTCCCCCAGGAGACCTAAAACTGAGGCTGGACCTCACCTGGGACCCAAAAGTTTTAGACTTAAAGAAAGGGTTCACAGTGAACTCAGAAGTCTGTCTGCTGAGGCTCGAACAATTATGACTAGGTGAATCAGGGGCTGAAATAGTTGAAAATGACTGTAAATATGAGCCATAGTAAATGCAGGGGATTCTATATTTATACTTTAAATCTTCCTCCATATTATTTTATTGCTTAAAGCATATTATGCTGATCTGAGTTAACTTCTTAAACATGGTTAGTTTTTAATGAAGAGTTCTACTTATTTTAAGAAGGATTTATTTAAGCAGAAACATTCTTTTCTGTGTTTTGTGTTAGAACATCATCGTGTTTCACAGCATGTCATACTTCTAACACAAGCATGCCACTTTTGGTGGCTACCAAATGACTAGTAGAACATCTGGAACTTCATGGTCTAGTGTGGCAGCCACTAGCCAAGTGTGACCATTTAAATTTAAATTAATTACATAATGATCACATTCCTCAAGGGGAGTTGGTACTTGTACAAAACATGTACTGTGAACATGTACTAATAAAAATAAAGGTTGAAAGAATTAATTACGATTAGATAAAATTAAAAATCCATTTTCATAGTCTCATTAGTCACATTTCAAGTACTCATTAGCCATGTGCTGCTAATAGTTAATTTACTGGACAGGGTTACAATAGACCATTCTTATCAGTGCAAAAAAAGTTAAACAGCATGGTTCTAGAAAGAAAGACTGGCTTTTGCTATCATCACTTGCAAAATTTATAACAATATCAATGTCAATCATGCTGATAAGCAGTTAATATTTTAGTTGATAGAAATATAATTATATGTATATACATACAATATATATGTAAATACCTCTTATAATGGCCATTTCCAAAATTGTTTAAAAATAATATATTGTATGGCTTATGCTGGGTGATGTAGTTCTCTATCAGAGAACCAGTTGATTGAGCCAGGTAACCTCCAGCTCTTTGAGTTTTCCGTGACTTTATGGAGTGCAGAATCATGTCCTATTAATGTCTGTATTCCTGGTGTGGACTAGTAGAAGATTCTCAACAAACATTTGTTGAATAAAACATTTATTCGTATGTTTACCCATTCTGTCAAACTGGAACATATTTAGTTATTTAGAGATCTAAATATTTAATATTTAGAAATGTGGAAAAGAACTTCCCTAAACTCTACAAGAGTCAGAGATGAATATAGGTTTTTAAATATTTCCCACTTTTACAATAACAGTGGGGATTTCCTAAGAAAGAAGTCTAATATTCTACCTAAAAACAAGTTTGTCTAAGAACATGGATTACCTTTCTAGAAGGTAAGAAGGGGCAAGACTAGACTTAGCAAGAAAACCACCTTCAGAATTCCATGCTAATGTTTCCCATAATTAAATTCTGCTTATTTAAGTTTCTTCATATTTACTGAAATATAGAGATGTCCTGCCACTTTTAGAAGCAACAATAAAAACAACGTGCCCCTTTGAGGTTTGTGATTTTTCTTCGTGGAGTCAATGGCTGGACCAACCTGCATCTGGAACAACTACCCAGATCCTAGCCAGCCGACGGCAGGTCTATGGGGCCAAAGTGGGCCGGGCTGGGCAGGATGCTGCAAAACACCAACTCCAAGGAAAACAGCATGGGGCACACCGTCATCTCACAGACAGGAATCTTCCTCACAATACGACTTTCTCTTCTGTTTATTGCTGGAAGTATTTTTCTTCCTCTAGAATTTTCTTTTTTTTGTGTGGGTACCGGGGGTCAACCTCAGGAGCTTGCGCACCAGCAGGCGCCCGTGCCGCTGAGCGATATCACCGGCCCTTTTCTCGTATGTGCGTACCGGGAGTCGAACTCAGGACCTCGCGCTTGCCAGGCAGGCGCTTATGCCGCTAAGCCAACTCACCGGCCCCTAGAATTTTCTTAGGAATGGAAAAATAATCCTTGTTTAAGAATAGAACATAACATTTGTTACGGTTTGGATCAAGAATCTTCCCCCAGGGCCGGTGATATAGCTCAGCAGCATAAGCGCCTGCCTGGTAAGTGTGAGGTCCTGAGTTCAACCCCCGGTACCCACAAAAAAAAAAAAAAAAAAAAAAACTTCCCCCAAGGCCTCATGTGTTCAGAATTGAGGCTTATGGAAGGTGACTGGATCATGAGGGTGAAATCCATTGATGATTTCATAGCTGAATGGGGAGCATGAAGGATGAGGAGTGAGATGAGGTGAGATGAGATGAGATGAGATGAGAAACTGGAAGGATATATTTTGTCTCTGGCTCTTCCCCTCTCTCTCTGCTTCCTGGCTTCCATGAAATGAGCTGCCTTCCTCTGCGACACCTGTGTGCTATGATTTTTCTGCCTCAATAAAGGCCAAATATCAATGGCACCTGCTTAACCATGGACTAAGACCAGGGGCCATCTTTCCACTTTAAACTGTTATTCTCAGCTATTTTGTCAAACTGATAACAAGCTAGTGCAACTTTAGAACAGGCCTTCCACAATGCCAGCTCAATTGTCCTTTTTAGAGTTAAGGAAACTGAGTTATTTTGAGGTAAACTGCCTTATTCATAGTCACACAGTAGAAGTGGAAGGTAATACACATATACATGCACACACATATGGAGTGATTATATCACTAGGTTTGAGACAAAATCCATTGTAATTCTATGAAGAGATAGAAGTCTTCAGAAAAGGGTGCATATTGCATAATTGAGCCCGTGGTATGTCTGTTTGTCTGGGGTGGTACCCTACTCACGCCATTACTGAATGATCCTGAATTCCTCTTTTGCTATATAGTTTAACTTCAAATTCCCTCCTAGACTACAGAGTTGGTTGGGTCACTTGTCATAATCTTCCGAGAACAAGAAGTGTAATCTGAGACAAAGTGTTAAATGAATCTAAAAGGGAAAATACATCTGACTGGATCAGGGTTTTGTATTAACGCAGGTATAGGGTTTCTGAGCCTTGACATGGGTATAACCTGATGTAGCCTCATTCCCCAAGAACAAAATTGTTCAGCTTTTTGCATGACTCCATGAATGACTGAATAGGTGAATGAAAGAATGAAAGAAAGAACAAAAGAATGAAAGAAAGAACGAACGAATGAATGAATAAGCCACTGAATAATTTGACCTCATTTTTTTTTTCCCTTTAAGAACTTTTACTTGGTAACTAGGGAAAAATGAAGGATTTCATGTGAATTACAATAGTGGGAATGTTTTGTTTCTTTAACTGCTATAGGCTAAAAAAATGCTTTTCTGGTCTGAGACGTAGGAGTTGATATGGCGTTAAGTTTTAAAGATCTTCCGGTGTAAGAAGCAAAGAGTTCTGTCCTGAAAGAGAGCCAGGCTGCGAGGCATCTTCGATTTCCCTGCTGCCTTTGAACCTTTTGGGGTCAGGTCTGTGGTTCAGTCCCCTCCATTCATCTCAATCCCTTCTCCCTTCCAGCCTGGGGCTCTTCTCTAGTCCCCGGTCAAAGCACCAGAAGCTATGCAAAGGTAACCAACCAGAAAGCACATCTGGTACAATGTATTCCTTTTGACATTCAGATTCGGTTTCTTAAAGGAGAAGAATTAAAACTTAGAATAATTGAAATGAGTTTTTAAAGATTTGCATATGAATTTTAATTATTACCCTCACTTCCCAGTCCTGCAATTTTACATGTGGCAACATCTTCTTAATACATACTTTAAGTGGAGGAGGGCTCTCAGAGGTAGTTAACAAAGAATTAACATTATGGCATGTGGCCAAGTGTTTCTAAGTAACCCTTGTGATATCCAAATGCCTGAAATGCGTTCACTTAAATTGGTGGATTTTTTTTTGTCCTGATTTCTATTCTATTTACTTCCTTAGTAACTGTTCTTTTTTCGCCCCTTGCCTAACAGGGCAAAAAAGAAAAGAAAACAAAAATGCCGATATTATGGTTTACAAAGATAAAGCTTCATTTCTATTTTCCACTACTATTATTATCAGAAAGCAAAAATAATGAGATTTTTCTCTGTCATAAATGGATGTGAATGGCATGTTGCCTTCATAGAGACAACACAAACATTTTACTTCCATTTTCACCAAAACTTTTGAATAAGCAAAATGATACGCATTTTCAAGACTGGCTGGAACACATTCATTCCCTTAATTCACATTTTAAAACAATTTACAATAAATTGCCTCACCCTAAAGGGTAATGCTTTCTGCTATTACAAATTGGAGGATTCCAAAGAAAAAGTTCGTGGAGTGAGAGCTTCTCCTTCTTTTTCACTTAGGTTTCTAAGATACAATTTAAGGGTGGGCTGGCAAGGTAGTGTGGTGTCCCTGGAATTCAGGGTGAGAATCAGTGGCCATGCCTGCAAAATTCTACCGCTGACAAAGACTTCCCAGGGTGTTCATCTAGTAAATTTTACACTGAAGCAACCACACAGAGAGGAAAAATGAAAAAAAGAGCCACGAGAAGGATCTAAATTGCTGATTTTCAAGTTATCTCCACCTTCCACCAGGCTGTCCTTGGACAATCCAGTCCCATGGGTAGGAGGGGAGGAGGGCAACGAGAACCCCACTAGCTACAGTGGCCACCCACCCCCCGGCATTCTTTTGCAGAGATTCTTCTAGGGTAGGAAGGTGGGGACTCTTTTAAGACAGAAGGAGTTAATGGAATTAAAGAGCTGAGTCTCTCAATTCATATCATCACTATATATCTTCACATATTTAACGCAGATTTGAATTTCATTGTCAGAGAAAATGCAATGGCCCACAAGTTTATGAAGCACTTTCTAGAAAGCAAGATTTAAGAATATTTTTGGATTTAAAAGACAGCATATGTATAGGTAAGGGAAGCATTTTAAATAATAGCTATTACTAGAAATCTTACAGCTGATACACAAGATATGTGTAGTGGTCATTAAATTATATTTTTAATTTAGTAGAATCTTTTCTTCACCCATTTGCTCTATTTATCAAACAAACATATTGTAAGAAACAAATATATACATTTTTGGACCAAACACATTTGCAGGAGTGAGACACAAAGGTAAGTGAGTATGTTTGGTGCACTTATGTATAACACAAGGTGAGAGAGACACAGAGATACAGAGAAAGGGAGAGAGACAGAGACAGAGACACACACACAGAGAGAGAGAGAGAGAGAGAAAGACACAGAGAGAGAGAGAGAGAGAGAGAGAGAAAGACACAGAGAGAGAGAGAGAGAAGGGCTAAGAAGAAGAAAGCTGTCAAGGAGGAGCTCAGGAAAGTAAGTGTGTCTTTGATGGTGGAATTAAAGGCCATTTACATGGGTGCCATGCAAAAGTGAATGCTGGGGAAAAGTTTAAGTATGTAATCAGGTAAAGGTGAAAAGCATCCAGAGTTTACTTTGATGGAAGGATGAAGGGAATAAGGGTAGGCTAGGGCCACACTATAGAAGACCCTGAGTGTTAGGGATTCAGTTTGCTTAGGTATGCAATAAGGACCACAGATGATTTCTGAGCAAGGAATGACAAAGTTTAGGAGGCATGTGCAGGAGAGAGGAGGAACTAAAGAGCAACAGTGATTAGGAAGCAGCTGCAGAAGTCTGGTTAATGAACTATTTCTAGAACCAGGATCATGGCAGGGGGAATGGAAAGAAAGACTGGGATAGCTGAGCGACCTTTAAGAATGTCTGATTGACAGAGAAGGGGAACACACCCTGCATTACTTAGAGCCACTCTAGACCTGTTAAGTGTTGCCTGTTGTCATAAGGGAACACAGAGTACTAACGGAGGTATAATTTAACTCTCATAGTGGCGAGGGAAGGGGGTCTTCAGGCCTTGCAGGACTCTATGTCCATCTCAAAAGCATGCCTTTCCATCAGCAGAGGAAAAAAAGTGACAACTGTGTCCTACCCTATCTTCACTGGGGACTACCTACTGTGAAAACTGCTTACACAAGAGGAGAAAAAAGGTCAAATTAGAGAGTTATCGCTTACAACATTTCATACTGCATTCATATGGAACAATTTACACTTTGCCAAGTCCTTTTCTACTTATTTTCTCATTTTCCCTAAAGCAGCCCTTGAGGTATTAAGGATGAGAACTACTGGCCCAATTTTCAAGAGGGGTTTGATGCTTGCACATGAGGTCCCGGGGCCAGCATTTCCTGACTCACCTGATGAGACTCTTAGCTCACACCTTGCAATCCTCTGGCTGTTGTGCTCAGTTAAAGGCAAGGTTCTGCGCTTTACAGGGCTTAGAACAGACACTAGTTGGATAAGATACGGGTGCTGTGGAAAACCAGCCAGGGAGTGGATAAAGGCTGCCCAGAAAATGTCCTCCACCAAATGAAACAATATCCAGAGCCCAGCTGGGAATTCCATTGCTGCTTTGAGTTTGGGGACTGTTTATTTTTATTTCTTGGCTCAAACCTTTCATTCCTGTCCTTGTCTCTTCTTGTCTTTCCTTTCCTTCTTTCTCCGTCTCTCTCTGTTTCTCTCTCTCCTTGCAGCCACAGCCCTGTTCTGTACCTACACTTGGCCCAGCATTTAACACCACTATCTAAAAATATCTCTCAGGAGAAGCTTAGTCTCCTGCAGGTGGCACAATGTAAAATTGATACCAAAGGTACATATCCTATCATGACCGGTCTTTGATTCATTTAGCCTGTATGTTAAAGACCCAGAAAAAAAATAACCACAATTCCCAAGGGAAAAAAAACTAATACAAAGTGAGAGCCTCTTTCAAGTGGCATCTTCAAGCCCAGGTTTTTGGTGGGCTCATGTGATCAGACATAATTGTCCGCAGATGTTTGGTTACACTATTTCAGAAATGACTTCCAGCCCACCCGAAGACGTCAGAAGGGTCAGTGCTGAGCCTCCAGAGCCTGAGTGCTGCTCCTGCCTGTGGGGCTCAGTTAGGAAAGAAAGATGCCAAAGAGCAGAAGTGTCAGAGCCATTTCCTTCTGACTTTCTTCAGTAATTTTTCGCTATGCCTGGATTCTAGATTTCACATGCTTGTGTTTTCCTTATGTTCCTCTCTCCCACGTATGCACACAACAAAGTTTTTTTTCTGAAAAATCTGTCTTATATCCCGAAAAGTCTTAGGAAACGCATAAATGCACATGTGCTTAATGCCACACACCAGAACTACTTCATTCCTGTGGAATCCACTTTGAGAATATACTTCTGCACCAAGATATCTTTTTTTTTTTGTGGGTACCGGGAGTCGACCTCAGGTCCTCACGCGCCAGCAGGTGCCCGTGCCGCTGAGCGATATCACCGGCCCTTTTTTCATATGTGGGTTCCGGGAGTCGAACTCGGGCCCTCACGCTTGCCAGGCAGGCGCTTACGCCGCTGAGCCATCTCACCGGCCCCCAAGATATCTTATGTTCTTCTAAGCGGACATCCTGGCCAGCTAGCCACTGACGTAGTAATAATAATTAGCATCGTCAGCATAAGCACAAGATGGGAAGAATCCCTTACTCTGGAAATCCTTTCTAGAAGATGATGTGATTGCTAAAGTACGTTTAATAGGGTTGACTCTATGATGTATCCTTCCCAAAGAAGGGCTTGACAAATACTATAGAAACTCAGAAGCAATCTTCCCTGAAAAAGGTAGGATATAAAGAATTACTAATTATAAATGGCGCTGGGCCCGTGAGATGGCTCAGCAGCGTAAGCGCCTGCCTGGCAAGCGCGAGGGCCCGAGTTCGACTCCCGGAACCCACATACGAAAAAAGGGCCGGTGATATCGCTCAGCGGCACGGGCGCCTGCTGGCGCAAGAGGTCCTGAGGTCGACCCCCGGTACCCACAAAAAAAAAAAAAAAAAACTATAAATGGCCTTAAAAGTCAACAAGACAATTGCAAACTAGTGATTAACTACTTTCTACAACATCCTCATCAAGTCATTAGCCAAACCATGTTTAACTGTCTAACGATGGGGAGTTCTTGACTTATAAAGGCAGCCAATTCCCTTTCTGGAGAGACCTCTGTAAGAATGGTCCATCAGAAGTTCAATTGAAGTCCTTTCCACTCTGTGCTCTGATCCTACCCCCTTTAGATCACTGCTGATGAATCTATTCCCTCTTTCAGATGGCAGCTGGTCTAAAGCTATACATATCACCTGTATCTTCTCATTTGAGGAGTAGTAGTTCTAAATTTTTTCAACCAACCATTCCTCATCTGATGAAATAGTTGGTATTCTCTTTACTCCTTCTAGACTAGCCATGATCAGGTATGATTTGACTAACGCAGAGTTGAAAGGGCCCTCCCCTCCTTCACTGTGGACATCACACCTCAATTAGTATAGGCCATGGGTACATCAATAAATCATGCCTACCTTGCCTTTTTTCCATCCCTAGTTTACTTTAGTCATAATATAAAAATAACAATAAAAATGATCCTTGTCAACCAACCACATTTTTCTTCGTTAGTGTTGAGGCAACAGCTCTCCTGGAGCCTCTCGTGACCTCCAAATGCTCAGGAAATCACCCCTGTTCTAAAGAACAGTCTCCTTTTCCAGGCTGCCCTCTTGTCCCAGCTTGCTGTCACCGCTGCTGAGAGAGCGGACGATTGATCTGAGAAATCAAGTTGGATTGCTGTCCCAAATCTACACTCGGGTCTCCTTGTGTCTGTCTGATCGATTTCACTCTGTGCGACATAGCTTGTCGCTACGAATTTTCATGCTAGTCAGGAGCCGCCAGCGTACCCAAGAACAAGTGGAAGATGGCCTGCACCCCTCCCCATCCCTCCGATACACCCAGCTTCAGTGTCAAAATTTTTTTTTCAAATCATCTATTGCCAGATTGGAAAAAGATTTGTTTTTTTTTTCTTTTCTTTTTTTCTTTTTAAGGCCACAGCCTTTATGTGATGGATTTGGCCACTGGTTTTCCTCCTCAGGTTCCCCAGCCCCAGCTTGTGGTGACATTTCCTACCACTGTTGTACTAGGTGTCACCTGTTTAGCAGCTCCTCTCAGCTGAGTGTACATGGCCGCAGGTGCATGTAAACACTGATGGGGCCTGACAGCCCTAGACGCCAGCTGCCTGCATGAAGCCTGCCCAGTCGCCACTTTTTCTGTGGGTAGGATGCTGCCCGTGGCACGACCAATACAGAAACAAGAAACTAGGTGACCGGAAAGCTAAAGCAAGTCCTACTAAGTGGCATTCCGGGCCCTATGGCTTTGACATAATTGGGAGTGATAGAATAAAAACAAAGGGTGGGGGAGTCTTGTTTTCTTACACTGATGCCCTGCGGACTGTACATCTGACTGGCTGCGAGTCCGTCACTGTATCCTCCTGTCTGGCTGATAACATGGCGAAGGGTATCCACCTAAACAGAGAACAACAACAGAGAAGAAATTAGTTCAAGAGATGTCAGGGAAGGGAGGCACATCACTGTCTTACAGGCTACCACTTGGGCATGACAGATTTAGGCGATCATTTGGAGACATTCTTCTTGAGGAAGAAGTACCCATTAGGAGGAGGTGGGGATTCTTGCTAATGCCAATTCCATCATCAGTTCTGAGTTCAGCAAGAAGTAAAATGGTAAAGGCAAACTGGGTTTCCAACTTTGAAACTAATTCCACAGTGGTGCATGACATGGGGGTGGGGGAGGGTGCGCAGGGGAAAGAAAATAAAGAAGTTTCTCCTTCTCTCTGTTTTTCTTCCCTGTAGATCATCCTATACAGTTTCTCCTTTGCCGAGTATCCTACAACAATTAATTTTCTGTTTAAAGGAGGCTTGGGCAGCGATCTCACAGACAGCAAGAATGTGACTAAGACCATGATGTTTTGAGGACTTCAAAGATGGTCAATTGTTTGGTCACTTGACCAGTGTTTGATTGTATCACTTCAGACCTGTCTCCAGAAGGAGTTTCCCGAGTAAGGGGCTGAAACCCTGGCCTGCTGGTCTATCCTAAGCACACAGTGTTTCCTGTTCCCCAGGCAGGGTAGGAAATTGGATCGACATGGCTCAGAACTTCCCTATAACTCTGACCCACAGCATACAACTTTATGCTCTCACGTCACACTGCACCTCAGGACGCCCTCCTGAGGTGTCATAGAGGCAACCAGTTTACAAAGGAGCACTGAGGTTTCATAGCTGACTCGATTTTTACTTCCCAACATGGACTCATCACCAAAAACTCAAGTCCACTGTCTTCGAGGATAACTAAGAAGATGACTTTAGTTAACCTGGTTTTTAAAGCTTACAATGAAAACATGGGATGCTAACATACTTGCCTACTCATTATTTCTTTATTTTGGCAAATACTGAATATGGAAAAATCAACCAATGAGAAGGAGACCTGAAAATGGAGACAATGGACTGAACTCCTCCACCCTTTCCCTTTAGTGAATAAAGAATATGCCAGTCCACTTGCCTGATATCCCTTGGTCACCTCACCCTGTACTTGCTGCCCCCTCTCTTGGGTTCCTAGTGTGAATGACAAATCAGAGCCAAATGCATTCACAAAGGGTAGACAAGATTTCCTAAAACAATGGTTGTCTTTGTTTTAGTACGGTTGAGTTTGGTTTCCCTCTCTCTTTTGTTTTTCCTTCCCTCTGTCTGGATAGAAGCAGGAAGCCAATACGACTGAGGGCGCTTGGACTCTAGAGCATCCACTTGGCAGCATATTGGCTGGGTCCCTACCTGTGATTGCACGTTCGCTCCAACCTGGGCCCCTTGGTAAGAATCCCCATTGAGTGACTGCACGCTCATGAACAAATCTCCAGAGTTTGACATGTTAAAAGAACTGGAAGAACCTGGAAAGGAAAGAGTGAGGCACCTGAATCACAGAAAGGAAAAGGCTCAACCCCCGCAACTAACAGCCAAGAGGAAGAATGACATGCAAAGCAACCCCCAAATAAAAACTAAAATAACAATAACATCAAGAGTCTGGTTAGTAGCATGAAGAACAGAGCAAGCAATAAAGGGTGCATATTGTTGGTGTTATATGAAGACACACCTTACTCTAAGTTGTCAATGGGGACTGCTTCCGCTTAGCAACTTCAAGTTGAGAAAGGGAACATTTATTCTTCTCAACTTAGTCTTTTGTAGA
Organism: Erethizon dorsatum; assembly: GCA_028451465.1. Taxonomy (NCBI): domain Eukaryota; kingdom Metazoa; phylum Chordata; class Mammalia; order Rodentia; family Erethizontidae; genus Erethizon; species Erethizon dorsatum. Next base: position 86,633,896 of record CM051834.1, read on the forward strand.
TCTCTCTTTCATGCCTCTAAAATACTAGGATTGGCCAGGGGCCATAAGATGGAGTATATGGGCTTATCAGCGGTTCTTCTCCAACCTCAATGGAGCACATTAGCTATTCAACTGGACTCTAAATATGCTATTATGAAACCCATCTACTCACATGGGGAACAGCAGTGGGGAGAAGAAGACACAGAAGCAATGTCACACACTAGGGCTGGCCCTGGACTATCTTGTCATTCCTGATTTCTGCAAAGAAGGTCAAGTTCCTTGCTGGGTGGCAAGAGCCATGCGAATTGCAAGAATACATGAGAATGACCTACTCTTCCCCATTATCTGTCAATATGGAGAAGGACAAAACTGAAAAATGGGACAGGAATTCTCAAGCATGCATGAAATATGAGATGCTGCTTACAATAATGATAGTAATTTCTAAAATGGGCCTCCAGAAGGGCAGTGAGCCACTGTTTTCACATCCTAGGGATGGAGGCTCTGTCCACAGAGTCAGCCCTTTAGATCCACCCTGGTACTACCCAGGCTTCACTGGCTCCATTATGGTAAACCTCCTCCAAGTCTCAACCTAAACCCAAGGGCCAGCAAAAGCTTAATATTATTCTGAAGGCATCGTGCAGCTCAGCGCATTAGGAAAGAAAGCTCAACGTGCAAGGTTTGGTTAAAACATGACGTTAGCCTGGAAAAGAAGAGACCTCAGGGACCCAGGTCAGTTGCATTCTTTATTCAAAACCTACATTGCTTAAATGGTGCCCTTGCCCTGGTAATCTGAGACAGCCATCATCAGTGTGGAATCACCCAACCACGAGTCATGCCTCAGCTCTGACACTTGCTTTGTTTTCCCCAAGATAAGGATCTGAGTTCTCTTAGAGAGCTGCCCTGCTTCCCATGGAGAGCTGCAGCTAAACCAGGAGAAGCCTATCCCATGAAGGACTACTTAACAAACGATACATTCAAAACTCTACTCCTGCGCTCTCCGTGCTTATCATCATGCTTCAAAAGGCAAGAGCCAAAGAGAGGAACAAGATGACTTACAAATGTTGGGTCTACCCCAAGTTAAAAATATCTCAAATTTTCTTTTGGGATTTTCATCTACATGCAAGGCACTAGCTAACTACTTTACTATATAAAACTGATCCTCCATCTAGCTTGCACCCCATTCTTACTTTCCCAGAGAAAAGGCAATAAGGCAGTGCTTTCTTCGGGGGGACTCGCGGATAGCTCGAGCATCAACCAAAGGACTGTGACATTTTCATAGCTCTGCAATAGATCCTGTCTCATCTGGCATACATTTTTTTTTTTTTCGTTAGTTTAAGAGGAATTAGGAGATTTGAATCCTAGCAAAGTAGGCATAAGAGTTGACCAGGTGTGGTGTATACTCAGTAAGTGGGATGCAGGCTTTGACCTGGAACTTCCTTTCATTAATATGGTACATATCTTTGAAGGTATCCCCCTACCCTATGGATGAGGCATGGGGTAGCACAGGTCCCATTCTCATGTTAATATAATACACAGGGCTCTCTATACTGGTTATATCTCCTTCACATCTGTTTTGTAATCACAGAGATAAAGCCTAAACAATAAAAGCCACTGCAGTAAGTGTCACAATACATGCTTGCACTTAGATGTCATCAGAAACAAGATCCCAAATTATAATTGTTTTTATGTCATCAGACTTTTCCCTCCCATCCCTATGAGTGCTGAGTTTGAAGCCCATGTATCTTATTTCTTTCCCACACAAATACCATGTAATAAACACACACATTGTATGCTTGGCTGACGGTTTATTGGAAATCAACACACAAACTGAGAGATCGGAGAAACCCCCAAAGGGCTACACAATGCCAAGTAACATGGCATCCATGGAACCATGAAGGCATGGAATGTGCCATTTACAAGATGTACACTGCAATTGACACAGATGATTTAAAAATATATGTGCACAGATAAATTGTAAATATGTCTGGCTGCCTAATGTACACAAATAAATATGCGCATATAAATGTACTTCATGTACAAATGCATTTGTATCAGAGAAGTAACTGCCGAAATAGTCCCTTGTGCTCTTGGCTGTGCTGTTTCAGCATTTCACTGTCTCTGTACACCCACGTACAACACTACCATGGCTCCTGACTCTCTGATAAGTATCTAGAGGCAGTGATTACATTGAAGGAAGAGAATAGGTGCCACTAGATGACAATAAACCAGGGAGAAGACCACATAAAAATCTAAACAAGGAGAGGCAGCCATATTCTCCATCCAGTATTGGAAGTTGGAAAGAATTTATCATGGAGCAGACAGGTTTCTAAGAGCACAACTCCCAGATAAAAAATGAATGGGTTCTCTTGGAGGTGCTGTGAATTCTCCAACAGCTGATACAACTCTCTAGTTTGCTGACTGGGAACCTCATCTGCAGGTTGCTGTGGAATAATCAGCAATCACTAGAAGTACAGTTGAAGATGTGCTTGAAAGTTTAAAAGATCTGAATTTGGTTTAAGAATGGAGGCAAGTTCCTTATTTAAACTGCCGCACAGATATCCAGGACATGTACAGAGACACATGTACACTCAACTAGACCGAGAAGAAGTAAAGGATTACCCAGGATTCTAATGCATTTGCTTGGGCAACATCATGACATGGAAATGTGCTAACATCCATTTTCATTAAGCCAATTTCCCAAAGATTGCATTTCTACTTTAAGGAATCCTAAGAAAACTTAATTTTTTTTCAGAAAAAAAATGAATAAAACAAACCAAAAAAACAAAAACCCAATTAACCTCATAACCTTCTACCCAAAGTAGAATAATAATATATAAACCTAAAATGATAACAGTAAAGCCCATAGCAGGGTTTCTCAACCTTGGTACTACTGACATTTAGATCAGGTAATTCTTAGGTGTGAGGAACATCTTATGTTATGCACTGTAGGATGGTTAGCTATATGCCCTGTCTCTATCCACTAATACCCTCCTTCCAAAATTGTGACAACCTAAAATGTCTCCAGGTATTATTCAGTATCTCGGGTGCAAATTTGCCCCCAGGTGAGAATCAATGACCTGGAACAGGAATCGATTTACTTTTTCCTCTTAAGAACCTCAAAGTATTTTCAAGTATTGGTTCATTATTTCTGAATACACAATTTTTATAAAGTAGCGGTATGGCAAATAATTGCCTTAATTTCTCCAGATGGTTTCCAGCATGATGAGAATGAGCTCCAATACCATTTGGAGGCACAAAAGATAGATCCTCTTCACCAGATGCAAGCTTAGTTATGTCTCATGCTTGCTTCCAAGAAAGGGCCCTTGTTTTCCTAAGGTCTCTATTCACGCTTTCGTATCTCACCAAAAATAGGAGATTGAAGATGCGTTACTCCAGGTCTCCATCACTCTAGGTCTCTTCCGAAGAAGTATGAACTTAGATTTTTATGGCTGCTTCAACTGGTCTCCATTTTTGTCTTCTTCATTCGCACTTTAACTTCCCTTCCTTTGATTCGCCCTTTCCCCCCATCTGCCTGGCTCAACTCTGCTATGAAGCAGCCTAAATGCCTCTAAATGTTGGTCAACTCCCCAGAGGTCCTAGTCCTACACGATCTTTATGAAGTGTGCTTAAAGAAAAGGAGACAAGGTAAATTTCAACAAATGGGAACACTTAGAATTAGCCTAAGTAAAGGTTCTGCTGACCCCACAGAGAAACCTCTGGAGCGAACATTTCCTTGCAGTAGAAATAAGTATTTACACTTAGTAAAGTTTCTAGGAAAAAACTCCTGCTTCATTGCTGAGGATATAGAAAGTTCATTGAAACTGGGAGAGGTGTGCAAACCTGTAATCTCAGCATTCTGGGAGGCTGAGGCAGCAGGATCTCAAGTTCGAGCCCAGCCTGGAAATTTAGTGACTTAGTGAGAGACCCTGTCTTGCAATAAAACTAAAAAAGGGCTGAAGATGAAGCTCAGTGTCCTGAGTTCAATTCCCAGTATTGCAAAAATAAAATAAAATAAAATAAAATAATTTCTTGGTTACAGAACTCTAAACTTCAAATTCCACCAAAATATATTTTCACATATTAATATCTTTTCACTCATTATTTAAAATTTGTGCCAGACATGGTGGCACATGTCTGTAATCCCAGCCCTTGGAAAGCTGAGGCAGGAAGATGACTAGTGAGTTTGAAACCAGCCTGGTCTACATAGTGAGTTCAAGGCCATTTTGAAGTATGTGGCAAGACCCTGCTTCTGAAACAAAAACAAAAACAAAAACTAAAACTAAAACTAAAACAACCTAACTAAATAAATGTATGTTAATTGTAATTATTAGTTCTGTTTTGAAAAAGTATTAAAAGCTAATATGTTGCATAATATACACCCTACATAAAAATTGGAACATTTATCACTTTATCTGTGCGCTGATTTGGGTGAAGAGTAGAATAAAATACAGAAAAGCCCACTATAACTTTTCCTGTTAGGACATTTCTTTTAGAATCTCACACGGTTGCACATGTACAGTGGTATTTTCTTCGGTCTCTGCTTTAGAATAAACACTACAAAGGGTTCCTCTGAAGACTATTTCCAACAACTTAGGCACAAGTGCAAGGTTTAGCTCGAATTTTCTGCAATAACTTACTTTGTGCTCAGAATAGTCACGTGAAGTTTAAGGGACCAGAAAAATCCCTTAGAAAACTAGTCACAGACTGGCATTCTGTAAGAGACCACATAATTTTTAAACACGAGTAGGGGGTTAAACTCTTACTTTTCTCTTTTTAAGGGCTTTAAGAAAGAATAAATAGTTACGGATTTAGTAATGAAGGGAGTCCACAGGGCCCTTCTGAGGACTAGTCATAAATCATGCTAAGCCATCTGCGATGCAGATATATCAGGGACAGGGAAAAAGTCATTTTGATATCTGTTTTGCATTATGATAACCTTTGCAGGAGTGTTGAGTGCATTTTTTGCTAATGTTGACAGAACCGTACTTCTTCCAAAGAGACAAGCGAAAATGTCTGCCCAGCAGTGCAGTTCAACTTGTGCCATTGGGTCTGAAATGCTTAATAATTGACCAGATGGAGAAGAAGGAAACTCCCTGGTTGCTGAACCAGTTAGCCTTGATCCTTTGTCAATCACACCAGGATGGGGAAAGAGGAGAACAAAACAAAAGCTTCAAAAAGCAAATACACTCCTCATGGTAACTCAAGCTCAGAGCTGGGAAAAAGAAAACTGGACTGAAGTCTACATTGTCTTACCATGGCCATGTTTACAAAGCCCAGGCCACTGTTCATGCCTGATTCCATTTAAACAAAAGGAGATGAGGACTGCATGGCCCAGTCATTTGGAGAAACTTATGATAACAAATCAGTGCATCTAAAAGCTCACAGAAAATATTAGTGTGTGGTGTCCTACACGTTTCCAATAATAAGCCACCTTATGGTAGAAAGAGGACTTGTTTTAGTGGACAAACAGGCTTTGGGGTCAAAGATACCAGATACTCTAAGAAATGCTAGAAATTAGATTTGCAATCATATTATAATTAAACATACTTAAAATTGTTATTTGTATTATTTTGTTGGTGCCATCAATGTTCTCTGAACAACTTGTCCAATGTGGGTAGTACCACAATCTGATACTAAAACTTATTTAATAAGGAAATATTTGTTTTTCCCTTATCAAAAATAAAAGAAAAGCATACCATTCCTTCCATAGCATACAAATACTAAAGTTATATTTTATGCATAAGTGAATTTTTTCACTGTGGAAATTCAGAACTGATGGCCCAAGGCATACCCAAAAATATATTATGTCCCGACTAACCTCTAGAATTAGTGATACAATTGCATATTCATTAAAATAAAAATAAAACCTACAATGTAGCACACGACTGATACTATGACATAAAAACTGGAATCTGAATAATTTGAATTAATGACTGGCAATTTTCTATGTAGTTTACACCAGGAAAGCCAATAAAACAAAAACAAAGAACAACCACTCTAAATAATATATAGAAATAACTGTTGCCTGGCTTTGCAGACCAGAATTTGCTAACGATATTGCGAGAATGATATGCCTGCATTGAATGCATGCTAACAGGTGACTCAGACATTATGCGGTGAGAACAGCAAAATAGACAAGGATAAAAACTTTATGAAAAAGACCAAATGATTGAACTCCAAGGAACTATCTCAATTTTAAATTTAACTTATTTATTGGAGTCTCTGTATTTAGAGGCATCATCAAAACCAAGCACTATACCTCTGCCTCAACATAAGCAGACACATTAATGCAAACAAATTCCTAGACAACACCATCCTGTAAACAGTATAACACATTGTTTTTGGATACAAAAGGAAAAACCCAAAGTGGTATCAACAATACAAAAGATAATTAGATACATAAGTCAACCAATCAAAAATCTATGTAATTAAAATAAAACCCAAACCCAATGTAAGCAATGCAAGTACAAAAATGGAGAATGATCCCCCAAAATCAAAGAAAAAACTAACCAGCTGAGTTGGGAGTGGAGGGTGAGTTAGCTTGGCTTCCATGGGCTGACACATTGGTAGCAGTGACAGCCGTTTTGGCAGCATAAATATTGGCTTCCTCTTGAAATTTACCTATGTTCTTCTTGTACCGGATTCGCTTATTTCCAAACCAGTTTGATACCTACAGCAGTTTAAGAGAAAATAAGAAACTTAATGTTTCATTCTTTACAAACATTGCAAAAAGAAAAGAAGGGCTTACAATAGAGACGAAGAGGTAGGCCAATTGGTCTTATCCTGTTGATGATTTTGCAACATAAATTAAGAGATCTTAAGTAAGAGCTTTGAACAGAACAATGTAAACTGAGATTCCCTTGTTTAATATAACTAAAATCTAGCAAAAACACTGCAATAAAAAATTTTTTCCTATAGAAGATCTGCTCATGTAAGCCAGGACTCTTTTAATTTACAGCAAGCATTTTAAATATGCTTATCACTTAATTTATGACACTACAATAAACATACCAGGAGAAATGCCTATTTCTTATCAATGCTAAAGCTGACTTAGCACATTGAAAATACACAGAACTTTAAATATCCATATAAATCTATATTAACATATGGGTGTTTTCATGTATAGATTTCAATTTTTTAGAAGTTTAAGTAACTTTAATATGGACTCAGATTCTTAGTTGCAGAGTGGTATAGACTTCACGATCAATATAATTCCATCCAACACATTTTACCCAGTATTTCACACAAAGCTCAGTGTTATCAACATAAGGAAAAGCTGAAACACACACTGATTATTCCTTTGGATTCCGGGCTTTAAATGTTAAAGCCAATATACACAATAAACCTAATTAACTTTCATTTGTTAATTTATTTCCTTCATGTGGCTCACAACAGCTGTCCTGGTTTGATTTGGGACCTCTGCTCCTTTTATACAAAGACCTCTGCCAGAAACAAGAGGAGACATGGTCAAATTCAAGTTGACCCCCATAACTCCTGCCTTGGGGAGGAAAGTTTCATACCCCATGTTCCAGATGTGATTTTTGAACTAAAATGTTGTTTTGTATATAATTACAAAACAAACTATGAATTTGGAGAGGGAAAAGTGAATTGAACACACATGTACCATGGCTTGTAGACAATTTATATTCACCCTTTCCCGTTCAAATGGCAGATGAAGAAAATTCTTGCAAAACCACTTTTTAAAAAAATTCATTGAAAAGTTAAAACACTTTATAAAGCCAACCCTCACAGTCTATGCAATTTAGGCAATAGCAAAAATGCTAAGCCTTTGCTATAAAAATCAAATTTCATTATGGAGATATTAGTAAACAAGAGAGAAAGAAGTTCAGTAACAAAATGCTTTATTTAGTATAGATCCAGAAAAAGTTAAACTAAAGGAGTTTATTTCAGGATCACTGCATATCTAATTGCACTTTGAAATTCATGCTTGTCTTCACTATTCATATCAATTATCATTGCTTTTTGATGTATAAGTGGAATAGGAAGAGAGGAAAACAAGAAGGAATTTTTTCAGAATTAACTGGAAGAAAAGATGCGGGTAGTATAGGAGGATGTTCAAAGGAGAAAGTAAATGTCTGAAGTTCAATTATATCACCTATCTGTGAAAAAAAATGAAAGGGGGTGGGTGTGGGGGGGACTTGTTTGTAGGTCACATGTTGAGAGAATGAGCCCCTTTTAAGTAAGAACAGAAGTGGTTAGGAAGATGCTATATCTGCTCAGGCATTTCTTACATTGTCCACTGTACAATGAATGCATGGGCTTGGTGTTCTCATTAATTGGCTACTTGTCCAATAGTCACAGACTAAGAGCCTAATATGTGCCGGTACTAGGGATGTACACGAGAAACAGTATGAGTCACAAAGAATAATGGATCTTATGGGGCGAGTTTGATTCCCCTCACAAACTTGGTAAGTTCCATGAGTCTATGGTAGAGCCACTGTGAGGTCCAGTAGGAGACAGGATATGAATTTGATGCTCTACAAGAAAAGTCCCATCTGGATAGTCAAGTGAAGGCATGGACATTTGTAGCTATGCATGAGTAGACCAGTGTGTTTCAAAGTCAAGTGCTCACGGATAGCTTGGGAAAAACGTTTCTGGTCCCCACTCTCAGAGATTCTGATCCAGGATTCTGCAGTGAGTCCGCAGAGCTTACATTTATTTCTCACAATCTCCCAGGCATAGCTGATGGAACATACTTTGAGGAGCACTGGTGTGGAAGAAGAACTCTTTACAAGTCTAGGGAGAATGTAGTTATTGATACATTTTACATGGACTTGGGTATATAAGTATATTTTTGTTTTGGGCCAGGGAGGAATCAATAGCTTTCAGTGGATTACAAAAGAATATGTGACCACCACAGAAGGTCAAAGGACCATTGATTAGATTATGTAGAGATGAGAACTAAGGAAAAAACAAAAATAGTTGTAGACTAGGTAGAGAGAGTAGACTCTCTATGAAGACAGGGCAAGAGTTGCCTAAGAGAAGAGGAGGGGGCTTACAGGAAATTGTATCTAGGAAATCAAGGTAGGAAAATTTCAAGAAGTAGAGTGGTTATTAAAAACAGACAAGAAAGATCATAAGTAATCCCCTGCCTAGATATGAAAACTTGGGAGCATATTTAATATATGATACAACCAACTATAATTTGTAGATAGGACAATGAAGATCCCCCAGATCAATAAAAATATGCTCATCTACCCAAGTCCATGTGAAATGCATCTAGTAACTATATTCTCCATAGAATTATATAGTTGACCCATTTCAAAAATGTGTCCCTAACATAATGTTGCTTCTATGAATCATATTGTATCGTGTCCCATGAAGACTCATTTAGCAATGGTGGGCAAATTGTTGCTCTTGGGAGGTGGGGGATGAGCTGATGGGGAAGGAAGAATGAAGGCCTTGGGGTGGATGGTGGAAAGAAAAAGTGATATAGTATGTAAATAATCATTGAATCGCATGAAATACGTGCAATTGAGTTTCTGTAATAAAAAAAGTAAAGGTTGTTGGAATAGAACAGAGTTCTACCTTTTTTTGTTTCGTTTTCTGTTTTTTGTACTGGGGATTGAACCCAGAACCTTCTTACTAAGCTACATTCCCAGCCTTTTTAAATTTTTATTTTGAGTCAGGGTCCCACGAAAGTTTTTATTTAGCTATAATATAGGCTAGCTCCAGAAGGGTTCATTTTCACTTCTAGAGGGATTTGAAATTCTGAACCTCACACTTGGCATTCAGAGAGTAGAGTGATTTAATTCTACTTCAGAAGCAGAAGATTCCAGGGTCTTAGGGGTGCAGCTCAGGGTTAGATCATTTGCCTAGTGTGGGCAATGCCCGGGAGTCAATCCTCAGCACCAGGAAAGAAAAAAATAAAATAAAATAAATAAAGATTATATAACTGGAATGCACTAATTTGTAAGTTAATGATGTGGTCCACACCTTGAGCCATTCTTCAAACATGCAGAAAATCATAAAAAAAAGCATCATTACTCTTTCTTTCTTTCTTTTCTTTCTTTCTTTCTTTCTTTCTTTCTTTCTTTCTTTCTTTCTTTCTTTCTTTCTTTCTTTCTTTTTTCTTTCCTTCCTTCCTTCCTTCCTTCCTTCCTTCCTTCCTTCTTTTTTTTTTGTGTAAACGAGGGGTCTAGATTCAGACAAGAATGGTTACTGTCCTAGGGGGGAATAAAATCTAGGCTACTTGAGTTTGACTGCTGATTTCTGTTTTCTCAGAACTGTCAAGTTTGGAAATGACCTTGGGAGGGCTCAAAATGCCTGAGGAGGAGGATCTGGGTTAAAAAGGAGTCTATTCATTCTGCCTTATCCAGAAAAATTTTTCCAAGGATGTTTGCTGCTGCTAACTCACCCACAGCTCCTCGGTGAATTTTGAGTGATCCTTTCCTTGTAAATACCTTTGGTGGCGTTCTTCTCTATTTTGACTGGACCTAATTTTGCTTAGCTAAGCAAAGGCTGATAGATCTCCCTACGGGGAGTAACAGAGCCAGGATTTAATTCAAGGAGGTACAGATGCTTGATTTATATAGAACACCATCTCCTTGGTTTGAAAAATATTTAGTGAAGTTTCACCCCAGAGTAGACTTCTTTTCTACTACTCCCTGTCATCCCATAATGGAAACACCAGCACATTTAGTTCTTTTGCAAGTGATGTAATTCTAAAGAAAACTCTCTGACAGATTTCAGGATTCTCACTAAAGGTCTCAATGAGAGACCAGGATTGATATTTGAAGGTCAGAGTGAATAAGAAGTTTGGATGGACCCTTGGAGTAGAAAAATGTAGATGTATATAACTATTGCCTACTTATCTACCTCATATTAATGTTGAAGACTCCAGGTCTATAAAAGTTTTATACCATGTATATTTCCAACTCAGCAGGTACTGGCTAGAGTTAACGCATTTTGGGGGCAGGAGGCCCTCGGTGACATTTTGTGCAACCATTCCAATGCAATAATGACGACATGTTAAAATTCCTTCATTCTGTCAGTTAGAGAGTGAACACCTCAAGAGAGGACATTTAATTCCCTTCCTTTAAGGCCATATAATGACTAGTTTCATTCACTGACTCTTAAAGTCAGTGAGTAAAAAATGGACTAAGAAAGGAATTGACTAAGTTTCAGAAAACACTATGAGAAATACAGATGGCTTTCTAAGTACACAGAAGAAACTCCACTCATTTAAAGCAAGAGAGTGCTCAGTGGGAAGAACTTTATTCCCGTTTTTGCACTGGCTTTTTCCTGTTATTCTCTCCCTTCAGATGGGTCTTTTCACATTTTTCAGACACTTACCTTGACGCTCTCTTACACACATCAAGGGCTTCCCTCATTATCTTACAGCTTTAGCTAATGGAATTTACAAGGCATGGGTGTTCGGTAAAGCAAAATCACCAAGATGACCTACTATGGTCAGACTGCAGGCTGGGCCTTTTGAGGGCCTACTTACCTGGGAGACTGTGATGCCACACTTCTTGGCTAGCTCCTCTTTGGCTTCCTCACTGGGGTAAGGGTTGCTGAGATGGGAATAAAAATACTCATTCAGGATCTCCGTTGCTTGCTTGTTGAAATTCCGTCTCTTCCGCCTCCATAAAGAGAAAGGAAAGGAAACAGCAAGAAAGTTTACACCAAATAAATGCAAGGGGGAGAACAGGATCAATATCTGGGAGAAGATACTTTTTTGTTTTTTTTTTTTATATGCGGGTACCGGGAGTCGAACTCAGGACCTCGCGCTTGCCAGGCAGGCGCTTATACCGCTGAGCTATATCACCAGCCCTGAAGATACATTTTTGAGCAAAGATAAATTAGAGATTTGCCAAAAGGGGCTGGATACTGAAACCACGACAGGCATTTGGTCAGTATTGCATTGTGCACCAGAGAGAAGAATGCTGACACGTGAGATTCAGGCCATCTTGATTTTGAATCACGGGTCAACTGGATCCCGGCAGGCTTGTTTGGGTTGCCTCTCTAAGCCTCAGCTTCTTCAGCTAAAAATGAGGAGTCATGCTAAACTCACAGGGTTAAATGAAAGGAAAAAGAAAGAAAGCCACACACAGAGAACCCTCAGCACAGTGCCTGATACATGTCAACAGCTAGAACGTAGTGGTGACAATTTAAGCTTTAGATGTAAAATGTCCCCCCAAATTCTCAAGTGTGTGGAAGATGACTGGGTGACAGGGGTCCTAGATCATCAGCGGATCCATTGATAGCTCAGTATCTGAATGTGCTACTGGGAGATGGGGTGTGGTTGGAAGTGGGTCATTGGAGGCCTGGCCCGGAAGGGTGTATTCTTATCCCTGGCTCCTCTTTTCTCTCTCTGCTTCCTGGTTGCCATGCCCTTCTATGTTCTGTTCCTGCTTTGGGGTACACTGACCATGGACTGAAACCCGGAGCCTAAATAAACCTGTCCTTGTTTAAGTTGTAGGTGTCAGGAATTTTGTCGCACTGATGGGAAAGTGACTGAAACACAATTCTTCCTACGATGTCATAGCAATCAACTCAAGTGATTCACTTCCAGGACTAGTGAGGTAGACATGCTTATTCCTATTTACAGCTGAAAAACCCCATTCAAAGGTCACTTAGCTGGTATGTTGTTGGAGAGCCAAGATGTTAATTCAGGTCTGCCTGACTATGAAACCCAATCTCTTCCTTCTACATGAATTGGCTGCTGGCACAGAGATTCTGCAGCCGCAAGTTAAAAATAAGTTATCATTTTCTCTCCGTTCTAGCCTCATATAAATGGATGCAACGTTTTAAAAAGGCATCTGGGAAGAGGGCAATGAACTGACTGAAATTAACCCCCTGACTGTCTGACCTCCTTCAAAAGGAGAAAAGAGGCACTGCTTATGCAGGAACAGCTGTTAAATGGTCAAACAAAAGCCCATAGAAATCTTTTTCAAATACAGGTTGCCAAAAGGAAGAAGACTACTTTTCAAATAAAAGCATATTCTGCCTTAAAAAAAAAAAGTGTTAATTGAACTAATTTCAAGTGAGAATCACTTTATTGCTTCCTTCCAGCTCTGGCCTGTGGATAGCCTGGGCAGCTGCTGGGGGACTGCAGGTTCATGGCAGATCCAGTTGGCTCTCCTTGAAGTCGTGGGGCCTTCATCTTCAAATTATCTCTATGAGCACTTTTGTCTTCCTTGATTTTATCAAATGCTTCTTCTTATGGAAAAAGATTTCCAGAACATCTCTGGCTATGCCAGATTACAGACTTTCCCAATTTACCCAACAGAAAGCACGGATGGGGCCGGTGAGATGGCTCAGTGGCGTAAGCGCCTGCCTGGCAGGCGCGAGGGCCCGAGTTCGACTCCCGGAACCCACATACGAAAAAAGGACCGGTGATATCGCTCAGCGGCACGGGCGCCTGCTGGCGCAAGAGGTCCTGAGGTCGACCCCCGGTACCCACAAAAAAAAAAAAAAAAAAAAAAAAAAAAGCACGGATGGTCTTGCTAGATAGGAAATTCAGCTAATATTGTATTTTCAGGGTCCCACTTGGATTAATTAACACAATAAAGTACCTGATTTTACCAGATGAACACCATCTGTCCACAGGTATTAACCACATCTGTCCAGATTATGCCAAGCCCAAGTCACTCTCCCAAATCATGCTGAGTTTCTGGGTCACCCAGCATCAGAAATTGGACAGATTGGATTAAAAGGCCCAAGCAAAAAGTAGGCATGTGTTAAGAGCTCTTGCACGATGGGAATTTGAGGAAGATAGCCAAGTGGCTGATGCTGGTCTTTACATAACCTTTGGTGGCTGCTTCTTTGCTTGAGAAAGGTAGTTGTTTTAGCCTGAGGAACTGGACCCCAAAGGCTCCCCTAATTGTGAGAGTCTCCGTTCGTTCATATTTTGTTTGCATTAGCATTACAGTGTATTTTTTGGGACTCTTCCAATTGAGCTCACAGGAAACCTCTCCGGAATGCGCCGGTGGTATGGGGATGGTGCAGACAGCTGTTCCTGGCTCTCTTCGTGTTGCGATGCTCACTCTTCCCTGGGTGGTCTTGTCCACTCTGATGGATACGCTTATCACCTCTTTCAGTAGCCGTCTCAACCTATGGCCTTTGACATTGTAGGATCAGGATATTTTAGTTTCAGAACATATAGGCCATTTATGTCCAAGCTAACTGAGACACCTGATTTCTTGGCATAACTTGAAGTGAGTTAACATTTGTGATTTCAAGCCACTCAGACACTTAGGCAGCTGAGTGTCTCAGTTATTCTTTTTTTTTTCTTTTTTTTTTTTTAATGTGGTACAGGGAGTCAACCTCAGGACCTTGTGCTTGCCAGCAGGTGCTTGTGCCACTGAGCGATATCACCGGCCCTTTTTTTCCTTTTATGTGGGTTCCAGGAGTCGAACTCAGGACCTTGCGCTTGCCAGCAGGCGCTTGCGCCACGGAGCCATCTCACCGGCCCCTCAGTTTTTAATGTAAGAAAAGTAGATGTTGATTAAATATTACTACATAAATAGAATACTTTAGGGATAGAAATCTTTTGCCTCCCAAGGCCACAGGACATATTTTTTTTTTTTTTTTTTTGGTGGGTACCGGGGGGTCGACCTCAGGACCTCGCGCGCCAACAGGCGCCCGTGCCGCTGAGCGATATCACCGGCCCCTTTTTCGTATGTGGGATCCGGGAGTCGAACTCGGGCCCTCGCGCTTGCAAGGCAGGCGCTTATGCCGCTGAGCCATCTCACCGGCCCACAGGACATATTTTTTATAAAAGACTTGTAATAGCGAGAGGCATAGGCATCACAGACTTACACTGCTAACTATCAACTGTGTCACCTCCTGTACTAATCCCTCTCCTAAAAGGTACTGCCCCATTTTACCACTGCCAACACCAGGCAGCCGCAAGCAAACTCTGTTTCCTAAACTAACATCACCTTTCACCCAAATCAGTTCCATCTCCTTTGTTACCCATATTGTTGCATGACACCAGCACAGAAACAATTCGTTGTAGTTGCCAATTTGTTCATTCAGTGATTCACTCAAATATCTGAGTGCCTGGTTTGTGCCACAAAATAGGGGTGATTTCAGCACCCCTTGTATTATCCTCATCAGATAACTGACCCTGGAGAAAGCTCCGTCAGTCTTGTCCTTTCACGTCTCTCTCTTCTCTCCCCCCACTCCTGTCACCACTATTTTTGAAATGGGTTTGGATGAGCCAGTTGCTGTCACATGATCCAGTGTGGTCCAGGAGCACCTTTTGTGACAAGGAAGGTGCTGCACCTGTACTACACACACAGTAGCCATTAGCGCATGTGCTATGTGCACTTGAAATGTGGCTAGTGTAGCTGCAGAACAAAGTTCCAAAGTATTATGTATTATAATTTGATATTTTAATTAATTTAAATATAAAATCAAATAGCTATGTACTAAGCAGTGTAACTATAGACTGATGCTTTCCAGTTATAGTGCCCAAGCAGCCCAGCTATGGGACACCACAGAAAGCACAAAATGTCTACAATGACCTCCTATTTTGCTCTGCTTCATGATACAGAAATATTCACCTTCAAATGAGAAGGTTCTTTTGAATATTTGCATAACACGCAAAAGATATTTCATACTTAGGCTCTCTTGCTCCATTCCTGGGATGACAGACTGAAGCAATAGTTCGCTACAGTGTTTTGCTGATTCAGCTCATGCTCTAAGGAACCACGAGGGCCATCTTCCTAACCCATCCATTCATGGGGTGATGATGTATAGAACAATAGATAATATGGTAATCATTATTATTAGAGCTGAATCACAGCATGAATACTATGCACCAAACACTATACAAAGTTTGTTTCTCATACCATGCTATTTATTTCCATTTACAGATTTATCCCTATTTTACAGATACAAAAACTGAGTGTTTGGGAGGATGAGCCACTTATCATCGGGACGGTGGAAAGAATCTGAATCCAATGACAGAGCTTATAGTACTTGCCACAAGTCTACCTATGGCTCCCAACTAAATAGCAAATTCCACAAGGGTAGGAGCCATGTCTCACTCCTATTTGAAACCTTTATATCGACAGTAAGCACTCAGGTAAGTAGTGCTTATCAAACAAGTTAAGTTGTTCTACTTTGCTTGTTAAACCTTTTATTTTGCAAATGTCCTGCTCTTCTGGAATTCAGTATGGTCTGGCCTCTCCTGGGATCTACTTTGCTTCAGGTAGGGTTGGCTGATGGATGTACTTAGAGTGTAGCAGCCACTTTTCTGTTTATTTGTAAGATTGTCTGTTTGTCCCATGAGATGATGAACTCTGTGAAGGCTGGACCTGTATTTATATGTATTTTTGTCATCTCTGTCATTCCTAGTGGTTAATAGAGCATCTGGCCAATACTACGGGCTCAATTTGATATATAAATAGGTCTAGATTCAGTGTCATTTGATTAGATTTTACTGTACTCCTATTTTTTTTTCTTGCCACTGTCTCCTTTGGTAATTCATTTTTTCTTATCTCCTCTATCTGCATAAAGTGCATAAGTGTATTTCTAATCATCTGCTTATGTTATTATTGTTGTTTCTAACAAAATACTACAGAAGAATTCATTAAAACTTTTGCTTGAAAATCATTTAGAGGGTTTATAAGTACTCTCCCACCCCTTAAGAAAAACTTTGTAGTTCTGAAAAACTTACCAGGCAGACAGCACCATGCTTGGTGCACAGCAGTTAGATAATAGATAGTGAATGAATGAGGGAATGAATGAGTGGAATTTTTAAGTTGCACTTTCCTGGCACGGTTAATATAAGGAAAAGAAAGGACATGACCTGAGTAAGACACACCTCAGCCAAGTGCTTGGCCAGGAACTGTGCTATGTGGAATGCTAATGTCCCTGACCCTGGTTTGTGTATCTTCCTCTGCTAGTGCCTAGAGTGGCAAACACAATGACCTATCGCTCCTACAGTTAGATTACTAATCAGTTCACTTTGAGTAAATAAAAAGGGAGACTTGGTTAAAGCTAAAATTAGAGAGTCTCCATGTTCAGGAAGAGAGGAAGCAGTGCGGTCATGTGGCACCACAGAGAAGGGTAGGCTCCAGGCACGGGGGTTCTCAGGCCAGGAGTCCTCAGAAACCATATTCTGCCAGCAACCGGGAGCTTGGAAGAGGACCCTGAGCTTTGGATGCCATCCCGACCTCAGCAGACACCTTGGTCAGAGCTGTGAGGATGCTAGAGCAGAAGACCTGGCTGAGCCAAACCCAAACCCCTGACTGACAGAAAGTGGGAAAAATAAACCTGCGAGGTAACCTGCTCCATAGCAATGGAAAGCTAAGAGGAGGTGTGTTACACTACAAAGCAGTAGCAAGCAATTCTACAAACCTATTAGATTATAAGGACTAATTATCTTACTAAATCGAGTCCTCTTTGCATTTCATTTATCTTCCATGAATTTTTTTGGATGAGGCCCTGCCCATCAGACTCATGCTGTAGGGCAGCATGTGAGGATTAACAGTGAGTACTGCATGTCTTTTTTTTGCCACATTTTGTGTGGCTCTCTCTCCTAATTATAGCTAGAGACATGAAAGAAATGATGTGAATTTTCTAATCAGGAAGTCTGGGCAAACATTTGTTTGTGAGCTGGGAAAGCCATTTGCTCAGCCTTGGGCTGGCATTTGGGGTGATGTTGTTTTGTGGATAATAAATATAGCCACAAAATAAAATGATAATAACAATGACAGTAGGTCAATTGTTTCAGTTTCAGATCTTGGCTCAGGCACAGTGATTCAAAGGTTGCAAGCAAAGCAAGAAAGAGACCCTTTCTTACAGAGGGATCCTCTGGTGCCAACTGGAACAATCCAGGCTGAGGCTGGTGGAAATGAAAGGAACGGTGTACAAAGCCCGCCTACTCTGGTGTCTTTTAGAATCTGACCTTCAGCTGGGCACAGTAGAATTATTGCAAGAAGAAATCCAATGAGACAATGATTCTGCTCCATCTTTCTTACCAATTTCATTCTTGAAAAGAACTCAGTCTGGACCCAAATTTTCTTTTCTTTTTTCTTTTTCACTTTCTGCCAACATAAATACCAACTCTAGCATTTTAACTAAGGGAGTTTCCATGGGGATATAAGCAACACATGCACTGTGGTGGTGGCTGTAACACAAAGAAGGACCCAGAGTGAGGACCTACACTTGGCACCATGTGGAACGGTGTGCATTAAAGAAGCCAGGCTAGTAGCAGCTCATGGGGTGAGGAAGATGTACAGAGGGTCGTGTTGCAGGGGGATCTCGCCCACTCCCTTTCCATCACTTTACCCAGCTGGGAAAAACTGTCCTTGTTTTCACTTCTCTTGACTTTATGAAATTCTATTGGCCCAGAGATACATTTTGCTCACTGGCATGCTCATTTTCTATTCCATACAACCCTAAATACTTTGAGTAAAAAGGAGGTTAGAAGAATGCCAGGAGCTTTGAAGAGGTCCCTGAACTGTAAAGACTACAATGGTGATGGGAGAGAAATAAAATGCAGGTAGGAAAGCTGAATAATGCATGATTTAGGGAGGGGAAAAATCCAAGAGGAACAGGGAATCTTTCTGTCTGACTGAAAAAGGACAAAAACTATAGAGCATAAATGGTATACTGATCTTGACAGCGAATATTCTGTATAGAAGTCATAGACTGAGATTATTTTCAGCAACTGAAATAATGAAGGATGGTCTACGCGTTCGTAAGAGATGACTAATTTGAGATGAACTGTAGATGCCTATGCATATCCACACTCTGACAGGTGTTTGCTGGAGCCATTATTAAAATATTCTTCTGGAGGAGATAAAAAACATGGTTATCACCCCCTTTCAGCCTTGATAACAGAAGCAAAAAGAATCTAAAGGATTGACATATCCATTGGTCTACAGAGTAAGGGAACCAGGAATTGATAACTTGTTCTTTGTTCTCAGTTCTCTTGTTTTCTAAAAGGCCCTTTCTACCCATGTTTTCTTCAACTGAATGCTTTGAACTCTTAAGTAAGGTCATGAGCTACAGTGCCAGACAGAAAACACCAGACCAACTGAACCCATGCCAGACCACCTCCGTGCTCCTCTATGCCCGAGACCCTGCCTTACTCCTCTGTGTACTTCTAAAACTAAGTGAGAGTACAGAGCATGGTAATCTACTAACAAGTCCTTCTTGAACTGAACTGCATATACTCTCTGCCTTTATATCCTGTGGAAAGAATTCTAGCTTTCAAACAAGCAGAACTGACCCACTTGGAGGAAGTGTGTCACTACAGCCGGTGAGGACAAAGACAGTGGACCAACCCATAGTACGAAATGCATTTCTAAGAGAAGTACTCGGTGCTCTGAGAACAAAGATCCCGCTTCCTCTGTCACTGTAGCTGTCATCCTTGCTGGTTGCCCAGATGGCAGCAATGGGGACAAAATCGTCCCCTCTAATCATGTACCTTCCTGGCAGAACTGTGTCTCAGAGCTTGCCTTTTCCAAGCCCAGAACCATGCTCTGGTCACTGTTTGGCTCAGCAGCCATTGTGACAAAATTGGAGCCTTTAGAGAGGGCCAGCCCATGGACTCCAACCCTGGACAGGTCGGTGATTCTACAGGTGACAGGGCAGCCCTGCCGGGGACTCACCGCGCATCCAGAAACCGGGAGCGCAGGATCATGACGGCCTCACACGTGCTCTGCTTGAGCTGCATCTGGATGGAGCTGAACTTGCGGTGGATGATGCTGACCATCCGCTCGATCTCCTTCGGGGAGATGGGCCTGGTCCGGCTTTGCTCTCGCAGGAGATTCATCACGTGGGTGGTGAACTCGTTGCACGCCTGCAGGGACGGGACCATAAACATGGGGCTGACTGAGGATCCAGGGCTTAGCATGCGTCAGGCCCATGGTGTGAGGTGGGGTGGGCTTTTCCAGAAACTTGCACAAATAAAGAAAACTAGGAGTTCATGGTATTTTGTGAACTTACATGGACAGAATAAATGACTCCCTGAAATTTCATGTTATCCAAGTTTTGGTCATGATTTCAATTTTTTTCAAGGGGAAAAAAAATTAGTTCTTTCTTTCTAATCTTTCTCCCCCCCATGATTTTACTATAGCGAAAGGCAAGAACAAAAAATCCTAGTATAAAACGTATTTCACCACCCTTTGCCCCAATGTTAACAGCAAAGAGAGCTAGGGTCAGATAACTCATGAGCTTGCTGCCTTACTCATTATCTGTAGAGGTTCCAAATATTCAATTTGGCGGTGCATAAACAGCCAAAAGAGTTTAAGTAGAATCATGGAATTAAAAGCTTTGATAATTCTTCTAGGAGATTTCTCTTCGATGTATTTCCAGTTTTATTTATTTCTCTAGATTTATTTAAAGGACCCCTCCCATAGTGACCTCATGTGGATCTGGTATGTCTATAACACAAAGGAAATCTGTCACCGGAGACCCCATAAAACAGCATCAAAACATGATTTAGAATATCTAGGAACTATCTGTGTTGTAATGAAAATTCTTGGACTGCACCCCAACATACCATGGTACCAGCTCTGGAAGTAAAGCTGGAAATCAGATTTCTCTACCTCCTTATTTTACAATTGGGGAAAGTGTGGCTCAGGAAGATGAAGGGACTCTTCCCCTCGCACAGCATAAGCAAGACAAACAGAAGCAGGGCATGAATGCTTCATGTTATAGGCCAGGGACATTGGAGCCTCTACCTGCTCCTCTGAAAACGACTGCCCTTTCCTTTAACTATTATTACGTAGCATCTGTAGTCTGGTTTCTTTCTTTGAACATTCAATAAAATATCTATTCACAGATTAACTCACAGCAATGCTGTAAAGCTGTATTAGATTTGTAATGAAAAAGGCAAGATGATGCTTTGAGAATTGAAGAGCTAAGGGCTCAGAGGGCTCCAACTTAATATTAACAGCAGAAACATGCTCATTATCGACAATATTGCGTTGTGGTTGTTTTTACAGCACAAAGTCCCTTCATATGTCAATAACGCAGTAACAGTCATAGCTGTGCACATTCACTGATTATTTATCTAAGAAACCCTTTGGGGTCGGCTGGTCAAAGGCTGGCAGGCAGATGCATCCACTGGGCTGTGTCAGAACTGGAGAGGGGGGCCCACCTGAGACCTTCCTCCGTGGACACTGGGGCAAGTCCTTTCATCATCCAATGCCTTGTTTTATTCATCTGAGTGGACATAGTCAGTTCTCACCCTTTACTATCTAATGGTACCCACGCTCTTGCGCATAATGACCTGTAGATGGAGTAAGTCACTCACACGGACACAGCAGAGGGACTGAGTAAGAGCACAGATGCTTTGGTCCCTGCCCCTGGCGCTCATGTAGCAATGGGATCTCCAAAGTTCCTTAACATCTCTGTGTCTTTTTTTCCTTATTTATGGAACAGGGAAGACAATTCCCATCTTGTAGGATGCCACAGAGATTAAATGAGTTACTGTATGTGTGCATGGCCCTACAAATGTATGTCATATAGAGAACTTAGGTGGGCTGGCGATGTAGCTTGGTAGTAAAGCACTTGGCTGGCATACAGGAGGCCCTGGGTTCAATCCCCAGCATTATTTTTTAAAAAAAGAATATAGATAGATATATACCATTTTGCTGTCCACTCAGAAAAGTGCTACCGAAACACAAGATTTGTACTGTCCCCAGAAGTGTACAACAAAGAGAGGGAGACAAAACTTGGCATCAAGTCAGCTGAGAGCCTGAGGCCACAGCACAGAGCAAGCGTCCCTACCACTCTTCTACCGAAAGGCGACGTCCTGCTGGGCCGTAGCCTCTCTACCTCCACGGGGCTCCAAGAAGGAGGGGCCGGATGCCAGGAGTTGTTGTCAAGAGTGCCAGCTTTCAGCTGGGAAGCCACAGTGCTTGGCTAATAATAATGTGCTTCATTACGGTGAATAAAAATACTCACAATATCTGATGTTTAGTCAGGGCATTTTGTCCCGGGGCCCTTTCTGTTCTGCAATAAACAGACAGCAGAGTCCTCTCACCCACTGCTGAGCTGGAGCAAAGCAGCTGTGAAACAGCTGCTCAGGAACACACCACAGAGAGCAAAGAGTTCCAAGTCCGGTTTAGATGGATAGAACATAATGATCCAGATTTCCCAGAACCTGGCCCTCCCGCAGCTCTCCTCCATTCCCCCATGCTGGGCACTGTCAGGAACTCAGCTGCTCCCTTTCACCAGGCATTCACACCGGGACAGGAAGGGGAATATTCAGGGGCACAATCGTCAAATAAACAGAATCCTCCCAGGTGCAGATCTGTGCTGTAGATCTGGAGCGGGTTGTTCTAAAGCTCAAGCTGCTGCCATAGGACAGAGTGATTCCTAAAAGGAAGAGTCTCAGGTTCTAGCACAAGGGTGTTCTGGGAAACAGCAAACTAAAGGGATACCTTGCAGAGAACCTCATGAGGCCCCAGATGTTAAGCTTATGTCCTGCACTCTATAGCAATCATTTTCCTTTAGGCTTCAAATTGGATTTGGCTGCCAATCTCATCAACAAAAAGAAGAGGGAGCTGTATGCACTAAATAAACCCAGCTCAGTTCCACATTAGATATTTAGCCCCTAATGGCATTATTTATAAAGGCTGAAGAACCTTGCAAAGCTCCAAGTTCATTTTTATAAATAGCCCATGGAATAAAATTCCAGTTCCTGACACCGTGGTTCGATCTATTAGAATATGCTGGCTCTTAACTACCTTGGCTACCACTAGAACCTACTGAAAAGGTGTTTTACCAATATCATTTAATGGAGGAAACTATTTTCTTCTTTTCTTTTTAATGAAAGTCTCTGGAAGCTTCTTTATTTAATACCCACGCACTGAAACAGAGAGGGAGTCAGGCAGGTTGCTCTGGAGCACTGGGGGTGAGGAAGCAATGATAGCTAATTATTGTGTGGTTAGCTTCCACCTCCACAGCAAAAATAAAACAGACAAAAACAGCAGATTCAACTGCTGATAATTTCATATAGATACTTTAAAAGTAAGAGAGTGACATTTCATTTGACTGAGTTTTTTTACTTTTAAAAATGCCCCCACGAGGAATTGTTAAAGAAATTGTTTACATCTCTCAAACTAGTTAAAAGGTTAATAGTAGCATCACCCTAAGATCTGCTATTTATTATAATTAATGACATAACTTGCTTTAATAAATTATTAAGCAACCAGAATGTGCTAAACGGTATTCACTCCATCACTAGAAAATGCCCATATAAATAAGGAAATGATGCTTTAGCATAGTCTAAAAATAATAAATACAGATAGCTACTACTATTACACTTCCATAATTTGCTCTGTACTTACAACAGTTTTCTGTAAGTTCCCAATTTCTAACATCTTTATTATTTAGAACAAGTAGGTAGCCACGAGAAGTTTCTGAATAGAACATTTCTACCAGTAACCTATCTTAGGTGGCAGCAAACTAGCCCAGAGAGCAGACAGACAGGGCAAGCGGGGCCCTTTGGTGTCTACCGATTTCCACACTCTGTTCTTTTTAAAAGCAATCAAGCATTAAGTTCCAGGAAGAGCCCTTGGTCTACAGGTCAAAAACCACATTTTATGGGAAACTCTGCCCTCATTAGATGCACGATCTTTTTTTTTTTTTTTTCTGGGTACCGGGGGTCGACCTCAGGACCTTGCGCACCAGCAGGCACCCGTGGTGCTGAGCGATATCACCGGCCCTTTTTTCGTATGTGGGTTCCGGGAGTCGAACTCGGGCCCTCGCGCTTGCCGGGCAGGTGCTTAAGCCGCTGAGCCAACTCACCGGCCCCCAAGATGCATGATCTTGATCTCCATGTTGTCACCTGGATCAAAATGGAGACAATGACAGTACCTGTCCTGGGTACCAAACTACAAAACTGCCTTGAGAAGCAATTGCAATTGTATTGGCCAGGGTGTTTCGTGATTGGGAACACGCTATTAAAGTATATTGTTGCTATCAGAATTTTCACTCATTTTGGATGAGGATCAAGGTGTGAAGAAGTGATCTCAGTCAAGAAAACAGTCAGTTCTTGGGGGTTGCTGGCATCCTAAGTTTAGAACAAAGCCAGTTTTCAATCCCTTCCAACCTAACATACATTCTAGCTTTGTGAATGGGAGAAGTCACACCCCGGGCTCCTCCTTAGCTGTTCTTTTTAGCCATGAGTTAACCCGGATAATGCGTCTAGATGGGTTGTCCCTCCAGAGCCCCAGCTTCCTGGTGACTACGAAGCAGGAAGAAACCAAGAGGTCAGAAAAGAACCTTCCTAGGAAATATTGCTATATGTCTTCTGAAGCTCCTAAGTCAGGGCAGCCTGCAAATTCTAACCTGATGATCCTGGTGGAAGAAATTGTAATGGTTCAATCAGCTAAGCTCACACTCTCCCTGGATCTGGGAACTAGCTGTGTGGGTCAACACCAAATCAAAAACATTTGTTCCTTCCCAAGAAGACAAAGGATGATGAGTCCTGGGTTCTGATTACAGCTTGCTTTCATTTCCTCTCCTTCCACTCTCCCTACACCTTGTCTGACGCTTGAATTTCACCATGGTTGGCTTTGCACTTCCCTCACCTGGAAGAGGGGACTTTGTGGAAAACTATTTCAAAAGTAGAGAGGAGTGTAATAATGAAACATCCTTCACTTTAAATTTTAAAATGCCTATTTCTATTTTAAAATTTAAATTTGCTATTAAGTTTGCATTGCCTTCTACCTGGATAGTCAGAAATGGACTGTCGAGGAGTGTTTTCTCTACCTTTTGGTTTTTCTCTCTTTGCTTTTTTTGATTCATAAAAAGTAAGGAAAAGAAAAATGAACAATTTGATAAAAGGAAGTTCATGTAGAACTCCAGGACTATGTTGGATCCAAAAGAGGTGACAATAAACATATTTGTTAGGTAAATAGTGACAGGAAAGACTAATGTTAAGGGGACCCTATCACAGTGGTACTGCTCATAGTAACCAGAGAAAAGAGTATTGATGTATAGATTTATATATGTGTGGGAACAGGTGGGGGATCCCACACATGTACAAAGGAGCTCTATTCTATTATCTTGCATTTATACACTGCTTTGTAACTTATAGCCTTTCTTATATTTTCCTTCGTTTGCTCTTTATAGCCTTGACCACAAATTCACAGTTCTTTGTCATACACCCTCCGGTTTTGGATAGAGTACACAGAACCCATGGGTCCCCTGAAATGTCAGTGGAGTGGCAGGGTTGGAGTTCAAGTTTGTTTTGCTCCAGGGATGTCCTGAGATGCTCTACTTTTCTGATGGAGGAAAGTATGTATCATATTTCATGTCATATATTATAAAAAAAGGAGAACATGTTTGACTCTCAAGTGAACTGAGCTTGGGTAGAGAGAGGTACTTTAAGGCCAAGTTTCAACATCCTTTTCTATAAGATTCTATGGGTATCTAGAAGAAAAATCCTCCTAAATAAGGAATAAACAAGGGCCAGAAACCTCTCATAGATTAGTCTCCCATAGATCAGGTAGTGACCCTACTAATGACCTACAGGGAGTGAATAAAATATACCATTTAAAAAAACTTATAGCCAGGCGTGGTGGTGCACGCCTGTAATCCTAGCACTCAGGAGGCAGAGGCAGGAGGATCTACATGAGTTTGAAGCTTGCCTGGGCTACATAGTGAGTTCAAGGCCAGCCTGATCTATGTGGTGAGAAACTGCCTCAAAAAAAACAAACAAAAAAATTTATAGTAAAAGACACATTGCCATTCATCCCCTTCAAAATACTTTTCCTTGTTTTTAACACACTCATCTCGTCATTCTTACCATTTTCTGAAGCAGTTCTGGAAGTCTTCTTCCGTGAATGTCTTCATGAGGTGTGATCAAAAATACAGTGAATGCTACTGCCAAGTGCCATCCAAGGGAAAGGCAGCCTCATGAAAATATCACCGCGCGTCCTCAGCTGCCTTATTCACCGGATTGAGCACCATGAGACTTCTGGCTCTCCTCCAAAGTCAAAAGGACCATGAGAGGTAAATGTTTCGAATCGATTTGGGACGTCGAGGCAGCCGCAACGGCGCAGCTAAAGACACCCAGAAGAGGACTTCCAGAACTGCTCCGGCAAGTGCAAGAACCACGGGATAAGTGCGTTCAAAGTGAGAAGTGTTTTGAGAGGGATTAATGACAACGTGTTTTACTATAATACATTTTTCGTGAAATTTAAACATTCACCGTATGTGTCGATCACACGTCATATACCTGGCAAGACTCCATCTACCATGTATCACTGGCGAATGTTCCAGAGTTCCAGGCAATGGGTGTTCCTTATATTGCCTATGCTTCTCAAAGTCATCACTTACGCCTTCACATGTTTTTATGCATCTATCTCCAGGGAACGTCTGGGCTTTTAATAGCTGACAGCGGAGCCTGGCCGACCCCAGCTTGGCCAAGGCAGGAGGAGGCGTCTGCCAGGCTCCAGCTCGAGATCTCCTGCAGCCGTTCCTAAAGCGCCCCATGAAGGCTGCGGTTACCTGCTCGTACTTCTCCAGCTCCGTGTGGTAGATCTGTCTGATCTGGGAGAGTTTGGCTCGGTAATCGGAATGCTCCACGGAGTTGTCTGAGCCCGCTCCTCCGGAAGCCGCGGCCGCTGCTGCCGCCGCCGCGGACCCCCCGCCCTTCTCGGGCCCGGCCACGCCCTCCGCCAGCAGCATGTTGTCGAGGCGCATCAGCTGAGGGTCTGTGGGCTCCTCTTCCTGGGCTCCCCGGATACTCAACACTGTGGGAAACGACAAAGAGAGAGGGGAGTCACGACGGTAACCTGAGAGGAAAAGGTTTTAAAAAATACAAAAAGCCAATCGCGCCACGTGGCTGAGCAAACCTCCAAATTATGTGCAATGTGGCATTTGAGGAGCCGAGGAAGGGCTGGGAAAGAACCGAGAAGGCGAGAAAATGGAAGGAGAAAATCGTTTTGCTTCAAAGATTAACGGTACTCCATGTACAGGAAGCACCTAAAATAGCCAAACCTACAGAGGCAGAAAGGCAAATACTCCACACCGAGGGCTGCTGGGAGGGAGCGCGCGGAGTGAGGGTTTAATGGATACAAAGTTTCGTTTTGGGAAGATGACCCGGTTCTTGAGAGGAAGGGGGTGATGGTTACACAGTAATGTGAATGTACTTTGTGCCACTGAGCTGTACACTTGAAAGTGGTCAAAATGAAGCTGGGCATGTTGGCACTGCCCGCAGTCCTAGCACCCTGGGAGGATGAGGCAAGAAGATTCCAAGTTCGAATCCAACCTGGGCAACCTAACAACTTAGTGAGACCCCGTCTTGAAATAAAAAGCACTGGGGATGTAGCTCAGTGTGGCCCTGGATTCAATCCTTGGTATCGCCAAAAAAAAAAAAAAAGTCAAAATGATACATTTTATAATTATGTGTATCTCACCACAATAAAAATTTAAAGTACAAAAAATTAATTAAAATGAAATATTTTTTGCTTTGATCCTCACACTGCCGGTTTCAATTCAACAAAAACATTTAGACATTTTTCATGTCTAAATTTAGATTTCTATTGAGTTTGTCGTTTTTCACTCACTCTTTGTAATGTTTGATGAATCTATGCTTTCATTTCCAAAATCCTCTAAGCTAGGTATAAATCCAACTACTGGAATGAAATCTTAAGACATTTCCCCTGGACTAAGTGACAGTGTAGAGGAATCTAGTACAGTAGGACACTGATCCAAGGATCTGTCCCCTCCAGGTGAGGAGGTCTTTGTCTTGTGGGAAGCAAGGTGCTTTAAGGGACCCGGAGAAGCCACTGCTCTGGTAGCCCGCCCAGTGTGCTCTCGAGCAGGATTCTCAGGCTGAGAGACGGCTGTTTTTTATTAACAAACCACAACCCTGAGGGGTGGAGTGGGGTGTCACTTGGGCCGAGGATCAAGTGATTTAGCAAATCAGCAGAAAAGCGAGACAGTCATTTTTTACTACCTGCATACCACCTGCCATAAAATAAATCACTCATCCAAATCCAGTTTCGTTGTCAGCAGCTAAGTCATTGTTAAAAGGGAAAAGAAGAGGATTCTTCAATTAAAAAAAAAAAAAAATGAAGAGAAGCGTGGGTAAGGTAGGAAAGGAGGGAAGGGGGTAAAGGCAGAGGAGCCAGAGGGATGGATCTCGAGCTTTCCCGGTGGGTGCTCCTGGAGAACTCCCAGGGGAAGGGGCCACCGCCTGCTGTGTCCTAGGCTGAGGCTGGGCAGCCCTGGTGCCACGCTGTGACAGGGAACGTGGATGTGAGCGTAGGAGGAAGGTTAATCTAGGTGCTCAGGGCGTTCTGTCGGGTTGTGCCCATGTGTGCCTGCTTTCCAACAAGCAGGACAGGCAGAAACCTTGAAGTTGTTTCAAGGAAGTCCCAAGTCCTGCTCCAGAAAACGCTTCAGCATGGCTCTCGGGAAGCACAGAGCAGCACAGTGCAGTGTCCCACATGGGGCCAGCAGCTATGAGCAAAAAGGAGAAAAGGCACAGAGAGAGACCTATGCTCTTCAAAGAAGTGAGAAAAGATGGGAGGAAGGAAGGTGGAGAGGAGGGAAATGAGAGAGAAAAGAAGGCAGAAAAATCCACCTCTGCACACAGACCACAAACACTTCAGTTCCCAGTTGCCGTCTCCTTCATTTACAACCTGAATTTTTAAAATATTCTGGCTCATGCAAATAAAATTGCTATAGTGGTGATAGCACAAGTTTAAAAGATCATAGAGGTTTCGTTTGTAGACTCTTTTTTCCCACCAGGGAAATTTTCTTAGGGATGCTCAGGTGACTGAATGAGCAATGGCCCCTCTGATCCCTGAATAATAAAGGTTGAGCCATATTCTTCTGTTTCTTGAATTAATTTATTCAAATCTCCAAAGTCCTCTACTAACAAAGATTTCCTTAAGAATGTACTGAACACTGAGACCATTCTGTCATGGCAGCAGACTCTCCAAGGGAGGGTATTCGCTTGGGAGGGGCAGGGGTTGTGTATGGATGTTTTCCTTTCCTTTTTCCTTTATGCAATAAATTTTAAATGCTTTCTCAACAAAACTATCTAGGAGTCATTCAGAAACTTTAAAAAAGAGGAGCTGGTGAGATAGCTCAGTGACATAAGCGCCTGCTTGGCAAGCGCGAGGTCCTGAGTTCGACTCCTGGGACCACATACAAAAAAAGGGCCGGTGATATCGCTCAGCGGCACGGGCTTCTGCTGGCGCGCGAGGTCCTGAGTTCGACCCCCAGTACCCACAAAAAATAAAAAAAAAAGAATAAAAAAGAATTGCCTCTGAGCCATTAATGAACAATATAATTGTTTTACTCTAGCCTGACCATTCAAAAATGTATGCTAGGGCAGCTTCTACACTCTCATCAGCCCTTTAAATTCTGTGTCCCATGTACTCCCTTCAAAAAGAGCTCACCAGCCCGACAGCTGGTGGGGAAATTCCCTGCCATGCTAAGGCCGGTCAGGTTTCAGCCTGGAGGTGAGGACTCCTCCTTGTGCATCCTCCTGGTTGCGCCATAAGCAGCTCCTCTTGCATGCAGCCCAACGCTGTAAGATTGTACAACACTATCTGGTCTGAAGAGCAATAGCAAGGTACAGAAGGATCCTGTGACTGCAATGGTCGGGCCACATCCCCTCAGGGCTGCCTTGGCACTGCCTGACAAAGGTCATGATACAAGAATCCCCCTCCTCCAAGAGCGTGCGTACCAAAGACTGTCTCTTGCCCTCTGCCAGCTCAGTCCTCTAGCAAAACACAGCTATGGGAGAAGGAAGAAGGGCTGAGAGATTGGGCAACCATGAGCTACAGATCTAATCCTGGTTTCCTCAAGTCCTAGGTGGGCGACCATGAGTGTCACTGCTTCTAGTTCCCATACAGCTGACAATTACCCCTGAGAGTGCTAGGTATTTCCAGCTCCTCTCAGTTTCACCCAAGCCCAGGCTTTACTGCTTTCTAAACAATTGTCTGGAAGAACAAACTATTTCAGATAATCTCTCCACACCCACCTAATTAATGCTTTGCTGGGCCTTGAAACCTAACTCGTTTAAAATAAGAGACAGACTTGCTAAGGCTGCACGGGACACCGAGAGGACATGGAACAAGTGCCAAGCCTCTGTGAGAGTTTCAGAGGGTCACGGAGCCTTGCAGCACTGAGGTATACTGACTCTTTTCTTCCAGGTATGAAGGATACAGTGCATTGGGTTTTTCTGGGGGTGGGGAGGAGGGCAATAAAAGTGTCAGCATTTTACTTAGCTTTGCCATCATTTTTATAAACGCTTTGAAAAACATGCCTTTAAAAAGTTTGAATTTACTATGATTTCATAGAATTGGTTGCTAAATACAGCAAACAAGTATTGGGTGATAGGAATACGTAACTAGGATCCCAGATCAGAGATCTGAAGAGAAAAAAGAAAGGAGATGCAGAAAAACAAACAAAAACAGCGCTGATGCCCTCTCCAATTTGCACTGTTTAAATTGTGTAAGTCATACTCAAATCACTGAAAAAAAAAAAGATGCCAGAATATGAGCAAGAACAAATATAAACAAGGAAAAAACCTTAGAAGAAAACCTTCACCTTTCACTGACACACAAGACCCAGGTTCCAGGGGACTTGGAAGTGTGTGTTTGGAGGGGGCAGAGGCGGCCCAGTAAAGAATACTGCTTGTATTTCAATCCAGAACCAGGAGAATGTGAATGTACCACTATAAACATGGGTGTTCCGATCCACGGGTAGGGACACTGTTCAGCTAGTCAGTTAAAAAAAAAAAAAAAAAAAAACTCCCACCAACATTAAATAAATGAATGAAAAGCGTGATGTGTCTAAGCAGAACTGATGCCACCTATTTATTGCTTGAAGCCAGCACTCTGGCGAGTAGGAGACAAAATGATTATTTAAAAGCTCCTTTTTATCTCTGCGGCACCATGCAAGACTCAAATGAACCTTTCGCCAGGACACCAGAGATGTTAACACTCATCCTCCAAGATCCAATTTCAACCAGCCAAGCTGTTACCTAATCCAGCAACCATCACAAATGATCAGGTTCCTGCCTCCCTGATGGGCGCCCTGCCCCCTTCTGTCCTTGGACCAACAGTTTTTTCTGAAACAGGTTTTAAAGGGCCCAATGCCTTGTTTATGCTGGGGCCTGTAGGATTTTAATGGCCCAGCAGGCCTGCACACTTCCACCACCAAAAACTGTCATTGACTCCAGGGGACTCAAAATCAGCAGATGGGGTGCCCATCAAGATATCGAACACGTTTGGTAATAATTCTTAAGGCGATTCCTTCCCACAGTCTAACCCCTCCTGTAAGAGACCAGTCAAGACAGGCAAGTGATTTATATAGGAATTGTCACAAGCCCTTTAAAGGCTTCTGATGTCACATCCACCTTGCTGTGATTGCTTGCCCAGGGGTTAATTCTTTGGAAAAACTCCCAAGATAAGGGGACTGTCACAGCACTGTTGAGGCTGCTCTAACTACTGGTCTCCTGCTGTTCTTCTTTCTTTCTTTTACTTCACACAAGGAAAAAAAAAAAGCAAACCAAACCCAAAGGCACATGCAAAAGCCCAAGAGCATTGGCAGGAGGGCTGTGAGAAGGGTTGTTTTGTCCTTGGCAGAATGACATGGGTCCAGAGCAGCTCCTGCCAGTGCCCACTAGAGGGCACTCTTTCATCACCAAGGACTGGTTCAGCCCGAGGGTCCCACAGCCTCTGGTGTCCCGTGCTGGGGAAATGCCCCTGCTCACTTTCCACAGGTTTGCAGAGCGAGTTGTTCTTGGATTTGGACAGCAGTCCAGGGATACACATAGGCTGATATAGACAAGGAGAGAGAATGGAAGAGACAGACATACTAACAGCAAGCAGGTGGCTTGGGACAAGCACAAGGGCGCCTCCCCAGCTTCTGTGCAGGAAGGCAGCCTTTAGCAGTATGATTAGGGCCTCTGTCTGATCCCAAGACACGAACCTCCACGCAAGGTGCTTGACTCCCTAGGAGCTAAGTCTTCACTCCACACTACCAGGAGGCCAGTGAGGAGAAGGAGCTCTTCAGCCCCATTCCCAGGGCACGCTGCCGTCCCCAGAGGGCAGAACCTTGAACCCAGGTATGGGGCAAGCATAGGCTGCCTCTGCAGTTTTAGAAACAGGGCAAAGTGCTTGCCTCTTGAGAGCCTTGGAGTTACACCTCGTATTTGTTCATAAAGTGCTTGCACACATTGAACTTCACCTTATAAAACATGAAGCAATGTTCCAAATTTACGGAGCAGATAACTGAAGATTATAAAAGCAAAGAAACGTCCCCAAAGTCAAAACAAATGAGGTGCAGCTGAGGCTCACATGTACACACACAGACACACATTTTTTGATACCCAATTCACAAAGGATATTTTGGGCAAGAAGGAAACAAACAGAAGTGAGGTAGGGAAGGAAGGAGGTTCTTTTTGATAATTTCTTCATTTAATTCCTCTAAATCTGGTCTTGTTCCATTCTTTCTACCCATACTACCATGATGGCTGGGGGCATTGCACTGTGGGGCAAGATGCCCTCTTCCTTGGCACTGCAGAAATCCACTTATCATGGTCCTGTCCTATATAAAAATCTCAGCTCTAAATCCGTCTTCATGCAGCTTGCCCTAATGCAAGCCTCTAAAAGTGCCACCTCTAGCTTCTGAGCCACCAGAGAGTGTACTGTCTGTAGCGTGGCCTCAGGCCATCTCGGGACACCCCAGGTCACACCTGCCATCTTGCCAGCAAGACTGTGAGCTCCTAAAAGGCAGAGCTGACCTGTCCTGCATCTGTCCACCCCCCACATGACCTTGCAGAGTCTCTGCCAGCAAGCATCTATCTGTGCCAGTATTTCTCAAGAGCAATATTACAAAGAATGAAGTAGGGAAAGAGGGTACAGACAGTGACATCGAAATGGCTCTGCCTCAGCCCCCCGTTCTTGGACAGGCAGTCAACTCCCTCCATGTGCCACCCCCATTCTGCTTCCAAGGTGTACTGGAGCCAGCCTGCTTTCTCTCGGCGTCTCTGCCATGCCTCGGGTACGCGCTTCAAAAAACTGTCAGGTCTGCCTTGCAAATCTGAAAATTCTAAACAAGCAAATGATGCTGGAACTATGCCAGAGCCTCAGGGTCCAAACCTGGGATGTCCCCAGTAAGTCCACATTACCTGTCGCACGGGCTTTGGGTGCTGGGATAGCCTGGTTTGTGACGCAGAAGCAGGCATGGCAGGGAATGGATCAGACATATGTCACCACAAATAGACGCTCTGAGGAATGCTCAGGTCAGCAGAACAGATTACTGATGTGCACCTAGGAGGGGCCAGGAAAAGTTGGGCACCAGGACTTCCAAGATGAAGCAGACATGGCTCTGACTTCATAGCCCTGTGGTCTCTGGGCTTCTGGTCCCATCTTACCCTACACCAATGCTGTTGAGGGCTGTGGACTCAAAGTTGCTGACAACTGACAAATTCCAGTGGATACACACCGCTTCTCCTTCCTCTTCTTTCTCACAAGCATAATTAGGACTGCACACTGGAGACCTCCAGCTGCAAATTACTATAACTTGATTGTTCAAAAGCGAAGGTGGGACTAACACCTTCCTATAGTGAGCGCCTCGAAGCTCCGAGCGGTGTGTATGGATGTTCTTCACTCCTCATTCTCAGCCCCCTCTTTTGCTTAATGGAAAATCTCTTTTTTGGTGATTTTTAGAGTTGTCTATCAAATGAATGGGAATGCTTAACCGTAAGATTTCCTGAGTTTTTCAGATGAGCAATATAAAAGGAGTGATCCAAATATATGATGACTGTTTGTATTAAAAATATTACAGTGAAAGACACATTACCATTAATCCCCCTCACAATACTTCAAGCACATCTCATCATTCTTGCAAAATTCCTGAAGCAGTCCTGGGAAGCCCTTTTGCATGAGCATCTTTACGAGGTGTGATAAAAACATGGTGAATGAATGGCATTGCCAATTGCAATCCAGTGGAAAGGCAGGCTGGTAAAAGCATGATACTGTGTCCTCATCCACCTTATTCACTGGATCTGGCATTGTACAATTGCTGACTCTTCCCCTAAGTAAAAATGACCATGAAAGGTAAACATTTTGAATGGATTCAGGACACTGAGGCAGCTACAGCTGTACAACTAAAGACCTTCATGAAAGAGGATTTCCAGAACTGCTCCAGAAAGTGGCAAGAATGGTGGGATGTGTGTGTGTTGAAAGCAAGGGTGTGTATTTTGGGGGGATTAATGGCAATGTATCTTTTACTGTACTAAATTTTAATTTAAGCATTCATCATATTTTTCAAGCACAGTGCATAGATAGCTGCCAGTCCAAGCTGCTGAATGGCTCAGGAGAGCCAGTGATGGCCTGAGTTCAGACCTTCCAGCCCCACAGGGAGATCTTTTTTGCTACAGTTGGCCCGGAACACCCTCTTCAGAGGAGAAACCTCAGTTCATATGCTCTTCCCATGGTGATAACCTCTTGGGGTGCCTGGTGTCTCTTAGCCCTTTAGAATCTCAGAGATGCCAAGGTGAAATTTTGCCTAGATCAAAGTTCTCTAAGGGTGTTGCTGCCCCTGGCAGATTTGATTTGAAGATGAAATGTCTTTTTGACCTATCAGCTCTTTTCCTTGGTTTGTTAAGCAGGTGTATAAACAAAACAACCAACACCAGGAGACTTGAGGGTTTTAGTCAAACATCTGCAAGATCCTAAGGTCCTCCTCAAGAGTTTCATCCCACAGATATTTATTGAGCATTTCCTACGGGGCCATCACGGTGCTGACTTTCAAAATAAATGCGGCCCTACAAGTTGTGGGAAGAGTCACTCATTTCTTCCCATTTGGCCAACAGCCACTGTGCACAGAGCTTCATGTGAAGTTTTAAGGCAGGGGATGAAAACAAAAATATGAGACACCCTTGAGATGGGTTTCCGTTTTTTGTTTGTTTGTTTATGTTCTGGGGTTTTCTGTAGAGAAACATACCAAGTTTTTCCTGTCATCCCTTTTTCTGGGCTAGGTTTTGGCCATTCTGGTCACATGTATTTTCTGCTTCTCAGGGGATGCACGGGCAGGGATCCCATTCACACGTTCCCTGCTTGGCACACTGAGCCTCCCCGGGCCAGCTGGCAGAGAGAAAGCTAATGCACTGTGCAACAGGCCCCTGTGTTTCTGGATGGGTGCCGGCTGCCTGGGTGAGGGGCTTCAGTCCTTAATAGCTAAAGCTTGTACTGCTGCTGGGGAAACCCCTTTGCCTCCAGAGAAACTGAGGTTGGAGGAGGGGTGACTTGCAGGGGCTCTGCCCTTGGACTGACATAGTCATAGGTAAGGGGAAAGCAAAGACACCATCAAGAGGGCCAGCACAGGGTCCATGAGGCCTGGATTGCACATGGCAACCAGATGCAAGGAACAGTTTCCTGCTTTGTTATAGGTAAAAAACATGGGCAATGTGGAACCACTGGTTGGCAGTTTGTTACGCTTTCCCTGGAGATGAAAGTGTTCCTCTAAAATGCTACTTCCTAAATGAAGTAACTACAGAAAGCAGGTGAGATTTTGCAATACTCTGTTGCCTGGAGTCTCAGTAAGGCACCTCACACATTGCCTGGTTCTTTGCAAGAGAATAATTGATCCCCTCCCCTCTTCTGTTCTAATGCCCAGAAAAGTGGGAGAACGTTTACCTTTACCCCACTGTGTGGCCTGGTGAGCAACCTGAATCAGGCTGTGTGTTCTCAGTACAAAGGCAGGTCCAAGACTGTGCAGCTCTGTCTTCTCTAATCTCGGTTGCCCCATTAACCAACACTTGATAACAACATCAACTAAGCCATAATTCTTATTAAGGATTAAATAAGATTATTCTTGCAAAATCATATGTCAGTGCTTGGACTGCTAGGTTTTCTATTGTTGGTTAAATCTGAATCAAACCCATTGATAAAAGTCCCTTTGGAGAGAATCAAAAATACAAGATAGATTTGTAGTTACCGAATTGGTTTCTGTAAATTAGGAATCGGCAACTAAGATAAAACCAGGAGAAGCCAGTGAAGATACACACACATTTGTATCACATGCACACATACTCACATGCACACATACATTCATACTCTCTTCCTGTGCTTTCTGACAAGCTCAGACTGATACTGTCACTGGCCAAGAAAGCAATAGATCCTCTGCCTGTAGAATACATTTTCAACATGTCTTCTTCCTCTTCTCTCCCCCACTGTGCTTCCTACTCTTTATGCTCCTTTCTTGTTATTCTTTTTCCAAACACATGAAGGATCTTACTGCTTCTGAAGTCAGAGGTGTCACCTCTTTACATAGAGCCTTTGACCCTAGTTTCCCCAAGGCAGAAATCATCAAGGTCCTCCCACATGGCAGGGTGATCACTTGAAGTATCGTCCTGGAAGACTGGAACCCCTTCTGGGATCTGCTCAGCTCTGAACCATCTCACCTTATGTCACACAAACTAGCCTAGAAGTTACCTCTAATGGCTGCTGTTAGTGTTCCATTAAAAGATAAATAAATTATAATCAGGAAAGGGCAAAGACTGGATTTCTACCTGAAGGCTTGGGGAAGCTTGCTTATGTTTTAACTCGGTGAAGGATTCAAGCAATCACAATCACCCACCCCTGATGAGATAGAGAAATGTCACATTCAAAATATCAAGATGATTTGTTGCTGCTGTGATTTCATGACGTGTGGTCTTACCTTGTTGACATCACTGCCATGTTGGGACAACAAATCTTTTCCTGCTCCTAGTGACAAATGAAGACACGAAAAAAATGCACATAGAGGAACTTATTTTTGTTGCTTATTTTCCAAACAATTTCATAGGAACTAAGTTTGAACTAAAGATCATTTTGGCTGGGTGTGGGGGCAACTCCTATAATCTAGGTATTTGGGAGGCTGAGGCAAGTTCAAGGCCAACTTGGGCAATTTAGTAAGACCCTGTCTCCAAAAGAAAAAAGAAATATTTTGTTCTCACAGGACTCTCTTCTAGTTTTTGAAAGTTGATGAATAATTCACAGACAAGGTTCCTTATATGAGCTATTGACCTTAGGTGTCCCTATGGAGTTCACTAATAATTTAG
This sequence comes from Erethizon dorsatum, assembly GCA_028451465.1. NCBI lineage: Eukaryota > Metazoa > Chordata > Mammalia > Rodentia > Erethizontidae > Erethizon > Erethizon dorsatum. The sequence goes on from CM051834.1 coordinate 86,670,899, forward strand.
TCTTAACTCAATCCATGATTACTTTCAACCCAACACACCACAGAAGACTAACACTACTGGTGATGGTCCGTCTTCACCCTGCTGGAGTGGACAGACTTTCCAATGAAGTAGAAGTGCGGACCTCAGCCAAATGATTGCCAGGACAGAGATGGGGCAGGCAGAGGAAGGGTGTCAGGGTCAGGGAACAAGGTGCAAAGCTTTATCTCACTAAAATGCTTCTGCTTCTTTATCTGGGTCCTTCTATTCCTATGTCCATTAGAACCATGGCTCCTTTGAATAAGAAGATGAAAATTTGAAGTGTGGGAGAGAAAAGAATAGTGTTTTTTCCTACAAGAATGCAAGAAGACAAGACTCACTGAGTCCCACAGCTACCATCACTACTGATGATAAAATCATCTCATTTGACTGTGCACATGAGTTAAACTAATATTTATGTGGAGATGCAGGATATGATGGGATACCTTGGAAATATTAGTGCAAAGATGAAGGAAAAAGTTGATCTGCTAGTTTCTAACTTATTTCTCTCCATGGAAACAGAACCTTAATTTTTAGCTGAATTCATGACAGTAGGGCAGAAAAACATTTTCTAGCTTCCCTTGCAGCTAGATGCAGTCATGCTCATGTGCCATGTGACAAAATTTCAGCCAGTGATAGATGAATAGAAGTAAGGTATAAAATTTTCAGGAATGTCTTTAAAAGAAAGAACACCTTTTTATTGCTACTTTCATTTCCTTCTGATGATTGGAATAGGAAATAATGACTGATACTCTAGCAGCCTCCTGACCTTGAGATGGCCCAGACACTGGAAGACACCATAAGGAGAGAAACAAGATAGAAATTCTCACATCCTGGAGAACAGCCTGAATGCTCATTTTTGGATTAAAGGTGAGTAAGAGAAAATAAACTTGCACTTTGTTTAAGCCGTGTTATTTTGGAATTTTCAGAAGTACTTTTGTTTGTTTTATTTGCTTGTGGCAGCTTAACCATCCAAGCTAATTCATATTGTTAAAAAAAAGATGTATCTGGAAGGTTAGAAGGTTACAGAAGAAATTAGAAAGAGGCAGATTTAATAACTAGAGGCAAGTCACAGAAAAGCTTGAATAGCCACAGGAGAGAACCTCTTCCAGCAAAGAGAGAAGTTTAGAACAGAGAGAAAGAGGCTTGGTCATCAGAGCAGCCTCCTGTGGGTACTACCAAGGCTGAAATACTGAACAACATAAGCACCTGTTGGCCAAATGAGTTTAACTTTCCTTTAACTTGAATGCGAGCATTCACATTCTTCCTGAGCAGGCCTTCTCACATGCCGATTCCAGTTTCCAGGGGGACATTTTAAAGGAGAAGTAGATTTCAAGTAAATGATTGCAACTTATCGAAAATAATGTGCTACTTAGCGTCTGCAGCAAGCATCCTGGCAGGCAGCAAGGGGAAGCAACACTGGAGCAGATGGGAGCGATTAGGCTCTGATTTTCAGATGGGCTTTTTTTGTTGTTGTTGCCTCCACTTGCTTTAACATACTGGTAAAATCGGGAGCTCAGGGAGAGAAAAGATCTCTGACTTATTCCTTCTTTTTGTGCACAGGAGATGGAGCCCCCCCCACCAAGAACTCTCAGGCTGGAGGCGCCCACCCCTGTGGGGAGATACAGCGGTCATCAAGACCATCATCATCAAAAAGCAGTTAGCACCACAAGGTACTGGCTAAATACATCAATGGTTAACAGAGAGACAGATGAGGAGCTATCTTAATTTTTCTTTAAAGATTTGCCTACCTGAGGCTGGGCCTTATTTACTGTGGTTCCTACTGTATTTCCCCAAAGAAATTAGTTTTCTCATTCATTGAGTGGGCCAACATCTCTCCAACCCACATTGTATCTGCTCTGAAAGTTCCACACTGTCCCACCAGCCAGACATGAGCCTGGCCCAACTGCTCGGGCACCTTTGGATGCTGCTTCACTGAGCCACGTTCTACACTCATGGGACAACCCCAGCAAACTGTATTGAGCTCAACAGGGCACCGAGGCACAGTGTACCCAGCACCCAGCAAGTCCCAGCAGAATGGAGAATGGAGTCCACTGTGCCACTTCCACAGACGCCTTGGCAGGCCTTTGTGCATGCTGTCTGGGTTCAGTCCCATACTGCAATCCTAGAAGCCAAAGTTGCTTTCTCTTTCTGTGCCATCTCAACTCTGCAGACTGGTCACGTCCACTTATGACTAGTGACAATGGCCTTACAGGCAGGTTAAAAGAAAATTTTCCCAGTCAGCCCAAAATGTAACTGGCTTGGACTAGCAGCACTACACCTTCAAGGACCCGGGTTGGTGTCTTAGTGTCTGTTCATGCATCAAATATACTGAAATCTACTCTCGACTCGAGCCCGAGGGCACGTAACTGGCTCTGAAGCTCGCCCAGGATGGGGCTCTCCTCTGCCTCATGGCTGCCTCTAGTCCCGGTGAGGTGGTAGCAAAAGACAGACCAGTGGGCTGGGCCTCAGGTGGCAGGTGGCAGTTTTCCTAGGAAAGATGCCAATGAAGACTTCCATGTGGCCTTTTGCAGAATTTTTTTTCTCTGCCTTTCTCACTATCCTAGATCAGTACAAACTACTAATCGCATGTGTGGTTTTCACAGCTTCAACGCCCTTTAAACTATTTTGTCCCCAAGTAGGTAAAAAAATTACAGAATTGTTTGCAGACCACACCATCAAAAATCTCAGTCGGGAGGTGGGACTGATGCCATGTGCCTGTAATCTCAGCACTTGAGAAGCTGAGGCAGGAGGATGGCAAGTTCGAGGCAAGCTGGATGACACAGTAAGACTTTGTGTAAAAAACAAAAAGGAAAGGAAGAAAGAAAATTACCGTTGGTAACTAATGGAGCTGGGCGGCTGAGACTAGACCTCGTTCTTAAGGTTCAACATTACCCAGGAGGATGAATGATTCTCCCGCTCCTGGCTCTTTCTTTCCAATTTGCAAACCAAAACTACAGACCAACTCCCTACCTTCATAAGCCACCAAGATGACACATGGGCTCCCTGAAAGAGTAAGCAAAAAGGCAGAAATAAGCATCCAGTCCTTGGGTCAAGATTGTTTAATGAATATACAGCATCTATTTCTTTTTCATATAAAAAGCAAAAGGCTATGGAATCACCTCAGCCTAATCTCTTCATCTTGAAAAATCAGCTCAAAATGGGTGATGGAATCATGACACCAGTAAAAGATAATCTAGCTAATCTTAAGATTCTGGAAAGCAACACAAAGGATGTTGTCTTAATTATTTTCTTGTTGCTGAGACACAATACCCAACCCCCAGAACTTAAAGGAAGAGAGGTTTATTTTGGCTCATGCTTCAGTCCATGGTCAATCAGCTCAAGAAAGAAGCCACCTGCACTAAGCTGGAAAAAATGGGTGCCTTCTTTCTTGGATAGGCCCCTTCTTTTTGAAATCAATTCAGTTAATTTATTTATTCAGTCAGTCAATCAAAAAAAATCATTCCTTGAGTGCTTATTATGTGCCAGATACTGAAGACGCAGAAATAAAATCCAAAATGCCTGTGCTAAAGGAGTCAGAGCGAAGCCAACTAACACCTGGATGACTGGAGAACAGAGGTGTGGGAGAAGAGCAGGCACCAGAGGACCTCGGACTGTGACAGCCTCACAATGGTGCAGGCAGGCATGCATCCTTATCTCTTCACTCCAGTGTGGGCTGCCACATACTAGTCAAATATAAAACAGACCCCAGACTCGGCTGGCACAGGGGTGACAAAGTCCAGGAGCTAGCGTCTACCTGCAATTGCCCACCCCATCCCAACATCGTTAAACCTGCAGCCACCTGTAGGACTTTGACATTCACAAGAATTGTTGAGCAGAACCTCAGCTTTGCATCTGGGGACAAACATGGCACACAAATTCCCAGAGTACTGCCAGTGTCTATCACACCAACCTCGAGTCACTGACAGTTGTAACAAATGCACTTCTTCCTCCTCCTCAAAGAGCCTGGGCTGTGTGGACGGCAGCCCAGCCACAGGCTGCACACCACGCCAGCTCTGGCCGCTAGGGAGAGGTGGAGGTGGTTTCGAGGCATCTGTGGCTTTGAGGTGAACATCTCTGTGTGTGAGAAGCACTCACTCAGGCGCTGCGGGCATCCCTTCCCTGTGGTTGGCACTCTAGGGTCTGTGGCCACTGAGTTCACCACACACTCTGCTTAATCCCACAATATTTCTCTCTACTTCAGCCTCCAAGACAACACAAGATTAAACTGCCCTACAAACCTCAGCAGTGCACGCCTGTAATCCCATGATGCTGAGAGGCAGAGGTAGGAGTCACAAGTTCGAGCCCAACTTGGGTAATTTAGCAATTTAGTGAGATGCTGTCACAAAATAAAAAATAAATGAGACTGGAGATGTAGCTCAGTGCAAAGGGCCTGGGTTCAATCCCCAGTACTGCCAACACAACAGAAAGTGGCAAGTATGGGGCAGTGGTTTTGATGGTGGGGGCGTGGGGGCAAAAAGTCTCAGACTCTGAGTATCTTATCTGGCTCCTTCAATTAACTGAGAAGGAAAGTAAATATTTAGCCCCAGCACTGAGATGGAGAGAGAAGCAGCTGTAATCAACCTCTACTTCTCACCCTTTCAGATCCAAGGTGAAGCTTGACATCCCGACCCCTGAGCAGGCATCCTTAGCGTCGTGAAGCAGACCCCAACCGGCAGTAATTCCCCATATAAACAACTCTTGCTAGGCATGAAGCACACTCCAGACAGTAATCAGCTTATCTAATAGAACAGACCTCTTTTCCTACCGCAGAGGAGGATTAGCAGGCTTGAATTACAGCCGTGAAGTGTAATCAAGCCCTGATCGACACTGGCAAAGGATACTGTATATTCCTGCTGGGCCACGGGTTGTTGGCACGATGTGGTGTACCTACAGGGGACGAACAGGAAGTGCTTGCCATGGTAATTACACTGGGAGGGAGCAACTGAGAAATGGGGAAAAGCAAATATTACAGGAGAAAATTAGATTACAGCAGATGCCCATGTCCTCGCTCTTTGGAAGGTCTTGAAGTCACTGCGTTTGAGCAGATTTTTCTGGCCCCATTAAAATAGCCCAGAGTGAAGTCCACCCTGGCATGGCTGTGGAAGAATCCACAGCAGTGTCTGCAGGGCAGAGCCCATGGCTTTAGCCAAGTGATACTCAGCTTGGGGGCCCAGCAGACACAGAAAACACAAGGGATGATACCAGGACTCAGAAGAAAGCAACTCATTTTAAGAAATCCATTCTCACCTTGAAAAGGCCAAGACCAACCAAAAAATAGGTGATTACTTTTTTTTTAATTTCTCAGATGGACATGTCTCGTGTTCCTTGAGATTCAGGGATTTAATGATATGCTTGCAAAAAGATGTCTTTTCTTAGTAAATTCCATAACAGGAGGCACCATGACTTCTGAAATTTTGAAGCTTTCTGAAGGACCATGTATCATGCTTAAAAAGGGAAACATTCTAAGTTTATTTTCTCAGTCATTTATTTGTGAAGAACTGTGGATTTGTTTGTCTGTTTAAAGATGGGGGTCTCCCTTAGTAGCCCAGGCTGACCTTGAACTTATGATCCACCTCAGTCTCCCGAGTAGCTAAGGTTACAGGCACACACCACCATGGCCAGCTTGTGTGGGCGTTTCCTTAACACCCCCTTCATAGCACTCCTCCACATAAAACAATTCGACAACTCATCAGCCTTCTCTCTCTTTTTTTTTTTTTTTTGTGGGTACCGGGAGGTCGACCTCAGGACCTCGCACGCCAGCAGGCGCCTGTGTCGCTGAGCGGTATCACCGGCCCCTTTTTCGTATGTGGGTTCACGGGAGTCGAACTCGGGCCCTTGCGCTTGCTGGGCAGGCGCTTAGGCCGCTGAGCCATCTCACCGGTCCAGCCTTCTCTTTAAAGAAGTGACCATGACCCCCTCTGAGATCTATCTTGCCATCTATCATTTTTCTCCTATTCATTTTCTTAAAGATCAAAGAACCCAAAGTGGACATATCATGTTAGGAAATTGCCCCCACTAACACTGGAGGCTGACTTTGCCTGAGCTCTGGGCTCTGTGGCTGGCCCACAGCGTGACCACTGCCACATGCTGCTCACCTGTCCATTGCTCCTGGGTGCCCTGCAGTGCTGTGGATCTGCAGTCAAATTGCCTTCACTAGTTCTGTTCAATACCTGCTTTTCAATGCCCTTCCAACACCTGGTTCTTTCCCATACTCTTCGAAAGAGCAAGAGGCTCAAGGTGATGCTGTGAGTACCCTCCAGAGATAATCCATGGGTGAGGAAGTAGCCCAGGCCCACAGCATGTGGGCAGAGTGAAGCATTCTGAAATGATGCTGTAGTGGCCACTTGTCCTGCCAGTGCCAGTCCCATCCCATTCCTTACCCCTTGAGACATAACCCTTAACCCACTCTCCACACCCTGTCATGGTATGCAAACCCTAATAGGGATTTTTTTTTTTTTTTTTTTTTTTTGGTGGTACTGGAGATTAAATCCAGGTCTTTGCATTCAGCTACATCCCCAGCCCTTTTTATTTTATTTTATTTTATTTTAAAGATAGGGTCTCACTAAGTCGCTAAATTGCCCAGGCAAGGCTCAAACTTTTGTTCCTCCTGCCGCAGCCTCTCGGAGTGCTGGGATTACAGGCCTGCACTACCAAGTCCGGAATGGAATAGTGATTTTCACTCCATAGTCTTTCACAGGAGACTGTGAGGTTCAAGCTGTCAGATGCTTAAACAATGAATAAGCACCTGAAATTATTTTTTACAACAACCAAATAGACCAATCTGATTGTTGACCCATATGAAGATATGCCATAAACAGGCAGTGTCTGCAAGTGGAAAAGTGAACCCAGAAGATCACCCAATTCCATCTATCAGGGTCCAATCTTTACAGAGTAGAAGAAGAAAAAAAAGGGGCACAATATCAAGGACTGTGTGTATGTTGACTATACGCAAGAGCTGAACTAGGGAAGAAGAGTTTTATTCAGGGAGGGGGCTGGTGCTGAAGATCCTTCCAGAGAATTTTAAATTCATTCCAGAGTGCAGCCAAACTAATTCTAGTATTCAAGATGGTGTCACCAACACAGTCAGGCTGAGGTCAAGAGCTCTGAATAGGACCAAACCACAAAATAGGAGTCAAGACCAACCAAGGTTTGCCCTGGTGATGAGTTAAGCCGATCTGACCTTACCATTATTTTGATAGCCAAGGAACAGGCTAGGGCTGGTGCCCAGAACTAGACGTGGTCATATCTGAGAAATCAGACACTCTGAGTAAGAGACACCTCTGAGGGTCTGAGTCAGCAGGGCCTTCGCCTTCTGACAGGCCTGACTACTTATCATGAGCCAAGTGTGCAATGGAGACTGTGTGTGCATGTGTTTGTGTGTGTGTCTGTGTGCTAAGTACGGACACCACTGCTTGCACACCCAGCCAGCTCTGAGTTCATCCAAGAAGGCTTTCAAACCCCCAAAATCCCAGCTCCACAATACTCCCATCATGCTGTCCCTTTGGAGGTGTAAGGCAGGTGGCTAGGTAGCGGGAAGTACTGTTTAGGAGCTGTCTTCCGAGCTACAAATCCACTGTCTGGCACAGTTTTCCAAACTGCTGTGACCCTGGTAACAGCAGTCGCTTTCTGTGCTGGAATAAGTTAACACTATCCGTAAAATGGGCCACTACCTTTTGCCTTCCAGACCTGGTATGAGTTTTATAAATATGCCCTCTGCAAAGCCCACTCGAATTTATTTCCCTAGCTGACTACTTATATGGCCCCATCAAACAAGCACACTTTTAGGGAGGTCTGTCAGAGCTGGTGACTGGTGTTGCATCTTGGCTAGGATTGGAAATGTCCGAAAGGGTTTTAAAACACATATTCTTTTAAATGCAGGCTCAAAAATGTGTTATCGCTGAACCCCAAGGTCTCTTGGCAAAGAATTTTGGTACAGTAAATCTGTTAGAAGCTACAGGCTGTATATATACAATCACAAGGTGTTGCTGCTACACAAATATTACTTTTGAGTTCCCTCTCTGCAACTAAAATGGATTTGCAGCAGATCTCTGGATAAGAACTTTTTCAGGTGATTTCCTGAAAAAGGGTGATCAGACAAAAGAGCTGCTTGAATTCTTGGGAGTTTTTTTTTTTTTTTTTTTTTTTGAGTATGCCAGGGGTCAGGCCCAAACTAGAATTCAGTTCTATCTTCCCTCACCAAGGTCTCAGGTTTCTACATTCCCTTCTCCCTCCCTCATGCCTGCTCAGCCCCACTTCCGGCCTGGAGGCCCAATGTGGGTCTCTGCAGACAGGTCTGGAGGGGGCAGATGGGTAATTTTTCCTTTCAGCTTTAATGGCTGCTATTAACAATAAGTTGCCCTGCCCTACTAATGGCTCAACTTTCAGCTTTTCCTCTGATTGCCTATGAGTAACACTATGTCACATGAGCTCTGTTTAACAGAGGTGTAATAAATGCCAAAGAAGAAATATTACCCAAAATAAAAAAGAGTTTGTCCCAGTGTGGCCAGGATCTCATGACTTGAAACAATGTTAATTTCAGCTTCCAGCGCAATTACCATTTGCATTCCTTTTTTTTTTAAGGGTCTCTGGGGGCTTTAAAAAAGCTGTTTAAGAGAAAAGGCAGAAAGACCATAGTGATTGTCAAGTGCAGGGAGTCCTGTGTTCCAGACAAACCCACGCAGCACATGGACAACAGACGGGCAGACAGCAAGGGGACACTCTGGGCAGAGGGGACAGAGGGAGGTAGGAACAAAGCTAAAGAGGCTGCCAGCCCTCTTTGGTGTGTTTTGCACATCAGCTTTGCTCCCATCAGACATGGAGGTGTGGGAGGCTGAACAACCCCCCAACACATACACACTCACACCCTCAGGGCAAGAAAGATACCAAGTTCTCATTTAGTTGCAAGAAAACTCTACTCTCCTTTTGATAATAAGCAAAAAAATACTTTAGTGTTTTTCAAATAGTAGCTGGTCTGAGCTATTCCAACCCCAGAGAAAAAAAGCAATAAACAGCAAAATCCCTCGGCGGTCCCTTGGTTGAAGATGTGGGCAGGAAGTATTCCAAATCCCCAAGGTTTCCAGGCAGAAGGACAAAAATGGAAGAGGGAGGTGGAGGAGACTCTCAGGGGGCCCAGGAGGGAAATGCGCTCCTCCGAGGAGAGCTGGGATCTGAAGGCAACACAAGCAGTGGGTGCCTAGTTCTTCTCCACCTTGCTGACCTGGGCTGGCCATACTCAGTACGAGCAGCAGTCTCCTGAGTGATGGAGGAAGGGAGGCTGGTACTGGCCTGTGCCTCTCCTTCAGAGGTGACCGTCCTCCTCATCTCTTTTTCTGAACATCTCTCATGCTGATGTCAACAACACCAAAAACTTTACTGCACCTCAGAAGAGACCAAGGGCATCTGATGATACTGAGACTTGGCTTCAGAGATGCACTTTGTTCAAGGAAATGCTTCGGGCTGCCAAAGTAAACTTTTAGAGATAGAGGCACGCTTCAAAAGTTACAGCCGACAGTGCCTATGTACTTGAAAACGTTGCGTGGTGCATAAATACACACACCTGTATCTGTCAATTTAAAAATAAAGTTGTAAGAGGAAGTAGAGATGGGCAAGTGGTGTAATTACATACTTGCACCCTGTGGGAGAAGTTCCTTAGGGGAACATAGTGTGCTGAGACACAGCACAGAGCCTGGGGACATTTCCCCCTTCAGAAGGGAAAGAAGAGTTCACAACTGGGAGGCTGAGGCAGTAGGGGCTCAAGGGGTGGCTGTGACGGTGTGGGACAGCACAATATAGATGGCCACAGTGGAAATGGCACTGGGTTTCACTTGAGGTCATGCCTTTGGTCTGCTACTCTTGATCTCTATGATCTCAGGCAAGTCACTCTGCTTATGCAGATGAAGATGGGACTCAGAGGGCTCCTCATTCGGCTTCACAGGGCTCAGTTATGAAGACGCATATCTGAAAAAACAGCGCCCTCTAAGAAGGCAGGGCTAGTCAGATGGCCTTGTAGCAGCACTTCGCATGCCTTCTCTTCTCAGGTGCTTTACCCTCCACCAAGCAATTTCATGTGATCTCAACTGCACTGGCTAATCTGACCCACACCCCAAGCTTCAGAAGCAGACCTTGGGTAACTATTTTTTAAGAAATTGACTCAGAGAGGTTGAAACGAATCCAAAGTTACACAGATCACTCAAGTCTAGTTCTTCACAGTCCATGCTCTTTATTTCTTTCCTTCTTTTGGTTCTGGAGATTGAATCCAAGGCCTTTGCACTGAGCCCCATCACAACCCTCTTTGTTTTCAGTCTCGCGGTATCACTGAACTGCTCAAGTGGGACTCGAATTGCAATCCACGTGCCTCAGCTTCCCAAGGGCTGGGGTTACAGGCATGCACCACCACACCTGGCACAATTCGTGCTATTTGTACTACCAGGGCTCACATCCTACAATGCAGAGGAGCTTGGGCTGTGTGGATGTGTGCAGGTATAGACTGGCCTCAAGCCAGGTACCATTTTGAAAAAGAAAGTTAAAATCGAGGCAGTAGATAGGTAGAGGCGAGCAGAGAAACAGCACAGGGACAGGAATAGGCATGGATTGTTTTATAGACCAAAGGGAGTGAGGCTTTATGGCAGCCACTGGACCTGAGTCCTGGTTAGTAAGAGCACTGCATTACTCATGTTCCAACTACTCATAAACTAGCTCATTTCGTGCTGCAGCAATAAAAACTGGTTCAAGGCCCACATTTGGCTCATGTTTCCTAATTTCCCAAAGTCAAGCTTTCTGGCGAGGATGATGGTATTTACATTTGCATGGCAAATACAACACCTCATCCGATCCTATGACAGCCTTGTAGTGGAGGACTGTCTCTGTGGGCCCATTAAATAAATGACAAAGAAGGACAGAAAAGAGGTGACCCAGGTTTCTCTATTAGGGGCAAAACGCCATCCCCACTTTACCTATAGTGTCTTCTAGGCCTGATTCTTCTCTTTCCTCATGCACTCTGCCTCAGGATCAGAGTCAAAGACAAAGCTGTCCCTGACATCAAAGGGATGCTCGCTTTATACACAACAGGAAATGAAATGAAACCCCAGTGCAGACCCATAATTTGGGCTCAGTGTCTCATTCAACTTCTGTGAGATTCTTCATGAGTCCTGTCAAAAGCTTAAGCCAGCACATTCCATTTATTTGTAAGGGAGTCAAACCACATGGGCAAGTTTGGGCAAACAGTTTGATGCTTAGATCAATGTGAATGGATTTCTTAGTGAAAGGATTCTTATTTCACACAAACACACTGAAGATGCTCAGGGTCTGAGGTGGGTGTCAGAGGCACACTGCAGTGGGCAGAGGATGGTAAGAAAGTTTTCTTTTGTGAAAGAGGTGATGGGTGTTTCGGTCCATCGTTTTATTCCCCCCTCAGCACTAGGTAGCTGTTCTTGCTGGCTGAGAACATCCTATTGGATCACTGGGTTCCACGCAACGGAAAGGCGATGGAAGCCATAAATCCAAGCCACATTTCAAAAACATTTAAGGGAGCAAAAGCTGAGTTACTAAGCAGCTCCTGACCTCCACAAGGACCCAGAAAATGTTCACAGCAGGGGCCTCTCTTGATGACAGGCTCCTGCTAGGTAGAAGTGGAATACATTGCAGGCACCATGCTTTTCTCTCTGTCCTTAGTTTCCCATGCTAAAATTCAGAAAGGATGAGTAGTGCGATTAGACTTCAAGTCCAATCTCTAGCAATTCTTGGCGGGGCAGCCCTTGCGGCTATCTTGGGGCTTGTTCCCTCCACTGTAAAATAAAGTTGGTGAAGTCGGCTCTCTATAACTTTCCTGGACCCACAGTAAATGGCTGGTGTGAAATAAATGTTAGGTGTTTCCCTCCCTTTTTGTGTCTCTTTTGATAGTATGATTCAAAAGAGTACTACATTTTGGCTTAGCCTCCTCTTGAATGAGAAAAGTTTTCTTTGTTAAGTAGGGATTTACTGATGGGATTGGGGGGAGATCATATATATGGAAAGACCAAAAAAATCATCCCCTTCACAAGATGTAGAGTGAAGCTACATTCTGGTTCAACAACATGAATCCTTCATTTGAAATCTTGTTCTATTTAAATACCCCATGGTTTTTAGCTGCAGTTTCATGTTTTGCTTAATTGTCCAGAGTGACAGATGTGATTTTTGTGTAAGTTTCTATCCCATCTGTTTTTCTGTACCAGAAATATATGCGGAAGGTGCTGGGACTTCTACATAAGGATGGGTCTTATCTACACTTATGATAATAAACTTAAAAACTTGAAAATGGACGAAAGCCAAGCTGGCAGTGAGTCCAGAAGGCCCATTTTTTGATGTTTTTTCTGCCTCCCACTTCTCCATGCTCTCCTTTGCTCCAAATCAGAATTCTTTGGCAATGACTAATAAAAAGATATCTTTCCTTATGCAACCGAGAGTTAACACGTTCCTAGGACTCAGGAGCGTCTAACAGACAGACAGACAGACAGACAGACAGACAGACAGACAGACAAAAAGAACTACACTGGACCCACATGCTGCTTTTTTCTAGCCTCACACATGCAGATGCCTCCTTCCCAGTCCCTGAGTAGGGAGGCACGGATAACACTGCAGGCAGAAAATGTGTTTTTGGCATTCTGGACCAAACCTCTGGCTGGACCTGGCTTTGTGGACCTGAGACACACTCAGAGGGTCCTGCAGTTGGGGGTCCCCAACTCCCAGGCTACCAACATGAACTGCTCTGTAGCCTGTTAGGTCCATACTGCAGAAAGTGAGAAGAAGGAAGGCCAATGAAGCTTCTCTGTGCTTACAGCTGCTCCATATCGCTCAGTATTGCCTGAACTCGGTCTCCTGTCAGATCAGCAGGGGCATTAGATGCTCATAGGAGCACAAACTCTCCTGTGAACTGCACATGCAAGGTATCTAGGTTGCGTGCTCCCTATGAGAATGTAACGTCTGATGATCTGAGGTGGAGCACAAGCAGAGGTGCTGGATCTGGGAAATGTAATTATTATGTATAGCAAGCAGATACTAATAAAAACGGACACAAAAAATAAAATGGCCCCCCTCCCATCTTTGGAAAAACTGTCCTCCATGAAACCGGTCCCTGGTGCCAAAAGCTTGGAGACCACTGGTTTAATGGATGGATGTCACCCTTGTGAAGTAGTCAATGTTTTTTTGAACAGGGGGATCCACAGTTTCACTTTGTGCTGGGACCCACAAATCCTATAGCCACTCCTGCCTTGGGATGCATTTTTTTTTTTATTAAGAATTATTCTGGAAATAGTGAGCAGCCATCACTGAACATCACACTCAATGCACTATCTATTTTACAATAGGCATCTATATTTGAGGCCAGAATGGAGCTTTATAACACTTTCAGAAAATGTTTACAGGTTGAAAAAAAAAAGTCAAAAGGGAAAAAGAAATTTTCAGGGGAATACAACCCAATCTATACATTCCATTAATGGGAACAAACATTCTATTGATAGGGATTACTAAACTCTAGAAAAAGTCCTTCCTTGTTACACAAATGTGCAATCAGAAGAAGTAGAATAAGGCCATGTCCCTGCTTCTCACAGGCTGTGTGACTCTGAATAATGTCCTGCTCCTTCTTCCCTCTCGGCCCTGTCATCCACCTCCTCAAGATCTCTTCATGGAGCATAGTATGTGCAGGAAATGGTGCTTGATGGTGCTCCCCACTCATAAAAAAAGGGTGTAAGAATAATAACAACAGTTATAATTTGATGAATGGAAATGAGAAAAATTTAAAATAAGAAAATGGAGGAGCTTTGACAAAGCTATTCCTCCTGAATCTGCAGGTTAAGTTATTTCATGTTCCCACAGCCAGTGTTCAGTCCAGCTGTCTCTCTGAGGTCCCCCCTTTGGTCCTCTGTCAGCCATATTGTTACTGTCCTGGACATGTGCTAATGTCCCCCATTTCTGCTTCTGGAGAGCCTGTGTGAATGATTCATACTTCCTTAGTTTCTGTTGGCAAGTGACGAGCTAATTAAACTTGTCATGGCCATCAGTTGTTCCCTGTACTACATTTTCACTGTCACCCCAGTGCTACCCATCCAAGGGTGGGGACCATTTTTGTCCCTCCCCACACCTCACACAGCATGTAGAATTTTGCAGAGCGTGGAATGTGTTGTGTTAGAAGAATCAGTGAGGACAGTGCATGAAGCTACCAGCTCTGATTTCACACAGTGGCACTTTCAGGGACATTTCACACACTGATGGAGGAATCATGTTGGACTCACAGGAGCAGGGGTTTTCATAGTATCCTGGAAAGTGAATAGTTTTTAATCACACAGACCTGACTCATATTCTGACTCCTCTGCCACTACTAACTGTGACCCTGGGTGAATCAGTTCACTTCTCAAAGGCCAGGCTATGAACTGAAGAGCATCCCATTATCTCACAGGATTGCTTTTAGGCTTAAAGGACTTCACCTGTAAAGCCATCTGAAGAGAGCTGGACATACAGGAGGCAGCCAATAAATGTCTTGTGCCTTCTTTCCTGCTTCACTTGGTGAAATTTGTTTTGAACAGCTGTTTGTTTCCCCTCTCCTCAGCCTGGCTTCGGGAGAGGGCCCTGTGAGGAGCCAATCGACTTCACTGATGAAGCTCAATTTCCCCTTCTTTAGCTAAGTTTCCAAAACAAATCAGAACAAAAATTACCCATTTTCTTCAATGAAAAAGGGACAGTTGATGCCCACTCCACTGCACAAATACATGTGCACAATCACATAGCAATTACACACATACATATATATTCTTACACATACAATACTGGGGCAAATTTTTTAAGGATAACAATCTTGCTGAGCAGGAACACAATCATGGAAGATTAGTAAGACTGTGTGTGTGTCTTTATACTGTTTACCACTTCTTGTCAAGAAATCGCCTCTGTAAGCTCCTGACTGAGGATCAAGTCAATGTCTGTATGGAGCTGACAACCATTTATGTTGGTAGAAGTGACTAACTGGGAAACCTTGGGTGGAGCAGTATTTTAATCTGTAACTTTATGGAGATCTGTCCTCCTCAGCTGAAAAATTCTTCACCAAAGGAAGAAGACTAATTCAGCAGAGAATTAAAATGACAATTTGGCTTAAAAAAAAAAAAAGAAACAAAAGCCTTAAATGAGAAGAATGCTGTCTTTAGAATTTGTTGCAAATGTTGCTATAATAAACACGGACAGTTCTTTCAATAACGGCAAAGAGATATACTGACCTAAGAATCTCATATAAGATTTTGAAAGTGTTTTCTTATCTAATGACATTTTGCTATACATCCCAAATTATATTATATATAGATCCGTGGACAGATGTTAAAACAAATAATAGGGTTTTTTTTTCCAATTTAAACAAATTTCAATAATATTATAAAGCAAGATAAGCAAAAAAAAAAAACTTGCAACTGAAAATGTAACAAAATAAGACAACAAAAAAAAGACATCTGTGCTCTAAACAAAATATGTGGCGGTATAAACAACACTATGAAGTTCCTCCTGACATTCTGGAGAGACCTGCAAAGCTCACTTGTGAGTAAAATGGTCACCCCCACATCACTGCAACAAAAATATTAGAGCTGACTACACTGTCAAAGATTCTGTATGGATCTGTGACCTAAGAAAATCAGGCTAAGAGGCTAAAGTAATATATAATGTGAAAGCTTATACATAAATACACAAACACAAAATGCCTCCTGTCATGCATGGACAGGTACTCTATTTTCATCTTATTCTTTAAAAATATAAACAAATAAAAGATAACTACTAGCCATCAGTCCCTCTGAGAGGTGACGTGTGTGCTAAGTGTGACTCCCGAAGCCGTTAGGACAGGTGACAGAGGCAACGGACCTCCAAGGAAGACAACTTACTTGCTCAGCACACTGATAAGGGCTCGGGGATATCTAAGCTACTAAATGTAAGGACAGCCTTAAGAACTTAGGAATTTGGATATGTTTTTCTTCCCCAAATAAAGATGATAATAAGTCCTCTCTCATAAAACCATCTGAGGCATTTAGGGTCTGCAGCCACAGACAATAGAATAACAAAGAATATGATCTGTAAATCTTGACTATCTTATAAACTATTGTGTTATGATTTAAGTGGGAAGTAACACCAAGCTGGCATTTGAATTTAGCAGCCACATACTACAAAAACTTCTGCTGGGACACACAAATTAATCTTCAAGAATTCACACTAGAGCTGGAAGGTCACTCCTGTCTCCAGTGATTGGCACCATAGTCTGATGAAAGCCAGACCCTCATCAGTGCCGCCATTGCTTTGGAGGCATACTACCTCCTTTTCCTCTGATGTGCTCCCCACAAATATGTCCAATGGCAGCCAGTTCAGCACACATTTATTAATACGATCAAGATTTGTCTTTGCCATTAGCCAGGTTCCCTATGTAATATCACATCTCTGTTTCAAAATCAGATCTAGATAATAAAGGTGACTACTCAGTCCATCTAACCTGCTCAGGGACAATTTCAGGGCTAAGGCCAAACACAGCGCAATGTCATTAAATGAAGTTGGCCTCTTCCTAAGAGATGGCTGAAACATTTCTTCCCAGCTACATTTCCATGACTCTCTTGTAAGTATGTGTGAGTGCATCAGTGTGGCCGTGAGATGGAAGTAGCAGTATGGATATTATATGAGGAAGTCTTCTTAGGAGGGAGGAGGTCCTCCCTTCTTCTCCGTCCCTTCCTCCACTGTGATGACGGGACTGCAGATGGGCTGTCTGGAGCTCTGGGAGCCTTCCTGGATCATGAGGATGAGACTTCACAGAAGACAGTGTGAGAAAGGAGCCTAGGATTTTGTCAGCTGTAGGGCCCCTTTGCCACTTCTGAACTGCCTGCCTCTGGCCTTATTTATGGAAAGGGGGGGGGGGTTGTGTGCAGTCTCTGTTAGTCATCACTCAGCCTAGTCCTAACACGTTCTCACTGGATTTGAACTATGATTTTGGTTATGTTGCATAGTCTTTCCAAGTTTGTGTTCTAACCTGTAAACTAAGAAAAATAAAACTCTTAGCCCTTCAGAATTATTGCAAATACCAAAATTGAGATAATTACTTGAAAAGTACTCTGTACATTGAAAATTATTATACCGATATCCATATCTTCGCTATTATTTTTTCAGTTTATTACAAATTCCCAGAGAAAAGCAGGTCAATGATTGACAAATTAAAGGTAGCCGGAAATAGAATCTCCAATTTCATTACTCTGGCAAGATTTTATATTAGCGGAAAATGAGTCCAAGGTAATTAGTTGTAAGAAAGTGACCATAGGTTATTAAACAATCCTAATTGTTGTGTTCCTAGAATATTTACTACAAAGGTGTTATTGTAGCTAGCTGGAAAAAAAACATTTCTAACTCCATTTAGGTTCCAAATTTTTACCCTTACTCCTCTAATATCTTTTAGATAACAAAAGCAGACTCAAGAATCAAGGTGGGCTCACCATGATCTACCTACAACATGTTACAGAACCAAATTTGTAATAACAAGATTAGCTACAAAAATGAGTTGCCATAACTAATGCGAAAATGAAGCACACTATTTTTAAAAGTATGTCATCTTTCTGAAAAACTTGACTCTCGGTATTGGGTTAATTTTCACTGTTATCTCTGTTGTGAAGCCGAATCCTATTTAATGGACCAGGAAAAAGAAGGTAGAAGCTGAGCTGAGATCAGGTGTAACCTGCATGGATAAAGAAGAGTTCCCTAATTACTGCTGCTACTGCTCACCCCTAGGGTACCTATCCAAGGGTACTGCAGCTTTTACCCTCACATTCCAGCACTTTCTCTATCAATTGGCAATTTCTCTGTAGACCACTTTATCTTAGTAACTAAAATTTGCAGAAATGTAGCATCAATTCCCCCAATAGATAGCCTGAGGTAAACAGCATGCTTTACTATTTGACAAAATATTCATAAAAATGCCTCAATAAAATACTATATTTGGTTTATTTTTCAGAATATCTAAAAACACGCCAGGGCCAGTGAGATGGCTCAGCGGCTTAAGCGCCTGCCCGGCAAGCGCGAGGGCCCGAGTTCGACTCCCGGAACCCACATATGAAAAAGGGGCCGGTGATATCGCTCAGTGGCACGGGCGCCTGCTGGCGCGCGAGGTCCTGAGGTCGACCCCCCAGTACCCACACACACACACAAAAATAAATAAATAAATAAATAAATAAATAAATAAAAAATAAAAACACGCCAAACCCCAAACCCTTTGGTATGCATGCACATACACCCCCCACGCACACATTTAAAATACTACTAGGGTCTAATAAATATGCGCATACAAGATGAAATTCCTAAGTTTGCATAAATTGCTATACACGTGTGTTCTATTTCTATATACTGATTTAGCGAACTGGGTACACATGTTTCACTGAGAGTGAAAAAAATCCTTTTCCCTGACCACCAAAGTGTCCCTGAGCAGTACAAAGCGAGGAAGCAGGACTTTTAAGGGCACAGAAGAGGGAAGTGGTTTTACTCAAGGTTCTTGAATAAATCATGCAGTCAGTGGCTAAGGAATTGACGAGAAATAGAAACTAAAAAGAAGGACGCTGGTGGGAATGGAGGGGAAGAGGTTGCTCACCCTTCTACAGTACTGCCTGGGTCCAGGTGGGAGCAAAAAAAAAAAAAAAAAAATCTTCCAGATAAGTACACTTTTGGCTTCAGCGTACCCCCAAGTTCTCTGAGGAGAGATCTTAACTGGGAAATGTCCAAGGTGAAAGAGAGGCATTTTGAGAAATTCCTACCCATCAAGCTTTATTGTGTTATTCCAACTAAGCAGAGACAAAAAGACAAATCTCAGCTCCCTACGTTCATTTATAATTGAACCAGGTCCAGAAGGATGAAGGAAGAGCCATCTGTAAGGCATGCTGCATTAGCAGCCGGGGGAATGAAATATTCAAATTACTCTAGGCTACCTCACATAATGACAGGGCTACAAAAACTGACTTGGACCAGGGAGGGGAGAGGGACCAAAGAAAGTTTTTGTTTTGTTTTATTGTTGTTGTGAGGCCATGCTTTAACTGTACAAAACGTTATTCCTGAAGAGAGAGAACATGTGACAAAATATGTGAAAGGAAAAAAAAAAAGTGTTCCGATTTATTTACCATCTCCAGAAAAGCAGAGTAAGGAAAGAATGGAGGAAGAATGGAGAGGGAGAGAGAGAAATGCTACCCAAACCCCACCAGTTTGGAAGCCCTCCCACTTGAGATGCAGGATGCTGCTGTTCTAGTGTTTTGCCTCATGTAAATGAGGGGTGCTCCTTTGGGGGGAAGGTGGAGTTGGAGCAGCTTGTTCTGATACCGTTAATCAGGGCTGCTGAAATGGGTGACATGGTAAGTGGCTCTAGCCCCTAGCAGCAGTCAAGATGGAGTGACAGCCTCCATTTAAGATGTCACTGCACATAATAAAGTGTAAAACTATACTTAAAATAAACGAGAGAGAAACAATAAACTTGACTCAGTATTTGAACTTTCACAGACACGTGGGGACTGGAGGAGGAAGCATGTGTGGCTGTGTGCTTTGGGACTTCTCCGAGGTCCCTGCTTCTGCAGCGCTTTCCCGGTTGTTGTTTTCGGGGAGAATCTGGTCTGGCCTAAGAGGAGGTCAAGTGGTCTAGCCGTGTACTGGGCATCTAGCTAGCTCACAGCCAAAGTCTCCCAAGATATCAGGTACACAGCCAGCCCTGCCGGTACTATCTTCCTGAGAGTCTCCCACACCTCCTGACTCCAGAAATCCTCTGTGGCTCCTCCTGCTCTCTGTGCCCTCTGACCGTCCACCTGTGCCAAGGTGGCCTTGCTGTGACTTGGCTTTATCTATTCCGAAGATTTAACACAGCGTTGTCAAGGCAGGCTGGCCCCAAATTGGAATGATACTTTTTTTCCCCCTCCCGGCCCTGCAATTACTGTTGCATGTGGGGGTGGATTCAATGTCAAAGCAAATGTTTTCCTTATGTTTCTTTCTTTAAAAAAGAAAAAAAAAATCATAAATGGGAGCCAGCAGACAAAGCTCCTGAGCCAGTTACCCAGAATCCTGCATTACCCAATGGGCACCCATCTGGCCCTTCTGTGTTAGATTTGGGGACACCAGTTCAGAAAGTGATCCACCTTGACCCCTGCCCTGGAAATGTATGTTAATGTCACATATAAAAATAGACCTTGGAATGGATCATTCCCCCCACCCCAGCTATCAGAGCACATTTCTGGAAGGGGTTCAGGCAAATGTTATAATTTGTTGCCAATCTATTGGTTTGCACATACACTCTCTATGCTTACATCAGACTGTAGAGTATGTACTTAAGAACAGACACTATTAAATATTTTTTTACTGTTATAAAATACATTAAATAAAGTGCACCGATCACAGCAGTACAGCTGGATGAAGTTCCTTAAAGTGCAAGCATCCTCATATCCAGAGAGGGATTCCAGAGACTCAGCGGGAGGACCCGGAAGTCCCACCCCTTTTATGGTATCTAGTTCAGCAGGTAATCTGTAGCCTGACTCTTCCTAGGAGAAGTTTGCTTTGATTATTTTGGAACTTAGTTTCCCCTTACATTTCCTCATCACTCCCACTGGAGTGTGGCATGCTCGCTCACATAGGAATTTACCAAGTGCTCTTGGTGCCTACTCTCTGCTGGGCAGCAAGCTGAGTGAGCACAGTAGGCACTGGAGACATGTTGATGGAATCAACTAACTGAAAAGAGAAAGAAACAGATTTTACTTGCAAGCTTCTTGGCTGTTGATATTAAAAGAGTAAGAAAAGAAAGACCTCGGACCAGCACACTTTGAGGAGGCTAAGTAGAATTTTATGTTGTATTTCACACTCTTGTCTTGCTTTTTGGAAGGCTCCAGAGGGGACTGTGATGGAGACAGAGATCCTCCTCCCCTCTTCTGACAGGGGCCATTAAACAGGGACCCTTGCATCATCTCCCTGAGCCAGGACCAATGTCTGGCATCAGGGCAGAGCTCAGCTCTGCCTCTTTGGAGTCTGCCTGCAGCCACAGTGTCACTTCCCACCAAGCCAGTCTGCAGTCACTCAGTGAGGGAGTTTTATTAGCCATAAGCCATGACACCATGCATTGATATATTTAAGCAATAATGAACAAGAAAACGGCGGTTGTCTGAAGCAACCATTAAAGGGGTAAAAATAACCAACAGTGTTTTGCGAACACAAGGCACTGCTCACAGATCTGTGAGTCTGTAAGGGATAAGAATGACAACGATTTGAGGGGAGAGAAGTTATAGGATCCCAGAAGAAAAATCGCCGGTGAAATGTAAGTGCTGTATAAACAAGAGCTGCTGTGCATGAGTATACAAATGGGTAACTGGGTGATTCTGAGATCTGTTGCCGAATGAAAATTCCGATCCATCATATAGGTCAGTCTGCCCCGCAAAGTCTAAGCACCCCAAAAGCTAGGAAATACAATTGTAAGTTGTAAAACTAGAAGTGTTCTAGTGAAGAATACTCAATAGGTCCAAGGGTTCACACTGACAAGCCCACCAAAGATCCAAACTATGGCCTCGGGTTGCAGCCCGAGTGGTTGTGGGAAGTTTTGCTTGGTAAACCCGAGCTAGCGTGGTCACCTTAATGGAAACATGCTGGGCTGCAGAACAGTAACAGCATGATGTGGAGGTTAAAAAAACAGGCTTAAATGAGCTCGGAAAATGTCTTTTAGAAATCTTTTTTCACTCCTTGTCAATGCACAATTGGCTACAGGTGGATCATACTGACTTCATTGGCTAAATATGTTAAACGGGGTTATATAATTTATATGATTAAAAGGGTAGATGAGATAACACGGTTCAAGTTCTTAAACTTCTTTTAGTATTTTAAAAGTTAAAACATTGCTCTGGGGGTTGCTACTTAGCTTCATTTAATCAATGGCTCTCTACTCTTTATTTGGCCAAACTTCAGACAATAATTAAAAATATGAATCTTCAGTAAAGAAGTAAGACTTCAATATTAGGATCAAATATTATTAACTTACCATGACCATTCACTTAGAACTTTCCTAGTGTCACGGTAAGCTTTTTTTTTAAATCACAGTATTTCTTGACTTTTTTCCTACTGTACTCTTTAACTTGAACTTTGAAAGTCATTGCCAGCCTATCAAAATAATCACTGTTACCGCTCAGCAGCAGAAGTGTTTGTTTGCCCGGCAAGCACGAGGTCCTGAGGTCGACTCCCAGTACCCACATTGAAAAAAAAAAAAGGAAAAGAAGAAAGAAAGATACTTTCAAAAATATGACTAAATACCACTTCTGCACCTCAGATTCCAAACTGTCTGCCTTACAACTTCCAGTGTATCACAGAGCTAAGATTGTTGGCCTCCTCAATGAACTGCTACATAGATATCAAATTTTAATTCTCATCTAGACTTTATCTCTGACAATTTTTAGCATTATACCATGTATTTGAAATATGTGCTTTGCCTGTTTATCATATGAGGAATTCTCTGGGTCCCAAGCTCTACTCTGCTTCACTATACACGTGTCCATATGTTATGAGAAGCCTAGAAGCATGATATATATATATCTTCAATGTTTGTAATAAATACATCACCTTCCTCCATTTTCCTATGAACTCTGAGTCTGCTGCACTAAGAAGCATACTAGGAATTCTCCAATCACTTTCCTCTAGTGATTGTATTTTATGGTTCTGGTATTATCATTATATAGGCTTCTCTCCTGAATGACCAAATTTTATTCGATGCCTTTTCTTTCTATAACCACATATGCAATGTTAGGATGTCTTAAGATCTTGTAGCCAAGTGCATTTTAAAAAAATCACCCCAAAGAAGAAGTAATTATAAATAGGATTGTGAGCATACGTGTGCAGCATTTCTGTGCAATATATCTCTGAAAAAAACACTTTTCTAATTTTTAACACATTCTGTAATGCTCAAATTAAACTAGAGTTTTTTTTTTAAATTAAAGATTTTAACTGAGGCCACTATTTTCTTTAAGATTATGAAGGGGAAAACAATCAGAAAGTCCTCTTGTGACAAGGACTTGGGTAACACAGGGCAGCGTGAAGGAGGGCTGGGGGACGAGCCTTTGTGCTTGGTCATCTCTGTGCAAAGCTATTCATATAATATGACAATGATGGCTTACATCAAAAGCCACAGTGCAAATAATCCCCTTCTCCATGCCATCCCAGAGCAAAAGCTGGCCCCTAAAATAAGGGGCAATGTGCCAGCATAGATGTTTCTTGTATGCCAGCTAGCTCTGTGGAGAGGGGAAAGCAAGGGAGGGTTTTTTTTCCTCCTGAATTGGGTTTTACAATGAGTGTTGACTGGCACCAGGAGGCTACCTTGGGCCCCCAGAGCCTTCTTAAAACCCTGGCAGCCTGCCAGGGGAGCTCCAACTTTGCAGCCCAGCAAAAGCCACATTGGCAGCTTGTCAGGAGCCAGGGAGTTACATGGCACCCTGGGGGTAATAATATTTTCCAGAACACTCAAGCTAATAGTCCCAGGATGGGTGATTCAGAGGAGTCTAGGTATGCTCTTCCCCGTCCTCAGCCTTGGAACTCTCATCTGTCTCCGCAAAGTGCTCCATCCCACTCTGCTGACTTTCAGGGCACAGTTAGGGACCCTGTCCTTTGTTTCCCTGTACCTCACCGCCGAGGGTGTTTTATGCCAGCCTTGTCCGCCTTCGACTTATTATTATGCTTTGAACCCGTTTATTTTTTTTTTATTTTTTTTTTTTTTTGTGGGTACCAGGGGGTCGACCTCAGGACCTTGCGCGCCAGCAGTCGCCCGTGCCGCTGAGCGATATCACCGGCCCCTTTTTCGTATGTGGGTTCCGGGAGTCGAACTCGGGCCCTCGCGCTTGCCGGGCAGGCGCTTAAGCCGCTGAGCCATCTCACCGGCCCCACCCGTTTATTTTTTTAAGAAAAAGAAAAAAGATGTTGTGCATGTACCCAGATACATTGTGGAACAGAGTACATTTTGTGTCTTCTTAAAAGAACAGAATTATGTACACATAAATACATTTTTTAAATGCATGCAAGTTTGCTAGGGTGTCCAGTCCACCCAGGGGATTCTCGCTAGATCGCTGGGCTGCACTCTTCCGCTGTTTTTCCTAGGATAGCTGCAGAAACTGGCAATTGATTGGCTTTTGTTCTTCCGCCGAAGGGCCAAGGAGAGCGAAGCTGAGTTCAGACCCTCGAAATTTATCCTTAGCTTTAAGTTTTAATCTTTAAATTAATAATCTCGTCAAGATGGCTTTTAAGATTTGGCGCCCCATTCTCTGTTACACAGAAACGTGTAGGGCTCTCTATGTTTTATCGATGAAAAACATAAAGGCAGACTAATCGATTTTGCTCTTTTAAGCTTTTAGATTAAAAACAAAATTCGCCATGCCACTGAGCCTTCCAGGGGAGTTGAACTACTTCAGGGAGGTGTGTGATCCAGAGCATGGAGATCACAAAAAAATAATGAAGTATAACATGCCTATAAACTGATTTGTGTTACCCTAATAACTCCCTCTCTGTCACACACATACACACCCTCCATTTGCTTTAGAACAATGATCTGAATTCACTCACCCTGTTGAAAAGTAGGGTAGCCATTTCTCTTTATAGAATGACTTTTTTCAGACCCTGTATAGCAACTGCATTGAAACCCACACCCAGGTTGATGCCAGTTTTACGTGTTGAAACAAACCAGTCACTCTTTCTCCCGCTAAGCAGTTAAATTAGAGAGTATTCAATTAATAACAGCTGAATATTCTGTCACATTTAGGAAGATGTATGGTAAGACAAGCGAGTTGTGATGTATCTGACAGAAATGATAAAGGTTCTCCCCACACAGTCTGGCAGATACTTGGCTCCTACCGCGGCTCTTTCTCATGTTCTAAAACGTCAGCAGCACAGACCCAAGATCTAGCGCTGGCTTCAAGAAAAGAAACACTCCAAAGTTTGCCAAGTTCTTGAAAGGTGCCCAGTCTCTGCTTGTTCCCGCGAGTTCAGGGACCCATGTTCCCACCTGAAGGCCAGCGGGACATGCAGGCAGCAGGGCAGCAGGAAGAGGCTGTCATGCAGAGCTCGGGAGAGGCACCGGCTCTCCCACCTGCTCTAGCCAGCCTTGCTGAGGTAAGTATTTTCCCCACCTCCACCTTCCAACAGCCACGGGGACTTCATGCTATATAAAGACAAAGAGCAGTGACCCTGTCCCTGCTGCACTCAATGGGAATCTGTACTCACAGGGGCCTTCCGAGGCTGCTTTGGCCACCTTCGGAGGGTGAGCAAGGGAACCGCTCAAACTGCATCATGCCCATTCCCAACTGAGAGCCCTTTATCCACATTCTTTTCAGAAACTGCTGGGGCCCAAATTGAAAAGGAAATAAAAGAGACCACAGTAAAATTGCTAACATACGGGAAGGAACAGAGCAATCCATGACATAATTCTATTACACATTTCCCCCAAGTCCAGCCAGCCAGCCACAATGACCCAGGGGAGGAGGGGCCAAACTCATTTCCAAGATCCAAAGAGGTCGAGACTGTGCAAGGCTGTGTCATTCACAAAGGGGTCCGGGCGAACTGCATGAAGACAAATGTGTTCTTGAAAAATGTATTTGTAAAGTCGAAGGAATTCCTTTGCTAAAATCGAAATGGCATTTGGTGAACTGGGGACCCTCGTACCCCCAGGAATGTAAAATGGAGAGGTATAAAGAACTGTTGCATGGACAATGAGAAGCAACAGCCACCAAAGCAAAACAAATCCCTCCTGCAGAAACAAAAATGAGAAATAACAGAATAAGGAGAATCGAACAGGCCTGTTTTTATGAAGCATTAGACATAAAGTATTTCAAAAATGAAGACCAAGAGTCACTTTTATTTTCAAAATTGAGTTACACCACCCCCCAAAAAAATAGCCCCACGCTTTGTGCACTTTTTACAAATTATGAAGTATTTCAAAGAAAGGAACAAGCAAAGACAATATTGTGTGCTTTTTTCTTTTTTTTTTTTTTTTTTTTCTTCTTTTTTTCTTTTTTTACTTTCCACCAAGAACTTTTGAGAGTAGAAAAGAAACAACACAGGGCTTGCTCTTCTCTTCGTGGATTTCCAGGATTTGGGTCATCGTGACCAATCTCTCATCAGACCCGTCACCACAAAAATTTCAAAACACAAACTTACTCATGTTTGCCAGTAAGAAATCAAATTCGTCTTTCAAAACCCTTTCAAGTTGTAGTCTTTTGCAATTTTCATGCCAAAACACACATACACATTAGTATTTTTCCCTCTCAAAGGTAGTTTATAAAATTGAAACCGGTGCCAGGGATTCTATATACATTTCCCTAGAGCGGAAAATATGTATGTAAATGTGGATTGCTGCGAGAGGACCGCTCTCTTCTGCCCCAAGGACAGAGGTCGCACCTGGAAGATTGCATGTGTACCATCTCAGCTGATTCATGCTACCTCTACTCACATCTAAATCACCCCTTCAAAAATTGTCCAAGTTCCATGAAATGATTATTATTGCTGACATTCCCATCTACTTTATTGGCAAATACCCTGGGTTAATAAAGCCCTGGTGGTGTTTATGAGCAAAAGATCACTTTATTCCCTAATATACCAAGTGACACTGTGGGGCAACAGGCCCTACCACTTAATTAGATTATATAACTGTCAGGAGTTGGTGAGCTTTTGAATTTATATTTCAATTAATATTTAATAGAGCTTAATTAACAATTCCCCCCTCTCCTCCTTGCACACTCTGCATTCTCTCCTATGTCTTATTTCTCAAATCTGGCTCTGGAATGGAATGGCAGTTCGGCTCTCGGGCTTTGGTAGAGTGGCACTTACACACTGGAAGTCACTGTGCTCCAAATTCCATTTGCCCCGGGCCTTGCAGAAGACAACTGTGGGGAGACATGAGTCTCTTTCTTAGAGTCCAGCCTCTATCTATGTGAATATCCCAGCACTGAGCGTGCACGTGCGCACACACACACACACACACAACCTTGAAGGGAGTTAAACTGACACACAAACTGCCTGACTCCTCTAACCAGCTCAGTTTTATGGAGCCACTTTGAAGGCTCCCACAGCATTGGAGGAAAGGAAATCGTATTGAACCACGTGCCTCACACACTATAGACAGTCAAGTTTTAGGAGCGGTGGTTCCCAAACATTTGGTCTTGAGACCCAGTGGAGAACTGTGAAGAGTAGTTGCTTATACAGGTTGTATCTATCTGTTTTTACTATATTAGACATTTAAAACTAAAAAAATTTAAATGTGCATTATTATTTTTAAAAATAATGAACTTATTATCTGTTAACATAAATGGCAGTTTCTAAGAAAAATAATATTTTTGAAACAAAAAAGTAAGGAGAGAGGTTTTCTTTTACATTTTTATAAATATTTTTACATCTGACTTAATAAAATATAGTTGGACTGTCATTTCTCTTTCTGCAGCCAGCCTGGGGTAGTATCATAACCAAGTACCCCCTGGAAAATGCCAGTGAATACAAAAGACTGAGAGTAGAAATGCAAACATTGTATTAGTGTTAGTATCAATCTAATCTAGTCTGGGAGTTAGGATCCACGGAGCATACATAGAGAATTGTCAAAATGTTTTAAAGACAGCACAAAAGGTCTAAGGTAGGTACATTTTGCCTTTGCTGCCTGAGGCCTTACCTCTAGCATTTTCTTTTTTTTTTTTTTTTTTTGTGGGTACCGGGGGGACGACCTCAGGACCTCGCGCGCCAGCAGGCACCCGTGCCACTGAGCGATATCACCGGCCCCTTTTTCGTATGTGGGTTCCGGGAGTCGAACTCGGGCCTTCGCGCTTGCAAGGCAGGCGCTTAAGCCGCTGAGCCGTCTCACCGGCCCTACCTCTAGCATTTTCAAGTAAATAGAGGACATATAAGCCAGCTAGAAATAGTCACAATGGAGACAAAACTGAGTGCAGGCTTTCTGCTTCGGATCCTATATTCTGGTTCTTATAGAACTTTCTAGCCTAAGATAAAAGATAAGGATCATTTTTATTTTTTTTTAAAGATGAAGACATCAAAAGGAAGAGGGAAAAGGGCAAGGAAAGTCTTGCCTAAGGCTCCTACAGGATGCCTCTCATTTCGCCAACTAAACTCCCTGAGAAAGTGCTGTGGCCAGCAAAGGTGCTGGCCAAGGGCAGCAGGACAAGCAACAACACATCATACTATGTCACAGATTTGTTCCCACCAAATGCCCAGACACCAACTATGGGTGTGTGATTTCTTTCGTGGGATTTTTAAAAAAAATTATCTTTAATGTTCTGTTTGAGAATGTATTTTAGTTGCTAAGAAACTGGTTTCTTATTGTAGACTCAGTGAGAGTAAAGATAAAGCAACAGTCAAAATAGGATGTTATTTTGACAGTAGCCATATCATAACTGTAAATAATATAGCTTATCTGTACATTTTTACCCTCACTAATGGGATCTAAATGTTGTATTCTCTTATTTTTCATACATATACAAAGATACACACATGCATTTTTGTAAGAAAGGCCACCAGATAGAAATGAGCACTCAGGAGTGTGTAGGTGTACACACACACACACACACACACACACACACACACACTCTCACACTACCCAGCCCCCAGTTTGAAAATGCCTTTCAAATGAAGCTCTACAGACACACAAATACTGTACTGGCTATATCGCAAATATTTGCTACATTTGAAGGATCTTTTAAAAAGAAAAGATGAAATGCCATTTTTTAAAAGACAATATACAATTTTTCTTTATTCAGTTTAAGTCATAGTTTTTTATTTTTATATGGAGTAATAAAGGCTTGGATATGTCTGCATTATTTAAACCCTCATCTTCACATCCTGACTCCTGACCGATCAGACAAAGATAGTCGCTGGCAGTCAGAGCAGACCTTCTACAGTGGCCTGCTTGGTCCATGGTTCTCCTAACCTATGCACGCATACTTTGGTCAGTGACAGATCATTCTTCCTCTCTCATGTATATCCACACAATCATTCTCTGGCCACTCTCCTTCTATAAAGTTTCTTATGTGGTCAGAGTCCAAACCTTGATAATACAGAGAGTTCATCATGTGAAGGGTCAAATCCACCCAAACTCTCTGCAAGTAAAAATCAAATACTTGAATATGTATTTCATTTCACTGTTGCATTGCTGACAAGTAGTATTTGGCAGAATTTGAAGAAGGAGAAAAACAGAACTATATCATTTCCCTTCTGTGTCTGCCCAGGGTTGTCTGTAATAATAAATGCTACTCATCACTGGTCTCACCTGTTTCTAAGATACTGATAATTAAGTTTCTGAGGAATATTAGATAGTTGTTAAAAATAATCATAGAAAGTAATACAGGAACATGAAAACTTCCTAAACTGTTTTAATGATTTTATTCTGTAGGTTCCAATTTTGGCCATTGAATATATCATATGTATATGCAAATGGTTAAAAACAGAAGGATACTGAAAACTCCAATGAATTGCTACACTTGAGAGATGGCACTATCCATTTTTTTCCTTTGTTTTCCAAACTTTCTGTAATGCTTTAGTACTGTCTTGATCAAAAAACGTCTTCAGAGTTTACGTGTACGTGGGTTTTCCTCCTTTGGGTGGTTTGTGAGGTTTTCCCACAACCTGCTGGGTGTGCTGTAACAACAAACCTCCTATGAAGTGGTGAGCTTGTTCTCTTTGGTTTCCTCCTCATGTTCCTGATTCCATACTGAGATGGAGAAAGATTTCCTCTCTTCTTTTCCAACCTTTACGCCAGCAGGTATGGGTGTGTGGAGGCCCCACCTGGTTAGGTAGGTGTCTTCAAATCCTCATTCTAGATGTGGTACAGTGTGTTGGCCTTTCTCCTCAACTTAGGAGGAGTAAAGGATGGATGGCCTGGGCATCTGTCCCCAGCACCCTAGTGTCCATTCTTATCAGAGCTCTAGCAAAGCTTCCCCTGAATTCAGCCCAATGGTAATAGGTAAATATTTCTGCCATGAGATTTGAAATTTGTAATGGGAATTCCAAGAAGTCAGAGGGTTCTGCAGAATGCATGAATCATAGAGAAAGAATCTGCTCTGTTCTGATTGATCCTTTTAATGACATATTCTTTCACCTTAGATGATAGAGATCACAGAGCCTGCTGCAACCCTTTCTAATGACTTAAGTTGACCATAGGTAACAAAGCCAGCAGGAATTAGAATTGATTAGGAGGATTTGCTACCTCTTCCCAAAGAGGCCAGATAGAGAGTTCTTATTTCTACTTAATTATCTCTTGGCCTGTCCTCTGATCCACATGACTGCTTCTGGGAGGCAGCAGCAAATGTGAAGCAAGGGAAGTCAGCTGAACCCTGATGAACTGGTTCTCCAGCTTACCCTGGAGACACACACACATGGACACGTGCACATGCACATACCCTTTGTATTGTACAATTTTTATGGTGTGATAAGATCTCTTTATATCCTATATTTTTGAATGAAGAATTTGATCCTCTTAGTTTTCAACTCATATCTGCTAGTACGAATACCTTATTTTGTCTGACAAGAGATGTTTCTAAAATCTGAGTGAATGGTATTTGTGCTATTTATCACAATGGCTATTCATTGTGACAATGTGGAGTTAGAATGGACTGCTTGGCATGCATGGTTTTAATAATTATTACCTGTGTATATATTAGGAGGTGGAATCAGAAATGTTGCTGTTTCAATTTGTAAATTTTATCTTCCAGCTCTCAAACTTCAATCTGAACAAAATTCTAAAGCCATCTAACTGCAGTTATGTCCTGGGGCTTATTCTTGGTGATACATAATTTCTCCATGAATAGACACTACCTGGGCATCACAGTACCTAAGATACTCAGGTGTCATCACATACACCAAATTCCTCTACTCAAAGAATTATTAATAATCTACACATGCCCAAGAACAACAGCAAACAAAATCTTATTTATCTACTCTACATTTGGAAACTAGGAAATACTTTCATTTCTAGTTCATAGTCATTCAGAATGACTTGTTTAAAGTCTCAAATATTAGAAGGCTGTTCTAAGCTAAGGGCTATTTAAGAGACCAAAAAATATGCAAAATATACCGTCATAATAGGCCAAGAATATAAACATGACCAAAATTACCTTTGGGCAATAGCTTTGGTCTTTCTTTTTTGTACTCTGAAATACATACTCTATGAATTATACAAGCACATGTTTATACAATGCATTTATGGCTCATGCATATATAAATACTACATTTGCCTAAGTAGAGGAGTTTCAAATAGTAGTTTCTGTAGCCTGAACCTTTTCCATCTAGAAAATGAGTTAGCAAGATTTAGTGGTAAGGCAAAAAGATTTCACATCAGAAAATTATTAGAGCTGGTACTCAGTGACTGAGTTTCTTTAGAAACTCACTCAACTTGTTCAAGCCTTAGTTGGTAACTGTCCATCAGGAGCAACAGTGTCTACTCACTGACTTGGGAAGAGAAGAAAACTAGAAAAGCAGGCGGTTTTTCAAAAGAACTTTGTAAAGCATGGAATATTTTTATCAGATTACTTAGAAGCCCACTAATTGAAATAGACCTAGATGACCCTACTCCAGAAGAGTGGGATCTTGTAAGAGCCCACCCCCAGTCCTTGCCTCAACCCCCCCCATATACTCATGCAGAACCGTGAGAATCTAGCCCATAAAATTCTTTGCAAAAACATCTGAGTAATTCACTCAAAAATAAAACAAAACTCCTGCAGTCAGATGAGAGCCAGGAAGAATCTAAATAAGGATAGCTTAGGGGAAGAAAGACAACTATTCACCATAATTTTCCAAATTATATTTAAAGTTTTACTACTTGTTACCACTTGTAGCTATCAACTGCATGCTCAATGACTGCCACCTTTGAGTGAGGTGCTTCGAATTACTATACCATCTGCTCTGATCCTCTCCTCCATCGAAAATGCCAAACCCAGGAAAAATACTTCTGTGCACTTTCAAATGCTACTTTGGATGTAGGTAAATTAATACTTCATTTCAATGTACTTAGAATGACCCCTGAAAAATATATGATGTGTTATATTTTTCTATTATAAAATAATCAGATGTTTCTATGGGTAATGCCACCGACCATGGGAATAACAGATCAGTGTAAGCAACTTGTTGGAGACCCATAGTTTGATTCTGATCTTTTCTTTTCTTTTCTTTTCTTTTCTTTTCTTTTCTTTTCTTTCTTTTCTTTTCTCTTCTTTTCTCTTCTCTTTTCTTCTCTCTCTCTCTCTCTCTCTCTCTCTCTCTCTGTCTCTCTGTCTCTTTCCCCTGTACTCACACTGAGCTATATGCCCAGCCCCCTTTTTAATTTTTGAGATAGAGGCTCACTGTGCTGCTGAATTGCCTGGCTGGGCTCAAACTTGCAATTCTCCTGCCTCAGGCTCCGAAAGAGCTGGGATTACAGACAGCCTTCATTACTACTTCTGGTCCCCATACAATGAATAAAAATAGTCAATAAGGAAGATCCTTTATAAGCACATGACTCAGTGATGTGAACTGTGGCTGCACTGGGCAATCAAGAGTAGCTGAAGGAGAACCAAACTCTGGAATATGATATTTGTTACTTTTGGTTACATGTGCGTATATGAAGGCAAACTGCAGAGTTCATTAAGAGATGTTTTTAAAGGTTCTTGGAAAGGTCTTTTCACAGATGTACTTCCACTCTGTTAATGTCCTTATTAGACACTTCATAGCGGGAATAAATTCTCCTTGGCAGAAAATGCGTAGAAGCTTCGGCCCAGCCTCTAGCTGGTTGAGTAGGTTTATTACTAATTACTATTAACTGATATTGTTACTATTACTACTGCCTTCTTTGGGGTCTCCAAATTTAGCAGACACAAGTTCAATTAGCAGACACAAAATCACTTCACAAAGTTACTATGTTGATGTGTAGTGATGCTTAAAGGGCACCTAATTTGTTTTCTCTCAGCACTTTCTGATGTATCAATTATTACAGCACTTCGGTGAAGAAAAAACATTATTGGCCCATTTTTATAAGAGTAGAGATGTAGATGCAGATCTCTCTGTTACTATTAAGATGAAATATCATTTATATAGGACTCCGTCCTTTATAAAGCAATTTTAACACACAGTCTGCGATGATAAAGCGAAGTCCCAGGGCAGCATCGGGAAGAAACAGGATTTAGTAATTCTAATTTCCAGGCCATTGCCCAATCTGTGGCCCATGCTTCCCTTCTATTTTTCACTGTAAAGTTGAAGTTTTTCACTTTGATATTTTCCCTTGGAGAAGATACGTGGCATAGTGGAAAATACGGATTTTAATGTCTCGTTTAGCCAGTCGCTAGATATGTGACCTTGAGCAACTCTCCGCCCCTCTCAGACTCTGTTTCCCTATCCTTAAAATGAGAATAGAAATATTGCCTTGCAAGTTTGGTACAATAAATTAAAATAGTACCACGTAAGTTTCATATATTACAAGGCAAAGAGTCTGGCAGATGACAGGTAATCAGCTAAGATGCAGTCTCCTCTTTCTTCCCAGCTCCAGCACCCTTAATATTAGGATACTATCCCAAATAGGTCCATAAAGTCTTGAGAACTACATACATTTTTTGCCTATGCTGCTGAATAAAATGTCTGCAGATTACCTACCAATCTACTACCTACTAATCTGTAAGTAAAAGCCCTAAGAGTAGAGGCCATGGCTGTATCTTCTTTGTATTACCCCTTACACCCCTGAGTATACAGGTTCTATAGGAAAGTGGGAAGCGCTATGACTGGGCAACAACTATGTGCCAAGCACTGTTCTAGCCACTGGGGATGCAGAGGGGATCCAGTCGTATCAGGATGTGTTCCTATAAGTGACACACTGCCCCTGCCTTCTAG
This sequence comes from Erethizon dorsatum, assembly GCA_028451465.1. Taxonomy (NCBI): domain Eukaryota; kingdom Metazoa; phylum Chordata; class Mammalia; order Rodentia; family Erethizontidae; genus Erethizon; species Erethizon dorsatum. Next base: position 86,704,772 of record CM051834.1, read on the forward strand.
GGTCTTAAGAGGCTCTAACAAGGTGATGGAACTAGACCCAATGGGTATCCAATGGAGGCTTTTCAAAATGTTCCTGTAACCAGCAGTGTTGTTGTTCCATATAAAGGAACCTCTGTTCTACAACTATTTGCTCATCAGACATATACGAGATGTTGTAAGTGGTAATTCTTCAGTAGCAATTACGGGGAATTTTTGCTGTCTTAATTCAACAAAAGGCAGTAAGAAACACCTATGGTACAGAGAAGAGAGATTCTTCCAAAGTTACAAGATTAGGTTTAGTTGAACCCAACCTAGGCAATACAGTCTTCCACTGAGTCAGACATGGTTTTGAACCTCTGATATCAAATTCCTAGCATCAAACACCTGGTCATGATTTGCATGTGTCTTCCGGATTCCTGAAATCTGCCATCTGCCAATCTCTTATGTTCTGTGATTCTACCACCTGGTATATTTTCTGATGCTGTGAAAGAAATGAAGTAATTAAAATGAATCAAACGTATCCATAAGATCCCACCAGACTTCCATTCTATGCAATATCCATTCTGTCTTTCCTCTTTAGAAAGAGAAATCCAATTTCTTTAAAGAACATGCCAGATTAATGATTATATTTCTCAGCCTCCATTGAAGATAGGAGTGGCCAGGGAACTAATTATTGGATAAGTATATTTATGTAGAAGTGTTATATGGAAGTTTTAAGAAGGCTCCTTAGAAGAAACTAACTCAGATGAGAAGTATGCCCACTTCAGCCTTCTTCTTGCCTTGAATGTTGTTGTGGTGCTAAAAATCCAGTAGTAATGCTAAATTGGGAGACAGTCTTGAGGATGGCCTCTAAATGCATAGTGATGCCTTTGTAGGGCTTCTATTTCTGATGGCTCCTCTTGGAATTCTGTTCCATAAGATATGGTTTAAACCACTACTTTTTCCCTTTGTTATTGGCAGACAGACCTAATCCTAGGTGATATAATGTTGATAAACTGACGAAATCCTAGATCTCTTGCGAATCAACTTTAGAAACATATATGAAAGAGGTATGAAAGATGACACACGGTCTCCTGCATAGCCTCTAATAAATTCTAAGAGGTGCAGCATACGTGCCTATGCAAAACTGCAGGTTGGACAATGACCTCTTCTGACAGCAGCACAAGAGGAAAGAAATTGGAGCAAAAAGATCAACATAGTGGATAGAAAACGCAGGAGGTTTCGATCTGTGAGTTGTGAGGGTGCCTTAATTAGAGAGGGAGAGAAGAAATAAAGAAGAGAAAACTGATAACTCAGCATGTCAAAGTCAACCAAGTTTCTAAGACTTCGCAATGAAGAAAGGAAAATAGGTCAACAGAACTGTTGGCAGTTTTGTTATCATGACAATAAACATCACACTCATCACAGCCATCTAATTAAGTTGCCATGGATTGGCTGTTTGTGTGGAATGAATGCAACAGCTAAAACACTATACCACCATTGGCCCTGCCTTTGCTCCACCACTGGTCCTAACCCTATGGGAATGTTCTTCCCTGGCTTACCTTGTTGTTGGCCCAGGACTGACGCCATTGCAGGAGGGTGGATCCTATTATCAGAATCAAAGCTTTGTGCCCCTCTTTTTGTCCAGGGACTAGTATGCAAAGACACAGCATCTCTGCTCCATTACAAAGTTATTCATCATTATTTCACATTCATCACTGTCAAATGCTCTACAGTCACTTTCAGAAGCCACGCCTCTAGCATTTTCAAGCAGCAAGCTGGCCAGGACTGTTAACCTCCATTCTACAGATATCTAAATAAAAGCTCAAGTTTGGTTAAATTGATCGCCATGTGGTCTGTTTTGGGTCAAGCTGCAGCTCTCTGATTTTTAAAAGTTGGAGGTTAGGACAAGGTTAGTTAAAAATACACTGTTTTATATAGCAGTTTCCTTATAACCTAGATTATTGCCCTCAATGTACCATCTATCTCTGTATCTAACCATCCATCTGTCTCTCTAATATGGGTCTACTGCTATACTGGAAACCCAGTTTTGTGACTCTTATTTTCGATTGTGGAAAAGGTTCTCCAATACATATGTAATGTAGATGTTCTGTAGGTGAAGGCTTTACAGTCTTTTCTCTCCTTAGCTGAGACAGAATAAAATACCTGCGGGTTTCCTTATTCTTCATTGTACCATGAACAAAAAAGGAAGATTTCCCTTCAAAATGCCTCAGAAGACTGGCTTTAGAAATGAGAATTTTTATTCAGCTCTTAGACAAAACTCTCAGCTTTTTCTCTTGGCTATAAATTTGTATTTTTCCAGATGGGGTATAGTTTTGCCTCAAAAGGTTAAAGAAATTTCTGCCATAAACCGTTGGCTGTTAGTTCTAGGTTTACAAGTCCCTCTTGGAATTGATGGTGACATTCTATTTATTTATTTATTTATTTATTTATTTATTTATTTATTTATTTTGCTGTTAACATAGGTGATTTTCACCTTCGTATTTCACTGTGGGCTCAGTGGTTCATAAATCAAACACACACATACATGCATACACACACAAACACACACACAGTGCATGTGCTTACGCCAACCTCCTAGGACATCTACCTGACGTCGTTGTCTTCATCTAGCAATCATGACTATGATGATGGCCAGGGGACTTATTAAAACACTCTCACCATTTATTAGAACAGTATCATGAAAATGAAAGAAACAATATGTTGGCTACCATCCCACCAGCACAACCCACAGGGACACACAGCCCTATGTATAATTCCTTCCATGTACAAATATTATATTTAAACAACAGGAGCAAAAGACCATAGGACCCAGTATACTGCTGTGCTGACTCTGGGATCTGAAATACATTTTACTTCTCAGATCCTGTCTGGGTGCTTTGAGAAGGCTGCTTGTTAACAGAAACTGCAATTTATAAACTCGAAAATCTATCTAGCATTCTTTGGAGCAGTAAAGAATGTTGAATCATACAGCTGAATCATATGAATTTTGGTTCACCAGAAAGAATTTTACCAAAAAGTCTTCCGGTCCACTGAGTCCATAGATAACATCTTTGTGCCCCCTCACTCTATGAAGCCTGAAATAGCCACAAGGACTCCTGGGCCAACTTCTCTGCAAAGTCTAGAAAACGTTCCTCACTAGCTATGCTTCACCTAGGATAGGCAAAACGATTAATCGTGCCCAGTGGTAAAGAAAAGGACAAGAAAATAGCCCTTTATGAATACAAAGATTTATAGAGACACAAATTACTCATAGGCATTTTTACATTAGTAGCATGCTGGTATACTTAACAGCCTTCTATGTGCAATTGTGTCCAAATCTTCATCCTCTACCTAGTAAACACCTGCTCAAATATAAGCATCTCCCAAGTTCTCCCTTAGAATTTTCCTATAGAATTCTGCAAATACATTTATTATAAGGCAAATTATTATTTACCAAGGAGTTGATTATTATGGTGTGGTCTTCTACATTAATTGTGAGTTCCTTGAGAGCAAAGTGGCTTATTCATGCCTGACATGCAACAGGAACACATTCAATATTTTATGAATTAATTATTAAATTCATTTTTGTGTTTCAAGCACCCAACACAATCGTTGGCACATATCAGGTACTCAGTCAATATAATAACCGTGTATTACACAAATCCTTACTAATGTGGTTTGAGCTCTGAAGTCCTCCCAAAGAAACTTGGGCATTTTTTTTCTCTATCTACTGGTCCTCATAGATATGGTTACCTATTTAGAGTATAGTTGGCTACAACTGAGGGTAAAGTCTATGGCCACCAGATTGTGGTATCCCTGAAGTCAAAACGGACCCTTCTCATAATTCTTAGTCTTTCCATAAATACTGTAATTTAAAATGTATTTTTTTATCATATGGTTCAAAATAAACAAAGCATATGGCATCAAGTAATGGTCAGTGTGTCTTGTTGCCATGGTCACAGATCACAGTAGAGATAACCATGGCCCAGGGGAGCCGGACACATGCTGTTGGGTCCATGAACACTATGCTGTAATGGTCTCAGTCAACTAGCCACAGGCTTTTTTTTGCTGCAGCCTCATCCCCTGACCTTCCCTGGTACGTTTTATTTGTTCTCTCCACAGTTATACCAAATTCTATTTCATATTTAGATATAAAATCTTTAGACTGGAACCTGGATTTCCTACTCCTCAGTCTGAGTCTAGGTGTTACCATGTATGTCTTCCTTCCCAAAGAGTAGAGACATTCCATTAGATACATTTTGATTGATTGACTGATTGATTGATTTATAAAACCAAACTTTTTATTTGGGCCAAGAGAACATGTACCTTGGAATTAAAATATAAAATACTAGTCAAATAGTACAACACAATCTTATTTCCTCTCTAAGATCTCAGGTAAATAAATGCCAATGTATAAGCAGACACACACACACACACACACACACACACACTACTTCACAAATGCTGCAGCAGGGACTGTGTCCAATACCAGAAAGAGACTCGGCACGGTGCTGCTTAAATGAAAAGGAAGGAAAAAATGCAAGAGGGGAAAAAAAGTATAATCATCTAAACTTTTAAAGACAGCAATTTAAGCAAATTGCCATATCTGCTTTTAGAAATGAAAGGGGAAGAAAAATGCTCATTTCTTTTGAAGTAAAATTGAGTAGGTCAATGGCTGTGACAATCCTCTCAATAACCACTAACAAAAGACCAGTTTGGGTGATGAGGACGCTGCTCAATAGCAGGTACTCATTGAATCTTGGAATAATTTTGCTTACCACAAGCTGTGAGAGAGAACCAAGCACTTATGTAGAATATAGCCTGTAGGTAACACCGCAGAACCTCAGGCTCAAAAATAAAACTCACAACCAAGTATTTCTTGGGCTTTATCACATGATTATTAACTGAATATGTAAGGTGCATGGGCAGGTGAGATGGTATCATAGTAAAGAACATGCAGAGTGCATTACATGTGTGTCTGAGATTGGTTTATACCATGGGAAACCTCGGGTGCTGTTTCAGATATGGCTTGTGGTGACTGGGTTCACTTGTTCAAGAAGTAATTTAGCACCTATAGTATAGATGGTATTACTAAGCAGCAGAGTAAGTATGAAGAGGAAAAACACTCTCAGTTTGTAAGGGAACGAAACCAAAACTTGTACCAATAAACAGGTCTACCATCACACCATGTGGATACCACTGAATGGTTATAAAAATATTGTCCAAACTGGATTAACATTTCAGTAAAGTTATACAAATAATAGAGGAGGACTGAGAAGTAAGTTCAGTGATATAGGAAAAGTTTCTCAAAGAAGGTGAAACCCAAGTAGGATGTAAGAGAAATTGGGACACGTAACCCATTGGTAGCAGAACTGTGGATTTGTTTCCTTAAATAACTGCTCAATTCAATTAGATGAACTAATGATTAAGATCTGCAGATTTTAGGAAAGGCATTATTCTACTGCTATTAATTTAAAGATGGGATAAATTGAGCATTCGTCTGAGCATAAAGGGAGTTTTATAGCTATATGTAATACCTCAACTAATATGTCTTATGTGGAAAAAATGAAATAGTCTCATTCAAGAAGAGCCAGAGCTATTACCACTTTGGAGAACAGTTTGGTAGTGTCTTACGAAATTAAATATACAGCTATCATATGACATGGGAACATAAGGCCTTATCTAAGAGAAATGAAAATATATACCACTTACAGACTTATATACAAATATTCATAGAAGAATCCTAAAGTGTAAGTGATTCAAATGTTCATTAGTGGATGAATGGATAAACAAATTGTGGTATATGCCCATAACAAAATGTTACTCAGTAACAGAAAGGAACAAATTGCATTGCTATATTGTTATATAGTAGGTGTACACAGTTCCATATCTATCCATCTATCTATTATTTGACCCAAAAGAATACACTGTGCAATTTCATTTACAGAATGAAATTTTAGAATTGCTAATCTACAGTGACAGAAAGCTGGCCAGTGATTACTGGATACATGGGACAGTAGCAGGGCATGAACTAGAAAGGGCTATGAGGGACATTTTGGTGTGAAGGAAATGTTCTTTAACTTGATTGGGTTGGAGGTTGTGAAGCAGGACACACATTTATCAATACTCATCAAACTGTACATATAAAATTTTTGGTGTTAGTTTTCCATTATTGTAACAGACACCTGGGACAATGAGCTTATAAAGAGAAAAGGTTTATTTTGGGCCACACTTTTGCAGGTCGCAGTTCATAGGCAGTAAGCATCATGGCAGCATGGCAGGGCATGTGTGGTGGAGCAAAGCTGCTCATCTTGTGGCAGCCAGGAAGCAGAGAGAGAGAGAGTAAACAAGGGACCAAGTTCCCACAATCACCTTTAAGGTCACCTTTAAAGTCCAAACTGGATAAAATTTTAATAAAGTAATACAAATAATAGTGGAGCACTGAGAAGTGGATAACGACCTAAAATATCCTACTAAGGGGCCAGTGATATAGCTCAGCAGGCATAAGCGCCTGCCTGGCAAGCACAAGGTCCTGAGTTTGACTCCCGGTACCCGCATTAAAAAAAAAAAAAAATCCTACTAAAATATCCTAGTAATGACCAAAAATATCTTACTAAGCCGGCTTCTTAAAACTCTCCACCTCTCAATAATGCCAAGCAGGAATCAAGCTTTTAACACATGGGCTTTCGAGGGGATATTTAACATCAAAACTATAGCAACTGGGGTGGAAGTTGGGGAAGAGGATATATATGTTTGTCAAAACTCTTCCAACTATGTGCATAAAATATGTGCATTTATTTATATAAATTACATCTCAAGCTAATCAAAAATAAAAAAAACTTATACCCAATAATATCAATACTGGAAAACTCTGATATATTATTTTTCTGATTTCATCTTACTTTACTTCTTGATTCAGGGGATTGATGTAGTCTACCTTTAAATACTTCTAAGGTTATATGGGAGTCAAGTCACTAACTTCAAGTAAATGAGCATTCAAAAGTTTATCAACCCAAGGCCCATGGAGATTTTCTCACCGGTCATCAGCTGTTGAGAGAACACAGCCTGAGTAGCTCTCTCAGGATGCTAAAGGTCAAGGTGGGGAACACTCAGGCACCGCCAAGGGTAGAATCCACTTAGACACACACTTTTCTTCCTTGTCTCCTTGAATCTCTGTCAATGGCCTCACATCCCATTTCCCCCCAATCCTTCTTGAGTATCTACAGAAAGTCCTTGTGAACTGAAAGTCAGAGGTATTCACATCACATCTATTTTCTGGCTCCTTCTTATTTTGGCCTACTTTCTTTCAAAAGGATGAAACAGTGCTTCACTTAAAGAGCACTTGGAGTAAACCGCACAATGGAAACAGTATTTTCAGCACCTCCTCTCTACCTCATTCTCCCCAACTTTCCTGCTTGCTTTTCTCTCTCTTTCCTCCTTTCTTTCCATCCGGCTTTGCTGCCTTTATTTGTGTGTCTCTTTCCTCCATCTGTCTGTCTTGTCTGCCTCCTATTTGGTTGACAATTATTTTTCTGACTTTTGGTGCATTTCATGACTTGTGCCTTTGTTAAAATCTATGTATTTTCTGGAGGATAATGTATATGTCATTGTTCCTCATGAGCCTTTTTCCTTTATTCAAGTAACAGAGGAATGGATTTTTTCAGAGAATAGAAGGAAGATGAAAGGAGGAATTAGGCTGAGACGAGAGAGCGTGGAATGAGAGAGGAAGGTGTCAATTAAAAAAATGAACCCCATTGCATCCCCCTCCTGACAGGTGGGGTGAGTGAAGCTGACAGCCGTCGCATTAGCTGGCTTTGGTGGAACCCTCATGCCTTGTGGTCCCCTGAGCTCAAAAGGAGTGATTCCAGGGCCAGCAGACACACTCACACATTTTTACTTGGTGTTCCAATGCCTCCCCCACAGCTATTTCTAATAATGGTAATTATAATGATTTGAGGCTTAAGCAGGGCAATTCCGGCCTGCAGGCAGATTGTAATGAAGTAGTCAGGGTGAAGGCAGAGGAGAGGAGCAGCGGTGGGAAGAGAACGCATGCGGGGTATTTGCAGGCCTTAAATAGCTTTGTCTAGTCGAGTGCAGCCAGGGCAGTCGCATCTTTGAATGTGAAGTTTTGTCCTGAAGGAAATTCAGAAACCTGTTTCCGTTGGAGACGAGAATCACTTGTAACCACAGACAGGCCACGCTGACTCCTGGGTAAACCAACTGTTCTGCCCGCTGGGAACCTCACCCAGCCTGTGGCTTCTACTGGCTGCTGCTCTCTTGGCTATGGCTGGAATCACACTCCCATGGCTTTGTCTGCACCCCCCCATTCCCTCCCCATAGATAATACTGTCCTAAAAGCCTTGGCCAGAATCCAATTACTGCTGATATACATCTTCCCTTGACTCCAAATGACTCTTTCTGCCATTGAAGGATACCCCGGAATGTTGAAAACTTGTCCTGATTGCAGAGTTAATGGTCATGTGGTCCTCAGCACTGACGAAATGGCCTTAGGGGTAGCTTTGATGGGTCTCTCTAGTCATCAGTGTTACCCCACCTCTCTGCTCTTATTAAAGCCATTCGTTCTGAAAGCTAAATGAATATGTTTCATCTTCAAATGCCGGAAAACAATAGCAGGCAGCCAGTGATCTGTACAGAACAATGCTGGCTTAATCACTACGATTTTCTTTTCTTTTCCCTCTTTCTTAACTGCTCTCTTTTCAGCTTTGTTCCTCCCTGCATCACGAGGTCCTGTATACAATCCTACAATGTTGTACACATGGTTGTGAGCACACATTTATAGGTACATGCAAATCTAAGGCACGCACAATACATTCGCAAGGTTCAGAAACGTACATATTCTATAGATGTATTACATACATAACAATCTCATAAGCTATGCATATCTATGCATACTTATATTTGGTCTCTCTTAGCAGCCAATACATGTTTATACTGCCAAGTGTTAGGTGATAACATATCTAAATATTTCATTTTTAAAAGGTGAAGTTTTTTCAAATAATTGTGATACAAATATGGAATACAGTTGTATTACAACTGGAAGATAAATGTGCTAAAGCTACATCATACATGCAGCTTATGCAAAACATAATGTCAACAATTGCTTAAACATATAGTCAACCAAATTAAACATTTACATTAAATTTTAGCAATTTTAGTGGTAATAGCATTAATGAATTATAGAGATATTTGAAATATTTTGTGTTTCACTCTTCATATCTATAGCTGTTGCTAGCCAACTTGTAAAATAATTATTATATCTTTATCCCACATCTTTACTTCAGAGACACTCTTTAAGCAATTGACTTCACTGGCAGAAAGGTCATACATGAACAGTCCCTCTCCACATTAAAGTACCACCATACAAAATTTCATCTTTCTATTTCTCTCCTCTTACTTCTTGTCCAGATATCTACAAAAATAAGACCACAAGATGGAAAGATGTTCAATATGTCAAACTATATTTGTTACTCAAGGTAACAGTATATTATTAATTTTATCACTTTATGATTCATCACTACAGATAATTTAATATCATGTTATCCTCAGGGCCTTGGACTGTGTGCAACATATGGCAGGCATTCAATAAGTGTTTGTTAAGTGAACTACTTATATCCATTTCATATAACAGGGGGAAATCCAACCCCTAACTTCATTAGTTAGTACTTGGTGAATAATGGCAAACACATTTTCTGATGGTAATATACAAAATAAACATAACATTAAAGGAGAAATCCAAATTGTGAATTTCAAGGTAAGAAATAATAGAATGTAGTTAAGCAATTTTGCATTGCAGTATTAATATTTTCTGTAATTTTAGCTGGTAAATGATAATCATTGAAGCTGATTCCGGTGCGTCGTATACAAGAAATGCTTCCTTCAAAGCATTACCAAGAATCTGAACTTTCAGTAATGTTTCTTATAACTAAATTCTAGTATAAAAGGAAAAGCAGATAACTGCAAAGTACACAGTAGTAGAATTTGATGTATTTGTGCTGCATATATAGTGTGCAACCACCAAAATCACACACACACACACACACACATCTCAATTTTCCAGTAAAATCACAATCAGCAAATACACAATGAAAATATGGGCACACATACAAAATGCATCATCCACATTTACACAATATAGCAGTACATAATAGGTAAAGCCATGCACGTGTACACTAAAGCCCAACAATCCATTTACAAATTACCCCACCAAAGGAAAGAATTAATTGAACATTTCTGTGGACTCAGCAAGAAACACAAAAAGGGCAGAATTTAATTTTATAGAAGTTATTTCCCTTTAGTTGGTCAATAGGTGTAGTCTAAGATTTAAAACTCTTCAATAAAAGTTAAAATCTTATTTATAATGAATTCAAATAAAAGGTTGATTTTGGTAATTTATTGAAAGTTTTAATTGGATATATTAAAAAATTAATCACAATGATGCTTTAATCCCAAATTAAAGTTCCTTTTACTTGAGTGGTTTCATCTAGCCAATATGAAGGCAATGTTACTTAAGTGACAACAGGTTACTTTTTGTAAGCAGGTTGTAGCATATAGATTACAAACATTCTCAATGTTAAGCCCACTGCTCCTTTGCTGTGACAGCAAATACTGTTTGGAATTTTCTTGTCAAAAAAGACTTTCTTTGGACCTCACTTTGAAACAGTTAAATCCTAGGATTTTCTTAAAAGACACAAAGACTAGCCTGATCCCCAAACAGACAAATTCTCTCACGTATGGGTAAAAGTGATGCAGGAAACAAGGTCATTCAAACCATCCACTGTCATTAAACCATCTTACCCAAAGGTGCTCATGACCTCGGGTTCCATGGTTCAGCAAGCATGAATGGGGTCCCTACTGTGTTGAGGGTAGCATTATATCCTTGAGGGGTGCAATGATAAATGAAACGTGTGACATCAAGTAATTCTCCATTGAGTAGGTGAGTCACAAACACCCTGAAAATGATCGGGTCCCCCTACAAGACTACCAAGTGAGTTCCATGCACAGTTGGTCTAAGGTCAAAACTGTGTGGAAACACCAACATCTTAATACCTCGGGAGAAAAATGCCCATTAAGTGGAACAAAGACATCCAGAATCGCGGAGGACAGGGACTAGAGCTTTGGAGAAGAAACAGGGAGGAAAGTCATCAGTTACAGCTAAGAAAGAGGTTTAGGAAGATGAGGACTGCAAAATACACATTGCACTAAGCAATTCTTGGATCTTGAGAACATGAAGTAGAAAAGCATGAGCCAAAGATGGAGGCAAAGGAAGACTGAGGTGTGGACCCCTGCTTTTGAATAAGAGGAAGGGAAATGTGTTAGGAAGCTGAGAAAGATGGAGTCTAGGAAGGTTTCTGCAGGTTCTGTAGGTTCTGTATTTGGCAGAGAATGTCCAAAAACTGCAGAGAAGGACACATCAAAGAGAGTGAAAGATCAAGCAAAAGACCAGAGAAAGAAGGATAGTATGAGGGCCACAGGTAGCAGAGTCACCTTGTAAAGGAGAGTATCTCGCTAAGAAGGGAGAGAAATAAAAGGATGTAAATAGATTAGGAGGCAAGGTAAGGGGAGATGGAGAGATTTCAAGATTAAAGTGTTCAGTATTCTTCATGAACCAGAAGGCAATGTTAACTGCTGGGAAGTGGCTAAACTCAGACTTAAGGAGAACAATTTTATTAGTCAGTAGGATGACTAGCTGTAGTACCTGGCAGACTGAGAACCCAGAGTAAGTTGGAGAACAGATATCTGGGATGGTGCTAATCTTCAAATTTGTATGGTCAGATAAATGCAGTATGTGGAACCATTCTTTTATCTGTTTCTCGCTTCAAAAATAAAACCATGCTTTAGGGATACTGGTGTAGCTCAGTGGTAGAGAGTTTGCCTAACATGCACAAACCGCAACAAATATCACCAAAAATGAAAATAAATAAAACCATGTTTTGAGAATGGAAGGCAGGAGTCAAGAAGAAATAGGTGACCTGGTACTGGTTTCCGGCCCCCATTTTCTTTGTGCTCCAATCGCCTGTGGTGAACACCTCCAGTGCCTAAAGCGCCAACACAGAACACTGGCTTCTTACCAGCTCACAAAGCCACCAGTGCAATCTTCAAAACAGAAGACCAGGCGAGCTTCCACGCTCACGGGGAAAGACAGGTTGTCCAGGCCCTCTCCCCAGCATGGCCCTGTCCTCCTGGTCGCCCATGTGGAAGGAGGTGCCTGTTAGTTGACATGCCATCGGGGCCCAAGCGCTGACCCTCCACACACCTTTGGCCTCCCGTCCCACTGGTGACGCTAGAAGGTCAGGATGCTCCGCAGCAGCAGGAGCCCAGGCGACACAGAGAGACCTGCCGAGCTCACACAGGCCGCTGAGCCCAGCTCACTTCTGTGGCAGACTTCATAAGGCTCCGCTCTTTGACTGGCGTTGAGTTTATGTGAAAGTAATTAACAGTAATTAATCCTTAATTACAGTAATTAGCCAAGTCGCAGTAAATTAAACCACATCTGGAGCCGATGAGGGCTTCCGAATGGGAGGCAAAGAGAGGCGACAATTGGGGAGATGCTGAATTCATCTGACAGCATCTGATTAAGTCTACCTGTTGCTGGCAGCCTCATTTGCATGTTGTTTTTGTTTGCATTTCCCAGTAACCCTTTCCACTGCATTCACAGTGTGGACCTCTTGGTCCCTGCTTAAATACCAGTTAAGCAGTCCTGCTGCCATAAGATGAGGGAGCCCCTGTGTATCCAGCAGGGTGGCTGGGTTGCCTGGGCTTTATTTATGTTTCCCCCCTCCCTCCTAACAAACAAAAATATAAATAGCAGGGACCTCATCAAGTGACAGGCTGAAATCAGAGGAGAAGCCAAGCGAGATTTTTTTTTTTTTTTGCTGATGAAAAGAGAAGATGATATGTGCAATTAGCATATCTGATGGGGACAGGGAAGCAGAAGAAAACGGCAAAAGACTTCCAAAAAGAAGTCCAGTGGGTCATCCTCTTGCAGAGTCCTTAGATTCTACAGAAAAGGAGTCCACACGACAGAAAGCCTGTTGTCCATATGTCTCCAACAGTCACAAGTATGCATGCTCGCTTGTGTGTATGTGCACTGAATGCACTGGCGAAAAAACGCTGGAATCCTCCATTGCTCCTATGATGCCATTCTGATGAGTGCTACCCATCCAAGCATTGTTTTTGCACATTAAACAAAAATACATGTGTACATTAAAGAAAATCTAAACATACAGAAAAATATGGTGGCAAAATTTTACCAGAGACAGGGTTGACGTATCTTAAAAGGAGAGAAAATATGGCCAACTAGTCCCAAAATGGCTATTCTAATGGCTTCTCTGGCACCCAGGGGCCTCTCTGTGTCCTGTCTTCACCTGGGTCCTAACCAAGCTTGCACAACATAGTATTTCTGGGGGGTTGTGCATCTTGTAGCCTGACTTGCTGGGGTGGTCATATCACAATTTAAGAAAGAAAACAAAAACACCAAAAGAAACCATCGAGAACCACAGATAACACCTTTCCCTGAGGTGGGAAGGGGGTGCTGGAGTGAAGAGAGGTGCTGGGAAATTAGGCAAGAGCAAGGAACACCTTCCCCTCAAAAGTTTACCCCTCCCCAGGATGAGAAAGTGACCCTTAACTATTTCGTCTTCATCACATATGAAGTGGTCCTAAGACCCCGTGTCTACTCTCCTGTACTGGAGAGGTCAAAATGGCCACCTGACTGGCTTCTGGGCATACAATTGGCATCACCAGGTCCCATAGGGCACAGCATGAGCACTGGATGAACTGAACTGTGACCATCCATCACATCTCAAGACAGCCCACACTGGGACCAACAGCCACTGGAATAGAGCAGACCTGGTAGACAGGAAATAGATTCACCAAGTCCATGGTCTCTCCAGCTGATCAACCTGCCATTCCTAACCTCCCCCAACCCCCAACTTTGCCTTCTGCTACTCTCATACTGATTTAGAGTGGCCTAAAGCCCTTCAGACTTACTCCAATCATCAGTGGCTCCTGTCTTTACTAGCTACTAACATTGGGTAGATTTAGAAACTAAGATTGCTTCTAAATCTTTGATGTGGGAAAATATTGGCATCTACATCAAATTATTGGGAGGATTAAATGAAGCAATGGATGTAAAATGCTTGTTACAGTGCCTGATGCATGGGAAATATTTCATAATGTTTATTTATTATAATAATTATTATTTCTTTTATCTATCTCTGCTTATTGCACTTACATTGAGAAGGCATACAATGCCTTGAGTCAGATTGTCTGCCTAGCTTGACTAACTAATTGCACTATGAGCTATGTGACCTTGGACAAGTTAGTTAACCTCTCCAGGGCTCAGGTCCCTTAATTGTAAAAGAAGGATAATAGTTATATCTACCTCATCTATTTTTTTTCCTAAAGTTTAAGTAAATTGCCTGGAAAGTGCTGAGAATAGTAGCAGACAGACAGTAAATGCCAAATAAGGGATTTCTATTATTATTAAGCTATATGTGCATATCCATAAATATATAAACATTTTTACACAACACTTTTAAAATCTTTATATCCATATTAAAAGCATATGTTAACTTGTGGGTCCCCAAAGGACAGGTTGAACCTATTGCTACTCTCAGAGGATAAATTCTTAACAAACATTTTTTTGATGATAAAGATGAGTTAAAAGAAGGAAGAAAAAAAAAATAAAGGTATGAACATAAGCACATGGATAAATGGCAAAAGGTAATTCCGTAGGTCAAATCTGACCACTTGATAGTGAGCAAATGTGTCAACAGGATATCCTTCAGGGAAAATGTACTTTTTATCAATAAAGGCACTCCAATGATTGGATGCAGATTGTCTAAGATTAATTTCCTACTCACTGTAAGAATCCAACTACATGCTTTGATGTTGGCTTTCTTTAGCCTCTGACAATAGCTACCATGTATCCCTGGATGCTACTTGAAAATTCTACTGGAAAATATATGTCAAGCACCTTTATTCGATGTACTGTAAAATGTATGGAGAAATGGCTATTGCAAACTGAACAGAGAGGAGGATGAATGCCTAACTCAATGCTGAGGAGCTTACCAGCAGAAACCCTACAATTATCTTGTGGTTTCCTAGAAGTTATAATGAGCTGACCCACTTGGCGTATCAAATTCCTCCTGACTGGTTTTGTAGTTCTTGCCCATGCAGAGACACGGCTCTATGAAGAAAAATAACAGGCCATTTAAACTGAAATATGTTGTGGTGGGTGGGGAGACTATTGTGAAAAAGATGCATCCTGCAGTTAAAAATTACTCAATGACTGTTGGCCAGTGTGGAAAAGTTAGCTCAGAGGCCCTGAGCAAAAATATATGCATTCTGGGGAAAATAAACAACGCTTGGGCTGAGAGAGCTCCCCTCTTCTGTTGAGTGAAGTATGCTTAGTTAACATTAATACCCATATTTTCTGTATTTCCTCCAATTTCATTCTTCTGCCTTTGTCTAAATCCCAATACATTATAATTCTGAATAATGGGCTATCTGCTGCCTGTGGTGAAATGTTATAATGATAAATAATTTCTGAAAATTATGAATCACCTCTACACTTTTGGAAAATAAGTAAATTATTGGTTGGCACAGGAAATGGGAACACATTTGTGCAGAGCCTCTTCAGCACTTGTGGGCTTCTTGGTCAGTTTTCCAAGAAGCAAGACCGGAACTGGCCAGCTTGACTTAACCACAGCCACATCCTTGCCAGAAGAGGAATAAGCTACCTCCACTCTTTGTTCATTTGTTTCTTTTCTTTTGTTCATTTGAAAGGAGGATGCAAATGCAGACATGTCACACTAAAAACATCACTGAAGGAGAGACGATTTTCCACAAATTCTACTTAGAGGTTGGGAAAAGGCAGTACCAGCTATTCACCTGAAAGCTGAGATGAAAACCTCTGTTGTTCAAACAAAAAAAAGCTTACTTACCAAAACCTGCATCCAAATTCTAGCAGCTGATCATGGCACAGAGCCTCATGGTAGATGTGGCAGAGGGCACCACTTCAAGTGCCAAAGAAAAGAGGCCAGGAGTCTTCTCTGGTACACATGAAAGGACTACCAACTTTTGCTCCAATGCTCCGACTAAATGCAAGCCTCCTTACCTAAGTGTGCATGCGAGTGCGTGTGTGTGTTTAACCCTAAAGGAATCTCTAAACCTTAAGAATGAAAGACAATTGCAATTGTGTCAGTGATGTTGCAGGACAGAAAGAACTACCCCAAGAATTTCAACTCTGCTCCGAATAACAGAACGACTAAACAAGTTATTTTCCCATTTACTTTCTAAACATTGTTAGTTCTTGCAAAATGTATTTTTTAAGAATTGTACTCTTCTGAATGTAACCAAATGCAGTTTTATTAATGTAACACAGTGAATGGTGAGTAAAACTACACAGGGATAGCTCTTGTCTTCTAAAATCTTACAATCAAAACCCACAGAATTGTAGAGATTTTCTAAGATCATAAGATAGGCATTAAGGGCACATATTAAACAAATACATGAATTAAGTAAGTTAATTAGTGAATTTCATTACATGTTTGCTATGTGTATGCCAAGGGGTGAGTGCAATAATTCATTCAGGAGAGGCTTAAGGGTCAAAATCTTTATCCCTGGGGATCTGTAACTTAATCAAGCCTAAGCTTGCTGTTGAGCTCTTGCAAAACTCTAGCACCATATTGCATTGCAAAGCATCTGAAATGATCGAGAGGAAACAAGAGGACGGAAGTGCAGGCCTCTTCCTGTGTTATGGAGCATAAGAGAGGCTCTCAGAGAAAGGGGACACTAAAAAGTATGCTGAGCCCTGTTCTGTCTCCATCAAGAGGTACTGAGACAGTGCCACTCCCCCATGTGAGCCTCCAGAGCTATCTGTGGGCCTCTCTTCTGAAGGACTGGAAAACCATTTCACAATGTGAGATGTGGGACTGGTTATGCTAGCAAAGCAGTATTTTGTTATTACGGGTTTCAGGAAGTACTTCTCATCTTCATAGACTTTTTTTTTTTTTTTTTTTTGTGGGTACTGGGTGTCGAACTCAGGACCTTGTGAGCCAGCAGGTGCCCGTTCCACTGAGCAATATCACCGGCCCTTTTCTTCGTATGTGGGTTCCGGGAGTCGAACTCAGAACCTCAAGCTTGCCAGGCAGGCATTTATGCCTCTGAGCCATCTCACCAGACCCTTCATAGACTTTTTAAAGACTATTTTACACTTCATAGAACTATATTTTATACTCAGTAATGTCAAACATTGTGCTGATCCAATGATGAGGTAAGTGGTCATGCTAACAATTTTACAAAATTCCCTGATATGGCTTCATCATGCATCTATTCATATATCCAGATGTGACCAGGGTTTTGTTTTGTTTTGTTTTGTTTTTTTAATTTTGCTTAATTCTTTGGTTCCAGTGATATTTATGGCACAATGCCACATGGGTGATTAAACTGATCATAGGGCTATCTACGCTAATCACTGTTTGCATGGCTAAAATAACTGGGCCTGTGGGGTCATTGTCCAGTTATTCATATGACACGTGAGCCAACTCTGGAATCATCGCTCCCATTCTGCCCTGTCCTTCCTATGACAAACCCATGGCAGGAAAAGACCACAGTGTCTATAAATTTTGTTTAATGTATTTGAATCACAAATGTCCTGGAGGAGGCAACTATGAATTGACCAAAATATTGGTACGTTAAAAGAGAATGCTCACAGGTGAATATGAATCTGGTACACAGATTCTGATTATTCCACAATACTCTCAGATGATTTTGAATATTTTCAAAAACAGATTTAACTTTGAAGCTAAAATGTCCATAAAAGAAAATTATTTAACATCTAATTCATCCAAGACAGTTTATTTTTTTTAAAGACCTTTCAATTAATATAAAAGAAGGAAATTCCATTAGCTCTGAGGTAGTTAAGTTTTATTTCCAAATCCTAAGGTTACCAAAGCCTCCATCTACCAACAGAAAAGTAAGACAATAAAACCTGTCATGGTGCCAACTACTTTAGTTGTCTTGGGCAAGTCACTTTATTTCTCTGCTTTGACTTTCTAGAAAAATGATAGATAGCTATTTCACAGTAAGAATTCCATGCTGTAAACAAAGTGCTTTGAAGACAGGAAACCAGTTATATTCCACGGCCATTTATTTTTGTCCTGAAAAACATTTGTTATAGGTTGGGCATCAGATGTTCCTGATTTGTGCATTTGCCTAAGAATGTCAGACATACATTCGCAAAGCGAAACAACCTTGAATGTGTTTATGGGTTAGCAGCCAGTCCGGCAAACCACTAGTAGCAGAAACCTTTCATGTGGGGAAGCAGAAAGGGACTCTAGAAGTCAAAGCCATGCAAGCAGAAGGAAATGGGGGAAGCATGCAGACCTGGGGAGGAGGAAAGGGAATCGGTGTGCACAGCTCTGCTGCGAATGAGGCCGTCGAGCCCTAAGGCAGTGTCTCACTGGTACAGCTTCCTCCTGGTTTTTCTGGTCCCATGTGTTAACACAGAGGCACACAGATCCAGCCTCTGTATGAAGGACAAATAAATATTCTGAAGACCAAAGATTGTGAATTCAATTGAGCCTTAATTCAGCCCAAACCTTTGGGAGCTTATGCATCATTAGTCTGTATCATGGCTTCCAGTCATTTGTCCCTTTAGAACAAGAACTCTCAAAGGCCTGACAAGGAATAAGGGCCAATTGCATGTTCCTGTTTTCCCTACTCTTTCTCTGCAAGTCAGTACTGGGGGAGGAAGCTGCCTGTAATTAGGACACTTAAACTTTAGAAGATATATTTCAAGTAAAAAGCATAACCCAAAGGTTCCTCTGTTTACTATAGCACTGCCATGTTTGTCATTTAAAATCCAAAAGAAACCCACCTGTATAGCATCCCTAAAGATGCAGTAAAGGATCCCAATAAATGTCTGCAGCAAACACATAAAACGCCCCACCAGGTGTGCAGATAGGCAGTAATGAGCAGAACCCCATTTCTTACACCCAGAGAGGCAACAATCCCGGCACTGCACAGTTTCCTGATGAAAGGGGATAGCGGAAAGGCAGAGTGCTTCGGAAATTTTTTGACCAGGTCTCATCTCTGAGTGAGCTACTTGGGCTGTTTTTCCTCTACTTTGTTGCTTCTAGAACGGCATTTAGAATATTTTTTTTCTGCAGCTATTGCGAAGGGGATCTGTGAGGAAAAATAAGATACTACATGCGAAAGCTATCATCACATTGTCCAGGGGGAGGTGTTTGTGTTTGCTCTCTGCGTGTTTGTGTGCGTGTGTGAGAGAGAGAGCAGTTATGAAGGAGAAATCTATGAGCCTAGAAGCTCAATATAGCTCAAAAGTGCTCCTAAACTCTTGGATTTGATTTATGTCCTGTGAACAGCATAAAAGAGAGAAGATTCTACTGGTGCTTCCTGCAGAAACTCCACGCTACAAAGATTCATAACCCAATTGCACACACCTTATCATCTCATTCCCATTTGAACAAGATTTTTTTCTAGGACCAGAGAAAGGTGAATCAAAGACAATTAAAACACTTTTAAGATTCTAAGAAAGTTGTTCCAAGTTTTAGGTGAAAGGGCATCGTATCAGGTAAGCATATGTGTCCAGGCAGACCCACAGACTTGCTACAACCAATCTGTGTGCAGATTTGTACTGTTGGGGAATGGAGGCTGAGTTCAGTAAATAAACACTCCCCACACTTCAGCTCCTTCCAGGCTGTGTGCTCTGGCCCTTCTTCTCATCTGCAGGGTTCAAATTAATTATACACTTTAATTTCATGAATTATTAATTTGATTCTGACTCGGCAGCTTATGATTATCCAGCGCTACAGACTATACAATTCCAGCTTCATTAAAACATCACCAGCTGCCTGAGAGACAGACATTAAATAGGGGAGAGCAATAATAAGATTAAGCTTCCAGCGCATAGCAACAGTCTTCCTCAGCCGCAGGCAGGGTGGTGCTGTGCTGCTAGGCTGGCCCAGGGAAGAAAGGGAAAAGTCCTTTTAGACAAGTCCATGCCCTGGTCAGAGTGGGTTTCTTGGCCTTCTACCATGGACACAACTTCAGGTGGTCAGATGGCATGACTCGAGGGCGTTATACATTCATCTGCCCATCTGTCCCCTCAACCCCTTCCATCGCCACCACCCACACTCATCCAACATTAACTCTTTGATGATGGCCAATTCTCCAAGCACAATCAAGCTGGCCACCCAGCCAGTGTTTTCCAGAGTGCCAACTTCTGGAGACAGCCCACAGTGGCTGTCAGCTTGACACACAGAGCAGAATGTAAGTCTCAAAAAGGCCCAAGAAATCTCTTTATGCTGAATTCTCCTCTCTGTCTCAGGCCCGTTGGTTTACGAAGAGGCAGTATGGTGTTTGGAAAGGGATTGGGTTTTACTATCAGAATACAACACGGCCAATTCAGTTACTTCCCCATTTCAAGATTATATATGCATAATTTCTAGTCTAGAGCTTAGTGTGTAAGGGATTCTTGATGGATACAAATTTGTATGCCCCGTCTTCACATTTCTGCAATGACAGAACCGAGTTCATAATCTCTAAAGTTGTTTTCAATACTAATTTTTGAGCCTTTGTGTGGAAAGTTCACTACACAGACCCTAGGACCCAGAGATGGATTTGATGACGCTCCCCACCAGAAATTCACTGCCTACCATTAACGGGGAGTACGAGAAAACCATGTATGTGTAACTCAGCACAATCATTGCCACAGGGCTTGGTTGTGTCCTCCTGGACTTTTGCTCTGTGAAAAGAAGTCCTGGGCAGAGCTTCTATACCCTTTGTAGCGGTCATACTCATCAAAGAATTAAAAGAAGTTATTGGCTGCTGAGATACAGTGCCAGCTAAGCCAATATTATAGAAATATGTGAAAAGCGAGGGAGATGACCAAAGAAAGAAGACACTGAGGAATGGATTCCTGATGGCGAGTGAAGAAGGAGGGCTAGAGGGAAAGAGATCTGAGCGTATTTTTTCTTCTGCTCTGTATACAAAAATCTCAGTTAAGAATACAGAGTCCTCAGTGGATTAATATACTCTTTCAAATAAATAAAACCACAGCACTTCTTCCCAGTAACTTTGTGGCAAGACAATTTATAGAAGGAAAAGGTTGGAATTTAGACGTTCCATTGAGCTGCTTCAGAAATCTAAGGACCCCAAACCTTGTGGGAGTTCAGATCGATGGAATTAATTAAGGGAGATGTCCAGTGCTCTCCACTAAGTAATCAGCACGTACAGTAGACCTGAAAGTCTATAAAGAAAAATGGAACAGGATGACATTGAGGGAGGCAGTAAGGATTAAAAAATGAGCATCCGAATGAGAAAGGTGCACACCCATTGATCGAGGCATGAGAGATGAAGGCTCCAGGGAGCAGGAGGGAGATTCTGTAGCAGAAAGTGGTCACAGAGTATGAACATAAGCTGCAGATGTCTATAATCAGTGACAGCCAGGCATTGCGAGACAGGGGCCGCTGGCCAGAGAGTCTAGAGCTGAGGAGTCTGTCCAGAAAAAAGATGTAAAAGAGAGTTTAAAAGATGTTAGCATTATATAGGGCACTAAATCATTGCATACCATATTATATCCTATTTATTATCAATTTCTTTCACTTAAATGGAAGCTCCGTGAGGGCAAGGGTTTTCCCTGTTTTCTTCACTATTACATCCCCAGTGGCCAGAACACAGACTATCGCCACTAATATTAATAATAATAATAATATGCTCAGTGAAATTTGTGAAATGAATAGGCAAATGATAGGCACGTGCATGAATTCTTGTAGGTGAATACAGGCACCTCCGTGCCAGTCCTAGAGCTTGACCAGGGCAAGCCAGAGGCCAGGGGGAGAAAGGAGGAGCCACCGCCCTGGCTGTCAGTGAGACACTTAAAGAATGTTCAGCGTTCGAATCCGTGCAACACGGGTGAACCTAGAGTAACTTGATTTTTCACATAGATGACAACAAATAGGAAAGTGAGAGAATCTAGATGAAATGTTTTTGGAGGCATTCTGCAGAGGAAAATGCACTTTCACAGCAGAGCACTGTAGCCCAAAGAATTCAACTGTTTTTGTTTTGGTCATGCTGCTTCTTTCTCTGTTCATTCCCAGTGCTGTAGAAAATACGCGGCCACCCAGCTTTACAGATGAAGTCACTGAGTCTTGGAAGAGTGCCCTGAAGAGAACCCTGGCCGCCCTAGGAACCAAGGAGAGATCCTTATAATTCATGTGTGACAGTCAGGTGTCTCCTCAAGGGCCTCACGGAGAGGGCAGTAGCGAGTCCAGTGTCCTCTGGGCTCGGCTGATCTTCCCAATGCAGACTCCTGTGTGACAGTGCCACGGGGCAAATTCCAGAAATGGGAGTCAAGTTGTCAGTCTCTCATGAACCCTAGAAAGCTCACAGACTCTTGGGACTGGAGAAACCTTTAAACACACCTGTACTTGCCCTTGCTTGCTCAGCCATCTCCGCACAGTTCAGGTAAATAGAACCAAAGACATCCTGACATCCTTTTGGAGAAAGAGGGCCCTTCCCCTGCCCAAGAGGTTGCTTCTAAAATTTGTTGCAATGAAGATGCAGCCACTTTGAATATACCTCAGCGAGGAAACCACAGCAGACTTCAGTGTGCCACAGTTTCTGGGGGGGACACCATCTCCCTTGGGCCAGAGGTCAAAAGAGCAGATGAGCAGAGTTCCACTGGGCATCTCTATTACCTTTAATAGGCATCTCACACCACCCTACCCCAACACCACTCACTATTCATACTGAGTAAGTCATTAGCTGGGCCCAGAGGCTGGAGTACTCAAGGTCCAATAATAACATTTATCCATGTGAGCCCCCAGTTTGGGATCTGGAGAAAGACATCCTTGAGGGGCTTCTGTTTGTGCCAGCAGATGTTAGCCTGAAAAGTAGCAGCTTTTGTTTCTATAAGTTCTCCCAAATGAAGTTAGAAGCCTCCGGGGCTCTTGGATACACCAGAGCAGTTGAGCAGCATTGCTTCTCCTGTGCGCAGAACTATAATGTGGGGGGCAGAATGCTGACTTTGACTGCAGGGTATAAAATGTCATATTTCCAAGTGTATCTAAAAGGGGTCAGCATATTCACATTAGGACCCTTGGCACACGGAGACTCTGCCATGTAGGAGGCAGGACTCCAAACAGGTTCATGTTTCCCATGGTCCCAGATAGCTGCAAAATTGCCTGTGGTCATTAGAACCACAGGACTGTAAAAAATAAAAATAAAAAATATGCAGAACAACGAAGGAAGAATTTTCTGAAATAGAAAACACAATTTTTCATTGTTTTCCCTGTCTTCATAATAAAAATTCAGTGTTGGACCTGTCTGGACATGGGGACTTTCCAGTTTCCATGTAAGGCTGGACATTTTGCATTCCATACAAATTAGTTCCTCAAAATCAGAATCAATTGTCATAAAATGTAGGGAAGTATTTTCCCACGGGGCAAGTATTTGTGGTAAAACTGGAAATGTTCAACTTGATTATAATGCTTCACGAAAAGGTCAGGGTGGAATTTCAGTGCTTTACCTTGAGGATGTTAACTCTGTTTGCAGGCGGGGTGAAATGGGCAGAATCAGTCTGCCCAAGCTCGCCATGCCCACATCACTCTGATCACATGTCACAGGGCCAGCAGCACACCCTGTGCTTCAGAAAACAAATGAATGCATGTGCACACCAGCACAGACACATGCATCTGAAACGCACTGAGCCCTCGTGGGTTCTGGAGTCCAGGCATCTCCAAATTCAAAGACAGGAGTGGTGTGCCATTGGTGGTGTGTGCCGCAGACAGGACAAAATCAACATTACCATGCAGCAACGTAAGGCAAGGGGTTTCAACTCAGTAGGTCACGGCACTACATTACTCACTCAGAAGGCTTTCCAAAAATACACATTCCTTGGCTCCCACATCCAGAAATTGTGACCTAGGACATGTAAAATATTGTAAAAGGCTCCCAGGTAATTCCAATATGCCATACCCCTACTTCCTGCTTTCCTGTAAATACAGTATTTGCAACTCCAGTGAAGCTCCAAAGAGCTTTCAAATACTCAGGCCAAGTAAAAATGACTCCCCTTTCCTGAAGTCCAGGTTCAAGGTGGATATTTGTCATAGAACTTCATTACATTTGGACCTACAGTTCACAATCTATATTTTATTCTGGACACCTGACCATGAGCTTTCTAACCTTCCTGCTAACAGGATGAATAACAGACGGCAGAATTTCTCCTAACCTTACCTCAGATTTAAACCCAAAAGAGAGTGGATAGAAAAATGGCCGATCAAGTCGCCTGCTCCTGGGATACCACCCTGAGTACTGTTCCCGCTCACAGACCAGCATTCCTGGGCAGCTCTCCTTTGCAGTTCTTGGTAGCTCCCTAGCTTGTTCAGTTTATCAGATCCGACAGGGTCACTGCCCCAGTGCAAAGCTGAGGAGAATTCTGAAACACTTTCATTATCAACCAAAAGTTGTCATTTGGCTAGATCCCAAGGGTGAGTCCCTCTCCTTTCAGTAAATGCAAGTGTGATTCTACTTGGGGGAGGAAGACTGACTTTGAGGACTGGGAAAATAAGACTACAGTCTCAATTTTGAAAGACCCGAACCATGCCTCACTTGCAAAGTCACAACATTTTTACATTTTAAAACCTGAAACTCTGAAACAGACTTCCCTTTCCAAACTAGATCCTGCCGCAGAGAGAAGAGTCTTTCAATAGCGCCACCATTTTCATATAAAGTCGAACGAGTCAAAGCATTACCGAGTCTTCATCAGCTTGACATCAGCTTCGCTTTTACAAGGTTGCATGGGTAGGCTGGCCTCATCCACAAAGCCCAGGCAACTCAATGCTCAAGTGCTTCTAGGTCAGTGCCATAGGAATGCTCACCACGTGATAATGATGAGCACAGTGAACCTACGAAATTGCTTTAAACAATGTATTTGTCAACCAAATCCCCAATACTCCTAGGCCATCAGATATTCCTCTTGGACTTACACATTCCATAGTTAAATTTATAGGAGCAGCACCCAAGACGAAGGCCATTACATCTTGACCACCAAGAGTCACATCTTTCTAAGTCCCTAAATGTGATCCAACTAGAAGCTGCTATTGGCAGCAAGCTGACTTTCACCCCAGGTGTGGTTGCCTTTATGAAATTTTGGGTGACAGATCCTTTGGCTAACAACAACATAAATTCTCCAAAATTACCTTGGATATGGTACAGTGGATATAGTACAACGCCAACAACACAAGTTATTATTATTTATTAATGTATATGGCAAATTTAGAGTCAAAGAAAAAGGTATAATATGTCATATGACGGGCAAGTTCAAAAGCTAGTGCGATTAGTATTTTTACTAAGGTATCTGCAGCTCAGGAATCAGACTTGGATCTGATTTTCAATTCCTGTGACTTAATGCATGTGTGTCACTGGACAAGATACTTTACATTGAACTCTAGTATCTGAGTCTATGTAAATGGAGACAATATTAACCACCCTGATATTGCTTTGAGGATTATGTAGAACAAAAAATATGGTATATGATACAGAGCATGCTTAATAAAAGATTGCTATTATTTTAACAGTTATCATTGTTATAGTTATTAATACAGATTAATCTTCTCTTTGAGGTTATGCTAGGTGCTACTTGTTAGCAATCGACAAGTCCTGGGTAAGATGCAGATGATGTTAATTCTACCTTGTCCTCTGAAACCACTGTCTCCCCCTAGTGGAGGCCTATTATTTTGTCTGTTTTTAGCTGTATCTCTCATGCTTTTAGCAGAGGCACACCTGTTTCTAAGCAATACAGGATGAAATAAATGCTTCATTTTGCTTCTCTGTTGGAAATGAGGCCTTGGTCCATGTAGAAAACGTGTCTGGAGTGTGTTTGTTCTAACTTTCTGGAGCTAACACACCTGCCCATGTAGCTGGGATGCTGTATTCCCACCATCCCGGAGCTAAGAAAGTCCCAGCTGCTGCTGGAAGTATTTTTAGCTGCATTATTTATTTGAACACCTGCCTTACAAGCCTAGACAGAGTTTAGTGTGGGAGGGGAGGGGCCACTGGGACTCCTAAGCATCCCTTCCTTATATGGCAGCATTGCTAGTCTATCTCCATCCCAAGAAGGGCCTTCCTCTCCTCAAAGGTTCTGACTACACCACACACCACTCAAAGACAGGTCTCCAGAGAAACACCTCTGATGTCATGTTCTTCAACAGAGGCTCTCAGAAAGCCTAAGAACCCTACTGTTTACCTAGCATGTAGCACAAAGAACATGTCACCCTGGAAGCTATTCACATATGAGTTACCCTCAGCTATCTTTCCGGTGGTGGCACAATGCTAGCTAATATCATTTTCTTTATTTTTATCAATAGGAAAACTGAGATACAGAGACAACTGCCACAGGCCATCTTCTTTCCAACCCATTCTGCCTTTGCTTGTTTGGTTCTTCTCAAAGGTGATGTCCAATCTTCTGCCTTCTGCTGGCTCCTGTCCTACCATTTTGAACCCACTTTCAGCCCCAGCTTCTTCAGTTTCCCACTACTACTACCCTGAAATGTCGCGGTCTTCTGCCTCCAGAATGGCATGGTGTCTGTGTTCCAACACCTAACATTTTAATCGTGGTCTGTATGGTTGGCTGGCTTCTCAAATGTGCTCCACAAATTGAAAGAATGATTTTGTAGGTCTTGGAAGAAAGGAATTGTGCAGGTTTTAGTCATTTTGTCCTTGAATAGTTTCTAACTCCACACGAGGCACATACCAGGTGTTGAAGAGAAGCTTGCAGACTGACTAAAAGCCCCCTCTCAAAGCTGCCCTGAAATCTGCCATTATTAAAATGTTTACAAATCAAAATTCTAACTCTTGGCACTTGGGTCTGGCTCACCAGGTCATACATTCTCTGTACATTCTGCCTTGGGCTAAACTGCCTAATTTTTCAATATTTAGGTTTCATATTCTGCTCAAGGGGTGGGGAACTTATTATTTATTTACTGCACAAAAGTCTTAAGTGACTGAGCATTTACAAAAGGGTCTAGATCTGGGATGACTGATGCTGCGTTTAGTGCAGAGAACCAGTGGCTTACACAGAGCAGCGTGTGGTGTGTTCAGAGTCCTACACTTAAAAACAATACTTGGCGGTCACTACACACACCATCTTTGTATGGTCTGAAAACGTCTTGCTGGCATGATTCATAAGCCGAATGCCTTTATATTTAATGACCTAAATATGCCAGTCACGAGCCCCTGAAAAAAAGGCAAGATTCAATAAAACAGCAATCTTCTTACCCTCCCCCCTGACAAAATAATCTCTCTGCTTTAGAGATCCTGACCTGCCTGGATGGCTGCCTTGAGAAGCTTAAGCAGGGACAGGCTTTGTGGCCAGTCATCATCGCATGGGGTAGAGACGAGAGGGGCTTGAGATACACACAGTTCTGGTAATGCAAGTTAGAGACCAAAGACATGGATTCTTAAGGTACCGGCCTAGATTTCTGAGTTGGAGGAATAGATTCAGATAATGTACGGAGTCATCAATTTTGGAAGGGAACTTCACCCAGTCCTCTTTTGCACTTAAAGCATGGACTAGTCAAGCATAAGTAGACCTTCTACAATTATTCATTCATTTAACAAATACTTATCAAGTACCTCCTATAGTCCAAATGTAACTCTAGGCCCTGGGATTCAAGACGAAACAAGTTAAAATCCTCTTCCCATGGTTCCATATAAGTCCTTTTCAGGACATATGGCAAGATTTGACAGCAATGCCCCAAACTGGGGTCTTGGGCAGCTAAGAATACACTGGCTCCCGCTACTAAGAACCTCAAAGTCAACTGACTTACAAGATCAGCATGCTTTCCCAAGTCTTCAAGAGCAACCAACTGCAAAGAAAACAACAACAAAATTCCAGGATTCTAATCAGGCCTCTTTAATATGGAAAGATCTCCCATCAGCTCTACCAAAGATATTATTATCATTTTTCAATGTGCACTCTTAGGAAAATCATTTAACGAAAGGGTCATCACTGGAGAAGTCCAATTAAAAGTCATATTCATTCATTCAACTCCTCTGTAGCCAACATTTACTGAGCAGCGTCGTGTGCATGGCACTGGATGAGTTAGGTTTCTTGGGAAATACTGAGATGGATGGCACAGTCCCAGCTCTCCAGGAACTTAAAAATCAATTGGGAAATTACAATTTCATTTTACAGATGAATAAACAGTGGCTTGGACAGTTAAGGGATTTATTTTAAATGCTGTATCCTATAACTAAATCATAATATGAAGTCATCAAAAAGATGAAAAAGCACTGAATAAGAAGGTAGGATATCTTAGTTCCTGGTTCACACTCACTGGGCAGGTCCAGTCCCTTCCCTGAGTGTCTACAAAATGAGGGAGTCATCTGCACAGTGGGTCCTTTTAGCTCTGTGATGATAGGATTCCAACACTTGTGACCAATAAGGTTTGTGGGTTAGAAGTAAAGAACTCATTCTCGGACAAATGGAATGAATTAGATATTAAAGTCCCGTCTAAGGGAATAGGCTAGTCCATTCTATGGGCCACTGACACATTTCTCCTTAGAAGTTACTTAGACCTAAATGTGGATATGTCCTCTTCGGTGGACTTTCCAACTGCTATTTCTGCCATCACAGCAATAAAGGCAAAGAAAGTTGGTGCCCTTCCTAGCTCTCCGTCCAGCCCTGCTCCGTATGCACAGCACAGGGTAATACATGTTTGCAAGAATTATGTTGCTCCTTGTAAGAATAACAGCTCTAAAGATAATGCAGTGTGATGTGACAAATGGGGGCTTACATATAAAGAACTCTTAAATAAAGGTTTAATAGACAATCAGAAGGTTGAACTGGATTACTACATCATATGTACAACCCCTTCCACCTTTAACTTTCTAAAATACTAGGAATTTTGTGAGGATAATGCAAAGGCTTCCTTTATTGAGTGTTAATCAGTGAATATAAAGTGTTAAAAAATATCCCTTATATTCAGTTCATCGGTGCTCACTTCCAAAAAAAATTATAAGTTAGTGTAGAAAACCTCAGTTTGGATTTTTTAAAAAACAGATTATTTAATAATTTCATTGCACTTTGACCCTCTATGGAGATGTTCTCTGAATTTGATGTCCCCCTAGTTGCCAAGTGGCTGGCGATTTTGCAACATGTGAGATATAAAATCATATATGCAATGATCTAAATTACAGAAGGATTGGACTTGAGTCCTTTTTTGTGTATATTTAATTTTTCCCTTCCTGCTTCGACACATCATCTGTCCTCAACACTCTTATTTTTGGGTCTCAGAGGCACAGGTGGTTCTTATTCCAGGCTGTATGGAGGGTTCTGCTATTCAGAGATTAATGAATAAAGGGAGCCTTGTAAATAGATTAGCATGATAATGATAATGATGCTCTCCCTCCACTGCCTTTGGAGCCTATTCCAATCTGTGTGCCCCTGAAAGTGCCTCCCCTCCCCCAGACATGGGACTTCTTTCCCCTCTTTCCCACCACCTGATTCTACTCTTTGAGTCCCAGAAAGACGAAGTGACTCCCAAATCAAGCAGCTGTGCAGAGTGAGAGGATGGAAAGAAGGGGGAGAGGAGTGGCAGAGAGAGACTAACAGACACAGCATAGGGAGAAAAAGCCTAAGGTACATAAGGATAGGAAGGTTTACACAAAATGCAAAAAGGAAATGCAAGACGTCACTGCGTGGGGCTGGGGGGTGCAGCTCAGTGGTAGGACACTTGCCTAGCAAATGCAAGGCTCTGGGTTCAATCCCCAGACTCCCCCACCCCCAGAGAAAGACTTCAGTGTTTGATGCAAACATTACCTTCAATCTTCTCCTTCCTTTTAGGGCAATGGCTGTGTAACACACACTGAATCATATTTCCTTTTCATTTTAATCTGGAAGCAAAAGCTAGTTACAGTCTTGGCTTTAATCTGTCACTCTGCAGGGATATGCTCAAAGGAACTTTCCTGGAAGGCTTTGCCAAGAGGCTGAAATGTGGACCTCTGAAAATTTACCACTCTGCCCTGGGAGCTGAGTATCAACCACTGGTGAAGGACTGAGTGGGACCACAATGGATGCTCATGGACCTGTCTGTGTCCCTCTTGCCTCAGCCTAACCCAGCATCTGGTTGTTTTGTCTGAATGAGGATGCTGAGTAGGGCTGAGAAAGTCATTCTGGAGGGACGCCATGGCCATGAAGACGTCCAGGCAAACTGGCTTAAGACAGAAAGCCAAGTCAGTCCCTCCAGCAGGAGGGAACGTGAAACACTAAGCCAGGCTGCACGGACGGAGACTCAACCTACACCAGGGAGACTCTGAGCGGAACAGGCGACAGGGCCCACACACCAGGCCAGGAAACTCAGCCCCTTCCCTTCCTTTGTCTCCTAAGACCTGCTCGTGTTTTCCCTCATTTGAAGGGAGCCCGGAGCACGGGGAGCTGGGCTGACCCTCTGCCTCCGGTGTTGATTAACATCCCCTGCTGCCTCACTCTGACCCCATGGAGCACACATTACCATCCACCCCACCTCCTTCCTCTGTGCCTTCTGATATCAACCGGGAAAAGGGAATCTAAAAATAAAGCCGGGGCCAGAGTGTGTACCACTCGATTGGGCTCCTGCACTCACAGATCTGCTTATTTTGGCCTATCTCTCTCCAGCGATAAGGCTGCTAACAGCCTGTTATCAGCCAGTTGGTGAAAATGTGCTCCAGCCTGATTAGGCCTCAGTCTTTGCCAAGGTTATAAACAGCCGTTATCGTTTTCCCGAACAGAATAATCCGGACAGTATCAGCTCAGAAACATATGGGCCACACAGAGAAGATAGCCGCTGACGGACACTTCATTTTAATTGTAACGAGTGGGTAGCAGCAGCCTGCACACAGCAGACAGACACTGCCCGATTGGCAGCAGGGCTCACTTTATAAAAAAAAGAAAAAAAGAAAAAAAAAATCTTTTCTTCCTTCCCTGGTTTCCAACGCCTAAGCTGCTTTCATATTCTGGGTGGCATAATGAACTGGACCCTACCCCAGATGCTACCAGTCACCAAGCATGACCTTTCCCAAAAAGGCAGATGGGGCCCTTCTGATTCTCTTATGGAGGAAAAAAAAAATCAGCAAAAGGAAACAATATATACTCCTTTGCTCTGCTCCTCAGCCCCCAAATCAGTTTCTCTCCCCGGTGTTCCTTCCCCATCCTGATCTCACCACCCCCACGCTGGACTTCTGAGAAGCTCTCCAGGCTCTGAAGGCCACACCAGGCTCTGGGCACCTGGCAGTTGAGTATTTATAAATGGTGCGCTTAAATGGCTGTTTCCATGCAGCCACAGACATCAACCAAGGCTACACTTGGAGGGGTGGGGCACTGACCCATGCATGTTCAGATTTTGTGTCCTGAAAGCAATTTCTAAAACCTGGTTTCTCTCCATGCCCTTTGGTGACAGACTGTTCTCAGGCTCAGGCTTGTCACAGAAAGTCAACTATCCCGTGTGAAGAGGGAGAGAGGAGGACATCACAAAAACAAAAACAAAAGCAGAAAAACCACAACTGCGATGATGAAAGTCGAGATGAAAGGATTCACCTGTGGGCTTCCGGGTCAGCAGAGGTCTCAGTGGTGACTGCTCAGCCCTGGGTCACAGCTGTTGGCAAGCAGCCAGCAGCCCCGTTGCTCTTTCATAGGGTGACACGTTTACTCCCCTTTGATTGTCATCAGAAACAAAGTGAAAGGAGAGGAGAGGAAGGGAAGGGAGAAGAGGCCCAGAGCAAGAGGTCCCAGCAAGAGAAGGCAGCTCTCCTGGCATTCAGCGGCAGACTCATTTTGGGTTGTCACTGCTGTTCTGCTAGGGCTCATGCCTGGCTGGACAGGTGGAGTTAGCCAGAGCAGGTGGGTCACTCAGGAAGATAAGCACCAGTGCCCAGCTTGGACACGGCCATCACCACTCATCCTATTATTCTACATTCATGTGTCACAGTGTTTCAAATTATTAAGTGTCTTTGACTTGGTCTTCTTTTCCTAACATGCATCTCTATTTTCCTCCCCTCTTTCCTCCTTAAACCATCAAGTGTCTTCGCATCTTCACCTTCCCCATTGAATTCTGACCCATGACGGAGCTGTCCTCTTTGCTTGGTGTCAGTTTCTAACTCTGCAGATGCAGAAGGACACTGCTGTGCCCAGGAAGACAGGGCACAGTAGCCAGCACTGACTGCCACTCGTAGATTGTGCCTTGTGGATTTGAGCATCCTGCAGCACGGTCTTCCTGTAATACTCAGGACTGTTCTATGACTCATACCCTAGTGGGCTCCTCCCTCTGGCATTTCTACTACTCCAGGGTCCTTTGGGTCAGGGGCCACCTCACACCTAGGAGCCAGCCTTTTCTGCAGCCTCTGCAGGTCTGCACCTGGCTCAGCCACCACCTCCATCCCCACACAGCCTTCTATAGACAGGGCCCACCTCACAGGCTGGACAGAGAACCCTGTCCCCGACATGACTTCTGGCATTTCAGTGTCAAGTGAAAATTGAGGCTGTGGTAATGTTCCCGCAGTAATATCAAACTCAAAAGGGAAGGAGGACAGAAATTCTGCTGCTAGCTGAAATGAGCCTGAGGCACATTTTTGTTTTAATTCTCTCTCTCTCTCTCTTTTTTTTTTCATGGCTTTTCAACACCTGCCTTTGCTCTGCCACTCTCCCAACAAAATATAGCTTAGGCTGCTTTGCAATATTATCAACCGCTGGCCAGCAAATCTGTGCAAGACATGCAGTGGGTGGTCTGTGCGCAATGTCTTGGTGGTCTTGAGCTCAGCTCCCAACACAATTTCAAGGTTACACAGTCTTTCCCTAATTGCCACCCGAAAGGGAAAATATCCTGGAAACATGAGAATCCCCCTCTGTGAGTAGCAGTCTTCTCAGTGGTAGTTTATTCAACCTAAAGTGGGTTTCTCCCCCTTTTTTACTTTTGTTTTCTTATTCTATTTCAGTGAACCCAGCTTTGTTCTTCCATAATTTCAGGCTAAGGACAGCAGATGATTTCCTGGGGTGGGGGGCTTCTCCTCTGGGGGGCTAGCTCCCATTGTGTCCACAGTCCTCTTCTGCTGATCAGCCTCCCATTTTTAGAAAGAAGGCTGGCTTGCTCAGTGGAGGTGAGTGGTGCCTTCAGAATAGCTCTTGGCGACAAAAGTGACCATAAACACTTAGGTGGACTGCAGCCACCCTGTCTACTGGGGCTGGCACTGTGGGCTGGCAGTCCTCATTAGTCCCATTTCCAGCCTTCTGAGAGCTTCTAGGATGTGACTGTCAGTGTTGAGTTGCTTGGGGTCCACATAAATGTGAGCACCTGGCAAACTATCTTCCTCTTGTCTATGTATCTCTGATCCCAGCCCAGTACCTGACCTTCAATCCACATTCAATAAATGGTGGCTGAAAAAAAAGAATAGACTTGACCCAAACTTGCTCGGATGGGGTGGTCCAAGGCCATGTATGCTTTGGAGACAGGTTATATTTAAAACCTACACTTACCCCATTTTCTAACTCTGCCTTTATTACTTACTCATTTCCCCATCTCTAAAACGGCGATAGTCACAGTACCTGTGTGAGGGTTACATATGTTAAAAAGCACTTAGACCAGCACCTGACACAGCACAGTCATCTGATAAATATTTCTTATTTATGAATATGCTCTTGTTCATCCACATCTGTACCTTATACACAGCCCTGCTACTCCAATAGGCAGCCCCTCTGAGCAAAAAGGCTACACCAAGGAATTCCGGTTCTGATCTCAGGTTTGCTAAGACTCCAAGGGTCACTTAGTCACTCAGCCTCTGCTTCGGTGGTCTGTGTCAGGCTGAGGGTCACCCTGCCTTGCCTAACTGACTTGCAGTTGGCTATGAGACAGTGTAGGCACACGTGGAAAGGCAAAATCCAGGATATGAAATCTGTTGCAAATCATGCTCTGGCGAAGCAACTTCAGGTTCAGCATTGCACAGCCCTTGTGGTGTGCCCAGGGTGCCTGAGACTCGCTGGGGCCCTGCCAACGCCCCGCTGTACAATAAGGCCGTCATCACAATGGTATAATCCACAGCGTTTGCTTGGTCACAGTCCCCACCATGACCTCCGTTAAGTTGGAAGTTAAGTCATTTTGAGGACTGACCCCAGACACCTCTCTTTTGCCTATAGGGCCATTTTAGTAGGAAACACAGCGTCCCCTTCTGGGAGCAGCAGATCCTCATTTTCACAGCCCCCCACTGTCCTTCCAGTCTGTGGGGTTTCTTTTTCTTTTTTCCTTCACCTAGAAAGGAAGCATGGGTGTCCATTTGCATTCCCAAGACAAGCTCTTACACATAAAATTCATTTTAGTGTAGAAGGTCTTCTTAGTCTCTCTCCTTCCTCTTACCAAGAAGCTGCAGTGAATTCATAAGCAGCCCCAGGGGTTTCAGCACCAGGGCCTCCTGTGAGACAGGATTATGGGGCTGGTGCATCTTGCACAGACTGTCTGTCTGTCTGTCTGTCTCCTTCTTTCTCTCTCTCTCACACACACACACACACACACACACACACACACACACACACACTCTCTCTCTCTCTCCATAACGGTTTTTGTCTCATTAGTACAAGATTGGGTCTTACCTCTCCCCCAACTCTAGCTGTGCCCTACCCCTGGCTTAGTCTATGTTCCCTTGCCTGGCCTCCCCTGGATATACTGCCAAATAAAATAACAAAATATTCTTATGGTAAGGCATGTTAAAACCTTGGGAAGATTTAAGCCTGGGCTTCTTGTCACGGATGCTCCCTCCTGTAATCTGTATTCCAATCTCAGTGTCAGCAGTGCTGTGATCAGAATATCCAAGGTCTCATAAAAGATTCAGGGCTTACTGACTTCCCTGACATTTGCTGTTTCATGTTGTTCCCTCTCAGTCCCTTTCAGCCTCCAAAGTCCCTTTCAATTCACTGCTGTGGATGACACATTTGCAGGCATCTGGTGTAGTCTACTAACCTGGGACAAATACAGGACCTAAACCTTCCCTGGAATTTAGCTGGGACTGGGATTAGGGTTTTTATTTATTTCACCAGCTGTGTGTGTGTGTGTGTGTGTGTGTGTGTGTGAATGAATTGAGAGCCTTCACACTGAGCTACATCCCCAGACCTTTCTAATTTTCTTTTTCTCTTTGCTTTTTGCATTCCTGCTGCTTCCTCCCTGGTACCTAGAAATGAGCCTTATGAATCCAGGAGATAAAGAAGACTTCAAGAAGTTTCTCCTCCTTTGCTTCAAGGGCTTCAGAGGGTAGGGTGCCTGACTCAGGGTGTTTGAATCTTCCTACTTCTCATCATTGCTTAAAGCAGAGACTTAATTAGTTAATCTTATAAAGCATTTGGTAAGGATGGCAGCTCACCAAATAGGACCTAAATACACCCTCCAATGGCCGTTGTTTAAAGTCAGGTTTCTTAAATGTGTGTGACTCCATGAATGTAGGCTGGGCATGGCTACCACTGATGGGTTCTAAACTGAGCATGGATATCAATAGCTTGAAAATTCAAGCAAGGTATATTAGGATTTGAGGGAACAGATGTTACTAAAGGGGTGAGAGTGAACAGATCATAGAGTCATAAGAATGAATGACGATCACCACAGGCGTCCTAGCCAGACCCTCTAGCACATTCCGGTGATTTGCTTTCCAATCATATAACATGTGGCCAGCTCATCAGAAAGATGTTTATTAAACAAAGGAAGCTATATCATACTTCTTAAGGATGTCAGACATCCTCACAAAAGAAACCTTCTGATACTCCTACAGATTAGGGGCCCAGTGAACTGCAGACATGGCAAGGAGAAGAGATGGTCATATGGCCAACACTACCCAGTCATCAGACATACTATGGGAAAAAGAATGATGGTTTCATTGAATGACAGAGCTGAGACACTGTCAACATGCCCCTCAGTATGCTACAAGTGTCTGGAATTAAAAAAAAAAAAAAAAAAAAACTCAAGCATACAATTCCAAAACTCAGGCAGTCAAAAACCAAAGGCCTATTATAATTCAATCTCTTTTGAAAACACATTAGCTTAATTATTTCTGTAAATGCTATGGCCATTAGACACATTAGCACTGAATCCCAGATCAAAGTCCCATTCAAACAAACAAGGTACTTGCACCATATTAGGTAGCATAAAGGTGAGCAGGTGTTTTTAATCTATCCATTACTAAAACCTTCTGAAGAGCTGGAAAAAACCCTAGACTACAAATTGAAAATTAAAGACAAGTTGATGGTATCTCAAAATTAAACTTGTCACAGGAGAAAATTATAATCAAAATCAACTCTGTACTTTTCAAATCCTTCCCTGGGTTAGTCACATAATACATACATATACATGTGTTTCTGCATATGCATATGAAAATGAAAACAGCAAAACTTAGCAGTGGTTAATCATAATATGAAAAGAACACAGATCTGGTTTCACACGTGGATATACCCATAAACACGTTTTCAGACTTAAGTCAGTCCATAGAGGAATCTCCTGCGATATAGGAAAGTGGGTCTGAAAAGTTATACGTGAAATGCTAAAAATCAAGTTATGTTACATTCTTTGGGGGGAACACATTTTTTAAAAGATGTCTGTAGTCTAATATTTCTGATAGGAAATAATTCTTTAATTCATTTTGGTTGGTAACAATAAGTTGTGTTTTTAATTGCCACACTCAACCCATATTATTTATTTAGATTAGAATCTATTTCTTTATTATAATTCTGTGTTGATGAGGAGTTCTCAATCAGGGATGCTTGTGCCCACCAGGGAACATTGTGCAATGTCAGGAGACCTTCTTGACTGCCACAAGCGGGGGGTGGGGCGTGCATGCTATGGACAGAAATCAAGGACACAGCTTCAAGTCCTGCAGTTATTAAAAGCACTGGGGTCAAGCAACCTGAATATAGATTATCATCAACATTACAACATTTTTCAAAGCATCTCCCCCAAAACTTTTAAGAAATGAAAATGAGGAATTTAAGAGGGAAAAATAACTTATTGTAGTAATATTCTGCTTATCAAAAGTGTACTTGATTTTGGTGGTTGTGGTAATGTATTACTTCATCATAAAATATCCTCTTAAAACCTACCACCTGGACCTGCACTACACACACACACTAAGAAATGCTGGCAAATCACCAAGAGTTTGAGGGAAAAACATTTACCTGGAGACAACCTTCAATGAACAGAGTAGTATCCTGACCAATTGTGTTAAAATCAAATAAAGTAAGATATAACAAAAGCAAACTTTTTAGCCAGTGAAGAATAAACATATCTGGTACATAGAGTCCTATATGTGGGTATCCATCCAATTCTACAGTGTCAGAGTTGTGACTCTCAGTAATAGAATAATATTATTTTTGAGATCAGTTAAGGTATAAAATGTGCGTACTCTCGGTCTTTAATATTAATAAGTCTTGTAACTAGCAGTTTCTCGTAGCTCCGAATTCTTGAGCACAACTAGAAAGGGCACTTATCCTGAAAAATCTAATAAATTTACAGTTTTATATACTTCCTTCAATTGTAAAAGTCTTGTTCAATAAACTTTAAAATGCCACTATAGAGCAATAACACAGACAGTATAAACCCAGCCCTGGGAAAGCTGTGCAACCAGAAATTGTTCCCCTTTCTGCTAGAGCAATAAAGTTTTATATGTTTGAACTGACTGTAAAAAGGTTTGAATGTTGGCAACTGGGGAATAATCTGTCTTCTTTATAGTTATTATCATATTTCCCACAAGACCCCTTGGTCTGTGTCAATCCTTCTTGTATATGACACCTTTGTACTGTCAGCGAAAGCAAGTCTATTTTACTTTTTTTTTTAACTACAGGACTTGTATCTGTTTTCCTTCAGATTACAACTAACAGGAATAAATTATTTCTGACAAGCATCTATTGCAGCATTTTACCAAATAAAGCTGGTTGTGAGCTGCTTTTCCGAGACAGAGAGGTGGGGTGGGAGAGGCAGGGAGTCCTCTCTTAGCCTTCCCTCTCTTTCTCTCAACTCATTCAAATGCATCTCAGGGCTGGTTAAATTGGAGGAAATGCCAATAAAAGGAGATTTGTAGGAAAGTTGCTCTGGATGCCAGAAACCCTTTAACACTGTGGTCGGTCCTCCTGGGTGCTATTGGATCCATGTGGAGAAGAGGCTGAGGAAAAGGTAGGAGGAGGAATAATCTTTTTTCCTCCTGACCTCTCTCAGGTCTCAGGGTGGCTCTGCTCCTGGGTTCAGGCAGCAGGCTGAGTCCAGCTGGCAGAAGTGGGTAGAATTTCCCGGACTCCGATTAACAGCCAGTGAGGGCAACCATGGTAAGGCCAACAAGGGCGGTCACCCCAAATGTTGCCTATATGCTTGAGCTCCTGGCTGGCTAGTCCAGCATCTCAGCTGAAATGAGTTTTGGTGCATAGTAATCAGCAAAGAGCTGTTTTATACATGTATATTTGTGCTGCGGGGGAAATTCCCAAGATATCTCCCCACCCCACTCCCAACTTAACAGACATAGGGACCTGTGCCCAGTAATACCCAGTAATCCATTGCACACAAACTAGCCATACTAAATCAGCCTCCCTTCTGACACAAATCTACACCAGAAACCTGAAGTTTTCTGTCTTCATACTTCTAGAACAGTAGAAAAAGTCAGATGAACATTTGCAGATATCAGGATTTTTTATATCAGAAGATATTACATGGGTAAATATCAATGGAACAGGCACAGTAGGTTAATTATCTCAGTGCACCCAAATAGGCAAAGTCTTTCCAAGAGACCATGGGAATAGGCATATGAACATAAGCATACACACATGTGTATACACACATGTGCATATACATACCCAATCTATATCCACGTGAATGCACACACTTGCTCACAGTGAAACATGACTCAGCCAACTTGAAGAATTAGTTCCAATATGGAAATTCTGGTGTGAAAGGGTAAATGCCAAATGATGACCATAAATACAGTGACTCTACCAGAATGAGGTAGGGCAAATGAAATTGAGTACATACAATTACACCTCAGCGCTTTGAAAAGTTTAGCCTGGTGCTTATGAACATGAGCTTGGGTAGCTTCATCTTTACTCCTCACTACTCGAGGCACAATGAATGTTCAAGGCCACATTATGAAGCCTCCTTCTTGCCTTGTTCAGAAAACAAACATTTTAATTTATATAGGTTAGATATTTTTTTAAGAATCGCGTTATGGTAATTGCTTCTTACCAGTAGGAGGGAAAAGGATGTTCCCTCATTCCCTTCTCCTTTCTTACCCCAGAACAGATGTGCTACATACGCAAGCTACAACTTCAAACAAAGGTACTCACATGCTTCTTAATAGCTCTCAAATGGCAGCTGCCCACTGGAAACTCATTAATGGATCCACAACAAGAGGTTTTTATTCCTTCTATATGTATTTTGCCTATGTGGTCAAAGTTTGCAAATTATTTGCTTTTCAAAAGGTGCATGAGGATTTGGATTTGAGTGATACATCACAGTACCATTAATACAAGAAAAATAGATACTATTTTTAAAAACATTTTTTACGTTTGCTTCAGCAGCACATATGATAAAAACATTTTTTTGGAATGTAACTCAATATAGCAAAACACACAAATTGCAAGTGTACAGCTCAGTGAAAAAAACATGAAACGCTTTAAAAGTGTGTACATCTTCCTTGTGCGGACCCCGTGTACTGTTGAGGTGAGCAAGTGAGCCAAGTTCTAATTGCTCTTGAACAACACAGGATTATGGGCACCAAGACCAGTAACTAGACCATCATCACCAGAAGATTTCTGTACTTCACCCAGATTTTAACCAAATACAGGGTTACCTAGCCGGATCTGAAAGTATACTTTCCTTCATGAACCTCAGAGGACTTGGTTTTTAGACAATAGTGACACCTTTGAAGAGACTCCTGAGGTTGCAAAGGAATTCAGTGAGCCACAAGGGTTGCAGCTTTTAGACTGATAAGGAGCAAAATAATCTGGCTAGCCAAGGCAGTCTCCCTGGAGAGTCTGGTGTTATTGTTGCTCAGCCCATCGATTCGATCCATTACATAATTACAGTTGCAACACTAGTAAAATATAAATGCAGCAAAAAAGGTAGACCAGTGAGCACTTGGCATTATTGCCACTACCACTACTTCCTACCATGTCTCAACTGTTATTGCCACCACAACGAACTTAGGACCCCTAATCTGAAAATTCAAAATCTAAAATGCTCCAAAATCATAAAATTATTTTAGTGCCAATGTGATGCCACTGGTGGAAAATTCCACACCATAAAATTTTATTTCATGAACAAAATTGTTTAAAATATTGCATATAATTACCTTTGGGCTATGTGTATAAAGCATATATGAAACATGAGTGAATTTTGTGTTTAAACTTCTATCTCATCTCCAAGATAGTCCATTTTGCAATATGAAAATATTCCAAAAGTAAAAAACAATCGAAGTTCAAAGCACTTCTGGTTCCAACATTTCAGATAAGGGACACTCAACCTGTACTATTACTATTTCTGGTGCCTATCATGGGTTGAGGACTTTCATAAATCCTTGAGAAACATCATCTCATTTAATCCCTAGAGGTTTCTTACTCTAATATGTGACAATATTGTTGAATGAGAAACCTACTCAAGGTTCTGTTTGACTTATATGCATCTTTTAATTCAATTCCAGTGATCCAAGTTTGAATACAAGGATCTGAGAACATAAAGTAGACAAAGCCAGAAAGAGAAGTATTCTGCTAAAATTTTCAAAACCTGAAGAAGAGGCTATGTATTAGACATCTTGCTATAACAAAAGATACCTAAGATGGTGCCTTTTTCTAAAGGGAGCTGCTAATCTAGTGAGAAAAGCCAGGGAAAATAAAAGCATGATATGACTAGGGAATAAGGCAGTGAGAGGATAACCACAAGGAGAAAAAAAAAGAAAAAAACCCACATAGGGAATAGCTCTTTTCTCAGGACATTTCTAAAACCTCTGGAGAGACAAAATACTCTCATATAAAACAATTAGGAAACCAAAATGTGTATATAGTCAGCTGTTACAGACAGTAAGACAAGTTGAGAAATTCAATGCAAGCTGTCATTGTCCAAGAAAGTGAGAAGAATCGAAGTTTGAAGGATAGAGAGACACTAAGTATACACAAAAGATTGAAATAAAAAAAAGCATTAGAGGAGCCAAAATGACTCATGTACAGGGGAGAAAAAGAAGAACTTCTGTATGAGTAAGAGGGAGTAGCATGAGAAGGAAGCAGGAAGATGAGACTAGCTTCTGCCGGGCCACCACGTGAATACATGGTAGGGCGAGCAGAGTACAGACCAAGATTAACAATGCCAGCGATCATTGCTACTTCTGTGGATATCATGAGCATCCTTGGAAGCAAAATGTCAGTCACCAATTGCTCACGATGTACACTATCCTTTCATCAAAGTAAGGACAATACCCTTTGTGGCCTGATTTCATAGGCACCAGGGAAGTCTTAGAGGATGAGGTCGGCATGATGAATGTGTTAGATGGAAGAGTTCCAGGGAAGGATCCAGGAGTCACTGGAGGTAGGGTTTATGCTTCATCAAGAAGCACCTTTTAACCTGAATGAAGGCCAACTATGCAAGTTCACCATGGGGCCTTCCAACTCTAAAACTCAGTGATCGTGTGAAAGTGCCAGAAGAATAAGCATCCACCAGGGCAGTGCCCTTGTGAACGTAAGCACTGGTGGAAGCAAAGAGACCTTTTAACGTCAGACGGGAACAGCTCTGATTAGGGTAAAGCATGTGAAGTTTCTTAAAAACATTACTTCTGGGCTAAAGTTCTTTACCCTCTACATAATACATGTATATGACTTGATTATTAACAACAGAAACAATAATAATAATAATAACATAATAATAATAGCTATTTTCTTAATGTTTGATAGCCTACCACACTTTGATAAGCATGATGTTTAATTTTGCTAGTAATTTTATGAGGTGGCATTATCCTCACATTATACACGAAGAAACTCACACACAGATGGGTGAAATGGCTTGGGCAAGCCCACACAGCAGGTAACACTGCCAGGGATGTATATCGGCAAAGTCTCGTAATTCACCTAACATTGTCTCGTGCAAGACACAGGGCTGGCCACCACCAAGACACAAAGTCGGGTGGGAAAGGTCACAGGAACTCAGCATAAGGGTAAAGCTCCTTGTTCCCTGAAGCCAGTGACTTTTTGTTCACTTCACCCACCTCCAACGTCCCACCTGCTGCAGGATCTCCACCTGACATGGTCATCTGCTTACAGCTACAACAGGCACGAGCCTAGGCGTGGAGGGGATACAGATGACTACTGTCTGCTCCTCTGCCTCTGCTCTACCACATCCTGGTCAGAAGAGGAACTGCTAGGCATGTGCTCTAGAGAGTGGCAGAACAATTTGGGGTCACTCACGGAGCCGAGGAACAGGAATCTTGCCCTTTCCCTCGTAACAGAAACAGCCCCCTACGGTCTCCGATGGAGAAATCAGCAGAACCTCAGGCTCCCCCGATGGCCCTCCCTGCTTCTCCTAACCCAGCCCCCCTGGCACATTCTGTCTGACACAGCCACAGGGCTCCCGGGCACCTCCTGAGCTGCCAAGCTCTCCGATGTGCAGGCTGCTCATACAGCATTATTAAGAACACGCTTGTCTCCACTCCTCTATGAGCCAGCTTCCCTGTGTGAAGAAAAGCCACACATGCTGTCCCCTAGAGGGACCCACAAAGGAAAATCAGCACACCAAGGGTTAAGCATACCCTGTAATAAGCATCTCTGTTCCGGCATGTTGCGAAAGCCCATTACCTCCCGCCACATTACCTCATTCATTTCTTATATGCGGATGGTTTATTTTCCCATGAGCACCCTGGCTCTCAGTATTAAGTCCCCTCCTTCGCCTCTATTTCTCTATCCATCACATTTAACACTCTGACAGTAACAGTCTATAATGTTTCTATTCTACAAAACCGCTCTGTCAACTCCAGGCTTCCAGAGCAGCAACTGAGGAAAATAAATAACATCAACGCCAGGGTCGACAGCATCCTAGCTCCCTTTCTGCTGGGCTTTTAAAAAAAAAATTTATATTATTCTACAAAGAGAGAGAGAAAAAAAATAAAGAGGACGCGGGGCAATGGGAGCAAAGAAGAGAAGAATTTCTTTTCTCACCCCATAGACACTTAATAGACCTGAAGGGGTAGTCTGGGCATTTATCTCCCTGGTCAGACAAAGAGGAGATTTCCCCTCTCTCCCCTCGCATCCCTGGCCATCTCCACCCTCGCCTGTTCATGTGCTCTAGGAAAGGACTGATATTTACTGTGCTGCGCTCCCTCTACCTGCCGCCGCAGGAGCCGAGCCACATGGAGGAGGGCGTGCGTGCTTACAGTGAAGGGTGACTCATAAATTACTGTCATCTTTTCTGGAGCAGGAGTCCAGAAAGGAGGTGGAGGCAGTCGTGGAGTCCACACCTTTGTTCTGGGGCAGACGGCAGGGAAGAGAGGCTCTGGAACCCAGGAGCAAGGAGAAAGGGGAAAAACGTTCGCTACTGAAAAATAAATCACTTTCCAAAGCTTATCTCCCTGATACTGGGGCTTTATCAAAACTGGTTTTATTTTCATCATTTTGGATAGTAATCTTTTTAAAAAACATGTTATATTTCCATCTAGCGTCTTTTAAAAATATCGAGCTACGATGGGTGGGTAGATATAATCATGGGCATTATTTGGCCTCCTCGTCGTGACTCACAACATTTATCAGTCTGGATGCCGATGATCACTCAGGCCCAGTGCTACGGGGGAGTGTGCACGCCTGAGCTGTGTGTGCTCAGTCTGCTGGGCTGTTTATATTTTCTGGTCTCTTTTTTCATAACTGTGCTGCCTTTCTTGGATCTGGCCGTTGTACCACATCCTGGGAGCCTATCCCGACTATCTACAGGCCGTAGGACCTTGTCCCTGAGCCTTCTGTGGGGAGAGTGCATCTATTAGATGAAGACAA
The DNA here is from genome assembly GCA_028451465.1 of Erethizon dorsatum. Taxonomy (NCBI): domain Eukaryota; kingdom Metazoa; phylum Chordata; class Mammalia; order Rodentia; family Erethizontidae; genus Erethizon; species Erethizon dorsatum. The sequence continues at coordinate 86,748,786 of CM051834.1, forward strand.
CATCCTGGGGAGGCTGAGAAAATCACTCAAGGTAATACCTGTGTGTACTAAGATACGGTCTCTTACGGGCTTGGTCAGTGTTAGTGATTACCATGTATGGATGCTGGTCCAGGTGAGGAAACCAAACAACCACCCAGTTAAAATCACATTTAAAATAAAAGTAAAAAGGCTTTGAGTGATTGCTTTGGGTTAGTCTGATGCATCAACTGCCCAGATTTAAGTACACAGGTCTTTGTTTGGCTAGAGCCCCTCCCCACCCCCAATTTCTTGCTCTCAGTTGCCTCAGAAATCAAGATTAACTTCCTAATGGTTAGCTGTACCTAGAGAGAGACTGATTCAGAATAAAGGAAAACACAACAAGGAGGGAAATGCCCATTGACACTGCTCCACGCAATTCTGTAAGTCCTTCTATTCAACTCCACAAGACTGCTTCTCAGAGAACAACAAGAGGTACTGTGTGTAAAATTGCTTTGATAAGGAAGAAATATTCTGTATATTATTTTTCATACCAGCAGGACCATTTGTTACTCAACTTTATACCCTAGAGCAGATAAAAGATTTGTCTAGATCTAGGCACAGTGGCATAAGACTACAATCTCTGCATTCTGGGAAGCTAAAGGCAGAAGGATTGCAAGTTGAAGCCCAACTTGGGCAATTTAGAGACTTCGGAGACCCTGTCAAAACAAAAAACATTTTTACAAAGGGCTGGGAATGTAGCTCAGTGTGAAGGCCCTGGATTCAATCCCTAGTACTTAAGTGAGGGAGGGATCTGTTTAAATCTACAGGCATTCAGTGGTGGGTCTCTTGCTGTCTTCCTGTACTGGTACACAGCAAGTTGCATAATTTCTTCTTTCCATCTCAGGAGTGGCCAAGTGGAGCAAAATACATACTGAGGACCCTACCCTCTGGACAATGGTACCCTGCGAGATTTATTCCCATGGATTCCCCACACCGGTTCTTCCCGTTCCCTAAACAAGGGAAGGATTGGATGTCTACAAATCCAAAACACTTAACACAAAGCTTCACAATAACACCTACATTCCAACCAAAGGTGCAAAGGTGAGAAAAACTTAAGACCAAATGGGATATCGCATGTGTGATACCCACCGGCAAGGAAAAACTGGTCACTAATACTTCATTTCTTCTGCAGTTCAATTCCAAATATCGCAAAGCATCTGAACTACCGAGGCAAAGATCAGTTCTGCTTTTATAATATATTTAAGTGGGGGAGGTAATGTAAGTGGGGGAGGTAAGGTCCATAATCAGGCTAAGTGACATTATTTGATTATTTTAAATGAACATATTTCATAACTGCTATTCATAGTACTCCTTGACGCCTTAATTTTTCTATTTTGGTGACAGAAGACAAAGGTGACCTCATGGCACCAAATGGCTCATGGTGAACCCTGGGGAAGGAATGAGCTTTTCATATAATTTCTTTCTAACACAGTAACATTGAGAACTCCTATGCATAAAAAAAAGCATTGGAGGGAAAATATATAGGTGAGCACAGTTCTTATAGTCACAGATTTGTAATTTAGTGAAGACAAGGAGACATATGAACAAATGGCTAAAATTAAGAGTTGAATAAAAGGTGAAAAAGGATAAAATAAGCATTAATCAGTGCTTTGTGCATTTTGTTCTAGAAGCATGGGCTTTCATAGAGAGAGTGATACAGGGGAGGCAGCTATGCTTTCAGTTGCTTTCCACTGCCCTGAGTCATGTCCACTTTTTACAGAATTCAAATTAATAAATGAATTCAATGATTTAGTCACCTTCAACTCACACATTTCCCTCAACCTTCACATCTAGATAGTCACCAGGCTCTGTTAATCTTTCTTTCAATAAACTCTTTCAAAACTGTCTGATCCTGGGGCCGGTGAGATGGCTCAGCGGCTTAAGCGCCTGCCCGGCAAGCGCGAGGGCCCGAGTTCGACTCCCGGAACCCACATACGAAAAAGGGGCCGGTGATATCGCTCAGCGGCACGGGCGCCTGCTGGCGCGCGAGGTCCTGAGGTCGACCCCCCGGTAACCACAAAAAAACAAAACAAAACAAAACAAAAAAAAAAACCAACTGTCTGATCCTAAGCTATCATTCTTCTGCCCAGATCCCAGGACATTTTGTCTTCTATCTGAAATCCCCCTCTTTCAATCTCTGTCCATACTAGTACACACTGTACATTTTACTAGGCTAAAATTCCTTTTTCATTTAATTTATTTACATAGCATCTTGTGATATAGTCCAGGCTGGCTTTGAACTAAGTTTGTAGCCCAGAGTGGTCTTGAACTCATGACAGTATTTCTGCCTCAGGCCCCTGAGTGCCAGGATTACAGACATGCACTGTCCCACCCGACTAAAAGTCCTTGTATCTGCAGCTCATGTCATGTGTTCTGAGTACCCACAGAGTCTCTCTTTATTACAAATCAAAACTTCACAGATAGATATTCAGTGCTAGATCATTAATGGCAACCAGTTGGGCCTCCATTTACCTATTATTGTCCGTATTTTCCAATATACAGCTTCCAACTTGATCTAAGGCACCATTTCATAGCACAATCCCCAAACAGACCATGCACATGGAAACTGAGGTGCATGTAAGTTTTATGTAACCTGTCCGGGGCAATATAACCATCAAGGATGAGTTAGAACCAGCTGGGCATGCTCCATGCTGGCCCTGTGCAGAGCTCTCTCTTTAGCCCACCAAGTTACATGATACTAAAGTTGTCTGCCTCTGGAGAATGTCGGGAGCAGTGAATGAGATTTCAGAGCACGCAGGTCCAGGCCTTCTACAAAACTGGGAGAGAGCAGAAAAAGGCATTTACTCCAATGTGCTTCACAGCCCAATGGGAAAACAAACATAACAAAAAATAACACCTAATGTAAATTACAGTGAAGGAATATACAAAGCAAAGTGAATAAAAGGGAGAAGGAATATCTAAGACGAGGTCAGGGTACTCAAACAAGGCCTCAGCTTGTACCTGAATAATTTGTAGTATTTTTTTATGGAGATGACAGGTATGGGGAATTTCCAGTGGAGGAGACAATCTTCAAAGGTATAAGGAGAAAGTGGCAAGTTTAAGGTACTGCAGGGAACTTAGTACATGTAGCATATGATGAGAAGAAACTGCTAAAAAAATAGGCTTGGTGAGGTAGGCATGTGCTAGGTCACAAGGTTAATGCAGGTTATGCCAGGCTCAGATCTCATCCTGCAGACTGCAACCTGAGCACACAGAACAGGCATGTGCAGGGACGATCAGCTTTAAAACGTACTCCAGAGGGTGGGCCCGCTGAGATGTGCAATTCTCAGCGGGCTGTAATCCAACTCTTTCTCTTCCACTCAAGAGAGCATAGGGGAATTCAGGAGAGTGAAAGTGACATTTTATGGCAATAATTTAAATTAGTTTAAAATTTTAAATAATTTGCAAACCTCAGGTCTTGGACTGTTATTAATATCAAAATTACTTGTGACACACTTCACAACCGATCATGGCACCATAGTTTGAGTTTCAGGACTGCAACTTTTGACATTGGGGCTGCCAGTGAATAATTCTGAATAGGGGTATGGCAAGCAGGTTTTCATATTAAGGATAACCTGAAGGGCCTCCGAGGGGGTGGAATGCTTGAAGATAGGGGCAGAGATATCACAGGTTAATATAGCTGTTCGGGTAAAAGACAGGGAGGTCCTGACCTGGTTCTGTGGCGGATAGGGAGAAGATGAATTGAGAAAGAGTTAGGATGTGTTTAGCTTTGTATTCTCTCACCTGGCACCGAGCCTGGCATAAAGCATTCAATAAATGCTTGCGGGTGAATCAATACAAATTGGTTAATTATTGATGGAGATTAGGGGAGGAATGTAGAAAAAGGTTAAGAGTCTAATACAAAGATAACATTTCTGGACAGGGCAGATGAGAATGAGGAAGAATACGGGAGGAAGCCAGTTACGGATGGGGGAGACTGACGAGGTCTGCCTTGGATCTGCTAAACTTGAAGAATCTGTTGAACATGGATAGTGAGATGTCTGCCAGGTGGTTCTATGTGCAGATCTGAAATTCACAAAAATCAGTCTGGGCTGAAAATACAGATTTTAATTTGTCATGTGGTCAATATATATTTACTAGATACTTGCTTTGGTGAAGACATTGGGCTATATTCTGCAGATGCAGGGGTTCACTAGAAAGATGAGGCCCCTGTCCTCGGGGAGATTACACATGGATATATTTGTGATGTTGGTATTAGGATGGTAAATGAAGGTATGAGAATGCTGGACAACATTTTCGTGATGGGTTAAAGAAGAGCTACCATTAAAGCTCACTGAGAAGACCCATCTGATAAGCTATGAAGCAACCCAGGAGAACATGGAGATCGAGAGGCATGAGTTATAGAAAGGTTGTCAGTATCAAATATAGGAAGAATTTAGATTAAGGGTTGGGTTTGACAACCAGGAGATTTCATGATCTGGGGAGGCAGAAGTCTGAACTCAGCAGAAATAAAGCTTTCTAGAAGTTAGCTGAAGGAAACTAGAAACCTTAGAATCAATAGTGATAATGGTTTCATGGAGACGGGACCTAGGTCAAGAAGTAGAGGAGATGTAGTGGGAAGTGTCAGATAAAATCAAATTAGGACATGGCTCATGAAAGGGCAGGCTGCAAGACACCTGTCCTGCTCATCTTGAGGGCAATTATGGGTATAAAATACCTAAGGTTACGAGTACTTTGCTAAAAGTCAGGTGTCAGGGTGCTCAGGACAACAGATGGTCCTCCTGGAGGGTATGGACAGATCTGTCACTCACTGGCTGGGAAATTCTCTGGAAAAGTTCTTGCTATGAACTAGTTGGGCTAGGGGACAAAGGTGCATGAAAGCTGCAGTGAGAGGAACAGATATAGTAGAACAGCCAATGGCACAGCTCTGCCAAGTGCCATTGTGCCAAGTTCCATTCCTGGAGGCAGCTCCAGGAAGAGGCCGAGGGAAAATGGTGGGAAGCGGTGGGAAGTGGTGGGGAGGAGCAAGGGGGGGAGCTTGCAGGCAGCCCATGGAGTGTACATGCCCATGGAGCAATGGGAGGCACCTATGTGAAGCATGCTACAAGAGTGTCAGTGTCACAATTTGTACTCAAGAACACACACTAGGCTGTCCTAAGTTTACAAGACGAGCAACTTTTGGCATTCTCAATGCTAGAGTTGTCCTCAGGGCCTTCTGAGTATTACAGTTATAATAGCAGCTCCCTGCTCCTTAGTAAGTACCCAGGGTACAGGAGGCCCGACCTAAGGGCCAAGTAAGTGCGACCTGTTTCACAGCTCCTCCCTTCTGCAACAGCAAGCAGGAAGTGCAGGGCTATCAGAGAAGTCACCTCTTCTAACTGTGCTCTGCTGGTGCTGGTAGCTTAAGTCTGATTTGTTATGGTGGCTCCAGATGATGGCTTCTCCTGCACAGGGTTCCAGGGCATAAACAGCGGTCTCAGCAAAGACCCTGATCACACAGGTACTAGCCCCCCTTGGAGGTTCACATAGGCATGCTAAGTTCACAGAAGCCACATGCTGTGACAGAAGGAACCCAATCCAGATTCAGTCTTCACTCTACAACCTACTAACTCTATGACCTTAGGTAAGTTACTTAAACCCTCTGTGCCTTTATTTCCTGGTGTGAAATTAGAACGGAATAAAAACTCTCCACCCCTCCTCTGCAAAGGAGCTGTGAAGATTAGATAAGCTAACGCTCCTGAAAGCATTTGTATTTTAATATTATTTTTCAATAGGTAATACATTTACAGCATAAAAGTACATTTACAGTAAATCCATTATGACTTCCATACACTGCTGAGCCTTGCTCCCATCCTCCTTCCATTCACCCTATTCCTACTCTCACACCTGGCCTCTACAGATAACCACTTTTGTTCGGTCCTTGTTTATCTTTTCAGTTTCTTGAAAGGGTGACTTTAAATGTAAATTGTGTTATCATTGCTGTAATGCTGAAAGTAGGAGGGAAGGGGTGAATGGGGGCAGGTGGTTGTGTTATCTGTAAGGGGCCCTGTTTCCTTCATGAAAACCTGCCTTCCTATCACCCCACTTTACACTGTTCCCTTTCACTTCATTCGCTTACTCATGCATTGAACCAGTATTTAAGTACCCACTGCACTCAAGGCAAGGTATAAGTGACAGCGTAAAGGAAACCAAGCTGCATCTATGGCCCTGCTGAGTTCACGCCATACCTTCCTGGCATTTGCTTCCTGGCATTTGCTTTGGTCCAGGTATGAGCTGCCTTTGGCCTGTTGCTGCACACATGCTGGTATTTCCCACAGGACGCTGTGTGGTGCACACAAGTCCACAGAGCAGATGCTCAAACATGCCAACTTGAGCTGCTTGTGGACAGAAAGTCCCACTAGATCATGGCACAGTTGTCCATCAAGCAATCTTGGGTCCAGCATCCTTTCTACCAGCCATGGAGAAAATCTATGCTCCCACAAGCTCTCTGCCCCCTGTGCAGGCCCTGGGGGGAGACGCTGGAAAGAAGATGCATCAGCCCAAGGAAGATGCGTCAGCACAGGTGGTGGTGAAGTGGGACTGAGTGAGAGTGGGTCTCCAGGTTCTTGCTTGGCAAGTGAGGTGACAGCGCAGGAAGGGCAAAGGAAGGGAGGTTAGCACACCTTAAATCACAGGGAAGTGTAGCAAGGAAAGAAAATACTCATCAGAAGATGTGACATGCCTGCCTTTCTGTAGTATGGCTCTGTTACGTCAGGATGTGACATCCCAGCAACTGTTGCCTACTCAAAGCACTTTTTCTAAGACCTACTCGCTTTCAGTCACTTCATAGCACATGTTTGAGCTGTCCTTCAGAATCCCCCACTTTCTTAAAGGTTCTTCCTCCTTTGGCCATTGAGCGGCTTTGTGACCTCCAGCTCTAGCCTGATGTGTCTCTCTGTCTCCACCACTTCATCTGTAAAACTAGGGCAAGATTTCCTCTCTGCCAGCTCCCCAGTGCTGCTGAGGATCAGGTGTGTTAGCTTATGTGCAATACAGATGCACTAGAAAACCGAAACATTACCGCAATTAGACTACGTGTCAGCTCTACATTTTTTTTAAGAAAAATAAAGTGTTCTTCTTAAATGAAGCATCTTCAAGATAAGGACTGACTAATCACATACCCAGCATTTCCCTTACAACTCTGAGTAGACCTTTCTGGCCTCCTCTTTTCCTAGCAGGACTGACAACCACTTGCAAAAACAAAACAAAACGAAAAAACAAAAAACTATATAATTTTAAAGGTCTGTTCAAAATGCAAGCAGAGACCTTTATATTCCTTTTCCCTGGATCCTTTCATATCTGTCTGTCTGTCTGTCTGTCTGATATGCCTTTTTCCCCCCAGAACCACAGGCCCCTCCCTCTCCAAGCCCAGAACGCATCCAATGTGGCAGAGATGATACCGGTAATGAAAACCTGCGGCCCGCAGACACTGAGCACGAGTGCACAGAGGGGAGGCCGAGGAGGAGCCGGTCAGGATGCATGTAATCAGAAGGGTTATCTAATGCTAGTTTCATTCTAATTGAGTCAGTACCATATGTCACCCTGCAATAACATCGCAAGCAGCATGCAACTGAATACATATTTAATTCACATAATGGGTACAGCAGTAGAAGTAATCAAGGCAGTTTGCCATAAGCCATAAAGAAATGTAGCTTGTTCCTATCAAGAAACATTTGGCACTTAGGGAGAGAGCTGTATCTCCAGAGAGAGGAGCTGCATTATGCACACGCTTGAGGGAGGGGAGGACGGTGGGCAGGAGGGCCACGGCAAGAGAACAAGAGGACAGGGAGGAAGGACTGGGAGGATGAACACACCAAAGAGACTCCAGCCAGAGCATCGATTCACTGCGGATGAAAATCAATGAAGGAATATCGTCAGCAGATCGTTGGCCATCTCAATATAATTAACAGTAATGGATTTATTGGCAGAAGCGTAATGATTTCATGTTAAATGTGCCCCAGAATTTCCTGTGCTGTCCTGGGTCCTTCCCACTCTCTCTTGGCCCAGCCCACGTCCCAGGAAATGGATGCAGCCACGGAAGGTTAAAAAAGATTTTTTTCCCCATCTCTTCATCTGGATTGGCATCTGACAGAAATCTGCTCACCCATTCCCTTCATTTCCTCCCTCAAGGAGATGATTAATATGGCTGGGCAATGCTCATCAATATCTTTGGACAGATCAACTGGAGTTTTCATTAAACCCATATTAATGTCCTAGATACACAGCTGTGGACAGGTTATTCTTAAAAAAAAAAAAAAAAAAAAAAGAATGAATGAATGAAAAGAAGAAAAAGGAAAAAAGAATTGAAACAAAAAAATAAAATAAAATAAACCTCCACCTCAGTTAGCTATTTGCTTGGAATTAAAAGGAAACTCGGCCCGTTCCCTCATTAGAGCTTCTCCACCAACATGTTTTGATGTATATTTCATGAGGATAAACAAACATTCATTTCACTTTGGGAAGGTGTTTGCTGTAATGTATTGTCAGCGTACCCAGCAATGAGGGGACATTAATTTCAATTCTGGTGTTTAAACACTTTGGCGAGTCCCAATTACTCATTCCCCAGCTCGATATCAGGAGCCCTGGAGGAAGGTCGCTGGCTCTCTGTGTGGCCCACCAAGCCAAAGAGAGGCTGGGCTCCACCCTCCAGAGCTGAGGACAGCAGGGACGGGCAAGATGGGACTCTCACCTCCCATTCCCTGGTCAGACGGTGACAGGAAAGGCCACTGCACAGAAGGCCCACACTCGCACCACAATGATCTGTATGAAGGGCTGTGTACAAACAAGAGTTCAAAATTCTGAATCTTATTTTTATCTTGGTCTTCATCCCAGGATTTCAACCCTTTAATGGAGGAGAGCAAAGCCTTGGAAAATCTTCCCAGAAAGGGAAATGGGGGCAAGAATAAGAAGATGAAGATGGGGTCAGGGGTCCTTAGTGTCATGTGCCATTGATGAAGATATTAAAAACAGATGTGTGTGACATCTTCACCATGGTGACACTGGAGAGCCTTGGTGGCCATTTCCAGAGCCCCAGCACACACACACGTGCACACACACACACACACACACACGGCTCAACAGAAATGTAGACTGCAGCCTCTCCATCCTGCAAAAGATCCAGAATAGAGATCCCATATATCACATGATAAAACTTACAGATGAGCTTTGCAAAGCTGGAGAACCAAGCACATTCCCGTGATTATTATTCATGTATAGCTCCACTTTCGATGGCATCTGCAACTTTAAGTAAAAGTTTTTTTAAGCAATACTCCAAGCCTCTTTTTTCAATCTATTATTGATCTCTGTACATACAAATACACAGCTGAATCTCTCCACTTGCAGAAGTAGCCAGCAGATGCTTTGCCAAGCTGAGAAATTCCCTTTAACGACATGAAGAACTACCCGAATATGGATTTCTAGCTAATGATAAACTATCTGAGGGTGTTTCAAGGATACAGCCCTACGGTGGAAGAAATGAAGATGGAAAGACAACTTGAGATGTATGGGCCTTGAAATGAGGGGTGAAGAATTAAGAGAAGCCCCAGACAAAGGTCTTTATCATGAAGATTAGTCCCTAGAGAGCACCATGTTGGTCCCAAAGGGGAAGAGCCCAGGGTGCATCCTCGATTTTGGAAATACGACGACATACAGGATTTCAAGCAGGGTGCAACTGAGGAGAGGTATTAGATCTGAAAAACATGATAATAATAACAAGAAAAAGAATACCTGGTTTTTCTCAAATTTACTTCTTTCTTAAATGAGTGCTAAAGTCGCAGTTTCTCAAAATTAACTCGGAACTTAGTGCCAGAAGCTAATGCTGGTCACTGTTCCTATGTAGCTATTCCAACTTACATTGCCAAGAAGACACCTAAGATACTCTTCAAACCTTGCACCTGGTTTTGGCTTCACCTAGATGCACGCTGAGGATCCTGGAGTACACGAGCTAGGCCATTGCGTGCCACATAGCAGTACCAGTGGGTTGCTGGCTCAAAGACTGAAATCCTTTGGTACCAAGAGGTTAATAGCTATGCCTTAACCCACTTCTCCAGCTTCAAGTGCTTAGCACCTCTCTGCTCCAGTCCCTCCTCTGTACTCCCACAGCTCCAGCAGCTAACATGTTAATCCCTGCATACAGATGGCAGCCTTGAAGACTTTCCTTGCAGAGCTATGACTGCTGTCGACCCTGACTGGCTGGTGCCCAACTGGTTCCTGTCACATAGTTTGAACACCGCTCCTGCATCCAAGAGTTAGGAAAAGTTAACACAGTTCTTGTTTGTTGAGCAAACATTTCCAAGGCTGAGGATCTACATGGTCTGTGCCTAGAAGCCCAGGGAAATCAAATGACAGAGATGGGAAAGAGATCTGGGGATGGAGAAAGAAGAAAGGGAAGAGAGGAGATGAAAGTACAAAGGATTAAGAAAGACCCAATAGGTATAGGTAGCAGTTTTTCCAAGATGATTATAATTACTATGCATTGCAAACATATACCAAAAAAGTTGTGAAGAAGAAATTAAATTGTAACCTTGTCTCTCCCATGGGTTCATCTACCTCTGCTGCACTTGTCATTGTTCTCACCCTGCTGGATTCCCATCATGTAGGCCAGGGAGCTTTCCACAAAATCACACCAGGTACAAATGTTGGGCACGATCAAAAAACAGTGAATGCTTAAATTTTAAAATATATTATAGTAAAAAGCATGTTGCCATTAATCTCCCTCAAAATACTCCCCCTTGTTTCAAATCTGCTTATCCCATCATTCTTGCCCCTTTTTGAAGCCCTTCTGGAAGTCCTCTTTCATGAGTGTCTTTCTTTGCACTATCATGACTGCCTGGATGTCCTGAATGGATGCAAACTGTTTAATTTTTGAAGGTCATTTTGACTTTGGGGAAGAATCAGAAGTCACCTGGTGCCAGATTTGGTGAATAAAGTGAGTGAGGACACACTATAATATTTTTACAAGCCTATATTTCCATTGGATGGCCTTTATCATCAGCGTTCTTGGTTTTTGTTTTTTTGTTTTTTTGTTTTTTTTAGTACAGGGAATCAAACTCAGGACCTTGCACTTGCCAGGCAGGCGCTTGTGCTACTGAGCTATATCCCCAGCCCCTCATAGTATTTTTTATCATGCCTCATAAAGGCACACAGAAGAGGACTTCCAGAACTGCTTCAGAAAGTGGTGAGAATGATAGGATAAGTGCCCAAAGTGATGGGGATGATTCTGAGGGGGATTAATGACAATATGTCTTTTACTGCAATAATTTTTTTGAAATTAAAACATTCACTGTGTATATTGTGATATCCCTTGTAGATCTCTAGCAGAGTAGAAAAATTGGTTGCTGTGACTGAGTGGGTATCCCAGAAGCTCATATGTTGGAACTTCCATTCCAACAGTTGTGAGGTATGGGGTCAGGGGCAGTGTTCAGGTGTGGAGTGGACCCCTCATGAATGGATTAACGACTGCTGTGTGAGAGCATGCTGGCTGTAGCAGGAGATCAGACCCTTTTCTTTCTTCTGCACACACCCAGTTGCCTTTCTACTCCCCCTCGCCATGTTATTATGGACTATGGAAGTCACTCCCAGATGCTCCCATCCAGCGTTGGATTTTTCAGCCTCCACTTCCATCAAAGAACAAAATTCTCTCCTTTTTAAATTACCCAGTCTCAGATATTCTGATATTGTAACAGTGAAGACTAAGACACTGGGACACAGCACACACAGGTTCTAGGTGATCTAATGCTTTCATCTAAAAAATGTATGATGGCAAATCACCATAATAATAAAAGCACCATTTAGTGAGCACCTAACATGTGTTAGGGATTTGCATTCATCCTTTCATCTAATCCTCAAGTTTCCCTGCCCTATAGGTAGCTCTCCTTTTATAGGTGAATAAATGACATCCTGGAGATATTAAGCAACACACTGAAGCTATCAATGGTAAGTGTATGAAGAGGATTCAAATTCAGGTCTGACTAACTGAAGTCCAGGTCTCCCCTCAGGCTAGTGCTGCTCTCTAAAGCAGTCCCAGGGAAGAGGTGCCCAGTGCTCTCTAACAGAAGGCTGTGAGAAAGTACCAGCTGCAGCTTTTCTCCAGCAGATCTCAGGTCTCCCTGGAGAGGGAGGGAGGACAGCTTATGTCAACAGAATGCACGAAGCTTTGGAGTCCTGCAGCTCTGAGCTCCTGTCCAGGTTACAGCTCTCATTGTTGGCATAACTGGAAAATTTACATAAGTCCCAGTTTTCCCATCCGAAAAATGGGGATAATGCCTATCTTCCTCGAACGGTTGCAGTACTAGAGAAAATGCTTCTCAAGTCCTAAGGCCGTCCCTCGTTAGGAGTGGATTTTCAATGAGTCTGAACCCCCCTTGTTGCCAGACTACCCTCGCATTTGCAAGGGAAACAAAAACACTCTCAAATTGCTTCGCAGCTCCAAAAGGCAGGAAGGAAGAGAGTTGAGCCTAGACTCCGGTATGGGATGTGGGACTGCTGGCTTTAGATGTCCACCAGGAGGAAGGTGAATGCATTCCTCCCCCCAGGAAGCATGAAGGTGCCACTAATTTGTAAGTGAGATGAGCCCATCCTACCTAGAACACGGTGATAAGCTGTTGCTGTGCTATTTTTCTGAGCTGAAAGTACATTTTTCATGAAAACAGAACTAAAAATAAAAACAACAATAATGTAGAGATATATAGGGAAAGCCACTGCCATCTCCGAAGAGCTGTGACCACAGGAAGCCTTCCAGTAGTGGGCTGCAGAAAAGGGTGACCAAACCTGGAGCCCTCTGCTGTGGCTTTTGCATTATTTGGACAGCTCTCACAGACAGAGCTAGAACTCTGGATTCACAGTAGTTCCCAGTTTTGGTCATATCACCGGGACTCTACGTCCTTGCAGAAGTCACTAATCTCAGTTTCCTGATCAGTTACTGGTTCTAGTAATTTATGCCTAATTCCCAGGATTGTGGTGAGGATTAAGTAAGGTATTATGTCGACAAGTAATTTTGTTTTTTACTTTTTAGTTTAACACACAAGGGCAAGTGGTTCTTAGCTATAAAACGCCATATTAAGTTGATATACTTTCTATATTATTAATGTTATAAATATTATGAACATGAGTGTAGATAAAAGATAAATAGAGTCTGTAGGTATATCTATATGGGAACAAAGACGTGTCATCATTAACCACGGTGTCCCTTATTTCTTTTTGGCAATATAAGAAATTGCCCAGAAACTCTTAGGGAAAATATCTCCTCTCCACCTTTTCAAGTGATTTCTTCAAGCATGGAGTGATAATTCTTTTTCTATATTTACTATCCTCAGGAAGTAACATCTACGTACATTTTTATATCTACAGCAAGACAGGTCACTTGGGCCTACAAATCTAGGACACTTGGAGGAATATCTAAATACAGTCTTCAAAAGCGGGGGAGTCAGAGAAGTCTCCTATCTGTCTTGACCACATAGAATTCTTATTTTCAGTGTCTGTCCATTCTGACTTCTAAAAATTTCAAGGCATTTCTCAAACCTGCTTCTCAAAACTGAAGGAATGCAGTAAAACATAGATTTCCTTTTTTCCTCGCAATTTTTTAGAATTCATAAAGCATAAGAAAGATCAAAGAATACACAGTTCTTTTATTTCTGCAGTGCTCTCACAAAGTATCAACAAGCAGGGACACCTCGACAATAATGCTACCTTCCAGAGACAGGCAAGATCTATCTACAGATCTACAAAATGCAAACAATATGCTTGAACTAGAGGAAGCTGCAAAGATACTCATAGGGCTGTTTTAAATGTAAATCCAGCTGTTAAGTGTTCTATGCATCGACACAGTAAAGCATCTTAAGTACAAATGTTAAAATGACCCCTCATCAATACTAAAGGAAAAGGAGCCAAAGACAGGTTGTAACCCTCCAGTTCCAGTTCTTCCCAGCCATGGACTTGGACTAATGAGGGACTCAGCAGAGGCAGCAGACTTTGTATTTTCATGCTTGAGCATGCTGGCCTCCCTACCAATTTCCATCAGCAGGCTGGAGAGGGAGGTTGCTGTGTAATAGTAGGATAAAAGTCAGGATAGAACCTGGGTTATCCTCAGGACATATGATTATCTAATTTTTTAAAGTTGAAATTATCCAGTTCATGGGGAGAGTTGATAGATCACAAAAATTCTAACAATTAAATGACTAACAATAATCATTCCTAAAATATAAGTTCCTTTAGGTCAAGGTTTTTGTTTTATTTTATGTATTGATATATTCCAAGAACAGGGGCTAGCATCTAGTAGATGCTCAATTATCATTCATTCATTTAGCAGACAGCTGAATGTGGATGGGAAGGTGGATATATGAAGGGATGGGTTGATAGGTCTTTCCTTTGGGTTCAGAAAAAGCTGTACAAAAATGACACTTAGGCAGGCCTGGTGGCTCATGCCTGTGATCCCAGCTGTTCAAAAGGCTGAAGCAAGAGGGTCCATCAAGTCCAGGAATATGAGGCCACCTTGGACAATATAGAAAGACCAGCTCTCGAAAAATAAAAGTAACCATCCAAACAAACAAAACTAACAAAACAAAACAAATATTACACTTATTTCTAGATACATCCAAAGAAAGTGGGTGATTCCAAAATCCAACTTAGGTGCCTATTCCCTTACCAATTCAGAATAACCAGAAGGGACTGTCTGAATTAGTGATAGGTTAGAAAGTATGTTAAAAGAAAAGCAGGATTATTTCACTCTAATTCTCCCTTCCGTCCCAGCTCTACATAACCATATATATATGGTTATGTATGGTTATGTATGGTTACCAGATATATATATATATATCTGTTGTAATATTATAGGTATATTACATCTGTTTTAATAAATTTGTTAAAAAGTTAGTAAATTTGTAAAGAAGTGAAGTATAATTATGTTACCATTATATGTAAATGATTTTTTAACAAGACATTAATACATGTTTTATTAAGTATGTACACATACACTACAAAAAGACTTGGAGGTACTGTTTTGCTTGCTTGAATTCTTAAATATTCTCTCTGAAGTCTTCTTTCTACTATTACTTTATTTAATGACTTTATTTATTTCTGGGTAAATACTTTCACTAGAAAAGATAAAGACCAATCTGAGTTCCCCAGGAGATAGGACCAAAACATTGAGAACAGCAGAGTTTAAATTACTGTTTTTGCTTTTGCAGTATTTTTTGCAATAGAGTTTTCATTTACTTTCTATGGCTTGGTCTGGAACAAAAATCAACAGGCGGCTGAAATGTTCTCTCCTCACAGGCATGCAGGCCGGACACTCAGCTGTGATGCCTATGAACAGCTATGTCTGTAAGGGGCAGCTATCATTAACCCTAAAGTTACTATCTGAATGCATCAAAAGTCGAAAGATTTATTTGAAATGCTGATTTGGTTTTTCAACTTCTTTTTCACTTACATCCTTTCTGGTGTTCATTTCCTTATGATTAAAAATATGTACTTACTTTTACAAACACACCCAGTTTCATTTCCTATTACCTGAGCACAAGAAATAAACAGAATGCAACCAGGCTTAGTTCCCTAGTTCTTGGGTTGTAATTCATATTACAAGGAAAAGAGTCTTTTTAAAATGGTAGGTTCAGGCATAATAGGTGCTCTGTAAGTGTCCGTAGAATTAAAAATGAAGAATAAGGGAGGTATGAATAACACACAGGAACACAAGGGAAGAGAAGATGAAGGGATTAAAAAAATAATGTTCTTCAAATATTTGAGTGGCCTTTGTGTGGAAGTTCAATGGATTCTTTCTACTCTGTGTCCAAAGAGCTCAGATAGACAGATGTAACTTTTACCAAGGCAGACTCAGTGCATCTTGAGAAAAAACAGCCCTTTTGATGTATGTAATAGCTAACAGCTTTTTTGTTAAATAATATCTTGACATCTCCTTTAAGATAGAAAAATGTATGACTCTGTGATCTTTCTACCTATTCCTAGAAGTACTTAGCAAAAATCCACATAACAATAGCCAGTCCTGAAGCAGCCACGGTAGTGGTAGAACCACTAGGTAAAAATTTAAAATTCCAATCCCTTATGAATCTGGAATCCTAAAACTGTGAATGTCTTTTTTTTCAGATATCCCCAAAATGAGCTTATGGGTTTGCTTTCTTAAAAATAAAAAAGCAAAGGAATATAATAAATGTTTGCTTTGTGATCTTCTAGCATGTATTATTTTAAATCACTGAATTCTAGATCCTTATGACATCCTAAATGGAAAGAGACTTTCCTTCTTTTATTAAACCAGCTAGGACCACCCTCCCGGCTGTGTGTAGGCAAAGGCCAGACTTCCACATGGAACGAACTAACAGCAATCCTAGCCTCACTAGGAAAGAACCATTAATTGACTTCGAATGGTCACTGGTATTTCCAAGGAAACCATTTTGCGCAAGTCAGATCCAGATCAGATCAACGGGTTAAAAACAGCAGCACCACCGGCGGGAGGGTGAAGTCCGAAGACATCATAATTTGAGAACTCCATCCATCCCTTCATTTCTCCAAGCCTTGCATTTGCTATCTTTAAGATAAGGGGACCTCAGCACTAGCTTAAGAACCAACATCACGGGGCACTGACAAAGGTCAAAAGAGAGCATAGATAAGATTGCCAGTGTACAGTGCCACTTAACTCCCAAGAGGGTAAATTTAGAACCTAACTGCAAAACCTAAGGTAATACTGAATTTCATCTTTTAATCACTTAGAAAATGCTAAATGGATACAACCTGGTTTTACTTTGTCTTAAGAAACATTAAGTTTCCAATCCAATAACCTTGCATTTTGTTCTTTTTGTTGATCACCTGATTATCTCAGATTGGTGAATTTATAATTGAAAAGGCCAAAAGAGGGCCTGTCTACTTGTACTAGAAGCCCAGAGGATTGTACTCAGTGTGCCCCATTGCCGATTTTCAAAGGAGCCTTGCCACTGAATCATAGTTTTACTTGTCTCTTCCTGAGGTCCCCAATCCCCCAGTAGCTGTCTACCTCTGCAGTGTCCACAGCAGCAGATTGTCTCATTAACAGTCTTGTTAACTACCTCAGTCCTCCCAAAGTGCAAACAAACAAAAAGCAAACAGAGTTTGGCAAGGTTTTGTAGTTCTCCATCTCCTCACCATCATCTCCTGCTGAATCATCATTCATCATTCATCAACAGAATAAAAAGGCATCACCCTGCTAGCCCAGCCTAGGAAACAAATTATTTGATGTGGTTGTTAATTAGGAGTGTGTACACCTATGTAACCTTTAGGGGGAGGATGAGTAGTGGGAGGAAAACCTATGGATGGGTTTTATATTTATTGGCAAGCCACTTCTCAGAGCATTGGTCTTGATACAAGAAGATACATGTAGAATTTCAACTTAGGTTTTCCCCATTCTGACTATGTAAGGGCTGATTTCTTGCAGTCTCAGATAAGTCTAAATTAAAATAACCTTAGAGCTTCTCCTTCCACCACCTCTGGACAGTTTTCCACAGGAGCTAAGAATGCATCTAGTTAACAGATCGCTTCAGAGGAAAAAGAAGCTGTCCATAAAATTGCCCTGAGGACCCTGGACAGAGAGAGGCTTATGGAAGGCAGGCCTTTAACTTTGGTCTCCTTAGCACTGTACTGGTAATAGCAAACTTGCAGACACATAATCTATCATGGAGAAGCATCTTCTTTAGCAAGGAATTTTTTGCTGAATAGATAGATAGATAGATAGATAGATAGATAGATAGATAGATAGATAGATAAATAGATAGATAGATAGAGGCATCTGAGTGACTGGTTCCCAAGACTTTTTGCTTGAGCCCTGGCCACTGGCTCATGTTCTCAACTACTCAAGTGAAGAAGGCCAATGGCTTTGTTCATCAAAAATGCAGTTTCCCACGTAGGAAGGGCCATACCAAAAGACTTTTCACTGCCAAATGAATTGTGTTCGGTAATGTGAAAGGATCATAAAGTACAGAGACACAGACCTGAGAAGGATTAAGTATTTTATACTGGCTGTGAGGCCCAGAAGGCACTGTGTGGGTAAAACAAGGCTGGTCCCTGCTGGTATGAACAGAAAGCATGCAGATCTTGGGAGACGAGTTCACAATGTGGCTTTCACTTTTGCCTCGTTGATTGCACTATATGCTCCGAGAATGCATCCCCCTTAGTCTCCTTTAAAGAGGCAAATTTATATATGGTAAACAATTTCCTTAGGTAACCACTTTTCCCTTACCCCTGCTCTTTCAAGAACCCACAACAGTTCTGCCAACCACACAAGACTCATCCGTGCAGATGCCCAACATCACGTTGACTGGATTCGGGAAGAGGTTGGCTTTGGACAGGTGCGGCTGTGCACAGCATCAGGTTCATTTTCTGTAAAATGGAGTCAATGTTGCTAAATGGAAAGGCGTTTTAGAAAATTAAATGACAAAGTACACAAGAGCTACCTGACTTCACATTCTCTTTACCTGCTCACTGTAATTCAATCCTGCTTATCCTACCTGCCCTTTTCCATCACTCTTCTAACCTAAACTCCACATAACAGGCGGGCCTTCCTCCTCATTGTAACTCCCCTTCTTGGTAAATGAGTTCCTAGATCCGTTCTGTTTTTGTTTTAATATTTATTTATTTATTTATTTTTGGTGGTACAGGGAATGAACCCACAGCCTTGCACTGAGCACATTCTCAGACCCCCCCATATATATATATATCCCATTTTGAGACAGGGTTTCTCTACATTGACAAGATGGGCTCAAGCTTGTGATCTTCCTACCTTAGCCTCCGGAGTAGCTGGGATTACCAGCATGTGCCCTCATGCCTGGCTACATTCATGTTTTCTGAGTGCTTATTACTGTCTCTTTTTAATATCTCCCATGCCCTCCTCTATGATTTCTATGTATACACCCCTGCCCCATTTCCTGACCCTATTCCTACCTCTTCTATATGAAGCCAACCCTCATTATGATGAACCTAAAACCACAGTCTTGCTTCTGAAATATTGTATTGAAATCCATATCATTTAGCTACCAACTTCTTTGAGCATTATCATCTGTGTTGATCTATTTTAGTCTTTTCTTAAAACACACTGGATGCTTTTCTATGGGAGAGGTCAGTTCTTAATGTTTCTTGGGAAGCCCTTCCAAATTGTAAGTGGTGCAAATAAAGGCCCTCTGTAAATAGTAAAGCAGTGTGTACACATAGGGGAGATCCTTGTATGTCAGAACCGTGAGGATGTGGCTCTAAGTCAGGTTGAGACCTTGGCATTACCTTCCAGGTGGGAAAGGAGTAGAGACTTGGCCAAAAATCTTAACTGGGTGCCATATGATCGGATGGGCTGGATCCAATTATTTTATGCAAAAACAAAAATACCAAATTTTTATTTGCTTTTGTGTAGAGAGGGCCATGTTTGACATCAGGTCTACATAAAGGCAGTCACCAGACCTCAACCCTGTGCTGAAGGGTCAAGGTTTATACTTTAGGAAAAGCAACGATTGGCAGCTAAAGAGTAAACCAGGCTGGGCTCTTTGAAGAAAACAGTAAGAGTGATGCCTGCACATACTAACTAGGACACTTAAGCATCCTCAATGTTACTTAATGGCAAGCTGGGGTTGCAGAGGGTACAGGCTTCACACTCGGGCAATCCCACTCCACAGGCCATCCTCTCCAACATTCTGGTACAGCCCATGCTAAGATTTGGTGTCTGAGCTAAAAAAAAAGTCCTCGCCCTTAAACTCTACACTGAAGGCAGCCAAATTCCAGGGCTTGAGATTTGTATCCTCCTATCTTTAGATACCACCTTGCTTCTGACTCATGGTTCAACTTCCAATTTCATACACAATCCTGCCTCTTGCACTTGCCCTCTTGGTTTGATATTTGGGTGAACTTGGGTTTAACTTTTGCTTCATACGTTGGTTGATCTTTACCTCCATTCCCTGTTGGTCTGGAGCAGAGCAGACTCTACCTCTACTACTGAAACCCAGTATCCAAGGAGTCTGCCATCTCGGGGCTGGGGCTATCTGAAGACAGAGAAGGAAATGAGAATTGAAGCTTGGGTATTGGGCGGGGCAAACATAGCATGAATGGAAAAAATACTCCATGGACTATCGAATTCCTGGTTTAGCCCAAAGAACTCAAAGATCGATGTGTGGTAGAGGAAAGAATACAAAATTCCTCTTGTTCTTTTTTGATCCTTTCTGTGCAGTGAGCTAGTTTAACCCAACTTTCCTCTATCAAGTTGGGCTCAAGAAGTGGGTTGAGGAGACTAAGTCCACCAATGACAGACATTTGTGCCAAATGTAAACCACACAGCCCTACCAGCAGGCCTGGTGGGAGAGGTCCTGTGAAGAAAAGTGGTGAGAGGTCACCAAACTCAATTTGCAGGAGTAAAAGGAGCCTTGGAACAGACAACACAAAACACGGCAGGAACGAAAGTACAAAGCCCACTCTGGTGCAATTTGGAAAGTGAGTTCAGTGCCCAACAGGATCTGCTCAAAGGTTTTCATCCAAGGTAGTGTGGTGGGACATAATGCCAAAAAAGACACTATTCAGTCCTTGGTATCAGACTGGAAACCTGGTGACAGTACTAGAGGTCACTTGTGATGACTTTAGCAGGGCCTGGGGGAAAGAATCCCATAGCTCCAAACACAGAATGTGAAAGGAAGAGCCAGTAAAGTTCAGAGATCCCTCACGATGGTGGGTAGGCAAAAAGGGGGTGTGTCTGAGTAGTTCCTAGAGCCCTCTTCTGAGAGGAAAGCCCTCACCTGCTCAGCCAGCCTGGCCCTGGCTGGCTCACCCTGCTGTTGCTGGAAAAGAAGTGACGGCTGGGTAAGGCAGAGACTGGTGTCTCTACCCGGGAGAGGCTGGAAGACAGAAACTGATGAAGAACCTCATTAATACTCAAGTGAAAGGTAAAAGGAAGACATTCCATATTTTCTTCAACACCTACGGTTAGACGTCAGAGGCAGAACAAAGACCTAAAAAAGAATCATTATTTCTATTACATTTCCATGAATGAAAAGTATTTACACTTTTTTTTTTTTTTCAACAAAACTCTCGAGAAAGAGATCTGGTCGCATCATTTATCATGGCAGGACCCGGAATGAAAAGACTCAAGTTATTGTCTTGGCTTTGCCACCTACAAGCTGTGTGACAATAGACATTCTAGACCTCTAAACCTCAGTTTCCTCACTTTAAAATGGGGTTAACTGTATTTCCCTTTGCTAATCTGCTGGGCTGTTTAGAGGATCAAATAGCAGCATAGATATGAGAGCATTTGGCAAGTCACAATACATGGTGCCAAAGGAAAAGGTTATTGTTAGGGGCACCGTGAAATCATTACATCACCTGATCAAATTTAAAGACCCTTTCAGGTGGGTGGATTTGCGACTTCTTCCTGATTGGCCACCTAGGATCACTGTTCATTTCCATTTATCTTGCACCAGTGGCCTCTAGGATCAACTGGATTCAGACCGTGAAATATTTCTCCATTTTCTGCATTTTGGTGTGCGTTTGCTCCCCTGAAGCTGTGGCACAATGGATGGTTTCTACATTCTGGCAGGATCTGTAAAAATGTTTGCCTATCAAGTTCTTAATAGTATTTAGTGGTTCAGAAATTAATTTCTTTGCCACAGAATTAACCAGGACATTCCATGGCCATTGATAGTTCCTTCTTGCCTCCTAGCTTTCATTGCAAATCTCGGGACTGCCTCGTTTTGGGAAAATGGGCTTTGGTGAAGGTTACTAAAAATCAGGCCTAGCATTCCAAATTAACACAATGGTGACCTTGAAGTAGAGAACAAAAGAAGAAAATGAATCCTATGTATACCTAAGCCAGAGAATCAACTAGAACAACACTGATAGCACAAAGATGATGTAGCGCTTTGGTCCACTGTTAATCCTCCT
Source organism: Erethizon dorsatum (assembly GCA_028451465.1). NCBI lineage: Eukaryota > Metazoa > Chordata > Mammalia > Rodentia > Erethizontidae > Erethizon > Erethizon dorsatum. The sequence goes on from CM051834.1 coordinate 86,770,686, forward strand.
TCCTCCTTATCCCTGTAAGTCATGGCTCCATCATTAACTGCACCTGAAGCCATGAAAGGGAATCTGCTTCTAAAAGTAGGTTTTTTGGGGAAAGCAAAACACCAGTATCATCTCCTGTGAAATCAGAAAGCCCAACCCTAATGAAGAAGCAGAGACAAGCGGGCTGAACAGAGACTGAGGAGTGAAAGGCAAACAAGCCCTGACCCATGATGAAAGGCCAGCTGGATGCGGAAACCAACTTCTCATTGGAACCTACAGGTACCCGTGTTTTGTTTTCAGCTCAGACTCACTTCATCTCTGTGCCCCAGTTTCCCGATCTGCAAAGCACCCTCAGTTATTCACAGTACCCCTCCGTGCTGTCTCCCCCCAGTGAGGAATCAGTAACGTGTCCTAACAGGGGCCTCCAGGACCCTCCAATAACCATGCAGGCCATAAGTCTGTCGCTCTGCCCCTGTGTGGTTGGGTGAGGCACATGCTGAGCAATATGTGTGGAATCGCCACTCCATACTGTCCCAAAAGTTCTTCCCACTCAGGACACTCAGGGTGGGGGAAAAATGCTTTCCTTACCAAATATACAATGTCAAAGTGCAAGGAGTTAAGTGTCCTAACACAAGTTAAATACATCAGTAGCTTTCCAGGGGAAAAATAAAAATAAAATATGCCACAGAATTGGGATGACAAAAGCAGAGAGAACAGCATGGTATAATGGTACCTGCCTGTAATCCCAGCACTTTGGGAGGCTGAGGCAGAAGGTCCACAAGTTCAAGCCCAGCTTGGGAAATTCAGTGACTTAGTGAGACCTTTTCTCAAAAAAATATAAAAGAGCTGGAGCTGGGGGTTTATTTCAGTGTGAAGGTCTTAGGTTCAATCCCTAGTACCATAGGGGGAAAAAAAGAAGAACAAAAACAAAGAGACATGTTGGCCCATGGAGCCAGGACTCACGAGAGGACAAGGTACACACCTCTTTGGAAGATATCAAGCTTCTTAGTGCTTCTTCCACTACTTACTCAGAACTGACTTTAGATCTGCATCATTGTAGGTGACAAACATTCCAGTGACTAATCTTCCAAGAAAGCCCTTAACTACGCTAGGCTTCTTTTGTTTTTTTTCCTTCCTTTACAAGTGTAATATAAAATATGTCACACACTATGATCATTTTCCCAGCATTTATTTGTCTGGGTACACACTGTATGAAATTGCTGGGGCCCAAAAAGGTCTGCTGGAATTCCTCAAAGAAGGGCCCTATATAAACACAGAATTTTATTGCATACATGTGCACATCCACATCTGCGTGAGCTCAATGCTTTGGAGTTGCCCCTTCCAGTCAAGTACAATTGTGGTGTTAAGAGAGAAGGGGAATTAGACAGAGAAGAAAAGAAAAAGGGGGAAAAAGGAAAAGACAGGAAGAAAAAAGATGATATTTTACCCTTGACTTTGAAGTGGCTGTATATTTACCAAATGGATTTTGAAAGGACAAATTATTAGTAGTCCCAAAGCCAAAGACAATGTGACTATAAGGATGCTCCCCAGATAAGAACAAAAATAGAAACCTGTCTGTAGCAATGTGTGTGTATACACATGTGAATAACCAGATGTACACGCAGGATGCACACGGATGCCACAGCCCATCTATAGTATGTACAGATGTATGTTCAAATAGGGGAGGCAAAGGTCTTTTCTATAAATATATTTTAGCAAGTAAAAGCATGCCGGTCAGCTACAGCTGAAGAAGAAAGGGGAGAAAATCCTATGGAAGTGATTAAGACTCCAAGAACCTTTAAGGCTCCACCTGAATGCAGACACTTAAGCTCTCAGCTTTGCCATTAAAGCTGGGGCCTAAATTATTGATCTCTTGCCTTTATCAGCATCACAGTCACGTCCCAGTATTGAGATCTAAGTACACTGCAGTCCCTCTGCTGCAGCCACTGAAATAATTAGGAGAAATTCTCATTAAAGGAGAGTGAAAGGTTCAGAGAGAGGCAGAGCAAAGGGTCTGGGGGGCTGGGTGTTTAATGTCTTCTACGGGGTCAAGGATGCCTGGGATCACATCCCCGAGCAGTACCCACCAGTGACAGCTTATCGAAGGGAAAAAGTACAAACAATACACACACACATGCGGTGGCCCTCTCTGGTGTGTTTACACCCAAGCACATCTGTGAAAGACACATGCATGCTGCAGAGAAATTGCTGTTCGAGACTGTTCGTACGGAGGGACGGCAGGGTGATATTCGTGGTGTGAAGGAAGGAATGAGGCAGGGAGGGAAGGAAGGGAAGGAAAATAATCAGATTAAAGGAAATGCATGAAAAATAAATAAAAATAAACACATTACTCATGGAAAATCGGCCATCGACTCTCTCCCATTTAATGTATTGTTTGAAAGTCCAAGGGCTCTGGGTCCAGGGAAGAGAGTAAAGGTAGGACACACGGGCAGGCAAACACTCTGTGATGGACACCCTACTAGGGTGGCAGAGACCCCAGGATAACAGTCACCCCTGAGGCCCACACTGCACGCACACAGAACCTGTATGGTGATGCTTCCTATGGGTTTGAATGCAGACTTAGCCTCCTCCTCTAACCCTCCCCCACCAATTACAAAAAGAAAAAGAAAGAAACCAGTCTTTCACACACATTCCTCGAAAAGGCTCAGACTTCTGGGGAGAGAGCAAAGGACAGAGAATCGCCTTTCAGGAGTCATACTGACGGAGGGAGAGTGTTAGCACAGGGGGAACTAAAGAGGAGGCCAGCAGGGCGAGGGCCAGGCATGAATGTCAGCCTTGCACCCAGCTCCTGGCACACAGCACACGTGGTACACGCGGGCACTGACACAGTTGGGCCATATTTAATGCCAACGTGCTGCCATTTAAAAGAAAAATTCCATCTCACCCGGCTAATCTGAATTGTTAGAGAAACCATTACCACAAACACTGGGAACATCTGAAATTGATTATTTTTACTTCATTTCATTAATGAAATCCTCCAGCAACCAAAAAGTAGCCCTGGATGAAATTTCTGCATAATGAAAAGGGGAAAAAATTAAAACATATTGAGTGACTCCTCTAATCTAAAAAAAAGAAAGAAAAAAAGACTATCTTTGTACTTGAAATATATACGTATATATTTATTTATTTTGTGGCTTCTCTCAGTACAGAATAATGGAGCCAAGCTGAAATCCGTTCCCACCATTTTGTGCGAGCAGAGATATTAGCATGGACCTCACATCCCATAAAGAGCATCACATCATTAAATGTCTTGGGCTGGTGCATAGGGAAGAGAAATGCAGGATGTCACCGGCTGATAGGGAAGAAGACTTGATGTTATTTATTAGGGAACACTTACCAGAAACTGCATTTTCTCCATTTGCATTAGATACAGCACTGCTGCCTTTGCAACGTGCACACAGGCGCGGACACACACAGAAAGCGAACGCTCCCTCTGATCCTCCCCCATGCTTTGTTCGCAGTCCTCGCAATCTGGGCAGCATCCAGGCCTTGGTTTACATGACGCTTTGCCCTGCCACTTTCTTTTCCCTCTGCTAGGCTCATTGCTCCATCTTTCTGCCCCAGAGTTCTTCATGTTTCTGCAAGTTCCTTGCTGCCCCTTGCTGTCCCCAGACTCAGAATGCTCAGCTTCCAAGCCTGAGCCCAGATGCCTGCAGCCAGCTGGCTACCGAGACTTCAGGTCACCTACAAGGAAAGGCCAGTGCAGCTGTGCCCAAAGGTGGATGTCCCCTGGATTTGTGATTGCAGCAGTCACACAGGGTGGAGGAGACATATACATTTCTTAATGAGAGTAAAGGGAAAGAAAACTGACTTAAGACTTCCACTGGACTCTGAAATTTCATACCAGGGCAAGCTCCTGGAAAGGGAGTGTATGTGGAGTAAGCATAACTGCTAAATCCCTAGCCCCTCGCTTCCCCCTCAACATTTCTTCATTATAGCAGTCACCAAAACGACCCAGACATTTGCTCAGCCACCACCTCTAGAAAGGGTCCTAAGCTATTTCTTCTGGATCCCCCTTAGGATGTGTAGTCATAAGGGAAGAAAGTCAAATACACTATTTGTGTAGTGGAACCTCTCATGAGTTGGCCTCCCGTGCCTGGTCATGTGAGAGGACAGTCTCGCTCCTCAGGCACTCTGCCCACTGCTATGTGTTCCTCCCACTCTAGCAGTCAGATGTGCTGGGGCAAATTCTGCAAGCTAGTCATCACCTCTCCACACCATTAGCACCTTTGGGATTGGGATAAGAGACTTGTCAATGCCCGGACCATAAGGGACCACAGCAACTTATGCCAAAGATGTTATTAAAAGCACATATGCATCCAGTATCGGAACCCCTAAATGCATAAAGCAAATATTAGCAGAACTGAATGGAGAAATAGAAAGCAATACAATAATGGTAGGAGACTTCATAGATACCCTTGAAAAGCCCCCAAATACATATGTACACAATAAAAGCCACTGGGGTAACAGAAGGTCCTGGAAGCTTGAGAACACGTGTTTAGGGTGAATTCCCTAGTAGTATGAGGGTTTGATGTACGAACTCAAGACAGCAAAATAGGGGCAACTTAGAGACAGAAAGCCAGAGACACAGTGCACGTGTTCCAGAAAATTCAATTTCTGGAGACATTTCTTGGCGCTAGAACTCAGCCCATGCCAGAGACTAGTTCCAGAAACTAGAAGGAAAAGGAAGAGACTAGGATTTCTGTGAAACAAGTTTCCCTCACCTGCGATACCTATGCCTGCTTGAAGAGCCTGCCCACTGTGTCCTCTGTGCATGTATTAGGGGGAACCCCTTTCCCTGATCTCTTGCTACTGACACCTTAATGTAGCAGCCTCTCCCCCACCTAAAGAAAGTGGCCTAGTGTAATTATGCAGAAAGCACCACTGGAGCTATATCAATAAGACAGACGTCTGTTGTATCATTCTCTCTCAGTAAGGCATTTCTTCTCCCCAATTGCTCATATAGAATCATAGCCTAATAGCATCCCATTAACATAATTGCCAACACAACTAGTGTTCCGTGTCTCAGAGCCATTTACTTACTTTACCATAAAGAATACCAAAACAGCCCTAAAATCACAAAGAGGAAGGGAGAAGACGGGTGGGTGATGGGGGAGGCGAGAGGAAAATTTTACCCCTTTATATTCTTTTTGCTCCCCAGAGTTGGGCTCTAAGATGATAAACACAGGAGTGCCTCTCTCATCTGCAGGAATCGTAACACAGAGCCTTCCTACCAGACTCCCAAGCAGACGTGTGCTAAAATCTAAACGGATTCTGCCAGGCGAAATGAAATTCCCATTATTTTTAATTAATCCTTAATTAAAATATATTACTCCGCAGATTCCGCAAATCTCTCTTAATATGCAAATGCGGCCCATTCAAGGATATTTACATATCATTAATTAAAACGGCACATTCTTTCAGTCTAACAAGCTGAGGGGCTGTGGCTGCTGCCACATTGGCGCGAGGAGCCTGTCCTGGCAGTGCCAAGCTCATCTGATAAAAAGATGTCAAGTGTTGGCTGCGCCTGGGGAAGGTAAGGCGGAAGGGGAAGAGTACGTGATAGTCTGACACTCTAACGAGCAAAAGGGCTTGAAATATTAGCTTGGGGTTGTAGCCAAGTGATTTTGGCAGGGCTGGGGGCTCTCTGCTATCTACACCTATCAGAAGATCGCCTCGGGCCCCATCCCAGTTGAGTCTTGGCTTTGGGTAAGCATGAGCCATGGTGGACGTGGGCTGGGTGGAGGAAGATGCTGCATGCGAGAGGACAGAGGATTTGTACACACTTGTCTGATTTTTGCTACAGAAGTGAGGCCTTTCTGAGCCAGAGACAGACCATCCCCCAAATCTAGACAGTCAGGCTGGATGGGAGAGGGTGGGCTAAGTTCACCAATCTCTTTACCAATTGCTTAGTGCAAAACAAGATTTCCCAGGAAAAGATGGGTCCCTTGGGTGGGGACTTTGTGGTCCATTTCACCTAGTCCCCGGAAGACAAGCTCAGGACCACACAGCAAAAGATGGGCGGTTGGAACAGATGATGGGGGGATGGTAATGATGACATAGTTCCTGACCAAAACGTAAAGGAAGAGCTCACCTAGGGAAAGCTCGGAGAATGGACATCAATCACTCTATTTCCATAGACAAGCCCTATCAATCAGGGAGAGATTTGCAAACAGCACTCCACCCACTCGGGCCTTGGGGAGGGGCAGGTACTTGTGCACAACCAAGAGAGCCTGCTGGCCTCATGAACTTCACTGTCTGGACCACCTGACACGAGAGCAGGCTGGGAAACCAAATCCCAGGGAATGGAAACTGCATCGACAGTCGACCTTGTTGTCCAGAGACCTCGGGGAATCCCCATATGTGGGAATCTCACTCAGCATCACAGGGCTGGTGGCAGCTGGCTGGGCTCTCTCACTAGCAAAATGACCCACTCTTGTACAGGTATTTTCAATCCGTGCCTTAGCAGAAGTATAGGTGAATACATACTATAGACTTCTGTGCCCATTTTTTACTGCTTGAAACCAAAGATTTTATATCCTTATAGACCCATGGCATACTGTCCTTATCTGTGAAACTACTTATCAAAAATTATTATGGGGGCCTTCTTTTGAGGCTGAAGCCACTACCAAATGACCATAATATAACACAAGGCTCTAGTTTTGCCCTAAATGTCCTCTGTTTCTGGGTACACTCTAGTTTTGCCAGGGCCAGAGTTATTGCTCTACCAATATTTATTTCTTCAGGCAAGGACCTTAGCTTTTTTTAAAAAAATTTCATTTCCATGCAAAGACATGAACTAAATAGACATAGTGTAATATCAAAATGAGATCAGTAAGAAAAAGGGAAGTGCACAAGGCCAAGGGTTCATGCAGCTGGCCTGGAAAAACCCTCAGAAGCAATGTCAGTGTGGGTGGAGAAAGTGAGAAAGTTTTCAAAATAATTACATTAGCTAGTGTGGCAGAACCATCCCATGACAGACATATTCAGGCTCTGTTCTTAAAGTGTAGCTTAGTGCTCAAGATCAAATCCATAAAGGAATCTCAGCTCTCCTTAAGAGACACCATGTCACAAAGACTGGTTCTATAAAATCTCTAAGCCTCAGTCTATCCATCCGAGAAAAGGGGAGTCAATCCTTTATTTATTTTTACAGAGCTCTGTGAAGACTAAGAGAAAGAACTACAGCACATAATCAAGACTTGATAGAAGGTAGCAATTATTAAATAATTGCTCATTGCAAACACCAGGACTTTAGCCTCTGCAATCCCTCCCAATCTTAAAACTCAGTGACTGTCAGTATCCTCTCATTCCTATCTCTCATCCTCCACATTTATTTCAGCTCCTCTCCTAGGCCCATATGCATTATTTACTGCTATTCTTTTGAAACTAGTCTAGGGACATTTCCATTACTAGAATAGCAATAACAAAAGCCCTACCATCCTGCGAGCTTATCAAGCTACAGAATATCTGCTCCATCAGCCAGAATCTGTCATCAGGCTTCTTGGAGCAGCTATCATTATTTCATTTTTCTTTCTCAGACTAATCTGAGAAACGAACACACTAGTACATTATAACAACATAAGCATTAGCTAAATACATCACTGAATCCTTGAAACCTTAGGCATATTTATATACAAAAACATCAAATAAGAATAATGATAATGATGGACTTAAGCCTCCTGTTAGCATTCATAATGTGTCTACTGCTTGTAGAAATGATCAGAGCCTCCTTTCTTTCCATCCGTCCAGCTTTTGAGGCTTTGGGGGTGGAGAGCTGAGATGCCTGCCACATGGCAGCGGATAAAACCCCAGGAGAGACCACTAACTTAGACATACGCTCCAAGAGTATAATGGGAACATCCTCTAAGAAGAGCGAATAGTACCCCAGCATCACATTCCTTATCTCAACTCCATCTGTTATCGCTCACCACTCCTCCAGAACTTGCTCCAAACTGAGAATCCCATACTGTACCTGCAATTCTGTGGCTGTCTAATGTCTTTAAGACATTACTATTTTGGTAATTTTCTGCAGTATGAGCCTCAATGTCCAAAGCTAAGCCAGAAAATTTAAAGGCCCAGACTCTCTTCTACTTGGTATAGGAGATAAAATGGGTTCCACCAATCTGATGAAGCTTCACAAGACTTGGACTCTAAAAAGCACAGTCAAATGTGTGGAAATGATCTCATGACAATCCAGATGACCAGGCACATGGCTCTTTCAGGGTAGAAGTGGCCCAGCTGTTGGCACAAGGTTCTGAGCATCCTAGCCACCAGCAGCAGATGCACAGGTTTTCTCAGTGGAGAAAATACCACAGCGCAGCTGGGTGCTACAAACACACACTGTCAGGGTCTCCAGTCAATGAGCTAACCAGTGTCGCCTGTAGTTTATCTTTTTTTTTAAAACACAAGGTCTTTAAAGAATTTTTTTATTCTGCTTATAGTAACCAGAGTGGATTATTTTTAGTGCAGCTAAAATTTCCAACCAACACAGCTATCTGCCAATGTACAATGTACAAGGGGTTAATTCATTTTACTCAGAGAAGAAACTTGTAACTGAATTCTTCCCAAAATTCATCATAGGATCCAAACTTCACTGGAAGGCTCACAGTCATCTCTTTCCCACACTGCAGAAGGTTTCTTTCCTAAGATCCTTCAACACAGATTCCAAGGTCGTGGCATCAGGAAGCTCCGAAGATACCAGGAACTTTCTCACATGGTGGGGTTCGGCTGAAGCCAAAACCCTAATGCATTGGCTAGTTGACAATGTGACCAGTGTGACACAGCCACAAACTGTTGCCAAAAGCAGTGCGGACATCTGACAGTTACCAACTCAAAACCTCTCTCATCTGACCAGGTAGACAAGAACCTCCAAAGGTCCAGACACCACTGGTTAATATAAGATCATAAGGAGAAGGAAGCACTTCATTATATGAAGAGGAGGGAAAACTGGGCTTTTTGAAAGCCATGACCTGCATTAATCTATTTCAGTGGACACATCTGTGTCCTTTGACAGAGCCATCATCCTTGGTTACGTGGGCTAAGATTAGGTAATTCACCATGCTTACCACATGCAAAGGGGTTGCTCGGTCTCCAACTGATAATGCAAACGCTATTCATATGTTACAAATTGGGAGCCTGTTTGAAATTCCTCAGCAAAATGTACAGGCACCACTCAGCAGGCGCTTGAGTTCCCATGTGGAGGACAACTCCCTCTAACTTTCGCCAGTACTCAACTTCTGGGAAAAGTCATTAGCTCAAACACCAGCTGATTAGTCATAGCTATACTAAGAAAGGTGGCCTAGGATTCACCCCAAACTTACCTGGCAATTGCTGTTTTACTTGCGGCACCAACAGATTTCACCATAGTAATATAATTATTTGCATAGCACTATGATGGATAGGATATCATACCAAGAGCAATACATTGAGGAGCACTCAAAAGGGTGTTTGATGATCTCATAAATGTTTTAATTGCGATGACAGACAGGTGCAATCATCTCATTAAATGTAAGTATCTTTGATATAGCTTTACTCTGAAAGAACACACGGCATGTTGATGATAAGTATCTTTACGTTCAGGACCTAGATCAGGCAAGTTACGGGCCAGAGCCCAAAGCGCATAATGTTGAACAGGTTCCACGTTTCATGAATGGTAATAAATTATTACACTAGATCATGTATCCATAGGGTGACGTGCCCCACGGAGATACCTTCTACTCTGTCTAAATCACAAGATAAAAGAGGAAGGAAGGGAGGGAGGGAGAGATAGATTATGTTTTGCCTAAATTATTGCCTTGGCTGATGAGAGGTTTGGGTTGTAGCTTCTGGAAAGCATCTGAAAGCTGAAAAGGTGGGTAGGACATAGTGTCACGAGTCGTGCCAATGCTAACTCCAAGGCATTTCTATGACATCATAGTGAACTTAACAACATTGGTGTTTGAGATATGTAGTTCTTTGTAGTAACATTCACAATATTAAAAAGATAGAGGAGGGAGATATTTCTAGCTCAAGAAAAACTATTTGTGATCAAATTTCTGCACGTGAATCACCATCAAACAATAAATACACATGTGCCTATATGCATGTAATGTAACAGAATGATAAACTTTCCATCAAAAGAGACAGCATTGGCGAAGAAAGAATGATCACAATAAATAAGTAGCCAAACTCCAGAAAGGATGAGTACAGCTCAGGTGTGGAAGGAAAACACTTCTTGCCGCCAAGGCTAGAGTATGCACCATGGTCTGGAATACACAAGGGATCTCATGAACCTAGCAGGGTTCTGGAAAGAGCTCAAGATGTCCCCTGGACATCTGGAAAAAGCTCAGGATGTCCCCTCTGGTCTTGACCCACCAATCTGTCACAATTGATAGTAGGAATTCAGGGCTGATTCCAAATCTGCAGCAGTGCAAAGGATGCACCAGGACTTCCCACGCATCGAAGTCGTCTGTGTAAGTCATATGAACTCTGCCTAAACCCTGTGTCCTAGAAGTTTTGAAGTCTGGTCAGATTGAAATTTCCAAAACCAGCATAAAGGCTCTTTCTTCAAGTCTGGGAGGAGCTGGTTTGATAGCACTGAGAGAGTATTCAAGGAGGAAACATTCAGTCTATGCTTTCCATGGGAATCTAATTTTAGGTCTTCAGGCCTTCCTTCCTTCCTTTTTTTCTTTCTTTTCCTTTTTTACTATGTAAGCAACCTATCCATCCCTACTTGGTAATATAAAATAACAAGAACAGCTGTCACTACTTCTTCTGAACTTCCAGTGAAGTGACAATGCTTGTGTATGCATTAACTAATACCAAAAATAAAATTACAAAGACCAATATGAGAAATTGGCATACGATGAAATTGCTAATAACCCCCGGGGCCACACTGAAGAAACAGTGTCAGGGCTCTCTCCCTGAGAATGTCCCGGTATCTTTGATGTAAACCATTGGTGAGATCAGACGGAATGTCCTTCAGGCACCTGGGAGAGGGGTTTCTGCCGGGCTCATTCACAAATGCTTTACACACTGCCTTCCCTTTGCTTTCCGTTCACTATGGATGCTAAAGAAGTAAAGGATAATAAGTTGCAGCAGGTGATCAATTTCAAAAGAATTACAATGCAGTGATGTAGAGTTCCGGGATACAAAGAGAAACAAGAAAGAGGTTTTCTCCTGGAGACTTTCAAACTGTATTCACTTAAATAAGGCCCATGGCACGCCAACAAGCAACGCGTCTGCCTCCGTATGTGATTGGCCGTTTTCACGTGCATTTGGTTGCCTGTTCTACAGGTAAACTAGGTAACCTAGTGCTGAAAAGAATTTGTGGGAAGGAGTGGGAAGGAGTATATAAATCCTAGAAAGAGAATTAGTCATATCAACGGTTGATGTGTTATTTGTAGGCACAGACCACAATCTGTATTATTGTCAGAACTGAGATGAAATAGTATTCTAAAAAAATCATCCTATATTTGGTTTTCTACAAATGCCCTGAAGAATTGTAGTCAATAAAGTACATAAATGCAGCACTATTTTATTAACGGCGGGGGGAGGGGCAAGAGCAGGAGAGGTCAATACAACCACTAAGTATGACCTCTAGGCAAAACCGCTTCCTTCTTCCGTTGATGTTGCTACAACTGACTTTGGTTTTATCTAGCAAATAGGGTGATAAGGAGCAGCAAGTTCATACAAAGGAAACTCTGTAACAGCAGAGATACTACACATCCCAAGAGGAGATCCCTAAGAGGTCCTTGGTCTTCCGCCAGTCTTACTATCTAGGTGTTTCGAGTCTTAGCCCTGCCATGTCCGCTGCAGTTGGAGACTCCTCCACTTCCCAGCAGCCACTTTTTAAATGCGGTGAGGCTCCCCAAAGCTCCAGGCCCCAGCATGTCCCAGGAAAGCCAGGTCCCCAAAGGGCTTCATTCAAACCCCAAACCTGTATTTCAGGTTTAGACAACATTCCCTTGTATTTCAAAGCCAGCTGTAATCCTTCTGCAGTTTGCTTAAACTTTATTTTCTAAAAGAAATCTTTAGCTCACTCAGAAAGCCAGTTCCCTCCCCATTTTCCTTTGGGAAGCAGCTTCTAAAACAGCACTTCTTGTCCTCTCACCTCTTCTACCCCTCAAGGTTTGTGGCTGCAAACAACAGACATAGACTCTGGCTCCCCTACCACAGGAAAGGATTTCTTGGACAGATAGGTGGTGCCTCAGAGTCAACAGGAAGCCTGAGGGATCGGACTCAGAGAAACAGCCAAGATGCTGCCCAGGACTGACAGACACTGGCACTGCCACCGCCATCACCCTTGATTCTACTGCAGTCACTGAGGCATCTGTAGCTAACGTGTCTCTCTGCTCATCTCCTTTGAAATTCAAAGCTGGGCACCTACTTCCAATCAGCCAATTGCTAAGTGCTTATAATTGACAGGTTGACAAGGAGCGTGGGGAGGGGAGGAGGTAGACCGTCAGGTGGGTCATCCTTTTCCCAATGAGAGAAACCCCCGGGGAGCAAGAGAATGCTCTTCCTAGACCCCATTCCTGCTTTCTTGGTACAACTCAGCTTCCCTTTACTCACCAATGTACCCCGCTTGGTTCACTGAATATCTTTGGAATCTACAGCACATGCTTAATGCTTTACGAGGTGCTTTGAGGATACAAGGAAAGTATGCCCCACCATTCTTGTCCTCAGAGAGCCTAGGCATTAAACATAAAACGAGAGGAGTTTCATTCTCAATGAAGAGGCGATGGAGAAGTGCACATCCCAGGCTTCTGTGGGTACCCTCAAAGCCATCCGCTCCTGGGGGATGGGGAGGCAGATTTCTGAGTGATATTTCACCCCTGCAACTGCGATGGTGTAAATCAATGTCTATCTTCAAATATGAGCACATTCCCAAGATCTGACTTCTGAAGTTTGTAAGAACAAAATTGCTACTAGGGGAGAAAGGACTATTCCATGTCACATGGTTCACTATAGGGAAAAAGAGTGATGGGAAAATCACTCATTTGTAAATGCCTCCTGTCCACCCACTAGGTATGGTGACACATGACTGAAAAGTACAATTGTCATTGGTCCTCTTAAGTATCTTGATGCAGCAAGGAAAGTAGGCAAGACATCCTGAAATCATGGGGTATGAGAGAAAATCCTGGCTATGCCACTTACTGTCTGCCCTGAGGCAAGTTGTTCAACCTCTCTGTCTTTTGTGTCCTCAGCCATAAGATGGGGATAATAAAAGCCTCTATCCCAGGGCCGGTGAGATGGCTCGGTGGCTTAAGCGCCTGCCCGGCAAGCGCGAGGACCCGAGTTCGACTCCCGGAACCCACATACGAAAAAGGGGCCGGTGATATCCCTCAGCGGCACGGGTGCCTGCTGGCGCGCAAGGTCCTGAGGTCGACCCCCCCGGTACTCACAAAAAAAAAAAAAAAAAAAAAAAAAAAAACCTTCTATCCCAGAGGACTGCATTAGTAACAAAATAGAATATGTAAATTGATTATGATAGTGTGTGGCATATACATTCTCAAACATATTGACTATTGAATACTCCCATTTTACAGATTAATAGTTTGAAGTTTGGAGAGGGTAAAATAACCTGTCCAAGGTCATAAAGTTTGACCTTCTATGTAGGAATCTAGCAGAACTAGAATCCCAACCTTGGGTTTGATTCTAAAAACTAATGTCATTTCCATGGCACCATGGTGTGTATATACTGTCAAGTGCACCAAGGGACATCAAACTGCCACCCAGAGAAAAAGCTGTAGATAGTTGCAAAGCTTTGGAAGTTATTAGAGATCTATTATTTTATCTCTAGTAATTATCTGTATTTATGTTGTTCATTCTTAGGGAAGAACTGAAATTACGAGAAATCTCTATGACCATGGCAGATGTAAAGCAGTTTTCAAATGGTCAATCTGCATATCAGGCTGATGAGAACCTTTAGAAATGATGGCCTTTATTTTACTGGGGCTTAGATGTAGGGCCACTTTTACAAATGAGATAAATCATGGCTGTAGAATTAGAATGGGTTATAAGATTGATTCGAGCATTTCCCCCCAGTTTCTCTCCTCCTCCTCCCCTCTTCTTTTCTTCCTCCTCTTCCTCTTCCCCTTTCCTCCCCTCCCCTTCCCTCCTCCTTTTCTTCCCCACCCCTTGTTTGGTATTTGTGACGTAAATATAATCACAACTTCTAAATGCTATTAAGAGCTAAGAGAGAGGGCGGGTGAGATGGCTCAGCGGCTTAAGCGCCTGCCCGGCAAGGACGAGGGCCCGAGTTCGACTCCCGGATCCCACATACGAAAAAGGGGCCGGTGATATCGCTCAGCGGCACGGGCGCCTGCTGGCGCGCGAGGTCCTGAGGTTGACCCCCCGGTAACCACCAAAAAAAAAAAAAAAAAAGAGCTAAGAGAGAAAGGATCCAACCTTTGAAATTTAGATCTTCTCAACCACCACCAGGAGTGATGACTCCTGCTCCTCGTCTTCCCTAGAATCTGCCTGACAGAGGGACACAAATGCCAGCATCCAGGACACCTGAGGTGCTGGAAGGCACCATAGCAGGAGGTCAACCTGAAGCCACTGGATGATGGGATGGCAAGCCACACAGTGGCAGTCAGATTTGCTTAAGGTCAAGCCTATCTGTCCATCACTTTTCCTCCCCACACAGACACCAGGGTGCAGGGGCTTATCCAACGACAGTGTTGGATAAAGTCATGCAAATCATGGTGAGTAGAGGAAGGGCAATAAACCAGCAAATCAAACTCAGACAGGCAAAAGAACATTTCTTTCCTCAATCACCCTATCAAAGTAAAGCTCCTTGAGGTGGGCGCTCACTTCTATTATAGCAGGACCCCCCCCCAAGAAAAAAAAATCAACAGGTGCACTTAGACCAAATAATGTTGAACAAGAAGGCACAGTGTAAAACATACTCCACAGCCAGTGCTCTGCGCTTCAGTACCAACAGTTGCTATTAGTATCTTGTAAGAATTCTGAGTCTTGTTTCTGCCCTTTCAGAACAGGTATCATGAAATATGCTATAATTGTGAAATTATTGCTTCATTCTAATATTGAAGCAAATATTACTTAACACATTGCAAAAGCATTTACTGTTACTTTGATTTTATTGCTTCGATTAATCCAGTTTTAATGCATCATGATAATATGAGGTTTGGTTTACCATATTATTATTGCCTACTGTCGAGCTAAACATCTCCCAATTACATGACAGACAGCAGATGTCCCCACCTTCTGAGCAGCTACCAATGCGTGAGGCAGCTCCTAAGTCCTCGAAATGTTTTCCTAGAGCAGCTGGGACACCCCAGTCACAGCAGCAATGGCTCCACTCCGATGTCCCTCAGACGCTGCAAATTTCAGAAGCTTGTGTCTTGGGGACAACTCTACATATGCTCTTGTTATCTTTCCACTCAGTGGAAAGTAGTACAAGTACATTCCAGTGTTATGTTGCATTTTATTAAAAAGCAAACTATGCCCTCATTTGGAGTGGAATATGTCATTTTAACTGTATTGTTTTCCTCAAATACCCCACGTAAAAGTTTCTTTTTTAACATAAGCTTGCGATCATACATATAATCTAGTTAACCCATTCATGAACTCATAATTTTTTTCAGTACTGGGTACTGAACTCAGAGCCTTCATTTAGCTACATTCCTAGCCCTTTTTTATTTTTTATGTTAAGATGTAATCTCACTAAGTCACTCAGTTGCCCAGGCTGGGCTCAAATGTGTAATTCTCCTGCCTCAGCCTCCCAAAGTGGTATGATTATATTATATACAGTAACATACCTCTTATATATCATTAGGATACCATCAGCAAAACTGATCTGTACAAACCTTACCCACAATTAATCATAAGAATGTTTTGTGTTGTCTGTTTCTTTTTTGTAAGAATCTTTTTGGTTTATGTCTTGCACTCTGAGTAACAACCATTGTTATTCTCTTATTTGATTATGAAATTTTTGTTTCATAAAAAAATGAGAGTGTCTATTGTCCTTTGTACTTTCTACTTCACATTAAGATTTTTCCCTTCATTTCTTCTGTGTCTATCACTCAATCTTAAATTAACATAGCCAATCCTCCGCTGACATCAAATGGCATGCCATGTTTCAGTCAAATTCCAGACTGTTTTCCCCTCTTAATTAGTCTAAGAAAAAGGAAATAAATGCGCTATACTGTGGTGCTATACACAGTGGTCCTGAACCTTTTTGGCATCAAGGACTCATTTCGTAGAAGGCAACTTTTTGGGGGGATGCATTTTCAGGATAATTCCAGTGCATAACATTAATTGTGCACTGCATTTCTATTGTTATTATGTTAGATTCTCATAAAGAGCACCCAACCTAGATTTCTCGCATGCGCAGTTCACTACAGGGTTCGCCTTCCTATGAGAAGCTAATGCTGCTGCTGATCTGACAGATGATGCTGCATCTGTATAATGCAATGAATAGGCAGGGCTCAGGCAGAGATGCTGGAGAAGGAGAGTGGTTCTAATACAGATGAGCCTTCCCTTGCTCACCTCTTGCCCAGACAGTGGGGGACTCCTGATATATATATATATATATATATATATATATATATATATATATATATATACATTTGACAGCCTACTTAGTTCTGAAATGCTTGAAGAACTTATTTTTTTATAATTTAGTTCTAATTATAACTAAATTTTATAATTTAGTTTCAAAGAAGAGGAAATGTTCATCATTTCCAGTGTGTTGATCTAAACTAATTCATGTGAGATAAATTCTATTATTATTTTAATTTAATTATTTTAATTCTCTGACTCTGCAAAATACAAATTAAATTCTTTAGACGAATGCAGATTTTAATAAGCAAATACAGCTGGAACAAAAAATTCTAAGAGATGTACTAAGCTTTGTCTTCCAGATTACTGTTTATCTGGAAAAGATCTCTGATTCTAATACCTACTACTCATGTATAACTAGATTTCATCAGGACATAATGCTTTTGCTGTTACATTCCATGGTTTCCACATTAGCCTCAGCTATTGACCAAAGTCACGTAATTACATACAGATTAGATGAATATTTACTTGACACACCTTACCATTGAGTAGCTAGCTATAGCAATAGATTCTAAGAGTTATCCACTATATTAAGCAACCCAATTTCTGGTCAATTAACAGATGAAGAAAGTGTCTCAATTTGACAATCTTAAAAATTTTCATTTCTAAAACATTTAAGAATATACTGTGTTAATTTCATTCTCCACCTGCAGTTGGTGGCTAATTATCTGTATATGATCCTTAACAGTTGAAGTATCATACCAATAGTAAATAGTTGCATCCTTCTCCCATCTATCTGTAGACTCTAAAGTCAGGCAGGGCCTTATTTGTCATATAAATCTTTATCAAGTCTTTTTAACCTATTATACTCTAACAGTTGTAAAACCAACATATCTATGCCCTGTAAAATCCTCTACACCAAGACTTAGGGCAGATACATGACACCATGTATAATGTGTAATGTGTAATGTATTGTGTATAATGCAATGAACACTGCAAACAAACAAAACCCACCATGACCACAGTCAAGGTCAAGGGGAGATCCAGGACAGCAGATGCAAACACTAGAATAATCCCAAGAAGAAAACTGATCACTACCATAAATATTCCTATTGTCTTGATAGACAGCAGCAGAAGTAGTTCATCACTGGGAGGGTAACAGTGGACCCAACAGCCATGGACCTCACCAGTCCAGTCACCCAACGCTGGACTTTTCTACTCCCAAGGCCAGATCACACTCCTACAGCATGATGACATGCAGAAGACAGGTGTTCAAAAAGATGTCAGAGACTGGCAGAGGAGATATACTGAATTAATGAGTGACTCCTTTGGCTAACTTTCATAAAATCAGTTCCTTCCATGAGTGATGCTCCCAAGGGTGCCAGCTCTGACTTACGCAATCCTCTCTGTGATAACACATATCACACACCATTTCCCAACTACTTTTTATACTCAGTTCAATAATGTTGCCAAATGGATAAACAAATGCTTAAGATTTAGCTAACTACAGTACCACTCACAATAGCTAAATCATGGATGTGGCCATCAACAGATGAATGGATAAAGAGCATGTGATACATATATACAATGGAGTACTAGTTAGCCATAAAGAAGGGTAAATTTGAATCATTTGTTGGAAAATGGATAGAGCTAGAGGCCATAAACTAAGTGAAATACGTCTGTCACAAAAGGTTAAATATCACATGATTTCTCTAATATGAGCGATCCAAAATATAAATAATTTAAAGAGCAAAATAAAAGAGCTGTCTTAAGAAAAAGGGCGATAGACTCTACAGAGATAGGAAGGGGACCTCGGGAAGGAGAGAGAGAGGAGGGCAGGGGAGGTGCAGGGGGAGTAAAATGATCCAGGCACAATATGTATATGTATCAAACCCCCAAGTGAATGTAGTCACTACATACTGCAAACATATACTAGAGTAAAAAAATTCAAAAAACTAAAATGAAGTAGAAAAATGACTCATCATACTACCTGGGTTCTTCCTTTGAAAGACTACAATGTGAGCAGCTTTCATGAATAGCCCCCAAATGCTATATCACTGCTTATCTTCTAGCAAATTTTATGTGGGTGAGGTAGAGAAGAAAGTAGGACTTTTGATGTGCTGCCCCAAAACCTCCACTCTCAGACCATTCTCACCCCATTCGGACTCTAAAAATTACAAAAAACATTACAGAAAGCTCAAAAAAATAAAGAATTTAAAATATGAAAGTTGAGAAATGTAACTGCTTCACTTGTCTCCCTCTTTCCAAACCCTTCTGGGTGTTTCCTACTCCGATGTGATCAGCAGTGAACTGGATGAGAAAAGCAACCAATGAGGAGATAATCACAGGACCCAGTAAGTTTAAAGTCAATGAAGTCCCCTGACTGGGGTCTCGTCATGATATCAACTCCAAGCAGAGTACCAAAGGCTGGACCCCTTTCTCTCAACAGAGTGGCAACTCTCTGAGACCCTGGAAACATATGCAGGCACCCAGGGGTACATCACTCCCACACACCCACACTTCATCTCTTGATTTAGGTCAATGCCCTGGATTATGAATCAGGGAACATGGTTTTCTTTCTATTCTAAATTCCCCCAAAATCTTAGTGGAATGAAAATGTTTTCCAGTTTATCCTCATCTACAGCATGGTCTATGCTTGGACCTGCCTTCCCAATACACTGCATTTATAGCATTATTTGCCAGAGATTTCTATACCCTTGAGCTGATTCTACTGTTTGGAAATGAAATGATGTAAATTTCTCAAAAGTAAAGTTCTATTTTAATCCTGAGAAGGAAGCACAGAATTTTAAAATCAAATAATCAACAAGGAAAACTTCAAAAACAGAAGGGAAATGCTGTCCGATTTTATACCTATTACCATAAATAGCAAAAGACAATGAAGCAGAGAATGAAATCTAAGCAAAGAGAAAATAACTCTTGAATCATTTAAAGTACCAATTTGTGCACTGAGGTTTAAGAGCGAGGCCAGAAAGCCTTTGTCTACCAGCACCTGAGCTGGCCCATCCTTCTTTCCTGTCAGGGTGGCCCTACGGTGCCCAGGGCAGAAGGCCTTGCTGCCCCAAAACTCTTTTTGAAAATTTGTGTCTTAAACATCAAGTTATTATAAAAAGATTTTTTTTCTTAAAAATAACTACAGTGAGACTAGATAAACAAACTGTGGTATATACATACAACAGAATACCCTCTCAGCAATGAAAAAGAGTGAACTTTTGGGGCAAGCACTAACATGAATAAATCTCAAGAAACAGCAGGGTAAGTAAAAGCCACACACAGCAGTATATGTGCTGCCTGATTCCCTTCACAGAAAGTTTGAACAGTCACAGTGAATGTGTGATGATGAAAATCAGAGCAATAGTTTCTGTGTGTGCAGGAAGGGAGGTTGTTAATTAAAATAGAAGAGGCCAAAAGAAGCTTTCTAGGGTGGTGGAAGAGTTTTATATCTTTTTGTGTGTGTGTGTGTGTGGGTACCAGGACCTCAGGACCTCACGCTTGCCAGCAGGCGCCCGTGCTGCTGAGCAATATCACTGGCCCTTTTTTTCCTTTATGTGGGTTCCGGGAGTTGAACTCAGGCCCTCATGCTTGCCAGGCAGGCGCTTACGCCGCTGAGCCATCTCACCGGCCTGAGTTTTATATCTTAACTGGTTGTTGTTGGTTACGTGGGTGTACTCATCTGTAAAACACACCAACATGGGTCATTCAGATCTATTCATTGTACTGTACATAAATTTACTTCCATTTTTAAATTCACGAGCTTATTTATCACAGTATTTCCACCACCTCTTGATGAAATTGAGGGAGTTCGGTGGTAAAAGACAAAAAACCCCCACCAAATCCTGGGAACAGAGGACCTGAATATAACCCCTCTTCTCTACCCTCTATCTCTATCATCTCAACCAAGTGAATGAACATCTCTACTGCTCACTTTTTCCATCTGCAAAGTGGGAGTGCACCATTAATAGTCATCTCAAATGAAATCCTCCAAAGATAAAAGACCAATAATATACAGTACATATAGAAAAACAATGCCTTGTAAATGGCAAATGTAAATGGTATAATGTTGTATACGGAAGAGATCAAGGAAATACTCATTTGTCAATGGGGAGGTAATCTGCAGCGCATACTCCCCCAGAGGTTGCTTTATGTGATGACTGCTTCTTCCTCCATCATCAAACCTGGGTTCCTGTAGCCAGTCAGAGCCACCGACCAGGAGTTCATGCATGGTTCCACTTTTCCTTACACACACACACACACACACACACACACACACACGAGCACACACACACACAGTCCCTCCCTCCTTAAACTCTGCTTTCCTCTGCTTCAGCTACTGTCTGCTTTGCAAGACACCCAATCTGCATAAACCATGAAAATAAATCAACCAGGCAATGAGCAAAAGGCACCAAAGGCAGCCAAGGCCAAGGCACACAACTCCACGAGAGGAACAACAGGTCACTGGGGCCTGCTGAGGGTCACAGAGGTCACCGTGCTGAAAGTGGATTCGGTCGCGGGAAGTCACTCATTTATAGGGTCCTGGCTCTCCTCTTTTCTCCCTCCCCGCCTCCACCTGTTTGGAGGGTTGCTAAATGTGTTCCCCGCACCTCCCTCTCCCCCGCGCTCAGTTCTCCCGCACTCTCTCTTTCTCTCTAGGCTGGGTTTAATTTGACACCTTGAGCTTTGGTAACAAGGTGGGGAGCAGAGCAGCCACAGCGGAATTCATTAGGCTCAACACTGCAGGGCCCGCTCTCTGTGCGTTAATGACATCGGAGGGTAGGGAAACGAGACAGCCACCACGCGAGATGAAATAAACATGAGGACTGTCAGCAGTGACAGCCTTAGCAAAGGGGACAAAATGAGCCAGGTAGAGACCTTTCCCTGTCCGCACAATGCAAACCGACAGCTTGCAAAGCCTGCCCCTCCCCGCAGCCTTCACCCCGCTTCCCCATAGCTGTGGCACCAGTGGGGAGTAAGGGGGTGAGAGAGAAGTGTGGATAGGAACGAAGGGAAGAAAACACAATTAAATTATCATTGTTTTAACATATAAATTTCATTTATCAGTTTAATGTTGGCGGAAACCAAATTCATCACCCTGCTTGGCAGTCCGGAGGTGCTAGGAGCTGGGTGGGGAGTACACGCCTGCATTGCTGGGCTTGGAGGCTTCTTTTCTCCGCTTCCTCCCGAGCTCTCTGGACTGATTTTTTCCCCCTCAGCGTCATCATTCCCCCACCTTCATCCGCCACGACTCCATGGCTCCTTGTTACTAAAGGAGGTGCTGGAAGGAGCAAGGAAGGGAGAATGAAAACAGAGGGGATGGAGAAGGAATAGAGATGCTCCTTCTGCACGTATCTTTTTTTTTTTTTCCCTTGGAGGAGGGGTTGGAAGGGGAGGAGTCTGACAATGAAAATTCAGGCTTCATGTACTCAACCACAGAGCAGCAGGAGCTAGGTCTACCCGGTGCAAAGTCCGTGCTGTGTGTGCAGGGAGGAGCAAGGGCCTGCTTCTAGTTACCAGCTGTCAGGAGACCCAAGACAGCCACTCAGGCAGGGTTAACAGGCAAGGAAGGTATCCAGGAGTGTGATGGCCTTCTCTTCTCCACACAGTGCAGAAGGAATAAACTGGCTACCCTCAAGCTAAATCAGGGATGCCTTCTCTTCCAGTTGAAATAATCCTGTACCTGTATCTATAGGTTCAAAGAAAAAGCCAAACTTTCCTCCACTCGCCTAGAGACTGGTGGCTTCCCCATCTCCGAACCTGGCGGACTTCATATGGTTGGCCACACTGTGAAGCCCAGCACTGCTGTTTCCCTAATTCAGTCTGCGGATCTGCACAGCCAGAGGAGAGAGCTCCTCCTTCATCCCTTCCCAGAAACTGCCAACTATCGCTCTGCTTCTCTCATGAAGAGGAGCTGGGCACTCAAAGCCCATACTGTAAAACCAAGTAGCATTGTTTTCTTTGGTCATGAACTTCTCAAGCAAAAAACTCAAAGGACCAAAGCTGCAATATTCTTATGAGAGGAACTAGGAAAGTCACCACGCTTTTATTAACTATCATTAAAGAGAATTCATAAGGGAAGTACATGATAGATCAAGGTTAGAATTCAAACACAGAACAGACCCGGTGCAGCCACTGTGAGTTACAGGAGTGTACGTTAGCCCTGTCATGTCCCTGGCAGGGGGTGGAGTACAAAAAGAGCTACCTTGGAAACTTGTTACAGAGTTTGTCATAGGGATACGATGGTGAGAATCTAGTCACTGCCAAGTGCCTGACTCCTAGCCAGAGGTCTGAACGGAATACTGGAAAACTTCCTGCTTGTTTTATGTGCTGGGAGAACACTAATACTGTACACTGGGGGTGTCTTCTTTTATGGGGCCCATGACAATTTGGCCAAACAAGTACTGGTTTTAAAGGCCTGTCCCAACAAAAGTTTTGTCTGTGCAAAAAAAACAGTTAACACTTTCCTTCCCTAGATGTCAGGAACACTGACCCTTCAGGCTAAGCACTACAATCCCAGAAAAAAAGCCATCCATTAATAAAAGTGCTTTAGAAGTGTTTTACACTGAAAAGACTGATTTTATTTTAAGCTGGAAAATACGATTATGCAACATTTTGCTAAGGGAAGGAAATGCACACCCTAGTTTAAGAAGGCAGGCGGGGGGGGGGGGCTGATGAAGAACACGACTGCATGAGAGGACTGAACTAGATCCAAAAGCCAGCAATGCCGCATTCTAGAACACTCCAGCATGGACCAGCTGAAGACGAGTCCAGGAGCGCAGAGGTAATACTGCACAGTCCTACCACATGGAAAGGAAAGAGGAGGAGAGTTTAAGTCCCATCGATGACACCAAAAGCATCATAGTTACACCAAACATATGATTCCCATGCTATTCACATTTGGACTATCCACCATTTTATTTCTTTTGGCCAGGTTCTCCCTGGAAGTTTGCCCTGATGCTGGAGGCACCTGGTCACCAGCATGTTTTCATTATACTACCCTGGCTTGGTTAATTTCTAAGGTAATCTCTGCAGAGGCAGCTTTCTTCCCTAATTCCTTACCCATTAGAAAGAAAAAGGCCTAAGGCCTTCCCACCTAGAGAAGGCAGCTGACAAACTAACACCTCCCGTGTCTTTCGGAGAGGTAGTTCCAATAGTGCAAAGAAGTGGGTGGCTTTAGAGTGAGACAAACAAGTTTGATTTGTCCTCCACTATGTAAAAGTTTGGGGGCCCTGGGCAAGTTATTCAGCCTCTCTGAGCCTCAGTTTCCTCTTCTGTGCATTGGGGAGGAAACATCAACCTCTGTGAGATAAAATATCCTAAGTGTGGTATCCTTAGAACATTCCTGGCTCATAGTCAACACCCTAAACAAGAGCAAGGGAGGGAGGAGATGGTCAAAGACTGTAACAACGCTTGTGAAGTTGCCCAGCCTTGAAGTATGTGAAAAATGAACTACCAAAGCCAAATGGGCTTCACTGGCTACAAGGAAATGCTATAGCTTGATAACTTCAAAGCATAGTTTTAAATTCCCTTTCCCCACTGTTTATCAGGAGGAGCACTTACAATCACCCCCCCAGTCATAAACCTTTTCTTTCCCTTTTTTGCACATTCTCAACCTTGCCTGCTCTCCTCACCCTTCCTAGGCCCCCAGAGCAATATTTCACCACCCTGGTGCATAATACAATAGGCTGGGCTGCTTAGAGAAAATACAGATGCTGGAACCACCGCTGACTTCACCGTTCTAGGGTGGAGCCCAAGCACTGGTGGTATTTTGTAAAAGTTCTGCAGGTGATTTTAATGTGCAGCCAGGGTTGAAAACCACTCTGTATCTAATACATTTGTTATTGAAAGGTTTATGCATAACTAAAAAAAATATTTTTATTACCATTTTTTATTGCCGTTAAGACTTGGTGGGAGGCTTAGGCCCACTCACCTAAAAAGGAAAAGCTTCTCAGCCTCCCTTATGATCACACTGGGAGGGACCCGGAAAGACACCCAGGTCACCTCCAGTTTATGGAGGAGGCTCAGAAAGGGAGGGAACCAACAACTCCCTGGCAGCGCTGGATTCCTCCATGAGGCTTATATCTTTCTGACCTTCTTCCTTTGACTCCAGGGGTGAATGTGAGGTCTGCAGGGCCATCCTTTTCTCTCTACCCTTCCCCTTCCCTCTTTTTACATCCTTCCCAGCACTCCCTCAGCCACTGGCCCTATTTTTGATCTCTGATACTAAGTGCTACAAGTTTGAGTTGTTCCATACTGTGCCTTCAGCTGTGAGAGAAAAGGTGCAGTGAAAATCTTAATAAACAAATAAATAATTCATACTAGGTATTGTTCTCTTCTCTGCACCACTGGGTTTCAAACATTTCTTAAAAGCAGACTCTTACCTAAAAAGCAAAATAAATAAAATCCGTGAGACACAGGTACAGTGAAGGAAGGTGGGCTTGGTCCTCTCACCTCCAGGAATGTGGTCCTGGGCCACCTCCACAGTCTTCATGGGACCCAGTGGGGCATGGATTGCAAACAAGGGTACTACAGGGCACCTGGTGGTACTATGTGTAGTGAGCAGCCCCGAGGACACAACTGTATTAGGTTTCATATCCTCTCCTCTAAAAAAAGGGATCAGCCAAAAGAAGCACATCTCCTGGAAAAACTGTATGTATTGAAATTGGATGGTAAGAAAAATGAAGAAATATGGGAGTGAATAAACATGCTCAAGCTTCTTACTCCTAAAATGGAATTTACAGTTCCCAAGACTATCAAAAAAAAGTCTCTCTCCTCTCAGTAAGCGGGTTATATCCCTAACAAATGTGCATCAATGTGCGTGACTCTATCTGTTCTCTCCCCTGATAACTTAGCTCTTCCAGCTCACTTCTCATTCAGAAACAAGGATTAATGGAGGGCAGTCAGAAGCAAGAGGTCAGTTGGGTCACATTTCCCAAAGGGAAGCATCCATAGCATCCCTGGCTGCCAGGAGAGGGGTCGACTTCTCCTGGTAGTGAAGAAACCATGTCCTAGTCACTTTCTCTTTGGTAGAACAAAATACCCAACACCCACAACTTACAGGAGGAGTGATTTATTTTGGCTCAGAGTTTTAGTGCATGGTTGGCTGGCTTCAAGATAGAGACAGCATGGCAGAGGAGCATGGTGGAAGAAAAGGTGCTCAACTCATGGCAGCCAGGAAGCAGAGAGAGAAAAAAGGAGGGCCTCCCAGCTCGACCCCCTGGTGACCCACCTCCAACCAGACCCCATCTCCAACAAGCACAGTCAGTTGCTTGAGTCATCAATGAAAGAGTCCACTGATGACTATAGCACCCCCATGATTCCAATCACCTTCCCAACATGTAAGAATTTTACAAGACTTTATAGGTCTAAACTATGACAAAGCATAATCCCCTAAAACCTATTTTCAGGGTGTTTTCTTATTGTAAGTGGCTGTCAATGACAAGCTTTCCTACTATTGATCGAACTGCTTATGCAGCAAGGACTACTGATCCAGTGGGTGGATTTGCCAAAAATATCAGATGGGTTATTTTAAATGACTTTCATAATATAGATGAGGTGAAGATTATAATTGGATTTTTGTTTCTTTCTTTTTTTTTTTTTTTTTTGTGGGTACCGGGGGTCGACCTCAGGACCTCGCACACCAGTAGGCGCCCGTGCCGCTGAGCGATACCACCGGCCCCTTTTTTTGTATGTGCAATCTGGGAGTCGAACTCGGGCCCTCACGCTTGCCAGGCAGGCACTTACGCCACTGAGCCATCTCACCGGCCCTTTTGTTTATTTCTTTGCTTATTTATTTGTTCCTTTATTAACCATTATGCAGCTCCCAAAACAATTTGTCCTTCCTCTCTCCAGTCCAAAGAAATCTTGACTTGCTGTGAAGACTACATGTGAATATCCAAAAGGATGTCAAAGGGCTGGTGAGATAGCTCAGTGGCATAAGCGCCTGCCTGGCCAGTGCGAGGTCCTGAGTTCGACTCCCGCGAACACACATGCAAAAAAAGGGCCAGTGATATCGCTCAGTGGCACTGGTGCCTGCTGGTGCATGAGGTCCTGAGGTTGAACCCCGATATCCACAAAAAAATAAAATAAAATAAAATAAAATAAAATAAAATAAAAGGATGTCAAGAAAAGAAGGCATGGGTGAAAAATAAAACAAAGTCCCTCTGGATTTACATTTTGCATTGTCAAAGCATTTTTGTACAATCCTTGTACTATTTCCACGAGGCAGTTGTCACCATTTCCATTTACAGACAAGATAACAGAGGCTGAGAAAGAAGTGACTTGGCCAAGGTTACAGTCTGTGTCTCCTGGACCTTGGATCCAAGTCTTCCAAATCTATGTTTTTCTCTTTTTTTTTTTTTTTTTTTTGAGACAGGGTCTTGCTAAGTAGTTCAGGTTGCCCTTGAACTCACCATGTACCCCAGGCTGGCCTCAAACTCACAAAAATCCTCCTTCCTCAGCCTCCCAAGTGTTGGGATTATAGGCGTGCGCCACCACACCCAGGCCAAGTCTTCCATTTCTAAATGCCACATTCTTCCCATCACATAAGTGCTGACCCAAATTTCAATGTGCCCACTCTTAACTTGCATAGAGATAAGTCAAAAATCACTTCAAAACTTCAATTCAGGAGTGTCAAGTCACTATGGCATTGCCATTTCTCTCCAGTATAATCTTGCCTCCATTTCCAATTTCCCTGCAGACATATTTGCACATTAATTGGGAGTGAGGTATGTATTTGTATGTACTGGCAAGAATAATGGGCCATAAACTATTTTCAAAGGGGCACTTACTTTGTCCTTAATATTCCACCCCAAGTCCTCCTGCCATCGTTTTCCTCCCCTCTCCCTCACTCACATTCTTTTTGATCATCCCCACCGTACTCCTCAGCCTAGCCCCCCCCTTCCTCTGGGCCTTAAAATCAAACAGCCTTGGAGTTTGTTCAGATACCCTATTCATCAAGGAAATGAATTCCATATGCATAATTCATTTCTTTTGTGAACTTTTTTCCCCTGCAGGGAGTTAATGCTCCCTAGTGCATTGGGAACAGAGATGGTGACAGAAGGCCGAGAGAGCAAGGGTGCAAAAATGCCTTCCCCATGTAGCTGGGACAGACCAGGGCCAAAGGTCTGGCCTCTGCTGGCTGACACCTTGGGCTCCACAATTCTATCTCATCAAAAGGAGGGGGGACCCTGCACTGGTTATTAGGGAACAATAGGCTTCATCCTTAAGGGTGAGAAGCCCAGGGAACCCAGAAAGCTTTCCAGGCTGGAAGCCTTATTTCCCAATCCAGGGTCTGCCTTATGGGTAGAAAGAAATCCATAGACCTCCCACTCCTTTATGTCTCTGGTCATATTAAAAACCCAAATGAAACAAAGAGATATACACAGTGCCCAATGCACCATGTTTAACAGCTGTTGCATTTGGAGAAGAAGCAGTCCCTAGTCCAAAGTCAGATTTGAAAAACGGCTTCATTAAGAGAAAGATTTACTGTATATGAACTCCAAGACTAGAAATGGGAGGAGCAGCTGAGAGAGACAGATCTGCCAGAAGGAGAGCCCAACTGATTCCTCCGGCTGATGCCACCTTTGGCAAGACACACTGACCCACACAGCATCCTGGACCTGGATGGCACAGGTCTTTCGTTATTTTTTTTTTTTTTTTGTGGGTACCGGGGGGTCGACCTCAGGACCTCGCGCGCCAGCAGGCGCCTGTGCCGCTGAGCGATATCACCGGCCCCTTTTTTGTATGTGGGTTCTGGGAGTCGAACTCGGGCCCTCACGCTTGCAAGGCAGGCGCTTAAACCGCTGAGCCATCTCACCGGCCCAGGCCTTTGGTTATTAACTCTTTAGTAACCATCCAGGGTTCCCAATGTTTGGACCTCCTTTGACAAAGGGCAAAGCAGATTTTAAGGCTGGGATGGAGCTTTCGCTCTAACAGAAAACAAAATGTCAGGGAAATTATATTCCTTAGCATCTTACTTAACTATTTTTAATCCATCTTTTTTTTCTGTCTTTAGCTTCTACCTTTCTCCATAGCTCTGAAAAAAAAAAAAAAAAGCTGACAAATATTTTAGATTTGGGGATTCTTGTGCTTAATTTGCTTAAGACCATCTTACAGTTCAGGGTCTTCATCTTGGGAAAGAAGGTTGGTAGTTACCTTAGAGGAAGCATCCAGGATGCTAGGAGTAACGCAATAGTATATACAGCTCCTAACATGGACAGGTCCAAAGAGATTGTTAAATAAGTAAAAAAAAAGTTTCATTTGTTATTTATTTTTTTGTCTGTGTGGCTGACTATGGACTAAAAAGATAAAGGCAATAAATTAGTAGGATATCAGAGGGGATCTACCAATAAATTTAAAGCAACAGAAATTTTGCTGTGATTTCTGTAGGATTAACTTGTAAAGACAAATAAAATCCCCATTGACTTTCATCTAGTGTATGCACACCGGAAAACAGCTGGCCAGCATTTTTAACCACCCACAGGAAGTAAGTGCCAAAGTTAGGCATTCCACATAGAAGTTACCAAAATCATCAACACTTAGGGCCCTAGAAATAGGACCCTACCCTGGCTTCAGAGAGGTTATGGTCCACTTAGGAAAGAACAGTAGAGGGAATACTAAGGCTAAAGTTAAATCTAACCCAAAGAATATATAAATAAATGAACCATGCTGCTCCAGGGCCCAGCCACCTCCTACTTAAAGCCATCAGATCACGACAGTTTCCTATAAGAGTTTTGGAGTCAAAAGAACATGGGTTTGAACCCCAACCATATCACATACTGGCTCTGCGATTTCAGATATGCATTTAACTCCTCAGACTTCATTTGCAAAATAAATGGTATAATATCATTTCTTCTTAGGATGTCTTTAAGAATTAATTAGATTAGGGTATACAAAATAACTTGGTAGTAAGCCCAGCATGTTAAATAAGGACCCAAAGGTTGTAGCTTGAGAGGGAAAAAAAGAAGTCAGGGTATTAGCTCATATATCCATTGGAAAGAAACACAGCAATACAAACTGACAAGGCAGCAGATAACAGGATTTGCCCAAAGTGGGAGGTCTCATGCTGGATGTTATACACCAAAATGCTTCCCTGTCTGCAGTGTGCCACACACCTGCTTCCAAAATGGACTGGATAGAAAGTGAGTTAGTGACAATGATGGAAACCAATCTTTGAAGTAAAGCAAGGCTTTCCAACCTCCTCTGGACTGTGTGCCTCTGAATCTTGACCTTCCTATCTGTGTGGTAGAACTCAGCCTACATTCTCTCTCACCACAAGCCCCACCTGCAGCGTCACTCTCCTTCCTCACCTAAATCTGGACAGTAAGTGGCTTCGCCCTGTCACAGGGGTAGGGAAAGCATCTGCAACGCCCCATTTCACTGCTCTGTGCTCCCATCTTCGGGCTTCATTAGCATATTTCAGCAGTGCCTTGATGGATGAAGATAGATGAGGAACATCATCCTTGGTGAAATCACTGTTTCATCAAGGTTAAACCAGCCTCGAGCTTCGCCACCTCCCTTTGTTTGGCTAGGTCTCTAATAACAAAATTAATGGCAGAATTAATGCCCAGGAGGCTCCCAGTGAAATATACTGATGCCCCCAGAATGAAGCTTGATCCTGGACCTCCCAGTTTATAATCCATCAATCAGGTGCTTCCATACTTTATCTTAAAATTAAACATCACCTTCATCAAGCAGATGCCTCCCTCTCTATCCTCTCATGTGAAACAACTGGGCTGCATGGGAGAATAAGAGATGGACCACTGTACTTTAGAATCATCACAATGACTACAGTCCAAGAAGCAAATAGAACATTCCTAGGTCCTGTCTCCTTGGGTACACTGTGCGCTCCTAGAAGGCAGATAGCTTTGTCCTATTGCCTTTCAACATCTCAGTATGACTATTTTTCTACTTATAACATATTTTCACAAGGTCCCTGCTGTTATTAATGGAACTGTATTCCCCATGATAAAGACACCTAGTCAAATCAATAAATGCATACAGAACACTTGATATCTACCAAACACTTCATGGAACAAAGTTATGTACTCATCCTAGGCCTCAGAAGTTCAGGAGCGGTTGACAAGCTGGAACCTCATGCCTAAAAGATTTGCGGTTTCCTAATGTACCACTGAGATGTGCATGGATGTTTCTCAGTGTGATGGGAAGATGCCTTGGACATCCTTGTCTGGGATCTAAAGAAAGGATGTAGGTGAGAGCCAGGTCAAAAGTCTGGGGTCACACCCAGGTTGTTTTGAGTTCCTTTTTTACTACTAGTCACAGCTCCTTGGAAAAACATATCCATGCCCTGGGACTCAGCCTCCACCAGACAGAAGAGGCCTGTGTTTGGTTCCCTCAGATCGGAAGTGGAGTTACAATTAACTTCTCATGCATACCTTTCTCAGAGAGATGTGATAGAAATGTATGTGGAAATTCCACTGAAAAACAGGCATGGGGATCTGGGTATGGTGGTGCACACCTCGAATCCCTGCACTGTTGGAAGGATTGCAAGTTTGAGCCCAGCCGTGGCAACTTAATGACTTAGTGAGTCTCCGTCTCTATAATAAAAAATAAAAATGGGCTAGAGATGTAGCTCACTATGAAGACCCTGCATTCAATCACCAGTACAAAGAACAGGAGAAGTAAAAAGGATCAAGATGCAATATGTATATGCACCAGTAACCCACAATCAATATATACATTATGTACTGCAAACATAAAATAATAAAAAAATTAAAAAGAAAAAGAAAAAAGTAGGCATGGTGGAAATAAACAGAACTAGAACTGGCACTTAACCATATGAAATTAGAATATTGCTCACCTGCACATTCAAATAACTTTCTTTTTATTCATATGTGTTGGCAGTACATAATGATTACCTTCCTTGTGGGGAGTTGATGCATATACATAACACATCTCAATTCTTTTTTCATTCCCTCCACTCTACATCTCTTGACCCCCTTCCCATTTGAGAAAGCTCTGGCTCCCTACTTCCTATTATCTACCTTTTATTTTGGGTTCCTCATATAAGAGAAATCATGTGATATTTGAGCTTTTTTTTTTTGAGAGAGAGAGAGAGAAAGAGAGAGAGATCAAAAACCATTAAGCACCTTATATAATTAATCAGGCCACTTACCTGGCTGGACCTCGATTTTCCATGAATATTTGTGAAGATCAAAGGCTTAACATTTATCGTGTTCTAACTTCCTTAAAGAAAGTGTGTTGGCTCAATACCAAAAGTCACCCTGACCATGTGAAACCAAACCAAACCAATCCTGGACAAGCTCTCACACCAGGTGGAGAGGTTGAAACTCAGCAGGCAATAAAATCTCCTTCCTTATAGCATTCTCTGACTTAGAACAAAAGCTGAAACTCTTCAAGGCCACACGTTGAAGGCACAAGGTGTTGCTTACCTGCTGTCCTGTTCCTCTGCGGTGAGCAGCGGAGCAGCACAGGGAGGACCCCAGAGCCAGCCAGAGAGCAAGAGCTCTGTAAACTTCTTTTGGTGGCAGACACTACCTCTGCCATAGCCACATAGAAGGAACCGTGTGGAACTAGGGCGAGGAAGGCAGGTCATTTCTGGACATAGCCAAGGGGAGAGCAGCTGAGGAAGATTGTCTGGGCCATCTTGCTTTACTAAGGTAGATTAGGTCTTCAGACCTGATTGAGAAACCTAGGTGCCATAGTGGGATTCAATGGACACCTTTCATGAGAGATACATGGATGAATGGACCACATCACATGTCCTCTTTCCTTCCCTTCTCTCTCCTTCCTCCATTCCCCCGGCCACCAAGTAACACTACCAGGAGTCTGCAGTGGCACTTGGCCATGGAATGTGACAATCAAAGGCAGCTCTGAAAGCACACATCTGAAGGAACAGGTGGTATGGAATTTGAGGACTGCACTGCTCCAAGCATTTGGCTCCAAGTCCCAGAATGGCTGCTTTGAGGGGCGCATCCAAGGGCTGGTCACCCTGTGTGCAGGGAAGGAGAAATGGCCAAGGATGTGGGCATCTTGGAAAGCCCGAAAGGTTCTGAGCTATCAAGTCCCTCTTTTGACTGAGAGGTTAAGCTGTTAGCATTCATTTGCCCAGAACACTGCACCTGTGCACACTTTAAATGCAAAGAATGGTAAAAGAAAGTGCATGGTGTCCTTCTCCACAGTGTCACCACACTGCTACCAAGTGTCTCTACTGGGCAAGGAGCAATCTGTATAGGGTAGTGCTTTTACAGTAGTCAAACTGGGTCATTCCCAATCTTAGACCTACTTCACTCTAAACAATAGGTCAGCATTATCGTCATCCTTGCTGGAGAAACTGAAGAAGGAGGGCTCTAGAGGGGTGTGGAGGAAAGAGGACGCTGGGCTAAAACCCAGAGCTTTCCTCCATTTAATCCTTTTACCACTCTGCATACCAATAGATATCGGAAAAGAAATAAGGCCTTGTTTCATCCCTGCAGACCCACCAAGCACATCTAAATCTTCAGAAGCCATGCTGGAGTCTATCCAGGCAACACTCACTGATCTCACAATTTTGAAACCCAACAATTCAAGTCTTATTAGCTCCTAGAAGCATCAACTCCACTGAGACTTCTCAACTCCGTCTGGCTTTCCTAGGGCTTCATCTTCCTCAACAGGCCACAGGATTTTGAACCATCTTGGAAACAATGGCCTCCAGGATCCCAAACAAATAATCTTGCTGTTCCGTATCACTGTGTCATCGTCTGTGAAGTAACAGTAAGCCATTCTGATTCTGTAACTATTATCTAAGAAACTGCTAAAAATAAATTAATACTGTGCCTTCTAGGTATCCTGTGAACCAAGTCCAGCATCTAAAGAGAGAGACCTCTGTTCTCTTCTAACTAGAGTGGAAGGAAATCATAGCTTTTTGTTTGGAAGGCTAAAACTGAGGAAAAAGAACTAAGATGCTGAAGCCAAGGTGTCCACAATGCTCATCTCCTCCCAAGTTCCTCAGTTCCTACTTTTTAACCTGGGAGAACATTGACAGCAGCAATACTTCACATGTGCCGCGTGCCAAATGTGCTGATGAACGAACTCCTGCCTCATCTAACGTCTTCCAGTCCACTGTTTGAGGTTTACATTGCTATCTTTTACAGGCAAGAGCTCTGAGATTTAGATGGGACAGGTGACTTGCATGAAGCCACACCATGGGTAGCAACGAGGAATGACTGAACTTGGCCTTCTGATGCCAAGGCTGTATTTTGGCTACTGTTCAGCTCTCATGGAGTGGAGAAGGGCAGGCAGTACCTGCTCATCTCAGGCAGGGTAGTGGGGAGACCATCACCGTCTCCTACTTGCTGCCAAATGATTTCTTCTTTAAGCATGTATCTCCAAACACTTCCAATGCTCCATATACACAACTGCCAAGGACAGAGAAGGCCAGCACTCTGACCCATGAGCCTCTACCAAGCAAGATTCGTTAGAATCTGCAGTGAGCAGGTGACCTCATTGAGGAGTGTCCCATGGGAGGCAGATGGTCAGAGCTGGGAGAAAGGGCAGACCAGCAGGAGTCACCCCCTTCACTTCTCCTGGGGGCTTTGTTTCTCCTACCCCAATGAACAATCAGGAGTCCCACCCTGCTCCACTTGACTTTTTCAACGTGTGTGTGTGTGTATTGGCAAACTGACTGCTTCATATTCACACTTGCAGTGTAAAGGCATGCTGGGCTCAGTAGGCAGCACCTACAAGAGTCTGAAACTTTCCTAAGATTCATCTTTGGGCTTAGGAGTCAAGCTCCTGGTGCACCAAAACTTCAAAAGGGAAACTAAAGAATGTTATGCAAAAAATCAGTGCTTGGCCTTAGTTTGGAAAGTGATCAATTTAAAACATACTCTTGGATATTTACCCACCTACCCTGGTTCATGTTTTCCTACATCTCACTGTGGCCAGGGTGACAGTGACCCACAGAAGCCATCTGCATTTTCCTACAGACCAAACAGGAAGAGGCAAAGAAATCTACGTGAGTGACCACGCTGCTGCTGTTGCTAGGCAGCACGATTATGTCCATTCCCTGCTGCTTGGCAACCAGTATTTCCCATCACAGACACACACAGCCATAGCAGCAGCACAAGTACCCTTAACTGTTGTCTTACAGCTTTCAAAGAAAAGGGTTGAATTTCAAGGGAATTTAGGAGTATTAATGCACCCCCCCCAACATCCCTCTGATATTCAGATGGCCCCTACAGCAAGATGGCTCCATTTAATCAGAAAGTGTCCTTTGGTGATACTTGAGCTTACACCCAATGGTTGCACCAATCTTCTACTGAGTGCAGTGACAACCTGGAGGGATGGGAAAGGGGCTTGAGTCAGCAAGTTAGACCTTCTGGAGGAGAAAGGCCATGCTGTCCACCCCACATCTCCAGGATCAAAATCCCACAGGAAGTTGGCATCCTGGTGGGCACTCGAACTCACAAGGAAGGTGTCCTGGCTTCTAATCAACTGCCTTGGCCTCCATAAACCCGCTCCAATGTAATGGGTAACTTCTCAGATAACTCCATCACGCAGACTGCTGCTCTGCCTACCAGGAAGACCACTCTCTCCACACCATCAAGGGCATGTACATTCTCTTCTCAATCTCTCTATACGATTTTGTTTTGTTTTGTTTTTTGAGACAGGGTCCTGCTATGTAGTTCAGGCTGAACTTGGACTCACTATGTAGCCCAGGCTGGCCTCAAACTCATGGTGATCCCTGCCTCAGCCTCCCGAGTGCTGGGATTAGAGGTGTGTGCCACCATGCCTGGTTTTCCATAGGATTTGGAGAAACTCTCCATGCATCATTCCAATTACACTATGAAGTCAGTGAGATCACCCAAAGTGATAACCTCATTGGTATTTCATTTTCTTCTCAGTCCCAGCTGGAGAGATTTTCCCCTCATTAAAATTAACGAGGTCAGTTTCCCAAGCTTAAGATACTGAGCAGTCCTGTTGGTGGAGTTTTGTTTCTCAAATTGAGCTACAGTTCTATAAGTGCAGAGTTATACTAAGCGTCATTTACTTTATTGCTGTGTAATAAGAAACCCAAATGGAAGTCCTAAGCTCTCCTCCTAACATATCCTACACTTCGGCAGCCACAAGCAAACACACAAACCACACAGCCCCCACAACTCCACCATGCTTTCTCTGCATTCTGGCCACAAGAAAAACCTCATTTCTGCTTAGAGGCAATGGCTTAGTGGAAAAAATTAAGAACCCAGGCCTTCTAAGTGGATGGGGGTCTAGTATTATGGGCAATTTGAGAAAAAACTCGGCCTCTCTGGGGGCATTTGACAAGGCATGGTGTCCATGCAGAAAGAGATACAAGGTGAAAAATTATAAGCAGACAGGAGGACTCTCTGCTCTTCTTGCAGCCAGCAAACAGGTGAGTATCTGTCCAGAATTTAATGTGGCCTTGGCGAACAGTCATAAACTACCCTACCAAAAATAAAGAGGAAATAAACGCTATGTCAACAAGTAAAAGATGTGCTAAATGCTACAATTCTGGTGAAAGGTAGAAGGAGAAAAAGATAAATACAGAGGCCAATTTCATAAAAAAGTTGGAAAGACACTCTACAAGGGAACTTTAAATAGTTAGATCCCACATGCTACAAACCAGCCAGGCTCAAGCACCTTGTTCCAAGCTGAAACGAGACGCTTTCAAGATGGTAATGCAACAAGGAAAACAGCCTGGTTCAGGCTCCTTTCTTCACTCAGCCTTTCCACATCCTGCTCCGTGGTTAACCCAACCTTCTTGGCTTTCTCCCCCACACACACATCTCCACAGACATGTGTTTCAGTATAAATAAAATCTAACTGTAACGGAGATCAAAAGGGAAAAGAAAGTGAAAAAAAGGAGATGCTTGGGCCCAGAACTAAAGCCTGGGAGGGGGTGTCCACTGACTGGAGACCACCAGATTTGTCAAGGCCCATTTCCCCGAGCTGAGCAGGGAAGGGGGAGCTGGCTACTCCCATTGTTGATGGATCAAAGTCCAATCAGAAAGTAAGGGAGGAACCCAGGCAACCTCATGTGATCCACACCGGAAGACAAGTCCACAGAAAAGGAATGGGGCTTATGAATAAGGTGCACCCAGCCATCTTTACTGAGTGTGCCAGAGAGAGAGAGAGAGAGAGAGAGAGAGAGAGAGAGGGAGAGAGAAAGGGAGAGAGAGAGAGAGGGAGAGAGTGAGTTCTATTTGAAGCTGCATCCTAACATCCTAACAAACCTTAATAAGTTAATGCAGAAATCCTCCCAAGGAGTCTGGCTATAGGAGACACTGGTCTCTACTGAATCAAAATCTGTTATGTTGTAATATAATAGATGTAAATTAAAACAGAAAATCTATCATGCCTCTAATGTGCCCTGATAGCTGAGTCTGTGGATCTGTACGAGGAGAGGCACCAGGAGGAAGGGTGATATATGGCGAGGCTGGATGGAGGGTGAAAAGCGTGGCGAGATGAGCGGGGGAAAGGCGCAGCCCGCTCGCGCTCCTCAGACCCAAGGGCAAGAGACGAATAAATGTTGATTAGTGTTGATTTTGTCCGACAAACGCCTGTCGAGTGACAGTTGGGCTAAGCTGCACTGAAAGAGAACCATTAATCTTGGTCTGGTTTAAGTAGAGTATATTAATTTGTGTCATTTTTACTAAGTCGCACCGAGAAAGGCCTCTCACTGCTTTGCATTTGACTGCTTTGGTGGTTGAGCCTAGTCCCCCCTCCCCCTCTCCCCACACCCCCTACTTTTTAAAACAGATACCATGGTGGCAGCGGTGGCAGCAGCAAATTCAAATGGCACAGCAGGGGAGCAGGGGCCTGAGAGCTCCTCTCTTGGATTAAGAAAATAAACTCCCAGGGTGTTGGCATAGCAACAGCATTTCAGATGAACTGCTATATATTCAGTGATTAATAAATTAACATTTTTTACAGTTGTTCCTCCTTTTCTCCCCCAGCCCCCACCTTCACAATAACCCCCCTCCCCATACACACATGCAACCTTCTCTAAACTGCATCTCTTGTCTCACAGAAGAGGAAGGGAAGAACCTGGCATCGCAACGTCTGCAACCTAAGAGTTAGCTCCCGGCTGCAGTCGCCAGGTCTGTAGAGACAGCAGGGCCTCTTGTCACCTATGGGGCTGCCAGTAGGCTGGGGGACCATTGGCACATCTACAAGGAGACTTACAGGCTCGGTGCCTGGAACATAGCCCTCACCGAGATACTGACAGCAGCAGGTCCCAGCCCCAAATTCTGCCTCTTTCCAAGCCCCGACAGGCCAGGAAGTAGCTAAGAGTTATCATTCTTCCCAAAGAATATGCTCCCATAAAAATGAGGATACTAAACAGTGTCCAAGGGGGGCCTGGCTTCCCACAATGATGCTGGATAAAAAGAAAGTTTGCGGCATTGGATGGTACTGGAGTATTAAGACAAAGCTGACACTTTGGAGCTTATGTTCTTCCACCACAAGGTTCAGCTGATTTGGGCAGTTCATAAAAAGGGAACTCAACTGGCATTGGGGGAAGGAGGAAAGAATAAACAGATTTTAAGCCTGCTGTGCAAGCCCAGGCCAGATAGTTTCAACAGAAAGCCAAGCTCCAAAAGCACTCTCTTTCCAGAGCCTTCATGAAATGATACACATAGGGAAAAGGTAAATTCTGTTCTCCGTAGCTGTTCCCTGTGTCTGTGCTTTGTTACAGCTGTCGTCTTCATCCAAGCGGGCCTCTGCAGCAGTGGAGCCAGGCGGGGTGCTGCAGAAGGCCACTGGTACAATCTCAGTTTTCGGGAGTCACCTGATCACTGTAGCCCACAAGGATCTCTGGCTGTACCGCCCAGAAATGCCACAGCTGTGGGCTGGGGAAACCAGGAGGATGGGCACCCGGTGAGCAGTGTAGGAGCTGCCTCCACACGAGAAAGAACGGTCCACTCTGCACAGGTGCTGACACCAAGGCTGCGTGGAAAGCTGTGCATTACAGGTGGTGATGGGCTGGCTTTCGATGAAGAAACGTGCCCACCTGCTTGTACCACCACAAAGTTGGATACCAACATCCAGGATGGATCCAAGAGGCATCCTTCCTCAATGAAATGGGACGGTAAGTTACATAACCTTGTAGGGAACTCAAGGCTACTGCTAGAGGGTGAAAAATGAAAAACAACAGCAAATACCTTATGGGGCTTAATATATGGCAGGCACTGTTTTAACTGCTTTGCATATTCTAACTGTGAAGCGGAAATCTATGAAATAGATACCGTTAGTCTTCCTGTTATTTAGATTAGGAAGCTGAAGCAAAGAGAAATTCAATAGTATGCCCAAGTCACCTGGTGTTTGAATGAAAGAGCTGGGACTCAAACCCAGGCATTGAGTCCAGCTTTCATGCTCTTCACCATTGCAGGACACTGTGTCCTGGGCTATGTGACATCTGCAGGGAGATGCCCTAGTACAGTGTCCATGATGATGCACTCCACTCAAATTCTACCAGCTTTTAGAAAAAAACCCATGTGGAGGCCTTGAAGAACAGCAAAATGGAGCCGTCAATGAAAACACCAGTAACAGACAATGATGTAATTGCTTGTAGGGTAAGAATAGAGCAAAGGAGCCAGGGCCTGAAGAAGAAGAAAAGGAAGACTGTTCAATTGTGGGTATCCTACAGTGAAAATGGGGGCCTATCAGAAAAACTAACTTTGAGTTGCCACTGTGCCCCTAACTGACCACACGACCAGAAGCAAATTCATATCCATTGTGAGTTTTCCCATTTATAAAACAACAGGTTGAGGTGTTCTAGGGGCTCTTCTAGTTCCTAACTGAATAAAAGCAAGCCTAGGGTCCAGGAACCATAAAGTCAATTTCCCACTTTTTGGTGAACTCCAAAATCATCCTGATTATAACCTTTTGTGTCTCCTTTGCACCGCCACTAGGTTAGTGGAGCGCAGCGTGGCGCTCATGGGCCGGGATGCCATGTGCACTCAGTGCGCCCACGCACTGATTCTTCGCATTGATTCTTCCTAGTCCATTCATCCGTAAGAAGCGTTAGTTGTAAGCGTGCTAGGGAGACAGATATAAAGTAAAAGACTGAGAAGAAAACCACAAACACAAGACTCGCGGGCTGTCAAATCCATGGTGGGCATACTTCGTGTTAGACGCTAACAGTACATCTCTCATTCCTGAAGTTATTCATGAATTAGGAAAATCCATAGACTGAAGGTTATCGATGCTGGTTTTCTTCCCATGTCCAGGAGAAAAGCCGCTCTAGGAGCTGGGGGGCAGATATAGCAGCTCCCACCACTCTGACCTCCTCTGAAATCAGAATATCTGAGGTTTTAATTCCTTGGCAGAAAAGGGCATCCTGGGGAAAATGCATAATGAGGACAAAGGGAGACAGGGCAGCAGGGGCACTAAGCGATATTTCCCTTCTTTGCAACTTGGGTGCAGCCACGTCACTGAGGTACCGTGAGGGCTATTAATGCCTCGGCTGTGGCAAGGTCCTTTGGTTTCAGGGCAGAAGGGTACAGGTCAGGCCCAAGTAATCATGGTGATAACAATAACAATATCAGTGTTTGTCCAGAGAGGGGGTAGTGTGAAAGGAATCACATTAAATCCAAGAGGACTCGGATAAAATGATGCTAAGGGTCAAACCGAATCTAACAACAGCCTGTGATTTGTGGCCATGCCACCGCTCTAATTTGCCTCTCTACGGCTGATGGCCCATGAAGGTGAGGGGTGTACTGCGCATTGCCCAGGCTCGGCTTGTGGAACAAGCAAGTCACAACACTGCTCGCCCAGCCCTGACTCTGCTGCACCGAACTGTCTTGCAAAAGAACATTTTTATACGTGCAAACAGGCAAATGCGGGCCAAATCTGTTTCCAATTCCTTAACTTGTATTGCTTTCCTTTATTTGCTGATTTAACTTACTGATTTCATATGCACATTAATTGCTTTGTTCTCATTTGTTTAAACTGTATCTGGATGTAAGTGTTTGTCAACAAAAACAGTATGTCTTGTTTGTATATTATAGATTGTAAACAGTAATGGCAGGGACTGTCTGTACCTTTTTTTTTTTTTTTGTCTATAACACTTCTAAATACGCCCAGAGGCTAGGCAGCAATGAGCTTCTCCAATAACTAAAATAAATAATGAATTATGTAAGTAGACTTGTCCCACTCTAGGTAGATTATTTATACTCTGAACCTTATCTCAGGAAAAGGATCAACGCAGAATGATGGCTTTTACCTCTTTTACTTAATATTTTGCTCCTCCCTTCCCACCCCCATGCCTTTATTACTTGAATCTGAACACAGTTCTGACTTCTCCGTGTTCAGAAAGCACTTTGAACACTGCAGAAAATAGTGTGTCTCTCTTACCACATTTATGAAACTGTATTTTGCTTTAACCAGAACTTTCATCCAGCACTTAATCCAAGGGCAACTTTTAAAAATATCTTTTTCATAGTGAAACATATACATTAACCTTTAAGAAAAAGAAGAAGCAATTCTGTGTTTTGTGAGGTTAATATATCGTACTACATCATATGTACTACATCATAACCTGCTATGTCAGGGACACGGTACTGCTGCAGCCCACAGGCTACCTTGACAGAGTCTTGCCGACTCTGGCTTTTCTGTAATGATGCCAAATGCTTGTCAATTCCATTTCAGCATGAGTTGTGGAGGGAATGATTAAGCACATTATCAAAGCAAAGATCCAAAGATTACACAAGAGGATAATTGCCCAGTGCCTAGTGGGGGCCCTGTGACTCATAAGAAAGAATGTGGACTATGAAACCCGAGAAACCCGAATGTTGTCACTTACTGGTCCTAGGAGACCGGGCAATTTATTTAATCTCTCCAAGGTTCAGTTTCCTCATCCGTCAAGTGGGGATAATAATCCCTCTTAGGGTCATTCTGTTTACTTTACGTAGATTATCTCATTTCACCTACTTGGTAGGAGCCCGGTGAATGTTAGCTTTCTCTTTCCCCTAGTATTTAAGTAACAGAAAAATGATATTGAGTGGAATGTTACAGTCTTTCCTGGTTGTTAGGCAAGTTGATAGCCAATCACTCAATGCCACAGGCAGCTTATATATGAAAACATCATACTGACTCATCCCATATGAGTCCCTCACCAAAACCTCAAGTTGGACAGGCCCTTGCTGAGGGTCAGAATGAATCTAACAAGGAACTGTCTGGTCTCAAACAGAACAGGATCTGTCCCCTAAAATGCTGTATTGCTCATCCATGTAAAACTCCTCACTCAGACTTGAAATGTAAAAAAGAAAAACATATTTGGGATTTCTTTTTACATCATCCAAAAATGAATTATATAATCTTTCTCTCTGTGCTCATGCCAAAATACTCTCAGATCTGAATTTTTCCCCCACTAAGAAATCATTCAGGTCAGCCTGGTAGTATCGCATGAGCACATCCCCGCCGGTCAGCAGCACTAGCTCTTCCAATGACTCCGCAAAATGACATTGGGAGGAATTTTACATTTTTTTTTTTGGATTGTGTTATTCACCTTTCTGAAAAGGGGCTTTTAGAAAAGCATTTCTCATATCATCTGTGGTTTCTGGCATTCTCATTCACACTGTCTTTCAAAAAAGAAGCCGTCAAAATATTGCCTATATAAAATATATAAATATATGCAGTCTTATATACAAGAATCCTAAATGCGCCTGAGATAACAGATTCTAGGAACTTCTTCTACCTCTTATCAAGGAGTTGGCAAGCCAGCCCTCTAGCTGGAAAAAAGAACTGAGAAATTTGGGGAGGACAGCCTCACCACCTGTCGACGTTTGCCTACCGTACCTGCTATAGCTACACTCACATTTTAAAGAAATGCTGAGTTGGCTTGATGAGACATGAGCTTGACAGCAGAACCTTTTTGAATAATTTCTGTTTTAAAGAATCAACTAGTCATGACAAAGTGAAGTCCAACTAGGGGTTGAGAGGTATGGATTTTCATCCCATCTGTGTGACCTGCGCAAGCCACATGACCCTTGGGGCCTCAGTTTCCCTAGTTACTGTGATCCTTGGGTTGGAATTGATTCTGTGACTGTCTTCCAAGACTGACATTCCAGAGCCAAGAGAAGACAGTCTGTGGGAAGGGGAGGTTCTTACAGGCACAGAGAAAGAACCTCAAAATGCACATGATGCTCTTGGGAGATTTCTGTGCCTATGAGGGAATTGTAAAGACATCTTTGCTATACAGAAGTGCTTTTCCTCCCTCTTCCTGCAGGTCACAGTATTTACTACTCACCCAACCACTGACACAGCTCTGTATTAAACTCAGAATGCTTTACACCCCTCCCCCCAATATTCAGACCATGACTGTCAGCTTCTTAATATTCTTTGGAGGACAGAACCACAGAGATGTGGAGAATGATTAACGTTGGAACAGCCGCAGCAGTCTAATGCACGGAACTTCAAGCATAAAAGAGAAAAAGGTGGCACAGAGGACCAGGGTGAGGGCTCCAGCCCTGGCTCCAGCAGTGTGTCTGAGGTCACTCCTAATAAGCACTGACCTAAAGAAACTTGCAGGAGGACGTCACTCCGAGAAAGGAAGGAATGGTTGTCATAGCAACAAAGGTACTTGAGAGGGACAGGAGCAAAGGGAGACTTAAAAAGAAAAAGACAATATGTGGCCTAAACAA
Source organism: Erethizon dorsatum (assembly GCA_028451465.1). Classification (NCBI taxonomy): domain Eukaryota; kingdom Metazoa; phylum Chordata; class Mammalia; order Rodentia; family Erethizontidae; genus Erethizon; species Erethizon dorsatum. The sequence goes on from CM051834.1 coordinate 86,813,834, forward strand.
AAATATGTGACAGTGCAAGGCGTGCTGTAAAGCCTTTACTGCCACTTGTTAAGGAAGACCTGTATAGCTCACTCGTGAGTAATAAGGCGGTCAACCCAAACTAAGGCACTAAAAATTTTATAGCACCCCACATATCATATATATCTAGATAGATAGAGAAACAGAGAGATACATATATAAAGGATCTCCACCATACACTCACAAACAACACAAGCAAATGTGACTACTGATCTTGGAAATACCATCTTCTCATAGAGTTGTTAAATTCACCAATATCCTTAATTTATCAGCTATCAAATTCTACATCCCATCGATTCAGTTCTTAAAAGGTTCAGAAAGCATGGCTGCGATGAAAAAGAACAGTGGTGGTTTCACTGGGAGTACAGACCAACCAGGTGCATAAAGCCAGGATTCCCTGGTCTCACAGCGACTTTACAACTAATTTATTATTTCACAGTTGGATTAAATGCTCCCTACTGCCACCAGGGATCGTCAAGGTGACTGTTGGAGGTTTGAAGAAAGAGATCATTGCAGCCCAGAGCAGGAGGCAGGAAACTGCCATGCTACACATCCCATGTCCCCTACCCTACCCCAAAAATATGTTCCTGGAGTATTGGTTATAAATTGATTCATGGTCACATTAGAAGATCCAGTGATTTAAAGTTAACCCACATCTAATTATTTCAAAGTAGATATTAAAGAACACTTTTATAAAGTAAATGATGGTTTCATTAATTTTCCCCACAAACTTAACTATTTCTCGTAGGTTTTCTCAAAGTGAGGTGCTCAGATCCTAGGGATTTCCCTGGGCACTAGGCTAGCAATATAGCCCCCCAAAAGCAATTACTGTTCTTCTCTCAGTCACCTGAATCAAAAACAGGTGCAGAAAGATGTCTTCTCGGGACCTCAGGCTCTATTCACTGTAATTCCCAGGGGCCAACTTTAAATGCATAAACAAAGCAAGGAACCAGCTTGAGTAAACTCAGAGATCTGATCTCGTCCACCTCTGACTACTTCACAATGAAGTGGGAGAAGAAATGAAATCCCATGGATAAAAGTGCTTCAGGCTCCTTGGGAAAATAAAGTAATATAGGGATGTAATGTGGGTATTATTATTTCTAGGGAGCCATTTCTGAAGTACAGACATGGCTGTCTACCTGGCTATTGAAAAGAGAGTGACGCTTGTCACCCAACAAAAGGTCATGGTGAGTTCCTTCCAGAGCTCAGAAAAATGCGAACAGCATAGTCGAGGTTCCTCCAAAATATCTCCTCCATTGCACTGGCGTCCTATCTATCTGTTGAGACTTCCTTTAAGAGAAATATAATTTCCTTTCCCCACTATCCTGACTTTCTTATCCAGTATGCCAAGGATCCATTCTCAATTTCACCACCTCGATTCTACAATGCCAAGATGACTCCTGGTTCTTACCACGCTCGCCAAGATGAGAGGCGATTCCTGCAGGACCGAGCACACATGGGCTCCAGGTGACACAATCAGGCCAAGCAACTGCCAGCCACACATCTACACCAACACAGTAAAAAATCAATAGGGCATTTATAATAATGGAAGTTCAACGGCTTCCATTTTGTGAAGTGTTAAATGTGCCAAGGGATTGAGTTAAAGCTCAGGCTATGAAAAGGGACTGTAAGTTATACTTCCTTTAAGAAAAATTAGCAAATAGTTCATTTTTCCTGAAGGGGAAAAAAGGCATTCTCAATTAGGTGAGTAGAAGGACAAAAGCTCCAAGTGCATTTTGCTGGAGTTATAAGTGCTTTTGAAACCCCTCTTGTCAAGGCGTTAGTAATGTAAGATTTAAGATGCCCAATTAATTTTTTCCAGCCACCAGCCAAAAGTAGATGCAGGAGGAGGTTAAAAGCTAAGTGTTTAATTAATATTAAATTTATAAGATTCTCTATCACTGAAAGCATTGTAAAATTGAAAAAGCAGTTAATTTTATGGTTGCTGTGTATTCCTCTGCTTTGATCTTTGATCTATGATATAAAATCACCAACTGTAAAGATTCCCCAGTTTTATTATACCTGTTTAATGGTGAGAAGGAAGGAGAGGGGGACCCACAGACATGGTGGGGAGGAAGGCCTGATGCTGGTCCTTGGCACTGATCAGAAAACCTAAACATGGGAGGTTTGGGAAGAAGCATTTCCCAAGCCATGTGGTCTTGTTCATTCTCTACATCCCATTTCTCTAGTATTATACAGGCAAACAGCAGTGGGCTATCACTGGCTTAAGACAAAACACTAAAGCAAAAGAGATTTATGTTGGATTCTGGAAGAATTTTCTGAACTTGAAAGTTGTCAAGGCTTAAAGACACTTAAAGAGTTCATTGGTATGGACCACAGAGAAAACATTTAGAGTAGCTGTGTGTGTGTGTGTGTGTGTGTGTGTGTGTGTGTGTGTGTGTGTGTGTAAGAATCTATATTTCTGGTCATTGTCCCATAGGCCCCATCAACTTACCCACGTGTAGAAGCCCAAGCCTGGTCCGGGAATGCTCAGCCTAGGAATCAGAGGTAAAGGTAGGGAAATCTACTACCAAAGATGTTACCATCCTGAGCAAAGTGTCTGCAAAATACTGCATTTCTACCCATCAAGACAGATTCATCCCCTTTACACCAGCTGAAGTCACGACTTCATAAAGTTAAGAAGGGAGATATATAGCAAATAAACTGAATAGTTAGCCTACAAAGCACCAAATGTTCACCTTTGCCTCCCCTCCCAAAGCTGGGGTGCTGGTGAGTTGTTGGGGGCAACAAGGGTCTAGAGAAGTAGACTGGGAGGTGGAAGTAAAGGAGGGTGCTTTCTGCCTGACAGAACTTTGTATCCTATTCGACAAAAAGAACAATGGGGGGTATTTCCGATTTCTGGCCTCCTTCAATTCTGTCTCAAAACCAGAAACAAAGACCTATTATGCGGAATAGATTTTTACAGAAAGGCAGAAGGAGGGTGAGGGGGAATGGGATAATTCATGTGAGGTGGTTTTTTTTTTTTTTTCTTTCTTTTTTTTTCTAAATCCCATCAGGGATCTCATTATAATTTCATTATTAGCAGAAAAACCAAATAAGTGGCAAGAAAAAGAATCTCAACTTAATATTAACACACACACACACACACACACACACGCAAAGATGAAAGATCTGCTGAGCTTCAAAGCGGCTGCTAATTTTCCCAGCTTCAAACGACTCAGTGAAAAAGACATTGATAATGAATGTGCTTTTTCCACTGGCTCACTTATAAACCTTTCCCTTTTCCATCTTCCTCCCCAAAATTCGTTTCTTATTTTTAATAGGAAGTAAGTAGCAGATGTAATAACAGAATCCTGAGTTCAGGCCTAATCTATTTTCTTTGGTGCTTTATTAATAAAAATGTAGAGGGAAGAGAAAAGAGAAAGAAGTAAACTATCATAGTAAATATGGAGACATTGAAGTAGCAGAATGCAAAAGGCCACATCGGTGAAACTTTGCAAAGTTGATTCCTGAGTCAGGGTCTTCAAGGTGAGAATCCAAGTCTCCAAAGTCTCCATTCTTGGAAGGTCAAATGAGGGAAGAAAGGCAGGACACAGGAGAAAAAGAGCATATGTTTCTCGTAGAACCAAACCCACACGACATTTTTCTGACATGCTTCATTCAAAAAGAACTTCCAGGTAGGTCCTCTTGGCATGTTTCTAAAAAGACAGCTGCTGCTACCCTGAGAAAGACAATGTCCCTTTGCAGCAAGCATTTAGCACAAGCACGACTAGGCGGGGTGTCTAAATTCAGAAGAATAAATGTCTTGGGTAGCATCATAGAATAGGTAGAATGATATATATTTTTCCTTGTTTCTCTTTAAAAATCAATCCTTTAATGTAACGTAGAGCAAAGAGAAAGAAGTTAGCCTCAAGCACAGACTTCATAATGCCACTGTGGAAGGCCACTCCGCCCCTAGCCTGTATCTTGGTACCACAGTAGAAGATTTCTTAAGGAAATCTGAGCCAAAGAGTAGGCACAGGAAACATTTAACACTGGGCCTGACACACAGGTGGTGCTCAATAAATGTTCAAAGCAAAAGCAAAAACTTCTTTGACGTTAATGGGGTATACTGCTTTGAGAAGAAAGACCAAGGCAAAAGAACAAATATAATCTGATTTCAAGAACATAGAACCAATGCACAGAACAGAGTCTTTGTCTCTGTGACTGTCTTTCTCTACCAAGAAACTGCAAACATGAGACATTTTCATACTGAGTATGCATTTCTGGAAACATTACTGGGTGGTGAAGTGTAATAGTACAAACTCATCTCTGATAGGCATTTGAAACCTGGACAGAAAGTGAAAGAGAACGAGTTACTGAAACTCAAGCTCCCATAAGCTGGTGCCACCCATGTACCACAGTCCACCAAATTCACCATGGTGAGCCGTGGGGTAACATGTTCCTTGTGGCAGTTACTGAATTCTAAGGGGGATATTTGACGCTACAGAAACATATTCCTAAACTTATAAAAAAACATTCACTAGAATGATAAATGATACTTTAATCTTCAGAAACATATTCTGCAGAATTAAAATAGTTGCCCAAAGTGAAACCTACTTGCTTAAATGTTTACAAGCAGCTCTGATGACAAGAAGCCAGGCAGCGATTTCCAGCCTCTGTAACTATAGAGTCTCCCTTACAGCATCAAAAAATTACAAGTACCACTACAAAGGAGTCATTGTATATTTAGCTTGTATAGATGGAGGAAAGATACACAGGGACCCGAAACCAATAAGAATTGAAAAAATGATTTTTTAAGTGAATGTGACTTTCATTAACTATAATAGCATGTGCATTCAAAAAGTTTTAGGGGGTATATTTATCTGCATGCTTGTGCGCGCCATTGTACTGTTTAGAGACAATGTTTTGTATGTGCATAGATTTGCCAAACATTTTCAACAACTCCATAGCTCCCCCAGGGTGCATGGGCCACAAATTGGGAATCACTGTGCTAGAGGAATATATGCCTCTAACCAATTCTTTCATTGAGAGAAAATGACATTCAAACAGCTGAATGATTTTACACACACCACTCCTTGTTTTCCTCCTACCGACACTATCAAAATGTTGATAGACACAATACAGATTATTTCCCAGTTTACATGGTCTTGATTGCTGGTTTATAACACAATAAAATTTCTCTTTGGCACAAGAACCCATCTTCTGTGTGTACATCTCCTATTACAAGTTGAACACAAGGATATTGTGGAGAATAACAATCAAAATAACATTTCTAACGAAGATATATGAGGATGATCAATGGCAACAGTAGCAATTGATTAGGAAACATTAGTAAATACATTTTAAGATACAGTCAGCCTGGTGGCTTTAAGGCAGTGGAAGGATTATAAGAAAGCGATGTTACCCATAGGAGACACTGACCCCAGATAAATGTGCATACCCCCAATATATACTCCTCCCTGTGTATCCCTGTTTGATTTCCACTCATCTATTCTCAGCTCCTGTTTGTCTGAGGCCACATGCAACTGGATTTGTCAAGTCCCCTTTTAATAACTTGTTGTCACAGTCCATTACCAAATTGCATATAGTTATATATTCCACTAATTAGGCTTCTAAAATATCATTAACATGTCTCTTGATCATTAGCATAACGTATGAGGCGTCCTCATTAGGCACGACTCGAGTTTGTTAACGTGGTAATGAAAGGCACAAGGCAGGCAGCAGGAACCAAGAAGCACGGAGAGGTGGAGACTGGCCAGGCATCGAGATGCCAAGCCACAGAGTTACAGACAGGCACAGAGACAAAGGCAAATACAAAGCAAAGATGCAAAGTGTGAGGAATGGGCAAAGAAACACTCAAAAGAAGGCATCCAAAAGTCTGTGACTGACTGGCTGTGCCTGAAAGGGAACCCTAATGCACCATTCCCACACTTGATGGGACCAGAACCTGGCAGGGCTCTTAATGTACCCAAGCAGAAGCAGCTTTTATATTTTCCTAGACAAGAAATCACTGAAATTCCAAAATCTTTGCTCTGACCTAACACATGGGGTTGCACATGGCTGTTCCTGTTCCACCTCCTGTCCAGTATTGGGCAGTCACCAGTGCACGCTATTAGAATTATCTGGGGGGTGACACTTTTGTATTCTTTACCATGCCCTTTACTAACATGCTGCTAGATGTCTCTATTTATCAGTACACACTGCATTAGTAATGACCATCTTACATGTAATGGGGAGGGATCTACCTCCGGAGATTAGAGGCATGCTACCTGCAGGGAAGGAGGGGGCATTCGAAAGATAAAATAAAATAAAATAACAAGAAGATGGCAACTTTGTGTGTATATGCTAAGTGCATATGTCAGTGCACACATAGGCATCTACTAGCAATGTGGTTTATGGTTGTGACGTCGGCCGGTTAGCCTGGATTTCAGGGAAATGATTCTAACAGTGGCTGTTAGGAATCACAGGACAAAAAGAGACAATCGTATCTGGTTTGGTAAAGTGGTGAGCATGCGGCGGGTGGAAGATGTGAAGGACTTGGGAGAAAGGAGTTAAGAAGACATGCACAAGGAGTGCACATTTCATTCAGAGCAAGGAAGAGCTTGGTCCAGGGGAGCTACACGGTGGTCTTGGGCTAAGGGCCCAGGAGAGCAGCCTCAGAAACAACTAAGAGGACCTCTCTCACTGAATCTCTACTGACCTGTGCATCCAAAAGTCCCACCAAGTCTTTCAGCACAGATATTCTCAGTTACGCTCTATGGACTCGCAGTTTCACACATATAAGACTGGAGGCACCCAGAGAACTCACAGGCGCAGCACACAGAAATGTGGCTTTCCCGGAGCAGCTGTACAGAGACAGCATTAAGCACAGCAACTGGATCTTAGATAGATGATAGATGATGGATAGATGGATGATAGATGGATAGATAAATAGGCAGATGTACTTTCTTTTGTTTTCTTTCTTTTCTTCCTGCACTACTAAGGATTAAACTCAGGGCCTTTTCATTGAGCTACACCCCCAGCCCTTTTAAAATTTTATTTTAACATAGGGTCTCATTAAATTGGTAAGTTGCACAGGTTGGGGATCCTCCTGCCTCAGCTTCCCAGAGCGCTGGGATTACAGGTGCCACAATGCCTGGTTTTTCTTTTCTTTTCTTTTTGTTTTGAGACAGTATCCCTAGTAAGCCTTTAAATTGGGACCCTCCTGATTCAGCCTCCTGAGTAGCTGAGATCACATGTGTGCACTATACCCCATCTGATGCAACCCTCTCTTTTGAACCAGCTCCTTCTCATACTATATCTTCTCCGGGTTGGTGATCATTTCCAGCCTAACTTTACCTCCTGAAACTACAATGAAATAAGAATCTAATCAATGTTGCAACTACTAAAGCCAGCACTACTGTTGAGGAGAGGCTGGGTAAATTTGGATTGGGCCTCAGTGAAGTTTTTCCCATAGTGTCTAGCCCATCTGACATCTGAATTAATAGCTCTGATAGTGTAACAACAATCCTATGACTGGACATGTTACGATGTATCCAATGAAGACTCATGTACAAGGAGAAGAACTGAAGAATGGAAATTAGTTGTTACCTAGACCAGATTTGGTGTGAATGACTAACTTCTCATTCTGATTCTTTGGGGAGGGGGGTCTAGGAATTAAACCCAGGGCCTTCACACTGAACTATATCCCCAGTGCCCCCCCTTTTATTTTGACACAGTGTCTCGTTAAGTTGCTGAATTAACCAGATGGTGCTCAAACTTACAAAACTCCTGCCTCAGCCTCCCAGAGTGCTGAAATTACAGGTGGGCAACACCATACCCAGTTTAACTTCCATTCTTAAAGAAGACAGAAGTGAATGGAAGAGAACAATCTATTCAAACGCCCCTTCCATGGCCGGAATCAGGCGTAACACTCTGCAAACCTGCATATCATTCTTGCATTCCAGAACCTCAGAAATTTTTCTGATCAGGTATGTCCATTTATTCTTTTCTCAAAGGCATTGTTATGAAACTCCAGGAGCCTGAAATGCACCCTGGATGTGAATGATTATCCATCACTAGATACGGCCCACATTTCATGAAGATTTCAGTCCAGAAGCCCTGTGTGGTACAGGCAATGGGTAACTAATCCAGCCGAGGACTGTGTAGTCACAAACCCAAATCAGGCCCTGAAGGAGAACTGCAAAAACCAAGCTGCACCCACGATCCCATCCTAACATGCCCCCACACCAGGCAATCCTTGGCAGTGCTTCCTTACACCCTCTGCAGGCCAGGGAAAAGTTTACAAGAGGTTCTGGAAACCTAATCCTCTCCCCAGTGTGGATAAAAGAAAAACAAAACAAACAAGCAAACAAACAAACAAACAAAAAAATAGAAAAGAAAGACAGTCTAAAAAAAGAATTGTTTGACTTAATCTCAAAACCTGAAGTCAATAATTACAAAACTAATCATGCATTCAACAACTTACTCTGTATGTCCTTTTCTCAAGGTAGTGGGCAGGGAAGTGGGACAGAAAGAAATACAAGTTGCACACATATAGACAAACACATGTGTGCACACCCACAATGCACACACACACATGCAAATACATGAACCAGCGGAGGGGGGAAGCCTAAACTGCTGAAGGGTTATTTGTAAAGATATATAATTTCCTTGAATTTAGATGCATTCAAAAATTAGAATTAGCTAGAATTACAGTAACAGGAGATAGCCTCAAAATAATGCCTTATGAGACTTGCTTTGGTACATAAAGAGAAAGTGGATCTGTATTTTGTATCTTTAAATACATACGCATGATTTAAGTACCTGAGTGCGGATGGTTTCCTAAGCTATTTTATATTTTTCTGTGAGAATTTGGCTAAGTCTTTACACAATTTGTTTCATGAGCTCTGCCTGGTAAGTGAAACGGAAGTAAACTTCCATCATTTCTCTGTGACAATGATCACAAATTCAACATCAGTAAGAGCAGACTTGGCAATATCCCCAAACAGCTAAAGAGAGAGCAGCAGGGGAGGCAGAGAGGGCCCCTACCTTTCTGAGCGACGTTGTCCCACCTTCCCCAATCTGCCTGGTGGTCCCTGCCCCAGCCCCACCTCACCCTGCTCCCCCTCAATCAAGCACATAGGTGGGCTGGATGGACAGGGGCTCTTCACCCAAAAGGCAAATAATGGTAAGGACAACAATATACCCTACTTCACAGGACTGCGAGAACAATTTAATGGGATATTTAAAAAGTAGCCTGTACACTCCAAAACATAAAGGAAACTTACCACAGAAACTGTGGCACAGAAGAGAGAGAAACAACAGTTCACCAGAGCTTTCAGAGATGTCCTGGATACCTGCAATATTAAGTGTATAAGGGAGAAAACTTCCTGGTTCCTCTTACATCCGTAAGACAAGTTTTTTTTTTGTTTGTTTGTTTTTTTAACCTGATAAAACTATAAGATCTATGGATCATCTTTCAGGGATCCATTAGTTTCCTGAAATTACATAGAAAAAAAGAAAAAAATGTGTGCTCCTAAGGTCATTTTTTGGAGAAAGGGCCAAAGCCTTCACCAGAATATAAAAGGACAAAGGGAGAACTTAGGCCTTAGACCAAGGATCAAGATCGTGGAGTTAATATTTAAAGAGTTTCAGAAAGTACCCATTGCTTTGTCCAGAGCAGCTGTTCCCTCAGGTCATCTTCCTCCCCTTGAGCACTGCTCAACAATTCTTCCACTCCCTGGCCCTTCACTGAATAAGCCAGTGAGTCTTAGCTTGAAAGATATTGTAAAGAGCTCCATAGGAGTGCAGTTTGGGGCAGCTTCCAACTAGCCTTCACTTAACGGTCTTTTTTTCCCTGCCAAATTTGTGCAGTTTATGTCCAACAGCCCACCTGATGCTCGGCTCTGAGTTTAGGGGCAGAGAGGAGTCAAGGTGGTGATCAAGCTATAGATGTCGGCAACCAAGTGTACACGTCTCACCTGAAAGCCAGAAAGCGGACTTAGGTGTCTCCAAAAGGGGTGTACCTGGCAGCCTGGCAGAGAAAGAAGCTTTTTTCCTGGGAGGTTCCTTCTTTTGTTTCTCTCTTTTGCCTAACCCTAACTTTCGCTGGCACCACTTAATTATCCATGATCATTTTACTCTTTTCTTTGCTTACTGGCTGATTATCTCCCCATTTCATTTGAATCCCAGTGGAGAGACCTAAGAGCTAAAAACAAAAGCTGATGGCCAATTGAAAGGTAAGTGCCTTATGTTAAAAGCCAGAACATTCAATTTTCATAATTAGGTAGCTTTTGAATGGTTGGAGAACAACCGAAGTCTGTATGTGGGGCTAATGACAGCACCTGTATTTTGCAACCCAAATCAACCAACGCCTGTTTAAATGATTGCTGGGAATTACCTGTTTCCTTATCGGCAGGCTTGGAGCCTCTGTACTTGAGAAATATTAACGATGTAAAAGACAAGGAGTTCCTAATGTGTTTATTTCATTATAATGAATTCTTCAGGCAAGTGATAGGATTATTGAAGCAGAGTGTAGTTGAAAAAACAGAACAGTTTGGCAGCTCTACTGTTCTTCAAAAGTAGCATCTAAATATTACTAAGGGATAGAGTATAAAGATTATTCACTTGGGTATAATTTTTTTAAGAAAACGAAAACAAAAATTTGTCTTCCACCTTTTCATTTATTTTTCCAAATTATGAGATCACCAAAATTCCCACTGAAGCTGCACAAAAATGAGAGATAAAGGAGAAGGTGTGCACCATAGTCATTGACAAGACTCAAGTGCTGTCGTCCCCCTGGGAAGCTTTCTGTGGCCCAGGAGAAGGTGAGGCTGCTGTTGATTATACAGGCCCTGAAAGGATTCTCCCTGTAGAAAGATGGCTTAGAATCTCCACTTAGAACCTTTAACGCTTTTAAGGGTCTGTTAATACTGCAGTCCATTTAGGGGAGGCGTGTGCAGTCCTGCTAGAAATATAAGACAAGGTCACTTTACAAATTAAGAGCAATGACAGGCCAATGAAATGTCTCATAGCAAACCCTTTTTAGGAAAGAATCAAACATTAACTATGAACTCTTCTAGCAAATGCTCTGTCCACTGGGAGGCAGCATAGGCCGCTGGAAGGAGAAATGGGCCAGAGCCCAAAGACCTGGGTTCTAGTCCCCATAGCGTCACTGATTTGAGGTGTGTGCCACAGCCAGCCACAGTATCCTGTTTAAAAATATTAGGGCAAAAGAAGAGAAAATAAGACAAGTGATGTCAAAACCCTTTGGAAGTAAAGGTAACCTGCTGCAAGGTGATACATACATATAGAAGACAGGCAGAATGGGGAAACTTCATTGTTGCTATTCCCTGATATAAAGAGATTTAAAATACATAGCAGGGAGCAAACACAGTCAGTCATGCATATCTGAAGATTCCGTATCTGCAGATTTAACCAACCACGAATCAAAAATATTGAAAAGAAAATTGCATCTGTTCTAAACATGAACTGGCTTTTTTCCTTGTCATTATCTTCTAAATAACAACTATTTAAATAGTATTTGCATTCTCTTTGGTATGAATAACCTTGAAGAGATTTAAATCATATGGGAGAAGGTGCAAAGATTATATGCAAATACGATGCCATTTTCTATAAGGGACTCAGGCATCCTTGGATTATGGTATCCAGGAAAGGAGTGGGGTTGGGATTGTCCAGTAATCAATTCTCCCAGGATACTGAGGGATGACTGTACACTGTAAGATGGTATTTTCTAAGTGTGTTTCTAAGAATCCTAGTCAAAGGAGAAGGTCATTAGGTCAATTAAATTCTGAAAATGCTAACACCACACATACACCCCTCAGGAAGATTTACAACACACATTAACGTGTTAAGGCTCAGGGAAGCCTACAGTAAAGAAAGCTCTTTAGCTCACAAACTTACCAGCCTATGCTACCTTTTCTCACATGCAAACACTAAAGTAAATAATTTTATGGAACATACTAAGAAATGATATTTTAAAATGGTAATAATTGGAGAGACAACGTTATCAAACCACCAACCATAGTCTTGGGTGGCCGGTCAAGTGGTTTGTACCTTTTTATCCACAATCCCCTCTGATTTTCTCTAACCAACAACATGCATTTGTGAGGCAGCTGGCCAAGGTGAAAGGTTAATCCTGTGGCCATGAAACCAACCCCAGTGAACAGACTTATGGGGGCTTTGACTTTGCTGCCACCAACTCTACCCAGCGGAACTGAGTAACTACCATGGCCAACAGCCTTAGTTACCATCTCTAAGGGAAAGAATAATGTAACAGCACCAGCACCTGTCAATGGGTTTTAGCTTATAAATAAATGTAAGTTTAAAAAATAATATTTAAGATGAAGGTTGCTATTTCATCCTAACAGGAAAAATAAAGTCAAGAGGCATAACGTGACCTCTGGAGCTAGGCTCCAAGGGACTTCAAATTCCAGATGCACCACTTAACAGCTATAATTTTGAAAAAATTTATTTAGCTTATTTGAACTTCAGTCTCAAAATCTATAAAGTAGGATAACTATATTCCATTCTTCAAAGCATCATGATGAAGATTATGTGAAATGACTTATGTGAATGGGTTTAGGATGGTACCTGGCACATGAGTATCGATCTTAATACCAGTAATTATCAGTATACTTAAAAGGACTGAATCACTTCAAAAATTCAAGTTCCTCTCCAGTTAGCATCAGAGAAGTGCACTTTTTGGATTTCTTTCCTTCCTGTTACATGAAATGGTTTTAGCTTGTAATTTATCAGAAAATTCGCTTCTCAAACCTTCACTGAAAATTTCAGGGAGAAGTTGAGATGGCCTTAGTCAAGATTTTGTCCTTGAGGACAGATTTCTAAATTAATAACTTCAGTAACTATGAAATATGATTCAGCAAACAGAAATTCATTTTACAGGTATATGCTCAGAAATGTATGTCTCAATGGAGATACACCCTATATAATGCTAAATAATTGCAAGGTATTATTTATTTGGCCTAGCTTAGGGTTTCCAATCAACACTAAACTATAGATCAGTGAACGGAGTTTCCTACCACACATCTAGGAGTTGAAGTGACAGAAACATGGAGAAAAAAACCTGGGGGTTGAGAGAGCAGCAGGAGGCACACAGAATGGATACAGGGACCAGGTAGACACAGGCAGCAACTACCTGGGCACTGATGGCTGCACTGGAGACTCCCTAGACCTGCTCACACACAGAGGCAGCCCGAGTTTGGACAATGGCCACTGGAGAGGTCACTCAGGGGACAGAGCAGCAGCAGCTCCAGAGGACACTATGGAAGAAGAGGAAGCCAAACTTTCCTTCCCTACTCCAAAGCTCAAAGACTATATCCCAGTCCACATGGACATAACCTGGGATTTTCTTCTCTGGAGATCCTAGTGAAAGGAATTTCCATGGCGACCACCTGGAAGGCACCTTGGTAACCAAGCAATAACCCATGGCCTCCCCAGACCCCTGGCTCTTAACCTCCAAGACCTTTCCAGGCACATCCGGCCCAGGGAAGCTAAATCCCCAAGCCAATAGTGTTCCGGTCACTCCCAGGAGCCCTGCAGGCTCTCTCCCTACTCCTGTACTGTGACAGGTCATTTGTAACTGTCTCCTGGGTTTTATTTAGTTGTGGTGGGCACAATTAAATGCTGTTCTAACTAACACAGTCCTTGTCCAGAAAACCAAAACCACATAAAAGTCAGCCTGGTTACTTTGGCCTCATTTAGTGACTGCTTCACATTACCACCGTGTCGATCCAATCAATGGTGAGGTGGTTGGCTGTTAATAAAGCTGGATAAAACAAATTGATCTCAAAAAGGTCACTTTGGTACCTAACATTTAGAAGGCTAGAGTTTGAACACTTGACATCTGTGGGAATCACCACCCAAAAAAAAAAAAAAAAAAAAAAAATGAGGAATATAACATGTGAAGAAATAGTTTCACACTTAAAAAAGAAAATACTACAGAAAAGTGATTATCATGTTATTTATATATCTAGTGGTATGAAGAAAACTGAACCTAAAGAAAAAGATAGTAAATTAATTTTTAAAAATTGCTTGTGGTTATTTGAAAGATTATTTCAGCCATAAGTATAAATGGAAATACAGTGTTCAACAGGACTAGGCCAATCCTTAGATTGTTAATAAAAGAAAAATCAAGTCCAACTCCACTCTTTCTTCTTATTTTCAGAAATGGGCTATTAAACATAGAAACAGTGTCCATAAATGTCCTTTGACTCACTAAGAAATAAATGCTTCAGAAGAGGCTTCACTACCCAAGAATAAAGGAAAGAGTCAAGTGGCACAGAGTTCAGCAGATGTGACCAGGCGGCCAGCCTAAGCCGCCACAGCCATGCCCCAGAAAACCTGGTTATCATTACCACGTGCACTGTATTAAGGCCCAGCATAGAGCTGTAAAAAGGTGGGAGGCCATGTTTTATGTGTTGCTTCCACATTTCAGGAGGTGAAAATAGAGGCAGCATGAAGTGGGACGGCCGATCCACCATCGGCCAGTGGTCAATGCAAGGATACGGGCAGGAACGTTGCCAATGCCACAAGTCACGTGTCAGAGGCAATGGAGGGAATGGGAGTTGGGGTGGGGAGAGACAAGGACAGGATGAGGTGAAAGATCAAACTGAAGGGAGAAAAGTAGGTGTGTAGGGGCTGCGCTGATTCAGAAGGTGGCACCCACCTTCAGAATTTGTCTCCATCCTGCTTTAAGCCACACACACACACACACACACACACACACACACACACACACACACACGAAAGGCCCCCATTCACTGCCTAAGTGTTGCTGGGCAGGGAGCGCTACACAATGCTTGGTTTCTTCTGCTTTGTGCTCCCCACAGAAATCCCCTAGGGAGGCTACCCCTGAGTGCACAAGCTACCTACTCTATCCTACTCCAGTGGGGAGGCAAGAAGTCCCAGCAGGAAGCCCCCTGGGATCTCCAGGGCAGGCTCCAAGCGCTCAGGGAAGCTTGGCTGAAGTCTTCAAGAAAGCCCAGTGCTGGACAGAGCCTGCTTTGGAGCAATCCTACCTCTGACTCAGAATTGTTCATGTCCTAGAGTGAGGTTGCATTTCTTTGTTTCTTCCCAAAGCAACCTCTATAGATGGAAGCAAGATATGGAAACCTACACTGCTATCACCAGAAAGTACTTCATCATTGCTTCATTAAAAACGCTATGAACCAGCTAGTGAGCACTGTGCTATCGGCTGGTGGCCATCCTGGGAGAGCCAGCCTCAAACACTTGCACATGCACAGGACTGCAACACAGTATGCTGAGACCGCACGCACGTGTGCCATGCTCTGGGCTCACAGGACAAGCCCAGGGAAGTTAAAAATAGCTTTACTGCAGTCTTGACATTTGAGCAGGTTCCTAAACAAGGAAGAAGAGTTTGCCAGGCTACCTGATACAGAGAGAAAGGACTCACAAAGAGGGCATGGTGTAGAGGTTGAGTGTCAGCAAGAGGCAGGACCTGCTCCCAGAGAGTGACAAGTTAAGGGCAATGGGTTTAAAATGCTTTGGCTGGCAGCCCAAGGTGTTTTCTGATACACATATCTAGGAACTGGCCTGGATGGCTTGCCATTCTATATGGTAACAAAACACGATGGATCAAAAACTGGAACAAAAGGCTTCAACGTGGGCTACTTCAATCTTGAAGACCTGCATGCTAAGATACAAGCAACAACAACAAAAATAAAAAGGCAAGGTATAGAATTAGAAGTATGCATAGTGTTCTACCATTAGTATTTTTTTAAAGGTAGGATGAAATAATATTTGTAATTTATAGAAGGACTTCTTTAGGGAAATTCTCATGTTGCATTCCTAGATGCCAAACACTGCTGCAAACATTCTGGGTATATGAACTAATTTATTCTTCCCAGTAACCCTGTAAGGTAAGGCCATTGTTCCTCACACTTAATGCATTAGGCAGAGAGTTCAAATACCCTACCCAGGGTTAATCTGCCAATTCATAGCAGAGCCAGGACTGTGAAACAAAGTTGGAGGCTATCTCCAATGCACTTAACCACCATGCTTGTCCGCGTCTTGTGAGCCACTGGACACAGGGGCACCGCCAGGATGGGAGGGGGAGGTGGAGGTGGAGGGTACAATCCTCTGCCTGATAAGCATCAGGAAAATTTTCACTATAGAATCTTTTGTGAATTTCAATTCAAACAAACTTAAGTCCTAGAAATAGTGCCTTCTGAAAATGTTGAGAATTACAAGTTGTCCCCCAAAGGCCACAGGGAGCTGGTTGCTGGGTCACAGAGGAGCCCAGCTCCACAGCCCAGTCCAGCTCACACACAGCAGGGGAGACCAGGACCAGTGCAGGAAAGTTCCCTGCAGCCCCTTCTCCTTTCTCTTGTCCCTCCCTAGTTAGGACTCAAATGCTGTGCTGCTTAGTGGTGATGCACTGCACATCAAGACCATGCCAGGGCCTCCAGTAAGGCAGCACCCCGAGGGGGCAGCTGGTAAGCCTCCTGCCACCAGGTACATCCCAACAGCTAATGGTGGGTGCGGGCACCCAGGGGTGGCAGATCCAAGCAGGAAATGGCCTGACCCCTAACTTCCAACTCTGGTGCAATCAATCGCCCCATCCCCCCTCTGCCGTCTTGAACTAGGAGCCCATATATTATACCATGCCATGGTTCATTTCAGCAAAAATCAACTAGCATTCTTCTGACCTAGGGCAAAAAATTCCCTCATTGAGATCCTGAAAAATAACATTACATCATGTTGCCTGTGTCAGCTTTATAAATGGGCCAGGGGGAGGCTGGGGTGTAACCTGACACTATCAAAACACTGGCCCAGGGAGAAGAAAGGAGGCATTGTTGAACACCGTCAGCTCCCCTCTTGCTGGCGGTAAAGTGAGATTGGAGAAATGTTAGTGGGAGGCCAGGCACCGGCAGGCCAAGCTCCCTATCTCTAAGAAATCAGGCAGCCTCCCTTCAAACCAGGCTTGTCCCCATTTTCTGTGGGGTGTATCACCCTCTTTTCTATTCACCCTGCAATTTTTTATTCCCATGCCTTAAAGCAAAGAAACACTTAGGCATAAGATGGTGAATACAAGGCTGTTTTTTTTTCTTCTAAGCAAGATTCACTTTTCAAAATGAACTGAGGCCCAATGACTGTGCACACAAAGGTCACAGTTTTATTTCCAAGACAGAACTATGAACATGGCCCAAAGTTTTAGACAAACTCACCTCAAGAAGGGCCAAGTAAACATCCAACCGTATGGCAAAAATAATTCAGAAAACTTACAAAGTGAAACAAAGGGTGTCAAAATGAAGGGCTAGACATTGGACCAGGAGACAAGAAAGAGATACAAAGAACATCAGGAAGGTCATGGAGCTGGGACAGACATGGAACCAGCCAAAGGACAAAGTGCTGGCACCAAGATTAAAAACATTTTAATGGATAAAAGGAGAGGGAAGAGGATTTATGGTGAGAGAAAGTTTGAAAAATAAAAAGCGAGACAAATGTAAGCCAGCCTGACTGGAGACAGAATTCATTTTGCTTTGATTTTCTCTTTTCTTTCCTCTCCATCTCCTAACTCAGCCTTTAAGGAGAAAGGAACATGCAAATGTGCTGTCCGTGGCAGACTATGTGCAGATACTTTTGGCAGGAGGGCCCCGCAAGTTTGGCCCGCCAGCCAGCCCTCGGCAGGGTGATGCCAGCTTTGGGATCCCTCAGGACAACCGGCCTGAGGTCCCTGGAAGCCAGGGATCACAGGGACGCAGAACGGACTAGCTGTTCTCCTGGGACTTGGCTTCCTTGTTTCCACTCTGCTGTTAATCCTATCATCACTCTTAAAGGACCTTACTTAACCTCTTACAAAAACTCCTCAGGCACCCCTGATTCTTTCCTGGCTTAATTCACCCACCACTGCCACTGGGTTCCTGGTTGCTAAACTGTGCTTTTACACTAACCCCACCACATTTTCTTTGGAACTGCAACAGGGTCCCCCCTCAACGAAAATGAGATGGTGCCCCATGGCCCAAGTGCACCTTCCTTCAAAGAGCCCTGAAATCAGCCCCTCCCTGCTTTAAACAAGAGAAGGGGAGCACCCACCCCCCCAGTTCAGAGATTAGAGCTTGCCCTTCCCAAACAATTCCAGCCCCTCAAGTCTTTCTTGAAGTGGCTGGGAATGTTCCTGGCGCCAGAGTGTGCTGCAGTAGGGCTGGTGGCAGAGTCATAGGAGCAGAAGAGGCAGAGGAGCCAGCATGGTGGCACATGCCTGTAATCCCAGCACTCAGGAGGCTGAAGCAGGAGGGTCACCACAAGTTCAAGGCCAACCTGGGCTACATAGTGAATTCAAGGCCAGCCTCAACTAGTACTGAGGCCCTGTCTAGAAGAAGGAGGAGGAAGAGGAGGAGGAGGAAGAGGAGGAGGAGGCAGAGGAGGTAGCAGCCACTGTGTGCTTGGGTGCTGAGCCTCAAAGAGTAGAGGGAGACAGACAAATGAGGAAGTCTAGGCTCTTCCACAGACAGTGTGCAGGAACTCTGAGGTAATAGGTTGAAGGCCTGAAGGGTCTGCTGACTTCTGCTACCAGCCTTTGCACTGACATTGCCAGTCACACGATGTCCCCTCTGTGGAAGATGCCCAGGAATTGTCTAACTGGCCTCTTCCTCTTTTTGCCAGGTCCTCCAAATGCTCTTCCATGTAACTGAACAAAGGCTGAGTACCTACTATGTGCTAGGAACTAGGAACAAGAATTCACCAATGAGAACAGTCTCTGTGTCTAAATTTTCTTGCTCTGCTTTTCTGTTCCCCACTTCTCGGGTTTTTTTAGGTGGGCTTACGAAATCCTTGTGGTGCACACTGATTCACCCCAAGAGCAGCATCAAGGCTCCAGCAGAGGCAGAGCATCTCGGAGAAGCCAGGGACATGGGGGCTGAGGAGGGAAATGGAGTCTGGAGTCACGGGGAATGAGAAAGGAAAGAAGGGGAGCAGAAAAATGGTGATTTTAGGAATTTGCCTACACATTTTTTAAATGTTATACACATCCTGCCATGCTATCAACCCCTCAGGAGTTGCTGTCTATGATTATCAGGAAGAATGTACTCGTGCAAAGAAATAAAGAAATAAAATAAAATTGCCTGATGTGTAACATGGGATTACAGAGGCAGCCATAGCCAATCAACACCCACAATTTTGTGATCGCAGAGACTCGGTCTCTTGTCCTGAACTTACCACCCTCTCAGGGGGTTGTGGGGAGCAATGCTGAGAGAGGTCTCCTGAAAAGTCTGACGCCTCTGGTCCTAAATTTATTTTCTCACTAATGAGCAAAGGGGGATTTATTGTTCGAAGCAATGTCTGTTTTATATCAATTCTCATTCTCTGTTTTTCCCCCAGACAGTGGAGCTCCACAGAGCCCAAGAGCAGATGTTTTATATTTCAGAAGAGAGCAGTCTCCCCCAATTCTTAAAAGATTCCTGAAATTCTTATACTTAGCAAAAATTAGCTACAGAGAAAGAATCATGAATCACGAACTAGGAGCCCATAGAGCATCCAGGAGCCCATCATTTCTTCCCTGCCTCCCACCACTGACCTTCCACTACCCCAAATCCTCTGCCTGTGGCCCATTGGGTTCCCTAGGAAAAATCTCACTGAACCATGATGTGTCTGGCTCCTTTAGCTACCAGAGAGCTCAGCCATATTTCACAATTACAGGCACCAATTTCTGAGCGGTAATTTAAAGAGCAAGAAGTGTGTGTGAGACCTGAGTTTGAATTCTGACTCAGGCTTCCCTTTACTAATCATTTAAGGAACATGTATGTCTATTTGCTCTTCTATCAAATAGAAATAAAAACACACAGCCCATCTCTTTTGTTGGATTGATGCAAAGGTTACCTGATGTGCAAATGTTTGCTAGTAAGCTAAGTATTTAAAAAAGTGAAAAATACTTTTAAGAAAATCATTGACATCTGGCATCCTGTTCAGAAGACTCTGTGTTAACCAGGACTCTTCCAGTGGAGGACAACACTGGCCACACAGAAAACTGGGGCTGTTCTCCACTGGGCTCCCCGAAGTTGCCCATCCCATTCAATACAGGATGCTGAAGCCTTTAACCATTCCACAGTGATCCAATAAACATTTATTGAGCACCTGGCACAGTGGTTGGCACACGCAGGGTACTCAGTAAACAGCTGTTGAATAATGAATGAATGCATACCTAAGGCGGGGATGAGAAGCATGTGGCAGCCTGCCACCAGTTACCAGTCCTGAATCCGTATCAGAAGTCGCTAATGGATTCAGGCAGTCTCCTCCAAAGATGCAGGACTCAGCTCAGAATACTCAGCCCTGGCACAAGGAATGAAACTTATTTGCCATCCCTGGCCCAGGCACAGTGATGAAACACATTTAGCCCTGCTTTCATGGAGCACACGGACTATTGGAGAAAGCGTGCACACAGACAAATGTAACCTAATACATGTAAGAGACAAGTTTAGGTGCACAGAGGAAAGCCATATTTAATACGCCTTGGCTTCTGAGATGCTACTTCCCTGAGATTTTCCTCCTGCCTCTCTGATCAGCCTTTTCTTATTCCCTTCCCCACCGTCTTGCAATTTTCACATCCTCCGAGTCCTGCCCTGGTTCTCCTCTATTCTGTATAGACTCTCTTGGATCATCGAATTTCCTCTCAAGACATCAATTGCCATTTACATGCTGATTACACCCAAATTTATGCCTCTAGCCCTGATCTCTCTCTCAGAAGCCTCAGACATATATTTCCAACTGCCTTCTAGACAGTTCCACTTGAATATCCAACAGGCTACTCAAAACCTAACTAATTAACTCTCCTCCCATTACCTCCCTCCACAGCTCTCTGCATCCTTGGATAACCTTGATATCCTTTAAGGTGTCCGAAGTAGAAATCCTGCTGTTTGGATCGACACTTCCTGCTCCTCCTCCCTGCCCCCATTAGGAAATCTTTTCAATTTAATCTCAAAATCCACTTTCTTAACCCATTCATTCTATTCTACTGCACCATCTCTCACCTAGCTTGTTTTTTTCTTATTGTACCCCTTATTTTAATATATCCTCCAAAGACCCATCAAAAATACTTCAAAGGGCCAGTGAGATAGCTCAGAGCCATAAGCGCCTGCTGGCAAGTGTGAGGTACTGAGTTCAACTCCCAGTACCCACATAAAGGAAAAAAAGGGCCGGTGAGATAGCTCAGTGGCATAAGCGCCTGCCTGGCAAGCATGAGGTCCTGAGTTCGACTCCCGGTACCCACATAAAACAAACAAACAAACAAAAAAAAAAACCTACTTCGAAGCAGAAATCTGACCCTTTTCCTGCCTATCCCCTTCCTTCCCACTGTCCACTAATTTTAATACCCCCTCTACTGCCTTCAGGATTAAATTTGCAGTGCGGCATAATCTGACTCCAATCCTGTCATGGTCCTAGACTCAGGCCACATGGATCGCGTGATTCTGGGCCGTTGCTCATACTGTGTGCTCTGCCTGGTGCACCACCTGCTTTCTTTTGTGTTGCACTTTAACATCCTTCAACATCCAGCGATTTCATTCCAATGTCACTTTTGAATACTTCCCCGACACCTCACTGCAGAGTTAGTTATGCCATGCTCTGTAAACAAATAATTTTGCAAGATTCTGAAATTGTATTTAATAAAAAAATAAGGCAGTGTTATTGTTTGTATAATCTATCTTACAAAATTTACAAGTACCGTAAGTTTCCATGCACAGGTAAAGAATTAACAGTTTTAGGTATTATTTAAATACATATGGCAGGGACTTTTCTGATTGCCAATTATAGAGCAAGAAGATAAAGCCCATAAATGGATGTAATGGCACAAATCTATAATCCTAGAACTTTGGGAGGCTGAGGCAGGAAGACCGCAATTTCAAGTCCAACCTGAGCAATCTAATCTCAATATTGAAGATAAAAAAAAGGCCTGGGGGCTCTCAGTATGAGGACCCTGGGTTCAATCCCTAGTAGCACAAAAAACAAAAGAACTAAAAGACAAAGTCCCTGCTGTGAAGGTTCACATATTCTAGTGGTAATGACAGACAGTAAGCAAGTACAACATCCAGCAATCACAGATTTATTGCAGAACGTGTTTATTAGCGACAGTGAGAGAAGAAAGTTGCTTCAAATATGTACAGAAAATCATAATTCTTGAATAAAAAATGATGTTTTAAAATCCCTTAAAGCTGAAAGGAATTACCCTTACCCTACGCAAACACCCTTTCCTACTCACTGCCATCAAAATGTGTTATAGGAAAGAGTGTGCACCCACAGTCGTCTTGCCACTCAAGGTAAAGTGCAAGGTGTGAATTATCAAGAAGGTCTGAATTTAAAGAATTTTAGTGAAAAATAAAATCTTAGAACTTTACAAGACATGAACACTAACTGCTAATAAGCTGCTTCCACAAAGCAACAAGACCAAGATCTGCTCTTGAGAACACAGCATAAACTGGACTTCTTATGCAAATAGATGCTGTTCATTTTACAAAGCCTCTTAAAAGTTTGTTTCTTTAAACTGGCTACATAAACTCCTGCAGTGGTCCTGAGTACATAAACCCAGTACCCTACACATTTTAACACTCCATATATATTTATTAATTTAATAGTTATATTATTTATATGCCTGGTCAGTTGCTTTTTATGGGAAGGCCTTATAAATCACCTAATATTTTAAACCGAGGTATTTAAATTAATGGGATTGTATTGTGCCTGCTCCAAATGAAGAGTCAAAGCCATGTGTACAGCCACCAAGAAAGGGAGAGAGACCACATCCCTCTCCTTGCTTAGAAGGTCTCTGTTCTTCCCACAGCCAAAAGGGTCTCCTTTTCAGGAGTCCTGCAGAGGTTAAACTCACAAGCCCAGCCCTGTCAAAAGTGTGCTCGTTGGCTTTAGGACACCTGCAGATTACCACCCTGGACTTTGCTGGACAATTCCACAGCATGAAGAGTGCCCTACTTCAAAGCAGGGATGGGAAAATTGAACTTCATACCGAGCTACATTCACAGCCTTCTTTTTGCTTTGAGACAGGGTCTTGCCGAGTCACTAAACTGCTCAGGCTGGCCCCAAATGCTATCCTCCTACCTGATAATGCAGAGTGCTTGGATTACACCAGGCCTGGCTAAAACCAAGAAAAACATTTTAACAAAAATGTTCTGCCACTCTTCTCCTCTCTGGCACCAACCTCCTCCCCATCCCGTCCAACACCCATGCGTTCCTGGATCCCTTCTGTGACCACCTCTCTGCAGTCAGGAGACAGATTCCACACACCCTGGGGACTCCCCAGACTCCACCCACACCCCCATCACCATCCTGCAGTCATGTCCTGCCCTAGCACCGCTCCTCATCTGCCCCACAGGATGTGAGCTCAGCATGGGCACTGTGACCACTGGTGTTCACTGCAGGGACATAGAAGGCGCCTGACCTCTGCAGGGTGAGGGAGCACATCTGTCTTGTCTCTTCCCACTCTTTCCTTTGGTTTCTTTCACTGTTTATTCGAACACATGAGACATTTCAGCTAAAATCTGTCTTTAAATGCAGTGTGTATCAGTCAGCTTTCCTGCTGTTGTGACAAATTACCCGACAGTGACAACTCAAAGGAGGAGAGGTTTAATTTGGCTCACGGGCTGGGGGATTCAGAGGTCTGAGTCCAGGTTGTGAGGCAGGAACATCATAGCAGGAGGACGTGGCAGAGAAAAGCTGCTCAGTTTAGGGGACCAGAGGCAGGGCACAGAGGAGCAGTGTCAGATGGAAGGAAGAGGTCAGATCCTGTCCCAAAGCCATGCCCCCAAGACCCACCGAGACACTCTCAGAAATGTGCTCGCCCAGACTGCTCCCAAGCCAGTCCAGTTGACAATTAAGCATAACAGTCACATTGTATTTCACAATTAAAAAAAAAAATCAGTCCTTGAAATGAGGAGGTCATAGAGGAGCCTCGAAGGAATGACTCAGCCATAAGCCAAGATGCGCTTCCTACTTATTACTAAGGATTCTTCCTATTAAAATTTAATGCAGTCTTCTCTAGCAGTTCATTTTGTCTGTCAAGTCCTTTATGACTATTTTGATAAGTTATTTAGGCCACAGTAATAAGTGGATCGCATAAGCAATGCCTTATGGGACAGAATGAGAGCCTATGTCCACTCCTAATTTGTTAAGACTAAATCGTTAGCTCCTGAGACAAGCAGTTGTCACCAAGTGCTGGCCTAATAGCTGAGCGTCCTAGTACACAGAGGGCACCCAATACACACATGAATGACTATCAGATTGAAAGGCACCTCAGAAGTCAAACTTTAAACTTTAGAGTAATGGGACCACTGTGCAGTTATGATGAAACACAGCAAGTCCAAAGGGAAGCGACACAACATAGTGTTGCCTAGTACCACTTACATACCTCTGTAATCCTCAGTTTCTTCCCTTCTAAAATGGGCATGATGCCAGGTATGTTGACACATGCCTGGAATCTCAGCACTCTGGGAGGCTGAGGCAGGAGCAACCCAAGCTCCAGCCCAGCCTGGGCAACTTAATGACTTTGTGACACCCTGTTTTAAGACAATGAAAAAAGGGACTGGAGATATAGGTCAATGTGAGCATCCTGGGTTCAACCCCCAGTTCTGAAAAAAATAAATCAAATGAGAGGAAGAGAGGAGAGAGAAGGAGAGAGGCGAGGGAGAGATAGGGAGGGAGGAGGGGAGAGAGAAAGGGGGAGGAACAGAGAGAGAGAGAGAGAGAGAGAGAGAGAGAGAAAGGGGAAGGAACAGAGAGAGAGAGAGAGAGAGAGAGAGAGGGAGAGAGGGAAAGAGAGAGAACACAAAAGAAAAGAGGAAAATTTTTATTTTTATCTTATTTTTTGGGTACCGGGAATTGAACTCATGACCTCATGCTTGCCAGGCAGGCGCTGTGCCGCTGAGCCATATCCTTGGCTAGGAAAATTTTTAAAAGGGAGAATAAACTCTTGGTTTGCCTCATGTGGTGCGGGGGAGAAAGGCTGCTTCCTTAGCCTCCTGGTTCCCACTCATAGCTACTTTTAGAAATACTTGAAAGGATGGGGCCGTGGGTTTGGAGGAAGGAAGGAAAGAAATGGACAAAAAGGAAGAAATACAACTGTAGAAAAAAATAGAAAAAAAAAGAGAAGAAAGGAGAGCTGAAACCTGACACTCAGGAACTTGGGCCTCCACAGAGCAGCGACTTCTTGGGCCCAGGCCTGTCAGCCGGGGATGTGGAATGGTTCCAATCGCAGCCTTCATTAACGCTTCACACACTCAGCTCCTAATTTACAGCCATTTAACGGCAAACGCAAGTACCTTCGGGGACCTCTGAGGAGAGAAAGAAATCTAAGAGAAATTAGGTGCCTAGAGAGCGCCCCTCAAAGGCAACAGCCCTTTGGGCAAACACTTTTGAGCTGGTCTGTTTGGATATTTGGCGGGGAGGTGCAGCAGAATTAGAGTCAATGGGAAGCTGGGGGGGGCGGCTGGCACGTTGGGGCGCCAGGTTCCTGAGTGCGTCTGCAGGGCCGCGTGTGTCTGGGGTGAGCGGTGTGTGTAAGCGGGTGGACTCACCTCTGCCCATATGGCTGAATGCTTGTTCAAGCAATTTAAATGAACAACAACATTAAAAAATGAATTTAAAAGCCACTCAAACAATCCTTGTTGAGCATTTTCCTTGAGTGCTAAAATACAGATCAACATTTTTTTGAAAAGGATTAAGAGAACTCAGATGAGCCCCAGCCCTGCTGCAGAAACTGACTCCTGGCTGAGGGGCTTGCAGGGCGGGGTCCTCCAACAGGAATTGCAGCAAGCCTGGTCTGTCATTCTCCAAGTGTGGTTTCTGTCCAGCTCATACCTGTGTGAGCGGTGAACAAGGTGGGTTTTAACTAACCAGCGCCTAGAACTGGTTAGGCAGCTTTTCTCCCAAGGCCACAGTGAAGAACCAACCTCAGCCAAGCCATGGGCCTCTGCGAAAGAAGACATGAACTCCCTCTTCTCTGGCAGAAGGAGAATGGGAAAGGGGAGGCTAAACAGATTATCTTTGAACTAACAGCTTTACCTAAACGGATTACCATTGAGGATTAGCTTTCCCAGGGCTCCAGAGCGGGATCCCCACTCCTGGGGTGCATGTCTACTCTCGGCCAGGAGCTGGGAGGAGCTGTGTCCAGCCTTCAGTGGAAAGAGGAGGGCGAGTTTAACTGACTTCCCTCTGAGTCTCTGCAGAATGGGCTCAGGGATATTAATTCTTTCCCTCTTCAGAGTACTCACAAGCAGCACTGGAACCTAGCTCACCTTTCCAGGAGCAACAGGAAATACAGTGGTACCTGTGTATTTGCCATAACTGGCCAATCATTTTGACTGGAATGGGTATCAAGTGACCAGGCCATGGGCACTGACACATTCTAGCTTGCATGTCCAGTACCAAAAGGATAAATACTAGGGGAAAATGCTTGCATCAAATTGCAGCAAGTTGGTCCCCAGGTGTGACTCTAAAGGAAAAGGTCACAGAGAGGCAGGTGGCAGAGATGGGAGAAGAGTTTATTCACCTTGTGGAGCTGGTAAGATGCAATGCCAGGCTAGGGCCCAAAGGCCTCAAGCCCCTCCCACCACGATTTAAGTCAAAGTCCCCACAGCCCCCATGGATGAGCCTGTATGAGTTTCTGTCAAAGTGAGAGGCCAATTTCAGGAGTACTTAAAATTCTGTCCCCTTTCCCCATAGAAAGTGGCAAAATCACTATCCTTTCTCCATAGGCTTACCCATGAGTGATAGAGGCATCCCAGTGCCTCTCCAGCAGTAGGTCCCTGCTGCAGAGAACTAGTAACTTCCTCTCTCCTCTGTTTCATGGCAATCACAGAAGCTTTGATGGCCCAGGAGCTCTAAAGGGGCTTGCTAGGGAATTGCGACTCTGGTTATTTTCAGAAAGAGCCCTGCAGGAGTTCACCTGTGCACCTGCTATTCTGAGAGGACAGAGGTCTCATTTATATGAAATTCGAGCATCCTCTAGGAATGAAAGTGACGGGAGACCTGTTTGGGTTGCTCCAGGCTGGGACTGGCCTTGAACCACAGGCCTGGAAGGAAGCAAATGAAAGACTCTAGACCACTTCAAAGATGGAGTCTGTGGCCCCAGAGGGAGTGAATCCCAGTCACTACTAGCCCAGGGCTTTAGCTAGTTAAACCGCACTGTGCGTGGGCTTGTGTTGCCTAAGACCTTGCATGCTTTTTGTGGCAAGACAGGGAATGCTGGTAGACTATAATTAAAAAGTAGAATGTGTGGGCCGGTGAGATGGCTCAGCGGCATACGCGCCTGCCTGGCAATCGCGAGGGCCCGAGTTCGACTCCCGGAACTTACATACAAAAAAAGGGCCGGTGATATCGCTTAGCGGCATGGGCACCTACTGGCGCACGAGGTCCTGAGGTCGACCCCCAGTACCCCCCCAAAAAAAGTAGAATGTGTTAAGTCTTTAATTATTATCATTATTTTAGGGTAGCCTTACAGTGACACTACATTTTGGATTTTTTTTTTTCTTTTTTTCTTCTCTTGTGGTCCTAGGGATTGAACCCAGGGCCTTCACACTGCGCTACATCCCCAGCTCTTTAGTTTTTTTACTGGACTTGCTAATTCACTAAGTTGTCCAGGCTGGGCTCAAACTTGCGGTCTTACCGCCTCAGCCTCCCAGAGTGTCGGGGTTACAGGTGTGTACCATTACACTCAGCTACTCAAGTCCTAACTGAAATTTCTCATAATTGTATTTCTGGTTGTCAAACCAAAATAGACAATAGTAGAGGTGGTTCTGATTGTCTCCAGGATTTGGGTCTTTATGTTTCCCAGCCATGAGTTAAAGTCTGCTTTGGAAAAGAAGTGCTCCCAAGCTCTGGGTTTCATACACACTAGCTTCAACTTTTGTTAGCTAGTCTCAAAAGGAAGAAAAAAATATAATAAAGCATAGTGCAAAGCCTGCTCTTTGCTTAGCAAACCAATAGGAAAAATAAAAATGAAAAAACGACACACATCAGGATGTATTTCTAGTCTCTTCAACTCCAGCAGTCAGCTTTTCTTAGATGGACTCAATCCATTTAATCTAAGTTCCCTAAGCATTGCTATTAACACGGCAAGAAATGAGACAAGTATCCCTCGACACTAGGCATCCTGTACCCAAACTCCATTCCCAGTTTCCCCCCATCCCAAGCCTATCCCCATCCCCCATGCTGAGGAACTGGCCACTCCAGGCAGCTTTTGTAAGTTTTAAGCCTCAAAAGAAAAATGATGGGTTTGAACTATTAACCCTTACCGGGAAAGGACTGAAATTAAGGAGAGACCACTGATAAAATATTCACATGGGAATACTGTAAAGAAAAAAAATAATAAGCTAAATATATGTCCAGCAATTGCAGACTCGCCTGAAGAAAGAGAACAGTAACAAAAACGGAGGGGGTTATGGCCAAGTGGCAGAAAGAGACCAACATGGGTTCAGCCTCAGGATCATTAATAAAGAATAAGGGGCCTGTGAGATGGCTTAGCGGTGTAAGCGCATGCCTGGCAAGCGCGAGGTCCTGAGTTCGACTCCTGGTACCCACATAAAGGAAAAAAAGGGCCGGTGATATTGCTCAGTGGCACAAGCGCCTGCTGGCAAGCGCAAGGTCCTGAGTTCGACTCCCGATACCCACATTAAAAAAAAAAAAAAAAGACTAACTGGGGTTTGAGTTGGTATCAGAAGGAGATAAAGCTATATAAAGTGGAATTTGAAATGACATTGGTCTGTGGGGAAAGAATGGATAGGGGAGAGATCATATGGACAAGGTCATTGGAAGAAACTTCCTTCTTTGATTAAAAAAGAAACCAAGGAAGAAGAAAAAAAAGGGGGACAGAAAATGAAATCTATAATTAAAACAACAACAACAACAAAAACAGCATTATCTATGAGCTGGGAGGACTTGGTAGAGTGGATCAATCAGGATTCAAATTCAAGCCAAGCTGCATACCTGTTGAATTACCTGGGGCAACTGAGCCCAGACTCTATTCCTTTTATGTAAAAGGGGGATAATGATACCTCTTTTTCCTACCTCCAGGTGCTTTTAAAGGTCAAATCTGATAATATAAATGAAAAGTGCCATGTAGCTTAAGGTACCACACAAATGTCAAGCTACTTCTGGTGCAAGGCTCTGGATGAAAAATGTGGCTGCCCAGGTAGCCCTTCAAAAAGTAAGGAGGGAGAAAGAGTGCTGGGAAGGGTGGAGCTTATTGCCCCAAAGGGAAATGAAGGAATGACAGAGTCGAATGTGATCAAGTTTTTCAAGAACTGTAGTACCGAAGGCTCCAGTCATCTAACCAAAAATAATGCACACGTTTTTGTTCCTCAGAAAACTCTGGAAATTAACAGAGTTTACCTCCAGCAGTTGTTTCTCCTAGCTCTAAGCATCCATACGGGGTAGAGAGGAGAGATACACAAAGATGCCACAAGACAATGGAAGGCAATGACTTAGTTTCTTCACAGTGTGCCCTTGTCTCCATTTAATTCCTGTCTGCAGTTATCAAACTCTGATCTCCACCACACTCTAGGAAGGAAAAAAAAGACAAGAAAATGCGAACAGGAATGAGAAAAAAAAAAAAAAAGAGGGAAAAATTCTCACTGTAGCAGCCAGATAAAAAGCAAGGATTGGGCCGGTGAGATGGCTCAGCGGTGTAAGCGCCTGCCTTGCAAGCGCGAGGGCCCGAGTTCGACTCCCGGATCCCACATATGAAAAAAGGGCCGGTGATATCGCTCAGCGGCACGGGTGCCTGTTGGTGTGCAAAGTCCTGAGGTCGACCCCCCAGTACCCACAAAAAAAAAAAAGCAAGGAAAACCAGAAACTTAAGAATTTGGAACCTTACAGAAATGCATGGCTATAACGGACAGGAGATTCTTGAAGAATCAGAGTGTGAACTACAGAGTCTCTTCAGGTATCACACTTACAACATGGTTCTAGACCCCAAAACAAAGAGCATAGAGAGTCCACTTGTAAAGTCCTAAAATGTGGAAGAAACTTAGTTAATTATGGAAGAAAAGTACACACTAGGTTCTGGCTTCAAGACAACTTTAGAGTCATCAGAGATGAGGGCATGAGGATGGTTATACTGGTCATCTGTGGCCCATAAAAGGATTTAGAAAGTCTTGGTCTTTGGCCAACAAATTTGGAAGCAGATTTGGAAATAGAAAATTATCTCTGTACTTCCAAAAAGTTCTGTTATACCATCATTCAGACACCGCTCCGCTGTTCTATCTTTTCAAAAAACTTTGTGTTTTCCAACCCACAGCCCCTGATGTCTCCATCTACCTTCTAAAGAAATGAGATGACCACTTTCCAGGCAGGCAGTGATCAACTCCATTCCCTCTGCATAGGACAGGGAGAGACGAGGTTCTTCCCAGGAGGTCCTCGGCAGACACATACACCCATCCTAGCCAAAGGAGTGAGATAGCTGATCATACAAAACAGAAGTAGATGTCACTTAAAGCAGTGTTTTCAGAATTTTTAATTATATAGCTATTTAAAGGAAAGGTCACACCATTGGGCAATTTATAGAATAAAAGAAGGCAAAACAAAACCGATAAAAAGCAC
This sequence comes from Erethizon dorsatum, assembly GCA_028451465.1. Classification (NCBI taxonomy): domain Eukaryota; kingdom Metazoa; phylum Chordata; class Mammalia; order Rodentia; family Erethizontidae; genus Erethizon; species Erethizon dorsatum. Next base: position 86,844,392 of record CM051834.1, read on the forward strand.
TTGTATTAAAGCCCAGATCCTAGAACATGCCTTCATTGGCCTTTTAAGGCTTCAATCCAACTGAAGTCAAAGGGCTTTGTGCACATACAAGCAAACTGACCGGTTTCACATTTGGACTCCACCACTTATTTGCCTTAGAGCCTGGGTCAAGACACTAAACTTTCTGTGCCCTCAGTTCCTCCTGGCTAATATTTTTTTGTTGTTGTTATTTTAATTGTTAAAATGTGAGCAACATAGAGTAAAAAGGCTCAGAGATGAGTGTGGAAGCAAAATGAGAGTGCAGTAATAACAGTAGAAATAATACCTTAATTCTTAATATGGAATGGATGTAGTCACTATGATCCTCCCATTACACAGAGAGACCCTGAAGCAGAAAAGTTACCTGCTATATTTAAAGTCAAGGTAAAAAACACAGGAGTTTCTGTCCCATAAATAGGTACACTTTCCACTAGCTCCAATAAGCACTCACATCACAGGCGGATCTGCAATAATTACTCATAATATGCAGAGTCAATAAAAAAATGCAAGTAATACACAGTAAAAATATGTCACGAAAGTGAAGTTGCATTACGGTAATCAATGTCCCCAGATATTGTCGAGTGTCAAGTGGCCCCTGGGGGAAAAGTCCTCCCCGCTCAGATCTACTGCTGTAGATTCATGACCTGAAATTGCAAACATCTCAATAAAAACCAGGTTTACGAAGGTGAATAAACAAGGTGTGTGAATTGGAGTGGGGGGACTAAGGTGAGCTACAAGTTTTTGTACCATCTGAAGGAAAACACCTCCCTCCATATCACCTAGCCCCTGACCCCGGGGAAGTCTACCAGTGAGCTACATCTCCAACCCTTTTAATTTTTAAATTTTGAGATAGGGTCTTTCTAAGTTGCCCAGGTAACCTTGAACTCAAGATCCTCCTGCCTCAGCCAGACGAGTAGCTGGGATTAGATGTGTACGTCACAGTGGCCAGCACTTTTATGACACAAGATGCAGCTCAGTTTTATCAGGTGATTTCTCAAGGTTATGAACCTAGATTTGTATGACTATGAAAGACCCTAATGCTCTTGACATTGACCTTTCTGCACAGAAAACATCTCAGGGGCTATTTTAGTTGTTAAAGAGCTTTGATTTACTCATACATTAAAGTTCAGAATTGCCTGTGTACCAATAAAACAAAACAAAATATATATCCAACTTTCCTCTTGTATTTGTTCTTTATAACTCATTCTAATAGTAAAACTGGACAGAAGCAACTGGCTTTCTTTACTGGGAAATTCTACTTTCCATTTTTCTAATCTGTGTTCAGGGTGCCATATTGGATTCCACCAAAGCCCTAAAAATTATAACCTTTGGAGCTCTTTTGTCAGCTTATTTCCCAAGAATGTATTTCTTCTAGCTAGCTCGGGCTTGATGTCTCTCTCTGTCATTCCTTTCTTACGAGCCCATTTGTAAGGACAGGGTCTCATTCTGTGTTCTTTAGAGCACCTCATACAGCTGTTGATTAGCACTAAATAATAATGATGTTTATAATAATGGCTGTCAATAATCATAACCATAACCATTATTACCATAAATAAGTTTTCCCACTGCTGGTTTCTTAAAGCCAGTGAATATACCACAATCCTATCAGTTTGGAGATCACCAGCTAAAAGCAAAGCTGAGCTGGGTGGTGACAATGAGCGAATGAATCACACACAACACGCCAGAAGTGGGGAATAATAAATGGCTTATCTTCTCCTTTAAAGAAGGGCTGCCACAGTCGTCATGCAGCCAGGCACCTGACCTTGTTTTCCATTAAGGTTGCTGTCTTAGCCTGCAGAAGCATCATTCATGTCATCTTCAACTGCTTTACAGCCAGCTCGCCACCATGGGACCATTACTGCAAAGTGTTCTACTGGCATTACCCACTTGGCATGCGGGTGCAATGTACCAGGGGCTGTTCTCATGGTTTCCAAGGATTTGGAGGTGGGAGATCCTACTTAAGTTCGCAGGTTTGTGTGAAGGAGGTTCTGAACAGCAAAGACTCCATCCCACTGAAGATACTTTTGAAAAACAAAAATTCTATGGATATGCACTTCCCCTAGAGCAAAGATATTCTTAGGAATCAGAATACTCTCTGCCCTATTGGAAAGAACAGAATATAACTTTAGGGACAATGTGACAGTGTCTTGAAGCCTATTAGCAGTGGGAAACTGCTCCAACCCTGACCTATACACAGGAACCTGGTTCTTTTGTCTTCACAACAGAAGTTAAGTGAAGGCAGGTCATACACAGAAAATGGCTCTGAGCTGGGCATGGTGGTGCATGCCTGGGATTCCAGCACGCTGGCAGCCTGAAGCAAGAAGATCGACAGTTCAAGCCCAGCCTTGGCAACTTAGTGACTTAGCAAGATCCTGTGTCAAAATTTTAAAAAAGGGGCTGGGGATGTAGCTCAGTGTGAATATCCTGGGTTCAAATACTGAGAGAGAGGGAGAGACAGAGACAGAGAGAGGCTCTGAAGGGAGAGTTATTTCTGGCATTTATTCGTTAATCGGTTCTGCACCTCAATGCCTTAATCTAAACTAAATACTTAAACTAGATCTGTGCTGTCCAATGCCAGGATGTAGAATGATGTTCTTATATCCAACATAAGGTGTTGAGTACTTAAAATATGGCTTATCTAAGTCAAAATATGTAAAAGTATATATACTTTTCAAGGCAGTAAGAAAAAGCATATGAAATATCTCTAATAAGTTTCATTTGGTTACATGTTGAAATAATATTTTAGATATACAGTAATACATCAGTTAACGCATGCTTCTGTTTGCAAACAAAAGCGTTTGGCAAAATTTTGCTTCTGTTCGTAAACTCCGCATCAGGTGACAAACACAATAACAGCCAGTGTCCCCTACACAAACACAAGTGCAGCCATCTTCCCCCAAATCATAAAACAAATTAAGTTCATAAACCGAGGTACCACTGTTTGGGAATATGTTTTATTAAAAGTAATTCCACCTCTTTTTACTTTTTTTTAATATGGCAATTAAAAATTTTTAATTTTCTATTCACAAGTACCTCTCTTTTGCTTGGTATCTCACCAAAGGGTCCCTAAAGTCCCTGTTGCAGGTTTAAGATCCTGTGTCTCATTTTGTGCTTCTGAGCAACCTTCCCACAGCAAGTCAGAAGAGGGGCAGGATTTAAACTTTTACTTCATAGTCAACTTTCTTATCTCTAAAATGGGAATGATTCCACCTTCGAAGTAAGATGACATAAGAAAATGATTGGAAATTAATTAAGTGCTGTGCAAATGAAGTCATTATAATAAGCATACTATGCTGTTCATTCCCACCAGGTCCTACTGAGAAGTGACCAGCAACCTGGAATGACAGGTGAAAAGGAGGGCAAAGTGGGGGGAACCTCCTCTAAAGGAAAAAACACCAATCTCCCCCGAAAGTGACTGCCCATCAGGCTCTTGGAGAAATGGGAGCAAGGGAAGCCCAGAGCAGCCATGCAGAATCAGAGGAGAAACAGAGAAATTAAAGGTAAAAGAGCCTGCACTGGGTGTGAAAAGCTCCCAAAGCACAATAAATAAGTTGAGTTTTTAAAAAAGTAAGGGTTATATGCTACAAACACTGAGAAAGTACTAGTTTCCGGCATGGGTAAAGAGGCCGCTGTCATAACTGAATGCTCAGAAATCCCAGCAGCAGTCTTTGTGGTCAGGAAGGCAAGAGGGGTTGGCTGGTGCCATGCAGGAAGCAGTAGAGCCTCCACTCATGGGGTTTAGGGTAGGAAAGAGGGGCATTCCCAAGAGACAGAATTCAAAGGCCAAGGAACAAGAGGCCCTGAGACTGGCTGACTACCTGTGGCCACAAACCCTCTAGGGCTTCCTAACTTACTGTGTGGAGGTACCAGTCCAATTCCAGCATGGTTGCTCTCTTCCATTCCCTGCCACCAAAACCAGGGGAGGCCCTGCCTGATATAAAGTCTAGAATGCCAACTCCAGCATCCTCAGGCGCTGCTCATCTTCAAAACCATGAGAAACAGTGATTGTGGCCATGACCTCAGCTTCTCCTTCCCTTTCTCAGTAGACCATCAACTTTGCAGACCCTTGAGAACTAACGGCTCAGCCAGGTGTGATTATAACTTTGGACAGGGGAGAAACAAGGTAAATTTGAAGCAATTGAAGGTGCTCTGTGAAGTCTATAAATCCAGCCAGAATGGCGAGCATGGAAGCTGATAAGTCAAAGCCAAGTGTTTCTATTCCTTTCTTAGGACTCCTGGATGAACTAGAAAAACCTCATGCAGCCTCTCACCCTCAAATCATGCTGTGTATGCAAGGATTCCTCATCACCCTCTCTTGGAATCTCAGACTTGGAGCATAACTTGATTTGAACAAAGACCCCCCCCCTTGTCTCCCTCCAGCTTCCCTCCCCCATCCCCTTCTGTGCCTTTCCCCCCAGCCACATTAACTACTCAGAAACACAGTCACTCCACTCCAGACTTACTCAGGAATCACATTCTTAGAATAACTCATCAATTATACCTGTCAACTTGCCAAAAGTGCCACAGGGGAGGTGGAAAGTCTAGACTGCATCTAACTGCTGCGCGGCATAGCACCCTTGTTCGCACAGGGCCCCCACTTTGCGAACTGCCTTTACACGCTCACAAGGAACAAGAATCCAAGGAAAGGCAGATGCAAGGGCTTAGAATGTAGACAGCATCGCCAAGTTACTCCCAGGCCCAGGCTAGGGTGCAGATCTCTCCCCATAGGATAGGAAAACCTGCGTAAGTCAGCTAACAGGATGTGCTGCCACAAAAAGCCCAGGTTAGGAAACACTGAAAAGAAATGTCATTGTATTATTTAAATATGTGCACGAACTCATCATCAATAAAAGTGCTGCCAAGAAAGCAGCGCCATGACAGACATACTTTTTAATTAATTGGCAAAGATCATTAGTAATTAAAACATTTATTGTATGCAAATGCTGCTGCTATTCTTGAAAATTTTACTGTCTTAAGCAGGATAAACATCCACATGAACACCACTTATAAAAGTAATAATATAGCTAGAAACCTTTTTTCCACGTGTGAAACTGTATCGTTTTCATTCAACCTAGCCTGAAAGGATTTAGAATCGAAGTTATCCAAGATCCTAATTAATAAGGCTTTCCCTTTGATTCCAAAATTTTGTGAGTATAGTTGTTTCATAAAAATATCTCACTGGAAATGCACTGTATTTCCATGATGCTATATAGAACTGTAGACATTAGAAAAGGTCTACGTTAACCCTTAAACAGGCAATTTTCCTCACCCTATGCCTTAAGATTCCTTACTTGTTAAATAGTAAAACTTCCCATATTAAAGGACCTCAGTGTTAGCTGGGCATGGTGGCACATTTTGGGAGCGTAGACATGAAGATTATAAGTTCAAGCCCCACCTTGCATGACCCTGTCTCAAAGTAAATATATACGTATTTTTTAAAATGACTTTGGTGTAGACTAACACTATAGAAGCATAAGTGAGATGCTGTACACCATCAGTGACACACAAAACCTCAGTAAATGTTTAGAAGTGTAATTGCATTCAAAATTTTTACAAAATATCCCTAAACCTCTCTCAGCATCGTTGCAAAGAGCACAAATTGTCCTTTATTTGATTTAAAAATCCAGTCAGGAGAAACAGAACCCAAGGGTCCTTACACCTTATACCAATTCCCTGTTCACTCCAACAGATAGGACTCCTGAGTCCCCTCATTAAATCATCCCAGCTGAGAAGGGGTAGGTAAAGGCATCTACTTTCAGGAGTCAGATACTTCACAGGGATTTTAGATTTGGGGGAGGAAAAATGCAATGCCTGTAGATCTCCTGGTCTCAATGCCCCGCAAGAATTCACATGGCTTCCCCCTCATTACATCTCACGAAAAACAGCATTTCTCAATTTAACCTCCTCAACAGTGAGGCCCTGTTCTTCACCTCCTACAGCAGCCATTCGCCTGGGCTCAGCCACTGACTTGGGGCTCCAGAGCAGGGGGTGATTGGGGCCTGTGGTCCAAGTAGAGCACCCAGAGCTTCCCGGCATAAAGAGGGGTCCCTCTTGCACCCGTGAACGAGACCAGAGTCCTCCTTTTGGCTCTCCCTCCCCAGTCAGAATGGGTCAGGCCACTTTTCCTATCAGCCTTTCTAGGTGAGGCTCTACAGCGGGGTTAGGATAGTGATTTTCTCCCAAGCAACAAGAGCATCACCACAGGAATAAGCACTAAAGCTCCCTCCAAGACCTTGGAAAAGTCATTTCATCTCCCTCCCCCGCCACTGGATTGGAGGAACAGGCGTGAGAAAGGTTTGTCAGCCCCCTTCCCGGTTGTGACAGGTGGATAATATCTCGGCACCCTAAACAGCTCGCAGGGATATGAGACGATGGATCAGTCTGCATGCCAGCCAATATGCTCTGCACTGGCAATAAACAACTCACCTTTTGGAGGTAAACGGGCGCTTTCCAGGGCACCAGGGGAACGTTTAGCACTGGGGAAGAAGTAATTTGCTCTGTGGTCCTCTGGTGTCCTGAAAAGTGCAATCCACCTCCAGAAGGTGAGGCCTTCCATCCGAGAGAATCCGCTGTCTCACAGTAGGATCTGAAGGGCTTCAGCTTCCGGAGACCACAACACAGGTCTCTCCTCTCACCCCTCCCCGCTCCTCTGCGTAAGGATCATCTCATCATCTCATCCTCTCCAAACAGAAAGCAGATGAAACCATCTGCAAACGACTAGGGAAAGCTCCGTCTGTGCCTGGGGAAACTTAAACAAAAATCCTTTCTGGGGCCTCCGCCCTGGCCCTCCTCCTCCTCCTCCTCCTCCTCCTCCTCCTCCTCCTTCCCCTGGTGCTTAAAGCCCTGGGAGTTAATGGGAACTTTTCTCTCCGCCCTCCCCCACTGCCCCTCGCACGGCTGGGTCCTCAGCATTTGATTTCTGTCTGTCACTGAGTGATGAGGACAAAGGGTGAGGAGTCAGGAAAAGGTCTGAGCCACTTTGTTCGGAGTCTGGATTCGAACTTTGGATGAACTCTTCACCGGGGAGGGGGCTGGGGAGGAGAGAAGAGGCCAGCAAGGAGAACTCCGCTGCGCTGGCGGCTCCAGCCTCAAAGAGAGAGAGATTCTCATTAAACAACAGAAAGGGAAAAAGGGGGTTAGCAGGGTAGAAACAGCCTCCCTCGGCCCCATAGGAAGAAAGAAGGCTGGGTGGGTGGGGGCGGGGCCCGGGGCCAGGGCTGGCTCTGGAACAGGGCGAGGACCCATGCTGCGGGCTGCCAGCCAGAGCTAGTTTTGTTTCTTCCCCGCCAGCCTGTCTCTACCCTCCCTTATTTATTTACTTACTTACTTATTTATTTCTAAACCGAAGGGAATTCCTAATAAAGCCACAGTAGACTTGTAGAGTGGAAAGGAAAGAAAGAAGGAATCAGGGGTAGGAAAAGACAGATCGAACCCACTGCTTTCTGAAAGTCAAAATTGTGTGTGTGTGTGTTTGTGTGTGTGTGTAAAATTATAGAACACTACGCCACATGCTTCAAAAACCAAAAATGTTTGGCCCTAATCTTTTCCTCTCATGTGTGCACCTACACGTACTGGCTGGCAACTTTTATAGTGGGACCATTCCCTAAAATCCTGAGCTGGGTTGTTTTTTTTTTTTAAAGCACCATGATCATACAGTTGAAACCATTGCAAACACCAGTCCGGCTCCTTTGTGCTCAGTAAAAGCCAGCTAAAATTCTTTCACGTCCGCTGACTACTGATTTTTCTATCGGACTCCCTGGGTGTGGGCACCTCACTGGTTCACTGGACTGCCTTTCCTTCTGGGAACCTCTCCGACCACATGCGGATGTGAGGTTTTTCACCTCCCAGGGCTGGGTATTCCTGCTTCATTTCATCATTTTGTGCCTGCGTGCAATCATGCAGCCACTTCTGGTCTGGCCTCTCTGTACTTTGGTCTTTGCCCCAGACTCTGAGTTTCAATCCCAGACAAAAACTGGTGACCTTCCTTGCCGGAAGAAGCCGGGGTTCCCAGGCCTCCCTTGGCCCTATGGCTCTCTCCTCTCTTCTCCAGTGAATAAGGAGGAGGTTTCCGTGGGGTGGGAGGGAGACTAAGAAGAGGGTTGTACAACATCTGGCACCTGGGCTCCCTTCCTCTCCTGGGAACACACCCTGGTGTGGTGCGAGTAAGGCTGTCTCCCTTGGGCGCTCTGTGCTGGAGGACTGCAGAGGGGAGCTCAGCAGCTGTGCCTCAACTTCACAAAAAAGCTCTGTAAAGAAGAGAGGTCGATCGATGGGTCAACACGGTAACCATTCATTAATCTTCTGAGAAAATGGCATTAGGAAATGAATCTGTGTATTTACAACCTCTCATTTTGCATTCCTAGGAAAAGGAGAAGAAACCATACATTGAATAAGTTTGTGTGACGTCCTTACTCTAAAGAAATCAGACACACAAAGAGCAACAGTTAACAACAAAGGTAAAATGCTGTGTGAGCACACACCTTGCCAAAAAAGCTCTTTTTTCTTCTTTATGTGGGCACTGGGAACTGAACTCAGGACCTCGCACTTGCCAGGAAGGCACTTATGCTGCTGAGCTATATCACCGGCCCTCCAAAATTGCTCTTAACCCTGCAAAAGGGCGTCCTAAACCAAGAGTGATGGTGCATGCCTATAATCCTAGTGCTCTGGGAGGCTGAGGCAGGAGGATCACAAGTTGGAGCCCAACTTAATGGCAGCCCTGTCTCAAAATGAAAACTAATAAAGGGCTGGGAATGTTGTTCAATGCAAAGGCTGTGGGTTCAATCCCCAGTTTCCCAATCCCACCAGGTAGAGAGGGAGGGGGAGAGAGAGAGACCGAGAGATGTACAAGTCTAGCTAGGGAAGGGATCTTATTAAGTGTTCACATCTAACCTCCTCACTTCATAATGAAGCAGCTGATACCTATGACATGTAAGCAACTTACACAAGTCAACTCTCCAAATACCACCTCCAGTGTTCTCTCCATCATGCACAGAGCTGCCATGAAGCTAAGGAATACACTCCAACATAGGATACACATTACCATACTTCAGGAACAAAAATGAAAGGCGTCAGTACACCTCCCCTGAAGATAGGGCAGCAGTAGTAGCATCCTGTGGCCCGGTTGTGTGACACCAGAGAATATGGAATAGGGACACGCACGGGGCACACTCAGGAATAGAGCCTAGCAGTTCAGCACAAGCACGGCTTTCTGTTTCCCTGGGGCACCCCCAGTCCACACACTCAACCTTCCAACTGAGAGCTGTTGCTAAAATTGGGTGTGAGGTTGACATTCAAGCTTCATCCCCTGTACAGAGTCTGGGTGTACCACTGCGATGCTCTTCCAGAGGACAGGTAACCTCTATTTTCTAATTCCCTCTGTGGATCCTGGTCTCTACTCACCATCGTCTAACTCTCAATCATACCTCTCTGTTTGAGTCCCCAGGGAGCTCCAGCTTCATATTCACTGCATGCCCCACCAATTCTGTGTTCAACAAGATTTCTAAGTCTATGCCCTGTTCTAAATCAGCCCGCCACAATCTGCCAGTCTGTGACTTTGCTCCCTGCCTTTGATTTCATAAGGAGTTGTGACAGCACAGGTTAGAAAAGAAATCTTAAAGTGGCATTGTGTTTCATAATTTACAAAGCGTGCTACACACACATCCATCTAGAGACTCAGAGCCCCCCAAAGGTGGGCAGGGCCTGAATAATGGGTATCGTTAGTGTCCACAGTACAGTTAAGCAACCATCCTGAGTCAGGTGCCCTTCATTATTTATCAATTCAACAGTAGAACAGGCCAGTAACTGTTTCCCTGCATAGCCATCCTGCTCCAATTGGACCTGGATCTTTCCATTCCGTCTTGGAAATGAAAGAGGAAAACAAGCATTCATTCAACATTCATCATGTGGCTAGGACTGTGTTTGATGCGTGTTCTGGCAGTGGGGAAAACGTCAACATACGTGCACATGTATCTTCTGCAGGTAACACATACTCCTTTGCTCTTCACCTTCCTATTTTTCTGAACTCATGAGAGTAATAACTCTGCCAGTATAAATCCCTAAATATAAGAGATCAGTTCCTTACAGGTGGAGTTTATATATATTTTCTACTTGATCTGACATCTACATTTGCCAGTAGGATTATGAGGGTGTTTGTTATATTTATGGATCTTTCAGGGTACCTCAGAGTACTCTGATTTCCAAGGGTATGGGCACAGTGCATATCTTTGTGAATATCAGAACTGGGCTGCCAACTTTCCAAGTTGTTCCTTTCTCTCTCTTACTTTGAACTCCTGGAAAAAGCCACTTGTTGGATATTTGAATAAATGAATAAATGTCTATACATTTAATCAAAGGAATGTTATAGAGAAGAGGTGAGACTTTACATATTAAATTTATTTTATTACATGACCAAAGGATATAAAGAAAAAAGTTGACAAGTGGCCCAAATGGCAAAAGCTTCTTGGCTCGATAGACATTGTTCCAGTAATGCTGAACCAAACGAGACCCTTGGTAATGGAGAGGACTGTAGATAAGAAATCTTAGCACAATGGGGTTGTGCAGAGCAAACAAGAGAAAGGAATCCCACAAAGGAACTAGTTCTCTAGGTCTCCAAAGCAAGCCAGAGGAAATAGTCAGGATGCTCTGGTCCCCAAAGATTGACGACCTTCCTCAAATCCTACAGTGAGATTCCTTGCCAGTGGACCCCTCCCCAGGAGAAGACCAAAGAGCAAAGCGACCAAAGCAAATGCAGGGTCCATTTGGAAGGAGGGGGGCTAAGGAGGAGGGAAATGTGTGGGGCAAATGGAGCTGCTCACTATTCCTTACTCAGAAACCTCAAAACCGGCACCAGGATTGGGCGAAGTGTGTCCCCAGGGAACAATTCGGAAAAGGACAGCCAAGTTTGAGATAGCACAGACTCCAACTAGGAATTTTCACTGAGGGAGGAGTGGACTGGTGAAGGTGGGGACAATTCTTCCTTCCCTCCTCCCAGGGAGTGGTTTAAATTCCACACGCTCACTGAGGAAGGGGCTGGAGGAGCTAAGTGGATGTGCCCAGTGAGAAACTCCTACTCAGTTACTTCCCTTCCCTCAGGTTCTGCAACCTCTTTTACCTTCAAAAAGAAATAAATACAAATAAAGCCCCACTTTGAAATTATCAGGGTTATTCTTATTATTATTGGATGGAGAAGTCATTTTCTAACATTTCAACTGATCAGATACTGGGCATAAAATCATCATGAGCAAAAAGAAAGTTTACCTTTTAGGAAGCAGGGAAAAAGAAAAGAGGAGGCTTTGCAGAAGGGGAAAGACAGGATGATTTGTGGATGGGGATAAAAGGAAGGTGCTGGAACCTGAACCCCTCATTACTTATAGCAGCAGCTGCCCCTCCCACCTCCACCTCTCCCCTGGAAGGTGGTGGTGAGCCAGCTTTCTAAATCTGATTATCACTTGTCTTTACACGGTTCTCATGTGTCCTCCCTTGCACATTCCCCACCTCTCCTACCCCCACTGACTCCACAAGAGCCCTCTCACCCTTCATGGTCCCAAAGTCCAAGATCATACCGCAGAGAACAGAGGATCTATTCAGTACCTGCCCTCACTCCACGGCAGGTTGATTTGAATGAGAACCCTCTCCCTCTGAGCACAATATTGGTGAGACCCACCAGGGACCTCCCAGCCATCACTATCTGTCCTTAGTTCTGACAAATTACATAGGAACACATGCAAGATTCAGTCTATGAGGTGTGATTGAAACAAAATGGTGAATGCCTTTTTAAAAAAATTTATTGTATTAAAAATACATTGCCATTATTCTCCCTCAAAATACTCCTCTCAGTTTGAACACACTCATCCCATCATTCTTGCCAGTTTCTGAAGCAGTTCCAGAAGTCTTCTTTCATGAGTGTCTTTAGCAGTGCTGTCATGGCTGCCTCAATGTCCTGAATTGATTCAACACGTGCCTTTCATGGTCAGTTTGACTGGGGAAGAAGTTGTACAGTGCCAGATCTGGTGAATAAGGTGGGTGATAACACACAGTGATATTTTTATGAGCCTGTATTTCACTGGACGGAACTCAGCACAGCACTAACCCTACTTCTGATTACCCCTCAAAAAGTTACTCGTGAAAGAGGACTTCCAGAACTGTTTCCAAAACCGGCAAGAATGGAGCGATGGCTGGGTGGGTGTGGTGGTGCACACTTATAATCCCAGACTTGGGAGGGTGAAGCAGGGGGACGACCATGAGTTTGAGGCCAACGTAGGCTATGGATTATACTGTAAATTCAAGCCTGGCCTGAAATATATAGTGAGACTCTGTCTCAAAAAAAAAAAAAAAAAAAAAAAAAAAGAAAAAAATGGCCAGTGAGATAGCTCAGCGGCATAAGCGCCTGCCTGGCAAGCGCGAGGTCCTGAGTTCAACTCACAGTAACCACATAAAGGAAAAAAAAGGGCTGGTGGTGATGGTGACATCGCTCAGTGGCACAAGCGCCTGCCGGCAAACACGAAATCCTGAGTTCGACTCCCGGTATCCACATTAAAAAAAAAAAAAAAATGGAGGCATACATGAGTTTGAAGCAAGGGGAAATTGAACGGGATTAATGGCAACATGTCTTTTACCATAGTAAATGTTTTAATTTAAATATTCACTGTATATCTTGATCACACCTCATAATGTTCTGAAAGCAGACAGTACTAATGCTGAAAATAATTTCTGAAGATGTTCAGTTTAAAAATATAAATAAGTCCAAAGTAGATTAAGATAAATGATCTGTGACTTTTTGCTTCCATCCCTCCCTCCCTTCCTGTGTTCTTCCTTTTACTAACATTTGCTGAGCTCCAAAGACATCGGCTAAAGGTTGGGGATGTAGCTGAGTGGTACAGTACTTGCTTAGCATGCCTGAAGCCATCCCCAGAAAAAAAATATATATGTAATATAGACAAACATATCTTATAGTACACAAATTAATAACATATAATCTCAATTGGAAAAATAATAAATTAGTTGGAAAAAAAGTAACTGTGCTAGATATACAGATGAATACAGCATGGCTATCGAGGAGTCTACCAGCTGAAAGATGGACTCACAGTCCCAGAGGAAAGGAGAGTCACCTTTCAGGCACTTTTTCTCTAGCACGTACTGTGGGTTAAGTGCTGTGTTACACTGGGGTCATCTTCCAGATCCTGTCCAAGGGCTCCCCAGAAGTTCCTTCTTTCTCCAGAAGGTGAGCATTTAAGAACAGAGTCCTACCTCGCATGTGCCACTCAGTCTACCTGCCAGAGAAGTAAGTGAAATGGAAGGAATGAAAAGAAGAAATGAGGGAGCAAGGGGAATAAAAAGGTAAACATTACTTCTGATAAATATATTAGTGGACATCAAAAAATTAACACCACAGGACAAAAGCGGGTGTGATAGCTAGCTGTTTGCTTCATGCGACCCTTAGTTTACATGGAGGTCCCTCCTGCTTATGGCTCACATTTCTCTTGAAGCCAGTGAGTGACAGCAATCACAATGTGGTCACAACTCTGGCTGCTCACAGGACAGGGAGCCACGGTATCATTCCCCACTCCACCAATACTGCTAGATCAGGAGCAGCCTCAGAGAGCAGCTCCAGCTCTGTGACCTAGGGTCAGGGAGGTGGGGCTCATTAATCAAGGAATGGGACACTGTTCCTCAGACAGAATGAGACTGAAAAGGCAAAAGTACAGGGCAATTGCCTCTCTTCTTTCTCCAAAACCTCACTGTGTCCTCCTCATTCTGGTTTTCCCTCTTCCCTTGGCTTAAAGATCCCATCCTCAAACTCCAAAAGGAGAATTCAGCACTGAGAGTGTTTGCAGCAATCTTATTTCACAAAAGATAGCATTTACACTTCTATATAGCATTTATCAAGCCAGACTGCAATGCACTTCTTAATCTCTGTTTATTCCCAGCAGATTGCACAGTCCTTTAAGGGCATCTGAGTCAAGAGTAGCCAGTACTCAGCCAGCTTTGGTCGCACCCATCTGCTGCCTGTGACCTCAGCACTCTGGGAGGCTGAGGCAGGACAATAATGAGTTTAAAACCGTCCTAGACAACTTAACAACTTGGTGAGATCCTGTCTCAAAATAAAAAAATAAAAATGGCTGGGGATGTAGTTCAGTGTGAAGGCCCTGGGTTCAATCTCCAGTTCTGCAGGGATAAGGGGGAGTAGCCAGTACTCAATAAATTGCAACAAAATTTCCCTCTCTTTGGCTAAGCTGATAAAATATTGTTGCAATTCAAAAAATATTAATTGAGCATCTGCTGTGTGCTGGGTATACAAATCCTGAAAATTATGATAAAGAAATTAGTAGTCTAATGAGGGAATTTGGTCATAAACTTATAATTCTAATAAAATCTGGTGAGTGCTGGAGGTTTTATGTAAAGAGCTATGATAAAACACAAAAATGTATTTTTCATGTTCTTAAGGAAAATGCCCATTATATCACTTAGCATCTTATTAGGACATATGGAAGAAATTTTGCAGGAGGCTGAATACCAGGAAAAAAATATCTGCTTCCCCTAAACAACTGGTTTGTTTTCAATTCTAAATGCTACTAACTTTTCTTTTTATTTTGCTTTTTTTTTTTTTTTTTTTTTTTTTTGCTTTTGCTTTTGTTATAGGAAGAAGCACAGAGTCAAAACTATAACCAACTTCTCCAGGACCTAGGATAAACAAAACCCTAGATAGACTAAATCGACCTGAAGAAATGGGTACCTCTTTCCTTATTAACAAATGGGCTGGGAAATTTACAATGAGATAGTACCTTATGCATGCAGCTTTACTTACTTACATTCACTTGCATTTTATATTATTGTTCTATCTTAATTTTCTCGTTTATTTAGTAAATCTCCCTATATGAATTGCACATTTTTAGGATGTTGCTTGAATTCCTCTTTGAAGTCAGATGAGCAATAAATAAATAAGTAAGATACATACATGGTTCTGCCTATAAACAGAAGGGAGTTTCATCCCTGAGTATGTAATCATCCCCAAGAAATGGAAAAGTCAAACAGCCAGAAGGAAAATGACAATGAGAAAGTATCAACACTGGGAAAACAAAAAATTGAAAATAGATATTGAGTTACAGTAGTTTGATTAAAGGTGAATTTATTTTCTTTTTCTCCTGTAAAATTTTCTTTAAGATTTTTCCAAATATTCTGTTTCGTAAATAATAGATCTATACATAGATGCCTTCAATGATAATAATTATTATTTTTATTACTATTATTACTATTTTGTTCTCTTCCAATATCTGAGGTAAAATGACAGGAGAAGCCCTGCAGGTGGTATCCTCAGCCGGGCCACCTGCACCCAGCTGCTGTCCCCCAGGCTGCTCACGGATACCCCCTACTCCTTGGGAGGCAGGTGCCCTCCAAACTGAGAACACCCACTTATCCAAAGGAGCAGCTGCTTGGTGTGCTACTCTGACCAGAGACCTCCGGACAGATGAGAACGTCGGGTCTCAAGGAGGAGGCTTCCATCTGTACCAGGCCGACTCCCCGGAGGCCCAGAGCCCTGAGTCTGGCTGCTCAGGGAGGTGTACTACAAGGACAGGACGAAGGGTGGTCGAGAACAAGACAGAGCCCGGCATTAGGTCCCTCTCAGAACACCCAACGCCAGGCTTCTGAGAAGGAGCCAGACAAGGTGACACACACTAAAGGATGGTCAAGCTTCTGGCCAGTTATAACAAAAATCAGCCATGCTCACAGCCTGGGAGAAAGCAGGTAGATTCTAAGCCGGACTTGTCCTCTTTTGCTTACATTTTGCAGCCAACCACAGCCAGGGGATATTAAATTTCTACCCTGAAGAACAGGGCCAGAGAGGAGTAGAGAGCCAAATGATTTGTTATTTGGACAACTGAATAGGATTCCCCTGGATTTTCTTGAAAGAATTACAATCAGAAAGGCTGTCACTCAATGGGAATGGATATTTTTGTAGAAAAATCTACACTTGGTAGAACTTCCTGAGTCAGACCTGTCCCAGCCCAGCCTCTCAATTGCATTCAACTCTGTGTCTTGGTTTCCTGATCTTGCAAACTGGAGGAACAGCAGTAGGTGTACACAGGGAGCATTGTTTCTAGCTCTGTATTCAGTGAGTACTTTTTTGTGTGCACTCCCTGTCTGTAGGTGTGGACAGGACAGTTCTCAGCCACACGGCGAAGGGAGGACATCACTTCTGTTCAGCTCCTTTCGGGGGGTGACCCCCATCTTCTCCCAGCCTGGGGCCCAGAGCACTCTCCCCTTCCAATTGCTTGGAAGACGCAAGTACAAAGAAACATCTTCACCATCTACACTCCCTGTTTCCCTTTCTCGGCTGACAGCCAGGACAGACGGACTGTGAGTCTGTGTGTTCTGAGAGCCAGAGAAGCCTCCAGGGCTAGTCTGTCCCAGGAACTGGACTGAACAGGCTCCCGGACCAGTTTGATCCAAAGAGACAAGCAGCTATTTCCTTACCCGCAGAAGGCTGGGCAGGCCCCAGTAAGAAAGCCGTCAGCTGGAGTATTATAAACCCTAAGGAGACAGGCGGTCTAAAGGCACGGGGCCTCCAAGAGCACGAAGTTAACCCGGTGTCTTCTACCAGCAGGGAGGGGAGGAAGAAGAAACAAGGTTTCGGGGGAAGGGGAGGGTATGAATGTGAAAGATGAAGCTAACCATGAAAATTTAATTTGTTAAAATAATGACTAGAGAATGACAGATAATGCACAAATTGTCTACATGCATTTATTGAATACATAATAAATGTGCGTATGAATATATATATATATATATATATATATATATATGACTATATATGGGCACCATGATAAAAATTAATCCCAGCTTCTAGAAAGCATCGCTGTTTGTCTCACTGCCAGCAAGAACCCTGGAGCACAGAGGTAAATTTCAGCTTCCTCCCAGGCAGGCGCAGACCAGTAGCTTAAGCTGCCCAGGTGAGCAAATGTCACAGAATGCCTATTCAGCGGGTGGTAAATTCCAGCCAGCCCAGGGAAATGCCAAGTGGTCTCAAGTCACAAGTTCCGCAAATAGCAACCTGGGAGAGAGGTGGAGAGGCAGGAAGTCCCCCATAGAGGGTAGGAAGGGTCCAAAAGAGTGTGAAAGTGAAAAGGCAGAAAGGAACCAGCTAAATAGGCAAAGACAAATACAGAATGTTTCTCAGGCTGCCTACGTATAAAACTGGAGCCCTTTGATTGAAAGCAAGCGAGCTTTTGCATGAGTCATCCCTG
This sequence comes from Erethizon dorsatum, assembly GCA_028451465.1. Lineage (NCBI taxonomy): Eukaryota > Metazoa > Chordata > Mammalia > Rodentia > Erethizontidae > Erethizon > Erethizon dorsatum. The sequence goes on from CM051834.1 coordinate 86,861,650, forward strand.
TGGCAGTGAACTTTGACTCAGAATGACCTTTATTGCCACACTCCTGTCACAGGGACAGGGACAGACTGTGAGAGCATTAAGTCAGCTGCCCATGTCACAGTGACAGTGACCATGACTCAGGCTCCTTATTCAGCAGTAAGCTCCTTGAGGGTGAGGTCCAACACTTGCACAAACTCAGATCCCTCCATCCTTTTCATAATACGTTCTGCACAGATGTCTCATAAATACTGCTAATATTTGCGAACGATTAAAGCATTGAATACACCAAAATGGAATATAGAGTTTTCAGCCTCATAAAACAAAAACGCAGAAGATTTAAAACAAAAATATTTCCAAGGGAAAAATTATCCCAATTAGACAGAGATTCGTTTGTAATCTTTTCACTATCGAACATACGTATGGTCAGAGTTTTTCGGACACCTCCCAAACAGATGATGTTCAAAACTGTTTGATGAAACTTACTTAAAAACAATTAAGTTTCCATGATCTTCACTTAAGAAGGGCAAAATTCAGGAGGTGACATTATAGGAGAGGAGATTTATTCCAATGGGATCTTGACAAGACAACCAATCTTTGCATACTTATGCCCAAATGGAAGCCACTAGAGAGATGCTCCAAAACATCTCAGCCTGAGACGCTAGAAGGGAAGAAGCCAGGGAAGCAGATGAGCGAGAGGGTAAGGGTGCAAATCAGGGGCAGAAGAAAGCAATTATTTCCTTTCTTTATTATATCCATTGGTGCTATTATCATTGCTACCCTTATATTTTAGCTGCAGTATCCATACCCGTCAGACGTAACATGTAAACTGTCGACCTCCATAATAATCCTTCCATCCTCTCCCCAGAGTTACTGGGATGAGAAATTTATCCTCCTCAAGTTAAAATGGGCCTGGTGGGTCAGAGACTGGGCTGGTGGAAATTTATAGAGGGAGTGAATTCATAGATTTTCCAAAGAATGGGGAAATTCGACCTTCCTGCCTTCTAGTTTTCCAACATTCATTCAATAGGGAATTTCTGGAGGGTGGATTGTGGGAGCTAGTGGTGGTCCTGCCAGGTTATAACAGAGCAATCACAGGAAAGCACACGAATCCATTTAAGAATAATAATCACACATCAAGAATATCTTTGCTAGTGTAACTTTCCAAGAAGACAAAGTAATGTGACTTAGGCAGGAGCATGGTAACAGCCCCTTCCTGCCTGGCTCCAGGAGACTCGGCGGGGGAGGGGGCGCGGTGGTGGATGAGGGGAGCGACGACCAAAGTCAAGGCTCCACATTCTGAAGACTGCAAAAATCAGGCTGCTCGAGGCCCCTGTATACATTCCTCAAAAACAAGGCGAGCCGCCATGTAAGACACAAGGTATGTTAGAAGGCCCTAACCTTCAAGTGTTCAAGAAATCAGACCAAGCCTAACAAAAACAAATGTCAAAGCTGTTTAAAATACATCGAGGTTCTTTGGATTAAAAATCTCCCGGGCAAAGATGACGCAGTCTCTGTAAGGACGGAGATACAGAAGAGGAGAGGGTTTCCGCAAAAACTTCAAATCAGACTATTTAATCCATTTCAGTACCCAAAGCAACAACTGGCATATTTATTAAACAGAAATGAAACAACACAGGGCCAGCTAAGAAAGGTGCTACAAAATTAACCTGCGTGCGTGTGAATGCGAGCACACACACACGCGCACGCACACACACACACACACGTGCTCAGGCTCAGCCTCCTGAATTTCAGTTTTGCATGCAGAATCACCCCCAGCGAGGTCTGCACAGCTCCGACACTTTGCATACGGACAATAACACGGCGTCTCTGCGGGGCGGGCCGCCGGGACAGACCTGGGCCCTGTTTCTGAGGACAGATCGCCAGCAGGGCCCTGCCTGGGAGACTCTCACGCTGCGGTGCAGAGTCCAAGCCCGAGAGAGAGGCGGCTAATAGAAGCAGCAAGGCTCCCGCGAGGATGTCGTCCCCCGGAGGCGGCTGTGCTCTCTAATCACCCTGGGCGAGATCAGCGGGAGGGAGGTCAGCGGGGACGCTGGGGAGCGCGGGGCCTTCGGGCCGCCACCAGGGACAGGGCGTCCTCGGGGACCAGTGCATCCCAGAGCGCGAAGGGAAATGACGAGGACGCGCACCAGGCGACAGCCCCGAGACCTGGCTCCGACGCGGGCCTGCGCAGCGACTGGAGGCCGCGCGGGCTGCGGAGCGCGGAGCAGAGCGCCGGGGGCAGCGCGGACCGCGCAGAAGCCGGGTTCCCGCCAGCATCCGGCCCACCCGGCGCTCGGCAGATTTGCACCCGACCTCGCAGCCTCCCTGAGCCTCCGCCTCCACAGCAGCGCTAATTGTGCGGGCTCTCGCTGCGAGACCTGGGCCCGGCTCCCAGCATTATTCCGTCTGAAAGGGGCCGCTCCTCTTTGCACAAGGCCCTGTGGCTCGCCACCAGGGTCCTCCACTGTTTCCTACTTGGAAAGTTTTATTTTGTGATGCAGCCCCTTTAAATGCCTGCTAGACAACTCTGATTCCTGTATTCTACCCGGGCCAGCAGACGTGCCCTCTCATCACTGGGCTGTGCTGTTGATGGTGGGTTTTGTCCTTTCTCTCCCCCTCCTCCCCTTTTCCCCTTTAATTGGCCTCAGGATGGAGCTGGTTTAATTTATTCCTCACACGACGCTGTTACTTCTCAGGCCTTTATACTCGGTGTAGGGCGCACATCCCCACCCCGACACCCGCCCCCGCCCAGACATTTCCCTCGCTTGGGGTGAGGGATTACAGGCACCCGGGTAAGCGGGCCACACAAAGGAGGGCTGTGCGTGTGTTGCCCGCTCTTTGTTTTTAAATGTTTATTAATGTAAGCACGGTGCTCTCGGCCCCGGAGCCCCTGCATGCAAATTGTGTAGAGAGGAATTAACATCTCCACTCTCACATCCACAGAGCGCCTTTCTGAATGGATGTAGGCTGGGCTCATCGTTAGAGTCTCAGAGAGACTTTCTTTGTTAGGGACAAAAGATAAACGCAAAGTTTCAGTTCTACTAACAATGGTAACTATAAGGATTCTCTGATTATGACCACAGTTAGGATCTCAAATCACCTGAAGTCCTTGGTGGTGGTGGCGGGGTGGTCTGTCTCTGTCTCTGTCTCTGTCTCTCTCTCTCTCTGTCTCTCTGTCTCCCTCTCTCTCTCTTTCTCTTTCCTCTACCAGCAGACCATTAGGTAAATTCATTCCTTTTGAACTACTGGTAGATTCAAGCAATCTCAAAGCAAGACAATTAGACAAGGCATGGTGGCGCATGCCAGTAATCTCAGCACTCCTGAAGCTGAGGCAAGTGAACAGCGAGTTCCGGGCCAGCGTGGGGTTCGAGGCTATCCTGAGCTACACGGTGAGACGCTGTCTCAAAACGAACAACAACAAAAAGGCAAGTGTTTTATCTCACATTTCCTGAACACTTTCTTAGGGGAAAACAAGCATCTTCCTAAATATCTTCATTTTAAGTTTTCAGAAGCCTTGCTGACAAGAAGATGGAAACAAATTATTTCAGTATTTTAGCTGAGGCAAAATCGAGATCCAGTAACTCTCTGGGGCTCCAAGATGAAAACTAAACCCCAAGATGCCTAACTTACTGGGCTCCACCATATGAATTTAAAAGGTGTATTGCACTTTCTGTAATCATAAATCTTTGTCTGGGCTACAGATTTCCAGTCTACGATCAAATCACTATAAATATATAGCAGGGAAATGTTATTTGCATTCAGTGATAAAGTCAACAAGGTGGATTAAATTAAGACTGGCCTCTAACTGGCCTTATAGGTGAGATGCCAAATGCTTCAAAAATAAATATTTTTCAAATTCCACTAATATTTTCCCTCCCAGTTTGCCCTCTCCAATTCGACTTGATTGATGGAAGTATCTTTAGCACCACCATAACCAGTTTTATGTGGCTGTCGAGAAAAGATGTAGGGATTCACAGGATTAATTAGAACTGCCATAACAATGAAAACGAATTTTCTTTTATAAATGCTCAACCTGCCTTCCCTCCTGTGAACCTAAGCCTTGGCGGGCAATTGCGTTGGGGCTCATGCCCCACAGAATGTGGCATCAGATCAGTGGCTCTCTCAAGCCCCCCATCCCGTGGACATGGAAACCTGAGATCAAGAGGCTAAGTGGTGTTCTCAAAACACCAGGCATGGAAGCTGTTGGCCTCAGGCGTTAGGCAGCAGAACTCCAAACTTTTGTCACACCATGGATTCCTCTGTTCTTGTCCCACTGTGTTTTACCTGAAGAAAACAAAGCGGCTGCTTCAGCTCACTCAGTCTATTTTAGGGAATATTTCAGCATTTGTTAAGGAGAAAGAAACGAAGCATCAAATGAGGAGTTATGGTAAGAAAGTAATAAAAAAAGACAGAGAAGGCAACATAGGGAAACCACTCCATCCTGGCTCCTAGCGGTGACCTCGGAAGAGTACAGTGAAAGGTCTCTGCCAGAACGAGATGCCTCTGAGAGGCGTTATTCTGGAGCATGGCCACTCATCAGGAACCAATTTCCATTGGTACAGATCTACCAGATCAAGTTTGAGTAGGGAACAACCATGTGTGTTCCTGAGAGTGTAAAAAGGATGCCAAAAAAGGAACAAAACAAAGATTTGTGCCAGCATCACCATTCAGTTACCGTGCTGTACAGTAAGGTAGAGATGGGCCACACGAGCTCATGGAACACCTGAAATACAACGGTCCACATCAAGACGTGATGTGCATGCAGAAACACTGGACTCCAAAGCCTTCACGCAGAAAGAATGCCAAATGTCTCATTTGAAAAGTTTATGTAGATTACATGTTGAACTCCTTAGCTTTATTTGGCTTAAATAGCGTCTATCATGAAAGTTAATTCTACATGCTTCTTTCTACTTTTTTCTTTAAGTGGAGCGAGGATAAAAGGGAAATCATTACATTTGAAAATGATGTCTGTGTTCACGGAACACCACTGTTCTAGAAAATTCTCTTCACAGAACTCTGAGGCTGGGGGAGGAGTGTGTGGGAGTCTTGAGGTGTTTTTTGCTGAATTTTGCCCAAGACTTAACTTTTCTGTCATATAGACAAGGACTTCACATAAAAGCAGGGCTGGCAAGTTTTTGTGTTGGTCTCAGAACTCCTGGGCATGGCTAGTACATAATCCAACGGAAGAGACAGGGTCAAACGGATGAGAGAAATAGCCAACACAGTAGCTGCCATGAATGGACCATGCTCATTGAATTAAGTACTTTATACTATCATCTTGTTTAGTCTTTGAAGCAACCCTACACAGTAGGTATAATTATTGTCACTATACTGATGAGGATACTAATGCCCTGTTAAATCCAATACCTACTGCTACACAACAGCTTTAAGATGAGACCTGATTGGTTCAACTCAAAGTCCGTGCTTGGGTATATAGAACTGCTCTTCAGAACTCCCCATTTCTTTTTTGAAAGTGTCTTTCTCTCTAGGAACCCGACTCCTGAAATTCTAGTTTTAGAGATTCATTCCCTTGGCTTAGTTTTTCCTCTTTACAATGTAAATTGTTCTGGGAGAAGTTTCACAAAAACTCTGATCATGCATACTTCAAGTCCAAAACAAAAAAAAAAGCTTCAAAATATTTCTTTTCAGAGTAAGTACTGACAAAGGAACAAAAAACACAGTAGAGTCCTCGACTTGGAAAAGAGAGGTCACTCACTGGAGAATGAGGTAGAAAAAATGGAATGCTAGGAACCACTGAAGACAAAACTTATTGTCATTTATAATATGACTGAAGAATATACCCATTGCACTCATCAAATTGTGTACAGTTTTTGTGCACAGTTTTTGTTTGCTTGTTTTATATATTAATTATACCTCAATAAAGCTGTTTAAAAAAAAAATCTACTGCAGCCAGTCTGGAAAACAACTTAACAATTCCTCAAAATCTAAACAGAATTACCTTATGACCCAGCAATGCTACTCCTGTATCCAGAGAAAACATTTCCACGTACAAAAACCTGCATGCAAGTATTCACAGTGGCATAACTTACAGCAGCTGAAAAGTAAAAACAACCTACATGTCCATCAATTAATAAATGTATAAACAAAATGTGGTATACCCATACAATGGAATATTACTTAGACATGAAAAGTTATGAAGTGTTGTCATATGAAGGTTAGAGCATGGATGAGCCTTGAAAACATGCTAAATAGAAGAACCTAGTCAAAAACACCACATATGGTATGATTCTATTTGTGTGAAATATCCAGAATAGGCAAAAACTCATTGAGATAGAGGATAGGCCAGTGGTTACCAGAGGTGAGGCAAGGGAGTGGGTGAAATACGGACAGATTGGTGATTGGTACTAGGTACTGGGTTTTAAGTGGGGAGGGGGATAATTATGTTCTAACATGAGACTGTGGTGATGCATACCCAACTTTGTGAATACAGCACAATCCACTGAATTGTACTTTTTATTTTTTTTTGTGGAGGGGCTACTGGGGATCAAACCCAGAGCCATAACACTGAACTACATCCCCAGCCCTTTTTTATGTCTTTGTTTTGAGACAAGGTCTCACTAAATTACTAAGTTGCCCAGGCTGGGCTTCAAATTGCGATCCTCCTACTTCAGCATTTGCGGGCTGAGATTACAGGCATGTGCCACCATGCCCGGCAAAACTGTACTTCTTACTTTTTAAATGGATGATTTCATGATATAAAAAATATACTTAAAGAAAGGTATAAAAAAACTGCTATGTATCAAGCCTCTCCTTATGCAAAGATAATATTGTTCCTAAATAAGGAACAGATTAGGAAGGCAGGAAAAAGTCAGATTGCCCTAAATTGACTTTATGCTACCCATCCTGCTTTGAAACCTTCAGGGTGGATGGCTGGGCCTCTGTGCTCTCAGAGAGAAAGTATTTTACTGTAATTACACAATGTCTGTAGTTGCTCATGCAAATAAAACGTCATCCCGAATGTGCTACTCTGTTTAGGTGGTCGCTGTCCTGTTTGTAGATAATTAAAAACCTTTACTCCTCCCCACTCTCTTTCTCCCTCTTCTCCCACACCCCCAGCCTTCTGGCCAGATATAGTTAATTCTCACTCGAAGAGAATAGCAAGAGAAACAAAAGAAAGCAAATTTTAAATTCAGCAAGTTTTGTCTCTTTTCGTCATAGAATCCCAGACTCTTGGAACTGGCTCAGTCTTTGGGGACCATCTGGTGTAAGCTTCTTTTTCATGTAAGAAAACAAGGACAGAAATAATAAAAGCTAACAGTCCTTGAGTGTTTGTGTCAGGCACTGTAATTTACATACATTACCTCATTTACTCCTCACAACAACACTTTAAAATAGGGATCACTATGATCCCCACTTTACAAAGAAGGAGAATGAAGCACAGTGAGGTTTAGAAACTTGAATAAAGTCACACAGCTGAGATGTAGCAGATCTGGATTAGAAACCCAGGGAGTCTGGCTTTAAAGACTAAGTCCTTAACCTCTACTAGTATTATGTCTTCTAAAATTATTTAAGCAATTTGCTTTTAGTCTGAGCACTCCTTAGTGGTAGGTCAGCATGGAGGAAGCACATCCTCTATCCCCTTAATGATAAAGGTTTCAGAGAAGATGAGGTGGAAGTTCAGAGTAACCCCAAAAAGGATGAGTTTTTTCAGCAATGCCATTTTTTTTCTGAACCCAGGGTCTTCCCACTGAGCTACATCTCCAGCCCTGTTTTTATTATGAGGCAGTGTCACTAAACTGCTAAAATGTCCAGGCTGAGCTGGAACTTGCAGTCCTCCTGCCTCAGCCTCCCAAAGTGCCAAGATTACACATGTGTACAACCATTCCTAGCCAGCCATCACAATCTTGATTTCCACAAATAACTGTGGGATTGAAAGAGAGCTGTCAGAATTAAAGCCTTCTGGTAAGTCACTAGTGACCTTATTCTGCCACAGTAAGAGACAAGTTTTATAATCTTGTGACAATCTATACCTATACTTTTTTTTTTTCCCCCCTGGGAATCACTCTGCCAAGTTCTGAAAAGCCACATCTCTAAGATGTAGATGGGGCAATGCTGCAGAGAATTTCCCTCATGAGAGACAACTGACTACGCCATCCCTTAATCATAGGCCAGCACGCATACGTTTCTTTGGCCTGAAAGAGTTAATATAATGACAGTGAAATGGAGTAGAATATGAGTTTTGGACAATTTATTATGGAAAATACAGCATATTTTATTTATATAGCCCAGGGAGCTCAAAGTACTTTGCAAACAAATCATTAATTCCCCCATTTACTGCATTCAACAATTATTGCATCCCTCAGGTAAGAGGCAAGAACTATTGTATTCTTCTAGCCCAGGTTAGTATAGCAACACAAATGGATACAGTGCTTGCCCAGCTCATATGAAAATGATTAAGATCTGCCTTTGGAGTTTAGACCTCAGATACTGCCTCTAACACATGGTGCTTTGGGTGAATTTAAGGAAGAAGGAAGGAAGGAAGGTAGGAAAAAAGAGAGAAGAAAAAGCAATTAATGTATATTTACATCTACCTCACCAAGTCCAAGTGGAAACATAACAGCTTCCCTCTAAATGATATTTGAAACCAAAATTAAAGATAAGCTTTCCTATACTACGTAAGTAAACTATCTCAAAAGTCACAGTTGTGCTTTAAAATAAAAATTAAGTGCTCACTTCGGCAGTACATATACTAAAATAAAAATTAAGATACCTTCCTATTTACATCTGCTCAATATCTAGGTTTTGGTTAGTTTGCTTGCTTGGGGGCATTTTTGTAAAAGTTCCTGGTGTCAACAGAACACAGGGCAAGGGCAGGTGAAACAGCCTGGCCCCAGCAAGGAGCTAAACACTCGAAGGCAGGTAAAGCCCCGCCCCCCCGGCACAGCCTGAGGGCCACCTGGGAGTTCACACCCTGTTCCCAACTCCCACGGTGGCTCTAGGTCACACGTTCCTCTCTGCATTTCCCCTCTCACAAAGCCTCTTCTAGTCGCAGTGAAAACTTAACTGCTATCATATGCAAGCTTCACAGACACCCCTATGGTTAGAACAAATAACACCGCATTTCCAAAAATCTCCTTCTGGGAGCTACGACCAAATGGCTCTCTGTGCTGGATTCTCCCCACTTCTCAAATGGAGTAAGCAAGAGCTCCTGGAGAGAAGGCACACAGCATGGCACAAATTTACCTACTACTGTGTTCTCAGAAAGGTGTTGTCAATCTATGCCTTGTATCTATAGTATTCTAAGTAATAAAGGCTAAGCACATCACTTCTGCTTTACCGCTCTGCCTGAAGGCTGGTGATCAGACAAAACTAACTTGTATCTTCCCCTCATGAGATCTTCTTTCCTCTCCTTAATACCTTCCATAAAAAAGAAGAAGAAAAATAAAATAAAATAAAAATAAAAGGAAAGGAAAGGAAAGAAAGTGGGGAGGAAAAATCGATGACAAGAACTAAATTCTTGAATTCTCCTATCAGCAAGAAAAGTTTTTGCTTTTGCTGCTATGGACGAGCTTCTACAAAAAAATCACTCCTGCCTCAACTCCAAAAGGAATATAATTGGAAGCTGCTCTAAAGTGTCTAAAGTTATTTCAGTCCTGTTGTGCTTCAGGACCCATGTCATCAGAATTATATCCCTGTATGGGGCTGGTGAGATAGCTCAGCGGCCTAAGCGTCTGCCCGGCAAATGCGAGGTCCTGAGTTCGACTCCCAGTACCCACAAAAAAAAAAAAAAAAAAAAAAAAAAGAATTATATCCCTGTGATATACAGCATTCTTCCAATGTGGTCCCCCACCGCGTATATATAAACTTAGACACACAAACACAAAAATTACTCTCTAATACTTTAAAAGAGAGGAGAGTAGAAGCCCCATAATGTAATTGCTATATGAAAAGGGACAGACAGGAATAATAAGGGAGGGTGTCAAAAAAGAAATACAGTAGTAGACTTAAAAATATACCCTACAGTTCCATCATGGGGCTGCTAATTGAACACGGTGAGAAAGGGAGAGAGAACAAAAGGGTGTTAAGGAAGCAAAAATAATTTTTAACCTCCTCCAATGATTTGATTTAACTTCAGTGCAGATTATGTGCAGAGGAAAATTGGCTGAACAGTGCCATATATAGCTATTACATTCTAAAATTAAAAACTATTCACAACAACTGCAACTATTCATTGTTATCTATAAATATTCTCCTTAGTAAATGGCATCTAATTTTTTATCTTTTCCTAATTTTTAAAGCTGCATGATTTTAACATAGAACAAAAAATTCAAGAAATACTTTAAAATATATTGAGTCTTTTTCAGAAATGTAATTTTTGACTTTTTCCTTTCTCTTCTACCCCATGAAATTCAGTGGCCACCACATATACACACATGCAAGATGCCTATTAGCCTATAGCTAAGATGTCAGAAGATAAGAAATGGTTCAGAAAGGAAGGAAGGAAGGAAGGAAGGAAGGAAGGAAGAAAGAAAGAAAGAAAGAAAAGAAAGAAAAAATAAATGATCTGAACTCTTACATTAAGGGTCCATGTTCCTAGGCTGCATGTGCACATGAAAGCCACATCTGAAATGTACACTGCTCTATGTTTAAACAGTTATTTCTTGTTGTCTAAAACTTGCCACCTGAGCATTTTCCTAGTATTCTTCTATCTTCTCATTCATTTTCAAAAAGCAAAAATTACCAAAATAAAAACTTTTCACATTCTGAAGCAAGCACACACATGGGTTCTTTTCCTTCATTTTTAATGTTCTGACAATAATTTCTGACTTAAATACCCATCAATCAACTGTAATTCAGATGTGCTTTCCACTTTGGGTATTATGCACATGTGTGTGTTTTTTAAAGTTACAAAATGTTGATGAGAAAACTGAGATAGTTTTCCTGTTTAGTTCTGAGTCCTCCAACTAAAATTAACAAAAGCCAAAAAGCAAAAGCAGTTGAATGAATGCAATTACCAAGGTCCTCTCCAGAGTTCTGCCTAGGTGAGCAAGTGTGAACATCACATTAGAACACAAACAAAGGCCACCCAAAGTCAAGCGCTTTTTACAGTGCTTCAGATAGCTGCTTAAAAACACTCACTAAAGGCGAAGAGCTGGAAAGTAACAATAGGAAATGTCCCAAAATAATAAGGGAATATTTGTGAACTGATCATTCAGGGGATCTTTTCACTAGCTCTGTATCAGGAGAGAAGCAAAAAAGAAAAAAAGAAGAAAAAAACCCCAAAATGCTCATCCAACTTTACAGACACTTTATATTACTCCAATGCATCCATCGCATGGAAGATATGTTGGCATAAAGTATGAAGGTGCCCCAGATTCCGAGTAGCAAAGTTATTGTGCTTTAGAATCAAAGTGTTCTTTTCAACATACCAGAGTTGACTTCTGGTTTCTTCCTTCCCTCAATCCTTCCAGCCTTCAGGTTGAAGAATAAGAGGGAGTTATTTTTTTTAACTTTCACCCGAAGGTTTCATCTCGGTCCAAAACTGTGTATTTCTCCGTCAACACAGGAGACAATGACACTTACACATTCCATTTACATTATTTCATAAACTATTTTGAAAAATATATAGTTCTAAAGATGACACACAAATTTGTCTTAGATATTCAGAAAGTCTCCACACACTGTGTTGACAAAATTTTTTCAAAAAGCACAATATGTTTTCCAACTAGAAAATGACACCTTTAGAACAATATTTTGACCAACACAAGTTTCCCTGTCACCAGACTTTTGCCAATATTAACAAGCAGCAAACTCTAGGCAACACCTGAACCGGTTCTCTGTTCACACCCACCCACTTTGACCTACTGCCTCAGTACATTTTAATTTGGAAACTAGAATTAAACACATTGGTCACAGTGTACACTTAAGTGCCCTTGCCGTCTTCCTTTCCATAAAAAATCTAATAAAACATCTTCAAAAATAAAACTCTCCTCGATCTGTATTATTACATATCCTTTCACATCTTGATCTTAGATTTTATGAACTAAGGCCGGCAGGAATGCATACTCAATTAGAAACAATTTCAAGCAAATATGCAAAGTAAATAAACATCAGAGATCAAAGAAGAAAAAGAGGAGGAAGGAAAGAGGAGAAAAAGAAAAAATATATATACGCACATATATACACTTAAGTTTCCTTATTCTGGGCTAATAGAAGAAAAAACCTAGAAAGTGTGACAAACTGAAAAAAAAGTGCTTTTGATATTTGTATGCACAATCCACAAAAGTCTTAAAAGGTGTCTCACAGCTAAAATAATGCAATTATCAGGTTGGCAATAAGGTTAGTCTGGGAAAGCAACGGGGAAGATTCAAAGGTCTGAACATCACTTTTCAGGTGCTTTGTCTAGGATGTTATGCACACCACCAATAACAGACAACAAAGGACCTGCTTACTAATTTTATATACATTTGAAGACCCAAGTAATTACATATTCAATCAACAGTCATATCTTGAAACTATTTATTTTTTTAAAGGCATAACACAGAGAGCTCGAAAAGAGAAAGCCATCCTCAATGCTCCCCCCTTCCTTTTTTATGTGTAACTATCAATGTATATCAACCGGGCATGCAATCATATTTATTGTCACTTTCATTCATGTCATGCCCTTGCTTATATGGTTTAGATATGAATTATTGACTGTTACACTCCTTGTTGTAATAAATAAATAAATAAATAAATAAATAGGACGTCAGGTACTTCGCACTGGGCTTTAAAGCGAGCAGGAAAGTCAGAGCTCAGCAAAAGCTCCCGCTTTATGGAACCAACCCCTGTCCCTCATCTTTAAGCCCTGGTTTCAGATTGCCTCCTCCTCAACTCCTTTTTCTTACAAGGGAGAGATTTACCCACTTTGGAAAATTAAGGACTAAAATAAACAAGCAGAGGATGTTGCTAAATGTCCTTCCCTGAGCATCTGTTGTTTAAGAACACCTCTGATTGATGACTGCTATTTTTTAATTGTTGCTTTAAAATTTAAATGCCCTCCTGGGATGTGTTATAAGTGTGTTAGTCCATGATATGAGGTTTAGAAAGTAGAAAAACAAGAGAGTGAGTGATCGCAAGGTAGTATACTCTTCTAAACCTCACAATTCTCCTTGCTATAAAATCACAGGCCATTCAAATACCGATAACGTAATGTTGTAGAGTGCTTTCCACAAAGGTATTTGACGACAGTGTCTTTTAAGAACCTCTAGTCTGCTGTGTAAATAGGAGAAAGAACGAGAGAGAAAGAAAAAGAAACTTAAACAGTTTAGTCCCCTACATAAAACACCAAAAAAATAGGATTTTATTATGAGCCAAAATATACTCCTTTGGGAAATAGACTTTTACTTTCATATTTTCCCACAAAGACACACCATTTCATAAATTTCCCTTCAGAACCTATATTTTAACTCCAGTCACAAAAAAGGCTGAGACTAGAGTTAAGGAAAATAAATCTATAATGTTTGAAAATAACTGTTAAAGAAACTTGACTCTTTCTTTTAAGGAAAGCAGGACTAGGACATCCTATTAGAAATATATGGACAGGAGCATGACTGCACTTTTATTCTGAATTTTTATATTTAAATAGGAGGCTCATGATTGCTGGTTAAGGATTCAGTTGGCCAAAGAAAATGTCAAAATGTTGGATTCTCATTCCTACCTGTTTTTTCTTTGATTTCACACAACACATTAAACAAGGCAGGCTTCATTCTGTGGCAGTTTAGAGCATGTTTTCTGTAAGAAAAAACAACAACATGATAGCTTAGGTGGATTCTCAAGATTGAATGACTGATAACACAAAGGGGGAAAATCTGAACATCTACACAAAATTACAGATTGAGCTTAACTCTGTGGCATGTTTCAATTGTTTTTATGACTTTATATACAAAGTCCCACCATAGAGAAAGAAAATGCTAATTAGCAGTGAGAGAGTAGGGATTTAAGTATAGAACAGAACTAACCTAAATTATGCCCATTTAGGGAGAGTTTTTTTTTTTAATAATAGTTTAATCAAAGTGGAATTCTTAAACCAATAATCTTATACAGGACAATGAATACAGAAAAACCAAATGCAGTTTTATATAATCTATGCAACGACCACAGCCTAGGAGCTGTCTGCCTCTCAGCCAGTGTGTGTGTGTGTGTGTGTGTGTGTGTGTGTGTGTGTGTGTTTTCAAATTTAATTCATCCATGTGTTCAAATTCATTCTACAGATGCCCCTGTATTCTCATAAACACAAGATGCTTGAAAGGTCTTCTGAGTAGAACTGTCAATTTATAAAATTTCAGTCCCCAAGTTAAAGAGTATGGAAATGCATTGCCAGGGGGCAAACATACCCATATGGGGAATAAATTCATTTCTCTGTGTTCACATTATGCCTCTTGTGCACACACCGCTTATTTGCAGGTGTTGAAATTCAATTATTTACAATTAGGACCTTGCACCCATTGGGAAAAAATAAATACAATTGTGCCTTTTAGATTAGTTATTTACCTGGTTCTGGTGTCTGTGTGTGTTTGTATTTAGAATGCACTTGACGAACCAAACAATACCTTTCATTCTACTTTATTATGGAATCACTTAGCAGAATGATACTGTTTTGGAAATAAAATACTGATCATATCAGCTATTAGTTAAGGGAATTCTGTTTACTAACTGAAATTAACGTGTTAAGATAAATGAAAAGCCCTGGCACTCACAACATATGCAATTCTTTTTTTGATCCTTTTGAAAGTTAAAAAAAAAAAAAAAAAAAAAAAAAAGGAAACAGGTCCTCACGAAGAATAGAGATTACAAGAATGTTCTATCTACTGTACAACCGGGAGTAATAAACTTAAAATTCAAGACTATCAAAATGAGCACATAGATTGTATTTAAAACAGTAACTGTTACCTTCCAATCATCAAATACTCATTTATAAAGATGTGACTAGGAAAAGGAAAAAAGACCATAGTATTGCTAAAGTAGTTACATTGTTTAACCAAAAAGAAAACATAATAGCCAATTTAGTCAGTTTTCATGTGGAGCAGGGAAAAAAAGATAAAAGACTTTATTCTTAAAGATCTTATCTTCCCTTCCTCTTTTAAAACAGTTTTCACTAATTGTATTCTTACACATAGGCCCAAATGCAAACAAAAATTCCCACACAGCTGTGTAGAAATATTGCATTTCTACAGTTTCACAAATGGGGTTACAGAGGGAGAACTGAAAATTTCCCTATCCCAAAATTGTATCTGATCTCTCAGCATCTAGGCCATTAAAGAGGGGACCGGCTGAGCGACACTAGTCCTCAGTTTCACAAAAAAGAGAGGGACTAAACATCAGAAAAGTAGTGAGTGTCTATTCTTGCTAATTCCTTCCAGTTCGCAAACTTGTTATCAAGCTGGTTTATTGGTATGTCTGAGTGTATTTTTCTGGAACAATATAGTAGAGAAGTCTGCTCCAATTCAAAAGAGAAGTGCCAGTGGGAAATTGTCCATTTACTATACTTATTAGCTTTTCTTCAGATAATAAAATTCAAAAAGAGCACTAATTAATTTTAAAAATCTTTTCCCTATTTAAAAAAAATTAGAATAGTTCTAGTCTTTTAACATTTGCAAGTTTCAGAGCACCCGTAAACCTTAGTACTTTTGAGTTTACATGTTGCATGTGCTGGCAGCTAAAATAGTGTGATTCACAACATCCATGCTTTTAGATAGGTCCTCTCATTTTCCCAACTCAAATTTCTATTTCCCTTAGAAAAAAATACATAGCATGTCTTCTCCATGCAACTAAGTCACTTGAGGTATTTTGTATATATGTTTAAAAGATTTTCATATTTAAAGAATACTTCAAAGATTCAGCAAACTTGAGTAATTGTAGAGACATATGTGGTCATTAAATTTTTTAAATTCTTCCTTTCAAGTTCGGCCTTGGGCTAGCTGGTAGTGGGTTGCCACTTAAATCTGTGTTTTATTTTGAAAGAGAATTTTCTATAAAATCCTGGAGTTCAGAACTATATACCTGGCGGTGGATTAAGTTAGGAAGCTAGTTTCTTCATTATGTCTCTTTAATGAACATCTTTGTGTCCTATAGTATTCAAATACATAAAATTTGCACAAGCTTTCCTTTATCTTTAGTTGCATTCTCAGAGGTTAAGAAAGAAGCATGGGGAAAGAGCATGTTTGATTTTTGTCCCCCTATTCTTTTTTTAAAGAACCATACATAGCTGCCTGTGTCACAGAAGACTAGCAAACCAACTCAAATTAAGAGACAATAAAGTTAAACTAAAAATCTGAGTCTCTTGAAACTAGCAAATGTGCCCAAGAGCAAAATTATCTTTGCTTTTTTGCCATTAGCTTTTTCTGAAAACAGAATTAAGTGAGTGCAAAATATTTTCTGAATGCTGACAACTACTGACAAAGAAATAGCCTATTTTTGTTGTTGTTGTTGATTTGTTTTGGATTTGGCAGGGGTGAGAAAGGAGAAAAGCATGATTTTGGAGGGTAAGTCAAGGAAGAAAATCAAACTCGCAGAATTAGCTAAAGAGCCAGCTAAATTTGCAAATAAAGAGTTCTTGGGACATTTTATTTGGTACTGTTAGGAAGTCCCTCAACCAGAAGGCATGGAATGCTACTCTGAACTTGACAATTCTGCTCTCTCTCACACTTTTTTAAAGCAGTAAAAAGTGCCGAGGGCCGCTTTTGGATCAGTTGGCAGTATTTTCGGCGTGCCTGAGTGTTTGTGTGGATCTATATGAATACCTCTATATTCACACACACGCACACACACGCACGGACAATATGTACACAGCCACATCACAGCCTGGGCGATTACACTTTCGATAACAACGCTTCTTCAAATTTTACTCCTCCGCCATGTAGTTGCTTGTCAAAATGGGAAAAGAAACAACATTTTAAAAGAAAGCGCTGTGGTGATTCGGTTCCCATTGTTTCCCCCTGCGAGAGGAAAAAAAACAAAACAAAACAAAACAAAAAAACCCAAGAAAGGCAAAGAAAAGCCTCCATCTCACCTGGCCTGCGCCTCATCCAAACTCTGGTCTGTGATGGTCATAATTTGCTGTAAAATGTCTCCAATGTCCTGCTTCCTCCCGCCCTCCCCCTCGGTCCCTCCGGCCCCATCCTGCAAGTGCTGGGACAGGCCGGGGTGTCCGGCCATCCCGACCCCAGCGTGGGAATGCATCAGCCTGGGCTGCTCGTCCATCTCCAAAGGCTACGGCAGCCCGCGGCTCTTCCTCTTCTGCTCCTCGGCTCGGCTCCTGGGAAGCACCAGGCTTTTTATCCTTCAAGCTGTCTTCAAATCCTTTTCAGGATAAACAGGGAAGGGGGAAAAAAAGAAGACCAAAAGAAGAAGAAGAAAAAAATTCCCTTTGCCTCTTTAGAGGATGGTGGGAGGGTGGGGAGTGGGGAGGGGGAGGGGGGCGTGAAGGGGTTGCGGGGTGAGGGTGGGGATGAGGGCTGGTGGGGAAGGGTGTTGACTCCAAAAAGCAAGAAAAATAAACCACCTTCCCACTTGGCGAAAAGAAATCAGAGCTGGCTTTTGGTTTTTCAGTCCGATCTCCTTTGCAAGGCAGAAATGGGCTCCCGGCGCTTAAATCTGTGGCTTAATCCTTTTGCAAATATGCATTGATCGGGAGAAAGGAGAGGAAGGCAGGGGGATTGCAAGGCAAACTTTCCCCCCCACCCCCCGCTGCCCCCCACCCCCACTCCGGGCCAGAGTGATCTCAAAGGGGGTGGGCTGTTGCAAAAGCCAGATCTCCCCCAGCAGCGGCGGCAGGCAAAGCCCAGGCTCTCTCCTCCTCCGTGTCTCTGCAAACTCCAGCAGCCCCGTCAGCCTCCTGCTTTTGTTTAGCTCAGGCTCAGGACTCCAGAAACATATACAGAAAAACCACAGCCTGAGAGGAGGAGGAGGAGAAGGAGGAGGAGGAGGACGAGAAGGAGGAGAGGGGAGGGGGCAGAGGGAAGAGGGAAGGGGGAGGGGGCGGGGAAACCCGGAGGCGGGGGAGAGGAGGGAGGAGGGCTCCTGGAGCCACGCCCCCTCCTCTGATTGGCCAGCAGAGAAAAGACGGTCTCTTCCTCCCCCTACTTTCCTCCCTGCACCTCCTCTTCGGCCTCCTTCGGCTCCTCCCCTCCCGGCGCCCTGTCAATCAGAGTTCAGAGGTGGGCCGGGAAGGAGGCCGAGCTAATACCAAGTCTCCAGTCCTTAAAGGTGCAATCGTAGCTTCGTTCCAGCCCGGTTTCCACTTCTCCTGCCTGGCTGGCTCACTTAGGTTGCGTCCTTGAGGAAAACGTGGTTCCACTTAAATGCAAACCTGCAAAATTAACACGAAAGAACATAGATAGTGTGGATCCCTACGCCCAAGCCCTGTTTTTTGTTTTCTGGGCTTTCTTTTTTTTTTTTTTTTTGTAACATTGCCATTGATAATTTGATTGTTTTAAACCCTCAGACCTCAGGGTAACAGTCCAGGGAAAAAGTTCGTCAGCAAGAAATAGTGACAAACACAAACGAGCTGTTAATATGATTAAAAACGATCTCTACTAAATGGCCTATGTAATATTAGGTAATTTTTAGAAGAACCAATGTTATCATAGTAGAGTTAAAAAGAATAACAAATTGTGAAAAACTACCAAATTGTATGATTTTGTGGCATGAAAATTAAATGATGGACTAGGAAACTTAATAAAGCTGAAGACAAAAAGATTAATAAATAAATTCACCCAATGACAATAAGTTCACCAAATGAACTTAATAAGTTCAACATTTCTCTTTCCTTGGCGGGGGATTAGTTATTTGGCTTAAATACTTAATAAAGAAATACATTATCACAGAATGGTTCTAGTTTTTAATATACTCTAATAAGCATTATTAACTGGGAGAAGTGAATTGAGTGCCTACTATGCACAAAGTAATTTATATGAGTTATTTTATTTAATCCCCCAAGACATCTCTGTGAATTATGGATTATTATTTTCATTTTACAGAGAGGAAGTCAGAAAGATTAAAGAACTTGTCCAAAATCCACAGTTATTAAGTGTCAAGGCTGGAATTCAAGTCCAACTGTGGCTCCCTCCAAAGGCCTGGTGTTTCGGCTAGACAATTTGCCTCAAACCTAGTGGAAAAGTGTGCACAGTGTGAACATTAGTCACATTCCCATTGCCTGTCTATAATTTGAAAGCACATTTAAGGATACTGGACTCAAACAAGATGACTGGAAATAATAAAAATAATTAGTAATAATAAATAAAATGGAATCAGGAGGAAAGTCAGTAGGAAACTGTTAGCTAAAGCCCAATACTGCAGCTCCAGATGAGGCCCAAATTTGCCTCCAGTCTTTTCATCAGGCAAGGCAGGTGGGCTCACCCATCTGACTGGGCACACAGTCACAATGACCATAAGATAAAGTATCAAGCTAATCACTCTGGAAAAGGCCAACATATTTTGGAATATAAAAGAAATATTCTCCTGTGTAGCCACCGCTCTTCCAGGAGAGTGATGAAACCAAAGGAAATGCATGGGTCCTCTGTAAACCTCGGTGCAACCAATCTGCAAAGTGGAAAGCAGTCTAGCTAGGGATTTTTAGCTCTGCAAATAAATTGTCGCTTTTTTCATCAATCATTATGCAAAAGTTTGGCAAGATAAGAGCAATTAGGAAAACATTTCAAAGCAGTTCCTAACAAACTACTCAGCACTTATTAGTAGGAGCACATGCAATAGGGAGTATTAATTGTAATGACAATGTAATATTACTTAGTAACAATTGTTTTATTCTCATACGTATCCTGACTTATACAGTTTCCTTAATCAACCCTAATCAAATGTTGAGCACAAAACTATTCTTGAATCATATATCAAGCAGATAATGTGAGTTAGCATATCCCTTACATTTTAAGGATGAAGTGAGCACAGGACCTGTAAGAAATCAGTTTGTGAGCAATTAATTCTGAATGCAAATCTAATAAAACTCACGAGGGCAAGGTATTGGAAAGGGTATCATCAGTACTAGAAAATCATTTTCATCCAAGAGTATTGTATAAATGCGTATAAATTATTACTAAGAATAGTTTTTTTTTTTTTCAATATGGGGGTTGAACTCAGGATCTTCTCATTGAGTTGCTTCTGTACATTTTACTAAATATTTAAACTTTTTTTTTTAAGCAAGTCTTCACTAAATGGTTAAGTTGCCCATGCTGGGCTTACACTTCCAAGCCTTCTGCTTCAGCCTTCCAAAGTGCAGAAAGTATAGGTGTGCACCACCACACCTGGCTAGGGATAGCTAATAGATATTTAACACTTACTGTGGTCAGGCATTCTATTCAAGGTGGATCTGTTTGGTTGTTTTGTTTTGTTTTGTTTGGGAGGTAGGTTTGGACTCTATAGCCCAGACTAGCCTGGCTTCTGGAACTCTCTACCCTCCTGCCTCAGTCTCCAGAGTACTAGGATTATAGGGAGGCACAACCACCCCCAGTTCTATTTTAATTTAATCACTTCAACCATCTAATTTCAATTCTTTTGCTTTTAACTATTACTCTATAGTATTTCCCAAGTATATTTCATATCGAATAAATGCTATAGCAGTGATGTCATGCCCTAGATACCCTATAAGAGATGAGACAAGGTGCAACCTAATTAGAGTCAAGAGAAGTAGGCTTTGAGGTGGGTCTAAAGGGCAAGTTGGATCTAGAAGACAGGATTAAGGAATTTGACAGGAGTTCAGAAGGTCAGGGTGTCTCTTCGGACACAGTAGAGTGCTATATGTAAGAGAGATATGACTGGGTGGACTCTGAATAGTAGCACTGGTACCAAGGATACAGGGGAGGGACTAAGTTGCTCATTTGTTTCAGGATGAGTTGCCCGGTTGCCCAACCCAATGGGCAACAATTATCTGGTTGCCCAAATCATGTAAGAAGGGAAGGTGGAATTACGAAAATGAAACAGGAAGGTGGCAATTGAAATGGAAAAAGAGAGGAAAGTTTTCAAGTTGGAGCCACCCAAGATTGATAATTGATTCTATGTGAGTGGGAAGGACAAAGAGAATCCTTTCAAGTTTGGGTGAGAATGATGCAGGGGCATTAATAAGTATAGCTTTTGGTACAATTGGCTGAATATATTCCAGCACTTGTGCATAACCACCTAATTTTAACAAATTAACATCTAATTTTAACAATATCCTATTTGTAAGTGAAGAAACCAAGGTTCCTAGAAGTTGAGTTACTAGGCAAAGTACAGAGCTCACTCAATCAACTAGGATGCGCCTAAGAAATGCAGCAGGAAGTGGTTGCTTGGCTATGTGGTTGTAGAAAGCACTTGCACAAAGTGAAGCAGTGATGCTGTCACAAGGCAATACAACCTTGTGGGATGGCCGCAGTATATGTGGTCCATTGTTGACTACATTGCCCTGTGCATATGATTGTATGATATAAATACTCTTATTTATAATGTCTTACATAGACTAAAGGAAGTCAAGAGCAGAAGCTACCAAAGATACCACAGAATAAAAATTAGGATTTTCTCTTATTTGCATGAAGAAACTTACACTAAGGCATGGTGATACACGCCTATAATCCCAGCACTCTGGGAGGCTGAGCAAGGAGGATTCAAACTTGGAGCCCAGTGCAGGGAATTTAGCAACTTAGCGAGACCTTCTCTTAAAATAAAAAATAGGGGCTGGTGAGATAGCTCAGCGGCATAAGCGCCAGCCTGGCAAGCACGAGGTCCTGAGTTTGACTCCCAGTACCCACATAAAAAGGAAAAAAAGACTGGTGATATTGCTCAGTGGCACAAGTGCCTGCTGGCAAGCGCGAGGTCCTGAGTTCGACCCCTGGTACCCACATTAAATAAATAAATAAATAAATAAATAAATAAATAAATAAAAAAGGGCTAGCTTTTTTATCGAGGACATAGCTCAGTGTGAATGTTCTGGGTTCAACTCCAAGTAACTCAAACAAACAAGCAAACAAAAAATTTATAAAAATAGATTGTGAGGAGAAACTTCTACACATGATTTCCATAACTTATGGGCTGCGATAAGGAATGGATAGCTCTTTCTTGTACCTTCCATAGATCAGCAGTACTTTAATTATAATAGGTGTTTTATAAATATGTGTTGAAAGAATTACTGATTCTAATAATGATGCTATAAGTCTTCAGACTAATAACTGAAGCCCCTTGAATCACGTCTCAAGAATATGAGTTATTATCAAAATTTAGCAAAGTAGTTTTCCGACTAACCTGACTTTAACATGTCCATAGACATCTTACCATGTATGCCTCTATGACAGATTTGCTTATCCTGAGGATTCTCCTTCAAACTTCCATTACAAGCTCACTGGAATACATTCTCACCTTCTATTAGTACAAAGAATGGAGCTCCAGGAATATGGGCAAAGACCCCAGTGTCTTCTCTAGCAATTGAGACAGTAGCAAAGTGATAGGTCCCTTGGCATGGCCTCAGAAATAAATTCATTGCCACATGATGTTATATCATCCAAGCAGACACTAATCTGTTCATATTTATGATTATATTTGAATTGGCCTCTGGGTATTTGTAACTCCCTTATTCATGTAGGAAAAGTAATTTTCTTCTGCCTGAGAGGGTCATATCCAAAGCTAGGAGCCAAAAATAATAGCTGAGACAGTTGATGGAGTCTGCTCATCTGCCTATGGATTTTTATCTTTCTCCTTCAGCTGTTTTCTTGCCCCCTTACTTTTTGCTTTTCTTAAACTTTTCTGCTCACTTCTCTACCCTTTTTCTCTATTCTGTCCAACCTCCTCTGACCTGCTCACAGAGGACTTCCTTCTGAGTGCTGTTTTGTTCCTTTCCTGGGCAGGCTTGAAGCAGTGCTGGGCAACCTACCTCTCTGCATGTTCCAGTGAAGTCGTACAATAGAGCAAGAAAATCCTAGAACAGGCATTCCAAACGTAGGGTGTATGTGTGAGCATTAGCTGTTCTTCAGTCTCTGGGAATGATGAACAAAATTTGGTGATCTATGCTACTTCACCTTACTTACAGCAAAGTCCATGACATTTATCAGAGTCTCAAGAGATTTCGGGACCCCAAATATGTGACATCTACTAGCCTTCACTAGCAAGCAGTAAATTCCACAATGTTGCCCTGCTAGGCTAGGGAAACCATGTGGTTCTCAGTGATGCAATTTTTCAAATAAATATCTGGCTTTATTTTTCAAACAGAGCAGGCTCACAAACTGTCAACAGCCCATTAGGACCGGCTATTGAATGATAGTCGATGCAGTGTCAATATCAAGGCTAAAGAGCCAAACGTACAAACCCTTGAAAGAAAATCAAAAGAAAAGGCATGGGGTTGTGCAGCGAACGCTGACATTATTATATTCAAGACACTGGAAATGTAGTGGCAATGAGGCAGGCTGGATTCCCTGAGTTTATGGAACTTGCATTCTAGTGTAGGAAATAAACAATAAGCACATAAATATATAAGCTCTGAAATTCATAAGTGCCATGAATAACACAAGACAGTATAATGTGACATGGAGTCTGGAAGGCCACATCAGTCAGGGTGATCAAGAAAGGTCATTCTAGGGGCTGGTGATATAGCTCTGCGGCATAAGCACCTGCCTGGCAAGCATGAGGTCCTGAGTTCAAATTCCGGTACCTGCATGAGAAAGAAAAGAAAAAAAGAAAGGTCATTCTCAAAGCTGACCTTCGGGTTTAGTCAAATGATGAGAATCCAGATGTGAAGAGATCCTGGGAAAGAACAACTGGGAAGAAAGTGTGAGAAGGAGGAAGAAATATATGCAAAGGGCATGAGCTGGGATGATTTGAAGGTAGGAAAACGAAAGAGACTAGATTCTAATATGCAACAGAAAAAGTACGTAAAGATGAAATCAGTTTGAGAAGAAAAGACTATATAACATATAGACTTTTAGGCCACGGTAAGAAGCTTGGATTTTATGACGGGTGATGAAATATATGGTGAATGTTTGAATTTAAAAAATTATTGCAGTAAAAGACACATTGCTATGAATTCTCCTCAACATACTCCCCCTTGCTTCAAGCACACATATCTCATCATACATACACATACATACATACATACACATCATACATACACACACATATATCTCATTTTTACAAGGTAAGATAAAAAAATATGGTGAATGCTGCTGCTATGTGCCATCCCATGGAAAGGCAAGCTTGTAAAATATTACAGTGTATCCTCACCCCCCTTATTCACCAGATCTAGCACCTTACAATTTCTGGCTCTTCCCTAAAGTCAAATGATCATGAAAGGTAAACACTTTGAATTTATTCAGGGCTTCCAGGCAGCCACAAGAGCACAACTAAAGACACACGTGAAAGAGGACTTTCAGAAATGCTTCAGAAAGTGGTGAGAATGATGAGTGTGTTTGATGCAAGGTGGAAAGTTATGAGGGACATTAATGGGAATATGTCTTTTGCCATAATAATTTTGTTAAAAAATTTAAACGTTCATCATATTTTTTGATTGTACCTCATATTCTAATGCATTTGAAGTCCCTGGAGGATTCTAAGCAAAAGGATGACATTGAGCGTTGATTTAACAAATATTTAACAAACATTTATTGACAATATAAGATGTGCTAGGCACTCTGTACTCACCAGAGAATATGCAGCAGTAGATATATTGGACACAGTTTCTTCTCTCATGGAATTGCATTCCAGGGAAACAAATACCTACATCAATATGCAACAAGAAACAAAAATCAGGGCTGGTGAGATAGCTCAGTAGCATAAGCACCTGCCTGGAAAGTGTGAGGTCCTGAGTTCAACTCCCGGTACCCACATAAAGGAAAAAAGGGCCGGTGATATCGCTCAGCGGCACAAGCACTTGCTAAAAGCGAGGTCCTGAGGTCGACTCCCAGTGCCCACATAAAAAAAAAAAAAAAAAATCAGGTAATGGTAAGTTTTCTGAGTAAAATTTGGTACAAAGGTGTGATAGAAGGTGACCTGGCAGCTACTTTAGACTGCGCAGTCAAGAAGGACATGGCATGGGTGAATAGGCAACCTCTGACCTACACCCTAATGGGGAGAAAGCCACAGGAGACCAGGCAGGAGAAATGGTCAATTGCTCTAAGTGAGGAATAAAATGTACCTGGAAGATCAAAGAACAAAAGCCAATGTGGCAAGAGGAAAGTGAAATCCAAACTGAAGTCAAGAGATGGGTAAGTTTCAGATTATTGAGAGTTTCACACAGGAGAACCACATCTAACTTTTGTCCTAAAAGGATGATTTGTTCAGTGTGTGGAATGGGCTGCAGGCGTGGGGACACACACATGCTTAAGAGGTGATTGCAGTGGCTTAGGCCAGAGCTGAGGGCAGCTTGGACAGGTCGCATAGTACCGGACACAGTGCTAAATGATTAGAGCTAGCATATTTTGGAGATAAAGTCAGGTTCACGGAAGAGGAGGAAGAGAAAACGGAGCTCATTTCAGGATTTTGGTTTCAACAGCTAAACTGTGGTGCTGCTCCTTGTTCAGATGAGAAAGGCACCCCTGTAAGGTGAATGTTATCATTCCCATTTGCAGATGAGGAAACAGAGGTAGTTCCAAAGCATGAGTTATCTTCCACAGCCTCTTCATCAGGAGTGAGAACTACCACGATTTGATTGGTTATTTAGGGAAAAGATCATAAATAGCAAAATCAAGGAGTGGGGCTCACAATATGTGTATCGTATGTGCGTGCACTCCTATGTATATGTCTGTATATTCTAAGAATATTGAGAAAGCTGTCATAGACAACTATCTTATTTTGTAACCCCTTCCTTTCTCTTTTCCATCTAGGAGGGGAGAGGATAATGGAGAAATAAGAAGACCCTAGACTTGAGACCAGCTTGTGCTGGTGATACTAGAATGAACTCTGACAGACTGAGGTTGACAAAGTAACAAAGAGCCCTCAACTAGCAACTCAGATATTTATGATTCAATGGGCAGAGTGCAGTGAGGTTTGTTCAGCCATATGGCAGCTATCAGCAGAATCCTGGGCACACATACAAGATAGAAAAATAAGCCCAGTGATTAGACATCTGGAAGACCCTGGCTCTGGAACTCACTAGCTTTATGATCTTGACTAAGTAAGTTAACACCTCATCTTCACACCTTTAAACATTGTGGTTAGGTTGCAGTTAGATTGGAGGAATATCAAACATTTAAAATAGTGCCTTTCAGAAAACAGGTGGTCAATTAATTATTAGATTTCTAATTTCTATTATTAATCTTGGGTGGTTTCTCCCAAGTATAAAATTATACTTTTTTCTGTGGTTCCTGAAACAAAAGTATTTGAGATCATCAACTTAACAAGAGGAAAAAGTTATTTTGGCTCACAGTTTTGGAGGTATCAGTCCATGGTTAGTTGGCTTTTGAGCCTGTAGCAAGGCAGTACATCATGGTGGGAGCACATGGCAGAGCAATTTGCTCACCTCATGGTGACCAGAAAGCAAAAGAACAAGACAGGAAATGGCCAAGGTCCCAATATCACTTTCAAGAGCACACTCCAGTGACTGAACTTCCTCCCACTGGGTCCCACTTCTTAAAAGTTCTACCATCTCTAGGAACTGCCTTCATAGTTTCCTTTTTTATCCTCCAAACCAAACTTTACAGTATAAATAAAATACAAGTATAATGTCCTGCAATAGTTGTAGAATTCCTCCCAAATAAGCTTTATTTTAGGGAATCTCAGTTGTCACTTTATCAGTTTTTTATTGTTGTACACCAAACCATCACAAAATTACTGGCTTCAAATCACAACTACAATTTTTTTTTTTTGATTGCCTACAAATCTACAGTCCACGTAGGTGGTTCTGCAGAATGAGGTCTTACTCAGAAGAATTTTACCTGGGCTCAGTAAGGCAGCAGGCAAGTTTACCAGAACTGCATGCTCTAAGACTACCTTACTCACCTGCCTGATAGTTGGTTGGCTCTGACCTGGGGCAAGCGGTGATTGGTCTCTCTCTTGTTTCACGGAGGACTGAACCAAGTGAGCACTGAGCTACAGCCCCCCCATCACCATGGGTCTCAGTAAGTTGCTCAAGCTGGGTTCCAAATTGCGACCCCCCTACCTTAGCCTCCTAAGTAGCTGAAATTACAGGCTTGTGCCACTGTGCTTATCTTACCTGCACTATTTCTTAGTTGGTAGCTGTTATAAAGTCACATTACAAAGGAGGGGGTGAAGAATTGAGAAC
Organism: Erethizon dorsatum; assembly: GCA_028451465.1. Classification (NCBI taxonomy): domain Eukaryota; kingdom Metazoa; phylum Chordata; class Mammalia; order Rodentia; family Erethizontidae; genus Erethizon; species Erethizon dorsatum. Next base: position 86,888,819 of record CM051834.1, read on the forward strand.
GCATTTGGAATCAAGAATCAAGATGGCTGGCACAATAGTGAATGTCTGTATATATATTTAAAGGCTGGGGATGTAGCCTAGTAAAGGCTCTGAGTTCAATCCTCAGTCTCACAAAACAATAAAAAATAAAAATCATGTACACCTGGAATCCCAGTACCCAGGAGGCTGGTGCAGGAGGATCACAAGTTCGAGGTCAGCCTGGGTTCAAGCAAATTCAAAGCCGGACTGGACTATATTGGAAGACCCTGTTTCGTCACCCTCCCATCACACACACACACACACACACACACACACACACACACACACACACGCAAAGAATTAGGATAAACCCTGGACTGAGGGCATTCTGATTGTTCTTGCTTACCACAAGTGTACTTCATCTCTTCTCTACTGAGTAGGTGAAATTTAGCCCTCCCTCCATTTGCTCCAATAATACTAGTCCAAGCTGCAATGTTGTCTTCAAGCCTAGCCTTTCCAGGTCAATATTGTCCTAGAGCCCTAAGCACTTCATTTCCCCTATGAATGTGAGAAGTCGAAGGAAGAAAAAGGTAGATACTGGAAAGTCACTTGCAGTGGGAGAAAACTGGTACCTCCTCCCTTAGCACCTATCAACCTACTTTCCCTTCATCTTTGGTACTTATGTATCAAAATGATCTATAAAAACTATGGCCTATAAGAAAAGAAAAAATTTGCTTTCTACATTTCAAGGGAAAAGGTGACTGGCAGGCCCAGGTGATTACATATGCCTAAGATACATTCTTCCTCAGAAATCACAATTTATTTTGACAGCAATGTGCACAACTAAATAACTTAATATCCCAGGCTCCCTTTTATTTAGGTGGCCATGTGTTCTGGGCAAGAAGATATAAGAAGAAATGTCTTGAGCTGAACTTCTGGGGAAAGTTATACTTTTAATGTTAAAAATGGACAGACTCAGCATGCCTATGCCTTTTGCCCTTTCCCTTCTTATTACTGCCTGGGACATAGACATCATATCTGGAGATACAATAGTTATCTTGAGACCATAAGAATGAGAAGTTTGATATGAATAGAAGAAGAAACTAAAAGTGGCCTAGAGCCTTGATTACTTTGTTGAAAAGCAAACCAGTTCTCAACCACCTAATTCTGGAGTTATTATATATGAGAAAAATAATTCCATGTTTGCTGAAGTACACTGACAACACTGATGCTATAGTCAACACCTATATCAAACACTATTTTAATCAACATAGCAACTGAAGTGGTTTACACAAGTACAAATTGTTATTTGTAGTATAAGTGACTCAGAGAAGAATTTTCCTCCCTGTCTAAGGTATTTTCAAGAGCCTGTTGCTTCTCCTTGAATCATCAGTGCTGGTAGACCGTGGAGAATGCCCAGTCAATGGGAGTCATAGAAAAGCAAGGGATGTCTAGCAGCAGCTGTGGAGATGGTACCAAGGGATCTCAAGAGAAAGGAAGTATCAGTAAGCTTTCTACAGATGTCCAACATATCAAAACTTTTCTCCAGATGTCACATTGAAAAATGAACAAGAAGCTGACTGTACTCATCATTTCCCTTTCATACTTACACCTTATATGTTTCTCATCTAAGTTAAAGGCGTCATGACTTATCCTTCTTAGCTCAAAAATGTTTTCTTCTCCTTCAGCCCCACATTTATTAGACCATCCTAGTGTGCGTCTTTAACACAGACCCTTCTGTGTATGTGGATGTTCAAGACAGATGTGCACAATTATAAACCACTGCTTAAGGCACCTTTACCTTTAATCTAGATAATTGAATCAGGTTTCCAGCCACCAGCATGCCCCTCACCGTTTCATCTTCAATTTAAAATACTGGCACTCTTGTATTCCTAAAAACCAAAATGTATCTTCTCACTCTTTGCTTTAGGATTTTTGAAGTTTTGTGTGTAGATTTGAAGTTTTGTATTCATATTCCTTTGCAGGCATAGTAGGACTTTCAAAATCTAACCCAATGTTATGTCTGGAGCCTTATTTCTTATTGTTGCCTCTACCCTGAACTTCTGCTTCCCAAGTGTGCCAAAGACTTTCATAGTTTCACCAGAGGTATCTTCCTGTCTCCTTTTGTTGGCTAACTGGCTCAAACTCCTTTCTGAGATCCCTAGGCAAAACTTATTATTAATTCTTTTGGTCTCTCTGCATGTTCACATAACTCCTTGTTTATGGGTAGATATCTGCCAGTGGGTTGTGTATGCCTTGAGGACAGCATTAGTGCCTGCTTGGCTGACACATGGAAACATCACAAGATGTCTAAGAAAGAGGAAAGGAGGAGAAAAATCCATATTGCTGATTTCTTCTTTTTGTTTTTTGCTTATGTCTTCTAATTAACATTAAGTTGGTCCTATGTCCCAATAGATATGAAGTATTTTCAGACATTTATTTTGAGGGTCTGAGATTCATGCTTTTGCTAAAGGTTGAAATACAGAGACATCTAAGATTCTTTCTAGCTCCAAAATTTAATGCTATTTAAAAAAAAAAAAACTGCTGCATCGAAATATTTTAAAATAAAAATTTAGTGAGATTCAATTATATCACTGATTATCTGAAAGCTTTCCCTTACTTTGAATATATATGTAGATAAAAATAAAGAGAAATCAATGAACTTTACACTCCTGAATTAGCACTTTGGATTTCAACAAATTTCACGGCAGCATAAAATAGTTTAATAGACTAAGTAATCATGACAAAATGATGGAAAAATTTTATGTTTCTCTTCATTACATCACATTTTATAAAGTCAATATCAAATATGTAAGTTAAAGCAACTATCTTTTGTAAATCAATATTAAGCGCCTGTATTAGTTGGGAATAAGGGACTATTTTATCTGACATTTTCCCAAATTATGATGTAGCTGACAGCAAGACACTACTTATCAAATGGGCAGATAACAGTGATGGAATATTACTGCATGGTTTTGTCTAGATCTTGTCTTCCTCTCCGGACAAATCAGGAATGAAGCATGCAGGAGTGCTCACATCACACCTTACTGCCTCCTATCTGAAGGTGACTGTTCTTTCGTCCTGTACCAACACATAGAAAAAGACCCTCTATAATGGAGGCTTATTTATGAACAGAAGAAATGAAATTTGTTTCTGTTTTTCAGTGTAAAATAAGACTCATGAAGCTCAATTCTACAAGGTTACAAAAAGAAAGCAGTTCTGGATTTCCACTTCCAGCTATGGGAGACTAGCTTGTATCAGACAAATACTTCTCAGAATAGCTAGAAGGGGTTGAATAAAAAAGAAATCTGTTTGAAGTCACTTGAGAATTTTTAAGTCAAAGAAGAACTCGGGCACTAAAATGCACAAGACAATAATAAATATAATATTAATTGTATGGGTCACCCTCACCATCACTGAGATACAACACCCAGCACCCACAGCTTAAAGGAGGAAAGACTTAATTAAGCTTATGGTTTTAAGAGATTCAGTTCATAGTTGGCTGGCTCCAAGCAATAACATCACAGCACCATGGAAGAAGGGTGTGAGGAGCAAAGCTGCTTAGCTTATGGCAGTCAGGAGACAGAGCAGGGGAACAGTGTCAGAGAGGAAGGCACCAGGGATCAAAATATACGTCCAAAGGTCAAGCTTCCATGACCCACCCAGACACATTCAAACGTGTCCTGTACTAATTCTGTAGGCAGATCCCAAGCCTATCAAGTTGAAATTAACCTTGACCATCACACTAACCTGGAAGGATTGTTATTAATAATAATGAAATAATGCCTTGGATTATAGAACACTTTCTTAGTTCTTCCCATTGAGGAAAATGCAATTCCATAAACAAGCAGTTCTACAAACAATTAAGGGTAAGAATAATGGGCTCTATGACTTATTAATGTTTCTTAAAAATATCGAGAGTTCACTGAGATACATGCTACTAAAATGTCTGACTGCCATCCAGAGATCGAAGATAATTATTGTCTTGGACCTTAGGCATATATCTGGAATCCTAACAAGTTTATGGAAAGACTCCTTGACATCAGACCAGTGCATACTAAATTAATTGCATTTCTACATTTAATTTTTTTATTTAAAAAGGCAAAGTAAAATACACATGGTGTTAAACGTTAAATTGTGCTTAAAGGTTTTGACCAAGAGCATGAGGTCTCCCTCTGTCCTTTTTCAACTGAATCCCAGTTCCCTGAAACTACAGTGATCAGCAATGTTAGCTATTTTTACTGGTATTTTTAATACATTTATATATATATATATATATATATATATATATATATATATATATATATATGTTTTTTGCAGTACTGGGGATTGAATCCAAGACCTTCACATTGAGCGACATCCCCTGTCCTTTTCGTAGTTTATTTTTAAATTTTGAGACAGGATCTCGCTAAGTTACTAAGTTGCCCAGGCTGGGTTTAAACTTGAGAACCTCCTGCCTCAGTCTCAGAAATACATGCGTCATATTTCTACACGGCACACTTATATTTAAATTGCTTCATTTTCAACTAATATATGTTATATTAACTTTCTACCACAAAAGTTTGATTTAGTTGTTCTACATCACCCTATACTCACAGATCACCCTTTTCAAGTCTCCCAATATAGTTGTATCGTATTTTGTAGTTTGATCAATATGTAGTCTTATTTTGACTATATAAACATTTGTTATAGCTCAGCAATGTGGTCTCATCATGCATTTGCTTTTTTGTTCAGTTTAAAAATATCTGCAGTTAGTAGTAGCTGCCTTTTAAAAATTTACCTTCTGTGAACCTATCACTGATATATTCTGCATTTCTCCTACAGACCCTAAAATGCCTTTCTATAGTGTCAAATACATCAGGTAATTAATTGGTTTAATTGCTTACTCTCTTTGGCCTCTCCATACTTCCTCATACCTTTGCTCCAATCTGTACTGGGGCTTCAAGCCAACTTCTTGGACACACTGTAATTTGCCCCAGTTTTCTGAATCCATTACCTTCCTGTTTCTTAGTTTAGTTCCTAATTTTTATAGACTACAGGAGGGAAATTTTTTTTGTATCATGTATGTCTAGATCTTTATTCTTGTGTGTGTGTGTGTGTGCATGTGTGTGTGCGCATGTGTGTGTGCGTATGTGCTTGTGGTGCTGGGATCGAACACAGGGGATTGAACTCAGGATAAGCACTCTACCACTGAGTTGCATCCTGAGCCTTATTGTTGATTACTACAATCTCTGACTGGTAGTTCAGTTGGGTATATAATTCCAGGCTGGAAATAATTTACCCTCCGAATTTCAAAGTATTACTGCCTTCATTCCTACATTCACCTGGTTGTTTTTAGGAAGTACAACTTATTCTGACTCTTGATCTTCTCTTAGAACTTTTGGGATCATCTTTCTTAAAAATCACTTTGTAGTATTTAATATACTCAAAATAATCTTGTGTTGTAAGTTATGGAGCATAATACTAAAACGAGTACTCCTGAGCATACCACTCAAATTAAAAACTAGGATATTACTGGTATCTTTGAAGTTAGCAGCATCTCACTCTGCCTAAGAGTTTATCATACTATTATTTAAAACAAACACAATTATTATATATGTATATGTTACATTACTTCTTTGTAAGATCTATTTTTCTTTTTCTGTATACTCTTAAAATTTGTCTTTGGAGTTCTATAGTTTCATTACTTTGCACATTGGTATAGCTTTTAATTATTTATCCTGTTTCCTATATTAGTGAATTCATTTCTGTTATCAGTTCAGCAAATAATCCTAAGAGATTATTATATTTGAAGATTATCACTCGTCTTCATTTTGTCAATATTCTCTTTCTTGGCTTCCAGCAGGGTACACTCTGAATTTGTCATCCTGTCTTCTATTTCCTTTAGTTTATCTCATGTTTTCCATCTCCTTGTGTCTTGTTACTTTGAGAACATGCTTGTTTTATCCACTTATCCCATTTTTAATTTTGATCATAGGTTTTTATTTCTAAAACCTATTGATCTCTTAGTTAAAATTGCCTAAATATTTTTGAATTCTTTTGTTTTGCTCTTTTTATTCCTTTTATTTCCTCTTCTTCCATTTTATTTATATCCATATACAAATATATATGAATACACAGGTACATATCCATACATATAGCCAGACATCTCTTCATGATGGGGATATGTGATGAGAAATGCACGGTTAGTAATTTCACTGTGTAAACATTATTGAGATTACTTACACAAAGACAGCTATGATGTCATTAGGTTAAGTAAACTTGTGGAACCATTGGCTTGTCCAAATGTCCTTATGTGCCTCATGACTATATGTGCCTGCATGTGTGTGTGTGTGTGTGCGTGTGCATGCACGTGCGTGCTACACAGAAGCTCCTCAGTTTAAAATGGACTTATGGGTAAATCCATTGTAAATGAAAATATAAGTCAACAATGCATTTAACACACCTAACCAGCTGAACATCATAACTTAGCAACACAGTAACTTAGAGAGGATCGGTTCTTCACTGTCGTGATTGCATGACTGACTGGGAGCCTGGGCTCACAGCTGCTACTCAGCATTAGGTGAGTATTCTCTCGTTCATAATGCTAACTTAGAAAATATCAAAATTCAAAACTGGAAGTTTCTAATGAGTGCATATTGCTTTTGTATCATTGTAAAATCAAACCACCATCATAAATAGGGGATGATTTGTATAATATGGATAATTGTGTACATGCCTGTTTATATCTCTCTGCGTGTATAGTATTTTGTTTCTGATAATTCTCTTATCTGGAGTTGATGTGTAAGTCTGTGCTTTTTGTTTTGTTTTGTTTTTTTGTTTTGTTTTGTTTTAAACCTAGGGCTTTTACACTGAGCTACATCCCTGGCCATTTTTTATTTTTATTTTTTTTAATTTAGTGGCAAGATCTCACTAAGTTCCCAGGTTGCCCAGACTGGGCTTGAATTTATAATCCTCCTGCCTTAGCCTTCCAAAGTGCTGAGATTAGAGCACTTTGTAAATCTATTTTTCATACTTTCTATTGAATATCAGTCATGGTGATTTGTATGCTTAAATGTTGGGTATTCTTTTGAGGTCCTGACAGATCTAATATATAGAAAGACTTGCAGAGAGAATTCCAGTGTCCTTCAAAAAGGGCCCCTACTGGATAGGAGCAGCTTGAGCTCCTCTCCAAGGTTCCTGGCTTACTCTGGGCTCTCGATTCAGTATTTTCTTTTTCTACTGGATTAAGAGTTAGTTACTAGATCCTAAAGCTGGTAGGGACATTTGCTGTCTGGGGAATGCCACTTTGTGAGTAATTATCACTTAAGTTTCAATCCATTGTCTTTGCTTTTGATTCTGATTGCTCACGTCTTCCTTTGTACTTTCTTTCTTTTCCCTTTAAAATATTTTTTTCACTTTCATCCACCTCACCAATGTAATAAAAATTGTGCTTTATTTTATTTATTTATTTATTTATTTATTTATTTATTTATTTATTTATTTATTTTTATGTGGCTACCGGGAGTCAAACTCAGGACCTCGCTCTTGCCAGGCAGGCGCTTATGCTGCTGAGCTATCTCACCGGCCCAAAATTGTGCTTTATTAAAGGTATAATTGCTTTGTAGTTGTAATATCTAGTCTAGAACACTACTAGAAATCACTTCATTTTACCCTTGATTTTCCCAAATTTCACGATGCACCTTAATTCATATTACTATGTACTCACCACCATGGGCAAACGTTCAGTAAGCACTTCTGATTTGAAATCTCTTGTCCTCAGTTCCACAGAGTTTCCTGTGTCACTTCTTTGGCAGTTTACTCTCATTTATTGTTTCTGCATACAACTGTCATTCATCTGGCATGATTCTCCTTAGCTTCAATCTTTATGTCTCTTTTCCTCATCACCCCTCCATACTATTTTTCCCTTTTTGTTTATTTATTTGCTTCATTGAGCTTTTTGGAAAATTATGTTAGTTTAAATTTTCCAGCCCTTCAATTTGACTTTTGTATTTCTATATTTCGAATGCCTAAGAACACTTTCTTTTTTTTTTTTTAATGTGGGTACTGGGAGTCGACCTCAGGACCTCGGGCTTGCCAGCAAGCGCTTGTGCTGCTGAGTGATATCACCAGCCCTTTTTCTGTTTTCCTTTGTGTGGGTACCGGGAGTCGAACTCAGGACCTCGCGCTTGCCAGGCAGGTGCTTATACCGCTCAGCCGTCTCACCGGCCCAAGAACTCTTTCTTATACTCTATTATTTTTAATAGTTATTTCCCTAACCTGTAGTTTCTTCTTGCCATCTCTCTGAAAATATTGAATATTGTGTTTGCTTCTAAGTTTCCTATAATTTATGAGTCGTCTCTCCAAGTTTCCCTGTCATATTTGGTAGCTTTGTTATCTCGTGTTGTATATGCCAGTCTTTTCTCTATTGCTTAGGATCCTTTTTTGTTTCCATTTATGAGTGAGGGACTAAGAGATGGATTAAAAAGCTGTAGCACTACCTCATTGACTGATGGGTTTCAGTCTATGATCGGGCTTACCAAGACCATTTTGCTGGGGGCCCTCAAAAACCAATTTTCCTCTTCATTTACAAGGGAATCCACTTTTCTGAGAAACAGTTCTGTATGTTTTGCATAAAGCTGTCAGGATGGCATTCTAAAAATTAGGTTTAAAAAGGAAATTATGCTCTCATTCAGCAGGAAGAACTTTCAGAAACAAAACACACCTTCCAATTTCATATGCAGTAACTAGTGAACGAGGTTCACTGACCCTGGCCCTTGTCTTTGCTGTGACAGGGCGATGCTATGATGTCACTCTCTTGGCTGGGAAATGGATGTGGATGCAACTCTGTCTTCTAACGTGCTCTGCGATGATGGAAGTGTTCCATGTTACTGTCTTAGTTATTTTATTGTCTCTGGAGCACAATACCGGGAACCCACAATTTAAAGGAGGAAAGGTTTATTTTAGCTCACAGTTTGTAGAGGTTTCAGTGGGTGTTCGACTGGATCCAAGGCAGGGGAGCATGGCAGAGGAGAAAGAGCTCATGGTGTGGTAATGGGCAGCAGAAAGAAGGATCAAGGGAAAAATGAGGGAAATAGACCCTTCCAAGCCACGCCCCCAGTGACCCACCTCCTCTAACCAGGCTTCATCTCTCAACATCACATTTAGCTATAAACTCATCAGTAGATGAATCCACGGATGATTATCAGGTCCCCATGATCCAATCATTTCCCCAAACCTCCCACTATGTGAGCATAAGGCTTTGGGTGGATATCTAGATATAAACCATAACATCTTCCAATAAAAGCAACCTTTAGTGTTTGAAATGGGACTAGCAAAACTGAGTAATGGCATTTTCAATTTTATTTAATTTTAATTAATTCAAGTTTAAGTAGCCACATGGAGCTGGTGGCAACCATAGTAGACAGCACAGATCTATAGGCTATAACTCCTAGAAAGCCTTTTTTTTTTTTTTTTCTTTTTTTCTCTTTTGGTATGAGGAATCGAACTCAAAACTTTGTGCTTGCCAAGCAGGCGCTGTGCCACTGAGCTATATCCCTGGCCCTTAGAAAACTTCAAATAATGCTTCCCAGCTTACCCTCAAGACTGCCTTCAGAGATAAGAAGCATCTCCCATGCCTGAGCCCTTTCTGGCTTCTTCACTGAGAATTATTTGCCTTTGATTGTCCTCCTTAGGCCTTTGTCATCACCCTCAACCACACTCAGGAGTGTGGATGAGCCTGAAGCCTCAGTGAGGTAGCACTGATTCAGTAATTTTCTGTCCTCCATAATGTGTCCACTTGCCTCATTTGCTAGTACCTTCTTTTCCAATTTTGTCATTGTTTATATCCTTTCCTCACATAACCTTTGGATTATTATTATTTTTTTTTCAGTACTGGAGATTTACCCCAGGGCCTTTGTACTGAGTTATATCCCCAGCCATTTTTTTATTTTTTATTTTGAGATAGCATCTCACTAATTTGCTAAATTACCCAGGTTGGCTGAAATTTGGGATCCTCCTGCTTCAGCTTCCCAGAACGCCATAATCCCTTTATGGCACAGTAATGTTGGCAGTTTTCATAGAAAGCCAATGGGAAAACAGGTTGTTGTTGTTCAACTGACTTTTTTTTTTTTTTTTTCTTTTTGATACTGGGAATTGAATCCAGGCCCTTCACACTGAGCTACATCACCAGACCTTTTTTTTTTTTTTTTTTTTTTTTTTTTTCATTTTGAGACAGATTCTCACTAAATTGCTAATTTTCCCAGGCTGGTCTCAAACTTATGATACTCCTGCCTCAGCCTCCCAGAGTGCTGGCATTACAGACATGCACCACCATACCCAGCTGATTTTGTTGTTTTATTTCAATAATTTACTCCTTGTTTTAGTTTCAGTATCAGTTGAATTCGGTGGTGGCTCTAGAATTTCTATGTGTGTAGTATAGACAGGGAATCTTTCGAGGGGAATTATGTTTAGATTTAGAATGTCCCTCAAAAGTCTCATGTGGGGCCAGTGAGATGGCTCAGCGGCATAAGCGCTTGCCCGGCAAGTGTGAGGTCCTGAGTTTGACTCCCGGTACCCACGTACGAAAAAAGTACCGGTGGTATCGCTCAGCGGCACGGGCGCCTGCTGGTGCGTGAGGTCCTGAGTTTGACTCCCGGTACCCACACACACACACAAAAAAGTCTCATGTGTTCAGAGTTGTGGCTTTGGAGGATATTGGATCATGGGGGTATGATATTCATCAACAGATTGATCCATTGGTGAGTTTGTAGCTAGATGTGCTGTTAGGAGGTGGGGCCTGGTGGGAAGAAGCAGGTCACTGGGGTCATGACCTGGAAGTGTTTATCTCTCTCTCCAGGTCTTCCCTTCCCTTTCTGCTTCCTGGATGCCATGAGGTGAGCAGCCTTCACTGCCAGACCTTCCACCATGCAGTTTCTGGCCTGGAGCCAGCCTAACATGAACTGAAACTACAAACCTGTTAGATAAATTAAACACCTGTCCTCCTTTAAATTATAGGTGCTATGTGTTTTGTTCCACTGAGAGGAAAGTTAACTGATAGAAGTGGTAGAAAGGAAATTTGAGCTGTTGTCTTGAAATGAGTTTATATAGCACACATAAGTAGGAGTGCCTTAAAAGTGTGTACTCAAGAAAATTGTTGCAGAGCTGAAACATTTTCTAAACCACACTCATTATACTCCATTATTAGCTGTTATTTCAGTATTTTTCAAACTTCTGTGTTATCCACCAGTGGGCTGTAACCACCATTGTTTAGGGAAAAAACTGTAAAAATGAATAGAGAATGTTGGAGTAAAGTTGTGTGTATGTGTGTGTGCACTAGGTCAGCATATAGACTGTATTTCTTACTGTTGGTCAGTTTCAAAAAAGTTTGAAGGTCAATGGTTTAGTTAACTTCATAAAAATTCGTATTTGTATCAACAGTATCTTTGGCCTACGTATTTCTACTAATTGGACTTTAGGACATGAAATATTGCAAATGCAAATATGAATAATCCAAACCTTCATTGCTAAAGAGGATTATATATAATATTTCTCAAACGTTTTTCCATATCAATCATTTTTTGTTATCACCAAATTCTTTTTCCCAACAAAAAATGAAAATGTGTGAAGCAAGTGAGCATGACCCAAAAATTTTGAATAATTGTTTTATGCCAGTGAATTTTAATTTATTTTCTGAATAAGAAATCATTTACATGGCTAAACCCTTGAACAGTAGGAAACAGGAAGTAATGAAAAATCTTTCTCACCATGCCAATTCTTTTGCAATAAGGAACCTCAATATTCCCAGTGAGAAACTGATCTTGGGGAAAGGAGTGTAGCTTAGTGGTAGGTCACGTGCTCAGCATGAGCCAAACTCTGGAGATCCTGGGTTCAATCATCAACACCACCAAAATATAAAAGAAAGAAACAAACTGGTCTTTTCTTTTTTTTTTTTTTTTTTTTTGTGGGTACTGGGGGTTGACCTCAGGACCTAGCACACCAGCAGGCTCCTGTGCCGCTGAGCGTTATCACCGGCCCTTTTTTCGTATGTGGGTAACGGGAGTCGAACTCAGGACCTCGCGCTTTCCAGGCAGGCACTCATGCTGAGCCATCTCACTGGCCCACAAACTAGTCTTAACAGCTTTGTGTGTATGCATTCTAACATATACTGTATATTAATGTAATATGTTAGCAAAATATGTATATTTTACTTACATTTACATAGTTGAGATGTTATAACAGCACCTAGCACTTCCTCACTTTTTAAAAAAGCTAGGGCAACCCACTTGGGGCCCCTTCTGTCCCTCTCTCCTACAGAAGCTTTCTTTCCCCCAATAAATACATTCTGCTCTTTGAAAAAGACTACTTGACATTCCATTGTCAAGGCAGACCATGAGTACCTGTCCCCTACTGGTAGATATTTGGGTTGTGTTAAATTTCTTTATTTTTTTCATCCCCACTCCAAATTTATGTATAAAAATGTTGCAGTGAATTTTTTTTGCGGGGGGCAGGCTCTAACTTGAGGGTGGGATGAAGCCAGCAGAGTCCTGGATTGTGTGAGTCACTTCACTGTTGGAGTCTCATTTTCCTCAGCTGTAAACATGAGGAAAGGAAAGCGCAATGTAGGGTGTTTTAAGAATTTGTGTGACATTCTTGTACCAAGCCCATGCTAATCTTCATAGTGTTCTGATTTTTAGGATATGTGCTGTGAAGTAAGCAATGAATAATTTTCACAAACATCATTTTGCAGCATGTGCAGGTGTATTTGATAAATTTCTAAATTCAGAATTATTAGATGAAATGAAAAATTTAACTGAAATAGATATTAGCATATTATATTGTCCTTCATATGAGTTGTATCAATTTTTAATTGCACTATCAATTGAGAGTTTGAGAGTTCCTATTTTCCACCCCTCCTCAACAAATCAATGATATATGAATCTTTATGAACTTTGTCAAACTGAAGGGTGAAAAAAATATATCACTATAAACTTGACTTGAAATTTTCATATTATGAGTGAGCTATCATATCATAAATTTAAGCCATTTATATTTCATTTTGATTGAGCTGCTTATTAATACCCTTTGTCCATTTTCTTTTATATTGCTAATGATTTGTAGGAGCTTTTGATGTTTTAGAGAAATGATCCCTTCATAATCTTATTTGCAATGTTTTCTTCCAGATTGTCATTTATCTTTGATTTTATGTGTGGTAGGTTTTGCCAAGTAGAAAAGTTTTATTTTATATGTCGAATTTATCAGTATTTTATTTGAGAAATTCTAGTATTTTGAAAAACAAAAAGTTTTTGTAGGAAGATTATAAAGCAATACTCTCATTATTTCTCATAGCATATTCTTTGTTTTGTTACCCTTATATGTACTTAAGATACGCATCCAACATAATTTTTGCCAAGTATCCATTGGCTTGTTCTCAATTTGTAAATGTAAAAATTATTTCTAAATATATAAAACAAAAATTAAAATACTAAGAGAAACGAACAAGCATATAATCTTGGACAGGGATTCTTACCACGTGTCTCTCAACAGTTGATAGGTCAGACATTTGAAAAGCCTATTACAATGGATAAATTCTTTGAAAGGCTAATGAAGAGGAAAAGGAAGAAAACACAATAACCTACGTTAGAAAATTTTTAAATATTTGTAAATAAGATTCTGTGGCAATTAAAGAAGTAATACAAGGGTACTGTGGATACATTTGCAAATAAAGCACCAGATTCAATAAACTGAACTTAAATAACCACTGAAAGAAATTAAGAATATGGATAGTCCTGCTTATAGCTATTTAAGAAATGGGGTCTGACCAAAAAAAACACAAAACACTGGGCTTGCTAGCACACATCTGTAACCCCAGCATTTAGGAGGCTGAGGTAGGAATATTGCAATTTCAAGGCAAGGCTGGGGTATGCAGTGAGTTCAAGACCAAACTGGACTACATAACATGACCCTGTTTCAACCACCCTTTCTCCAAAAAAATTTTGATGTGTAATAAAATATTTTTTTCACAGAGGTTCTAAGTAAGATTATTTCACTATTGAAGTTCTACATAGAATTTGAACAAAGACCACTCTTACAAATACTCTTCCATAGTATTAGAAAAATATAGACACTGTATAACCACATGTACTTGATATCAATGATCAACCAAGCCATGATGAAAAGAAAAATAAGTCTGTCTCTTTTATGAACACAGATAAGGAAATCTTAAAATGTATGCTTAGTAAGCAAATTCCTGTAATGTGTAAATAACGTATACTTCATGACTGAGTTGAACTTCTTTCATTAATACGAGGTTTATGTAACAATAAAATATAATTTGACATTTTAGTAAAGGAGAAATATAACAGTATCATTTCAATAGATGTGGTAAAAGCATGTAGTAAAACCTAATATCCATTCATGATACAAGGTTTTAATGAACCACAAACAAAAGGAAATGTTCTTAATCTGGCAAAGATTACCTATAAATTGCCTGCCATAAACATAATTCTATATTTTTTTTTAGGAAGAATTTATTTTATTTTGCTTTTGGAAGTAAATCATTGATCTAAATTTTGAGATTTGCCACACTGTCTTCTTGGTTTCCAGACCTGTTGTATCCTGGCTTTGGGAGAAAGAACAATCTATTGGTCACGAATTCAGAGCAGATTTGATGCCCTGTAAAAGAACAGACTGCATAATGTTAAGACAGGACTACAGGGAACATGGAGAAATAAACACAGTTAATGTGCAAGAAAAGGGATTTGTGATTTATGTGTATTTTCGCATTGATATTATGTCTACGTTTGTTAATATGGTTCTAAAGCAGAATAATCAAAACAAGAAAAAAAAAGCCAAGTAATTAAGAAAGAAGAGACAGCCTGAACAAACATCTGGATAAAAATATTGTACTATCCGCTTGGGCTGCGATAACAAAGTGTTACAGATTAGTGGCTTAGCGGAAATTTCTCATAGTTCTGGAGGCTCAATGTCTATGATCAGGATGCCAGCAGGGTTGGGCCATGTCTTCAGATAACATTTCCACCACTTTCTAGCTCTGCAATCTTGGGCAAACTTTTAAAATATCCTGTTTCCCTTATTTGTAACTTGGGGTGGAGGTGATAGCATCTTCTTCATAGGTGTGGGAGGACTACGTGGACTCAAGTGAAAGGCCTTTGCTTGGCCCAGGTGACAAACAAGAGTTATGATCCACGTAGGTTCAGTACAGCTTACCAATATCGTGTGGTGGGAATATTGATGGATTCCTAGATTCAAGGTCAGTACAAGTATGTCTACTGATGTAGACATACATAGACTACATAGATGTAGTCTATGTTTCACTGAAAGTTTTATCCAGTGGCATGAGTACAGAAAACAAAAACAATAGTATTGAAAGGTAAATAAAATTTTCATTAATTATGAATTTTATATATTTATACATTTTTAAAAATTTTTCAGATAATATTTTACAATTGATAGGTATTGATTTACACTCCTACCAAGACAGTATAATATTTCCCATTTCTCTATTTCCTCACTGCACTGGGCATTTAGTCATTTTATTTTTTATTTTATTTTTATTTTTTTCTGTGGGTACTGGGAGTCGACTTCAGGACCTCGCACGCCAGCAGGTGCCCATGCTGCTAAGCGATATCACTGGCCCTTTTTTAGTATGTGGGTTCTGGGAGTCGAACTCGGGCCCTTGCACTTGCCAGGCAGGAGCTTACACTGCTGAGCCATCTCACCAGCCCCTGGTCTTTTTAATAGTAAACATTCTGAAAGTGATGTAGTTTCAAATTACTATCTCCTAATTATTAATAATAAGAAGGAACACATTTTCGTATGTGTACTGGTCAGTTTTCCTGTCAGTGGGACAAAATTTCTGACACTCATGACTTAAAGGAGGAGATGTTTTTGTTGGCTTATGGTTTCAGAGGGTTTAGTCAATGGTAATCTGGCTTCAGTTAAAAATGGCATGGCTGAAGGGCATGGTGGAAAAATGCTGCTCTACCTGTGACAGCCAGGAAACAGAGAAAGAAGGAAGAGCCAAAGGGAAAAATATACCCTCCAAAGACACACTGTCATGACCCACCACCTTCAATGAGACTCTACCTCCTAACAGCACATTCGGCTATGAACTCATCAATGGAGTAATCTAAGGATAAGTATAGTGCCTCCCTGTTCCAATCACCTTCTGAAACTCCACTGGTCAACATATGAGACTTTTGTGGGACATTTCAGATCTAAAGCATAACAATATTCTTAGTAAACATTTGGATATCCTATTTAATGACATGCTTATTTACATTTCCTGAGCAATTTTTGACAGTTCCTAATTTTAGGAAGAGGTACTCCTACATTATCTTCTAGTAGCTTTATAGTTGTTTCTCACACTTAGATGGTGTCACTCATTTATGGTTTATGTACTTTTCCGGACATATATCACACTTAATAGCAAAAAGGTATGTAAGAAAAACACATTTTACATTCCTCTGTATATATATCACCATAACTGACTTCACATTTGCAACTGAAATAAACATTCTTTGGATAATTATACTTCCCACATGCCATATACACTGATATGTTCTCTATTTATTTTATTTTCTTCTATTCCATCTCATTCCATCTTTTTTTAGGCGCTAGCCATAAACCAATACACTGACTTAATAATTCAGTTTGAAAAACACTAATCCAAACAATCAAAAATCTCTTGGGACTCCTGTCTAGTGACTGGGAATTTTAAGTTGGGATCAGAAATAACTATCCCTCTACTGAAGAATTTCTCTATGTCAGCACTACTGCTATGCTGGCTTGGATAACTCTTTGTTGTGGAGGAATTTCCTGTACATTGCAGGACCTTTTACAGTGTTTCTGTCCTCTACCTAGTCCATGCTGTAACACCCTCCTGGCCCCTCCCATTCTACCAATTAAAAATTTCCACAGATATTTGCCTAGAAGATGAAATCAACTCCATTGAGAACAACTGTTTCAGAAGGCCTTCAATTTTCTAAAGTAGGCCATGTCTTCATGAAGAATCTGTAAGTTAGCATGTCCCAAACCAATCAGAATAACTTGGATAGTCTGTCTGAAATATAGGTGACCATAGCCATCTAGCTTTTTAACAGGGACACCAGGTGATTCTGATTTAGATGTTTCTGGAGATCACATTTTGGGAAACCTTGCCCTAAAACAATTGCAGTCTTGAATGGAAACTTCCTTGGAGCTATTAAAATGCTTCACATATATTTGGTTTCAGGGGACAGGTCAATGCATTGAGAAGATAATAAATATTTACTGGGTGAGAAACCGCGTGACACATCTAGCAGTGCCTTATGGAGCAAATCTAGTACAGTCACTAGTGAAATCACAGCAGTAATGTCTTCCCTTTCTGTCATTGTTCTGGGCCATGGTTGAAGCTGGGAGGGGAGGTTTGGAGACTTGTAGAAGCTGAGTCTGAACTTTATGAGCCTCTGATTTTCCTGAAGCTCACATTTAAGAACTAAACAGAATCCCCAATAAAGATACTGCTGTGGTGTTGCCAATTACTTCATGCCTGATGGAGAAGCTGAAATGCCTCCCCATACTTCAGATTTTTTTCCTTCCCAGTTAATTGTTCTTCCTAAATTGAATGATCTATTTTTGGAACTAAAAGCAATGCAGTGTAGAGAAAGGAACTGACAAAGCCCAAGGCAGAGAAAGGAAGTAGACAGAAGAAATTCAAGAAGAAGGAGAGAGAGACTGTGTATCCATCTTCCTCGTAACAAACACATAAAGGGAGAACTAAGGGCATTACCTCTTCCTGGGAGTAGGTGGGCAAGGCACTAGGGCAGGAGATTTTGCTTACAAAATAATGGACACATGAAATGAAAAATATGTAAAATTCTAGAAATAGCTGTGACCTGAAGGTTTAGGTCCTACAAACCACTGGTTTTACCAGAACTCTATAAACAGCCCCTGTATTCATATCACTAAATCAGAAGATGAGAAAAATCTACACCTTTACTATATTGCTTAATATAAGTTTATTTTAAAAGCATCAAGGTCTTGATTCTGAAAATATGGGCTGTCTCATGTATGTGTTTCTGGGACTATTTAGCAGGACTTCTGATATGAGCCCAGATGTGTGTATTTTTTCTGAACTCAAAACTATAAGTAATGCCCACCTTAGCCAGATTCATTAGCTATTCCAAAAATATATTTAAAAAGCATCAGCAAATATTGTTAACAAATACTAGTGTGGATATCGGCTTCCTACACTTTATTGCTTCTATAAAGAGTGTTTGCTTTGTTAACTCCAGTGAGTTCCTCTTATCCTCCTTCGGCTTCAACATCATGCTCAAAGCTTTGGAGCATGCCTATGCTAGCCATTTCTGTTGTTCCCGTTCTCCAGGTATTTCAACTGCAGTCACATTTCAGAAACACTCTCTTATGTGCTTTTAAATGCTTAGCAAAACTACAAAGCAGAACACACATCATTTTCTTCAAAACATCAACATTTCAACCTACAAGGAAGACTATACCAAAGACAGCCAGCTTCACTTTGAAATGCACGCAAAAGCAGAGACCTTTCAAACTCCCGTAAGATTGCGCCACTCTTTTCAACCATCACTAGATATTTTAACAATACGTGTAGCTCACTTCTGAAACGATTCAACTAAGGAAAGAAAAAGGCTTCAATGACTGTGTACACTTGCCTTCCACTGCCATGAAGTGTAAGGCGAGGAGCTCCTTGACTGCCCATGACATCCCTGCCTCCTGTTGCCATGACATTTGAGTCTTGCATCCCGTGGACAGTAGGCCCATGTTTTTCTGTGTATTTCAGCATTTGGTCCCATGCACTCTGAAAGTACACTCAACCTTAGGGGAGTAGAGAATGGGGTATGGAGAAAGAGAAAGGAAAATTCTGGCAATTATAACATTCAACCAAATAAGCTATACAGATCCTTGATGCCAGCTTCAAAGAGAAACATTGTAAGACTAGAAGATCATTACTGATCCATAATCATCCTGATTAAACAAACCTTTTTTGAGGGGAGGGAATCCTTGATAGTATCTACCAAACTTGAACTTTGGTAAACAGAAATACAGTTCTCTAGTGTTCTTGTAAAAAATGTGGACATTAGCTGGGTATGGTGGTACATGCCTGAAATCTCAGCACTCTGGCTGGGTAAGACAGGAGGATCACAAGTTCAAGTACCCCTTGGGGAACCTTCTGCCATGATATTTCTGCCTTGGAGCCAGCTGACAATGAACTGAATTCTCTGAAACCGTGAGCCAAAATAAACCTCTGTGCCTTAGGTTGTGGGTGTCAGTGACTAATACAATACAGGATATTGGAGGTTTGGAATTATGATATTGGAGGTGAGGTTTGGTGGCCTGTTGAGATTGTAAAATAGAACTTTTTTTAGAATTGCTTGAAGACAGTCTATTTTGAGTTGTTTTTTTTCTAATGAGTCTTGTAGGAGTAAGAAATAAGAGCACTTTTCATTGTTCAGATATAGGTCAGATGGTATAAAATTATTATTTCTGTGACATTTAGTGATTTTTTTCATTGTAGGAGTGATGCTTCTATCATTATCAAGTCAGCACTAATTGAATAATCAACTGTATCCTGTTCTGAGTTTATATGTGGTTCTGGTACCTATAGTCCTAGGTTTATGCTGTTTTTATTTCAGATGTAGGAAATATCTGTACTATATCTTGTGGCCTATATTTATTTCAAAATTTGGCATAAGGAATTCACTGAATTATTCTCTGTAAGGGTGATGAGAAGATCAAAATGTAGTCTTCGTTTAATGAAGATGTGTCTACTCACTGAATATATATTGAGCACCATTTTATGTGTAAGTCACCCTGCTTGATACTGAGAACACAATTTTGAATAAGACAGATCCAGTCTCTCCCCTCATGGGTACATTCTAGAGGAAGAGGTATATATTAAACAAATAATTCTATGAATTTTTTAGTTGTGAAAAACGTATGGGAGAGATATGTGTTGCTCTGTAAGTATAAAAGTAAGATGTTTGATCTACTCTGAGAATGTTCCAAGAAGGTTCCTTGAAGAAGTAAGGTTGAGTTTGTTTCTGTTTTTGTTTTGCAGTACTGGGGATTGAGCACAAGCCTTCACGCATGCTAGTCAAGTACTATACCACTGAGCTTTGTTCTGGGCCTTTTTATTTTATACTGGGAGACAAGGTCTTACTAACTTGCCTAGGCTAGTCTCAAACTTACTATTCTTTTGCCTCAAGCTCCCTGGTAGCTGGGATTACAAGCATGCACCACTGGGCCCATCTTTGAGCTCAGCTTTGAAGGACAAATAGGAGTCAATATCAGATGAAAAGCAAGGAGGAAAGATTATTCTAAGTAGGAGTAGCACCTGCGTGAGCCCTGAGGATGGCAGCGAGAGTTTAGTTAAGTAGGAGAAGGTAAGTGTTGCTGGAGTGCAGAGGGAAGAAAGGATGGACATGAAATTGAGGAGAAGAAGGCAAAAGCAGGCCAGATAAGGACTTAAGGCCGTGGTAAGGAGTATGGTCTTTTTCCAAAAATAGTGAGAATACTTAAAAAAGTGTATGATCAAAACTGTGGTTTTTGTTTTTGTTTTTGTTTTTGTTATTTTGTTTTGGTGGTGGTACTGGGCATTGAATCCAGAGCCTTTGCAGTAGACTAATCCAAGCCCATTTTTATTTTTTAATTTTGGGACAGTGTCTCCCTTAGTTGCTATGTTGCCCAGGCAGGACTCGCTACCCTCCTTCTCAGCCTCCTCAGTAGTTAAAAATTGTGGTTTTGAAAGCACTGGCCACTGTGTGGAGAAAGCCCTGAAGGTGAAGAAGAAGGAGTTTCAATATAGTAAAACTGTTTTATAGCCTGCTTTGGTGGAGTTAGAAGTCTCGTGATATAGCAAAGTAAAGATGGATAGAAACTGAAAGAACCGGGAAATTTGTAGGCGGTGAGAACAAAAATATTGAGAGATACTGGGTGGCACTGGAGTAAAAAAAGAGAGTGTTTGCAAGCCTAAGTATGAGCTGGACTTCTGATGGCTATAGCATAAGGTACGGTTCCCTGCAGAAGCACCAAGATGGGAGAAAAAGGGACACTACATGTTCGGTTCTAAATTATTAACAACTTCTGGGAACATCTCTACTTGGATATTCTAGTCTGCTCTTCAGAGTCACTAAGTCATAAGATGGGTAAATGCACAATCGGTGGACTCCAAACGCTGTGCGTTTGAACTGAGACCTACTCCTTGTTAGCTCTGTCATTTTGAGAAAATTATTTACTTCTGAAAGCCTCAGTTTTCTCATCTGTGACATAAGGATGATAAGAGTGCCTGTGTCATGACATCATGGTGTGATAGCAGAGAGAAGCATTGGTGTATACAGTCGGTACACTGCTTGGTTTATTGTATGCATTTACTTAATAAAATCTCATGTTATGGTGATTGTTATTATCATCTTTATTTTTTGTTTGTTTGTTTGCTTTGGTACCGGGAATCAAACTTATGACCTCGCGCTTGCCAGGCAGGTGCTGTGCCGCTAAGCTGTATACCTGGCCCTATCATCTTTATTTTTGTTATTAAATGTGCTCTTCCATAGATTCTCTTCATTACTTTTCCACCTTTTGAAAAGTTAAATAACACTGAAGTCAGAAGTTCTAACTCGGCGGCCAATGGCTCTGTGAACTTGAGTTAATCAACTAAACTTTTCAGAAATCAAATTTTATCTTGAGCCTTATTAGATTGTATGAGATGAACTTTCAGGACTTTCTTTGGCCCAAAACAATACATGATATTATCTTTCCTAAATTCTAAAACTTTTAGTCATCTTTCATATCTTTCTTTGCTTTATCTTCTAAATCCATTTAGATTTCATTCTTGTTGACTCCATCCCCACAATCTCTCTTATACCAAACTTTCCACTCTCTTTCTCTTTGTATTCTCGCCCAGGTCTTTATTATTATTACCATTATTATTGTTATCACTGAGACAGGGTCTTGCTAATTTGCTAAGTTGTCCATGTTGGGTTTGAACTTGTAGTATATGTGCTGCCAAATTTAGCACAGGGCTTGAACTTTTGATCCTCCTGCCTCAGTCTCCCAGAGTCCTGGGATGAGAAGTGTGCACCACTACATGTGGCTTTATACCTCACCTTTCTAGATCCAACTCTACTGCCTATTATAGGCTACTTGTGTTACTGCCAGCTGTATTGTTACAGTGGCTCTCATCAGGTCTGGCCCATTAAAGTGACTTTCTAGACACTGTTCAACTCCCTGACATTTCTTCTTTTAGTGAATTTTATGCAACATCAATTAAACTCTCAACGTGTGTACTCAATTTTTATTCTCATACTATGTGCCAAAGCTATTCTTCTTTCAAGGCTAATTCAAATAATAATCAGTTCTTTAAATTTAGCTTTTGATCATCTAGTCTTATGAAACTTACTATTCGTGCTAATAAACACTGTCATTGTACTTCTTCTCTTAAATGCTAAGCTTATAACAATTCTGATTCTTTTGTCAGGATGGGAAATGTGTATAGAAATTAAACCATGTATGGGTTCATTTTCTATTTTTGGGAAGACTATTTTCCATGTACACAAAGAGTTGAGTAGACTTAACAGTCACTCTCTTTTTGAAGGCAGACAAACAAAAATTTGCCATTTGGGGATCTGATGTTGCTTTCATCACATAGACACAGCCGTTGTCATATTTAGTTTAATTCACTGAGTGAATTTGAATGCATTTTACAGATGCATCTGTAAAATATGATATATACATATCTATCTGAGTTGTAGTTCTAGAGTCCACTTATTCCACTTTTGACCAAGAGATAGGATTCCTAAGAGTAATTTAGGTAGACTCAAAATCCAATTAACTTGGTAATTCTATAAACCATAACATAATTTTTGGAAATGATTTGAGTGTTAGAGAATGGAAATTATCATTTTATCTCC
This sequence comes from Erethizon dorsatum, assembly GCA_028451465.1. Lineage (NCBI taxonomy): Eukaryota > Metazoa > Chordata > Mammalia > Rodentia > Erethizontidae > Erethizon > Erethizon dorsatum. The sequence continues at coordinate 86,911,702 of CM051834.1, forward strand.
TCAGTAGGAAAGGGAGAGAGAGATAGAGAGAGAAAGAGAGAGAGAGAGAAGGAGGAGGAGGAAGAGGAGGAAAGAGAAGGGGAATGGAGGTTAGGGGAGAAGGGAAGAAAATGATTCCAAGCATTTATTCTTCCAAATACTAGACAGTACTGGGTGATGCAGCTGGAGATGGGTACAGTCTTTAGGATGTCACGATTTCTGCATATCTCTTTCCCTGTATTAAAAGGGGACAACAGTGTAGCACACCCATGTGTCTTTGGTGAGCTTTAGTGATGATTCTGCAAAATGAGGAAAACAGTTGCTTTTTATTATGCTACTGTCTAATATTATGAATTTTAGGATAAAACATTTTTATATCATTCTATTTACTTGCATAATTTTATCAGCCACATCTTGAACTAGTAATCCATTTAGAAATGTATCTCAGAATGTTGGGAATCAGATTATTTATGTTTATTATTGATCTATGTGTGTGCGTAGAATGAACACAGGTACACTGCAATGTTAAGATGAAAGTAGTGTTTTTTTAGAAGGGTTAAATTTCCTTACTTATAAATCATAGTGTTCTATGAGTATGGTGCAATATAAAATATATTTGATGAGGTCAGCCTCCACAGAACTCTTGGGCATGCATGTTGATGTGCTTCAGGATGCTAGGCGTGTGGGGAAATGAGAAATGGGACCCACCTGGAGAAGGCGGGAAATGCCACAGCACCCCAGCCCCATACATCAACCTGTGCATCTCTCCCATCTGGCTTCTGATCTGTATCCTTTATAATAAGCTGCTAAATGTAAGTAAGTGTTTTCCGGAGTTCTGTGAACCACTCCAGCAAATTAATCCAACCCAAGGAGAGAGCAGTGGGAGCCTGGTTTTGTAGCTGGTCTATCAGAAGCACGGGTGACAACTGATTATTTCCAGTTGGCCTCTGCATGAGGTAACGGGGGGGGGCTGCGACTGTAACCTGTGGGATCTGACCTTATCTCCAGGTAGATAGTTCAGGATCGAGCTGAATTACAGGAAGTCCAACTGGTGTCCACTGGAGAGTTGCTTGCTATGTGGAGAGACCTCCTCCCACATCTCGTCACAGGAGCATTCTGGGAGTGAGTTCAGTAGAAGAAAACAGTTCATGTTTCTTCTCTTAGTATGATGTATCTCATTAGACTCAAACTAGTTCTTGCAACAGTACACTTCTGAATCAACTTTCAAGTGAAGAAAACAAAAGCAAATATGTTAGCATGGTGTCAAATGTAGTTCTGAAAAAGAACCTCAGGCAATACTCACAGGTAGCACCTTCTTTTTTTAATTCACCAAAATATCTACTCTGCTCAGGAATAAAATGTGTTATTTTTGTTTCTTTATTTATTTTGTGGTACTGAGGATTGAACCCAGGGGCTTTGCAATGAGCTATATCCCTAGGCTCTTTTTAACTTTTATTTTGAGACAAGGTCTCCCTAAGTCACTAAGGTGCACTGGCTGGGCTTGAACTTGTGATCCCCCTGCCGAGGCCTCTCAGAGTGCTGGAATTCCAGGCATGCACCACCATGTGCACCTTAAAATGGAGTATGAGTGTGTCATTTCCTTAGCTCCTTTTCCCTTTTTTTTTTTTTTAAACTAGAATTTTTTTCTGAGGACCATTTCACTTTTTCACCACTTAATTTTGAATTTCCTTTTCCCTGTGAAAATCAAATCACACTGAGCCATTTCATGTTTTTTTTCTTTCTATTCTGAATGTGACAGAATGTTGGCATAATATGCTGATATTAGGTACTTACGAAGAAAAGATTCTAAATAATCTTTTAATTAAGTAGATTTTAAGAAAAAGAGTTTAATTTTGTAATAAATTATGCAGTGCAACGGATCTAACACCTGTGAGCGAGATGAAGGTGCTTCTCCATGTGAGAGTGAGAAAGTTGGCAGCACAGAGGATAAGGTGGTGGGGACTAGCAGGACTGTCACATGAGATGACAACACAGCACAATTCAGAGCGTGGCCTCCAATGACAAATTTGAGCTTTAACAAACAACATTGAAGGGAAGGGCATTATACAAAATAAGTTAGCACTTAACAGAAAGTACAAACACTCACATAATAAAAGTGACATAAGAATAGGAGTAGTTTTTTTTTTTTTTTTTTTTTTTGAGGTCTACAGTGAATATTTAGAAAGGTAAGATTAAGTCATATTTAATTGAGCAGCTGTATGCCAAGCACCTGATTTTTTCTTATCTCATTTAATTCTCAAGATTAGCCTCTAAAATAGATAAGATGTCTCATTCTACCTTCCAGTCCTTTAGTAAGGCCCTGCTCTTCGATGCTCTCTCCCGTTCATTCTACCTGACGCCCTGTCCACACCACAGATTCCGAGGTTAATCTTGCTTACACGCAGAGAACCTTATGCCTCAGTCTTATAGTGCCGTTCTTTTCATGCACCTTTGTCCAGTTGGTGAAACTCTGAGTTCCCTGTGTTCTTCCCTCCAAGTCTTGATCCCAGTTCCTTGGGGCATTGCTTAACTATGTCCAGATGTATTCAGTAAGGTATGAACAAGGACTTGTGCACATCTCAGCCTGAATATACTCCAGGTATTCTAAAGAATATATTAAAAGACAAGTTCATTATTTTTCCTATACTTTTCTCCACACCATTCCTCGTAATTGCCTACAAAAATTGCTTTTCTTTTTTGGATTCCTTAATCTCCGATGGCATCACCATCCATCCAGTCCTCCAAGCTAACATACTAGGGTTTTCTTCTACCACCTTTTCTTCATAGCTCTAACACAACACTGGAATAACTATATCTTATTATCTGAAATGTCTTATCTGAGCCCTTAGGAAGCTGAGGCAAGAGAATAGGTGTGAATTTGAAGCCAGGATGGGCTACATAGTGAGTTCAAGGCCAGGGACTACTTAATGAGACCCTGTCTTTAAAAAAAAATCTTCCATATTGGTTGTAGAATAGAATTAGGTAAGATGTATCTTCACGACCTACTGATAACATTGTTTTCCTCACTGACCACGCACGCATGCTGTACACTCTGCATTTTGACTTCAGGCCTTAATTGATAATCATGCTTCTTTCCTTTGAACTCTGCACCTTTAGACACACTGCCCCCCTTGCCAAGAACATGCTGGGGAAATACTACCTATTTTTCCGGGCTATAGTGTCACCTCCTCCAGGAAGCTTCCTTGGGTGCTACTTTCTCTCAATAAGACAAAACGAATTTCTCCTGTCTTTGCCTCCCCGGTAGTAGGTTTGTTTGTACACTATTGTGATATGCACAATAATTGGATATTTTTGTGTCTTGCATCCCATATGGAGTGGTAGCTGCTTGTGCTCAGAGGCTGTTTTATTAACTTAGATCACCTTACTCAGGGCCTGGTGGCTGTTCATTCAATACATGCATAAATGGTTAAACAACCCAAGGTACTGTTTTTGTCTATCCCATAAGACAAGGCAGAGGCAGGGAGAGTGAAACAATAGATGCCTTTTAAACTCATCCCGATGCAAAAGATGTTAAAACGCTACTGCAAAGGACAGCCACGGTGTTGTTTTCACTCACATTGATCAAATAAATACTTTAGGAGATAATTATTCTTAATATTCTCTTGCAAGTATTAAATAATTTTTATTGTATTAAATGATGGGACGGAACTTATTTATTCAAATTGTTTTCCTCCTGCATCTCTGAAATCAAATATAATTTCCTTTTAAGATCCTGGGAATGAGACTTCCATGGTATAAAAGTAAAAGGCACAGTGTGTGCCTTGGAGTTAAGGGTGGAGCAATGAAGTTCGTGGAAAGGAACCTAGGAGAGGAAGAGAGAAACAGAGAAATGGCACCAAGTGGATGTTAGACGCTCCTGGAGATGACCAATCAGTCAGAACTGAAGATAAAATGACTTGGAGATGCTGTACAATTTGAGAGCAAAGATGGAGTCATTCTAGAAATAACTTGCTGGAGATTCTACTCTAAAAGAATGTTTCTGTGTTATGATTTCCAAGCTTCGTTGTTTTTACAGAAATCAGGTTGTCCAAACTGGCACTTGGCTGAGTCTGGTTCAGCAGCTTGTGTGGAATATTCTCTGAGGAGCCGGGCTGGGGGTGCGTGAGCTGTGGGTGAAGCAGCCCGTTCCACGTGCTGTGCTCTCTGTCCTACACCAAAGAACTCTTACTTTACCTGTTTATATGGAGGTTTCTGTGCCTGTTTGAAGACAGTGTCCTATAACTTTAAAAAAGTTTTTAAAATCCCTGCTTGTCTCTTTTTTAGAATTTTTTTCTTTTAAAGATGAGGAGAATGAGGTCTAGAATCTTTAAGTGACTTGTCCCAGACCACACGACTTTCAGTGCACTAGCAACTAGTTAGTCAGCAGTTTGGTTTCCCTTTTTGTTGCTGTTGGTACTGACTCAGCTTGGGCAAGGACCTGGAAAACCAGGACTACAGGGGAACTGAGAAAGCGAAGGCTGCAAAGGTAAGGAATAAGTTAAGGAAGTTGTGATCTTTATACAAAATAGAAAAACAAGGTAGCAGCTTTTCCTCCACTTCTTAAATATTCAAATGGCTCTAACGCCTCTTTTTTCCATGATGTTTACCATATCTCAAATGTAGTAACAATTTGTTATAGATTTTATATGTACCAGGTGTGATCAAAACCTACAGTGAATGTTTACATTAAAAAAAAAACTTATTACAGTAAAAGACACATTACTATTAATCCCTCTGAAAATACTTCCCCTCACTTAGATCATACTTATCCCATCATTCTTGCCACTTTCTGAAGCAGTTCTGGAATTCCTTTTTCCTGAGTGTCTTTAGTTGTGCTGTCACGACTGCCTTCGTCTCCTGAAATCATTCAAAACATTTATATGTTATGGTCTTTTCAACTTTGGCGAAGAGCCCTGTTATACAGTGCCAGCTCTGGTGAATAAGGTGTATGAGGATGTACCATAATGTTTACAGAAGCCTGACTTTATGTTGAATACAGCAGCAGCATCACTTGCTGTATTTTCTTTACCACACCTCTTAAAGACACTCATGGGGGCTGGGGATGTGGCTCAGTGGTACAGCTCTTGCCTTGCATGCACAAGGCCCTGGGTTCAATCCCCAGCACCTCCCCCCACCAAAAAAAAAAGAGACACGAAAGAAGACTTCCAGAACTGCTTCAGAAAGTGGCAAAGATGAAGGAGGAGTATTTTGAGGGGATTAACATCATTGTGTCTTTTAGTGTAATATTTTCTTTTTAAGTTTAAACATTTGCCATATATTTTGTTCACTCTTCATATAATATATATTACAAGTATATTTATTACATAGTGATGCATATAGTATATATTCGTTTGATGGTAGGATTGATGCAAAATTTAGATGAATTGTAAAATGTGATTACAGAGTTCAGAGACAATTCTTTGTTTTCAGGGAAGATGCAATGATTCATTAAACATTGGCTTAAAATTGAATTTCCCTGAGGAAGAGTTCTTTACCTGTAATTCAATTATTCTATGAGCACTGGAAATTAGGGTGTGGTCAATAACAAAATAGCTGTAGACCGTGGACTGGAAAGAGGTCAGAAGACCATTAAGCTACTTGATCATGAAAAGAAAATTAGGAAATTAGTTTTAGGTGAAAGAGCAATGCATTTAAAAGCTAAAGAAAGACACCGCTGTGGTCCTCACTGACTGAGAGGGAGAAGGTGCAATTCAGAGCCAGAAAGACAAATACTCCCGACATTAAAGGGAGATAATACCATTTGACATGGGATTGAACAAAGAGGCATGAAAAGCTAATTGGAAATCCAGGAATTAAAAAATAAATAGCAAAATGAAAGTGTAGGGTTCAGACAAAATAAGAATATTAATTAAAGAAAGAAGGCTTAATTCTATGGTGGGAAAAAGTATACAAACAATACAAAAGACAAGTCTAAAAGAGACACAATTTGGATTGAACAGATTTCCAAAAATGTAAAGGAGTATTCCAGAGAGATGGTATTGAAATATAAGAGTACAAAACTCGTTGAAGTCTTGTTGAAAATTAATAAAAGGGAATACAAAAGATGATCAAAAAATAGCTGGTGTTTAAATAAAAAATATTATTGTAAAGGACTTATTGCCACTAATCTCACTGAAAATACTCCCTCTTGCATCAAACACACTTACACAATCATTCTTGCCACTTTCTGAAGCAGTTCTGCAAGTCCTCTTTCATGAGTATCTTTAAGAAATATGATAAAAAATATAGTGATGCTGTGCCATCCAGTGGAAAGGGAAGCTCACAAAAACATTATGTGTCCTCATCTACTTTTTTCACTTGGTCTGGGACCATGTGACTTCTGGCTCTTCTTCAAAGTCAAAGAGATCATGAAAGATAAACATTTTGAATGGATTCAAGATATCCAGGCAGTTGCAACAGCACAACTAAAAACACTCATGAATGAAGACTTCCAGAACTACTTCAGAAAGTGGCAAGAATGATGGATAAGTGTGTTTTAAGTGAGGGGGAGGGTTTTGAGGGGGATTCATAGCAAACAGTAACCAGAGTTTTAGATTATACTTAGCATAGTAAGAGAAAGATATACCTAAATACATCCTAGGCAGATTACCAGGTAATAGCAGAGTTGTAAATAATATAGTCATTAATATTGCAAGATAAAGCTGCTTTCTTGTTTTGGGGGGAATTAGAACGAGTTCATGCAGAATAAAGCAATTACCACACATGAGCTCGAGTTAAGGTTTCCTGCCTCCTGATGGCATGTGTAGCTTTGTGCCATGAAATCAGAGTAGACAAGACACAGGCATGTCACTGGAATTCCAGCAAGTTGTGAACTATACATTTCAAGGCAGAATCACTCTTTTTCAACTTCAGGAATGAATTCAGGAAGGTTTAGATTTAGCATAATGGCAATTCTCACATTAAGAAGACCAAATTGGATATTACTAGCATAGATGAAAATGTATAATTTGTGTGTGTGTGTGTGTGTGTGTGTCTTGTATGTGCCATGGTGAGATAAAAATGGACTGGAGCATGGAAAGTAATTTAACCATTTAAAGATACAATTGTTTCATTAATATTTACTTATACCTGATTAAATATTCATGACACCTAGCCTTCCCTGCTTGTCTAACAGGGTTGTATTCATGGCCATCTGCAACCAGCTCAGCACAAGGAGATCTCAATTAGCCATGCAGGCTGACAGAAGACTCTCAGCCAAGGAGCCCTTGCCCTGCAATGGGCTAAAAGCAGAGAATGAGTTTGTTTCCTGGCAGAAGCAACAGGGAAACAGATTTGCTCTGGCCTGGAATTAGGCTACAGAAGAATGGGCCCCACAAGAACTCAGACAGGAAGATTTCAGAAATGGATAGGTAAATACAGCTAAGTAAAAAACCTCTGCCTGCCAGTATCTATGGGGGAGCAGAATTCAAAGAGGACTATAATTGGGGCTCTTGACACCTGGCACCATACTTCCATCCGGCACCATAAGACTAGGCAATGGATAACATAGTTTCTAATCCTACTTTAGGCATCTATAAAACAGGACTGAAGGAATCTTCCTCTGAGGCAGGTGCTGGGTAGGCAGCTATACACCCCAGCACTGCTCGTGTCTGAGTCCCTGGCTTTTTTATAAATGCAGGCTCCAGTGGCCGCATGACTTCACAAAGTATTATAATTACCTGCCCTGTGGTTATCTCTCCTTTAAACTGTGAGCCTCTGGAGAACTCAGACTATGTTGTGTCCATTGCAGTGTCCCAAGGGCCGATTGGCATCCCAGCCAGTGAATCCAGTAACAATTTTTTTTAATAATTTAGCCTTTGGAGATGCTAAGGTTTGCTATTAGGAATGTGCAGATAGTGTATTCACTGTATGAATGAGTACCCAGCATGGAGAGGCTCACACACATTGTAGGAATTGCACTGCTGTCCATTATTCAGAGTCAATGCTAGCTTTTTTCTCTGTAAACTATGCTAGATTCTCTGGGAACAGAGTTGAAGATGACATAGAACCATCATGGTATCTGTGGTAGGAAGGATAATGGCTTCCCCAAAACATGGCTACTTTCTAATTCCCATAACCTGTGAATGTTACCTTACATCAAAGAGGGGCTTTTCAGATTTGATTAAATTGCAGGACCTTGAATTATTCTGGCCAAACTAAAGTAGTCACATGAGTCCATAAAAATGGAAGAGGAAGGAAAAAGAGTAGGTCAGAGGCATGCCACATGCTGGCTTTCAAACTAGAGAAAGGTTACGAATCAAGAAGTGTGACTGGTGCCCCAAAGTTGGAACACCACACCTACTAGGGCAAGGAACTGAATTATGCCAACAACCTGAATGAACAGGGAACAATTCCCCCCTTCAGTACTCAGACAGGAATAAAACCTGCTGTTACCTTAATTTTATCCAATGAGATTCATGCTAGACTTCAGACCTATAGAGATATAAATCGAGATTGTGTTGTTTCAGTACCACTAAATTTATCATAGATTTTTAGCACTAGAGATCCAACCAAGAGCCTTCACACTGAACTACATCCCCAACCCACTGACCCTTAAATTTTTAAAAATTTGAGATAGTCATTAAGTCACTAAGTTGCCTAGTGTGGGACCCAAATCTTGATTCTCTTGCCTCAGTCTCCCAGAGTTCTGGGATTATAGGCATGCACCACCACCATGCCTGGCTTGCTTGTAATAGTTTTTTAGGGCAGCAATAGAAAACTAATATAGCATCTCTGGCTAGCAAACTACACTTCCCATTTAGTTTTCAGGTCCTCTAAGGATTTTAGCAACACCAGAACTGTACTTAGACATTTACTAGTGGTCAGGATAAAATCAAAGAGAAAAAATAATTCCTTTTCTTGGATAGGGGTGTCTTTTTTTCCTTTCTACCATCATGTATTTGGGGGTTCTCTGGGGCCCCTATTTGGTTTAGGTTGGGGAGTAGATGCCACACCCAGTGTTTAATTTATAGTATTTAGTGTGTTTCAGCACATGTCTCCAGAGCTATGTCTTGTGCAAAGTGTGTCTACACTGTGTCTTTAAAAGCCGGGAAAGTGCACAGGGCAGCAGCAGCAGTCAATAGCAATTTCCACATCTGGATCAATACCATTGGACCGCTCTGTAGCTGCAAAGATTGTTTCACACACGTACTCAGCGAAAGGGAGGGCGAGCAGAGAAAGGGAATTGGTTTTAATGATTTCATGGCTCTGTCTATTCCCTCTCTCCCTCTTTTCTTTAAAAGAAATAAATACATAAAATTAGAAACCAAATTTACGGACCTGTCAGTCTGCATGAAATCCAGCTTCTTTCCCCGACCTGTCACCCAAAGTGGCATCCAATCTAGCAAATAGCCTTATTCTGTGTGGGGGCTGTATGTATTGAAGAAAAGGAGTGACAATACTGTCTGTAGTGATGCCATAATAAAAATGCTCCATATTTACAGCAGTCCTCTCCTCAGGACTTTATAGGCAGTTTCCTCAATCTACAAGTAGAAAAACAAGGACCAGCAATGCATTTACCATTGTCCATGGAGAAAAAGCAGACGTAGGATCTGCTACACATCTATTCTATTCGTGTGTGTTTGGACAACGTGGGACCGAATTCTTCCTTAGGTTCTTTCAGCATAGCTTGACTTTGTAGTTCTGAGTGATAGGGATGACATCCCTGCTAAGTGGGACAGGGAGCTGTTTTTCACAAGACATAGTTGTTGAATCTGCCAAAGGAAAGCAACTGCGATTGAAACAGTGGGGCAAGAGCGAGGATCTGATGCCATTAGCTTTGCTGGAAGCTTTCCCAGTAGGTCAGGGTCTCAACCATTATTCCTCCTGTGAGTAGGCACAGCTTTGATGCTTCGGCGCCTCTGTGAGGCCCCAGAGCATGCTCTGCCACCACACAGCCCATTAGCTCACCTCCAGAGAAGGCTGACACTCACTCCGTAGAGGCAAACGCATGGTCAGGATGAGCCAAACAAAGGAATAAATATATCCCCTCTGGGCCCCAAGATCATGGGGAAGCTTAATCCTCAGCTTGGTAAATGCCACAGCTACAGGAATGACCAGCTAGCTGGAGGGATGAGAGTTTTGGTAAAAGACTCACTTTTCTGTATTGCAATTATAAAAGATCTCTTTCTTGGTTGCCTCCCTTATACTTTCTTCACCTGTATAGTTTTGCAAAGCCAAATACATGTTCTCATAGATTCTTCATGCAGCCCTCTGCATTTAAGCTGAGGTCTGGAAAGAGAGGTTCTCCTGATTACAGAAGGAAATTGTTGAAGTGGTGTTTCTGTCCTTCACAAATTACAATCTTCCAACTCACAGTTTGACTCTTCCCATCTGACCTTGGACATTTGTGACATAAAATAAGGCTTCCAGACTCAAGACTCTCCTCATCTGACTTGCGCTCACAACCACCTACGGTTTTACCACCAAACCTCTACCCTGCTACACCCAGGCTCATCCTCTGAGGAGTCAGTCATTCATCATACTTCATGAATCTTTAAACAATAAATTGGTTATTGTTAAATCACAAAGATATACATACATTCGGTGGTATCTGCCAATTTGATAGTAAGTACATTTGTGTATTTTTGCCAGTTCAGAGGATAGGAGTGAGGGTAATATCTGAGGCAGAGGCAGTAGTTGGCCAGTAAAAGGAAGTTAAGCCAGCCAGATGTGGTGGACACACCTATAATACCAGTACTCTGGGAGGCTGAGGCAGGAGGACAGTGAGATGGAGCCCAGCCTGGACAACTTAGTGAGATCCTCTCTCAAAATAAAAAAAAAATAAAATAAAAAGCGTTGAGAATGTAGCTCAGTCCAAAGACCTTGGGTTCGATCCTCAGTACTGGGAAAAATAAAAAAAAAAAGGAGGAGGAGGAGGAGGAAGACGAGGAGAAGGAAGAAGAAGAGGGAAGAAAGGAGAAGGAGGAAGTTGAGGATGAGGACAAGAATGAGACCAGGAGTTAACTATTGTCTCCATACAATATAATAAGTACTGGATCTAGGAAAAAAAATACAGGCTCAGATCTAAACTCAGTTTCTTTAAAACTCATTCTCAAATTTGTGTTCACTCACCTTTTGGACATATACAATGTTTTGCCTGTGCACTGCCACTAAAAATTTTTTAGTGGGACTCAAGTTTGGCCAATCAATCCCCATTAATGACTCTGATATGGAAACTTGAAAATCTAGCTCTCAGTCATTAAATCAGAAAAAGATAGCAAAGAAATAAAGAAAATATCTGCAGGAGCCTGTACCTATTGCAATATAAATTAAAAACAAATCTTTACTTGCAGGAATCTCAGAGTGGCCTTTTGAGGATGAAATAATTGAACTTTACAAGTCTCACCTTGAAAATGAATCATCCCAGCACATCTCTAAGCAGCTGTCAGTTACTATTATTTCCACAATACAGAGAAAGAAATTGAAGTATCTTACAGGGGTAGGGTGCCTAACTCACAGTCACATGGCAATTGCGGGCAAAATTAGAATCAGAATCCCAGCCAACTAATCTGTGATTATGGAATCAATCTGCCAAATGATGCAAGATGTAATTAAATAAACGCCTATGCACATGGCACAGTGCATTTAGTAGGCACTCAATAAATTTCATGGAATGAATGAAAACAAAACACAAAACAAATATGCTACACTATGACCCTAACCACCGTGCCATATTGAGGCCCTAAAGAAAGCAGGTTACAACTGGCACACACAAGAAAAACCTAGAGGGATATGATCTATATCCAATGTCAGCTCTGTTTCCTTTCCTGAGGACAGAATCAAATCGCCTGTCAATCCAACCAGATTCCCCTTCTGCCTGGCTATTCAACAAAACTTATACAAATGAGCTTGCTTCTTGACATGTTAAGGGTTGGCCACCTCTCTCTCTAGAAACTTCAAGAAAACAGGAGGAAGTCCTGAGAACACCAGAAAAGACTACTTTTTAACTCAGACTATGTCTTTATTTTTTTTAATGATTGTTTGGTTTTGCTATGTTTTCGTGTTTGCCTTCAACTATATAGGCATTAGTATTAGTTGTAAAAAATTGTAAGTTACTTGAGTTACAGATCAATGATAACATATGCCATGTGGATCTCCCCTGGGGGTCTTTGGTGCTGACACATGCCAGATGCCCATAAAAACCCCATGGCCACACCATTAAATTTGATGGCCATCCAAAGACATTCTTTGAACAAACATTTTGGATACACACCTTTGGACGTTTCCCTGGTAGTATATGAAGGACCTACATCTTTTTGTGCCCTCCCATCTTTTCACAGGAAAAGTGGTCTTTTGCAACTTCTGCCTCATCATGTAGAACTGTGATAATTTTTTCAAGCAGGCTAAGGATGGCTGACCAAAAACAATCCTGCCAAAACATGATTGAGTCTACATTTTAGGTTAATCATAACCTAAAATAAAAGAAGGTGTAAGACCCTCTGGAAAACTAAAGAAAGATGAATGCACTATGGGGAGAAAGCGTTCTTCTGATCTTTCCATGACCAGAAAGCTTTGACCTCTATCTTCTGTGTTCCGGTGAACATTTTATATGGAACACTTCTCATTAGACTCCAGTGGGACCCACATAATGATAACCAAAAAAAAAAAAAAAAAAAAAAAAGCACTTAATTTAGCTGTTAACCAGAAAAGTTTGTTTCGTTGGATGCTTTATTGGAAGATTTATGGGAGCTTTTTATATCTGGTTTTATAGTTTCATAATGAAACTAATTGCTGTTAATTGATTCAGGATGTATTGGGGTGAACATGAAGCAAGCATCAAGAAGAATTGAGAACAGTGTGGGCAGTCTGAGAATGTCACAGACATTCACAGACAACGTCACAGGGAGACTTTTTGCAAAAGAACACTTGTGTTTCTAGCAGTTTTACTTTTCTCAAGACTTGTTTTGTGAGATTAATTTAGTAGGGGTTTAATGGCTCTTAAAGGAAAGCTATCAGAATTTCAGAAATGCTTTGTGTCTAGGACTCTCCCTGCTCGGCTGGTGTTGCAAGCCTGTCTTTCAGGAGAATGGTAGCAAATCAAAAGCCTGAGAGCCCTGAAAAAGCAAGCAAACCCAGGCACACATGGCTTGAGTCCATGTAGACAGCACCTATTTTTAATCGGGCAGCTAGGATCAGAGGACTCTGTGATTCAGATTCTATTTGTGGAAATTTACTGCATCAGAGTGAAAGTGTATAGGAGACTTCACTGCCCTGGTCCTGTCCCAGCCCTAACACTTGAGGTGCCTGCTGGCCCTTTGGTCCCCACCTTCACATTTCCCTAAGCCTCTCCATGGTCATCTTTCTGACCATGAATCCCTCTGTCCCCAAGCTCAGCTATGGAGCAGGGATCAAATGCAGTGTCGAATGAAGGGTCTGTGAAAGCATGTATGAAGGTTTGCAAAGCCATGCAGGAGAAGAAAGTTTAAGGGGGGTAGCCAAGAAAGAGTATTTTTTTTATAATTGCTATAGAGATAGGTCAGTCTTTCACCAAATCTCTCATCCCTCCAGCGGGGCGTCGTACATAACCATCCCTGAAAGTCACTGGATCCACCTTATTTTTCTTTTTTTTTTTGTGGGTACTGGTGGTTGACCTCAGGACCTTGCGCGCCAGCAGGCACCCGTGCCGCTGAGTGATATCACGGGCCCTTTTTTCGTATGTGGGTTCCAGGAGTCGAACTCGGGCCCTCGTGCTTGCCAGGCAGGCGCTTACACCGCTGAGTGATCTCACCGGCTGGATCTGCCTTAAAGATCAAGCTGGTCACCCTTGTAGCTGTGGCATTTACCAAGCTGAGGATTAAGCTTCCCCATGATCTCGGGGCCCAAAGAGGACATATTTATTCCTTTGTTTGGCTCATCCTGACCATGTGTTTTCCTCTATGGAGTGAGTGTCAGCCTTCTTTGGAGGTGAGCTAACGGGCTGTGTGGTGGCAGAGAACACTCCCTGAAACCTCAGTAGGATTCTGAGGAGAAGGAGAGTAGAAGGAGGAGATTTTGAAGTTTTAGCCAGGGAGGTCCGTGCATGCCATCATAAGGATGCTGTATGTTTGTGTGATTCAGAGCCTACTGGCAGGTTGGGATCAGGTAAACAGTATAAGACACAAAGGACAATGGTAGAAGAAAGATTAGTTTGGGAATTATTGAAATAATTCATATGAAGGATATCACAGTTTGGACCAGAGGCTAATAATGAAGATGGTGAGATATGGATAAGATATATTTTGAAGGTCAAACTAACAGGATTTACTGGTAGATTAAGTTGAGGTGGGTGGTAAATAAGAAATTAAGGATGATTTTAAGTATTTTATTTTGGCTTAGGTCCCTTGATGCCAAGTACTAATGGGGAAAATTTTGGAAGGACCATGTTGGAGTAGAAGGATCAACACAAGTTCCAGTTTTGGCCTATTAAGTTGTATAAGTCATTTATGTATTCAAGTAGATGTGCCAAGTGCCTGGGAATTGGAGCATGTAAAACCTTGGAAACTGTGATAGTTAATTTTAGGTGTCAACTTGACTGGATTAAGATCCTCAGGTGGCTGGTAACATTATTTCTGGGTATACGTGGGAGGGTGTTTGTGGAGTAGACTGGCATTTGAATCAGTGAACTAAGTAAGCAAAACCCACCCTCAATCACTGTGGGCAGTGATTGAGGCACCATTCAGTCAGCAGAGGACCCTAATAGAGAAGACAGGCAGAGGAAAGGTGACTTCACACTTTCTTCTGCAGTTGGGATACCTTTCTTCTCTTGCCCTTGGACTTCAGAACTCCATGTCCTTCAGCTTGTGGACTCTGGTACTTGCACCAGTGACATCCTGGGTCTCCAGTTTTGGTCTTGAACTGAGATTACACCTCTCCGGTTCTCCAGCTTTTGGACTTGGACTGAGCCATGCTACCAGCTTCTCTGACTTCCAGCTCACAGACTGCCTCTCACAGGACTTCTCAGCCTTCACTATCGCATGAGCCAATTCCCGTACTAAATTCCCTCCCGTATATGTACATATATACCTATCTTTTTATGTATTCTTCTGGTTCTCTCTGGAGAACTCTAGACTTTGGTATAAGAAGTTGTTCTAGAGGAAAAGAATTTTAAAGATGGGTTTTGTTAATTTGTTGTGAAGTTTCTGGAATTGACTCTATTATGATAAGACTTAAAATTACAAAAGACACTTATTCAACTCTAATAGTACAGAGAACACTGATAGGTAGTCTCTCATAGGAACTATTTTTTTTTTGTACTGGGAATTGAACTCAGAACCTTATGCTTGCAAGGCAGGTGCTGTGCTGCTGAGCTATATCCCCAGCCCTCTGATATGAACTATTCATAGATAAACACTGAATATATGTGCTGAACACTTTTACTCAGCCACTTATAAAAGTCAAAAGACTTAGTGACTGTGTATATAGTTATTTCAACTATCTGTGAAAAACCAAGAATTATAATGATATTGACTGGTTGCTCCTAACGTCACTGGACAAGGTGATGAAAGAAAAGAATGAGCTCAGGAATTCAAATTCCTGGATCCAGCTTTGCATAAATACCCTAAAAGTTTCTAAGCATGCCCAGAAGTAGAACCTTCTCCCCTGTAGCCACAGGGATGAGACCACTGGAAGTCTTCCTCAAGCAATTGGCTGAGTTACAACAGAAGTTGAACTTTCGGCTGTGCTGAATGTCTACTGTTAAAAATGAAGGCATTGATTGGGAAAGACTGGGATCTTGTAAGTTGGGATGGGCATGTGTGAGGAGGCTCTAACGAAACTGAAGACTTTGAACTCTTACATTTGGATAAGTATTTTCCCAGCAGAAGTGACTTCCCTAATATCAGTGGTAATGACTTTCCACCCACAGTGACATTCGACCTCTCTCTGAGGGAACTGACCTTTTACTGCCTGAGGACACTTGTATTGCCTGAGGTAGCTGCCAAGCAAGACAACAGCTGATTCTTCTGGGACCCATTACCATCCCTCTGTCCTAGATCTAAGAGGTGTGATCGGGAAACAGGTGAACGCTTAAATTACAAAAAGTTATTGCAGTAAGACACACTGCTATCGGTCCTGCTTGAAATATCCCCTCACTTTGAATATACTTCTCTTACTGTTCTTGCCACTTTCTGAAACAGTTCTAGAAGTCCTCTTTCATGATTGTCCTAAGTTGTGCTGTCTGGTTGTCTTAATGTTTTTCAAATCAATTCAAAAATGCTTCCCTTTCATGGTCATTTTGACTTTGGGGAAAAGCCAGAAATTGTACGGCGTAAGATCTGGTGAATAAGATGAATGAGGACACACTGTAATAGTTTTACAAGTGTGTCGTTCCACTGAATGGCATTTACTAATAGCATTGACCATATTTTTTATCACACTTGGTAAAGACACAAAAGAAAACTTCCAGAATTGCTTCAGAAAGTGGCAAGAATAATATGGGGGGGCATATCTTGAGGGGGATTAATAGCAATGTGTCTTTTACTGTAACACTTTTTTAAAAAGTAAGCATACACGATATTTTTTGATCATTCCTTGTGTAACTAGAGCCAACTCCCAGCAAGGCTCTAAGGTGAAATGTAAATTGTGACTCATGAGGAGATTTGCAACGTTCATAAAGAACTACTTGACTTTTCTAATTTACACAAGCAGAAATCTGGGAACAGAGACTGAGGGTGTGAGATGGCAGGAGAAGGAACAGAAAGTTGGATGACGCTGAATTTATCCATTTGGGCTCACTAAGCAGAGATTCTGCCTTTAATGTAGCAGTTCAGGGGGCTAGAG
Source organism: Erethizon dorsatum (assembly GCA_028451465.1). Taxonomy (NCBI): domain Eukaryota; kingdom Metazoa; phylum Chordata; class Mammalia; order Rodentia; family Erethizontidae; genus Erethizon; species Erethizon dorsatum. The sequence continues at coordinate 86,928,439 of CM051834.1, forward strand.
AGGATCCTAGCAGTTTGGTTTTTGGGCTGAAACATGAGTCAAAGAAATGGTCCGTCATGAATTTACTTTCTCTGGATCACCCTAACTCATACAGTGACCTTCACGAGAACAGTTTCTGTGGAGTAGATGCAAGAGGTCAGGGGGGACAAAGGAGTGGAGAAAGAATGAGGGACAATTCTTTTGAAGAGATTTGTAGCTAAGGGGAAAAGTGAGGGGAGTTAGTTGAAGGAGGCAAGTATATGATCAAAGAATACTTGCCTTTTTTTTTAAAAAAAAAAGATGTTTACATGTTGATGGGATGATTTAGTTAAGAAAGAAAATTGAAGTTACAACGAGAAAGGAAATGATTTGAGGAGCAGTATCTTTGTGAGGGTGAGAGAGGACCTAATCCAGGACATAGGTGGAGGGTCTGGCATAGTGACATAGCCAGTAAATGATGAAGTCGGGATGTAGACCCTGCCCACCTGGCCATCGGGTTAACGCTTTACAACCGTTATATGCTTAGATCGATAATTTAAAATACTTTCAGCAATAAACATCTTTTTAAAAAAAATGCAGTCTTATAATTCATATATAATAGATAAATCATGGTGGTAGAGTGGGTGAGAGGCAGATGGAAGACCAGGAATTTACTACCTGTGCTGCCCTGTGTCTTAGTCTATCTGAGCTACTTTAACAAAATGCTATAAACTAGGTGCCTCAAAACAACGATAATTTATTTCTCACAGTTCTGGAGATTAGACCTCTGAGATCAGGGTGCCAGCACGGTTGGGTCTGATGAGGTCCCTCTTCTAGATTGCATACTGAAGACTTCTCATTGTGTCCTCACTTAGCTAAAAGAAAGTGAGCTAGCTCTCTAGTTTCTCCTCAGAAAGGCACTATCCCACTCATGAGGACTCCATGTGTATGACCTAATTACCTCTCAAAAACCCTCATACAAATAGCATCACATTGTTCATTAAATTTCAACATAAAAATTCGGAGGGGAACACAAAGCATTCGGTTTGTAACACCCTCCATGCCCCCAAAGCCCTTTAAGCAGCTTCTCAGAACTCTGAGACCCCAAGGAAAATAATCTGAAAAGCTTGGTCTAGGTGATCTTTTTACCATTAAAGTTGTGTGAGTCCATATTAATACAACTGGATGATTCTTACATTGCCCCCCTGTTCTGGGCAATGGTTATATCCAGGTACCCCAGCTCGGTGTCAACAGCCACGCTGGAGTGGAGGAAATAAATGGAAATGTTCATCTCACAGGGACCCAGGGTCCTCTCCCCTCACCTTTCAAATAAACAGAACCAAAAACAACATAGAAAGTCATTTACGAAACAAGCTATCCTCAGGGAGATGGCAATCTTGTTAACAGTTTAGGCTTGTCAGCATGAACATCTGTTTTAATAGCACATCTGTATGGGTGTAGTACTTAGCAGGGTAACCTAGCTTTTGTCTTATAGAATTTAATGGATTTTTTTCTTTCTTGTTTTAAAGCCCTTTCCCTATACAATTAGCCAGTTGAAAGTGAAATCGTTCTGCTCAGTCTTGAAAAGGGAGATCAATAACTGTGGGGCAATGCTATGCACAGAATTCCAGGTAGCAGCTACAGCTAATGAAACAGTGGGTAAGTGATTTCACCAGTGTCTCAGCTCTGACACCAGGAAGTGCAGGAGTGCTGTCCAAAGGCCACTCTCCCAAAAGGGAGGCACAGGGCAGCTCCTGGCTGAAAGGGATGCAGATGTAAAGCCATGTGTGGGGGAGGGTCGCGCATCCTGTCTGGAAATGAGAAGAGCAGTAGATTCTGGGGAAGACGAGCTCACAAGGCTGTGTGTGGGAACTGGGAAGGGCATAAAGACTATGGCTGCATTTCTATAAATAAATTCTATTTGGCCTTTGGGTTTGCTCATTTATTCATCCATCTGTTGGAGGAATGCTATTGAACACCTATTGTGTGTCAAGCTACTGGGAAGGTGATTGTGACATAGGTTTTGTCCTTAAGAAGCAGACAGCACAGTGCCTCTGATGGAGAAAAAATTGAACTTGATAATGATAAAATATTGCGGGTACATTCAACAATGGAGACAGGTACAAAGGATATTTCTCATTCTGTATTTTAATATTTTAATCTCCATTTTTCTTATGTTAATTCCCTAAAAAGGGAATTGGAAGGATATTTACCTGGCCCAGTAACAATTCTTTCCATGTCCTTCGCCTACAGTAGATGCTACATAGTGTTGCAGCTGAAATTAGCACTTTTTACTTCATTGTTTTCACATGCATTATCTCCTAGTTTCCTTAGAATAACTTTTCAAAACAGATAGACTTCACTATTATTTATCACCAAACTTGGGATAATACCATTCCAGAAATGATGTTTATCAGTTAATTCATAATATGGTGTCAGTAACAAATAAATGTGTGATCTGTGACAAATCCAGAGGTCTGTGAATTTTAACATGGGTCAGGGTCCTGACTCAGGTCTGAATTTCACATAAGGAATTGATCCCAAGCTAATATTTTGTGGGTGAAGGAGGATTGCTTGGGATCCTTCAAGTTACACCATGAAGCTCCATTGCCAAGGACACTATTTAATAGGCTTAAATAAAGTTTTTGTAAGAATATATGAGACTCACAATCCATCTTTACCTTTCATATATTATTATGCATGTTTTACTTGTGAAGACTGAGTTAAACAATCTCTCCAAGACCATGCAGCTAGGAAGGAACTGAACTAGGACTTTATAAGTAAGATTGTTTCCCAATAATGCTGCTGTCTCTTTAATGTAGACCAAAATTGTTTTGGGATTCCGGGCCCAACTGCCTTATTAAGAAGAATGCTTTGATGACTCTAATATGAAATGAGAAAACAGAACCAAAAATCACTAACAAGAAGCTAACTCTTCCTGGGGATGCTGGGCTCCGAGGGATTTAGAATCAGGTTATGACATAGTGTCAGTAACATCACCTCTTGAACCAGGAGAATGAAGTGTGAATCTCAGCTTTGGCTCCTATCAGCTGATAAACATGGGAAAATGACTTATTCCTTTGTGCTTCATAAATATAAATAAAAATAGTACACCTAACTTCCACAGAGGGTTATTTGCAGGAATAAGTGGTTTAATATATATATAATGCTTAGACCAATGCTTTGTCCAGAATAGATGTTACATGAGGATTAGCCAATCCTGTTATCTTTCTGCATAATTTCTGTACTTTACTAGCATCCAGTACAAATATTCTCAGGGAGTGTTTAGGCTCAAGTGTTTTAAAAATGGCCAGGAGTTATAGATACATATGCAGATCCTAAGCTGTCTTCTCTCTGTGTGTCTCTAAAACCAGACAACTGTGGACAGAAAAGGTAGGAGATAAACTTAATCTGGGTGCATTTACCTGTATGCTTACCTTGTATAATTGGAAGCAAGGTAGAGTACAAAATGCTTTTGAATGGCTTCTACTACCTAGCTTCCTTTGGACAATGATCTTACTATTCTTTTCTTTCTTTCTTTCTTTCTTTCTTTCTTTCTTTCTTTCTTTCTTTCTTTCTTTCTCTCTCTCTCTCTCTCTCTCTCTCTCTCTCTCTCTCTCTCTCTCTCTCTCTCTCTCTCTCTCTCTCTCTCTTTCTTTCTTTTTGTCCTACTGGCAGTTCCAATGTAATGTGAAATTGATCATCTAGCACATTGTATTTTGTCTCATCATCTTGTGATTTCTTAGATATCGGTATGTTCCCTTACACTCATTACTTCTCCAAGATGGTTGCTGATGGCTTGACCCCTTTTCAGAAGGAAGGAAATGCACTGAACATTATCTGTGGGGCAGACATTGTTCCAGGCACTTTACATAGGTAAGTTTACTACCTGCTTGTAACAACCCTATGAGATGGATACTATTATTCCTGCTTTACTGTAGGGACATTGAGGCTCGCGTTATACAATGTCCCCAATCACCATTGTCACAGAACTAGCAAATAGCTGAACTGGGATTTGAGATGACATTGATCTCACTCCACGTGTGAAGCTCTCATTCAACTTTTATGGACAAAATTTTATTTTATTACACAATTAAGCCTAAACTGAAAATGCACATGTCACTGGAAGAGGCAACACTGTTCTATGTTTATATTAAGGGATAAGATTGCTATTAAATCTTTCCTTAAAAACAGGCTTTGATAAGAAAAAGGGCTGAGGAGAGAATTACAGGACAATAAGTAACATAAAGGATGCGAGTGGAGGAGGGAAAGAGAAATGAAGTATGCAGAAGTATGCTAATTTTCCATCGTTGCTCTTAACACCTTACCACAAACTTAGTGGGTTTAAAAAACACAAATTTATCATCTTATAGTTCTGGAGGTTAGAAGTCCAACATGGGGTCTCATTGGGCTAACTCACAGTGTTGGCCAAGCTGCTTTCATTTCCATGGCTTCTAGGGAAGAACCACTTCTTCTGTCACTCTGGCACCAGAACTGAGTTCTGTGCAGTTGGAGAAATGAGGTATGCATCTCCATACTGGCCATCTGCTGGGAAGTTTTTAGGTCCCAGGGGCTTCTCTCTCAATCTTTGAACATGGGACCTGCTTCTTAGAAGCAGCAATAGCGTGTTGAATCCTTCACATACTGCCATTTTCAGAATCATCGTTGGGCATGGATTGTCACGTCTCTCTGATCCAGCTGGAAAGTTTCTCCACTTTGAAAGGCTCATGCGATTAGAGTGGACCTGCCCAAGAATAAAGGATCGTCTCCCCATCTCAAGGTCCTTGTCCTTAATCCCACATGTAAAGTCTCTTTGTCAATATAAGGCAACGTATTCCAACTTCTGGGAATGACTGTCTGTGTGGGGAGACATTATTCTGCTTGCCACAAGGGGACAGTCTCATGGTCACCCACAAACTGTACTTGCCTCACAGCTGTCTTCTGGTCTCTTGGTCTTAGATGACAAAGTTTTGCTAATTCCTCCCAAGTATTATCTTGAACAGATCTGAAAGGTCAGGATGAGGATGAGGGAATGTCTGAGTTCCTAGTCAACAGATCCTGACCTACCTCCAAAGGGTTTTTGGCCTACCAGGCTTTCCAGTGTCCTTTTAAAGCAATTTGTAGTCTGTTATCCTGTATCATTAACCTAATTAGTGTAATTGCACCCATTTACGTAATCAGTGTAAATACATGAAGAATCCCATAATTAGACGATGTAATTAGGTAATTAATAGACGACGTGGGAAAAATCCATAGAAAACATTCTCAAATGGACATGGCGGCTGCATGGAGCAGGCAATTCGCTAACTCCAGCATCTTCGCTAACTGCCTCTGTTCAGGAAGAAAGATCCACAAATTAATTAGAATCTAACCACAAAATCCTTATACTAAAGACTCCTACTGTCTTGCATTATGTCTCTCAATTTTATTAATATATGGAAGGTTCTTTCTCCATGTTGCTTATGGGGAAAGACACTTCTCCCACACAACTGAGTAGGAAGAAAAAAATCTGGTCCAATATCAACCAGATTTGTCACTGAGTCTATAGAAAAATGCAACTGTTATTAAAACCATGTCTATATGACTAAAATAACCACACTGCAGCAGACTTAGGCTGCTTAGTTGACAGTCTTAGTAGCTGATTCACAGTAAGTAAAAGTCAGTTTGAACATTGGGATGTATTACTTGCATACAGCCTGCAACTCCTGGAGCTCAGTGGAAAGACAGCATTCAACATTCTGGTCAGTCCAGGCTCCAAACATGTCTGTCAGTCCAGCTGTTTCTGCCTCTGTGGCCACCACCCTGAGGCTAGTCACTGGCAGTATATAACCTGATCTGCAGCAGCAGCATCTGGATTGAACTCTGAAGTTGTTGATTGATTGTGTCAACTTGAGAAGTTTAGAAGCTTAACCAAGTTGGCTCAGCAATTCCACACCCTAGGGTGTAAAGGACCTGCCCTAGGGTGGCTATCTGCGCCCTAGGGTGTAGAGGACCCACCCTAGGGCAGCTCGTTGCCTGGACAGTATAAAAGGGAAATGAGGAAGGACGGAAGGGCTTCTGTTCTTCAGAGGAGGTCCAGTCTTCACCTTCAACTTGGATGTCATCTGGCTTCTAGCTCAGACTCATCGGCTTCCATCTTGGATCATTTGGCCTTCCAGCATAGACTCTTCAGCCTTCCATCGCAGACCCATCGACCTCCTAACACACTGCATGGAACACTGCAGTGATCTCCAGACCTTGGACTGAACCCTTCAGCCTCCAGTGGGCAGACACCCTGTGCACACTTCCTCATCCAACTCTGTGGCTGACCATCATAAGCCAATCTTGTAATTTCTTCTACATTTGTATATCTTGTGTTATATCTGTTTTTCTAGTAAAACCCTGACTGATACAAACTCCTTGAATCCATTCCTACCTTTTCCCTAATCTATTCTCAATCAGCCAAGGTGGTCTTTCAATCACTTTGGTCTACTGCTTAAAACTTTTAGGAGAGGAAACCTACATATTCATCATGGCCTACAAGTCTTAGGTTGTTAGAACTCTACCTGTTACTCAAGCTTTTCTTGTACACGTTCCCCAGTACCTCCCCTTCACGGGTCTTCTTCCATGTCTTCAAATGCACTAAGTCCTTTGCCAGCTTCGGACTTTCCAATCAGTTCTTCCTTTAGCTAGGAGTGTATTGTCCCTTGTCATTCACTAAATAAATCCATTCATCCCCCAGGCTCCTAGTTCCTTGGGAAGTGTTCTTTTATTCCTTAGTTTAAAATGTTTTCTTATTACAATCGCCCATAACACTTTACACCTTTTTCTCCCTGGCATTCATCTCAATCTGTAATTCTGCATTTATTATCTACAATATTATTTTATGATCTGTGCCTGCCATTCACTAGATTGTAAATTTCATGAAGGCCACAGCAATGTTTATTTTGTTCACCATGGAATCCCCAGTATCCAGGACATAGTAGACTCTCAATAAATATTTGCAATGAATAACATACTGAAAGTGGGAACCCTGAGAAACAACACACACTAGTCTCATCAGTGGCAAGGAGACAATCCAGGCTAGCAGGGTGAGGAGATGGAGTAGGGTTCAGGCTTCACTTTAACTGCAACTACATGGAGCCTGATCTGTGGGGCAGTGACCACTGTCTGCTCCATATGAAGAGAACCACAAAACTTGCTGTTTCCATGCCTTTTTTAAAAAACCAGTAGTGCCTAGAGATGGAAGTCAGGTCCTTCCTCCTCTTCTTAATTTGGTGATAGAGCAGAAGATAGGATCAAGACTAAAATATACACATTGGCCATAGTCAGTGATTAATATGGATTGAATAGTAAATCTGCTGTGTCATGGCATCTCTAAAAGAGATAATTTATAGACAATGGCCATCAACTCTTGAGTCTGGGCTCTGGGCACATTACAAAGTCTACCACAACCAATTAGTGAACAGCTAACATCTCTTCATTTGTAGTTGTGACGAGACGTTGTCTTGCTCTCCCTTTATTTTAATTTATGCCTTCTTTTAAGGAGAAACCTATGCAGCCTTTGCTGTTGACAAATGTAGACACATCTTTCAGTTGGCTTTCACTTTCTTTCCTATCACTGGACATCCTACATAAAGATAGGAGGGAGGTTGAGATGAAACATCCACCTGGTGATGTATACTCAGGAATCAGCTCCTCTCCTTTATGAGCAAATGGGGGAGTAAAACAGAAAAAAGGATGAATGTCCACTGAGGCAGAGCTATTTGAACCACAAAGAATAATTAATACCCCCTACTATCAACACTGAACCACGCTAATTCAAGAGCAGGAAATCAGGTTGGATTTTCACTTTTCATTGTTGCATTTAGAGCCATTTCCCTGAGAAATACTTGACTGCTCTGTAATAATTCAGCATTCATTCATTTATTCTCTAATAAATATTTACGGAACATTTCCTACTTGCATAGGATTTTCCAAGTTCCTGGAAATGCATGACATCTTTCCAGCAACTGCTTGCTCACAAAGCTAGATATCTGGGTCAGCCCTCTAAGAATGTGAGGAACCAAGACCATTCTCAGGAAGACAGATGGCTCTGTAAAGATTTATATCCATACCAAAGGACACACATGGAAAGTCCTGACTGGTGTGACTAAGACAAACATGGCACTCTGCTTTGTGAGACTTAGTGTCTAGCCAAAAGAATAAGACATCACACAAGTAATTCTAGTCGTATGTGATAAGGATTATGCTAGGAGAAGTACAGCGTGCATCATAGCACTTGTTAGGATAATCTGACCAAGTCTAGGGTTTCAGGAATATAAAACTAACATTTAAGATGAAATTTACAAGAGAAGTAAGATGAAGGTAAAGGGCTGCCTGGTATTGTAGTGTTCTACACACACACGCACACACACACACACACACACACACACACACACACATTTTTTTTTGAAGTAGAGGGAATGCATGTGCCATAATAACAAAGTAGACATTGGGAAAGATGTTCCACAAAGCCAAAGGGTTTATGTCATATTCATTGAACTGAATAGGAGAGATTAAGTATGAATGGACTGTAAATTTCTAGGCAAAGAATTATTCCTGTCCCTAACAGGAGAGAGCTCCTCAAGGACAAGGAAGCTTCTATTATACATTTTATGGAAATAAAATATTTCCTATCTTATCTTCTGAAATGTATATTTCATATATATATATATATAATATGCATAATACTGTATAAAGTATAAAATGTTATTGACTAGTATGCATCTTTATTGGCATTCCACTCATATAAGTATCGGGAGAAATAAGTTGAGGAAGTTTTATAGTGAGTGTCCAAATGACCCAAAGCTATTCTCCATGATTCTTTAAAAAAAGTGAATTATAGAAGGACGGTGCAGTAAGAAATTTCATCTGAGAATTATGGAGGGAAGCTCGTTACAGTCCGTCTCATTCCTGCCTTGCTGCCTTCTCACCGCCAACCCCTCACTCTGGGTCAACTCCCCAAGGGCTGGAGTAACCAGCACCATTTTCAGGGAGATAGATGACTACATACGGGTTTATTGCCTGCACCAACAGGACACAGATAGTGTGTCTGCTGGGCTGGGCTGACCAGCCTGTACCGTGTGAAGCAGGAATGGCTCTAGTGGGATGCCAGCAGGCACATATATTGATTGTAAATAATGTCTCAATGTCCTATAGTGGGTCATAAATCAAAGAGATTTCAAAATATCTTTCTTTTCTGTTTCTTCCAATGGGCTGCATTCTGGTTCAGAACTTTTCTTTTAGGGTTAGTGTATAACCTGGGCCTCTTGAGCACTGCAGGTCAAATCCTTTTCTTAACCTCCTGTTCCTCAGGCTCTGGAGAGCTTATTATAACCAGCTCTGTCTCTGAGCACATATCACTGGGATAACCAAACAGTTGTGGAGGATTCATACTCTGCCCTCTGCCAATACTCGGTGAACACTCTTGTGGCTACTTGATGGGCTGCATTACCATTTGCAAGGCAAGGGAACTATTTCTCTCAGTGACAACATTAAATGTTACATAGATGCACAGAGCTAAGAATGGCTGATAGTTCACCTTTTTCAACCCTCCCTTGACCAACTGATGCAGGAGAGAGAAAACGGTTACTTGAGCTTATCCAGGGCTTTAGGAAGAAGGAGTGACCTACCTGATTGGAATTTGGAAGAAGGAGCTAATCATACTTGGAACAGTCCCCACTGACTGGGTGTATTGTGATTGGCTCTCTTGTTTGTGGATAAACTTGGCCTCTGCAGGAAGTAAGGAAGGAGCCTTAAATCGTTCATCCATCACTCATTTGAGGGGTAGGTATATTTCTTGGATAAAACATTGTGTACTCCATTCCTCCTGTGGACCAATCCACATCTTCCAATACAGCTTTTTATAATGTTGATGCTTCCATCCTCATTTGCCTAACTTCTCGGTCCATCTCTTATTGGTTCTAAATTCAGAAGGAAAAAAGAACATTACTTATGGCTATTCTGAAAATTCCCCAAATTACTATCCAGATGTTGCTCATAATATTAACATGCTGGAATCTATAACCTAGCATTGCCTTGGCTTCAGCTACCACGCTTAGCTCTACTTCAGACTCCACCCCATCTGCCACACTATCAGAGTGAGTTGCAAAGGAGGCAGCTCTCTTTCTGAAGAGATTTCGTGACTTCCCAAAGGTCCTATTGCATTCCATGTCATCTGGATATCCTGGCATTCTACCATTGCAGATTCATTCATTTCAATCCCACACTTCTTCAGAAAGACCCTTTCTTAGTGTTCATATCTGTCATCTTCATGTAGAGTATTTGCTCTTGGTTTGGGTGAATGTTTCCTCAAGGCCCATGGGTTAAAGGCTTAGTCTCCACCCTGTAGCTGTATCAGTGCTTTGAGAGATGGGGCTTAGTGGGAGAGAGTTAGATCACTGGGGCTTTGCCCTTCACAGAGATATTGGGCCCCTGGTTCCTCCTCTTCTCTCTTTTTCTTCCTGGCCACCACGAGACAAACAGGTCCCCTTCACCACGTGCTCCTGCCATGATGTACAGCGCCATCAAGAGCCCAAAACCACAGGGCACAGCGACCATGGACCCAAGCCTCTGACACTCTGAGCCAAAACAAACCCTTCTTCATTTTCAGTTCATTATCTCAAGTGTTTTGTCAAAGATGGAAAGCTGATTAGCGTAGTGTTCTAGGGGAAGAAGCAAGGGTTCTGAATTCAGATAGGAAGGATTTCAAATTTGAGTCTCAGTTTCTTTGTCTGAAATATGGCAATATAGCAACAAAAATAGCCCAGGTTTTGCTACAACAAAAGCACCTCTTGTATCTTCATGGTTTAACACAACAAAGATGTATTTCTAATTCATACAGTGCCTGAAGTGGTGTAGGTAACCTTTTTCTATGCTGCATCTAAATGAAGTGGCCCCTTAGCTCATGATGGCAGGTGAAGACAGAGCTATAGAATCAAACACTGGCAATGAAACTTGGAAGTGGGATGTGCCACAAGTGACCTGAAATCCCACGTATTTCATAGCAGCATAAGAGGGAGAGGCAGCTCATCTCTGTTTTGCTCCTCTCTCAGCCTCAGTAACATCTATTGGCAATACAAAACCTTATGCCATGCAAACTTATTTTCTTTCGTATGCATATACTTCCTCTTTAGATAACAACAGCAGAGGAGAGTAGCCACCATCATGTGTGTCTAGCTCTAGCGCCATTCTCACTGCATCATACTATATATGTTTGCTTACCTAATCCTCCTTACAGCACAGTAAGAAAAGTTATGTTTGCCTTCATTTTGCAGTTGAGGAAGATGGCTCTTACCAATGGTCAGTGGGTGTGTTAGTCAATTTTTTGGTTGCTGGGACACCATACCTGACACCCACAACTTAAAGGAGAAGAAGTTTGTTTGGGTCAGTCCATGGTCAGCTGGCTCCATGGCAGGAAGGGCATGTTGACGGGCTCTGGTAGGGGAAAGCTGCTCACATCATTACCATCAGGGAGCAGAGAAAGAAGGAAGGAGCCGGGGAGAGACATACACCCTTCTAGACCACGTGCTCAGTGACCTGCCTCTTCCCACCAGGCCCTACCTGTTAATAACACATTCAGCTATGGATTCATAAGTGGATTAATCCTCTTATGAGCTTATAGTGCCCACCTGATCCAATCACCTTCCGAAAGCCCCACCTCTGAACACATGAGACTTTTGTGGGACATTCTAGATATAAACCATAACCTAATAGTACTGTGTGTACTTCATTATAATGAACTATTGTAATTATAATGAAGTTCTTAAAACACTTGGTGGCTTATGGAATACTCAGTAAATGTCAGCTATGACTATTAAACACAATGCCTTGTTGATTTCCATCCTAATGTTTATAGCAAATTATTAGTTCATTTGTTTTGATAATCTTCTCTCTTGCACAAAAAAGTAAGCTCCATGAAGCAGAGGCTTTATCTACCTTATTTATCTTTGTATTCAAAGTATTGGTGCAATTCTTGGCCTAGTATGTGCTGAGTGAATGTTTGTTAGATAAATACATGAATAACATGAAAGAGACCATGTGAAGGAGGGCTGCAAGATGATTTGGACATTGTCCCTCCCCTTTAAGAACTTGGGTCTACTGAGGAGATAAGGCAGGTATAAAAACAACCAAAAAAAAACCCCAAAAACTACAAAGCAAAACACAAAAAACAAGAAATAAACACATAGAACTTAATGTTGGGCAAAATGGACTTGAATTTTTTATTTATTTATTTTTTTTCTGGGTACCGGGGTCGACCTCAGGACCTTGCGCGCTAGCAGGCACCCGTGCCACTGAGCGATATCACCGGCCCTTTTATCGTATGTGGGTTCCGGGAATCGAACTCCGGACCTCGTGCTTGCCAGGCAGGTGCTTATGCCACTGAGCTATCTCACCAGCCCAAGTTGACATTTTTTTTTTTTTTTTTTTTTTTTTTGTGGGTACCGGGGGGACGACCTCAGGACCTCGTGCACCAACAGGCGCCCGTGCCGCTGAGCGATATCACCGGCCCCTTTTTCGTATGTGGGTTCCGGGAGTCGAACTCGGGCCTTCGCGCTTGCAAGGCAGGCGCTTAAGCCGCTGAGCCGTCTCACCGGCCCTCAAGTTGACATTTTTAAATCATGATGCCCAGCGTGATGATGTTGAGTCAGCAGATGGAGGAGGTCAGTGTGTTGACATGTCTGGGAAGGCGTCTCAATGGCCTTTATCATTGAAATCAGGATAAATAATTAATTATACATTTTTGTAGTGTTTTTAGTTTATTTGTCTAGACTAGATAGATGAATTAAAAAGCAAATCATCGACATTTAACATATAATTGACTGTAAGTTTTCCTATCTTTTTCCACTTTGAAGATAAGAAATAGGGCGTATCTTGCAACTCTTATCAGCATATCCAGGGACAAACACAGCAGTTCCATTTGCCCAGGCTGTGGACAGCCTATGTGGGCACTTGAGGCTCCTCCGCACTGGGGCTTACAATTTTGATATAGTGCTCTTGATCTACCAGTTCCACATTTGCAGGATAGATTGAAAATATTTGGAAAAAAACACTGTGTCTCTTCTGAACAAGTGCAGACCTTTTTGTGAATATCCTTTAAATAATATAGCATAATAACTATTTACACAGCACTTACCTTGTGTCAGATGTTATAAGTAACCTAGAGATTATTCAATGTATATTGAATACAATATATATTTTCAAAGCAGGGTTTACGTCCCAGGATGCTTAATCCCAAATTGCAAGAACTGTTACAAATAAGAGATATTGTTAAAGGTTGCAATACTTGAGAAACCCTCAGGGGTTCTCAAATTTTTTGTAGGTCCCTGAGAAGGTCCCATATGTAGAAAACCACAGGATATCCGAGTCTTCCTCTGCATCCTGCTATCTATGCATCTGGGAGCAGATACTGTTGCCAGACATGAGAGGGCACTGTTCGTATCTGCAGTGTCAGGTAAAGATGGAGACACCTAGTGAAGTTGATGCCATTTGTCTTTTGCTTCTTACTTTACTCTGTTGCCTTGACAACTGCCATGGAAGGTGAGACTTGTACAACATGTAAATCTTAGAAAATTCTCATTGAGATTGTTCATGGTTCTCTGCCTCTGTCCCTTCTTTCAAAAATGTGGCTTCCTTTTCTTCACACAAGTATGGGGAATGTTCTAGTCTATCCCAGTGCAAAGACCATCTCCCTCCACACAGGTGGAGCAGGCTTTCTTCCTGCTGAGAATTCTCCAGAGGAAATCGGTGCCCCAGGGAGTGTCTGAATCACAAGCATTTAGAGGAAAATTGAAGCTCTGTGGAATTTCCGTCTGCCTTCCCTAAAAAGGCAGATAGTTTTAAATCATTGCTCCATTAAGTCTTTTGTATTCCCCAGTTAGTACTTTCTGTATTTCCCCGTTTCCTTTTTTTTTCCTTTCCTTTTAGAACTTCTCTGCTATTCTGCCACAACTCTCTTCTCATTGTGTCCCTGTGACTCATGAGGAGCTGACGGTTTCTTATTTTCCAGGGAGACTGACTTCTATCCCAGCAGGTGTGTCCCAGTTATCTTGGGGAGATGCATTGAAGGGACTGAGGGAGACTTTGCTATCCAGGAGCCTTGTCAGGAAGATGCTTTTTCCCAAATCTCATGAAGAAGTTACAGTACACAAGCATTCTGAGTCCCTGACTTCTGAATCTTGCTGCTTCCTTGTAGTGGCTTCATAGGGAGTGCTGAAATTCTGGAGGAGGAGGGGCCCAGAACCAGTGGTCATGTTCCTGCAGAATTCTAGACAAAGGTTGGTAGCTGGCACAGGCCATGGAAAGAAAGATGGATGTGTGGCCTTTATAGGCAAGATAGCTAAATGTACAAAAGGCACCCTGAGGGATATTTAGTACAATTGATATATTTTGCATGTTGGAAACTAAGTCACCGAGCAGGGAGAAGCTTATCTAAAGCCATGTAACCAAATAGCATAGATAAGATTGAATAAGATCTCTCAGAATTCTAGCCAGTGTTTGTTCTGCTTATTCTGAATATTAATGTATTTTTCTGGGGAAAAAAAGCTGATTTAATGAAACTGCTTATATAAATATCACAGAACTCTTTTGTTAGGGTGTGTACCATTAAACTTTCTTTTTGAGGAAAGAAGTACTAGGGATTAAACTCAGGACTTCTGCACTGAGTTACATCCCCAGCTCTTTTTATTTTTTATTTTGAGACAAGGTCTCACATAGTCATTAAGTTTCCCAGGCTGGGTTTAAGTTTGTGGTCCTCCTGCCTCAGCCTCTCAGAGAGCTGGGATTACAGGTGTGCGTCACCAACCTGGGTCCATTAAACATTCCTTACCAAAGGAAACAAATTTACAAAATCTCTGGAAGAGATCAATGTTCTGACTAACAGTTCTTGAGATCCTCATTCTCCACAGAACAACATTCATTCATTCATTCAGTTTCTTCATCAAATCTTTAGTAAGCACCGTAGAGTTGCAAAGCACGAGGCAATAGGGAGAACAAGAAAATGGCTCAGCATTGCATTGGCTTGCAAAATTTTTGTACAACAGACAGCTTTTGACCTGGATATTGACAATATGATTCCAAGTGGAGTTAGTTTCAGCAAATGTTTGAAAGTAGAAAAAGAACTAAGAATGCTTAGGAACTGTAAGTATCTATTCTTTCCGGAGCCAAGCTTCCTATAGGGAAATGATGGCATATAAAGCTAAATTACAGGGTTTTTTTTTTTTTTTTTATTCTGTCATGAATACATTCCTAGGCTTGGTTAATTAAGTAGGCATTCTAGTTACAACCTAGTTTAGCTTTTGCGAGGCTCTATAACTTGTCCTTCACAAACTCATCAACAAGCAAATTCCAGGTCATACAATTATTAGGTAAGCAAAGAGTAAACTCTTAGTAAGGTTAAAAGAATCATTGTCTAGTAATGTAAATTTAATAAGAATTAATTTCTCAGAAAATGGAAGAGGAGAAGTCAGCCAACTAGAGCTTGAGGGCCAAATCCTTTCTATCACCTCTTTTTGTTGACAAATATTATTGAAAGACTGCAATGGACATTGGTTTATGCATCATGTATGACTGCTTTGCACTGAATGGCATTATCTGGCAGCTCTCAGACAAGGTAAGACACACAAAGCCTAAAATATTTGCTATCAGAACCTTTTCAGAAAAAGCTCATGATCTGTGGGTTAGAGTGTGGAGATCAATTTCAAGTGCTATCCAGGTCATGGGAAGAGGTGTGTTAGAGCTTGGTCTGTTAGAGGAGCACCCCCAGCTAATGCGTGAAATTCATTAGAGATAAGGACAGAGTATTAAATCTAGGAGGAAATAAACATGTAACTGCATAAGTGAGAATCAAAAGAACCAATTTTCTGTGAGGCAGGACAATGATGGGGTAGTTACCAGAGCTAGCCAGCTGACCATGGGTCAGCACTGTAAAGCAAATTCCTAGAGATAAGCAAGAGCTATCAGATTGTAACACCAATTATAGTAGCATTGGTTAACATTTATTAAGAACCCACCAGTACCTGGTAATATATTGAGTGCTTCATACAAACACTGTATGTATTATCTCTGTTCATCCCGATAGTAATGTGATTATTGGGCCTATATTAAATATGACAATATCAAGGCTGGGATAAAGTAATTTCCTAAGGTCACATAGCAACTAGATAGTGGCTGTAAGACTTAACTTTGGCCAGTGTGACTCTAAAACCAGTATGCAATATTGCTGCTATATAATAAATCCTTATCATTTATCAAACAGGTATGACTTTATGAGAAAGCTGTTAAATTTACAATATGAGCAATGGGAGTAATTAATTCACCAATAAAGGCAAACTGCATAGGACAACCTGTGGTCTTCAGGAAGCGGCATAACTTGCTAAACACTTAAAGCTCAATCCTGAATTTTAGGGAATGGTGGATGGGAAGAGAAAATTAATTAAGGAAACTCCCAATGTATTCAGCAAGGTGATAGCTGGGATAAAGTTGGCAGAATGCAGCGTAATCTGTTTCCTGTGAATCTTTAGGGCCACAGGGAACATTTCTGATTAAAGCACTCCTTATCCATGCCTGCCTCTCTTTCCTCAAGTAGAGAACAGCTTGGGATCCATCAGAAGATTATTCAAGTTGAGGGAAGTGGTTTCCTGGGAAGTGGACTCTGAGATGGAGATTTGAATGCAGCAGATTTCTTGGAAGTGCTGTGGACTGCAGCACCTGTATTAGATTGAGGGACAAGGAGTAAGCAAATGAAGCTGACTTACCGCGAGACTTGGGCCTATCTCCCAGGAACTTGTGCTGGGCTAGCACTTCAGAGCAGTCCCGAATAAAGGCAAGTGTGCTGGGCCCATGTTCTCTTACACTGATCTCACGGCTGTCCCCAGGGTAGAGCAGAACTTTGGACAAGGTTGCTTACTTTGGCCCAAAGAGGGGCTCAGCTGTCAGACATATCTCCTTGAGTCTGAAGGAATCAGTACCTCAACACTAAGAAGAACTTGAGAGGTATAGTTCAGTATCCACCACACTGTCGCACTCATTTTATTTTTCCTACACAGCCTAGATTGGACACTTTAGACCTTCAGGCATCACTGCCTTCAGGCACTGTTCAGTGTACCTGATTCCAAAGATCCAGTTAAAGAATGTAACATAAAATCATATGATTTATAGCCCTATATAGGATGCTTATGGACTCCCATGTTTTGCTATCTTTAAGCTTTTGTCCTTCACCCTAGGTGTGCAGGTATAACATGTCACAGCGGTGGTTGAGGAATGTGTTGGGAGGAGATGACTTAACGGTGTTACCTGTTCAGGATGGTCTCTGTGTAGAGACTGTAAGGTTGGAGTCAATTTCCAAGGTTTCATTATCCTCATTAGAGGTGAATCTAAAGTTTTCTCAGATATATATTTTACATTGGAATGGGTTATATTTGTCTGGGAGAGTTTACTGTGGGTGTATAAGGTCCTGGGGGAACTGGATTGGAAAAATGAACTAATTTCAAGATTTCTTGATTTTTGTGATTCCCAGAATTTAACTTGAGACAAAATTTTGAAAATAGTTTTGAAAAATTAACTTTCATGAATCTTCCCCTCCATTGTTTCCTCAGTTTAACCTCTACTAAGTCTTTCCTTCTGGAACACATAGCATGTTTTAGGTAAGTAGATCATTGGATCTGACCAGTTAATGTATCTGACCTGCCATGGAGCCAGTGCAGGAAAGAGCGTCCACTTGCACAAAAGTTCATGACAAAGCAATAGAGAACTTAGACTCTCAGAAACTTTGTTTGGATAATGAAAAGGAACTACCTGTAAATACTCAGACCATCTCAAGGAGGGGTGGCTGAAGCTAATTAGAAGGATTTACATATAACACAACAGATTAGGGATAAGAAGTAAAATATTGAATCCAGGTGTAATGCACTTAGAAAAGAGTGATAGGTAGAGGAAATTGGATAGAATTTTCAACCTTTAATTGAGTCCCCTGAAAAAGGTTTAAGATTATCTACATAACATCATCAAATTTGCTAACTACCATTTCTTCTTGGTATACTAGGCAATTTAACATTCATGAGCTCAGCTAACTGCAAATTTTTAAGTTAGGTGTTAGTTGTCTTATTTATACATAAGGAAAATAAAACTCATAATTTTTGAGTGAGTTGTCCAGGTAAAGCCTAAATTTCTCATGTGTTCAGGCTCTATGTATTGAGCAAAGGATTTTTTTTTTTTTTGAGTTTAATTCCATGATACCACAGAAGCATCTAGAGATTTAAAAAAATACTTAAGAAATTTATTCATATTAGTATGACTTTAGTTCTCTGTTAAAGTCCTGGTCATTTGCTATTTGGTTAGATCAAATTAAAATTTTTACTTTGTAAGTTCATCTATTTTAAAGGTCATTTTCAACTCACCTAGAGGTCCTGGGAAAAGACTAAGGTCAACATGGTAAAATGGTCCAAAGTGTCTATGAATAAGTAACAATAGGTGATGAGCCTTTAATATAAAGGATGCTGTGCAGAATGAGTTTTCAAGGTAATTGTAATATAAATGAGTTGAATTGGGTAGCCAATTCTGGCTTTAGGACAGTTTCAATAGTCATACATGAAAAATGTGATGGTTGCCTAAATCTGAGCTAATACCATTATCTACAGTAGATTTCAAATGCCTTGAAGTTCTGGTTCTGTTCATTTTAGCCTATTTTTTTTTTTTTTTTTTTTTTTTTTTTAATGACAGAAAGTCACTCTATCTGGGTTAAGAGTAATGGGCTCTGGTGCAGTTCTCTACCTTGTTACCATGGTGAATATTGGCAAACTACATCATTTCCATAATTATTAGTTTTTTCACCTTGCAATATTGCCCTTGCCTATATCCCAGTTATTTTAAGCTTCACATGGCAAAGTAAATACGAATCCAATGACAGTTTGTACTGTTATGGAAATGTATGTTTGTGTGTGTGTGTACGTGCGTGTGTATGTGTGTGTGAAGTACCTTCAACCCAGTGGAACTTAAAATGTAACTCATGCATAATTAAATCTTAAAAATATTATGTTCATTTTTTTTGGTAATTCCCTCCAATTCTTGGCAAGTTTGATAATACAAAACGTATAAAATTGCCAGTGTCCAGAAATAAAGCACTTTTGGAAGAGGTTTCATCTATTCGAGAGAAAGATATTTAACATCTTGTATAAAGTAGGGGCATGAATCAATCCTTAAGTGATCTCATTGTGGACAGGGGCCAGAGCACCAGGTTCATCACAGTCACAGGACAAAGAGAAACAACTCTAGTCCAGATGCTTTGAAGAACAACATTGATTTTTTTCCTGACCATTTTCTTGGGTTAATATTAGGGCTAACTGAAGGTTTTACTTAATGTTCCAAATAAGAATTTTCCCAGAAAGCCTCTCTAGATACTACTTTCTCTTCTCAAAGATCCATACTGATGACAGTCACTGAAGATCATTTTTGCTGTCTTTAATTGGTTTAGCTTCTTTCTCACCTACTTCCTTGTGTAAACAAGTCCCATGTTTCTCCTTTAACTCATCACAAGTGGCCCTCCAACTTCTGCTCTTGACTACTAGACAGATTACACTACTGTTAGCACTGCATTTATGGTCTTTGCCTGAATAAGAAGTGCTTATTTTTTGTTATCTTACATTTCTTGTGAATAATTCTCACAGTCCATTTCCAGAGGATAAAACTCTTCATCCCATTATGTATGTAACCGATCGCTCCTTGGTGAGGTTGACATGAGCATCATTTGCAGACTTATAATCGGAACCATTATATCTCTTGGTTCTATCTCTCTTTCTCTTCAATACCTCGTTTTGGTCCCCAGGGCAGAACAAATTTCCATAGTTTAACAATTCAAAATACTTTACTGAAGTCTGTATTTAGCCACCACAAGTGCCATTGATATATGGAAAACTTGGCTTTCAAAGTTCCGATATCTGAGTTACAAATACACATTTGGAACAAATCCATGAGCAAACTATAGATTGCATGCCTAAACAAATCCTACTTTTTCCCCTAAGAAACATGAGCAGTGATACATACCTATGCACATATTTCCACACACTTACCCGTTTATAGCCACTGCTCAGATAAGCGTAAGGCATAGGTCAAATGCATTTTACTCTAGGATTCTCTTAAAATCTGCTGCTTTCTCTCCATCGCATGATGGCATATCATAATGAACATAGGTGAGACTGATATTATTATTGGGATAATTTTGCATGTGCTTTATTTTTTTAAGTAAATGGTTTGCATATGCCCATAATTTATTTTTAGCAACAGACTACTTTGAATAAACTTCATAATCAATCATGGTTTACTCCAGTCCTGTGACATTATGGTTGAGAACTGTTTGGGATGGGAGTGTAAATTTCTAATTGTTTTTTGAACTTCTCTTTCCTCTTCCCCACAGTCTTGCTGGCTGTGGATTGGAGAGCAATTGCGAACTTCCCGGGGTTTGTATGGATTGCAGCCATCTATATTTCTCTGCGAAGGGTATATGGAATAAAAGTGTGCATTGCAGAGGCAGTTAAGTGAGCCAGATATAGCAAACTAAGGCAGATAACGATATGGCCTCAGGCCTAACATGGCTGAAGTCATTCCTTCCTGACAATACTAACAGCTCTTTTGCCCTGAAGGCCCTCAGTTCCACAGAGCTCTGGGCTGTCATCATTCTCTCCCTGAACACGTGAGGTCATTAAGAGAAATGCTGATGCCATGCTAGAGGCCATGATCTTCCCTGCCACCAGGTTGCAGCTGACACATGGATGACATTTCTTTGGTGTCAAATCCAGGCAGAGCATTGTCCTACCTGTCCCAATATCTGTTGGAAATCAGCTCTTGGTAGGAATTTAATTGGTTCTACCTCAATTCAGATAAGACGGATAAGCAAGGATAAATTTGCCACACAAGGGCAATCCTGGATTGCAAACAAACCTGGAAGAACCCTGTGTGCAAACAGCACTGCAAGGAAGCGTTCATGGATGTGAGGCTCTTAGGTAAATCATGAGACGATGTGCACATGATACTTACCCATAGTTATGTGTACATTTGTGCAAAGTACCTTTGGGTATATGTTGCAGTGGCCATCCTACTAATGAGAATATGAACACATTTGGTCACTAGAAATTTAACTTCTGAACTTAGAAATACTGGGCATAATGAATTCTTCCAGAGCATAGGTGTTTTTCCTTCTGTGCTCCAAATGTGAATGTTTCTTCCATGTTCTCTTACTCCCCACAAGGCAGCGTATGACTCATTGTACACCATCAGCATATCGATGCTCCTTTCCTTCAGATCCTTCAGATGATTCTTCTGCTGAGCTTTGCTGCAAAGCCCAGAGCAAGACCATAGAGGAAGTCACTTTTACTATCTCCATAATGCTGCACTGGAGGGGTCCCTTCCTAACCTGGGCCTGCATTGCCACCAATTAGCAGGGATTGATCCCAAAATCAGTGACATCGTTATCACTGCCACTACCACTATCCTTTATCAACCTTACCACAGCCTACATTAGCTATCATAAATATATTCAACCAAAGGAAAAGGTGTATTTGTCTACACAAGTAGGAGCTGCCAACCAAGGTGAAAGGAAGCAACACAAAAGCCATATAATCTTAGCTCTGACCATTGGATAAATGGCCTAAACATGGAGGCATCTACAAGCCTGCAATTCATGAGTGACAGAGCCGGGATGAGAACAATGTGTCCTCAATGAATCGCTCTTTTCTATATAGATGGTATGAGCAGCACCACCCAAGACTCAAGCAAGTCTTGCATAGCTTTGCATAGCCAGATTAATATTTCATATGTATATTACAACTGTACATTTATGAAGTTCTGTCTTAGGTATTATTTTAGTTAATGTTTCCCACACACATTAAAAGAAATGCTTTTTCAGATAGATATTATAATTCCAACTTTATGGATAAACCGAAGAGAAGCTCAGAGAGTTCAAACTGTCCAAGGTTAAACAGTTTGTAAGTCTTTATTACGTATTATGAGACCATTTTAATTTAGTGTATTGCTTTTTCATCACACAAAAGGACACTACAGTTGCTTCACAAAAAAGTCATAATTAGTACCATTTATCAGATTCTTACTATGTGTCATAGATACTATTTAATTCTTATAAAATTCCTATGGGGTAAGTATAGTATTATTATTTCCATTTTATATATGTAAATGAGGCTCTGAACACCTATATGGCAGTGTGACTAAGAAGGGGAATCACTAGCTGGCCTCCCTGGCTTTGAATCCCAAACTCAACTGTTACCAGCTCCAGGACATGAGCCAAGTTATTTTACTGCCAGAAAACCAGTTTTCTCATTTTAAAAATATAGGCAATAAGGTTACCTACCTCTGAGAATTGCTGTAAATATTTTATGAATAAATATATGTAAAGTACAAACTACAGTTCCAGGCACATAGGAGGAATTTAATAAATATTAACTATTTTTTGTTTTTATTATTTTTGTTGAAAAATTTACTTAGGTACAAAAAGGAAGTTACTGGAACAAAATTAGGGCTTTATGACAGAGAAAGTCTGAGTTCTTAAAAGCTGTATAATTCTGCCCCTTCAAAAAGTCCTGCTTGAATAAATTTATAATTTGACTTCTTTTATGCTCATTTTCGTATGTCCTAGGCTTTCAGAGTAAAGATTATCTGCTGAAACCTGGATCTGTTTTACAAAGCTGCTCCACACCCTCCAGCCTTCACTGAGCTTGAGGTTATATATTCAGTCTTTTGACAATTTACTAAATTCTATTGGGACGTGTATTAAGTATGTCTCTTCAATTAGACTGCAATTCCTTGAGAGATAAGAACATTCCTGCCTCTCTTATGATGATTACTTCTGAGATACACACAAAGTTGAATTCTAATGGAAGGAAATGGTGACTTTTTTTTCTTTTTTCATTAGTTCTTCCTCTTTCTGGTGAAATAACCCCCATTCATTCTTAATCTTTGTGGTTCAGGCATGGTTGATAACCATCTTCTATTTCGGCCACCATCTCCATCAGAAGGTGACCCACACAAGCCTTCCCTAGTGCTAAGTACTCTCTCTTCCTGACCACCATAATTGGCTCGGGTACAGGAACGTGACCCAAGCCCATCTTACCAATCAGACCTAGATGAAAGATGAAAAGAAAGAAAGATAGATAGAAAGAAAGAAAAGGCAATGATGGGTCCAATGTCAAACTCATGCTGAGAAAGGAATCAAATTCATGCAGAGGAAAGGGAGAGAGAGAGAGAGAGATAGAGAGAGAGAGACAGGGAGAGCATGTTGGGGGTGGAGGGGAGGAGAAGGGAGGTGGTAAAGGAAAGAAAGAGAAAGCAGAAGAGACATAGAAATAGAGACTGCTGAGTTACATAATTCAGCTATGCCTGAAGCAAGCATGCCCCTGGATTTCTTGTACTTAGTTTGAGTAAACATTTTATCACTTGCAACGCAAACAATTATAGCAAATATACAGCATATTAACTTGAATACCTGAGGTTATGCATGGAATCTCCGTGATATCTGTTGCCCTGTCGGAGTCTGGTAAGAGTGAGGACGGCTGTCTTCCGCTCACTCTCTGCTCCGGCAGGCTGACTCTGGCAGTGCGCTTTGAGAGTTCTTCATAGTAAGAACTTAGGAGACAATCACAAGTCACTTTAAATTAAGTTTCCTGGAATGGGTTTAATCTAATGAGGTCATTAACACAGGGTGACATAGCAGGGCTGCCTGATAGCATCGTGGAATAAGGGCTGATTTTTCCTTCTGTGAGAACGCGAAGCGCACGCTGCACATAGGCCAACACCTTGTGAACTTGAGATGTAAGATAGTGATGAAATAGACGTTAATTTTCAGTCCAGACAGGATGAGTGTAAAATAATGCCTCTTGGTATGATTGCCTGTTGGTCTCTATTAATGAAACCAGTGACATCTTTTGCTGAGAGCGAAAGTGCACAGATATGGCAGGGCTATAGCAGCATTTACGTGTCAGAAGCAGGACTGTTCAGAAGACTGCGATGCTGGCCATGAATAGGCCCAGTTTCTGCACCCGGGGTGGCACAAACAAGCTTTGTGGTTAAAGGCTTGTGCTGAAAAACCCCTTGCTGTGTTTCCCCATTGTGGCCACGGGCATGCGCAAGTGAGACGGCCCTCAGGTTATCAGTCAGCGCTGATCCTCTGTCTGACCCTGGCACTGTGCTCCATCCAGCTTGGCTAAACGGCCCAGAGCTTTGACAAAATGCTCAGTGGCAGTTGGATAAACTCTGCCATTTTATTCTTACGTATAAATCCAACACTGGCTTTTCAAATAGTGTGCAAACATGACTTTGGCATGTAACTGACAATAGTGTAAGGTATTATAAAATGATCTTTCAAGTGGAAACAATTGGTGGCACTTCTATGGACATTTTAATGGAACTGCAATGGATTTACAAGGGAGAAAGATATAGTCTTGAGGTGACTTTGGAAATGTCCTAGTCAGATCTCTTTTACAAAGGACTTGCTCTAGTTGCTGCTCCTTTGGATTCACTATGGTGTGTTCTCTGAAGCTACGCTTCCCATAGCTTATCTCCAGCCAATGACTAAGCTAGACGGTGACCCTAGGCCTACCTCATTCCTTCCCAACACAGGGTCCTCTAATGCAGAGCTTTGGTTGGTGACTTTTTGTGGTGCTTTGCTGAGAACATCTCTACCATCTGTGGTCCTTCTTACCCATTTTCCTTCTTCATTTTCATTCACTGTGATCAGTTCTGCATCATATATTTTTGCCCCTTCTTCATAGGTATTTTCTGCAATAAATATTTTAAACAACTGATTCCATTTTGGCATCTGCTTCATGTAGGGCTGGTATTGCCGAAAGCAATACTGGGAATCCACTAGAAAAGAGGCAGTGGGATGGGGTTTAAGGATAGGTTTACTTGTTGCCACACTGGCAAGGGGGATCTCATCTTGATATGAGTGGTGATTGAAAAATACCATGAATGTTTAAATTAAAAAAAATTTTATTAGAGTAAAAGACACATTGCCACAAATGATGGGAAAAGTATGTTTGAAGCAAGGGGGAATATTTTGAGGGGAGGATAATGGCAATGTGTTTTTTACTGTAATAATTTTTAAATTTAAACACTCACCATACTTTTTGATTACCATTTACTGATCAAGCACTTAGTAGCAAATTATGCCAAGTGAAAACATTATGATGTGTCCTCATCTACTTTAGTTTACAGATCTGCCACCATGGGACTTCTCGCTCTTCCTCAAAGTCAAAATAACCATGAAAGTAAACAATTTGACTCGATTCAAGACTCTGAGGCAACCATGACGGTACAACCAAAGATACTCAAGAAAGAGGACTTCCAGAGCTGTTTCAGAAAGTGGCAAGAGTGGTGGCTAAGTGTGACCATGGTGGGTGTGGTGGGGAGTATTTCGAGGGGGGTTAATGTAAAAGTGTCTTTTACTATAATAATACTCTAAAATGTAAGTATTCAGCACATTTTTGGATCACAATTCATAGTATAATGGGAAAAGGACAGTGTCAAGCCAAGGTGGTGGCCCAACTGATAAATATTCCACCTATATTTATCTATGAAAAAGTCCTAGTAGATAGAAATGGCCTTGCTAATTTGCTTGTTAGAGAGCTGGAGCGAGAGCAATGCCTACAAGGACGGTGAAGCTGCCTGGTTGTTCCAAAGCTGTACCGATGCTTTGAAAATGGACACCACGGAACTGCGGGCTGTTAAAGGCTAAGCATGTTTAAGGAAGAGGTTCTTGTCTCCCGCAGCAGGAAGAGTGGACTTAGAATTTGATACTTTGGGTCACAGAGCTTCAGGGGTCTTTGAAGGCTCAGGCAAATCAGGTCTGTCATGCTGACGTCAAACTTCATGGGGAAACCTGAGCCAATGAAATACAGGGTGCGGAATTCTCGGTGAAGGGTTCTGAAGACTTTGGCCCTCACAGAGATGGCTCAATTCTCTGGAGTCAGGTGTAACTCTTCCACCACGTACAGATTTATTAGAGACTGTTCCATTACAAAGGAAAGACCATGTCCTCAGGAGCTAACTCATCCTTCTTGCTGCCGTGCCTGTAGTGAAATCTAACCTGGAGAAATCGGTAAGACGCAAACCGTCCAGACCATGGGAGGGAAATTCTATGAAGATTCAAAAATCTGGCACTTTATCAAAGTTTATATAAGGGTCTACTCAGTGGAGTGTTGAGATATCCCATCCAAAGGACAAGTTATCTATCAAAATGATCATGGCATTTTTGTCTCTTCATTTGTGGTGCACTGTATTATTGTGGTGTACTATGTTATTTCATTTTCAGATATTGAACCAAATCTGCATTTCTGGACACGTATTCAATTCTTTTTATATGTTCTTGCATTTGGTTTGCTTATATTTTGCTGAGGATTTTCATGTGTATTTTGATGAGACGTTGGCCTGCAGTTTTCTTGGGCGGTGTTGCTAGTTTTGGGTTCAAGTACTACTTACTGTTGTGGTTTATATCTGGATATCCCCCTTACACACTGGGCTTTTGGTATGTGATTGGATCATGGGAGCATAATTACCATCAGTGGAGCCAAATAAATCTTTCCTTTATTAATTTGTGAGTGTGAGGCATGATATCCCAGTGTGGAAAAATTAACTAAGATACATACAGTACAAAACTCAACTCACAGAGCCAGTTGTTTAGTGTTCTCTCTCCCATATTTTGAAAAAAATAATTGGTGAAGGACTGATACTATTTTTTCTGCAAAAGATTATAGAAATCACCGATGAGGCCATCTCAGTGTAGACTTTATTTTGTGGGTAGTTTTTTTTTTTTTTTTTTTTTTGTGGGTACCGGGGGGTCGACCTCAGGACCTCATGCGCCAACAGGCACCCGTGCCTCTGAGCGATATCACCGGCCCCTTTTTCGTATGTGGGTTCCGGGAGTCGAACTCGGGCCCTCCCGCTTGCAAGGCAGGCGCTTACGCCACTGAGCCATCTCACCGGCCCTTGTGGGTAGTTTTTAACTATTAATTTAATTTTTTTACTGTTGTAAGTTTTATTTAAATAGGTTATTTCTTCTTGAGTCACTTTTTGGTAAATTGTATCTTTCTATGAACTTGTCCTTCACTTTAGTTATTAAATTTATCAATATACTGTTGTATACATTATTCCTTCACAGCCATTTTTATTTCTGTATGGTTCACAGTAGTGTCTTCTCTTCTATTTCTGATTTTACATAATTTTTTTGCAGGGGGTACCTGGAATCGAACTCAGGACCTCACGCTTGCCAGGCAGGTGCTGCGCCACTGAGCTAAATTCCCAGCCCTGATTTTACATAATTTGACTCATCTCTCCTTTTCTTGGTCAATGTAGCTAAAGTTTTGTCAATTTCTTTGATTTTTTCAGAAATTTGATTTCTATTTATTGATTTTTCTCTACTGTTTTCTTGTTATCTATTTAATTGGTTTCTGTTCTAACATTTATCAATTCACTTTTTCTGTTTGCTTTTCCTTTATACTCACCATAGTCTATTTTTTCTTGTGTATTAAGGTGAAAGTTTGGGTTACTGATTTGAGGTGTTTCTTCTTTTTGTAGTATAAATAATTACAATGATAAATTGCCTTTTAAGAAATGTTTTAGTTACATCCCATATTTTGGTATTTTGAATCTTCATTTCCATTCATCACAAAGGATTTTTTAATTTCCATTTTGAGAAGGTTGTATGCACTGCTATTTTTGGTGGAATGTTTCACAGGGTTCTGTCAGGTCTAGTCTTCATTTTTCTTTCTTTCTTTCTGTCTTTCTTTCTTTCTTTCTTTCTTTCTTTCTTTCTTTCTTCTTTCTTCTTTCTTCTTTTTTCTTTTCTTTTATTCAGTACTGTGTATTGAATCCATACCTTTGTGCTGATTACATCCCTAGCCCTTTTTAATCTTTATACTCACCATATGAATCTTTATACTGAATAAATACATGAATAAATTTTATATGAATAAGTTTATATGAATAAATTTTTTATTTTGAGATAAGGTCTTACCAAGTTGTTAAGGTGAGCTTGCAATTCTCCTGCTTCAGCCTCCCAGGTGCTGGAATCAGAGGTCTTGATCATCACACCTGGCTAAGTCTGGTTCTTTTACAGTGTTGTTCAATTTTTCTATTTCTTTGTAGACATTAGTCTAGTGATTAGATATATTATTGAAAAAAGAATATTAAAATTTGCACTATTTTGTTGGATTATTACTTCATCTTTGTCAGTATTTTTTTTTTCAGTACTGGAGATTGAACTCAGGGCCTCATGCATGCTAGGCAAATAGTCTACCACTGAGGTATATCCTCAGGCCCCTGTCAGTTTTGGCTTCATGTATTTTGATTGTATTATTTACAATTTACAATTTAATAAGCTTATAATTATTATATCTTCCTGGTGGAATAAACTCCTATCATTTTAAAATATCCTTTTCAACCTCTGGTAAATTTTTATTTTGTGTGATATTATGATAACCGCTTCAGTTTTCTATAGTTGTTCTTTGTATAATATCTCATGTTAATCCTTTTCCTTTTAACCTATTTAGATCTTTGAATCTAAAGTGTTTCTCCTATGCACAGGATATAGTGGTATTTATGTCTTTGATCGTCTCTTCTTGTTGGTAGGGCTGTTTTATCCATTCAAAGTTAAGATTATTTTTGACATAATAATTGGATTTCTATATTCCTTTTTTCAAAAATGTCATAAATTCAATAACATATTGTTATGATCACTTTATTTTTTTTTATATTTAGCTAACTTGGAAAAAGAAATGAAAAGAAGTATACATTTACACTTTGAAAGTATTTTCCCTAACTGTCACTTCTGTTTCTCTTCATTTGTTCTTCTGGATTCAAGTTACCATCTGCAGTAATATCTTTGTCTAGTAAAATGTAACTCACACCCACCTTCTTTGTATTATTTTTGGGATATATTACATTTATATGTGTCATAGGTGCAACAAGTTATTTTACATATATTATTTATATAATTTTTTTTGAAATCAAGAGAATAAAGGTAGATATTTATATTATCTTTTACTGCTACATTATAAATCATATAAGAGAATGAACATAGAGAAATGGATATTTATATTGTATTTTACAACTATAGCATTACCTTTACTATTGCTCTTTGTTTTTGCATATAGATATGAATTACTGTTTGGAATCACTTACTTTTAGCCTTTTCTTTTTGTTATGGTTTAGTAGCTATCTTAGTTATTTTTCTCTCATTGCTGAGACAAAATACCTGACACCCAAAGTTAAAGGGGAAAAGGTTTATTTTAGCTCACAGTTTGTAGAGGTTTCAGTCCATAATCAGCTGATTCCAAGGCTAGGTGGCTTGGCAGAGGGACATCACAGAGGAGAATAGTTCATTGGAAGCAGAAGACAGCAAAAGCAAGCAAGGAAGGGAGAAGACAACCCTCTTTCTGACCCTTATATTGTGTCTAGGCTGCTGGGATTAGGGCGGTGCCAAACCAATCAGTGGGCTGATTTAGTAATCACCCACCCTTAATCCTAGCATTGCACCATGAATCAATCACACACTCTAGATACAGCCACCTCTGAAGAAGTCCCACCTATGGCTGCATGAGGCCTTGGGGGGACATCTAAACACAAGCCATAACAGGAGCAAAATATACCCCCTAAAACCTCATGTGTTCAGAAGTGGGGCATCTGAAAGGTGATTGTATCATGGGGGTGTGATATTCATCAGTGGATTCACCCACTAATGTACATAGTTTCATAATGTGATATTCAGAGGGGGGGCATGGTCGGAAGTGGGTCAGTGGAGGTGTGACCTGGAAGGTTGTATCTTCCTTCTCACTCCCTCCTTCTTTCTCAGGTTCCTTGCTGACATGATGTGAGTAGGTTTCTCTATCTGGCTGTTCCGCAATGCGGTTTCTGCATTGAAACAGGCTGACCATAGACTGAAACTTCTGAAACTGTGAGCTAAGTTAAACTTCCCCTTCTTTAAATTGTGGGTGTCAGATATTTTATCCCACCAATGAGAAAATGACTTAAATCCCCTTTGTTATACTGGAGATTGAACCCAGGGCCTTTGCAGTGAGCTACATTCCCAACTTTTTTATTTGTTTTCTTTTAAATTTTGATACAAGTTCTCACTAAATAGCTAAATTGCCCAGGTTGTCCTTGAACTTTTGATCCTCCTACCTCAGAATCCTATAGTGCTGGGGTTACATGAGTCCCACTGTCACACCTACTTTTAGTATTTCTTTTAAGAATGTCTAGAAATAAATTCTCCTAGCCTTTTATATGAGGAAACAAAACTATTTGATTTCATTTTAAATTCTGAAAGGTAGTTTTGCTGGGTGTAGAATTGCAAATTCTTTGCTTTGAGTGCATTGAATATGCTATCCTGCTGCCTTATGCCCTTCATAGATTTGGATAACGATTCAGCTGTTATGGTTCCCACGTCAGTGACAAATCATTTTTCTCTTTTTTCTTTGAAGATGTTCTTCTTATCTTGACATGTCTATGACAATGTGATTATTCTGTTTGAAGTTTATTGAGCTTTCTGAATGTGCTCTTTCATGGTTTTCAATAAGTTATGTAGATTCAGCCACTATTTCTTCATCAGCTTCTTTCTGTCTTCTCCTTCTTTTTTTTTTTTTTTTTTGTGGGTACCGGGGGGTCGACCTCAGGACCTCGCGCGCCAGCAGGCGCCCGTGCCACTGAGCGATATCACCAGCCCTTTTTTTCGTATGTGTGATCCGGGAGTCGAACTCGGGCCCTCACGCTTGCCAGGCAGGTGCTTACGCCACTGAGCCATCTCACCGGCCCCTGTCTTCTCCTTCTGATAATATCATTATGCACATATTGATGTGTGTAATGGTGTCTCATATTTTTCTGAGGTTCTATTCATTGTTTTTCTTCTTTTACTCTAGGTTCTTCAGATTGTATAACCTCTATCAATCTTTTCATCCAGTTCATTAATTCTTCCTTTTGCCATTTCAAATCTATTGCTGAGCTTCTCAGAATTTTTAATTTTGGTATTCTGCTATTCAATTCCAGATTTTTCTTTGAATGTTTTTTTCATTATAACAAGCCCTTTACTTCATTTACTTTTAGCTATTTTATAAATGTCATGAGAGAAATTTGACACAATTTGTAATGAAACATAGAAAAAGATTTCTTTCTTATAAAGCCAATGTATAAACCATTCCCTTTTTGTCCTTCTTTCAATCCTTTATGGTGTTGAAGAGATATTGATTTCTTCCAGTGTTTTGGGTAGGTGCATGGTTTCCAAACTGACTAGGCTCTCCAGGAAGATAGTTTCTGTACAGAGTTTTCCTATTACTGGATCTATTACTTCGCCAGCTTTGAAAACAGTCTCAGGCAGTTCATTTTCACATGCTTAGTTCTTGGAACAGGTAAAGCTTTGAGAAGTACAATATTCCCAACAGTGCATTGCTGAAGGGCATTGTGAGTAAAGTGGGTTTTTTTTTTTTTTTGTGGGTACCGGGGGGTCAACCTCAGGACCTCGTGCGCCAACAGGCACCCGTGCCGCTGAGCGATATCACCGGGCCCTTTTTCGTATGTGGGATCCGGGAGTCGAACTCGGGCCCTCGCGCTTGCAAGGCAGGCGCTTATGCCACTGAGCCATCTCACCGGCCCATAAAGTGGGTTTTTGCTAATTAAAATACTTTAATATACTTGTGTATACTTTAATATACTTGTGTTAAAACACTTTAATAGGTAGGGATCCAGAACAAGCCTGGTCACCGTAATTTTAGCAGTGCATTGCATTGCTGTACCAATCACCTTCCATTTGGCATAAGTGGATAAGTGAGCCGCTGTCTTTATGTAGCTTTGATCACCTCCAAGTTCTCTGAACTCTTTATTGTAATTTGTGTCTTTCCATTAATACCATCAGTTTGATATCATTTTATCACCTTATCTTTATTTTTCTTTCTTTTCTTCTTCTTTTTTCTTTCTTTTCTTTTCTTTTTTTTTTCTTTCTTTCTTTCTTTCTTTTTTTTTTTTTTTTTTTTTTTTTTTTTTGTCTTTAGTGGGGATGGAACTCAGGGAGCTACATCCCTGATATTTTTTTTTTTTTTTAATTCTGAGATAAGGTCTCATTAAGTTGTCTAGACTGGGCTCATATTCATGATTCTCCTGCTTCAGTCTGCCAGAGTGCTGGGGTTATAGGTGTATGCCACTATACCCAGTTTCTTTACTTCTTTTATCCTGGTTTACTTTCATTCTTTGAACATATTTATCATAACCTTGAGTTTCTGTTGCTTAGTTTATTTTCAGTAAATGGGCCATATTTTCTCATTTCTTAGCATATTTCATATTTTTGTGGGAAGCTGGACATTATAGATAATATGTGTGGAAATTCTGGTTACTGGTACCTCTCCCTGGAGCTTATCATTTTCACTTGCCTTTTTGTTTCCTTGGTAACTAGTGAATTATTTAGGGGACATCTATCTTCCCTCTTGAGTGGGAAGTCTTCAGGACTCCCACAGTCACCCTGGGATGAGAGTATTTTTTTCACGGCTCTCCTCTGCTGTCTCTTTTTCCCATCGTACCCTGCAGTTAAGACCCAGTAATTGCTGACTGATTCTTCTGTTATTTCCACCAGTGTCCTAGTACATCACATTTGAACACACAGTTCCTGAGATCAGTGTTTGCAGTTTTGTTCAGACCCAAGAAGTCTCCTCCCAGCTGTTTCTTTTTCCATTCTGTTCAGTTATTTAGCTGGCTTGCAGTTCAGCCTGCATCTCCAATGAATCAGCTACTTTTTCTACAAATTGCTTCTTGTCACAACTTTCACTGTTTCCCTTTTTTTTTCTTTTGAAATACTGGTGATTGAAACCAGTCCCTTTTTTCCTGGGAGGTGTCCTTGACAATAGAAGCTGAAGAGTAAGTACAGTAGAATGGAAAGATGGAAGGAACTCAGGGTCCTTCCAGTGACTTTGAAGCTTTCACGCTGTGTATTGGCCTGGATCAATACTAGGGAAGACATTTTTACTGTATTTAAGCTACACTTATTTTTATTATCTGTTAACAGTAGGTGAAAGACATTCCTGAATGACATGGCATCTCTTCTACATTTAGAGGTATTAAGTTCTACTTACATGCTGCGTGTCTATAATGTGTGCAAGTGGTGAATGTCATGTTGTATTTGTTTCATTTTGTCTGGAAATTGTAACTTTCAGGATCGTTTTCTCCTCATACTCCATAAAATGGATCCAGAAATGGTATAAAATTAGCAAACAAACGAAGTCTATCTCTCATCTATCTGTCTATCCACCTTTATATATGTAAACTCCTTGCTTTAGACTCTTCAAGTTTGAGCAATTGTATTTATCCCTAAATTTTTTCTTTGATTATTAAATGGGGAATAAATTCAAGACAGGGGAAACTGTGATTTATAGCTTTCATATTTTAAAGATCATTGAAGTAATCACCATTTGTGGGTATTTGAGATTTTTAAGAGAAGGAGGATATGACACTCTGTCATCATTACCTATTCTTTCACAGTTGATTTCAATCATGATATTGTCACCGGACCGGGTCTAAGGAAATCCCCGCAAAGTAGGGTGCGGGCCTCAACTTGCCCCGCCTCCAGAGTGTAGGTTCTTGACTTGTCCTAGAAAAATATTTCAGACCTTGTCAGTGAGAGACATAAGCAAATTTACTAAGCAGAATCAAAGAAGTGCACATTTCAAAAGGAGGATGGGTGCTTCAGGCTAAGGCTCATTATGATCTGGGTTGGAGTTATTTATGTGGTCTTGGTAGTGTCCTCAAAATCAATGAACAGGGATGCTTGTCTCTTTGTTATTTATCATTTGTGTAATTTCAATTTCCTTAAGGTCAGGTTTCTCATTAGTGTGTTAAAGTAAAAACTGACTTTATCAACTAGGTTAAAGTATAAACTGTTTGAATGCATTTGAAGTTTGGAGATATGGTTCTCAATAGTACTGCTTTTTTGAGAGTGGACATCCTTGGAATGTACAGGTTTATAACTACCTTTATTTCTTTTTTGCTACCTCAGCATGATAATAAAAGTAATCAACTTGGGAGGCTGAGGCAGGAGGATTGCACATTCAAGGCCAGCCTGGACCCAATATCAAGGTCCTGTCTCACAAAAAGTGTAACCACCATTGAGTGCTTCCAAACGGGAAGCAGTCTTCTAAGTCCTTTTTGTGCACTCCACACACATATGTAAGGTCTGTGCTATTTTCCTCAAGTTACAGGTGAAGAAAGTGGGGCTCAGAAGATTAAATCAGTAGCTCATGGTCACAGTTAATAAGTGATAAGACTAGGATTCAAATCTCAGCGACCTGATCCAAAGTTGTATTTTCATCAACTACAATTTACTATACCACGTCTTCTAGATATGTCCCTCCTGTCAGTGATACAGCTCTTATGTTTGGAAAGATATTTCTTATTTCTTTTTAATGCTTACTAAGAAAGTAATTTAAATTTATGAATACCCAGAATATCTTCATATGCATAAACTGTAGCTATCCATTCAGACAATCCAACTATCTTTTTGTTTCCTATATAAATCTCTAGAGATGGTGGGAGGAGAAGAAAACAATAAGTTTTATTGATAGTGAACAAATATGCCCACCATTATCTATATAACCAGCAAATTTGAGCACCGTTTTTTGTTACTGATGTGAAATGGGGTAAATCAAACACAAGTTACTATTAATAAAGGGCTAGAGTTTGTGGTTGGCATCGTTTAAATTAGAGTAGATATAGTATTATCCTCTACAATCACACTTTTCATCTGTATTCTTATAAGTACTTATGAGTTTGGGAGGCATGTGTAGAGTTATAATTACTAGGAAACTTTCTTAACCTATAACCTTTTTCATCTATTTTAAACATTTAAGCACATTAGTAGAAAGAGGTTATGAATCACTGTCTAAGCAATCAATGACAGTTTGTTTACCTTACAGGTTTATTAGCTGAATGAAGGTATATGATAATCAATTTACTATTTTTAAAAATTCCTTAAGTTCAACGTGGTGTTGGTTTAATGTGGAACTTACTATATTGCAGATACTTTAAGTAAATCTTTAAAATACTTGCCCTTTTTCATTGTGGGTGTGGAGATTGAATTGATTATTAGGTGGTCATAAGTGGTGTTTAACAGTTGTCCTGCAAGACACAGTGGTCAGGTTGGCTGTCCTCCCACACGGCTTCAAGAGCTTGAGTCAATCTGTCACACCGGAAATGAACGTAAGTGTTGCCAGAAATCCAGTTCCTTCTACCCCATGTCAGAAAGTATCAGAACTGGTAAAATGCTTCAGAATGAAAAGGCCTATAAGAATGTGAAGTATTACTATGTAATATGAGAAACAAAACAATGGAGAATAAATAGCACTCATCTGCAGGGAATCAATAGTGCTGCCTTTATAATAGTCAACTCAATAACTTGCTATTTGAGTTGTAGAAGGGGTGAGGGAGTGGGAAATTATCAGGTGCTTGAGGAAAAAATAAAAAACCACCTTGTACCAAGCACTGACTCATGATTTCCGGGCTGCGAGTAGATGTCATTAATGACCCTTTTTATTCATGCAGAAGTTCCCAAAGAGGAGCATAATGTTCCATTAGTAATAATTGAAAAAGTCTCTTCGGAACTATGTCAAAACCTAAAGATGATGCTCCTGCCAAAACATTTTGGTGACAACTGTGTGTAGTATTTGACAGAAGGTGCCACTGCAGGGTGAGGCGGCTGCCAGAGGAGATTCACAAAGGATTTGGAGGAAAGAGGCTAAAGCAAGACCACCCTCAACCCACTCAGTCCTGGTCTTTGTGGATCTCAGAGCTCCTTGGTGTTGATAGTCTTGTCTTTTTCATATGCCCTGGTTTTAAACACATTGGTAGAAACATAAAACTAGGACAGATTGGATAGGTAGGCCTCCCACTACATAGTTTTGATTTTTAATGTTTTCCAGCGTAATAGGCTCAGGGGAGCTAGAATAATCCCATGGACTATAAGAGTAGAACCCGTTTCAAATACAGAGAAGGTCTGCTTGCCTGGCCACCCCTGCTGGCCTCACAGGCCCATCACCTCCACTGCACTGTGTCTGGACCTCTGCCTCATGCTTCATTTCCACTTGTCTTCTCGATACCCTTTCCAAGGGCTGGGTGTGCGATATGCAGCACCTTAGGGCAGAAGCTAAGCTGAAAGCTGTTCTGGAAGTCATGCTGATTTAAA
The DNA here is from genome assembly GCA_028451465.1 of Erethizon dorsatum. NCBI lineage: Eukaryota > Metazoa > Chordata > Mammalia > Rodentia > Erethizontidae > Erethizon > Erethizon dorsatum. The sequence goes on from CM051834.1 coordinate 86,964,626, forward strand.
GAAAAAAAAAATAAAATAAATAAAACTTTACTCTAGCCTTGTAGGCTCCCATTTTTCTCTGAGCCTTCATTGTTCTGTCGAAACTTCATTTATGGAATACATTTTACTTTTTCTGTTTAGTTTTTGCATATGCCCTTGTCTATCTACTAGATTCCACAATCCTCAAGTCATGGAGCTCTGTCTTACAGAGACAAAACTTTGGCTCCGATCACCAATGTAACCATGAGCACGTTGTGGAACTTCTCTCCACTTTGGTTTCTCCTTTTGAAAGTGGAATAATAATAGTTAGCTATTTTATTTTATTATTTTATTTTTTTGCACCACTAATCGAACTCAGGGTCTCGTGCTTGCCAGGCAGGTGTTGTGCCACTGAGCTTCATCCCCGGCCCTATTTTATGTAATAAGGATCAAAGTAGATAAATCTTATAGCAACACATGGCCCATCCCTACATGTTTATTACAAAAAGGAAAAATAGACATAATGTCTAAGACAGAAGTTAAGATCTAACAGTGAAATAAATTGTCTGTAATAATCTTGAGTTCTCCAGACCAAGGAAGTACCAACCTGACTCCAATAAATCCTAATTTTACTTTATTCTTGTGCTCTCTAGATAAAGCTAGGATTTGTAGGTAATTGAAAGAAACATGGTAGAAATAACAGAATTAAAGGACTTAAAATGAGGAACCAGTTTGGGGTGCAAAAATGGAAATAGTATTATGCTGAGTCACATGCTCATTGAGCTTTGTGTACAAGTGATAATAGAGAATGTATAAATGCAAACAGTGGTTCCTGAATGCCCCTTCAGTGCCTCTAAGTATTATGGGATATAAAGTGGATAAAGGGAGACTACTGGGTCCTAAAATAAAAACCAATATCTTAGAGTAATTTGTTTGCAAGGTTATAGTTTCTTTTTACATAATAAAGTTACTACAGCACAGTATTTTTACAGATTCAGGGTTGTTATTTAGATACAAAGGTGTTGCTTTTGCTCCTCCAGATGTATTTGCATTTAGAATTACTGGTAAGTTTGGATTAATCCACCCACTTTCCCTTATGATGACCACCTAGCATTTATGTCCTGTCTAATCAGAGTTAGCCACAATTTGTGAGTTTACAACAGAAATTTTTTGTCTATAAGTTTTAACTGGATGATGCTGAAATTGCCACTGAAATTTTATTTCAAGAGCATCAGAGCCTGACCTTTTTTTTTTTCCAATGGTACAAAGATAACTATTAAGAATATGGTTTGCAAAAGAAAACCAAACCTTTTTTCTTATCATTATTTGTGAGATATGTGTGTGTGTGCATGTGTGCATTCACATTTGTGTGTTATGGCTTGTGTCTAGATGTCCCCCAAAACTTCACATGGTTGTAGTTGGGGCTTTTTGGAGGCGGCTGGATCTAGAGTGTGTGGTGCTGGGTTTAAGTGCATGATTCTGGGATTGATTCATAGTGAGATGCTAGGATTAAGGGTGCCCTACCCTTGGTGTGAGTGCTACCCGCACTTGGGGATAAAATATAAGGAACAAAACGATAAAACATAAGGGACAGAAAAAGGGCTGCTGGTGGTCAGCACTTGCAGCTTCTTCACTACTTCTCTGCCTTGCTTCCTTCTGCCTGCCCTGCTTTGCCATGGACTGTTTCTCCTCTGTGATGCCCCTCTGCCATGCCACCCTGCCTTGGAGCCAGCTGACAATGGACTGAAACCTTTAAAAACTATGAGCCAAAATAAACCCTTCCTCCTTTAACTGTCAGTTTTGTGTATTTTGTCTCAGCAACGAGAAAAATAACTAAAACAGTGTGTATATGCGTGTATTTGTGTGTGCATGTTTATTTATACTAGAATTGAGGTTAGGAAACCAAATGCAGCCTATCACTAGATTTGTAAAAAGGGTTTGCTGTTTTGGGGGGGGTGTGCTCAGCCATATCCATTCATCTACACATTGTCTATGAGAATACATACGTACATCGATAATACATTCTTTCTTGTATAAAGGCAGAGTTGAGTAGTTGCGACAAGGACCCATAACCCTCAGTGCCTAAAAAAGCATTCACTTATCAGGCCTTTTATGGAAAAAGTTTAATAAACTTTCCCTCTACTGCAAGGAATTAAAACAAAACAAAAAGAAACAAAACGCAGGTGGTTCTTATAAAATAAACTAAAATTTGAAAAAAGTTTCTCAGTATCAGTATTGCAAAGTCAAATTTATTAGGATAAAAGTGTTTAAAGATATATTTCTAGACAAATATTCAATAGAAGGGGAGAAAGAGAAAAACACTGATGCTAAAGAATTGGAGATGATTGTCTTAAAGTTGGCAATTTAGAGGTTCTTCAAAGCAAATATTTAGTGATATACATATATAATAAATTACATATTATTTTTAAGATTTCTATAGCAATGATGCTATTTTTAAAGCTTGCTAACTTAATCAGAATCAAATGCCTTGAAAAAAATCTCTATCTAACTAAGGATTTTTATTAGTAATGCAGAAAGGACTCTCACGACTCAATAATAAAAAAAAAAAAACTCATAAATATGGGAAAATAATGAACAGATACTACACAAAAGAAGATAAATGAGTGGCCGATTCAACAAACACATGAAAACATACTAAAGATAATTGCTTATCAAGGAAAGAAAAATTAAAATGACAAAGATAGCAGCATGCATGACTTAGCATGGCTAAAATGAGAAGGATGGACAATACGGAGATTTGGCAGGGATATGAAGTAAATGGGATGCACACACTGCTGGTGGGAAAAGAAACGGGTGTAATCAGTTTGAAATGGTTTTGATAGTTCTTATAAATATGTATATGCCATATAACCCAGATATTCACACAACAGAACATTATTCAGTTAGAAAAAAGGATTGACCCTAATATGTGCACCTTGTACGAATCTAAATTGCATAACATTGAGAATAAGGTGACAGGGCACACATGCTGCCTGGGAAGGGTTACAAGGACACTTGTCAAGAGTGATCAGAATGTTGTATATTTTGATTGTGGTGGTGTTACCCAGAAGGTACATTTTGTATATAAAATACAATGGTGTTTTGTTCATAAACTTAATTTGTTTTACTATTTTGGGGAAGATGGCTGTAGTTGTGTTTTTCTCCTTGACGTGGAGTTTGTGAACAGAAGCAAAATTTTGTTGAATGCTTTTGTTTGAGAACTGAATTTTTTGTGAACAGAAATGTTCATGAATCGAGGCATTATTGTATAATTTAATAAAATTTATTTTAAAAATCAAGTGTTAGGGCATGAGAGAGGGAAAGAGACAGAAGGAGGATAATAAGTCAGAAAAAGACAAAGAGAGGAAGACAGAGCAAGAAAAGAATGAATGAGGAGAGAGAACATTTTATTTGTTTTATGTTATGGTTATATCTAGATGTTTCCGATAAACTCATGTGCTCAGAGGCGGGGCTTATGGAAGGTGATTGGATTACGGGGACACTATAGCTTACTTGTCCTGGCGCCTGCTTGGAGTCGGGTTATTGGGGGCATGACCTGGAAGGGTGTTTCTTCCTCCTTGGCTCCTCCTTTTTCTCTCTGCTTCCTGACAACCATGACATGAGCAACTTTCCTTGGCCAGAACCTTCCAGTTTTTCCCTTTGACTTGGAAGATCATAGACTATAATCATGAACCATGTCCTTCTTTTAAATTGTGGTTGTTGGTTATTGTGTCTCAGCAAAAAGAAAGTGAGTAAGACACTGTATTTCCCAACAGAGTCAAAATTAATAGTTAATTTTATAATGCTAGATTCTGAAGTTGAGTTATATTCCTAGATAGACAGCAAGTCCTTTATGCAATTTTTCTCTGTCTTGTTTCATTTTGGTTTGTTTGTTTAATTTTTGTTGATGTTGCTGAGTCCACTGGAAGGAGTCAACAAATCAAGTCAAAAGCATTGTTTTCTGCTTATAATGGAAGTTGAGCCAGCATGCTTGGTGCTCCAATCTTTGATGACAAGGATAAATATCACAGGGCTTTAGTGACACTGAGTGGCCAGAGCGTGTCCCACCTACTTTCTTTGATGCCTTCTCTTCTGTACTCCTCCTCCCTACCTCACCTGATTTCTTCACTTCTCATAGTCTTCTGTGACATCATTTTCTCTCATTCTCTGCATGCTGTCTTTACTCCCACTATACATATTTCTTTGAGAGAGATGTTAAGATACTACTTATTCTTTCCAGAAAGTGCATCAACAGGATTTAATCCACAGCTAGGCCCCAAATAGAGGCCTTTCCAGCTGGCAAGAGGCAGACAGTGAGCTGTCCCACACCTCTCAAATCAGACTGTTGAGAACAAGTTAAACCCACTGTCATAGAAACTGTTCTCTAGAACCCAGTGTATATGGACAATTTTCAATTAACAGATCATGAGAAATAACAGAAAACGGAAGGTCATTTTTGCCCTTTTATACTCCCTACCTTACAAGGGCCCTTAACAGCTATCATTCTGTTATCAATATTATTTTCTTTTCCTTGAAGTATTTTGTAACAATCTTTTTTTTTTTTTTTTCCCATACCAGGAATGGAGCTCACGACCTCGTGCTTGCCAGAGAGGCGCAGTGCCTGCTGAGCTATATCCACTCCTCCTTTTGTAACGATCTATAATATGTCATAGCACTTTGTGTTCACTAACCCTATTGTGTGTGTGAATGAATATTACTTGCTTATACCTACTGTCAGTTCCCACTTGTCAAATAGGGGATAAATAACTGTAGATTCATCTTTAGGTAAAAGTTCTTGGTTTCAGGTATGTGCCATCTGGTAATCTTACCAGCTGCACAGATGTCCTCCTAAACTCTGGCAGTATTTATTACCCTGGAATTTTGATGTTTTCTGGTTCTTTGACCTTTTCTATAATCCTCAGCTCCACCCATGGTCATTCCCTGCACTTTGCATTAGCCTGAGCCTTCATTTCTTGCACTCCAACATCATCTCTGTGACCACAGGTTTTTTTATATCCCAATTTCTATCTCAGTCTTAAAATATTCACTCTGCTTTTTTATAATTAATAGTTATTGGTACATTAAATTATTGGTACATTGGTAATTAAAAATTTATTGGTACATTTTAGGTATACATAATGATCACAGTCACCATAGGGAATTTGTACCTGTACGTGATATATCTTGATTCTTTTTTCCCTCCCTTTAACCCTTCTTCCCCTCCCTGTTTACAAAAGCTTTGTTTCCATTTTTTCCTTCTTTTGTTATTTTTTCTATTCCCTTCTACCTCTTCCCTCCCTAGTTCGCCTTCCCATTTGAACATTTTCTTTCTATTTCACTATATCTATTATACATTTTTGTCCTTATTTACACTTTTGGTTTCTCACACCAGAGAAACTATGTGATATTTATACATGCGTGTCAAATTTACTTAACTTAAGAGTATGTTCTCAAGGCAGATTCATTTATCTAGAAGTGCCTCAAGATTATCCTTCTTTATGGTTGAGTAGTACTCCATTGTATAAAAGAACCACATCTTCTTTATCCACTCATTGGTTGATGGGCATTTGGATTGTTCCAAAGATTTAGCTGTTACAAACTGTGCCACTATAAACGTGAGTGTGCATATATTGCTGTGGTATGATGCTTTTAATTCTTTTGGGAAGATACCAAAAAGGGGAAAAATCTGGGTCAAATGGGACCTCTAGACCTAGTTTTTTGAGGAATCTCCACCCTAAGTTCCATAGTGGTTGCACCAGTCTACACTTTCACTGACAGTGGAGAAGGCTTCCTTTTTCCCCACATCTCCACCAGCATTTGTTATTGGTTGATTTCTTGATAATAGGTATTATCTCTGGGGTGAAATTGATCTTACTTTTATTTTAATTTGCATCTCTCAAATGACCAGTGATATCGAACATTTTTCATATATTTATTTGCTGTTTCTACTTCTTCATCTAAGAAGTGTCAATTTAGTTCAGATGACCATTTTTGGATTGGGTCTTTACATTTGGGGGTTTGATTTTTTTGAGTTCTTTCTATATTCTAGGTAGTAGTCATTTGTCTGAGGAACAGCTGGCAAACATTTTTTCCCACACTGTGTGTTGTCTCTTTACTCTGTTGGTGGTTTCTCTTGCTGTGCAAATCTTTTTAATAAAATGAGATCCAAGTTGTTGATTCTTTGTGATAGTTCCTGTGCAATTGGGGTTTTGTTCATGAAGTCTTTGCCTACACCAGTGTCTTCAAGCGTTTTACCTATTCTCTCTTCCAGCAGATTTAGAGTTTCTGTTTTAATATTTAGATCTTTGATCCATTTTGATTTTAGTTTAGTGCACTTTGAAAGATAGTGGGTCTAGTGCCGGTGATATAGCTCAGCATCATAAGAGCCTGCCTGGCAAGTGTGAGGTCCTGAGATCGACTCCTGGTACCCACATATAAAGAAAAAAAAAAAGATAGTGGGTCTAGTTTTAATCTTTGGCATGTAGAAAGACAATTTTTCCAGAACCATTTATTAAAGAGGCTATCTTTCCTCCAGTGTACTTGTTTGGCTCATTTGTCAAAAATAAGGTGGCTGAGTATATCTAGAGTTGTTTCTGTATCTTCTAATCTGTTCCATTGATCCTTGGGTATTTTCCTTTCTTTCTTTTCTTTCTTTCTTTCTTTCTTTCTTTCTTTCTTTCTTTCTTTCTTTCTTTCTTTCTTTCTTTCTTTCTTTCTTTCTTTTTTTTTTTTTCTAGTACCATGCTGTTTTTGTCACAGTAGCTTTGTAGTGCAGTTTCAAGTCAGGATTGTGATGCACCTGCTTTGCCTTTGTTGCCCAGAATTGCCTTTGTTATTCTAGGTCTCTTCTGGTTTCTAATGAATTTTAGGATTGTTTTCTTTAATTCTGTGAGATATGCTTTTGGAATTTTGATTGGAATTGCATTAAATCTGGATAGCAATTTTGTGAGCATGGCCATTTTCACTATGTTGGTTCTTCCTATCCATCATCTTTCCATTTTCTGATATCCTCTTCAATCTCCTTTTTCAGAGTACTGTAGTTTTCAAAGTAGAGGTCTTTTACTTTCTTTGTTAGATTGATTCTTAGGTATTTCATTTCTTTGGTTGCTATTGTGAAAAGTGTTTTTACCCTAATTTCTCTCTCAGTGAGTTTGTTATTTGTGTACAAAAAGGCTATTGAGTTTTGAGTATTAACTATGCATCAGCTATGCTATGGAATTTGGTTATTAAATCAAGAAATCTTCTTGTGGAGTTTTTGAGTTCTTCTATGTAGAGTATCATGTCATTCACAAATAATGATAATTTAACTTCTTCCTTTCCTATCTTTATTTGTTTTATTTCTTTCTCTTGTCTAATAGCTCTGGCTAATGTTTCTAGAACTACATTGAATAAGAGTGGTGACAGTGGACATCCTTGTCTTCTTCCTGATTTTAGAGTGTAACCTTTCAGTTTTTGTCCCTTTGACATGGTCTTGGCTCTTGGTTTGTCATAAATGGCTTTTATTAGATTGAAATAAAGACCATCTATTCTAATTTTCTGTAAGGTTTTTTTTTTAATCATGAATGTGTGTCAGACTTCGTCAAATGATTTTTCTGCATCTATTGAGATGATCATATGGTTTTTGTCCTTGGCTCTGTTAATATGGTATATTACATTTATTGATTTTTGTATGTTGAACCATCCCTGCATCCCTGGGATGAATCCTACTTGGTCATGGTGTATAATTTTCTTGATGATTTGCTGCATTCTGTTTACCAGTATCTTATTGAGGATTTTTGCATCTATGTTCACTAGGGAGATTGGCCTGTAGTTCTATTTTGGTTGGATCCTCCTCTGTTTTTTTTTTTTTTTTTTTTTGTGCCAGGAATTGAACTCAGGCCCTTGTGTTTGCCAGGCAGGCACTGTACTGCTCAGCTATATCCTTGGCCATCTCCTCTGGTTTTGATATAAGGGTAATAATGCATGCTTCTAGGAATGACTTTGGGAGTATTGTTTCCCTTTCAATTTTATTAAAGAGTTTGAGGAGTAGTGGCATTAGATTTTCCCTAAATATTTGTAGTCAGGAATGAACTCATCAGGACTGGGCTTTTTTTGTCGGTAGGTTTTCAATTACATCTTCAATTTCATTGGCTGATATTGAGTTATTTAGAATTTTTATATCTTCTTGATTCAGCTTTGGTAATTCATATGTATCTGAGAATCTGTCCATTTCTTCTGTGTTTTCCATCTTATTAGAATACAGATTCTTGAAGTAGGTATTGATGATCTTCTGGATTAATGCAGGATCTGTTGTGATTTTACCCTTTTCATTCCTAATTGCATGGAATTTAATCTTTTCTCTCCTTTTTTTGATAAGCTTGGCTAAGTGTTTGTCGATTTTACTTAATCGTTCAAAGAACCAACTCTTCAATTCATCGATTCTTTGTATTGTTTTCTTAGTCTTCATTGTATTAATTTCTGTTCTGATTTTATAATTTCCTCCCTCATATGAGATTTGTGCTTGACTTGCTCTTCTTTTTCTGGAAGCTTCAGGTTCAACATTAAGTTGTTTATTTGAGCTCACTCTGTTTTCCTGATATGGAAATTTACCACTATAAATTTCCCTTATAGGATTGCTTTCACTGTGTTTCATAAGTTCTGGTATGTTGTACTGGCATTATTGTTTAATTGTAGAAACTGTCTAATTTCTTCTTTAATTTAATTAGTGGTCCATTGGTTGTTCAGGAGGGTGTTATTTAATTTCTACATGTTTATGAAGTTCTTGTGGTTTCTTTTGTCATTGATTTCCAATTTCATTATACTATGGTCTGATAATATGCATTGGATAACTTTAATTCCTTTGCATTTATTTAAGCATGTTGTATGAGCTAGTATGTGGTCTGTTTTGGAGAACATCCCGTATGTAGCTGAAAAGAATGTGCACTCTGATGTTGTGGGGTGGAACACTCTGAAGACATCCACTAAGACCATTTGATCAAAAGTTTGGTTCAGTTCTAATATTTCATTGTTAATTTTTTGTCTAGTTGATTTATTTGTGACAGTGGGGTATTGAGGTCCCCCATTGCAATTGTATTAGTGCTTATTTGATTTTTCCTGTCCATTAATATGTGTTTTATATAGTTGAGTGCACTGGTATTTTGGTGCATATATATTTATGATTGTTATCTCTTCCTCTTGAATTGTTGCCTTTACAAAGATGTAATGACATTTTTGTCTCTCTTAATCAGTCTTGGCTTGAAATCCACCTTGTCTGCAAATAGAATAGCTACCCCTGCTTTTTCCTAGGTTCCTGTCACATGGAGTACAGTTTTCCATCCTTTGACTTTTAGTCTACGAATTTCTTTTTTAATTAAATGTGTTTATTCTAGCAGCATAATGTTGGATCTTGCTTCTTAATCCATTCTGTCAGCCTGTTTCTTTTAATCGGTGAATTGAGATCATTAACATTGATGGTTATGGCTGATATGTATTGACTTATCCTTGTCAGATTATTTTTCTGTTGTTGGCTCCCTTTTCCCCTCCTCTTATTAATTGCTTGCCTTGCCTGGTGGATTCATTCTGTTGAGGTTCACGGAATTGTAATCCTTGCTATTTCTTTCTAGAATGTCCTTCAGAACATTTTGGAGTGCTGGTTTGGTGTTCATGAATTTCCTCAGGTTTCCTTTTTCATGGAAATATCTTATTTCTCCATCAATTTTGAAAAATGGTTTTATGAGCTACATCAATATTGGTTGGAGGATGTTTTCCTTTAGGGCTTGAAATACTTCACTCCATGCTCTCCTTAGCTTGAGAGTTTGTGTTGAGAAGTCTGCTATGATTCTGATGGGCTTTCCCTTACAGGTGACTTGTTTGTTTTCTCTAATAACTTTTAATAATTCTGTTCTGGTGTTGAATTTCTGGGATCTTGACTATTATATGTCTTGGTGTAGATTTTTTTTTGTTCACCCCTAATTGGAGTTCTAAATGCCTCACTTATCTGTATGTCAAATCCCTTTTCCTTGCTTGGGAAGTTTTCTGCCATGACTTCTGTGAACAGGTTTTTTGTTGTTGTCGTTTTTTGTTTTTTTGGTCATTTGTGCTGTCTCATGCTTTTTCATTCACTCCAATCAATGTTATGTTATTCTTCTTTGCATGATTTAGCGGCTGCTGGATTTATTTCTCGTGATCCCTTGCTACTTTTAAGAAATCTTTCTTTTCATGATCACTAACTGCAATCCTGTCTTTTATATTTGGGATTTTATTCTTACATTGGGTCATTCTACTTCTTATAGTTTCAGTGGAATTTTTAATCTCCTGGATATGTGTTTCATGGATTCCATTTCTTTCCAATGTTGGGCCTTCATGATTTTCCTTTTTCCTAAGCTCCTCTGTTATTTTATCTGTATCTAGTCTAGAATCAGTAAACATGTCTTTGATTATGGACACCATCTTTGTAGTTATCAGAAATTATTTCTAATTCAATTTTTTTCTAGAGCCTTGTTCATTTGCTTTGCTACTTCCACTGTTAGCACTTCAGGTGGGTGGCTTTCAGATTGTTCTACACTTCATTGCCCCTTGGGTTTGCCTTTCGTGAGCTGGAAGTCTGGGGTTGCATTTTGTTTAAGTGTCTTCTCATTTTCTTTTGATTTCTTTTTTTCTTTCTTCCTTTCTTTCTTTCTTTTTTAGTTTAATTCCTGGGTTGATGCTTGTAAAGTGCCTATTGCAAATAGGTTTATTGCTATTATTTAGAACTCTTAGGAAAGGACTACTTCTCAGACATGTCTGCCAGGTGTAGCTAGCATTTGGGTTTTGAGTGTCTTGCAAGATCCTACCACTTCAGTTTATTGGGGATTAGAAATTTGCTGCCTGCCTGGCCCAGCCCCTGGTTCTTTGGCACTGGCTTAAAGTATTTTTTATGACCCTTAGGCAATTTCAGTCTTGATATACCAGGAAGAACAATTGGTTAGAAAAATTATGTCACTTTGGCTAACATAGTACAATCAAAAATAACAATAGCATCAAACACATCCTAGAAAAATAACAAATTGAAGTAACTATTAATTTTTCACCCTTAACTGTATGGACTAGATTTGTGGCTATATAACAAAATATAGAATGAATCAGAAAATTGTATGCAGTAAATAAGCCCTCAGCATGACAATTTTACCCTCAGGGGAGAAAATTTACAAGAGGTTAGGGGGAAATAATAGAGAAATTGAAGAAGAAAGAAGAGATTAGAAGCAATGCTGGAGGACAAAGGAAGATCATGCAAACTTTGGGAAACTAGTAAAGAAGACATGAAGGAAAGAGAGAAGGAAGAAATAAAAACAAGAACAGAACAGAACAACAGCAACAAACAAGTGGAAACCATGTTCACACATATATAAACAAGAGCAAACAATCAAGAAAACAAAACAAAACGAAACGAAAAGAGAGAAAGAAAGAAAATAAGAAAAAAATGTCCACTTCAAGGTGTGTTTCTGTGGTCACTGGTAGACAACGTGGGCAGACAGAGTCCAGATCTGAGTTGCTTAATCCCAGCAAATGTGTACCTTTAGTTCCACTGAAGTTCAGGCTGGTTTCTGGTCATGAGGCTGGAACCAGACCTGTTCAACCTGCAGCAGTCTGTGTGCCCCCTCTGGTTTGACCTTGACTCCCTGTCAGATTGAACTTGGTTCCCTAACTTCCTGCTAACTTGAACTTGACTACCTTTTCCTGACACTGGGAACTGCTAGAAGGAGCCAGCATTTGCTCTGAGTTCCGAGCTCAGTTCTGAGCCCCTCTCCACTATGGCTCCCAGCCAATTGCCCTCTCCTGGAGAATGTCTGAACCCGAATAACTCACCAGCCACTGAAGTCTGCTGTGTTCACCGCTGTGTTCCACTGGTGCCTCTCTCCAGGAAGGGCTCTGGGGTCACCAGTAGTCACTGTGCATCTGCAGGTCCCAGCTGCTTCTCCCATGCAGTGAGTCTGGGCTCAGGGAGAAAGTGCCACCTGCCACCTCCTCCTTCACTGAAGTCTTTCTCTTCACTCTCCCTATGGGCTTCAGTTATCACTTCAGATCTTTCCTGGGTCCTGGGGACCCACCTCCCTCTTTCTTCTCCTCTTCATGTTGTTATATTCCAGTGTCTGGACACCAAATCTCAGAAAGGCTCTTTCTCTGCTGCTCACCACTCCCAGAGTAGAGCTATCTTCCTGGAAGTCTCTTTCTGCTTATCGACTGCTTTGTTTTCTTCAAATCTGGGCTGCTTCCTTTCAAAGTTGCATGAGATTATATGGTTCATCACTCCACCCATTCTCCTTTACCAATACTGTTAGCTAGCTTTCTTATTTATCTTTTCTACATACCCATTGAGCACAGACAGTCTCTGGATTAATCTAGTGGCCCATTATTCACTCTCTTTGCTCCTGTACTTTGGGTACTATGGTTATTTAAGAGAATTACAACTTCTAAATTATTTCTTCTGTAAGTTAACAATTTTTTCAGCAAATATTAATTGCATACCCACTATGTGCCAAAGAATGTACCAAGTATGGAAAAATGAACAAAATGGATGTTGAAAGTCTTTGATCAACATGAATTACAGAGAAAAGGAAAGAGAAATTCTTAGAGCATGGATTCATGGCAAATGGTTTTATTTTCAGGGGCAGTCCTTCCCTTGCTACCTCAGCTATGCAGGCTGGAGAGGCCAGTGGAAGGGCAGGGTTATGTACTGAAAAGGACATAAGCCTGAAGTCAGATGGATAAGATTTGATTTGGGGAGAAGGTCAAAGTTGAGGGCAGATTGAAAGCTATTGTAGTAAACTGGCAGTAATGAGAAGTCGAACAAGTTCAAGTGACAAGGACACTCGAGAAGAAAGAAGTTTTATCTGCTATCACCTGACACTTTAATTTAAAAGTGAATGGCATACCAAAGGTAAGAAACATTCCTATTTATTTATTTATTTTTGGTATTAGAAATGCTAAGTTTACAAGAGGGCACATTTTCAGATGAAAGCAGAACACGTTCTTTAAAAGTTTCCAGGATTACAGCTCAGAAAACCAAAGGTAATGGAGAAAGCACAGTCTCTGGGATTGCAGACTGAAACAGTCTACCATTATAGGGTAGATAAGTGGTCTGGAGCTACAGTGTAATTTGTTACCATCTCAGCACAGCAACATGTCACCTCCTTTAAGTGTGTCTGGTAGAAACCTAGGAAACCCAGCACAAGCTCCTTTCCGCCAACCTGCTGCTGCCTTCCAGCAGTTTGAGGATACATTTCTTCCCAAAGGTCACCCCATTAGGGACTGTGTCCAATTCTGTGTCCAGTGTAACATTTTTGGAAGTCAGTATGGGTGCTACTTTCTGCATATGGGCCAGGACACAGAGAGGTTCTGCGTACTTCTACAATTGTCCCTTTTCTTCCTCCTCACTTGCAAAATTCTTTTGTCATCCCAGAAAACATCTTATAGAAAAGGGTGTGATAGAGGAAGCCAGGGCTTTACATTTATGACAGGAGGTGTATTTTTCAGGCAATATATGGTAATGAGTGTGTGTGTGTGTGTGTGCGCACATGTGTAAATACCAGAGTTCATAATTGTTTTACATTAAATGTCTGGGTTATAAACTTCTCTAATCATTCCTCTTCTTAAGTCTAAATTAAGACTTCCTTCTTTCCTTCATTTTTTCCTTTCCTTACATATCTGTACCTCTGTCACTGATACCATAAGATTATTACACCCCTTGAGCATTGACTTTGGACCAGAATTTTTATCAGAACATTTTGATGTAGGTTAGAATAAATCAGTCAACCAAAGCAAAGAGTTAAACATATGCAGAAGTGTTTTACACACATACACAGAGCACACACATACACACACAGAGGAAACCCTACTAAACAATAAAGGAGTAATACAAGTTATTAACCCGCAAGGACAGATAACGGAAAGGAGGGTAACAGTTGAATTAATTTAACACATTTTTGGAAGAGGGAAACAGGGATACAAGTATTAACTTACTTTGTAGACTGTATGAAGAGGTAACCATTGTTTGTAGTTGTGGACATCAACATGAAATGAATCACCTTCCTTTCCAAAGCCCTGGAAGACTTAAGATTTGGAGGCATACAGGGAAGACAGGGAGGCAACTCTGGACTGATAATGAAGTGAAGTGAGAACATGTGTGTGTGTAGTAGCTGGGTTCTCAGGTACCTTTATGTACAATGGAGTACTAATCTGCTATTAAAGAAGGATACATTTGAGTCATAGGTAGGAAAATGGATGCACCTTAGTACCATAATAATAAGCAAAATAAATCACACAAGCTTAAGTATCATATAGTTTCTCTTATTAGAGAAACTAAAAGTATAAATAAAGAGCAAAATAAAAGATAGATAAAAGGAAGCAGGGAGACAGATCTTTTGTAAATGGGAAGGGTACCAAAAGATGTAGAGTGGGATAAATGGGAGGAGAAGAAGATGTGAAAAGAATTAAGCTGTGTTGCATACATGTACTGACTCCTATAATGAATGTCATCATTTTATATTACACACATATAGTAATCAAGCTAGAACACACAAAAGAGAAAAGAATAAGAAATTATGAATAAAACATCCAAAACTCTGTAACACACACACACACACACACGCACGCACACACGCACACACACACACACAATGCAATTGGGAAAGGCGTATCCTTCCTTTCTCTCCAGTTAGAACAAAGATTTATACTATGGAGAAATTAAATAGCATGTGTACCTATATCTGGAAAAAAAAGTGGATATATTAAAGTGCAGAGCTGAGATGGGGAGCTAAAAAGAGATAAATTAAAAGAATAGTTTTGTGCAGTAAACTGTGGGATACCTTCGCTCCCTTTCCATTTCAGTTTCTGGAACCCAAGATCCAGAAATATCCACCCTATTCCTTTCTTGTATCTTCTTTAAACTCACAGTAGAATGGAAGGTGTGTCTCTAGAGAAAGGATATTCAGACACTGAAATTTCTTGCTCTTTTGAATGTCAGCCTTAGTTTTCTATCGTCTTACAAAGAAATCTCAGAAGGCAAGTCCAAGTTTGGCACACAAAACTCTGTTCATCCTTAAACATGATAGATAAATACTGTCAGGCAGCTGCAGAAGGCCTTCAAGACGAGCGTGACTAAAACAGAAATAAACAAAGGAATCCAGAGGAAACAGAAACATTGCCCATAAAGGAAAAGAAAACTTTCCAAATGTAATTAATTTTCCCAAAGATGAGAACATACTGATCTAATAAAGCAAGATGGGGAAGTTACTATAATAGAACAGTCAATTTTAGGAGTTTCAGGAAAAGCATAAATAAAATTTTTATGTTATGGTTGGACAAAAATTTTTAGGTGTTTTAGAAAATAGCATAAGTCAAAGTGATGAAAAGCCAAAGAGTAAAATGTAAGAAAATTAGAGGATTGTCCCCAAAACTGAGTAACTGTGTTTCTAGAAAGTAGACAAAAAGAAAGTTTGGTGTTGCCAAAGGAATAATTCAAGAAAATTTCCAAAAGTTGAAGATATATGCTCCTAAATCAAAAGGGCTCATAAAGTGTTCACCACAATGTAAAAATACACTCAGGAGCATAAAATTTCAAAACAGGCAACCTCACCAGAAATTCGCAACTATAGTGACAGGAGAGTCTAAAGGGGAAGAGGGGGAGTTTATTATGATGATTAAAGTGCTAATTACTGTACATAATTATATATGCTATACTTTTATACAATTCTTGACACAGTAGGCTCTTTATACCAGCATCACCATAAACATCTGAGTGATGTGCTGTGCTGTGATGTAGCAGCAGCTGTGAAGTCACTAGGCCACAGGAATTTTTCAGCCTCATTATAAGCTTATAAGATTATAAGCTCATCATCATATATGTGGTCCATCATTAACCAAAATGTGGTTATGTAGTATGTGACTGTATATGCTATCTTCTCTAACCTCTTTAATCATCAGCATCCTAGATCGTAATATTTAAAAGACAGACACAGAGTTTAGCCTTAAATCTAATTTTAAAATTCATAACTATCTATCTATCTATCTATCTATCTATCTATCTATCTATCTATCATCTGTCCTCTATCATCTATCTTTTTCTGTAAGGTCAGCTGTCCTCTAATTATGTTCTGGAAAAGAAGAAATGGCTTTAGCTTTGATCCTATAATCACTTATATTATGGCAAATTCTCTGAACTATTTTTCTAAGCAACAAAATATTGTTGAAAGCTAGACAAATTATCTTAAATCATTTTAAGCAATGATGGTTCGTGTTGCTTGGAGAAAGCATCTAATGAAATTTTTAAAATAAAAGGAGACAAAGATATTAGTAACTTAGTAATTATTTCTAAGGGCATAATATGACAGTTCTTAGTGTTTGATGTCATTGTTAACAATGTAAAAGGCAGTACAGATAACTGGTTAGGTTGTGGAAGGAATATAACAAACAGCATTATAATTATCTTAACTATAATTATAAGATGAATAAAATGACCCTTTTTCCAAGTGCTGAGTGAATGGGTACTTGTGGGTTAAAATAGAATTTGTGGTGAAGCATGATGAATGGATTAAAGAATGTTACATCTCAAATGACTTCAAGGGCAGCGACGATGATGTGCTTTGTAAAATTGTGTTAGATGACTCAAAATGTGACTTTAATGATGAAAACGTTATTCACACTAAAGGTGCACGTGAAGAGTTTGAGCATAATTGTTTCATGAAATCTGAGAGTTAGAAGAAGCATTATTTCTAAAATAACATTTTAATTTATTCAGTCTGAGACTTTAAATATGCATGCATACCTAAATGAAGAGATGTTATTAAATATTATATGGGCTTCTAATGGTGGAGCAATGCTTTTTTATAACTGTAGTGTAATTTAAATCTTTTTAGGCTGCCCTGCGATGATCACCACTTTCCATGCTCAAAGGGTGAGAATTTTCTCCTTCTCCATCTGCTTTGATTTTTCAGTCTGCTTCGAGAGGTGTAGCAGCCAGAGAGCATTGCATTTCCGAAGAGAACACCCTGGTGTGTTTCTGGGTAAATGCTAAATGTTTTCTGCTTTGTGTTTTACAATACCCTTTTGGATAATACTGATCATTTTATTGACCTTTGAAGCCACAGCACATTGGGCTGATGTTCTGAGAAGTCGACAATAAATTCTAGAATCCATTTCTCAGACCATGAAGGAGAGTTCCCAGCCCCTTGTCTATGGTTAAGCTTTGGATAATTTCTGTCTGGTCATGTTGCTTTTCGCTGTACTCGGCTGCAATAAAGCTCCCCTACACTTTCTGTCAACCTACACAAGATCTCACACATATTCAATAAAATTTCTTAGTTTTATGTGCAAAAATATAAAAAGTGGAGCTAGAGAAGTTAAACACCTGATTCAAAATCACACTGCATGGTGGAAGAATTTTAGTTCTTTTCCCTCCATGTTTCCTCTCAGCACACTGAGGGCTCCTGATAGCACATTTGGAAGGGTTTGATAAGCAAAAAAGAAAGTGTTTGTCTCAGGTTGAGGATGGGGCGTGTCAAGGGGCAAATGGAACTCCTAGTGTGCTTCCAAAAAAGGGAAGGTCAGGTAACAGAGCAAACCCAGCTGGAGGTTGGCATATTGGGGCTCTCCTTCAACTGCTGATGGTAGTACCCAAATAAATTTCCCGAATTCTTTACAAGTATGAAAAGCAAAGGATTTCTACCAAAAGTTTTGATCCAAAATTTAGTTTAGCAGCCATGTGAACACGGGCATTCAGTTAAACTCTCTGAGCCTAGCTTTACTTTCCTTATCTCTAAAATCTCTAACCAGAAATCCTTACCAACAAGTCAAAAAGAACAAGGGAAAAGGGACAACTCAGGTGGCCTCCACTAGGTTGCCAAATGCAGTCCCATGAGGCTAGTTCCCAGGCAGGGACCCAGAACCCCCCACTGACAGCTCCTTCCTCCATTCCTCGTCCTCAGCAGCAATGTGGTTTGAGTAGATTCCTAGTGCTGCGCTTACATCATGCTTTCTGGGGGAGGAGTCCCTGCTACAGGAGAAGTAATGCTTTATTCATAAGGAATCTTCTCCGGGGCTGCGTGTGGAGAAAATGCATTTTGGAGTGGACAAGATTGCTGTGTTCCTCATTGTCTTTCTGTCTGCAAATAGGTAGATTGATTCCAGGCACCTTGTCATTAGGCGTATTAGAGATGGAGGCATGGCACGCTGGTGTTCTGCTGTAGTAATGAATAATCCTGCAGAAAATATGGGACTAAAAATGCTGCAAACTCCTGGTGAGCTCAGTTTCTACTTAGGGTACCTTTTCTGAGTAAATCAGGAAAGAGCCTCATCTCTATTCATTTGTTCCTCCACATATTCATTAATTTGAGCAATTTTTAATGCTTACTGTATTGTAGAAACTAGTGCTATACTGCGGGAATACAAAACAATATGATCTGGTGTCTAGTCAGAAAGAGCTCCTCAAAATGGCACCAGAACTAAAAGTTGAAGCATGGGTTTTGTATTGTGTTATCACACGGTACCCCATACATATGCACAACTGTTACATATCAGTTACAGGTAACAGTACATATTTTTTTTAAAGCGTTGGTTTGGGTTCAAATTCTTTTGCAAATCTTACTGGCTGGGGAGCTTAGACAAGTTACAAGACTTCTTTGTCTGTAGTTTACTCTTCTATAAAACGGGAATAATAGGCCCTACCTTATAAAGTAGTTACAAAGGTTGAATGCTAGAACAAATGCCTAGTGTCCAGTAAATGTTGTGGATGTTTTAAATAAGTGGCTAAATAAATTAAACTAGAAGACATACATGCAAATGAGGAAGTCATGGGTAATGATGAAGCCGTTAGTTTGTTTCACTCTTTATCTCTCCCTATTTTGGGTCCACAAACTCCTCCTTCACTTCCTTGTGGGGAAATGTTTTCTATAATAATGACTTCTGAAGCTATTCTAGAAGAGGTATTATTGTTAGCAAGTTTGAAGTTTGTTGTCTTGTTGCTGCACCATTCTGGCATGAAGGAGATGTTGGGTGAAACTTAGGTTTGTGTGCCTGCAAGCTCTGGTTATCTGTGTACCGTACACAGTGGTAAATGGGCCTCTTGCTGGTGATAGGCTTAGTCCAGATGCCTTTGTAGCTGTAGGGATGTCACAATTATTATATGACGGGGAGGGTTATAGTATGAAAAAAAACGTGCCGTGCTGTAGATGTAAGTGGGGAATGAAAAGAAGTTGGCGTGGATATACTTGGAAAGATTTCCAAAGGAGGTGATAACTCAACTCCAAAATCAGGTTAAGCTTCCAGGAAACATTCAGTATCAATCTAACCTCTGTCCCTTGTCCAAAATTGCATAGGCATTAGGGAATGAGGGCCCTGTGGTCTTACTATGGAATCCTTGTTTATGGAGTTATTTGCTAATTAGAGATAGTCCATAGTGAGGGAGTCTGGCAGACTAAGTCATATGGATGAGATGTTTCTTCAGCTCTCTGCGAATTAAAAAGGTACATCAGGAACAAACTGAGATAACAGGAAAAAAATCTCAATGTAGAGAAAAACTTTCTAATGGATGCTCTTCAAATACGAATGATCTTCCCATGGCAGGACTGAGCCCCCTGTTATTGTGTCTAACTGGTGACAGGAAACTTGGGAGGGGGCTGTTAGGATAATGCTAACTATGGGAAAAAGTAAATCTCTAGTCAGTGTCTTAATACAATTTAAAATTATTCCTTGTTCATGTAGTAAACAAGTGTATTCATGTAGAATGCAAGAGTATTCCTGTCGTTCACGCAATGAACAAGTATTTCTGTGGCAGACATCTTTTCTCCCTGAGGTGATTCAAGGCACCAGGCTTCTTCATTCTTGACTCCACAATCTCCCTGGGCTGCAGCATCTGCTCATTCAGGGAAACAAGACTGAGAAGGACCAAGAAGATGGCCTCTTCCTATCTTGTCCTATACATAACATATAACACCTCTTCGTGGCCTATTGTTGACAATTGGCCGTGTGGTTTTTCCTAGATGCAAGAGAGATAGAGAGATGTGGTCCCTGGGTAGGAATGGGCAGAGAGCCTAAAATTTGACTGGACAACTGGCCACCATAGGATTGAAGCCCGAGATGGAGGTTTTACTCAGTGACCTTTAAGGTCCCTACAAAACTTTGAATTCTGTGACTTCATTACATGCTGATTTCTTTTCTAACTACTTTTGTGCTCTTGACCTACTCATTTATACCCTTTTACAGGCTTGGTTGATTCATCTGCAAAGTGGGATTAATAATTCTCCCTCAAATAACAGTAACTCTGAGAGTTAGATGGAATAATGTGTGGAAGTGTTTTCTAAATTTGAAAGTATTCTAAATATATGAGGCATTATTGTTAGATAAACTTATCATTGACTCAGCCTGCAGTTAAGATTAGATATTTTTTATTTGTCCTTGAAAATTGTGATAATGTTCCAGTGAAGGACATATTGAGTAACTTACATTTCTATAGCTGTTTTAATATGGAATGATCTCAAAATAATTTTATTCAAGGAAAAAAGAACTACATATACTATCAAGGAGTGTCTCTTTGCCTGTCATGCAATTGGTTTCATCTCTTCAATATTTTATACCTAATAGAGCATAGAAATGCAGATCAACCAAGCCTGGTGGTGTGTGCCTGGAATCCCAGCACTTGGGGAGGTTGGGGTAGGAGTATTGCAAGTTTGAAGGTAGGCGACTTAGTGACTTAGTCAGAGTCTACAAAAAAATAAATAAAAAATGGGTTGGGTATATAGCTCAATGTGAAGACCCTGGGTTCAATCCTGAGTACCACCAAAAAAAAAAAAAAAAAAAAGTGAGTCATCTGTTACTTTTGGGCAGCATTGTGAAGTTACAATAAGAGCATAGGAAATGTGAAATCATGGTGTGAAGTTTAATAATATATAGATAAAGATATTACCATTATGTTTATTATGCAATTTAAATGAACTAACAGGAAAAATATGCTAGACAATTAAGTATTCTATTAACTGAGATATAGAGCCCACAATATTTCTAATTTTCAAATCATAAACCTAAAAGCACACAGAGAAATCACCCACTTCACTTTCTTAGTTAATAGATCAAGAAACTAAGTTCTGGAGTGATTGCCAAAGATTACAGAACTAGTTCTCAATGGCCTTGCTCTAAACAGAAAGAGAGAAGAAATTCATTTCAATGTAGAATTTTCAGCATTTAATACAGCTCTTCTCAACACATGTGCCATAGAACTTACTGGTCAAATCTTCCAAAAATCATGTTGCTGTAGCGTAGCTAAAGATGTGAAAGACACTAGAGATTGGGCAGAATATTTATGTTCTCCACAAACCCTATGGGTTTGTTTGTTTCCTCTTTTAGACAACTCATATGTAAAGTTGTTTTCTCTAATTTGATGTATTCTACTTCAGTTTCTGGTTTTCTGAGGGTTCTAGCAAGATGAGTTCTGAGATTTTATTGTATCATTAGTAGTGATAATAGTAAGCATAATGTCCCACTATAAAAGAGTAGATTAACTTGTAGCAGAATAAAGGAACTGGAAATAACTAAGCACTGTGATGATAAGCACCATAAAATAGATAAGCAGATGGTGATAGATGGAGAGACAGGAAGAATTAGAATTTATCTGGGACTCTGGAGTTCTCACCCTGCCCTTTACATTCTATATTTAACATCAAATGGCAGAACAAGGTCACTAAGAGTAGGAAGTTGGAGCCAGTCCAATCTACTAGCATCAAAGCCATGCACTTTGCAACTCCACATCTCCAGGCTCTTCATGTGAGGAGGATGGATGGCAACAGGATTTCAGAGAAATCACTTTGTCCTGAACTGAGAGGACAACCATCAACAAGCCTTCACCAGTAGGTCAGAGGAAGTTCTCCATTTATATAATTGTGGATGGAATTTGGGGCGGACCATTGCTGGTTGCTACACTAGCTATGGGTAAAGAGTACTGATTAGGGTAGATGTCATCCTGGTTTTGGGTTAGAGGTTTCTGGAGGCTATAGTGTGTGTGTGTGTGTGTGTGTGTGTGTGTGTTCACACAGAGTTACGTGAGTGTAGGCATCTAATTCAGCAGTTATTACTTTTGTCCCTTGTGTTATGTCCTGTAAATGCCTTGATCTCATTCTCCATTTTTTGGTTTATCACCAAATGCTTTTGATTGTTAAAAGTATTTTTCTCTGCTGTCCCTCTGCATTTTTACCTGTACTCTTTATTCTTTCCCACTTTAGTTGTTATAGAGCAAATTGTATTTTCTAAAGTTGGCTGCAGCAACCTCCCCCATTCCGTCTGTTCTTTTTGCAATGTGACCTTGGCACTCTTCCCATGTGGAGATGGGGTTAACCCGGGAGCTACAGTCCTTCCTCTGGCATCTGGGAGGGACCATGACCCACCTGCAGTCAATGGAATGTGCTGCAGGTGATAGAACTTCAGTGTGGCTCTCTAGAATTCTTGTACTGGGGCCACAAGCCTTCAAATGAGCTGTCCGATGGTCATTGGGCCACCATTCTATGAGGAGGAGCCGAAGCTCAGGCTGAGAAACCATGTGGAGACTTTCTGAGAAATCAAGAAAAGAGAAAGATAGCTAACTAGTCAGTCACCAGCTCTCTCTGTCCCAAGTGTCCTAGCTCCAGCTACCATCTGATTGTAGCTATAGGAGAGACCCTGACATCGGACAACATCATTCAGTCATTTTTGAATTCTTGACCCTCAGAAGCCATTAGATATTATGAAATCATAGTTTTTATTTTAGGCTACCAAGTTTGAGATAATTTATTACACAGCAGCAGAGTCAAAACACTCTTCCTCTACAGTTTTCCCTTGAATACATTTAACACTTATTAACTTTAATGTAGTGCATGAAATTATCTTTTTGACCTTGAATACATCCCTACTAGCCTGAACTACAAGCCTCAAATTCTACCCTTGGAGTGGATAATGTTAAAAGGAGAAATGGAAGAGGTGTACACAGAATCTCATGTTGTTCCTCCATTGCTCTGTGTACACGTTTTATAACTAAGTTGAACACTCACAACAAACATGACACTCTCAATAGGTCCTGAACATAGTTTGCCCATGTGGGTAATTATAACTCCACCATCTGTTAATCACATAGCAGTCAAAGTGATCCTGAAATACAAAAACTGGATTCATGACACCACCCAGCTCAAACCCTCTAGTGACTTCCATCACTCGGAATCAAGTCTGTCTTTCTGTTGTCTATAAGGCCCAGTGTGATTTGGTCCCTATCCACTTCTCTCAAACCTAGCTTGTTTCCACTGTAGAGTTTGTACCTTTGCCATTTTCTCTACTTCATGCCCTTTCACCATCTCTGTATGCTATGTGACTCATCCCTTCACTCCATTCAAATTTCTGCTTCAATGCCTTTTTCTCTGAATGTCCTTCTTTTACTCTCCCCTCTGGAGTTGTCCCTAAAACTTGTCCCTTTAATATTGTCTGTCTTTTTCTCTGCTTTTTTATTTCACATAACATTCATTGCTCAGTGAAATTGTATGCGTAACAGATCATATGGGCAAAATTGTGTTTTCTTAGATTTATCTGAGGCTACCAGATGAAAGAAAGGGTGTTAATCACTTATAAATTATAAAGAAGAGTTTCAGACTTCTATGAATATCTACGAAAAGAGACTGAACCCTTTGCCCAGTACCCATCCTAAAGGAATGGGACAGAGGTGAGACAGTCTATTAGAGGGAGATTAGAGAGAAAGCATCCCTGTGAAGAGAGTTGCCAATGACCATGTCATGTATTGAATTCCACCCCCTGGAGGAGAGGAATTTCCTATTTAACATAAGCCAAATAAATTGTTTGTAAGAAAACCGGTCAGCAAATGTGACCTGTGTCCCTGGGTTCTGGTGGACATGGGAAGTTGGAGGACACAGGGACTAAATTCAGATTCTTGCCCATAGAGACATAAGGTGAGAAGGTGGATGGAGCCTCCCTGAAGGCAGAGCAAGTAGGAAGGACCACAGTGAGAGCAAGCCTCCTTCATTGACGGTAGACGAGGATGGCTCATGCTTTACTAAAGGATAGGAAGACCTAGATGGTGTACACAGCTTTTGATCTTGAAGAGGACCTTACTCAAGAGAGCGTCCTGTTCCTGGGAGAAACCCAGAAGGAAGCCTGGAGATGGAGTGTTGAAGGCTGCAAGAGGTCTGTGGATTGGGAGGGTGGATGTGTGGGCAAATGAGGTCAGAAGTGACCTCATTGGGAAACAACACTCTTGCCAAGAAATGGTTCTGAGAGGTCTCTGGTGAGAGGGAATCAACAAAGGACCTACAAATTTATTCACAGAAGAAACAGCCAGTTTGCAGCTCTGCCCCTTCACTATCATCCTTTTTCTCTCTCCTCCCTATCTCCTAACCCTGGAGGAGTCTGGCAAAATGAGAACTAAAAATGACGAAACAGAAATCTAACAGCATCTTCTACCTTTTTGTCACAGATTTTTTTTTTTTTTAGCCCAAGATAAAGGACAAGTTAAAACCTAAAATGGGATATGCTGTTGGAATTTTGATTGGAATTGCATTAAATCTGTATAACAATTTTGGAAGTATGGCCATTTTCACTATATTGGTTCTTCCT
This sequence comes from Erethizon dorsatum, assembly GCA_028451465.1. Lineage (NCBI taxonomy): Eukaryota > Metazoa > Chordata > Mammalia > Rodentia > Erethizontidae > Erethizon > Erethizon dorsatum. The sequence continues at coordinate 86,989,175 of CM051834.1, forward strand.
ATCCAGGAGCAAGGGATATCAATCCTAAAATTCATTTGGAATCAGAAGAGACCTAGAATAGCAAAGGCAATTCTGGGCAACAAAGGCAAGGCAGGGGGCATCACAATTCCCGACTTGAAATTATATTATAAAGCTACTGTGATAAAAACAGTGTGGTACTGGCAAAAAAACAGACCTGAAGATCAATGGAACAGATTAGAAGATGCTGAAACAACCCCAGACATACTAAGCCACCTTATCTTTGACAAAGGTGCCAAACACATTCGCTGGAAGAAAGATAGCCTCTTTAATAAATGGTGCTGGAAAAACTGGCTCTACACATGCCGAAGATTAAAACTAGATCCATATCTTTCACCATGCACTAAACTAAATTCAAAATGGATCAGAGATCTAAATATTAAAACAGAAACATTAAATCTGCTGGAAGGTAGGATAGGTAAAACCCTTGGAGACATTGGTGTAGGCAAAGACTTTATGAATAAAAACTCAACCGCACGGGAACTATCCCAAAGAATCAATAACTGGGATCTCATCTTATTAAAAAGCTTTTGCACAGCAAGAGAAACCACCAACAGAGTGAAGAGACAACCCACAATGTGGAAAAAAATGTTTGCCAGCTGTTCCTCAGACAAAGGATTACTATCGAGAACATATAAAGAACTCAAAAAAATCAGACCTCCCAAATTTAAAGACCCACTCCAAAAATGGGCATCTGAGATGAATACACATTTCTCAGATGAAGAAATACTAATGGCAAATAAATATACAAAAAAATGTGCAACATCACTAGTCATTCGAGAGATGCAAATTAAAACAACACTGAGATACCATCTCACCCCAGAAAGAATGGCTACTATTAAGAAATCAACTAATAACAAATGCTGGAGGGGCTGTGGGGAAAAAGGAACCCTTCTTCACTGTTGGTGGGAGTGTCGACTGGTACAGCCACTGTGGAAGTCAGTGTGGAGATTCCTCAGAAAACTAGGGTTGGACGTCCCATTTGACCCAGCTATTCCCCTTCTGGGCATCTTCCCAGAAGAATTAAAAACATCGTACCACAGCGATATATGTGCACCCATGTTTATAGCAGCACAATTTGTAATAGCCAGATCTTGGAAACAACCCAAATGCCCATCAACTGAGGAATGGATAAGAAAGATGTGGTATTTTTATACAATGGAGTACTATTCAGCCATAAAGAAGGATAAACTGGAGACTTTTATAGGTAAATGGATGCAACTCGAGAAAATACTCATAAGTGAAATAAACCAGAAGCACATGTGTAAGCATCGTATTATCTCTCTAGTATGAGAAACTGAAAGAGTAAATAAGATCCAAAATGTACAATAGACATGGTGAATCAAAAAGAAACTGGTCAAAAGGAAAGAGAGACGGGAATAGGGAAAAGAAAGAAGGGAAAGGGAAAAAAAATTGTATATATATATATATATATAAGATGGTTAAGATAGATACACTACCATTTTTACTTAGTTCATTGAAGAGTAAGGTTTGTGCCAATAATGTTTGGACAATTGAATGCTAATGTCTGGTGTCCTGAATAACTAACTTAAAGATAGTAATACGTAATGTATTAACCATTGTTACCCTCCTATTATGTTGGTTTGAAAATTTGTTCTTCTTTTGATTTGTTTTGTTTTTTTCTTCTCTTTAAAAAAAAAAAAAAAAAAAAACCTAAAATGGATGGTAAAATAATACTTTGCTATTAAGTTGGATTGGAATTTAAAATTCTTGGAAATAAGACTGTTTAATAACCCATGGAAATAAATAAAAAAGCTGTGCTATGGGCCTTAGATGTCATCTAGTGGGTCAAAAAGAAGGCTTCAGAATAGCATATAAGAAAATGTTCTGATGATTAATGAAAAGATTTTGCTTCACACTACCAGATATAAGTTGTTAAGTAAACTTGTTACACACACATTTATTTATTAGAGATTTACTGTCTCTTACACCAAAAGCTATACTCAAGAAGGGCAAGGCCTTGTCTACATTAGTTTACTGTTATATCCATCATTTAGAAGAAGGTTAGCACCTTGCATTTTTGCTGAGCATATTTTCTTTGATAAAGGAATACTACAAAAATTGAAATAATAAACCATTTTTGTTTAGGTATTTTAATTCTTTGGCACAGAGTCATTCTGACTTACTCCCACAGGACACATATTCTTGTGGTTTCCAGTGAGTTGGATGCAAAGGAAGAATGAAGTAGAGATCTAAAATTCTGGTGCAACCTAGCTCTGACCTGGTAAGCTACTTGACTATACTCAAATTCCCTTTCCTTATTTCTTGAATAAGGACCTCATCGCTTAGCTGAGAAGGCCAACGTGAGGATTATGTTCATGGTGTATATTCAGTTTCTAGTGCATTGTGCCTGTGATCTGTAACTTCTTTTCTTTTTTCCAGCAGAAAGAATAATGCCTTGTTAGGCCTGCCTGTGGTTTTTCTGGTAGACAGAGCCATCGAACTTTTGAATTCAGAAGGGTGGCTGTGATTTGCAGCAGGAACGATGTTTTCTCTGGGAGTTCTCTGGCCTCAAAGGTGATGGATGGGCACCTCTCAGGCATAGTTCCTTGATCAATAAGCCATAAAGTCTCAAATTATTTTGTTAGATCCATTGATTAAATCCATTGAATTTATCCCAACTCTTTTATTGTTTAAACCAAGAGTAGTGATGTTTAGTTTCTTTTCCTTGCTACATTCTTTCTTCCATTTGGCTTCAGGAAAATATGTAGCAGTGCAGAAAAGACTAGAAGTTGAGAGTGAAAGTTACTCTCTCTACTCTTCCATGGAAAAATGCTTATTTTGGTTGTTTCTTTTAGAATGAAGCACTGTGGATTTCTTCTGTTTTTTTTTTTTTTTTTTTTTTTTTTTTTTTCCCAGAAGGTCTTTAATGTACTGGAACACTTTTGTCTTTCTTGCACACATCCATTCATGTAATTATTCATTCACACCATCATTCAGAAGACATCAAGTATTATGGGTGAGTTATGTTTGAATGAATGTTTTCTATGAGACCCTGCTAGGTTTAGCTTCCTAGGAAGCTGCAAGATTTGTTAGGTGCTTGACACATGGATTTTGCTTAATTTTATTGTTAGATGACTAAATTGGATTGTTTCTGGAATGGGAGCCTTTATTCATTCATTTAACAAATATTTATTGGGTACTTTCTAATGTAAAACATAGTGACTTTCAGGGTGGTCATGTTTACGAAGGTATAGTTAGAATCCCTAGCATATTTTCAAATATGAAAATATATTCTTAATAACTGATAAATATTTTTATGCTTGTTGTTTCCTGATAATTTTGAGCTATGGGAAGGGACTTATTCTACCTATTTATATGGTTGCTTACACTAGAAAATCCTACTGCTGGGCCGGTGAGATGGCTCAGCGGCGTAAGCGCCTGCCTGGCAAGCGCGAGTTCCTGAGGTCGACCCCCGGTACCCACAAAAAAAAAAAAAAAAAGAAAATCCTACTGCTAAGAATTTCTGGTCCCTAAACAATAAATAAAATGGTTTAATTGATCATTGTTCTTAGTATTTTACTTGATTTTACCTTTATGCCCTGTGTCCCAAACGTATACACAGTTATTTAACTGAAGAAGAATACAACCATCATGGAATTACCCAGCCCCCAGGGACTGTAGAAAGGATAGACACAATCAAGTCGTATTTTAGTGAGTAAAATACACTCATCATTAGCGATAAAGACATTTAGCTCCCTGTATAACGTAAGTTGCCTCAGGTAGCTAAACATCTTTTTTTTTTTTCCAATGAGAGTTTTATTCACCCTCCTTAAAAATGAATCCAATAGTTTGTAACTCATTTATTTGTGTTGTTTATAGAGTAGTTTTCCAAAGGAGATATTCAACAGAGCACTTTAAAAATTACACATACTTTTTAATGCCAAGTTAAAATGGAGAAATAAAATTTATCTTCCGCTTACTTACCTTCCTCCCTTTTTCCTTGTTTCTTCTGTTTTTCCATTTTAACTAATGGATGATTTTCAGGTGCCCTCTATCTGCATACTGTGGTGCATTTTCTGCCTCCCCCACATTTTTGTTTATAAGCTTTCCTTTCCTCGGACTATATCCTATACACCCCTTGTCCCACCAATCTTCCACAGTGACTCCATTACTGTTTAAGGGTCTTTCCCATGTACTTCTTCTTTGTCCTGTGCTTACAAATTTCACTGCATTGTAAAAACATCTTTTTTTGTTTTTCCATTAAACTATGCTACCTGAGGGCGTTGCCCCGACTTGTATCTTGGTGCCCAGCACAGTGTCTGACATTCAACTCTTACTCCTCAGCTATCTGTCAAATGAATGCACATGGAATAAATGCATCAGTGACTGCTTCTGTGTGTGTTGTGAAGGAAAGTAAAACATAGGTAATGACTCTGTTTTGGGGGAGATTAAATAGCTACATTGTAGTTGTGGAAAGAATACCACACATTGGAATATTAGAAATATAGTATGTAATAAGCTATGTCAGCAATATGTATGTACATATGATTATAAAACTAGCCTACTTTTGTTATTGGTTTTTTTTTTTTTTTCTTTTTGCAGTGCCAAGGATCAAACCTAGAGCCTCATGCATGCTAGGCAACTGCTCTAACCACTGAGCAATATCCCAAGCCTGATATGGTCATAGTACATTTTAAATGTTCAATTAGAGATGAATAAACTGAGTGTTCTTGATTTATAGAAGTGAAAGTCTGTGTCAGTTGAGACGGTGACTGCCCTGATAGAGGGTGTAGAATTTAAGATGAACCTAAAAGGATTACTCAGAGTTAAATATAATCACAGAAATCTGACAATTGGTAATGCATCACATAAATTTGAGTTGTCCTGTTTTAATTGAACTAAAGTATATCCCAAGCTGGAAAGCTGTGAAATATTGCAAATGAAGACACAAGCGCTACAAATGTAGTACTTTGGATAATATTTAAGCTATATCAAATTTATATGCAATGAGTTATTAGTTACCATCAATACTAATTAGAAAGTTGGTGGTATCTACAGGTGTATAGGTTTTGAATTACATAAAGCTTATTTTGAAGAAAAACTCCAAATCTTTATGTTTTGTGGGTTTTTTTTTTTTTTTTTTGTATGGCTCAATGTAGACAAGAAAGCAAAACTTCCCATACACATATATGCTTTGTACAAAAGTTCCACAATTTCATAAATGACGTGAAGGTTTGTGCTTCTGGAAATTTATGGAGGCAAAGAAAGGTTCAAGGTTGCAAACTTATGACAAGTGAGCAGTGGATAACTGAAGGAATAGGTTGCTGAGGAAAGACATCATTATAGGGTCAGAAATTGCAGACCTATTGTTAAATGAGGCATGGGACACCACCATTGCCAAAGTTTTAAGTTAATCGCTGGCACTTCTCTTTGTGCACTTGATCAGACATGAGAGGGAGAAATTCTTCTTGCCCTTCATAAACTGTCAACAAGCCAAATGAAATATGTGTTGAGAGTAAATGCAAACCTTTTTTCATAGTTAGAGAAGAACATGATGCAATGATTTAGGCACCTGGAAAGCATAGCTCTCTCCCCATTATACTTATTTTTTACATTAAAGTAATGTACTGATCGTGTATTTGAAAGGACACATTTGGAAAGTCTTCATAAGATTTTCTTCAACTTGACAGTAAAGAATATATAGCCAATTCTGAATTGCCCATATGTGGATCTTCCCATTTGTGAGTTCTCTGTAGCACATTTCCCATTTCTGATGGCCTAACCCTGTTGCCTTGTACATCTGAGGATGGTTCTCTTTGCTCATAAAATGAAGAAATCATTTGAATATGAACTCAAACAAAAGCAAGTCTACAGGTCAATCTGTTGCAGAAATAAAAAAAACTATTGTATAATATATTTCCAAATCCCTGTAGCCAAATGGATGGATCCTTTTGTATTCCTACAATGTATCAACACTTACCAATATTTATTGCATTTTATTACAATTTTCATTTGCTTCTCTGACTCCCTACACCTGTAAGAGCCAATGGTAACAGGAGACTTAATTCATTTTTCTTCCCTTAGTTCCAAGTTCTATATCTCTTGTTCAATAATGTTAATTAAGGTAGAGGTTTAATTAATGCACAAATAAATGAATAAATGAGATTTTGCATGCACAGTTGCTACTAGGAAATAGAGAATTGCCTGCAAAGAACTTACATTTCATAGCATTTATAGCTGTAAATAATCCTAGAGAACAGCAAGCGTAATTTGTTTTTAAGCTTTATTCTTTCTTTAAGCAAAATAATTCTGATTTTAATAAAATATCACTTTGAACTTTATAAAGTATGAAGCAGATGGATATAAAACTAAACTAAGCTAAGTGTGAAGAGGAAATACACAGTCCAGTGTTCCATCTTTTGGCTGCACCCGTGTCTCTATGGAGAGCCATTTGGAACAACATTGCCAGTACAACCTTATAATTTTACAGTCAAAGCCTAGGAGTTCATTAGTGTTCCCCAAGGTTATTTCCCAAGACAAAACTGGATCTCCGATCTCATGAATAAACAATACTTTTCCAGCTCTGGTGTGTTTTCCTCCCATCATTATTTCTGGAGCTTTCAGTCTCCACTTCCATTCCCCTTCAAGAAGGCAAAGGAAAGAGAGCAGACTGTAGAATCAATTAGTTTAAAAGGGGCAGACTCATGTGACTAAGGGTCTGCAGTCAGAAATACACTCCTGGTTTTGCTCTTGCATTTCATCATCCTGAGTGGGATACCGTGCTGTGTGGTTGAGAGTTTATTGGATAGGAAGCTTAGCAAGACCCAGATGAGATTTCTTAACCTGAATATGCATTCATTCTCCCAGGGGAAAGAGTGGTTCAACCAGCTCTGGACTATGTGGTCAAGGGGAATTGGTGTAAGAGAAATTATAGAAAGCCATAGAGAATTCAAAACCTCACAACAACTTGGTATTGGTAGTGGCCTTCTCTTTTAAACTTTTCTCTGGTTCTGCCTAAAGGCAGACAAAGTGATAGTCTTGCTTTACCCGATGAAGAAGATAAGAACGAAGACTGTGATGAGCTGATGTATATATTCAAGATTGTGGAGAGAAATGAAAGTCTGTTTTCCACTATAGCCTTAATATAAGAGTGTGAGGAAAGAGAATAAGCATTCAGAAGCAGATGCAGGGCTGGTGAGATGGCTTAGCAGCATAAGTGCCTGCCTGGCAAGTGCAAGGTCCTGAGTTCGACTCCCGGAACCCACATAAAGGATAAAAAGGGCTGGTGATATCACTCAGCAGCACAAGCACTTGCTGGCAAGTGTGAGGTCCTGAGTTCGACTCCTGGTACCCACATAAAAAAAAAAAGGAGATACAACTGCAGATAAAGGTGAACATGACTTATCCAAGGTCACACAATAAATGGTAGCAATGGGACTGAGACCCAGTGCTTTATCCTCAGCAAAGGACAACCACAACAGCACACCGTTGTAAGTTGCAGGAAGCAGCTAACTTCTTCCAAGCAATGCTCAAAGTCTCTGTTACAGTGAGCCTTCTAATCCTTCTTCCTTTCCTATTTCCATTTGTTCTTACTTCTTCCTCTCTGTGTTAGTAAGGATTCAGTCGGGGAAGCTGAACTGGGATGAGGGCAATCAAATAGGGGATTTGATATAGCAATTAGTTCTTATGCAAATGCAGGAGCAAGTGGTGATGTAAGAGTTCATTCTGGGAGAGGATGATCAGAGACAGGTAAGTAATTAGCACTAGGACAGCTGCACAGTGCACAGCGTGCAGAGAAATCTGAGGTTAGGTCCATGTAAGTGGTATGGTAGACCACAAAGAAAGGCTGGCATGAAATCTATTAAAAGTTGTTCGATCTCAAATAATCAAAGGGAATGTTTCTCAATTCATAGCTTATTTAATGATACAGTTTGAGTATCCCTTATCTGAATTGCTTGGGACCAAATGTGTTTTGCATTTCAAATTCTTTTTTGAAATCAGCATATACATAGTGAAATACCTTGGGGCTAGAACCAAGTCAAAACACAAAGTTCATTTGTGCCTCATACAAGAGCCTGGAGGTAATTTTATATAGTATGTTTCGTGTGGCTGCATTTTGACTGTGACTCATGATATCAGCTGAGGTTCAAAATTTTCCTCTTGTGGCACCATGTCAGTGTTCAAAATGTTTTGCATTTTGGAACATTTTGGACTTGAGATTTTCAGATTAGAGGTCTTCAACCTGTACAATAAGAGTAGCCAATCATTTTAACGATGGGAATTATGGTATTTTTCTCTAGGTGCCAATAAGAGATTTCAGTGAATAAACCCCAATTAAAGGCACAGAGAGAGGCTTGAGTACAATCCCCATTTGAAGATAAAGCAAAAGCCTGCCTTATGGACTCATTTATGTGCAAATATGTGAGGTTAAAATTGAGACTCATTCTCTAGCATCTATAATTGTAATTTATATGGTCATTGGAAAATGTAAATTAAAACAGGTATGCTTTCTCAAAAACTGGAGAGCCTCCAAAATTGTAATAGCTTTTCACTTCTTTCACCATGTGAGCCTTTCCTCCAGAAAAAATCTCGATGTGGCTGAAAGCAATAGGTGCAGGGAAGATTATCAGGAGAACTCAAATGTTTACATCTTGTACAAACAAGTATCTGCTTCTGCCTTTACTATGAGTTTAATTCCAGACAAATTTTCTTAAGAACAAAACCCAGCTGCAATCACACAGTTGTACCACTAACTTCTATGAAACATTGTAAATAAATTCTCTCTTTTGGTTACAAAGTAAAAAAAAAAGTTATTCTTAACTCAGTGAGTTCATAACAAAGCATTTTGTGGGATTAGGGTGAGTATTAGTCATAAGCATGAGCTGTCAGGACCTGGATGAGGGAAGAAAGAAGAAAAATTGGAACCTTTCAGCACCGTTGCTCTGTATCTAACCACCTCTAAAGTTTTCCGTGAAAACCTGTAGAAAATAATGGTGGCTGCTTCACTTCCACATTCCAAATCCAGACAACTTTGCTTGTGGCCGACTCCAGGTCAGAACAGTACATCGAAGGAGGTATTCGTTAAAATATGCAATTCCAACAGAATGTGGTGGTACATCCTTGTAATCCCAGCACTCTGGCAGGCTGAGGCAGGAGGATAGCAATTTTGAGCCCAGTTTAAGCAAATTAGCAAAACCCTATCTCAAACTATAACACAAAAAAATGGCTGGGGTGCAGCCCAATACGAAGAGCCTTCATTAAAGCCCCAGTACCACAAACAAACAAATAAATTCATAAATAAATAAATAAGTAAATAAATAAAAAGGAAAAGTCAAGAGACAAAAACAAAAATGTTCCCCAGTATAAATAAATTCAAGATAGAATAAACTACCACAGTCCTATACCTTAATACTTCATTGATCATACAGTTTTGTAAAACTGAACAATATACCTCCATATAGTACAAACTGCTAAAACTTTAAAACTTCCAGAAAAACATACAGGAAAATGTTGCAACACTGGGGTAGCAAAATATTTCTTAGGACACAAAGACCGTAACCAAAAAAGTATCATAACCATAAAAGTAAAATTGAAAAAATTAGAAATCATCAAAATTTAAACTTCTTACTGGAAAACACTGTGAAATGAATGAATAAACACAATTCAATGCAATTCAGTGCAATACAGTACAAATTAACAAATCAATGTGGAAGCAAAATGTGGGAGAAAAAAATTTCAATATGTGGATCTATGAAAGACTTTATCCAGAGTACACACGCACCTTCTGAAAATCAGTCAAAAAGACAATTCAATGGAAAATGGATAAAAGACATAAACAGATTCCACAAAAGAGGATATGTAAGTGAACTGCAAGCATGTGGAAAAGTGCTCAACATTTTTATCCATTATGGAATTTAAAATTAGAATCACAATGAGTAACCACTAAAATGGCTAAAATTATAAAACCTAACAAAATCAAGTGAAGGCAAGTAGGTAAAACAACTAAATTCTAATGCATTGCTGGACTTTAACATAGTATAAATGGTTTTGAAATCAAGGTGAAAGTTTTTAGGATATTAAATATGTACCTTCTTTGAGGCCCAAAAATTTCACTTCCAGATATTTAGCAAATGAAATTAGAATGTATACTTACAAAAAGACTTGTATATGAATAATGGTAATAGCTTTGCTTATAACTGTAAGCAATCCCAAAGCCTGTCACTAGGAGACCAGATAACCAACTTAGAGTATAATGATCCAACGGAATACTCCTTAGTAATACAAGGAAATGACTACTGACACAACAGGGATGTCATTAAAAAACTTTGTGACACATAGAAGCTGATATAAAGGAATGCACACTGAATGATTCCATTCGTATTTAAATTATAGAACAGCTGAATATAATCTATGGTGAAGGAAATCAAAAGGGTGGTTGCCTCTGTGGGCAGAGGATTTGTGGTACTGACCATGAAGAAACAAGCAAGGACAGACTTGGATGTTGGAAAGCTCTGTTTTGGATTTGGTACAGACAACTTGATTTCGTTATTGAAGTATAAAACTTCAATAACTTCAAGTCATTGAAGTATAAAACGTACACACTATATATTTTATTATGTGAACATTATGCTGACCATACCAGTGTTTAAAATAATAATAAATAATACATATCATGGTTACATACCCAAGTATAATGGGAATAAATTTTTGAATTTGCTATTATTTACTGTGTTCTACTTCTATGTGAGATTTTAAAAGCATAGACTGTAATGTCAGAACACACAAGTTCATAACCCAAATTAACAATTTTTTTAGCTGTGTAAGTTTGGGGAAGTCAGTTATACTCTTTTTTATTATTTTCTATTACTATATCAAACTGCCTGAGGGTGAGTAACATAGAAAAACTAGGTTTATTTTGCCTCAATGTTCTAGTACAAGTGCAAAATCCTGCATGTGGTGAGAGGTTCTTGCTAGGAAAGTCCCAGTGGTTCAGTGTATCACTTAGCGAGAGGCAGTAAACGTGCATAAACGTGTTTGTGTAGCGAGGAAGAGAAAAATTGCTAAATTGTTAAATTGTTAAATTGCATCATACACAGAAGGCAGGAAGTGTGTACACAGGTGAGGGTCTCTCCGCCTTTTCTTGAGAAGTCCCCAATACTCTGTCATGGGGACTCTCCCTTGAGGAATTTATCTAATTCTCATCACCCTTCAAAGGCTCCACCTCTAATACCATCTACAGATTAAGGTTTCACCCTACTTATACCTTACAATGAGGATTAAACTTCAATGCATAGCCCTCTGGGGCCGCACTCAGAAAATATCCAAGATATAGCACTGTTTAGCTTAGTTTTCTCACCTGTAAGATGGAATTAGAGAGAGTAATGCATCTACTTTATAGGCTCTTTATGAGGACAAAGTAAAGTAACGTGCATAGAATTTACCCAGAAGTGAGATCTGCACTGTCTCATATTGTAGCTACTGCCGGCATATGCTTATAAATTAATTACAACTAGGGAAAACTAACTAACCCAGTATTCAGCTGCACTTGACACATTTTAAATGATGTCAACAATCATGAAGGTGAACATATATAGAGAATATTTCCATCATCACAGAAAATTCCAGTGGGACTGTGCTACAGTACTGAAAATACTAAAATCATAAACATTAGCTATTAGTGTTATTATTGTTATTAAGAGGAAAGCACTGCCCTTAAAGAGTTAGCATTGTGGTGACGAAGGTAGACAATGAAAAAGTTAGAGAGCACTATGTTTAAACACTGAGGCACATTACAGGAAGTGGGGGGAGGACCTTCCTAGGGAATGGAAGGTAAGCAGGGAGCACCTCTGAAATGCATCCTCGGTTGCCTGGGGCTGATGAGTATAAGCACTTGTGAGAACCTTGGTACTAGATCACACTCCAACAACGCTGACTGCACCAGGAGCAAATCCTTTAAGAGGCCAAGCAGCCTGTGCTGGGGTGGTGGAGAAGAGTGTTGGAAAGTATTCTAAGGAGAAAAACCTTTCCCGTAGAGAAGAAGGAAAGATACTAATGAGAGGCGCATAGATGAATAAGTGGCCTTTATGTCATGATGGTGATTTAAAATTACATTTACTTAATTATTTGAGCATATAATATATTCATGTGGTCTAACAACAAAAAGTGCAACAAGAAACAGTGAGAAGAACAGACATAGGTAACAACTCCTTTTTGTTCTTTAAGTAAACTTTCAGAGTTTATTTTGTCACATCTAAGCAAATACAAATGTGTGTGTGTGCATGTGTGTGCGAGCACACACATTTCACCTTTTTAATACAAATGGCTTTTGTATTATTTTGCATCTTGTCTTTTTTCACAAATGATATATATCTTGGATGTCTTTCCACACAAGAACATACAAAGTGTTCTAGTATTTTCTTTTTACCATTTTCTTTCTTCCTTTTTTAAACAGCTACATAGAATTCCATTAGTGGATGTATGATAGTTTAGTCTGTCTCCTATTATAAGAGTATTTCTGTTTCTAATTTTTTGCCATTATGAAATTGCTATAATTAGTAACTTTGTACATGAGTAATTTCTCAAGGGAAAGAGTCTATCTATAGGATAAAGTTTTAGAAACAGAATTGCAGGTTTCTGTGTTTATGATTTTGGGAGCTATTACCACATTGCTTTCCATAGGATTCTTCCAATTCTGCTGCCTCTGACAATGTATAAAAATGTTTGTCCTTTCTGGTTTACCAATAAAGATTGCTATGGAATTGTTTTTAGCCAACCTGGCAGATGAATCTATGCGGCTTAAATGTGCTTTTCTCTTATCATGGATGTGTAAGGAATATTTACTTTTCCTTTCCTGAGAAAACATACGTTCATATTCTTTGCCTACTTTTTGTCATTGTTGTTGTTGTGAAGCATTTTGATTTGAAGGTTTTTCTCCTGGTGGTAGAGAGCCTTTGAAGGTATGATATGTTCAGATTTGCATTTTAGAATGTTCTCTTTTGCTGAGGCCCATGTGCCAGGAAACACAGGAGACAAGAACATTGGGGAAGGAATATAATTCATGTAAAAATTTCGATGAGAGATGGTCAGGGCTGGAAATTATGGTTTTGGAATGGGGAGGAGGAAGCTAAGTCTAGAGATAATTTGGAGGTAAAAGCAGATTGGATTGGTTGGTAGGTTGCTTGCTTGGTTTAAAGGAGAAGGTAGAGTCTAAGAAGCTTCTCAGATCTCTGATTTGAAGGACTATGTGGGCTGTAACCAAGGATGGGAGTAGATTAGAGAGAGAACTTGTGAGGTCTTTGGGGAATGTCTATTTAGTTTATACTGTCCAAAATTTTAGGAGCTTTGCCAAGGCTAGAGCTGAATATTTGAGATATATATATGATTTTATTAATCCAGTGTACTTACAGTAACACTGCCTGTGAACAGGGAAAGGAAGAATGGAAGTATCTATGTTGGAAATTCTTGTAACTGTTTTAACAAGTGGATAAGATTAAGTTATAATTAGCATATTCTTTGTTTGAATGCAAATGCTCTTTCTAAAGCTCCTCATTCTTAACTAGGCTAACACTTCCCTTGTTTCCACCAGTAATTTGCTTGCCAAATCCTTCCTGTACTAGTACAGAAAATCCTATTATAAATGTTCTATGAAACACACTTTTGCCAAACCAACTCTAGTCCAAAGCAGCAAGGTTTGTGACTCTGCTGGGAAGGCCCTCCCAGACCTGACTTGGCTTTTGTTTTTTTTTTTTTTTTTTTTTTTTTTGGTGGGTACCGGGGGGACGACCTCAGGACCTCGCGCACCAACAGGCACCCGTGCCGCTGAGCGATATCACCGGCCCCTTTTTCGTATGTGGGTTCCGGGAGTCGAACTCGGGCCTTCGCGCTTGCAAGGCAGGCGCTTAAGCCGCTGAGCCATCTCACCGGCCCCTGACTTGGCTTTTGTAATGCCATCTGTCCTTCAACAGTCACACTTCTTGGGGGAACTGGCTAAGTTTAACAAACCCGAGGAGTATCTATGTAGTTTATAGAATATCTTCCTTGGGTTTGTGTTGGAAGAACATAGCATAGGACCTACCATATAGTAGGTGCTCAAGAAACGGTTGTTAAAGGAAGAAAAATTCACAGAGGGACATAATAAATGCCAAACATTGAGAAAGAGCTACTTTTCCTTCCATCTTCTCATTTTATTTCATAGTTGATAAAGCTCTACAAAATTGAACAAAACCCTTCTATTTGTTTCTCGTGGGTGAATCCTCTCAGACCCTCCATACAGAATAATCACCCGCAATTTACCCCATAGATTGGGAGTAAGAGAGAATTGCTAAACTAACATAAATTGTATCATTGGCAAGCTGAATTTCACTTGTTTACTCTGTCACAGAGTATAAAGTAACCTTAAACACACCAAACCCTCCCAAACATAGTATCCAAGAAAACCTTTCCCTGAAACTCGCAAACTATAGAAAAGTCATCACAAGTGACTTAGGAGTTGGATGGGCTATTGGTTGAGATGACAGCATGAGAAATCCATAACTATATGGCATTTGATTTTTTTACTTCTTATTTTACTACCAAAATGTTTGGCATCTTCATAAATTACTTCCCCTACAGTTACCTGAAGTCAATCCATGCGACCCCGACTGTCTCTTCCTATGTGTTGAGACTGTCTTCTCCGTGCCTCTTTTTGGTTTTGTTTTTATTGCAACACAACAGGTAGCTACAGAAGTAGATAGCCCATGACTGTGCAGATTAATGCGTTTTCAAAAGCAAACACACTGTGTGACTACCAGGACAGAATAAATTAAAATAAAACGTTACCAGTGCCTCCAGGTACTATGTCTGCTGCCCCCTCTCAGGCCCTATGTCTTCTCCCCAAAGGCAATTATAACCAGTATCTTGATTGAAACACCATAACTTTTGGCTCTTGCATGGTTATGTAAATGTATGTATGTATGTAAATACACACATGCACAGACACACGCAGTATGACATATTCTTTTATGTGCCTGGTGTCTTCTGCTCCAAATTACACATATGAGATTTATCTATGCTATAGCACTTAGTTGTGGCTGATTAATTAAGATTTGAATATTCCACAGCATATCAATTATTCTGTTGATAGACATTTGAGTTGCTTCAAGTTTTGGGTCTAATGAATTATGCTGACATGAACATTTGCATATGTTATTGGTTATAGTATGCCTTGGTTTTGATCTTCTCTCCTCCCCAGTTCTTCCCTAAAACTTTTTAATTCCTAACTCAGATTTACCAACTTTGGCTAAAAGTGAGGCTTCCCATCCCTTGAAAGCATCTGCCTTCACCCTTAATATATCACCAAATGTTCCTGTACATTAATACTATTTATACATTTGAATTGTTCCTTTCTATTAGATTGTAAACTCCTGAGGACAGGAAATTTCTGATCTACTTTTTCAAGTAGTGTTTTGCTTATATCAAAAATTAAAGTTTTAGCTAGTGAATCAATGAATGATTTAGCAAAATGTCTCTGTAATGTATAAGAAGTTGTATCAGTTCGGTTGAATATGCTCCATTATGATGGAGAGCTAACGGCAAGAAGACATCCAGTCAGACAGTTAAAGATAGACTTCTATTTTCTACTCAGTTGTAGCATTCTTACAATACTTACAATATTTAAAATTAATTTTTAAAAATCAAGACATATTCTCTTGGATAGAAAATCTGTAAACAATCTCCTATCCCACTCTGTATAGATCCTTGACTGTACTGTTAAAAAAAAAGTATTGCTGTACTTTCATATTTATGATCTGCAAAGGCTAGACTCACAATATACTAATTATTTCATATGTCAACATAAAAAAATTAGATCATTCTTACTAGGGAGTGATTTTGAATTCCTCTGTATAACCGTGATTTAGCTCCAAGAGCTTCTTTTCTACAAAGAAGGTCGGGACATATTATGCTGCACATAATTAATTAAGATCAAGAGGCAAAGAGATAGAAAAACAATAGGAGAGAAAATGTTGGTGTTTGGGGGATGCTAACCACTCACCAGTCTCCGTTTCAGCTTCTAAGCAATTAAGAGCAGACAAGGAGCCAAATAGCAATTGCAGTATTAGCTTTTTAATTGGTTTGGCTGGATTGGTGAACATGACAGACCTTCTGTGTCTTGCTACAAATGATTGCACCCCCTACACACACATGAAGAAGAGAAACTGGAGATGAGCCAGGCTGCCTTACAAATACAGGGTCCAGCTATGGAGAGCTGGCCACTTAGCATCATAAAGTAGACACAAGCCTACTTCACTCAAGGCCAGGTTGGTATCGAAGAATATGGAGAAAAAGAGGGTAGAGCTTGTTTTATTTTGTTACTTGTTTTTTTGGGGGCTATCAGCTCATTCTCAAACTCAATAATCTTGTAATCATTTATCTGATAATCATGTTGAAAAAGGAGCAGGAAGTGAGGGAAGGAGGAAATATCGCATCCAAGAACCTCTCCTTTCTGGAGAGTGGAAGAGGTATCCCTCAGAACTCGTGTTCTGTACAACTGCAGAGTTACACCATGTAGACATTACTAAGGTTTACCTTAGGGCAGCTGTACTGACCCACACTGCACTTTGGTCCACTAGAGCTGAGGAGAATCACAGCTGAATATAGGGATAGAGACTTGAGGGAACCCTGGTCCTATCTTTAGAAGTTGTTCTACTTTCAAGATCTTGGCATTCTGGGCCTGTGATGGGCTTGGCAGCCAGAAAGATCCCTCAAATGTCTTCACAGTCATTCCTCCATGGTCCTGATGAATAGCCTTTGGCTTCCTTCTGCTCATAGCAATCCTGTTATCAAATGGTGCTTTGCCCACATTGGAGCTGTTTTCCAAACCTGTTCTTTCATTCTTTACAACATGGGCCAGTTGAAAATTTTCTAAATTTTTAACTTTGGATTATAAATTCTATTTGATTTTTTTTCTACTTACATTTTGCTATAGGAAAAGTCGAGAGGGGCTGTGCTCCACATTCAACACTCTGTTTAGACATTTCACCTGTCAAATATCCTATCTCATTGCTCATAAAGTCCTCCTTCCACAAAACACTGGAACACAAGCACAATTCATCCATGTGCTTTACCCACTTTGTAGCAGGGTGACCTGTCATCTGCTTTCTGGTAATAGTATCCTCATTTTCACCTGAGACATCATCAGAATGGCCATGGCTACCCTTATTCCTAACAACATTATGATCGTGATCACTCAGGTAATGACTAAGAACACTGAGCTTTCTCCACAACTCTCTTCTTCTGTACCTGACCCCAAACTATTTCTGACCCATCACAATAACACAGGCTTATTCTAGCCTGATCCTCCAAATGCTTCCAGTCCCTGCCCATTCCCAGGTTTTAAAGCTGCTTCTGCATTTCTAGGTATTTGTTATGGAAGCACACTACTTCTCAGTATTGATTTCTGTCTTAGTTCATTCTGGATGCTCTAACAATAAACTTTAGACTGGATAATTTATAAATAACAGAAGTTTATTTCTTACATTTCTCATGGGTAGTAAATCTAAAGCCAAAATGCCAGCAGATTTAGTGTCTTGTGAAAGACTGGTCTCTCTTCTTAGATGATAATTTCTTCATTCTCACATGGTATAAGGGGAGAGCAGCTGCCTGTAACCTCTTTTCTAAGGACATCAATCCCATTCATAAGGACAAAACCCTCATGACTTAATTATCTCCTCAAACCTACACATCTTTGTCCTATTGCTTTGGGGATTGAGTTGTCATTTATGAATTATGGGACATCAACATTCAAATCATAGCATTTATGTGTCTCGAATTTAAAGTTCAGGGTTTAATGTTTTTTGCTTCTATATTTTAACCAGAAAATGTAACCATCAAGGATATTTTGGAATAGAAAGCACTATCCAATTAGTTACTGAAGAAAAATATCCATGAGAAAAGAAAATCAGGATTCTGGAAAGATTGCATTGTAAGAAATACTCAGATGTGTCTCATGGCCATGGAATAATATATCTGGTGTAATTATTTCAGAACTACGGAGTCTATTGAAGGATTGCTACTCCCAAAGGAAGGCTTAGACCTAAATTTGTGGTTAGTTCTGGTCAATTTCAGCTCTTAGTACAGCAGCAGCTACTCACTTCTCACTCAACCCCATGGAAGCTCGTTATTGCATATGTTCCTAGAGAAGCCTTTATCAGCTTTTGGGAAGCAGGGTGGACAAAACTACACTGTTTTCCAAATATCAAGGATTTATGTTATGATTATTGATTCCTGCTTCTGATCGCAGAGGTGTTGACAAAGAGGCAGATAGCCTTGGTTGCTGAATCTCTCCCAGTGCGGCAAGCCCCACGGTGAGTGACTTTTAGGGGGACTTACAAAGCTGACTGCCTTCTATTTCCACCTTTACTTTCTTTTTCCCCTTTGAAAGCCACACTTTAAGGAGTAGGACAATCAAAAGCACTATGCCTGGGGAAGGCACAGGTTCGAAAGAACTTGCGTTTCCACTCTAAGTTGATCTTATCACAGAGACAGCTTATAGCAACATAAAACCAAGCAATAAACAAAATCAACAGCAAGAACCCAAATAACTGAGGTTGGGAGAATTTGATTTTCAGAGTTATTTCATTATCAATTCAAATGTCCAGTTTTCAGCAAATCATGGGGCATACAAAGAAACAAGAACATATAAACCATTAAAAAAAATCAACAGATATTAACCTTGAAAAAGACCTGAGGAAAGATCTATTAGATGAAGACTTTAAAGCAAGTGTCTTAAAGATTCCCAAAGAACTAATAGATGTATGGGAAGCCAAGGAAATGATGTAAGAACAAAATAGAAATATTAGTAAAAAAATTTTAAAAACCTAAAAAAGAATTCAAAAGGAAACTCTGGAGCTAAAAAGTATAACAATAGAAATAGAAAAGTCACTAGAGGGGTTCAAAAGCAGTTTGAAGTATACAGAAAGGAAAATCAGTGAACTTGATGATAATACAATGGAAGTTATTGAGTCTGAAAAATAGAAAGAAAAATGTTAAACAAAAGTAAAGAGAGATTAACTGACCCATGAAACACCATCAAGAAGACCAATATGTGCTTTATGAAAGTTCCAGAATGAGAAAAGATAAAGGCAGAGAAATTATTTGAAGAAATATTGCTGGAAATTGTACACATTTGATGAAAGATATAAATAAAAACACCTAAGAAGATTAACAGACTCCATGAAAGAAGAACCTAAAGATACTCACAGAGACAAATTAGGATCACTTTTTAGAGAGGGAAAAAATCTTCAAAGAGGCTGAGAGAAGTGATTACCTCACACAAGGCATCCTTAATATAATTACTAACAAAATTTTATAAGAAACTTTTTGAAGCCAGAGGCAGTAGTCTTGTATAGTCAAAAGGGTAAAATTAAGAAAACATGACATCCAAGAAGCCTGTGTCCAGCAAAATTGTCCTTGACAAATGTGGTAGAAATAATGACATTCCCAAATAACCAAAAGCTCGGGAAGTTTGGCACTGATAGACCTACCGGGCCTCACAAAAAATTCTCAAGGAAGCTTTTGGGCGAACTGAAAGGACACTAGACAGTAACCTGAAGCCAAACAAAGAAATAAAAACATCAATAAAGGCAAAAACATGGACAATTATAAAAGTTAGTATCATGGTAATAATACTTTGTGCCTCTACTTTCTGTTTCCTATGTGATTTATAACATTAAGATTAAAAATAACTTTAGTTTAAAATGTACTGTTGTTATAACTTTGGTTTATAAAATTTTGTCATCTGAATAATTTAAGAAAGGAATGTATTTAAAATAATTACTAATTTACATTTTCAGGACACAATATATAAAGATGTAATTTCATGATATCAACAGCTGAAAGATGTTAGTAAAAAGCTGTAAAGAGGGCTGGTGATATAGCTCAGTGGCATAAACACCTGCCTGGTAAGTGCAAGGTCCTGAGTTCGACTCCTGGTACCCGTATAAAAAAAGAAAAAGCTATAAAGAAGTGTTCTTGTAAGTTAAGCTGATGTAAATTCAAATTAGAGTGTTTTATAACTTTAGGGTATTTAGTGTAATCCCCATTATAGTCACAGATAAAATAGTTATAGAATAAAGGAAAAGATTATGAAAAGGGAATTAAGATGTATTATGTACATGTACCAATTCCCCAAAGGAATGAAAATATTGTGTACTACAAAAAAGTACTAATAATAATAAAAAAAGAATGTGCACCTGGGCTAGAGCATGAGTTAGAATTCATTCTCTATTGGTAATGCAGGGTCTTTCTGAGATTGCTCTCTTTTTATTCAGCCATTTCTGTCAAGTTTTCATTTCACTAGCAAAGATGTGAGTGTGTGTGTGTGAAATAGTTTTACTTTTATACACATGTAATTCATATACCATAAAATTTACCCATATAAAGTGTATAATTTAGTGGATTTTAGTATATTCAGAGTTATGAAACATCATGACTCTTTAAATTCAAAACAGAAAAAAAGAAACCCCTGGGACCATTAGCAGTCGTAATCCATTTGTCCCTCTTACCCCCACTGCCAGGAAGGTAACCAGTAATTTACTTTCTGTCACTACAGATTTGTCTAATCTGGCCTTTTCAAGTAAAAGTAATGATATAATATATGCTCTTCAGTATTTTGATGACTGTCTCCTTTCACATAGCACACTTTTTTTCAAGGTTCATCCATGTTATACCATGTATCAGGACTTTATTCTTTTTTATTGATGAAATGTTCCATTGCATGGATGTAGAACACCTTGTTTATCCATGGACCAATTTTCAGACACTTGCATTGCTTTCACTTTTTGGTTATCATTAACAATACTGTTATAAATATTCATGTACAAGTTTTGTGTGGAAGTATGTTTTCGTTTCTCTAGGGCCTATGTCTAAAATATAGGTAGTATCTGTTACCCATGTATTAGGGATGCAAATGTAATATGGTAATTCATTTATCATTTTGAAGAACTGCAAAACTGTTTTCCAAAGTGGCTATATCACTTGCATCCTATTAACAATGTATCAGGGTTGTAAAATATTTTTTTTGTACTTTAGTAAATGCTCATTTGTCTTTTTTTAAAATTTAGTCATCCTAGTCTGTGTGAAGTATTATCTTATTGTAGTTTTAATTTTACTAATGACTAATGCAGCTAAGTATCATTTTATGTAACTATTAACCATTTTTTAAATCTTCTTTATAGAAATGTCTAAATTCTTTGCTCATTTTAAAAATCAGATTGTTTATATTCTTGAGTTGTATGAGTTATTTATATTTTCTGGCTGTAAGTTCCTATTCTGATATGTAATTTGCAGCTATTCTCTCCCATTCTATGAGTTGTCTTTTTGTTTTCTTGATGGTATTCTTAAAAGTACAAAATTATTGTTTTTCAAGTGAAATTTACCTTTTTTTCCTTTAGTCCCTTGTGCCTTTAATTGGCCTCTAATTATTGATCTCCTTCTCAGAGGATAATAGCTGTCAGCTCTTCGTGGTTTATTCAAGAAAACACCTGAGGAGCTTATGTGAAGTCTACAGGGTCATTTGGAAGATATTCAGAGTTTGTTTTCTCGTTAAGTAAAAGATGATTCTTGGTTACACCAAAGAACATTCTTAAAGAGAATATAAACTGTAACTCAGTAGCGATTGTATTTTTTGATGCTGTTAGCATCAGACTCAAATAATCTCTAATTTATAAATATGTAATTCTAAATGAAAATATAACTAAGTTAGGTATTTTTAAGGCTCAAGAAAATTGGATTCTACATCACATGGATGGGCAGTCCTCCAATGGCTGAAAGGTCTGGCTCTAGCCAAGACAGCAGGCCCACATTTACGTTCAAGAAGGAAAGAAAATAAAGGACCCAAGAATGGACTAGATGCACTAATATTTAATGAGTCTTGCTCCTTCTCAGATTCTGCACTACTATAAATCTTTTAAAAAATATTGCAACCTTTATTTAAAACGAATGTTACAACGCATTGTGTTGTGCATTATCATCTCTATTACACAGATAAGGAAAATGAAACTCAGTGATTTCAAGTAAAATAGCTATAGAGTGGTGAAAGGAGAATTGGAACTCTGATACGTTTAAAGACAAGAATCATGCTCTTTCCATACATCAGAAGCATACTACATCCAATAGTAACTTCAATCGGCATAGTCATTTACTTACAAATAGGTGCAACTTTCTATTTCAAAGGTAATGAGGTATTTAGGTTACCTCTGCCTAGGGAAATCTGAGTATTGGGAGCTATGAATGTCATGAATGTAAAGGCAGACAGAGGCAGTCATGCGAACCACAAGGGAAACGCCTGTCTCAAATTGACAGCACTGTAGAAGGGTCTGGCATGGAGCAGTGAAACAATACATACGCATAATTTTAATTTGTAAGTTAACTATATTTAAGTATAATTTGCATAAAATGAACCAACTTTCAATATGTACATCATCCCTTCAGTTTTAAACAAATATATACACTTGTAAAACCATCATAATCAAAACATAGAATCTTTCCACCAACCTGAGTGCAACCTTTGTACCCCTTTGCAATTTATATATCTCTGTCCATAGTCATTGATATGCTTTTTGTCACCACATGGTAGTTTTCCCTGCTCCAGAATTTCATATAAATGAAATGTAAAGTAGCTACATCTTTGTGTTTGGCTTTTTGTACTGCCAAATATTTTTGATATTCCTCTGTGTTTTTGTGTGCATCAGTAAACAATCCCTTTGAATTGCTATGCAATATTCTTTAAAAGGAATGTCCCAGTGTTTCCTTATTTCTCTAATTTGCCATCTAACCAAATGTTGGACATTTGGATTTTTTCATTTTGGTTATTATGAATAAAATGGCTATGCACATTTGTGTAGTCATTTCTACACATGTGTTTTCATCTCTCTTGAGTAAATCTCTATGAGGACTTGTTGAGTCATTCTACGTGAAACTGCCAATCTGTTTTCTGAAGTGACTGGACCATTTTTCAATACTCTTAACCATGTGTGAAGGTTCCAGTTGCTTCATACCCTCACCAATATTTAGCATGGTAAGTATCATAATCTGTAATTTTAGTGCGACTACTGGAAATAAAATGGTATTCCATCATGGTTTTAATTTCCATTTTCTTAAAAATTTACAATGCAAAACATATTTGCATGTGTTATTGGCCATTCATATACATACATACATACATACATACATATAATATATATGCATATGTACATAAATAGATATACACACATAATGAAATACCTTTTTGGTTTTTGCCAACATATCTTTAACTGGGTGTCTTCTAATCATTGAGCTGTAAGTATTCTTTGTGCATTATGCATACAATTTTTTTCTCAGATTTATGTATTGTTAGATATATTCTTCCAACCTTTGGCTTACTTTTTGATTTTATTAATGTTGCCATTTGTAGATCAGAATAAAGGTGAAAATCTGTATGATTGTCTCAATAGATGCAATTTTCCCTATAACTGAGCATTCATTTATGATGGGAACTCAATAAAATAGCTAGAGGTTTTTACATTTTATTCCTATATTTTTCTATTATTCTTTGTTTATTATAGATTGCATTAACTTTTACAAATAAGTATTTTTTTAGTCTATTGGTTTGCTATGTAACAGAGCACCATAGATTTTTGACTGGGTGATTTATAAACAGCAGAAATTTATTTCTCACAGCTCTGTATTTTTTTTTTTTTGTACCAAGAATCGAACTCAGGACCTTGCACTTGCCAAGCAGGTGCTTGTGCCACTGAGCTATATCCCTGGCCCTTCTCACAGCTCGGGATGCTGAAAATTCTAAAATCAAGTCAATGGCAGGTTTGGTGTCTTCTTTCTGGCTTATTGAAGGCTTTTTGCTGTGGGGAAAGTGTGAGCCAGCACTGTGGGTCTCTTTTGAAGGGCACTAGTCACATTCTTCAAGATGCTACCCACAGGACCTAACCACTTCTCAAAAATCTTAATTCCTATCACCATTTAGGGCGTTTGGTGGGTTAGGAGTTCAACATATGAACTTCAGAAGACTCGTACATTCAGACGAAATTGCATTTGCTTCTTTCTAGTTACTTGAGTGTTCTTTGTTCTCTTTTTCTAGCTTCTGAAGCTGAAAATTGAGATCATTGATATAGGTCTTTCTTTTCTAATGCAAACTTTGAAAAGAATAATTTTCCTGTGGGCAATTTTTTAGGTCTTTCTCACAAATTTTGATATGTTGTCTTTAAACTTTTATTCATTTCCAAATAGTTAAAACATTCTTTGTGATCTATTTTTAAAACCAGGCATTATTTCAACATGTTTTATTTAATTTCCAAATATTTGGAGATTTTCGAGGTGTAATTTTATTAGTGATTTTAAAATTTAAGTTGATTTTACTCTGAGAACCTATTCTCCATGACTTAAAACCTTTGAATTTTTAAAATTTTATGTACTGTCTTAAAGTCTATGTTGGTACCTAGTTACGTATTTTAAAACGATGTGTATTCTTATAGTGCAAAATGATCTATAATTGTTAATAGTTCAAGTTACTTCATAAGGTTGTGTTTCATGTCCTTACTGATTTTTGTCTACTTTATTTTAATTTTTTTTCTCTTTTCCTTTTTTTTTTTTTGGTATAGGGAATTGAACTCACCACCTCACACTTGCCAGGCAGGCACTGTGCCGGCAACCTATATCCCAGCCCTACTTTCCTATTAATTGTTAAGAGACGAGTCTTGGAAATCATCTTTAACTATGGTTTCATCTATTATGCTTTTCAATTTGGCCAGTTTTAAAACATATTTAGAATCATAATTATTAGTGCATATATACCAAGGAATGTTAGATCTTGATGAATTATTATTTATTGTTCTGTTTTTTCTCCTTTTTTATTTTTTAATTTTTTATTTAGTTCCTGTTTACACTGCGCAATGATTACATTCCTTGTGGGGAGTTGGTACATGTACATAACACATCTCAATTCTTATTTCGTCCCCTTTACCTCCCCGCATCTCTTGATCGCCTTCCCCTTTGAAAAAGATCTATCTCCGTACCTCATTAAATTTCATTTTCCTCTTCATTTTTTTGTTGAGTTTCTCTATAAGACAAACCATACGATATTTAACCTTGTGTGTCTGATTTATTTCATTTAATATTATGGTCTCAAGATGCATCCATTTTCTTACAAATAACTCAAGTTTATCGTTTGTTATGGCAGAGTAGTACTTTTGTGTATAAATACCACACTTTCTTTTTTTTTTTTTTTAGGAAACTAACAATGGTTAATATATTGCGTATGTTATCTTCAAAGTAGTTGCTCAGATTGCAAGATATAGGCATGCAAAATTGATCAAACAATATAAGCAGAAACTATTCCTTTAAATGAACTAAAAGAAATTAGTAGTATAATTATCCTAGCTACCTTGTGTGTGTATATATATATGCATATATATATTTTTTTCTTTTCCGTTCCTTTTTTCTCCTTTCCCTTTCACAATATCTATTGTAGATTTTGGATCTTATTTATTTTTTCAGCTTCTTACACTAGGGAGACAATACAATGTTTACACATGCAAGTCTGATTTATTTCACTTATGAGTATGGTCTCTAGTTGCATCCATTTACCTATAAAAGCTGCGAGTTTATCCTTTTTTATAGCTGAGTAGTACTCCATTGTATAAAAATACCACATCTGTTTTATCCATTCCTTGGTTGATGGGCATTGGGGTTGTTTCTAAGATGTAGCTATTGCAAATTGTGCTGCTATAAACATGGGTGCACATATATTACTGTAGTATGATGTTTTTAATTCTTCTGGAAAAATACCCAGAAGGGGAATAGCTGGGTTGAATGGGACCTCTAATCCTAGATTTTGAGAAATTTCCACACTAATTACCACAGTGGTTGTACCAGTCTACACTCCCACCAACAGTGGAGAAGTGTTCTGTTTTCCCCACAACCCCGCCAGCATTTGTTATTGGTTGATTTCTTGATGATAGCCATTCTTTCTGGAGTGAAATGCAATCTCAGTTTTGTTTTAATTTGCATTTCTTGAATGACCAATGATGTTGAATATTTTTTCATATATTTATTTGCTATTTGTATTTCTTCATTTGAGAATTGTGTGTTCATCTCAGATGTCCATTTTTGGATTGGGTCTTCGAATTTGGGGGGGTCTGATTTTTTTCAATTCTTTATATGTTCTGGATATAAGTCCTTTGTCTGAGGGACAGTTGGCTAAAATTTTTTCCCACTTTGTGGGTTGTCTTTTTACTCTGTTGGAGATTTCTTTTGATATGAAAAATCTTCTTAATAAAATGAGATCCCAGTTGTTGATTCTTGGGAGTATTTCCTGTGCAGTCTGGGTTTTGTTCATGAAGTCTCTGCCTACACCTATCTCTTCAAGATTTCTACCTACTTTCTCTTCCAGTACATTTAGTGTTTCTGTTTTAATATTTAGATCTTTGATCCACTTTGACTTTAATTTAGTGCATGGTGATAGACATGGTTCTAGTTTTAGTCTTAAGCATGTGGAGAGCCAGTTTTCCCAGCACCATTTATTAAAGAGGCTGTCTTTCTTCCAGTAAACATGTTTGGCCCCTTTGTCAAAGATAAAATGGCTGAGTGTGTTTGTAGTTGTGTCTGCATCTTCTAATCTGTTCATTGATCCTCAGGTCAGTTTTTTTTGTCAGTACATGATGATTTTGTCACTATAGCTTTGTAGTATAATTTCAAGTCATGTATTGTGATGCCTCCTGCCTTGCCTTTGTTGCCCAATGCTGCCGTTGCTATTCTAGGTCTCATCTGTTTTCAAATCAATTTTAAGAATGTTTTCTCTAGATCTGTGAGGTATGCTACTAGTATTTTGATCGAGATTGTATTAAATCTGTATAACAGTTTAGGGGGTATGGTAATTTTCACTATGTTGGTTCTTCCTATCCATGACCAAGGGATATCTTTTCAATTTCTGATATCTTCTTCAATCTCTTTTTCCAGAGTACTTTAATTTTCAATGTATAAATCTTTTACTTCCCTTGTTAGATTGATTCCTAAGTATTTCATTTTTTAGATGCTATTGTGAAGGGTGCAGTTTCCCTAATTTTTTTCCAAGTGAGTTTATTTTTTGTGTACAGGAGTGCTATAATTTTTGAGTATTGACTTTGTATCCAGCTATGCTACTGAATTTTGTTATTAATTCTAGAAGCCTTTTGGTGGAGTTTTGTGGTCTTTTATGTTGAGTATGATGTCATCTATGAATAATGATTATTTCAATTATTCTTTTCCTGTCCTTATTCCTTTTATTTATTTCTCTTGTCTAATTGCTCTGGCTAATGTTTCCAGAGCTATATTGAGTAGGAGTGTTGACAGCAGACATCCTTGTCTTGTTCCCGATTTTAGATTGAAAGCTTTCAGTTTTTATACACTTAGTATTATGTTAGTTGTTGGTTTCTCATTGATGGCTTTTATCAGATTGAGGTAAAGACCATCTATTCCAATTTTCTGTAGGTTTTTTATCATGAATGAGTGTTGGACTTTATCGAAAGATTTTCTGCATCTTTTGAGATAATCATGTGATTTTTGTCTTGGGCTCTGTTGATAAGGTGTATTACATTTGTTGATTTGCATATGTTGAACCATCCCTGCATTCCTGGGATGAGTCCCACTTGGTCATAGTGTGTAATCTTGATGATTTCCTGCATTCTGTTTGCTAGTATCTTACTGAGGATTTTTGCATCTATGTTCTTTATGGAAATTGGCCTATAGTTCTCTTTTTTGGTTGGGTCTTTCTCTGGCTTTGGTATTAGGGTAATACTTGCCTCCAGAAATGAGTTAGGGAGAATTGCTTCTCTTACAATTTCATTAAAGAGTTTGCGGTGTATTGGCATTAAATCTTCTCTAAATTTCTTGTAGAATTCAGCCGTGAATCCATCAGGACCTGGTCTTTTCTTTGTTGTTAAGTTTTTAATTACATTTTCAATTTCATGAACTGATACTGGGTTATTCAGAATTTTTATATCTTCTTGATTCAGCTCTGGTAATTCATCTGTTTCTAGCAGTCTGCCCATTTCTTCTGTGTTTTACATCCTATGCCAGTAAAGAATTTTGAAGCAGGTATTGATGATCTAAATTTCCACAGGATCTGCAGTAATTTCACCCTTTTCATTCTTTATTGCATGAATTTTTGTTTTTCACTTCCTTTTTTTTTTTTTTTTTTGTGGATACCAGGGGTTGAACTCAGGACCTCGCATGCCAGCCGCCCCCGTGCCACTGAGCGATATCACTGGCCCTTTTTTCGTATGTGGGTTCTGGAAGTTGAACTCAGGACCTCGAGCTTGCCAGGCAGGCACTTATGCCACTGAGCCATCTCACTGGCCCAATTTCCATTTTTTTTTTTGAAAAGGTTGGCTAGGGGTTTATCAATTTTATTTATTCTTTCAAAGAACCAACTCAATTCATTAATTCTTTGTATTGTTTTCTTAGTCTCAATTACATTAATTTCTGCTCTGATTTTTGTAATTTCCTCCCTTCTATGGGCTTTGGGTTTGACTTGCTCTTCTTTTTCTAGAAGCTTGAGGTGCAGCATTAGTTTATTTGTGCTCATTCTGTTTTCCTGATGTGAGAATTCACCACTATAAATTGTCCTTTGAGGACTGCTTTCATTGTGTCCCACAGGTTCTGCTAAGTTGTATTTGTATTTTTGTTTGATAGTAGATATTGTTTAATTTCTTCTTCAATTTCATGTGTGATCCACTGGTTGTTCAGGAGAGTGTTATTTAATTTCCATGTGTTTATGGAATTTTTTGTGAATACCACATTTTCTTTATTTGTTCATCTGTTGATGGACATATAGGCTGCTTCTATATTGCTTCATATTGCTTAGCTATTATGAATCATGCTGCTATAAACATGAGTATGCATGTATCAGTGTAATACGATGTCTTTAACTCTTTTGAGAAGATACTTAGTAGGGAAATTGCTTGATCAAATGGAATTTCTGGTTTAGCTTCTTGAAGAATCTCTATACTGATTTCCTTAGTTATTGTACTAGTTTACATTCCCACCAACAATAGTAAAAGTTTCCTTTTTCCGGAAGATGCACTGACATTTATTGTTATTTGATTTCTTGATGATAGCTATTCTTTCTAGAGTAAGATATAATCTCTGTTATTTAATAGATGATGCTGGAAAATTGGCTTTCTACATGCAGAAGATTGAATCTAGACCCATATACTACGCCATATACTAAACTAAAATAAAAATGGATCAAATATCTACATTTTAAAACAGAAACAATCTGCTGGAAGATAAAATAGCTAAAACTCTTGAAGACATGGGGTAGGCAAGGACTTTTTGACAGAATCCCAATGGCTCAAGAAATAGTATGAAGAATCAACAAATGAAATTAAATTGAAAAGCTTTTGCACAGCAAAGAAAAAAAATCAACAGATTGAAGAGACAACCTACAGAATGGGAAGAAAGTTTTGCCACTTATTCCGTAAACAGAGGACTAATATCTTGAATACACAAATAACTCAAAAAATTAGACCCCACAATACAAAATGTCCAATAATAAGTGAGCCACTGAAATGAATAAATACTTTTCAGGGGTCAAAATTGCCAATAAATGCATGAAAAAATGTGCAACATTATTGGCCACTAGGAAAATGCAAATACCCTTCTTTTTATTTTGATCTCCTTTGCCATTTCTTTTCCTGAAGTCTACTTTATCTAACAGTGTTGTAGCTCTTCTAGACTTCCAGGATTAGCTATTTCAAAAAATAAAACTGTGAGATACAATTCATAACCCTACAATCCACTCATTTAGATTGTACACCTCAGTGGTTTGTAGCCTATTCACACGTATGTGCAAACATCACCAAGTCACTTTCTTTATCAGAAAATAGAATCCCATACGTTTCAGATATCAGTTGCGTCCCCCTTCTCTTTGCCCTTATGCAACCATAGGCTACTCTTTGTCTGTATACATGTGCCTAATCTAGACACTTAATGTAAAGATAATGAAATATAGAATTTCATACCTGGATTCTTTAACTTTGTATAAAGTTTTGAAGGTTCATTCATGTTACAGCATGTATAGAACTTCATTTCTTTTTAATAAGTAATATTCCATCTTATAAATTTAGAATTTTTTATCTATTTATCATTTGATAGACATTTGCCTTGTTTTCAGTTTTTGGTTATCATGAATAATGCTGTTATAAACATTCATACACACGTTCTTGTGTGGACATATATTTTAATTTCCTTTGGGCATAAATCTGATATATAGGTATTATCTATTATCTGCACATCAGGGGTCGTGTTGCTGGGTCATATGCGACATTAACATTTGAAAAACCAACCAAAATGTTTTCCAAAGTGGTTACATCATTTAACACCCTACAGTCATGTATGAGTGTTCCAGAAAATTTCTCTAGATTCTCAGAGAGTTATTATTATACATCTTTTTTAATTTAGTCACTCTAGTAGATGTGAAGTTGTACATCACTGTGTCTTGGCTCTTGTTTCCATTATGAATAATGATGAAAGCTTCTCTTGTACTTATTGTCTATTTGTTTATCTTTGTAGAAATTTCTGTTCAGATGCTTGGTCCATTTTGTAATTGGGTTATTTTTCTTTTTATTATCAAGTAGTAAGTATTCTTTGTGGATTCTAGATAGAAGTTCCTTATCTGATACACGAGTAGCATTTATTTTTTCTCCTTTTGAGCGATACATTTTCACTTTATTGGTAGTATTCTTTAAAGCACAGCAGTTTATTTTCATATTTCAATGAAGTACAAATTAAATAAATCTTTCTTTTGTAACTTCTGCTTTTAGTGTTAAATCTAAGTATCCATTTCCAAATCTAAGGTCATGAAGATTTACCTTTATTTGCTCTTCTAAGATTTTACTGATTTTTTTTAATGTCTTGCATATAGGATAGGTCTTTATTTTAATTTTTGTATATATTTTAAAGAACATCATTCTTTTGTATGTGGCTGACCAAATGGTCCCTGAACCATTTATTGAAAAGACTGTTATTTCTTCACTGATGTGTCTTGTTGCCCCTTCTGAAAATGAGATCTTAAGCACATAGTTTTATTTCTGAATTTTCATTCAATTCTGTTGATTGATATGCCTAGACTTGCTAGTACCACAGTCCAATAGCTTTGTAGTAAATTTGAGTATCTTTGAGTCTTCCAACTTTATTTTTTCAAGTTACTTTTTGCTACTTTGTACCCTTAGCAATTCTGTATAAATTTTAGAAACAGCTCGTCCTTTTGTACAAAAGAAGTGGGCTAAAATTCTGACAGAGATTTTATTAAATCTGTTGTGTAGTGTTACCATCTTAAGTCTTAAATTCCACAAACGAGATACTCTTAATTTAGATATTCTTTACTTTCTTTCAAAACTATTTTGTAATTTTCGGAATATAAATTTTGTACTTTACTGAATATATTCTAAGTATTTTATTTTTATGCTATTGTAAGTAGCATTGTTTTCTTAATTTAATGTTTTGCATTGTTCACTGAATTTGTAAAGAAATATAATTATTTTTTAATATTAATATTGTATCCTGTTATCTTCTTGATCTTCTTTATTAGTTTTAATACTTTCTAGTAGATTTCTTTGGGATTTTTATGTCTAAGGGTATGCTGTTTTCAAATAGAGATAGTTTAACTTCTTTCTTTTCAAGGAAGAGCTACCGATTGATTAACTACACGATAATGCTGCTGGAACCGTGAGTACTACGTTGGATAGAAGCATTTTCATCAGAAATTCTTGTTTTGCTCTTGATCATATTGTATGTGTGTATGAGTGTGTGTGTGCTTGTGCATGAAATATCTAGTCTTTCATTATTAGGTATGATGCTTTGAGTTTTTTAGATGTATTTTATAAATTTGATGGCATTACTTACTATTTCTAATCTGTTGAGTGTTTTTATCAGGTAAGTATTCAATTTTATAAAATATTTTATCTCAGTGTTCTTTGGCACCAAAGGACTGGTTTCTTGGAGCATGTATTTTCCATGGACTGGGATAAGGGAAGGTGGGGAGGGATGGTTTCAGGATGATTCAGAGGAGTGTGCAGCCTCGATCCCTCCCATGGGAAGTTCACAGTAATGCTCAAGTTCCTCTGAGAATCAAAAGCTGCTGTGATCTGACAGGAGGTATAGAAATGGGGAGTAGCTATAAACACAGTGAAGCTTCACTGGCTTGCCCCCTCTTGCCTCCTGATGTGTGGTCTGGTTCTTAACAGGCCATCGACTAGTACAGGATCACTGCATTATATGTTAAGATAATCGTGTGTGCTGGTCAGCTTTCCCTCACTATAAAACAGCTGAGATAACGGAATTATAAAGAAAGAAGTGATTTACTTCTGCTCGCAGTTTTGTAGGCTCTAGCATATAGAAGATTGTTCCTGTTTTCTGGGCCTAGTACATCATGGTGGGAGCATGCTCCAGAGAAAATTGCTTACACCACAAGGATGAAACAAAGAGTGAAGAGGAA
This sequence comes from Erethizon dorsatum, assembly GCA_028451465.1. NCBI lineage: Eukaryota > Metazoa > Chordata > Mammalia > Rodentia > Erethizontidae > Erethizon > Erethizon dorsatum. The sequence continues at coordinate 87,021,660 of CM051834.1, forward strand.
GAGAATGGGACCTCACCATCCTGTTGGAGGCACACCACCAGTGATGGAAGGACTTCTCACTAGGCTTCCCCCTCCAACAGTGGCACCCTGGGGCCATGACTGTACACATAGTACTTTGGGGGGACATTCAACAACCAAATTATAACAGTGATTTTTGTCTTTTATTCAATTATTATATATGTTGTATTAACTGAGTTTTTGCATGTAAAACATTACTATTATATATTATATTCATTGATTTTTGGATGCTTATCTTGTTATAGTCAAAGGTTTATAAGGGAAAATATTTAATGCACATAATTTATGGGATTATTATATAATATTCACCCAAAGAGTTAAATGTGGAAGAGTGCAGGAGATCCGTCCACACACTAGAGACCCAAAGAATCCAGCTGAGGGCCTGGATCCCACGGCAATGTCCTCCACAGGTCCAGCTGGAGGCCTAGAGCCTATGATGATGTCTCCTGCAAGTCTGTGTCAAGGATCTGCACTGGGAAGGCCCAAATGTCAGTAGTGGAAGCTGGAAATTCTGTGCCAGCGGGATGAAGGACCTGTGCCAGCAGGCTGAGGGATCTGCACTGGAGCCAGGAAGCAACGCTCAGGACCAGAGCTCCCCAAAGAGAACTGCAGCAATCCTCAATGACAGCAAGGACCTGAGCTCCTCCAATGATGAGAACAGCTGAGTTCCTCACAGGAAAGCCGGCATGATGCACTTCTCCAGGTGGATCAACAGCACCACCTCTTCTGCTCCAGTTCTCCTTTTATGCTGTTGGGTCTTCCATATTCAGAACCACATTGATTCAGTTCAGCTGGGTGATACAAGCTGACCATTAGTTAAGCCATCACATATCTGGGATTATATCTGGTATCATTCACTTTCAGCCTGAGCATTTTCCTTATCATTCTTGTATTCTTGATCTGAAGTGAGGAATTCCCTTGATTCCTTTGTTTAAATTATTTTATTTTACTTTAATTGTTGAAGGCTATTTTCACTAGATAAGGGATCTTAGGTTGTCAGGCTTTCTTAGTGTTTATTTATTTACTTATTACTTTAACATAAGTTTTTGGCTCTTCTAATATGCATTTTCTTCCTGTTTTTCTTGGTCAGGCTAGCTAAGTGTATATTAATTTTGTAGATCTATTAAAATCAAAATCAGTTTGGGTTTTATTGATTTTTTGATATTGCATTTCTATTTTCTATTCATAAATTTCTTTTTTTATCTGTAATATTTTCTTTAATCTGCTTGCTGCACTTTGCTCTACATTTTCAATGTCTTAAGGTGAAAGGTCAGGGTATTGATTTCAGATATTTCTTCTGTTTAATATATATACTTACTGTTAAAATTTTCTTATAAGAACCATTTTAGCTATATCCCAGAGGTTTTGATATGTCATGATTTCATTTTCATTCAACTGAAATTATTTACTAATTTCCTAATCTATTTTTCTTGACAATTACTTTTAAACCTCATACAATGATACAAACAGCCCATTGTGGCATGTGGGCAGTAGCTTTGCCACCACTGCTACAATACAGATTTTTTTCATACTCCTTTTATAAATTATATTTCTCTTTTAGGTTCAGCTTTTATAGGGGACTTATGTTTGGCTCATGCTTCCATCTGGCAATTTATTCCCATAATTGCAGTATTCACACTATTTAAATTCAGTGTAATTGTTGATATTATTGGGCTTTCTGTAATTTGATATTTCCCTGCATCCTCTATGTTCGTCTTTCTAGTTTACTCATGTTCTGCTTTGTTTAAAACAATTGAGTATTTGTGGATTTTATTTTATTCATCACTATTTTATTAATTATACTTTTTGTTTTATTGTTTTAATTGCTGTTCTAGTTACAATATAATCTTTAACTCATCATGCTCTGTCTGCATATATTACATCAGGAGACTTAACAGTGTAAACCATTTACAACATTGTCTCATTTTCCCACTAATTTTTGTTATTGCTTTCCTACTTTTAACTTTTGTGTATGTGTTAAATTCCATAATATATTATAATTTTTGTTTTAAATAATCAATTACATATTTACTTGTTGGGGGGGTCTTTAGAACTTTAAAAATGTCCTCTTTTTTTCTTTTATTTTCTAGTTTGCATGTATAGCATAGAGAATATGAGTATTTGAACTAATATTGGACTAATTTCTGTTTTATTCATTTTTTCTTTTTCTTTATGTGGATACCTGGAACTGAACTCAGGACCTTGTGCTTGCCAGGGAGGCGCTTATGCGCTGAGCTATCTCACCGGCCCATGTTTTATTCATTTTTACAAGAGCTATGGCAGGAGAAAGGACCAAGTCCTCAGAAATAGCAATCTGATTGGGAAAGGGGAAAGGACCATGAGTACTGTGGAGGGGTTGGGACCACAGACATTGCTTTGAGGCTGCATCTGCATGACAGTTTCATTGTTTTCACTTGATAGCATGGTTATTTAGGTAGTTTTAGGTGGATAAATACAAATTCTTTTGCTCTCCTCCAATTCACTCTTTGATATCCCTACTGGGGACAAGAGAGTTAGTGGAGTGTTGTAAGGGAGTGATTGGGAAGTGGCCTATAGCGTGATATCTGATGTCAGACTCCACACTTTTGTTAGATTTGTGACCTTAAACATGGCATAAACATGTGTGTACTTTAATCTTCTCTTCAGAAAAATGGAGCTAGAAGAATACCTACATTCTGCTAGGCATGGTGGTGCACCCCTTTAATCTCAGCACTCCAGGAGGCTGAGCCAGGAGGATCACAGTTTCCAGCCCTGTCTAAGCAACTAAGCAGCTGTGCAAGACTAGGTCTTGAAAAAGGGAGATTGTTGGGGAGATAGCTCAGTGTGAAGGCCCTGGGTTTAAGTCTCACTTCTGGGGAGGGTGTTTCTAGAGTATGTGGTTTTTATATTGAATATGTTGATATATGTAAAGTACTTGGACCAGTGCCTAGCACATGTAAGTGCTCAGTACTTGTCTCTTCCTACTATTATTTTTATTAGTATTGTTATTATGAGCCATGCCTTCTAAACAAGTCAAGAACAGAATTCTGAAAAGGAACAAGAGATTATAAGAAAGTGGTAGAACAATGCTTCTGTCAGAGTTGGAGGTTAGCATTCAAGAGTTCAAGAGTGTTAAGGTTTCTGATGATAAAATAGATGTTTGGAAAAGGGATAAAGTGGTAGGTTGTACTATTGTTCTTAATTATGCAGTATCTTTCTTGAATGACTGTTATACATTATTTCCCCTTACATGTGCTTTGCACTGCCTCTCTGTGGAAGGGGTCTCACTTCCCTGTCCTACCAAGTCAGGCTTGGCCATATGACTTGCTGTGGTCAATGGAACGTGCCCAGAAGTAACACTGACCGTTACTAGGGAGCAGCTTTCAAAGCTATCACATGGTTCTGACTTTTTTTAATTCTCCCACCCTGCTTCTTGTTTTTGCTGCACTACCAACTGACTATGTTGCAGACAGGGCCTGTTCCTTCAGTCTAGATCCCTAACTTCAATGAGCAGAACTATAGATTACCACTAACTGCCAGTTAACACGCGCAACACAGGGACCTATGTTGTCATAAGGCACTGCGATGTTGGGTGGTTTGATAATACCACATAAATGAAGATGACTAATACAGACAGAATGGCTGGTGCAGATTGGAGGAAGCAATCTCTGGAGAAGAGAAACTGAAAAACCTGAAAAGCTAAGGTTTCTAGAGCCCAGGATCATCCACTTGAATACCGACATGTCAAAATCCAGTGACTGGAGTGAGATTGCAAAGGAATACAGTAAGCTAGGAGTTCAGGATGTCAATGAATGATTATGTGCTTATAAAATATTGGTAGCAATAAAAAGTGAAGTTGGATGATTGAGAGGAGGAGGGGTTTTTATATGAGGAACAGAAAATGCAGTTGGTTATAAGGAGCTGTTTCTCCTTATAATGGTACCTCACGGTCTGCTCGTGGAGAATGTATCAGCTCATACTGCAAAGCTTTGTATGCAAATTTTTAGTAGATGTAATTTCATGAAAAGAATGCAAAATGACATTGGGTCATATGAGAGAGATTGGGAGTTCCAGAAGGCAGGGAAATGGATTAAGGGCAACAAAAGGAGTGAAGAATTGGGTCAGATTAGGAGAATAGGTTATTTGGAGGCAGGGCAATGAATAGACCAGAAATCTTGGACTTCTGGTTATGACTGAAGTCTCAGAAATGGGAGGTTCTGGGGTAGTCATGGTGGGAAGCTGGCAGCACAGTCCTGAGTGCTGCCTCTGATGTTATATTGGAGTCCGGGGCAGATAATCCTTCCCATTCTATTCTATTTTTAGAAACTTCAGAAGTTTTAAGGTTTTCCGCTTTGTCTATGGGTCTCTCTCCAACCTCCCATTCCAATCTATAGATATTAATGTTTCTAGTCTCCCATAATTGAAGTTCTTTGCATGTAATACCAAGTTTGCATGTAAGACCAAATGCTTCAGGGATTTTTCTTTCTTGCATAAATTCCCTTTCATAATGGGCTTTCAAAAACAGTACTATGTCCTTGAAAGAAATATATGTAGTCACAAAACCTCTGATGCCCCTTCAGTAAACTTATCTCTGCCTGTATAGATTTGACTTTTTCAACTTGGTCTTTTTTTTTTTTTTTTTCTACTGGGAATTGAACTCAGGACCTTGTGCTTCCCAGGCAGGTGCTGTACCACTGAGCTATATCCCTGGCACAACTTGGTCTTTCTTGTGGATACAGACAGAAAATTTCAGGATTTCAAGAAATATTATTGTCTGAATATTACTAGGTGCTCATAATAGTAGTAAAATTATCATTATATATCATTATATCATCTAACATTTTGTACTTTCTTTTTTTATTACAAAATGATTGTTTGTTAAAGTTGGGAATATTAAAAAAACTCACATTAATAATTAAACAAAAATAGGGTAGTTGTCCTTGCATGAGCAATTGCTGGTTTATTAAATTGCTTACTCTCTGAATATTGCTCAATGTTCAAACACTAAAGTAGCAGTCATTAAGATAGCCAAGATAATAGTTCCTATTTATTTAATACCTCCCCATAGTGACCTCATATAAGTAAATCTTATGTTGAATGCTATGTCAAAATAAGCATAGTCCTTGAAATCTTTGAATGAATTTCAGCCTTGATTGTTTTTCTCTGCAAATATTATTGAGTGAGGTCATCTTTGCATTGACAAAAGCTTTTGTGGTTGGCTTCAATTTTTAAGACAAAGAAAGTGAATCTACAAGTATTGGGAAGATTTCAATAGCAGAATAAAGAAATTGATAAATGCTCTATGCTTTAAAGTGGGTTTTTCTCTTACTAGATCAAGAGTTTTGTGAGAAACTCAAAGCATCTACCCATGCTGCCTATTGGGAACAAATCTTTTGCTTTACCATTGTCCTCATTAAAATTATCTGAAGGAAAAGTTGCAAATGGATGATGATGGTGGTAGTGATGAGAAGATAGTGATTGTGGTAGCAACCATCTTTGTAGATTGTTTCTTTGGTGCCAGCTAGTTTGCATTATATTTATATCCTCAGAAGACCTAAGAGCAAAGTTGGCTGTTGATGCTCAAAGAGGTAATGTAACATTTCCTGAAATCACAAAAATTGCAACTGGTGATTATGGTTTGATTGAAAGTGTCCCCTAAACTGCTCATGTGTTCATAGGTGTTGCTTTTATTTTATTTTATTTATTTATTTATTTTTTTTGTGGGTACCGGGGGGTCGACCTCAGGACCTCACGCGCCAGCAGGCGCCCGTGCCGCTGAGCGATATCACCGCCCCTTTTTTCGTATATGGGTTCCGGGAGTCGAACTCGGGCCCTCGTGCTTGCCAGGCAGGCGCTTATGCCGCTGAGCCATCTCACCGGCCCGTAGGTGTTGCTTTTAGAAGGTGATTGGATCACGGCTATGTTATACTCATCAGTAGATTAATCCCTTGATGAATTTATAGCTAAAATGCTGTCAGGAATTAGGACCTGAATGGAGAAGGTGGGTCCCTGGGAGTGTGAACTGGTAGAATGTATTCTTGTCCCTAACCTCTTCCTCTCTGGTTCTTGCTTGTTCTGTGTCTGGCCACCACGAGTGGAAAAACTTTCCTCTGCCATGCCCTTCTACCTGGTTGTTTCTGCCCTGGATCCAGCCAACCATGGACTGAAATCTCTGAAACTAAGAGACAAAACAAACATTTTCTCCTTTAAATTGTATATGTCAAATGTTTGGTCCCAGGCATGAGAAAGTCAGCTAAATCACTGAATGAATGAGTATCCAGATGTAGGATGGTCTCAATATCATGTTGACTCACACAAATTTGTAGCACTTTTTCAGGTGTTATTGTTATTTTCTTACCACCCTTTTTTATGGGGCAAATAAAAAGTCCCTATCTAATTAATTATTTATTAAAATTGTCATTGCCATAGTAACAAACACTTCAATGTTCATTAGTTCTGATGATTGTCACAAAAAGCCATAAGGTAGGCATTACTGCCAACCCTAACATCTGAAGATCGCAGAGTTTATGTGACAGGCTGGATGCCACATAACTTTTAAGGGCTAGAACTAGTGATTTTTGCCCGTGGCTTCTCATTCCATGCTATTACGTTTCTTATATGATATTTTTGTCTCAAGTAACATTTTACAAAGTATTTTGTGCATATTAATTAATTTTACTTGTATGATACCCTATGATATAATTTTATTAATATACAATTTTATTAAGATTTACCAAGAAATTGCTCATTTTTAGGATATGTTAGAGCATTCCAGAAGTCTGTCTCTGTTTTTGTTACCAGAAAGAATGTAGTCCTAAAATAGGTGCCAACAAATGTCATTTTTTAAACTTTTGATTAATATATTTTTGCAAAATATAATAAACACATTCATCCCGAGGAACCGGAGCATATGCATATCACATCTCGATCCTTTTTATTTCCCCTTCTCCTTTCCTCCCTCCTGTCTTCCCCTATCCTCAGATCCCCTTCCCATATCCACATAGCTTATTTTCCTGTAAATGTGTCTTAAAAAAGAAAATACCTATCAGTAAGCAAAAATCTCCATCTCACTGGTCAAGTGAAGGTATTCAGAATACAAGGTAGATAATGTAGACACTCTTGGTTCCTTCTTTTTGCCAGGTTCCACTGAATAAAGATGATGCCCTAATAGTTTCTTCTCCTCTCTTGTGAACTGTAGCTTAATGACATTTTACTGTTTAGAAACAATGTTATGACTTGAACACAGGTCTCTGGCTCCAAACCCAATGTTCCCATCAGTCTGTCATGCCGACTGCCTGAACTCTATGATATGAGAGAACTTCAGGCCTTGGCCCACCACACCTCCTCTGAGTGAAATCATTTCCATCTTTCTGTGCTCCTCTTCCCCAAGACATGTGATAAATATTTATTCATGTTTCACGACTCAGCTCTAATATTACTTCATTTATCCAACACCATTTATTGACCACTAACTCTATGCTAGGGGCTATATTAATGTTGAGGGAAAAAGTTAATTAGAAGTCTCAGTTTCCGGTAAAAAAAAAGAAAAAAAAGCAATAGGGTGAATGTGGGGCAAGGAGGAGACAAATCAATAGCTGTATGACAAATGGCAAAGGAAAGGAAAGCAAGAGACTGAAGAGATTTTAGCATTATCTCCTGGTGTGTCTTCCACCATCCCAAGTTCTGTGCTACTAGAGGGAAAAGCCTAAACCCCCAGCAGTAGTACCTTACACCAAATTTGAGCTTCCAATATATTCCAGCTCAATATAGCAACCATGTAGTTCTCTAGTGCCTAGAGTGCTGGGAACCCAGTACGATTAGCCTGATGTAATGGTTTTAATGAACCCTAAGTAGCCACCACACTAAAATTGACTGTGCTGTGGTCATAATTATATTCTACTATGAAGATTGTAATCTTGGCGAATCACACCTGTCTATATCCTCATGCTCATTCTCTGCTGATCTCTGAAGTACATTTCCACTTCCCAGAATGACTGAAGGGTTCATCCCCTGTTCTACCAAGCATCAGCTCTCAAGTCAAACATCTACAGGGCAGCCTCATCTCACAATTTCTCAACCCCTTATTGCCGAGAATGCTCACCACCCCTGATCTTAAACCTCCACCTGCTGACCTCCCTGCAGACCCAGCCACATCACCACTCAGAATCCCACTCTGCCAGGATCTCTTCAGCTGGAGTGTACCGTGCTTGGTTCCCACCCCTCCGTCCTTCTGTATCATTCTGTCAGATCAAACATCTAGCAGTCGGGAACTGAGAAAGTCACTTAAATCTTTTGACTCCATGACTTTGTATAAGAAAAATCACAGCGCTATCTTGGAGAATCATTGTAAACTTTAATTTAGAAAAACAGTTAAAGTGCTTTTGACTTTTCTTATACAGTTTGCACTACTTCTGTGACGTTCACCACACACTGCTTGTAGCAAGATGATTAGTGCAAATCTTTTCTGTCTCCTTTTGGACTCTAATCTGAAGAAGGAGTACATCATATCTCTCATGAACCTCGAAGATAACTGGTAATAATATGATAAATAGGTAAAAAGTTATAAAGTTTTTAATGAAGAAAATAACATTTTTTTGTGTCCTTGAGTCCTTTTTGATGGACCATTTTAATATCACCTTCTCTCTTTATTGAGAAAATTGCTTAAAAATAGTTAGTTAGAATAAGATAAGTTTTTCTGACCTGATTCCCTTGTTTAGAACCAAGCTTCTCTTGCATGTTTCTGACTCAGCCATCCAACAACAGCCTTTGAACAATCAGAACTGGAGCTTCAGGTTTTGCAGCTGACTTGGGGCTGGGGATTTAGTAAAACCATCTCTTGGCCATGGTGACCTTGACCAGCCTTTCTTTTTCATTTTTTATAAAACCTACCACTTCTCCCACTTTCCTCTGTACTGTCCCTATTTAGAGATACGAAGCCCTGGTCTGGTACACAGACTGCCAGCGTTGTGAAATTCTCCTAACACTTTCTCTCGGTGCCATGGCTTCATTCCCTTTGGCCAGTCTGTTTACAGTTTAATAACAAGTATCAAGAACATGTTATTTGCAAAGCACAGTGGGGAAAAAGTACTTCATAGATGTACATATTTTTAAAAAATACATTTGGACTTGAGAATTTCTCCCATGTGTGTCCTCATTAAGAATTTAGTATCAAAGATAGGATAACATGCCCACATTTTATACATTAGCATTCTTAAGAGAATAAAAGGGTCAGGGCACAATGATCTCTAAAACCTCTCCCATCTTCTAGAGCCCAGGCAACTTCTATTGGAATTCAGGGTCACTCTTGAACTAAACAAATGATTCCTAAGCCTGAAATTTGTTTCAAGGATGATTCACCTGAAAATCTGATGTGTTCAGGCCCATAGTTACAGCCAATTCGCAGATGATTATTATGAAGAATGATAACCAAACATTATGATCATGTCTACACATGGGCAGTGAATCAAACCAAATTGGGATTTTAGTCATGATTGATTTTCTTGGCATCCTGCTAGGTGATGACTGTTTTATAGGAACAAATGACTAGTTTTGTGAGTGGTGGCGCCATGCATCCCT